>JAPVLO010000065.1:0-2705000 GCA_027257055.1 Cephalopachus bancanus
AGCTAATAGTGAGATGCATCACTTCTTGAGTGTTTACTAAGTGCCAGTCACTGGGCTAAGCACTTTCTACATATTATCTCATTTGCTCTCCGTCAAAATCAATTTAAGATGACTATGATTATCCCTGTTTACAGCTGGGGAAGTTGAAAACAGGAGAAGTTAATTGTTTTATTCATATTCACATACTTAGAAAGTGACAGAACCAAAAATTGAACCCAACTACTTTGATGCACTATGCTACATTTCATAAATCAGTCATATAAAAAGGACAGATTTAAGGGAAAAAAAAAAACTATAGAAATGCTCTTCCATAGGGATGGGGGTAGCACCGTGTGAACTTAAAGGTCCCTTTCCAACCTGAAGATTTGCACTCAGACAGAACGCGAAAGTTAAAAACTCACATCGGTAGAATCCCAGAGAGTCCTGCCCCTAGACACAGTGAGAGTATATCTGTTCACCTGCTTAACTCAGGATTCCAGGACCCTTGAAGGTAGGAATCTAGGTGTGCATACAAGGTACTTTTAAAAACTTTAATATTCCTAAGTGTTTCTGTGTATTTTCTAATATAAATTAATAATTTCATATTGTTTGAGTAGCAGGAAAAGCTAGGGAGTGAAATACGGTGGAAGGCATGATTATTATAAATGATAACCATGTAATAGCTGGTCATGATTGAGGTTGGACTTGGAGAAAAGCAAACAAATGTGTTTTGTGTGGAATCCATTTTGTATAGAAAGCCCTCACTCTCACTAATGAATTCATTTTAGTGTGGAATTCGGAGACATTAATGATTTATTTTCAGTTTAATTGTGTGGTGACAAATAGTGCTTTTATATCTCAAAGTTAATTAGGCTCATGATCATTGACAAATTTAATAAAATAACTTAAAACAGAGTATGTGACCAAGACTCAATTTTTTAAGTGCATGCTTGAAAAATCATTTTTTGATCCTCAAACTGTAGCTGCAGTAAGAGCTTACTCCAAGTAAAAACATTCTTTTAGCTACAAAATCAAATGTTAACAAGTCATGATAAGTTAGAGCATCCACCTTGCTGTTCTGAGCCCTATTTAGACTTATTTCTCATGAAACTTATTCTGTGTTTCTAGTTTAAATTTATGTTGCCAAGAACAGATGGACTAGGAATGGAAACATATTCTTTCAGCTGTAGCCGGCACTAAAATGTGCTTGGCTCTATAGCCTGGGTGTTAATATACGCATTTTGTAGATATATGTCAACCAGAAAACGACATTGTGGCAAGCACTGAAGTCCCAGATGTGTGCCTGGTGATATTTATAAAACAACAATCACCACCACCACAATCACAGCCACGGGATTGAAGTTCACATTTAGTGTTGTAGATTTTACACTGTTTGATTCCTTAAATAGGTGAAATTTCATTCTAATTTTTGTAATGAGCTGAAGCTGATTGATGAGAACCATTCTATAAGAAACGAATTACTTTCTCACGACAGAGTTAATCTGTGCACCCTAACTTTTTCATGAATCACAGAGATTCGTCTACACCCACACCATATTGCTACTGTCTACCACCCTCCTTTTGATTTTTAAAAAATTTGTCTTTGTTTTTCTCTCTGAAAAGATGCCCTAAAAATCCATTCTGCCATTAATAATCAGTAATTAAGCTATTTCTCATAAATTTAGAAGACTTATGCTTTTAAACTTTCATGCTTCTGCTAACATAAACAATTTTATGAGAATAATGGAATGTTTACTAACTCCAACAGAGGTATAAAATACTATATTTCTTTTAATTAGGTGTTCATGGAAAAACAAAATAAAATGAAACTCTAAATTATTCCCATAACAATCCACATTTTTTGATAACAGCACAATTTGCTGTGTCTGTATACAATCGATCCTTTCTACACGTTATCTTTGAGCACAAGTTCCCGATTGAATTCAGATAAAGAGAGTTTCCATATAATTTTGAATTCTGGTTCTATATGTGGTACCTCTGAAAACATCAAAGATTTCCTCGCCTCAGAGTCTAGCTAAAATTTATTTTAAGTGCAGCTCTCTTTGGAGTGTGCTAACCAGTCAGATTAACCTAGTTAATTGGTTTGCTACCAGGCTATTGGTTTCAGATTTAAGAGTAGGAATAGCAAACTATGCTCCATGGACCAAATCTGGCCTACAGCAAAAAACAATTTTTAAAAATAAGGTATTGTGACATCTGCAAATTATGCAATATTCAAATTTCAGTGTCCATAAATTATTTTCCATTGGAACATAGCCATAGTCACTGGTCTATGTATTGTCTATGTCTGGTTTTGCACTATAGTGACACAGTATAGACTACATGGCACACAAAACTGAAAATATTTACTATCTGGACTTGTAGATAAATTTGCCACACTCTGCTTCAAAGAAACATGACCAGTTTCAGATCACTGAACTTTTTACTTTAATACTGCCTGCTATAAATGCTAAATGGCATTTTATTTTTTTTAATTTCTGAAAGACTTAATGTCCCAGCACTAATTCCTCAGTGCATGTAACTGTCAAGAGAACAGTTATTCTCAACTGTGAAGTCTCACCATACTTTTGTACTGTGAGGTTTGCCACAATCCATTTGTTATACCAAAGTTTGCAAATAATTTTATTAGAAAAGAAGCTAGAACAATTGAACACTCAATGGTAGTTTCAATCATTGCATTCCAGTTGCCTTTCTTAAGTGTGAGGAAAAAAAAGTAGATTCATAGACCCAGACCTGGAGACCCAGGTAGGAATCGCTCTGCTACCATCAGTGATCTGGCAAGCACTGAGACATCTGACACCCTTATATTGAGAAGTGTGTGTTTATCTAGAGAGAGATAATGTTTTTATTCAATTTAATGTTTTTAGGCATACTTTTGAAGGGGAAAACAATATATTTCAGAAAGATTTAACATGTCTTTTAAAATATCTTCATGAGGGTGACAGAGGCAAGTTAGGTATCTTCAGATTTAAAATAGAAAGAATATAAGTGGTGCTTCGGAAGGAAGAAACAGTAAAATAATCAAAGTTGGATCATATCAGATCAGAATTTTTAACACAAGATATCTGAATGGGGAAAATACAACTTTATTTCACTACAATGTAATTGAAATTAAGCATTTCTTTAAAGTATAAATTTAGACAAGAAACCATAGTTGTAGTAGCAATACTTGTGATTTTGTCAATTATAGATATCACAGATGCTGCCATATCACATTACAGTTGTTACAATAGTTCCTTCTTTTTAAAAATCAATAAATTTTAGTTAGTCACAATCTCAAAGTATCTTTAATAGTCTCTACAAAATACTTTAAATTTTATTTTGTTTACATTTTCATTTTTCATATACTATTTCAAAATACTATATATAGTCATTATTATTTTGAAATTTTAATACTTATTGAATGTCTACTAAATGTTTAGAGTTATTTTGTGAATAAAGATGCATATATATATATATATATTCCTAAACCAAAATTTTTATAGTACTTCAATGCAATTGTTCTCATTTTTTAGCCTATATATTTTACTTTATGCATTTTGAAACATTAGTCTGAGGAGAGTCAATAAATTTTACCAGACTGAAAAAAGAGGACTACAGCAAAAAAATAGTTAGAATTCCTATTTTCTTTAGAGTTGAATTTGTCTTTGACCTTATAAATCATTCCTTGAGCATTTTTCGTTACACAAGTAATCAGGAGTATGAATGTAAGTCTGAAAGTCAGACATATATAGATTAGAGAACACAGGAACAGCACAGATATTAAGTGGGTAATATTTACTCATAGCTTAGTGTCTTCATTTTTGACAGTTATGCCCTGATAATATGTCTCATTATGTAATTGTTTCAGACTGCCATATGTGCAGGAACAGAGGAGGATGCATTACAAACACAGACTGGATGTGGGTTGTAGCATTTCATAGAAAATAATGTGTACTGAAGAAAGGGGAAGGGTAGGATGGAGCAGAGCAGGGCAAACTCCTTTGTGCATGGTCTCCAACAACACTCTGCACCACTGTGGGAGGCCATGGGGAAGTACATCATTGACTCAGCAGGAGCATTTTGTAATCAGCATAAATAGCTAATTGTATTGCTACTTGTTAAGTTCATATTTGGCCCATGACACGACCAAGCTAGCTATGGAGTTGTACCTTGGTTTGTACATTATGATCCTTTCAGTGATGCTTCATTTACCTAGCAATGATTTAAAACATGTCTAAGCATCAAGCATAAACTTTCAAAACTCCAAAGTGTATATGAAATTCATGCACCAAAATGAGTAATTCAAGGATTCTTCTTCAACATGTTTGTCTATATTCCATAGATTCTCAGTTTATATGTTCTTCTAACAAGCATAAATAACTGTTTCCTCTGACCTGCACACATTGGAAGATATGAACTTTAAAAGGAGATGGGTAGAGGGTGCTTTAACAATAATGTATTAGTAGGGACTCCATGTTTCATGGCACGAGTATGCAAATATAAAAGCAGGCATTTGGCACCTTACGGAATATACTACACAATTGTAGGTCTATTAACAAAAAAGAGAGAGAATGGGGAGGGTTAATAGCTCTATTGCATGCCTGCTATGAACAGGCTCCCTGCTAAGTGAATTATGGGCATCTTTCCATTTAATATTCTCAACAATATTTTGAAGATGGTAGTATTCTCTTCATTTTTTTGTTGAGGAAACTAAGACCCTTGTTCAAGTCTTATATAATTGAAAATCTGGGTTTCTAACTAGTGATGCTTGATCCCACATTCCATGTCATTTACTATGACAGCAGTAAGAAATGACCAAATAAATGTTTTCAGTCATGGTAGAACAGTTACTACAAAGGAATTAAAAAAATATACTATAACAAGTAGTGTATGTATATATATATATGTGTGTATATATATATATGTATATATATACACATATATATATATAAAATATAGATAGATAATCTTAAAATGGTGATGCTAACTATCCTACCACTAAATCATGTCAGATATCATCACAAAATTAACACATCACAAAACTCTAATTTATAATGACTACTCCATGTAGTGTGTGAATTATACTCTGAATAATCTGTATAAGAAGGCTAAGAGCCTGGTCTTGCCATACCCACATGTTTCTGGGCCTGGCCCAACTGCTGATCTGGCAGTGCCCCAGCCTCTATCCACAGACTGCTGCAGGGCTGCCTGGGACCAGCATATCCATGCATGCCTGAGCCAATTCTGACAGCCAGTCTGGCATCTGATTGACTTCTCTGTATAGACCACTACATAGATGCCTGGCACCACTGACTCCATTCCTAGTCCAACATTTGGTCCAGCAATGGTCCTGCCTCCCCAGAGAGACTGACAGCACAGCACTCTTACCCTACAACCAACACAACACTCTTACCTTCAGCAGAACTGCACCACTGTCATCAAAAACTGCAGCCTAGACAACTGAAGCAATCACATGTATCACTGATGAGAATTACAGCAGAAGAAACAGCTTGGAGATCAAGTTACCCAGTCTACCCAGAGCCAAAGTCAGTGTACCATACTAATTGACACCCTAGGAACCATCTATAAGAAGTTTCTGCCTACAAAACTTATTCCATAAAATTTGGGAAAAACATAACTATTACTCGATTAGATTCACAAATGTCAATGTAGGAACACAAGAAACAATGAAAACACAAGAAAACATGACACCTGCAAAGAAATACAATAAATTTTCAGTAAAGATCCCAAAGAAAAGGGTATTTATGAAATGCCTGAAAAGAAATACAAAATAATGATTTTTTAAAGGAAACTCAGTAAGATACAAGGGAACACAAACAAGTCAATAAAATTGGTTAAACAGTTTATGATCTGAATGAGAAATTCAATAGAAAAAACATATATGTACAATAAAAAAGAACCAAGCAGAATTGGAGCTGAAATTCAATAAATGAAATATAAAGAATATAATTGAGTGCTTCAACAAAAGCCTAGATAAAGTAAAGGAAAGAATTTTTGAATGTGAAGACAGGCTTTTTTGAAATAATCCAGTAAAATAAATAAATAAATAAACAAGGAGAAAGTTTACAAGACTTATGGGACACCATCAAGCGAATTTTTAAAAAAATATTTATTTATTTATTTATCTATTTCATTATATGAGTGCTAGAGGAAAAGAAATGCAGAAAGTCACAAAAAAAATATCTAATAACATAACAGCTGAAAATGTGTCCCAAGTATTGGGAGAGAGATGGACATCCAGATTCAGGAAGGTCAAAAGTCCCAAACTAGATTCAACCCAACAGGTCCTGTCTGTGGCACATTGTAATCAAAATGTCAATAAGATATTGAAACTGCAATGAGACCATAAGGTGATAGATTCAAAGTGCTGAGAGAAAAAGACTGTAAGCCAAAAGTACTGTGTCCAGCACAGCTGTCTTTCAGAAATGAAGAAGAAAGAACTTCCCAGATAAGGAAAAGCTGAGGAAGTTCATGATCATTAGACTGACCTAACAAAAAATGTTTGAAAGAATGCTATAAATGAAAACAAAATAACTATAATTATTACAATAAAGCACATGAAAGTCTAAAACTCACAAGTAGATGTAAATTCATAAAACAAACTTAGAATACCTGAGTGATATAATGGCGCTATGTAAATCTTTCAATCTTTTAGTATGAAGGTTTATAGTAAATGTTCAAAAGCAACAACAGTTACAATTAGTAACTAAGAAGCACACAATAGACAAAGAAGTAAATTAAGACAAAAATATGAATTCTTTGTGGGTAAGAGGTTTAAAATATTTTTTATGTGACCAAAGTTAAGTTGCTATTAGCTTAAAACAGTTTATTCTAATTACAAAACTCTTTCTGTTAGCCCCCATGGTAACCACAAAGAAGCAAATTACAGCAGATAAGCAGACAAGGATGAGAAAGGCAAAAAAGCTTAGCACTGCAAAACAAAAACAAAAAACCCCACAAATTAAAGAGGTAAACAACAAAATAAGAGATACAGAAAGAATCTATAAAACAGCCAGAAAACTATTAAGAAATTGGCAAAAGTAGGTTCTTATATATCAACAATAATCTTGTATAGGCATAGATACACTTTCCAATTAAAAGGTAAAAAGTGACTGAATAAACGAAACAAAACAACAAGACCGAACTATATGCTACCTATAAGACCCTCAACTCACTATTATAAACAAAGACTGAAAATGAAGGGATGAAAAAGTCATTCCATGAAACACTAAAAGCAAGTAGAAGCTATACTTGTTACAAATAAAATTGACTTTAGGTAAAAAACCAAAAAGACAAAGGAGGGCCTTACATAATGATAAAAATTTCAATTCACCAAGAGTATAAAACAATTGCAAATATCTATTCAACCAACACTAAAGCATCCAGGTATATAAAGCAAAGTCTTAAAAGGAAAAATAGACTACAATACAAACATATTAGACTTCTTCACCTCACTGTCAACAATGGATAGACAAAAAGTTAAGAACAAAGCATTGAACTTAAATTGCACTATAGACCAAATGTAACTAACAGATATTTACAGAGCATCCTATTCAATAACTGTAAAATAAACATTTTTTTAACTGCACATGAAACATTCTCCAAGATAAATCATATGTGAGGCTATAAAGCAAATATTAACAAACTTAAGGAGATAGAGAACATACCAAGTATCTGTTCTGACCACACAGGTATAAAACTAGAAATTAACAAAAAAACTTAAACAATCAAACAATATCCTCCTAAATAATCAATGGGTCAATGAAGCAATTTAAAGAAAAATAGTTTTTCCTTGAGACAAATAAGAATGGAAACATGTCTTACCAAAACCTATAGAGCACAGCAAAACCAGTTGTAAGAAGGAAGTTATTTGTAATAAATGCCTACATCACAAAGAAGAAAGATTTTGAATAAACAATCTAACAATGTACCTCAAAGAACAAGAAAATCAGGAACAAATTAAACTCAAAATTGAAAGAAGGAAGAAACTACAAATCTCAGAGCAGAAATAAAATAGTGCCTTAAAAAATTCAAAAGATCAACAAAATGTAGAAATTTATTTAAATAATAAAGAGAAACTGATAAACCATTAGTAAGGTTAAAAAAAGAGAGAGAAGTGTCAAATAATTAAAATCAGAAATGAAAAAGACAGTAAAACTTATCACAGAGATACATAGGATCATAAAAAACCATTATAAAAATTATCCATCAACAAATTTAATAATATAGAATAAATGGATAAATTGCTGTACAGGTACAACCAGCTAAGTTTAATTTATGGAGAAATGAACAGGTCAAAAATGAGGGAGAGAAATTGAATCAGTAATAAAAAGTCTTCCATGAAATAAAAGCCCAGGATTAATGAGTTCACTACTGAACTTGATCAAATATTTAAAGAACTAACACTAATTCTCCTCAAATTGTTCCAGAAAATTAAAGAGGAGGGAATACTACTAAACTCATTTTATGAGGCCAGCACTACCCTGATTCTAAAACCAGGCAAGAACACAACAGAAAAAAACTACAGGCCAATATCCCTGATGGACATAGATGCAAAATGACTCGACAAGATACTAGCAAACCAAATCCAACAGCACATTACAAAGATCATTCACCATAAACAAGGGGAAATTTATCCTTGGGATGCAAAGAAAGTTTAACCTATGCAAATCAATAAATATGATCTGCTATATTAACAGGAAGAAAGACAAAAACTGTGATCATTTCAACAGATGCAAGAAATCATTTGGCAAAATTCAACATCCCCTCATCATAAAAATTTGTTTTTTATTTTTTGAGTTGGAGTCTCACTCCATCACCCAAACTGGAGTGTAGTGGCACGCTCCCGGCCACCACAGCCCCAACCTGCTGGGCTCTGGCGATCCTTTCACCTTAGCCTTCCAAGTAGCTGGAACTACAGGTGCCTGGCTAGTTTTTGATTTATTGTAAAGATGAGGTCTCACCAAGTTGCCTGGGTCTCGAACCTATGGGCTCAGGCAATCCACTAGCCTCAGCCCCCCAAAGTGTTGGGATTACAGGCTGAGCCAACGAGCCCGGCCAAAAATTCTTAACAAATTAGTTAATGTACACCTCATAAAGGTCGTATGTGACAAACTTACAACTCAAATCATACTAAATGGGGGAAAACTAGAAACATTTCTGTAAGATAAGAACAAGCCAAGGATGCCTAGTTTCACCACTTCTATTCCACATAGTACTGGAAGTTCTAGCCAGAGCAATTATCCAAGAGACAGAAAAGGTATCCAAATTAGAAAGGAGGAGGTCAAATTGTCTCTGTTTCCAGATGACATAATTACACACACACACACACACACACACACACACACACACACACACACACACAAGACTCTACTAAAATACTGTTACAAATAATAAACAATCAAATTGCAGGATACAAAATCAACATAAAACAATCCATAGCATTTTTATACAATAATAGTGTACTATGTAAGAAAGAAATCACACACAAAAAATTTTCACTTACCATCTTACCATAGCTACAAAAATAAAATAAGATACCTAAAAATAAATGTAACCAAGGAGGTAAAAGATTTCTATGCTGAAAACTACAAACTTTGATAAAAGAAATTGAAGAAGACAAAAATAAATGAAAAGACATATTGTGTCCTGAAATGGGACAAATTAATATTGTTTAAATGGTTATAGTACCCAAAGCCATCTACAGATTTAACAAAATCCCTATCAAAATGCCAATAATATTGTTCACAGAAATAAAAAAAATCCTAAAATTCATACAGAGCCACAAAATACTCCAAATAGCTATAGAAATACTTAGCAAAAAGAACAAAGCTGGAGGCATTACATGACCTGATTTCAAAATATACTACAAAGCTATAGTAATCAAAATAGGATTGCATTGGGATATAAACAGAAACATTGACCAATAGGGCAAAATAGAGAGCTCAGAGATAAATTCATGCACCTACAACTGATTTTTACCAAAGATGCCAAAACACACATGTATAAAAATATAGTTTCTTCAATAAATGGTGCTGGAAAAACTGGATATCTGTATGCAAATGAATAAGACTAGACCCTAACTCAGCATTTACAAAAATCAACTCCAAATGGATTAAAACTTTAATGTAAAACCTGAAATCATGAAACTACTAGAAGAAAATATGGGGAAAATTCTTCATGACATTAGGCTGAACAAAGACTTTAAAAATAAGACCACAAAAGTGTAGCCAACAAACACAAAACTAGAAAAATGGGATCACATCAAATTAAACAGCTTTTGAAGAGCAAGGGAAACTATTAGCGGAATAAAGAAACAGCCTACAAAATAGGAGAAAATGTCTGTAAACTATATATCTGACAGAGTTACTATACAGAATATCTAAGTATTGTAAACAACTTGATACAAAAAAAAACTCATTTAAAAAATAGGCATAAAACCTTAATAACATTTCTCAAAAGATGTACAAATGGCCAGTTGGTATATGAAAAAGATGCTTAGCACCATTACTCATAAAGGGATTGTAAATCAAAACCACAATGAGGTTATCATCTCATTTCAGTTAGAATGACTAGTGTCAAAAAGGCATTAGAAAGCAAGTGTTAGCAAGGATGTGGGAAAAGGGAACACTTGTGCACTTAAACTAGTACAGCTATTATGGAAATCAGTAAGGAGTTTCCTCAAAATATTAGAAATAGAGCTACCATATGATTCAGCAATCCCACTATTGCTTGTATATTCAAAGAAAATGAAATCACACCCCAAAGAGATATGAGGGAGGATCCAAAAAAGCCAGAATTTATTTATTAAAAAATGTATATTTAATCTTGCATGTTTAAACTTCAGTCACCATCAAAGTACTCTCCATTTGATGTAATACACCTATCGAGACGCCTTTTCCACTCCTCAAAACAGTTTTTGAACTGTCAATTTTGATATGTTTTAGTACTCCTGCTGTTTTTTGTTTCACCTCTTCCACATTGGCAAAATGTTTCCCTTGGAAGATATTTTACATCTGGGGAAACAGAGAAACGTTGCTCAGGGCAAGATCGGGTGAATAGGGAGGGTAGAGCACCAGGGTCATGTCATTTGTGGTTGAAAACTGCTGAACACTCAGTGTGATATGGGCAGGTGTGCTCATAAATCACCCATCACTAAATGAATATACACATTGAAAGAAACTACCCCCCTCCCCAAATTCACTGAAACTGAACACAATCACTCACAACACTAGCTGGTGCACTGATGCCGATGGGTTTCTAGAACACTCATCCAGCAGGAGAAGCCTGTACTATAAAGGGCCCACCCTCCAAAAGGTAATTCCGGTTTTCTTGGGGGGGTCCTCCCTTCTATTCGCACTGCCATGTTTATGGTAGCACTATTTACAGTAGCCAATATATGGCATCAACCAAGTGTCCAACAACAGATAAACAAATTTAAAAGACATGATATATATGCAATGGAAAACTATTCAGCCTTAAAAAATGAAATCCTGTCATTCGTGACAACATGAATGAACTAGAGGACATCATATTAAGTGAAATAAGCCGGAAAAGAATAATGAATACTACGTGATCTTACTGATTTTTGGTTGTGGAGCTTAAAAAAAATAATAACAACATTATAAAAGCAGAGAGTAGCTCACACCTGTTATCCCAGCACTTTGGAAGGTAAAAGTGAGAGGACTGCCTGAGCTCAGAGGTTCGAGACCAACTTGGATGGATTTACAGTCTATAATACTCAGTGATCTACTACAGAAACAAAGAACTGAGTACTACATGTTCTCACTCATACTGGACCCTGGAGACTTATCATAATGCTGTAAGAAAGAGATTGGCAGTAGTGGGAAACTGCCTGGGTGGAGGAGAGCCACAACATCAATAAAGGTAACTGATCTCAAACCAGGTGAAGTGGGGACCAAAGGGAGCCCCAAGCTTTACCTGTACAGTGACCACTTTCATACCCAATCCTGAATTGTACTCCATATCTTTAAAATTAAATTAAATTAAAATAAGAATAGTAAAATATTTTACATTACAAAATAACTAGAAGATAAATTTTTTAGTGTTCTCACCAGAAAGAAATGATAAATGTATGAAGTGATGAGTATACTAAATACTCTGATTGGGCCATTCGACAACATAGATATGTAGATAGGTATTGAAACATTAAATTGTACCCCATAAATATGTACAATTACAATGTGTCAATTAAAAAAACAAATGAAATATTTAAAGAGAAAAGAAGACTAAGAAATGCAGAACACTTTTTGGAAAGATTTTCAACAAAAATAGTTAACATGTAAAAACAAGATTGGAGTCTAGTGCATAAATGGATTAACTAGAGTTATATGAAAAAAATCAGACAGTGTGAAATATTCCATTACCCTTTGAAATCTGTAAAATGAGGGTTAAGGTATATATACAGAAATATATATATATAATTCTTTTCATAGTGAAATCACATGCCTGACTTTAAAAATGACTTTTAAAGGATGGATTTGCGCCGGGCTCGGTGGCTCAGCCTGTAACCCCGCGCCTTTGGGAGGCTGAGGTGAGTGGATTGCCTGAGCCCGCGGGTTCGAGACCCGCCTGGGCAGCGAGACCTCATCTCTACAATAAATCAAAAAATCAGCCGGGTGTGGCAGCGCATGCCTGTAATTCCGGCTACTTGGAAGGCTGAGGTGGAAGGATCGCTGGAGCCCAGCAGGTCGAGGCTGCGGTGGCCGGGAGCGGCCACTGCACTCCAGTCTGGGTGACAGAGTGAGACTCCAACTCAAAAAAAAAATAAAAAAAGAAAAAGAATGGATTTGATCATCTCTTTCAAAGCCATCTGTTTTTTGAAAACAACCAGCCAGAGCTGACTATAACTTTGTGTTTTCATTCTAAAATTCTGAACTTCCCTGACTGGATCTCTTTTTTTTTTTTTTTTTAGAGGAGAAATCAGAAATCACAGTAAGGCATATTGTCAACAATCTCCCTATTGTGACCAAAGTGGTTCAGGGTCTGTAAGTCACTTTGTTATAGAACACTTGAAAAGTGATCTTCACCATGGGACACATAATCGAAGAAATCATAAGTATTATATTCACCAGACCCATAGAGAACCAGTTTAAAGACTTCCCACAGCAATCCATTGCTGCAACTGGCATGTGTAGTATAAGTCAATGTACGTGGAGAGATTGTGAGCATTAGCTAGGAATGAATATGAACACAGCTGCTGCTGGGTCCTTGAATCTGTTTGTTCTCATGAAGCTTTGCGGAGGGACTGAAGGCTCTCGCTTGTTTTCTGTGTGAATGAGCCGTTAGTGTGTGTGGGAATGTTTTCACAGCACCCTGCCTCTTTTGCCCTCTTCTATAAACCAAGCTACTTCTCGTGTCTCCTCATATTAGTGCCATCACTAAACAAAGAAGTGCTCATGAATGAAGGCTGATGTCAGCAAATCCTGAATAGCTTCTGGAGGGGCACCCTGAACCCTATCACTGAGGCCGGTTAAGGGGGTAAAGTCATCAGAGAGTTCACTAACTCTTACTGTCCTAAGAATCAAGCAGTTCCGACAAATAAAAGCAAAATTAAAAAAAATTACAATTCAATGTAATGGAGCTCAGGGCCAATATAATTTTACATAGAACTGCATATTCTTTACATTCAATATCCAGGAACACTATGAAAATTAGTTATTTTTTGAACTATAGGCTATAATGAGATGTTTCTACTGTCCTTTATTATAGCTTTAATGAAACATTTAAAAATTTTTCTGAAATCAAGAAAAGTTTTAAAATATGGTAATGTGTTTGAACTTACTTATAAACTTAATGCTGAAAATTAAAGTGAGGATGAAACATAATGATGACAAATAGTGATTTACACTAAACATTTCCCTGTATAACAGAGCTGTTTTTGGTATCCAATTTATCCCGTTTACATATAAATATTACACTCCAAGCAAGAGATTAAGTGACTCCATTATATTTGAGGTTATTGTGCCTAAAAGCACTGCTGGACAGAAGTAAATCTTACTCCCCCAGCAGTTTGTCTTCAGAGAAGAGACTAATGACTAAATAGAATTAAATCCCAGCAAACTTCATTTAATGAAACTTTTTGGTACTAGCAAAATATAGGGCTATACCATGAAGTTTGGTGTCTTGCCAGAGAACACTTGAGAACCTGTTGAGTTCAAGGTTCTGCACAACAGGAATGTCATAGTGTCTGTTTAGAATAGTGTGTATGCTTAAGGAGTTTTTCTGTTAATGCAGGACTGAGGACCCCTTGCTTGTGAACTGAGACAGGGACTTTTATTGTCATAAGCACTAAACATACTTCATGTCAAAACTGCCTCACCATTTAACGATGACCAGTTATTGACTCGTCAATGCCTCTAGGAAAGAATTGAGTCAGAAAAATACTCTGCTTAATGTTACCTTTTTAAAAATGCTTCAATTGATTCTGGAAGATGAACCATCTTATGTAATAAGCTACCTGTGAACAAGTATCACTCAGTATATACCCAAATACTTCTGTTTTGTGTATTTTCTCCTTTTTCCCATTTCTAATACAGTAAGGTAACCTATTTTATGAACTTATGTCTACAAAAAAGGAATTATATTATTTTTTTTGATTACTAAATTGAATTAGTGTTGACATTAGTTTTATTTGGATGGAGTTTTGCAATTAATTTCATTTGTAAATACTAAAAAGAAATAAAATATTCTTTGTCATGTCAATTACAAAGTTAGCAGAGAAATCCATTCCACACATGAAATCACTCAGAAGAGAGAACTTGCAACCCACTATAGTATAGAAAATCTTTATTATCTAGTCAGGCACATTACGATACTTATTAATCATGTACTGACAAGTTTCCAAAGAGCTTGACTTTAAAAAAAATAGAATAAGGCCTTGTATATAGAAATGCTGAGGGATTCGGATAAGTACAAAAAGTCTCTGTGAAAAAGTTTTCCTTTATGTTTTAAAAAGCATGTCATTTTATCTTTACAAAAGAACTACACAGATATTAGTCCAGTTTTTAGAAAATAGAGCAACATTCATGACTAATAGTAATGTGAAAAGTAGAAATGGAACATTAAAAGTACCTTCACCCCTAGCAACACTTGAAACCTAAGAGAAGTTCAAATGCAAACTTCCAGATTTCCAACACTGAGAAACTAAAGACTTTATCTTCCCTTTCAAGGAGTTGCTTTGGGAGGTGGAGAAAACCAAAACCTCTTTTGTAGTATGGACTTTGCCAATATATTTCATTTTTCTTCTACCTCCTCTTACAAGAGATATGTCCTCTTTTTAATAGTTTAAAATACTATTGCAGTAAAACTCTCAGTACAAAGAAAAATTATTCTATTTAGTCGTATTCTTTTAAACGTTATTTGTTTAAAAGGGCTTCACTGTATTGGTCTTGTAGCCCTTCATACAACAGAACAAAAGCAGTTCTATGAAAGAAGACTAAACTTGGACAAACCGTTAAAAAAAAAAAAAGCAAAGTTCCTCTCTGTTTTTATCAAATTTGATTGCTGCAGCTGTTCCCAGTTTCTGTATTTTAAAAATAGCCTTATTCAGTGCCTTGTTGGCTAAAGGCCAGAGTGCCATTAGAACATGCTGTACGGAAAACCTCTATTCAGTTACAGATACAGAAATATATTTAAGATCAGTGGGGTCATCTGCAGCAAACACTTGTAAAGGAAAATAGAATTTTAATGTGTTTGGACTGATTGTCACTTTTACCCAATAGTTTAAAGCACCCATACAGAACAGTCCTATTATTTTTTCTTTTAGGTAAAAATGCAGAATGAGTATCAACTTCATTGGAAAAATATTATTAGAAAGGTCTGCTTCTCGAATAACAATTGTATAGCTGAGATACACATTTCAAAGAATACCTACTAGTGGTTTCTGTTTGACAAGCTCACAGGCATTCATCCAGTGGAAAGGTAGGTATTATTGAGCAAATGCTACAAATGAGATAATAACTTCTCTCTGATATAAACCACCTAACTAAGGTCACCAGGTGTGAAATAGACTGATCTGCCCAAGGAAAATGAGTCTAGGGACCAATTTTGGACGAATACATTCATACCTTTGGGCTCAAAGGGTGTGGGGATAAAGTCAACTAATTGAATTATTCAGTAAAGTTTCAGGGCTAACGTTCACCTCTATTCCGTTTTTTCTTCTTCCTTAACAAATGATTGAAACTAGCAATTGGGACTATACAGATTCAAGTAGGACTGTTAATTTGAGTTGCAAGTAAAAAGAATTTGTTCTGCATGGATCATCAATAAAAAGAAGAAAATTTTCAATCCGGGTAGTGAAAGTTACAAGAATAAATGAGAAAGAAGACATCCAGGAAGTATTTAGCTAAGACAAATTTTCTTTAGGGAAATGTACTCCAATTGTCAAAGGCTAAAGCATTTGAGGATTTACCTTTTCTGAAAGCTAACATGTTAGCCTGCCACAGTTTTGTTGATACTGGCAAAAGACATGAGTCTTTTGCATCAGAGACCCAAAACTTAATTACCCATAGCAATAGCAGTGGCCAGAATCTCAACATTTAAATCAGTTTCCTGAACGCTAATTTCCATAGGGTGAAACAAAGACGTCCAGGAGATACCTGCACACCTAGTGGGATGCATTATAGAAGAGGAACTCCTAGCTTAGGGAACCTAGATACTTTGTAATAGGAAATAAGCCTTCCTGATTTTATCCCAGCTGCCAGACTGTTTAAAAAAAAATCTGTTACTGGAACTTTCTTGGTCATATGTGTATTGCTACCAAGATGGTACTGAATTAGGGGAGATATCAAAATATTTCACAATCAGCAAGAGCACTGGCCAATCACAGTGAATCCTATCTATTGCAAGCAAACCGAGTCCTAGAGGCCTCTTAGTACCAAGCATTGACTCATTAGCTTTTGGATCTGGAGAAGTCTGGGAGGTCATGGGGAGAAATGAAGGAAAGTATACCTGGGAGATCAGGGCAAACTGCATGAAAATGTTTAAATAATTTAACATTTGGCACAGTTATGCTAAACTACAGGTCCAAGTGAAAAAGGCAATAAGCTGAAACATGTCTCAGAAGTTCTGATTTCAAATGCTAACTTTTGATTTAGCTACAAGGACAACTTCAGGCAAGTCATGTAATATTTCTGGCATCCAGTTAGCCTATGTCTAAAAGAGGAATAGTACTGACCTTATCTTGTAATGAAATGCCTTGTTTCAATCAGTCCCACCGTAGTTTTCTGGCTCATTCTCTTTCTTTCTCACTCAGACTAAATATATTTATGTATAAATGATACAGTTATGAATTCTGTGAATGCCTTTGTTGGACCAACATTTCCATGAGAGTAGTTTAAAAGGATCTTGAAATTAAACTAATTGAGGGTGGTGGGGCACAGATGAAAGACATATAACTACAAATTTTAAAGTAGTGGGGGGATGCAGAATGAATAGAAAAAAGAATAGAAGAACAAAAGAACAGGAAATAAAAATGTATTATCTAAGAAAACATTTGGGTCAGATAAATGGGAAATGCAATTAGGCTGGACACCTCAGGAGAGGGCCAGAATATGAGTCTTGCCACCATGAAATCAAAGGGGGACAGAGTAACTAGGTCAGCACTCTGCAGGCTACATGGGATAGGACTGGGCTCACTGTGAACCTAGAGGCAGAAATAAAATCCAGATTGGTCTTATGGGGCAAATAGATGAAGCCCAGGTGTCCTAGGTATAAGCGATAGTAGAGCCACAAAGTTCAGTGGGATTCAGTCAGTAAGTAGAACAAAGTTGCACTCTAACTGGGCTGGTGGAAGCCCACTATAAGGAAATTATTTATTAGGCTACTAATATAATGCAATGATTTTGCTCCATTATTGTTTTATGATTTCTGAAACAAAAGTAATAGTGATGATGATGTGTACTAAGAAATATCTTAGCTCTCTGAATAGCTATTGTAAAATATTTGTTATTTACCACATCCTTATTATAATCTCAAAAATTACAAAAACAGTGTCAAAAGAAAAAGTTAAAGAAGAATGTTAAAATTATAAGTATCTGTTGTTAGGGAAGGTACTCAATATATAGTGGTGAACAAGACATAACCAGGAACTCTAACTACAAAAATTGGATTAGGTCTTAGGTCTGGAAAGCCAGGAGGTCAACTTGCCAAGGCACAGGAGAAGTCATTCTGGTGGCTAACTTGTTTGAGCATGGGTATTCAGCCATTCCTGAACCTAGTCATGGATTTTGTAATTACATGAGCAGATACCACTTTGTATCTTTTAAAATGATTTTAAGTTTAAATGTTTAAAGTTAAAAAAAGGTCTAGTTTTGTTTAGCCAATTGAGTTGGGTTTCTCTCATTTGTTATTGCACGACTCTTGTGACTTCCATTTTTTACTGCTGCCAGATACATCACCCTCACCATAAGTGAGTGGTGGTATTCTCCTTCACTAATACCTTTAATTGATTTGTATCCTCTTATATTTCTTAAAGAGAAAGAACCTTGACAGCCAAATATCCATAATCTTAACTTTAGTTCGAATACTACTCATCTATGAAAATTCTCAGATCTTGTTCAAACTATTATTTACTGTTCCCTAAAGGGACTCAATTGCTACTGCCCAACAATATAGAAAGCTTTATCTCCTTTCCTATGAAAATTGTTAACTCTTTAAGCCTCAGTTTAATAATAGCTCTCCTATAATGCTTTCTCTTATGTCGCCAGCATTCTGCTAAATGTTATAAAAATATAGTACATTTAGGATCCCTTTGGTCCACAACCTTGACTGTGAGGCAACAATCATAGAATCAAATGTCCGCAGTGTGACCCCAGAGTACAAGATCTAGCCATTAAAAAAAGATACATTTCACTTTATATTTGGACTATGTCAGATCCTAATGAACTATATGACATTCCCTCGTATTAAGCATGATCGTTGTAAATATTTTAGTGCAACTGTCATTTTTCCCGACAGTACCCACACAAGTAGACCCCATTTTTACAGAACTATTATGAATTTCTGATTGTTTCTTTTTGTTCCTTCTCAATTAGAAATTTTTGCAAGAAATTTTAGTTTCCAGGCTTAAATTTTGCCTCCATAATTATTCTATTATACATATTATTTATTAATATTGAATGTTATTTCTCTGTTCACTTACTTAATACAAGAAAGTTACACTGAGCGCCAACAGTTACTCAATAGATTAATGTATGCCAGGTACTCTGGAAGGCAGCTGAGATGGATGTAAAAAGTTACATCTCTTCAAAAGCACTGACATGTGTATAATATATATATATAACAGTATTGTTGAAAAAGGAGTGTTTAACTCTATGGATGGCTATGGATGGTGGGGAGAAATGGGGTGGGGGAATTTAGGGAAAGCCTAAACAGCAGTGAGAAATGAGGTAATGAGGACTCAGTCATGAAGGGCTTTGCAAACCTTCCTGAGAGCTTGAACTTCCCTGTAGTTGACTGGGATGCAGTTAAGATTTTTACGCTAAGTAGAGAAGCAATTAGATTCCACTTTGAAAAGAACATTTAGGGAGCCATAAAAGATGGTATTGTAGTCTGTTCAGTTTTGCTATAACAAAAACATCCTAAACTGGGTGACTTAGAAACAACAGAAATTGATTTCTCATAATTCTGAAGGCTAGGAAATTCAAATGAAAGTGTTAGCAGTGTCTGGTAAAGGTCTGCTTCCTAGATGGTATCTTTCTTTTCGCTGCACCCTCACACAGTGAAAGGTTGAGGGCCTTCCACTCAACTCCAAAAGGGACCTCTGTGGGATCCCTTGTATGGGTAAAAGGGCACGAATTCCAATAATAAGAGCATTGTCCTCATGTCTATTGACCTCCCAAAGGTCCCATCTTCTAATATCATCACGTAGGGGGTTAAGATTTCAACATATGAATTCAGGGAAACACAAACATATAGAACATTGCAGGTAGATTGAAAGGAAATAAGATAAGAAGCAAGGTGATCAATAAGAAAAGCACTGAATTGATACCAGTAAGAGATGACAAGGAGTTAAAGTAAGTCTGAGACAAGGTGCATGACAGTAAAAATTGTTTAAGAGCCAGAACTGACAGCACCATGAACAGCCAGGTAGAGAGTGTTATGAGTTATGATGAATCAGAAATATGATGAGTTAGAAGGTACAAGTGTGTTAGAAGGTACAGTGATGCCCATCCAGGTTCAGGCTTGTTAGACCATCTGCTAGTGATATCACCTACCATGAGGGGAGAAGCTGGGGAGAAGTAAATGGAGAAGTAGAAAACATGGTAAGTTTGGCTTAAAATGAGTCATATTGTGAGTTCTATGGGACAGTCATGTGGAGCTCTCTATAGCAAAGCGAACACTATTTCCAAATTAATTAAACATTTTTAAGGATGAGAACCACATATCGTGATGTTTGGGAGTTTGTTGCTCTGTTTTTAGATCTGCAAAGCCATAATCTGGCACAGAGAAGACAATCAATAGGTACATGCTGAATTAGTAATAACATATTGTATTAAGTACACTTGAAGCTTTTCTGATAATCTTCTATAAAAGGCTGTAAAAAAGGGATGAATTCATCTTTAAGTTTGGTTTACAATGAGTACTCACTGGGAACAAAAAATTGCTCATGATTTCAGAAAAAAGTTTATTGAAGTGACCAATGTATTCCTTTGGATTAAAGGTAGACATTGATGGATTATTATTATGTAATAATCATTTCCTCTATTTATGTAGCACTATTTAGTTTCCAATTTTTTTATAATTTAGATTATTCATAGCACTTAAATGCTTAAACCATTGTTAGCTAGATTTGTTTTTACTTGTAATCAAAAGCATTTCCTAATGATAAAATTTTACAGATGGGGAAAATAAGTCAGAGAAGATAAATTATTTGCTCACAGTTATACAGCAAGTGTCTAGCTTTCTTCCTGTGATATCATAATTCCTCTCTACATCTCAAGAATACTGATGGAAAAAGTCTTTGGATATCTGTCATTAATTACTAATACCATACCAAAGTACTTTTCAAGGATAAAAGCTGTTGTTATCTAGACATTCTGTTTGTTGAAAATTCCCTTTGTCATTGTTAATTCTTCTCAATACTCATCATGATTCAAGAACACTTTATTATTTTTACTGACTGCTCTAAAGATCGAAATCAATTTGCCATATTCTTTGGTATCTCTAAATAGTGTAAATAAATTAGGATAAGGTCCGTAACAATTAAGTAAAATGTTATGTATAACTGCTTCCTAAATGTTTAGTGTTTTCAAATATTTCCACAAATAATTACAATTTGATAGCATTTTTAATTTAAAAATTCTTTCTTTGAATTGGAAATAACCAGGTACTTACTTCTTATCATAAGATGCTAATTATATTATCATATTTCTTGCGGTTATAAGTATTTTATGAAATTTGGGTTCTATTAAATGATGACTTATTTTTTCCAGATAAGTCACCATGCAAGAGACACTTATTACACATGTTTTTCAGCATATGTTGCAAGTTTATTTTAATGCTGAAGAGGCACATTATGATCAAAGCAGAATTCTGCCAATTTAAACTGTTCCAAGCTATTTTCATACATTCACTCATGTAATACTGTAAGATTTACATTAAAATGAATGCTTGTCTACAATTAAGCGATTCAGTCAACATTTTAAAAAGGTGCAAATGTGTGCAACGTGAAAAAAAAAGTCAACAGATGTGCGAATAATCTCTACTTGGGGCCCAGTATCAAAAAGAACAGTAGCCACAAAATTTTTTTTAAGCAAAAGTGCCAATGCTTATTTTTCTATCTCTTAAGGTTTTCTATACCTAAGTTAAAAGACACACACATACACACAATCATAGGAAATTTCCTTGTGATGAAAACTGAATTATTCAATAGTCAAATTGGGTTGAGGAACAAATAACAAACTATAAAATTCACAATAGTACTTAGAGATAGATAGATAGTTTAGTTTCTCCTCATTTTTATACACCTTCATTCTGATCACGAATAAATCCCAAGGCAGCAATAATTCACCCACATTAAGAGAAGAGTACATACGTGTAAACCAGAATATTTAACACTAAAGCATTTACATAAAAGTTAGACAGCTAGCATACAATTACAACAGAAAAGAGCTTCTCCTCTTAGAGGTCAGTAAACCCGCAGGTCAGTGCATGTAAGTAGTTGTGCAGGTTGCACAGTACTTAACTCCAGGGGTCACCATTCACATTCAAGTCTATGTGAAAGGCATCTTGAATTCTATAGAGCACATCCCGCACAATCATATGCACTGAGGCCCTGGAAGATATCATGAGGATGAGGAAATATAAAGAGGTTAGTCCCAATGGGATAATTAATATCAAAATGTTTCATAAAGCTTCATCTTTGTTTCCACGGAGTATATTTTGGTGACCATGAAAGGTTGTTCAATCATCATCTATTTCAGCAGTGTGGGGCAAATAAAAACTGGATACCCACTGACAATCTATAATATTTAGCCAATCTGAAGCTTCCTGTCAAAGAGCATTGATAAAAGGTACTTCAGTGTTGTCCTTATTTTCTTTTTCCCTGGTGAATTAGTTGCAAGATATTTTCTCTTCATAATTTTAACTGAGTTTCCCAGTGACATCTATTTGAGAAAATATAGAAGTGGAGGTGGCACTCACTGATGAGTACATTCCTAGATCGGGGGAAACCGAGTTGATATGATTTGTACTTGAAAACAGTGTCTATCGGTGACTCACACCTCTAATCCCAGCACACAGGGAGGCTGAGATGGGAGGACTATTTGAGCTCAGGAGTTCTAGACCAGCCTGAGGAACATAGTGACACCTTGTCTCTACAATTATCTGGGCATTGTGATCTGTAATCCCAGCATTTTAACAGGCCGAGACAAGAGGGCTGCCTGAGTCTAGGAGTTCAAGAATGTAGTAAGCCATGATTGTGCCACTGTACTCCAGCCTAGGTGACAGCATGAGACCTCAACTTAAAAGAAAAAGTATCCATCAATGTTTTTCAGCAATGTTTTTGTTCACAAATTTCAACATGCTATGCTATGATGCGTGAAGCTTAAACACATGAAAACGTGTTCACTGAGGAGTCATATATGCTCTCATGTTCAATTCTGATGTTACCCAAGACTTTGACTGTTCTGATTTATTGCAACTCTTCTACACAGTTCCACAAGTAGCTTGGTGAACTGACATACTTCTAAGTGAGTCTATATAGATACATTTGAGAGCAAAAAAGATCAGTTGGAAGTCTCTGGTTAAATCACTAACCATGCTTCAATCCATTAGATGACACCACCTCTCTACACACATTTTAAATTGGGAAATATAAAACTGCTGAGAAAATATAAGGTTTATAATTTCATAATGAGTTAATATAACTTATATTGTCTCATAAAAATCTTCATTGACTCTTTGCCCCTGAGAAGAAAAAAGTTCAAGCTCTAAGTCAGCCAGCTGAAAGGGAAGTAGCATGTTTAGGGACATTATGAAATAGCCAAATCCTGCATTGCCACAATAGCGTGGCAATTATTTTCCGCACACACAAAAAAATGATGCTAAAAAGAGGGTCACAGCTATGAGAGGGGAACAGATGCCCATGGTAGTTGCTTTTGAGCAATTCTTTGATTTGAAGCAATGTATTTTTATTTGGAAATCCTTCGAGCGCTTGAATAAGTTATCATTGTGTGTGTGCTCGCGTGTGTGTCCACATTAGGTGTTCAAGAAATATCACATTTTTTATCCTCTTAATCAACTTCATTCTGTCTCCCTGTTCCCTTTACTCCATCCTATCATTAAATTCCATCTCTGATATTTTAAAGGCCACTTACCTAACGATTGTATAATAGCCAGAAAAGATTTGAAAACTGCCTCTCTCTGAGTGTGCCACATTGCCACTGTTATTCACATTATAGGAGCATGCATTCCGATGTCATGTTCATGTGGGGCTGTGATAACTTGCTGAGACTCATCACGGGTTCTTCTTCCTCCCTGAGATGCATTTGCATCTCTTGCAAGGAGAATGTCTCTCCACCTCCTCAAAACTCTTCCAGGGAGCAGGTGTGATTCTCTATTCTTCTTGGGATCCACCCACAGTCACCTTCTCCTCCCCTGCCTGGATCATCAGAATTTTTCCTCTTTCCTTACCTCTTAAAGTTTCTCCTCCCTTGGGACACCTCATATCATCTCTTCTGGGAGCAGAAGTCACACATTGTTGGCCAGAGAGTTGAGTCTCATTGACAGAATTGTTTGGCTCATACTATCCAATGTTCTAAATTTTTCAATATTTGCTAACTGTTTAGAAATAAGTAGGCTCTATGTAAACATATGGTTATGGAAATATCTTCAAAGACTGGAGAATCTGATAACATTGGGTCAATGTGCACTTCCTAGAAACCCTCTCACTTTTAGATGAGGCAAGCTCTCTCCTGTTTACCCAAGTCCCTGCCTAGAGTACTTCTGGCCCCACCAGACATTTGTGATTTTGTCTCCTCAGTTTAGATTCCCAACTACTTTCTACCTTGTACTCTGTAGAAACTCACAGGACCTGAAAGTGGGAATGAGCCTTATTACATACGGAAAATAGACCCTTACTACATCTTACTAAAACAGAATGACAGAATATAGGCAGAAAAGCTAAACAATAATATAATATATACCTTATGGCATATTATATGAGATAGCTAGACAGGTAGAGGCAAGAATAATGTAGACATTGGGTAAGATAATTTCAGATATATGACACAAGTAGTTGATAATCAATTTGATAATGTACATATTCAAAAAAAAATGTGTGCTAACTATAAGATGTAAATTCTTTAAAGAGTTGGCATTACTGAGATGAACTACACAAAGCATGGTGTCTGTCCTCATAGAGATTACAATCTAGTAAGGAGAGAAAGTAGTATGTGGAATCCACATAGACAAACAAGTAATTAATATCAATTGAAATATGATAGGAATCAAGACAGTGCTAAGTTCGAGGTACTAGGTAGTTTGAAGGAATGAAAACTCACCAACCTCAAGGGAAGATTTTTCCTAGGAAGTCATGTGCAATTTACAGCCTGAAAAAATGTGATTCATATTCAGGTGAACAGACAGGTAATGGTGGTTTCAGGAAGATAAACAGCATGTGCATATGTACAAAAAAGGTAAGATGAAACTTAGCACTTAAGTTGACCTAAAAACCCTTCAATATGGTTACAGCACAGAATTTCAGGGTTCATGGGGGAAAAGGCATATTAAGGTCAATAAAACAAGCAAGTACATGGGTATATAGTTCTATAAACCACATTAAAGAGTGCAGACTTATGTGAAGGACTGCAAGCTCCTATTGAAATATATATTTTTTTCTTTTGAGTTGGAGTTTCCCTCTGTCGCCCAGACTGGAGTGCAGTGGCTGCTCCTGGCCACCGCAGCCTCGACCTGCTGGGTTCTGGCGATCCTTCCGCTACCACGCCCGGCTGATTTTTTGATTTATTGTAGAGATGAGGTCTCGCTGCCCAGGCGGGTCTCGAACCCATGGGCTCAGGCAATCCACTCACCTCAGCCTCCCAAAGGCACGGGATTACAGGCTGAACCACCGAGCCCGGCTTGAAGATATTTTTCATTCAGAGAAACAAAGTCGCTCAGGGAAAGATCAGTGAATAGGGTGGGTGGGGCAACATAACTGAATTTTTGATGTTGAGAAATCACATGATCTATCTAAAAGTTGGTTTCTTTATCCATAAAGTAGAAATAATGTCATATATCCTCATTGGATTGTTAGAAAGATCAAATAAAATAACATATGGTAAATTTAGCAAACTCTAATATACAAGTAAACCTTATATTGCAGAAAATGTATTTTATATTGCAACTATTTTTGTAGGAGATACACGAATACAATTTCTGATAGGTAAATAATTTTTTAAATGTATGATGATAGCAAAGCACAACTTATATCAGTTGCTAGCAAATATTCAATTAAGAGAAATAGATATGGCACAGACAACCTAAATATTGGTGCAAAAATGTGTGAAATGAAGCTTAGAGGTATTAAAAATCACTTTAAATTAATCTTTTATTATATCACTTATCTTACCAGGAGTTGAAGTTTGTCTTGCTTTCTTGCTGCCCAATGCCTTTGTGTGTGTGTGTGTGTGTGTGAGTTGGACTCTCAACTCTCACTCTTGTTACCCAGGCTGGAGAGCAGTGGCATGCTCATGGCCACCGCAACCTTGATCTGCTGGACTTAGGCGATCCTCTCGCCTCAGCCTTCCAAGTAGCTGGAACTACAAACGCATGCTAACATGCCCGGCTAATTTTAGGAATTTATTGAAGAGAGGAGATCTCACTAAGTTGCCCAGGCTGGTCTCAAATCCCTGGGCTCAGGCAATCCTCTCTCCTTGGTCTCCCAAAGTGCTGAAATTACAGGCTGAGCCACTGAGCCTGGCCTGCCCAACACTTTTTTTTTTTTTTTTTGAGTTGGAGTCTCACTCTGTTGCCCAGACTGGAGTGCAGTGGCCGCTCCCGGCCACCGCAGCCTCGAACTGCTGGGCTCCTGCCATCCTTCCACCTCAGCCTTCCAAGCAGCCGGAATTATAGGCATGTGCTACCACGCCGGGCTGATTTTAAGGCAACCTCCTTAAGTTTCAGGGATATACGTTTTGTCTTTAGAAGGAAGCAGAAGCTCACTCTCCCTGACTCCTTCAGGGTCAGCATGTGAATCAACAGTGCATGGTCCAACAGCACATGATCCATCAGAGTGTGACCCACCAAGATGTGACCCAGCAGGTTGTGATTTCTCAGCCAGGGATTGATCACAGTGTGACCCACTGACATGTGACCTAAGCCTTGCAAATCAGGTGCACTCCTATGAGACTTTAGCTTGGAAGACCGTGGCTTGAAGAAAGAGGAAATAGGCAGAAACAAATCTGGTCAAGATGGTATGGCAACATTCTGCTCTCGGAGGAAGTGGGGCCATAAGTCCTAGGGCTATCGATTCTGTGTCCAGCATCTCTATGGTGGGATGTTGCACTCATGCACGAAGCAGGAACAGTAAGGTCCCCTGTGGAAAAGTCAGGTGTTGTACCTTGTGAGTGACTCCTGGCTGGATGGTTTGAAACCTAATTCTCTGTCCTTTAGAAAGACTGTGGGACAACCAATATCAGTGAATAATTACACTTACGTCTCTCCTTACACAAAGGAGAGTGAATTTTGTTGCTTACAAGTTCTAATCCTGACTGAAATATGTGTTAATAAAAAACTATGATTTTCATCCTGAGATGGCAACCTCTTTAGTTCCACTCCTCTATTTTACTTGGGAACCAGGGCACAAAATCCACAAGGATGAGTGTGGAAATGTGGAGCAAAGGAGAAGAAAGAAATAGATAGCAAACTCTATCTTCAAAGTGGACTAAAAAACTATTTTTAAAGCTAATCGCCTCAAAACTTAAATATAACTTGTCAGCAAAATTTCTCATGTGATCCTTGAATGTTTCTACAGAATTTTATTTGTATAGTTCTATTCTCTGATATTCTCTGTAAAGTTTTAAAGTAATTATATTGGCAAGCTTTTTATATGAGTTCTGGGTCCAGATTATTGCTTCTTAAGTTATTAATTGTGTGACATTGAAAAGAGTATTTAATGTTTGCAAGCACCTGTCCTTTCATCTGCAAAATAAAATAAAATACCTAGTGAGAATGTGCAGCACACTTAGTACCATATTTGACCCAGAAAAGCTCTTCAATAGTTGCTGATAATATCATTAATAACAACAATTAATTAAAATAAACTTTTAGTTGAGCTTGAAAAATATGCCAAGGATGGAACTGGAATAATGGGTACTAGTATTCAGGATTTTTGTACTGCTGGTGGAAGTACTGTATTAGAAGTCTTTATAACCTCAAAGAGAACAGAGACTAGTCCAGGATAAATATGTAAAATGTATTTCGTATTTAATCTTCACATTAGAAGCAGGTGGCAGGAAGGATTAATACGGGTTCAAGTTTTACTTCAAACAGCTCCCCTCCCTTTTGTTGGATGTAAGAGATTGTAAATAGTCCCAGTTTCTCCACCAGATGGGCACTGATTCAGCATTCCATCATCTCTGAACCTACACAAACCTGCACCTACCTTTCCCCTCTGCTTCCTGTTATGATAGATTTGCAACACCTCTGTCTCTATAAAGCAAACCCATCTCTTCCTTTCTTTATACATCACTTACCTTCCTTCATCTACATAGTGGATTGGTGTTTCTTTGTGCCTATGTGTACACATATGCCAGTATTTCTGTATTGAACAAAAGAGTACAAAATAAAAATAGTTGTATTAATTGTAGAGTAGTTCAAGGAACTAGCTTTTACTGGTTTCTTTCAACATATTCTGCATACTAGCTCTGTCTCTTTAATTTTGGAATACAGGGGTACTAGGTAGTCTCTGCAACTAGTTCTCTACTTGATGAAAACAAGCTAGTGTTTGTTCAATTGTATCCTTATGCTCCAAGAGTTGTTAGAAACAAAAGAATATCCACAGCTTCCTGGAAATGGCGAGGTTATTTTGTTTTTTCATTTATCTTTCTTGCTTCTTCATTCTTCATTCTGGATTCTCCTCTTCCTTCTACTCCATCTCTTAATTAACTGGCTTTTTGGTAGCCTATATATTCTACATAGTGACTTGCTAAATTACTAGAGTAATATTGATATGATGGTATACATTGTTTCCCTTTTCTCTTAGGGCATATGTCTAGAGCAGAACACAACTGTAGCTGGATGCTGAAATAAGCAGCCCTTATATATTGAGGACATGAGTATAAACCTGAGTAACTATTACTACTGCTAAAATAAAAACCAAACAAACTTTAAAACCATCACCACTTATCAATTTTTAAAATGTATCTCATGTTTAAACATTTATTTGCTTCAAATGAATAATTAAAGGCAGTCTCATCTCCCCCAAACCAAAATTAAGTAGCATTGAAATTCCTTTTCATAGAGATATATGACAAAATTAGGTATTTGGAAAGAAACAGGCTCTGCTTGCAACTAGAAAAACAAGATCAAAACGTTCGGATGCCCTTTCCCCACTTCAGTAGGACAGCAACTACACAAGGCTATTCTCTGGAGTAATGATCTTGTCTCCCTCCAAAGGCTTTTTTATCCTATATTCAGGAGGTCATATGCAGTCTTCAGCTGCACAGAGCTCCACTCCTATTAATTTAAAATGGGGGTCCAGAGGTTCACAGTCAGCAAAATCTGCCCCTTAAGAGGTAAGCGGTACCAATCTCTCATTTGAAGAAAAAAAGGAGCATTTATCTTTGGAAAAAAACTAACCTACTTATATAATCTATTTCTTCACTGATAAGAAATAAAGAAAAGCTTAAAACCAAAGTTAATAAAATAACCTTTTGATCAAACATAGTTCAGTTTATTTTCACATTTTAATAACATTATAAATATTTGAGGGTCTCTGGTATTGGTATTTTTATCATTATCATCATCATTTTGTTACGCTATCTGGCAGATTGAAAGGTTATTCGCCCTATGGCTGTCTTGTTTTTTTGTTTTGTTTTGTTTTGTTTTTAATATTGAGCATTCATTGAAAGACTGAAAGAAATCTGGTTGAAGATGCAGGTGCACTAATAAATGGGTGGTCTTTGGATTACAGTATTTATGTGTACTGTGGCAAAGCTGAACAGAAACCTAAATGTTACACATACAAAGTGGTACAACAAGAACATCTGTGTTGGGGGGATTGAACTGGCATGGCTAACACCTCCAGTGCCAGGTGCAAAGGAAATTTCAATACAGCTTGAGTAATCTTGACTGCTAGCATCTGCCTGCATCAGATTATCTCCTGTGTTCCTAGTCCACCACTAGCCATTAGAGTATTTATATGATACATCTGGTGGTGCAATGGCCAAGCAAGAAGTAGCGATGCCTCCGTTACTGGGGGCAAATGCCTGACTCTTTAATGCGACACAAAGGCAAGTAGGAATTCTTTTCAGGTCCATGGGCAGCCAGCCAACTCTTCAAGACTAATTAGCAGATAACACTCCAGCATGATGGCTGCTTTGTCCTTTCAGTTTGGTTAGTTGCATATCCATGTGCATAATCGGGAGATATTTAACTTTTCAGTTTAAAATCCTGTTTCTAAATATTATTGCCAGGAAAATAACAGGGTTTTAATGTGTTGCCAGAATCGTAACAGAGCTTTAATGTGACTTGGCTCAACCCTAAATTTTAGCATATATCTGATTTTCAGAATGAATCTTGTAGTAGGCTGAGAATGGTGGAGATCATCAATCCATTACTTTCCACATCAAGCATCACATGTCCAAAAGCACGAAGATTTTGTCCCTCTCCTCAAATCTACAAATCTCTCTCACCCTCAAAAGAAGACCATGCCACATAATGCAGAAAAAATAAAAGCCACCAGATGGGCACTGATTCAACATTCATCATCTCCAAACATTCACCAACCTGTTATCTACCTTTCCCCTCTGCTTCCTGTTACAATAGATTTGCAACACCTCTGTCTTTATCTTTGTAAAGCAAACCCATCTCTTCCAGCTTTATATCTCCACTTTTCCCCGATTTTTCATGTACTCTTTTTCTCCACTGTATCTTTGCCATCTGAATTTTGATGTGCTCAGGACTCTCTTAAAATAAAACCTCTATAGATGCTATGTTCCCAACTCTCCCCTTCACCAGTGTTCTCCTCTTTCACAATCTGTTATCCTGACAAGTTGCTTTACTGTGTTCTCCTCTCAATCAGCTCTCCAACTATTCAAATCTGACTTCCTCCCCCAGCATTTTATTAAACTGTATCACATTAATTTTATGTCATGGCCCTTCATGTTGCTGAAATCAAAGGACCTCATCATCCTAATGGATATTTCTGCAGCATTTGACTTGTGACCATCTTCATGCAGTCTCTTTCCTTGGCCTCTGCTCTGTGATATTTACTTTCATGCTTTGTTTTTTTTCCACATATCTGGCCACTCAGTCCTAGTCTCCTTTACTCACCCCTTTTCTCTATTTAACAATTAAAAGATGGAACTCTACAGGGCTTTGTACTGGGTTCTTTTTTCACAATATTTTTTCCTAAGAAATTCTCATCCAACAGCACACCTTCAAATGCAGATGATCTATACAATTTAATTTCCAGCTTAGAATAAATTTGTTGTCTAAACTTCAAGACCTGACATCAAACTGTTCACTCAACATCTCAATTTGAATGACTCATAAATACTCCAAACCCAATATTTCTGAAGTTGATTTATTATTCTCATTCCCTTCAAACTATTTTTTATTTTCTAAAGTTCCTAGATCTTCCAAATTTTACTGCAATGTGTTCAATAGATTAAACTAGATAACTAAGCTAGTCGTTTTTAATATTACTCTTTCTCCTTTCCCAAATATATCAGTTACTAAGTCTTGCCAATTACATCTTTAAAAAATAAGCATCATAGTTGACTATGCACTTCATAAAAAATGGCAACAATGTCCTTTCACGATCACTCCTAATCCTAGAGCTTCTTTCTTTAGGCAGAAGTACATTAATTATAAAATATATTCATCCAAATCTTTTGCCTATTCTTATATATATACTCATGTATGTACCAATTCAATTTGAAATGTATGAGTTAGTTTTGTATGTCAATTTTTGTTAAAAAATGGTAACAATACTCTGTGATTTGGTTTATTCAGATAAAAACATGTCCTGGAGAGTTATTTGCATGTGTGTATGATCGGTTTAATTAATGCCCAAAATACCACGGTACAGGTATCACATTGTTATAATTTATTCTATTTAAGGATGAATTTTCTCCCTTTTTTCTCTTACAATGATGTAATGAATATCTTTATACATGTAACCTTATGAGTGTTTCTCAAGATGGAGACACTGCCAGGTTGTATTCTCAAGTGATATTGAGAGATAATTCTCCATGGATTTGACACATTTTTGTATGTCTGACATGCAAAGCATTGCCTATCCTTTGTTCTGTACTATCTTTTTAAAGATGTATAGTGGACAGTCTTGGAAGATAACGTATGTCCTTTCAGAGCAAAGGGAGTGCATAAATACTTTCCAGTATATTTCCCTCAAGCTCAGATTTCTCCTATAATGCAAACCATTGCATATGCAGGTATTATCTGGCTCTTTTAATGTCATCCTGTAAGAACTGGGACATGGCAAATCAATGTAAAAATGATGATAGCTGGCTACTGCTTTGTTTTGAGAAATAAACTATATTTATTTCTGGCCCAGGTCTCTTATACCTTCTACCAGTATTCATGAAATGGTGGCAATGATGGCATAGTTTATATTCTCATCATAAGAGTATGGACAATATTGATATGAATATGGCAATATTGATGGTAACAAATTATTCTTTTGTGTCTTCAACAAAATAGAAGAAAAATCCGTCAACCTATCACTGCTTTAGTATGCATTTTCCCGGTTATTAGTTTTGTGAGTTGTACATGTTGCTCTCTCTCTCTCTCTTCCTCTCTCCCTCCCTTTCTCTTGTTTTCTCTCTTGCCATTAGTCCATTTCCATGTACTCCTCATACTTCCATTTTTATTCTTCGCTGATGCCACTACCCCTAGTCCAAAGTAATCACAGTAGCTTCTTAACTGGTCTCACCACATCTATGCAGCCTTCTTCAATCATAGATATGATCACATCACTTTCCTGCTTAAAAATACTTGGTCTTTCTGATTGTCCTTAGGATAAAACTCCAATCCCTTGATAGGGCTGACACACCCTGGATAGTTTTGTCTCTGACTCTGTCTGGTGCCACTCTTCTCTTCATTTTCTACTCACATGTAGCATTTTGCTTTCTTAGACACTCTTTCTTCTTTGGGGATGTTTATCCATTTAAAAATTAAAATTCCATATGCTATTTTGAATACATGTTCTTATAATAAAGAAAATCACCACTACTTCATGTTTTTGGAAATAAGAAGCAAAAATATGTGTTGATTGCAAATTTTAATAAAAAGGAAAAGTGTAGAAAGAAAAATTTAAAAATATGTTACTTATTTCTAAATACTAGGATAAATGTCTGTTTTTATTTTTGTATTTTGATTCTCCACAGTCTTCTTTTTTTACTGCAACGAACATATTTTGCTCTATTGATTAGAAAAAAATTTTCTCCAAAAGTCACTTTTTTTGTTTGTCTGGTTATCTAGTGTTTTATAATTACAACAAAAGAGGTAATGAAGTTTCAAATGTAGTGACTAATTTTACCTGCAAGAAGGTAGCCCAATTTCAAAGCTATCACAGAGGAAGATGAAAAGCACAAACTTTGCTTCTTTGCCATCACCTAAACTATCTTAAAATTAGTAAGACCTAAGGAATTACAGTAGTGAGTTGAGAGGACAATCCAATGACTATTTCACCAGAGTCATACAGTGCTGTCTCAATTTTCCACTTGCTTTTGTCTCTCTCTCACACTCCTTTGCTTCTCCCCCTACTCAACATTCACTAAGCATCCCTCTTTGTGCATGAAGTGAAAGTCCAAGTAGCTCATGGTGAAATGGAGGAGCTGATTTGTAAGTACCTGCACTCATCATGATGGCAAATGATAAGACAAGCATGAAGGCAATGATTATGATCGGAAGTAGCATCTGAGTGGAGTCTCAAGAAAAACCTAAACTCTGACTTGTGGGCTGAGAGATACAGTGAGAACAGGAAGAATGTGGCAATCTAGAGAAAATATAAACAGACCCATAAGAAAAGAACCCATAGTATAGGTATGCATGGGTGTCAAGGTGGCAAATAACAAACCTGGGAGGAAATACGTTTTTGAGTCACGTTTTTCTTAGGGGTAAAACAGACATGTGTATTTATAAAGTGCCTTGCAGAGTGCAGAGCCCCGTAGTAATCATAAATATTAGTCATTCTTTCTCTTCCATCTTTTACATGCAATTTCTCTTTCAAATTTCATAAAAGTGCATGACATGCAAATGTACCCTGAATAATAATGATAATAATAATAACAATATTAATAATCACTAATATATTGAGCACTTAATACATACAGTTAGTACAAAAGTGTTTTATATGTTTCATCTTACTTATACTCCAAACAATCCCATAAGGTGAGTACTACTATTATTTTTGTTTTTCAGATAAGAAAGTTGAGACATGGAGTTAAGTAACTGACCTAAATAATTCACGACAGAGGTAGAATTTGCAATGAGACATTCTGATTTTGGATTTGAGCTCTAACCTAGTAACATTTCTCATGCTACTTTTCTGCACTGAAATAATATGCAAATTTAAAAAAGATTTAAATAGCATGCATTGTATTTACAAAGGCCAAACATTCTTAAACATATTTCTTTATTACAATTCTAGGCATGTCTCTCTCTTTCTATATATATGTATTTCTTTGTGCATACATGACTTGGGTATTATTTCTTTAAGCAGATTAATTTGAAAATTCATTCACAAATAGTCACCAGGCTCTTACAATGTACTGTTTTGTGCTAAGACTTTAAAATGTTGAAAACAAGCAGATACAATTCTTGCCTTCCTGGAATTTAATGCCTAATGGACCTAACAGTTTAAAAACACACATTAGGATATACAATGGCAAAGTACAGTAAATGCTATTAAGAAAATGAAAAATAAGAATATGTTATGATGAGACTAAATAATAAGGGTACACAACTTTTATTTTATTTTTCCTTTAACTTTTTAACTTAGAAACTGGAAGTAAGGCATGTACTTTGAAAAAGAAATACAAGCATGCTGGTAAATATGGGTGAGTATTACTCAAATCTCAGCTATATACAAGATTTTTCTAAACTTCCCAAGGCCACATCAATGTATAGTTATATGTAATGAGTAATAAACCTGGTTTAAATAAGAGTACGAACCCAAATTACAGAATAGAAAAATGGTGGCTATGAAAATACATATAGTAAAGTCTGTTTTTTCTAGGGTGTATATATGTGTGGATTGGGAGAAAAGTGTGAGCTTTGAAAATAACTTGAAGGATTTATTCCAAGGTAATAGTTGTCTTTGGAAGAGAGGCTTATGGATGACTGTTCTCTCTCAACAATCTACAATACCTATTTTCTATCTGTTTTATCAGTGCTTATGTGTTATATTAATGTGAAAACCACATAAATGTATTTTTTTAAGTTCTTCTGAACCCCTAACTTAGCTTCTTATTTCATCTCTCCCATGGAGTGAGAACAAGAATGCAAATGGATTGAGAGAGCCATTTCAGTCCTTACAGCTCACCCTCCATGTCAAATGGCCAAAGGAATGGCTATGAGGTCTCCAAGGCTCCCCAGAGATCTGGAGTGCATCACATTTCTAAAGAATATGCATAGGATTCTAGAGTATCATGTGGATATTAAATTTTAAAAAGTGAGACAGATTCAGTTTTATTTATAAATATCTTTTCCAGTAATAATTTTTATTTTTGTGAACAACTGTCCACCAGTTTTCTTTACCTTTATACGAACAATGTTTGGACTTTTGTTTACTTCCCTGTACATGGATAGTCTTCCTAGATGTCAAATCCTTGAAACTCATGTTGTCTTCACATTGCAACCTCTATAATTTCACTTTTAATGTTTGTAGTAACATTAAAGAAAATACAGTCATCACATATATTTTTGGTTGTTATTCTGGACCAGTATTCTTAACTATTTCAAAGCTCTAAGATCAGTGTCAACTTCTGAAATGAGTTACAATGCCACGTTTATATAAAAGTCATGTCATGATCAGTCATATGGGAAATTTAAAAAAAATTTAGAACATGAATGGAAAAAACCAGAACAGACCTCAAAACAGACTAAAAGCAAGAAATGCAAGTAGAAAAAGGCATCATTTTCTTTCATACGGACCTATACAAATATGTTCCATATAGAGTTCAAGCTATTGGGTCCCTTACTCTCTCCCTGTGAGGCCACCATGGGAATAATTAATGGACCGGCCCTTGGCATGAAGTTTTCTTCCCCTTAGGGCAGTTGACTTTCTACTTTTCTCACATATCTTTTTACTTTTTTCTTCCTTTGTCCATTGAGGTCTAGTTGGTGACAACTCCATTGTATCTGAACCTATGGTTCTTCTCAAACATTTGTAATAATAAGTACCTTAAAAATATCATTCCTGGATACACCTGAAGATGGCAACAGCATAGATGGATCCATGAGACTCTCTGAACGTGAGTTCCCAAAAAGACTCTTACTTTTCTTCCTGCACCCCCCTGCCCACTGCCAGCCACACTGGTACGAGGCCTGGGGACATTTGGTCCCAACGCAGGGCCAGATATTGTGGCCTGAATGTGGCTGCTCCACTATATGTGATTCCAGCCAGCTGGGGAATCTGGAATCCCGGATCCCAGCTACCTCCCTGGCTACATCGTCAGGACCAGCACCCAGCACCAAGCTGCTGGTCACCCAGGGAAGCTCTGGGTGCCCGCCCCTCAGAGATACTGGTCCCATTTCTGGCTGAAGTGCCCTGTGGGGGACACAGAGCCACCACCTGCCCTCTGGAACTTTGAAGATCTGAAGCCCTGGGCCCACCCTGGCTGAGGCACTCAGCATGTCACTGCAAGCCTGTGTAAGGGAGCAGAACCCCAAGCTGGTGTAAAGTGCTGATCAGAGGCTTCCAGCTCCAGAGGAGGGAATGCCCGACCATCTCCTCCACACCAGCCTGCTGGTGGCACCCCGGATCCAGTGTCCAGCTGTGCAGCTGGTCTCATCTAGAGACCCACATGAGCATCCCTAAAAGTGAAAGTAAAACTACCACTCTCACATTTCAATAATTAGCCTGAATGTGAATGGACTAAATGCACCACTGAAAAGGCATAGAATGGCAAAATGGATAAAATATCACCAGGCAACAATATACTGCCTTCAAGAGACGCATCTCACTAGAAAGGACATGCACAGACTCAAAGTAAGAGGATGGGAAACAAATTTTCAAGCGAATGGAAGACAAAAGAAAAGAGGAGTCGTGATCCTAATTTCAGACAAAATATGGTTTAAGCTATCAAAAATTTAAAAAGATACACAGGGCCACTGCATAATGATAAAAGGTTCACTCTATCAACAAGAAATATCTATTCTAAACATATATGCACCTAACATAGGTACACCAACATTTATAAAGCAACTCCTAGGAAAACTAAAGAAAGATATTGACTCTAACACCATCATAACTGGGGACTTTAATACCCCACTCACAACCCTAGACAAATCATCAGGACAAAAAATATGCAAGGAGATCCGGAACCTCAATGTGACTCTGGACCAATTGGACTTAATTGATACTTACAGAACACTCCATCCAAAGACCAGAGAATACACATTCTACTCATCACTGCATGGAACATATTCCAAGATTGACCACATAATTGGCCATAAATCAAGAATAAGCAAATTTAAAAGGAACAAAATTCTACCATGTACCTTCTCGGACCACAGTGGAGTAAAAATAAACATTAACAACAACAAGGTCCCCCAAAAACCCACAAAGACATGGTCACTAAACAACATGATGCTAAACAACTCCTGGGTCAATGAAGAAATCAAAACAGAGATCAAAAGATACATGGAAACAAATGAAAATGAAGAAATATCTTACCAAAATCTCTGGGATGCCTTAAAAGCTGTAGTAAGAGGGGGAATTTATATCCCTATAAACACACATGAAGAAAATGGAAGGAGCACAAATTAACAGCCTAACAAGCCACCTAAGGAAGCTGGAAAGGCAAGACCACAAAAACCCTAATTTCAGCAGAAGAATCCAGATCACCAAAATGAAAGCCCAAATCCAGGACATAGAAGACAAAAAGACAATACAAAAAATCAACGAAACAAAAAGCTGGTTCTTCAAAAGGATAAACAAGATCGATGGTCCCCTAGCTAGAATGACCAAGAAAAAGAAAGAAAAAAGCCCAAATAAGCACAATCAGAAACACAAAAGATGAAGTCACATCTGACCTTGAAGAAATACAAAAGATCATCAGAGACTACTATGTATACTTGTATGGAAACAAACTTGAAAACCTCAATGAAATGGAGGACTTTCTGTCATCACACAACCCACCTAGATTGAAACAAGAAGAAATTGAGAGTCTAAATAGACCAATAACAATCAAGGTAATTGACTATGTAATAAGAAAACTATCTACAAAAAAAAAAAAAAGCCCTGGACCAGATGGCTTTCCAGCAGAATTCTACAAGACATTTAAGGAGGAACTGATTCCAATCCTACTGAAGCTATTTCAGGCAATTGAGAAAGATGGAACCTCCCCATATCATTTTATGAAGCTAACATCACATTGATACCCAAGCCAGGTAAAGATCTAACAAAGAAAGAGAACTACAGGCCAATATCTTTGATGAACATAGATGCTAAAATTCTCAACAAGATCCTAGCAAACCAGATTCAACAACACATCTCAAAAATCATCCATTATGACCAAGTAGGTTTCATACCTGGGATGCAATGCTGGTTCAACATTCATAAAACCATAAATGTAATTAAATACATCAACAGATGTCAAAACAAAAACCACATGATTATATCATTAGATGCAGAAAAAGCTTTTGATAAAATCCAGCACCCCTTCTTGATAAAAACCCTCGAACAGCTAGGCATATGGAGAACATACCTCAAAGTAGTAAAAGCCATCTATGAGAAACCCACAGCCAGCATACTCCTAAATGGACAAAAATTGGAACCATTTCCCCTGAAAACTGGAACAAGACAAGGATGCCCATTCTCACCCTTCCTGTTCAATATAGTATTGGAAGTCCTGGCTAGAGCAATCAGAGAAGAGAAGGCAGTCAGGGGTATCCAAATAGGAAAAGAAGAAGTCAAATTATCTCTTTGCAGATGACATGATTGTGTACCTTGGAAACCCAAGAGAATCTGTCAAAAACCTCCTTACACTGATAATGGCCTACAGCAAAGTCTCAGGATATAAAATAAATGTACAAAAGACAATCACATTTCTTTACACGAATAATAAACAAACAGAAACCCAAATAAGAAGCACAATTCCATTCACAATAGCCACAAAAAAAATGAAATACCTTGTAAAGGTCTTTCCTAACCAGAGACGTGAAAGACCTTTACAATGAAAACTACAAAACTCTGCTCAAAGAAATCAAAGATGACACAAACAAGTGGTAAAATATCCCATGCTCATGGATTGGAAGAATCAACATTGTGAAGATGTCCATCTTACCTAAGGCAATCTACAGATTCAATGCAATACCTATCAAATTATCAGCAACATTCTTCTCAGACCTAGAAAAAACAACACAGGAATTCATATGGAAACACAAACGACCAAGAATAGCCAGAACAATCCTCAGCAAAAAAAACAAAGCAGGTGGTATCACATTGCCAGACTTCAAACTTTACTATAAAGCTACAATCATCAAAACAGCTTGGTATTGGTATAGGAACAGGCATATAGATCAATGGAATAGAATTGAGATCCCAGTAGCAAAACCTCAATTTCTCAACCATCTCATCTCCGACAAAGCCTCCACCACCTATCACTGGGGAGAGGAGAACCTATTCAGTAAATGGTGCTGGGAAAACTGGCTGACCACATGCAGAAGATTGAAACAGGACCTCTGTCTATCCCCATACACAAAAATTAACTCCAAATGGATCAGAGACCTAAATGTAAAACCTCAAACTATAAGAACCTTAGAAAATGAAGGAAATACCCTCATGAAAATCGGAACTGGCATCCAATTTCTGAACAAAACTTTAAACCCACAGGCCATAAGGGATAAGATAGACAAGTGGGACCTCATTAAACTGACAAGCTTCTGCAAAGCCAAAGAAACCATCAAGAGAGCAGGGAGACAGACTACAGACTGGGAAAAAGTATTTGCCAACTCAAGATCTGACAAAGGCTTAACATCTTGAATCTACAAGGAACTCAAACATGCTGTAAAGAAAAAAACATACAACCCCATTATAAAATGGGCAAAAGATATGAACAGACACTTCACAAAGGAAGGCATCTGAGCAGCCAACAGACACATGAAGAAATGCTCAGCCTCACTAATCATCAGGGAGATGCAAATCAAAACCACACTGAGATACCACCTAACTCCAGTCAGAATGGCAATTATTAATAACTCAGAAAATAACAGTTGTTGGAGAGGGTGTGGCGAAAAGGGACCACTCCTACACTGTTGATGGGAGTGTAAACTAGTGCAACCTCTGTGGAAAGCAGTGTGGCGATTCCTAAAAGCTCTAAGCATCAACCTTCCATATGACCCTGCAATCCCCCTACTGAAGAACTCAAATCACTCTATAAAAAAGATACCTGTACACGAATGTTTATTGCAGCATTGTTCACAATAGCAAGAACCTGAAACCAACCATGCTGTCCATCAAAAGAGGACTGGATTTAAAAAATGTGGTACATATAAACGATGGAATACTATGCAGCCATAAAAAAGAACAAAATCATGAATTTCACAGCAACCTGGATGGAGCTAGAGTCTATAATAGTGAGTGACCTCTCACAGAAGCAAAGATCTGAGTATCACATATTCTCACTCATATAGTGGACCTGATCATCCAATGCACTACCATAAGAAAATGACTGACAGTGGTGGGAAACTATGGGGGGGGGATGAGACTAATGGTAGTAAACATCTGTCTCGGGACGGGGAGACACTTGTTATCAATAAGGGGGCCTGAATGAAGCATATTTTTATACCTAACCCTTAACTGTGCCCCGCAATATCAAAATGAAAAATATCGATTAAAAAAATATATCATTCCTTAAGTTATCCTAACTTGAATGTTTAATCTGTTTCCTATTAAGGCCTTTACTAATAAGCAAATGTTATATTTCATTTGACTTTAAAATAAACTAAGTATTATTTGGAAGAGTGGATTCATATAAACACACACACAACACCTCCCAAACAGAACTCTGAGTTCCTATGACTGCAACCTTCAGAGAGTTCTGATTATATAGAATTTGAGGAAAAAGAAGAATAATTTTAAAGATGAAGTATTCCAATATTAATGTGTTCAAAACAGAGAAAATAAAAAATAATAAAAAGGAACTTGAAATAGTTTCCAGATAGTACATTTGAACTCTAGCTTAACATAACCATGACACTTGAAATCATATTTCCAAGGTTATAGTTTGAGTCATAAATCCTGACTGAGATTATTGTATTTGTCTCCACATTAAAACCATCTTGCTAAAACATTCAGTAGTTCAAAATATAATCATAATAAAAGACTAGTGGAAACCACAATGATATTTGCTCAACCTCATAGGTGAATTTGTTGGTGGTCTAAGATGTCTGCCAACAAAAATTCTTTTTTTTTTTTTTACGTGAATTGACCAAAGGTCAAATGCTAACAGGAAAGAAGACTTGATCTGCTTTGGAAGTGGCTCTTGCCTGTGATGGATAAGCAGTGGTTTGATGGAAGCGAATGGGAAGCTTTGCCCACTTATGGACTTTCTAAACTAAAATACTACATGATATTCTTTGAGAAAGGAGCTAAACCACCATTCCTGGGACAGTGTTTCTTTTATAGTTTTATTGAAATGTATTTCACATATCATTCACCCATTTAAAGTGTGAAATTCAATTTTTTTTAGTATATTCCAAGATGTGCAACCATCACCACAGTAAATTTTAGAACATTTTCATCACTTCAAAAAGAAACCTTATATATTTTAAATATTGCTCTTGTATTCTACAATTTCCCAGCTTCTACCTTCAGTTCACCATCCCCCTCAGCAACTAATAATTTGCTTTCTGTCTCTATAGGTTTGCATATTCTGGATATTTCATATAAATGAAATTGTATAATATGTGATCTTTTGTGACTTGCTTTTTTCATTTAGCATAATGTTTTTAAATTTACTCTGTTATTGCATGCATCAGTACTTCATTTATTTTATGATTGAATAATATTCCATCATATGAATATATGAATACCACCTTTTGTTTATCCCCTCATCCACTGACTGACAGCTTGATTGTTTTGACCTTTGACTATTCATGAATAACTTAACTATAAAAATTATTGTTCAAGTCTTTGTGTAGATATACATTTTCATTTTTCATGGACATTTACTTAGGAGTGGAGTTGTGGGGTCATAGTCTAACTCTTATTTTTAACCATTTGAGGAATTTACAGACTGTTTTCCAGATTGGTGACACCATATTATAATCCAGTCAGCAAGGGATAAGGGTTATGATTACTCTACAATCTCATCAACACTTGGTTTTGTCTGACTTTTTGATTGCTACCATCCTAATGAGTGTGAAGTGGTATTTCATTATGGTTCAGAATCACTCATTTTCTCTCACCTCTGTGTTGTCTTTTCACTTTTTTGATGTGATTTTATGGGATATAAGTTTTTAATTTTGATAGACTCCAATTGATATATTTTTTCTTTTGTTGTTCATGATATTGGTGTTACACAGTAGAATTCATTGCTGAACCAAGGTCATGAAGATTTACCCCTATGTTTTCTTCTAAAAATTTTATAGTTTTAGTTCTTAATTCTTGGTTCTTTTTTAGGTGCTGTTGCTATCCAGTCATGCGACAGTTAATGACTGAATACTCTCTTAAAAATGCATCATTAGCCGGGCATGGTAGCGCACACCTGTATAGTTCCGGCTACTTGGAAGGTTGAGGTAAAAGAATCGCCGGAGCCCAGCAGATCGACGCTGGGATGTGGGATGGCGGTGAGCATGCCACCGCACTCTAGACTGGGTGATGGAGTGAAACTCCGACTCAAAAATAAAATAAAAAGCAACGTTAGGTGATTTTGTCATTGTGAGAACATCATAGTGTGTACTTACACAAACCTGGATAGTATAGCCAACTACACACCTATGCTATATATTAAAGTATATTGCTCCTAGATAAAAACTTGTAGAGCATTTTACTACATTGGATACTGCAGACAAATGTAACACAGTTGTAGATATTTGTGTATCTAAACATAGAAGAGGTACAGTAAAAGTGTGATATTACAATCTTCTGGGGCCACCGTCACATACATGGTTAATTGGTAACCAAAACCTTATGTGGTGAATGGCACTATAATATGAGCTACGAGTCTGACTTCATTCTTTGTTATGTTGTTGTCATCCAGCTTCTCAGCATTATTTGTTGAAAAGACTATTATTTCTCCATTAAACGACCTTGACCCCTAATTCTACTTTATATATGTCTATACTTACATCAGTTCCACACCGTCTTAATTATTCTTGCTTTGTACTCTTGTTTTGACACTGGGGAGTGTGGCTACTCAGATTTTGTTAATATTTTTCAGTATTATTTTTGGCCATCCTGAATCTCTTGAAGTTCTGGGTGAATTTCAGAATAAGCTTGTTGATTTCCATAAAGAAGGCAGCTGGGATTCTGATAGTGATGGTACTGAATCTGTACATCAGTTGGGGGAATACTGCCATCTTAACAATATTGTCTTCCAACCCATGAACATGAGATGTTTATCTATTTATTTAGATCTTCTTTAATTTGTTTCAACATTTTTTGCAGTTTTCCAAGTATTGAGTTTGAATTCCATTTGTTAAATTGATTTTAAGTATTTTATTCTTTTTGGATGCTAATTTAAATAGATTTTTAAAATTCCATTTTTAAACTGTCAGTTGCAAAGATTTAGAAATGCAATTGATTCCTATGTGTTGATTTTGCATCATGTAAGCATGTTAAACTCATTTATCTATTCTAATAGAATTTTGGTAAATTCCTTAAGATTCCCTGTATATATGAACATGTAAGATGCATCCAAAAATCGTTTTTCTTCTTCCTTTTCAATCTGATGCCTCTTATGCATTTATTTTTTTCTTGCCTAAGTGCCTTAGCTGGAACTTGCAACAAAATGTTGAATAAAAGTGATGTGTATAGGCATTATTGCCTTATTTCTCACCTTAGGGGGAAAGCATCTCATCTTAAATCAAGTATAATATTAGCGTTAGGTCCATAGAAGCCCCTTATCATATGGTGGAAGTACTCTCTACTCCCAGTTTGTTGAGGATTATTATCATAACAAGACATTGAATTTTGAGTAGTTTCTCTGTGTGTACTGAGATGACCATGATTTCTGGATTTTATTCTATTGATATGGTATAACATTAATTGATTTTCATTTGTCAAATCAACTCACAATCCTGGGATAAACAGCACTTTATCATGATTTGTAATTCATTATATATGTTGTAGATTTGGTTTGCTATATTTTTCTGAGAATTTTTACATTTATATTTATAAAATACATTAGTCTTCCATGTTCTTTTCTTGTTATGTTTTTATGTGATTTTGGTGTTGTAATATTGACCTCATAAAATGAGTTAGGGATGGTTCCCTCCCTTTTTACTTTTTGAAACAGTATTGGTATTAAATTTCCTTTAGATATTTGTTAGAAATCACCAGTGAAGTCATCTGGACTTGTACTATCTTTTGTGGTTATATTTTGACTACTACTCAAATTTCTGTGCATATATATTTAGATGATTGAGTTTATTTCTTCTTGAGTCAGTTTCAATCTTTCTAGGAATTTGTCCATTTTATCTAAGTTATCTGATTTGATATATATTTTTTATAGTATTTTGTTATAATTCTTATTTATTTATTTATTTATTTTGGAAGAATTGGTAGTTATATTCCCTCTTTCATTTCTGATTCTATACATTTAAATTGTTTCTTTTTCTTGGTCAGTCTAGCTAAAGGTTTGTTAATTTTATTTTTTTAAAGCAGTTTTTGGTTTCATTGATTTTCTATATTTTTTCACTTCTTTATTTCACTAATTGCTGCTTTAATCTTTATATTTTCCTTCCCTCTGCTTGCTTGTGGTTTAGTTTGCTCTTCTTTTTTTTTTTTTTTCCAGGATCTGAAGTTTGCAGTTTAGGTTATTGATTTAAGCTATTTTTTCTTTTTAAAATATACACATTTAATGTTTCAAATTTCCCTCTAAAGACTGAATTCCAAAAGTTTGGTATGTGTGTCATTTTCATTCATCTTAAAGTGCTTTCTGATTTCCCTTTTGATTTTTTTCTTTGACTGATTTCTTTGGAGTATGATTTCTTTTTTTTTTATTTTTATTTTTACATATTAGTGTGTTTACCAAATATCTTTTGTTATTGATTTCAAATTTTATCACATTATGATCAGGCATATTTTGTATATTTCTATCTTTTTAAAATTTATTGAAGTTTATTTTATGGGCTAGCATATAGTCTATTCTGCAGAACGTCCCATGTGCACTTGAAAAAAACAGTATAGTCTACAGTTTTGGGGTGAAGTGTTATATAGATGTTATGTCGATATTTATAATATTGGTGTTTGTGTAGATGCTGATACATATACTGTGGCTCATGGTGTTCAAATTTTCTGTTTGCTTGTTGATTTCTACCTAATTGTTACATCATTATTGACAGGAGAATAGAAGTCTTCAAGTGTTATTGAGGTGTCTAGTTCTCCTTTCACTCCTGTCAGTTTTTGCTTTATTTTGATACTTTATTGTTAGAGGATATATATCCATAATTCTTAAAGCCTACTGAAGGATTGATAATTTGATCATTATTAGATGTCCCTCTATCTCTAGTATCATTCTCTGTTTTAAACTTCATTAGCAAAATCATTCCAACTTTCTTGTGATTACTGTTTGCACGCTATATCTTTCCCAGTATTTTATTTTCAATCTAATTTTATCTTTTAATCTAAGGTGTGTCTTCTGTAGACAATGTATAAATAGATATTAATTTTTTTCTCCCAATCTCATCTCTACCTTTTGATTTGGTCATTTGATCTGCTTACATTTAATACCATTGTTCATAGAGTTGGATTTGTGTCTGCCATTTTACTTTTTGTCTTCTATATAGCTTATGTCTTTTTTTGTACCTCTTTGCTTTTACTTTTGTATTAAGTAAATATTTCCTAATGTAGAATTTAAATTACTTTAATGATTTTTTTTTTACTTACTTTTCTTGAGCAGCCTTAGTGGTAGCTACAGGGCTTACAATCTACATCTTAAATTGTCAGAATCAACTACATATTTACACTAACTTAATTCAAGTAAAATAAGGAAATGTTATTTCTATATAGTGTTATTTATTTTCCAATTTTTTGTGGCATTATTTTTATAACGATTACATCTATAAATACTACAAACACATTACTTTGCTACAATTATTATCTTATATAATTTTGTGTCTTACTGATGCTGACAAAAGAAAGGACATTAAGTAAATATTTATAGCTTTTGCTGATTAACATTTTTATTTATCATTTCTGAATCTCTTCATTTGTTCCTGTGGATCAAGTTACAATCTGGAGTTAATTTCTTATCCAGTATGGCTTTGTTTTTACTCACCTCCTTTGTGCTACTATTGACAAATATATTACACTTCTGTGCTGTAGCCTCAATAATACATAGTGTGCATAATGTTTTATTCAACTGCATATTAAATAAGATAATAAATATGTATTTATGCTTGTATAATTACATATCTATCTTTATATTTTAATGTGAATTCAAGTTACTGTCTGATTGTTTTCAAATGGTAGACTTTTCTTTAGTGTTTCATTTAAAGTGGGTTTGTTAGCAACAAATTCTCTTATATTTTGTTTATTTGGGAATGTGCTTATTTTTCCTTTATAGAAAAGTTTTGCTCAACATATAATTTTTAGTTGATAGCTATTTTGCTTTTCACCATTTAAATATGTTATCTCATTGTTTTCTGACCTGTATTGTTTCTTTTTTTTTTTTTTTTTTGAGTTGGAGTCTCACTCGGTCGCCCAGACTGGAGTGCAGTGGCCGCTCCCGGCCACCGCAGCCTCGACCTGCTGGGCTCCGGCGATCCTTCCGCCTCAGCCTTCCGAGTAGCCGGAATTACAGGCATGCACTACCACGCCCGGCTGATTTTTTGATTTATTGTAGAGATGAGGTCTCGCTGCCCAGGCGGGTCTCGAACCCGCGGGCTCAGGCAATCCACCCACCTCAGCCTCCCAAAGGCACAGGATTACAGGCTGAGCCATCGAGCCCGGCTGTATTGTTTCTGATGGGAAGTCATCTGTTAGTTTTACTGGCATTCACTTGTAAAGTATGGGGAATTTTACTTCTTAATGCTTGCATAATTTTTCTCCTTGTCTTGGGCTTTCAACATTTTTACTGTATGTATGTATTTATGTATTTTTTTCATATTTTTCCTACTTGGAGTGTGTTGAGCTTGCTGTATGCGTAGATTAATATTTTTCAATAAAGTTGGAGAGTTTTTATTCACTTTTAAAAAATATTTTTTCTGATCCTTTCCTTTCCTTCTTATACTCTATCATACATTTCTCTGAGTTGCATTTTTCTTCATTTTTTTCTTTCTTTCTTTCTTTCTTTTTTCAATCAATATTTTTCATTATGGTTTTGTGGAGTACAGTTAAGGGTTAGGTGTACAATTATGTTTCATCAGGCACCCTGTTGATAAGAGGTGTTTCCCCATCCCCAGACAGATATTTGGTACTGTTAATCCCGTCCTCCCCATAGTTTCCCTGTACCATCAGTCATTTTCTTAGAGTATTACATTGGATGTTCAAAGTCCATTATATGAGTGAGAACATGTGATACTCAGATCTTTGTTTCTGTGAGAGGTCACTCAGTATTATAGACTCTAGTTCCATCCAGGTTGCTGTGAAATTCATGATTTTGTTCTTTTTTATGGCTGTGTAGTATTCTATCGTGTATATGTACCACATTTTTTTAATCCAGTCCTCTTTTGATGGGCAGCATGGTTGTTTCCATTTAAGGAGGAGCTGATACCAATCCTACTGAAGGTATTCCAGGCATTTTTTTCTTTATTCTTTGGATTACATAATTCTTATTGACTAATTTTCAAGTCACTAATTCTTTCTGCCAGTTGAAATCTAGTGAAGTTTTCACTTCAGTTACTGTTTTTTTCAACTCCTAAATTTAAACTTGGTTCTTTCTTATAATTTCTTCTTTATTTATAATGTATTACGATCACCCATTTGTTGTGCTATTGTTATTATACCTTTCTTTAATTCTTCAATCACGGTTTGTCTACTCCTTTGGACATATTTATTATAATCACTATTTTGAAGACTTTGTGGAATCCAACACCTGTTTACAATCTCAGGAAATTTCTGTTGTCTGCTTTTTTCCCCCGGGCATGGGCCATATTTTCCTGTTTCTCTTCAGGTTTTACTGAAAACTTGATATGTAAGGTAATATATATTTGCTATTCTGGGTACTTTCACCACTATTGGGCTTTTTGTGATTTGCTTATTTGTTTGGTGACTGTGTGAATTATCTTGGTGAAGTGTATTCCATCACCACTGCCAAGCACCCATTTTTGCCCCTGTTAGTGTGTAGTTTCTAATATTGCTCCTATGAAAATGCAGCATTGAATATGCCTATAGTTACGCTGCAATGATAGCAACTTTTGCAGGATTCCCTTTGACTCTCTCTTTTTTAAAATTTTTATGTATGTATGTATTATGCACTTTTGAGTCAGTATCATTTTGTCCTCTAGGCTGGAGTGCAGTGGCACACTGATAGACACCGTAGTCACAACCTGCTGGACTCAGCCAATCCTTCCACCCTAGCCTCCTGAATAGCTGGAACTACAGGCATGTGTCACTACACCCAGCTAATTTTTTGATTTGTTGTAGAGACAAAATCTTGCCAAGTTGCCCAGGCTGGTCTCAAACCACTGGGCTCAAGCATTCCTCTCGCCTCTGCCTCCCAAAGTGCTGGGATTACAGGCAGGAGCCACCACACTAGGCCTTGACTCCTCTTTGACCACAACCAGTCTTACTAGTTGCCAGTCTGTTGTGCTCTTGTTTCCAGCAGTGCTTCAGGGCACAAATTGCTTCACCAACTGATCAAATTCAGGATAATTTGAAGAGTTCATTTCTGAGATCAGTGTTTGAAATGTGTTCTGAACCTAGGAGGGCATTTCCTACTTGTCTCTTTCCCTAGTTTTTCCAGCAAAGTAGCAGCCTGTAGTTTAGTCTATGTTTCCAATGAATCGACTGGTCTTCTCCCAATTGTCTTTCACCATAACCGTCACTATTTTTGAGAGTACCTTCAGGCTTGAACTTAATAGTACTCTATGACAAATGAAGTCAGTTCCTGTGGTAAGAGATTTGGAGCTGTTGGTTTTACAGTCCATTTCTTCATTGTAGAACTCTGGACTACAGCTTTGGAGCTCGCATGGGGATGATAATACACATCTTTCTGACTGATCTCCTCACTTCAGGAGCTGAGGGCTTGATGGTTGAGGGACCCAACAGCTTTAGTAGATTTTGCTTGACTAAATGTTTGTTTATTCATTATATGATCCATGTGTGCCTTTCTTAGGTTCATTTCCAGATATTTGATGTTCCTAAGACAATTTCCAGAGACTTAATTTTTTTAAAAAATGATTTTTAAAAGTTTCTTTAAGGATTGGGTCCTTGGAGCTCCTTGTGTTATAAAAGAAATTTTGAGGGTTTTGTTGCTATTGCTGTTGTTGTTGTTAATCTAGCTACCTATGTTATTTGAAATGTTTGTCTCCTTCTATATAGCTTGGATTTAGTCAAGGCCACAGAACCAAATAATTATTATATATAGACACTAAAAATAGATTGACCAGTAGAATATTGTGATGGATTTGTTTTGATCAAGTTAGTTAATTATATAGATCATCACATGATCCATTAAAAAGAAATTATGGTTAGAAATTAAGACAATAATAAAAATTAATGAATTAATTAAGTGTATAATTTTTTATGTTCTCTACAATACAAAGCCCTAAATTTAGACTGTAAATATAGTTAGCCATGTTTATGAAATGTGCTGTCATTATGAAAAGGAATTTTTTTACAAAAGAATTCAGACCATCTAATCCTATTATTAGTTTTTAATAAAATGAATTAGAAACATATTGCTTTCCTCCATACTTGATAGAATTTTGTTGTATTTTTGCCTTCTTGTGAGTTACTGATTCCTTAGTTTCTAAACTTAGCAAGTTTTCTTTTGAAATATCTGAAGGTCAGATTGTTACTTGGATATAGAGATCCAAGGTTTGAGAAAATGGCCAATCACATCGTAAATAACATTTCAGATCCCAACAAGGAATACTAGAAATGAAATAAGTAAAAATAAATCCACACACACAGACAGAAACATATAAGAAATTATTACAAATGGCTGCATTTCAGGGAAAAATGCTATTACAGATAGGTAATCCCTAGTTACTCATTTTTCCCCCTTGATTCTTAGATTTAAAGTCATATTCCTTCATTATTTCTGACCTGATATGAAACGCCATCTGGCATGTGCATGTAAAGAGGATTATATGTAAGCAAATAGATTTTTTTTTTCTCTTTTTTGACTCTAAGACTTTTTAGAGGCATGTAGATTATTTAGGTTCTAAGTGTGAAAATTCAACTGGTAAAAAGATAAGATGGCTTTTAGTACTTTTAAAATGAGAAATTATACATTGCTTCAACAATAAACTACTTTAATTGGCATTCTGTGATTTCTTTTTAAAATTTTAACCTCATGAACATTTTTCTTGAAGATTATAAATTATTTTCCCTAGAGGAAATGATAAAGATTTTCATAATTATCTTGTGATTTATACACATGTCAAACTGAATCTCGTAGCTCACTAAATCTAAGTTGGCTAAATTTTCTAGATAATTATCAAATATTGATCAATATCCAGTTTCATTTTACTTATAATACATGAAGTGAATCAATTATATGAGAAATGCAATATGGTATTGGATTTCATGTTTGTGTATACTTTTGAAAATGAAGAATTTTTGCTGTTTTTAGCATTTACTTTGAATCATAAAATTATAAAGCTACTAACTGATAGTTTATGTTATTTAAAAATAACATTATTTATGTATTTAGAGGCAAGGTTTTCACAATGTTGCTCAGGCTTTACCCAAACTTCTGGACTTAAGTAAGCCTCCTGACTCAATCTCTAGAAACTGGGATTACAGGTGCCCCCACCATGCCAGGCAAGAATCTCTTTAAAAAAAAAGGTGAAGTCCAGAAAGGTCATATGATCTAGCTGAAGGCCATGGCTATTTGGTGGGAATCCAGAGTTAGAACACAGATTGCCCAAGTCTTGATCTAATCTACTTGGGATCCTGCTGTGCTTCTTTCACAACCCTGATTAACTTTTGTTCAGAAAATTTCACTTTGGAGTGCCTGAGAATATATGGAGTTGCCCCATGCTCATGCACACCACACTGGAAACCGAATGAGAGCCACACTTTGGAAAGTCATCTTTTCCTACATTTTTACTACAACAATTATAGCGGCTCAGTGTTTGAGTTTTAAACCATTTCCCAAACATGCATATATATACTAGGAAAATCTATGAACAAACAGCCAAACAAAACTAGCTAATGCAAACAAAAAGAATAAATCACAATGAAAGTATGCAAGAAGGATCTACTAAGGTCAATTCACCAGAACTAAGAGTAAACTAAATTTCTATTTCAAATATGGAGTAATGAAGGCTTATTTGGTTCTATCTTGATAAAACTGCACGGAAAGTAAGAGAAGAGAGGAAGCAGGCAGAGAGGAGAAAGCGAGGCAGCAATCTTGTTTATTGGTCTAATCCTTTATGCTGGACTGTATTAAAAGAAACATATGCAAATACTAAAAGCATAGAACAAGGGTATTTAATTGTGTATGTATGTGTGTGTATATGTGTGTGATAACATTTATTCAACATTTCATCAAAACGAATAGAAGCAGGAAAAATAAAAAGGCACCTAAAATTTGAAATTCTAATAAAATTTTATCTACTCTCTTTGATCTCTTGCATAAAAAATTTCATCTGTCTTCAGAATTCTGGATGACCACTGGAAAATATGAAATAAAATAGTTTTTCAAATTTTTTCTTACTGTTGTCAGCTTGTGTCTAATAAGAACATCAATTAAGATAAAAATTATTAAGCCATTGTTTATGTTGAACTAGCTACTGCATAGAGTGGTTTAATTCTTCTTATTCTATAGGCTCAGATAATTTAATTTCAGGATCATAGAGAATTTCTGGCTTTAAGGACATGGTTATTATATCATAAACTTCTGTGGTTTACTAATTCCAGTGACAACAAGGTTCTTTGTAATTTATCTTTATTTTATTTTTACAACTGATGCCTATTGGGCTTGGAGACCACAGGATAGAAACAGCTGCAGTTCGTGTTATTATTTCTTCACTCTGAAGGAAATAAAGAGGCTGACAACCCTGAAGGACAAAGACTAAGTTGTTGCTGGAAATGCTCTGGCACTGAGGCCACCTCCCAATGCAACAAGTTCTAAATTAATCCAGAAAATATATTCATTGTTATTTTCATGCTGTAACCTTCTGAAGTGGCCGGCCCATTGTGAATGAGTGTTTTACTCACTGTTGTCTTTGTAAAACCCAAGATTTTTTACTTGAAAAGACACTAGATTTAATATGGCTAAATTAAAGCTTTAGAGTTGTTTATAGTGTGCATGTACAACTCACATACACACTCACAGAGGGTATAATACTGCTCTAGGTGTGTAATGATGGCAGCCCCTCGGTGGCTTTGCCCATAACAAGTGGCTATGAGCAAAAGTGACACTGGTAGATGATTTTAAACTTCTTGGTAATCAGTAAAATCATAAGAGAAAAATAAATAGTAAGATGATCAGGGTAAAATAAACACTCAACCACTGCTATTGTTCTGGACAAATAAAACATTCTTCGCAAACTTATTCTTTTCTGTCTCAAAACTCATTACTTCTATCATCACCAAAAAAGACTAAAACTTAAACTACTTAACGTCAGTTTTCTTTTCTCTGTGTGTCCGTGTGTGTGTGTGTGTGAGTGTGAGCGTGTGAGCGCGTGTGAGAATGTGTATGTGTTTAAATATTTTTTTCTATGAATGATGATAATGAATTAAGAAGAATAGTATTTAGGATTGCTCATAGTAAATTTGACCATATACATTACATTAAGAAAATAATCAGATGGTGTTGAAATAATATACACACATGATTATATATATGTGTGTGTATGTATATATGCATAGTAATTATGATTCAAAAGAAAACTCAGAGATCCTCTATCTGATCTCTACATTCAATAAAAGAAAAACCAAAATGTATATATATATAAAACCATATTCCACAAAACAGGAGCAGAACAAAAATTTTATGTTAATCAAAAGTAATTTACTTATATATAAAAACCATCAGATTTTAAACATTCTACATTATTTACTTGTTTTAAAAATATTATCTTTATTGCTAATATATAATTCAGAAATTCTCTCTATATATAGAAACTCACACACATACACACATATGTACAGTCATGTGTCACTTAACAACAAGGATATGCTCTGAGAAATGCATTGTTAGGCAACTTCATCATTATGTGAACATCATAGAGTATACTTACAAAAACCTTGATGGTATAGGCTACTATACACTCTATGGTGTAGCTTATTAATTCTAGGCTACAAACCTGTACAGGATGTTATTGTACTGAAGTATGAGATACTGTAAGATCTAGATTCAACTATACTTAAAAATCTTAGCTTAAATTTCAGAACAAACTTTTTAGATCACCCCCACTTGTCTTTTCTCTTTTTCTGCTCGTTGATGTTTACTTGCTTATTTCAGTTCCTATACAGACTCAGCTTCTATTTAGGGTAACCTTCATACATATTAGTACCGCTGTCTGGAAAGTTACCTACTCCAACTCTACATATTGCCTACTAAGTCTATGCAACTCAAGGAAGTCTTCCTTCTTCTCCTGACAGACAAAATGTGTTACTAACATGTAGGTTTATTATAAGTATTTTCACAGTAAATAAATAATTACTGTTCTATCATTCGTATCTTGATTAACTTGCTGTAATCTTCCAGGAAGACAAGAGCCTAGTCTCTGTTGTTAATTGGTGGTTGGCAAATTGGATTAAGCAAGGATAAAATATACTTTTTTAATGACTGTCCAGGCTTGTTATATTTTCTAATAACATTCTATAAAAAACCTATTTAATAAAAAATAGCTTATTAGCATAGTGAAGAACTATATCAGAAAGTAATGAAAAGGCTTTTGGCGAAAGATAATGGCCATATTATAAAATCATGTAAATTTTGTTATGTTTGTATATATCTGTGTGTATTATGATATATATATGTCTGTGTGATTCCACATATATATTTATATGTGTGTGTGCATACATAGTCTCTTGGTATGGAATGAATGATAATTTTCTGCTGTCCAGAAAAAAAGATTTCTTAAAACGAATTACTGTGCTCTATTTCCTGATGATGTAAGAAGGCTCGCAATACTATGATTCTGATTAAAGATAAATGTCTTCATCGGTTTGCAAAGAAAAAGAAAAGAAAATAAGTTTCAGTGGTATGCATTTTGGCATTTTTAAGGAAGAAAAGCACATTGTGTCTGAAATATATCAGTAACATTCAATTATCTCTAAGTTATCAAGTCTTTCTTGTAATGTTCAACTTAGCCTAAGCCCCATCCTGTGGGTTTGGGAGAAGTTGATACATTCTATTGAATTTTTCTGTTAGTCCTTCTGAGAATTCTTAGGAATGCTTTCATGTCTCAGAGAACTGTCAGGTGATTGCATCTTGTAGACCACTATCAAGATATTTTTATTAGCCCATCCCAGATTGCTTCTTCAGATTGCTGTTCTCTTTCTGCATCCTGTTGCCTTCACCTTTTTTCCTCTTCTGTATTGTGAAAAAATTAAGTGATAATTTAACAGTAATACAAGAGGATTAAGTGAAGAAATGGAAAAGGATTAAAGAATATTAGATAATATCCAGACCTTCAAGACAAAAGCAAGGGATTCATTAGAGTGGGCCAAATACTTTTCAAAATGCGTGTGATTACATATTAATCTACATAGCATGTAGCATGCACTAAGACAAGACGGACTCAAATTGTAATTTGGAAAGCAAATACATATTAAAGGGCATAGTCCTATTAGAAGAGCCCAAAATATATTATTGATTAGAAAACAACATTTAGTGTAAATTGCGTATTATTATCCTAGTTTAGGATTTAATTGCTCTCAAAGCAATGAAGAGATACTTATAAGATTAAAAAGTGCTCACTAAAATGACAACTCCAAGAATGGTCGATGTGTCTGCTTTAAGAACAAATTCCAAGCTCTACCCTACCAGCAAAAAAATTTTACAAGCCCTAGCTTGTCAGTTTCTAATCTCCTATAATTTTAAGATCTAGACTACATCCAAAGCAACAGGAAGAATCTGCTGGTCTTCAAAATAGCATTTTTGTCTTTGCTACACAAAAACTTTTCAAGCTTATTATCCATGTTTATTTTGTCTTAGTGGTTACAAAAAAAAGGGTAATTTCTTGAGGTGTCTTGGCTGGAGTTGGAAGACTGAGGGGAACCCATGAAGATCCCTCAAGACAATGTGAGCTTATGTATAAAACGGGTTTGCTTTGGGCTATGTGCAGGCAAAGAAAGAAGTAAAGGGACATAGAAAGGAAGTGGTGGGGAAACAATTTTGTAGACAATTCCCCACCCTGTCTGGTTAGTCAATGGACAAGTGGGACTATCTGAAGCAGCTCTGAGTGAAAAGCTGTGTAAAAGTCTTGATCTCTCTTTTTCTTTGCCAAGGAAGGATGTTCATGCTTGCTACTTTATAAAGCAATATTTCATGCCAATGTTCTTTCTTCTTGGCCATAAATTGAGACCCAGAATTTCCTTTCTAATATCTCTACAAGGATGAGAGGAAGTGATTGGGGGAAAATCTCCCCCATTAGCAGTTTACACAGCACAGTAGTAACTCTCCTCTTCTTCAGAGGTGCAGAGACAGAATCATTGAGGGAAAGTTTATAAAGCAGGAATGCATTTGCATCCATCGAAATAAACATTCTACACACCTCTACAAATTGCTTAAAGATGATGATCATCCTCTAAATATTCAGTACAAGCTGTATGTGGGAGAGAAGAGGTGAGCGGGCAGTCCCAGAGGAAAATTATCTACAGCATTAAGAATCAATTGTCAAGGCAGAGAAACCAGAGGATAGGGAGAAGAGTCTGTGTGTGGAGTGCATCCCCAGGTAGAAGAGAAGAGTCCACCCACCTCTCCACCCCTCCTCTACCAGAGAGACAGAGAAAATTTGAAAGAAAGCTCTGTTTGTCCCCGCCAACATCACAATTGCACTTAACTAATCAAAGCCTGTCAAAGACAATTTTAACCGTAAACTTTAAGATGAGAAGTGCACCATTTGGGATTCAACAAAAGTACCCCAAATGCTTGGACAGTGTGGTGTCTTCATGACACCCTTTGCCAGGCAAGTAACAGTCTTTATGAGGTACAAACCTCTGACTCTGTGTTCTTTCTTCTATGTCTCCTACGTATGAAAGTGTCAACTGTGGAGAAAAAAGAACCTTTTGATGAACTCTAAAATGCAACCTAATAAGTAAATAGTAAAGAAAAAAGTCCTCTCCTCCTCACAGACACATTTTGTGTTGGGGAACAAGGGTAAGGTAATAACTACAGATCTGAAAGAAAAATTGTTATGCATTGTTCTCCAAAAGTAAGTGTAAGCTATCTGAAGTTTGTAAATATATATACTGTATGTGTGTTTATGGTTCTTAAACTACTTGAACTTATTTTAGAAGTAAACTATTATTCCAATAAAATAGTCCTCTCCTTCCTGAAAATATGAACCACACAATACTAAATGTAATAATTGGTAAAAATATTTATACTTTTTCCAGTGGTTTAAATACTCCAAATACCAAATAAATTGTTAGGAATGAATAATATTTTTGAAAATAGTTTTATATGAATGGATTATTTATGCAAGCATAGACTTAATAATCTGAATCCAAATATTAAAAAAAATCAGTCAAAAATATTCTCATATTTTACCACCCTACCCAGTTTTTACTAACACTGGTACCCTTAGAAAGTTACTTTATTTTGGTGCTTTTCTATTGGCAACAGTAAAATCTTCAGGGACTCAGAAAAGGTGATGCATTTCAATCTTATATCATTGCAGTATTCATTTTAAAGCAATGTAATCCTTTTCTCTTTCTGCCCCAACATTTCATAATTATATCATTTTACAAGAATTGTGTAATTTACATAACCACCTAAATTGTCATAATTGCTAGAAAGTGCTGAAAAAGCATACGGTAGGCATTTCAGATTCATTTCTGTTCTCTGTTTGAAACTCATTTGAAATGCCTTTTGCATAAAAATTCTTTTGGTCAACAAAAAAGTAACTTGGGTTTGATTTTACAGGAGCCCTCTTCTTCTCCCTCTCAGACTGACTTCTCTTATTTCAGGAAGCCCTTCCCATCTATTATACTTGAGTTCTAGAAGACCCATGGAATAAACAAGTCCCTCCTCTTGATTTTATAGAAGAAACTGAGATCAGAGAGGTTAACTGATTTGATCTGGGTCCCACGGGTTATCTCTGAAGAGTCAAGGCTAGAAGTCGCTTTTAAAAAACTTGCATGTTTTGCTCACTGTCCCACACTGTTCTCCACTACATTTAGAAAGAAGAAAAGGGAAAAATACAAGAGTGGAATGGTCTCTCAACAGTTTTCTCAGCATGCCATTTCCATTATAATTATCTTAACCATCTGTTTTGCTTGGAACAGGCAAAAGAATTTGATATTAAGAAACAAAACTGTCATTCTGTACAACTGAGAAGGGCCTCAGAAACGGGACCTTATTTCAGGATATAAGAGTGGGTATCAGTTTTATCGGAGGTTTCATCAGTGAAGTAGAATGCCAATATTTTATTATTATGCTCTGAAAATCGGTGGCTCAGGAATTTTATAAATAAAATTTTATAACTAAAAGTCATTGCAGCATGCTATATATAATATTTGCTAAACATGTAATCTGGAAACATGCGAAGTAAGGCACCACTAAACAGTTAAGGATGTTGGAAAATGGCAACTAATTTTCTTTATCTAATTCTGCTCCAAATTCCCCTCTAAAAAGCTAACCTATCCTTGCATACTTAAAAAGCAATGTATTAATATTTAGCTTCCTGAAGCTAATTTGGCTGTTATGTGAAGCTATAAAATTCTGTGACAACATAAGAGATAAATATAAATAGCAAACCACACATCTAGAGTGCTTACCTCCTGTGTGTATACATACATGGGCACACATGAGAGAAAACACACACACACACACACACACACACACACACACACGCGCATACAAATTATGCTACTAATAATTCGGAGTTTCAAAATGAATAAGAAATTAAGTAATTCTTTAAAAATATTTTGGTAAAAAAATTCACTGTAGAATATGTATTTTAAGTATTAAAGTAAAGGCCAGGTACAGTGGCACACACCTATAATTCTAGCAATTAGAAGGCCCAGGTAGGAGGACTGCTTCAGGTCAGAAGTTTGAGACCATCCCAGATGACAGAGTGAGACCCCGTTCCTCAAAAAAAAAAAAAAAAAAAAAAGCTGGACATGGTGACCCATGACTACAGTCGCAGATATTTAGGAGGATAAAGAAGGAAGATTGCTTAAGCCCAGGAGTTTGAGGCTGCAGTGAGCTGTGATTACACCAGGGCACTCCAGCCTGAGTGTGGAACGGGATACTGTCTCTAAAAAAATTTAAAAATTTGCAGTTACCAACTTTTCAAATTACAGATATTATTTGAAATGAGTAGTAATTCTCCAAAATCATTATTTAAGTGAATTATAATTGTGACAATTAACCCAAGCATCAGAACAGATAACTACTAAGAGAAAAAGCAACATATCACTTCTGAAATAAGTCTGAAAGGCAAAATAATTTTCATGGAAAATGAAGACAGTATCCAATTCAATTAAGGAAGGAGAGGAACAATAAATTATGTCTGCCAAAAGATGTGAAATTAATTGCAAAGCTAGGAGTAACCAGAGACTCTTTTAATATTAATGTCTTCCAGAACATAAAGTATATACTGCCACTGAAGAAGGGGAAAAAAAAATAGTGGAATCAACAAATACTTTGGTAAAAGAACAATTTTGTGTGTTCAATGATAATCAAATTGAGAATCAGATTTTATACAGACAATAGGTGTGACATTGCCCAGTCATTTTAGTTAAATAATTTTGGAAATGGTGGGAAATTTCATCTGAATGAAAGAAAATAAAGTTCATAAAATTTTCTGAAAATCAAAGCAATTAAATTTTTTCCTACTATGAATTATATATTAGAAAAAAGCAATTTAATTCCAAGTTTCTCTTTTCTAAAGTAGTTATCAAAAAACTTACAAACCAGTAACTGGACATAGGTAAGTCTATTCAACTCTTACACCAGCAATACAATTATTACCTGATCACATCACAAAAAAAATGAAATTAAATAGAAAAATATATAGTGAAAATAAACATGATGACCCCTAAATATCTTCAGAATTTAGTATTAAGTGGTTTTTCTGTTTGTTTGATTTTGATTTTTGTTTGTTTCTCATGGACACTTTTTTCTTTTCTAAGTTGCAGTGTGGTATTTATCCTCCATTTTAAAATTTCTTAGCCACGTGGTAGAAGACCAATAAGTTAATGTGGCAAATTAGCCCTAGAAATCAGTTTGGAATATAGAGAAATTTCTTACTGTGATAGCCTACATTTATTTTCTTCTTGTAAATGAGGCTCATTCACTTTTTTGTGGGGGGGGGGCTCAGAGTCTCACTCTTTGTCTCTCACACTGGAGTGCAACGGCATACTCATGGCCACTGCAGCCTCGATCTGCCAGGCTCAGGTGATCCTTATGCTCCAACCTTCCAAGTAGCTGGAACTACAGGTGTACACCAACACGCGTGTCTAGTTTTTGTGATTTATTGTAGAGATGCGAGCTCACCAAGTTTCCAAGGCTGGTCTCGAACTCCCAGGCTCAGGCAATCCTCTCACCTAGGCCTACCAAAGTACTGGGATTACAGACTGAGCCACTGCGCCCAGTCAAAGAGGTTCATTCTTAAAACCACATGTAAAGTATCTCAGTCCAACATTACTTGTTTAACACACTTCTACATTAGTCATTCATGAGATCCTGTTTCTCTGTTTAAAATATATGTATATATGAGCATGTATATATATACATATTTATATATATTTATGTATAAATATAAATTTGAAATTAACTCTCACTGGAATAAGCAACACGTAATATAAATAGCATGTTCAATTTATTCTTTTCTTTCTCCCTTCATACTTTCCTCCCTGCTCCTTCCCTCTTTTCTTCCTTCAGTCTTTATTACTTTTAGTTTGGGTCTCATTATGTTGCCCAGACTGAAGTGCAGTGGCATGATCAGGACCTTGACCTGCTGGGTTTAGGCAATCCTTCCGCCTCAGCCTTCCACGTAGCTGGAACCACAGGCGTGCACACCATGCCTGGCTAACCTTTTGATTAACTGTAGAGACAAAGTCCCACCAAGTTGCCCAGACTGGTTTCGACCTCCAGGGCTCAGACAGACAGTCCTCTTGTCTCTGCCTCCTGAAGTGCTGAGAAAAAACGCGTGAGCCACTGTGTCCAGCCCATTTTATCACTTTTGACTACCTTCTGGTTTGAGGTGTTTTGTTTCAGATGATGAGTTGTAAAAGTGCTAACAAATGAGACACTTATTCTTCCTTTTTTTTTTTTTTTTTTTTTGAGTTGGAGTCTCATTCTGTCACCCAGACTGGAGTTTAGTGGCTGGTCCCGGCCACCGCAGCCTCAACCTGCTGGGCTCCGGCGATCCTTCCGCCTCAGCCTTCCGAGTAGCCGGAATTACAGGCATGCGCTACCACGCCTGGCTGATTTTTTGATTTATTGTAGAGATGAGGTCTCGCTGCCCAGGCGGGTCTCGAACCAGTGGGCTCGGGCAATCCACTCACCTCAGCCTCCCAAAGGCGCGGGATTACAGGCTGAGGACATTTATTCTTTAAGGTAGTATGTTCCACCCACTAATGTGCCTACATAGCCACCAAAAACCATTAACAGTCTTAAGAAAGTGTAAATGATATATATTTCATTTCTAGTATTTTACAGTTATTCAAGATAATTTTTTTTTTTTGGTTTTTTTTTTTTTTTTTTTTGAGTTGGAGTCTCACTCTGTCGCCCAGACTGGAGTGCATTGGCCGCTCCCGGCCACCGCAGCCTCGACCCACTGGGCTCGGGCAATCCTTCCGCCTCAGCCTTCCGAGTAGCCGGAACTACAGGCATGCGCTACCACGCCCGGCTGATTTTTTTGATTTATTGTAGAGATGAGGTCTCGCTGCCCAGGCGGGTCTCGAACCCGCGGGCTCAGGCAATCCACTCACCTCAGCCTCCCAAAGGCGCGGGATTACAGGCTGAGCCACCGAGCCTGGCTTAAGATAATTTTTTAAAATGCCATTTGAATTTGAATTTATACACGATTCATGCTTTACTCAAAGTAGTTTGAATACGAATCAAAAATAAGCCTAATGGCAACAAAATAGTTTATATGGAAAAATCAACAATATAATTACCTGAGATATGAAACAGGATGCTAAAATGCATCATTAAAGTGGCAACAAACAATAGAAACTATCATCTTCTCAGTTCACTTCTTTAAGATAACATAAAGAACAACCTTTTTTTTTTACATACATATTTTTCTTGATAATATTTGTAATGTTCCAGGAATGTTAATCATTCACTCAATTAATTTAACACAAAAAGTAATCAGGAATATTGTCCCTAGAAGAAGTGATAATCATTAAATACTATTTATATTACACATATCAATGAAATCTAACAATATGATTTTTATAGTAACACATTTTTATCTATTAAATTGGTTAGTATCTCCTATATACAGCCATATGACAAATATGTCTCAAAGGCTGTTGAAAGAAAAAGTTTTTCTGAAACTCAAACTTTGGTTTATCAGAAATAAAAATTATTTGATTTTTGACCTGTTTCACAGGAATTCCAAGGCTATAGTTTGGGTTCAACTACAATAACTTTTCTTGGAGTATATTTTCTGCTTTAATAAGAGTGAAGCTTTGCGATGAATATAACAAATCATTTTTCTCAAAATAGTAGAGGATAGTAAGTTACAGTTTTTGTCTTCTATGGAGAGAAGGAGGGTGGAGATGAAGTTGAACCTAAGCAGGGAAGTAACAGGCAGCCCTCTCTAGGTTGGATGTCTGGGTGGTGTGGTGAGTTGATCTTTGTGTCCTTCAGAGCCTACTGGCCCAATACAGCTGGATATGATTGGGAGGTGGGAGAATTCATGGCATCGTTGTTGCTGGCCTGGAAGTCCTGTTGAACCGTAAGACCTATACTAATCCCACCAATTGTTAAGCTGAGAGACAACTGTCTCTACATACTAGTTGAGACACAGGAAGATGGGGGTGGTATACCTACCCCCATGAGTCTTCCAGTTCAGTGACTGTACGGGAGCACCCAGAGTCACTTCATTAGTGTGAAAGTGATATAGACACACATTTTATGATACTGTATTCATCCACATTATTGTGGGAGTTTACAAATTTTTCCCTCTTCTCACCTCTCCACTATTTTAATCTTTCACTTTGGTCTTGTATTTCTATTTTTAAAAATTTCAGTTGTTTCTTCATCTGTATCTTTTACTGTAAAGCTTGAAAATCTTAAGGAAATAGGTCTTGTCTAAATTCAGATATGGTAAGTTTAACAATTCTGGAATTTTATACTAATCAAAGACCTCATGGAAGATGAAAAGGAGAAAATCCATGTGAAGTCGACATAATAGGTACTCAGTAAATTATAATTAAGGCTATTGTTTTCTAAATAAAGTTAAAATCAATAGATTTGTGAAAAATTAACACAGATTGAATGAATTCAGCTAATTAAGACAGATAGTTCCTAGTAAGAATATACATCAGAGCAGCAGTAGGATACCATTCAAAGAAAATACTAGTTGATATACTACATACTATATCTGTGTGCATTTGGCAAGAAATTTTTAGATGCTTGTTGAAATATTATAGAAATACAGTCTAAGACTGTCACCATGTTTGTCTTAGATGTTAATTTCTTTTTAATTTTTAAAATTGTTTTTACTTGTTCAAAAAAAGGATGGAGATGTCTAAAACAATGATGATATTAGAGTGAAGAAGGATTTTGTTTTGTCAGCAATAGAGATCTTCCAAGAAAGATGGATGAATGCCCACCCCCGATGCCTGACTTTGTAACTGCTTGTGCTGTTTATTTCCTCTCATTCATTTTGCATCCGTGTTAAGCTTGCATCTGTTTATGTTACTTGTCTATTATTCATCTACATGATAACTGCTCAGCAGTCGTTACTTCCTTTCATATCTTTTCTGCATCTTTTGTTTCCATGGGTTGTTTTGGCAATAAAACCAAGAAAAGGGTACAAAGCTTATATATATATAAAGGTGCCATTGGTACATTATGTTTTACAGCCCCAAGAATGTTATTGTTGATTTCAAAAAGTTTTTTTAAATGTTAAAATGTATTCAGCAAAGTTTAAAGCTCATAGGTATGATAAATTTGAAAATTTGAGAGAATGGAATTTTAAAAGTGCTTTCTGAAACAGCTCACTACTGTTTGATCTTTACATGGCAGTCTGCCTCATGCAATTTTTGGTTTACTGTACATTTTAACACCAAAATTTCAAGCAATGAAGTCATAGTAACTCCTTGCATTTATATAGCACTTCATAATTTTATTGTGTGTTTACTCATTCATTATGTCCTCTAATCTTTCCAGGTAGATAGTTAGCATCTTCATTTTAAAGATAGAATAAAAACAGAATAACTATGTGAAATGTTGTGATAAGGTCAAAAGGTCAATGGATCTCTGAACCTAGACTAGAATCTGCATTTGCTTGGTACCTACCCAGCCTGGTGTGGGCCAGAAGGATCCTCATAATATAAAGTTGCTCCAGACTTCCTGTGGGCCTAAGGGGTAAAATATGATTTGGGGATCTTAGGTGATGTAAGCATAGCTTTGTGTGTGATTTTAAACCATTATTATGTCTCCAACCTCCAAATGACCCTACTGATAATTAAGGTTTACTACCCGAGGACCTGAAAGTGTTACGTTTTGTCTCAAAGGGTTCATGGATTTTTTTGAAGTGCTTCTTGTATACCCCAAAATAAAAACTTCAACTTGATATGATTACCTGTATTACTTCTGTATGATTCCTGTTACCTTACCAGCCGCTAGAAATAAGTTTTGTTAAAAACATTAAAGCGTGAAGAAGGGAGAAGGTAACACAGTAGAGATACACATATGTTTTATACTTTCTCTCACCAGTTACACATTATCAATACATACATGCCTGTTAACCAGAAAATACTTTCCCCCCCCCCAAGAGAAAAATACTTTCCCCCCCGCTCCAGGCCACCGCAGCCTTGACCTGCTGGGCTCCGGCAATCCTTCCGTCTCAGCCTTCCGAGTAGCCGGAACTACAGGCATGCGCTACCACACCCGGCTGATTTTTTGATTTATTGTAGAGATGAGGTCTCGCTGCCCAGGCGAGTCTTGAACCCGCGGGCTCAGGCAATCCACTCACCTCAGTCTCCCAAAGGCTCAGGATTACAGGCTGAGCCACCGAGCCCGGCTGAGATTTTATTATCTCTCCTTACTAAATTATTTCCCCATCCTCCATCCCACTGATGTAAAAGAACCACCAAGTAATCCACCAAATCCTAGGTTTCATGTAAAATAATTTTTCTGTGGTAACTACATAGTCTTTGTGAAAAATCAGAAATTTAATGACTTGTTTGGCTTTCACCCAAAACAAGCAAGAGGTGTCAGTGTTTAAACAATTGCTTAATTATTCTTAAAGTTCTTGTCTTTGGAGTACTTATGCTGTCATTAAGTGATAAATAGCAAAATGATTTTATTTTGGCCTGTACCATCCATGATTCTCCTAAGAAACCTAAGTGTGTAGCTTCTTATCATTATTGGAGTTGTCTTTGTCACCACAGTGTAAGATGACTTTTAAGGAAAAATGAACTACCTTCCTCTTCCTATCTCCTCAATCAGAAATGTCAGAAAGTGCCCCCTTATCTTTTGTTCCTTCCCCAAAAGAAAGCTCTTCTGTGAAAAGGCTTAGTTTCTGCCATTTATGTCTCCTATTTACTTACAGCAATAAAGAGAAAAACCAAACAGCTAGAAGCAGCTACCATCCTGCTCTTCTTTGTTGCCTTTCAGTTACTGAGTAATTAACCCTTAATAAGCTGAATGACATAAATGGTTACAGTTTAGAAAGATGAATAGAAGAAGTTGCTATGAAAGCATATAAATTATATTTAAACAGCAGAGACGTCTTTGTAAAATTCTATATGTGTCCCTTATTGAATTTGTAGCATCTGTGAGATAATCATTTCACAAGCCCTTTTCTCTAGGTCTCTTTCAAGTAACTGAGGTCATTGATATGGCCCTAATGCCAATTCAACTTCGTCCTCCCTTTTGACTCTCATTCGTAAATGCCTACTAGTGCTTGGAAACTCAAGCATCATCAAGAAATGGTCTAAAAGTGACTTAAATTATTTTCTAGACTAAAGTAAGCCTTTCAGAGCTTACATTTATGGAACTTTTTATCTAACCTAGCCCCATGGGCTTCTAAAGAAAGTGCTCATTATTATTGTTACAAATTGCAATATTAATAATCAATAGTGTGCATAGTATATAAGAAAAAAACATGTAACATAAAAATAACCAGCAGCTCAATATTCCTCAGTTGTTGAAACATACAATTTCTTCTATCTAAAATTTTTACTTTGGCATTTTCTTTCATGGCCACTGCTAATTCTACAAAGGTTATCAAAATTTTGAGTCATTTTGACCATTTGAAAAAAGGGTAATATAGTGTAATTAAACATATACTATGTTCTTAAAACCAAATCTTACAGCTTAGCACAAAATTGACATATATGTAATATCTTTTAGCACTTACATGCTTTATAAAATTGTCCTTAAGAAATACATTGACTTCTAAGCAGCTTATAAACACTTAAGAAGAAACATTGCAAATTAAGAGCCATTTTTTTAATTAATTAAATTTGAAAATTTTTTGTTATAATTGATTGACTTTTACCTGAAAGTAGGAAAGCAAAGTAAAATCAACAAGTAAGATTTATTTGCTTGAATCCCAGAGAATGTACAAATATATCGTGTGAACATTTATATGGACACAAGTACAGAAAGAAGAACATTGGAGATATAGTATGCAAAGTGCAGGAGAAAATATTAAGAAAAAAGTTTTCAAACACTTCAAGATGACTGCAAATTAATGATTAAATTATTTTGTAAAATCTTGCTATAAATTATTTCTAGAAACAACAAATATGACTAATTGGGATAATAAGACACATTGTGTTAGAAAGTATATAATATAAATGACCTGCATTAACTTACATATTTCAACACATCTATATTAAATTCTTTGGTCCATATTTGTTAGACAGATGATGGCTGCAGAAACCTTAGCAGATTTCATATGAGTCTGTCAGTCGCTGACCTCCCTGCAGGCTGACATAATTTCCTTCACAGAAACCAGTCTTCGATGGTTACCAATCTTGATCTCTTCCAGTAAGGATGAGTTCTCTTTGAATTACTGGAGCAAGGTGTATGCTAGGATGGATAAATCAGCCAAACCGAACAGCCTTACAGGGCAAAGAAGCAGTAGGGCACCTGTCCTTACATTGTCCTGAAAGTGACCTCAAGTATGACTTTCTTCGAGGTAAGAGGTAATTCTGTCTCTACTTTGGCTTAGCTTATATCACTCGCAGTAAAGGTCACAAATCCTGACAGCTTTCTGTGCTTGAGAATCAGATTACTGTTTGAGAAGAAGCGGAGAGTGGCAAGACTCGCTTCTCTTAGGAATCTAGGTCAGAATTCATTCAGTAATGCCACCCAGGCCCTTCAAAGCAATATCTTACATTGTAGAAATACTTTGAGCAAATCCTGATGGTTGTTCATAAATTATATTACAACCTAAAGGGAGAAAAAGTTATTCTGTCCTTTTTTTGGACTTCAGCTTTTCAGAAGGTAAGTCATAAATTTTAATTGGTGACCTCAGAGCAAAGTCATAGTTCTTAAATTCAGCTCTACCCTTCATAACCTCCAAGTCAATAATAATAACTGAAGATGATGTTAGTGATTCTAAATTTGATAGAAATGTCTGCAGCAGGTAATATACAAGAACCACATCCAAATATATGAAACTTTTTTTTTTTTTAAGTACATAAAGCCTTCTGCCTTCTGAGTGTTTATGAAATGTTGCAAATCTTTGGAATTTGGACTTTATGTAAATAGGAAGCATAAGCACATTTGTTAGCAGAGGTGACGGTATGAAGTTTGGAGACTGGAAAAGGATAAGAGACAATCATATTTTAAAAAGCAATTTCTGACATTAAATGTAAATGAAGGAAAAATCTATGAGTGAAAGCAGTAAGCCTATTTTTAGGTAATTTTCCTTTCCTCAAACAAAAAAGAGAGGTGGAAAAGAAAAAGAAAAAGACTAAATTAGAAATTGCTTATTGCTCTGAAGCTGTATAAAGGTTGCCAAAGTTGTGCCCAATGCCTAATGAAGTGTGGGAATCAGGTGTGACAGTTGTCTAGAAATCGTTGCTAGTGTAGATGGAACTGGACTTCCCATTTTCTTCAAGGGTCGAGAAAGTCAGAGAGGTGAATATATGATAGAAACTGGTGGTGAGAAGTAAGCAATACAGAGACATTAAAAGTTACTAGAACCATGTAGATCATAATGTGTTAGCTTTTAATAATGAATAACTAACTCAAATATCCTGATTATCTTTAAAAATCAATGTGATATGCTGCATTCACCTATTTGAAATACAGGAACCATACCATTATATCCTGCTTATTTTATGGTATTTTACTTGCCAAAACAAATATATTTGAGAATATCTCTTTTAAAATACTTAATTCAGCAATAAAAATATTCCATTTGGATTATCACGCAAACACACTGGCATCTGATAAATAAAAACATCTCCTCTTAATATCACTACTATTCTCTCAAGACTGAGAACTCAGTCATTTTTTTTTTACTGCAGTCCCTCCCTCCAATTAGTCTACAATACAGTCAAGTCTTCCTTCAAAATCATCCTCACTCTGTCCTTTTTATTCCTACACCATTATCATAACTTGAAACTAAATTGGGATCCATGATAACTTATCTCTAATCCTATCTTTGCTATTTGATATTGGTGAAATAATCTAACTTTATTTAATTACAGAATTGAAGATCTCTAAATCTAAATTTCTGTTATTGATATTTTCCTTATAAAAATAAACTGCTATGGGAGATTCTCAGACAAAGAGAAAAAGAGGGAGGGAATCAATTTACCTTCCAGGTGCTTATTGTCACATAAGGAAAACAAGGTGACTTCTAGCAAAATGATTAAGGGAGACATAAATAGGAGACAGAAAATGGACTAGGTCTTCAACAATGAGCAGAATTTAGCAAGGTAAAGTAGAGGGCACTAAGACTGAATTTACCCACCACCACTGTGGGGATTGCTAAAAGTTTTCTCAAAATTAAGTGTTTTATAAAATCATTTAGCACAATGTCACTGTTATAGACTGAATATTTATTTCCTTCCCAAGTTCATATATTGAAACCAAATTCCCAATGTGATGATATTAGAAGATAGGGCCTTTGAGAAGTGATTAGTTCATAAGGGTAGAGCCTTCATGAATGGTATTGGTGTCCTTACAAAAGAGATGCCAGAGAGTTTCCTTGCTGCTTTCACAATGTGAGGGCACAGAGAAAAGACAGCTGTGGATGAACCAGAAAGTGGGTCTTTACTAGACAATAAATATGTCACTGACTCGATCTTAGACTTCCCAGCCTCCAGAATAGTGAGAAGTAAATTTCTATTGTCTATAATTCCCCCAATCTTTGGAATTTTTGTATAACAGCTCAAATAATCTAAGACAATAATTAAGTTCTGACAACTCTTATTACCCCATTACTCGTATTAATATCTCATGTGTGGACACAGAAATCTGTATGAAGTAATGTTTGAATAGAAGGAGGAATGAGATTCACGAAGATTTCATAGTGTAGTATCCCAAAATTTAAAATGAATATAGCCTTCAGATATACCACATTTATTTATGTTAGGAAAATATATATACATATGTACACACACACACACACACACACACACACACACACACACACACACATGCACACACTGTGTTAAATTTGGCAAATAATTAGAGAAAAGACTACTGGCTTAAATATATGTCCCATTCAAAAGTTTAATAAAGTTCTAAAACTTAATTATGCTTATTTAGCAGTAATGTCACATGAGGAAGATATACATGTTAATGCAAATGATTAAACAGAAATACAGAAAATTTATTTAAATAAATATACCCTGTTGATAAAAAGACTCAAAAACCAGAAGAGGGAAGTTGGGCAAGCCAGGTAAGCACAGGAAAAAAAGTATTACAGAGGAAGATCCTTGTCCCCAAGTGGCCTCCAACAATCAAGTATTGTGGTTTCTTTGGCAAGATTAATGGTACAATGAGTAGGAGTGCCTCAAACTATATTAACTGAGGAACAAGTTACCAAAAAATTAATAACTTTTCCTCCATTTGACATGTCTTCATGAAAAAAATGCTAGCTACATTAAAGTAAAATTATAATTTCTGACAATTCTTTCAAATTGTAAATAAGAAGGGAAATTTCAATTATAAATTGAATTTCTATATAGAAAGGAGACTTCTGGAAGGGACATATCTTAACTGGTTTGTCTGTAATGTTCATGAAGGCTTCAGTCATCCCATGGAACTCCATAAAATACTTCTTTTTTTTTTGAGTTGGAGTCTCACTCCATCGCCCAGACTGGAGTGCAGTGGCCGCTCTCGGCCACCGCAACCTCGACCTGCTGGGTTCCGGCGATCCTTTCGCCTCAGCCTTTCAAGTAGCTGGAACTACAGGTATGCGCTACCACGCCCGGCTAATTTTTGATTTATTGTAGAGATGAGGTCTCGCCAAGCTACCCAGGCGAGTCTTGAACTCGCGGGCTGAGGCAATTCACTCACCTCAGCCTCCCAAAGCGCAGGATTACAGGCTGAGCCACCGAGTCCGGCTAATACTTCTTGAATGGATTTTCTGTATTTATATACTACATAAAATAAAGCCTAAGCATAATGGCTAATAATTTTGGAGTGCAAGATGTTGCTGTTAAGTGCTTCACGCCTAATCTTTATAATAGCCTTATATCATACCTTTTAAAATTAATTTCATAGCCAAGGCAATGAGACTCAGAAATGTCAAGTACCTTGCCCAATATCACACAGCTGGTTAGCACAGGAGCCAAAAATCAAAGGAAGATGATTTAGCTTCTGAACTAACATTCTTTTTTTAAAAAAATTTTTTGTTGTAAAGATGTGGGGTATAATTCAGGGTTAGGTATACAAACATTGATTATGCAGGTACCCCTGTTAATAAGGTATGTCCCTCCCTCCCCTAGCAGTTTCCCTCAACTGCCAATCCCACACCCCCCTCCCATACCAACAGTTTCCCATTACTGCCAATCGCTTCCTTATAGCATTATAATTGTTCAAGGTCCTCTTATGAGTGAGAACATATGGAACTCTGTTCTTTGTTTCTGTGATAAATCACTGAGTACGATCGACTCCAAATTCATCCAGGTTGCTGCAAAGTCCATATATCTGAACTCACGTCCTTAATTACTGGGGCAAACTGCACATCAGATTGTGCTGAAGATGCTTAAATAAATCGTCTGTGCTGAGAATGGCACATAATTCACCACAAACTATGTAACAAATTACAAAGAATACATTCAGTAGGTTTTAAAGTAATAATCAATTTTTTGGGGGGGGCTAAGAAGTTCTGGGTAATGTTAGCAAATGTGGCTCGGAGATTAGGCCCCAGAGTTGCTTTTTCCCTTTGTTTTACTGAGGAACAACTGGCAAGTAAAAATGGTGTATATGTAAAGTGTACAATATGATGTTATCATATACATATAAAACGTTAAATGATTACCACAATCTATCTAATTAATATATAACCTCTCATAGTTACCTTTTGTGTGTGTAAGACTTACCCTTTTAGCAAATTTCAAGTGCACCAAACACTATTATTTTGCAATATATACTGTATATTGGATCTTCAGATTATATTCATCCTACATAACTGAAACTTCAAATTGTAGGGTTTTTTTTCTATTTCTGCAAAAAATACCATTGGAATTTGAATAAAGATTGCATTGAATTTGTAGATAGTTTTGGGTGGTATGGGCATTTTGACAATATCAATTACTTCAATGCATGAACATGAATAGTTTTTCATTTATTCATTTCTTCTTCAGTTTCTTTCATCAGTGCTTTATAGTTTTCATGGTATAAATCTTTCACATCTTTGGCTAACATTTTTTCCTAATTATTTTATGTTTTATGATATTTTAAATAGATTGCTTCTTTGTTTTCTTTATCTGATAGTTTCTTGTTAGTGTATATTTATATAGTATTTATAATATAGTGTTAGTATATTGCTAAAGATTTTGCATCTATGCTCATTAGGAATACTGACCTGTAATTTCTTTTTCTTGTAGTATCCTGATATGTCTTTGATGTCAGGGTAATATAGGCCTTGCAAAATGGGGGTGGTCCATCTTCAGTTTTTTGGAAGAGTTTGATAAAAATTGGCATTAATTCTTTTTAGTTTAGTAGAATTTACCAGCGAAGACATCAGTTTCTGTGCTTTGCTTTGTTGGAAGGTTTTTGATTACTGATTCTATCTCCTTACTCATTATTGGTCCGTTTAAATATTGTACTGCTTTATAATTTAGTCTTGGTAGGTTGTATGTTTCTAGGAATTTATCCATTTTTTTTTAGGAACCCAATTTGTTGACAAATAACTTTTCATGATAGCCTCTTATGAACCTTTGAACTTTTGTGGTAACAGCTGTAATGTCCTCCTTTCATTTGTGATTTGATTTATTTGTGTATTTTCTCTTTTATCTTGCTCTAGAGGTGTGTACATTTTCTTTATCTTTTCAAAAAATCAACTCATAATTTCATTGATCTTTTCAATTGTCTTTCTAGTGTCAATTTCATTTATTTGTGCTCAGACTTTTTTTTTAAAAAGAACTTTGGGTTCTTATTTTTCTAGTTTCTTAAGGTGTAGCATCAGATTGTTTGAAAATTTTCTTTTTTTTTTCTAAGAGCAAAAAGATATGGATGTACTTTTAAAATTTGTATGTATATATTATTATTTTTGTTTTTTTTTCAAGACCCCATCTTGCTATGATGTCCAGACTGATCTCAAACTCCTGGGCTCAAGCAGTTCTCCTATTTCGGCCTTCTGAAATTCTAGAGTTACAGATCTGAGCCACCTCACCCTGCCCTTTTTTCTTAATGTAAGCATTTATCACTACAAACTTACATGTTAGAACTACTTTTGCTCTATGACATGAGTATTGTATGTTTTGTATCCATTTTAATTTCCTTTTTGATTTATTCTTTTACACAATGGTTGATCAGAAGCATATGGCTTAATTTCCTTATATTTTTGTTTTCCAATTTTTCTCATGTCACTGATTTTTAGTTTCATACCATTGTGGTCAGAAAATGTATTTAATATGTTGTCAGACTTCTTAATAACATTAAAACTTGTTTTGTGTACTAACATATGATATATCCTGGAGAATGTTCTTATCACTTGAAAGCAATGGGCATTCAACTGTGTTGGATGAGATGTTCTGTATATGTCTTTTATGTCCATTTGGTCAATAGCGTTGTTCAAGCCCACTGTTTCCTTATTGATTTTTCTGTCTGCATGATCAGTGTTGAAAGTGGGGTATTGAAGGTTCCTACTGTTATTGCTTCCTTCAGTTCAGTTGTTTTTTATATTTAGTTTCTCCAATGTTCGGTGCATATATATGTATAATATTTATATTCTCTTGATTAATTGACTTTTAAAAATTATATAATGTCTTTTGCCTCTTGGGACAGTTTTCTACCGAACATCTGTTTTGTCTGATGTAAGTAGAGACACCTCTGCTCGTTTTTTGGTTCTCATTTGCAGGAAATATCTTTTTACTTCTCTTAACTTTCAACCCATGTCTGTCATTAAATATAAGTGTCTTCTGTAGGTTGTATATAGTTGGATATTGTATTTTTATTCATTGAGGAACACTATATCTTTTAATTGAAGACTTTAATTTACTTAAACTTAAGTTATTTATTGCTAGGACAGGACTTACTATTCCCATTTTGTTGTTTTCTGACTGTTTTGTAGTTCCTTTTTTTTTTCCTCTCTTGCTATATTACTTGCAAATTGATGATTTTTTTTTGTAGTGGTATACTTTGATTCCTGTCTCTTCATCTTTTGTCTATCTACTGGAGATATTTGTTTGTGATTATCTTGAAATTATATAATTATAACAGTACTTTTTAAACTGATAACTTAACTTTGGACACAGGTAAAATCTTTACACTTTGATTTCTCTCATATTTTGTTATTAATGTCACTGTTTATATCTTTTTATATTATGTATCCATTAACAAATAACTGTAGCAACAGTTTTTTTAAGTTTTGCTTAATAGCTTTTATACTAGATAAAAATAATTTATGCACTATCATTATAGTATTAGAGAATACTGAATGTGACTATATTTTTACCTTTGTTGTGAACTTTATGAAACTTTCATATGTTTTCATTTTCTTTTTTTTATTATAAAGATGTGGGGTACAATTCAGGGTTAGGTATACAAACGTTGATTATGCAGGTACCCTTGTTGATGAGGTATGCCCCTCCCTCCCCTAGCAGTTTCCCTCAAATGCCATTCCCATCCCCACCCCCCGACAGTTTCCCACTACTACCTACCAACCTTTCTTTTGGTATTATGATAATTGTTTAAGGTCCACTTATGAGTGAAAACATATGGCACTCTGTTCTTTGTTTCTGTGATAGATCACTGAGTATGATCTTCTCTAAATCCATCCAAGTTGCTGCAAAGTCCATATGTTTGTCCTTCTTTATGGTTGCATAATATTCCATTGTGCATATGTACTACATTTTGTTATCCAGTCCAACTTAATGGGCAGCATGGTTAGTTCCATGTTTTTGCTATTGTGAATAGAGCTGCAGCAAACATACGTGTACAGGTATCTTTTTTGTAGAATGATTTGAGTGCCTCTGGGGATACTCCCAACAGGAGAATTGCCGGGTCATATGGAACGTCAATTTCTAGTTCTTTCAGAAATCACCACACTGTCTTCCAAAGATGTTGCACTAGTTTGCATTCCCACCAGCAGTGTGGAAGTGTTCCTTTTTATATGCATTCTCAACAACATCTGTTGTTTGTTTTATTAATGATGGTCATTCTTACTGGGGTTTGGTGGTATCTCCATGTGGTTTTTGATTTGCATTTCTCTGATGATTAGTGAGGCTGAGCACATTTTCATGAGTTTGTTGGCTGCCCATATATCTTCTTTTGAGAAGTGTCTATTCATGACTTCAGCCCACTTTTTAATGGGGCTGTTTTTTTTTTTTTCCTTTCAGCGTTTTGTGTTCCTTGTAGATCCTAGATGTTAGGCCTTTGTCAGGTATACAGTTGGCAAATATTTTTTCCCATTCCATGAACTGTCTCCCTGCTTTCTTGATGGTTTCTTTTGCTTTGCAGAAGTTCGTCAGTTTGATGAGGTACCACTTGTCTATATTATTTCTTATGGTATGGGCACTTAGGGTTCTGTTCAGGAATTGCTTGCCAGTTCCAATTTCTATAAGGGTATCTCCTGCATTTTCTAAGATTCTTAGAGTTTGAGGTTTTATGTTTAGGTCATTGATCCATTTAGAGTTAATTTTTGTGTATGATCATAGGTAGGGATACTGTTTCAATCTTCTGCATGTGATCAGCCAGTTTTCCCAGCACCATTTGGAAATAGGTTTTCTTCTCCCCAGTGGTTGTTGTCGGAGGCTTTGTCAAAGATGAGTTGGTTGAGAAATTAAGGCTTTGCTTCCAGAATCTCTATCCTGTTTCATTGATCTATATGCCTGTTCTTGTACCAATACCAGGCTGTTTTGATTACTGTAACCTTATAGTAAAGTTTGAAATCTGGAAGTGTGATATCTCCTGCCTTGTTTCTTTTGCTAAGGATTGTTTGACTATTCATGGGCGTTTATGTTTCCATATGAATTTCTGTATTGTCATTTCCAGGTCTGAAAAGAATGATGTTGGTAACTTAGTGGGTATTGCCTTGATTCTGTAGATTGCCTTTGGTAGGATGGACATCTTAACAATGTTGATTCTTCCTATACATGAGCATGGAATATTTTTCCATTTGTTTGTGTCTTCTTGGTTTTCTTTGAGCAGTGCTTTGTAATTCTCATTGTAAAGGTCTTTCACTTCTCTGGTTAGGAAGATGCCGAAGTATTCCATTTTTTTTTGGTGGCTATTGTGAATGGGACTGTGTTTTTAATTTGGGTCTCTACCTGCTTGCTGTTGGTGTATAGGAATCCAACTGTCTTTTGCACATTTATTTTGTACCCTGAGACTTTGCCAAAGTCCTTTATCAGTGCAAGCAGGTTTTTGACAGATTCTCTTGGATTTTCAAGGTATAGGATCATATCATCAGCAAAGAGGGATAACTTGACTTCCTCGTTTCCTATTTGGATACCCCTGATTTCCTTCTCTTGTCTAATTGCCTTAGCCAAGATTTCCAACACAATGTTGAACAAGAGGGGTGAGAGTGGGTTGTTTTGTCTTGTTCCAGTTTTCAGGGGAAATGTTTCCAGTTTCTGTACACTTAGCAATAAAACTTAGCTGCAGGTTTATCGTAAATGGTACTTACTATTTTGAGGTAGGTTCCTTCTATACCTAGGTGTTTGTGGGTTTTTATCAAGAAGGGAAGCTGGATTTTATCAAAAGCTTTTTCTGCATCCAATGATATAATCATGTGGCTCATGTTTTTCCATCTGTTGATGTATTTAATTACTTTATGGTCTTGCAAATGTTGAACCAGCCCTGCATTCTGGGGATGAAGCCCACTTGGTCATGGTGGGTGATTTTTGGGATGTGTTTTTGGATCTGATTTGCTAGAATCTTGTTGAGGATTTTTGCATCTATGTTCATAAGGGATATTGGCTTATATTTCTCTTTTTTTCTGTTATTGGATTTCTCCCGGTTTAGGTATTAGTGTGATGTTAGCTTCATAAAATGATTTAGGGAGAATTCCATCTTTCTCAATTGCCTGGAATACTTTCAGTAGGATTGGTATCAGCTCCTCCTTGTGCGTTATAGAATTCTGCTGGAAAGTTATTCACCCCAGGGCTTTTATTTATTTATTTATTTTGTAGGTCAGTTTTGTATGACAGAATCAATTTCCTAGGTTGTTATTTGTCTATTTAGTATCTCAATGTTTTTTTTTCCAACTTGAAAAATTCTCATTAGATTTCCTTGTAAGTCAGGTGTAGTGATGATGATGAATTCCCTCAGTTTTTGTTTGTCTGGGAAAATGTTTCTTTTCCCTTTCTGAAAGATATCTGTACTGTGTATCATACTCTTTATTGGCCTTCTTTTTTTTTCTTGTAGCACTTTTAATATATCATACCTCTCTCTCAACCTGCAATGTTTCTGTTGAGAAATCCGCTGATAGTCATATGGGGGTTGTCTTGTTTGAAACAACTCATTATTCTCTTGTCATTTTCAGCATTTTTTGTTCTTGGCTTTTGAGAATTTGTTTTTAATTATCTCAGTGAAGGTCTTTTGCTTGATCTATTTGGGATTCTTTGGGTTTCATGAATCTGAATTTTTTTAATCTGCTCCATCAAGGGTGCTGTTGAATTCTTGTAGCTCATTGGGCTTCTTTAAGATGTATATTTTAAGTTATTTGTCAGGCAGTTTGTAAATATCAAAGTTCTTTAGGTTTTGTCACTGGTCCTTTATTTGGTTACTTTGAGAGTGTTGTATTTTCCTAGTTATTTATGATTTTGCAGCTTTACTTTGGTATCTGTTCATGTAAAGAAATGGCAGCTCTTTCAGTCTTTATAGACTGTCTGAGCAGAACAAGACCTTCATAGGTCAACCAGTCCAGTTTTCTGGATGGGTCACCTGGTGAGGTTTGCAGGCAGACTTGGTGAAAAGTACTTTAGCTGGCTGACTTGGTGCCTGAGTCAGTGAATAAGTATTGCTGGTATATGGGTCCACAGGGCTCATCCAAGTGCTTAGGTATACAGAAGCAGACCTGGGAGCTGGGTCTATAAGGGAGGGTCTGAAACCCTGGGTCTATAGGGCAGGTCTGGCTCTGGAACAGGCCTAGAACCTTGGTCCACAGGGGCTCGTCTGGAGCCTAAGTACATGAAAGCCAGCCTAATGCTAGAATTTATTGGGGTGGATCTGGTTCTGGGGCTCATGAGAAGTTGGGTGCTCTTTTCACTCTTCTATCCCATGTAGAAGGTATCTCTCTCCGTGTTGTGCTACATGGGCTTGGAGAAAATGTTCTTTCTACCCTCTTTAATCTGTTTTTTCTTATTATTGGGTTCCTTCCAGATGCTGTAACCTGTCACCTGGATTCCTTAGCTCATATATAGGTATTTTTGCCCATGGATGATTATTCAAATTGATTCTCATATGAAGGGAAGAATGCTGGAAATGCCTATTCTACCATCTTGCTGATGTTATTTGAAGTGTCCCCTCATATTTATATCTGTGATATCTTCTGTATCTCCAACTATCTGCACCCAGGCTATTAGCACTGGATTGTCCAACATTTCTTTCAGGACCTTATCATTTCATCTTAATAGGTTATTAACACTTGAAATAGCTACCGCTTCTTACTCTTCTTTCCTTATTGCTCTTATATCTGAAATCTGTCTGGCATTCAAGTTATTTTACCCCTTGTGAGATAAGATTTTTTAATACTGTGATGAGGATAAAATTTTAAAATACCTACAGTGAAAACATTTTTCTGCTTGGAGTTTGAAATGAAAATGACTTCCTCACTTTTTAAAATCTCTCAGAAGTATACATGTACTCTGTGAATGCAATCAGACACTACCATACTCATAACTCAACTTCTTCACTTTTCCTTGTCTGCTTTCTTTCCTCTCCCTTCTTTTATCCCTCTCAAAATTCACAAGATAAAAAATCCACTTGGATCAGTTAGTCATCTTCCAAAGTGAAGCATCTCTGTTGGGCAGTATCCCTGTGTTGGACTGCAACCATGGCCCATTGGTCTCCCAAATATACAGTGTGTAGATATGTGCCTTTGGTTTAGGTGTTAATGTTTGCCAGTATCAGTTGTAATCAGGTTAATAGGATCAAATAAAAATAAATGATAGCTTATGTTCAGAAATCAAATGCAGTTCATGAGAGTTATGAGTTATTTATGGACTATCCAATATAACTGATGAATATTTCTTTAACATGAATCTGTTTAGATTTAATAATATATGGGTTTCACTTTTTTTTTTTTTTTTTTTGAGTTGGAGTCTCACTGTCGCCCAGACTGGAGTGCAGTGGCCGTTCCCGGCCACCGCAGCCTCCACCTGCTGGGCTCTATGATCCTTCCGCCTCAGCCTTCCAAGTAGCTGGAACTACAGGCGCGTGCTACCACAGCTGGCTCATTTTTTTTTTTTTTTTGATTTATTGTAGAGATGAGGTCTCACCTGCCCAGGCGGGTCGGGTTTCACTTTCACTGATACAAATTTATAAAGATGAAAATAAAGGAGGCAAAGAACAAGAGAAGAGAGACTATATTCTCCAGATGAACATTAAAATCCAAAGGAAATGAGTAACTTTCTGAGGTTATAGCACTAATAAGGGGAAGAACAAAGATATGAGTTCAAATACTGTGCCTGCCTTATACTCTTGTGCTGAATCCCAGAAGAGGTTTCAGATTATTTTTAAGAGGCTGTTTGCACACCCTCAATCCAACCTTATTGGAGGTAACTAGCCATTTATTGAGGATATGGGAAGATACAAGCAGCCAGTAAATTATCGGACAAGATGACTCTATTATTCGAATATTGATATCACATGATAGACCATGAGGGCCTCCTCACTAAGGAGTAAGGGTGCTATTCGAAAAGAACAATAGGATGTAGAATCAGATGATTTGCATTTGAGTTTCACTAGACAACAGATTACTTACAGCACTTGACAACCCTGAATCTCACTCAGTTTACCCATATCCATATTAATAATTATCATGATAACACTTGATCTATTTTATCATTTATGAGATGTTGCTTCTCCATGTTTTATCAACACTAAACATCCACACATGCACAAAATACCTAATATATTTCCATTACTTTTAAAAATATGTCTAGATACCTGAAACTCTTTATGTCCAAAGTTGTGGCTTTTTTGGTTTGTTTTTCTGGTTTTCCTACAAAGCAAATGCAGCAGTATGTGATCAAATTTATCCTAAAAGTAATATAAGACATAAAAACTAGAATCCAAATAAGCTTTTTCTTTTTCCGACCTCATCTTAAGCCCTTTCCTAATACCTCACTTTCTTACCGTGAGTACTCAAAAATTCTGAAAATTTCCTTAGAGTGAACAATGCCCCTTAGCATTGGGTAATGTCAACAATGGGACCTTTCTTTTAAACACGACGAGGCAGCAATACAAGTTGAAGGAGGCTCCACATTAGATTCATTACAGTAATTTAACATAAAACAGACACAAAATTTCTCAGGTGAATCATGAGTTATGAAAAAAGAGTTCCAAAAGAAAAGGCAAATGTGGAAGACAATGTGATAAAGTGAATACGGTGTCGAGTCAGTTAAATTAGCTTTCTCTTAAAACTGTTCTACATTGCCTGGCTAAGATGTATTTGTAATCAACAAACTTGAAAATTCCTATTGAAATAAGACATAAACTTGCAACAAAAATGAAAACATTCCCATTTTAAGTTTTGGAAAAAAATAATTTAATTGAAAGTGTTTTAATAATTAAATATTTTAATATTAATCACCCTCCTATTGCTCCTACACATAATGCAATCAGCAAAGTCAATATGTGTATACTCTTATGATGATAAAGACTAAGACAGAAAATTCAATTAAAGACATCTCATTCTACTTGCAGCATCTCCGTTGACTCTTATTTAAGCAGAAAGAAAGAAAAAAAGAACTCCTGAAATCTTTTTTAGAGAGCTATAAAACAGGAAGTAACTTGAGAGATTACTTGGCTACTGTTACACTGTAGCAAAGAAAAGAGTGAACAAGGTTAAAATAATGCCTTTGTCAAAGATTTTCACACCCACAACATAATATTTTGTATACCTACTCCTAGTTTCTGAACATAATTCTCTCTATTGACTCATTGTAGTTTGTAAAAAAAAGAAAAAAGAAAAAAAGGAAGTCCTTTTTTCTTTCTTCTACTGTGCTGTGAGCTATTTTTTCCCTTTTCTCTTTGCAGGTAAGCTTTTCACATGGTTATCATCATATCAGCACTTGTTTTTTCTTCTGTTTCTCACCTGCCATTTCACTGTTCTATAAACTGCAATCAGGCTTTGCGCATGTGTACCAACCCCAATGAGCTTATCCCAGCAATGATCACTGAAATCCTACTACGTGTGAGACAGACTTCAGTCTTTATTTTCTTGACCTTTCTGAGGCTTGTAAAACAACTCTGTGTGCCAGAAACTTTTTTATAGCTCCCCAGGATAATGTTCTCTTGTGATTCTCTTTATTGTTTATGAAACATTCCTTCTAAATCTTGGCAGAGTTTTGTCCATTTCATTAAACCTTCAAAGAACTTGTTTGTTTGCTTTATGTGCTTATCTACTGTATCTCTGTTTTCTATGAAATCCATTTTTACTCTGATCTTTTATATTATTTTTCCCTTCCACATTTTTTGCATTTACTCTGCCATTTTCTAAATTTTGAGCTGATTTCTTAGCTTAGTAACTTTCATTCTTTCATGTTTCCTAGTATTTCTTACTTCTCAGTACTCTACTTTCCTAGCACTTGTAATCTACTTGTTTTGATTTCTTAGTTCATTAATTTTTAGTCTTTTTTCCTAGTATTTACATAATTGTCCCTCTAAATAACACTTGAAAACCTCTGTTGAAGTTAATTTATAGCATTTTATACTTCATTCTATTCTAATATTTTCTTTATTTCATTTTAATGCTCTAAAATTTTCAAATGTATGTATATTTGAAGTGCCATTTCTTGTATTTTATAAAAAAATAAGTGGGAGAATAAAATGATTTGTTTTATACATCTGAAAAGATGATTCTGGCTGTTGTAATAGTAGATGGAATATAGCCAGAGTGGATGTTTGAAGACAAATTGGAGGTTATTGTATAGTTTGTTAGGATGAAGGTGGTGATTTTATTAATATACTCATAGTAAAGACAAAAAATAAGTGGACTGAATCAAAATATACACTGAAGGTAAACTGGACAAGCTAAGTAATGGCATCAAGAAAAGACACTAAGAAAAAAGTGAGGGAAGAGTGATCAAGGGCCAGGATAAAGTTTCTCCCTGATTTCTTTTTAATATGTATCTCTTCAAATTAAATAATGTGATGATGCAAATTACGTCTAGGCTTTCAGTGACCTGAACCCTAAATGCATTCATAGTTTCCACTTCCAACAAAAACACAGATATAGTATTTGTACTAGCCTGGAAAACAGACTTAAATGCTGTCAATACCAAAGAATGATAGTCTTTATTTGGAAGAGTAGTATAACCTCATGAACAAGAGAACTATGATGAGGAAAAGTTGACATATTTAATATTAGAGAACTTTCTTCTAACTGTGAAAAGACTTGATATAAATCTTGATCAACACTCACTTTTCTTGTAAACCAGTAAGACATTGTGATACCATTTATTCAACATGTATGGTTGAACTTAATTTTTAATAGGTGCACAGAGTAAGAAGACTTTTTGTGTTAAGAGTAGGTGGAATCATTCCTGGAGAAGGTGTTTTCTATGAGAAGAAGAATACAGATGCTTCTTATACAAAATATTTTTTTTGGTACCTTAAAAGATTTTCAGTTAAGAATCAGTAAATAGTCTAGATTAAATGCATTTTAGACTTGACTAGAAGGGTAACTAAGGAAATACTTTCAAAGACTACACATAAAATTTACAGGCAGCTGAAATTAAAGTGAAAAGCAACAAGATATTCCCTGCCACATTGTCCTATAGCTTTCTTGCATAATTCAAGAACATTTAATCATTTCAAAATTGCCTGAATGGAAGAGAACAAAAATTGCTAGAGGGTGAAAGGAATGGGAGGGAACAACCCCAGAGATGGCGAAGGCAGTTGTAGTTCTCCAATAGCAACAAGTGTTATGGAAATACACGTAAGTACAATCAAGTCTATGTACAGCAGGGACTTGATCTTTGGTGCAAAAGGCACAGACGTTCCACAGTTGATTTGTCCATGTTATAAATTGAATAGTGGCCATGTAAAATAATTTTTAAAAAATCTATAGCTCTAGGTTGTGTTGCTTCAACTAGGCCCACCTCTAAAAAATAAAAAATAAAAATAAAATTTTAAAAAAAGGACTGCCTCTAGGAAAACTGCAGTAAATTATTATTATGGAGGAGGCACTTTTTTCAAATCAAGAAAATTTTGACTTTTAAGGCCTAATCTAAGTTCTGTTTTAATTTGTAATGTAGATTTTAAGTGAATTTGCCTATAACATTTGTTCAACAGAATCAAAACAACTATCCTATACATAACATTTATTTTTAAATTCTATACCACTTCCCGTTGAACAAGGTTTAAGAAAATTCTTTGAGCATCCACCTTTTTCCCTCCTGGAGTAGATTGCAGATTCATAAATGGATATTGATGGCCTCTGTCCTACCCAACAATTTTGTTCATAGAAAGGCAAATACTAAATACAATTTAAAGAGGAAGTACAATGATGTGCAGTAATTGTTGATGTATAAGAACCCATTTTATTTATTTATCAACAATAATCATTTTAAAATGCAGTACTGGCAATTTAACAGACTCTATTAAGTTCATGTGAATTAAATCTTTCACATTTACTTGAAATATAGCAAATTCTCATCTGGTAAAGTCAGTATATTTAAAACTGTTATTGTCACTGCAATTGCCTCATAGCTATCGAGTATGGGAGGTCTTCAATGGATTTCTCTTTTCTGGTAAATAGTAGTAATATCTGATATTAACATTCAAACATAATATTATAGAATTGCTATTGTTTTATCTCATTTCTCTTTTCACCTTGAATTCGATGTTAAACAGTGTACCTTAATTTCACAAGCACCTTGTGTAGAAAAAACCCATTTCAAATTGTTGGGAACCTTATCTTCTGGGTTTGCAATTATGTATGTCCTGGCTTTGAAACTTTGCTGCACATTCAAAATAGATTAAAACACACTCATATGCACATTCCTACACACACATACACACACATCCTTACACACACACAAATACACATACAACCTTGAATTTTCTTAGGAAAGAAATCCATCAAAATAAATATTCATGTTGGGATGGACTGAAATCTAGTCTTTTAGGAGGTGCCAACAGATGGTTTACATTTATAGAATGCACACTTGCTGACTTCCAAACAGAAATTAAAATTCATAAAGTATATCATTAGGCCTCCTTATAAGCCACATGATGTTTATGGTATGAATTTGGATTTTCCCAGGTGAACGATTTTCCGTCATAATTTTACTAAGAAAAAAGGGAAACAAATTGCTTTCCAGTTACTATTTTGTGTTAGCAAGTTTGAAACTAAAACTTGTTGGTGATCATCCAGCAACACAAGCCAATCAACCTGGAGCTGGAGGAGGCTATTGTTTTCATAATGTTCATCATTTTACAAGAACTCAGGCATTTTTCATCATTAAAACAACAGGCATTATTACAACTAATAAAATATGGCAACTTTTCTAACTTTCACTTTTTATTACATCTGTTAAGTTAGGAACTCTCTACCAATATAATTAAGAGTGAGACTTCAGCTTAAAAAAGGTCAGGCAATTAGGCATTTGTAGTTAATTTTAGCAACTCTTTGGCTTAAGTAGAGCCACTTAATACCATGAAATTATAGTAACATTTCATTTTTAGTGAACCTTGCTACTTACCAAAATGTTAACATTTAGTTGGGTAAGTTTATGATTAAAACTTGCTTGATGTCCACAAAAATGATATAATGTATTGTTCATTAATATTGTGTCTCTACAGTACAATGTAATGTATTGTCAATATCATGGTATTAAAAAAGTCATGCAACTATTAAAAACAAAATAAAACAAGCCTGGGATTTTTATCCACTAAATGCAGTTGGCAGTTTACTTGATCAATTTAACCAAATAAATGACAAATCCTCTTCAGAATGGCAGTGTTTTCCTGTGAAAAATATAAGAACATTATAAAAATTGAGCTGGACAATTGCTGGATTCTATAAACCATTTTTTAACTGATCTAAACTATGCAGGCAATTGCTTTCATTTTTGTTTTCAACATGTTGGGTTGCCCAATGCCAAAATAATTTCGACAAATATTACAGTGGCAAAAATCTACTATTTCCATTTTTAAAAGTCAAAATATAAATGTTGTATATCATAGAAATAAAACAACTAGTATTTTAATCTGGATTTGTTGCTTTCAACCAATAGTTTTAATAATGTATACATAGCCTTTTCATATTTCTATGCAGGAATACTTAATGTTGGCATGAATGATTCCATTAAAATAGAATAACATTCCCCTGCTGTAAACTTTAGTTATAATATACCCTGTGGTGAGGGATAGGCAAGGAACAGAAGTTTCAAAGATATCTACTCAACAGACACACCTAGAATTGAAAGCTTTGCCTTTTCAGTGATTTATGTGATATCCCTACTAGAAAAAAACAAAGATCCCCTACCTCACCATACACAAAAATTAACTCTAAATGGATCAAAGACCTAAACGTAAAACCTCAAACTATAGAAATCTTAGAAAATGCAGGAGACACCCTTATGGAAATTGGATCTGGCAACCAATTCCTGATCAAAACCCTAAAAGCCCATACCATAAGAAATAAGATAGATAAGCGAGACATCATCAAAATGACCAGCTTCTGCAAAGCAAAGAAACCATCAAGCGAGCAGGGAGACAGTCCATAGAATGGGAAAAAATATTTGTCAACTGTATACCTGACAAAGGTCTAACATCTACAAGGAAGGATCTACAAGGAACTCAGGCATGCTGAAAAGAAAAAAAAAAAGCCCCATTAAAAAGTGTGCAAAAGTCAGCAATGCACATTCTCAAAAGAAGATATCTGGGCAGCTAACAGACACATGAAAAAGTGCTCAGCCTCACTAATCATCAGATAAATGCAAATCAAAACCACATTGACATACCACCTAACCCCAATTAGAATGGCTATCATTAAACAACAGATGTTGGTGAGGATATGGAGAAAAGGAACGCTTCTACACTGCTGGTGGAAATTCAAAATAGTGCAACCCCTTTGGAAGACAGTGTGGTAATTTCTGATAGAATTACAAATTGACCCTCCATATGACCAAGCGATTCCCCGATTGGGAATATACCTGGAAGAACACAAATTATTCTATAAGAAAGATACCTACATATGCATGTTTGTTACGACACTATTCACAATAGTAAAAACATGGAACCAACCATGTTGCCCATAGAAGCTGGACTCGATTTTTAAAAAATGTGGTACTTAAATGCAATGGAATATTATGCAGACATAAAGAAAGACAAACATATTTACTTTGCAGCAGCTTGGATGGATTTAGAGTCTATCATACTCAGTGATCTATCACAGAAACAAATAACAGAGTGGCATATGTTCTCATTCATAAGCAGACCTTAAAAAAATATCATTATACTATGAGAAGGGTTTGGTGGTAGTGGGAAACTGCTAGGGGAAAGGGGGTGGGATTGGCAGTGGTGGGAAACTGCCAGAGGAGGGAGGGGCACACCTCATCAATAAGGGTACATGCATAATGAACATTTGAAAACACTTAATCCTGAATTGTACCCCACATCTTAAAAAAAATATTTTCACATCTTAAATCATGAGAAAAGTGTAAACATATTTTCTGGTATCTTCTTATTTTTAGGAAAGATGCAAAGACATTTAGATGAAAAAAAAGAATTAAAAGTATTATGCAAAACACAACAACAAAAGAAAAAACAAAGATACTATATTTAGACTCAATTAATCAATAATAAATTCAATATGTGGTATACACATGACCAATATAAAATAAGATTGGGTAACACTCTCTTTCTCAAAATGGCTGTAGTAAAGAAACAAAAACATAAATACAAAATCTGTGAGGGTTTAAAGGAGATAAAATGATCTGGTGATATTTTAAAAAATTTTATTCAAGAATTCAAACTTTTTATCTGCAGTCTGATAATTTTACAAATAATCACATAGTATTCCAAAATCTTACATTCCATAGTTTCTCTTTCCTTTTTCCTTTTTAAAGCACAGTTTATTTATTTAATTTAATTTTTTTTTATTTTACAGATGTGAGGTACAATTCATGATTAGGTAAATGAGTGGTCATCGTACAGATGAAGTTTGGGTCTCCCATTGATCCTTACTTCACTTGGTTTGGGATCAGGTATCTTTATGCCATAAGTTTTTTTGAAAAGAAATTGGTAGGAGGCAGGCGGAGGATGGTGGCTGAGCAAGTCAGACTTTGTGAGTCCCTGCAAGAGCGAGAGAGTGTATGGAAAATTTTGTGTATATGCTGGTGATCGAGTGGGCATGTGAGTGGCTGGGCTGACTGAATGAGGGCTAAGGAGCTGGCAGCCAGGACTCCCCTGGTGCAGTGACTGGTGCCACAGCTGCTGGGCTTGGACCCTAGTGATTCCTGCAATGCAGAAGCTAAGCGCCATTTTCTTTCTTTCTTTTTTTAAAATCAACAAAATCTTTCCTGGGAAGAAAATGTTGGGAGAGACTGTCTAAATGGGAGCTCAAGAGCAAGTGATCAGGCCCCTGGTGCAATAACTAGTGCTATAGCTTCTCTGCTTGTTCCCTGACTCTTCCAAGGTCTCAGAAGCTGAGTGTCATTTTTTTTTAAACAGACAGAAGTTTCCCTGTGAAAAGCAGTGGGCCAAACCTATGCCTGATTGGTATCCCAGAAGAAGAAAGAGAAATGGAGAACAACTTGGAGTACGTATTTCAGGAGGTAATCCAAGAAACTTTCCCCATCTCACCAGAGATGTGACCAGCCAAGCACAAGAGATACAGAGAACCCCCACAGGACATCAAAAGAGAAAACCAACCACTATATACATAATAATTCACCTATACAAAGAAGGCACAAAAGAAAATTTTCCTAAAGGCAGCAAGAGAGAATGATCAGACTACCTACCAGGGAAAACCAATTAGAGTAGCAGCAGACCTATCGGCAGAAACACTACAAACAAGAAGGTACAGGACGGGGGCCCTATATTCAAAGTCCTCAAAGATAAACAACTTCAACCAAGAATTTCCTATACAGCCAAGCTCAGCTTCATCAGTGACAGAGAATTAAAATCCTTCTCAGATATTCAATTCCTAAGAGATTATGTAGCTTCCAGACCAGCTCTACAGGAGACACTTAAAAAGGTATTAAGCACAGAAGAAAGAAAAAAAGAATGACCACACACTTACCAAGAGAACACCAGAGCACAGAATCAACAGAAAATACAGCGCAACAAGAAACTTGAAAACACACACATACTATTATTCCAAAGCCCAAAGAAAACAAGCAAAGGAAAACATCTATAAGAACCTCATGACAGGGATAAACAATCACATTTCAATAATCAGCCTGAATATGAACAGACTATATGCACCACTGAAAAGACACAAAATGGTAAACTGGATAAGAAACCATGATCCAATTATTTGCTGCATCCAGGAGACTCATCTCACTCTAAGGGTTGCACGCAGACTCAAAGTTAAAGGATAGAAAATGAGTTTCAGGCAACCCTTTTTCAGGTCCCCTCCCACTTGGGAGCTTTCTTGGTCTTCTTAATAAACTCCTGCTTTCTCAAAAAAAAAAAAAAAAAAGAAAACGAGTTTCCAGGCAAATGGATCACAAAAAAAGGCAGGAGCTGCAATCTTAATATTAGACAAAACAACCTTTAAGCTATCAAAAATTTAAGAAGAAGCAAAGGGACACTACATAATGATAAAAGATTCAATCCATCAACAAGAAATATCCATCCTAAACATATATGCACCCAACACAGGAACACCAGCATTTATAAAGCAACCATTAAGTAAACCAGTTGACTCTAACACTATTATAGCAGGGAACTTGAATATGCCGATAACAGCCCGAGGTAGATCTACAAGGCAAAATATCAACAAGGAGATCCAGAACCTAAACTTGACATTCGATCAAATGGATGTAATGGATACCTTCAGATTATTCCATCCAACAATCACAGAATATACATTCTACTCACCACCACATGTAATATACTACAAAATTGATCACATCCTTGGCCATAAATCAGGCATAAACAAATTCCATAAGGTTAAAATCTTGCCATGCACATTCTCAGACCACAGTGGAAAAAATAAATATCAACACCAACAAAATTTCCCCAAATTCCCAAAGACATGGACACTAAACAACATGACGTTGAACAACTACTGGGTCAACACTGAAATCAAAGCAGAAATTAAAAGATTTCTGGAAGCAAATGAAAATGAAGAAACATCTTGCTGAAACCTCTGGGATGCCATGAAAACAGTTCTAAGAGGGAAACTTATATCTCTACAAGCACACATCAAGAAAATGGAAAGTTACAAGTAGAGAGCCTAACAAATTATCTAAGGGAGCTAGAAAGAGGAGACGACCAAAACCCCAACTTTAGCAGAAGAATCCAAATCTCCAAAATAAAAGTCCAAATATGGGACATAGAAGACAAAAATATCATAGAAAACATCAACAAAACAAAAAGCTGGTTCTTTGAAAGAATTAACAAGATTGATGAACCCCTAGCCAGGATGACCAAGAAAAAGAGAGAAAAAGTCCAAATAAACACAATCAGAAATACAAATGAACAAATCACAACTGAGCCAAAGAAATAAAAAAAATTATCAGAGATTAATATGTACACCCGTATGGAAACAAACTTGGTAAACGAAATGGAAGACTTTCTGACATCACACAACCCCCACAGATTGGAACAAGAAGACATTGAGACACTATAGACAAATAACAACCCAAGAAATTGACTCTGTCATAAGAAAACTACCTACAAAAAAAGCCCGGACCAGATGGCTTTCCAGCAGAATTCTACAAAACATAAAGGAGGAGCTGATACTAATCCTTTGAAAATATTCCAGGCAATTAAGAAGGATAGAATTCTCTCCAAATCACTTTACGAAGTTAACATCACACTGATATCCAAACCAGGTAAAGATCCAACAAAAAAAGAGAACTACAGACCAATATCCTTATGAACTGATGCAAAAATCCTCAACAAGTTTCTAGCAAATCGGACCCAAAACACATCTCAAAAATCATCCACCATGACCAAGTGGGCTTCATCCCCAGTATGCAGGACTGGTTCAACATTTGCAAGACCATAAAGTAATTAAATACATCAACAGATGGAAAAACATGAGCCACATGATTATATCATTGGATGCAGAAAATGCTTTTGATAAAATCCAGCATTCCTTCTTGATAAAAACCCTCAAACACCTAGGTATAGGAGGAACCTACCTCAAATTAGTAAGTGCCATTTATGATAAACCCACAGCTAACATATTGCTAAGTGTACAGAAACCAGAAACATTTCCCCTGAAAACTTGAACAAGACAAAACAGTCTACTCTCACCCCTCTTGTTCAACATTGTGTTGGAAGTCTTGGCTAAGGCAATTAGTCAAGAGAAGGAAATCACGGGTATCCAAATAGGAAAAGAGGAAGTCAAGTTATCGCTCTTTGCTGATGATATGATCCTATACCTTGAAAATCCAAGAGAATCTGTCAAAAACCTGCTTGCACTGATAAAGGACTTTGGCAAAGTCTCAGGGTACAAAATAAATGTGCAAAAGACAGTTGGATTCCTATACACCAACAACAAGCAGGTAGAGACCCAAATTAAAAGCACAGTCCCATTCACAATAGCCACCAAAAAAAAAAATGAAATACTTCGGCATCTTCCTAACCAGAGAAGTGAAAGACCTTTACAATGAGAATTACAAAGCACTGCTCAAAGAAAACCAAGAAGACACAAACAAATGGAAAAATATTCCATGCTCATGTATAGGAAGAATCAACATTGTTAAGATGTCCATCCTACCAAAGGCAATCTACAGAATCAAGGCAATACCCATTAAGTTACCAACATCATTCTTTTCAGACCTGGAAATGACAATACAGAAATTCATATGGAAACATAAACACCCATGAATAGCCAAACAATCCTTAGCAAAAGAAACAAGGCAGGAAGTATCACACTTCCATACTTTAAACTTTACTATAAGGCTACAGTAATCAAAGCAGCTTGGTATTGGTACAAGAACAGGCATGTAGATCAATGGAACAGGATAGAGATTCCAGAAGCAAAGCCTTAATTTCTTAACCAACTCATCTTTGAGAAAACCTCCAACAACAACCACTGAGGAGAGGAGAACCTATTCAGTAAATGGTGCTGGGAAACGAACTGATCACTTCAAGAAGATTGAAAACGGACCCCTACCTATCACCATACACAAAAATTAACTCTAAATGGATCAAAAACCTAAATATAAATCCTCAAACTATAAGAATCTTGTGAAACGCAGGAGATACCCTTATGGAAGTTGGAACTGGCAACCAATTCCTGAACAGAGCCCTAAGTGCCCATACCTTAGAAATAAGATAGATAAGTGGGACCTCATCAAACTGACTAGCTTCTGCAAATAAACCATCAAGAGGCAGGGAGACAGCCCACAGAATGAGAAAAAATATTTCCAATTGTATGTCTGACAAAGGCTTAACATCTAAGATATACAAGGAACTCAAACATGCTGAAAGGAAAAAAACAAACAGCCCTATTTAAAAGTGGACAAAAACCATGAATAGACACTTCTCAAAAGAAGACATACAGGCAGCCAACAGATACATTAAAAAGTGCTCAACCTCACTAATCATCAGATAAATGCAAATCAAAACCACACTGAGATACCACCTAACCCCAGTAAGAATGGCCATCATTAATAAAACAAATAACAGCAGATGCTGGTGAGAATGTGGAGAGAAAGGAATGCTTCTACACTTCTGGTGAGAATGCAAACTAGTGCAACCTCTTTGGAAGACAGTGTGGAAATTTCTGAAAGAACTAGAAATTGACCTTCCATATGACCCAGCAATTCCCCTATTGGGAATATTCCCGGAGGAACTCAAGTCATTCTACAAAAATGATACCTGCACACATATGTTTGTTGCAGCTTTATTCACAATAGCAAAAACGTGGAACCAACCATGTTGCCCATCAAAGCTGGACTGGATAAAAAATGTGGTACATATATACAATGGAATATTATGTAGTCATAAAGAAGGACAAACATATGTACTTTGCAGCAACTTGGATGGATTTAGAGTCGATCATAGTCAGTGATCTATCACAGAAACAAAGAACAGAATACCATATGCTTTCACTCATTAGTGGACCTTGAACAATTATTATAATACCATAAAGAAGGGATTGGCAAACCAGGAATTCCTAGTGGGAAACTTTCAGTGGAGGGGGAATGGGATTGGCAGTTGAGGGAAACTGCTAGGGGAGGGAGGAGCATGCCTCATCAACAAGGGTACCTGCATAATCAACGTTTGTGTACCTAACCCTGAATTGTACCTCACATCTTTATAATCAAAATGAATTTAAAAAAATAAAAAATAAAAATAAATTTAAAAAAGAATAGCAGTTAGCATTCAATGTCATTAAGAACACAAAGCAGAAATCAATTCTTTCATGTAAAGTTCCTCAATTAAACAACTTAAGAGCAAGTCATGATGATAAGATTATGAAATGTGATTTATGCACTACGTGTACTTTGAGTAAATCCTGAGCTGAATAGTGAATGTATCCTGTCTTGTTCTAAGTTTGGAGGCAGTATATGTAAGAGCAAAGGGGGCCCTCTGGAGTGTAATAACTCCCCAGATGATGATACATCAGCTACATTTTAGACTAGTAAAGAAAATCTAACAGCTCAATGTTGTCAAGTAGAGTTCAGCATTTTTGAATCATCTCATTTACCTTGTAGAATGAATGGTGCTGTGGTCTGAATGTTGGTGTCCCCTCAAAATTCGTATGTTAAAACTTAATCCCTAATGTAATAATATTAAGAAGTGGTGCCTTTAGGAGTTAATTAGGTCATGAGACCAGAGTCTTCATAAATGGGATTGGTATCCACTTAAAAGGAACCCAAGGGACCTTGTGTACCCTTTCTACTTTTCGAGGATATAATGAAAAGAGGTTATCTATGAGCCAAAGTACATGCCCTCTCCAGACACTGAATCTGTTAGTGACTATAAGAAATACTTTCCAGTCTCCAGAACTGTGAGAAATACATTTTGTTGTATGTAAGCCACCCTGTGTGTGGTATTTTCTTATAGCTGTCTGAATAAACTAAGTCAGATGAAACCAGATGTAGTCACTGTTCCTGGAGAAGTGGGCTTGGAAGACTTCCGGGCTGAGAGTCAGGCACTTTTCACAGGGTGATTGCAAAGACCGGTCCAAGAAGATGAAGGTGAAAGACAGGGAGTGGATGCGGAAGGGTAGACTCAGACTTATGAACAACTCAGCTCCAACTAATCAGACTATGCTAAAGCGGAATCAGACTGCAGCTTAGAACGCTACCTAGGCAAGCAACAATTAACTAGACAAGGATCATTATCCATGGAACCAAGGAAACCAGAAGATATTTCATTCAACAAGTCAAATTTTCGCATCCCACCAAGAGGTGACTTGGGTCATAATCTTCCTATTACACATCAAGATGACATCTTGGAAGGAATCTGAGGAGAGGGACAGGTAGCTAAGAATTCTGAAAGGCTGAACAATCTATCTTTGAAGGAATAAGCATTATGAAAAGAGATTCATTAAGTTTCAGAACAAGCACATTTTAAAAGAGATAAGATTCTATTTTGTTTTACTTTCCTGTTACTCAGAATATGGAGATAAATTAGACTAGATTAATTATTGATAAAATAAACTAAATGTTTTCTACATACCTAAGTATGCAACCCTGCATCACAACTAGTTTTATCATGATTGTCATCACCTTCTTCATTTTGTTATCTTACAGTTTCCCTCCAGACTAATATTTCTAATGCACTATAGCGATATATCTTTTAAAAATATTTTTGTGTATATGTGATGTTGAGCTTAATCTTTACTTTTTAATACTTACGTCTCTCCCTAGACTCACCTATTGCCATTTAATTCCAACACAACTTATTTTCCAGTTATGCTTTGAGATTGCTGTTTCTGAAGTATGCCGTTTCTCTTTTGCCTTAGATTTTTGTACATGTTTCTCCTATCTCTGGCATCCCTATGTATCTGTTAGGATCAGTGCAGACATTATACCCTCCAGAAAATTTTTCCGATCTATGTTGGCCACCATTAGAAGGACAATACTCTTTGTAGCTCTTAAGAATTCCTCAAAATCAAGGTTGAGAACCAATCAATTTTTAGAATATTATGGGCTCCTAAAGTTAGATAAGACCTACCTAATCTGGAGACTCCAGTCACGTAAGAATTTCTTCCTGAGATTTCTATATCCTTTAGACTACCATTTAAAAAATTGTAGTTATCTCTGACTTAGGCCAAAGGAATTCTTTATTTTATATGCATTTTAACACACTGAAGGTCTACATTGAAACGTTAGGGCTAAGTCTCCAAGTAATGATGATTATTTATTCCTAACATATAGCAAGACTTTTTTTTATGTACAGAGTCCTGGAATCTAAGAGAAAAAAAAGCTTTTGTGGCAATATCAAGATTTCTGTAATAGGAAAAGCTACTATGGTTTGAAGTTTCATTGATGAGGGAGTACAGTTCTATTTTGGAGACTTATCCATGACTTACAACAGCTAGCATCACAAGGCTCCATGTGATCAAGGCAGGTCCATCATAAATATCCAGTGATAAGATGAGTGACTACTTGGTTAGAGACAGACATTGGCAGATGGTATAGAATCGATTGTCGTATATTCTGTTCTTTATTGTGTGATGACATATCCTACATACAGGTGAAGGGGGAGGGCCATGACTCCAACAACTTCTTAGAAATAATGTATTTTATCAGAAATCTATCTGAAACAACCAAACCATATGTTCTTAGATTGATCTGGTTTTTATATCAAATGGGCCCTAAAGACAAATGAAACTACCTGCTTCTAGGGACCTCAGTAGCCTGATTGTGACACATCTAGGGATACCTCTGTTGCTTTGTTTTTTATTTATTTATTTATTTATTTATTTATTTATTTATTTATTTATTATGAAGTTGTAGGGTACAGTTAAGGGTTAGGTATACAATTGCATTTCATTCAGGCACCCTGTTGATATGGGGTGTTTCCCCGTTCCCAGAGACATTTGCTACTGTTAATCACATGTTCTCACTCATATAATGGACCTTAAACATCCAATGCAATAGTATGAGAAAATGACTGACAGTACTGGGAAAATATGGGGGCAGGGAGGGAGATGGGCTTTGTTGTTTTTTAAGACAAGGATCCTAAAAGGACATTGATAAATCCTGGTCATTATTAAGGATCTCACCAGGTTCAACTCTTGTGAGTGGAAGAGATAATCAATTAACAAGGTTTAAATCTTAAGAAAGTCAAGCAGCTTCTATTTTTGAACTTTTTGGAACTCTGAGTCACTGTGTAAGCAGTCTGGCTATTCTTCTGGAGTGATCTTCAGAGATGTCGCATGAAGAGTGAAAGTTCCTGAGACAACACGGAGAGAAAGAAAAGCCAAGCTGTCCAAGTCTCTATACAGAGGTGGCAGCTATATGAGTTAGACAACTTGGATATTTCAGCCCATTTGTGCACCCAGATGATCACAGCCCAGCCAGCATCGCTAAAAGAGCAGTAAAGCTGCCAAGTTGAACCCAATAAAATCACAGAATCATGAGAAAAATGGTGGTGATTGTTTAAAGTCACTGAAATGTGGATGGTTTGTCATACAGTAATAAATAACTGAAACAGAAGCTCTACCAGAAGTAGGGTTTTGCTGTGGCATAAATAAAAAGTATGTGGAACTGACTTTGTGATGGACACTGAAAGAATCTGGAAAGTCTTTGAAGAGACTGTCAGTAAAAGCTGAAAAGGCTTCTTTTTTCAGGTTTTTCCACTCCACCCACCCAGATTTATGCAACAGCATCTTAATCTTCCTGTCTCCATTCCAGAGATTATTTTTCTCCATCTAGAGATCATTCTGAAAACACAAGGGAGGGATCAGCAGTCGTAAGACACTGCCAAGGGAGGGGAGGGGGGCACGTAACAGCACAAAGGGTACCTGGTCCCAAACCAGGGAAAGTGAGGACCAAACTTCACCTGTGTGAAGATTACTTATGTACCTAATCCTAACTTGTACCCCACATCTTTATAATAAGATAAAGTACAAATGAATATAAGCATCCTTTCTAAACAATAAAATAAACCAAAATAAACCAAATCTAAAACCTTCGAAGACACTCATTTTTTTATTTTATTTTTTTTAAGTTGGAGTCTCACTCTGTCGCCCAGACTGGAGTGCAGTGGCCACTCTCGGCCACCGCAGATTCGACCTGCTGGGCTCTGGCGATCCTTCTGCCTCAGCCTTCCGAGTAGCCGGAATTACAGGCATGTGCTACCACGCCCTGCTGATTTTTTGATTTATTATAGAGATGAGGTCTCGCTGCCCAGGCGGGTCTCAAACCCGCGGACTCAGGCAATCCACTCCCTCAGCCTTCCAAAGTCGTGGGATTACAGGCTGAGCCACTGAGCCCTGCTTTCATGAAGCATTTCATTACATTTTTTTCAATTTCATATGGGGAGCTTGTTGGTCTGTCTAGGGCTTACTTCTCTGCTTCTACTAGTTAGCATATACTTTTTGGCTTCAGGAATTTTGTTCTATGCTTGGAACACTTTCTTTTATTTGGCATTCTCTTTTAAAAATTATTTTGTTACATGGTCTCAGTTCAGATGTCACCCATCTTACAGCTTGTATCTCCACGCTTCCCTGCTATTCTCCTACATTGTACTCTAGCTAGCTCATTTCCCCCTCATTCTCTGATATTTTCATATTATCTTCCTTCTATTGTTCTATATTATCTTCTTTCTATTTCTCCCACATCTCTTCCTTGGCCGGCTAATTCCCACACATCCTTCTGGTACTTCTTTTGGGAAATCTTTCCCTACTTCTCCAAGATGGAGTTGGATGACCCGTCTGTGTACCTGTATTATCTCATCCGTACTGTAATAGTTACAGTTTGTAAACTATGGTATAACCGCCTGTTTAGGCTTATCTTACCCCTTCGATTCTCAGTATCTTGAGAGCAATCATTATATTGAAACAGTATTCAGCACATAAGAAGCTCTTTATCATTATATTTTAAATAAATGAATGGATACATGACTAGGCCAAACTGTGTACTTTTCCCCAAATACCATGTTCATTCTGGCAAAGGAAACATGCATGGAATGTTTCCCGAATGGGGGTGTTTATGTGAGTTTTAGTTTGCTTCTTGCCTTTACTGGGAATTGTATAATGAGAATGATGGTAAAAGAGGGTAATCTGGGTTGTTGTTGAAGTACCCTCTTGCCACTGCCCCAGCCTAAGTAGGTAAGTGCTATCGAGTGCATGTTAGTGCTATATAAAAGGCAACCTTTTCTATAGTGACCTGTTCCCTGTGCTCATTCAATTGTTATTTTTACAAGGCAAATAGCTATCAGTGTATAGAGAAGCCATCAAGCTCTTATAGACAATTTAAAAATACTGTTTTTAGTTTGTATGCCTTCAAATTGCGCCTAAATAACACAGTTATTTTTGACTGATTGATTCTAAGAATTTTGCTATTACAGCCAAACTATGACATTTTGCATTATATATTTTTAGCATTTTTAAAGAATGAAATGCTTTTCTATTTTTTAAAATGATTTTTTCATTTTGAGTTTCAGCCAAATATCTCAAAAATCCATAGCTCCTAGAACTCACAGAAAATTAGCAAGGCCAAATAAGATATATGTGGCTTGCTGCTGCAGCTGTATATTTTAAAGAAAGTTAATATATCGACTAATTCTTAGAAGAGCATCCATAAATTGCTGTCTTTGAAAAATGTTTCTAGCGATAAAGGCTAGAGATGATGTCATTTTTGCTGCTACAGGTAAGGAGGCCTCTGTGTGTTTGACCTTTCAAGTATTTCTATTGTAATTATAAATATCACAGTACCAAAATACATCTACTATTATTTATCCAACAACTCTCAAAATAAAATAACAATATTCTACTGTATTAAATTATACTTGTGTATATTTTGCCTTTTGATTATTTTATGACTCAGATGTTTTTAAAGGCACATAGGAATATATATTGGTTTAACTAAATAGGCAACACTTTATTTTAATACAGCTTCATAATTTGAAATGATCATTCTGCAATTAATTTTCTTAAAATTACTAACCACCTTGTTAAAATATATTGATACTTAAGCAAACTGATGTGCTTAAGTGTAATTGGAGATTTTTGTTTGTTTGTTTCTTTGTCATATAAACATGACCTCATATTTTAAAGTCAATTTCCCTGGTAATATAGATGAATAAGTTAGGTTCCCTCTAGAGATATCTGTGATATATGAGGTATGCTTGTGAATGAGTTCATGACACTGTGAGTCTTCTAGGGTGTGGCAGATTTAAAATGTCACACATTTTTTGTGCTTTTCCTATCAATTTTTAGAAAGTTCCATGACTGCTTTAACCAAAAGAAAAGTGAACTATACCAATTTCTGGGCTAGAACTTTGGAGAGACTGGCAGCTTCCACCTCCTGTCTCTATACTTGTTCTTGGAGCCTGAAAAACTGTGTGAGAATCCCAGCTCTTCAGCTATGGAAACCATGCAGAGAAGTCCTGGATCTACATGGAGAGGAAGATGGACCCAGATGAACTCAGCTTTCCTGCTCTCTGTGCAATGGTGCCAAGGTGAGCATTACCAAGTGACCTAATCAAGTCACATGGAGCAGAAAAATGGCAGCTACATTACTGGCCTACAAAGCCATGAGTTGTAATAAATACATGTTGTTTTCAGTCACAAAGTTTTGAGTGATCTGTTGTTCAACTATAGATGCCTACCTAGAACATCAGGTAAATGGTGCTATTCTCTGGGCTGACACTCCATTTTGTATCAAACTATTTTAGAACAATTCCACTAATGAGATTACAAGATACACATCTAAATATCAGAAAATGACTCACAAGTGTATACAGAAATATTGAAATTATTAAGTCTGCAAATCCAGGGCTAATGAAAAAAAATCAGGGTTTTGCCAGCCAAGTATTATCCAATTTCCATATTGAGACCCTGATCTAGCCACTGTGTAGAACTATATGGCATCTTTAAGACTCACAGTTTCTGTAGGTCAGTGTGTAATTTTACACATTAAAATCACACATGCTCACACTTACCCACTTACCCACCCTCCCCCCACACACTCCAAACTCTTTTCTCACATCACCAGATTATAAAGCACTTAATAAGTCACCTTATAAAGATGCTACAAGATTCACCCACCACCCACAGGCAGCTGCTCCTGAAGAGGAATTCATCTACAACCGCAACAAATAGATAAATACATAAAACATGGAATGAAAAACAACATACGCATTTCAGCATTCATATATACATATATAAATACACAGAGATACTTCAAGCATATGCAAGGTTATTGATTTAGAATTCAACAGGAAGAGGTGCCCAAAGAATTCTCAAAATTACAATGTAAAAACACATAAGAAATTCTTCTTCTATTTGGTTTCTTTTAAGATTTAAAAATGAGACTAATGCAATTTGAGAAATGAATAAAAGATGTATGTTAGTAGATGTAGGTTCCTTGACTGAAAATTCATAGCATTACTAATCAGTTTTGGAGAAAGTTAATCTTGCTTTTCTTTTAAGAAAAGCATGTACATCTTATGTTGGTTGAGCAATTTAATCTATTTAGCCTCTACAAAGCATAGCATATTTAGAACACACACTGAACATTTTGAGAATAAGTTATTTGATGTATCACTTCTGATAAAGGAGTTATTGCAAAATAAATTGAATATTAGAATATTAAATAACTAACTTTGATGATGTCTCTGTAATGTGTAAGAGTAGTGTATTAGTTATCTCTAATGGGTAACAAATTAACTTTAGATTTAGTAGCTTAAGAGAGTAACATTTATGATCTCACAGTTTCTACAGGTCAAGAATTTGGGAGTGGGTGATTCCAACTCAGAATCTCTTGTGAAGTTCTAGGTAAGCCATCACCAAGAAGCTGATGCTTCAACTGAGGAAAGTCCACTTTCATGATTGCTCGCTCACATGGTTGTTGACTGGAGGTCTCAGGCCCTCCCTGGCTATTGGCAGATAACCTTAACTCCTTGCCAAATGAATTTCTGTTAGGGTTGCTTGAGTGTCCTTATGACACAGCAGCTGGCTTTCCCAAAAGTGAGGGATTAGGAAGAAAGGAGTAAGCCACAATGACTTTCATAGCCTAGTCAGTCTCTCAGTCATATACTGTCACTTGTGCTTTATTCTGTTCAAGAGAAGTGAGCCACTGAGCCCATCCCACACACAAGAGGGTGAACGCTAAGCTCCACCTCTTAATGGGAGCAGCATCAAAGAATTTCTGGACATATTTTAAAACCACCATAAGCAGGTTCAAAGACTCACCAAGAATCAACTTCATTGGTCTGCTTTGTCCTGAATTAGAGGTGACAGTATAACTAGTGAACATTTCAGTGCTGTGAGCCATAGTTAGTATATATTTCTAAAGGCTATATTCTTTCAGAGGTTTTATGTGAATTCACTATTTTCCTGACTCCACCTCTGAGACTTATAAAGATGAAATACATCTTCTCAGAATGCAACCTCATATTCTGGCAGAGTGGGAGCATCATAGGTCAAGATGATAGCTAGATCAGAAGAAACAGTGCAAGGTTGAAAACAACCAGAAGTGAATTGCAGTTCATAGATTTAGAAACTTCCCATTTCAATGCAATCAGTGTATCTTGTTTACTTTATTTGTTAGAGAAATTTTATTTTTACTTCTGAGAAATATTGTAACATGATTTTAGTCCAAAATAAATCTGAAAATCAACTACATATAAAAGACTTTGTAATACATTTTATTTAAATAGGTAGCAAATATTTAATTATCTGTACTAAAATCCTATAACAATTCATAAAACTAACACAGGGAATTAATAGGTGGGCATCATATCAAGGTAGAAATATATTGACCTTTCTCAATCAAAGGTAATTGATTCCCTTGCCTTTCACTGTTTATTGCGAGGGTTTTATTGTTGTTGCAAAAAAAAGATACTCTACAATTTAATTCATAGATAAATGGGTTTCATTTTTAATGTGCATGTGTGTGGTAGTGGAAAAAGAAAAGTAAAGTGGTCAAAGTAACGCAACTCTAGCCTTAGGCTATTATTCTCTCTGTTTCTTTCTCCTATGCTATGTACTCAGTCTCTTTAGGCGGTGGTTCCCAACCTTTTTGGCATCAGGGACTGGTTTCATGGAAGACAGTTTTTCCATGGATGAGAGTGATGGGGGGTGGAGGTGAGGGGTGGGGGAATGTGGTGTGGACTACCAGGCATTTGATTTTTATGAGGAGCATGCAGTTCACAATAGGGTTCACTCCTAGGAGAATATAATGCTACTGCTGATCTGACAGAAGATGGGCCAGGGATTGGGGATCCCTGTCTTAAGGAATCTCCATTTTACTGCATCATTCTCTTTTCTGCCTCATTCTTAACCAAGCTCCTCTGCTTATCCACAGTTTCTGCTCCTTTACAACTTGAACTGGCATATGGACCTTTCTTGACTCTCTCTAAATATTGCTTTTAACTTTTAAGTCACTGGTCAGCCTATCACCTGTAATGTATAATGTAAGTCAGGGGTTCTTCCCATCCTATCAGCCAATCAGCTCTAGTTGGAGTAGACAGATGCACAGAGTTTACAAAGCACTTACTCTTCAGGAAGGACATTGGGCAAATTTATTCCTTTCAAAAGGGGACTACTAATGAGGATAAAAAAAGCAAAAAAAGATATTTTTGTATTCTTGCTTATTTTGGTTATAGAAACATCATTCATACAACAATATTTTCCCGTGTTAGCAGTGTATTTGCATAACTTCTGTTGTCTATGGTCTTTGATACTTGAATTGAAAACCAGTAGATAAGTATATATGGATATGTGACTTAACTTAATCTGGTGTGTATGGCAAAATGAGATTAAAAACCAAATCATTCTTGCTAATTAATTATGTAGCACAGGCATTCTGAATCTTTGCCCATGTGGTACAACGACAAATAAATTTAAAACTGTATTTTGTCCTATCTCTTCTACTAGTTTCACATATGACCTTGAGAAAATATCTTGTATATATATGTTTATTATCTGTCAATAAGAAATTCATTTGGTCACTTACTAAATAGATATATTGAAGGCCTATTTTCTATGAAGCCATGTGCTAGAATTGTGAGATCTTGAAAGATGTTTAAGAAGGTTCTCTCCCTTCAAAAGTTTTGCAAAATTAATGGGAGAGGAGGTTTGAAGTATTCAAATAAGCAAATAAGAAACATATGATACAGAAAGTGATTTTTTGAAAAGAGAGAGAGCTTAAACATATGGTTATTGATGTTCAGGGTAGAACTAAGTAAATCAGAGATAATAACATTTTCCTTACCCACCTAACATAGCTGTTAACATTTTAACTGATATAAGTACAAGCTTATAAGGATACATTTTGGGAAGAATGAAGTACTACAGAAATAAAGGCTGTCTTAAGAGTAATTCATAACTTAGAAACTGATGACAGAGCAACATTTAAAAAAATGGACTCAAAGTATTTAAAACATTTTTATATGACTTTTAAATCTTTCTCAAAAAATTTGTGGCCAAATTTAAGTTCATGTTCCCTAATATTTTAACAGAGCTAAACTTCCTTTCAAAGAGAGATGACTCGAGAAGCAGAATGTACAGTGGACCAAGCTATGTTGGTTGCTATTTTTACGATCTTGTTTTAACATCTAAGGCCTCAGTATTCCTTGAAAATATAAGATGATTAGACCAAAGAATCCTGAAGGTCCTTGTAGTTCTGCAATTCTACTGAGTCTGGTCCAATTAGTCAAACAGTTACCTGTCATTACAGAGACTACGGTGTATACATATGTTTTAGCACCAAACCACAATTTAATAACAGGGCAGAGAGGCCACAAAGCCTCCTGATTCTGTTCCATTACTAATTTATCAGGGGCTAAAAGCAACCGAACTTAGGATCCCAGGCAGACAATGAGACCTTTGAGGGGCAAGGAAAGCATAGTTTAAAAGGAAAGCATTACCATTCTAAAATAATGGCAAAACACAGGGCCTGAGTGCTCTAAAAGAGAGCAGTGCAAAAAAGGTCTTCTCAGCTTAAATGCCCCAAACACAAAAGCTTTTAGTTGGGTCTTAGAAGGGAAAAAGAAAATAGCTCCCATTAAATTGGCTTCACCAGTATCCTTTTGTGTGTGTGCTGGTGCCAAGAGGACAAGGGGACGGGGAAGCAAGATTTTCCAAAATTGAATCGTATTATGCTTCTTACTGAGAAAAAACCCAACATTTTGCTAATGAGGATAAAGAAAGAAAAAAAGGTATTCTTGTTTATTTTGGTTATAGAAACATCATTCATACAACAATATTTTCCTGTGTTAGCAGTATATTTACATAACTTCTGTTGTCTATGGTCTTTGAAACTTGGATTTAAAACCAGCAGATAAGTATATATGCATATGTGACTTAACTTAATCTGATGTGTATGGCAAAATGAGATTAAAAACCAAATCATTCTTGCTAATTAATTATGTCATTCATACACTATCCCTCATCAACAATCCAAGGTGATGGTGTATTTATTTGGAGAACTAGATAAATTAATGATGTCAATTCAAAGTAATATAAAAGAGGTCTATAAAAGTAAACTTTTAGTGTTCCAGTTAGGTAGGCAAGGTGTTTGTTCATTGATTCTCAGTAGCAAAGTTGTTTTTGAAAAATTCTACCCAAATACGAATCATTGTTATCACCAGACATGTATAAAATTATAAGTTGGAAAGAAAATCTCATATGATAAAAAAGGATGCATTATATAAATCTGTATAAATGACCACAAACTGTAAAAGAACATTTAAAATTTATTTTAGAGAAACATATTTTCCAACACTTTTCTACTGAGATTTACGTCTTTGAAGAAGCTATGCACACAACTCCCTGAAGACTGCATTACAGTATGTTAGCACCTCCTTCACTGTATCTATTGTCACTTGCCTTTTGTCATTTAAACCAGATGTCATCCACGACTAAAAACATTTTCTCATATATCTATTAATGTCTTGATATATTATATCAGAATAAAACCCATAAGAACTAGCATATGTTCATTCTGCACACTGTTGATTTTTAACTATTTAACAACTTTACTTATCTTGCAGAAATTTCTGTTGTCCTAGCATCCTTAAATGAAAGATAGGGTCCAACTATAACTCCTTTCTGAATAATGAAAGTTGTTTATATTTTTTCTTTCTTTTTGAGTTGGGATCTCACTCTGTCTCCCAGGCTGGAGTGCAGTGGCACACATCACGGTTCACTGCAGTTTCAATCTCCTGGGTTCAGGCAACCCTTCTGCCTCAGCCTGCTAAGTAGCTGGGACAACAGGAATGCGCCACTATGCCTAGCTAATTTTTTGATTTGTTTTTTTATAGATATGAGATCTTTTTATGTTGTCCAGGCTGGTCTCAAACTCCTAGACCCAAGCAATCCTCCTGTCTCAGCTTCCTAAAGTGCTGGGATTACAAGCATGAGTCACCATGCCCATGCTGAAAAAAAGAATGTTTTGAAAGGGAAAATAGGATATAGAGTTTGTAGATTTTATTTATTTATTTATTTAATTTTTAAATTTATTTTTATTTTTGAGTCGGAGTCTCACTCTGTCGCCCAGACTGGAGTGCAGTGGCCGCTCCCAGCCACCGTAGCCTCGACCTGCTGGGCTCCGGCGATCCTTCCGCCTCAGCCTTCCAAGTAGCCGGAATTACATGCATGTGCTACCACGCCCGGCTGATTTTTTGATTTATTGTAGAGATGAGGTCTTGCTGCCCAGGCGGGTCTCGAACCCGCGGACTCAGGCAATCCATTCACCTCAGCCTCCCAAAGAGGCGTGGGATTGCAAGCTGAGCCACCGAGCCCAGTGATTTTATTATTTTAATGTTTTATTTTAAAGATGTGGGGTACAATTCAGGGTAAGATATACAAATGTTCATTATGCAGGTACCCTTGTTGATGAGGTACCCCCTCCCCTGGTAGTTTCCCTCAACTGCCAATCCCACCCCTCCTCCCCTGGCAGTTTCCCACTACTACCCATCCCTTTATAGTATTATGATAATTGTTCAAGGTCCACTTATGAGTGAGAACATAAGGTACTCTGTTCTTTGTTTCTGTGATAGATCACTGAGTATGATAGACTAAATCCACCCAAGTTTTGCTGCAAAGTCTATATGTTTGCCCCTTTTATGGCTGCAAAATATTCCATTGAGTATATGTACCACATTTTTTTTTTTGCCAGTGCAGTTTTGATCAAGTTTGTAGATTTTAATTCTGAGAACAGAAAACCTATGTTGAGGAGTAGATGGGATTGTTGAATGGAAGGATGTATCTAATAGTTACAACCAAGAAATAAAGATAATGTAACCAAACATGTTTGTTCCACTATAAGTACTAAATTCATAAGAAAGATCAGTGATCTTCAACAGGGTATATGATGATATGTTTAGTAATCTCATTTCAGAAGTAACAATAGAGTAAGGACAGGAAACTGATGTACACATATAGCTTATAGATTCAGTCTCATTGCTTTATAGTCATAGCCAATATCAATATATTTATATCAAGCATCATGGGCTTTCTGACTTATAACATTATTAAAATGACAGCAGAGATGTAGTGCTGGATTTGAGAATACTTTTGGATATTAGTGTTCTGGTTAACATGGACTAATGATGAGTCTTTACATGGTAAAATTCAGAGAATAGATTTTAACTGATGACAACTCTACATACAAATACAGTGGATATCTCCACCAGCTATGCTCATATCTTTTCTTTTGAAAAGACATATTCTAGATGGGCTCGGTGGCTCAGCCTGTAATCCCGCGCCTTTGGAAGGCTGAGAGGAGAGGATTGCCTGAGCCCGCGGGTTTGAGACCCGCCTGGGCAGCGAGACTTCATCTCTACAATAAATCAAAAAAATCAGCCGGGCATGGTCGCGCATGCCTGTAATTCTGGCTTCTCGGAAGGCTGAGGTGGAAGGATCGCCGGAGCCCAGCAGGCGAGGCTGCGGTGGCCGCTGCACTCCAGTCTGGGCGACCGAGTGAGACTCCAACTCAAAAAAAAAAAGAAAAGTCATATTCTAAAACTATACAGAAATGATACCACTCAGTTGTTATTAATATGTGCCTCTAACTTCAACCTTTATTTAATGTATTCATCTTTTAAAAAATCAATATGAGATATGTGTGTGCAAAAAGATATCTGAATGTTTGTAATTTCTCAAATAGGTGATTGATATGGCAGTAAAAAAGATACCTGCACGTGAATGTTTATTGCAGCATTGTTCACAATAGCAAGAACCCGGAACCAACCACACTGTCCATCAAAAGAGGACTGGATTAAAAAAATGTGGTACATATACACGATGGAATACTATGCAGCCATAAAAAAGAACAAAATCATGAATTTTGCAGCAACCTGGATGGAGCTAGAGTCTATAATACTAAGTGACCTCTTGCAGAAACAAAGATCTGAGTACCACATATTCTCACTCATATAGTGGACCTTGATCATCCAATGCGCTACTATAAGAAAATGACTGACAGTGTTGGGAAACTATGGGGGGGGGAGATGGGACTAATGGTAGTAAACATCTGTCTGGAGACGGGGAGATACCAATTATCAACAAGGGGGCCTGAATGAAGCATATTTGTATACCTAACCCTTGACTGTACCCCACAATATCAAAATAAAAAATATCGATTATAAAAAAAAAAAAGAAAACAAGTGGATGGTAAAGAACGACAAATATATGGACTTTGCAGCAACCTGGATGGATTTGGAGTCTATCATACTCAGTGATTTATCACAGAAACAAAGAACAGAGTTCCATATGTTGTCACTCATAAGATGATCTTGAACAATTATTATGCTATAAGAAAGTGATTGGCAGTAATGGGAAACTGTTGGGGGGGGTGAATTGGCAGTTGAGGGAAACTGCTAGGGGAGGGAGGGGCATACTTCATTAACAGGGGTGCCTGCATGATCAATGTTTGTATTCCTAACCCTGAATTGTACCCCACATCTTTATAATAAAAATTTTTTAAAAGTTAAAAAAAAATAAAATAAAATTATTTAAAAATTTTACCTTAGAAATGACTTTTCAGAGGGTTTTAAATGCTCAGAAACATATTTGTATTTCATTGTTTCTTGGAAGACTGTCCTAGACCTTAGTAACTTTTTATTTATCCCATTTTAATTTACTTCAAGGTCTTTGGCTAAGAGGAGTGCGCCATGATTTACCATGCTTAATAGCAAGACTATTTCAGAATTTGAGGTAGAAGGCCATTGCTTATGTGGTCACTGACTGTCTGCTCTTGAATATATCCTTAAAAAGGAGTGACAGTTCCATGCTCCTCATTCATCCTTTGGCTCTTGGCACTGTATCCAGAAGGTTCCTTAAAGGTGGCATGCAATGATCAGTTCTGCATTTGGCAACAATCTCCAAATGTTATTTTTTCCTTGGCAACAATTAATCCTACCTTAATACATCTGGCCTGAGTTTTCCTAATAAAATGTAGACCTCCTCAAGTCACTTCCTACCAAAACCCTTAATGAATCCTAGTTACTCTAAACTCAAAGTTGTTGAAATAGCATGAAAGGTCCTTTATTAACTAACTACTCCTTAATTATCTTTATATTATCTTTAACAGTTGATACGTTTCCTTATTAACAACAACATTGCAGCTTCATACTCTGTATTGTTTCTAACTTTATGTGTGTCTTAGTTTTTGCGGTTATAACAAAATACCATATATTGGATGCTTTTTTTTTTTTTTTTTGAGTTGGAGTCTCACTCGGTCGCCCAAACTGGAGTGCAGTGGCCGCTCCCGGCCACCGCAGCCTTGACCTGCTGGGCTCCGGCAATCCTTCCGCCTCAGCCTTCCCAGTAGCCGGAATTATAGGCATGCGCTACCACGCCTGGCTGATTTTTTGATTTTTTGTAGAGATGAGGTCTCGCGACCCAGGCAGTTCTCGAACCCTCGGGCTCAGGCAATCCACTCACCTCAACCTCCCAAAGGCGCGGGATTACAGGCTGAGCCACCGAGCCCGGCTACTGGATGCTTTAAATAACAACATTTATCTCTTATAGTTTAGGAGTCTAGTAAGGTCCAAGATCAAGGAGACAGTGAATCCCCTTTCTGATATTTGGTATCTGGTGAGGGCCACCTTCCTGGTTTGCAGCCTCCCTCCTGTATTCTCAAATGGCAGAAAGAAAGAGAGGGTCCTGATCTGTTCCTTTCTTATAAAGGCAGTAATACCATCATGTGGGATCTACGTTAATGACTTCATCTATACCTAAATACCTCTCAAAGGCCCCACCTTCAAATCCCATGACATCAGGGACTAGTGGTTCATCATATGAATTTTGGAGGAGAGCACCCATTTAGTCCACAGCAGTAAATGTGTGTGTATGCTGTGTGTGTGCTACAAAGGTGTTTTCTTCTTTTTGAAATGACCTTTTTTATTGGCCTAGATGAATTTATTGTTCTTTAAAATTTACATTAAAACATTATCCCCTCTGATGCATTGATCTTCAACAATGCTCTTCACAATGGACTCTGTCCCCTTTGGGAGAAAGTATTAACAGTTGTTATGTTACCATTGCTTTGAATCTACTTAAGTTCTTGTGTTTATCCACATCACATTATAGTTTTCCTTTGTTTTCTTCTACTTTTAATGTGCATATTTGCTCATCTTGAGGTATGTACTGTATTTCATATACCTTTATAGTCCCAACTCCTATCATAGGCCCTGATACAGGATTGCCACACAGTGAAAATTCTTTGTATGAAAACTTCTTAGAATAATATTTGATTATGAGTATTCTCAAATATTTTGTCAGCTAATCCAGGTTTGCATATAAATCTTTCCCCATTTTTTTTCCTCCCATAACCTTTCATTCAAAGAGAGGAAAGCAACATTGAGAAAGCGCTTAATTGCAGCATGTCTAGAATGACTCAAATAGTGTTCATGTGTAGAACATTTAATAACTGCAATTCACACAGGGTCTCTACCCACTGGGAAGGCAATGCTTCCTCTGTCTGGGACATTTGACAGGAGACAAGAAATAGCTAAAACATACAGTGTCTCTTAACAGAATCAACTAGCAATTCCTAATAGTCCTAAGTGTAACAATTATACAAAATGTCAATGATGTCCTACCAGTAACATATTAGAAGAATTTCCAGAAGTTTGGAAACATCTTCAAAACAGATTCATAATTGCCATTATATGATGATGAGGTCAAATTTTGGGACAATACAAATTGTGAGAAACAGAATAAGCTATCATTTAGACAAGTCTTTGTACTGTAGGTGAATGTTTATCTGACTTTTAATTCATAAAGAGTAATTTCTTTACTCTTTATAAATAAAAATGCAAGGAGTTCTGAAATCCTGTTCATGCTTTTAATCGTTAGCCTTATATTTTATAGTCATAGGTGTATTAGTACATATGGAGTATTTAGGTTTCTTAACAATCAAAAATGTGATAGTATAAAGCTCATATTACCATGCTATAAGTAGTTAAAACTTTGTTGTTTTTAACGTAGCACAGTTATTTGTAATCTGCCCTTGCTGAGAACTGCAGCTTCACTCTTTAGCGACAGAAATTTTCCAGTAATAACACTCAGCATTCCATTCCCTATAATGAAGGCAAGTAGATCTATTCACCATTCTTGTCAAATTGTAGAGCTATATGTTTTTTACATTGTATCTACTCTCCTCAAAATAATATCTTTTAATAGTTTAACATTCTTGATATTTTACTTTTTATAAGTTTTTTTCAGTTAATAAAGACATGACAAAATATGAGTTGAATCAACTACAGTATTTTTATATGATAAAATATTATAATGCTATTGCAATTCTATTTTTTAAAATATTCATGACATAAAGGAAATACCCGGGGTACATTTAAAGTGAAAATTTTAGTTCTGCAATATTATATGCACAGTATCATTCTGCATTTGTGTTGAATATATATCATATACATGTTAGAAAAATTACTGGAAAATATATACTAATTATTGAATGGATCACATTTAAATTATTACTATGAATAATTTCTCTTTTTCTTTGGTGTTATTAAGTATTATAAAATCATAATTATTAACATTTAAGGAATATGCTGGTTATTTTGCTAAGATATTGCCTACAAATTATCTCAGTTAATACCACAGTCAATTTTATCTCTAATTTACAGATAAAGGAACAAAACATTTAAATTTTAAAAATATTATTACTTTAAAATTGTACTTCTAATGAATATTATTTTAATTGATAAGTTATAATAGTATATAATTATGGGGTACAATGTGATAATTTAATATATGCATACAATGTGGTATAATTACATCAAGTTAGTTAACATATCTATCACCTTACTTATTTTTTTTATGATGAGACATTGAAAATTTGCCCTGCTAGCTATTTTGAAATATAAAATACATTATTATTAACTGAGTCACCCTGCTGTGCAATAGTTCTCAAAATTTATGCCTTCTGTCTAACTTAAACTTTGTATGCTTGGATCAACAACCCTTTATTTCCTACCACTACTTTTACGAGTTTGACTTTTTTAGATCGCATATATAAATGGGATCACAAAGTGTTTGTCTTCCTATGCCTGGCTTTTTTCACTTTGTAAAATGTCTTCCCAGTTTATTCACACAAATGTTAGAACTTCCTTCTTCTTTAAGGCTGAAAAATAACTCATTATAAATATCACATTTCCTTTATCCTTTTCACTGTTGATGAATACTTAGGTTGATTCCATATCTTGTTTAATGTGTATGGTGCTGCAATGAACATAGGAGTGCAGATATACCTTCAACGTACCGATTTCTTTGGATATATACCAGTAAGAGGGATTGTCGGATCATGTGGTAGCTATATTTTTGTTAAATCTCTATATAATTTTTTCCAAGGGCTGTACTAATTTTCATTCTCACCAACAATGTACAAGGATTCTCTTTTCTCCACATCCACAAATATCTTTTTGATAACTGCCATTCTAACAGGTGTGAGGTATAGCACTATGGTTTTAATTTGCATTACCTAATGATTAGTAATGTTGATAATTTTTTCATAAACATGTTGATCATTTGAGAAATGTCTTCAGATTCAATGACGATCCTATAAAATTTCAATGTCCTTTTCTCACAAAGAACGAGGAAAAAGCAATCCTTAAATTTGTATCAAACCACAAAAGACTCTGACCAAAAAGAACAAAGCTGGAGGCATTACCCTCCCTGATTTTGAAATATATTATAAAGCAATTGCAATCAAAACAGCATGGTACTGTCACTAAAAACAGACACACTGACAAATGGAACCGGATAGAAAGATCAGAAATAAACTTAGGTATTTACAGTCAATAGATTTTAGGCAGATATGCCAAGGGGAAAAGAACACACAGTGGGGAAAGAACAGTCTCTTCAATAAATGGTGTTGGGAAAGCTGGACATCCACATGTGGAATAGTTCAATTTGATCATGATCTCACACCATGTACAAAAAAAAATTTTAAAGGTAGTAAAGGCTTAAATACAAAGGCTGAAACCATACAACTACTAGAAGAAAACATGGGAAAAATATTCATAATGTTGGACTGAACAATTTCTGGGGGGATATGACTTCAAAAACACAGGCACAGGCAACAAAAAACAAAAATAAACAAACGGAGTTGCATCAAACTATAAAGCTTCTGCACAGTAAAGGAAATAATCAACACAGTGAAGGGACAGTCTACAAAATGGAAGAAAAATATTTGCAAATTATACATTTGATAAGGATTTACTATTTAAAATATATAGAGAACGCAAATAATTCAATAGCAAAAGCTCAAATAACCCAGTAACAAATGGGCAGAAAGTTTATTATTTTAAATAAATGAATTGGAAAGTTCTACTCCTAAACATTACTTAGCGACACTTTCTGACTCTGCATCCTTGGAAACCATTATCGCTTTACACTGAATAAAAATAACTTGAATTATTCCTAGTTCCTAACATATACCTTATAGATTTGACCATACATATACACTCTGCTATAATTGAGTTCCCAAAATATACTGCCAATTCATGGGCGCTACAAAGTTGACAGACATTAAACTCACTTGTTTGTGCAGAGACAAATCACTGACTGATTTCACCACAATTACTGTTATAATAGAGGGATTACAAAATCACATTGGAGCAAAGTAGTGAGAAAGATGTAGTAAGCAAATGTCTCATCGAGAGGATGCCCTTTCTACTGTTTGTTTGTTTGTTTGTTTGTTTTAAAGATGTGGGGTACAATTCAGGATTAGGTATATAAGTAGACATTGTACAGGTAAAGTTTTTAAGGTGCTCATCCTTTTTATTTTTCCTGCTCTTCCTATTCATCTTTCTCAAGGTATTCCAAATGCAGAAGTCTGAGTGAAGACAAAAAACTAAAATTAAACAAACAATTGATTAACAGAGAATAAGAAAATGTTATGTTCAGAAGAAAGTCTCACAGAACACTTTGTGGATGAAGTATCAGCTGGGCTGGGCTCACTGATGCTTGTACCAAACTGCATCTGATTATTCATATTGTATATTAATTAAGAACCAATATGTAACAAAGGATAGATATTAATGTCTTATCTTTGAAAACAATTAGGACATATATTTTTGGAAGGTACACTTATGTATGTGAGAAGATATTATATAAATAGAGAAACAAAGAACACATTTATGAGACAAATCCATACTTAGCATATCTGAGAAATCCTTGACCTTAGCATGCCTAATGCCAGTCAGCATTTTTGGAATATGTTCAAATACTTAAACATCACATCCTCTTTGTACTTACAAAATTAAAAAAAGAGATTTATGTTTGGAAGTACTTTTTTGTATTACTTGAAATTGTATGCACCAATAGACCAATATATGTTTTTGCTGTTGGTTTCTAATTCCCTTTAGAAGGTGACAGCAATTAGAGGCTGGAGATCTTCTTGCCTACTGACCCACAAAGTTTGCAATGTCAGAAATCATTATTTATAATTAGTGCCAGTGTACAGCTGAACATTCTCTGCAACCAGAGGCTTTCTGAAAGCCTGAAGTGCTTTCATGGGAAGCCCTTCATGAAATCTATCTTATAGATTTTACACAACAGCTGTGAACCAGATTTGCTCTTTGGTTTCACTTCCTATACATCTGAAAAGTGTGCCTCACTGAGCACTGAGGTCATAATACTTTGGAAGGGCAGAGTATTTATAACTGGGGATACTTAGGAAACAATATGGCTTTATATGTTAGCATGGGAACAATATAAACTATCTGGCCTGTAGACTTCAAATAATGAAAGGTACAGAGAAAGTATTACTTAACACTAAAGGCTTGCATTAAAAGATATGAGATAAACTAAAAATTGGAATTGGATTTTAGAAACTCTATGGCTAACTATCGCTATTTAAAAAGATGAAAGGAGTTTGAGTTAGGAATAAATAGTTATACAATAAAAAAGTTTGTTTATCAACTCACAACTGACTTTGTTATTTATACATTTCATTGACCTAAATTCTCATTTTTGCAGTCCTTTAAGTTGCAAAAGACTTTTATTTTCAAATCTTTCTGGATGGGAAACTATATATTTGACTATATATAGGAAGGTGTGACCAATAGGAAAAATAATCTAAGTGGCCAGTGTGTTGGTTGCAGATGAAAAAAATATATATTGTTCATGCCTTTCTGTCCATTGAAACATTTTTCTAAAATTGTCTTAAGTTGTTGGCACATATTTTAAATTTCTAATAATAACCAAAATATGTTAAGTTATAATATGCTTATGTATTTATAACTACAGTTATTGAAACACAGTCTGGAATCTCAGAAATTATCCAGACATTTAATGTTCAGTGAACTTACAAAAATTTCCTATCCAGAAAGATTTGAGAAAAAAAAGAAAGTCTTTCATAACATATTTAAAGGACTGCAAAAATAAGAATTTAGGTCAATGAAAAGTATAAAGTATAAGTATCAAAGTCAGTTGTGAGTTGATAAGCAAACTTTTTCATTGTATGACTATTTCTAATCCAGACTCCATATATATGTGTGTGTGTATATATATATATATATATATATATTTATATACATATATATATATATATGCATATAGACTTTTATAAAACATTATTTTTGGTATATGTGGAGGTAGAAAAACAGTAGGACCATGTGACCTCTACCATCTCAGCATTAAAATTCTGTGACTATGATTTAAAATATAGTTTTTCATCCATTTGATTTATTGATTTATTTTTATGTTGGAATGCATAAGTTCTGACAATTAGTTTGCGAATTTTTCCTAGAAAAAGTACTACATGCCTCACTACTGAATATCACTATGGTCACTTTTGATGTACTCCCCTTGAGAAGCTATGCACAAATGTCAGGGCCTAGTTCACCTGTCAAAACAATTTTGGAACTCTTTTTTCTGGAATGGTCATCAGAGCTGTTATCATATTACCTTTAATGTCCTGAATGTCTTCCTTTCAATATTTCCTTTATCTTCAGGGAAAGAATAATGCCATTGGGGGCCAGATGAGGTGAGTAGGGAGGGTGCTCCAATACAGTTATTTGTTTACTGGTTAAAAACTCCCTCAAAGACAATGCTGTGTGAGTTGGTACATTGTCGTGTTGCAAGAGCTCCTGTGGAACCATTTTTGCGCACACCTTTCTCATGCCAAGATTTTTCCTAACTGCTTCTCTATCAATGTTTATTTGGTCTGTTATGCTTCTTACAGTCAGCTGGCAATTTTGATTCACAGTTTGATTAATTTTTCCAATGTTTTTGCTAGTTCTGCTTATTACTGGTCATCCTGACCTCTCTTCATCAGTGATGCTTTCTCTCCCCTCAGAAAAAACATTTAATCCATGTATACACTGCTGTTTTTTTATAGCATTATACCCCAAAACTTGGACTAGCATGTCCCTGATTTTACTTCCATTCTTGCCAAGTTTAACAGGAAATTTAAAGTGAGTTTGTTGTTCTAATTTAAGCTCCGGCAATCTCACAACAGCACACAAAATATACAACAATAATGAATGCCACTCAGCAGGACACCGCCACACATCATCATGAGCACTGCTGTGAAACACTGATATACCAAGATTATGAAACCTTACTGAGTTTTTTGTACAGTTCTGCCAACATAAGTACACAGTGACAAGTTCTCAAACTTAATTGTCAGGCCTCATATTAATCAGACCCTACAGGCTTGGCTTGGAAATTCAAACATGACACAGAAAAAAAGTTAGACTTTGAGTATGTTGAATACAGCTGATTGAAAAAAAAAAAAGGAAACTACAAGCTTCGAGATGTTGTTGGTTTCTCTACCATCTGTCCTTTTAAAATGTTTTAATGGATTATTGAGTTCTATATTTCAGTGTATCTCTGCTGCTAAGATTAGCTTTATCTTAGTGAAATGGGTTCATGATGCCACTTTTTCTCATACTTAGAATTTTTAATGATAAATTTCTAGAAATTCCTAAGTTGTTCTAAATGCTTGTCACCATGATTGGTATTTAGTAGATACACAATAAAGATTTGTTGAATTAGTATGAATTCCTTGTCCTCTAGTTGTCTTTTATTTATCTCTCTTGCATGGCATACACGTCTGAAAATAGTAAAACAGAGTCACTATAAATACATGGGTGTTACATTCATGGTTAATGTGATATTAGACCTTTAACAGGAATACCTTGACAACTGCTAGACTTAAATCAAAAATTTAAAGTGAGGAATGTTTTTTAAACTAAGTGGGGACTCATGAGGATGGAAATCATTTTCTCAAGCTTCTTATGTCTAGTATGTTGTTAACATTAGAAATGGAGGTAATGGCATGAACCATGTCGAAAGCAGGAGGGCCATGTTTGTTTGCGTGTAAGACTTTCTGAGCAGATCAGACAGAATTTGAGGGTTCCTAGATTCCTGGTAATCTATAAGTGAGGCCTGTCTTTGAGGTTTTTTTACTGGTATAGCCTTCGACTGGTGTGACTTGGGAAGGGAGGATTACAATATGTTTGTTGTGAAATAATTTTTAGTGTCATGCCTATGGTGCATTCATATACTGAATTCAAATTGTTCATTTGAGAAGAACTCACTCAGGCATTGATTGCAAAAAAATATATTTCTTGTAGATAGATCATATTGACAATTACTGTCATTTACTTCTGGCCAATCTTCTAGTCCCAGGAATAAAGTACCTCTTGCATTTGTAATGGTTACCTTCTCCTTTTTCTTCCCTGCAACATTTTCTCCCTGATTTTCTTTGTCTCCTGTTTAGCCACCCACCTTGCTTACACCATTTGTTTCTACTGTCTTTGCCTTCATCTTTTTGTCCTCTTAAAGTTACCAAAGTTAGCCTTTGGTTGATACTCAGACTCCATGGGCAATTCCTTCAATGTTTTCATTGTTTACATGAAAGCATCCAAATGTATAGCAAATAGACCAGCTGGAAACCTCCCCACAGACAGATACATCCAAACAGGAGTTTCCTTGACGTGTTGTGGTGGGTCAGTCTGGTTCTGCTACCAGAAAGAACAGCCCACACCCATATGCACTGTTGCTCCTGAGTAAAAGGCTTGCGATAGCATCCACATAGACTGGGTCTCAGCCAAATCTTAGCCCTTCGCACATGCACTGATACAGAATGATGTGACAACGACAGGGTTTTGGAATGCTGTTTGAAGCACACTGTTCTTTGGCAAACTTCTTCAGAATGTAAGAACAGATTTCTCTTAATTTTCCCAAGACACATTGTTTATTATAGTATCAGGCTTTACAAATGACTGTAGAACGGAAGGGGATTGATTGACTTAATATTAAACTCAATATTTAGTATAGATATTTTGAAGTGGATTTTGAAATGTTGCAGCACTGACTCGTGCTTGAAAAAAAAACACACCAAGTTTTTAGTGTTTCTTCAGGACATGGAAAGGGCAACACCAGTAATGGGAAAAATACAGTGACCCTTGACTCTAATTAGGTGCAGTGAAGATTTATCAATAAAAGTTAAATGCTTATAAACTGAAGCAAATATATTTGAATGCATTTCACAAACCTAGACAGTTTCTGAACAAAATAATATATTTTCATGAATATGCACTCATATTACACACCACACTAAAATCCTGCTAAAAAAATAAGCACTTCATAACATTTACTCATTCTATTTTAAAGATGATCGATATGGGATAATAACATACATTTAATTAATACATATTTTTGCCATAAATAATTTGAAAGAATTTGTTACAAATTTCTGTCATAACACTATGCCATAATAAAGAAGGACAACGCAATTAAGAAATACTGCTATAGTTTCTGTTTGTAAAAATATCCTTTTTTAACCTATCACTACAATTTGAAAATAAAATAAAGCAAACATAAATAAGAAAATGGACCTCCCCCCAAAAATAATCCTGATGAAAACAATTCTATAGGAGCAATGCAATTAGAGAAACACATGGCTTTCTTCCCTTTCCCTTTCCCTTTCTTCCTCCCTCCCTCCCTCCCTCCCTCTCCTTCCTTCCTTCCTTCCGTCCTTCCTTCTTTCCTTCCTTCCTTCCTTCCTTCTTTCCTTCCTTCTTTCTTTCTGGATTTATTTTGAGTCAGAGTATCACTCTCTTGCCTAGGCTAGAGTGCAGTAGCGCAATCAATCATGGTTCACTGCAGCCTCAACCTCTTAGCCTCAGATGATTCTTTCATTTTAGCCTCCCACATAACTGGGACTACAAGCATGCACCACCATACCTGGCTAATTTTTTATTTGTTGTAGAGACAAGGTCTCCTTATGTTGCTCAGGTTGGACTCAAACTCCTGGGCTCTAGCAACCCTCCCATCTTGGCCTCCCCAAATGTTGGGATTACAGGCATGAGCCACTGTGTTGGCCAGTCTTCAGTCTCCTCTAAGCAAACACCTTGATACAGGCAAATGAGATTTTGCAGATCGAATATCACTATTACTAAGGAAAATAACAGTGGCATTTTTTTGTTCTTTATGTTTATTATTCCAGGCAGTCCAACTGAACTACAAAGTTATGAATTGACAATGAAGATATGTGCAAAATTTCAGATGCTATATCCCAGTCCAAAATGTAGTACCTCTACAAACTTGCCAGATACCATAGGTAACATGCAACCAACAGTTTGGAGGATCTGCAACCAATTTCTTGCCCATGTTTACAGACAAATGACAGGAATGGAGGCACTGTCCTGGCCTCAAAGTCCAACCAGAACCCTTTAGGTTCTGGAGGAAAAAGCTCTGTGCCTCATTCCAAGTATCTCCCGTTTTTCAATGCATTTCATACCTTAAAAGAGATTTAGAAAAATAAAAGTGTGAAAATAAGATATCTTCTCCCTTTGTGAAAGATATAAAATTGAATTTTATAGAGTAGCTGATTGAACTTTAATTATTTGGTTATCTCCAATTTGCACAACTAGTGTAGATTTCATGTACGACCTGTAACCCTATAAAGTATGAGAAATGGATGTAATAGCAATCACAGAATGCTAGGTTATCCTGCCACACAAAGAACCCCATCATCTTGGTGGTTTACAAGTATGAAATTTTATTTTTTGCTGATGTTAATGCTCTTCAAAGATGAGTTGTCATTTGATTGCATCTTTCCTTCCTTCAGACTCAGGCTAAGTACCTTCTACCTGGAGTATTGCTGGTTGTTGTGATGGGGGGAGAAAGACACACTAACTACACACTAGTTCTTAAAGCTTCTGCCCAGCTGGGCTCGGTGGCTCAGCCTGTAATCCTGCGCCTTTGGGAGGCTGAGGTGAGTGGATTGCCTGAGCCCACGGGTTCGAGACCCGCCTGGGCAGGCGAGACCTCATCTCTACAATAAATAAAAAAATCAGCCGGGTGTGGTAGCGCGCGCCTGTTGTTCCGGCTACTTGGAAGGCTGAGGCGGAAGGATCGCTGGAGCCCAGCAGTTCGAGGATGCGGTGGCCGGGAGCAGCCACTGCACTCCAGTCCGGGCGACAGAGTGAGACTCCAACTCAAAAAAAAAAAAAAGCTTCTGCCCAGAGGAGATACCAACTACCTCTGTTCATGGGCTATTGGGCAAAGAGTTTCATGCTACAGTGGAGATCAAAAGGTCATAGGAACAAATGCAACATTTTCTATGGTGTAAGAGAGCATCTTTGTAGACAATAATACAGTCTATTACAGGGTATAATAGGCAACATACATGTATTCTAGGAGTAAGGCAGAGGAATGGTCTGCCACTGTGGACTTAAGCAGAGAATGCTAGACTGTTAGATACTTGAATGAGCCATGATTTATGGTCAAGCAATATGGTCACAAATAGCAGATCCATCATGCCATCCCTAAAGTATTAGAGAAAAAGTGCCTAGGTATCATGTTATCTAAAAGTAGGCAAATGCTATTCAGTGTTGGGCATGAGGATAGAAAACACTAATAAATTTCCTTACTTGTAAGTTCAAGGAATTTCTTCATTTCTGACCTAAATATGGGAAATTTCATTCATGCTTCAAGTAGCCATGGGATGACGCTGTAAGGCAAACAGGTCCTAAAGTATCTTCTCAGATGTGGGCCTTTTCTTGGTGATCTCAAAATTGGTTTGGTTCAGAAATCTTGAATCCCCCTCAGAGTGAATTCCTCTGTCATTGCTATAAGGAATCTGTCGTTTTCAGGGTCCTGAAGGCCTGGACTCTAATAAAAGCATGGACCTCTCATTCTCTGACATTTTTGTTTTGATTGGAAAAATTTTCAATGTAATCACTTTTAGAGTACACAGATAAAAGTTCCTATTTTAAAATTTTATTCTCAGAAAATTTTTATAGATATTTATAGTAAATACCAGAAATATTCCAACTGAATTATTCAATGTCAGCAGAAAATTCTGCCATTATGAGTGAAAAATCACAAATCCTATAAGGAAGCAACAAAGATCTTGTAGCCCTGAACATTTTGCTTCTCTAAGTAGCAGACTATGCTGTCATTTCAGACAACAAAGCAGACATTGGCATAGAGAAGCAGGAGCTAATTTCAAGAGTTTTAGATATGGTAAATTCTGGAAGTTGTGAGTAGCTTATAATATTTACCTCCTTTTTAATTTCTTCACAATAAAAGGCACAATCTCTGAAGGACAAATGCTTCCTTTTGAAGTTTGAACATTATGTTTATCACTGCTAAGAAAAGCAGCAGAAAATGGGATATTTATTTTCCTTTTGAAAAATCATTTTTTACTTTTCAGTTTAAAGAAGTAGTTGTGAATACCTTTTAGGAAGACATTAATTGTAATGTCCAAATTAAAGAATCAGTCTCTGTGAGAAGTTGTCTCACTTACTGCATTTTCATCTATGGTGGATATGACATGATTCAATTTATATCATCTTTTCTCCCTCCTGCTGGGTCTTCCCTTGCAAAATGGCGCTGCCCCGTCAGCACTGACTCAGAATGCAGAACGTGGCGAGGCTGCCTTTCTCACAGTATTCTATGTGTATTCAAGCTGTGAAAAGTGTCGCAGCAATACTCCCATTCTGTGTCAGCTGAACTGTATCTGCTCATATTCATATCTTGGATTGACTACAATTCAAACCTGGTTATTTGTTTCTTTATCAATTGTCACAAAATAAAAGGCATATTTTAGCTGTGTTTTTGAGCCCCCAAATAGGAAACCAATTTTTCGACAAATCTATACCGTTCCCTCTTTGGGAGTATCAATCCTTAAACCAGCAGGTGAGACTACGTTTTATTAAATGGCTCATTCTAATTCAGATCCTGGGGTGGTCTTACTTATGGATGAATTGTGCCACTATCTCAAGAAAACCATTTAACCTATCTGCACTTAGAGAGTGCCTCTGTGTATCTGCTGTCTGATTTTAAACCATGAAATGAGAGGCTTCTGTTTTTCAAATCAGGTTTTTCAGAAGTACTGGTTTTGTCAGTGGCTACTACTTTATTAACGAAAGAACTAGACAAATAAACAGAGCCTTGACACTACTCCATGTTAGGCCATTTCTACATGATGAAAATACAAGATCAGAAATGAAGTAATCTGGGCTTCCTGAATGGTCAACTCAGAGACTGACAAAACTAACACGATTGCCTGTAAATCATCCTTAGGATGAGAGAAAGAAAGGGGAAAAAGAGAGGAAAAGTCTTCAGTAGACACATTTGACATACTCTTTGATTACATGGCTAACAATTATATTTTTTATATTTTGCTTAGAGATATTACTATATGTTAAATGTACATATTATTAGTTTAGTATATATATTATGCATATAAAATAGCAATTATTGAATAATTTGGGATAAAAGTTTTTATAAATTCACTGACAAAAATAGGAAAATTCTTCAGAAATCATGTAAAAAAGAACTGTTTACCTGAATTCACAGGTGCATAATAAAAATATCTCAGTGCCCAGCTTCTATTTGTACCTGCCTTGGTGTAGGCAAACAGATACAACTGAAATCTTCCAATAGTTTCTGTTCTTCAATGCATTCATGGGTCATTCATTGTCTTTCCTTTTCTTTACAGAGCAGAAACTATTAATAACATATCTGTGGCTGATTTATTCTCCATATGTTATGCCATTTATTGTTATTTTTTAAATTTTACCATGCAAAATGTGCTCAATAAAGAAACTTGTAAGACAGAAAGAAATAAAAAACACATAAATCATCTGTCATGTCACCACCAAAAATAACTAATGGTAACATATGGTTTGCCCTTCCGGTATTTTTTTTCAACGTGTATGCCTCATCTCTTCTTTGGCGGCCTTCTCTTTTCTATCTGCATTCTTTTTCTAGATGGTATTCTCCAGGCATGCCTATAATCCATCCTTCACAGAATAGATGGAGTTTACTTTTTAGAACTCTCCAGTTTAAAACCCTCCAATTGCTTCCTGCTGCACTTGGAATAAATTTCAAGTCCTTATGTTGTTCTTGCTGAGTCTTTTATAACCTTCCTCTCTGATTTTGTGCAGTCTGATTTTTTTGTCCTCCTCCATTTTATTTGCTTTCTATTGCTGAGACAAATTGCCACTAATTTAGTGGCTTAAAGCAACACAAATATTTTATTTTTTATTTCTGGAGTTCAAAAGTCCAACACAGGTCTCACTGGGATGAAACTGAAGTCTTGGCAGGCTGCATTTATTTCTGGGGGCTGTGTAGAAAAACCTATTCCCTAGCCTCTTCCAGTTTCTAGAAACCATTTGTACTGCATGGCTCATGGCTACCTTCAAAACCAGCAATGTTCAGCTGAGGTTTTCCTTGTCTCCTGTCTGGCCCTTCCACTTCTGACTCTTTCATCTGGAATTACATTGGGCCCATCTGGATATTCTAGGATAATCTCTTTATCTCAAAGTCAGCTGATTAGAAACCTTAAATCCATCCACAACCTTGATTCTCCCTTGCTATGTTCAGTAGCATATTCACAGATTCCAAAGGTTAGGCTGTAGACATCTTCTAGGAGGGGCCATGTTCGGCCTGCCACATTCTCAAGTATTCTGTAGAGTCAGAGACCCACTACCTTCAGTCTCACCAAACATGCAGACCTGGCAATGTGAAGATTACTATATTTAACCTAATGAATTCATTGAAAAGTTGGAATGGTTGAACTGTTGCTAATGGAAAAGTATAAGAGATGAAAAGGACATCAGGATAGAGTGCAAGTTTATTCAGTCAAACTTTTTAGGAATAATAAAAATACTTGTTTCATTGTCCTGACATCAGGTTATTGTAATTTTCCAAATATAGACTTTATTTTTATTTTCTTTTTACAGAAATTTCTTGTAAATGGGTAATATATTTTATTGTACCTATTATTCAAACAGTCAAAGATTATTGAATACCTTATATGGGACAGCCCTGGGGATAAAGTTGTGAATAAGATTAGAATTGCCTTCAAGTGACTTACCAACTTAATGAGATAATCAGTCAAGTAACCATTTAAAGTACAGGCTAAAAATAAACTACCATAGGGTCTTAGAGACTGAAAGAGACTATCCAGAAAGAGTTATGAAATACAATCCAGATCAGGGAAAGTTCTGGAAATTATTTCAAATGGAGATGAACCAATTATTGAGAAAGGGAATCCGTTAAAGACAACACATTTCTTTCTCTTGACTTTTGCCTTCCATTAGCATAGCTTCGTGAAAGGACAGAATGTACTTCTCTCATGCCCATCACTACTTCCTCAATATGTGAACTAATTCCTAGCACATAGCAGGTTCTTTCTAGATATCACCTGAATATGAGAATATGTATATGTATACAGAGCACAGTTTTTTTTTAAATAGGCCTCATTCTACATGACCTATTTGATAACATGCTTACTTTCGGTTAACAATATGTCACCATCATTGTCTGATCCCATTTGACTGAAATTTAATCTCTAATAATTGTTTCCTTCAACCAGGCCTTTCTATATTAGATTTCTTTATTTATAATTTGGGATTGATAATATAGTTTCCTTTTACTTCTTAAAGGAGCTTCCAAGACCAAAGTGTGTTTGAATTATAATTTTCCAAAGCCTAAAATTTGCATTTGTCTAACACCAGTCTGTTCAAAGTCCTTTGTACTTTAGATCTTTCCTTATCCTCGTTTCCCACCTGAGATGGTGTTATGGATACTGTAGCCTCATCTACTTTTTTTTCTAGAAAAGTTTTCCTGGGGTAGTTTATTTCAGATACATGCTCTCAAAACTTTCAGTCTACTCTTGCTTCCTAGTAAATAAGTAGCTCAACCTTCAATCCTCTATCCAAGGTCTTGTCTGAGACTTTCATATTATTTTCTGTCATACTAACCAATCCTCAGAACTCTATTTCAAATCCATCAAATTATAGTAAGGAGTGGCAGTGCAAGTGGAATATTGGCAGAAAGGTAGGCAGTAGAAGACAGAAAAGGTAAAGAGGCATTTTATAATTTTTCAGGTTGGCTACAATGTATAGTTTTCAGAAGGGAAAGGAAAAGGAAAAAAACCCGCCTTGATACAAAGCCTATATCACATGTGGAATTACATTTCTATAGCAATAATAACTTCACCAATGCGTCACAATTTTCTAGAAGAGCTTCTGATATATTTTAAAGACCCAAAATTAAATGAATGAATGGATAAGTTACAAAATATATTAATAAGAGGTTTTGGAGAAATAAGTCATTTTCTTGCAATACAGCAAACTGTATTACTACACAGGTGCTTTATTCAAACTAACCACAACAATAGTGACAGGTGAACACCCTTACCCACATTTTAGTGTCCCTCATATCTCTCTCTCTCTCTCTACCTGTACTCTTCCCTCTTCCTCTCTCCCTCTCCATCTTTCCCTCCCATCCTCCCTCCCTCTATCTCTCCTGCACATATAAACACACATACACAATGTGCACTCGTGTTGATAACATTTTGTGAAGCAAAAATTGAATAACATGGTTTGACTGAATACTGGGGTGACAAGAAAAATGTATACATATTTGAAGTGATGTTTTCTATGTATTACTTTTGAAAATTGAATTGTATTATGGTAACAATGTGTAGTATGACAGTCACGCAAAAGATGGTGTTAATCAAATGAATGTTAGCATCACCACGCGACAGGTAAGACAGTCAAAGTAAATGGAAGAAGCACAGTTGTCATTTGAGGAGCTCAAGACCATTTTGAAATAATATTTGAAATTTGAGAATGTTGTGGAAGTACAATGACAATGGAAGCGTGAATATGCAACAGAACCTCCAACATGCCAAACAACTGCAGCATTTGTGATAAGTTTGAGACACACGGTCCTTGTGTGATGTGCACAAGGGAAGATCCAGAGGCCTAGCACAGCAATAAGTCCTGCAGTAGTTCACCATCACCAGAAGTGTCTGGATACTGACAGTAACCATTTTGACCAAATTTTGTCATTAGGGAAGTCAAACATGTTATCAGTATATATTATTACAATTTTAATACAGTTTTTTTTCCTTTCTTAAAATGTGTATACATCTTTGGCACCTTCTGTAGATAGGAAAGTTTATGAGTGGGGAGGGATTTTGGGAAGAAGGAAAAGGGGCCACAGTGCATCAGCTCACTGGGACATATTTGTCACCTGCCACTTTCTTCCTGTCGTCTTACATATTCCCATGGGGCATGCCATCCACTTCTCATTCCTAAGGACTATCTAGCTAGCTACTCTTGATCATGTGTATTACTTCTAGGAAGCTTATTAGGGCAAGAAAACAACAGCAATAACAACAAACTCTCAAAATAAAGCAAAACCAAAAAACCAAACAAAAATTCTGTCTTTAGAACCATATAAAAATATTTAACAATGGCAGGGTCTCCTTTAATACAGGACATAATGTCACTATATTTGTATAGCAACCTTCTCCAAACACACACACAAAAAACTGTGCAATCACACTTTTATAATTCTTGAGACAGCTACCAAAAATTGTAAAATAGCTCAAGTGACTTTCAAAGTTCACCAGTATTTTCAAATCTTGTGTGATATAGAAACCTTCTAAAAAAATTAACTCAACTGTTTCCTATTTTAGATGTTACTATCATTTTAATGTTAGTATATAACAGCAAAGTGCATCTCATTCTCCCTATTTCATTGTTCTCATCAGTCTGAGTTTTTGGGGTATGGGGCAGTGCTCCAGGTGAGGTGTGAACTCACAATTTCAGTATCATAAATGACATGTGCCAACCTATTGCACAACTGGAACAATCTGACTTTTCTGAAATGGTCAGTGATATGACTCAAAGATTCATATATACAAAAATAATGTGATAATCACTTTACATTTAAACCCCTGTATGAAAAAGTGATCATTTTATTTTATGAGTAATTAATCACTGTAAATCTATTGGATAAATTATTCATTCTATAAATCTCTGAATACTTTCAGTCAAATCTAAACATTCTCTTAATGTTATATATTCTTCCTACATTAGATTTTTTTAAAGACATCCCACTTTTGATTTTAATCTTAAACATATTGACTTTTTTAAGGGCATCCAGAATCCAGTTTTAACAAATATATCATTCATAAAAAGGTCTCTCATATGGCTGCACCCTTTTTCCATTTCCTAGTTTTGAATAGTCTTATTTCCATTATCAACAATGAACTTTAAGGTACCTCATTTCAACTAGAGCAAATGGCTGCTGAATTCAATGACTCACTCAGCACAGAAATTCATTAGACACTGGTTTATCAGTCAAAGATGACATTTGTTTTGAGCCAGATGGGTTTTCTTGAGGAAATCCTCTACTGGATGCAGATTTGATTGGATTTAGCTTTCCTACACTATTAGACATCATAGCTTCATATGGCACACACAGCCTGAAATATATTTGTGTATATTTGATATGGTTTAAATAGCCAAGGCTTTAAAAATAAAAGATTATACTTTTTCTTTAGTTTATCTACTTGTGTTATTTGATATTTATTGATACATGTTTCATCTTATAAATATATTTCTAAATCATAGTATATATTTTTAAATCAAATGTTAAACAATAACACAAGAAAATCTCATTTGACTAGACTACATAATAACAATTGATTCTATATGTATTTTTTCCTTGGGTATCAATCTCTCTATCTTCTCTAATTCCCATAGTTTACATTCCAACAATTGGCATTTTTATGAAATGCCAAAATTTCTATTTTAAAAAAAAATATTTTCGCAGATACAATACCCAGTCAAGACATCTTCATCTGTTGCATAGACCATAGCAAATTTAGACCATTGATCTAATTTGCATCCTGTCCTCAAATCTTACTGCTTAAATTCATTCTCCTAAAAGCAATCAGTAATACTTTGAAAAGATGAACTAGGGTACTTTTTATATAGTAATAAATATTTGGTAATTTGCGCCAATCATACCAATGAGGACAACTAGTGGTGCTGCATACATGAGGCATACATACAGGCATATACCTATCCATATCATATCACACATATCCATGTCATCCACATATTCAGATGCATATGCATGCGCACGTGTGCATGTGTATGTGTGTGTGTGGGGGTGTAGGTTTAGAAAGCTAATAAGAAAATAAACTGAGTCACCATCTGGCTAAAGATGGAGATCTGGGGAGGTGGTCTACTTTTGCCCCTGGGAGGAGTGATCTATTAAGTGTATAGTGCTTTTTTCAGACTCATGGGACTGAATCCACTGTCTACATAAGTAGGAGGCTCGGTAAATGCCGCGTCTTGGGATGGGATCCCAATGGCAGTAACCTAGCAGTGACAGCAAATCAGACTTAGGCAGCCTCTCACAAGGACTGCAACTCTGCTTTGATTTTCTCCATCTCTGTTACCCTACAGAGCAAGAAATATAAACTAAAACCAAAGGCAACAAAAAGTAAATTTCAAAAGAATAACATGGAGTAAAGGAATATAGACACAAAAGAATAGATACTAAATAATTCTTTTTATTTCAACATACAAATTAAGATATAGTGATTAGATGACATTAGATGACAAAGTTATCTAGAAAATCAAGAAAGTATTTATAATAAAAGTCAGAATAATGGTTTTCCTAGGGGAGGGAGGAAGTTTGCAGTTGGAGAGGGGACATAAGAAAATTTTCTGGGATACTGCCAAAGTTCTTCTATTTTGGGATGGTATTTACGCAAGCGATCACTTGTGATAAATCATCAAGTAAATACCTTGTTTTGAAATTTGTGTACATATGCTACATTTTATGCTAAAAATGCTAAATTGCACATTCTATCATGTTCCTTCTTCTGAAAAATCTTCCAATTACCTACCATGGCCTATCTCTCCGTTCTCATCTGGAAATAGCCTTCCCCTCTGCTTCTTTTACCCTAGGTACATATGTTCCCATGCTCTTGCTCAAAAAGATAAAAGTCTTTCCACTTCAGTCTTTGGACTTGAACCTCCTTCTCTCCCCGCAATATACTTTTATTGTCTTGCTTCATAATTATTTCATTATCCTTCAGCCTTAAATTAATTGTACCTTTCTCAGAGATGTAGTCTTTGAATGCTCACTCCAAACTGAAGACTGAAAACCTACTAATTACTTCACATCAACCTGTTTATTTCCTTTATGTTGGAAAGCTCTATATGATAAAACTTAATTTGCAATCATATATCGATGTGTGTGTGTGTGTGTGTGTGTGTGTGTGTGTGTGTGTGTGTCTTTTGCTTAATGTAAAATATTTGCTGTAATGTGAGATCTAGGAGGCAGGTATACTTTTGGCCTTTATTTTCAGCATTGAATGTACAGAAAAATTATTTTGTGAAGGGACTTGTACAATTTCTAAAGATTAATCTCTTATACTAGGGGTGGTAGGAGAACCTTAAGATATCATCACATAATTTAGTTATCATAGCTGTGCTTTTAGGCAATGAAGATATTTATTTAGTCAGCTATCCAGAATTATCTTAGACAAATTTTCATATGTGTCCAGTGCCAATTTTCAAGATGACATTTTTTTCCTGGCAACACCTAATTGAAGTATTACTTTCAGGGGCATTATGAAAAAGGAAAGAAAATGTCTTGCTTTAGGTAATAATAACAAAGTTTTTGTAATGAAAAAACTTGTTTGTAATATAATGACAAAGTTTACTTTATTTCATTTTTATTTTAGGAATTACATATGCCCCTTAAGGCACTTTGCTTTGTGGTTATGACTATTATTTCCATAGTTTTTACATTTTTTAAGAAAGTATATTTTCTTATAAGGCTGTATTCACTTTTCCATAATAATAAATGAATGTTTAGCCTTAAATTAACAAACTGTTTTGTTATTGGTTATTGATCCTTTTGACACTGCACCTCTTTCTATTTCAGTAAACAAACTAACTTCCTAGCTATGTCTTCCATTTAAATATCAATTAATTTTCCCAGTTATTTTTGTTCTTTACAGTTTGATGTTTCTTTGCTCAGATCAAACCTAGTCTTGGTCTCACTGCACTGTGCTTGTATTCAAGTTCAAATGCATCCAGTGAATCATGAGGCCGCTGGCACTTTACAAGCATCAGAGTAAGTCGGTCAGAACAGGGAAAGAAATTTCAAAGGTCATTGCCACTTGTGCTGCAATGCCAGCTCCCATAAACACTTAGTCATCTCTTCTGCTATGAACAGTGCCATGACCCAGGGGCCTCACCCTGCAGGGGGCCCAGGACACTCTGCAGGGTTTTCATGCACTATGCTTGCAAATGCTTTTTTGCCACCATAAATATCACCCAAAGATGGACAAGTCTATCAAGTATTAAAGGAGGGAAAACTCACATATATAACTAATTTAATGTTTTAATGAAACCCTAGGTTAGAAAATGCACTTCTTCTTTCTTTTCTGTTTTACTTTTTAATGTTATCTGTTTGCCATTCTATGCAGCTTGTTCCTGCAGAATTAAAATACACACACACACACACACACACACACACACACACACACACATACACACACACACACACACACACCCCTCTCCATCTCAAGTAAATGAGGTTGCAACTGTTTCTCTCAAAAATAACAAATCAACCTGTAATTCTTCACACTGAAGGTAAAGTTTATGTGTTTCCTTCAAGTTAAAATTACTACCTTTCAGACGAATTATCTTTTTATTTTTATTTTTTATTTTTTTGAGATCCACCTAGGCTGTCAGATTTCCACATTTGGCATCATTACATCCAGTTAATGTAAGACAGCTTATTTTTGTATTGCGGTGTTTTATAGATTTTTTTATTGCACCATTAAGAGCATTTTGATTTCTGCAATATTCCCAGATTTTCTTGTCATAATACACAGCATTCCACAGTCCCACTTTGTTCCAAGTCCCATAGCTTTCACTTACATCTACTTTTCTGCTTCAGAAGGCGAGGTAATGAGCTGAGCTTCGGAAAAAGAAATTGCTGGTTTAGTTTTCACATTACAACCCAAACAGATTGTTTTCTTTTCAATTGCTAGCCAATGCTCAGTTCACAGATATTTTCCGTGGTAGGTAAGCATTGACAATTTAGTGTCCAATAGTGAGATAACAGTTCATAAATGTCATTTGATTTTCAGTTTTAAATCTTAGGAAGAAAATGTTTATTTCAATATTCTGTGAATTTTAATAAAAATGGTGTGAAATTTCTCAACTGCTCAGTAAGGAAACAGTTTGTCCATTCATGACACGGTAGGCCTATTTTAAGTGTAATGAAAACTATTAAGGGATTTATATAATCAATGTTGACTAGTTTTAACAATACCATATTACAGAACTATTTCAATAAAGGCAGTCTCCAGATTTGGAGTTTACATTACACAGATAATAACTGTATAACCTATGACCTATAATTCACTCTAAGTACATGTATATCTTATCATAATATCATTTAAGATTCCCACCATTTTTCAATTAATACATAATAGCTATACATATTTATGAGGGACATGTGATATTTTGATATAAGTATACAATGTGTATGACTGAACTAGAGAGTCCCTGAGATACACATTTACCATTTCTTTGAGTAAGGAACATTCCAAATCTTCTCTTCTAGCTTGTGTTTTTTTTGTTTTTGTTTTTTTTTTTGAGTTGGAGTCTCACTCTGTCGCCCAGACTGGAGCACCGCAGCCTCGACCTGCTGGGATCCGGCGATCCTTCTGCCTCAGCCTTCCGAGTAGACGGAACTACAGGCGCGCGCTACCACGTCCGCCTGATTTTTTGGTTTATTGTCGAGATGAGGTCTCGCTGCCCAGGCGGGTCTCGAACCCGCGGGCTCAGGCAATCCACTCAACTCAGCCTCCCAAAGGCGCGGGATTACAGGCTGAGCCACCGAGCCCGGCTCTTCTAGCTATTTTTAAATATACAATACATTATTGTTAACGATAATTACCATACTCTGCTATCAAACACTAGAACTTATTCTTTCTCTCTAACTGTACTTTGTACCCATGAACCAGCCTCTCTTTATCTCTCTCCTACCCTATCCTTCCCAGTCTCTGATAACTACCATTTTACTCAGTACCTCCATGAGATCAACATTTCTTTCTTTTAGCTCCCACATATGAGTGAGAACACGTGATATTTGTCTTCCTATGTCTTCTTGCCTCACTTTGGGTGATATTAAGTAAAGGTCTAATCTCTGGTAGTTAAGTTTGAGATTGACATGGAGTACAATAAGGCAGTTATGATTAGGTTGAACTGATTCTAAAGAGAGTGAACTCTCTCCTGTACATGGGAATATGTTTGGGGTTCCTGTTCAGAGTTGAAATTCAAAGCATTCTAAACTTGTTAACAGCAGCATTTATTTATAGGCCCAGTGGTTTGTGATTCATCAAATGACACAACTACCACCAGTCTCAGGGGCTAGAAGGTAATCTTGGTAGTGGTCCCACACAACGCATCAGTAGAATTCCAGGGCCTTGGTCTGCCAACCATCTTTCACTGTAGCTATCACTACATTCACTTTAGGTTTCTCATTTTATAAGACAAACATTAGAAAGCAGAAGGTTTACAGTAATTTCACAACTTGACCAGGTCTTGACATACAGGATGACTATACCGTTAGCATGTTTAACTTTGTCTTTTCAGAGGTTTTCTGTATTTACGCTTTTTTCCCAAAGGATTCATATTGGTTTGAATGCAAATAGCAGAGACTGAGAGCAGATAAATTTTCAAAGGATAAAAAATAGATGAGACCAAGATTTGTTCTAGAACTTAACTTTGAAGATCAGATTTATTCATATAGTGAGCCTAAAATCTAAGTGATATTTTTCTTCTTTTTTACTTAGAGCTAATATTCCTGAGTAGGACTTTAAAATTCACTCTAAAGGAATTTAAAATCTTGAGCAGGTATTCACTTATTTGGACTCCTTCAGTTTCATCCCAGTAATATTAATGTATACATAAATATACACACAGAAACACACACACATGAATTGGTATTGTCAATAAAGCAAGATCAAAAAGTTAAAAAGAGTAGAATCAATAAAAGGCTTCATAATGTATACTACTAAAAGAAAATAAGGAAGAAATAAAATAAAGGATATTAGGGGAAAAGCAATCTGTTATAACATGAACATTCCTTTTCCTCCATGTACCTAATTCATTCTCATTATTCAGGTCTCAGCTTAATATCCTGTATTCTTTAACTTACCTAATCTTTTCAACACAGTTTGATGTCCTTAGTATGTCTTTCTTTATCACCAGTACTTCCCCGTGACAACTCATCATACTTTATTATAATTACTGGTTTAATTTTCTTTTCCACTCCTCTTGCTATTTGAATCCGCTACATTTCTTGTGGCACATAATATTAGTACAATAATATTAGTGGAAAATGGATAAATAATTGAGGGTTATGCTTAATTCTGTCTGAAGCATAGTATAAATTCAATACCTAATAACTATGATCACTATCTCAAACTCTACCTTTTTCTAATTTTAAAACAGAAGAACTTTAATAGTATAGAAAATGCTGATAGTCATTTAATATTTTCAGACTTCAATTAATTAAAGTCTTCCATAGAAAATGATGTGGTGTTACAAGCTTTCATCCAAGACATTTAATTCAAGTTTTAACATATTTCTAATGTATGACTGGGCATATTAATTGAATAGAGTCAAATAACAGTAAAGGTTAAAGACTAGAGGATGTTCTAAATGAAAGATGAGCAGTTGGCTGTTATATATGCATGTAGGAAAAGAAGAAAAAGAACTTCTCTTAGGATTAAAGAAATGTGCTCATATCTGTACAAATAAAGCATAATTTTTTAATCATGTACAATATTGAATTTCAATTTACAAATGAGCTCATCTGTGGAGAAAACTCAGCACAGTAGCTAATATGAATAAAAGCAATGGTAAACGATTGAAAGCAAGCAATTTATTTCACTTATACATTGCTAACTACATCCATTGTGCTTTCCCCTGAACACAGTATCATATCACTGAGTTAGTTTATTTCTTATTCTCTTAGAATCACAATATCCTACTCAAAATTGTATATAAACTCTTAGCTCCTTTCAACCATTCAAATGTTCCCATGTTGACTTCCTTAAATTATGTGGAAGTTTTTTTTTTTCACCTCAGTCCATTTGCATCAAAAGATTTATCTAAAGATCCTACTGGCTTAGGGTTTTTAAGGACAAATATAGTGAGTTGCTTTTAATAAAAAGTTTTAAGGTAGCACATTTTCCTATTTCAATAGAAACTAGCTTTAGAAAATCTTGGAAAATTATAATGATGCAAAAAAAACTCAACTCATGTTTTTGGAGATAATTACTTTTCTTTTTTATACACTTCAAGTACATGTATATATTAAAAATGAAATAATAAAAATACTCTCTTGTAGTTTTATACAAGTCTTTATGTAACTTATAAGTATTCACAAATGTTTTTTAAAAATTCTTCAACCTATGATTTTTAATGGCTATGTCATGATTAATCTAATAATACCTCTGAATTTGAACACTCACATTTTTTTCCCTTATGCATGGTTAAATAAGTATAAAGATGTCTCTATACTTAATGATTTATAATATATCTCTTCTATGATGATTACTAATTAAAACCCTAAACTTCTTTCTAATAGGATATTTCTAATATTAACATACTACTAAAAGATATAAAATTATATACTTAATATAATGCACTAATTACACATGAAATTTTTCTTTTAATCACAAATATCTCTGCCAAATCTTTTAACCAACAGATAAAGTAATACTGAGGCATGAGTATCTTCTTTAATACTATGTATGAGTGGAAGGGAATATGGAATTAGTTACAAAATGAATAACTTTGAACATCAGTTAGAAAGCTAACCCTAAAAACAAGTGTGGAACTGCAAGTATGAAGGTAGATAAAAAAGAAATGTATGGGCTATATTAAGAACATGAAAGAGAAACGGGGCACTATTAAACCTGCTGGGAGGCTTAAAAGAAAAAAGTTCTTTGAGACTATGCTATGGTAGAATGAGGTCTTGTATGTGGAATAAGCTAAAAGCCTAGGACACATTTTTCTCAGTTCCATAAGTTGGTCTCTAACAGTATTGATGGTCTATTGTTCTAGCATTTGAGTTCAACGGTCTGAGTTTCTTCAGCTTTAAAGATGGTGAGGTACTGCTTTCTTTGAGGGAATGTTAATAGAATTAAGTATCATAATCTCCTAGAGGCAGAGTCCTATCTATCTTGCTCACCATGCATCTGCAGAGGTGAGCACACAGTAGATCGTTAATATGTTTGTGAATGGCTCTATTCAAAAGCAAGTACCACACTGATACATCCCTCATTAAAGGGGTAGATTGTTTTTTAAGATAATCTTTGCCCTTTTTAAGGACTTATTCTTATTACTTCCCCTGACAAAAAGACAAATATTGAAGGTCAAATACTAGCACAAGCCAAACAGAGATGCTATGAGACTGCTAAGGGAGGAAAGAGGTTATCACCGGAGTTGCTGAGGGGGCTGCAGGAACGGCGACATCCTGAGAGTCCTTGACAAAGGATGACAGGATAGACATTTGGATACAGCAATTAATTAATATGGAAGCACTCTACTTGATATAAGTCTTAAAATTCTGGCACATACCCTAAAAGATTATTCTAACAGCTGCTAGGAAGTACTGGGAAGTTTGGCAGAGATTCCAGAATTTCCATGAAGAATGAAGGGAGAGGGGATCAAAGGACTCAGTATGTTGGGTGTGCCTGGGAAAAAATATATATGTAAGGCTAGAAAACCCATCAGATGAATATAATCTAAAGGATGGAGCACTGGACACTTTTAACACAATAAGGACAGCGCTATGGAGAAAGACATCAGTATCACTGAGAAAGTCAGTGGTGACTGTCCTCCAAAGGCCAGCTAGGAGAAGATGGTAGCGGATCATGTTACAGAACTGGAATTCCTGATAAAAATGGGAATGACAGGATCTCTAAATAATAGGTGCAAAGCAGCGGGACTTAATTGCCAGAAGAAATGTAGATGCAATTATTTCAATGAGAAAGAAGACAGGAGTGGCAAATATGGGGGTCTAACCTTTAGAAAACAATAAAGTAATAACTAGAATGTGAAGTTCTTATGAGCAAGATAGATGGGCAGCCACCAAGAGTGTTGCTTAATTCATACAATGGAAAGCAACTGAAAATGGATAACAGGAAGCTAAGTACAGATTTCTGTGGAGACTCAAATCTCTATCTTTTGACAAGTTTCTAGATCTGAGCTGATTCTCAGACTTTTTACTGAAGACTTTTTGATTGAAGGAGAGGCAAAATCTGTCAGGGAAGGAATCTAGCAATATTATGAGCATATGGAGTAGAAATTTCTTCACTCCTTTTCCAAAGGGACATAAGACAATATTCAAGTGACCATGTACGAGGTAAAGGGGAACATCCACAACTTTTAAGGACTGATGGATTCAGAGTCCCTGAGACATAAACTGATCCTACAGCTCTCCTAATAGAATCACAGTATATGGGAGCCAGACAGTAAGTGGAGTTTTGACTGACATTTGGCTTAAAGTACAATCACTAAGACCACAGAACACCATGTGGTCTTTTCTATGATTCTCCCAAGGTATTATTGGAGCATGTATCCTGGATAGTTGGTAGATCCCTCACATTGGTTTCTCATTCTGTATTTTAGAGCTATCAATTATTGGTCTATCCATAATTTTTTTATCTTTATAGTTTCCCTTCACATTGATACTGTCAGAAGTTATTTTTCATGGTACATTTCATATGTTTGGTATAAAACAAAAATACTTCTATAGTAAATTATTTGTGTTAAGCCAAGTTCTTTTTAAAGAAGAGAGTAGTGGCGGTCTCTGGTATGTCCCCATTTATGACACCAATCTATCACCTATCAAATAAGGATGGATCATAGTTTATGACAGTGAAGAATGGCAAACTTATCTAGATAGTAATGTTAATTGCAGTTGCTGTGTCAGGTGTGTGTGTGTGTTTTCTGGAACAGATTAACTCAGGCTACAGTGTGAAGTATAAAGACAGGAAAATGCAGAATACATTCTCATTTCTATCCTTTTCAAAAAGGAGAATCAGGGACTGCGCTCAGTGGCTCAACCTGTAATCCCAGCACTTTGGGAGGCTGAGGCGAGTGAATTGCCTGAGCATGCGGGTTCAAGACCAGCCTGGGCAACTTGAAGAGATTTAGTCTCCACAGTAAATCAAAAATTCGCCAGGCATGGTAGAGTGCACCTGTAGTTCTGGCTACTTGGATGGCTGAGGCAGAAGGATTGCTGGAGCCCAGCAGGTCAACACTGGGGTGGCTGTGAGTATGCCACTACTTTCCAGCCTGGGCAACGGGGTGAGACTCCAACTCAAAAAAAAAAAAGAGACTCAGAATCAGTTTAGGTCCATGTGGAACAGACAATAGGATATATAGAGGGTCTTAACTTGGGATGCTGTAAACTCTGTTGATCTCTATCATAATGTAGTATAGAGGGATTTGAAACTTTTACACAGTATGCAGAATGTCATGTTGGCCCGCTATATCAGCAATTCTGCAAATTTGACTTGAGGTTCCCTAAAACACTTTCAAGAGATTAATGAGGCCACAATTATTTTTATACATTGTATTGACATTTTCACTGATGTGGCAAAAACAATGTTGGTTAAAATTTCTGACTCTTTATGGCGTGAAGCAAGTAGCACCTAACTATACTGGTAATTAATGCATTGTTCATTACCATGTATTACAGTTTTTAAATAAAGTCTTAAAATGTCCTTGATGAAGCAGTAAAAATTTTTATTAAATCTTTAGTCTTGAGTATATCTTTTGAATATCTTTTGTGGTGAATTGGGGGATATATATAAAGCACTTCTGCTGCAGACCAAACTGTGATACTTGTTTAAAGAAAAACTAACCTAGCCCCTTATATCATGGAACACCCTTAAAACAAAACAAAACAAAACAAAGCAAAGCAAAACAAAAAAGTCAAAGGTCTATTGACAGTGAAACTATGGTTAATCAGATTTTGACATTTGGCAGACATTTTCTTAAAAATGGAAGAAATGAGTTTGTCAGCTTGAACAAACACAACGTAGTATTATTCCTAAGAAAGGGATTGGCAGTAGTGGGAAACTGTCAAGGGAGGGGGGAAGGGCAGTTGAGGGAAACTACTGGGGGAGGGAGGGGCACACCTCATCAACAAGGGTACCTGCATAATCGATGTTTGTATACCTAACCCTGAATTATACCCCACATCTTTATAATAATAAAAAATAATAATAATTTAAAAAAAAATCTTTCAAATGAAAATTAGAAATTTAGAAAATTTTACATTTATTAATTTGAGCTTGAAATTAATATGTAATTTTTAGTATTGTAAAATAAATTATAATAGTATTTGAAAATCTGACAAATATAGATAACTGATTTTTTTTCAAAGGATTAATTAATGGTGTTCAAATCTGCATGTTTTAAAGACATTCATTCACAGTTCAAGACACTCCAGTAGATTTTAGAGCAACAGATTACAAAAGTTAATAGATATTTTCCCTATTCCACATTGAAACTAACCTTTAAGCAACTATTCTTTGTTGAATTTTGATATGTCAAAAAGTAATATCTGAAAGTATTCAAACAGACTATGAACATGCCACTCTTTTTTCCAACTACATATTGTGTGAGACTTGATTTTCTTCATATACGTCAATTAAAACACATATTGGGCTGGGCTTGGTGGCTCAGCCTGTAATTCCAGCACTTTAGGAGGCCGAGGTGAGTGGATTACCTGAGCCCGTGGGTTTGAGACCAGCCCGGGTAACTTGGCGAGCTCTCATCTCTACAATAAATCAAAAATTAGAGCCGGGCTCGGTGGCTCAGCCTGTAATCCCGCGCCTTTGGGAGGCTGAGGTGAGTGGATTGCCTGAGCCTGAGGGTTCGAGACCCGCCTGGGCAGCGAGACCTCATCTCTACAATAAAATCAAAAAAGCAGCCGGGCGTGGTAGCGCATGCCTGTAATTCCGGCCACTCGGAAGGCTGAGGCGGAAGGATCGCCGGAGCCCAGCAGGTCGAGGCTGCGGTGGCCGGGAGCGGTCACTGCACTCCAGTCTGGGCGACAGAGTGAGACTCCAACTCAAAAAAAAAAAAAAAAAAAAAAAAAAAATTAGGAGCCGGGCTTGATGTCTCAGCCTGTAATCCCACGCCTTTGGGAGGCTGAGGTGAGTGAATTGCCTGAGCCCGCGGGTTCGAGAACTGCCTGGGCAACTTGGCGAGACATCATCTCTACAATAAATCAAAAAATCAGCCGGGCATGGTAGCACATGCCTGTAATTCCGGCTACTCGGAAGGCTGAGGCGGAAGGATCGCCGGAGCCCAGCAGGTTGAGGCTGCTTACATTTCAACTTGACTTATTATAAAACTCTTTTCTGGTCTGCATCTGACACAAAGCTGCAAGCCTCTGTGTCATTAAAGCGGTCATGAGCCGGGCTCGGTGGCTCAGCCTGTAATCCCTCGCCTTTGGGAGGCTGAGGTGTGTGGATTGCCTGAGCCCGCGGGTTCGAGACCCGCCTGGGCAGCGAGACCTCATCTCTACAATAAATCAAAAAATCAGCCAGGCGTGATAGCGCATGCCTATAATTCCGGCTACTTGGAAGGCTGAGGTGGAAGGATCACTGGAGCCCAGCAGGCCGAGGCTGCGGTGGCCGGGAGCGGCCACTGCACTCCAGTCTGGGCAACAGAGTGAGACTCCATCTCAAAATAAATAAATAAATAAATAAATAAATAAATAAATAAATAAAGCGGTCATGTACTCAAGGGTGCAGATAGTACTCATTCCTAAACCCAAGAAGTCTATTAATTTTGCACTTTTTCTGTACAGCTTTATTCACTAAACCTGATGATGACATTGTAAGAAAACTAGTTACTGCCGGGCTCGGTGGCTCAGCCTGTAATCCCACGCTTTGAGAGGCTGAGGTGAGTGGATTGCCTGAGCCCGTGGGTTCGAGACCCGCCTGGGCAACTTGGTGAGACCTCATCTCTACAATAAATCAAAAAATCAGCCAGGCATGGTAGCACATGCCTGTAATTCCAGCTACTCGGAAGGCTGAGGTGGAAGGATCGCTGGAGCCCAGCAGGCGAGGCTGCGGTGGCGGGGAGCCTGCCACTGCACTCTAGTCTGGGCGACAGAGTGAGACTCCAACTCAAAAAAAAAGAAAAGAAAAAAAAGAAAACTAGTTACTGACCATACTCATGAATATAAATGCAAAATTTCTAACTACAATATTAGTAAATTAAATCCAGTGTTACATAAAAAAGATAATATATCAAGCCAAATCAAATGTATTTAAAGAACACATGGCTTCTTTAAAAATGTGAAAATCAAGCAATATAATTCACCACATTCGCAGAATGAAAAACAAATGTGATTCAATAAAGAATAAGAATTTTATAAAATTCAGCATTCATTTGAATGTGGAAAACTTAGTAAGCTTGAAATAAAAAGAAAATCTTTAGTCTGATAAGGTGCATCTATAAAAGTATACAGTGAAAATCAGAAGAAATACTGAAATCTACCCCACATCCTCCAATATCAAGAAGAAGACCATAATATCCATTATCACCATGTGTACTGAGAATTGTATTGGAGACCTTAATCAGAAGAAAAAAGGTAAGAATGGTAAGGGTGGAAAAAGAAAGAATGAAATTGTCATTACTTATAAAGGACACTATTACATATATTTAAAATCCAACAGAACCTACAGATAGAGTCCTAGAACTAATAAGTGGCTTTAGAAATTTTGCATTTCTGTACAATAGACAATTATGGAGTGAATGTGAGAAAAGACCTATTTAGACTCGCATTCCAAAACATCAAATATTTAGGCATAAGATTGCCACATAGAAAACTAAAAACCACTATTATGAGAATTTAGAAAGGCCAAAGTAATTGGAAAAACACACTACATTCAACAATTAGAAGACTCAAATTGTAAAAGTTCCAACTCTCTCTAAACTGATCAACGTAATTCCATTCAAAACTCCTGAGGTCTTTAGTGCCTTAGTTAGTTATTAGAAGAGATAAATTAAAAAGTTGATTCTAAAATGTATAAGAAAAAATAAATATGTTATTCTTAAAGAATAAAACAATCAGGAAAGTGTAGTATTAGCATAAGGATTAATATATAGACCATAGGGTAGAAGAGGTGTCAGAGAACTGTGGTCTTGGGTCAAATCTGATCTGCTGCCATTTTTATAAGTTAAGTTTTATTGGAATACAGCCATGCCCACTCATTAAGTATTGTCTTTGGCTGCTTTTGTGCTATGGTGGCAGAGATAAGTAGGTGCGACAGATAGACTATGACCCACAAAGCTTAAAATATCTACTCTCTGACAGTACAGAAAAAGCTTGCCAACTCTTACTGTGGAACACAGACTCCAGAAATAAATCAACTCAAAAATGAAAACTTGGATTAAAATTATGTTATCACTGAGTAGTGGAAGTAGGAGCCTTCTTGACCTCAATTTTAAACCATGCATAAGAATTTATTCCATCTTAATGCTAAGTTTTAGCAAATAAAACTTCTCAAAAATGATATAACAGATGTTCAAACATTCTCTATAGCAACTACAGAAAAAAAGCAATAATAAAAAAGAATAAATTGATACATTGAACTCAAAAATAAAGGTTTTCTGATGTTCAAAATACATCATAAACAGAAACAAGGCACACGTGAAAGAATAACAATTTATAGAGAAAATAAAAGACTCCGGTCCTTGCAAACACAACTCAACAAAACAAGAAATAAAACCAATAAGCAAAAGACTTGGACAAAATAAATGTCAAATTGTCACATTACCAAAGATGTGTCACAAAAGAAAATATCCAATGATCTGGTTACATAAAATGATGCTCCACATCATTAGTTATCAGTAAAACACACATTGAAAGCACGATAAACAAGAATGCCTAAATTAAAAAGACTCATCATAGAAAGTGTTGGTGAGGATCTAAATCAACTAATTCCCTTGCACTGTTGGTTGGAAAATAAATCAGTGAAGGTAATTATTCACCTTTAGGGGCATCTATTTCAACTGAACCTACACATACTCGATGACTCGGTAATATTTATTATTTAGTGCATACCCAGAAAATTATATGCTGTCCAACAATAATGCTCACAGCAGGAGAATTAATAATAGCTCCACACTGTGAAAAAATGTATACCATAAAATGAATACTATAATAACAATATGAAATAAATAAGTCAGAAGTGAATCAATATATGCCATGTAATTCTATCTATATAAAATGTAAAAACTGGCAAAACTTATCCATAGTGATAGAAATCAAGGTTTTGAGTAGGGCATGTGACTGGAGCTTCTGTGGTGGTGGTAATGTTCTATTTCTTGATCTGAATGAGTATACAGCTGTGTTCACTTTCTCAAAAAAAACTAATTTTGATGTGTACACTTTTCTGCACATATGTTATCTCATTCCAGTGTTCAAGTTCATAAAAACGATAACACATAATGAGAGTCATGGGAGGGGATGAAATGATATTTTTAGGCAGGGAATCAGAGAAAGTGTCTCCCAAGACAGTGTATTTTTCAGTGACCTGAAAGGAATAAGAGAGAAGCCACGTGAAGGCACGTGAAACCATGTGAAGATGTGAGGTAAGAACACTTCAGGGAAAGTGAATATCAGAGCAAAGGCTCTGAGATGATAGCATGCTTGGCATGTTTATATTTGGTTACTAACAAAAAGGTCACTTGGGCTTGCGCAGACTGAATGAGAGAAAGCACTGTTACAAATCAGACTGGCCAAACACATATTAAACTAGTGAGTGAATGACTTAAGTGCAGATATATGCTTCTGGTCTTATGGTGATTATTTCTTATTACTGGTGTATCAAATATATATGGCAGATTGTAAAATTGTTCTCAAAAACCTTTCTACCAGCCTTAGAAAAAACTAATTTAACACGAAGGTAATCAAGTTGCTCAATTCAAGAACTGAACCCCATTTTATTTAATCTTTATAGTTTTGTCCATCCTACACAATTCCTAATGAAGACAGAAACCATCAATAAATCAGTTAAGTTGAGAAAAAATGTGTTAATACAGCATAATCTGCTCATTCAATGATCATTTATGGAAAAGGATTTATATGCACATTTTATATATCCATATGAATGTTTTAAGTTGAAAGAATGTCAGAATAAAGACAAGATCAGCAGTAATGGCACCTGAACAACAGAAAAAAGTCATTCTTAAAGGGACATTACTCTTTTTTTTTTTTTTGAGTCAGAGTCTCACTCGCTCACCCAGACTGAGTGCAGTGGCCGCTCCCGGCCACCGCAGTCTCGCCTGCTGGGCTCCGGTGATCCTTCTGCCTCAGCCTTCCGAGTAGCCGGAATTACAGGCATGCGCTACCATGCCTGGCTAATTTTTTGATTTTATTATAGAGATGAGGTCTCGCTGCCCAGGCAGGTCTCGAACCCATGGGCTCAGGCAATCCACTCACCTCAGCCTCCCAAAGGCGTGGGATTACAGGCTGAGCCACCGAGCCCGGCTGGGACATTACTCTTAAAGGCATAATTGCCCTAGGGTTGTCCCAGAAGAACAAGCAATGGCATTAGAGATGACTGAAACTTATCAGACAGCAAGACAATATGAATAGTAATTATACCTTCTACAGTTTATGAAAGCCATGCCATACTGTAACCATATGAGATTTTTTCCTTTTTAATATAAAAATAGTGCCTCAACATCAACAAAGAATAAAACTAAATTGCAGGAACAACAGAATACATATTCAAAGTCTTGAAATCATGCAGTTTCCAAGAGTTATAAATGCTCTGCAATGAGACAATGACCCTGCTGCCTAGAGTTGCTTCAGAAGCAGGAAGCACTAAACTTTAAACAAAATCATAGGACTCCTTCAACCCTTCCTCTCATACTGAGTATATGCTAAAGCGCCGTAAATCTTGTTGACAGTTAATGCCACATCTATTGGCACACGGTCAGTGGCAGTTTGAAAAGAGTTTTGCAGCATAGCTAGGGCCCATTACCTGTCCCCTGTCTTCTCTGACAATTTATTTTCACCCCAGCAGGCAGCCCCTCACAATGTCATTAATTTGTTAGGCAGTTTGTACTTTCCTGTGCAGCCTACTTTAGAGAGGGCTCTTATAAACAGTCCTGTGCACCACCAGAGCTGTGCTTATGTGGTTCCCGGGCAATCAAGACTGTGGGCAACACAACCTTAAGAAAGTGAGAGGTGGTAGATGTGCTTCCAAAGAGGATGCAGAAAGGACACTGTATTCCATGATTCACCATGAGGAAGAAAGCATCAGATGAAGAGAGGAGACACCAAGTAATCACCTGCATAAACAGGATTTTCAATCCTGCTGGTACTTGAAGAGAGCTGACTGAATTCTAATCAACTTTTATTGGCACAAATATTCTAATAGGAATTTTCCATTTCTTCAGAAGGGATGATAAAAAAATAATTTAAAACAAAGATGAATCCGACCACAGGACCTAATTCTTCATTAGATCTTGTTTAAAGTTTCAAGTTTTGAGAACTTCACTACTTTAATCATAATATATTTTCTTTTTAGAAAAAGAAAATTTGCCATAAACAGAAATGTGAATCCTACTTATTTTTTATTTTTCAGGGGTGTTGATTCATTTCTAGAAGGGTTATTGGTTTTATAGCTACAGAATTACCCCTTAACTTGTCCCTCCTTTAAATGTGGTCCAAATGTTGGAAGTGCTTCAAGTATTCTAGAGTGGTAGTCTTAAGCATATTTTAAATTCTATGAACTAACAATAATATTATCTTGCATTTCTATAATGAATCATTGTGTAAACTGTATTGAGATGTACAGATTGCCCAATGAGGCAGAAAAGCCAGAAATGTTTTTTATGAAGCAGACCTGACCAAGAAAATGAGGTAACAGATTTTTTTCTCTCTTTACCGTAGAACTTATTAAAGGCATGTGCTTGTAGTATTAAGAACTAAACCTAAAGCCCATGTATAAGAAAGTCAGGTGCTTTTAATGTCCATGTCAAAAGTATTTCCTATCAGCGGCTTCTGACTTGGAAAAAAAAGTAAGAAGAAGGCAGCCTGAGTGAAATGAAAATTTTAAGATAAACCAATTAATGTGATTTTCATTTGTTCTTTTTTTTTTTTCTTGTCCGTGGACTGTGATGGGTCCTTTTTATCACCCATCTCATACGAAGACTTAAAATAAAAAAAAGAAAGAAAGAAAAGTCAATACAGTATTGGAACTATTGTCTCAGACAAGAAGCTACTTCCGCCTTCTGGTCCATAAGTAAGTGGAACTGTGCTCCAAGGACCGGCTACTGTGGCAAGAGTCACTATTGGATGGATCTTCCTATCTGGAAAAGGAATAATGATGAAATGGGAAGACGTATTCTCACAGGATGACACAGAGAGGAAGAAAAGGAAGCGAAAACTCCACTAAAAGGTAGTACATTCTCCTGTCTTCCCATTTTCATTCTCCTTTCCCTTGGGGTAATGGCACAATGACTGGTTTCACAGAGACCTTTGGTTTTCCCCAATCTCAGCTTTCTCTGTGAAAACAAAAGTAAAACCCCTCTGCCATTCTGCAATGCCTTGGTTCTCTGATTTTCTGATTGGGACTTCCAAAATAATTTATGCTCAAGGAATGTTTGTATTCTGTGCTTCATTTGAATATCTGCATGTTCCCTATTTCTCCATAAACCAAAATAAATTATTTTGGTTAAATAATTTGGTTAAATAATTTATTTTGGTTTATGGAGAAATAGGGAACATGCAGATATTCAATGGAGTGAGACTCCAACTTAAAATAAATAAATAAAATGTCAGTTTTGACTTTTTAGTTTAGTTCAACTTTTATGCCTAAAGTAATTTATTTGTTTCATTTTTGTTACTTTTTTGATGTTTTGGATAACAGAATGGCTCTTGTCTGTCAAAGGAAGTTAAATTTCAGTATCTATCATAAACAGCATATTCATTCCTTTCCTCAAGAATAAAAACACCTGTTATAGCTCCTTTTTTGATTGCTGACTTTTATATGAACATTTGGATGAAAAGCAATGTTTACAAAGATAACTTATATGTAAAATATTCAGAAACCAAACAGCAGAAATGAAAACAAAAACAAAAAAAAAGCAAACAGAAATTTAAAATAATCTATCTTAACAAAACAGTTTAGATAAAGAATTTATTGAAACCCTTTGGAAGAAACTGTTTTCATTAATCAAAAATAGGAAATGTGTTAATGATGAATTTTAAAATAATACTTAACAACAAAAATGCACAAAATCCCCAATTTAAAATAGCACGGTTACTATGTAAGCATATTTTACTTACATACTTTAAAAAAGAGACATACAGATTAATTCACAGCATATCTTTGAGAGCTCTTCAGACCCTACACAATTTAAAATTGCTAAATAAATTTGATACAATTACTGGTCTTTTTTAAAAAATTTATTTTCAAGATGTGGGGTAAAAGCAAAAGAAAATGTTAAGACAGTGGATAGGCAACCCACAGAATGGGAAAAAAATATTTGCCAACTGTATATCTGACAAAGGTCTAACAACCAGGATCTACAAGGAACCCAAACATGCTGAAAGAAAAAAAAAAATACAAACAGTCCCATTAAAAACTGGGCAAAAGATATGAACAGACACTTCTCAAAAGAAGACATATGAGCAGTCATCAGATACATGAAAAAATGCCGAGCCTCACTAGTCATCAAATAAATGAAAATCAAAACCACATTGAGCTATCTCCTAATTCCAGTCAGCATGGCCACTATTAATAACTCAAAAAAAAAAATGACTGGTCTATTTAAAATCAAAAGAGCATTCCCATGCTTTCAGACTGAGTAAAAGATACACTGATTCCTTGCTTCTCACTAGGTTCAACGGATACTCTGGTATTTCAGTCTTGGTGAGCCCGCTAGGGTATAGATATTTTGGCAAAACCATCACTAATTAATACATCGTTTTATTTCTGCTCAATTACTTACTAAAGAGATGTTAAGTATTCACTTGCCTGTGACCATGGATGGCTTAGGTGGTAGCGCCAACATGTTCAAACATGCAATGGCATGTCTCAAACCTATTTTCTATGGAAGACACATTTTTGTGCACATGACTCTTTTTAATTTTGAAAAGATTTCTACTCACAAAGTCCATGAATATTTTTTTCAGTAAACCTAAAAATGGAATATTTTTTGATATTAGTTATCTTTCTATCTCTTACTATTTTTCTAGAAGGATACTCAAAATTTGAATATCACATACTTAATAAGAAAATAATGTTTTATGCAGTTTCTTTGGATCGAGAAGCATTCATGGGGGAAAAATAAGTATGGTGGGGCTTTAATTATCAGAAGAGATGTGAATTCAAATTATTCTGTAAAAGAAAATGCTTTAATGCCTTTTTTATTCAATATTTTAAAAATATTGTTATGTGTGTGTTTTATTCACAGAAATTCAGTTTTACAAATAGCAGCTGATTCTTTCATTAAGTCAGAACTATATTACTAATTTCTATATTAATGGTTAGCTTTGACATGTTTAAAAAGGGTAGAAAGTACTTAATAGACCTGTCTTCAACTCTGAAATGAACAACTGTTCAGGGAAATGGAATTGTTCAAAGGTACATTTTCTTTCTGCCAATCTGTGAAATATAATGTAATTATTCTCTTTTAATGAATCTCTCAATGAGGAGCAATCTTTCAGAGCTTGAACAGGTAAAGTATAATGATAATGGGAGCAGCTTTGTAAATAAAAGGATGAAATGAGATTGTTATTTTGTGCCATATTATGGGATAATTAGAATAACAGTGCAACATTCATCAGGCATTTGAACTTTCTCAAAAAAGCTCTCCAGGGCTCATTTAAATTAGTCATGTTTATCCATGGAGATTTTTAGTCTTATTTCAAATGACTGTTACCTTAAAATATTCAGGCCCCAATATTTTGCTTATTCTGATTAATAGCTTATACCACACAGCAGCCAACAAACTCTGCCTAAAACAGATATTGAAAAAATTAACCTGAGTTTCTAAATTCATAGTTTATTAAAGGAAGAACAAGGGAACTATTTTGAGCAGGCCTGAATAAGTATTCATTGCGGAGAGATCAGTGCTCTATATGGATCTCTACCTATTGCCATAAAAATAGAGTGAGCTGGATATTGTTCAAGAAGTTATTATTCATATGCTAATTAGCTTTATATTATCTATGCAACAAACATAAATAAAATATGTAATATATAATAAAATACATGAAATAATATTTTCATGAAAGCTAAATTCATGGCAATGGAACTTCAGTGATTAGTTGCTTTGGTTAACTCAAATTAACATACCTCAAAGAAAGTTAAGTAAATGGTGGAATTTGATTCTTTCCAGAAATAGGCTTTTTTGCTCTCTACCAGACCTACTGGCACCCTTTGTAGTTAGATGTATGTGTGTAAGCAGAACTAGGTGCCAGAGTGTGGCCATTTCATCTCTTTCATTAAGGTCTCCAGAAAAAAAAAATTATAAATTAAGAAAAGTAAAATAAAGTCTGATATCTCCCCTGGCATGACTTGAAATCTCTAAATGAGATGTCATTTCACAAGGTGGTGCAATTGAAGTGAAAGATTTCTTGGTCATTATTTTCTATCTTGATGCAAAGCAAACTCGGTTTTTAATACCAATGAAAAAAATAGAGCCATAGCTTACGCCTTACATTTTAGGCAGTTGATTTTATATGTCTTTTTTTGATAGATGCTTAATGCTTACAATTTTCTTAAAAATCTTCCCTAATTTATTGCTATATGTGCTGATGATAGAAAAAAATCATTATAAGTTCCCTGAGAGACACATACCACCTGAGCTTCAACTCATCACCCCCAAAGGCCAAGATTGCTGTAGGGATTTATATTTAGGAAATTTGTATTGATAGCCTTATATTTGGACACTTTATGTGACTATTATTTGAAAGCATGCTCTACAAGTGTTATCTAATTACTTGAGACTTATATAACCAGGCAACATTTATTTAGCTTGGGAATCTGTTTTATACTCATCATGAAGTTAAATTGACTTAAAATTATCATGCATCCTTACTCTGGGTAGATGATCTGTCATTATTTTCAACAGACACAGGATCGAACACAATATATCACAGAAGCAAACAAGATGATAGGTTTATCACTGATATCAGATATCAACATCTACTGAACATAACCCAATAAAGCATTTGTATTTTCCACCCTTCTCTGAAGTTCCAAATAAAATCAATAGCTAGAGATGGAGAAGAATTTCATGACAGGATTTAGTGTTATGAAAACAAAGAGAGTATTCTGCCTCAGAAGTCAGATTAACAACCTGGGCCTTAATTAAAAACCTTAAGTAAGCACATTTTTTTCCTTCTTCTCTTGCATCTATTAAATTGATTGCTAAACCACATATTTTTCAAAATATAACCGCTACTGAAAGTTTATTTTTCTCAAGTTTTCCCACATTTATTAGCTGGTAGCAAGTTGTTCCTTGTTCCACCATTCCTTTCTGTCTTTCTGGATTTTATTCAACTTTCTAATTTTAATTTGTTTTTAGGAATGAACTCTAAATGGTGATGATTTCACTTATGTACTAGAAACATTGTTTTTCTGTTTACATGTTTACATATCTATTATAGTCATATATATTCATATATACATATTCAAATGTATACTTATCTGTTTACATGTTATATTCAATTTAAAATGATTTTTCTGTCTTTCCAATTCACCATAAAAGTTCTAGAATTATATTGCATATCAGATTTTTTTTGTAATTTGACTACTGTACGAGAGAAAAAGGAAAATAATGGTAGCCATTAAAAGATATTTGTTAATATATTCATATTTCTGGCTTGTACTTATCAAATTTTTAGAAGGCTTGCAGTTTCTGTGATCTTTTTATAGTACTATGGCAAATAGAGATTTCATAAATGCTTCTTAACAATAAATATGCTTTTATGAGTTACCCAGATCAAAAATGAGAGTACCTGGTCTTACATTTTGAAAATAGGGCTATTTTTATGTATATGAAATGTGTCTTCTATTCTCTAATTTTGTATTACTGTTTTACAAACTTTAAAAAGTATGACTTTTTTGAAAACTGTAGCATCATCATATTAAGATACCCGGGTAAATGATGTAAACTTAAATTGCAAAGAGCAATTTGGGTATTTAGATAGCTTTATTAAGTATATGTGCCATTATTTGCATTCCCCAGTGCTGAAAAATTTTCAAAAGAGGCAGTTTTAAAACATACAATTAGGAACTCATCTTAAGACATCTCCTTAAAGGTTACTAGATAGCAAATGTTTGGATCTATCTATTTTCAATCAATGAAAATATCATGGAATTAGTATATGCATATATTTTTGTGAAATGCAACATCTCAAATGCCATGATCTTTTTTCGACAATTTTCACAACCAGGTATAATAATACTGCATGAAATTCTTTTCTTGTTTCTAAATTTAATTGATTTAATCACTGAATTTAAATGCTTGGAAATTGTTCTGCTTGCCGATATTTGAATGCCAAATACATCATCTACAGTTCTAAAATGAATATTGCATTTATATTTAGACAACTTAAAACACTACTTTCTAAATTACCCTAAATAACCCATAGAAATGTCTAGAAAAATTGATAATCATGAATGACAAATGCCCGTTGCCATCAACTTTCAAGTAAATACAACTTTTACAAGGTATACAAAGTGTCAGAGTCTTACTATTTAAATGCTCTTTGTGCAATTGTCTGGGTAATACAAATGACAGCACACAGAGATTAATCTCATGTCTTCCAGAACTCATCACCTTCTTTTAAAGATAGAGACATTGGAGGCAGTGACCTTATTTATATTCAGGGGCAAAATAAATTCAAGTTTTGTCAAGCTTTTTTTTTTTAAGCTGTTATCTCACTTATTCTCTTTAATCAGTTGGTTTGGATTGTCCTTTTTTTTTTTTTTTTTTTTTTTTGAGTTGGAGTCTCACTCTGTCACCCAGACTGGAGTGCAGTGGCCGCTCCTGGCCACCGCAGCCTCGACCTGCTGGGCTCCGGCGATCCTTCCGCCTCAGTCTTCCAAGTAGCTGGAACTACAGGCACGCGCTACCAAGCCAGGCTAATTTTTGATTTACTGTGGAGATGAGGTCTTGACAAGTTGCCCAAGCAGGTCTCGAACCCGCGGGCTCAGGCAATCCACTCACCGCAGCCTCCCAAAGGCGCGGGATGACAGGCTGAGCCACCGAGCCTGGCTGATTGTTTTATTATGTATTGTTATTCTTTGTAATTGCTGGGAGTTTTCCAAAAAATGTATAATAATAATAAAGTCAGTTGATGTAGAGAGACTCACTGACAGCCAATAAGATATTCAGTCTCTCCCCACAGTACACTGAGAAATCATACAAGGTGGGATGAGGGTATGCTTGGTGTGAAGTACAGGGGAAAACTTGTTCTGGGGAAACTGATACATAGTTAGTTTTAGAAGATGATGATGAATAAAAATAATGTTTACACTAAGTATTCACACATGAGGCTGTGCAAAACATACAAGGTAGTGAAATTTGCAATGGCCAACTTTAGTTTTCTAAATTTTAGTCTCTTTGGTCTCACATTCACAATGTTTGTAATATCCAAGTACTTCCTGTATTATTACTTATGCAGGTTATCCTATTACTTAAATTGATTGAGTTTAAGAAGAAAATTTATATTACTATTATAAATAATAATTTTTAAAACTCAGTATCTCATACCATAAAGAGAAGACAATTTAAGTAATAAATACAAAGCAATTAAACTTCAAAATATTCATCTGGATATTCACTAAACCATCTCATTTTCCATCAGTAGAGTCCTTGTTGGAATTTGGAACATACTGACCAAAGAAAAGAATTGGAGTTGGTAAATGTGAATGAAATTATTGAAACTTTCCTGGACAATGTAATTTGTTAATTCATTTTTAAATAAACTTTTGTATAATGGCTACCTGGATAGTTGTATTCATATGCAGTGTAGACAGTCCCTTAATGAAGTTTCAAGCAGAAAGTCCAGCTGCTCCCAGCAGCACCTCCTTTAGCTTATGGCTAATGCTTGAAAAACTCTACGATTTGACTGTAATTACAATAGCAAACATTTAAAGCAGTTGATAGTTTTTTGTTTTATGAAAATTAAGTAATATTTAAAAAAAACAGTACATAAGGAAAATCAAAATTTCATTTTTGCAAATACATTGCTATCACTTTCAATACAGTCAATCTATGAGAATAATGGATACATCAATACAATAGATAATCAATATAATCAAAGTATGAGAATAATGAAATTTTGATGATGACAGTTGCAATGTCATAGTTATCCTATTTTCATTGATTTCCACATTTTGTTTTGGTGGTGTGGTATTGGAAATATCCTGATACAGATATACTGTATATAATTAAATGGTATGGACTTCTTACATCTTACTTAGAGATCTTGAGACACTCTCATTCCATTACTGAAAAGTAGAATAGTTGGACTTGTCTTCAAAGCTAAATCAACTAGAATAACCAAAACGGGTCATATTCCTTAAGAGGTCTTCATTCTTGGTTAAAAAATGCTTTTCAACCGGGCTCGGTGGCTCAGCCTGTAATCCCAGCGCTTTGGGAGGCTGAGGTGAGTGGATTGCCTGAGCCCGCGGGTTCGAGACCCGCCTGGGCAGGTGAGACCTCATCTCTACAATAAATCAAAAAAAATAACCGGGCGTGGTAGCACGCGCCTGTAGTTCCACTGGAAGGCTGAGGCGGAAGGATCGTCGGAGCCCAGCAGGTCGAGGCTGCGGTTGCCGGGAGTGGCCACTGCACTCCAGTCTGGGCCACTGAGTGAGACTTCAACTCAAAAAAAAAAAAAAAAAGCTTTTCAAAGATAGCTTTTTTTTTTAAAAAAAGAAATTTATTTTATCATAATTCTGGAGGATAGAAATCTAAGATCAAAGTTTCAGTAGGGTTGATTTCTACTGAAACCTCTCTTTTTAGACTATAGTTGGCCACATTATCCCAGTGTCTTCACATGGTCTTTTTTTGTACCTGTTTGTATCCAAATTTCTTCTTTTTTTAAGGACATCAAACATATTGGATTAAGATTCATCCTAATAGCCTCATTTTAACTTAATTATCTGTTTAAAGTTACCTCCATTTTCAAAAATAGTGGCATTCTAAAGAACCAGGAGTTAGGATTTCATCTTACGCATTTCGGGAGAGGATACAATTCAGCCCATAGCATTGGAATATCCCTCTGTTTACTCATGTTTTCGTTCTCTCAATAATGTTTACTTACAAAGGTACCTTTTTGACAGTTTTTCACCTTTGACATTATACATTTATGACATAATGTTACTTGCTATCTATTTTAGATATTCACTCAAAGTTTTAATTAGTCAAATTTATTTTATTCTGCATTCATACCTGAAATGTGTCCATCTCATTGCTGCCTCCTTAGCTGCAGTTGTGAGTATGTTTAAATCACAAGTCTCTGATGAAAGTGTACCTGATATACAAGCTAGTGTAAGTCTATTATTTGTGGGAGCTAGTTAACTAATGCAATTTCTTTATGAACAAAAATACATCTAAATATTGATCTCCATTTCCATTTAAGGTACAGGTGTTGCCAAATTGTTTGCACTTCTACTGACTGCTATGTACTGTCTGGTGCTTGTGCTAAACAGAAGTGCCTGCGTTTGCTGAGTTTTCTGGCCTTTTAATTGCATGTGGTTTCCATGTGCTATAGTGGTAATGTGCCCATTTGTACAATTCTACTCATTAAATATGCAAAGACATATTTTTTAATGACCACTGCAGAGCTACAGAATTTCTAATCAACGCCACAGTTATTTATTTATTTATGTGTGTCTATGTAGATAAATGTGGGTGTGTGGGATGTATAACTATCTTTCTATGTAACTAAAGAGAAAAAGGAGGAGAGAGAAGTTTTTTGTTTGTCTGTTTGGAGTTTTTTGGTCTGTAAACACAAGTTAATGATTTAATGATTGCTAATATGAAAAATGTATTTTTATTATAGACTTTTTTATTGTTCCAAGATATGGCAACAAATCTGAACCAAGTTTTTACAGAACTGTTGAAGAATTATAGTCATTGCTCAGTAGAACACAGTTTGAAAAATAATGTTTTAGCTGAAGGCCTTTATAACTTTTAAAATGCAAATACCTTTGCTTTCATTTGCAATCAGTCATTTATACATTAATGTGAATGAATTTATTAGACATCTTTCTGAGGTTAATTCAGAAAAGGGTGGGGGATGAACTCACCAACTGAAAGACATGGGAAAGATTGAATATTAAGGCTAGAAGTATCAAAGACCAACTAGGTCTGATTTATAGTTTTGCTTGAAAACTATGCCATCCATAGATAAAACACTCAATTGTATTTAAAAGCCACATGCACACACATACCCACTCATACACATACACACAGAAAATGTTTAATGAATTAGATGGGTGTGAGTGTGAACATGTTTGAGAAGTGCATCCAGCTGTTTTAGAATATTTTTCCGGAACAAAAATGTCATTGAATGAACAATTTATAATTTTGTTTATCTCTAAATTAAGTCAACAGTGAAATTTCCAACCAATGAGTTTATTAATTGAAGGTCTTATTATGATCTTATAGTGTGAGTGTCCTAAAAGACTTTAAGCAAATGAATTGTGCAGGAGTCCTTGGTTATGTATGGTTTAATATAAATGAGGATTGAATGATTCAAACCTGATCTTGTACCTTTGGTCTATGATATTTCTTTAAATTAAAAGTATAAATTTTAAAAAATTAAATCATTTTATTTAAAATCTCTATTACATGAATTTAATTATCTGTTTCTCCTATTCTCCTCTCCACAAATGAAACGCTAAAGTTTATAAAAGCAAGCATTCATTTCAATAGAGTAAAAATTTAGTTAAGACTTCTGATAATTTTTTACAGAGGCATATCAGAAGTGTTGTTAGGTAACATTTTAAGAAAGTGGTTCCTATAAAAGAAGAAAGTTACATTATTACAATTTCACTGCTTTACTTACATATTTTCTAAGAGTGGAAATTATTAATTTAATTATAAGTTTGAAAAATATTGGGCTAGGGCTATATTTGCTGTATTTCATTCTACAGTAAGCGCTTGTAATAATTTTGCACACATTTGAAAAGGTATTTTGATATAAATATTTCAAATAGAAATATTACCATTCAGGAAAGGGATACATTAAGATATTTGTGTAGATACAGTAGTCAATTTCATTTTTGGTTATTAAGTACAACATTTAATAATCAGCAGAACAAATAAAAAATTAAAACAAAAGCATTTTGAGATAATTTTGGCTGTTCTGTTATAAAATATCTCAAATGAAAAAATATGATAAAATTATTTAAAAGGAAATATTAATCAATACGCAATCATCTTTTAAAAATATTCAGCCCAAAAAGTCACTCTTAGTACTGAGATTATACTCATCCTAAAATAAAACTAATCCAAAATGATAGGCATAGCTGGTTAAGAACGAGAACAAAAAATTGAGCCTAATCAGTCATAAACGTGCTTCTGTTGTTGCTCACTCAATAACAGAAAACTCAAAACCTCTTTAATTTCCACTGTTTTTTCCCATCCATGAACTAAGAAAAATGTATTACCAAGTCAAAAACATGGTATTCCCACTTTCTTCTTTTCCAGTATTTATAGGAATGTGGTTCTAATAGTGCTGTAATAGAAAGCAAGTAAAAGGGAAGAGAGAGTTTTTCCTACAGTTGTGGGCACTGACAGTCTATGACAATCATTGAAACTGGTTTGCCTGTGCTTTATTTCAAACATGCTTTGTTGAAAAGAACATACAGGGGAGGGTAAGTGAGCCCAAGCAGACAGCATGTAAACGTAAAGCTACTGTCCACTACCATTCAAAGTCACCAATTATTTTACATTTTATTTTATTATTTAATTTATTTATTTATATTGGTCCCTTGACACTGTGACCTCTTCAAATTTTGTCCTTGCTACAGTGAGCAGAGACCATATATTTTCCTCATTTCACAGTGCAATCAATGGTATTTCAGTAAATTCTAGAGGGTAAAAGAAATATTATAGGATAATATACATAAATTATTGGGGCATAACTAGTATTAGAATATTGCATTGATATCTTTGTTTATAAAATTTACATGAATTAGGTGCCATGTCCCAATGTGAATTGTATTACAATAGCGTTGATAATTCTGATCCATCATTATTCTCTCCTATTTTGTTAGTTCTTTGCTCTTTATTTCCCAGGTGTCTTATCTGTTATTAACTTTCTGGTAAAATAGCAGCAGTTAATTAAAATCTGTTGTGAAATACTTTAAAACCTTCTATTAAATATAGTACTTAGAAAAATAGCTATGCAAGATAGCTTTGATGTCATAGCTTGACCAAAAAAATAACAAGAATAAAATCTATTATAACAAAACATCCCATCCCATCTAAGATGATCACATTCCAGAAGAACTTAATATACAATATTTTTCTATGTTATTATCCACTAAATACCCAGCATGCATTTTATTTTCTGTGGAAAAAGTTACATTCAAGGGAAAAAAATGAGAGAAAAAAAATCCCTGAAAAATATAACCAGTTTATACATGATTTAGAATTAATTAGGATATAATTTAATTATTATGGGTGTTTCATAATATGAAAAATACAAATGTACATATATTATTATAGTACCATGGAAAACTCTGATTTTCAGGTAGCCTTTGAAAGCGAGATTAATAAGCAATTTAACAGCTAATTGTTAGAAAACTTACCTTGACTTGCAAACTTCAATTCCTTGGCATCTGTGAGCGTGGTCCTTTTGTCGGACCCTTTTTTCTCTATTCGGCGATGGCTTCGTCTTTTCTTAGACTCTCCCCAAAGATTGGACCCTCCATGCATGCTTGGTATATTCAAAATAGCAATTCCTTCCAGAGAGATGTTTATTAAATCTATCTGAACTCCATCACACTGGTCAGTAAAAAGAAAGAAACAGAAACAGTGAGACATTTCATCTTTATCTCTTTGATTTATTCTTTTTCATTTCTATATTTTTAATAAGAGATTTTAAATTCATAATCTTTTCATTTCTAAATAAGCTTTTCAAGAACACTTAAATGTTTACACTAAATGTCCATATAGAAGATAAAGCAGTCACTAACATTAACCAGTTATCCTTAACAGTCCTTAAAAATATTCCAATTAAATCACCTTGTTTATAGAAAACCTTTAGGAGAGACACATATTAGTGTCTACATATAAACCCAGCAGCAAATTTCCATTGTGTTACAAAAGAAGCTAATTCTGGGAAGTATGGTCAAATTTCAGTCAGAGATTTTAATGATTTCCATCTACTTAGAAGACAATGCAAGGCACTATTGGGGTAAAGTAAAGAAAATTCATGCTTTATGATTTCACTGTTTGGGGCAAAGAAAGAAATGGCTTAAAAGACTTTTGTAAATAGTACAAAACAGCAATTCAAAGAGTTCTCAGTCACATTGGCATGATCAAGGATGGTTTCCTGAACTAGATTAAGTAATATGCAGATGTCAAAGGTAATAAGAAGCACAGTTGTTCAAATGGAGAGGGGAAGCCAGGCCGGTGAAGTAAGGGAAATGTCACGAGTAGTCATAAGACTCTTCAATCCAACATGACTTTATAGCTGCTGTAACAATGAAATGAAGGGGAAAAAAAGAAGAAGATTCATTAGTCAGATTTTTTTGTTTGCCGGGTGACATAACACCCTTGATTGGTTATGAAAAATGTAAAACTTACTATCAAATATTTTGTTATATTCAGAGTGGCACGTCCTAATTTTTTGAACTCTGTGTTCATTTCTGCTGATAGACAAGCATGGAGAGTGACAAGAGTGTTATGTATCTTTGGAATTACTATTATTTTTTAATTTGTTTTGAGCTTTCTTATAGGGCAGTTATCACAAATATATTTCAGAAATTGTTCTTCTATTTTAATTATAAGTCAATATGAGAAGAGATAGCAGCATATGACTGTTTTTTAAAAGAACTTTGTTAGAAATATGCATTTCCCAAGTTTAAATGTATCTGCAATGGGATTGTTATATTTACTATGTCTTATTACAGAAAAATTATTGATACTAACTTCACCATACCCTATGGTAACCATGATTTTGAACTTAGAAGAGGCAATGCTCTACCAAAATGATGAGAAATGAAACAAACAAAAAAGCCCTCTCTTCTTCCACATTCGTCTCATCATACTCAATCTAGGATTATATCTTGTTCACTAAAAAATAAAAACTGCGAAATAAAGAAACACATCTTGAGCCTACTTGGCAGGGGTGAAAACAAATTCTAGAGAAAGTGCCAAGTTTTCATTCAATTTGTTTCAACGAGGGGGAAACCAAAGTCTGGATGATGTTTTATTTTCCCCCAGAAACAAGTGCTTTTTCCTTCTTTTCATGTACTAAATTAAGATGATTTCTTTTTACTAAAGAATTCTGCTCATGTGTATACTCACTTACCGCCATATATTCTAGATAAACAGATATTAATTTCATAATTAAAAGTAATCTTGTGTAAATACCCTGCAGGCCTCAATGAATCAAACACATACTGTGTGTCAGGCCTCCCACTGTCTTCAAGTGGAATGTACTGGCTGGATAATTAGATAGTACATATTTTTTAACCTTATTTGCATGCATATTATATCTTTTGCACACTGACAAGCAGCAGTAACAACAAAAGTCAGATTACCACAGGGAATTCCCACAAAGAAGTCTTCATTCCTTATAATTTGCAGCCTAAATTAAAATAATTTGATCTTTGACAAGGATGAAATGTCAAGCAGAAGGGGGTCCTCTACAAGCCACGGCCTGTGGCTTCTGAAATCTGCCTAATTTATGTCAGTCACTTCTTAATACATATTTAAGTATTACACGAAAAAGATGATAAATATGCAATCTGACACCTTTGGTATTTCCCTGCTGTTAATTTATAAAGGTCTGGCTTCCCCCAAACTGACTAAAATCATTTAAATAACAGAAGAATCATGAAATAAGCTGGAATCAGGGCCGGCTTCCATTTTCACTCAATATTGAACACAGCAGGTAGTACACTAAGACAATTATTTGACTAGGCCTTAGAACCCTACTGTGACAAGTTACTTTCAGAATTAGTGAAGGAGGATTCCTTTGTTCATCTGCAGAAAAGGAGAGCATGTCACAAACAGGTCTTTTTTTTTTTTTTTTAAATTGAACCAGCAGAGCTACATGTGACAATTGAAAAACATCAGTATATACTATTATTCATGTTTTCACTTCTCAGTCTTGTCTTGAATGGTTTTGAGGAAACAGAGTAGGAAGCTCTGTGAGACGTGAAAAAAAAAAATTCTCAGCGAGTCTCAAAGAACAATGAAGAACTCTGATGTTCTTTTGAGAGCAATGTACTTAGATAAATTGCTATTTATGAATGATTTGTTTCCACTATTCTTGACCCTAGGCTACCTTCCTCTGTTTGCTTTAACATTATGTTTATTAGTCTGGAAATTTTCAGCGCTGGTTCTGATGGAGACCAGTAATTGTAACGCACCAGTTGCGTGTATGAAAATAAAGCCCAGGTGAAGGCTATGACACAGAAACAAGTTATAGGACTGTGTCCGATCATATTTTCATACCCTTTGAAGATTTATGACTTTTAAAAAGGTAGCTACAGAGGAAAAGAATATAAAAGCTTAAAAGCTTAAAGCCTCAGTTAGTCAATAAATCCCGAATATTTTTATTATGTAGAAAAAAGGTCGTTAACGTATAGTACTATGGGAGCCATTTATAACATGCAACACTGTGATGCCACTGTCCACTCTTTCATTTTAAAATGAAATATCTTATTCCAGAGACACATTTACCTAAAAGAAAAGATAGTGGTTTCAATTGTTCTGCTAATGTGTTTTAATCTTAGTTTACAATTGTGCCTGAGCCACATTATACAAAGGTGTTAAAAACTAGCTTTTATTTGTGCATTTAGTATTTCAGAAGCAGTTAACATGTCATTTGATAGCAATATTCAAAACACATGAAGAATTTTGGAGCAGTCTATATGTGGATAGTGAATTTGATGAAATAAATGAATGATCAATTGCAATTTTTTTAACATGATTCTGATTCTATGTTTATGTCACATAAAAATTATTCACAATTTTACCCAATAAAACTGAAAACATTATAGGTACTTTTAATATCAGGACTGGTAGGGCAGAGACTATGTTTGGAAACTCTGCCCTGTTGCCTGTTAGAACTCTACATTTTCCAGGTTACTGGACAACAAGAATCTTGTCTTTTGAATCCTGCTGGTTTATTTTGTCTTCTTGATGCTACCCATGCCGTTTGTTAATTCTCTAGATCATTTAAATTTGTAGAGGTACCATAATCATTAAGACAAATCAGTATTTGGGGATGAAAATCCTTGGCTTTAAAATGTATCATCCTTTGCAGTTTCGCTGACAACCAAAAGACTGAAGTATCTGAAGAACAGGCTTTCTTATTCTCTCATTAACTTTGCCTATTACATGAAGCAAAGTAAAAATTCATGATTTTTGTGGTTTCCATTCCAAATGCTGACCTGAGTTTTTTAGGTGCACATTCTATCAGTGCTCCAAATACTTTAACACAAACTTGGATTTCAAAATATTTTCTTGTAATTTTAAGGTATTACATTTTATTCTTTATTTCTTTATCTTTTGTAATAAACTTAGACAATAACTGAATTTCTTTACAAGTTTCTACTTATGCATCACTATCTCTTTATATATATTTCGAATTGATTTGTTTCCTCATTAGATTTAAAGATTTTGGCAGTAACATAATTCTTATTTGCCTTAAATTATGAAAGAAAATTTTTATCTCTGCAGTGGTGGTATAATTCATAGGGTTTTGATGAAAACTAAATCAGATAATGCATGTGCATTGCTTAGCACCAACCATGAGGTAAAATTCATAATATATACATCTTAGCTATTATTATTATTCTACATTATTCTTAACATCCCAAATATTTTTTCCTTTGAAAGGAACTTCCTATATGGAAGAAGAATGTGAAATAAAAATAATAATAATAACACATAGAATTTGTATACCCAACCCTGAGTTGTGCCCCACATTTTTAAAATAAAAAAAATTTTTTTTTAAATGAACGCATAGAAGATGGTTTACTTTTGAAAATGCTACTAATAAAGCATATAGACATTGCTTGGGTTTCTGTTGTTACTGAAGCAGTTTATTTTGTTATATATTTTTTCAAACCATAGTAGGCATAATTTTAGGCCAAAAAGGAAGCAACAACAAACAGAATCAAATTTCCGAATTGCTGTTTTTGTTATATTTAATTATGAAGTAACCTGGAGGGTAGAAAGGCATATTCTGCTAATATGATAGACTGGATTCATTAAAAAGTGAGCAGAGGCAGATTTTACATTCACACACACACACACACACACACACACACACACACACACACACACGAAGAAAATGCAACGATACGATGGGGAATGCACACAATGCTGGCTGTGATTCATAAATGCTATTGTTAGTGGTTCCCAGAATGAGCCAGGGACATGGAACTGGAAAGCCAGACTTGAATAACACATAGAAACACGTGTTAAAAAACAAAACAAAACAAAACAAACAAACAAAAAACTTAGTTCTAATGGTCCAGATTTCTTGGAAACATCCGAAATAATTTTATTTATAAGATGTAAAGCTCTGTGGACAAAACTTCCCAATTGTATCATTATTTAGAACTTTAAAAATCAATGTTTTCCACATTTATTTTCATTCAAATATATTTTGCTATATAATACAATATTTTTTTTGCACATTTTTCACTTGTTGACATACATAATATTAATCTGTATATCAATGGTTTTTAAATCTGTGCTCAGGGGTAGGATAAGGTAAGGAGAGATGTAGAAGAATTCAGTCTCCACCTACATTCAACCAAAGTCATACTTCTAATTCTTCTTTAGCTTTCAACTTCTGCTATAGATTTTATTTGAGTATAGGTTTCTGAAGGTAGGAAATTGTCAAAATTCACTATATAAAGCTTTTTAAAAAATAATGATTGTAAGTGAGGGCCAGTGGGAGGCCCAAAATTCTCATGCATGTACACCACTTGTGTACCTAATTCTGACTTGTACCCCACATCTTTAAAATAAAATAAAGGGAAAAAGATAAAAAATGATGATTTTGAAGGTCAAGAGGATGACAGATTTTAAAAATAAATATATTTGTAAACATATAACTATAAATAAAGCAATATATGACATATATAACTATATATACTGCAACTATAACAATATATGTAGTTGTCATATATTGTTATATATGTGATATATAACTCTATATTACTGTATGTTTTCTATAAATCTATATACACACAGTTATCTGCATACATAGGTCATGTACATAACTATATATGTAGCTATATATGTCATATACTGTCATCTATATAACATATAATTCTACATATATGTTATGTAGAATGTACTATACGAGGAGGGGGACTCAAAAAAACTGAAATTATCTCTTGGAGGGAGGTCCCCTTGTAGTACCCTCAGAATTTGTTCCTCCAAATCGAACAGTCAACCAAACTTTTTATCTGGAAGTTTTGAGAAGGTTGCATCACAATTTTCAGAAGAAATATCTCAAGTTGTGTCAAATAGGTGACTGGTTCTTCCACCATGACAACACACCTGACCACACCACACTGAGTGTTCAGCAGATTTTGACAGGCGACTAGTCTTTGTTTCCCCATGAAAAAAGTCCTCAAAGGGAAGCAGTTTTTCAATGGAGCGGTGGAAGTGGTGAAGCAAAAAAATGGCAGAACCCTGAAAGTTGTCAAAATTGACAAGTTCAAACACTGTTTGAGCAATGGGAAAAGTCTCGATAGTTGTATTGCATCAAACAGAGAGTACTTTGAAGTTTAAACATGTAAGAATAAATATACAATTTTAATAGATAAAGTCTGTTTTTTGGGGTTCCTCCCTCATGTAGTTATTATACACACATGTAGTATATGTATAAAAGTTTATGTATTCATATATTGTTTTATATGTAATATAGAAACATGTAACCATTTGGACCATCTATAACTATATTCATATATGTAGTATATGTATATAGTTATTATATACATGCATAGTACATATATAGTTATTATGTATGTATGTATACATGTTTATATGTGTAATATATTGTTTTTATATAGTCATATGTGTACATAAATAATATATATTCAAATATATATCATCATAAATAGTAATCACAGAAAGTCCATGTTGAGCCCAAATTCTTTGCCTTCTGTGAAAAGTGATTATATTTCATTTGAAGTTATAATTTGATCAAATTGTAATAGGCTTTTACCCATTTCATGGCCATCAATTTTAATACCAACTGTTACTTACCAGTTATGATGAGATAAAAATGCAAAAAGACTACATTGGAAGTAGTAATATGTTTGGTACTATTATCAGTAACAGTAAGTTAGAAGTTAGGATAATGAAGAATCTAACCAGGTCCTTATAATCCTATGTGGTGTAACTACTTTTTTTTTTTTTTGAGTTGGAGTCTCACTCTGTCGCCCAGACTGGAGTGCAGTGGCCGCTTCCGGCCACCGCAGCCTCGACCTGCTGGGCTCCGGCGATCCTTCCGCCTCAGCCTCCTTCCAAGTAGCTGGAATTACAGGCATGCGCTACCACGCCCAGCTGATTTTTTGATTTATTGTAGAGATGAGGTCTCACTGCCCAGGCGGGTCTCGAACCCGCGGGCTCAGGCAATCCACTCACCTCAGCCTCCCAAAGGCGCGGGATTACAGGCTGAGCCACCGAGCCCGGCCGGTGTAACTACTTTTGTTTACCAAACTTATTACATGAATATATGCCACTAATGATTTAGTGGTTAGTAGACAATATATGCATTTAGTTTTAAAGTGAAAAGCATTAAAGCCAATATTTCTGAATTCATATCAACTAGTCATTAAGGGTTCATGTTTTATAATTCTGCTTTTTTGGTTTTGTCTTTAGCATTTGTCAAAACATAACTTTTCCTTTTTCTTTAACCCCTAAAATGTCTCAACATGACTGTAATTTTCTTTGATAATGTGTCTCCAAAATTTTGAGTCCTACAATGTCTGCGTTTTTTTGATAGACCTATTTGCTCCAAGTCTTTTAAAAATGTATCTTTTCTTGCTATCTTTGCTCTCTTTCTTGGCATTTCTACTTTCTATAAATGTAATGGGGAAATGGCAACCTTGGGAACTGAAAAAACTGAGTTAATGAATGGGAATGAAATGGAAAAGTACACTTTTTAACCTTTATTCATAAAAGTAAGTACAATTTTAGTGTGCTGTGTTTTAAAGGTTATAAGATATTGAGACCTGAAAATAGTAAGGTTTTTTAATGTATCTTGCAACTTTTTTCTTTTTTCTCCACTGCTTTCTTTTATCTTACATCTTTCCATTCACACAATGCCCAGTAACTTTTTCCTTGATTTCTAAATCTGTATTTCACTTCTCATTTTTTATTCCATGTTAAAACAATCATGCATATGTTTAACTTTATACTAATATTTCAGAGAGTGCTGCATTCCAAATGAGTGAAATAAATGACAATTTAGAATCTTGAGTAACAGTATGTGGATTTCTCAATAGGTATTTCATTTCATGGGCTATGACACAAATATATTAACAACCATGCTCAAACCATATCATAATATTACAAAAGAGATTTCATCTTTCTTACTTCTATTTCGACAGATTCATGAAGTTTCTTGCAGGTGGCTGAGAAAGTTTCAGATGTGCCAAACTCAAAATACCAAAATTTGTTCTTCATTCTGAAAAAGGAATGAAAGAGACAGCTTAGACAATTATCAATAACAGAAGGGTTCTTTTCTAAAATGGCCTAACTCTGTCTTGTATTAGAATAGTAAAAGTATGAGGAGGTGACATCTAAAATGTAATAGATGATCATGTAATTTCCAAAGCCTAAGTGCTGTTGTCAGATTGTATAACAACCACGAATGGATTAGAAGAATGGATTGATCTGACAGACTCAATCAAGTATAATTTTAACTTTATTGGTTGATAAGATTTTTAAAAAATGACTTTAAAGTTCATAATTCTTAGCTTGTTCTTACGCAACTGGAATTTATAATTTATCACTCTGTTATCATAAAGAGAAGAAATTGGAATTTGTTTTGGGGAAAAAAAAGCAAAGCCCAACATACTAACTTTTTTCTAGATGGCCAAGTATTCATTAGAAATCAGCATGTTTGTATAACATACTAAAAAGAAAAAAATACAATGGTTAGCCATAAAGCTAAAATTTAGTAACTTTGAGATAACCATTACTTATTTTGTAAGATATTGTCTTCTTTCATATGAACAATAGTGAGAAAATGTGATACATGATGAAGAGCTGAGAAAGTAATAATATATAAACATAACAAAATATGCAAATAAAATATAGTTTAAAATATTTTAGTATTCAATCTTAAAATAAAATGTTCAAAATTTACTTTCTCCTAAGACTCAGTGATGATATCTTTGGGTTTTTTGTAAAGTAATTAAATTTATAATTGCTTAATGTAATTTTATAAAAGTTGACTAGATTTTTATATTATTCATATTGGATTTTAAAATTCATTCTTATGAAAAATGTGATTTTTAATTATACATAATTCTAGTAAGGTACCATATCCTTAATCAGAAGAAGATATAAGTACAATGAAGACATACTTTCAACAAAGAAATTTTTGTTAGAGTATTCAAATATATAGCTCACATAAAATTAAAATATTGTGTTTGACTTATAAATATTAATATGTGACTCTCACATTAGAATGTAAAACATTTTGATAATTAAAAAGACATTTGGCAAGGACCTCACTACTTAATTCAATCCCATTTTTGGTTTGGAAAATGACATTCAGCCTAATAGTGTGCTAAATATTATACTATATTGAATAGAGTCTATGATATAAAATTACAAAAGTAATCTTATACTACCTATATAGACATATTAAGTAATATTTAGGATCACACAGGCTTTATTTGCTTACAAAATTTTCATTAAAATCTGAGGAACAATATAGGTTTCATAAGATTCAAGCACCATGACTTCTTATCCTTTTTTTTTTTGAGTTGGAGTCTCACTCTGTCTCCCAGACCAGAGTGCAGTGGCCGCTCCCGGCCACCGCGGCCTCGACCTGCTGGGCTTCAGAGATCCTTCGCCTCAGCCTTCCAAGTAGCCAGAATTACAGGCACGTGCTACCATGCCCGGCTAATTTTTTGATTTTATTGTAGAGAGGAGGTCTCGCCTGCCCAGGCGGGTCTCGAACCCACGGGCTCAGGCAATCCACTCACCTCAGCCTCCCAAAGGCGTGGGATTACAGGCTGAGCCACCGAGCCCGGCTGACTTCTTATTTTTGCAAGAATATTTTGCGTAAGTTATGACCTGATTTTACATATGTGAGTAGATATACATAGATGATAGAGATAGAGCAAAGGTAAACATATAATAATATGATTTGTCAGCTTCTACCTATATACAAATCTATATTTAAGCTAATACAAATATCTACTTTACAGAATATATATTTTTATAAATGTGTACACTGACTTGAGTTGTATAAAATTATTTTTTTTCCTATTGATCTGTCTTTCTGGTGAAAAATATATCATTCTCTAGATTGAAAGGAAAATATTGATTTGAAGTCATTCTTAGTGAATGTTTTATTACTGCTAGAATTGTCTTTCTATATTTAGCAGATTTTCTAGTTACATTTTTGTACTGAACCTTTCTCCAGACTTTCCTGAATTCATTCATTCATCCATTCATTCAACAAATGTGTAATGAGAACACGCACTTCTATATCTTCCTGAATTAACTTCGAAAGATATAAACATAAATGTAATCATCTAAGCTTCCAAGCAAAGAAAATTGTTATAAGAAAAAATTGTTATAAGATTGTGGGCATATAAAATAATAATAAAGTCAATTCTCTAAATGAAATACGAATGAAGTACTCTTGGAATATGCTTCAGTGTTTCAACTTATTTTACTTCAAGGGGTCCAGAAAATTTTAGAAGAAAAAAAATGACAAGTTTTTTGTATCTTTAGGAGTACAGTATGAATTAAGTGAATGCTGATTTGCAGACTAACAAATTTGGTAGGTTCTGTTTCAGAATATGTAAGCCGAATTAAAAGTTTTAGGCTTGATTTTACAGATATTAAAAAGCCGGGAGCATTTATTAGCAGTGGGTGACATGGCCAGCTTTGTTTTATTGGCAAATAAGTCTAGCAGAAGTGAAAAAGTGGGCTGGGATGTTGAAATGCTGGTGCTGTCAAGAGAAATGTGGTTATTGGGATAGTCTAAATGAGATATAATTGAAGGCTTAACCCAAGTGGCAAGAGAGATGAAAAAGAGAGGCTCAACTCAAGAGAAATAAATGAAGTAGAATCAATAGGAACTGGTGATGTTTGATTATACTGATTTGTGCCATTCCTAAGTGATCTCTGAAAGCACATGTTGAAATACCAGAGTCTCGATTCAGCATTAAAAGGGCTGTGGGCTTATATTTTGACAGATTCTGTGATCCAATGTATGTTGTATTATAGTTTGCAAATTAAATATATGAATTACCTATAAATGATTATCCCCTATTTTTTTTCTATTATGTCAATCAAAGTTCTTCATAGCTTAATTAGGATGATGTGGACCTTCTATAAGATACACTCACTTTAGCAAATATATCACAGGAAACAGAAATTCGGAGAATTTACATTCAGCCTTTATTCACCATATTAGTTAGCATTACTGCTCATGTGCAAAAGCTACTTTAAATTCTCCATTATTACAACCATTTTATGTTTCACTTAGATAAATATATGGAGGTAATAAAAAGCACATAGTATCAGATTCCACATGACAAATTAAAGGCTGTTAAATTTTATTTTTTTCAACCCAACTAGTTTTAGGTTGTAGAAATGCAAAAAAGCACATTTGCGCATGTATGCTATCTATTTTTATGACTCACATTAAAAAATGATTCAAATAATTCAAACTCAAATTTGTTAGAGAAAACATAGCTTTGGACTCTAAGAACACAGTAACTAGAAATTTAATGTGTTGTGAAATGGTCAAACCAAAGTCAAATTTATCATATTCTTGGACGGATTTTGTGATTCTAGAGAAAATGACAAATGTCCTATAAACTTCAAAAAAGAGTTATTCATATAATTATGACTTTAATAAATATAGTAAACCCTACTTCAATAAATTTAATTGTAAATCTACAGGTTTCGGTTTAATATTCAGGGGTTTGAATACTAGATATATTCAGGTAAAGATGAAGAAATAGTTCCCATTTACCAGGCATTTTTTTTTTTTTTACCAACAGTAATTTGGCATCTTTTACATATTCTCAAAGAAATGTGAGCTAGCAGAGGTTCAAGAAAAATCATACTTATCATTATGAAATTTAGTTAATATTTAGTTACCCAAGTTTTTAACTTTCAAATAGGTAATTTAATTTCTAGCAATATATTTACCTTGGCATTTCTCTTCCTGGCTTATATGTTTTGCATTTTGAGTTTTATCTGTTATGTGATGTTAATGCAGCAAACATAAAACAAAACAAACAAAATGTAAAGGACCAATGCTTCTCCCAAAAAGAACACAAAAGAATCTAATGGGTACGAAGCTCCTTTCCAACAAAGATGCAATGTAAGGAGAGGGATGAAATTGTCTTACTTGAAAAAACTCAAAATTCATAAACACAAAAAAGTTTTAATTCAGTGAAATTATTCTTAAGTTAAAGATCATATTTTATACTACAAGTGCATTTGTTTTATTATTTTTTATGTTTTTAGTGGAAACGTAGGTAATTTCATTCAATCTGTATAAAACAGAAGAGACTCCTATAAACACTTGAATCCCTTTTCAAGCATTTTCAGCCAAGTGGTTGAATCTACATTGTATGGATAACATGCTCAACAGATGAGAAAATGAATCTCTTTTGATCTTTGCTTTTCAAGTAAACGCAAAATCATAATGTCTTAAGTAGCTTAGTTAACATGGAATGAAACAAATGCTTTTTTTTACTTATTAAGGATGTTCCAAAAATCTCATCTTTTTCATTATCTTGTTATTAAGTATTTCAACAGTCATCTTGAATCTGATCTTAAGTAATTTTCTCATGAAGAACAAAGTTTCTTAAAATTCAAAAACATTATTTTAATACTAAAACTCAGTCTCACAATTCTATGGCATACCCATGAATCTTAGCAGGAATCTGGACTTGACTATGTTGGTTAATGAGAGACGTTGACTTACAGCAATACTGCAGGGAAAGTGTTTAAAGTGGTACATTTATGTCATAGAATCAGTTCAGTTTTATTCATTTTTTTCATTGCCAAGAAACCATTACACTAAACATTGGTTACAGCGTTACTCATTTATTCCTAAGTGTAATGAGGTATTACTTTTAAACTACACCACATGCCAAATGGAAGGGCCCCAGTGGAACTTGATTCACCAGCAAGTAAGTGGTGTCTCAAAACAGCAGCTCAAGGAAGGAAAAGCACTCACAGAGGAACTGCAGGAAACATAATGCTGACAAGAGGCCTTGCCAGTGAAACAACCACAGGTTAGAGTAGGGAAAAAGTAGTTTAAGTTTTTCATCACTTCTTGATGTATCCTGGGAAACCATGTGCCACCACTGTAAACGATAGTAACAGGTGTTTGTTAAGTACTAAGTCTTCACCTAACTTGAATAATATCTGCCATTTATTTTTTTCTTTGGATTGGCAACTGTAAGTTCACCAATAAATTAGTTATTAAAAAGGTTGTTCAGAGTATAAAACAATGAAAATGAATGGGAACTTTTACTCCAGTGTATAAAAATTATAGTATTAAATTTAAGCACGTAGAAGTTACATATTTGTGTGTAGAAACTTGAAGCTAAGAATTTTATGGCAATTGCTATTCCTATGAACATAATAGTGATGGAATTGACCCTATGTCCTACATATGTTATAAAAGGACCTCCATTTTCTCCACTTTATTTAAACCCTCAAATTCATGCTATTTTTGTTCCTAGAGATGAATATGTTTCTCAGAGTAAGAGAATAATGTTGACAATATTATCTGTTAAGGAAGAAGCACTGCAATAATGACTACAGTGGGGACATTTAATACTCACATCAAAGAGAGCAAACATTTTTCATGCTTCCCCACAACAAGTAGAGATATAAATTTTCTTAAATGACATGTAAAAATGACTGTCTCATGCTCATTCATAAGACGTGCTTGTTAGGTCCCAGGGAGACAATGAAACAAGCTATAGAAACTTCAGACAGAACCATATAATACTCCATCTTAGTTTGCAAATAAAAAAAGACGGATATTCTATAAATATAATTTTTAACTGGAATTACTTATACAAGAGTAGAAAAAACTTTTCATACATAAGTATACGAAAAGAATGCACCCAAGGAACAAATATTTTAGTATTGTTTTCAATTATTTCAACAATTCTCTATAAAAAAAGAAAAAAAATGTAGTTATATGAGTGTTTATATATATATGAATTTTCTATCATAAAACTAATCAATGGTTTCTTACCTAAATATTCTCTTTTTTTCTCTACTTTGTATTATACATTAAAACTAATTAGCAGATTAACAATGGAAAAGTATAAAAGCAGCAGTGATGTCACACTGCATTCATACCAATGAGACATACATACATAGTAAGTCCTAAGAGTCGCGATGTATTCATAATTAATTGAAATATAAAATTAAGCTATCAGATGTTTAAGCAATGACAACCATGTTGAGAACTGAATCTCTTTCAATAATAACTAGATCTTTACTATTATAATAATGTTTCATAATAATAAAATTTTCCCTAAGAAATTTGCTAGGAAGATTGAATTAAATTTATGATAGCAATAATTGTTATTGTTACTGAGCATAGTACTGTCTCAGATGAGCCCAATGACACTCAGAAGAGATTCTCCCAACATTTCATGGGAAGTAGCAAAATCTAACTTAAGAAATTCTAGCTTTTTTCCCCATAATATCTCTCATTAAATACAATAATGAATGCAGCACCACTGGAAACTTTTTTCTAAGCTGCAAGAAAAATGTTATAGGTCAGATGGGTCATCATTAGATGACATCTTTGTTCATATTTTTGTTTAAGTGCTTTTATTTCCCTCTCCTGAAATAAGCCAACTAAAGATGACAATGTAACCTGGAGTTGACTAAATAGAACATGAGGGAAGTATAATGTGGGTGTCTAGGTAAGATTTCCCTTCCTGACAAAGAGATACATACAAAGTGAAGGCTCTGCCCCTCTGTTCCTGCCTTTTTGCATTTTGTCAAGGAAAAATATAATTGGAGATGGAGCAGCCATCTTGTCCCCATGAAGAGAAAGGCAAGAGAGACCCTAGAATGACCCAGATTCCTGAAAAAGTTGAACTGCTTAATAAGCCACCTTGAAGCAATCTATCTCAGGATTTCTACTTGTGTGAGATTTATAAGTAATATCTTACTATTTATTTTGTGTATTACATTACTTGCAGCCAAAAGTACACTCACAACACACTTTAGTATATGTTCTAAAAATAATTCATATTACCGAGTTGTTTATAAATCCTAAATGAGTTGATATATTTGTCATATGATATTATTTTCCTAAATGTGCAACTTTTATTTCAGTTAATGTGGTGTTATTTGAAATAAAGAAGTTAAAGTAGAAAATTTTTGTTCTGCACAATTCCTTGTTCTAATCTTGGCCTAAGATAGGCAATTAGCACTGAATATGCTATCCTCATCTGATTTTCTGACCTCCTAAGTTTCCTAAGAATTATCTGTACACTTATATGCTTGAAATAATTTTGGACACAAAACATAAAACACTCCTTTATGTAGTGTCCCCAATTTGCAGGTGATGCTTTTATAATTGCCAATGAAGTCTGTGTAAGCAGCTAGCAATTTCTATGCTTCTCACCTTCCCCCATTCTGTATCCAATAACTTGTATCCAATAACTTAGGAAAAGTGTCACCTTGTGACACCTGAATTAATACAATATTTCATACTGCCTGAGATTATCTACAGAAGTATTTAAGATATAATATTTCTCTTATTTAAAAATAGGAACATATAGATCCTAGCCAAAGTTGATTGCAAAATGTAATAAAGTATACATGCTTCTTTATAAAAAGAAAGCTGTAGGTTTTTTAATTGAATTATCTTGGTCATAAATAGAAAGTGTTTACCACACAAAATTGTCTTGAATAAGTTTAAAAACAAAAAGGACACTACAAACGTGAATGTTAGCATGTTTCCAACCTAGATCTGGACATCAGGGAAAGTTTGCATGCTCCTCTCCATGATAGAATAGAAATTCACTTATTCAACATTCTGAGCACCTACTGTAGGTACAAATACTGTGATAGGCATTGGAATTGCATTTATACACAGGGCAGAAAAGGTGTCTGTTTGCACAACACTTACTTCGTATCAGAAAAAAATATAATAAACTAGGCATATAAATTGTGGTAATTGCTGAAAAGGAGACACATAGGATGATATGTGTTTACAAAATAAAAGGGAATAGAGAGACTTCCTTAAGTGAGGAAATTGATCATACTTTCCAAAGACTAAGTAGTAGAGTTACTCAATTCATCACCCCTCTTTTGCTCTAATTCCACTGTCACTAAGCAATATGGAAGTTAATTTGACTTTCTACGGATTCTAATTTCATTAATGGAATGCCTTAAATTATGGAATTGCATATTTGACTCTCTGGAAAGAAATAATCGCCTCCTCTCTGTATTAAGCGGTGTATATATTTTATAGTCGATAAAACTGAGCAAAGGAATGAGAACCTGATCATCTCTGGGTGCCATGATTCAACAATAATGTTTCTTCATATACTAAGATGAGGGTAAGAACCTGAACTATGTATGAACACATAACCAGAAGATTGCCTACTGAAAAGCCTTCTGAGGCAGAAGGAATAACAAGCTGGGTAATACTAATTGAATATGTTGAGCTACATAGTGAAAGAATTGCTTGCTACATCCCCTTTCTTTCTGCCATTCACCAGTTGACTTTCTTGGCTCTTGCTCACTCTCTTTCTGTCTTCCTCTCCCATCCCTATTTATTAGTTTTTACTAAATGCACTAAATCAATTATTTAAGCACCAAGTTCAAGAATATAAAGTTATTTCATCGTAATAGAGTTCAACAGATATTTTAAAAACACCTACTATGTTTCAGGAAATTAATTCATAGTAAAGAAAGCTCAGATATTCCATTCTGACTCTTAGACAACTCTTCACAACTAGAATATACGTTGATTGGTACCGTTTTAAATCTAACAAATATTTGAAGCGTCTCACCTTATTTAATAATATTTGCTTTGCCTATTAAAATATAAATGACACTTAAATTATTAGGCAAAGCAGTTTCAAAATGCCACATAGGGAATTCAACATGTGAAAAAAAAGATTATACATTTTTTTAAAAAAAAGCAAATTTACTTTCATCACTGAAGGCCCAATAAATACTTCTCAATAATCCTCAGTGTTATAGAATAATTTTTCATCAATAATTATATATTTTTAGAACACATTATATCCTACCACATTTTAACCTGTGTCTCCTGACCAGTTTTTAGTAGCTGTAGTTTGTAAAACTTGCAAAAATCAAGAAAAAAATTACACCTCTCTAGCTCCTTCACACATTATTTCCCCTACCTGTATTCTGTGACAATTACCACAGCTTCACAACTTAACAAAAATACTTCTAATAAAACTTGTTTCTATTCTCTGAGAATTAGTTAAGTATTTTACCTTTTGTTTCTCTTCACACATCAGCAGTCTTTTTCCAATTCTTTAGCAAGAAGCACAACTTTGCATTTTAAAAATGATGTTCACCTTAAAATTTGTCTCACACTAGAACTAAAAAAAAAAAAAGAACAATTCTCCTTTCTCTAAGACTATGGAGGAGTAGTTTTACAAACACATTATCACATAAAATGATAGGGGATAGAAATCAGGCTACTTGAATTATATTGGAAGTATTGATATTTTTAATCAAATTGAAGAATTATATAGTCTAACACATGAATCAGTACATCTATTATTATTTAGATTGCATGTTTTGTCACTGATTTACATCTTGAGGGACTCAAATGACTCCCTGAAATATCATGATCTGTTTTTGTTTCCAGTCATGATGCTATAATTTATATAAAATATTCAAGCTGACTTGTACATGAACTAATTGACAGATGTAGGCATTATCATTTGAGGATTAATCATTGTGCTGGGATATTCAAGTACATGTTGGATAATTCTAAGGTGGATGTGAAGGAATCATTCCCTCTCCTTTTCTCTCCAATATTATCTACTGCTTTAGTTCTAATATATGCCTAGCCCTGTACTGTTTTCTCCTATTTGAAAGTATGTCCACATAAGCAGATAATAAATAAAGAAGAATTTCAATTGGAAACATTTTTATAAGATAAAACTAGTTTCAATTTGCATTACTGTCAACAAATTCCCAAACCACCATTTTTTCCTATATTAAAGTACTAGCAACATGTTGTGTTCATTTACCAGATGTAAATAAAAAGTGATCTGTATTTTTCCATGAGTCAGAACAAAGTGAGATTCTTGTCCACAAAAGTAGTACTCCAATCTGTTTTTTTTTTTTTTTTTTTTTTTTTGAGTTGGAGTCTCACTCTGTTGCACAGACTGGAGTGCAGTGGCCGCTCCCGGCCACCGCAGCCTCAACCTGCTGGGCTCCAGCGATCCTTCCGCCTCAGCCTTCCAAGTAGCTGGAACTACAGGGGCACGCTACCACACCTGGCTAATTTTTTGATTTATTGTAGAGATGAGGTCTCAGGCAGTTCCCCAGGCAGGTCTCAAACCTGTGGGCTCAGGCAATTCACTCACCTCAGCCTCCCAAGGCACGGGATTACAGGCTGAGCCATCGAGCCCGGCTAGTACTGCAATCTGAATCTAGATACAGTATTGAAGTCATCGCATTCTGAATATGATTGTTTATTTCTGGTTGTTCATTTGGGTTAATGACTCATGTAGAGATGCTTCCTATTCTGAACAGATAACTGAGATTAGAGAAAATATCTTATTGTCATGTTGTACCAGTCAATAAGGAAACAAAATCTCTTGGAGGTTCTTTTTGTTAGGTGGCCAAATATTCATGAAATATATCAAACAGATTATTTTTTTTCATATGCTTTAGTGTCCCTCAATCTTGCCAGAGTTTACTATTATGGATTCATGGAACAACATATGTGAGCAGGACTCTATTTCCTATTTATCTGTTTATCTAAAAATGTGCACTCTAATCATTTGAGACAAATGAGAACAAACAGTAACTTTTTAGGAACATAAAGGGAAGACAGAAAATAATGCCTACTATTTTTGCTCATTCATTCGTTCCACAAAAATTTACTGAACACCTCTTATGCAACTATTCCAATTTCTGGAAATGTGTTGATGATTAAATAGATAAAAGTTCCTGCCCTCACATTGATCATACCTGTTATTTACCGAAATGTGAATTAGATTGCCTTATCACATAGCGTTAATTATCACATAGCGTTAATAAACCACTCTCTCCACCTCTTCTCATTCTTTTTTAATCTATGTTTTCCACTTTTAATTGTTTTTGCTTTCTTTTGTTTTTATTATTTACAAACCTTTGTATCGAGGGCTGATTTCCAATATATAGACAGAAATACAGTTTTCAACAGAGCTGCTCTATTACATACAAACGCCTATTGATGCAGAAGCAGGTCATCTACGAATGGGTTAGCATCTTCCCATTCTTGAAGCAGAATGTATACACAGTGAAAACCCAAAATAAAATGCAGCAGAAACATAAAACAGTTAACTAAGCCAACTTCTAGCCTGGTCATTATATTAAGTGACAATTGCATTTATAATTACTGAATGGATTATTATTATCATTTATTTTTTATTCTATTTGTTTGTTTGCTTATTTATTTATTTATTTTTGAGTCGAAGTCTCACTGTGTCACCCAGACTTGAGTGCAGTGGCACAGTGCTCATGGCCACTGCAGCCTTGGCCTGCTGGGCTCAGGCAATCCTTTCACCTCAGCCTTCCGAGTAGCAGGAACTACAGGTGCGTGCCACCACGCCCAGCTAATTTTTAAAATTTATTGTAGATATGAGGTCTCAACAAGCTGCCCAGGCTGGTCTCGAACCCATGGGTTCTGGCCATCCTCTCACTTTGGCCTTTCAAAGTGCTGGGATTATAGGCGTGTGCCATATCACCTGGTATTATTTTTTATTTTTTTATGTTAAAGATGTGGGGTACAGTTAAGGATTAGGTATACAGTTCAGGATTAGGTATATAAGTGGTCATCGTACAGGTAAAGTTTGGGCCTTCCTTTGGTCTCCACTTTGCCTGGTTTGAGATCAGGTACCCTTATTGATGTTGTGTCCCTCCACCACCTACCCCGTATCCTGCTACTGCCAATCCCTTTCTTATAGTATTATGGTAAATGTTCAGGGTCTGCTTATGGGTGAGAACATGTAGTGTTGTGTTCTTTGTTTCTGTGATAGATCACTGAGCATGATGAACTCTAAATAAATGGATTATTTTTGAATAAAATGATAGATTGCTTAATTTCATTGTTGTATGCGTCTCTCTGTGCTGCTGCTTCTCCCTGCAGAGGTAAACCTCTTCCTGTACTCCCCTGAATCTGGACTAGCCTTGTGACTTTGACTAACGGAATGTTGTAGAATGATATGTGAGCTCTACAGTCTAGACCTCACAGGGCTTGTTAACACCACCTCTCCTGCCTATGGCATTGTCCTGAGATCTCCATGTTAAGAAGCCCAGCATGGAAAATGCCCAGGAGAGGGAGACTTAGTATTCTTGCTCCAGCTCTTCTACCCATTTATGACAGCTGAAGAGCTGCCCAGCTAATCTACATACATATGAGAAATGATACACTGTTGCTGTTTAAAGCCACTAAGTTTTAGTGTGGTGTGCTATGTAGAAAAAGTTAAAAGACACAAAACCCCATTATATACCGGACACTGTGCTAAGCACATCTACAAAAGTCAGCAAAAGCTTTCATAAATTCTGCCTATGGGTCTCTACCCTGTGGTGCAGTTGGAAAGATACTAGTTGTTTAAATAATCCCACAAATATTGTGAGATTGCTATGGTAATATATGAAAGAAGGAAAAGTAAAAATATTTCATGAGAGGTCATAATCACCAGAAAATAAACACATTTATGACACAGGTGATTATAAGTGCAAAGGCCCTGTGATAGAAACAAGTAGATGCCAGAAACCAACAAAAAGGTGGCCATTTAGCATGGAATTAGAATGTTAGTTCATTGGGAGATAATATTGTGATGGTAAGTTAGGGCCAGATACTAAACTGGATAGCATATTTGTCTTATGAAGAATACTATTAGTAGCAGCATTTTATGAAAAAAATACAGAAAATTTGTGGAGTTTTTGTAAATGTGCATTTCTCGTTTTTGAGGCAACTGCTGCAAGAACTTTCAGGAAATGGCAGCAAAACATGCTCAAAAAAAAAAAAAAACCAGCAGACAGAGTGCTTGAATTTCATTATTAAACCTTCTTTCATATCTAAACCCTCAGAGTTGAAACTAAGTAACCTAAATAAATCTAATAATGAAAATGAATTAGAGAGAAATGAGCTTTGGTAATTGTGGTTGTCTTTCAATTCAATGATTAGACTCTTACAAAGAAGAAAAGGAATATGGTAGGGCAGTTAAATATAGTGTATAACCAGAGAAATCAACAAGTCCCTACTGCACAGCTTAGCTCTGTAATATGTGGTCATCAACTTTATTAATTCATTGTAATACAAAGAGCATGCAGAATTTTGAAAGGGTGATAAATTTTTCAAACTCTATTATTGTTCTCATATAAGAAAAATGTCAAGTGAAAAAATAACAGTCAATTATTTTCAATCAGATAAAAACTAGTGAAATATTTCTGTTGGAAACTAAGTATTGCTTTCTCTGAGCTCTACAAATACAGACATAGCAACGAACAACCCTGAAGTTCCCCTCCTTTGCCTAATAGACTCTCAATAAAATTGTTGCCCACAAGTACTGGCAAGTGACCAAAATGCAGAGGCATTTTGGGGGATTACTGATCTAAGCAATAACCCCTTAAAACAAGGTGAGCACAAAAAAAGAAAGAAGAACAATTCTGTTCTTTTTGTTACATTCAATCATCACAATACAGTAATTTTCTCTCATCATCCATAAATCTATCATCTCGCTAATACTTAGGTAAAATCATTTTCATTGTAGCACATAATATATATTAATAAGCTACTAGACTTTTTCTAATATTCTACTTTCCTCTCCACTTTAGATTTAACAATCATATAATAATCACTGTTCTGCTTGCGAATAAATCATATGCAATAGTAAGGAAATAGCTAAGAGGGAGATGCCGCCCATGAGAGATTTAATCATAGGAAATGGCTGACTTTTTATTTCCAATAACCATCTGCACTCATGGTAAATCAGGTGCTAATGAAGCTCAGGCCCAGACTGCACAGGAGCATAAATCTCAAGCACCAAAAGTCGTGGAGCAACAGACCTCAGAAAAACAGAATTTTCTAAGGAAGCACACCAAGATTATCATATAGAAGGTCACCATCTGCAAATGTGTCACATAAATGAATACATTTGGTAGTCCTAATACTACTTTATGACACTGGCTGTAAACATCAAATCTGTACTTTTTTTGTGAAAACTTACCACTTTCAAGTATTACAATCATTTATGGCTTTATATCTCCTTGAAAGCCAACATCTTGAGGGTAGGGTCTATTCATTCCAGTTTAATTTTTATCTCCTTTGTTGTTCTTTGTGCTTATAAGTACTAATATTTGGAGAACGAATAATGGGAATAAAATTACTCATTGTGGAATCCTACTTTTAAAGTAGAAAAGTTCTTCAATTCCCGCCCCCCCCCCACACACACCAGGGGATCAGGAAGCCAAGTCTAAATTGAGTAGAATTTGTACCAGACACAATTTCTTTCAAGTATTGTCTTCTGAGATTCAATCAATATGTCTATTATCTCCTAGGAGTTTTTGTCTCTCAGTCACCACCATCCTTAACTTCATGCCTTGCTCACTCATTGTTGGAGCTATATGCATAACAGAAATCAGAAAAGAGTTAAAGGAAGAAAGAATAACAGAGAACCTACAGTAGCAAGTCAAATCTGTGTCATTTAAAAAAAGGTTGAAATCTGAGGCCCTGACAAAATATTTAATTTTTTTCCATATGCTACTTTAAAACATGGACCATATCGTCCCCTGTGAATATTCATGATTATAATCTTTTTTTTTTTTTTTTTTGAGTTGGAGTCTCACTCTGTCGCCCAGACTGGAGTGCAGTGGCCGCTCCTGGTCACCGCAGCCTCGACCTGCTGGGCTCCGGCGATCCTTCCGCCTCAGCCTTCCGAGTAGCCGGAATTGCAGGTGCAAGCTACCACGCCCAGCTAATTTTTTTAAATTTTATTGTAGAGATGAGGTCTCGCCTGCCCAGGCGGGTCTCGAACCCGCGGTCTCAGGCAATCCACTCACCTCAGCCTCCCAAAGGCGCGGGATTACAGGCTGAGCCACCGAGCCTGGCCATGATTATACTCTTAACCATTTGCAAATAATACAAAAGCAAAGAACTGGAAAACCAGGTAAAGGCGAGTGTGGGATCTCTATTCACACTTAAACGAACTCCAGTTCTGCACCATCCACACGTTAACTTGGCCTCATTTTTCTCCACTAGTTCCCGCGTATGCAGAAACCCCAGGGAAGTGCTAAAAAGTCTTTCCTCTCTCCTTTGCGAAAATAAAGTTAGAAAGTCTTTTTAAAAATCTAGTTGCTAGAGCCAATTAGTCTGCAAATAACTTTATGAATTTCATGAGGTGAAGACTTAGAGCAGTGGCCCTTGATTTTCTGTGAATCATGGATACTTAGGGAATTTGATGAGTCATCAATCTTCTTTCCTGAAATATACACATGACATGCATGTACAGTATTATGCCTAAAATTTCAAGAGTTTCATTGTCTTGAAATCAATTCATAATGGCCAGGATTATGTAAATCCGAAATTCCATCCCTAGCTGGACTTGCAAACTGGAATATTGACAAAGATTTTAGGTGGTATGCATCATACATGACAGACCTTGAAAGTAGATTATTTTTTATTTATTATTTAAAGTTAGTTGGTACCAGAATTTACCATGAGAGGTCACAAATATTTTCAAACTGTGTTTTCATATATTTACATAAAATCTATACAAAACAAAATGATGACTCTTTTCACTTAACATTGAGAAGACAGGCAAATTTTACCATTCAGTGCGTGTTGGAGGGTATGATAGGCCGAGTTTTATCCACTTAAGGTTATGAGATACTAATAAGAATTCATGGAAACAAAGATTTGAGTACTATATTACCCATTCATAAGTGGACCCTGAACATTATGATGATACCATAAGAAAGGAATTGGGAGAATTGGGACACTGCCAGGGGAGAAGGGGCACATAACATCAGTAAGGGTACCCGCACTTTACCTGTATGATGACCACTTATGAACCTAACCCTGAATTGTACTCCACATCTTTAAAAGAAAAAATATTCACAAAACTGTAGTTGCTTACTTTTGCTGAGTGAATTTTAACCCTCAGAAACTAGTTAGTCAATACTCCTGCTTCAGGCAAATTTACATTGCTGTATTCCAAATGGCATTGGTATTTGGCCTATGAAAACCGAATTTGCTGTTAGGAACATTTGTGTATATGTTCTACAACATATTATTTTCACATTTACTGCTTTCTTCTCTTTCATTTGTCTTAATACATGGCAAACAATTTATCAATCTGTGTTTCATAATAAAAATTATTGTACCTGAAGCCAAATCCAGTATATTTGCAATTTAGCAGATAATATAAACTGAAAAGCAATCTTGTGGTATCTAACATTAAAATTAGGCACATTTCTAAAATAAAATTTATTATTAAAGATAGATGCTAGTAAAACTTAAGTATTAATTTTGGATGTAAAGTTTTCTTCAAAGATATCCTCTACAACGGAATATACTTTCATAGTTATATACTTTATTTTATTAAAACTGTATAAGAAAATTAAAAACAAGAAAAGAACATACAATTTCTGATATAGTTTGTAATCTTACTACAGACGATCCCCAACTTACTTAGTCTGCGTTGTGATTTTCCTGCTTTACAATGGTGTGAAAGCACTGTACATTCAGTAAAAATCACACTTTGGATTTTGAATTTTGCTCACTTCTTAAGCTGCAGACATGCAGGACAATACTCTCTTGTGATGCTGGGCAGGAGCAGCAAACCACAACTCCCAATCAGCCCAACTATCTGGAAGTCACTGTTTTTTGCAGGCTACTTGTTAACCCTGGTGCAGCACTTTCTGTCATATTCAAAGCATGTCTTTTCAAATACTGCTGCTCTACTCCCAAATGATTCTCCCAAAAGGATCCATGTTTTTGTTTGCTTCAATTTGTGAAATAGTAACTGTTATATTGAATAAAAATGACTGAAAGAATGCTATCGTAAAGGCAATAAATGTTGAAGTTGTCTTTAACTGTATTCTGAGGAATTAGTTCTTTGCCCAAATTAAAGTTTCAGTTCAGTAATGAAAATTATTTATTATATGTGAAAATAATTTAGTTTCTTCTAAACTCCTAATCTAATTTAGAGTTGAGGTTTCATCCTGGCCATAGCCCATGGCTGATGCAAGAATAAAACCCATGCAAAAGAAATAGGACAGAAGCAACTTTTTCACTCATCTCTCATCTAGGACTTCTTTTATCCCAGTCTATTTTGCTATCCATGTTCTCTGTTCCCTCCAATTTGGAGCAAAAGATAGGTGAAGAGGTAAGGAGAGCAAGGGGTGGATCTCACTTAATTTGCATCATGGTGGAAAAGTTCTACTGGTATTTTGTACTATTGCCATATTTCAAAAATTCATTTTATTTTTTGGTCTTTGCTTTCATTTTTCAGAGATTCCTCCCCACAGTGCCCTCCTCTACCCCCCACACCCAACAGCGGGGATATCTCAGCCACAGTCCCCTGAAATGGTCAAGTCAGTCACTGCTCCTATTCCATTCTAACCTCCTTCATACTCCCTGAGCATCTGCCAATAAAACTTCCATTTTCCCTACTGAGGTCCTTTTGCCCTTCCTGAGGGATCTAAGACAGTCCCAAAGTGGCTTGTGTTCTTTCTCCTCCCCCATCTCTCTCTTTCCTGTGTTACACACACACACACACACACACACACACACACACACACACACACACACACACCCCTCTAGCCCACATGCTCTCTACTTGGTCCTGTCAAACTCAAGGACCACAAAACTTTGCCAAACTGCTGTTCCCTTCTCTGCTACCAAGAGCTTCCCACGCTTTACCTCGCTCAGATGCGACTCATCCATGATGACCTACAAGGTAGTAGACACATACTAACATCTCTAAGTGAGACTTTAAACCTCCTCTTTTGACTTAGGGTTAGGAGAGGTTAGCAGGGAGTGATCCCATTGAACAGAGTGAGGTGGACCTGACAGCACGTCTCCTTGCAGAGACACCTCTTCAAAACACATCCCATCTCCACCCTGGGGGTTTTTTTATACCTTTGGAGGGGTAGAGTGCTTTAACAGTCTTCAAATCGGTTATGCCTTAGCATCTTTCTTTGCAAGGTGCTTCAGCTGAAGCCTCTGTTATAATAATCTGTTTCAAATAGCAGTTTTGCCAACCGCACCTGTCTCCCACACCCTCATCTCACCACATACATCCTGATTAAAATCCTTCAGTGGCGTTTTATTTAAATTTAGAATACAATCTAATTAAACCTATAAAGTTCTGCATGATCTCGATGCTGTTTGTCTTAGCAATTATGTGATAATAAGAGCTAGTTACATGAGTCTACCATTTCTCTTATAAGAAAACACTCTCTTTCCTTAGAGAAGGGTTTCTCAGTTTTCATACTCTTGACATTTACAGGGTAGATAATGCTTTGTTGTGAGGCATTGTCCTGCACATTGTAGGATACTTAGCAGCGTTCCTGGCCTCTGCCCACTAGATGCCAGTAACATCTCCCGCTTTGTCGTGACAATCAAAACTGCCTCTAAACATTGCCAAATGACCCCTACGAAGGGGACAAATTGTCCATCTGTTGCCTTAGAAAATTCATATGATCCTTCCTCTACCTAGAGTCTCTCCCATTTTTCGCCTGTGAAATTCCTGCTCATCTTTAGCCCTCAATGACTCTCGAAAACTAAATCAGTTCTTCTTGTGATGAAGCATCTCATAGGTCACTTCTCCTTTAAGACAGAAGAAGTTTTACAAACATCCCCCCACCCCACCCACTGCCAGACACATTTTTTGAGCCTTGGAACATGCCACATTATAGGGCCACCAGAACAAAATAAGACCTTTGATAATGCAACTGAAGGCGTTGGAAAAGCCAAGACTTTGTTGGAGAACCTTCCAGACAGTGTGACGGTTTTAATTTTCTCTTTTAGATATGCCATTTGCTGAATCAAAAGCCTTTACTAATGTTTCCTTTGTTAGTGGAACAGATGAAACCAAATGAGTCATAATCATCCGAGCTGACATATATTGAAAATGTACTTTTTGTCTTACGTAAAACACAACATTCAATCCTCACAGTGAATTATCTACCAATACAACCTTCACTTAATGAAAGACACAATTGAGATTCAGAATAAGTTCTTAGCTGAAGGTCAGGTATTGACTTCACTGCTGAGCTTTGCACAGGCCAGACTGAGACCTGCCTTCATTCTTCATATCCACTGGTCCCTCTGTCTGAAATGTTCTTCCCCAAATAACCACATGTTCTCTCCTCCTTACACGCCTCCTTACATTTGGCCCTGGCAAACTCAAGGACCAGAATACTTCCCCAGTCTGCAGTCCCCTTCTCTGCTATCAAGAGCTTCCCACCCTTTACCTCACTCAGATGCAACTAATCCACGGTGACCTACACGGCAGTGGACACATACTAAAATCTCCAAGTGAGACTTTAAACATCCTCTTTTGACTTAGAGTTTGGAGAGGTTAGCATGGAGTGACCCCATTGGGCAGGGTCATGACAGCATGACTCCTTCTAGAGACACCTCTTCAGAACCCCTCCCATCTTCACCCCAGGGCTGCCAGGTCACTCCTCAGATGCCACCTTCTCAGGTAGCACTTGAGTGCTCTATTTAAAATTATAAAGAGGTGCCCATGCTGACTTCCTGCCTTGCTTTTTTCATGGCACTTCCTGCCATATGAAGTCCTGATGTTTTCTTGCTGATTGTCTCTTTCCCCAAAAGACAAGAAGCTATTTGAGGTCTAGGATTTTGTTGCACGGCTTTATATCCTCAGCACTTGAAACATGCTTCATACTTGGTAAGGTCTCCATAAATATTTGTTGACTAAATAAATGAATAAATTTCCAGCCTCAGCATGAGAATCTTAGTGTTTGAACCAAGCCAGACAGCACAGAGTCCTGGGGTGAGATGTTGGCTCGAACTTGTTTCAATAAAACTCTCCTCTTAGTTTTCTACAAACAAGGATACTGACCATGCAAATGGTATGCAGATGGTCAGTGTACCAGAGAATAAAGGTGACTCTCTCTTGTCTTCTGAGTTTCTGCCCAGAGAGGAGCACCTTGAAACAGAAAACAAGTGGACATTCATGTTGTACTTGTGCAGGACACCTGCCAGCCAGAGGCGAGTCTGAGCTGTCACAGAGCCCTACAATAGTTGGGGCCAAAATCAGATGGGGCCGAGAGGATTTCTCTTGAGGCACCAGTCACCTGCTATAATAATCTACCATGGTAACATTTTAGATTTCTCAAAACTCTCCTTAATTTGTATAAGTAACCTAAATCCATCCTGCTATATTTTAAATATATTATCTATTCTTCTTGTCTCAAAAATTATGGAAACAGATGTATATTCTCATCACAAAAATAACCTCATATCAGATGAGAATTGTATCAACCCATCCCCCGAAATTAACAAAGTTACTAACTATGCAATTTTTCATTTTAAATTAAATCATAGGAATAATTTTCCTCTTCCCTAAGCCCATTAAAAGACCTGATACTTTATAGCAGAGATGACAGTGAATGATTCGTAAATTAATGAAACCACTGTTACAGTGCTTTAAATTTTAGGGAATAGAATTATAAAAACCTTATAAAACAGTGACTCCCCCCACCCCTGGCCCCTTCAGAAGCACATATGTTGTTTACTTGAATACCAAACCTGTGCAAAGCCATTTTATGACTGCTTTTGTTCTAAATAACTTTTTGAGGATGATTACAGGTACTAGATTTTTCCATGGAGGTAGATTACTGAGAACATTCAATTTGTAATATTGTTCCTTGAAGCAGAAACGGGCTTTCTATAAATGACCAAACTTGGGAGAGATATTTTACTGACGGTGCTAGGGTTTAGGGCCCCTTTCTGGTCCCTAAAGCCAGGGGTCAAGTTTTTCGAGAGGCCCATGATATGAGGCTACATTGTGGACTTTGTAACTCCACTCAGTTTCTGAGAAGTGTAAGTACAACTTTCTCTGCATTTGACACGCTTAAGTAAGACGATGTTACAGCATCTGGGTTAGAGAATGGGGGGTTCTGAACCATAAGAACCCCTAAATTTGAGACCATATTGTGTCATAATATTTTGAAATCTGTCTCAAGGGATTTCATTCTTTGACCCATCGTGCAGAATTGTTTCCTGATTAGGCTTGTTTCAAAGCTAACAGAGACAAAAATAGAGCTGAGAAGCCAGCAGCCAAATGTACCCTTTATAAATCTATCTCTAAACTTGTGAAGAACTCTAACAATGGTTTCATTAATTTAACAATCACTCAATGTCATATCTATTATAATGTACTAAGCTCTTAAGAGAGAAAGAAAAAAGAAAATTGTTTTATTCCTGTGATTTAATTTAAAATGAAAAATTGCATTGATGGTAGTCTTGTTAAACTTTCTTGATTTGCTTTATGATTTAAAGTATGGACTTTCTTTTCTTGGGGGCTTTTGTCTTCTATTTTAAAACTCCTCAGTGAACATCTTATTTTTCTAGCACATATGATTTAAGTAAAAAATTTTAATACATCATATATATTCTTATATATTATAATATATTATTTATAGTTTTTTACTTGGTAACAAATGCAGCCAAAAAAGATGCACATTAAAACAGTGTTTATAAAAACAGTATACCAAGCCAAGACCCTAAATTGTGGGGACAATGCAAAACCCTGATTCCTATTGCTGACCATGTATTTTCCATTGGCTGGCTCTTAACAGGATGCTGAGGTCTTCTAGGAATTCTTACCAAATCTAGTTCCCAGCTACTTTATAAGGTGGATTCCCTTTGCCCATGTCGAGTCCTTCACAGTCATAATTTGGGATTGTTCCTTGAGAGAGTCTTTTCCAGAATGCCTATTTGATAATGTCCTAACATTTCAATTTTTCTAACTTGCAAAGGATTTTTCTAGCGTGGGATTTCTTGGATTTTTCAAACTACTAATCCCCTCCCTGTTTTCTGCCCCATGATTCTGGAGTACAGTCTAAACATCACAGTTACTTGGTCAGACATTTTTGAGATAGATTAGACTTGACCTGGGTTGACCCAGCCAAAATTGTCACATTGTAGCCATGCAGATGAAAGTCATCAGCTGAAAGCAGAACATAATGGGAGACAAATGTATTTAATTCTAGACTCATGGAGCTCCTTTCTCTTGCTATTAATTTTGAGGTTGACCTCTTTAAGAACATTGATTTACTTTGGAAATCCAGTCATTTCCAGGGAAAGAGAAGATATTATCATCCATTTTTTTTCATATAAACAGACTAAAAAAATATAGTAATATTAATTATTTGGATTTGAATATTCTTTCTTTTTGGTTTTGCAATCATTTCATAATTTTGTAAGATGCTAACTTTGGGGAAAAAACAGGTAAATGAATGCAGTTTATCAATGTACCATCTTCGTAAACTTTCTATAAATCTAAAATTATTCCAAAATGAAGTTTATTTTTAAAAACTTGTGAATGGTAGAAGGGGTCTCCAGTGATTCAAAAAGTCACTTACATCCCAGAGAGTGATACAGTCAGTATTTGTAGAGAATAGAAAAGTATTTAATATCTCCCCTGGATACCCTGACAAATTGTATTATAGACTAACATTGAATGTCTCTACCAGTGTATGTTTCTGAGTAAAACACTTGCAGATTTAGTGGAAAATATGCAGAAGGACCTCTACAGAAAGTTAAAAACTCAAAAGGCACAAAAATTCCCCTCTTTTAAGTCACCAGTATACTTGAAAGTGTTTACCTACTCATTTTCTTCAGCTTCCTTTCTACTAGATAATTATGCAAATAGAATTTAAAAGGGAAAAAAAAATCTATGTTTTTGCTCTTGTCCATTATAAATATTTATGCATTTTGGTGAAGTGAAAAAGTGGTTGTTAGCAAAACTGATTTGGAAGGATAGGAGGAAATTTTGATTAAAAATAAAGTAAGGCATAATGAGACTGGGGAAAATGTCATCTGAGAGAAAAAAATTTCATTTTTTTTTCAGTTTTTACCAGCATCTTTTTTTGAGAGTACTGTAGACAATTATGCCACATACACATTTTTGAAGACTTTTCCCCATTACACTAGACTTCTTCATTTTCTAAATTTGTTATTTGTAAATGGAATTCATTTCTCTGGCTTCATTTTCTTGTCTCATTATGCTGAATTCAGTGAGTGTTTGTTTTGAAACCCTCTTTAAATAAGAGCTCCCATTTCTTTTCATCATCTGTAAGTTCTTAACCATGTACAAAATCATTTTTGTTGAACCAACTTTCCGGTTCACGCACCACTGCTACTAGAAATTCTGCAATAGAATCCACCATTAAGTGACTCAAAGAAATTATGGAGTGTTTTTTTTTTTTTCTTTCCACTTACTGTTTCATGCCAGTTTTTGAGAAATTTGGTGATTCAGAGAATGAGAAAAGAAAGCAGGGAGCGTTCTGATTGGTGTCAAGTAACCCATCATTTGATGACTTCAGCTGGCTTTAAGCAATTGCTTCTAATACACTAATTCCTCTTCTAGCTTTATTGTAAGGCTTTTGTCAGTCATTTGTTTTGGTAATTGTAAAGTCCAGCTGAAGTGCTGGTAGAAACTATATATGTACAAGCTCTGGACAATTATAGTTATGTCCGCATTGCAGTGATCTGATACATGTTGCATACATAGTTAGACATATACAAGTCTGGGAAAAATTTGTTTTCAGTGATTAAAACAGTCATTACTGCCCAGTCCTAAAATAATTATAAACAGTTTAAATTAGAAACCCCTTGTTAATTTCAAATAATAGCACTATGATAATAATTATGCTTGACTGGAAAAAAAATAAAATTATTTGGAAGTTAGGTGAAGAAATGTGGATAAAAAGTCAGGTAATCAGTGGCTATTCTAAAGAAAATGAAATTCATCTCAATGTAAACCCTGTAAACAACACCAGTGTGCTAAAAATATAACAAAATAATCACCCTGTTTTGGCGAGAGTTTCCAGTAGGCTAGAGAATAAATATCATTCATATTATTTTCACTTGTCTTTGCTTAAGTGTTCAAGTAGGATATTTATCAGTTTTACATAATATCTGAATGTCTAATCATATGGTTAATGATCACAACATAGATATAGTTAATCTTGTCAACCTGAAGTACTTTGTTTTGTGATTATTAAGAAACAAATTTTAAAATAAAGAGCATTCATTGCTTTTGCAATAGTATACATTTCTCTAATTTCTTTTTTTTCTGCCTAATTTTTAATTTCTTATTTCCTTAGCAATCAAAGCATGTGGACTATATGTAAATTCCATAGACCATGCATTAGGCAGAATGGCTACCAAAACCTACTCCCTGAAATCTGTGATTAGGTTTTGTTACATGGCCGTCAGAACTTTAAAGATGTAATTAAGGGCCAGGCTAGGTGGCTCAACCTGTAATCCCAGCACTTTGGGAGGCCAAGGAAAGTGGATTGCCTGAGCCTGTGGGTTCCAGACTAACTTGGACAACTTGGCAAGACCTCCTCTCTACAATAAAACAAAAAATTAGCTAGACATGATAGCACGTGCCTATAATTCCAGCTACTTGGAAGGCTGAGGCGGAAGGATCGTTGGAGCCCAGCAGGTCCACACTGGGGTGGCTGTGAGCATGCCACTGCACTTCAGCCTGGGAGACTGAGTGAGACTCCAATTAAAAAAAAAAGATGTAATTAAGATTAAGGACTTTAAAATAGGGAGATTAATCAGACATGCTTCTTCAAGTAGAGAATTTTCTCTGCCTGGAGCAGAAAGAGATGTCATAGACTCTACTTGTGAAAACTTCCCACTTTGTTGCTGACTCTGAGCTGTAAGTTCCTGAAGGCAGGGACTAGAAGGAAATCTCTAGGAGAAAAGGACAGCTTCCATCTGACAGTCAACAAGAAAACGGGTGCATCATTTCTACAACCGCAAGGAATTATATTCTGCTAACAACCTGAAGGAACTTGAAGATATATTCTTCCCAGAGCCCTCTGATAAAAACCTTGCTGACTGACACCTTAATTTTTACCTTGTGAAATCCAGAGCAGAAAAACCTACAGAAATTGGGGCATAATATATGTGTGTTATTTTTATTTATTTTATTTTTTTGAGTTGGAGTCTCTCTCTGTCACCCAGACTGGAGTGCAGTGGCCGCTCCCAGCCACCGCAACCTCGACCTGCCGGGCTCCAGTGATCCTTCCTCCTCAGCCTTCCGAGTAGCCGGAATTACAGGCATGCGCTACCACGCCCGGCTGATTTTTTGATTTACTGTAGAGATGAGGTCTCACTGCCCAGGTGGGTCTCGAACCCGCGGGCTCAGGCAATCTACTCACCTCAGCCTCCCAAAGGCGCGGGATTATAGGCTGAGCCACCGAGCCCGGCTCATTTGTGTTATTTTAAATGACTTAAGGTTGTAGTAATTTGTTACAGCAATGATAACCAAGTATTATAGACATGATGATAACAGCAAAAAAAAATTGTGGATCAAAATATTACTTAGGATTTTATCCTTCACTTTATTTTACATGCTTTTCTTAAATAAAGAGAATTGAAAATAATATACCATCAGGCCTCTCATTTTTATTGTAACAAAGCATTATATAGCTATCCATTTTAGGGTAAACTGTAAATAGCTCTTATGTTTAAGCAAGAAGGCTTCCTGTACTGAATTTGTCTCTGGAGGACCTCATTCAGACCCTCCTCTAGCATGAATTCTTTTCTCTTCCTACTCAGAATGAAAGTCTGTGGGGGCAAAAGTTTCTGCCACCAAGACCAGGTAACTAGAAACCTATACTCCTTTGCTCAGCTAGACCTAAGCCCACTTCTAGAGCCTGGACAGAGTTACCTGATGACAGAATGTGCTGGCATGCACCCTTAGGCCCAAAGGTTGGCCAAGGAGCTACTATATGCAGGAGGAACACACAGACTGAGGCACCTATAGTTGAAAGAGAAGCTTCTCACAGTGCATGATGGAGATGGGGAGGGCAAAGAAGAGGAGGCCATTGGCTGAGAGCTCAGGAGTTCATTGTCTCTGTACTGTCAGCTCCAGGAGAGAAACCCAAAGTGTTGGAAACTGGCCTTCAATGTTGTGATGTCAAGGTAGTCAGATAGAGCCTATTTTAGTTAATGCCAATAAACAAGTTGGTTCGAGAAATTAAAAACTTAAAATTTTTAGGTATGTGTTGTGTGGGTCTATTTGCATTTTTGCTCCAGGTCCTGGCAATTTCCAGTGCAGCTCTGAGATAATTTCTAGTAACAAAAGCTTTGTTGAGTGCCTGCTATATGTTGGAGCCCATGCAAAGAACTTTGCATGCACTGTTTTATTTAATTCCAATAACAGCTATTTGAGGTAGGAATAATTCATATACATATTTTAGATATGAGAAATTGGAATTACTATATAGGAACAGAATGATCTTACTGACAGATCCTCCCTTTAGTCACACAGAGGTCACAGGAATGCTTCTCTCTTTGGCATTCAGAATGTGAGTGTCCTCTTTAATTTCCTCCTGTTTGTTTGTTTTTAGAGATGGGGTGTTACTATATTGCCCAGGCTGCAGTGCAGTGGCTACTCACAGACATGATCATAGTGCACCGCAGCCTGGATCTCCTGGGCTCAAGTGACTCTTTCTCCTCAGCCTTCTAAGTAGCTAGGATTGCAGGTACAGGTCAGTGTCCATGACTTCATCCTGTTGTTAGCCATGGCCTAATCACAAAGATTTCCCATAATTATTAGGTTAATGTATAAGTGCATAAGGCTTCTTTTTGAAATGGCAACACTGAAGTTTTGGGAGTTTGTCATTTGTTATTTGGAGTGACAATGTTGTGCTTGTGAATATGCCTTGCATTTTGCAGATTTGAAGAAAATTAGTGCTATTTGTGAGCTAAAGAAGATGGAGTGTTGGAACATCAAGTGGAAAGAAAATGAACACTTCTGACATATTTTTCTATTTGAGTTAACAGTAAAGGCAGTGGAGATGGCTCAAAGCATTTGTACCATGACAGGGAAAATGTTATTGGGGAAAGCATGGAGAAAAAATGTTTTTGTCATTTCAAAGAAGGCCACTTTGACCTGAGTGATTCTTCACATTCAGGAAGACCACTGGGCTCTGACGAAGACCATTTAAATGCTTTAACCCATGATGATCCACATCAGTCAACCCAAGAATTGGCAAATGTGCTGAACTGTGACCAGTCAACCTTTGTGTGACATTTGCATTTCATAAGCAAGTGAAAAATGCTATTAACACATGTATCATCCAATATATTGACTTCAGAGAAGTGGTGACAATGTATTCCAGCTTCTGTTACAATCTGTGCTAAAGGTGGTCTAGCACCCAAACTCAGTAACCCAGAACTCTAGTTCTTGATTCTGCAAACGTTTTGTAATAATGAAATATTTTTGTTTTTTCAGTATGATTTCTTTCTGGAATCTAAGGGGCATTCACATGGATTCAAACTCAGTCATCATTATTCTTTTTTTAACTATACAAAACATTTGGGTTGTAGGACTATGAATAGATTTCATCTCAAATTTCACCTCTGATAGGCTGGTAGCAGCTACCTCAATGGTTCTTCTAAGAAGCATCATGGGGCTGCATATGGACACATCAGGAAAGAACACTCTTAGAAGAAAGGGGTGGGGGATGAATACCATGAACTTCTTATCCACAATCAGCAGAGTCCTTGTGCATACACACACAAAAGGTGGCATTTTTGTCCACCAAAAGAATATTCAATAAGGCACATGCAACATGCAGAGAGGAAAATGCCTCTGCATTCACGCAGATATGGGTTTTTTGCATCTCTTATTATCCATTCCCAATTATCTTTCTAGTACTTTCGTATGTGCATGCATATACCCAGGTGCACACATACACATAAGTTCCAAAGTTTGTGAAACTATAGTTCTGATCCTACTCATAGGGGTGATTTTTTATACATCCTTACTGATAGACATAACCAGACAGGAAAACTTACAAATGTATTGGAGTCAGAATAGTAACTCTTAAGGAATAAAGTATTTGGAGCACCCAATGGACATCTTTTAAGAGAGGAGTATGTATAATATGAAGAAACGTTAGAAAAACTAGGCTGCTCTCAGTCAGAGTGAACTACACAGGACAGCATGCCCAATGGACAGTGACAGTGGGATGGAGAGTGAGAAAGAGGCAAGGAGAAATTTAGGAAATTGTAAATAGGATAAAATATGATAGCCAGGCAAGACATTGAATAACCTCATCCCTGTTCTGATTGACAATTAAGTCATATTATTATAGTCTTAAGCAAGAAATTCTTTCTCTTTTTCTTTTGGATAGAGTACACTGCTGAGAAAGTACACTGCTGTGATCCAAATAAGATTCAACTGAAACATTGTTTATTTATTTTTTATTCCAATACCAGCTGCTGTTTAGAAATAGTTTGTTTCACTCTCAAGGAAAAATATCTGAGGAGATCACAGGGCCCCTAAATATCATTTTTGGTCTCTTTACCCCATTTTTTTTGGGGGGGACTGATGCCTTGACTCTGTCTAAGGACCATCCATTTCTGAAGCAATAATACCTAGGGAAATCAAGGTATCGTATAATTATTAAATGAGGTTTAGAATCAGTTTTAAACTTACAGAGTATGTCAATCAATTATGATCATATTTTGTAGCATGTATCATAAAATCCTAAATCATACTAGCTTAAAGAAGACAGAATATTCATTTTTTTCACCTAGAAAAAGTCAGGAGGCTTGTAGCCTTATGTGTTGGCTTCCCAGTGTCTTCAGGTGCTAGACTCCTATCTTTCTGCTCTATTGTCTTTAATGTGTGATTTTTAACCTCGTGGTCCAAGATGGCTTCTGTTGCTCCAGCCCTTATATAAATCTATCAGGTAGGTAGAATGAAGAAACCAAAGAGAAAAAAGGAGGCCTCTTCCTACCTGAGATAACATTCTTTATCAGTTTTCCTGGATGTTTCACACAATACTTTCACTTATGTCTCATGGAGCATAACTAAATTCTGGGAAGTACAGTATTTTACCTGAATGCATCATCAACCTGGATTAAAACATGAGTTCTAGCTGGGCTCGGTAGCTCAGCCTATAATCCCGCACTTTTGGGAGGCTGAGGTGAGTGGATTGCCTGAGCCCGCGGGCTCGAGATCCACCTGGGCAGCGAGACCTCATCTCTACAATAAATCAAAAAATCAGCCGGGCATGGTAGCGCATGCCTGTAATTCCAGCTACTTGGAAGGCTGAGGCAGAAGGATAGCCGGAGCCCAGCAGGTGAGGCTGCGGTGGCCGGGAGCGGCCACTGCACTCCAGTCTGGGCGACCGAGTGAGACATTAACTCAAAAAAAAAACCAAAAAACAAAAACATGAGTTCTGGTAGTAAGGAAGAAAAAGAGCATGGCTACTAAGTGGTGTCATTTGGCACAGCCTGTCTATAGAAGACATGTTAATTGGCATTCATACTGATGTTTTAATAAAGCACGTAGCTTGTTTATAAGAACCAAGATTGACTATACTTTGTGGCTGTCTTTGATCATCATCAATCAAGGGCTGAGAGGCTTTTAAAGATGATGAGGTTTGCACTGCCTAGCATTCAGTAACAATCCCCTTAGTCACTTCCACTGTAATTTCAGGCACACGATGCCAAAATGTTAACAAATCTTAGAAATAGTCCAAGCTGATTTAATTAATTTATATGAATTTTTACATAAAATAATGAAAGTTTAGAAAATCAGCATGGTTTAGTTAAATATTCACATCAAAGTAAATACAATTTTCTATCTTAGAAAGCATTGTTTCCTATTCTGGACCTAAAATTCCACACAATATTTAGGGCAAGGATTGACAGCATACAGCTTGAAGACCACATTTGTCTTGACATTTTTGCAGAAAGTTTTATTGAAACACAACCACCTTCATATGTTTACATGTTGTCAGTTACTGCTTTCACCCTATATTAGCCGAACTGAGTATTAGACACTGTATTAGACACTGTTCCACCATAAAGCCTAAAATATTTATTATCTGAATTCATACAGAAATATTTGCTGACCTCTGGCATAGGCACAACAAAATATGAGACATATTGAATTTCTCTCACATTTAGAAGTTAGGGTCCACAGAAGTCTCTTGAAAATTTGCTTATATTGTGATATTATTTAATATAGCAGATAATACAGCAGATTAATCATTTTTCACTAAACTCTGAATGGTTCCTGGAGAATGGAACACTCTTTCCTCTTACACACTGAATCTTTACTTGTGTCTGTCAGGAACTTTTGCTAATATCTGGAGACATATTTGGTTGCCACAACTCATGGTTGGGAGATGTCTGCTACTGGCATCTAATGAGTAGAGGCCAGGGATGCTGCTAAACCATCCTTCAATGCACAAGACTGCCACCCGCCACAAAGACTGTCTGACCCAAATCGTCAATATCGCTAAGGTGGAGAAGCCCTGTGGTAAGTGACAGCTCCCCAGGACTTACCTGGTAGTTGACAATAACCAAAATGAAAAAGTCACTTTCTTCAAAAGTCTAGTGTTTTTGTGACTTTTTTTTTCCCCTTGCTGGTGGAAGTTTTGTGTATTTCCTCGTGTTTTATATCTCTAAGTGAAGTCACCAATTTTACTTGTGGTAGTAGTTCAACGTCTTCCATCAGTCACTTTGAATGGGCAGACATGATGTGTCACATACAGGCATCATGCATGTTACATGGTAGCTCCTGAGTTTTGTTCTTAGAAAGGGAAGTGGAGGGAGGATGCTTATAATATCATCTTGGATGTTCTCACTGTGTTCCTCCAAGAGATTAATGGTGCTGAGAAGACTGATGATGAAGAAATCTGGGAACTGTAGAGATGTCAAGTAACTTGAGACTGCTGGTTGTAGACAGAATTCTTTATTTTTATTTTTTATTTTTTATTTTTTTTGAGTTGGAGTCTCACTCTGTCACCCAGACCAGAGTGCAGTGGCCACTCCTGGCCACCGCAGCCTCGACCAGCTGGGCTCCAGCGATCCTTCTGCCTCAGCCTTCCAAGTAGCTGGAACTACAGGCGTGCGCTACCACGCCCAGCTAGTTTTTGATTTATTGTAGAGATGAGGTCTTGCCAAGTTGCCCAGGAGGGTCTTGAACCTGCGGGCTCAGGCAATCCACTCACCTCAGCCTCCCAAAGCGCGGGATTACAGGCTGAGCCACCGAGCCCGGCTTACAGACAGAATTCTAAAGATGTACTAAATTAGTGGAGAAGAGATCATGGCAGAATCTCCTGAACAGGGTTCCATAGATGACTTATTCAAACATGGTCCCTGAAGTGAAAAATGAAAGTATTTCTATGTAAATGTGTTTGGAAATTACTCAGAGTTTAACAAGTCTATGTATAGCAAAGATTTTTAACTTCACTTTTTTTGTGTAGTAAACACTTTTGGCAGTCATATATCCTTTCTCAGAATAATGTTATTAAATACATAAACAAAATGTAGAGGGTATCAAAGAGAATGAATTGGATTGAAGTACAATTACCAAATCATAAAAATAAATTTGTAATATATTAATGCAAGTATCTCTTAATTAATACATTAAATAATGATATTCAGTAGTAGGTCTACTAACTGTCATCGTTTTAAAATAGTATGGTATAAACAATATTTCAAGACAACTGCTTTAACTGTAATGTGAGATGAAAACATCTGTCATTTTTAATATAGCAGATAATATAGCAGATTAATCGTTTTTCACTAAACTCTGAATGGTTCCTGGAGAATGGAAAACTCCTTCCTCTTACACACTGAATCTTTACTTGTGTCTGTCAGGAACTTTTGCTAATATCTGGAGACATATTTGGTTGCCACAACTCATGGTTGGGAGGTGTCTGCTACTGGCATCTAATGAGTAGAGGCCAGGGATGCTGCTAAACCATCCCTCAATGCACAAGACTGCCACCCGCCACGAAGACTATCTGACCCAATTCGTCAATATCGCTAAGGTGCATATTGGGGACAAAGTCACAGGTACCACTAATATTACTAGAGCTCGTTGTCTTCAAATTGAAGAAAAATGCTAAATTTCAGGGAAATGAAAACTGAGGTACAAAATATCACAGAGCCTTTAAAATGTTATGTGCCTTCTGAATTTCTAAGAGTGAGGGCTGTGGGACTTACTTGAACTTCTTTGCATATAGAAACTTTTAATATATTTCAAAAATATAATATCACATGGCATGTGGGAAATTCTGCCTTAAATTAGTGTTTTGGGCCTGGATGCTTCTAATGTAGTGTACATTACTGCATTTATAACCATTGTTTTAAGCTAGCGTTTTCAAATCCAGTTTAGCTCCATGTTAACAGCTGTTGTTTTCTTTACTGATATATTTCACATTCAGATACAATTTTTTAAAATTTTCGTTGAACTTCATACTTTTTCTTGCATGTTATCTCCATTTAAATTCTCAGAATGAAAAGAAACATGAGTTTTCTCACACCTCCACAGTTAGGAAATCTAGGCTGCTTGTAGACCTTTGTCCTAACACGTGACTCCTGTATCAAGTATCTATATTTCCCTTCTAATTAGGTAACCTCATTCATCTTGAAAGACCGGCAGAGATAAGGTAGTTTTTGCCACAGGAATCATGACACAATCACATCCCAGTTGCTGAAGTAGTTGCACAGATTTTAGTAAAAAGCAGGAAATAAGTGAGAAAGAAAGCAAAAATTGTCAACCCATAAATTATTGCTGCCCTCAGTCTATAGTAATTACAGCAAAGCTGTAGATAGATAACTGTCCCTCTGCTGAACTCCAGCAAATATGGTCTTTTAAGTTTATCATCATATACATGTACTTTCGCAGGAGGCCTCTTCTAAATGATCAAACATATTGAGAGGGAGAGGGAGTGGAGAAGAACAAAACTGGGGGGGAAGAAAAAGGAACAAGTTATTTCTATCAATGCGATTAATTTCTAGTTTATTATTTTAAAATGATCCATCTGTAGCCTTCTACCTATGTTATGATTTCTTATGTGGTGCTTGGCATTTAATGACAAGTAATGATGTAGAAAGTAGGCAGAGATCTAAAATATTATACTATGAAAGTAAAATACATGACAGATTCAATTAAAACAGTTTTTAGTGATAAACTACACAAATAATTGGACATTATTGCTATTTTTTTAACATTTGTATTCTCTTCAATAATCTTACAACATAGGGACTCTAGTGTGATCCTTATTTTATAGGTTGTACAGGAATGGTCCACCTTTTTCAAGTTCCCACTGCAGTGAAAGTGTGGTGCCATGATTTGAAGGAATTTTTTTTGCAGATTAGAAAAAATGCTTCAGAAATAAGAATGTTAGGTAAAAGAAAAAAGTACATATACAGTTTCATTTTTTAATTAAGCAAATATACATAAATACCTAAGAAATAAAAGATTGAAAAAAACTTTTTAAAAAGTGCTGAAGGGGTTATAAGCCTTTTTAAAACTTAAAAAAATATGGATTATCTAAATTTTCTACAATAGGCAACTAAACTTTTATTGACAGGAGGAGAAATTCTTATGTAATAAGGATGATTGTATATCTTTCGTAATTGTTAGAATAATTAAGTTGATGAATGCCAAGGTTCAAAACTGATTTTTATGGCTAATATGTTTTCAAAAATTCTTTCAGTCAGTGGCAAAAAAAGAACACTGACCACTCTCTCAAGCTGCATCATTAAACAAAAAAATTACAAGACAGTGATTATGGTGATGGTGACTGGGAGAGGAGCACACGGAGATGGAATCAGAAGTTTGTTGAACTCCCCTTCCCTCTCCTGCCCACCTGGAATAGAGAAATTTTCTACAGAATTCCAAGCACTGTTCCTTACTCCTTTGTTAACTCATTCTACACATGAAGACAAGCACACTTAGAAAGATCATTTAAAACACTCACTGCCCTTTCAGGATCAACTCCTCACACCTTGCCAGCTTGAACAATGAATCGTTTCTTGTTATTACTATAGCATCCTTTTTAGTAGCATCAGTGATTTGAGTTTATGTAGGTTTAAAAGTCAGACTAATCTGGCAGCATTTTGGATGAGGTCTCTTTTGTGTGTCTGCTTCATGCCTTTGTTGGAGTTACACATTTTCTGTGTGTGGGATTGAGGAATCATGGAAAATTGCCACTTGTGTGATAAATTACTATTTTCACCCATCAAACATCGAAAATGCTCTATGCGAGCCTTGCACACCATTATGTTGTCCCATCTAGGACCCTTTGAGAGTCAGCAGGGTGCATCTGGCTGAAATTCAGTCAGGCGATTAAATTTATTCAAGCTCGGTGAACTTGAGAGCTTTCTAAAGGAGAGTAGCTGAAGCCATGAGATTATAGTCCTGACAGGGCTCTGGAAAGGTGTCTGACACCTGACGGCTCACAGCGAGCCATGGTACCTGCTCTCATTGATTTGCAACAAAGTCTTTCTCAATAAGTATTTCCACTTAACATTTCCTCTCAGGGAACCTGTGCTGTTGAAGATATTTACGAGTTGCTTTCAGTTTAAAAATAAATCATCTCTAATTCCTCTAAGCGAAATCAATCAAAAACCTGTAAAAAATGGACTGGTTGTTTGGTCGATTCTGGCAGAAAAGTAAACAGCACTTCAGCTTTTCTCTGCCATTAAGGCCTAAATGGCCTAGAAAGTAAATCAATATTTCTAGTCAGCCTTCTGGCTATTGTTTAGCCGGTAGATATGGATTTGCTCTGGCTTACTGCACTCCTTTGGGACTAGCCTATAATCCTTTGAGAGGAATAATAAGTTCGTTATCTAGTTCAGCTCTCTGTTGTACATTTAAATGGGCAACATCCATCAACGGCCCTAGTTAAAGTTAAAGGATGAGGGCATCCCACTCAATCCCCTTTATACTGAAACACTTCCCACAGAGCTGGGGGGAATTATAATTCAAAGTTCTCCTGGTTGGCAAATGACCTGAAAACTCTAAGTAGGGATGAGGCAGCAATTCAAGTATGAGGAGGCACATAATACTGCTATTTCAAGACAGGAAATGCTACTACCCCTTTCTGAGCCAATGGTGATACCTACATAAAGCTATGTGCTACAGAATCTCTCTCTATACCTATGAATTCTCAAATAGTATTTATTTAAATATGATTGTGATTCTGAGTCGTAAACGCTACTTAGAACTTTTCTTTTCTGATGTCGCAAACCAAAATGCTCCCTTCTCTCTGTGTCAGCAAATGGAGAATCTCTCTTACTCTTATTAATTTCATTTCAATAATTTTTAATAATAACTAGTTGATAAAGTTTCTGAGGATTTTAGAAGAGAATTCTGAAAAAGATTATTCCTTGAAGAAATGAACAACCACTTGCCTTTTTAACTTAATAAAGTGAAGTTCTCTCTTAAGTGCCATCCATGTTTCCTGACTTAATGTGAAGAAGTGATAATGTAGGATTAATTTATTTTTGAACTATTTGATACATTCACTTACTATGTCATTTTGTTGATTTCTTGATAAGAGCCACAAAGAGAAAGATGCATTATTAATTAATAATTAATTATTATTTCAAATGTAGAAATGTATAGTTCACAAGACATTTATTCAACAAAACAGAAACAATAGTATGTGGCAAACAGTCACAGGAGTCTCTCGTTATACCTTGGTCTATATTTCATTTACAGATCTTGTTTCACAATTTTGTTTAAGTAAGATTATCACAATAAAATTGATAAGAGGAAATATAATTATTCAAATAAAGTGGCCACCACAGAATTTAGAAGGTGGAATATGTATGCAAAATATTCTCATTTAGCAAAGAATATTATTAGTGATTAATATTGAGCTAGAATGGAAAATCTGACTTGTTCTAAGGAAATAATTTTTCTGCTTTCTTCTTCAAGGAGTCATCTCTTCAATTTCTGGAAAGTTTCTTTCAGAAAGAATATTTAATTATTTGGAAATCGCTTATTAAGAAAAATTAAATTCAAGAAAAATCAACATGAAATCAGTATGTATTTAGTTTCACACATTTGTCATCTATTCTTGCTAGTTACATTTTGTGATTAAAATAATAAACGTATTAATGATTAATACTACATTAAATTTCCTTTTAAGAATTCAATTAATAATTAGCTGTCATGAAAATATATAATTCTATCTATTGTGGGTGTTTTGTTGTAGTTTGAATAAGTTTCTGGTGAGAACCTTTGTCAGACCTTGCCTCTTGCAAGCAAACCAACTTTGTTTTCCCACCATCTTGTATATTTTCCATCCTACTTGAAGGCTGGGACTCTTTTAAGGAGTATAGCAAAAGGCAACTAGAAAGTTAATAGAAAAAAACTCTTCTCTGTCTACAGGTAGGATATATTGACATTTGAATTTCATTCTTTTTAATTCTTTAGCAGCATACAGATTCTTAAAGATAAAATAAGTGAAAATGCTAACTAGTTTTTCATTTTAAAATTAGGTTGGAAGATATATTGAGACAATTTACTAATCACATGAAATGAGAATCAGTCAGAATAATGAAACAATGGAATTATTTGCAAATAATGGAATTTATTTGCAAAATGTAGTTGAGTTTTCCTCTTTGATTGTACTTGAATATCCCTATTAAAATAAAGTTTTATTTAAATTATGTGAAAGTGCACATAAAATCTATAAATCCTAGTACATTTATCACATCAATTCACATATTTTCTAAAAGACTATAGTCTGTGTAGCCTGATAATACCAAAGAGTACCCACTTCTTGTTTGCCAATAAATATTTAATACTGACTGATTTGGAAATTTAAATACATGTACATTTTCTCTGTATTTTTATATGCTTCATTTTTATTCTGATGTTGGAAAAACACTAACATATATATAGAGAAATGCTGTTATATCAATAGAATTTAAATTGCCAGACAAAACCCTTCAAGATCATAAAATTATAGCCTTTATCTGAGAGCTGTCATTACCAGATAAAGGTGCTAACATAAAAAGGAAGCAAGAGTCTAGTTGTTTACTTTATGAGTTAATTTCATGGTGTACTCACCTTTCTACAAAACATATTCATGAGCTATCTCTGTACCTTTATATTTATCAGTGAATGGAACATTCTATGTATTCAACACATGATTGTTGAAAGCATATACACATAAATGAATATGTAAATGATTATATATGTCTATATATAAATATATGACTATATATGAAAGAATGTATACATAAACGAATAAGTAAATGAATATATATGACTATAACACTATTATTTTCTTCCTGCAGCAGAAGCCTAGACCATTTATCAGAGTGTCCCTGGGATCTCACTAGGGCATCCGTAGGCGTTGACAGAATTATCTGAGTGAAGGAGATTTGGTGCTGCTATCTGTACTCAGGGAGTGGGGAGTCGTTGACAACAAATGATTTTGATCAAATCTTACTAGAAATTCCAATTCTATTGACAAAAAATGGTACTGACACACAATTAGAACCAATAAAGTAGTAATTCAAGAATTTTAGATTAGTCACATTTAACTGACTAGAAGACATTTATTCCACAAAACGCTAAGATAACTTTGAGGTTAGGATTTATCTAGTATTCCTCCATATTGGAGACAAAACTTCTATGGCAACAGCTGTACTGTATGTGAAAAGTATTTCAGGAAAGGGCTCAGCCAACTATAACTTCAGGGCTAAACCAGACCTGTTTTTGTACAACCTGTGTGCAATTGATTTGATGACAGGGTACACCAAATCTGAACTGCAATTACGCAAAATGTTACTTCTCCCAAACAAAAATCCATCTTCTCATTAGTGAGCCATATCATAAAAAATGCACTCAATATTATATATTTAATGTTATTAATGCACACAATGTAGAAATGTGTTTTCTTTCTTACTCTGTAATAATCTGTATAATATAATAATAAGTCATACTAACTTTGCATCTTGACCTGCAAAGCATAAGTGTTTATTATCTGGCCTTTGCAGAAAAAGTTTTGCCAACACCTGTTCCAGGGTATCACATTGCTCTCTAAGAATCATAAAATAGCCGGGCTCGGTGGCTCAGCCTGTAATCCCGCGCCTTTGGGAGGTTGAGGTGAGTGGATTGACCGAGCCCGCGGGTTTGAGACCCGCCTGGGCAGGCGAGACCTCATTTCTACAATAAATCAAAAAAATTAGCCGGGGTGGTAGCGCGCACCTGTAATTCCGGCTACTCGGAAGGCTGAGGCGGAAGGATCTCCAGAGCCCAGCAAGTCGAGGCTGCGGTGGCCGGGAGCGGCCATTGCACTCCAGTCTGGGCGACAGAGTGAGACTCCAACTCAAAAAAAAAAAAAAAGAATCATAAAGTATTTATTTTGCTAATTTAGCTGATACAATACCTTTGGGTCTTTGTTTTCTTTCCTTTCCTCTTACTATTTATTTCACTATCCATTGGTCCATTGGATAATGTTTTCATAGTATCTAATAATTTCTTTGTTTATGAATCAGAAACTCTGTGTCTACTATTCGATTCTAGAAAAGCTGTGAGCAAACTTTCTGAAGTGACTTGTATAACAGGAAGATGGTGGACACTACCTCAGAGCCACACAACTAGAAAATAATATGAGACTGAAAACACAGGCCAAAACAGAGAAGAGCTAGATACACTGTATGGTGAATTTTAAAAAAGGGAAAAAAAGGAAGTATGTATAAGTTCAGTTCATTCCTTTTGATCTTTAAGTAGCAAAAAATATATATCCTTTTTAAATTTAATTCATCGTGGTATCTAGAAATCAGTGATGAAAAAGATCAATTAGGTCATTTAGCTCCTTTCCAAGGTTCCAATTTTCTCAGTCAGCATATTAACTTTTGCCTGTCCAAATTTAAGTGACTAAAGAGATGGGTTTCCACAACTTAACTTGGAAGATATTTCTAAATCAAATTCATCTGTACCAAAGCATCATTAAAGACTTTGCTATTAGAGTTATACTAAATTGTTCTCTGCTTAATTGCATCTCATTTGTCCTTTATTCCTCTTGGCTACCCAAAGCAAACTTTTTTATTTTACTAGATTTATTTTAAACTAGCTCATCCACATACATTATTGATAAGACTATACGATTAATCATTTATTTTTGTTAGATGTATTGTTGCTTACATATTTGTGTTCCTTTGTTTAGAAGCAAAGTAGAAAAGAGATCCCTTTGTAATAAGACAGTATTTTATAGGAAAATTTAAAAAATTCAACAAGGGTTTCAGTGACTATGTATAACCTCTTCTAGCTTCATTTTTCACCATATTGAGTATGAATACCCATGTAAGTTGCTATTATATTTGCACTTTCTTCCTGCTATCCATTTTCCCATCAACGCTCATGTTTTTATTTTCTGAAACCTCAATCACATTAAGCCTTTCTTTTTCTGCAAAAAAAGCATGGCTCCCATAACCCTCATTGATTAAGTCTAAGTCAAGAAATTCTGAAGATGCTAGGTTCCAACAACATATTGTTCTTTTCTTCCTGCCCAGTTGATGAATATCCTGTAACACAATCTTGAATCCCAAAATGAGCTGATTAAAGAAGTATTAAGAAAATCAATAGATATGACTAAGTCAATCCATCAGTGTTTTGCTCAGTAGGGTCAACTTTCTCTGAATGTAGAAAATACCACTGCCAGGATATAGTAATGAACTACGACCTCTGAGAGTGTTGCAACAGGAACTAACGACAAGGAAACACTTGCTGTTAGAGCAAATAGACTCCTAATCCACATATTATCGATCCTTCATTTTTGTCAAGGTCATTTTGTGCTTTAAAAAATGATCCTACAGTTTGGCTTTAATAGGAAAAGTGGACTAATTTGATTTAAAGAGTAAATGCTATTAATTATGAAAGACAGTCAATAAAAAGCTTGTTCTTCCAAACATAAAGGCAAATCTTACAGAACCTTTGATTTATGGTAATGAATACAAAGATGAAATATTTTTGCTAGTATCTCTTACTCTCATCCCAACTTTTGCTGATTTTCTTGCCCACATATTAGAAAATACTTAAAATAATCTCTCTAATTAAAAGCATATTTTAGCACAAAATGTTTTTTTCATAATTTCCTTACTATGCTTTTTATTTTTAATGATAAATCTTTTATATAATATTTTGAGAATATTTCCAGGAGAAAAGTAAGAAACAAAACTTTATTTTATATTTAAGGATGCAGGTAAAAAGTGCTTAAGTAGCTCACAATAAGTTGATGTTCAAATACACCATATACTGATGAGATTTAAACAAGAATTTTAGCATTCTGAAATCAAAGTAAGTAAAAAAAATGTAGATAACATCTTACTATATGTATAAATAAATGTGATACCAAACATGCAATATTCTAAATTCTGGGATATTAAACCTATTAAAATCATTTTAGGTTCCATGAATGTATTGTTCACATTATCTTATCTCAAGAAATCTAATTTATACATTATTTCACTAATAATAAACTCAGTGAATTAAAATAAATAAAATTCTTGAACATCTATATGTAACCTATTGGATTATTAGACTTTCTAAGAAAAAGGGCAAATGTTTTATTCCCCTAAAAATGATTTCATTAGAAGCAGTGCAAGCTACTCTATATCTGACTTCAATAAGGTAAAATTTCTTGGCTATAAAATATGCATTTGAAGATCTGCCTTCAGTATAAGTTTTCCCATTGTGAGTCATCAGTATGTGAATTGAAGTTTACTCTCCTGACTATAATTACGAAACTATGTCACTGGAGAATGATAGAGCACGTTAACCTGACATACTGGTTAGGATGAGATTTTCTTCTTTTTATAAAAGAGTAAGTTTATTGGTTAGAAAATAATATGTTTTGACTATATTAGCTAAATATGAATAGATGCAAAGTCTGTCTGTTTCCTGAAAATCTCAAATATTCTTTTCCTGATTTTACTGAAGATTTGTTTATTTAATAAAACCATTAGTGTCAAGGTGAAAATAAAATGGCATAACTTATAGGAAACTAAGGGCACAGAAGTCTAGCTTTGCATGGTCCTTAGATTATTAAAATTTATATGGAACAAAAAGTTGGGGTCTTTAATTATTAAAAGATTATGTTTGCCAGAAAAAGAAAGGAATGTTGGCTTATCATCAGGGATCTCATTAATTTTAGTTTCATAAGTACTATTTGTTAAAAAACTTTTTTTTTAGCCGGGCTCGGTGGCTCAGCCTGTAATCCTGCGCCTTTGGGAGGCTGAGGTGAGTGGATTGCCCGAGCCCGCGGGTTCAAGACCCGCCTGGGCAGCAAGACCTTATCTCTACAATAAAATAAAAAAATCAGCCAGGCGTGGTAGCGCATGCCTGTAATTCCGGCTACACGGAAGGCTGAGGCGGAAGGATCGCCGGAGCCCAGCAGGTCCAGGCTGCGGTGGCCAGGAGCGGCCACTGCACTCCAGTCTGGGTGACAGAGTTGGAGTGTCACTCTGTCGCCCAGGCTGGAGGGCAGTGACATGCTTACGGTCACAGCAGCCTCGACCTGATGGGCTCAGGAGATCCTTCTGCATCAGGCTTCCAAGGAGCTGTAATTACAGGCACGCGCCATAACATCTGGCTAATTTTTTGATTTATTGTAGAGATGAGGACTCGCCAAGTTGCCCAGACTGGTCTCAAACCTGTGGGCTCAGACAATCCTCTCACTTCGGCCTTCCAAAGTGCTGGGATTATAGGCGTAAGCCACCACAGCATACTGAGATTTAATGCAAGGATGATACTCAAGCTCATCCCAAAGCAAGAGCACCCATCTCCATGTGGCCACAGGTCAAAAGGTTGTCTTGAAGATGCCTTTATTGATGAGACATCTTAAAAAAGTATAGTATCCAACAATATTGATTCTATTTTTAAAATACTAAGTACCATGTTTTAAAATACTCTGACCACATTTCATACCAGGGTGACAATATGCTTCAATCCACACCCAGCTTTCTCATAGCTAAAACTTTCAAGCTATGTAACTATCTACTGAGTTTGCAGAGTAATAAAACTACCAAAGCCAGATTGAACACTTAGAGTTTCTTCACTGAATAAAAGAGGTAGAATATGTTGCCCTACTCTTTATATTTTATTAATTCAGAGGAGGCAGGATTCCTAACTTTGAACTAAGGTTGGGAAGTTGTCTACTAATCCATTTCGATGTTTTTTCATTATAAAAATTGTGATATGAAAATATTTAAGAGATAAAATATTCTTTTTTAGTTGGAGTCTCACTCAGTTGCCCAGACTGGAGTGCAGTGGCCACTTCCCGGCCACCGCAGCCTTGACCTGCTGGGCTTCAGCGATCATTCTGCTTCAGCCTTCCAAGTAGCTGGAATTACAGGCATGTGTTACCACGCCCGGCTAATTTTTTTTTTATTTATTGTAGAGATGAGGTCTCGCCAAGTTGCGCAGGCAGGTCTCAAACCCATGGGCTCAGACAATGCACTCACATCAGCCTCCCAAAGGTGCAGGATTATAGGCTGAGCCACCGAGCCTGGCTGAGATAAAATATTCTTGATGAGAAATTTTTCAAGATTTCTGCAAGAGTTTGTGTGTGTGTGTGTGTGTGTGTGTGTGTGTGTGTGTGTGAGAGAGAGAGAGAGAGAGAGAGAGAGAGAGAGATACCCAAGAAATTAGGGGCACGAAAATGTAGGAGCTATACATTTTCTTAAAATTTTGCTTAGGTAGACAGGACATTAGATTATTGGCAGTAATAGTTGTATTGTACTTTATGAAGAGTTAATGTTACAAATGTCAGTTTCCTTAGTACAGGACTAGATAGGGACCAAGGCCTGTGGGTGCCCTGAACTGTGGACGTTTGCTGTTCTCTGACAGTTCAAGCATGGAGTTTGGCCCACTTTTAACATGTAGACTTTTTTAGGAATATAGAAGTACCAGTTCCTATTTGCACCTTTCTTTCTTCCATAACCCAGTCATTAGAAATATTCTATGAGTGTATCTCTAGGTTCTATAGTGGTTAGTTTTCTCTTTTCTTATTTACTCCTTTAAATTTAGGTAGTAAAGATCACCTGTATTGGAGTCCAGAAATGCTGTGTTCTTCTAGTCACAAAGCTGTTTTTCTTGTGTTTCTTCATTGTTCACTTTCTTTAGCACCAGAGACTCTTTGCCACTTTCATTACCATCTGTGACCTGCATCCTTAAAATCATGGTCCAATGGGCCCTTCTTTGCCATGTATTCCCTTTTGTGACTACAAATTTTTCACTTTTGTATGGTTATGTTTTCTTTGATTTGCTTCTCTTCTGATTCTAAGCTTTCTTGGAAAAAAGTGGCTTGTCCTTGTCAGTTAATTAGAGCATTTATTATATGACCGTCTTCTTATATCAAATGTAATCTTTGGGACTTCTGCCTCTTATACATAAATTAATTATCCTTGGATGCTCAGCAATGTGGCTTTGTTTTCAAGGAAGATGGAGTCTTCTTTTGTATTTACGTTTTTTCCAAAATGAATAAGAATACAAAAGTCTGATTCCAGATGGCCAAAATTTACTGATATCTCTGAACTCTCAGCATCTGTATAAACATTGGACTCACTTCAAAGAATGCTTTATGCAGGAGAAAAAAACAACATAGACACTATAAATGCTCACCTACTGCAACTACCTAAATATCTACTTTGATCTCATCCTCTTGAATGATTTTGATCAATGACCGGTTAAAAAGATTAAAGATGGGAAAAAATGAAGAAATGCCAAGTTTTATACTATTCATTGTGAAACATTATGCTAAACCACATTTACCAATAAATAAATGGTCTCCCATGTTTCCTTGAGCTGAGGCCTTGAACATGCCCTTGTAAATACAAAATGAAAATTAGGAAAATAGATGTCTTATAATGAACATCAGTAGGATCTGTATATGATACTGAAGGCATAATTCATTCAAAAGGCTGAGCAACTGACAATCAATACTTTGAGCACAAATTCACATTATGATTTTGACAAATTCACACTATCAATTTGAAAAGGAATAGTCAGGCAAAGCTACAAAATTCTACTTTTATAAAAAAGAAAACTAACTGGCATGTGTGAAGGAAAAATCTTGGACTCTGTTTTTATTATCGTTTTGCTCTTCTCAAATGAGCAAGTCATCTACAGAAGTAAAAGACTTAGTAGTAATTTAATTCTGATGAGCTAGAATGAGGATATAGCCAGAAAAGAGATTAGAAACACATCATGGCAATGGAATCAGAGTGAACAGTTGTTGGCATTTGTTATCTGGAGTCCTCTACAAAGTCACGCGAGCTCAGGATGCTAACACATGGTCTAGGAAAAAAAAATTGTGAAGAAACAAGAATGAGGCAAGATATTGGCCTGCAGAAGTCTATGATTTTGAAAGTGATTGAGTTTTTCAAGGTAGTTGTCAGTGGTGGGCCCAGTCTAACTCTAGGGAAGAAAATTTAGGGATGCTTGAATACAACGTCACAAGTTATCTTGGGATGAGACAGATCCTGCATATCTGACTGTCCTACTCACATTTAAATTTGGTAGACATGAAGTAAGGTCTGGTGAAATGAGGAAGAGATTTGGAATCCAGTGACATGAATTCAAGAGTTTGCTCTGCAACTTATAAAGCATAAACTTGAGGCAATTTTTTAACTTATCCCAATTTTATTTTCTGATTGGCATAATGGGAGTATCACTATTATCACTACCACTATTACTATTCCCAGAACAAAAGTGATCTAATACTGTTGAGACTATATTAAGGATATATTTGAAAACAGTTTCGTACATAAAACAATATTTGAATTTCTATTATTTTAAATAAGTAATAATAATTAAATATCCACTTTTTTGGATATAATCTATGCAGGAAAATTTGTTATATCTACTTGATTTTCAGTTCTTCAATAATCTATAATTTCATTAAATGCCCTCAAACCAAAATATTAATTAGATCAAAATATTTAATTTGCCTGATATTAGTTAAATTCAGAAAAATTACGTTTTATCATCAACACTTAAGATGATTTATAATATCTTTAATCCTGAAAAAACATCTACATTATAAACAATCATTAGCTAATTCTAGATCCAAGTGTTATGGTTTTTTAAAAAATGGATTGATCACCATGTACGGTGACTGTCTTATATATTTACTTCCATAAAAAAATAAGCTTTGATTTTGGTCCAAGATGAAAGAAACTTAGAGTTGATAGTGACTTAATTGAGACAGACTATGGGATGACATCCAAATTATGTGTTTCTAGAATGGCAAAGAAAATCTACTTCAACAGGGTGTTCTTTGAAAAAGTCATTTCTCTTGAAGTTCTCAAAAAGAGACAGAATAGGGAACAGACTATTCTGAAGCCTTTGAATCTAACAAAATGAAAGTTTTTTTTTTAAACAATCTTATAGACTGCCAGATTTTTTTTTTTTTTTGCTTTTGATACAAGAGATACACAAAGGACAATATTAACAAAAATTTTAGATTATTATAAAAATCACCATGAATTTTGACAAGAACAACAGAATTTCTTTTCAAATGTTTTTAAGGAAAACTCTACATAAGTATTTAACAGACTATCACAAGAAAAAGCATGTGTACACTGTAGTGTGTGTAAAAATAGTTTCTAAATATCCATTTTGAAGCACCTTATAAATCTCTTCAATTAAATTGCAAATCAAAGAGGAAAAACACCCTGTATGGTCTCCCTTAGAGTCAAGACCACAATTTTGCTTCCTTTTGTCTCGTGGGAATGCCAAACATAATGCATGTTCAGTAAACAGTCAGAATAACCCGCAGACTTCCTTGCATTACGTTTAATAATTTGTGACTCCTAGAGAAGTTAAGCAGCAAATCCTCAGAGAAATCACCCAACTAATCCAATAACAATTTGAATATTTCAGGCCTCTTCTGTTTCTACACTGGCCAAGTACAAGCATATACTCTGGCATTTGGATACATACTAGTGCCTCTACTGAAAGCACCATATTCTCCAGAGATCTGGCAAGTAACAGACTTCATCTTGCCAGTGTAGAAATAGCATTAGAGCAAGACTAATTGCTGGAAAGCCTGTTCAGAAAGATTTGTCATTCAGGATGGTAAAAATAATACTGCTTTTCAGCGTACATTCAAACTTTTTTTTATTTCCAGTGTTTAATAGAGATCAAAACATTTCCATTTCTACTATTGAATGTGTTTTATGTAATGCAGCTATTTCCTTTGATTTGAGTTCAAGCAGAGAAGCTAAAATGAAAAAAAAAGTCTGTCTAGACGTACCATGTTTGTTCCTTGTGTAAGATGAAATTTATTAAGCCTGAAATGTGGCTTAAGGAAGTATTTATGTGTTCCATAAATATCTTATTGAAAAGTAGAAATGCCAAAAAGAGAGACCACTTGGAAACACTTTTGAAAATGAGTAGCCTCTAAGCAGGTTAGACTTGCAATGATGAATCTAGAGATTTATATTCAGGAAACCTACCAAGCTATCCTTGACTGCTCCCAGCTCAGTCTGCTGCACTGTACTAGACATGCTGCCTTCTTGCTTACAAAAATTACCGCCGAATATCCCAGTTTGTAGTGGTAACAACAAGCCCCTCTCATGATGTTATTAACCTGATATTTTTTTAAATCTTCTCTAGTAAAACCCAGTGTGTCTGATTATTTTAACTTTTGGCTCAAGCCTCCAATTTTTAAAAGAATGTTTTCTTATAGAATTGCAGTCATAATTCAACATGTCTTCCATTGTGCAGGGCCAGATTGCCACGGTCGTATCTGAACAAGATCCAGATTCAGTCCATTTCTTCACTCTCATCCTTTAATAGTAATGTGAACACAGTTGTTAGATTTCTAGCGTCTTGTTTCCTTATCTACCATTCTATGAGCCCGAGAAAGCATATCGTGATTTGTAACACAAGAGAGCTAACATAACCACAGTAAATAAAAGAGAAACATGTTATGACGTTAAGCCATGTGCACTGTTTGGCATGCATTCAGTTCACTGTAGCTGAAAAAATAACTGTGAAGTTCCATGTCCCATTAACACTGTGTTAATTATTGTCATTGTCTCATCAGTGGTTTGTTTATGACAGCGCTGGCTGACAGGAATAGTGGGATGTTCTGTCAAGGCCATCACCTGATGTGATTTTTACTGGCAAAAGATCATTCCTCCCTTTACTCAACTGTATTAGGGGTATCAGGGTTTCATTAACACCAAGCACAATCGCTTGCAATAGACCAGCTTTTAAATGTTTCAAATAATTGGTATAATAGTGTCTTTCTCTTTCTAGCATTATAGTTAACCAATTCACCTTCTAAACATGAGAAAGTCCCTTAAATCTCACTCAACTCAAAATAATTTCATTCAATGGCAGTCAAATATCAAAGGGAAATACTGTCTCATTGGGGACGACTTTTTTTTAATACTGATAGGATTTTTTTATTCTTTGATGTGTGGCACTTGTGAATAAAGAGTGCATCCACGGAGGGGAAGTCAAGGAAAAAAAAACAGTAATTTGTGCACACACCCTATTCACCTAATATGAATCATTGCCCTTTTTCTTTTAAATCTCTCAATGGGAGAGCTGTATGTTGCTACGGATTCTTTGGAAGAGACTGATAATCATTACTTTTTTTCTAATTACTTCCCTCTAGATATAGACATAGATATAGATTATATGAGAGAGAGCTCCATTTCATTTCACCTACGGTATTCACCGTTTGCTTTTTAAAGGAAAGAAAGACTGTTATTCTTATCATTAAAATTGTTTTATCACAGCTTAGTTATTTCTACAAGAGAAAATATTTCAAGCTAAATGAAAGTTGCTTGAAATTTCAAATTCACAGACTAATTCTACTTTAATGATAAGATGATATTCCTGCCCATATCAATGCCTAATTTTAACTCCAGGAACATTTTCTTATGAATATTGTTTTTTGCTTTTTTCCTTATTGACTCCTAATACAATTCTCTACAACATTGGATGTGGACTATAATCCACAATTTAAGAATTGTATGTTTTCAATCATTCATTTTCCACATTTATGTTATTAGAGTCAAATTTGCTGTCCTGTTTAATTTGCAATACTGTTGTATGAATATGAATTTTATGGTTAGGATAGTACATAAATAGTTTCCAAAATGTAAGAGGTTATTATTCATAGCTAGACCTGTACCATAAGTAGGTACTATAAGTGTGATGATTAATTTTATGTGTCAATTTGGCTAGGCTACAATAGTCAGTTGTTTGGCCAAACATCAGTCTAGATGTTACTATGAAGGTGTTTTAGAGATATTATTAATATTTAAATTAGTAGATTTTGAATAAAGCAGATAACACTTTCTGCCACAGTAAATAAAAGAGAAACATGTTATGATATTAAGCCACATGCACCCATCCAATCAACTGAAAACCTTCAGAAAACAGACCAATGTTCTCCCAGAAGGAAGGGATTCTACTCTCTCTAGACTGCAACCTGAAAATCTGCCTGAGTTTCCAGTCTTTTGAACTATAGACTACAACATCAACTTTTAGAGGAAATTCCCGCCAGCCATCTTGCCCCTGCAGTTTTCAGACACATCAGCTCCACCATAACAGGAGCCAGTTCCTTAAGATAAATCTCTCTCTGTCTCCCTTTCTCTCTCTTTTTTCTCTACTCCCTACCGCCCCCCCCCACAGACATACACAACCTATTGGTTCGTCTTCTCTGGAAAGTACTAATATAGGGTTTATTAGAAGAAAATATATACATTTAATACCCCTCCCTTAAACTGAAGGCAGACTCTCTCCCTAGATAATAATAAATAAATAACAGCTTGGACATTTTGAAGCAAGGTGTTCTCTCTCATACTGTCAGCATCACTTTCTGCTCCAAGACAGCCATCAAATCCTGCCAGTAGACACCCGCTCCTCCTTTCTCTAGTGTCTGCAAGCATGTGAGTTATTAATCCTCATGCTTACTTGAGTTTGGTTTGGCTTTGGCACAGTATGCTTTCCCTAGCAAACCATAATTGATTCTGAATAATTGATCAGTGACGAACATTCAATTTTCTTTATCTTCTCTTCCTCTCATTCTCCTATGATATATGTTTTCTTTGGGGAACGATTTTCCATTTAAAAAAAAAGCCCCAAATGCAAGGCCTTTAGCGATCAAATCAATGTACGTTGTTTGCTGCCAATTCGCATCAGCTCCAATGTGACTTCTCTTGGAAGACTTTTAGGGAACCCTAATTAGTGTCCCATTGCATCCATTAGTTTTCAATAAGGAAGTAAACTTCTAATGTAAAGACCTCAGAAATATTTACATATGACTGTTTTGCTATTTATCTAGCCACCACACTGACTTGCTTTTTTCAAATATTCATTGATGAGGACTGTTATTTAAACCCTCCATGAGTCATGGAATCTAGGTGGACAAAGACACACCTAAAATCAGAACCTGTGCTACTCATGTATGCTTTGTTAATTCACCTAATGATTATATTCTTCATTTTCTCTTATATAAAAGTAAGATTACATTACAATAGTAGCACACTTCACTAATTATTATAATTCTTTAGACACCAGAATAAAATCTCCTGCCAAATCAGAAGTAACAGGTTCTTTGAGGAAAGTAGTCTTCAGAAAATTCATGCATATTATCACATTAGAGAGAAGTGGGCCACTCTTAGGTCAAAGGCATGCTTAGTGTAAGATGCAAAATTAAGCTTACTTATTTATTGAGGTTAAATATCTACTTTTATCTTGTCTGTCAAACAGATAATAAATGAAAAGTAACAAACTAGAGTATGTGAGAAACTGTTGTATTCTGATATTTCGAGACACATCACACATACGTTTCAGATACCTCTATTTAATTTACTATTTACTTTGAATGAAATACCGTTCTTTCTCTTTCAACTTCTGAAATAAAAATGCTATCATTGCCTTATCTTTAAGAATTTCTTGCTGTTTCAGTTATACCTTCTGTAATTATAAATTATAACTTAATATTCTACTTAATTAAGTGTATGAAATTAATATCTACTGGATAGCAACTGTATGCCAGAAATGGAGTCAGATTATGGAAACAGAGCTGCAGTCTTATTTTTTTTATTTTTTGGTTTTAGAGTCAAGGGCTACATGTGCAGGTTTGTTACATGGATATATTGTGTGATAGTGGAGTCTGGGCTTCTGTTGATCCTGTCGCCCAGGAAGTGGGCATGGTACCCAGTGGGTAGTTTTTCAACACTTACTTCCCTCTGTCCCTTCCCCTTTAATGTGTTCCCAGCGTCTGCAGTTCCTATCCTTACACCCATGTGTATTCAGTGTTTAGCTCCCACTTATAAGTGAGAACACACAGTATTGAGTTTTCTGTTTCTGTGATATTTCATTTAGATAATTCAGTTCCATCTTTGTTGCTACAAATGACATGATTTTGTTCTTTTTTATGTAGTACTCCATGATGTATTTGTACCGCATTTTCTTTATCCAGTCTACCACTGATGGCCACCTAGTTTTGGTTCCATATTTTTGCTATTATAAATAGTGTACAGTCTCATTTTGTCATAAAACCTCCCAAGACAGTGGTCTCTATTACTTTCTCCATCATCTCATCCTCCATCTAATTCAAGTTCCACCCTCAGTCCCCTTCACAACACCAGAAGTGTTCTTTTCTGCTCTGCTCTCATCTTACTGTGCACTTCCCAGACTATCTTCTTCTTGAATTGTACCTCCTGCTCATATTTGGGAACCTGTACTCTCTGCTTTTCCTTTTCCTGTGTTGGGTGCTCCTTTCTGTCTTCTTATTCACTCCCCCTCCTCACACTAGTACAGCCCAGTGCTCTGTGTCTCCATTCTCTCCCTGGATAACTTCTGGGTAATCTCATATAGCTCTCAGGCTGAAAGCATAGCATAGAACCTGTGCATTCCCAAATTCAAAGTTAAGATCTCAAACTCCAACAGGATACTAGATTTCACCCTTTAGATTTCATATTTAATGTGTCTAACTTAAATTATTGATTTCTACATTTTAAACCTACTCCAAGTCTTTCAAAACTAGAAATCTTTACAGTGTTGCACATGCAGATAGAGAAAGCATAGCTTATGCAAACAAGGAAAAAAATTATCCTATATGACCTTGTCAATATCAAATTTTTAAAAAATAAATTATGGTGAAATGTATGAACTTGAGAATCACAAAAAACTGCTTTTTAATACAGAACCCACATCTTATTAGCTTTTTAGTAAGCTACTTAATCTATGACTTCTGAAATAACTCATGACAAGCTACTTAATCTCTGTAAATGTCAGTTCTCTCAACTGTTAAATTTGGATGACAATAGTAATTATGACATTAGCTTGTAGTAAGTATTAAATGAGATAATCTGTCTAAAGTCTATAATCATATTTTATCCATTCATTTTTTTTCTTTGAATCATTCAATAAATATGTATTATAAGGCTAATATATTCTATTCTGGTATTGAGGATACAGAAACAATCAAGACAGACAAAGGTTCAGCTACCATGAAGCTATAGCCAAATTGGAGAAGAAAGTCAGTATCCAGGTAAAATGGTAATCATGCAAGCTATATAGATTATGACACATGGAATGAAAAAACTCCATGTGTGAGAGAGTAATAGAACCCAGGGGTAGCCGTGTAGAAGATAAGATTTGGGCTGAGACTTGAAAAAGAAAGATCTCTTCATGCAAAAAGATGAGAAAAGGCCATTCTATGCGAGGCATCAGGGACAAAAGAACGGATGCAGGAAAGATCTTGGCATCTCTTAGTATAGATGAGACTCCAGTCTGGGCTAATGAGGCAATACAATATTAGCAACAACAAAAAGTCACTATTACCTCTAACTTGCCAGGGCAAAAACAAGGAAGTGGTGTTACCAGAGACCAGAAGCAGAGTCACCCAGCAGAAGACAGAATCTTAGTTGGTATATCCAAAGGAAGTTGCATCCAAGGAGAAGGCTCAACCACTATTAAAGATGCTGCCCCAGAGAGAGGGAAGGATAGTTATCTTTTAAATGTTCCTTCATTCCTTCATCCATTTAATCACCAGTGACTTTCAGTTACTGAACCAATAAGATGCCAGGTGACACAATACCCTGGCAAATTCAGCCTAAGAATTCAGTCCCCAAATGCCCAGCAGAAAAAGCAAATGACAAAGAAATTGATCTGAGAGTAAGTTGACTCAAAACTAGAAGATCCTTAAAAGTTATATGGGTTAAATCCTTTAATACTTTGGGCAAATAACTCCACTGTGCAGGGGAGAAAATGGATTCAGAAATATCACACTTTTAAGGACACAAAGGAAATACTGCTTAATGTTGATATAAGGAAATAGAAAAATCAGACAAAATTCTTGGATCTATGTGTTGGTGTATGACTGATCAGGATTACACTTACAGGCTCTTTTTAGTTAATTTCCTGAAATGTGGCTCTATATGAAAAACCAGGAAGAAATTTCAATGGTGACCTTTGTTTCTATTTAAAAAAAAAAAAGAAGAAATAGAAAAAGAAGCTCTTAGGTTGACGTAGACTGACCCACTTTGGGGCTATCTAAACTTAGGGATCTTGGAAAGTGCACAGAGTGAGAGAAACATTTAGAAGATACTAAAGTTTTTGCTATTAAGCTAAGTAGCATATTGAGCAATTTATTTGGATGATATAAGATATGACCATGTTGCATCTCATTCTACAGAGTTATTCATGTTATGCACAATTTTTTCAAGTGCTAGAATAAAAGTAGAAGTAAAGAGGATAAATCAAGGGCTTGATCTATGTGTGGGATTTTCAGGGAAGACATAGAAAATAAGAGAAACAGATTGGTTGAGGATATAATCAAGTGATTAACTATGGGTTCTGTCTTGAGGAGAAAATTTAGCTCAAGAAGATGCTTATATTTATGAACGAAAATGCAGGGATCAAATACATGAGGTCTACAGAAGATCAAACAGCAATTGAGAAGGAGTGAAGGAACAAGAGAGGTGAGATAAAATAGAGGTTGGAGAATGATGGCAATGATGCATTGAGTCTATGAATGAGATGAAAAGTGGCTGACCAGAATGGGAATGAGTTCTCTTTCAGAAGTTCCTGGTGCTACAAACCTAGGGTGTTAGAAAGTTGTTCTCAGCCAGGCTCAGTGGTTCAGCCTGCAATCCCGCACTTTGGAAGGCTGAGGTGAGTGGATTGCCTGAGCCCGCGGGTTCGAGACTCGCCTGGGCAACTTGGTGAGACCTCATCTCTACAATAAATCCAAAAAAATTAGCCGGGCATGGTAGCGCATGCCTGTAGTTCCAGCTACTTGGAAGGCTGAGGCAGAAAGATCGCCAGAACCCAGCAGGTCGAGGCTGCGGTGGCCGGGAGCCGCCACTGCACTCCAGTCTGGGCGACAGAGTGAGACTCAACAACAAAAAAAAGAAAGTTGTTCTCATAGATTTGGGATTTGTCCTGAATTTACTCATCAAAGGTAGCAAGTACTTATTACATCTATTAGTCAGCTTTGTTGAGGAACAAACAACCTCAAAAACCTCACTAGTTTACAATAACAAACATTGTGTCTCATGCTCAGTCTGAGGTTTGACTTCATTCAGTTCATCTGGGTTGGGCTCACCTGGACTACTCTGCTCCAAGTTGTGGGTCTGGGAGACTTTGCTCCAGTATTTTGGTCTGCTTTATGTGTGTTCATTTTAGAGGTCAATCTGATCAAGAAACAGCTAGCTGGGTATGCTCTTCTCGTTGTGTGTGACAGGAGCACAAGAGGCAAGCCTAACCATACAAATAAATTAGAATCTCAAATCAATTCATAACTCCTAAAATCCCACTGGCCAATATAAATCACATTTTACTGAAATTAATCAAAATTTGAAATTAATAAGGGTTTTCTTTTCTAATGTTTTGTATTACAAAATCATGTGACAAATTCTTCAGTTAAAGGCAGAGAGTAAAGAATGCAAATGATGACATAATAAGAATGAAGACAAATGATATAAATCATGTGCTTCAATGGTCTTTGAGACTATTGGTAAGTGGATAGGTCAACAGGTGCCTGCAACAGGAAGAGATAGAATAGATAGAATTGAGTACAAAGAACACAGGATCCTTCTCACCCAAAAGCACAGAAGAATAACAATCTGGACAGAGCAATAAGGCAGTGCACAAATAGAAACCACCATTCCTCCACCTTCGCTAACCAGAAAACACAGGTGCGAAGGAATGTTCGTAATTATTAGTCATCGGGAGCTGACTTGTGTAACACATGCTTTAAAAAGACAGAACGTATTGATACTGCCTATGAAATTACTTAAAGTCCTCAAGGTTAGAAATATGATAGGTGTCTGAATTTTATTAGGATGTAAGCATAGCTAAATCATAAGGTTCTCTTTGATGTTTTCTTCCTCCAAGCTCTTCATAGTCCCCCTGGGGTTGCCTGCAAAATTAAGAAATTTTTTTTTCTTTTTAAGAACAATGGGTTATAGGTCATGCTTGCTGACCTCCTTGATAGTATCCAGAAGTTCAGTCGACCAAAAGAGTGTGAGTAGGTTTCATCAATAAGGATTTCCCCTGCCACATCCATAGTTCACAACTTTGTAACTTCCCCAGTTACTCTATAGATGACATAAACCTAAGACTGGTGTTTAAGATGTTTTCAGACTCTGCATTCTGATAGACCATCCGTCATCAACTGGACTAGTCTTCCATGAACCTCGCCCAGAAACTGATTTGGTGCACATAGACAATCTGGACACCTTTGGTGATTTCATCCCCAATCAATCAGCAGTTACAATTCCCTAGTCCAGCCTAACAAATTACCCTTAAAAATTTGAGCCTCTGAATTTTCAGAAGGTAGATTTGAGAAATATCTCCCATCTTACTCGCTCAGCTACCTTGTGATGTTACGCTATTTCTCTACTACAGCAACTATTGTCTTCGTCTTGGCTTTTCCGGACAAGGGCATAACAATATTCATCCGCGTGCCTGTAGTTCCAGCTACTTGGAAGGCTGAGGCGGAAGGATCGCTGGAGCCCAGCAGGTCGAGGCTGTGGTGGCCGGGAGCGGCCACTGCACTCCAGTCTGGGCCATGGAGTGAGACTCCAACTCAAAAAACAAAACAAAACAAAACAAAACAAAAACCAATATTTATCAACATTATCTTCACAAAGTAAACACATCTCTTTTTTAGGGTTTAGTGATCAATTACTCAGTTGAAGTTTTTGTCTCTGAGTAAACAACAGAGTAAAACTATGATTGGAAATTTTAAAAACCTGTCTTTAATAAACTCTGTGTCAGAAGCAGAAACATCCAAAGCCAAGTCAATTATTAGAAGAATTTAGGATTTTTCATGTCGAGTACAGTAAGTACAAAAATAAGAAAATTTCTCAAATCAATAAGCAACTATTAATGTGCTACCATGCAACAGGTATGGTTCTAACAACAATGGGAAATATAAAAGGATTGCAAAAAAAGCAATCATTTTCATAGGATAAAATTGACAACAGTATTAATGTCACTTGGATTAAGGCTATACTGGAGATGTTTAAATAATTTATATATTGAGATGAGGGGGAAATATCATGAAGGACACATCTAACAACCTTCCAAATTCAGAGAACAACTGTTATTTCAATGTAATTTATAATCCTGTCCTTCTAACTCACTGTTTTTACTTAAAATTTAACATTTTAAATGTTATGTATTTCTTGCTCATTATTCAATATTTACTCATCTCAAACATTAAAAACAAACTAAAAATTGCAGTTGACCTTTGACCAACATGGGTTCGAACTGTATGGGTTCACCTATATTCAAAATGTATTTGCATAAATATATTGGACAATTTTTTTGGAGACCTGCTAAGATTTGAAAAACCACCTTGCAGATGAATTGAGTCACTATAAGTGTTGAAAAAAATTAAGAAAAAGGTATGTCATGAATCCATAAAATATATGTAGATACTAGTTTATTTTATCATTTACTGCCATAAAATATACACAAATCTATTATCAAAAGTTGAAATTTCTACAGCTATAGCATCCCAAACGTGCCCAAGGTATCAAAACTTGCTCACACAAACACAAGCAGAACATGGTGCCATTCACAATCAAGAGAAATGTAAACAAATATAAAAATTCTGTAATAAATTATAACTTCGCAAAATTAACTGTAGTACATACTGAGCTGCTGTAATAATTTCACAGCCACCTCCTTTGCTAGTGCCTTGAGCTCACATGTTGTGATTATCTGCTTAAATCACCATGTGACACCTCGGATCTCTCTGTAAGCAGTTAATCTCTCCAATAAATTTTGTAGTACAGTCAAAACTGATCTCCTGCAGTTCTCGTGTATTTCTCATCATGTTTAGTGCCAGACTGCAAACCTTAAATAACACCATAGGATACCTATAATGTGCCACTAGTGATGCTGGAAGTGTCCCCAAGAAGCAGAGAAAAGTCTTGACATGACAAGAAAAAGTAGAATTTGTTTGCTTTTTTTTTTTTCTTTAATCAGATTCAGTTTAATTATTTTTGTGGCCATGTTTTCAGAAAGCATACAGTGACTCTCATGGCTTTCTAGGTACATGCAAGTGTATACACATCATGACACAGCCCTAGTTTAGTGGACTTATCCTCAGATAGGAACAGAAGCAGAAGACATGTGTTTAGATGCACACATCCAAAGTCAGAGACTTGTTTTCTTAAATTGTTTTCTGTGCCTCCACAATGGCTTCTTCCCTCAGGTTTCTAGGGAATTATAATAGTCAGTTAACCTCGCTGAATAAAAGACACCAAGCCCACACCTTGGGTTAGCAGTAGCTTGTTAAGTTCCCTCAGCAACTTGATGAAGAAGGTTCAAATAAAACATGGGTTCAGGGCTGGGCATGATGGTTGATATGTACTGTCATATCAAACTGTGGTTGCCTGCCATTTCAGATAGATGATTCACCTTGTAAACAAAGGATGGAAATTTACTGTTTCAATACATATGGTGGTGTACTGTACCATATTTTCTCCTCCTTATGATTTTCCAAATATGTTTTTTCTTCTATATATACACATATCACTTTTAAAAAGTAACTACTTTTTATGTTATTGGTAAGGCTTTTGATTAGCAGGAGGTTATCTGTAGTTAAGATTTGGGGAAGTCAAAAGTTATAGATACCCTTTTGATTATGAAGGGAATTAGTGCTCCAGCCTCTGCATTGTTCAAGGACCAACTATAAACCAATACACTCTGATACCACAATTAACAAAATCTCTATTCATATTCAAATGTCTCAGGTATTCTTCTATCAATTTATCTGATTGTTTAATTATACCACTCCTGTTTACAACAATTATATAAATATATATATACTCTTTTTATAATCTTGTTTCAGAGAAGCTTAACATATTTTAAAATTTTTAATATAGCTGTATATTTTTGTAAAGTCTGGTTCTGTATAACTTTCTATTCATTTTGCTCCAAATTCATCTCATGTGTACATTCATTCTATTTCTAAAACCTTTTGCTATTCCTATCGCTAAGACATTTTTATTCAGCAAGACACATCTAAAATAGATTTATCTACATTCACTTACATAACCAGCCATATTTATAATTTATATTCCCAAGCATTTCTTTCAAGAATTATTTAACATTTATCCATTGTTAAAATGTCTTTGAAAATGAAATCTCAAATATAAATAAAAGGTATGGTTGAATGAATTTGGCTATATAAAAGGGTTAAGGTGACTGTTACTTTAAAAATACACATATAAGTGCACATACAAGCCCCACAAAAGAATGGAAAAAATTTGAAAAAATGGGGAAATATGTGCAGTATATGATATACATAGTTAATGTCCTTAATATAAAAAGAGCTCTGTAGAATCAATTATATTTTTAAATTATAATGATAAAATGATAAAAGATAAGACCAGATAACTCACAAAAAACATATAAATGTATTGAACTTATATAAACATATATTAAAAAGTATTAAAAATGAATACCTATACAAGTACTCCTCAACTTAATCTGGCTCGATTTACAATTTTTGGCTTCATGATGGTGCAAAAGCAATACCCACTCAGTATAAAACTTATTTCAGTTTTTGAATTTGATATTTTCCCAGGCTAATGATATGCAGTACGATACTCTTTGATGTACTATGTTTGATACATTACAGGAGACAGTTAACACTTTATTGTAAAATAGGCTTTGTGTTAGATGATCTTCCCAACTGTAGTTTAATGTAAATGTTTAGAGCATGTTTAATTAGGCTAGGCTAAGCTATGGTGTTTGGTAAATTAGTTGTATTAAATGCATTTTGACTGACGACATTTTTTATGTATTTTCAGTCTACAATGGGTTTATCAGGATGTATCCCATTGTAAACCAAGGGGCGCCTGTATCTTAAAATGGTAAAAATGTTTTTCTTTAACAATAAAATAGTCAGTTATGACTCAGATATGAGAGTAAAGAACTGTAAGTTAAAATAAAGGCTCTGGATGACATTTGACAATAAACATTAATATATCTAAAGTCTATTATTTAACAAATCTCATTGTAATCAGAGTCCTGGATTCAAGTGGTTGGTCTGTTACTTGCTTGCTATATAATCTCAGTAACTTTATTCTAAGAGTCTTAACTTAAATTTCTGCATAATGAGAGCATCATAAGCATCTAACAAGGTGATTGCAACATAAACATTTTAAAACACACATACTTCCCGGAAAATGATAACTGTTCTTCAAATGAAAGCTGCTAGTTTCTCGTCATTCTCTTTTATCTCTTTCTTTTGCTCTTAAGATAACTATAGACAAAAACAAAACTCAGTTTACAAAAATGTTAACCAAAGTGTCATCTCTAACATTAAAATAGGAGGGCATAGATTTAATACATTAAGCCACATTTATTCAATGGAATAATCTGAGACTATTTAAACCATATTATGGGAAATATTATAGAAATTTAATGAGATTATTTAGAAAAAAATGCTCAAGTAATATTTATATACCAAAAAATCGGTTGCATGAATAATATATGTTGTATTACCAAAATTTTGTTTATGTGTACAAGGGAAAAGTGGTCATGTGTAAGGGTAGGTGTTTATGTGTGCAGGTCATGCATGGGCATCATATGATATGTGTGCTTGTATGATGGTGTGCAAGTATGCACAGTCATAAAGACCAAAAGTTCATAGACATTCATATATTCAAAAATATTTGATGAATTAAAAAATATTTGATGAATTCCTGCCATAAAACCATACTAACTTCTGATGATTATAAAAAGTCATAAAAGACAAATACAAACTTTTGTTTACAGCAAACAATATATTGGAGAGACAGATATTGTTAGGATTGTTAGGATAATATCAAAAATTGATTTCAGATTGTGACTGGAAAGATACCACAAAGGGACAATGTGACGAGAAAGCATGTAATAAGGACACTGACTTTTAAAAGAAGATCAGATCGGGCTTCCCTACTAAAGACACAATTGAACTAAAATCTGAAAAAAGAGCAGGAGATACATAGCCAAAAGGGGAAGAAAGATAGCTCAGGGGATGCTTTGAGGTAGAAAGAAGCAAAGGAATTTGGTGTGACTTTAATAGATGAGCCTGGTGCTCAGTGAGGCTGGAGAGGCAGGTGGGTGACAGATCAAACTAGGTTTATAGGACATTGTTAAGGAGTTTGAAGAGACAGTCACATAAGGAAAATGACCCCATATCTGTTAGGAGAAGGTTCCTCTGGCTGCAGACTAATGGAGAGCAAAAGTCCACGAGGAGAACTGTGAACATTTGAGTAATGCAGTTGCCAGGTGATGGCAGCCTGGACTGGGATAGAGTTGGTGGAAATGGAATGCAGTGATGGATCTGGGAACTCCATATGAGGTGAAACTCAAGTGATAGGGCAATAATCAAACATGAAGAGTGCAATGTGGAAATAATAACATCTACCACATGCAGTTATGAGAATGAAAAAAAAAAACAATGCCATTTCAGCACTCCACGCAGGGCCAGGCACAGAAAGGGACAATGCTGAGAAAGAGCAGATAAAGTTGACTTTTAGAACCCTTACTTGTGTAACCAAGTGGATAGCATTGCCATTCACAGAGACAGAAATACTGGAACAGCATCAAGTTTGAGGGAGAAGATCATAAATTCGGTTTTAGAAGCACTGACCTGAAATTACCTTCAAAATATCCAAGAGGAGATGTCAATGAGGTCACTGGAAAAATGAGCCTGGCTCTCAGACGAGAGGTCTGGATTGTACATACAATGTAGGGAAGTTACATATGAAGCCAACAAACTAAAGTTGAAAGGGCCCAGTAGCTAGTCTTGAGGCACTACACACACACACACACACACACACACACACACACACACACACACACACACACACACAATCAGCCTGAATTGTGGATAGATTAGGAGTGGCCAGAAATAAGGTGTCATAGAAGCCAAATGAAGAAAAAAAAGGTTTCAAGAAGTCATGTAAGATGTAGTGAGATGGAAGTCATTGTAGCTTAGGGCAAGAGTGATGGATATGTAGACATGATTGGACCAGACTCGAGTTGTAAAAATAGAAAATACAGAAGACGTCTTCAGTATTTTGGATACAAAGAGGACTGGCAATGAAGGATATTTGCCAGAATAATATAAATGATGTAAATTACTGTAGAATTTCTTTCTTTTCTTCCCCCACCCCCGCCTCTTTTTTGAGTTGGAGTCTCACTCCATCGCCCTGACTGGAGTGCAGTGGCAGGCTCCTGGCTACCGCAGCCTCGCCTACCAGCCTCTGGCGATTCTTCCGCCTCAGCCTTCCAAGTAGCTGGAACTATGGGCGTGCGCAACCACGCCCGGCTAATTTTTTTTTTTTTAATTTATTGTAGAGATGAGGTTTTGCCAAGTGGCCCAAGCGGGTCTCAAACCCACGGGCTCAGCAATCCACTCACTTCGATCTCCCAAAGCGCTAGGATTACAGGCTGAGCCACCAAGTTGGCCGAATTTGTTTCTTAGTGGCAGAGATTTAAGCATATTAAAAGCCAAGATTTGCTCTTAGAAGTTAGAGGGTAAATCTATAGTGTTTACTTTTAAAAAAAGATTTCACTATTTATTTTCAACAATATTCACACTATTTTAACAGACTGTATATCATTTACATTTACAAGGTTAGGGTCTTTCATAGATAAGTCAAGAAAATAAAGAGTAAATAGATTCTAGCAAAAGATGTAATGTTTTTAAATATAGTAATACAAATATAAAGTAGAAGAATTGGGGAGAATGTGTATCTTTTTCAAACATCTAGACCTAAGAAAGTGAACAATCCTTGCAGGAGATTGGGACATTGGGACAGGACAAGTGAGCATAAGTAAGTAACTGAGCATAAAGAGGGTTAGGCAAAGCTTACCCTTCGAAAATAGAACAGAGCAGGCTTTCAGAAGATTTTAAAAAATGAACAATTACAAACAAGAGAGATGAAAAGACTCTGGTGATATTAAAAAGGCCATTTCATTAGTATATACATACAAATTATTCTGGAGATAGTGCAGTGTGGTACAGCTGAAAAAAATACCCTTCCCTGGAAGTCAAGCACAAGGGTTTGCTTCTGTCTCTGTCAATAATGAAGAGGTGTATCTTGCCCTTAAATCATTTAATTAATCTGAGGTTTAGGTTCTTAACATGTGTATTTAAAAGTTTCCATACATTATCTGCAAGTCTCTTACAACATTAAAATTCTTTGCTTCTATAATTAAAAGAAGAAAGATGTGCCGTAAGAAAAAAATATACATTGATATAACCTTAGGTATCTGCAGAGCATGATATTATCAGAACTTTTTACTGTAGGTCCCCGTGTAAGTGGGGATAAAAGCTCCACACAGTCCTTGACTTAATTCAGAATAGGTTGACAGGGGTGTGAAATGACATTCTCCAGACTTAGGGATGTGTGAAGGGCACTTAACATTTCTGACAAGCTGAGTCATTTGACATTATTCCCTGTGTAACTTATCCATTAAAATCCTATCTCTTGTGCACATAATTTTTAACAACTACATAAAATTTAAATACTCTGAAGAAAGCAGCTAGTCATTTCAAGACTTTCTGATGTGATCTATATTTAAATTTTAAAAAACCTACTAGAAAGTCCCAGTAGAGAATAAGTTTAAAAGTTTAAAGATATATTTCTAGAAGTAAACATGTTAAAATAAGCATGTAAAACAATGAATACATAACATATATAAAGTGATTACATATGATTACATATAAACATATAAATATATGCTTATTACTTTTTGGAATTTGACTGTTTTCTGGTGAATACTAAGATTAGTTTGGCTTTACACATCCAGTAATGATTAACATTGAGTTAAATTACATTAATGTATTTTTATGTGAAGTTTTGCTTTGATTTTATTACATCTAAGTGAATAAAATTCCATGGTTTTTCTTTTCCATTATGCTTTAGAGACTCTAGATTTCTCTGAAATTTTGGAGGGAGAAAGAACTTGCTCCCACTCTTAACCATTGCTTCCTAACTTTGTGAAACATATACTGTAAAAAAGATCAATATATATATACTTGAAATTTTCTTTAGATGTAAACATTGTAAGCATTATGGATTATGACTAAAATCTCATCTTTGACCTCAGATACTTTCTTAAAGGGTTTAAATTAGTTCATTTCCGCATCCCCAAGTGCTTTTATTTAACATTCCCTTTGTCTAGTGATCCACTTAAAACTGTTCTGAGTTTCAACCAATGCCTTCAATAGACAAGACTGTATGCTCCCAGGCACCAATCATTGGATAATGTCTTCCTTTGTGTAAGCAATTCAATAATATCACAGTGTGACAGTTACTGTGCATGTTTTTGATTATAAAGATATACATATTTAATGAAAAGCACTTGGACTAAAGGAACCTATATTGTATTTTTTTTTCTAATAAATTACTTTGTGACCCTGGGGAAGACACATAAATTCTCTGCTTCCCTATTGGTTTTGGTAACAATAGGTATTTTCTGAAATTCCTGTTCCTCCAAGGTTTCAGGGCTCTACATTTTTGAACATACGATTAATTCTACGATTTCAAAGATTTTGGCTTAACCTTTTTCTGAGATTGTTACATGAATATACTATATTGGAACAAAACAAAAAGTGAAATAGCTAGCAACTTTAACGTTCACATAAAGGACTTCAAGAAACATAACAAAAGGTCTCCACAAGCTCAGCTACAAAATTTTTGACTGTCAAGATCTGCCTGAATTATAACGCACCCACTAATTCAGAATATAAAATTTGAGATGTACTCTATAAGTAATTTCCTTTTTTATCTCAGCTGGGAACAATTATTATTGAACCTCAACAGAGATTTGATAACATTTAAAATGATTAAAATAATTCACTTAATTTAAGAAACTATTTAAATAATGATCAGCAGGTCATTTTTCTTAAATTTTTGCATTGACATGTGATAACAGGAAGTATAACAAATTACTTCTGGTAATTTTTTTACTTTTTTATTTGCAAATTGTACATTTATCATGCTATGAATGCTAGTAAGCAATTCAAAATAAACTTCAATAAAGCTTTTTTCTCTGTAATTATGGATGAGAAGAGTAGTTTGAAAGCTATGTCAGCCGGGCTCAGTGGCTCAGCCTGTAATCCCTCCATTTGGGAGGCTGAGGTGAATGAATTGCCTGAGCCCGCGAGTTCGAGACCTGCCTGGGCAACTTGGCGAGACCTCATCTCCACAATAAATCAAAAATTAGCTGGGCATGGTAGCATGTGCCTGAAGTTCCAGCTACTTGGAAGGCTGAGGCAGAAGAATCACCGGAGCCCAGCAGGTCGAGGTTGTGGTGGCCGGGAGTGTGCCAATGCATTCCAGTCTGGGCGACAGAGTGAGACTCCAACTCAAAAAAAAAAAAAAAAGAAAGCTATGTCTTCAGGATATTTGAGGATATATATACTCAGTAAAAAAGGAGAGAAAACAAAAATCTTTCACATAGTTTGGATGCAAACCTTTTTACATATATTATATATTCATTTTTTTTAAGTTGAGGAGTTAAAAATGTAAGTAAACATGTGCTTATTGATGCCAGTCATCATTTGCTTATTAACGAATGCAACTGTCTGTAGCACAGTGGTATTGGTAGGACACTGGACATTTCTATATTTATGCATTATATAGCCTATGATTACAGTGTATCTAGATATAGAGTTTTTCTGATATATATATGGGGTGTTAAATAAATGTATACACATTTTCTGTTTGTTTATTTATTTGTTTTTGAGTTGGAGTCTCACTCCGTCACCCAGACTGGGGTGCAGTGGCACACTCACAGCCACCCCAGCATCTACCACCTGGGCTCTGGCGGTCCTTCCAAGTAGCCAGAACTACAGGCATGTGTTACCAAACTCGGCTAATTTTTTATTTAGTGTAGAGATCAGGTCTCGCCAAGTTGCCCAAGCTGGTCTCGTACCTGCGGGCACAGGCAGTTCACTCCCTCAGCCTCCCAAAGTGCTGGGATTACAGGCTGAGCCACTGAACCTGGCCATGTAGACACATTTTAAGTACAGCGTTTGCTCACCATGAGACAGTCAGGACAGTCAAAGGAAAGGGCAGAAGCATAGTTAAGTGAACATCATACTATCGTATCATTGCTATCGTAATTTATTTCAACTTCAAAAAGTATTATATAGATAGCATCTCTTAAAATGTGTATACATTTTTTAGCACTCCCTGTATATATCATATATATGTATAATATAAATTCCTTGATACCATTAATATGTATAATATTGATGCATAACATCAACTCCTTTCTATTATAATAATAAGCATAAAATGCAAAGTAAAACAGAGTATCTGGTACAAAGCAACTGCTCTACAAATGTTAGCTATCATTACTACCATTAAATAACTATAGAAAGCCTGATAGTTTATATCAATGCAGTTATTTCTTTTTAATGTGGTACCGTTTGGGGCAAAAATCAATATGCAAACAATCTTGGACTATGACAACAAAATGGGTTAGATTTGTAGTTAAAAGACCTGGTTTTAATCTTGGATATGTTACTTAATAACTATGCTAGTGTTGTTACCCCTCTGAGCTTGTTGTCTTCAGTTTCAAAAGTACAAAGAATAGTTACCCCACAGACTTGTTACAAGCAACAAATTTAAAATAAATTGATTTAAAAAATGAGAAAATGAGAAATGGTGTATAACAGAACTATCACATAGAGGCCATTCAGTAAGAGTTAGCTGAACCTGAAATCAGGAGATAAGCTTGCTTCTTAAAATGTAAACCTTTGTAATATAAACATTTCAAGTAGTTATAGCTCACCATAAAGACAGGGCCCACTTCTATTGAAGATGCCCATCACTGAATAGGTTATTGTGATTGGGAGAGCAGAGGAAGAAGTTTATTAGAATCTTTACTCTGGGGCAGGAGAATGTCTGTTACGTTTAAAAAAAAAATCACACACACAATCATCATACATTTATTTTTTCAACAAATTTGTCATGTCTAATAATAATGTGTAACCAAAAATAAACCTCTGCAAAATTATCTCTCCTATGGGAAAAAGAAAAGAAAATGAGTAAGAAAGTAGTTAAGTAAATTCTTTTTTTTTTTTTGAGTTGGAGTCTCACTCTGTCGCCCAGACTGGAGTGCAGTGGCCGTTCCCGGCCACCACAATCACAGCCTCGACCTGCTGGGCTCTGGCAATCCTTCCGCCTCAGCCTTCTGAGTAGCCAGAATTACAGGCGCTCGCTACCACGCCTAGCTAATTTTTTTATTTAGTGTAGAGATGAGGTCTCACCAAGTTGCCCAGGTGGGTCTCGAACCCGCGGGCTCAGGCAATCCACTCACCTCTATTGTTAATTTTGACATATAACCCATTTCTTAGTTCAGAAACTAAAGTAAATACAATTAAAATTTTACTAGAAAACATGTAAGGGCATTCCAGAATATTTCTTTGCTTGATTCTCTGTCAACTACAAAACTGCTGAGTGATTGTGATACAAACTTAGAGTTTTTGCAAAAGCTCAAATCATCACTCGTTTTTGGTTCTTAGTTACAGTAAAATAAATCGTGACCATCTATTTGTTTCTATTTGCTATGTGGCTCAAGACAATATGAAAACATGGTATTTTATGAAGTTTCAGTAATCATCACCAGACTCAGTGTTACCTTTAAAGCTGTGTTGAAATGATTAAAGGTAAAGGATTAATTTGGGAAAAAAAATACGTGGGAATGCAACTGATGTTGCTCAATCAAAGTTGAATGAAACCACGAGCCGGGAACAGTGAACACTCTCATTAGACTTAGAGACAGACAAGCTCCCAGTTAGCTCTAAACGACCCTCACTATCAAGATATAAAGTATGTGAGTAGAAATGAGTGTGAAATACCAAAGCATTGACCTTGTTTTGTGAAGATGAGAACAACAGTCTCAAAGGCCTTGTGTTCCATACTGTGGTCCATCGATTTCCAAAGAGATATATGTTCAGCCAGATCAAAGAGCAGAATGGGCTTTGTGCCTGGCTGGTATTTGGGACATGGGAGAGGGGCATCCAACTTCTTAAATAATGTCAACCTGTACTGAAGCGCTTTTATGTGGCAGATATATTTGAGGCTTTGAATCTATCCCACCAGAAACTTCAAGGAACAAACATCAATATTATTGCTTATTTTAACATATTTTAAAAGTTCTAACTAAAATGGAGTCCTTGGCATAGAAAACTGGTATTTAAAAGACTCGTTCTAGGAAAAACATATGGGAATAAGATCCCTATAAATAATTTCATTAAAAAGAATAAAATATTATCTATTCTGTATTAAAATGAATCCAGGTGGCAATATTTTCGGTGACATGGCTCAAATATATATATATATATATATATATATATATTTGAATCTTGTGAGGAAGCTCTCAGTGTTTTAAACAATCTGCAAGATGGTTTTCAGATTTTTGTTTCATTTGCATATATAACTTCTAGAAAACCACTTTAGAGAAAAAGTAGGTAATATATCTCTCTGCTAACTAATGTGGGCAGATTTTTTTGTTGTCTCTATTCCATTTATATCTGTCTGTCTCTCTGTCTGTCTGTCTATTCATCTTCTACCTATTTCAGAACCTATTTCCCCCCCTCTATACTTCTGAACTGAAAAGTGAATCATCACAGCAAATTTGAAGGTAAAAATGACTGACAATATCCTTGATATTTTACCCCATTCATGATACAACTCAGAAGATTTAGTTCATTTGGAAATTATTACAGACATGGATTATTGCATTTCTTCATTCACCTTAAACCTCACAATGTTTTATCTATATATGGCTGAAATACTGATTTACTTCAATTCAAATATTAAGCAACTAAATCTTTATCTGACTGATAAGAAAGAAGTAAGCTGTTCATACTTTACAAACATTTATACTCATTTTAATATTAAAATAGTTTTTGTAATTCATTTGTTTAGTCATGAGTCTCACAGTAGCTTAAAAAAGTTAATTCAACTCTAAAGTTGCTCAAATAGTTTCAAATAGTTAAGACATGGATCTACTATTTTTTAGCTATTAGACCATAAACAAATAATTTTTCACCTGTTGATAGATGATAGATAAGTAGTTAAATACATATAATAAAGATAACACTTTCTTGTAAGATTTTGCTCAGGTTTAAATAAAATAATGTATTTTTCAAGTGTTTCAACTATAGACTAATATGTAATAATATATAATTATGCAACCTACTATGTAACATACGTTATTGTTTTTCTTAGCTTTTTTCATTCAGAAAAGTAGATAATATTTGCTTTAAAATTACTTATTTAAACACCTTAAATCAATTAAAATTTTTTATTTAAAAAGAAGGATATGGTTTGCTTTCACTCTTTATCAATGGAAAACATTTTGCTCAATCTCAAAATCTAATTTCCACAGATACTGTCTTGAGTAGAGTACTTTTAAAAGGCTCTAAAATAAGAACAGGATGGTAATGGAAAACAATATTTAGTATCAACACTGAATAGTCACAAAAAGCACTGTTGTAATTAGAGATAGTTAGACATGTAGCTAAAGAAAATATACCTCTGAGAAAAACTATAACTGCTGTTACTATTTTCAAACAAATATGGGACTCAAAAGTATCTATTTCAGTGCTGATATTAAATGTCTCACCATGTTTCCATTATAAACCTGTCTTTTAGGAGTTTATAACAGGGCCATAAAAATTCACTTCAGGTACTCCTTAGCATCCAAAAAAGCTATTACAGCCTCCTGAGAAAATAATAAGCATATTTATAGAAAGTATATATAAAAATATTGATATATTATGTTTACCTATTTTTAAAAATGCACTTGTGACAACTAATCTCCTTTATCAATTTGCTGAATCATATTACCTTCTTCAGTTCCATTAACCTAAAAGGAAAAATACAATTAAATTCAGTCTCCTTTCAATTGTTTCTAAATATGATTAATCTGGTGTCAACAAAGTATCACTGTACTTCAAAATTTGCATACTGGCTTCTAAAATGTCCAGAACGGGCCAATCCCCTTCAATTAAATAAATACATACTTATTTTTCTGAAGTTTATATTTGTTTATATTTGTTGTTTATATTTAAGTTTATATTTGTTGTTTATATTTAAGTTTATATTTGTTGTTTATATTTGAAGTTTATATTTGTTGTTACCGCTGAGAACTTCTGTTGAAAAAATTGTGTACAAAAACTCTGTTTTTAAATTAAAGAAGTGAAGGGACAATAAAAAAATACATATGTTGTTTTTGATGATTTCTTTAGAATCAGAAAGGTTTAAAAACCATGTACATTTTATTTAGGTAAAAGACCATCCATTTTTTCCCACAGTTATTCACATACAGCACCAGGGAACACAAAAACCTTCAGGTTTTATTAATTTGAAATATGAAAGAACTATCTTGAAAAGAAAAGGCTTTTGTTGTATTTTATTTGATAGTGTAGTCTTAAGAGTCTATGTCTCTCACAGATTTTTTTTTCAACTGCTAAAAAAGTTTTACCACTAGGACATTTTTACTACTTAATCCTATGGTTGTCGCCCATGAGACTCAGTCATTGAGAATGTGGTAGGTGGAATAGATTTTTCACAATATAGTAATGATGATGACAATGAATAAGTCATAACAATAAAAGGAATACTAAAAACAAACACTCTTTTGGAGGATTTTATATTCCTGGTAGGGTGTTAAGTTTTCTATATGCATTATCTCATTAAATTCCCAAAATAACTCTATAAGATCAATTCATGTTTTGATGGGGAAATGAGGCTCTAAGAGATGAAATGACTGATGCGATATTATACAGCGAATCATTGACAACTCTGAGACCCACATTCTGTTTTGAGGATGAAGTCTATGTTTACTAATCAAACTCTGCCTATCTCTCTATTTCATAAAAGTCCCATTGTGATTGAGCTGAATCATTTGCTCTAATAACAACAGAATTACTGACCCAAGTTATTGATGGAAAATTAGAAAAATAGCTAGATTGCCAGACAGTAGATAGTACAATAGATCATGGAGGAACACAAATCATTCTACCAAAAAGATACCTGCACATGCATGTTTATTGCAGCACTATTCACAATAGCAGAAACATAGAACCAACCATGATGCCCATCGAAATTGAATGGGATAAAAAAAATGTGGCCCATACACACGATAGAATATTATGCAGCCTTAAAGAATGATAATTATGTGGACTTTGAAGCAACTTGGATGGATTTAGAGTCTACAATACTCAGTGATCTATCACAGAAATAAAGAACTGAATACCACATGTTCTCACTTAAAAGCAGACACTGAATATTTACCATAATACTATAAGAAAGGGATTGGCAGCAGTGGGGCACTGCTGTGGGGTGGGGGGAATAACATCAATAAATGTAACTGATATCAAACCAGACAAAGTGGGGACCAGAGGGAAACCCAAACTTTACCTGTATGATGACAACTTGGATATTTAATCTTGAATTATACCCCACATCTTTAAAATTTAAAAATAAATAAAAATAAATAAAGTAAAAATTAGAAAACATAAAATAAATAAACAAAAAAAATCTCTATTTTAAAATCCAGAATATATTTTTGCCATCTTAGAAATGAGTTTTCAAGCTTACCATGCATACATCTTGCATTTCAATTATGAAATGAAAGACGAAAAAAGTCCCATCTTTAAAATAACTGTCAAAAAGAACAATGCTCTTTATCTTTCGAAGTCAGCAATATTGATTAAATGAAAACTAGTAAAATTATCTGGCACCGAAGAAGTTTTAAATGGTCTCCTAACTAATACACTTTTAGTCCTTGCAAAATAAGTGTTCAAATATCTGGTCCATCATTAGTATATACAAGCCAATGAATCTAGGTACAGACACATTTTTACTTAACTTTGTAATTACTGCTTAGAAGTTCATAAAATTGGCTAGGGTATATTTTGAGAGGCTAGACAAAAACTTTGTGACTTTAACTCATGAAACTGTGATTTAATATAAACTTGGACTAAAATTCAGAACAGGAGAATTTCTCTTAAAAGTTCAATGAAATAGTTGATATTTCACACAATAATGATTGTATTAAAATCACTACCACACATTTAACATTTATAACTACTCTAACTTTTGGATGTGGAATATGGCATATATTGAAACTAAAACTCCTGATCACTCTCTCATCAACTGATCTCTCCTTAATATTTTCCTCTTAGTAAACAGTATTTCTACTTTTGTAGTTGCTCGGACCCAAACCTGTTTTATTTAGTCCTCTTTTATATCCCACATTAAACCAGCCAGTAACTCTTATTGATAGTACCTTCAAAGTATATATCCAGCATTCAGTCACATTTCATCACTTTCACCACCATCACCTTAGTCCAACCAGTGTATTTCCTGCCTGGTTTCACCACTGAATTCTTACCCTTTAAGTCTTCCATGCAGCAACCACAGTTGGCCCTTGTTTATCTTGCCAAATGCCACCTTTCGCTGAAACCTCACCTCATCACTGTCTCTGAGGCCATGTGTGGCCTGAACCTCTCTGCTATTTTTCTGTCTTCGTTCTTCCTGCCTCATATTGCCTTTCAATCACTCTACTCTTGCTACCTTGACATCTTTGCCTAAATATACCTATACCTGGATCTGTCCCTGAGACTTCATGCCCACTCTCCTCCCTGCTCAAAATATACTTCCCCCAGGTTTATACCTGTCATGTTTCTTTCATTTTTTAAAGTCTTTGCTCAAATTTCATTTAGCAAAAACCCTTCTCCGACCACCCCATATAAATGAATTAGGTCCATCACTCTCTGGAAGTTGTGTTATATTAATAATGGCCATCACAAATATTCTAGGCACTCTACTAAATGCATTACATATGTTATTTCACAATCCTCAAAACAATGTTAAGAGGAAGGTTTATTTTTTATCTTTTATATGGAAGCCTGGTGAATGGAAGCAATGTATTTAAATATACATAACAAACAAAAGATATGGCTAAGATTTAAACTGGGTCTTGTTCTTTATGTGTTGCACAACTCCAGTTACTCTAAAACTCTCCTATTTTCGCAAACAAGGAATGTGACGCTCAAGGATTTATGATAATTGTCCAAGATCACACAACAAATAAGTGGCAGAACAGGGATCCACATGCATGCTGATCAAATCTGGTGAGTACTCCTCCGTCTCATACTGCCTAATGAAAAGGTGAGGTCCCTGGTGCAAACTGCCAACCAAAGAGGAGATGTGTGTGTTCACCCTCCATGTACTCTACTCACTTACCCAAGTCCCATATGAATACATACTTAGCTCTATGACTTGGTGAATGTGGGAATAGAAGAAAAGGATCCATAAGATATAGAACACTACTGATATTAACATAATCTCAGAAGTGACACAATTTGGAGATAAAATGTACGATGTAAAATCACAGATGATTTCCAGTGATTTATGTTTTTTTGTTTTTTGGTTTTTTTTTTTTTTTTTTTTTTTTTTGAGTTGGAGTCTCACTCTGTCGCCCAGACTGGAGTGCAGTGGCCGCTCCCGGCCACCGCAGCCTTGACCTGCTGGGCTCCAGTGATTCTTCCACCTCAGCCTTCCGAGTAACCGGAATTACAGGCATGCGCTACCACGCCCGGCTGATTTTTTGATTTATTGTATAGATGAGGTCTTGCTGCCCAGGCGGGTCTCGAACCCGCGGGCTCAGGCAATCCACTCACCTCAGCCTCCCAAAGGCGTGGGATTACAGGCTGAGCCACCGAGCCCGGCTCCAGTGATTTTTTTTTTTATTTGCTAATATTCTGTCCTCATAACAACATATTGTTAAAAATCCCTTTGTTCAACGTCCACATTTCATCACTGAATTAAAATACCTCTAGAATAATAAATAGGACATATCCTGAATATATTTCACCATAATATAAAGCATAGTCATTTAGAATCTTTGCAATGCACCATTACACTAAGGCCATAATAAAAAGTCCTATTTGTCTGTATAGTTATCAAATGTACTACACATTTGCTTTCTACACAAATAAGCCTGCACATATTTAACTGGCTTTAATAATTGTCACAGGCAAAAAATGCCATTTATATACTGGAATTAAATATAATCCTGACATAAAGAAATACATTTAAAATTTATACAATGATACTTGAAGCTAATACTAGTATATCTATATCCAACACATTAAATTAATCAACTATAAGCAATAATCTGATAGTCAGCATTAGATACAAAGTGATTGAAACAGAACTGATTATGAGAGCAATGTCTCCTGCTTTGAGAATAAACATTTCAGTTTTGTCTCAGCATTTATGTAACAGCGGGAGAGAGAAGACAAGTTATCTTGTGACAACATCCTGCAGTATGTCGTTGACATTATCTTGTAATTAGACTTGCATTAAAGATGATTAATAGGATCTTCTTTGGTGCCTAATCAGTGCAGTCTCATATCAGCATACACAAAAATGAACATTTTAGATCACTTGAAGTCAGTAATCCAGTAGTATAACTATTACATTCCATTCTCCTCAAAGCCAACTCAAACCAACTAAAAACAAAATATTTTCATTCAATTTTTTTGGCAATAGTTTGAAAGGATATACTACAAGTATTCAGCTTCTATCTAATTAACCTCAAACTACTGTATTTTTAAATCAAGATTTAAGCCACTATTGTGACTTTAGCTAATAGTTACATGAATTAATAGAAAATGGAAGAGTCGCTTTTAAGAAGAATATACCACAGGTTGGTCCATGTACAGTCAATCTAAAGTTTTATAAACTGCATGACCTAAATTACCTATAGCACAGAAGAAGGTGTTTCTTCTGTCTACTATTGGTGATGCAAACTTCTCAAATTGAACATTTGTTGTTTTGGGTTTTTTTGCATAAAGAATAAGATTGGATTTGGAAACCTGTAAATTAAGCTAAATGACTTGAAGCTATGCACTCTGCATGTGAGACCCATGGAATCAAAACCTTATGCTTTATTATGTTAACATTTGTGAGGATGTAACATTCATGTGTGTTTGCCCTACAGTGAGAGACTAGATACTTGTTGAATGAATGCATAAATGGATGGAATGGCTTCACTGCACAAGAAAACATGAACCAAAATATTTAAGGAATAGAGTTGGAAATAACAAGCCTTTGTAAAGTGATTAGACTAAATAAAACACCTTTCACCTTACTCTACTTCCTCTCTGCCCTACCCAGACCTAAGACTTGTTGATGATGAAGTATCCCAGGGAACCATGCTAAACTTATGAGTCCAGAAAAGATAAACTGCTTAACACATTAATATACTGATTGTTGGGCCTTGAACTTCAAGTTTATTGAATCTGTGTACTTACTTCAACTAACTCTGTGTTAATAAGTTTCACTGTGGTAATACTATTTTTAGTTATTAAGGACAGTCATATCTCTAAAACCATTTTTTTATCACTGGTATTTTGTGTAATCAGTTAAAACTTAATGGCTTTTTGAAAAATAATAATTTGAAACAAGTCAGGAAAAAAGTATGAATTCAATACTTGCAATAAATTAAATAATTCTTTCACCACTAAAATGTTTTATTTAAGAGTCTTTCCAAATTAAACTATTTAAGCCATTTCCGTATTCTATTTATTTGAAAAATTTTAATATTTCAAATTTCAACTAACTGGCATTTGTTTCCTTTTTAAGGTTTTTTTTTTTTTTTTTTAGTTGGAATCTCACTCTGTCTCTTAGGCTGGAATGCAGCCGCACACTCACGGCCACCCCAAAATCAACCTGCTGGGCTCCAGAGATCCTTCTGCTTCAGCCTTCCAAGTAGCCGGAACTACAGGTGCATGCTACCAAGTCCGGCTACTTTTTTTTTATTATTATTGTAGAGATGAGGTCTCACCAAGTTACTCGGGCTGATCTTGAACCCACGGGTTCAGGCAGTCCACTCGTCTCGGCCTGCAAAAGTGCTGGATTACAGGCCGAGCCACTGAGCCCGGCCTCCTTTTTAAGTTTTATAGTGTTTTATTTCTACCTGATAGTTCCATTTGAATAATTCACATCTTTCACATCTTTATTTTATGAAAAATAAAAATGATCAAATATCATATAATTGCTAAGACAATGTTAACAGAAATGGATAACCACATTACTGTTTCAAATAAGTTGTCCCTGATAATTATTTTATTATGCAAGTTTGAGTGAATCTTGACATTGTAGATCCCATTCTTAGGTATTTCCCTGAAGATACTAAATAGTAGGCATTGTCAAATAAAGCTTGATTAAATGCAGCTGAATGAGACAGATAAATGAGCTTATGCTCTGATTTCTCACAAACACTTGTTTGAAGAATCTTCTTGAAGTTTCTGTGTGTAGACTTTCTGAATGCTTATGATTTGAATTAAATTTAATTAAAATTTTAACTAAGATCAAAATGAAATAATTAAGCATACAGTATATTCATTTTATATATAACCATTTATGGGTCAAATGCATTTATGCTCCTATTGGTTCATTGCTTTAAATTAAATCTATTAATCTTTCAGTTTCTATGTGTTTATATTTTCATTTTGTTTTATAAACAATGCTTATAAAACTTCATAAGAATTTTTTTAACTGTAAGTCTACAGCTAAATTAATTGCATGCAATGTCCAGTCCCTTCATTGTAGCATGTCCAATGATGTTTTGCATTACGATTTGACTGGAGATACATTTTGAGGTTCATATTTTACATATGAATGAATTCTATCAGTAATATTCCTACTATCTTCTAAAATCAAATGCTCTCTGTGAGAAGTCTCAAGTAATTCAGAAATTTTGTCTTTATGGATAATTTGAAATTATTTTGCACAGTTACTATAGGAACACTTTTTACTGTATTTCAGATTTGCTTAATGTACTATAATATGTTTTATTGTTGGTCATTCCATTTCAAGATGTGTTAGAACATATTTAGCCCCAAGAAAATGCAGATTCATGTCTACAATAATTTCTAAAAAGTTTTCTTCAATTGTGTCTTTGTATATATTTTTAAATTTTCTACTTATAGAGTTTGTTTCTACCAGTGAATCCATTTTGTATTGATGGTTCATTCATTTTTCAATTGGCAATCAGAAATTACAGGTAATTATTTAATGTCTATTGTATGCTAGGCACTGTTCTAGGCTTTATGCTTTATAATTTTTCTGCCTTCTATATATCATTTTCTTTACAATCTTATTTAATTATTTTTTTGATTTTCATTCATTTAACTTATCAATTCTGTTCTCTAAGTCTTATTACTTTCATCAATGACTTTTCTACTGCTCCTATTTTGACTTCCATTTCTGAAACTGTTTATATTTATCTTTCTGAATCTCACCTGGCCTGGGTTTTATCTTTGTCTCACTATGCACCCTGAGATATTAAAATTTTGCTTTGTTCTTTTGTGTTGAGGTTTCTTGAAGGTATAAGGAAGTGGAAGGTTCATGACATAAGACAGTATGATTTCTTTCTGCTCGTAGCAATATTTTGGTTTTCTTAGCCTAACATTTTCTCTCTCTTTCTTTTCCTCCTTTTGTTTTCCTGAATTACAGTATGGAGCTTACACTAGCTTATTTTTTTATTATTGCTGTTCAATGAAATAAGCACTTCTTGGACCATGGAGATGAGTTGAAAATTCTAGTGTATGAAGGCAGGATATTTTTCCTAGCGAACAGAAAGCTTCTTAGGATGGAAACAGGCATACAAATGAGACTTTAAATATATGTGTTTTCATTGTAATTTACAATGTTGTATACCCCCCCATTTTAATTTTGGCACTTACTAATTCAGCGTATGGCAAGACCTGTGAACAAAGGACTTACACTCACTGAGATGCCAAGGAAACAAGTTGAAAAGAGCAGAGAAAATGTCCTGTATCCCTATTTTACTAAAGACTCCTTGTAATATAAAGAATATAATTTTTTACCTGAACAAATTTTACCATTTTATATTTTTTACGTAAAAATCAGTGGGTTAAAAATACAGGGATAGAATAATATAGACATTTAATTTTCTTAGAAATTAAACTTTGCAACCAGAGTCCCTTATAGATTGTCAACCAGAGACTATTTTGAAAAAAGAAAATTCTACTTTGAGAGAAGAAACATAATTTTTTTTACTGAAAATATAATATTAATTTATGTTTATAAACTGAAAGTTTATTTCCCTTCAAAATCCACATATTGAAGTTCCCAATGTGACTGTACCAGTAGGTGGAGCCTTTGTGAGATAATTAGGTTGTGAAGATGGAGTGCTCATAAATTAATTAGTGCCCCTATTAAGAAGAGACAAGCCCAGCTCGGTGGCTCAGCCTGTAATCCCGTGCTTTGGGAGGCTGAGGTGAGTGGATTGCTGAGCCCACAGGTTCAAGACCTGCCTGGGCAACTTGGCAAGACCTCATCTCTACAATAAATCAAAAAATTAGCTGGGTGTGGTAACGTGTGCCTGTAGTTCCAGCTACTTGGAAGGCTGAGGGGGAAGGATCGCTGGAGCCCAGTTACAGCACTCCAGTCTGGGCGACAGAGTGAGACTCCAATTCAAAAAAATAAAAAATAAAGAAGAGACAAGAGAACTTGCTCTCTCTCTTTCTCTGTTCTGTGTCATGTGAGGATACAAGGAGAAGTTACACATCTGTAAACCAGGAAGAGGGCCCTCACCAGCAACAAATCTGTAGGCACCTTGATCCCAAATAAATATTATTTAAGCCACCCAGTCCATGGTAACTTAATATAGCACCCTGAGCTAAGACATTTATAATCACTTTTATATCTTCAGTCCCTGTAGTCATATGTTAAGACATATCTGAAGAGTCTGATCTTCTCTTGACCCTGAGTCCTTTCTACTTTATGATTGGCTCTAGAATGCTTATGAAAATCTATTCTGGGAAAATTCCTATAAGCTTACTAGTTTTAATAGGTGCTAGTGTGGCTTTACTTGAGAAATCATTGTTTTTATTGATTCTTTGCTCTTTCTAGATTTTTTAGTTACATTCTTTCACAGGAAATTTGTTGGTTTTGTTGCTATTAAAGTATGCAGTGTTTTCTGTGGCCGATTTTTGGCCCTGGCACATGGGTAATGGCTTGCTTGCACTTCCACACACCATTGGTACCTTTTTGAGCAAAAGAAAGTCAAACTGGGACCAAGATACTTGCCTTTAGATCATGTTACAAAATGAGTCTTTAAAAGTATTTCAAATCATAGTTCTATGTCTAGTTTGGGTAATAACTTATGTTAAATGTTTTGTTATTTTTTTAGATTCATGTGACTTATGTCTATGTTTTTGTACCATTAATATAGTTCACTGACTATTGAGATATAAATTGCAGTCTGCTAACTTACTATTATTTTCAATGACATTTGAATTCAAATTCAAGGTTGGCTTCCGTGTGCTGTTGGTCCATAAATTTTATCCAAGAAAAAGTCACTAGAAGCTATATACATAGTGTTAGTATCTGAAATTTCAAATCTGTATGACAAATAATTTACAGAAAACTCTACGTCAAATCTCTAACACATTGATTCAGTAAATGTCTGTTCAATTATGTCCAATGCTAAGTTGCCTCTAAAGTTTCACTTTAGAGAAATACTATATAAATTGATTTATTGGTTGAATATTTATATATTGGAGTAAATAGTCAGGTGACTTTATTCAGATATCCATGTATCATACATATTATTACTTTCACTTTCCTGAGTGATTCTATTGGTACATTTCCATATGCCAGAGAAGCTCTCTATTATTTGATGAAAACAATATTTATCTTTAGTATTTATAACATAGTACAGCTATATAAGAATCTGCCTTTATTTTCTAATTCTAACCATCCTGTCGACAATCCGACCTCCAGACTTGTTCTCAAGTCTACCTAAGCTTATGTACATTGAGTTGTATGCCTCAGAGAGGAACTTTCTTCTAAAGTATCATTTGCTTGTCGCCTGTCTTCTGGCCTTCTTGTTCTGATCCCTCAGGTGACTGTGGTTGCTTTCCTGGACCTCTGTCCACCTCAAAGTATAGAACAGTCACTTCTACTCCTTTGCACTGATTGCACGATTGACTAACTGACTTTCTTTCCTGCCCTACATCTGTTTTGAAATCTGGACACCTCATGAACATTTACCTGACTCTTGAGCTATCATCTGTTCTGCAATATAAGCTTTGACATGTCTTAGGATTCCATAAACCTCACATGTCTATGTATCACTAGTGTATCATAACATTAAATTATAATATTAAGGCCTGTAATATTCTTTTGAAACACATTTTCTACTCTTTCAGGTGATTTTTTTTTAATATTAGCAATTGAATTTTATCAGCCTAATATTTAGTGTAGGCATAAACTGTGCTACTGAAAAATGTTCAGAAATTTCTATTACTTTACTTCAAAGTACTCATACCATTTCATAAAGCAAAGGAACAATTTAGTAGCTCTTACATAATAGACTTTATAATTATCATCAAATAGCACTGTGTTTACTTTCTTTAAGGGGATGTTCTAGGTGCCTTAATGGATATCTTTATCTGTAATTATTATTAATTTAATTTTATTGTGGTAAGTCAGTAAGTAGTTAGCAAACTTTCTGATGATATCTTAAAGGAGTCCGCACTTAATTTAATAATAAAATTAAGTTATAGCTATATTACTATTAAATTAACAAATTATTGAAAGACATCACTTTTTTTATATGAGATTTATCATGAAGATTAGACTAAAGCAAGAAAACCCTCACAAGTAATAATGGGAAAGCCTTGTGAATATATAGTGTAGCTAGGGTATAAGAGATCATGCCATTATTGAGATCTTCACATTCACACTTACATGTGTTATTTTTAATTATGTTTTGCAATGTCTTGACATTTGTTAGCTATGAAAGGCTATGCCAGATACGCTTCTCTGGCAAATGAAAGTGCTTGCCCACAAATATAAAAACAATGATGTCTCTCTCCTAATATTTACATATTTTCATTTCTGTTGATAAAAATAGACTTCAAAGGGATGTCATCTATATAGGCAAAATTCCTGACTTAAACCAAATCCCTTACAAACAATTATTGGTTTCTCACTGAAAATTACAGAAATTGCTACTGTCAAATCAGAAAGATTTTCTTGTATGACTTTCTGTCTTTGCTGTTACTTTATCACCCTGATTAATGATTGCCTTTGTCAACTTGAGTAAGAATTAATGCAACTTGAGGAATGCACAGTAATGAAGAGCATACATAGCTCTTCCTAGAGTCAGTTACTCAAGTACCATCACCACTCCTTTCCAGCAAAAACAAAACAAAACAAAAAAAGGGCTGTAAACATCTAATGTCTGTAGAGTTGGTTCCCAAATATCCTTACTCTTCCATGATATACTCCTAAATTGATTCAGGCCCAAGCTATTTCCAACCCTTTTCTCTATTTCTCATTTGTTACCCTATGTCTATTTCCTATAATTTGGTTCTGTCTTTCTGCATAGATATTATCAGTTTCACTTCATGGCCTCTGGCTTGAATTCTACCCACCAGATTTCCTAGCTTGAACTACTTTTCAAAATTTATAGAAAGAAATTGATCTATCTGAGTCAATTCTTTAACCATAATCCTAAGAAGGAGAATATAGTTTCCACGTCAGCCTCCATGATCTGCCTTAGTTCTGGTTTATTTAGCTTTATTTTAGTTCTTAGCTTATTGTCTCTATTTCTCTCAATCCACGTTTCTCTTTCTATCTGTCCTCCTTCTTTCTGTTATTCAAGCTCCTCCAGAATCTTCTTTTTAAATCTCGAGTAACATACTCCAGATGTATCACCTAGGAATAATGAGGAAATATGAAGACCTGGAAACCTAGAGATGAAAGTCAAGCACAATGAGTGGAAAGAATTGTAATAAGCACGATGTAGTGGTTGCTTTGGTGATGCTCCCAGATCCCCTCCCTTGAAGACTCAAGTACTCAATCTTCCCAACTGCTGAAAATGTTGACAGTGAATATCTGCTGGACAGAGAAGAGCCCCCTTCTCTGAGGTCACCGCTTTCCCTAAGGAGGAGCTCACATTCTTTGACTGGCTACTGAGAAGAAGATAGATGTGGCCCCTTTGCTTCAATGTCAAAAGTCATTCCAGTTCTAGAGTGCCCCATGAAATCAGTTGAGGGTTTTTTGTGTTGTTTTTTTTTTTTTAGATTTTATTGCAATTCAACTATTCTCAATCCAGGTTCTTTCACTCCCTCACTGGTACTAATCTCAATAAAATTCCTGCAAGCAAATTTCCATATCAGAATCTTTTAACCAAGAAACTTGACCTGAACCAAAAGGCTTTGGAGTCAGAGGGATCTAGACTTGAATCCAAGCACTTTAACTTGCTAGCCTTGGGATCTACCACCTCCTCAACATCTACAGGCAAAAAGTGGTAATAAGAGGGCAACAGTGTTGTAGTCTACGAGAATGACATCCTTGGGGTTGTGCAACATGATTCCCTGGGAGGAGGGGAAGGTGAGAATACTTAAGTAAAGATTAAATAAGATAACATATGTAAAGCACTTATTATTTTGCAAAGTAGATGCTCAATAAATCTTCAGTGTTTTCTTCCTTTAGATTGAGGAAAATAAGAAGGTAATCAAGCACCAATAGTAAAGTAAAAATCTAAAGATAGGTTGAATATTATTTATCTGTAATGCTTGGGACCAGAAGTATTTTGGATTTCATATTTTTTCCTGCTTTTGGAATATTTGAATATATATAATGAAATATCTTGGGGGAAGGACCCAAGTCAAAATATGAAATTCATTTATGTTTCATATATAACTTATCTACATGGCCTGAAAGTGATCTTAGATAACAATTGGTTATTTAAAATATATTGGTAATATAACAATTAGATATTTTTAACAATTGGTGCATGAAACAAAGTTCTGGCTGCATCTTGTCATCTAAGATTAGGTGTGGAATTTTCCATTCATAGCATCATATCAGTGTTCTGAAAGTTTTGGACTTTGGAGATTTAGAATTTTGGACTTCAGATTAGGGATGGTTAACCTGTTCCATTTTTGGACTATGAGGCAGGCATCTTAGAGTCTAAGAGATTTTTGTACTTTAATTAGACCAAAAAAAAAATAAAGCTGGATAAGCAAACAGTTGGCCACTGCTGAGTTACCTGTATTTTGACCTGAGAACGTTAAACCCTTTGTGTTGGGCAGGAAGTTCCTCCCTCTTCCTAAGATGTCTATGTCTCAATTTCCAGAATTTATGAATATTTTTCCAACACAAAAAAGGAGTTTTGAAGATGTGATTAAATTTTAGGATCTTGAGATAGGGAGATTATCCTGAATTTTTTAGGTGGGCCTCACATAATCACAGGAGTCCTTAAAAATGAGAGGAAGAAGAGAATTAGAGGGAGATGTGACTATAAAAGAAGTTAGAGTGGGGCGGTATGAGAAGGACTCAGCTAGTCATTGCTGGCTTTGAAGATGGAAGAAAAGGAGCCAGGCTTGAAAATAGCTTCTCTCCCAGCACCCCAGAAAGGAGGGCAACCCTGCTGGACACCTGATTCTTGCTCAGTGAGACCTGCATCAAATTTCTGACACACAGAACTATACAATAATACATTGAAGAAATGTGTATGTTGCTTTAAACCACTAAATTTGAGGTGGTTTGTTACAGCAGCAAAATAAAATTAGTACACCTTTTATGACTTATGGAAAAGTTCCAACCAGTAGGCTATGTCTAGGTTTCTTTGAAAGGACCAAGGGACCACAACCACGTGGAATGAAAGGTAACTAGGCTGGGAAACCAGTGAAATGCATGACATCACTGGAATAAAAAAATATTTGGTGTATTCCAATGGTTGATTGCACATCTACACCATGATTTTTCGACACTAAATTTGTTTTGCCAGGTCGATCTCTTGACCTTCCAATATACCCACTCTACCTCATTTCCTTTTAAATTCATACATATATTATTCTATAAAACCATCACATGGAGAAACATCAGAAAGTGTCTTTCCTTATTTTTGCCTCATTATTGCTTAGCATTTTTTGTTGTCTAACATTAACACCTTGTTCATTCAAACTAGCTCTTGATCTAGATTTTTATGTGTTTCTGTTTTTGTTGTTTTTGAGTTGGAGTCTCACTCTGTCGCCCAGACTGGAGTGCAGTGGCCGCTCCCGGCCACCGCAGCCTCGATCTGCTGGGCTCCGGCGATCCTTCCGCCTCAGCCTTCCAAGTAGCTGGAATTACAGGCATGCACTATCACGCCCAGCTGATTTTTTGATTTATTGTAGAGATGAGGTCTCGCAGCCCAGGCGGGTCTCGAACCCGCGGGCTCAGGCAATCCACTCACCTCAGCCTCCCAAAGGCGCGGGATTACAGGCTGAGCCACCGAGCCCGGCTGATTTTTATGGTTTTTTAACCTCTACCTAAATAAACTTTTTCTTTATACTTCTACAGAAATAAGCATTACTCTCGTGTTTGCTTTTTGTTTGTTTGTTTATCATTGTTTATTTGTATTACAAAGAAAGACTAAGACCATGACTAACCATCTATTGATTCACTGAAATAAAAGAAAGGGAATCCCTGAGATTTTATGTAGTTTGGATCCAAGACAAAGTTCAGGATAAGGATGTAGAGGACATCCTTATCCTGAAATCAGACACACCCGAATTCAATGCCTGACATTGAGAATATTATTTAAATGTCTAAATCACAGTTATCTGCTCTGAAAAATGGGCCTGGCCCGACAGAGTTCTGTGCATCTAATAAGTGAACATAAAGTACTCTGGCAAGCAAATAGGAAAATAAATTTCCAATAAATGTTATGAATTATTATTTCTATTATAAGAATCATGACATGAATACATAATGTGGCTGGTTGCAATGGCTCATGCCTCTAATCCCAGCACTTTGGGAGGCAGAAGTGAAAGAATGACCTGAACCCAGGGGTTTGAGACCAGCCTGAGCAACATGGTGAGACCTCATCTCTACAAAAAAAAAAAAAAAATAGCTAGTAATGGTGGTGTATGCCTGTGGTTCCAGCTACTTGGAAGGTTGAGATGGAAGGATTGCCTAAGTCTAGCAGATCAAGGCTGCGGTGGCCATGAGCGTGCCACTGCCCTCCAGCCAGGGAGACAGAGTAAGACTCTCGTAATCAATCAATCAATCAGTAAAAGTTCTGAGAAAGCTCCCAACATCACATTCAATGTCACATTCCTTTCAATAATTTTTTTCCATATCTACATGCTCTTCTAATGTATGTGCTATTTCTCCATCAAACAATAATCAAAAACAAAGTACAATTAAGTAGTTGATTTTACCAACTTAAAACTTTTCTTTGAAAATAATTATTATTTAATTTTATATTGTAAATTGTGAAAATGTGTTCTGAGCTTTCAACAATTGTGTGTAATTGTTGAATTTTGGACCTATTAAAGTAATATTTCTTTTCTGGATATATATGGGAGATAAATACTCTAATAGGTTATGATTTAGAACGATATCAAAGGAAAACACAATCAAAATTATCACTGTTCCTCGGGTACAGAAGATTTCAAATTGAATTAAGTGCCCAGTTTTTCCCATTGTATGTGCTGGCATATTAACTCAGAAACTGTAGACCTCTACAATGGGCATAATTGCTCAATAACATAAGATGAATAAGTTCAAGAGATCTGCTGTACAACATCGTCTCTATAATTAACAATACTGTATTGTACACTGCTAATTCTATTATGAGGGTAGATGTCATGTTAAGTGTTATTGCTGCAAGAAAAGAAAAGAAAATGAAATTGGAGAACTGCAAAAATTAATTTCCTATACCAATGATTATTTTATAGTTATTTTAAATAGTACTAAATGTTTCACCCTGTGAGCAAAGAGCATTATTAAATAAACATAAGCTACTCTGAAATTCAACAAACTAATATTTATTACAAGAACTGGATTGACTTACCAACATGATGGACACTGTTCTTCCTGTGGACCATGGATGAAGACTGGCAATTTCTGCCCTCTCTCTTCAGAAGCATTTCTGACCCCTTGACCAGTTGTCTTGGCATGATGTCCACTTGGGGATAAATTGCTATAGTTGTGACCACTCTCCGGACTCCTTCCTTAGGTAGGACAGATCACCATCCTCCTGGCCATAATGTAGTGTTTTGTGTTTAACTTAAATTCCACAACTAGATACTTATGTGCTTTTGGCTTTTTATTTTACTCTCAATAATTTCCCAATGGTTCATTTGAAAATGGGCACATATTTCTGCCACAACACTCATTAAAGATAGTCTATCCTTAGCTTGAATGATAGGAGTTTGACCTTTGTTTTAATCAATGAAGTTGCAGTATTAAATTATTAAAAATACTGTAATGCAAGAAAGGAAGAATCATCCTAAAATACTTTAATAAATATCAGAGTGAATTTACATAGGTGAATTATTAAAAACTTTATTATTGTTAAAATGTTCTTATAGTATCCATTAATTAACACAATTAATTTCACCTTTCTTAATTAACTCAATTTGGCATTTGGATTTTTCTTTCTCTTTCTTGGATTATTTCTGCTTATTTGTAGGTTTTAGCAGAAAACAAATGCAACATCAGCAAACCATAAATTTTCTTTTTTACACACAAAATATTTTCCTGAGTGCTAAGACTTAATGATTTATGAAGATGCATTTTATTTTTAACTATATAAAGGAGCTCAAAGACCAACAACATGGAAAAAAAAAAAACCTTATCTCAGACCCCCAAAAAACTGGTTATAATTAAAATTAAGTTGGAGTTGATTAAGTCAGTAACCAGGTTCGTAAAAACAGTCAACTTTTTTCTTTATTTAGTAATGTGGAATTAACATAAAATGACTGAAAATTCTAAAACTATCCATGCTTTTATATTTGAGTTTCCTCCACACTTACTTATTAGCTTATTGGTCTGGATCAGAAAAGTAAAATTAATTCCAAACTGATGAGCTGTACTGACTCTCAGAAAATACGCTCCTTTCTTAAAAGTATGCAAAACATATTCTTTAAAGTTTCTCATTAGAAATTATTCACTTACCAAATATGATTGCACATGCCGGCTTTATTTAACTGATTTATTATTTTGATTGCATACCTCCTAAATATGTTTTCAACTAAGATAATTGTGTTAATTTGCATTTTGAAAGGGAACCTTTCAAGACAGAGAATTGTCTTCAAAGTAATCTCTGGTGAATTAAAAATATATATTTTCAATAATTTATGATGATATTTTAAAATGATAATTCCCCACTTACTCTGTAACCCCCCCTCAATATTTTCCTAGGGGTATCTTTAAAGTTCTTCTTAGTTAATAAGTTTAAGATTGTGCCTTAGATAATTCTAGGGAAAGGTTTATAAAGGCAGAACTTACTGGTTTTTAAATAACCGAAAAATAAGCCAAAGAAATAAGAACTGAGAATTTATTATTTTTCCTTTAGCATAGAGATGACATTATTTTTTAAAAATTAATTGCCAGGTTTTAAACCATTAGTATGTCAGAGTACCTAGATGACAAAGCCTTATTATTTATATTGAAGTTTGAGTTTTGAAGTTTCTAAACAAGTCTTCCCCCCCCAGAAGTATCTATTTAAATCAAATAAAAACTCAGGGATACTAGGACAAATTAACTCAAACTTGACAGATTGCTGATCCAAGTTGTCAGTGTAACACTAGAATAGTCAGGTAAGAAAACAGGGCTCAAGCTCTGCCTCGTTATCAAGTTGTAAGTTGTCACTGCTTCTTAGCGAGGCTGATGGAGTTGAATTAGTAGGTCAAGAGAGCAAAGCTAGTGAGTTTTTTTGCAGCCCTACCAAACACAACATTTCAACGACTTAGAGAAACCACCAAAAACATGTTGGTTTTTTTGTACTCATGTTCTAAAAATGAAAAAAAAAGTTAAATGCAGGACCATCTCATTAAAGGTATATTGTCAAGTCAGACTTTTATTATGTGTTTATTGAGAACAATTTACTGTTCAAACTTTCTATACAATTAACACAATAATGTAGATAAAAACAAAAAGAAAGGTTCAATGAATCTTGCTTCCAGAAGTGACAGAGGTGTGTGCGTGGGCGAGGTTTCAATGAACTACACTTGTGAGTGGCCATGAATTATAGATGACGGCATATTATTTTATCTCAAATTAGAGTCAGACATTGTGAAGCAAGATGTCCTTCTAGCAATTTTAGCAAGTGTTGGCAGCCAGAATAGGCTTCAATTCAATAATATATTTCTTAAAGAAACAGATAATTAAGTATCACCTAATTATCTCCTCTATACCTTTTGAAAGGTTAACACTTCCATGTAAAATCTAAGTAATAAGAAAAAAAAAATGTAGTGACCTGAATATACTCTCTAACCTTTAAGTTTCTAAGATTTTTGTTAACATTTCAAATCTGTTTTTAATGGAAAAATTATACAATAACGGGGGAAAGCTTTTTTGTTTTTAAGTTTAAATTTTTCCCAAATCCAGTGTCTTGCATTTCATTGGAAGCAGCATACCCAGATGAGATGTCTTCTTTTTTTTTTTTTTTTTTTTGAGTTGGAGTCTCACTCTGTCGCCCAGACTGGACACATTATTTATTAGTCTGCAATACACAGACGCTGTTATTATAGAACAATAAAGAAAAATGCATTCCTTAACCACCTGCTACTCCTGAGACAACGAAAAGTAGCAAGAAAATAACAGGGTCCAGCCTCGACCTGCTGGGCTCCGGCGATCCTTCCGCCTCAGCCTTCCAAGTAGCCGGAATTACAGGCATGCGCTACCATGCCCGGCTGATTTTTTGATTTATTGTAGAGATGAGGTCTCGCTGCCCAGGCGGGTCTGAACCCGCGGGCTCAGGCAATCCACTCACCTCAGCCTCCCAAAGGCGCGGGATTACAGGCTGAGCCACCGAGCTTGGTTTGGGTTGGTTTTCTTAAGGAGTTGCTATATTACATGTACTAATCTCCAAACTACACCCTTCACATTTCTTTGGCACCACCCTCATTCCTAATATTAGCTGATACGTTAGTACTACTTCTATTTCAGAGGGAGAAAATTAGTCTTCTCTTTATTTGTTTTTTCATTTTTTTCTTTTTTTAATATATTTTATTGTAAAGATGTCAGGTACAATTCAAGATTAAGTATACAAGTGGGCTTGTTATGGCACTTCTGAATTTTTGTTTAAACAAAAGTTCAACAAATCGTAAAGACAGGATATTTTAAATTTTACTGTAATAAAATGTTATGATGAAAGATTTTAGATTTTTGATGATAGAAATAATCTTTTTAAAAATCCATGTTAATTTCACCCACTAATGAAATGAGATGCCACAAACACAACTGAAGCTCCCTATGTCCTCTTCACTTCCTTTCCCTTCCTCTTTCCTCAGTTTGGCATTCACCTTTTTTATGAATTTATGCTTTCTCTATGTATATATAGCTCCCTAGAGCATTAAAATGCTTGCAAGTTTTGAAGCCGTGAATAAAGAGATTTTTTTTTTGTTTGCTCTTTTCAACGTCAACATGTGGGTTTGTGAGCTATATTTGGGTTGACAGATGTAACTCACATTCCTTCATTGTCACTGCTGATAATAATTGATTGCTTAAATTTGCTATAACAGTTCATCCATTAATTGTTCAAGAAACACAGTAGGTGGACTCCAATTAATTTTTGTATCAATAATGCAAAGAAAGTGTAACACTCCCAAACAAGGTTCTTCTACACATAATGTGAAAATTTCTCTAGAAATTTTCAGGAATGGAATTGCTGGATCTTAGCATATGCACACCTTTAAAGGTATGATCTACTGACAAGTTGTTCTTCCAGGTGTTTATGTCAATATATGCATGATTGACATTAGGATTTGTCTTTGCACCCCATCCAACACTTGGTATTGTCAGACTTCATTTTTGTTATGCTGATAACTCTAATATGACAGCTTATATTTTTATTTGTTGTTTAAATTTGAAATCAGTTGAATAGCTTTTCTTGTGTTTATTAGACATTCTCTTTTAGAATTTTTTCATATCTTTTACTTATTTTACTGCAAAGTGACTTATTTTTCTCTTTATATTCACAGGGGTTCTTTTCATATTCTAAATAATATCTTTTGTCAGTTTTAGGCATTATACTTTCCTTTCCTTCTTCCTTGGTGTAGCTTATCTTTACTGTATCACATTGCTTTTGTTTGATACACAGCAGTTTTCAATTTTGATAAAGTTCAAATTTTTAACTTTTAAAATTTTTATATTTTATGTCTTGTTTAAGAAATAATTTTCCATTCTGAACTCAAAAATTGTTCTCCTATAGTTGTCTTCTAAAAATATTCAAGTTTTCTTTATTATACTTAGATCTTCAGCACACTAAGAATTTTTGGTGTGAACAATCTACAGAAACAATGATTATGAGTATTTTTGTATCATTCCTGAATCAAAAGAAATGTTTTTGATTTTCATCATTATGTGTCAGGTTTGTATTAAGTCTTTTTTAGTTATCCATTATTTATTGATAAGAATTTTAATCAAGAATGAATATTGGATTTATCAATGCCTTTACTTTTTTGCTTTTAATGAGACACACAATAAATTATTTTAAAATGTGTTCTCCTTTGGTAAATCTTTTTCTATAATAAATATCCTGATATTGAGTCATCCTTGGCATAACACCTAACTTTGTCATAATGCTGTAGGTATTTTAAAATATATATGTATATATAATATATACATACATATTTTTAGGATTTGTTTTCTACTATTTGTTAAAGATTTTGCATCTATGCTAAAACTCAATACTTTTAAATTTTTCTTCCTTATTCTATTCTAGATTCAAACCTCATAAAATGAGAGAAGGTTTCCCTCTTTTATACTCTCTACATTTGTAAGTATGCTATAGAAATATTTGTAAAAAGTTTTTAAAATATCAGGGAATAAAGTGATACATTGATGTCTAAATACTGACTGAATTTTCTTTTCCTTTTTTTTTTGAGTTGGAGTCTCACTCTGTCGCCCAGACTGGAGTGCAGTGGCCGCTTCCGGCCACCGCAGCCTCGACCTGCTGGGCTCCAGCGATCCTTCCGCCTCAACCTTCCAAGTAGTCGGAATTACAGGCATGCGCTACCACGCCCAGCTAATTTTTAATTTATTGTAGAGATGAGGTCTCGCTGCCCAGGCGGGTCTCGAACCCGCGGGCTCAGGCAATCTACTCACCTCAGCCTCCCAAAGGCGCGGGATTACAGGCTGAGCCACCGAGCCCGGCTGGTTTCTATATTTTAATCCCCTTATCAAGTCTTAATATTGTTTATCACTTTTGTTGTGACCTATCTTGGTAGAATTTTTGTGATTTCAATAAACAAATATTCAACTTTGCTTACCTTCTTTGGGTTTTTATTCTATATCTTTAATATAGTTTATTACAAATATGTTTAACTCTCTTGAAATGTCCTAACGTCTTAAGTTGAATGATTGGTTCATTAATTTTTTTGCTCCCCTCAACATCACAACAAATAAGTGTTTACAGCTATAAATTTCCTTTAAATTTCTATAATAACTCTGTCATGAAAATTTTACTATGTAGTATTTTATTATATTTTATTTGCAACTTTTTTCTACTGTCTAATATAATTGTTTTAAGAGATGGGGTCTTGCTACATTGCCCAGGAAGGACTCTACTCCCCAATTTAAGAGATCCTTCTTTCCCTGCTTCTCTCATAGCTGGAACTATAGGTGCATGTCACCATGTCTGGTGCTGTCTAATGTGGTTTTTAAATATATAATTTGTATGTGATTTTAAATTTTTAAATGAAGGGGCCTATGTATTTTCTTTATGATAGTTGATGAAAATTGATATAGAGACTGACAATTGCCTATTGTGTGAAAATGTATTTACATGTTAATAATTCTTGAAAACATAGTGCCATTTACATAATGATCAATTTCAAAAATTCAAACTGCCAATCTCTATTTTATATATGACTAGCTTAATCCATAGTGATATGTTAGATGTGTATTTATTTAGTGTTCTCTATTTTTATTGCCTTTTCTGAGCATCCTTTACAAATTATTTCTTATCTTCCTTCCCCCAAAAACAATGGCTATTATTATGTTTAAAACCTGACAATTTCAAGATGAATTCATGAATAGTGTGTTTTTAAGAGTGGTGTAAATAAAGCATAGCCTATAAATAATAAACTGTCACAGCTGAGTTAATAGTTCTAATAAATATTTCTGTTAATTCCCTTCAACAAGTACATTTGAGAAATATTATAAAGAACTATTTAGTTACTAAATTCAAAATGCTTCCTTTTCAATTACTGAGTAATAGAGGTATGACATTAATTCTTAATATATTTCTGATTCTCTATCAGCAGCACTATTGTCCTCACCTCTGTCATTTATATATTCTAATTCTTTCCTTAATAGCCAACATGATGACTTCCTTATTTGTCTTTAAGATCACAAACTGAGTGTTTTCTGACCATTAAGGTTACCTGATGTCAAATGTTGATTTTACTATTCTATTAAAAATGCATAGGGAGGCATTTTTATAATGTCAAAATAATAAAAATCAAGGTGAGAAGTTAAATTTCTATTTCTGTATTACAGTTCTATAAATCATGATGATTTTTATGAAAGATCTCTTCCCATAATTTTTATAATTGGAAAAAAATTACATTCATTTATTTTTCTATTTATTGAATCGTTGAATTTAAAATACTACAAACAGTATCAAAATGTATTCATATTGTCTGTAAGATGGAAGTATACAAATAATAGAAAATAAAGGCAAAATAAAATTTTAATCGGAAACGTTGACAAAAATATGAGATTACGCATCTGAAAAATTTAAGTATTAAAAACTTAATGTCCTAAAAAACAAAAAAAACTACCAACAATCATACATACCAATCCTGAATGATTTCATTCTTTAAGTTTCTACACTCATAGAAACTATATTAGTTTTTCATCAAGAGGACTATTAGCAAGGAATTGATAAAGGATACATGACTATCTAACAATAATTATGGCCAAGTTAATGACAAAAATTGGTGAAATACATGAAAACTTTGTGAAAGGAACTTTTAGCAGATGACTATATTGTAGAGACATTTAATGAAAAGCAAAGTTAGGAAACTCATTCATTTCCTAGTCCTACATTAAATTCTCTTTAAGGTTGAATCAACTCAAGAAATATTTATAAAACATTTGAAAGGAAATTTGTAAAAAATCTGAACTAATCTATTCTCTATCTTGTTTCTTTATTCTTGCTCTTTCTCTTCTTTGCAGCACCTCATGATGAAGCAAAAAACTTGGACATCCTCTATGGGAACAAACACTGAAGGAAATGAAGAAGTAATCAGATTCTGACCTCTTGACTTCCTATATATCCACTATATATTTTAAATATATCATCCCAAGTGTTGCCACATTCTTTTGCAACTTTGTGCACAAGATGAAACCAGCAATCATTCTCAAGCAAAAGTTCATTGACACTAAGAAAAAAAAAATCTAAAGAAAAATATCTCCCACACCTTGTACTAGGTTTTTCTTAATTTGTCAAATATACTTCCTGTTATTTTCTTAAATTATGTTTTAAAAGCTTCTAAGACATAAAATTCAGAAATGGACTTTAGTAAAAAGAACCAGAAGAAAGGAGATTGTGGAGAGAAGAACACAGCATGAAGCTAAAATGTATAACCTGAAGTTCTGTATACATTAATCACAGCTTGGTTTTAATTAACAGTGATTATAAGATCAGTTGAAAGAATTGCTCAGTAATGATGACCATTTCTGATCTTGGCAGATAGAAAATTTTCTGAGGGATCATAAAGAGAAACCTGCCTATTAAGAGATAAGTTGTCTTTAATGACACATACATTAAGCACAGCTACAAATGTCCATGTTTCTTGTAAGCCAGGTGTTATTTTCTTTTGCAAGAATTATAATTTTCCAAAAGCTAGTCCTATAGTTGCCTTCCAGGCTACTCAACTTGTTTTTACTATAGAAATTCACTACAATTCTAAGTCTTGACAAAAGAGAATACGCAGAACGGTGCAGAGACATTTCTACTGTAGGTTAAAATGTAAGTTAAATTTCGATCGCTATAATCTGTAACATGAGGAAAATCCATGTTTCGTCGACTTTCTTGGCTTTTTAGTCCCTCTTTCATAAACACCCCAACTAAAATTCTCTCCAAATACTTCTTGCAATCTCCTGTTTAGTCAACATATGGGATCTCCTCATGCTTCATGAAGGAAATTCTCCCTAAAGTCAATTTGTGCTCTAAGAGGCATGGATAAAATTCTGAAAATAGTAAACCCAAGAGCTATACAAACATTTTGTGTTTTATTTATTTATTTATTTATTGTTTTTGTTTTGTTTTTTTTGAGTTGGAGTCTCACTCTGTCGCCCAGACTGGAGTGCAGTGGCCGCTCCCGGCCACCGCAGCCTCTACCTGCTGAACTCCGGCGATCCTTCCGCCTCAGCCTTCCGAGTAGCTGGAATTACAGGCATGTGCTACCATGCCCGGCTGATTTTTTTTGATTTATTGTAGAGATGAGGTCTCGCTGCCCAGGCGGGTCTCAAACCCGCGGGCTCAGGCAATCCACTCACCTCAGTCTCCCAAAGACGCGGGATTACAGGCTGAGCCACCGAGCCCGGCTATTTATTTCATTTTTTATTTTTATTTTTCAATAATCAATATTTTTTTATTATGATGTTGTGGGGTACAGTTAAGGGTTAGGTATACAAATACGTTTCATTCAGGCACCCTATTGATTAGAGGTGCTTCCCCATCCCCAGACAGATATTTGCTTGTTAATCCCATCTCCCTCCCCCCCCATAGTTTCCCACTACTGTCAGTCATTTTCTTATAGTATTAGATTGGATGTTCAAGGTCCATTATATGAGTGAGAACATGTGATACTTGGACCTTTGCTTTTGTGAGAGGTCACTCAGTATTATAGACTCTACTTCCATCCAGGTTGCTGCAAAATTCATGATTTTGTTCTTTTTTATGGCTGTGTAGTATTCCATTGTGTATATGTACCACATTTTTCTAATCCAATCCTCTTTTGATGGGCAGCATGGTTGCTTCCAGGTTTTTACTATTGTGAACAATGCTGCGATAAACATACGTGTGCAGGTACTTAACCAATGTGCCTTCAGTAAGAACGGGTTCTTTTCCAGGATAGTTATTTGCATAGCCTTGAAAGCTCTTCTGAGATTTGTATCAAACCTTGTTGAGATGTTATTGCTCCAGTTTACTGCTTAAGAGTGGTACAGTAGGTTAAAGATAAACAGTTTAATAGTAATTTGTCTTGTTAGCTTTTGCACGTTTCATGTTACTTTATCACATGGCTTACAGCCAGTAACTGAGTGTTATCATGAATGGCACTTTAAAGAACAATTCAACTAAGCAGACTAATAATTATCTCTGAATAATAATATATCCAGCCAAATATGATAAAACCCAGATTCATATACCACATTTTCTAAGGATACTCTTTAGTTTCCCTCTTGTTCAGTTTAACATTTGTTCTATTTGTATCTAGAAACATGTTGAAAGTACCTGGTACAGGGTTCTGGCTAAAAGACTTTTGTCCAGTAACACACAGAGTCTCAAATAAAAACAAGCTCACAAATTTGACCTTGTTGATATCATGCTCTAATCTAATAGTTTCCAAAACATGGATCAAGAGTGGGGTATATTAATTTATTTCAATGGGTTGAAAATTTGCATTGGCAGAGCCACTAAACTGTAGAAATAGTTTTGCATTTTGAGAACTAAATGTGATCTTTTTTCCTCTTATCCAAATTCCTAAGAAGCTTGGGAGTCACATCTGATAAGGACTTACCAGATACGAATTTATTACCCTAGATACTAAAGTTTGTTTTTCACCTGATTCTAGCATAACATCACATAACAAATAAAGAAAATCAAAGCATTTTATGGCCCTGCAACACCATCTCTTGGGGACCCCCCTTCCTCATACTCCTGGAACCTTGTGGGACACATATCTATCCTCTCTGAAGTCTGCCACATAGGGGACTTCATCTACATATCAACAAACCTGAAGTTTTCCACCCATTTATCTCAACAAAACGTCACCTCTATTGATTTCCAACATTCCTTAGACAGGAAGTACAAATTACCATTCAAGAAATCTTTGAATTCACCTATGACCTGCAAGACCCGCTTGGAAATGTTCCTCCTTCCTGGGCCAAACCATTGGAAATATCACATATATTGATTTATGGTGTCTGTAACTTCTGCCTTTAATTGTATACAACCAACCCACCATTTAACCATGGTGGGCAGACATTCTCAGGACCTCCTGAGGATGGGTGCTCCTGGGCATAGGTCCTCAAGTTTGGTTTGGAATAAAGCATCTTAAAATATTTTACAGAGTATGACATATTTTTGTCAACAATGTATATATGCTGATAGTTTGTAAAGATATTCATTTTTAAAAGTTAGACTATAAAATGCATTTATTTTCAAGTCTTAGTATATTCGTGTTTACTTTGTATCCATTTATTATTTTTATTTTTTCAGTCATTGGATTCCAAAAGTACAACTACCAACATGTCCAGATAACACACATGAAAATGTTTAAAATACTCTTTCTAGATACCAATAGACTTACACTAAAAAATCTTGCAGTGGCTACCAGAGCCACCTTCTCACAGCACCATCACTGGTTATAACCATTAACATTTTCTATGCTTTTCTGTGTATCAGGATATTTCCTTGACTTTGGTGATCTCAAGATGCACTAATTTCTGTGCTTTCATTGGGAATTTTAGACATTTAAACTGATTTTAGAAGGTACTTGGCTAAAGGAGAATTATCTAAAACCTCACTGAATGCCATTTAAACTACAGCAATCTTAGACCTTTCAATCTCTTGAGAACACAATAAGTTCCTTTGTTGAATACTCTAGCTCATGCATGCATTCGCTTATCTGCTCGTTCATTTTCTTATTCACCATATATTTATGGAGCACTTTTTATGTGCAAGACAGTATGCTGATTGCTGGTGGGATTCTCTCTAGGAATTCAGCTACTAGGTGGAAGAGAGATTATGAATTACAAAAACAAGTTAATATCCACATAATGCTGTTATATCCATGGTGGCTTCATCTATCAGTGTTGAGAGAATTTGGAAGATAAAGACACTTAGGAAGAGGGTGAAGGAAGAAATTATTATGCAGGAGGTAAGATTAAAGGAGGATTCTGAAAGTCATGGTTAAGCAATGCATAATTTGGGAAGGGAGATGGGTGTGGTGTTGGAATGTGATCAACACACGAGTTTGAGGAAAGGTACAGGTTAAAAAGTACAAGCAACAAAGCACAAAATAAATTAAACTCTGAGCAGCACATCTGCCTCAAGTTTGGTTAAGACTAGAAATTGAAAGGCAGATGGTGGAAAAGACCTGGATGCCTGGCTAAGATTTCTAAACTTTCTGTTATGCAATAGGGAATTATAAAGGCTCCTCATCACGACCTTTAGGTAAACAGTTACAATGCACTTGTGATGTGCATAGTTTAAAATACTTTTGGAAAAAAACAAGTAATTTACTTTTCTTGACAACATTCTAAAAGAGATAATTTTATTATCCAAGTATTTTATATATGGAGAACTAAGAAACTGAGAAGTTAATAAGCTGTCCAAGGTCCCAGTTAGGAAGTGGTAGCACTGGGATTCAAATCTAGGCAAATCTGTTTCAGATTCTGTGTTTTTAACCACTACACTATCAAAACAAAGGAGAAAAATCAGATTTTAAGATTAATCTGAGTACATATAGATGTGTTAAAGAAATAGGGATGAAATTCAATTAAAAGAATTTTCAGTAGGATGAGCATGAGGTAATGTTATTTAAACCAATATGGTGTCTGTAAGAAATGGATGAATGCAGTAGAGACAAGAGTCCCTATAAATTTACAACTAAATACAATGACTACAAAGTAAATAAACCATGTTAGTCCTCCAAGAATCTATGCCTACCAGATACAAATGGAAAATATTGGAACTTAATAATCACATCTTTTAAAAGCTTGATAAGATCTGTTCTTTTTAAACACAAATTCAGCAAGTAATTTCAGTAAGATTTTTTTTCTAATTAGGAATTTTTTTGTTGGTGATGGTGAGCAACAGCCAAGTGTTAAATATAAAAACATTGACTATGGTTTACTATGTTCTCTTTTATGTGGTGCTTACTTTCTGTTTGTGTACCTTTGCATTTTACTGATTCCTTACAGACTAAACTGTGTCTTTGTGAATTGTCTGTAAGCTTTCTGGGATATAAATTCCAGGTTATTTTGAAGTTGTGCCTGTTTGTATCATTCGCCCACTCAAGACATCACACATTCTTCCAACCACCCCCTATACTTGGAACAGGCACCCAATTAATATACGCCAGGCAGGCCACCTTGCTCTTCTCCTTCAAAAACTCCTAAAAAACCATCTGCTCTGGGAGTCATTCCAGCTACAATAACCACCTACTACTTTCAATTGCCTATAATATCTGCATCCACTTTCCTGAGCACCGCTTACATATTTCACCATTATAAAATCCATAAGATAAGATATTTTCTAAATATCCTATTGTGGTATGTACCCTCCTTTAAAACATCTACATTCCCTTAGATTAATAGTATATTCTTGCAAGCATATTTTTCCACAACGGAATAAGGACATGGCAGCTTAAAAGTAAGAGAATTAACATTGACTCTTGGATCAAAATATCTCACAAACCCAGTTAGATGTTCCGATTAAGGTTTTATGCCAAACTCTTATGGAGAATGCTCAGTGACACAAAATAATTGAATTCTTTATTGTACTATAGTGTGAAAAGTAAATAATGTAGTGAATTATTTTTAAATTAGTATACTTCAATTTTCAAAGTTCATTATATACTACTTGCTAGACAACAAAAGTAACTGATTTCCTGATATTTTTGATAAATTGTTCCATGAGATTTAAGAAAATTATGACAAGAAGACATTTTATCATTATGCAAAATAGATAAAACAGAAAATTTCTTTTTTATTTTTAAGATTTTTAAAATCCATATAATGTCATGTTAGTTAATGCCAAATTCCTGAATGCCTGTGAATTCCTAACCAAGTATGTCAACAAAATGCATAACTTTGTGGGGATGACATTATCTAGGTAATAATCTCAAGACACACATTTTTCACTCTTACAAAAGTCAGGCCTCCGCTGAAGGATAAAGGGTTTTTCTTTGTATTTCCACATCAGGGATTTCAGACCAAGAGACAGGTACCAGAGGACTGAGGACAGAAAAAATAATACAATGAAGCTACTGAATAAGAAAACACAGTAGGGAATTTTTGCCAAACTAGAGGGACAAAGTCCTGCCCTTGCTGTTTGGAGGGGATGGGTGGCAAGGGGAGCTGAAATCATGGACTTAAGAGATAAGAGATTGAATGCAAGCTTTGATCTCCTAGTTCTTCAGTTTAACACCTCAGAGTGGAAGAGAAAAAGACCCAAGTAAAACATGGTAACCAAAGAATCCTAGGAATAGCCTAGGGAGTGCTTTCTGTGACTGAGAATGATGCTGTTTTCATAATTCTATGCCTTATATTTCACAGGGCCAGCAAAATAGTAATGGCCAAAAGAGGTGCCTTGTCAGACAGATCTGAGGAAAGCCCTTACAGAGTCACACGGTAGAGAAAAACACACCTTAGAATTATAAAATTCTCCCACACCGTGAACTCAAAAGTGCTAAGAAAATGCACGAGAAGGAGGTGACGGTTAGGGCAAGTAGTTGGTGTGTCTGACATATTGAGAATGAAGGCATTTACATGGTCCACTATCCTCGGGAGCAGGTATGAGTCAGATGTCAAAGCATCAGGCGGGCTTCCTCAGAGGACATCAGTGTAAGTTGCCCAGACATCAGGGGGCTTCTGCTACACTTCACCAGGGACAGAGACCATCTGGAAGACAGTCTTTCCCTCTTGTGAGTCAATTTTGTTGTGTCAACTTGGCTGAGCCATAAGGGGTTCAGATATCTGGTTAAATGTTTTTTTGGGTGTGTCTGTGAGGGTGTTTATGAATAATATTACCATTTCAATTGGTAGACTGAGTAAAGCAGTATGACCTTCACAGTGTGGGTGGGCCTCACCTCATCCACTGAAGGTCTGAATACAGCCAAATGGCTGAGTAGGGGAGAATTTGGTCTCTGCCTGATGGTCTTCAAGATGGGATATCGTTCTTCTCCTTCCTTCAGACTTAGACTCAGTCTGAATTTTGTACCACTGACCTCTCCTGTTTCTCAGACTTTTAGACTCAAATTGGGACCATATATATCATCAGCTCTCCTGGACCTCTAGCTTCCTGACTGCAGAACTTGGAACTTCTCAGCCTTCACAATCATGTGAGTCCATTCTTTATAATAAATCCCTCTTTCTCGCCATACATATGTGTATATGGCTCCAATTAGTTCCATTTTTCTGGAGACCCCTAATGCACGTATGTTGAGAAAAAATGTTGAAACTGGCCCAATTTCTCCATATAACTGATACTTATGGGTGTTGTTTGTTTGTGTTTTATAAACATAGAAATTAACCCTCCAGGTCTTAAAACTTACATTTGTGATATCTGAGTTCTCTCCTCAGGAGACTGACTCTGAGGCAAGGGACAAATCTCACATGAGCATCACATTCAGACAATGTAGCACCAGAACCCTCACTCAATATGATTGCTTCCTTACCCCCTTTCTAATTGCTGTTTACAATCCTTCCTCTCACTATATAATCCTCCAAGTTCAAAAAGCCTGGAGAGATGGGTTTGAGATGAATTGCCCTTCTCCTTGGTCAGTATCACCCAATTAAATATTTTCTGCTCTGGCAACACTCATTGTCTTAGTGATAGGCTTTCTGTGTAGTGAGTAACAGGACCTCAGCAGAATCCTGGCATATCAGTAACCATATGATGTGCCCTTTGCACTTAAACATTGTTCTAGGAAGAACAAAGCCAGAGAGTAGAGAAAGACTACTAGAAAAGCTGGGCAGCTACACAAATGAGAACATGTGTTAAATCAGAAAAAGCTGAAATATTTTTAATTCACAGAACTAATTGTTTACCCCATCACAGTAAATGGTGATTCAAGAACAAGATGAGATCAATTGTAGAAATTAATGAAAGTCACTATTTTGTACAGTTAAGCTAATGATTACTTTATATTTTACTGTTTGTGTGTATTAAAGAAAGTAGTTATTGCTAACAACCTTCCTATCTGAAGCCTTTCAAGAGAATTTCTATGGTACTTTTTACTCTTTTGAAGTCATTCAACAAGTTTGTTTTGAATTTTATTTGGATTTATTTGGAAAGGTACACCTGTTTTTAGACTGTTTAGAAAATATTAATTATCACCATCAATATGCTTGCAATATTTTCTGCCAAGTAGAAAAGAGCAAGCATAGCATGCATATCTGGGCTTAAACATTTCAAGACCAAATAAAATAATTCATACAAAAGCAAGTTTAAAATTGCAAAGCAGTATACATATGTTATTTTATTGTTTAAACAATAATAATAAGGGTCAATCATCTTTTTTGAATGTACAAGCAGCCAGAATAATTACCTAGACTCTTTTAACAATTTTCCAAATTATTCAATATATTTTAAAATAATATTTATTTTGAAAGTAAAGAAAAACCCATGATCCTAGAATTTCAAATCGTATCCTTTAGTATGAAGGTTTTATTTGCTTCATTTAATCTATTAAGGCTCAAAGGCAATATGCACATACCAACTAACATTTGGATAACTATTGCTTGCAAATCATTTTTTTTTTTTTTTTTTTTTTTTTTTTAGTTTGAGTCTCACTCTGTCGCCCAGACTGGAGTGCAGTGACCGCTCCCAGCCACCTCAGTCTCGACCTGCTAGGCTCCGGCGATCCTTCTGCCTCAGCCTTCCAAGTAGCTGTAACTACAGGTGTGCGCTACCACACCCGTCTAATTTTTTTTTTTTAATTGCAGAGATGAGGTCTCACCAAGTTGCCCAGGTGGGTCTCGAACCTGCGGACTCAGGCAATCCACTCACCTCAGCCTCCCAAGGCGCGGGATTACGGGCTGAGCCACCGAGCCCGGCAGCTTGCAAATCATTTTATAGTATACATTGACAGGGGCATCTCTTGACTAAAATTTTCAGATGAGTGACCTGAAGGTGAACTTCACCCAGATCACCATAAACACAAAAACAGATCAAGTCAGAGTGATTGAATTCACGTTATATAATGAAAACCATAGTGTATGAAAATAAAGCTGCTAATATAAACTAGTCATATGTCACTTAAATACAGGAGTCCTTTCTGAGACATGGGTTGTTAGGGGATTTCTTTCCTTGTACAGAAATTATACAGTACCTACACAAAGCTAAATGGTTCATATATTTTTAAATTTTTATTTTTACTTTTATATGGAAAATCAAATGCCCCACACCATGACTAAATATCAGTCATTTCCTCTACTTGATCAGCAATGCCAATATCAAGTGCCCTATATCAGGTTGCTATAAATGCCACGTTAGAATCTCATGAGTCCACCATCCTATGTGTGTTCTGTCGTTCTAAATATCGTCATGGGTGCATAACTGCACGCATGTACACAGAAACTGCTTACACATATAGCAAATACTACATGCCAGGCATGTTCCAAGTGCTTAACAGGCATTAACTCACTCTCTTCTTATTCAGTGAGGTAGGAGCTCTTACTGTGTCATTTTACAGAGGAAACTGAAGCACAGAGAGGGTTAACTGCTTGCGCAGGGTCACTCAATTGGTGAGCGGTGGAGCCTGGGTTTGGGCTGGGGCTGTCAGGTTCCAGAGTATGCACTTGTCAGCGCCACAGCTATGCTAAGCATTGAATCATGTGGTTCTAGAAGTCCTGCATTTCCTGATAAACAAATAAGCAAAACCAACATACGTAAGGGACTAGTCTACCCCAGGGATCTCTACTCCATGTGTTGTTCTCGTTCACTGTTTTGTGCAGCACACACGGAGTTGAACTAGGATGCATGACACTTTGCAGAGACTCTGTTTCTCCCCAATTGCTTAAAATTCACAGGACACTGAAGAAGAGGAATCTACTTAATGTTTCCATCCCTGCACCTAACCATGTCTATTGTACAGATCCCTAGGTTAATTTAATTTAAATTTTACCTGTCGTTTTCCTTCCTTTCATCTGCTTTGAAATCTACCCACAGACTTCACACTTTGCCTGAGAGCTGTGATTTTCCATCTACCATATGAGTGGCAAACTTTCACTGTAAAGGCTAAGATAGTAAATATTTTAGGTTTTGCAGGTCATATGGTCTCTGTCACAAGTCAACTCTGCCCTTGTGTTTTGAAGGCAGCCATAGACAGCAGAAAAACAAGTAAGCTTGGCTGCGTTCCAACAAAACATTTTTCTTTTACAAAGTAAGCAGAGAGCTGGAATTGGCATGTGGACCAAAGTTTGCTGACCCCTGATCTATCTTATTACACAATAATGAGGAAGTGTTTATATCTGCTCTGCCTTCCTTTGAGGGGAGTATGGTTTATTGTGGGTTATTTTCGATGTTTTATTAATTTAATTTTTTGGATATGTTTTATTGCTATATCATAATTGTACACATTAAGGGTATGTGTGCTATTTTGACACATATACAATGTGCCATCACAGGTCAGAGTAATTGGGATATTCATTGCCTCAAACATTTATCTTTTTTTTGCATTGGGAACATTACAATTATTCTAGCTGTTTTGAAATATACCATAAATTATTGTTAACAATAATTATCCTACTGTACTATCAAATACTAGAATTTATTCCTTCAGTCTAACTGTATTTTTTTAACGTTAGTCAACTTCTAACTTGAAAATGATTCCACATTTGGAAAAGTCACTTAATTCTCTGGTATTTCTTGCGGTGTGTCTCTATCAAATTTGCATTCTCTTCTTGATTTTGATTTTGACTGAAAAAGCATTTTAATCAAAAGAATTTGTAGCCCATGTTTTTACAAACATTTGTGCTCAAACAGTGGCTGTAACTCTGTGAACTGTCTTACAAAAATCATTCCAATTCATAAAGGTAATTTGTAAATCCACAACCAGGAATTATATTATGGCTTTTTCATCTGAATTTTTTGCATTTTAAACTATACAACATTGTGTTTGAATTGCATAGAAAAATCACATGTGATTATTATCAGGTGCATTTTAACCCTTAAATAGTAGTTTTTAAAACTTCCAACTCCATTTTCTACTCTCTAAGAGTCATCTAATATTTCTGATGCTTCTTCCTAAATTCTAGAGCTACTGGACCCTTGTATTACAGCATCAATTCCCCTATGCACTTGAGTTGCATGATAGTTTTGATAGTAAATTCTGATGGAAAGGAAAGAGAAAGAAATAGTATAACATTACCTACATTACATGCATTATTCAATTTAATTTAATTTTATAACAATTCTGAGATCTATGAATTACTATTCCATTGTTATGGGTGATATGATACAGGCTCCAAAACTGTAAGTTACCCCAGGTTTCAGAGTTGGTCAGAAGCAGAATTCAGACACAGATAGAACTGAAGGTTTGTGTTCTTTGTATGTCATCAGAAAGTGTCTCCTGGCCATGATATCCATGTAACCCAATATCAGGTTCAAACTTCCAACAAATCATCAATGTACTTTTTTTCTCCTGTAAACTCTGCTTAGAATTTTCCATATTTCTTAGTGAGAACTAGAACATCTTGCTCGTATCATTTAAACAGTGAAGTTAAAAATCACAGAAATAACTTCAATATGAGTTTTATTACTGTTTATGTACTAGAGAGCTTGAAACATTCTGAATAAAATTAAAACCCATTTCATTGGTGAAGAATCATGAGCATTTGTCAGAATTGTTTTGTACAAAACTTCCTAGGTTTTCACAGCTGTATAAATGCTCCCTCAAAGAAATAAGTGCAGAATGAATAAAAACAGATGTGGCATTTTTGCATATTATCAACCAAAATCTCTTTATATTATCTTGTCAATGTCTTACCATAACTTTGTGTCATAATCCTATAAGTTAGAAGTACAAAGACAGTACATGACACTTGCAATACATATACTAACCTTAGCAGAGTTTTCTGGTTACTTGTATTTCTCTAGAGATTACCTTAGCACAGGAACTAATTTTGTCTGTTTTCTAACTAAAACCCAAACTTTCAAGCCGTGCACTCAGAGATACACCAAGTATTCTCCACTCTATTAAAAGTAATTGAGTCAGAACATTTAAAGGTATTTTAAATGAATGTGCACTGAACATTCTCCAACTTGGTTCAGGAAATAGATGTAGGGAAGTTTTTAATACCCTGCACATTTTAAGAAGGGGAAATTACCTCTGGTTATTTAAAGCTAGAGAAGATTGGGTTTTAGAACTTTAAAACAATGTGCTATCACCAACTCCAAGGCAATGAAAAGGTCTTCCTTTTAAAAAGTCACTGTGTTTTGTGTTTATAAATATTGTTTTCAGTGTTGAAAATTTAAACATCACATACAAGTTGAGTATCCGTAATCCAAAAATCTGAAATCCTAAATACAACAGTCTGAACCTTTTTGAGGATTGACATGATTGCCACATGTGGAAAGTTACTCTACATGTAAGTACTTAACACAAATTTGTTTCATGCACAATTTTTTATTTATTTTATTTTGAAGATGTGGGGTACAATTCATGTGCAATATTATTAAAAACATTGCACAAATTATCATCAGGCTAGGCATATAAAGTATATATGAAACATTATAAGGTATATATGAAACATTGTAAGGTATATGTGAGGTTATATAAGGTATATATGGAAAATTTTAAGTTATATAAGAGGTTATGTAAGGTATCTATGGAACGTAAATTAACTTTTTGTTCAGACTTGGGTCCTGTCCTTAAGATACTTCATTGCATAGATGCAAATATCCCAAAATGTGAAGAAAAAAAAAAACCCTCAAATTCCAAAATATTTCTGATCCCCAGCATTTCAGATAAGAGATACTCAACCTGCAGTACTCTTAGGCACTCAGAGATGGCATCTACTTAATTCTTAGTAACATAACCTAAAAAAGTATAATGTTACAGTATCTAGTTGAAATTCAAGCTCTCAACATTAGAAGTTGAGGATGTTAATATATATACATAAAACAATTAAATTGTACACTCAGTATGGACAAAGGAAGAAATTAACTCATGATATGAATGAGAGTTGTTTTATTAGGAAGATGTTCTAGAAAAAACTAATCCAATGCTTTACCTGAGAGGTTAATCATGTCTTACATTACTTTTCTATTGCAAGTCTTCCCAGTCATACTAAATTAGTATTCATTTGATATATTAGCTGTATTCACCTAAACATTTACACAGAGAAATATTTTACAACTTTTAATTGTTTCAAGTGTCTATAAAAAATTAAATATATTTTAACAGGCATCTACATAACTGACATGATTATTTTTTCTAATCTGAAAACCTAATTATCACCTTCTTATGGAGGACAAGGAACAGCTTTAGAGGCAAATTAATGTATCCTATCAGTGGGACAGTATGTCACTTGCTTAAATAATCATCATCTTTATTATAAGCTTCATCAAATGAAAAAAAGAGATAGGACCCCCTCACATACACAATTACACATTAAAATTAACTTCCCACAGATTTTTAAACAGTTTACTACACTTTCACTGTGCTGGGTCATAAAGCAGAAATGACAGCATTAACTGCTTTTAAAAACATGAGAAACAAATATATTTCATATTAGCTTTTAAAAATAAAGAGATTTTAGTCATTACAGTTACATATATTATACTAGTTAAAAAGTTGGCTGTATATTATAATTAGAAAAATCATGGTGTGCTAGTAAAGAGGTATGCAGAAGTGCCAGAATTATTGAAAACTAATTGGCATTATTAAGTAATTACCTAAAATGAACAGTTGTCAATAATTTCTAACATTAAAGAGCTTTTATGCATTTGTTCATATAAATGGGAAATACAAGAAAAATTACATTAATAAATGTTTCCAAAATATACAAGATTTGTTAACATTTTTAAAAGTCAATATAATGTTGCTTGCATTTTGAAAACTCTATGAGATAACGTTTTTGTAAGATAGGAGATTTTTCAATACTCCTAAAATCAAAAAGATGGGTGGGAAAAAATGCTTATAAATAAAATAATCTATGGACTATATCATAGTAATGTTATTATTTCTAAATGTAATTATTTACAAAGGAAAAATAATTTTTTTACAAAGTATTGGCTCGGTTCCAATTAGAAAATTATTTCAGACATGTTGCATTTACTTAATCTGCAACGGCACAGTTCAAAATGAGCCTCAACATTTGAACTTTTAGTTTGACTGAAACAAAGTCCCTTCCACATCAGATTAAAACTGGTCTTATTCATCAAACATGATCAAAAACTCCTGAATTAGCAGGCCTAAGGTGATCACTACTATTTCAGATTTATAAGACTCTCAAGTGGGTTGGCTGACATTCAAACATAACTCAAATTATTCTTCGCTAAAAGAGTTACATACTTCTACATGAGAAAGACATTGGTGTAAAAACCTAAGTCCTGGTAAAACGCCACAGAGCAAAAAACAATTACTTTGTCAATGTGCTCAAGAAGAAAGATTCATCAGTGATCCCTAGAACGCTGGAAGTGCAGCAAGACTGAGTGCATGTGGACTAGCGCCCTCTGCTGGAGTCTTCAACTTCTTTTAAAAGTAGTCAATCTTTTCAAGCCTTGCTTGCAAAAACGATGCCCTAAAACTTCTTTCTTTCTTTCTGGAATTAGGAAACTTCATTACAATTTCGAATTTATCCCCAAAATTCTCACAACATGAATACTTCTGTTAAGATATCTAAATTTCTTATTCTAAAAATTAAATAAATAATTTAATAAATGTTTACGACTAAATCAATGTGTCTCTGATAAAATAGCCTAAAAAATAAACGCAATAAGTTCAATAAGCTACTAAATAAACACTAAATGAATACCTCTGATAAAACAGGTGATTAATAATAATAAAATGTGCTTGGTAATTTTTCTCGTACTATAAGTAATTGGTCAATGATTTTAAGTTAACTTTTTAAGTAATAACAAGTGTAGCTCAAAATAGCCAGACTCAGTCAAATAACCCAGTAATTACTACTCTGATTCTCCAGTTTGAGATAATGGGGGAAAAATGGCTCCTTTATTGTAATGACTATTCAGCTTCATCACAGACATCTAACCCAAGTCCGAGCCAATGAAACATATTGTCCATGGAAGTGACCTGGACGTTGCACCAATACCTCACATTCACCCAGGCACATAATCACAAGATCATCTTGAATCCACACACCACTTCTCCTACGCTTGCCTCTGGGTATTGATCACATTTTACCATCATCCACACAGTGTCCTTTACCGTACCTCCCCTTCCACAGTCACACCCATGTCAATTACAAAACTTGGCAAAGGCATTCTCTTTTCTGCTCCACAAATCCATTTCCTTAAACTTACCATGTCCTTGTTTAAACCCTATTGTTTCACCTTTCCGCAAGGATAAAGGTCAAGTTTCCAACAGGACTACCCAAGTCTTTGTGATCTGAGTACAACCTACAAATTCCTTTCAATCTTCAATGCCCCATATTTCCTTTCTTTCTTTCTTTCTTTTTTCTTTTTTGAGTTGGAGTCTCACTCTTGTTGCCCCGGCTGGAATGCAGTGGCATGCTCACAGCCACTGCAGCCTCGACCTGCTGGTCTTAGGTGATCCTTCTGCCTCAGTCTTCCAAGTAGCTAAACTACAGAGGCATGCCACCATGCCTGACTAGTTTTTACTATTTATGGTCTCACCAAGTCCCCCAGGCTGGTCTTGAACCTGTGGGTTCAGGCAATTCTCTTGCCTAGGCCTCCCAAAGTGCTGGGATTACTGACTGAGCCACCATGCCCAGCTGTCTCATGTTTCTTTATTCATGTATTTATTTCATGGAACCCTTTATAGTCATCTCCACACATCGATATGTTTTACCCCACGTTCCCTTGTTCCCTTAATACATAATATTCATTCTATTGGCGCCACAGTCACGTGTAAATCTTCTAGTCATCTTTTAAAGCCATATCCAGGCATTAGATTTTCTAGAAAGCCTTCCTAGTAACCACTACCTCATTACTGTGTAAGAAACATTTTCTCCTTTGTATCCTCTGTATGTGACACTCGGATTGTTGCATTCATCTTACAGGATGATATGCATTTGTTTGCATGTATCTTTCCCCTATGAAGCAATAAACTGTAAATGGCTGGAATGGTGTCGGACTCACCTTTTTGGACACATAGTAACAATGCATCAAGAGACTTCTTATCTACGCAAAATGGTTAGTAACTTGCTACATATGTATACATGGGGCAAGTTATCATTCTGACTCTGTTTTTTAATACACAAAGTGAAAACAAAACTAGTAAATATCTCCCAGGATTGTGTGTGGATTAAATAAAATAATCCAGAAAAACTATTTAGTAGAGCATCTGGAATACAGCCCAGTCTTTAAGAAATATTAGTGAGGAGTTTTATTATAATATATTAGCAAAACAACAGACCACTATTAGAATTACAGTTCTATTTACTGGGCAACAACAATTCATAATGAAAATAAGATAGGTACTAATGATTGTGGAGTTATTTTAAGTTTTCATGATAACTCAAGACTTTTTTTCCAAATAATTTTCTAATAGAAAGTGATAAGATTAATAGATCTAAAAAAAGCCACAGAAAATTTTTACTGAACTTTGCATTATTTTCTTTATGCCAAATAATAGTTTGAACTAGTTTAGACATATTTAAATATAGTTTAGATCTAATAGTGAGTAGAAAACAAGCTAAAGCATCATTTAAAATACTTAAGAAGCCAACATTATTAAAATAAGTATGAACATATATTGATTTCATATTTATAAATTCATAAGCTACATGAAGCACAATATCTGAAAGTTTCTGGTAATTTAGAAGGTATCACCAAAAATCCAAATGACTTTTGCAGTTTAAGAATGTATTGAAAGTTAAAGCAAAATTAGTTAAATAAGAAAAAATTAATGAAAATAAGATGAAAAGAAATAAGTAAAATGACAGATTAAAAGAATGGCCATGATCTGTGATCCCAGCTACTCAGGGAGCTGAGGCAGGAGAATTGCCTGAGGTCAGGAGTTCGAGTCCAGCTTGGGCAATATAGCAAGACCCCCAACTCCAAAAAAAAAAAAAAATTAAAAAATTAAAATAAGAAATAGAAAGAATACATATAAAGAATTGACTATTTTTATCTATTAAAAATAACTAAACACATTATGCCATCACAGTGACTAAGAAATGTATCAGTAACAAGAAGGATACATAAGAGGCATGTGCCCTGCTTGGAGACATATAGACATGTAGAGATTTATATGTATAAGGAAGATAAAAAGTGGGACTGATTGCACTACAAATAGTTTTATTACATCAGAACCTCTCTTGTACCTGTAAATATTTTTTCCCCATCATAACAAAGTTCCACTAAAAGACAAGAGCCATAGAAGTTTAGATCCACACGACCTCCTTAAAGCTGAGAAAATGAATTATGAAATCCAAAGCCCAACTTAATTTTTATGTATTAGAAGATTTCAGCAGTGTTTATCGACCCCCATTATTCATTTTTCTTCCTTCCCATTGAGCATTAGAATCCCCCACCATTAGGTGGGTACAGGACCTCCAGTAGGAGACCATGTTTTCCTGAACCTTTGCTTCTATGCATGGCTACCTCACCATGTGAGCAGAAGCAACATGGGTGAGTCACCATGGAAGAACCTAGTGAAGGTACTGTGAGTAATGGACATGAGTCTGAGGAGAGTACCTGTCCGGGGATGTCCTATCCAGGTACCTCTCCAGGAAGTAGGCACTTCCTCCTTGACCTCATGGATGGTCTTTATCACCTTTTATGTGATCACGTTTGGTTTCTGTTTTTCCCATTGGCCTGAAGGCTTTTTAAGAGTGGGAAGGATATTTCATATTAGCATTACTTATTTTCTGAGCACTTTCATATTATACACCTGTAATAAATATATCTCAAGTTATACACAATAAGGGAATGAAAATATGAATTTTTAAGAGTATTTTTAAAGTTGTAAGCTTTGTTTTTGTTTTCCAAAACTCAATAGCATCATTTTGTTTCTATAATGAAAAGATTAATGTGTATATCTTTAATTCTTTACTAATAAATGATATGTAAATGAGTATTCTTAGACTAGTAGAACATCCAACTACAAAACGAGAAATGATGAGTTTCCTATGAGTCAATATTTACCTATGTAAGTTATATATATATATGATACATATGTATAAAACATCAGTATTTCAGTAGTAGGGTAAGTCTCCTATTTGGCGACTATTAAGACAGTTTCTTGAAAACCTATGCACAATTTGTTTTCAGCAATCAGAAAGATTTTCAGAAAACAGAAATTCTGTTTTAAAAGGTGCTATATAGCAAGACAAAGACAAAGGAGGGCCATATAGGCTATAAAGATGAACTGTTTAACACATATTTCTCTCTTTTCAGTAAGAGAGAAGGAAGGACAGAGAGGGAGGAAGGAAGGGAGGGAGGGAGGTAGTGACAGGTGGGGAAGGAGGAAGGGAGGAAGTGGCAGAGACAGAGAGATCAGGGAAAAGTGATGTAACCTAGAAAAGGCACATTTCCTAAATTATTTGCAGACCCACACATCTTAGGCCCTATCTAATTTTCTTTCTAGAATAATATTATTCTAATATAGATTATATCTCCTTTTAAAGTTAATTATCAGAAAATGTTAAAGTACTTGCAAATATCAGCTTAGTATCTTGAACAGATATATTTGTACACTAATATTCACAGAGGCATTTTTCACAACAGCCAAAAGGTGGAAATAACCCAATGTCAATCAACAGATGAATAAACGACATATAATCTATGCATACAATGGAATATTAGTTATCTTTAAAAGGGAATGAAATTCTGACACATGCCACATTATGAACTAACTGTGAAGACATTATGCTGAGTGAAAGAAACCAGTCACAACAGGACAAATATTGTACAGTTCCAAATGAGTGGTCAGATTCATAGAGACAGAAAGTTAGATGGTAGAAGCAGGGACTGCGAGGAGAGGGGAGGAGAGAGTTATTGTTTACTGAGTATGGAGTTTTGGTTGAGGAATCTAAAAAAAGGTCTGGAGATGGACTGTGATAATAGTTGCATAACATTGTAGATGTGCGCAACGTCACTGAAATGTACATATACAAATAAAATGGTAAATTTTGTGTTAAAAATATTTGACCTTAATATAAAAGAAATAAATTAGTTTAAAAATACAAAAGAATTCAAGTTTAAAGTAAACCTTAAAAAAAATACACATCTGACTTTTATTCTTATGACTTTAATAAAGTCACCTAAATGTGTTTGTATATACAAAAATAACCTTCATTCTGCATAAAGTATTTTGAAACTTCCATAGGTTTGGTACCTGTGTTGAAGCTTATATTAACAAACTAAAGGTAAGAATTTGAAATTTTGGAAGTCTAAAAAAATAAATCTGAGAAATTCCAACCAGTAAAAAAGAATGTCAGAAGTGGAAATTTGTAGGATCTTTCTTTGTTTTTAATGTTTTCATGGCATAGTGCAACTGTCCTTCCTTTCCGTGCACCACAAATTCTTGCACTAAGTTCCTGACTGCTTCTTACCTCTGCATGGCCCAACTCTCTTTAGGTGCCATAAAAAATATACTTACTCTTAAATAAAGATTTTCTGTTGTTTTGGATCAGTCCAGAGTCTCTGTAACATCAGCCATGATTATGACATAAATCTCACCTCTGAGTCCTTCAGGCCTCCCCCTTTGATATTCAGAAGCCACAACTTAAAACTTTTCAAATGTATTCTCACACTTTTGTTTCTGACATAAATTTCATGTTTCTTTTGAAATGTAATAGCAGAATTTTGGTCCTTTGTCTCCTAACCCTACTGTGAAGTAGCAGATGCAGTAAAGTATAGTTTGGAAAAAAGAAGAAGGGCCAGGCAGTTAAATCAAATATATCAAGGAATTAAAAACACACTAAGTAATATTTCAACTCAAAACTCTCCACAAATTCTGACACGAGGTAGTAAGGAGACTTAGCCTAGTCTTGGGGAATGAGGAAAATACTGTACTTAGGAAGTAGCAACGAAAGGGTTCATAGTCTTTGGAAACAGCAGCAGCTGATCTTAAAGGCAAAGACCGGCAGAAGGAGCAAAGGAGAACTCACAAATCAGTCCAGGAACCAGATCCTGGAGTGCCCGGTGGATCTTACAAGGTTTGGCAAAGGAAGGTAGGTTACAATTTCGAAAAGATCACTCTCAGTGAAGTTTCAGGATTAGAGTGTAGCCCGAGGAAAGAGCATTTCTAAGAATTTCAAGACTGCCAACAATATGGCTTGGTTAGACAGCAGAAGATAACGGCACACAGGCTCCAAACTTACTAGAGCAGCTAAGATGGTGTGTTGTATAAACCAAGGCAAGAGTACTTATAGGATGAGTGTTGGACAGTTAACCTAGATTTAATTGATTATATTAGGGGAATGAATGAGAAATAGGAACGTATAGAAAATATATTCAAAGAGTTTGGTTGTGTCTTAGGTCAGGCCGCTACAACAAATAACCATAAACTTAGTGGCTTAAAATTTATTTTTCACAGTTCTGGAAGCTAGAATTCTGAGATCAGGGTGCCAGCATGTTTGTGTCTGATAAGGGTGGTAGACTAACATTTTTTTTTTTACTCCTTTTTTATTCTCTAGAAAGAGAGATAGAGAGTTATCTGGTGTCCCTTTAATAAGGGGACTAATCCCATTCATCAGGGCTCCACCCTCATGACCTAATTACCTCCCAAAGGCTCCATTTTCTAATACCATCCCATCTTATAGGATTTCAATATATTAATATTGAGGTCAATTGCAGTTGTGAAAGAAAAAGTAAATCACATGTAACTGAAAAAAGCAGTATTGATAGAATTATATTTGTTTGTTTGTTTGTTTTAGTATGAAGAGAAAAAACTAGGAGAGTTTATTGAGAAGGAGTCTAAACTAGAAGGATACCAAAGACCTAAGAGAGATTTTAATTTTTTAAGTACTTTTTAAACTAACAGATGAATAAACAAAATGTAGTCTACACATACAATGGAAAATTATTTATCCTTAAAAGGAAATGAAAGTCTGACCTGTGTCATGTTATGAACACCTTTGAAGACATTGTGCTAAGTGAAAGAAGCCAGTCACAACAGGACAGATACTGAATAAAATAAACTTTATATTTACTCTAATGTCACAGAGAAAGTGAGTGATGATAGTCATGTGGGAGAAGTGTGAGTCACAAGATGGAGGGATTGGCCATAGATTCATGGATGAATAATCCCTCTGTTGTGTCAGGAAGATCAAGGAAAGATTGACCTGGAAGTAAATAGGTTGTTGGTTTGTTACTTAGGAGTTGGGTGAATCACTTTCTATCTGACGGTTTCTATTTTTTTCTCACTTATATATAAATCAAAGTCATCTCTAAGAGTAAATAAGGGTTGAAGGTTTGAAGAGAATGAGGAATGCTGGAGATGGGTTTACTGAAAATGGAAAGAAGTAATTGGATAAGAAAATATATGTAGGACTGTTATGGGGTGCATCATAAGTTTTATGGTCCTGCATTTTAGTGAGTGATGATCCGTCTTGTTTGTAGTTTTCTGCAGTAAAATTCAACGTTCAGGTGAGTTATGGGGAAGAGAGATAAGTAACTGGGTAAATACAGATTTTGCCAGTGGAAAACACCATAAGGCTGAGGAATTTTCATTTATTGGCAATAGTGGCTTTTGAGGACCTCTTAAAGCAAAATGTCAGCAATGGCCATGATTTCCATGACAAGATCATGCTGGTGGAAAAACAGACCCAACACAACTGGCATTGAAGTGAAGAAGACCTGCTCAGATCCTAGAAAGAGTTAATTGTCCAGGACTATTGAAAGAACTGCTCTTTCTTTAGAAGGTCTGACATGAAGGTCACCAATCCACCAGAGTTGGGGATAAAGTATCATCAGTGTCCAGGAAAAACGTTGTACTTAAAATTTAGGTTGTCCTAAAATTTTGAGAAGCTTTTTTTTCAATCTAGCTCATATCAATCTTGTCCAGAGAAATGAAGCCGTATTCTATGTCATTTCTATAATCAATCGAAAAAAGGTTCTGTATAAAATATAGGCACCCTTATTCCCACATCTAACACTGTGAAAAAGCAAGAACCCAGGAAAGGACTCGTGGTCAGCTTTGGTTATTAGCAATAAGTGCTGGTGTCCGGGATATGAACATAGAATTAAGAAAATGTTACCAGACACAGAGGACCCACCAAGTGAGATAGAAAGAAGACAACTGGAAATTCCAACAGTAACTGTAGCTCAAGAACTAGAAACAAGTAAGGACCATCAGAACAGAAGCTGCATGTGGAAAAATAGAGATATTTTAGAGCCACAGTTTATCCCAGATTATATGTATGTCTTGAAAACATGAGCTTTGGTTCTGCCACTATGAAATATATGTGGACAGTATCCACCTTGGTGAAATGAAAATAACAGTTGCTGCAGACAAAATGATCATAGTTACAGAGTTGAGGTACTTTAATGAAGAAAGGAAACATTGTATGATGAAAACAACTTAATGACTTGGAAGAATTGTTCCTAAATAAATAGTAGCGTTTACAATAATAGTATGTTGTGATATTGTTCCTATTAAATTCTAAGCTCCTTTGAAACAAGAGCCTGGTATTATCTGTCTCACAAATCTATGCGTGGTGGTTTTGAAACATACATTTTTATTCCTTTAATGGAGAGGTAATATCAATGTATCAATTTTTTAAAATCTGAGTGAGGTTTTGACAACTTTAATCAATAAAAGTAGTCTTACACTATGAGATCTTTAAAGTTAAGTCAGAAAAGGCCATATAGTTTTTGCTTGTTCTCTTGTGGCATCCATGTTAGGAGACCGAACAGCCATGTCAGGAGTTTGCCTGCCCCAGACCACCATACTGCAAGAGAGTACAGGTCACATGGAGAAGCCATGATTTTGGTCTCAAGCAATAACCAGTATCCATCACCACACCTGAGAGTAACCATGCCTCCAGATGATTCTAGTCCCCAGCTGTCAAATCACCTCTCACCATTGAGTTTTCCCAAGTGAAGGCCCAGATGCCATGAAGCAGAGACAAGCCATCTCTACTGTGTTGTGTTTGAATTTCTGACCCACAAAACTATGCATATTAAAAAATCATTAGTTTGATATTGCTAAACTTTGGGGTCACTTGCTATGTAGTTATAGCAAGTGGAAAAGATTTTGATGTGTGGACATAGGGTTCTGCCATATAATAAAACCAGAAAGCAAGACATTTGCTTTGAAACTCAGGTCTGGGCAGAAGCTGTAAGAAACTCGACAACACTAGCAAACCCTAGGAAGCTGCCAAGAGGTCTTGGAGGAAATGGAAACAGTGTTATTGGAAGTGGGAGGAAAGGGGACCCTTATGATATGGCAACAAAATGTTTGCTATAAAGCAGTAGTGAACAAGATACATTAGCTACTCTTTACCTGTTTTGGACTTCTTATAAATATTTGCCAAATAAAAATCTAAAAAGTTAAATAAAGTACATTTCAGGTATCTTCTTACTAGAAGTCAAAGTGGGAAGGGAAAGACTTCTCACTTCTGAGATTGTAGAATACGAAATTTATAATACAGGGTTTTTTTCTTGTATCTACTTTTTAACTCTCCCCCAAAATTTTACCCACTTAAAAAATATTTTCTTCATATCTTGACACTAGCACATGGAAGCATCTAGGGATGTGAGAACTGTTGAGATATCCTTCCTTTGTGAAAACACTGTTTATGTAGAAATACAAACCAGAAAATGGAAACTTCAAAATGCTGCCTATGTAACAGTATTACTTTATCTCTTCAAAGAGCAATGTATGTGAGGGAACATTTTTAAAAAATTAATCAGCCAGTTAAGATTAATATTTTAGATTTAGCTTTGTTCAGCCAGAAAATAATGCTGAACATGTCCACATAAGTGCATGTGCTCCAGAAGAAAGGTATTAGTAACTAATGCCTGGGTGGAGTAAAAAGCAATGAAGAGCATCTAATTAGTTCCAATTAGCCATACCCGGGGATTACTTTCTAGGTAAGATGGCCTTATAATGAGCAGATTAACCTCTTTGGAAAGAGTTCAAGATAGACTTACTTTCTACTCAACGTGTCTTATAAAGAAGTTTTACAACAGGGTCCTCAGAATTGGTCCCTGGAATAATTTTTACCAAGAAGCAATCGCTTCTATTCCAGAAAAATCCAAAAACACTATTATTATATAATTGGTAAAATGAATATTAACACATTTAGATATTAGAAACTGGTATTTAAACATCATATAAATTAACTAACTTACAGGGCGCTGACTTTATACTAAGCAATAAGTGAACTCTAATCAATACCAAATGCCTATAGGTTATTTATACATAGAAAAGGAAAAAAAAATATGTTGTTGACATTGGTCAAGGTCACAGGCTCATTTCCCAAAGAAGTCTGTATGTCTAGTTCGTTTAGAGAATTCCCTCTGTTCCCAGAACACTTCTGAATCTTGTTACAGTTAGAGACTCTAATACTAACCCAGAGAATAGATTAGCAAAAAAGAGACAGGAACTTCAGTGTTTTTACCACAAAACACTTGATAAACTAGGGATAGAATTTTTGGAAGCAATAGCTTTAATGGCGGTCTGAGATTATCTCTAGTTTCTTCCTTTAAACTACTACTTTATTTATTTATTATGGACTAATTAAAATCATACATTTATTTTTATTTATTTATTTATTTTTTTTGAGTTGGAGTCTCACTCGGTCGCCCAGACTGGAGTGCAGTGGCCGCTCCCGGCCACCGCAGCCTCGACCTGCTGGGCTCCGGCGATCCTTCCTCCTCAGCCTTCCGAGTAGCCGGAATTACAGGCGCGCTACCACGCCCAGCTGATTTTTTGATTTATTGTAGAGATGAGGTCTCGCTGCCCAGGCGGGTCTCGAACCCGCGGGCTCAGGCAATCCACTCACCTCAGCCTCCCAAAGGCGCGGGATTACAGGCTGAGCCACCGAGCCCGGCTTAAATCATACATTTATAATATAACATGTGTAATATACATTACATATATATTTACTATTAGCAGTCAAGGAATAAGCAATAATTTACTTTGTGCTTTAATTTAACAAAAATTACCCAAAAGTTTCCATGTAAGTATAGAAACTATAATGATGGGTATACATTTTTTCTATAACCAATTTCTTACTGTTTACTATACTTCCCTATAAGAAAATACTCTGACTTGAATTATTCTTGTGGACATCTCTAAGTAATTACTTCATAAATCTTGTTTCATTATTTGTTGTCCTAGAAGTACGTGTGTGTGTGTAAAATTTTTGCATCGACCACATGCAAATTCATGTAAAGTAATAATACAAACCCTAGGAATAGAAAGGCAAAATTGAGGAGGAAAATATATAGAATATTTGCATGCAGCCGGGCTCGGTGGCTCAGCCTGTAATCCCGCGCCTGAGCCCACGGGTTCGAGACCCGCCTGGGCAGCGAGACCTCATCTCTACAATAAATCAAAAAAAATCAGCCGGGCGTGGTAGTGCATGCCTGTAATTCCGGCTACTCGGAAGGCTGAGGCGGAAGGATCGCTGGAGCCCAGCAGGTCGAGGCTGCGGTGGCCGGGAGCGGCCACTGCACTCCAGTCTGGGCGACAGAGTGAGACTCCAACTCAAAAAAAAATAAAAATAAAAAAAAATATTTGCATGCAAATGATACATATGAGATGCATCTTGTGTATCTTTCAAACAGAAGCTAGGAGTAACTACTTCTTTATCTAAATTAGAGAATATATAAGCAGCTCCTTCTTCAACATTCTAGAGTTTAATGCTTACTGTAATTTCTCTCTGTATAGTTACAGTGTAGAACTTTCCTCCAGTTCACAGTCTTCTGCAGAACGTATTACTATCCGAGATCTCTTGGGAATCCCAATTCCCCCTCATTTACTTTAGAGATTATAAAGATTCAGCATTTGGCTGAATATCCATCATGTAAATGAGGTTCCTTAGTAAGTATCTGCAGAATAAAGAAACAACCAAATCGACAGTAGATCAGCAATGTCTAGAACCTTTTAAATTGTCTTATTACTCTGCTGCACAAACAAAAAGAAAAGAAAAAAAAAGAGCAGGAGAATAAAAAATCTGGAGTGAAAGAAGAGAGGGAGTGAGAGGCAGAAATGGAAGAAAAGGTACTGACTCTCTTCCGTATTTATCCCCCAGTCCTCATTCATTCTATTCCAAATAGCGAGCTTAAAAAAAATGCTTCTGAACAGCTTAGATACAGAAGTGACCTGGCTTCCTGATACCAGGTAATGATGCAAGAAGCTTTACGAATCGACGGCCTTGCGTGAGTGTGCATACAGCTCTCACTCATTTAACCATTCACATTTCTACCTGTTCAGAGCCAGTATAATACTTAAACATGCCTCCACATACAAAAGAAAATATATGAATAGAGAAGCATAGTTAGTAACATTAGAAATACATGTGTAACAAGAACACACATAAGTATGAAAGATTTACATAAATGTGGTATAAAATGGAAACTCTTAGCAAATATGTATGTATAAAAATATATAAGTATATCACAAATAGACATCTGTACAGAGATATATAAATCTATGTATCTATCTACCTACATATTTATATACACACTATATGGGAGATGCAAACAACAGTTTAGTCATATAAAAAATTTGGCTTAATAATTTTTCACACAAAAATTTCAAAAAATTTTATTTAAAGGATATACATCAGCAAGTATTCTAAGTTAGAATGAAAAATTAGCATGTTCCTTCTCTAAAAACACATCAGAGTTGGAATAGTACACAGAAAATGAAAACATAAGAGTGCTTTAGGCCATAGACTATGCATGGTATGTACATAGCTTATAATTTTGTCCAAGAGGTTCCTTAGCAAAGCTACTATTTCTAGTGAATATAGATTTTATTCAAAATGCTAAAAATGACAAATGTTTAACTTTTAATATCAGTACTACTGTTTACTTAGTTGGCTTATAAAAGATGGTACCATTTACATAAGGTGGAAGTGTGCTTTAGAACACAATAACATTTAAATGTGAATATCCAGTTTCTCCAACATTTATTGAAAAGATTGTTCCTTCCCTATTAAATGGTCTTGGTACTCTTCCCACATCTCTGTGATACAATAAAATAAAATAATGCAAAATCAAATTTAAAAACATAATAACTTACTTTTTTTTTTTTGAGTTGGAGTCTCGCTCTGTCACCCAGTCTGGAGTGCAGTGGCCGCTCCCGGCCACCACAGCCTCAACCTGCTGAGCTCCAGCGATCCTTCCAAGTAGCTAGAACTACAGGTGCGCACTACCACGCCCAGCTGATTTCTGATTTGTTGTAGAGATGAGGTTTTAACATAATAACTTACATTTTAAATAGAAAGAATATCTCACTATGCAATAATAAAGTGGTCAGGACTGATGCAAAAGTGAAGTTTTTCAAATGCCCTAAACAAAGGCAATATAATACATATTCTATTCTCTCTTTACTTGCATTGTTTATAATGGAGCATGAATATCAATAATTACAAAAATTAATTATTCTATATATTATGAATATTACAAATAAAAATTGACATGAAATAATAGTTTATTTCCTAATAGTTCAAAGAGAAATAAAATATGGATTCCTATAGATGTGGTTCTACAAAGATATTTATCAGAAACATTCAGAATAAAAATATCAATATTTTCTATACTTTATTTGCAATGTTGTGCCTGATTCAAAAATATATGTAAAAGACATGTAAGAGAATATATTATGAAATTCATTAGAAGATGATTTTAAATTAACTTTTATTAAACATACATTAATAATTCTTGCAGGAAATAAGGACAATTATATGCATATATCATCATGATATAAGATGGAACTTGAACGTTGCTTTGGCATTTCAAAAAGTTTATTTTATTGAATTCAGAGGACAACTAGTTGGTGATACTTTACATGGTAAGAAAATATTTAGCTTTGATATAGCATTTTTTCTGTCACTACTGAGGTATCATTTCATTTTTTATTTTTATTCTTATTTTCTAAGGCTAGTCAAGAGAAGCCATGAGAGTGAAGGAGAAACAAAGAAATCTGTAACTGGTTGTGATGAATTATTGTAAACACCACTGCACTTGGACAAGCCTATCATTTTATTTTTAACTTCACATTTTATTCCAGAACTTTAATTGGCTCTTTTCTGTCTAGATAACAAATGGTAATTTTCTGTTTCATTATTCTTGTCTATGGTCTTTTCTTTGTCTCTGTAACATCAAAGTAGAAAGGTAAAAAATATATAGGATTGATTTCACTTTTTTTTTTTTTGAGTTGGAGTCTCACTCAGTCGCCCAGACTGGAGTGCAGTGGCTGCTCCCGGCCACCGCAGCCTCGCCTGCTGGGCTCCGGCGATCCTTCCGCCTCAGTCTTCTGGGTAACCGGAATTACAGGCATGCGCTACCACGCCCAGCTGATTTTTTTTTTTTAAACTTGGAAACTATAATGTTCCATATATAATAAAGTATGGAATATACAGAACACTATAATTTCCATGTTAAGAAAAGGGATGTACATACATACACACACAATTTAAAAATTGTAAAAATACAGGTATAAAATTTTGATTGTAAAATCAGCAAGAATAATTTATGAGTAAATGAAATATTTGCTTCAGTAAAATCTCTTCAGATTGATATCATTTATACAAAATTGTATTTTATTGATTTTAGTATATAGCTTAATATCACAGGTTATGAAACTTACAAAATAAATTTGTGTGCATATATATACATATATGATATTTAATTCTCAGTTAAATACAATCACAAAGTAAATATTAACAACTGGTGGATAATTACATATTGCCGACCTATGAAGTTGATACTAAAAAGTGTGAAACTAATCTATGAGTATGTATTATTTATACACAAGATACAATGCTTAGAAATTTGTGTTGAAGAATTTCTGTTTGTATTGCATTGCTGATTCTTGGAGGTTAAACACAAGAAGGCTGAGAAAACTAAAAAGTATTATTAATATCTGAAAAAATATTTATGTAGATTATAGACTTATTTCAAGCATATCACAACTCTATTTTTTCCTATTACATTTTTTGCACTATGAAAAGCATATAAAGATTGATATCTGAACTATAAAAGTAGTAAAAGATATAGAAGATAAGTATAATACAAATAATAAATAATTTAATGAATAGACATCTATTGAGTGCTCATTCTGTTCCACACACTGTGTAGATACTAAAGCTCCAAAAAGAAAAAGCAGAAAGTAGTATAGAAATGAACTTAGCCGGGCTCAGTGGCTCAGCCTGTAATCCCGCGCTTTTGGGAGGCTGAGGGGAGTGGATTGCCTGAGTCCGCGGGTTCGAGACCCACCTGGGCAACTTGGCGAGCCCTCATCTCTACAATAAATCAAAAAATCAGCCGGGCATGGTAGCGCATGCCAGTAATTCCGGCTACTCGGAAGGCTGAGGAGGAAGGATCGCCGGAGCCCAGCAGGCGAGGCTGCGGTGGCCGGGAGCGGCCACTGCACTCCAGTCTGGGCGACTGAGTGAGACTCCAACGGGGAAAAAAAAAAAAAAAATGAGCTACATACTTCTGCTCATGGGGCTGAAAAACTACCTGTGATTCATTCAGAAACTTAGAAACTAGATACTTTTAAGTGTCCTGTAGACTTAAAAAGTATTATTGCAATCAATTGCCATTAGTGCTTGCTAGTTGATTTCATTTGGCTATTCTAGTACAGTTTTAGTTGTTACACATTAAGAATTTGAATTGAAAATATGCTATGACTACAACTTTTAAAAAGCTTTGTAAGATCAGCAGCACTTTTCCTATAGCTAGTTCCCTTTTGCATGTTATTTGCAAGTCCTTGTCAATGTTGCATAGTTTTACCAGGGAATTCCACACGTTTTTGCATTTTTACTAAAGTTATTATAAGCCTTTATAATTCTAATGGCTGCTTATTCTAGTGTGCTGATAAACGAATATTAGAATCAATTTTTTAAAAAAGCGAGTACTTAAAAACATCATCTATCTAGATAGAACTATGGTAAATGTAATGTAAGTGAATAAGAGTGTATTTATGATTAAAAATAATAATGGTCAATTTATATAAATATTTTAAATACTAATATCATGTAATAAATAGTTTTAAATCATAGTAGTATAAATACTTTAAAGATTATTTTTGCCTCTGAGTCCTAAAAATTGAAAGTCTCTATTTAAATTTAGTTTTATGGGCAAATATTTTAAATTTTGGAAAGTTATACAGCATGCTTCCTTTTAACAGTTAACTTAGATTGTAATTACATAGAAATTTGGGAAGAATACAATATAAACCTTTCAACCAGCACTCTCTTAAGTACCGGAAAAATCATTACCTTTCTCAGTTCTTTCAATTTCTGTCATAAGAAGCACAGAGATTAGAACTACATATTTTGGTAATTAATTTCCTTAAGATAATGTTAGAAACATCATGTTCTTTAAAATATAAATGAATTTCAAGGTGAGCATGCTAGAAGATAATATTAATGGCATATGATTTATTGTGACATGAAATCTGATCTGAAATACCATTATTAGGAGTACTTAAAAAAATCCATTTGCAAATTCCTGAAAATATGAAAGTGTGCTATGGCTGAACCTGTCTCAATGTTGAAATCTGAAAAATCTGCCCTTGTAAATATGAAATCACTTGTGTACAACATGTCTTCCTTATAGAAATGTATTAGAAAATGTTCATATTCTGAATATGTTACATTATAGTTCAGGGAATTATCTAAATGCTTGGAACTATCAATGAAGACTTAATCTACAAAGGTATAAATTAAAATGTACATGCCTAACAGAATTGGTAATATATGGAATTTTGCTGCTGACTGTCATCTTTAAAAATAGTTGACCAATAATACATTGAACATCTACTATATACCAAACACTCTTTAAACATACCTAGAAACTTTTTACTTTGGATGATTTTAGAAGGCATTTTCTATGTTATCGTCTCCAGAGAAGTTGTCCCTGTAACCGATTTATAAGTAAGACATAGTCATGCCTAACATGTATGAAGAAGTTTCAATAGGGTGTAGTTTTACATCTTTTAAAAACATTGCAGCATACAAACAGTGTTGTAAATGGCATCTAGTCACATACTGGGCAGTGAGGAATGTCATAAATTAATAATGCTATTGATAATAAAAAATTAAAAAGATATGTAAATAATAGAAGCATTTATTATTAAGTAGAATCAAACTTATTCTGCAGAAAGGAATTCATTAGCCTCTGACACTTGAGAGAGGATTATAAATATTGACATTCTTACATATATGTTGTCAAATTTTATCACATAAATATATTGATGTACCTCTTATCCTTTTAATTCCCTACCCCATCCCTGTCTCTCTCCCTCTTTTTCTATTGTTTTCTCTCTGTCTCTCTTTCCTGAATAAGTTTCAGACAGTAATGCCTAATAGATTGTTAAACTTTTTGTTTTCTCTGTGTATTTCTTAAAGCCTCTAATGGACTTTTATATCATTAACCTCTGAAGGAGTACACTGCATACTATATTTTCCAAACACAGCTTTTTTTATTTGCTTGAAATCTCTTTTAATATATCTATAAACTCACAAATGCTCATTAGAATGACATTTGGGAAAGCATAGCCCACCTATTTTATAATATGCTTTTGTGTACATTAATAGCTATATTTGTTTCCAGGATATTCAAGGTGTATCCTCAAGTGCTGAAATCTACACAGTGAATATAATCTCATTGTTATGTCAACTTTTATATATGTATATATTTCATAAACTAAATCTTATAAAATAAAAATGTCTCTTCCTTATAGGTACAAAGAAAACCAAGTGCAAAATTTTATTAAATTACTTTTGATTTAATTTTGTAATACACCTAGAGCAAAATTCAAACAGTACCAAAAAAACCCAGAAAAACTCAGTTATCACCACAACTACTTTGTTCTCCTTCCAGAAGTAACCAGAGTTGCAAAATTTGTGTGACTCCATCTTAAGATATGTGCACAAATAACCATGTATACGGTTTTTCAATTTTCTTTAAATAAAAATAATAGCTTTATGACCTATGAGAAAAAAGTAGACCATAAGGTCATGATACATGATTTGTAGGGCAAGAAACAACTAAAGGCAAAACCTGACACAGGTATTAGAGACAAGTTTTTGTTTGACTAGAATATTTTAATAGGTACGTTTAATGAAAAATCATATAGGACCTCATTAATCATGAAACTACTGTGATGATTCTTGCATGAAGTAGTTCACTCAAGTCTATAGTTGCGAAAAATCTGAAACTACTTTGAAAATTCATTTTTAACAGCACTTATTTCTTATGAACTTACATGGAAGAAAATTATATCAATGTACTCATGCGTGACAAAATTGAATAAACGTAAGAAATTCAGAGGCAGTTATCAAATAAATGGTCTGTAGCACTAATGGCAACATGTGAGCTTAGCTAAATATAGAGACTATGGAGGCTTTTGCTTTGAATATTAATATAGGAAGTCACTTAAATATCTGTCCAGAATGCTGATTCTGATTTTGCAACTTTTTGAAATGAATAGAGTAGAAATGAGTATATTGAGGCAAAAGATGATTTGCTTCTTCTGCTCCATTTTTCTAGAGCAGTAGGGTAGAGAGAGCCATATTTCCTTCTAGAAATGGGGAAGAAACCGAACCAAATATTTCCCTATTACCCTGAGAAACAACGAAGGTCATTGCTTACATTTTGGAGTAAAAGTATTTGCCGATGGCTATTATGAGAAAAGTAATTGTGTTTGTGAAGGCACTTTTCATGAAGAAAATCTCTCTAAAACAGTTTACATGGGTACTGTTATGATTCTAGTTTACTTTGCATTTCATTGAGGCCAACTTGGGACTGACAGTCCAAAAATTAGAGGACGTCTGTGATACCCAGGTAATAAACAGTTGCCGGCATTATCAAATCAGAACCCTGTGGTTTTTCCTTGGGTTTGGAGAGGATCCCTGTTCACAGACTGTCATTCAAAGACTTACAATGTGTCTTAATAAACCATTATTTTCACCTTGTACTTGAAATCTTTCCTTCACAACACACAAGAATGGAACAAAGATGACCACATTGAATTCCCCATTATAGTCCCATTAAAACCTAAGAGAAAAAATTCAACTTATTTATAGTTGTACCTTAATATTGTACACATACACAAGCCTTATTTGGTCACTGTATATAAAATGTTTTATGCCACAGAGTAATCTTTTCATTACATAATTCAGCAACCATATTTATAATTTCATGATGAGTCACTTACCTACTGTTGAATTTCTCTGGGTGTTTTTCCCTCATGATGTGGAATCTGTGTGCAATGGAGGCATCCTAAGGGGAAAAACAGAAAACAAAACCCAGAACCATTTATGATTCTATTATCTTGTGGAAATATAGATTAAAATAGAAAAAGCACAAATAACATATTCAAATCAACTTCTTCTTTACAACATTATTGCCAAGGTGATGTTCTGAAATGAGGCAAAAAAGGTGTGATTTATACACACTTTCTGCAAGCATAATTTATGTAATCATTTCAAGGTTGATTATTTGTCATATTTACATCTAAGAATTTATTACTATTTAATTTGTACATATCCTTTAATAACTTGTTTTGGCTCCATGCTCAATGTTTAAGGTATCCCATATAAGCCTAAATGTCAAATAGTAATTGAAAATATTGTTAAACAAGAGTATAAAGGATGATCTAAGGGGAGAAATGATCAAGCAGAGAAGCCCCTCATTCCTTGAGATTAACTATGGATGAAAAGACAGTGTGAGGATGCATGTCTAGTAAACGTAAGTGTAATACTTGACTTCAGAGTGTGCTCTGGATGTGTAATTAATAGCTTTTTGTATCACAGGCAACTTTCTGACACATCTTAGCTTGCAAAAACCAGCAAAAATAAAAAAAATATTTTTTGAGAATTGATGACAAGTATAATTCAGTTTTGAGACCCAAATGAGGGTGACCAGTTCTGAGCCCTATAGAAGTTTCTTACTTTTAGGGAATCCAGAGATATTTTATGAAACAGAAATCATACTGAATGTGTGAGACTGCTGGAATATTGTGATCTATGCATTTCAAGCAAGACTACTCTGACTCTAAATAGTCAACCCTGTGATTCCAAGTGTGGAGATATTTTCTTATTCTTCACACACACATGATTAATCACTCAAATGAGAAACAAATATATCTCAGTAGAAAAGGGATATTGTTGTGCTTCACTGTTAATTTTGTTTCATCATGGAGATAAAAGAAAAAGAAAACCAAACATAAAGGAAATAAAGAAGTTGTGTATTTGAGAGAATCTTGAAAACACTAATCAAGGATGAAGAGTCGAATGAATGAAATGAAAAGGCTAATGTGCTTACTCACGCATAACAAAGCACAAGGCACAAGGAGAGAGGGACCAATACCCACTGCAGATGGCAGAGAGTTGCAGGATAAAGATCACTGAAATGTTGTTCTGTGTAAACATTTGATACCCCAATACTTCTCAAGCAATTGAATTAATCTTCAAATGAAAAGGACACACAGATACAGCTAGATGTGTACAGAAGCATCACTTATAGCAAAGGTTACAAAAATACTCTCTATAGTTTGATATTCTAAGATATAATTTTATTATCTATACATGCAACTTCTTGGTTTGCTAGGGAGTATAAATACCAAGATGGTTCACTTTTCTCAGTCCAGTAACTTAAAAATCTAGTCACAGAGTTTCCTTAAAAAAAAAATTAATTCTCGCTAATAAGTTATAAACATAAAAGTTTCAAATATGAGACTTACTGTGGGGCAAAATTATAGAATAAAACTAAACTGGGATATTTATGGTATATGTGTGCCACAACCAATAATTAATTTTTTAAAAGCATCTATTTTTACTTTATTCCTAATCCGGTACAAAAGCAATCTGGAATATCTTCTAATTAAATGCATACATGCAGCGGACCAGTTAAACAAAAGCAAAAGAATATGATTTAAGTAGTAAAAATAATCAACACTGGCTACCCATAGGGAGAATATCATTAAATTTACTTCTGCTTGAATTATTTGTTCCTGTTAGTTTAGGGAAACACAGACTTTTAAAAACAGGTGTAGTATAGTTTTCTTTACAAATGCATATTTTTGCAATAACAAATTTCTTCTTTTCCAAAGCAAGAAAACCAGAACAGAGAAAGGGAGAGAGGACAGCAGAATGGAGGAAAGGGGAGAAGAGGAGAGAGAAATACCAAGAGACTGCTTAAGAAAACTAGACTATTTGGGTAAACTCCTAGAAACAGAGAACATAACATAGAAAAAGATAAAATTCATATAAGCTACCTTCAAGATACTTGGGCACAGGATCATTTAGTAAAAAGAGGGGAAAGTAAAAACTAGCATGGAACACTGGCAGGCCTTTTCCTTGTGTTGAATGGGTTCCATCACAAAGGGAGAGCTGGCATTGCTAACTACAGGATTGATAAAGAACAATGACAGCAGGTGTTCATTTGGATGAGAATTCAGACCAAATTCACATGGGACCCTGTCTCTTTGGCATGACCCCAAGGGGCTTAAAAGAGTATTGCCAAAACCTTCAAACTCATCCCGCTGCCATCTTTCAGGGATATTTGGGATTCTCTAAAGAGAAAACAAATAAGAAAAAGCAAAAATGGCATTTAAAAAATACATTTTACCCTTTCTGTCTCCATACATTAGGGAACAGAAATGAATCAGCATCTCTTCCACTTACTAGAATGGAAAAACTCTGAATTCAGACAGATTTTTCACTTTAAAGCCTTGCAACTTGAAAGTATTTATTCACTGACAATCACAGATTCCTTACCTTAAAAAGAGGACACTGATACCCCTTTAAAGTATTTTGGTGGAGATTTAATGAGATTACTTTGAAGAGCAATTAGAACAGTGCTCTGCATAACTGGGGTATTCATATATCTTATTGAAATGTCTGAATTTTCTTGAAAGCAAAAGGGGATGCTAAAATACAGTTAAATTATATAATTTTGAAAATGTATTTACCAACTCAAATTGACTTTATTTCCTGAAACTCTGAGTAGTTTTATTTTAAATGAATTTTAAAAAATCATATCTAAGAAGTAAAGATAAAATATATCAATTTTATTAAAGCAAAATAAATTTAAAATTGTGTTACTCAAACAGTAAAAAAAAGTAATCAGTAATTTTTCTTGATATATTGATGTGCATATATCAATATATACAGGCATAGTAATCCAAGAATCAACTTCTTAGCCATATCTATCTCAGATACACTTTCACTAATATTTTTCCAAGGAGTGTTTTTTTTTCTTTTCTGTCTACACTTATTAAAAAAAATTAAATTTCTCTGTCTCCAAAGATAATTTTAGGATGTTCATTTGAAAACCTTGATTATTTCTTAAATTGAGAGAATATTCTGTAAGTACTGAGATATATGAGTCTGTAGGAAATTCTGCTAAGAAGAGGACAGTATCAACATTGTTTTAATTAAAATGTAAACTATATCTGCCCAAATACTGTCATAGGTACTATCACTTTTAATCCATTTAAATAATCTTTCTCTCACAAATGGTTTTTACAGACTTGTCAAATGAGTTGTTTTTATTTTTGATTATTTGACCATTGCATCACATTAAATGCCTTCTTGATTTAATTCCATTTCAGAATGGAATATAAATGGAGCCAATTAAAAATAAATGTCATCAAAAGAGTTATCCCAAAATGCAATAATCATAGAATTCAGTATTACATCTTGTATACCATATATGTGCAAGCTTTTTTCTTCAATAATTGCAATTTGATAAAAAATTTCAAAAGCTAAAGTTTTTGATGCTTCATTTATTGAATGTTTTTGTGTTCCATTTATTAAATATTTTAAAAATATTAAATATTTTGTAAAGAGTTTCAGGGATTACTTTTTCCTTTTTTTGAAGTATGTTGCATACAAAAAAATCACTAATTTTTTAAGTGTGCAACTCAATGAGTTTTGACAAAGGTATACAATAACCACCAGATTTTCATTTGCTTTTATCCATTCTTATTTTTTCTTATGTGAACATGTGCAATTTTATGCCTTTATCAATTTTATGTCTGCATATTAAACTGACTGCGTTTAATACTAAGCTCTAAAATTTACTGGATATTTAACTTTGAAGAGCTTGCTTAGATTTCTAATATTTCCATTTTTCTATCTTAAAATGAGATGCTAATAATACTCACTTTGCTATGAAGATCTGATGTTCTAATACCTGGAAGATAATTAGAACTCTGTCTGCCATATAGAAAACAAGGAAATAAATGTTAACTGTTATTATTATTGAAATATATGTATGGTTTTCAAATTCATATTATTTTCTCATTGCTATGTTAAGACAGTAAACTAAATAATTTCTATAAACCTTAAGATGAAATACATGGAGAAAGTTGTGTTTTGGTATACAAAATATTGTGGATTTTTAAAAGATTATACTGTTCCTATATGATAAATTATGTAACAAACTCAAAAGGGTCAGGAAGAGCACACTGTGATTAAACTTCTCATAAATATATCTGCACTAGTACATATGTATATTGACTCAAGGAAGGATAAATTAATACTGCAAAATAGTACTAACTGTAATTACAGCTACACTATAAACACAATACTTTGTAATACTACAGAGAGCATGTCAGTTCAGGTTATATTTTTTCCCAAATACACTATGAAAACTTTGGCCTCCTAAGCATTATTAGACTGAATTCTATGTTTTTAGATAAAAGATTATGGTTCTATAACATACTTTCCACCTGTAATAAAATAATCTTTGATCTGTTGACAATCTTTACCTGAATGTACTATTTACATAAGGTACCATTTTTGCCTGTTAACATTTTATTTGTTCTTTTTTTTTTATTTCCATGATCTATTTAGATTTTCTATATTTATATAAGTTACTTAGGATGTTTTTTTTTATGAAATCATCTGTAGTGGCCCTTCCAAAGATATCAGCACCTAGTCCCTGGAACCCATCTGCAGATGTGATCAAGTTCATGGTTAATATTGCTTGAAATCAGTGACTCCTTTCTACCTTGCACTTTCTTTTTTTTTTTTTTTTTTCCTTTTGGAGTTGGAATGTCTATAACTCATACTATGCTTTTTGTGTCACTATATTTTGAAAACTGATCATTTGTTTTCTGATTTCATTCAGAAAACAAATGATCATACCAAGAGAAATTGTGCCTGAAAATAGATCATACCAAGTCTTACCTAAATCTAAAGTAGATGATGAGATTTGGAACAACTTGAGTTGAAGCTATTTAGATGAAATTTTCTACTTGAGTTAATGCTATATCGAGACATTCGGGGCTATTGGGATGAAGTGAATTCACTTGCATATAAGACAGACATAAAACTTTGGGCACTGGAGGGTAGACAGTAGGGGGATAAATGATGATCCCCAAGAACCTGGAAATGTTACCTAATTTGGTAAAGTGCCTGCAAATGTGATTAGATTAAGAGTTTTAAAATGAGGAGATTATCCTGGATTATTCAGGTGGCCCCAAATGCCTTCACAAATGTTATCAAAGCAAGATAGAAAGATATTAGACAGAGGAAACAAACAGTCAATGTGACCATTAAGGCAGAGATCGGAGTCATACACTCACAGCTCAAAGAATGCTGAAAGCTACCAGACACTGACATGTTTTCTCCCCTACTGCCTCTTGGGGGAGCACAAACCTCCTGACACCTTAGTTTCAGCCCAGAAACAGTACATTTAGATTTATTGTCTCTCGAATTGGGAGAAAATATGTCTCCTTTGTTTTAAGTCATAAAATTTGAGGTAATTTGTTACGGTAGGCATGGGAAAACATGTCATCTATTTTTTAAAAGAGCATTATTTTATATATTTTTTTCTGAATTCATGGTTATTTTTAGTCTCTCAAAATAATCTAGCTTGCATTTTTTTGTATTTAACATGATGCCTAGAATCTATAAGTTAGCAAAAAAAAAATTAGAATAGACATCATACACACATAGACTTCATAAATGGCCTAAAACAATCAAACAACAAAACCCTAGAAACAGAAAAAAAAATTTTTTTGGAAGAGAAAGATTTACTTTAACCCCAGACACCATGGCTGATAACTATTTAACATTGCATCAGGGAGCTTTAAAAATACAATACTATTTTTATTTATAGATGATTTAATGATCTGTGTAGAAAATTTCAATGAAATCAACTGAAATTAACATAAATTAAGAAGAGTTTCAAGAGTTTTCCAGACATATGAATAGCATAAAAAATTAGTAGAATTGGTCACATTAAAATGAAGTAATAGCAAATGATGCCACTTACAATGGCAACAGTAATTACAAATATCTAAGAAAAAAATATCTACCACGGTGAGTCCTAGTGGAAGAAAATTATAATTACTAGAACACACACACACACACACACACACACACACACACACACACACACACACACACAAATCAATGGAGACACATACTATTCTGAGTCACAAAAATTTAGGGAGTTGATGTTAAAATATTTGAGGAGTGATACAGTTCTTTTGAACATTAGCATAGGTAGAAGCACCCAAATGTTTTTCTATTAGGCTGTATTTTCTGTTTCTTAGAATCGCTGTTTGTGGTGCATGTGTATATATGTGTACGTGTGTGTGTGTGTGTTTGTGCGAGAGCATGTGCTTGTGCTTGTGTGTGATTCCACAGGACCTCAGAGGCAACAAGTTGCACATCTGCAAATTCGCTTGCTGTAAATCATTCAGATGGAACCCACTGTGGACTTTTGGTACTTAGCTTTGAACTACAATTCTGGAACAATGATGGCATTTTTTTCACAAATTGAAAACTTGGAGACTTGGAGAAATACATGGCTGAAAGGATGATAACGGGTCTTAGAATAAAGTCAACCCCTAGGGTAGGATATAGAATTTGCTGATAGGTAGATGCGAATTCAAAAGTAGAGCATGGAGTAGAAGCACTTTGTACAAAGGAGGTTTCACCTATGAATGGGCTCCACGTGAATTATTTAATTTCTTAGATATTAGTTAGTGGATGAAAGCAAAAGTTATCATTATAATTCAGTTTAAATTATTACTCTCATATTTTATAATTCCCTTTAGTTTCTCCCTAATTAGTCAGTGAAGTAGAACACAACCATACCACTTGGAGTGACTATGTTGCAGAGATCAGTGAGACATGGGCTCTTTCTACTGCCCCTCCCGTTCATAAGTTCATAAAGAGATGCTTGGGAAGGTGGTCACTTTACACTGAGAGGGGAGCAACACTGGTATCCCATCAAAAACAGATGGTAGACTCTAATCTGTAGAAGTGCAATATTATAATTGGAGGAAAGTTTGCTCTTTTTAAAAGACTACCCAAAAGTCTACAGGAAATCACATAGGATCATGCAGAATACTGGAAGTAAATAGAGGTTATTATCACCCCTGAGTCCAAAGAGACAATGTGAGGAGTTAGTTACCAGATACAGATAGAAAGAGTCACAGAGAGAAGATGGCACCGAGAGGAAAAGAATCCAGACCCAGAGGAGTTTTTATGAAGGTACCCAGGAGGAGAAGAACCCTAACTACTTTCCTTTCTCCCAACTACTACTGGGGTCTCAACTGGTCAGGTCAATCAGAAACAGGAAGGAATCTCGGAGCCCATCTATACAAAACACTGCTCAGGCAGACAGAAGAATGAAAAAAGAGAATATCTAGAGAGACAGAAGCAATATAAAATACAGAGATCACAGTCTTTGAGATTCAACATCATTGTATTCAATGAATGAATACAATGATATGAATGAATAAATACTATAGCAGAATGAAAATCTGTGTGTGCACAGAAGTGTAAAAAAGCATCAGTAACAAATCTATAACAAAGCATTGAAAATTATTAATTAAAGTGGCCACTGGAGTATCAATATAAATTAAGTTTTATATTTTTCACTATATATTATTCATTAAACATTTACATTTTACTAATTTAAGAGTAAAAGTATTTTATTAATTGTATTTATTTAATTTAAAGTATTTCACTTAAATGTATAAATTAAGAGATTAACTTAATCTTTTGTCTTGTTAAAATTGATATAGGACATCACATTTAACTTTCTCTTGAAGACAAGAGGCATACTGTCATGTAACACACACCATGTGGTCCTCTGTGTGTGGAGGCCTATTCACTTTCCATGAAAAAACTTCAGACTGCTCCATAGTAGTTGTGCTTTCTAACTTTTTCAGGATTTTTAATTTCTTTCCTCTTCTAGCCTATTAGACTCTTTCACATATACATTCTGCTGCAAACAAGATATCTGTCCCTGGAAGTTTCCTCCTGTTAGCCTTATTTTAGTTTTCATTGAAGAGAAATGACATCTCATAATTTTACATTTATATTTGACCTTAAATATGCTTATAGGCTAGACCAAAAGAGTGGTTTTAACAAAATCAAGATGGGTCTGGAACACGGCCAGTATCATAAAAGGTGGTAGACTAAAAGTCTACAGGGTTCTCCTATATGTGAATTTCAGGAATTTTGCACATGACCTTTGCATTAATCATTGTAACTACTACGCACTTTATTATGCTTTCTGCCTGGTTGTCAGTTTACTTCAAAAACCCAAAGTTATTAGGAAAATTATCTTTGACTAATAAAATATTATTGTTCATTAAATGTTATCTTTTCATCTCTTGTAAGTAAAATTTTAAGAGAATGTGGCAGGAGTAAGAGCAAACATACAAATGATTAGTTTGAGGTTCAAATCCAAAACAGAAAACTCAAACCTAAAGCTGTGGAATAAGATAGGAAGATCTTACTTAATCATAATAATCTTATTGAAAATTCCTCTTATTTACATATATTTCACACAGAAAAGTTTATGAAATCAGGCAGACTAGTTCAGAATATGGGGAAAAATATTTGAACTTGAGAATCTAGAAACACCTGCCAAGAAGAGCAGATAAATCAGAAGTGCCCCTCTGCTCTTTCTTGCATACAATACATGGCATTGGCAATGCCTAAAAACTTCTGGAACAGTTTCTTCACATAATTAACCTTAAGCTTTATAAAAAATTTATAGACAGAATAATATACTTTCTATATACACTTACTATAAATATAACTATGTAATTTCTATAATCAAAATGCTCCCTTGAATACAAATTTCTTCTACTTAACAAAATTTTGACTTATTTTTACTGAATGAACGAAAGAGACAAAATTTCTCTCAAAGCACCTCTTTTAATTAAAAACTGCTAAATTTGGAGGCCCGGAAATCTCAAATGAAACAAATTATACAGAGTACACAATTGGCAATTGAATTAAAAGTGTAATCCAACATAGCACAGAAGAACCAAATCAACAGTGTGTTAACACAGAATCTACTTCTATAGTGTCACCTGACTAGTTAATACTTAGCAAAAAGCTTTCCTAAGATAATCACAGGCCTAAAATATTTCAAAGTTCAGCCAGTATCCATTGAATAATGTATAGTTCCAATGTGTTTTTCAAATTTTTGATCACTCTGTAATAGAATTCTTATCTCAAAGTTTACATTGCTTCCTTCCAAATTAGAAAAAAAATGACAAGTTTATAAACTTAAATAACCAGCCGGGCTCGGTGGCTCAGCCTGTAATCCCACGCCTTGGGAAGCTGAGGTGAGTGAATTGCCTGAACCCTCGGGCTCGAGACCTGCCTGGGCAACTTGGCGAGACCTCATCTCTACAATAAATCAAAAAATTAGCCAGGCGTGATAGCGTGCGCCTGTAGTTCCAGCTACTTGGAAGGCTGAGGTGGAAGGATCGCTGGAGCTCACCAGGTCGAGGCTGCGGTGGCCAGGAGCGGCAACTGCACTCCAGTCTGGGTGACAGAGTGAGACTCCAACTCAAAACAACAACAACAACAACAACAACAAAAAAATCTTAAATACCCAAAGTATTTAGTATAATCACTATACTGGTCTTAGATTTTGCATTCAGAAAAGTCAGGTCAATAGTATTTTAACATGTTATTTTCACAACAAATTAGATAATTCTGTTTTGGTTTATGGAAACACTAAGTGTTTTGTTGATGTCGGTTATCTTCAATAATAAGGATATCTTTTTCAGTTAATGCAGAAAGGTTGGATCTGTCAATTACATTTATGGTGGAGGTTGATTTGGTCATTGCAGTATTTATTCAATCTGATAAAAGTGGCAAATGTGTTCAATGCTTTTATGTAATTTCAGCAAACCTGAAAAGAAAGTCTTTTTTGTCTTTGAATACCCATGGGGTTGAAATGTGACAGCATAATGCTTCGGCTTGCAAAATAAATCCAAGTAAAAACTTCATGTGCACTCATCAGCTCATCAGTCGTTAAACTAGGGTTGGGAATGACCAAAGGGATATGAGTGGCAATTAGTAACTTGGGATTTGGTGGAAGTAGGAAGAGGTAGTGATAAGAAGGAGCAGTAAAGCCTGAAATGGACACAAAGGAGGAGGGAAAATGAAATAGAAGAAAACATATACATATGCATACATATCTACACACACCTACTATCTGGAAGTAGGAGTGGGAACAGTTCTCCAAAAGGCGAGGGAGGAAATAAGCCTGTGTGTGAGGCTGAGGATGATATTGGGGCAGCGAGCAAGAATAGTTTATCAGAACCAGAACAAGAATGAATATAACTTTCATGGTAAAAGTATAAAAGTAAGGCTCTCTGTAACACTCATCAACAAGAATGCAAATCATGTCATGCTGCCCCAAGAACGAAGGGCAATTTTATAGTTTTTATCCAATTTAATCTCCTTAGTGAATACTGCTTTTGAGAGAAAACTGAAACATAATTGGTTTCTATAACTCAGCATAAATCACCAAGTTAAAGTAACCAGAACATAAACTAGAATATATGTCCACAGTCTCAAATGGCTTCAGTTCAAGAATTCCAAAAAGATTCTAGTTTTATCCTAGGAATAACTTTCAAAATATAATTATATATTCTGTGTCTGAAGAAAAATTGTATCCATCGTTTGGTTAATATCAGTTAGTTAGCTCAAAGTGACAGCATATGTTATACTTATTTGATTCTCATTTCATCTGGGAAGCTCAGCTAACAAACCAACCTAGAATTTCCTGGTTTCCTTTGTAACTAGAAAGGGTTACCTAAAACAGTTCCTTTCTGCCCTTCACCATCACCACCTTACTTACAGGAATGTGGATGTAATTCCTGAAAGGAGCAGCAGATCATTTGAAAACAGGAGGATAAAAGCCATTGCTGAGAACCGCAGGGGGATTAAAAAGAACTCGGTCCTTTAAAAATAACTCGAAGCTGCCACAGTAGCTTTGAACTGACTTCTCCTCTTTGTCCTATCAGCTGGGAAAAGAAGGCTTCAACTTGCAATTTTGTTTTTGCTCCATGAAACCTAACCAATCCTAACGGAAACCCAGTTCATCCTGTCTCCAGCATCTCATTTCTGTAAAACCCCAAAGATATAGATTCTGCTAATTCTGTAATAGTGATTTCTATGAAATATTTGACTCAATTATTTTTCTCTATGAATAAAATTACAAAACTGTGCATTTACACAGAGCTGCGTGATTTCTAAAGGATTTTGGGGGCAAATTATATATTTTCACTTTGTTAATTTCAGAAAATTAAATATCTGACTTTAAAAAAGAAGAAATAGGGGCAGATGTTAATGCTTTCTTTTAGATAGAAAACATTTGGGTTTAAAGGACTTTCCTGAGATGATGTAACTTGACAGAGTGAGATGCAGTCTAGTCTTTAAACTCCCAATCTCTGCCTCATGGTGCCATTTTCATGTCTAGCCAAGTAACGTGGATCATTAGATCATTTACTTGATATTAATTTTGATGAGAAACTATCCCTGCTCTTTCTTTAAGATATTTCACCATGTATTGCTGTTCATGATATTAACATCCCATATTTCCTAAAACAAAACATATTATTTGGATAATCAGGAGAAACTGCTTGTGTCCATAATTCTATTCTTAAACTAATGGTAGGTTTTATTTAATTAATAATTTAGGTCCTAGAGGATGTTGAAAAACAAAATTACGTTGATTGGTTCTCCTTAAAAGATAAATAGCATGTGTGCATATTTTTTTGTTCTCAAGAATAAATATAATTTTAAATGCCCTTTCATGTAATCATAGTACTTAAAGAGAATCAAATCAATAAATCAATAGCTTGAAACTATAACCAGAGACTCCTAGTTTATCTAACTTAAATTAGAAAACTTGAGTTCTACCTCCCTCAGCAGAAACAGCTCAGGCCTCAATACTATGAAGAACATCATAAAAAGCGATGGTAGAACTCCCTCATCAGTAAACGAGTATTTGAAAGAGAATAAAGGTCTATGATAGCATCCTCATAAATGACTAATATTGAATTCACAAAATACTCCAGATAAAAAATTATTTTGCTTCTCATGTAATTAAAAAAATAAAATCTATTCTGCATCTAGAAAAAAGTCCTAGACATAAAGCTTGTAATGGAAAATTGCTCCTGCTCATCTTTGCTTTTACTTCTCAAAACATGGCTGTAACTAATCTACTGAGGCCATTTCTATGAGTAGCAGAGAAAGGAGCAATCATCTCAACAGGTTTTATGCACTGCAGGAAGTAGCAACCTTGTTGGAGGAGTGAGGGCAACGAGCAGGGCAGAAGTAATGGCTGAAGTGGAAATCCTTGAGGGAAAAATTCAAATATAACAAATGAAATAACATATGTCAGACATTATTTTGGTAGCATTTAAAATATCTGTTGATGTGTTTGCGACCTAAAAATAAAGGTCTAGTCCTTACATAAGGACAAACATCTTACATTTTGGATTGTTTGAAGATAAATAAGTACAGTTGCCACATTTATTAATGTGATACAGATTACTGGGATGCACAGAAGTAATGGATATTAGAAATATTACTTTAATTTCTGTTACATGCAAATCATGAGGCCGCAGTGAAATGTTCCTGGGAAGACCATAATAAGGGTGGTCATAAAATCTTAAACTTCTAAATATCATCCACATGCCATTCTTGAGAGTTTATTATGCATAATTTAGTACTGTGAGTTCTAAATGTGTCATGGTAGCAAATTGTTAAGCCATGTAACCCTTAAAAGTTACAATGTACACAACTCTATGATAGGACATAAACTGTTAACACACAAAGAAGGACCTACAACTTCCCGCTGCTGCCTTTGCCCAATTAACTTTTCTATCTTTCCTTGTTTGCTTTGAAGAGACTGTTCAGATGACTTTTGGGTTGATTCTCTGAAGAAGTATGTATGAGAAAGACGTACAGTTTCCCAGAGGGCTACTCACTGAGAGAGAATATAATTTATCAGAGACACAAGTTGTAGGGCTGTGTCACTAAGAAGAGAAAAAAGATCAAGACGGTGGCATGATGGAAGGGTAACTGTTGAGTTTTGTTGAAGTCGGAGAGTTTAGAGATACTGATGTGCAAGAGAGAACAGACAATGTTAATGTAACATAACATATGTTTGGGTCATCCTTTAAATTCAACTTTGCCCCATAACAGGACTTCACAAATTATTTCTTTATAAGCAGCTCAAGCATTTTATCTATTTTTTGTAGTTGTAAATATTTAAAGCTGTTGTTCATGAAACTTTCTTTCTGTGAATTTTTTCATGATGAAATATCCTAGAAGAAGAATATAAAATGATTCTCCTTAGGATAGAATTAAGAATTTATACCTTTATGGTTTTGGAGTTATCAATCAAACTTGATAAATATGTGGGCTTCATTGGGGACTGTCTGAGCTGCTGAAAGTAGAGATTTCCACATTTGTTCTAGAACTGATGTTTTTTCAGATCTGATCTGTCACTATAAAGCAATTTCACAAACACCTCTAAAAATAAGATCAAAGAATTACCTAAGAAAAGTATTAAATAGCAAGAAATTTAAATTATTTTGCTATTTGATATTCAATAACAACAAAACCCACAATAGTAAAATTATATATTTAAAGTACATGGGAAGAAAAGAGTTAAACTTGAATGGAGTCGAAAAAATATTTTAATTGTACTGTTTTTGTAGATTGTAATGAATAATAATAACCACAGTCAAATTTTGCAGAACATAGAACTAGCCATGTATACTTACGTAGACAGAGCCATTTGTTAATACACTTACTTTGAATGCTTAATCTATGCAAACTTTGAGGAGCATCTTTGCCTAGTGTTACTATTTCTGATTTTTTTTAAAAGAATTTTTTATTACATTTTAGCAAAATGGTTTTCTAATTAGGTACAAGATATGTAGTCAATTATGGTTATTTGAATGAATTGTGGATTTTTATGTTCTTCATCGCTATTTGAATACTAAAAGGAAGAGGTGAAAACAGTTGATGAGCAATGGATGCTAACATAGTTGCCCATCCTTAGCTGTGGAGTACATGACCCCCAGTGGATGCCTGAAATGAAAGATAGTACAGAATCTTATATATATTTTGTTTTTTCCTTTGCATACATACCTATGATAAAGCTTACTTATAAATTAGGTACAGTAGGAGATGAATAAAAATAACAATTGAAAAATAGAACAATTATAACAATATACTGTAAAAAAAAGGTATGTCTCTCTCCCAAAATATTTTATAGTGCTGTACTCAGCCTTCCTCTTGTGATGATGTGAGATGATGTGATGCCTACATGATAGAATTAAGTGAGGCAAATGTGTAGATGCCATGACACTCACTTTAGGCTACTATTGACTTAGCAGACATGTAGCATACATGGGGTGGATACTATGGACAAAGAAATGATTCATGACCAGGGTGAGACAGTGCAGTACTGCACAAGATTTCATCACACTACTTAGATTCATGTATAGTTTAAAACATGAATTGTTTATTTCTGGAATTTTCCATTTAATATTTCAGACCACAGTTGATGCAGTAACTGAAACCATGGAAAGCGAATCACGAATAAGTGGGTCTATTGTAACATAAAACATTCGACAATTCTGTATTTATCCACCATGAAAACTTCTCACATACAACTTCTAAAAAGAAAAAAAAATCATAATAGGATATCATGGCTATTATAGTATTCTGAATATATACATATATAAGTGTGTGTATATATATCATGGCTATGTACACATCAGAGCAATTAAAATGAAATGTGATCTTAATCATATGCCATAATCCAATATAAAATCTATAAATATGTGTATGTCCAAAATGTTCCATGTATTTTGGCACTAACTTATTAGTTTCAATGTTTTTAGAACTTTGAGGGTTTAAAATGTATGAAAAAGAAAAGGATTCAACCTGAAGTAGCCATTTGCCATTGATTTATTAAACTCTGGTGTGTCCACGTGGCTCTTTGAGCTATGACCTCCATGTTTCCTAGATTTGTCCTATTCCCCTACCTTGGGAAAGTGAATCAGTCTTTCTCTCCCTCTCTCTCTAATTTATGTTCTAAATAAACTATATTTTTCAATCTAAAAAGAAGTATGAAAAGGTTCTACGTATTAATTATTTTTAAAAGTCCCCCTTGTGTAGAGCAGATGCATAATTAAAATGTGTTGTCTTATGGAAGTTTTCCTTAAAAGAGTATTTTTCCATGATATTAATTTTGTATTTAAGCTCATTTATTATTTAGCATTTTATCTTCTGTGCTGTGTTCATGAACTATTTTAGTTTATTTAGTATTTGAAATTTATAAAGTATCCATATTTTAGATACTTAACATGAGCAGCTTGAGACAACCTAATGATTCAAATGGGATATTTTTTCTGTTTTGTGATGATCTGTTGAATCCTACCATCCAAATTAAGTAAAAATTAATCAGTTTTTGAAAATATAAGAATATAAGTTTAACTTTGTAAAGTGTCTTTTCAAGTAAGTAACTTTACACAAATGGCTTTTCACTTATTAAGAATTACAACCATTTTAGTCTCACAAACAGAATATTATGAGGCACCTTGGATTGAAATGTTTTGCCAGGCAAAACATCACTCATTCTCAGACATCAAATATGCAAAGTAAGTAGAAGAACGAAAGCCCCTATGACTTTTTAAGGTATTCAAAATTACACATTTGTAAAACACTGCTTTGCTTCCATGATTTAGTTAAATCATTGTATGTATGTCAAATTATATGCCTTTGTTTACCTCTAACATGACATGAAAAAAATGTACATGCACTTTTCCAGTATCTAGTACTACTACTGTTCACAACCCGGCTAGTTATGTATATTATATGACTTCATGACAAATAGTTACCCTATCTTATGACTAGAAATACTTTTTTGTAAAAAGACCTGGAGAAAGCCACGGTTTTAATAGGTAGTTTAAGTCAAATTTGATAGTATTGTTGATATCTATCCCAATCAAATTATTTATTTTTTGTGGCTTAAATGCAAAGCACAAATAGATTCCTATTGTATTTCAAGTGGACCCATCATTCTTTAATCAGTGGCACCATTGAATTCAGACACAAATCTTTCCTGATACACACAATGGAAAACACTTTAATAAGTGAACACATAAGAATCTGTAATACCATTACACAAAGAGAACTATAATAATGGTCAACAAATGGCTCTTTTAAAATGCATTATTTGTCACTAAATATACTGCCATTATAGCAAGAAACCTTTTGTGTTTTAAAAGGGTATGTTTTGCAGTAAAATATTTATGCTTTTAGAAATTACCAGACTATATAACTCATCCACAACAATCTCACTGTTATTGTCTAAAATTGTAAATTATTTCTTTTAAATGATTAATGCAATTGATAAAAGAATTTTTCAGGCTTTCAGTCCTTTGAAAGGACAGCAAAATAGACGAAACACAACCAAGATGACAATTTCAGCATTTAAAATCTACACATGATAATTCAAACAAATGTTATGACATTTAAGATAATGAAACTCTTCATTTATTCTACTATCTGGTATGAGTTTTATTTCACATATAAGGAGTCAGAACAGATGTCCAAATATTGTAATGCCAAAAGAAAGTTAGGGCATATCTTGATTAATACCCTCTGAGCAGCCTGTAGTGTCTCTTTAAAACTGGCATGCATTACTTCAAAACAACTAATCAAAATCCATTCTAGGAAACATAGCTAGACAAAGCACTCCCAAGACAAAAAGAAAACAATAAAGCACAGTATAACCCTTTTAGCAATGTGAGTTGCATATTATTGACAGACCATTCATTGCAATCAGCAAATGATTAATTGCAAATTTGTTGCTAAATTGACCACAAAGAAGGGGGTGGGGGAGACAAGCTTCAGGCTACTATTAGAGAAAAAACTCATGTTAAAAATTATTGGAGACTTTTTGTAGTGAATTAATTTTAATCAATATGCTTGTTGACTACACAGTGGAATAATGACTTCCTTAAATATCAGAGGTACCCATTATTGTAGCCATTCACATTAATATTTAACCCACTGACTTGCAATTTTTTAATTTACTGAAGTAGCACTTTTTGCCTTACCTTTAACAAATAAATAGTCCATATTTTATCAAACATGTGCATAAGATTTTTTTTTCAATTTCAAATGCAGATCGCAGAAGTAATGCCCATATGGTCAAACTTATAATAACTGCCTGAAGCAATTTGTTCTTGGATTTTTATGAAGATAAATCTCAGTGGCACATTAAAAATATACAAGGTAGTCAGATAGATCGATGGCTATTTGTTTTTCAGTTACTTATGGCTATGATTTATATACTAAAATAGCACCTTTGTGCTTCTTTTACTCAGATCAGAGTGATCAAGCAAATAAGAGTGGTATGATGGTACAATATAATAGATAATTTTCCCAAAAGGAGGATCATTTTCATCAAACTAAGTCTAAAAGTTATTTCAAGAACAAACATTTACTGAGCATCTACTATATGCCAGACACAGTTCTGAAATAACAAAATTTTACAGAACACAGACCCTTTGCTTAAAATAATAATAATATTTGTAAATCTCTTTTTCCTTTCACTGCTTATTTTTCTTTGAAACTTACTGGGACTGCATCAGTGACAAAGAACCAGAGACTTTATTCTCACATTTTTGAAAATCAAAGCAATATTTTTTTGCCATGAAGCTGAATATGGAAGATGAGAAAAACTGCTTCAGATATTTATAATTATGCAATTGCTACAAAAATTATGCTGGCAATTATGCAGTCCCATTTTTAGGTAGGGTATCAAAAGTCACTATAGCTAATAAGAATATATTTCTAAAAATGCGTGAGAGTGCTTCAAGATCTAGATTGTAGAAAGTGAGAGAGTAAAAAGGAAAGTAAAGATCCTCAGTTTCAATAGTAGACCTTCCTACTGAGACTGCATTATACTTTGTGGATAATTGTGCACAGAATTCTCCATTCCTCAAATTACCAAGAGCGCCTTCTGTTTTCAGCTCCACATGTCTGGCTCTTTTGGCAGGGCATTTAGTAGAATATGTCACTACATTCCTCAGGACACGTTCACCCAGGCACAAATGCTCATAAATATCCTCTGTTGCATGATCTGGAGAACACCCAATGGCATGGAACTAGCAGACGAGAACTGGAACTTTGCTGCATCACTCCAAAAAACAATAATTGCCTGAGTTATTGAAGGCTGGATATTACTCTGCAGACAGTTGAACAAACTGACATTCAGCAATGTTATGTAATTTGAATAATATTGTAAAACCAGTATTACTCAATGGTTTTGATGGATTCAACCTGGTACTTGAACCCAGTTCAATAGCCTTCCTCAGTTCTGGGAGGTAACTGGTTGATTTACACAATACCACTGAATGCTGAAAACATTGCTTTATATCACTAAATGCCACTCATGAAAGGACAGCTGGTATTCTTGTACTCAAAGCACAAGTTTTGATGTACATTTAATTTTATTGGTATACACATACATTTAATATATCCTTATTTATTTGTGGATTTTTATGATCGATGTTTTGAGTTAGATTCTTCACTTTTAAAATATACGGTGAACAGTCATTATTTATTGTATCTGAGAGTTTTAAGTCCAGTATAGAAATGTTTTCCATTTAAATAAGTATATAGGCTGGGTGTAGTAGTTCATGCCTGTATTCCTTGCATTTTGGGGAACCGAAGCAGGAGGATTGTTTAGAGCCAGGAGTTTGAGATCAGTCTAAGCAAACTAGTGAGATCTCATCTCTGCAGAAAATCAAAAAAGTAGCTGGGTGTGGTGGCACACGCCTGTAGTCCAAGCTGTTCAGGAGACTGAGGCAGAAAGATCTGAACCCAGGAGGTCAAGGCTGCAGTGAGCTATGATTGTGTCACTGCATTCCAGCCTGCGTGATAGAGTGAGACACCAATTAAAATAAAAAAGTATGTAATTTATATCGATTCCTCCTTAATTTGTATCACTTAAAGTGTTAAAGCAAACAAACATAGTCTTAGTGAAGCAAAATTTGCTATCTTACACCTTCTCCTTAATAGCATTTGTGAAAGATGCTTACCTTGCTTAAATGTTTTAAAAGTCTCATTAAAATATATCCACAAACTTAAGTGCTCCATGTTTTTAAATTGCTCTGCTAAGGGTGAATTAATATAACCAACTTAATTAATACACAGTATTATACAATCATACTGATACAAATTTGAAGGAAAAATAAGGTAGGTAACAAGCCATCAAATGTTAAAAACTTGAAATGTTTGTAGAGAGATTCAAGCTTAGAGATGCAGAGAATAAAGTAATAAATGTTAGTGTTGAACAAGGAGTAGAAGGAAAGTCTTCTGAATTAAAATTTAAACATATCTTTTATTTTATGATAAAATTAAGGAATTACCAATTTAGTTGCTTTTATGTGTCAAAATGTATACCACTCTGTCATTGAGTACAAGAATTTGTCCATAAGCAAAATTTTTTCTAACAAGGAAAGGACTGCCAAACTAATTTGTATTTTGCATTGAGAAAATGAAAATTCCAATAGAATAAAAATGTCAAAACTACCAATTACGTTATGTAGTCTAGAGTTTATTTACTTGCCTTAAGTTTATTAATTGCTCATATATGGGCAATAGGTTATGTTTGGCAGGGAATGTCAAAAGGGAGAAATCACTTGGAGATGGGCTGAAAACAGGGTACTGAGGATGAAGAAAAGACGTTGTATATAAACATGAAGGACTTGGAGAAGATGAAGGTGAAGAGTTTTATTTTCATTTGAGTGAAAGATAAGTCTTCATCATAAATTCTTGAACAGAAGCAGGGAAAAGGTGTAATTTGGAGATACGTATCATTCTAAAAAGATATCTCTGTGATTCTGTTTTGGAGTTATTATTACTACAATATAAAAGAAAGATTTTACACAGGTTTCTTATGTAGTAAAATGTAGCAAATAATGTCCCAAGTTTGCCCTCATTCCAAATTATTTTCTGCTCTTTTTTGTTTATTTGTTTGTTTGCTTTTGAAATGGACTCTCACTCTGTCACCCAGGCTGGAGGGCCTGGTACCATCATGGCTCACTGCAGCCTTGACTTCCTGCGCTCAAGTAATACTTTGGTCTCAGTCACTTGAGTAGCTGGGACTATAGCTGCGAGTCACCACACCCAGCTATTTTTTATTTTATTTTATTTTTGTGGAGCCAGGAGCTTTTGTTACTCAGTGGCTGGTCTTAAACTCCTGGTCTCATGCAGTCCTCCCACCTCAGCCTCCCAAAGTGTGGGTAGTACAGGCATGAGTCACCACTCCTCACCCATTTACTGTCCTTTTTACTGATTTTTACCCAGAAAAATAACTCATTTTGCTCTGTGGTGGCGTCTAGGAGTTGATATCATTTATCATTTATTGCTTGAGGCCGAAAGTTACCAAATTTGACAGGAAGCAAGTCTTCATTTGATTATAAAAATATGATTTCATTTTGTAATATGTTTTGCTCATTTGGAATAATTCTTCAAAAGAAAGATGAGTGAGTTTTTTGCTACCACAATGTACAAAACCAACATTATTATTGGCAATCAATATCATCCCCCCAAAAATCCACTTTGGTTTGAGCCCTCTACCTTCTGGTCTAAGTCTTTTTGAATACCAAAAGTGAAAATGAAGACATGCCAGATCAGGGATAGGTGAACATAATCATAAAATCATAAATGTGGAGACTCACAGATCATCTTGTTTGAAAATTTCTTTTACAAGCAAGGAAACTGAGGGAATACCTTAAATGAAATAATTCACAAATAATTAATGAGCTGGTAGTTAGAGCCATGTCTCATGATTCCTAGTATATAAACTTTATTTTACATAATCTAATTTCAATGTCAAGTAGTAAAGAAATCAAATATCTTCTGAAAAAGCAAAAAGCAGAAGTTGCTCAAAGCAGGGCCCAGTGTGTAGTAAGATTAAGACAGAATGATTAAATATTTTCCACATGCTGAAAACAGAAAACATAAGAACTATCATGGTGTATCAGATCCGTGCTTATCACAGTATTTTCTCTCTGGCATCGGCATTAAGAGGAGAATACATTTCTTCTCCCACAGGTCAATGTCAAATGCTAGAAACTCAATTGAGTTGCATAAAGGCAACTACAACCCAAATAGCCTGTTTTCCCTTTGGAGTTATTATTCATAAATTTGTTCTGGCCCTTTTCAATATTTTATATATTTTTCCGTTCCCTCATTTTATATGCTCCATAATTTTAAAAAATTGTATGTATATTTTTATTTGCTACAGATCAATGGTAGCTTTTAAGAATCAAACAATGGTCTTTTTCATTGTATTTTAAATTTTATTAGCATCTTTGCTCTTTAACTATATTGATCTAGACTGTAAGTTATCATAAGCTTCACCTGATAAAAACATTTCAAAGGGTTTCCATGTTATTTATTTTTGCTGATCAGTCTTCCAAATAAAATTATTTTACCTTTGTCAGTATTTAAAAAGTGGTCATAATTACTATTAATTTGTCTATTCTTTGAATACTTACTATATATTTAGTGCTAGAGTAAGAGTTGAAGATAAGAAAATGGACAAGACAAAATCTCCTTGCTGTTTTTGGCTATCATCTGTTCTAAAGTAGACTGATCAAAGGATCTCAGGGAGTATACTGGTGAGGATTTGAAGAACAGTCAAGAAAATGTTATTGGGGCTGGAGAAAAGGGGATCCCTGCTGTACATTGGTGAAATGTTTAGCAACTTTCTTGCTTCTTATCACATGGACGATAAGAAAAGCATCTAATTCATGAAAATGGCTGCAATAATTTCTAGGAAAAATATAAACGTAAAAAAGTGCTCACTCATATCTAGCTGCCTATAGTCAAATACAAGGGAGAGATGAACAAAAGCATATATAAGTTTTAAAAGCCAAGTTTAGAGAAAATATTAATGAGCTTGATGAGTTTGAAGATAAAACTGTCTCTCATCTAAATTGGGTTGCTTACGAGACTGCTTTAGAACAATGCCCTCAAGAGAAACAAACAAACAAACAATTAGCCAAAAGAGTACATAAAGCATATGGAAAAGAGCTTTAGATGCCCTATGAGGGAGGTCTTAAATAATTTTGAAGTCATAACAAAGAATCAGGAGCTAAGAGAACTATCTCTGGGAAACCAAACGGGGTTATAAACTAGAAACTGGAAATAAGGGTTCTGCTGGATTTCAGAATTGTTATGAACCAGGATTACTATGTACTTTGTGTTTCTTCCTTTTTTGAATTGGATTGCCTTTGCTGTTTTCCTCTGCCATTTTATCTTGGGTGTACAGATGGGGTTCAGATAATTTGTCTGGGTAAGGGGAGTAGACACTGTAGCTTGTCTCAGTAGAGGCTGCCGTTAATTATTTCCCTATCTATGCGCTCATGTAATACCCCAGTGAAAGGTGAAGTCTATTTATCTCTACCTCTTGAATCTAAGTTTGACTAACAGAATGCAATGGAAGTGGCATTCTAGACCTTGCAGCTTTCATCTGTGTTTTTTGGAAGCTGTTTCAGGGAAGCAAGTTTTCACATAGAAGTACAACTAACATGTTGTAAGAAGAGAAAGAGGCATTCTCCTTTTGGAGAAAGAAAGAAGCCAAACAGAACAAAGCTACCAGGCATGTGGGTGAAGAAATTATTTTGGAATTGGATTCTCTAACCCCAGCTGCCAAAACTAATGCCCATGCATCAAATAAAAACCACCTAGCTATGCACTTTCCAAATTATCACCCTACATAATTGTGAGCAAAATAAATGGTTGTTTTAAGTCATTACACTTTGAAGTCATGTGTTACACAATAGATCACTCTTAAGTAAACCAAACACAACTATACCATCATTTTTATATTCATTTATAATTCTGAAAGACTTCTGGCAATAGTTATTTTTCCGGTACTAAAATGTTATTTATAAAAATTAGAATCTTCAATATAGTTGATAGAAATATAAAGACCACACATTTTGACATTGAGTGGACAATTTAAGGTATGATTTAGATTATCTATAAAATGTCTATGCATAATCCTTGACCATATGATGTAATCTATACTACTATGCTCATCACAGTATACTCCAACTACAAAATTCCTCTTGTGGCTTGCATCAATCTTTCAAAGCCCAGCACAATTCCTACCTCCTTTGAATACACGTAGCCAGTATTCTGACTTTCAGTATTTCTTTCCCCTTCACCTAAGATACTCCTCTTGAAAAACTTTCCCATCTTACCATGAAGTGGATCAGCTTTCAGAAAATGGGAATCAACAAAAGAACTACTAGGTAACTTAACATTTGAAAGACTTCCTCTGTTCTCCTTTGACTTTTTTATTTCTCCCTAGCAATTGTCTTTTTTTTTCCTCACTATGTTTCATCCTTCTCTAGAATCTAATTGCGGTGAGAAATACTTGCAGGCTTATACATCTGCCATTTTTTTGCTGCTCAAGTGCTCAAAAAAATATATTTCTTACCTACTTCAACATCTGTATACAATCTACTGCCGAACACACCTGATACTAATTGTTCTTATAAAGAGACATTTTGGGAAGACATGCTTTTTAAAAACTCTTTCAAAAAACTAATTCTGTATTTATGTGTCCACCTTCTTCGGGGACTCAACAATCCTTATCTAATGTGTTGTCCTCAAGAGAAGATGGTGGTTTTAACATATTGCTTTCTCTCTCTCATAATACTGCATGGATTCCCTATAAAATCTTAGTTTTCACATATTTTACATTTATATCATGATCTTTATTTTGACTCATTTTTATTTAAGACAAAGTGTTAATCTTTTAATTAAATTGAGAGCACCCTTGAGGCAAGAAGTGGATTATTTGTGGTATCTTTATTACAGAAGTGGTTTTCAAAATTAATGTAAATAAGGTTAACTCCTAGATTTATTCAGTGGATCTGAGATGAAGCTAAGAATCTGTTTTAAGATAGTCTAAACTTACTTGCTTTTGAATTCCACTTGTTTCTAGTGCAGATGGCCGAAGACTATACAAAAAAACACTGCTTCAGACAATGGGGCTGTGATTCAAGGCAATTTTCTTATAGTATAAGGCAGTGAGAGACTAGAGGGCCAAGTCCAGTTAGAAAATCTTTTCAAAAGTCCAAAGGAATATTAACAGAGGCCTGATCTACACAGTGGCTTCGGGGATAGAAAGGAGGGGACAGATGGAAGCTAAACTAGCTATTAACAAGTTCCTGAAACTGTTTTCTATTAAAGCTTTCTTAGAAAATGAAAATGTACTGTTGGAAGCACTAAAACAAACACAACCAAAAAGATGTTTTCTTAACTGGGAAATTATGATGTGCAGTTATGTTTGGTATCTAAATGCAAATTTTGCATGTAGGCTGCATTTATGGAAGAACTGAAAACAACCACAGTATACTATATCATAGCAGAAACAAAACAAACTAGCTGTACTTGGCATAGTAATGATAAGCCCTTTAAATTAAATCTTTATGCAGATTCTATTTTATACTCAAAACTTTTCATGGAGCCTGTGTAATTCTGATGTGTAAACCAACAAATAGATATGCTCTGTGTATGGAGGAGCTGGGTTGGATACCAGCTGGCTTGGCTGTACGCCTTTCTAATGGTAATGAAGTCACACAGCTGCTAGGAGCTGGAGTTCAGATTGTCACTAGCTAAATGGATATCCATTGACTAGCTTCTTATCCAGACTCATTAAAGTTCAGTATTGACAAATAAAGAGTGGCTGGAGGTTTACAACTAAGAAGCATCTAGAAAGGAACTTCTTAACTATTTTTCTCTATAGCTTTCTCCATGGGATTCACGGAATGTCATTCATCTATTGGAGATGTGTGATTACTAACATACTGTAAAATATTAAGCACTTTTCTGCTTATAGTTTTCAAAGTGAATAAAAGTTCTAAAACACACAGTCACATGCATCAATAAGAAGTCAATATATGAAGACAAAAGGAATTTTCAAAAAGTACTGTTTTTCTTTAAGCAAAACAGCAAAAAAAAAAAAGAAAAGAAAAGAAAAAGAAAAAAAGCATGATTCCCACAAAAAGTTTACAATGGGCTTGAGATTCATTTTTATTTTAGAGATTCTTATAGATATGTTAGTGGATAATTTCTAAGATTTGACCTTACACTGTCAATATGCCAGTAAATATGAAATGATTAGATAGGTAAGTATGATTGGTGGTAATTTTGGTAGGTCTATAGTCACCCTTTGAATACACTAAAACTTTTTCAAGTACTCAAAGGACCAAGAACTAGAAATCCACATCTGAAAGGTCAGATGTGAAGAATAAGCCTTTGCCTTATGATACAAGCTCTCAAACCCTCTTCCCTTCTCCAAAGTCACACACACAGCATAGAACTCAGGTACAAAGCTTCATTCCTTGCCCTCATATCCTACTCAGCTCATGCTTAAATTTTTTTTGCTGTTTCGTTTCAAAATTGTCTAAACTTACTTCCTCTCTCATTCCCATTCTACCTTATTGCACACACTAATTTCTACCTGTTGCAGGTTTGCTGTTTGTGAAGGTTTTGAAAATGCTCAGTCCACACTACCCATCTTTTGCCTTCAAAAGTCAATTTTAAATTGCTTCCTAAATATATATGTATTAATGACTTATCTTAGATTATGATTAATACCAGTTAGACTCTTCTTAAGATGAAAAACAAATTTTAGCAGACCTTCCTCCAGTTCTGTTAATTTGCATATAGGCCGCATTTATGGAAGAACCAAAAACAACCATTGTATACTATATCATAGTTGAAACAAAACAAACTGGCTGTACTTCATATAGTAATGATAAGCCCTTTAAATTAAATCTTTATGCAGATTCCATTTTATACTCCAAACTCTTCATGGAGCCTGTGTAATTCTAAAGTGCAAACCCACAAATAGATAAGTTCTGAGTTTGGAGGACGATACACACATTCCAGGAGATTTGGAAATAAAAAGTTCTAGAGCAGTACAACATATGAATAATACTCAAATGCCCAATATATTTGCTTTTTTACCACACCCTCCTATAAATCCTCTATGCTCTTGCTTGAGCTACAATACACTCGATTAATTTCTAGGTCTCTTCACTGCTGATTTTAAAGACAGAGCAATATCCGTCCATTGCCAGTAGTATGATTTCAATTGTTCTCACTTTACCTGTACTCAGATATTTTTATAACCCTCTCTAATATTTTCAAGTGTAAGCACTGCACAGCAGGTCTTATGGCATTGTTAAATGTATATTTTCTAGCTCACAGTGTGAGCCACAAAAAAGCAACATGCTGTGACTAACCACAGTTCCTTGTAGCTCAGAATAAAGATTTTGGAAAAATCCTCTGATTAGGGAAGAACAAAATTCCAGGACTCCCACATATCAATAGATGTAAACTCACCCACATGAAGGATGCTGTTAAACAGAGCAAGCTCAGAACAGGCCCAAAACCCTCATGTAATGTACAAGTTTTGGAGAGGCAAACTCCTACAGTCAACAACTACTTCTCAATCTGGTACCAACGTCTTAAAGGAAAAAAACTGGGTTGTGTAGCTTCAAAACATTTATACAAAAGGGTAGACAATATGTAGATGGTTTCTCTAGATTGTCACAGAGCTGTACCAGGAGTTACAAGGTCTAGCTAACACTGGGAACTCAAGTAAGTCACTTGATCCCTTTTGATCTGATAAGTAAAACAGGAGTTTAGCCTATATGCATTTATTCATTCATTCATTTTAAAAAGTGCCATATATTGAGCAAGGCACTGGGAACACAGAATTGGAAAGCCATGCACTAGCCTCTGAGACTATCAAACTTGGAATCTCTAAAGCCTATGCCCATTTAGGATTCTATAAGTAGATAAAAATAGATATCATTCCTATCTTAGATTTTTCTACATAAAAAAGAAGACTGAGTGCTGATATCCTCTGCTACGGTGAAGGCTGCCGGTACTTCCTGATATCCTGAGAACTACAGATTAAATGCTGACCAGCTCTGGCCAGTGGATTGTAAGTGGTTGTAACATGAATTAATTCTGGCCAGAAGTAGTCACGTATACAGGGTGCCTTCCTTTTTGCCCATTTTTCAATTCCATGTGCAGACTGAGGGACACCAAGATAACAGAGGAATTGGTACTCAGATTGTGAGTACAAATATGGCAGAGGCACTAGCTGCAAGTGCCTGATGCCTGAGTTATTTAAAGGAGAGTAGTCTGACTGACAGACAACATATAACCCAATAACTCCCATTATGTTAATCAGAAATCTGGAGGCCTGTTTGTTGTTGCAGCATAACCTAGCCTAAATGTGAGTAATTCAAACATCTATATGTTATTATAAGTCTCACTCACTGTTTACAGAAATTAAGAGCTTTATATTTTCTGGTGCTTTTTGTGACAGTTCCAAAACCTAGCATCTCGTTCAATGGCCATCAAAAATTAAAAACAGCATTTAGACTATGATATTTTTACAGGGGGTATTGCCTATTTTAATGAAATACTTAACTCCCCTGAGCACACTGTCAGGAATGCTTCAAACATATTAAAAGTGCCATTAAAAATCTCAATGGTCTCTTACTAACCAACATTGTCATGGAGATTCCACGTACCACTTAATATTTAATATGGCAAGCCATAAAGTGTGTGAAGATATTTTCATCTTATACTTTGCATAGAGATTTTTGCAGTGTTCTTATTTTTACTGCCATTTGGAAGTATCTATGGATTCCATGTCTTCTTTCGCCCTTTCTCTTCAGGTACCCATGGAAGGCCATATGTTGAACCAATGTGGTGCCCCCGAAGCAGGTTTTCCTCTTTAAAATGCTACATCTTGCAGCATTCTACGTACCATCCATCGAAATTCCATCATGTTGGCACAGGTCTGACCAAGTTGCAAGTAGGCACAATGCCAAACACACAGATGGCATGAGGGGAAAGAGCCAAAAAAACATGTGAATCAACTGTGGGTATTGATGGCAAAATTCCCAGATATGCAGGTCCAAACACTTGTCCATCCTAAGCTTATAGTACATACTTACAGACACACAGATTTGTCAACAGTAATCTAGCACAGAATTAGATTACTTTATAAAATATTTTTCAAAGCCACCTTTGGCTACTGGAGATAGCTGCAAGGCAACGATGGAACAAAGGTTGATGTTTAATCTTTGGTCTTTACCCAGGGACTCCTCAGTAGAAAATCAGGCAGCACATTTAAAAATTATTTCTACCTCTATTAATTATAAATAAAGGGAAGATGTGCATCTTGACTTTATTTATATAAGCTGTACAAATAAAACAGGAGAAAAAATGGCAATAGATTATATACTAAGACCAAATACTGTCACAGGAGGGCTCACATTGTGACTCTAATCAACAGTCTTCCTTGGCCCCTTCTGCCTGCTTGATCAAAAACTTTGTGTGTTATCAATAAATAAACTTTAATATCAGGATTAGACTTATGAACACATAAAATGGATAGTACATAATTTGAAGATCTTCAAAAGGATCATCCACTTAAAAAATCCCTTCCCTGCTATTTTGCAGTGTGCTAAAATGTCTTAAATTTTTGCCACTTTGTTAGGTTATACTGTTGTAGCTCCTGAAGGTGTCTATTTTATTTTATTTTTATTTTTATAACTTTTTGTGTGTGTCAGGGTCTTACTCTGTCACCTAGGCTGAAGTGCAGTGGCAATGACCATGGCTTACTGCACCCTCAAACTTCTAGACTCAAGCGATCCTCTCACCTTAGAGCCTTGAGTAATTGGGACTACAGGTATGCGCCACCACACCTGATTAATTTTTTGATTTTTTGCAGAAGCAGGGTCTCATTATGTTGCCTAGGCTGGTCTCACACTCCTGGGCTCTAGTAATTCTCTCACCTTGGCCTCCCAAAGTGCTGGGGTTATAGGCCTGAGTCACTAAACTCAACTGAAAGTATATATTTTAGAAGAAAGGTATTTGATTCTGAAAAAAAAGAAAAGCAGATTTTGAATATTTGGGTAAGGTAAAGTGAAATCATTACAGCAAAGCCTCCTTGGAACTACTGTGAATGACTCCCAGATTCTCTTCACCCTACTCATGAGTTTTACTAATGACTATTTATATTAAGTTAGTTTTAGGGATAATATCTATTAGGTAGTTTAAGGCTGAACTCCAAGAATCAAGGTTAAAAATGATTTAAAAATTAATTTGGGGGCGTAGATAACCTAGTTAATTAATATGATACTAAGGAATTATATATTTTACTCAGATATCTTGAACCCAAATCAAGTGTTTTTGTTACTATTCTATTATCCTGCCATGTTACAGAGTTTAATTAGTTTATTCATATAATATTTGCAATTTGAGATATAAGTAGGAACTTCACATTCAGTCTTCAAATGTGCATCCATTTTATGAACATTGGCACGTAAACTTAGGATTTTAATCTAGCATGAAAAAATAATTTGCCCTTTCTAAGTAAGTGTTTAAATTCTGCCATATTTTCATAAATTACAAAATTTGATAGCATCTAATATATACAGATATTTGGTTTCTTCGTGATTGAACACCATGCTGCCATTTATGTACTGAATCTTTGTCAATTTATGTGTACTGCCTACGAGTATATCTTGTATACCAAATACTGAAAGTATATAGATATACCTCAGATATATTGTGAATTCAGTTCGAGACCACCACAATAAAGCTATTATAGCAATAAAGCAAGTCACACAAAATTTTCTGTTTTCTAGTTCATATAAAAGTTATGATTACAGTGTATTGTAGTCTATTAAGTGTGCAATAGCATTATGTCTAAAAGAACAATGTGCATATCTTAACTTGAAAATATTTTATTGCCCCAAAATGCTAACAATCACCTGAGTCTTCAGTGAATCATAATCTTTTTGCTGGTAGGGGGTCTTGCCTCAATATTGATGGCTGCTGACTGATCAGGGTGGTGGCTGCCGAATGTTGAGATGACTGTAGTAACTTTTTTTTTCTTTCTTTGAGTCAGAGTCTCATTCTGTTGTCCAGGCTGGAATGCAGTGGCATGCTCATAGCCACCACAGTCCTGACCTGCTGGGCTCAGGTAATCCTTCCACCTCAGCCATCCAAGTAGCTGGAATTACAGGTGTGAGCTACCACGCTCCTATAATTTTTTGATTTGTTGTAGAGACAAGGTCTCATCAAGTTGCCCAGGCTGGTCTCAAACTCCTAGCCTTAGGCAATCCTCTTGCCTCCACCTCCCAAAGTGCTGGAATTACAGGTGTGAGCTACCACACCCAGCTGTGGCAACTTCTTAAAGTGTGATAACAATGAAGTTTGCCACATCAATTGCCTCTTCCTTTCACAAAAGATTTCTCTGTAGCATGTCATGCTATTTGATAGCATTTTACCCACAGTAGAACCTCTTTCAAATTTGGAGTTTATCCTCTCAAACCTGGTGCTGCTTTACCAATGAAGTTTATTAATATTCCAAATCCTTTGTTGTCATTTCAACAATGTTCTCAGCATTGCCACTAGGAGTAGATGCCATCTCAAGAAACCACTTTCTTTTCTCACCCATAAGGAGCAGCTCCTCATTTGTTCAAGTTTTATCATGAGATTGCAACAATTCAGTCACATCTTTAGGTTCCACCTCCAATTCTAGTCACATCTGCAGTGACTTTCCTCACTGAAGTCTTGAGTCCCACAGAGTCATTCATGAGGGTTGGCATCGACTTATTTCAAACTCCTGTTAATGTTGGTATTTTGATCTGCTCCCATGAATCATGAACGTTTAAAATCTAAAATGATGAATGCTTTCCAGAACTTTTCAGTTTAGTTTTCCCAGATCAATCAGAGAAATCACTGTCTAAGGCAGCTATAGTCTTACAAAATATATTTCTTAAACAATAATACTTGAAAGTCAAATTTACCCTTTTATCCATGGGCTGAAGAATAAATGTTATGATCACAGGTATAAAACCAACATTAATCTTATATATCATCATCACAGTTCTTGGGTGACTAGGTGCCTTGCCAGTGAACAGCAATATTTTGAAAGAAAACTTTTTTTTTAGCAGTAGGTCTCAACAGTGGACTTAAAGTATTCAGTAAACCATGCTATAAACATGTGTTGTCTCCAGGCTGTGTTGTTCCATGTATGCAGAGTAGATTTAGCATAAATCATAAAGGCCTTAAGATTTTAAAAATGACAAATGAATATTGGCTACAACTTAAAATTATCAGCAGTTACCAGCCCCTAGCAAGAGAGTCAGCATGTCTGTCCTCTGAAGCTTTGAAGCCAGGCATTGACTTCTCCTCTCTAACTATGAAAGTAATAGATGATATCTTCTTCCAGTAGGAGGCTGTTTCACCTACATTGAAAACCTGTTGTTTAGAGAAGCCATCTTCACCAATGATGTTAACCAAATCTGCATAATTTGCATAGCTTTTACTTATTTACTGCTTCACCCTGTACTTCTATGTTCTGGAGACAGCATCTTTCCTTCAAACTCTTGAACCAGCTTATGCTAGGTTCAAACTTTTCTTCTCCAGCTTCCTCACCTCTATCAGCCTTCATAGAATTAAAGAGAATAAGGACCTTGCTCTGAATGCGGTTTCACTTAAGGCCATGTTGTGACCAGTTTGATCTCTTTCCAGTCCACTAAACTTTCTCCATATTAGCAATAAGGCTATTTCATTTTTTTATCATTCATACGTTCACTGGAGTAGCACTTTTAATTTCCTTAAAAAACTTTTCTTTTGCATTCACAATTTGGCAAAGTGTTTGGCACAAGAGTGCTAGCTTTTGGTCTATCTTGTCTTTTGACATTCCTTTTTCCAGGATTTATCATTTCTAGTTTTTCACTGAAAGTGAGATACATAGAATTCTTCCTTTCACTTAGATACTTAGAGGCCACTATAGAGTTATTAAGTAGTCTAACTCCAGTATTGATGTGTTTCAGGGAATAAAGAGGTTTGAAAAGAGGGAGAGAGACAAAGGGAAGGCTAGACCATGGAGAAGTCAGAATATACAGAACATTACTGATTAAATTTTCTGTCCTAGCTGGGCTTGGTGGCTCAGCCTGTAATCTTGCGCCTTGGGAGGCTGAGGTGAGTGGATTGCCTGAGCCCGTGGGTTCGAGACCCACCTGGGCAATTTGGCAAGACCTCATCTCTACAATAAATCAAAAAATTAGCCGGGCATGGTAGCACACACCTGTAATTCCAGCTATCTGGAAGGCTGAGACAGAAGGATCACCAGAGCCCAGCAGGTCGAGGCTGCGGTAGCCGGGAGCGGCCACTGCACTCCAGGCTGGGCAACAGAGTGAGACTCTAACTCAAAACAAAACAAAACAAAACAAAAACACCAAAAACAACAACAACAACAAAAATTTTTCTGACCTATATGGGTGAGGTTTCTGGCTCCCCAAAACAATTACAATAATAACATCAAAGATCACTGGGCACAGATCACCATAACAGATATAATAATAATGAAAACATTTGAAATATCAAGAATTCTAAAATGTGACACAGACACAAAGTGAGCACAAACAGTTAACAAAATGGTGCTGATAGACTTGCTCAAAGCTGGGTTGCTGCAAACCTTCAATTAACAACCAACATTATCTGTAAAGTACAATAAAGCAAAGTGCAATACAATGAGGTGTGATGGTTGTTTGACACAACATAAATGTATTCATGTTTGCAACACATGAAACATAATTACAGAAACTGATGTGTGTGAAATCCATGGTATCTTTACTTTCTTTATAAAATGAAATTACTCAACTTCATTTGAATACCAAGGAAGATTTTAATAAGAGATATATATTCAACGATTATCAAGGGAGTAGCATTTTCTCTGTTGGTTTTCTATTTTTCTTGCAATATAAGATGTTATGAAACAGACATGTTAAGAAACAGCCTTGTTCTTTCTTTTTTTTTTTTTTTTTTTGAGTTGGAGTCTCACTCTGTCACCCAGACTGGAGTGCAGTGGCCACTCCCGGCCACCGCAGCCTCGACCTGTTGGGCTCCTGTGATCCTTCCACCTTAGCCTTCCAAGGAGCTGGAACTACAGGTGTGCACTACCACACCTGGTTCATTTTGATTTTATTGTAGAGATGAGGTCTCGCCAAGTTGCCCAGGCGGGTCTCGAACCTGCGGGCTCAGGCAATTCACTCACCTCAGCCTCCCAAAGGTGCGGGATTACAGGCTGAGCCACTGAGCCCAGCAGCCTTGTTCTTAAAGTTGAATTTGGATATTAGATAGATTAAAATGCCATTATTAGAAGTTTTCTTAAACCTTCCTTTTAAAATATCTTCCTGAAAACTCAGTTTTGTTTTTTTTGTCTTAAATCATTTCTAGAGATATCTCAGGTTTTCATAAGTGACTTCTCATCACTTTCAAAACAAAGAAGCTAGTATAGGAGTGCATGTTTTTCTCAAATTATAAATAAGTAGACAACTTGTAAAAACGACTGCTTTTAACACTTCTTCTCTACCAAATGTAATTAAGAGTCTCCCTGCCCCTTATACACTGCAAAACTCAGTTGTAACACAGCTTATCATTACAAAGATTTAAAATACCACAAATCATAAAATCTCCCTTACAACGTTTATACAACAAAACCCGAAACAGCTTATTTGACCTAAACAAAGAAGTTTACTTTTATGACCACTCATTTACTCTCTTTATATATTCCTTCCTTCCTTCAGTCATGCAGTCATATATTCATTCACCAAGTAACTGTTGAACATTTACTATGTGTCAAGAACTGGGGCAGTTACAAAGAAGTTATGGCATGTAGCCAAAAAAAAAAAAAAATCCTCTCTGGTACAAGATTCAGAATTGAAAAGATTATATAACTTCTGCAATGAATACATGAAAGGAGATGAGGTTTTCATTCAAGGTAGAAAATGACATCCATTATAAAAGTGCTATTAATAACAGCTTTTTAATATTTAATAGAGCAGAGTGATTAAGACAGAATCCATACTTTATTATTCTATCTTCTACATGTATTAAATAGGTTTGACTACATTTGGGTGTATTACATATAATTAAGAATAAAGCTAAAAAAGTTTTTTTTATCCCAAGGGGATAGTGGATGGTCATGCCCATTTTAAGCAAGCATATGTACTTATTAACCTGCTTTTTGTGTGTGAAAATTTGTTGTATATTTCCTACTTTCTCACCAAATTAAAATGAATTAGTTATGTGAGTTTGGTCAGAGGAAGATCTTTGAGAATTTACTCATTTAATTTTAAGACAGAACCAGACAGCATAATTCAGGAAACAATTAACACTCAGATAATTATTACTTATATTTTCATACTGTACCAACACAAAATTTTACTTAAAGAGTTTTAAAAATACATCTACTGCTTTTTAGGCGCTGAAATTGGAGGTCTATATTTTTTATTATTATAGGAGACTTGCCAAATTTTATATTGAAATATAACTAAAATACAATGTTTTACTAGATTCTAGATGTCTTTGTATGCAGAAACTATATGTTGTCCATCTTTGAATATTCCCTAGAACCCAGAATAATGTTTTGCTAAGTGAAAACACATTAAAATTAAATTAAAATTATGAACATATGGATGGTCTTCTAAATATAAAAATGTTCTATTTAGTTATTATGTTCTACTACTTACTAACTAGTTAAAGTGTTCCACCTTTTATTTTGTACCAAAATTTACTGGTATTGCTTTTGGTCTACTGGCATTTCTAGGCATTTAATTATCACAAAAGTAATCTGATTCTCTTTTAAAGTGTTACTTTTTTTTATCATTGTAAATTAAAACCTTAAAATCCATGAGATAAATGATAAATGTTGAACATCTATAAAATGCCAATGGAAACCCTACTAATTAACTTGAGAACTGATTAAATTTTGGGTACTATTTTAATCACAAGGCTTTCATAATTATAGCCAATGAAATTCTTTTTATAATCTTTCTAAATTGTGCTATAAATAATACAAACATTGATTTCCTTATTGAATCATGAAGGTACGTTTTTCCCCAAATACATAAAAATTAAATAAAATGTTGTCTTCCAAAATTAAAAATATTAGTTCAGAATTGAAAATGAAACATATAGAAGGATCATTTTTCCATCACAAAATAATATTTTTAAAAATAGGATATTAACTTAACTTTCTTAAAAGCTACTCAAAAGTAGAACTCTAGAACAAGCAAATGCATTATTTGGACAATGTGAAGATATCTTCAAGTTTTATTGGACTCCATAAAATTTGATTATAACTGCAAGTAATTTTTATTGACAGATTTGAATGTAAAATGTATTATGAATTGGTGACTTAATTATAAAACCAGCAAGAAATTAAATATTTCTATTACCAAAACAGATGCTCAACAGAATCACAAAGATATTAACTAACATATATTGAGATCTTATTTGTATAAAATAAACATATTTTTAATATTATTCTGTACCAAATATAGTAATAAAATGAATGTTCTCAATTAATTTTTACAATAATCTTATAAGAAGGACACCATTAAAGTCCCATTGAGAATTAAAGGAGACAAAGGGTTACTGGAAGAGCCCCCCTGCCCCAGAGTTGGAACATTCTCTGAACAATAAAAATACGTTAACCAACAATTCTTAGGTTTAGAAAAAATTAGTTAACAAACATCAAAATCAGATAAAAATAAAAACTGAGAACCCGTTATGGCATACATATATAGCTTCATTATTATTGCTCATTTAGCAATTATAGAAAAACTACTCAACATCTCTGAGGAAATTGAATATGGCAGATTCTGTGATTATTTGCCAGGAAAACAATGAAATCAGGGATAACTGTTTTCAAGGTCCCATAATAAAGAAATACGTTTTTTGCTTTGAGATGGATTGTATTTTAGATGTTCCTGACAAGCAGACCAAACACTATTATGAGTAAATCAGAAACTGGATCAAACAATCTAACATGTTTAGTATTTAAAATGTATTAAGCTATGTTTTCATTTATCTATTAACTTTCATATAAATGATTTCCAAAAAGATTTAGGCACCTCATCCAAAAATGTATGAATCAAGGAGAGGGAAAAAACAATACATTTCTCATTTTAAGTGTCCAGTACTAGAGTATTCACTCAGCATTGTTGTAATGTGGTCAACAAACCCAACGTTCTGCCTCTGTCATATAGGAATAAAAACTTCATCACTAAATTATTTGAATAATCACCTTGACTATCTTTATTAAAGCTGGTTGGATTATATGTAAATGACATAGTTATTACAGAATTATAAGAAGACTTCTCATCCCAAATTGCTAGTTGAGAAGAATTAGATTTTATTCTAAGAAGAAAAACAACTGTTTCACATCACAAGTAAACCAATCTATTTTTCTAGAAATGAGTAACTTATTGTTGGAATTTCTAGTATATTAAAAAACACACCCACACACACAAGGAGCATACAATTTGAAGAAAGCCATTGAACAAAGCCATAAGAATATGGCTATAAAACAACTCTACCCAGTCTTTCCTAGTACCATTTATAGCAATATTATATTAATACTTTCTCACCTACTTGAAAGATTTGATGTACTTTCCAAAATCTGTAATTTGCATTTACAGTTCTAGGTAACGTTGAAGATCACATCTGGAAGGGGCCATACAGACAGACAGTGAAGATGAGTGAAGAGAGCTGTGTGGTTCGGTGGCATACCTAAGAGCCCATGCTCTCTCTCAAGCTCAAGCTCTCTCTCTCTCTCTCTTTTTTTTAGTTGGAGTCTCACTCTGTCACTCAGCCTGGAGTGCAGTGGCATGCTCCCAGTTACTGCCACCTCGATCTACTGGGCTCAGGTGATCTTTCCGCGTCAGCCTTTCGAGTAACTGGAATTACAGGCGTGTGCTACCATGCCCCTCTAATTTTTAAATTTATTTTAGAGACGAGGTCTCACTATGTTGCCCAGGCTGATCTTGAACTTCTGGATTCAAGCAATCCTCCAGACTCATTTTCCTAAAGTGCTGGGATTACAGACGTGAGCTAGGCCTGGCCATTTCCATCTTTAAAGTGGTAAATTTAAGTAAGTGAAAAAGCAATCTGTGGTAAACTCTATTATTTTTCATGAATCTGTGTTGCTCCTGCCGTTCCCCCCATGCCAATGTCGGGTGTGGCCATGCCGTTGGATCCATGAGGAATCAGTCTTTTTTTTTTTTTTTTTTTTTTTTTTTGAGTTGGAGTCTCACTCCATCGCCCAGGCTGGAGTGCAGTGGCACACTCACGGCCACCCCAGCGTCAACCTGGTGGGCTCAGGCGATCCTTCTGCGTCAGCCTTCCAAATAGCGGGAACTACAGGTGTGCGCTATCATGCCTGGCTAATTTTTGTTTTACTGTGAGACGAGGTCTCGCCAAGTTGCTGGGGCTGGTCACTAACCCCTGGGCTCAGACCAATCCTCTCGCCTAGGTCTTGCAAAGTGCTGGGATTACTTATAGGCCTGAGCCACCACGCCTGGCCTCCATGCTCTCTTAAGGGAGACCCAGAACTCTGTTCCAGCTCAATTAGTATCATGCAAGACAGATGACTGGAGTAATTGCCACATCTTGTGATTCTTTAAGAGAAACGTGAAATTTAAACTTTATATGTAATACTTCTATTTAAAAATATTTAATATTCGAGACCAGCCCGGGCAACTTGGCAAGATCTCATCTCTACAATAAAGAAAAACATAACTGGGTTGGTAGTCCACGCCCGTAGTTTCAGCTACATGGAAGACTGAGGCGGAAGGACCAATGGAGTCCAGCAGGTACACGCTGGAGTGGCCTGTGATCGTACCTCTGCACTCAAGCCTGGGCGACGGAGTGAGACTCTAACTCAAAAAAATAATAATAATTAATAGATTTTAAATATTTTAAAAAAGCAAAACCTTTGCCTTGTGAGGAATCAGGAGGCAAGATGCTTCTTCCCTGGAGACAGAACCTAATACTTCTAAGGAATTTGTAGGGATGTGGCTCTCAAATGTTAGCATATTAGGAAGAGAGCTTGTTAAATGCAGAATGTTAAACTCCTTGCCTAGACATTGTGATTCAGTAAGTACTGGACAGGATCTGAGAATCAGCACTTCCAACAGGTTCCCAGGTTATGCTGATGCTGTTGTTCCAGGCACCATACTTTGTGAGTCACTGAGTTTCAAGTCGGGCTTTTTCTTTCAATGAAAAGAAAGAAAACCTGAACCTCCACTAACCTTTTAAACAACTTTATCAAAACATTCACACATCAAAACCTTCACCCACTGAAAGTGTACAAGTCAATGATTTTGATACATGTTCAGAGTTGGGTAACCATTCCCAAATTCAGTTTTAAAACATTTCTATCACTGTTCCACCCCTACCCAACATTTTTTTTTTTATTTTTCAGATCTGTCTACAATCAATTCCTCCTCTGACCACCAATTATAGGAAATCTATGACATACATTTATTTGTATAAGCAGGTCTTTTCTGCATATTTCATGTAAATAGAACATATACAATGTTTCCATCTGGCTGTCTTCACTCACCATGAGTCTCCTGAGTTTTTTCCCTATTATATAGCATGTGTAAGTATTTTGTTCTTTTCCATTGCTAAGTAAATTGTATGAATACATCATATTTTGTTTATTCATTCACTAGTTGGGCATTTGGATTCTTTCCAGATTTGGGTTATTATGAATAAAGCTAAGAAGAATATTTACATTCAAGTATTTACATGGGCATAATTTTCATTTCTTTTGGGTATATTTCTAGGCATGGAATTAACTTTTTAGGAAACTGCCAAACTGTAATCTAAAGTAGCTGCTTCATTTTATCTACTGGAAATTAGTAGAGGTTTCAGGTTTTGGACATCCTCACCAATACTGAGTAATGGCTAGCTTTTTGATTTATAGCTTTCTTAGTAGGTAGGTAGTGGTATCTCCTTGTAATTTTAATTTGCATTTATTTAATGACAAGTAATGCTGAACATGTGTTCATTTGCTTATGAGCATTAAAAAAATCTTCCTGAGTAAAATATATATTCAAATTATTAGTCTACTTTTTAAACTGGATTGTCTGTCATTATCATTATTGGAGAATATTAGATATTTATAATATGATTTACTAATATTTTTCCATTCTGGCTTGTCCTTTCATTTTCTTAATAGTGTCTTTTAAAGGGCAAACCATTTCAACTTTATTAGATTCCAATTTATCTTATTTTCTTTTTTTTATTTATAGGTCTTACTGTCAGTATTGTGTTCAAGGACATTCTGCCTAAACCAAAGTCATTATCATTATTCACTTATCATTATTCTGGAATTTGGCAATTTATATATTTTCTCCTATTTTTTTGGACAGTCTAGCTGGTCTTTGTCAATTTTGTTCATCTTATCAAGGAACAAGCTGTGGTCTCATTCTATTACTTTTCAATTTTATATTTCATTTATTTCTGTTCTAATGTCTATTTTATTCTTTCTGCTGCAGTTTTAGTTTGCTTTTCTTTTTATGTAATAAAGTTAGGTTATTGATTTAAGATCTTTATTTTTCTTCTCATATAAGCATTAGCATCTATTAGTTTTCCTCTAAACACTGCTTTAGCTGCATCTTGTACATTTTTATATGCTAGAGTTTCATTTTCATTCAGTTCAAAATATATTTCACTTTTTTTATTTCTTTGATTCATGAAAGATTCAAAGCATCTTGCTTAATTTTACAGTTTGAAGTTTTCCCATGTTTCCTTCTGTTGTGAATTTTTAATACAATTTTATTATGGTCAGAGCAACACCTTGTATGCCAATTTTTAAAAAATATTCATTGAGATTATTTTGTAAAACAGCAAGTGATATTATAACAGAAAAAGTTCCATGAGTTCTTGAACAGTATGGGCAATTTGCAGTCATTTGGTGGAGTGCTCCACATATGCCAAGGACTCTTAGCAATGAACTATTTCAGTCTTTGTTTATTTGGAAAGATTTTTCTTCAAATATCTTCATTATTCAGTGATAATATTGACAAACATACTATTCTTGCATGAAAGAATTTTTCCTTTCAGCACTTTGAATATGTTATTCTACTATTTTTTAGTCTTCATTGTTTCTGATTAGATGACAGCAATTTTGGTTGTGTCATTCACCTCTGTGCAGAGTTGTTTTCCTCTGACTGCATTCAAAATTATCTTCTCTTTCAACAGTTTGACAAGGTGTACTTTGGTGCAGATCACCTAGTATTTATCTTATTTATAGTTTGTGGATTTCTGGGTTCTGTAGATTATTGTTTTTCCTCAGGTTTGAGAATTTTTTAACCTTTATATCTTAAATATTACCCCGTTTCACTCTACTGTTCTAGGACATTCTTTTCATGTATACTGGTATACTCACTACTGTTCCACAGATCTCATACTCTTATCTTTAGGTTTTTTTCCTGTTCTTCAAATTAAAACATTTTTATTAATCTATGTTCAAGTTAACTGGTTACTTTTTCTGACATTACAAGCCTGCTGTTGAGCCATTTTAGTGATTTTAAAATTTTTCAGTTATTGTACTTTTCACTTCCAAAATTCCCATTTCTTTTAAAATGATTATCTCTTTGAAATTATCTGTTCAATGAGTCATTGTTTTCATACATTCCTTTACTTTTTCGATGTTTTCTTTCATTTTTAAAAACAATTATAGCTGTTTTGATATATTTATTTGCCTTTTAAACATCTTGGAAAATTCAGAGACATTCTACTGACTGATTTTTGTTTTGTTTTGGTTTCTGAGTATGGGTCTCTCTTCCTTACTTCTTTACATATCTCATAATTTTATACTGAATATTGAGCTTTTTAGAAACTATAGTAGCTCTTGATTTTTAAAAAATTTCTCTTCTTAAGATTGTTATTTTTTTTGTGCTAGTCTTTTGTTTAGTAATTTTGCCTGAACTAAATATGCCTTTCTATCAGTGTATGTTCTGCAATGTATGTCTCTATTTTTTTCTTGTTTTATTTTATTTTTAAGTCTGATATTTAAGGTTGTAGTGGTGCACTATTATTACTGCATAGCTTAGCATTCACCAAAATATTGGTGAGAGTATTAACTACTTGGTCATTAAGTGTTTCACTTTCTGCTAATAAATATATTTGTTGCCAAGAAAGGGCATTTATATCTTAGACAGTATTCTCAAGTTTTCATTTTTTTTTAAAACTTTATATAAGGATCTTTGACGATTCTGTTACACATAAATGGGTTTTATAGGCCAGGTATGCATTTGGGTGGATTGGGCCTGCTGTGTACCTAGTTATGCATGCACACAAACTGCAGTCAACTTGGGATATATGGAGAGTTTATTAAGTCTTTTAGGACTGTCTAAACTCCTACAATCCTCTGTCAAATCCTTGGCTATTTTACTGGCCCGCAGCATGCACCATGTAAACATGTATAATCGGCCGAGCAAAATCATTATCCTTCTCAGATTTCTTGCCAGCCACTGAGATGGCCACTTTAACTATCAATAGTTCAAATCAAGTAAGTCCCTTTTGGCAGTGGCAGCAAGGCCTGCCCTTCCTGGTTGAACTAGCTAGAAAGGGAGTTGATGACTGTAACCGTAGGCAAAAATGCCACAGACTTACAACTGAAATTTAAACATTTTTGGGAAAAGGATTTGTCAACTCTTCATTTTGTCTTGAGGTCCATTGACTTTTGACTGCTTGAATTATACAAGATTATTTTAAAATAACAAGTTTACATCGAGAAACTAGTACTATTATCATGCAGATGAAAAAAATTCAGAAAAGTACAAAACTGGTCCAGTTTTTCACTAAAAGCTAATGACCAAGTTGAATCTGAACTCAACTTGCTGATGAACATTCCTTCTACAACCTTGTGTTTCCTGAAGTCATAGGATTCAACATTATACTTCATAATCCATAGCTATTGACTACAAAATAAAAGGTAAAATTCAACAAGAAGCTGTGAATTTGGTTCAAATTGATGATATTCTTTTAATTATATTTCTTTCCAAAATAATGAATCGCCTTTAAAAGTATATTTTAATGTTAAAACTTTTCTTAGCAGTCACAATTTCTCAAAAAATCATTTCACTTTGACACCCTATCTTTTGAAGGAGGACTCTTGGAAACAACCTAGGAAGAGACCACCATTTCCTTGTTCACAAAAGTTTTTTTCAAGACGAAAGGATTACATTTTTTCCAATAGCGAATACAAGCCGCATCCCAAGCATGCTCGCACAGGTGCAGCCTTCTTAATTGGCTGAAAAATAGGTCAGTGCCCTATACTGAAGTGTTATGTCCTTTATACAGTTCAGTCAGCAGCCTATAATATAGTCTTTTATACAGTAATCAGGATCTTTGAGGATATTTGTGCTAAAATTATACTCTAAATCAAGGCCACATATAAAACACACATGTCTTAATATTATAATGTGATAGGAATAATATCAATAAAACAGTATATTTCATCTCATTTAGAAATTACTGTATATTACAAATATATAACATAAAACATATTATAAATATTATAAGTATTATCTGTAAGCAATTATGAAGTATGTGATCATCAAATTGCTGCTGTGTGTGTTTCATGTGAAACATTAAATGTTGTAGTGGAAAGAGAATGAGTTTTGGAGTGTTTGAATCCTAACCCATTATTTATCAACTATATGATTTAATGCAATTTAGTCTCTCTTTGTTATACTTTACTAATCATCTATATTGTGTTGCTGTGATGACTACGTGCTATACTATAAAGAGAACACCAGCATCTTACATATAGACCAGAGCTAGTACTGTTCATGGCTCTGCATTCCCAGCTCAGAGGGAGGCATATAGGCACAGCAAATAAATTGATAACTTTCTTCCAACTGCTGCTTTAGAAATGTTTGCTTAATACATACTTAATGAAAGCTGAGAAACTGATTGTCTATTAAATATTTCTATTTTATATTTATTGTGTTGTATTAAAACATATGATATATTTCTTTTTCTAAAATAGTTTCTTAGAAGATACATCAACAGTTTAAATTTAAACTTGAAAATAAAAACTACTGTTCCTGGAAAAAAGTATTCTCAGGAAACTGGCTTCAGCTTCTTTCTCTCTGTGGGTTTGGGCAGCCACTCCCATTCTGTGCTTTTGGCCAGTGGAGTGGTAAAAGAATGTCCTTTTCTCAGACACCTGTCAGGGTTTTAAACTACCCCTTGTCTCCTTTGCTATCCCCAACCCCTGCTTACATCTTCAGAAATAATCTATTCATTAAATTCTCCCTTAAATAATCCTAATTTAAATGTGCCATCTGTTTCCTGTTGGAATCATGCAAATACAGAATTACCATTAATTTTGCCCAATATGACAAAAGATGGTATCTGTATAATGAATAAAATACCCATGGCAGTGAGAGATATAGTCACTAAAAATGACATAATTTTTGCAATTCCCTTTAAGTATTTCATACAACAAATTGAGGGTGGAACAAAATTGGCGAGATGTTGATAATTACTGAAGTTGCATGAGCACATGGTGTTCATTATATGTTTCTCTCCATTTTGAGGTACAGCTAAAGGCTTTTATCATAAAAATTCTGAATTTTTTTAGCCATTGCCACTTTCAATCTTTTTATTTTTATTTTTAATTATTATCTGTGGTTTGGTGGTCCTGCCATGAATACAAATAGAACAACCATTTCTAAGATAAGTAGGTCACTCTTTTCTCTTTTGTTCATTCTGTAGTCCTGATCTGGGTAATACTCTTCCTATTCCAGTTAAAAACTTCTTTGTGCATGATCCCAAACTTTATCTTCATTTATTCCAAGGAAACTGAAAGATGCATATATGACCTTAGTTCCATATGAAAAAGAAGACATTCTAGTGGTTTGAGACAGACTATTCTAGAAACAAGAATGACTGTTCTGGAAATTATACTCTTTTGCTATATATATACCCTGTCTTGAAAAGAGTGTTATCAAGTTGTCTCCATTAAGCAGCAGAGAAAAAAATCATTCTGCCCAACAAGGGAGTCTCTCTTGTTAGACTAATGATTGGGTATTTGTCCTTGGCAGGTCACTTTAAGTGACTTGCTCTAATGACCTTTAAATTAGAGACATAGCACTACTGATAGCAGGCAAGATGTGGTAATCCAATTACTGTCATGGATATAGTTACAGTGACAATTCAAAAAAATCTGTAGACAAAGTAAAGTAGTTTTATTTTATAATATAAAACTCTTACTTTTTTGTTGTTTATTTAGTTAACTATCTTCTCAGCATATTTTTCCAGTATGTATTAATGTGTTAATATCACCCCATTGGATACACAGAGTAAAATTGTAAAGTAAAGAAAAAGTATTTTAAGAAATATAACCACGAAAAGGAAAATTTAGGAATTTTAAAAAATCATTAAAAATTTTTTAAGTCGTCAATGATTTAATATGACATTTTACATATGCTGGAAAATATGTGCATACTCTTAAAAAGCTAAGCCAACTAATTTTTATTTTATATTTTATGTAACATCATTTAAAAGAATTCAATTGCATGTAAATATTTTCCTGAAATATTTTCTTCACTTGTGTGTACTTTAAGTAATTTTGAGGAGGAAAAAATGAACATTCACTGAAATTCATATAATTAATTATGCAATATCAAGGTCAATTCAATGTATGCTCATTTCTTTAAAACAAGGTTTTTCAACCTCAGCACAATGGGCATTCCGAGCCAGGTCATTCTTTGTTATTAGGGTTTGTACAGTACTATGAACTAAAAGACGTTTTGCAACATCCTTGGTCTCTACCCATTACACACTCTTTAACATCCCCAATCCCAAGTTGTGACACGTAAAAATATTTCTAGACATTGAAAGAGATCCCACTGGGCACAAAATCACCTCTAGTGAGAAAGAACCCACGCTTTAAAGCACTGAGTTCTACTTTGCATCTGTCTATATTTTATCTACTTTTCGAAGGATTTTGACACAAAGAATCAAAGAGAAAGAGAAATGAAAGGTTTTGAGAAAGGCATTGTGATATGGAAGAGCTTTTTAAATTAAAAACATTATTACACTAAATATTTCAAATGATATATGGTTAATGTGAGGATAAGTAAGAGTGCCATAGAGAAGTGATGTTTAAAAACTCGAGTTTTTAAAGCCCGAGGGAATGGTAGGATGGCAAACAGCACATTTTCATCAAACAAACGTGATCTATTCTTCATATAGGGCACTTTAGCAGAGAAGGGAGAAATTCTAAACATGCATGCACATCAACTAAAATTAGTTACACATATGCACGCACACACATGCTTTGATGTGAATAAATACTTTTACTTAGTTGTTCACCTGCTTCTTACACCCTCTTCTTGTTCTTTATTTTGCATCAAATGTTAATGTTAAATCTGAGTTGTCTGAAGAGATAATTGGGTTTACACTTATTTGCTTACAAATCCTACTAGTAATAATAAGTCCAGTTCATTTATTTAGCTTTTGAGACCCTTCATCTTATACTAAATATCCTCAGCACTTATATTCAAATATGGTTTAACACTACTTTGAATTTACTTTCATATCTTAGCATTGATCTTTGGTTACTTTATGTTATACATGCAACTGTATAGCTAGTTCAATTGGATCACCATGTCTTACCTACTATTAGCAGTAAGTCTCTAATTTAAAGGTCATTTGAGCAAGTCACTTAAGTGATCTGCCAGGAACACGAATCCATTCATCAGTCCAATGAGAGAGAATCTTTTATTGGGCACAAGTCATTGGTTAGCATTGTCCATTGTATATAGAACACAATTTGGAATAAAATAAACCACAGTAAATATTTAAAAACTAATATTGAGCTTTCTTCTGTTTTGTGATTATTTCAGATTTTAGCTGCTCTACCAAATTGCTGGTGACTTAGTAATTTTGCAGATAACATACTGGAGAATGCACTCAGAACATTAGTTAGAATGGATTTTAACTAAATTTTTTTTCCTCAGATTTTTATGCATTCTCAAGCCTATATAAAGATTTTTTTCAGAAAGTTCAAAACAGCATAATAATATTACCATGAAGTGCTATAATTTTGATTGGGTTTAAGATATATTTTCCTTGTTAACACAAAAGGTTCTGATTTCCTTTAATGAAATATAATTGTAATGAAAATAAACATGTATAAAACAAAACATTACAGAATTACATTATGTATTTTAGTAGGAAAATATAACCATGTAAAATGATTTCTGAAGCAACTTTTACTTAACTCCTAGAGTGAAAAATTACCAATTCTTGCCATGCAACAACTCAATAAAAAGAAAATGTGCTAACTATGATCTTTTGCTGAGGCGCCAGGTGCTGGCACTTAAAACTTCGTGCTATATAGAAGTGAGATGGAAATTTTTAGTGTGTGAACCCTGTACCATGTAATTTTAAATGGTCTATTAGTATCCAAAAAAGCATCTTTGAGTAAAGTGAAAAGAAATACCTTAGAGAAAATGACTTGCTGAAAAGAACAAGTAGATGGATTTCAAAAATTGTCAACAGTCAGTATAAGCTCTGGATTTTCTTTTTGTACATATGTTGTGTTCATTTGCCATGTCAAAAATCTTAAAGACCAGTCACCATGACTTTCCTTTAACAGGACGTTCCACTGTACTGACACCTGTTCTCACCTTTACAAAACAGCTCACTGTCTCAGGTAGTTTTTGCCCTGATTCAGACCGCAGTGACCTTTCCATGACTGAGTCATAAATCCTTAAACACAGGGGATGAAATCACTGACAGTGCCTTACATATGGTGGTGTGAATGCCTACAGTAATTGCTCTGTAATTACATGGTAATTATTGACCATTTAAGTACATTTAAGAACAGGGTGAGTACTGTGTAATCAAAGACTAATTATCTGATTATTTCTGTCTTTTAAACTGCAGGCTTACAAGATATAAAAATTGCAAGTAACATGGTGATTAGTCATTGAACTACATAGTAACTTGAAGTATAATTATGAAGTAATCTGTAGAAAATGTATCTGTATTGTGGTTCTCCTGAACAGTAATTGCAAAGTAGTTATATTGTAATACACATTCTATGAATTGATAACAGAAAAAAATTTATCAGGACATTATGCTAATAGAGCATAAATACGTTAACCAAAATATTACTTGATTCATTAAAGAAAGATGTGAATGAGGATATATATTTTACAAGACAAGTAATCTGTGTTTAAAATTAAATTGCTACGGTCTGCTTATAAAATACAGAAGTACCACTGTACCTTTTAATAGGTCTTAGAAAATTCCCTTGCATATTTCTTTAAAAAAAATTACTGTGCTAGGGCAAATAACTGGGTCAGACACAGAGAAGAGGAAGGTCAAAAGGGATGGAGCTTAGAAACTGGCCAACTGTTCTAGGAGTCAGTGGCAGACACCAGATCAAGAATGTAGTGTAACTTTATTAGCAATTGCTAGGACCCAACTTGGGGTCATTTACAAACCCTCAATATTTTCTTCCTGAAGTTACTAAGTAACATGATAACTGGATAACAATTTACAATGATGCAGACACACACTAAATATGTTTACCTAATACATTTTCAAAGCTTCTGTTTTAAATTTGAAAAGGACATAATAATAGAGGAGTCTCCCCTCCCCTAAAAATTTATTTGATAAAGGCTGAATGCAGACAACTCTTAACGAAATACAGAAATTGTGGAGTTCAGAAGATAAAAAGAGAAACATTTGAATAAACTATGGCCTATACATGTGTTTATTATTTAAAGGTAAAAAGCCGCTATTTTATTGAGTCATGGCACTACAAATAATCTGTAAAATCTATTTAAGTAACTATGTTTTCTTTGGTAATGTGATTGAAAACACCAGTATACAATATTTATATTATGTTATGTTATGTTATATTATATAATATATATATATATCTAATATATATATATATATATATAATATAGGCATGGAACTCTGAAATGAGTTAATGTTATTATTACTTTACATGAAAAATATATTTGGGCAATAGATAAATATCCCTTATAAGGGACAAGAATAATTTGACAGCATCTAAAGAAATGATAAAGCAATCAAAATAGAATTTGGTTACTTTCAGATTCTCTATTATATTTTTGACATAGTTTTAATGTCATTTTTAAAAGTGTTTTTTAAAAATGTTCTCCAACAGGTCCATGAAACTTAATGCACTCTTGAGTATTTTTGCATGGCTTATTGTGGATTAATCCTCAAATTATATTGCTTTGCCTGGTTTGTTCCCCCACCATGGAACTCTAGACTATAATAAACTGAAGTATGAGATACTTTCAAACATTGTCTTGTCCGATTAGCTAGATAAAAATGCAGTTAAGTGAAACGCTATTTGTAGTCATTTATGAACTTGTTAATCTTTTGACCCGAGCAACTACTCATAAAGTGAAATCCAAAATCGACTGAAGTAGATTTATTTGGTCATCGATTAATTCATGTATCATTACAAAAGTATTTATTTTGATTGAGAGCTCATTATAGGTCTCTGCCTTGTATCAAAATGTCAATAATCCTTCTAAGAGAGAAATGTCATTTTGTTAAGGTTATGTTTTCGAATTTTATAACTTAAAATTATTTACAGTTTCTCTTCCAAACATATATTTTACAGTTCTAAATTTAAAAAGTGCTATACATAGCTTTATGAAATACACACACACAAAATAAAAATGAATAAATATCCTGTTTTGAGTAATAATTTTGGTTATCCTTAGGAAAGGCGGTAGTAATTAACAAAGCTTGTAATTGTATTTATGCAATAACTCACCTCAAATTGCCTTCTCCTTGGATCTTTCTTTTAAAAAATCCTTTTCTTGAGGTATGATTGCCATATAAATAGTGTTCTTGACTCTCTGGATTACTTCTTAACTTACCTCACTTACAATTTAAAATTCATGCCTCATTTATAGAGAGGTGAATGTTGAAAATTGACTAGCATATATAAAACATGAAATAATGTTTTACAATATAGGGGTTCCCACAAAACATAGATGAGAGTTAACTACCCATTATATTTAGTTCCTGAGAGGATATGTGCCATATACAATATATAGCAAGGTGGTTCAAACTGACTTAGCAATCTCACCACAAATAATTTATGTAATTTGCAATTAGAATAAACCTCTCCTTGTCTTACTTTTATCCTACTAATTCATTGCTCTTGTATAGGATGCTATTTCCTATAAAATTAAGATGCCAGCATAAAATGTCATGAATGAATACAAGTTATGCTTCCAAGTTCATTGTATCCAGGCTATCTCTCTTATGAAGTAAGTTAAAAAACTATACAATATAGCCAAATAAATGAAATTTAAAGCAAAAATATGGAGTAAACATTTAAAGCAATATGGAGTAAAAAGATGGTAACTTTAGACTGCTTACTATTATTACCAAATATTATCACAAATATGTTGTGATTATTTCTACATTGCAAAATACATGTAAGGAAAATAAAATTTAATATAGTTTTATGTCAACAATTTGCCTTGTTTTCTGTAGGTTTCATGACAGCTTGTGAGACTTTGTTGTTGTTGCTGTCCCTTGTGAAGTCTAGTTTATTTTTCTGGACTATACTTTTGATGTCATATCTAGAATACTTTGCCCAACACAAAGATCATGAAGTTTTTTCTATTTATAAACATACTAGTCTATTCCATAAAAAAATACACCAAAGGAAATGTCCACTTTTGACACTTAAAATCAAACATTCAACATTCACTGGAGGTTATAACTAAAGCATCAACAACAAAAAGGAATTAAAAGCATCAAAAATGAAAAAGAGAAAATAAAAACTATGTGTTATTTGACAATAATATGCTCTTGTATGTAGAAAATTCCCATTTAAGAACCAACAAAAAAATTGCTAGAACTTATAAACGAGTTTGTTAAGGTCATCAGATCAAAGTTAATATAGAAAACTTAACTGTATATATACTAGCAATTAATAATCATATAGTAAAATAAAATAATAATTCCATTTATAAAAAGTAAGTTATTTATAATAAATAAATTATGATTTACTAATCTTATTCTTAAGACTAAATATGTAAGGATACATTTAATTAAAAATAAGATACTATATGATAAAAATTACAAAACTCTGCTGAGACAATTGAAGAAGGTCTAAATTAAATGAGAGACATTTTATGTTCATAGACAGGAAAATAAATATTGCCAGTATAGAACTTCTGAAAAATAGACTTAATAAAATCCTTCTCAAAATGCCAGCAGAAGTTTTTTGGGAATAGAAGAAATTGATTTCTAATGTAGAAAGATAAAGAAACCAGAAGTATCAAAGGATTTTGAAAAAGAAAATTGTAAAAGCTATACTACCTAATTTATAAACTTACTACAGAAGCTATAGTAATCAGGATTATGGTATTAGTTAAGAATAGACATAAAATCAAAGAAAAAATAAAAAAAATTAATCTTATATAAATAATATAAATAAATATTATCTTATATTTAATAAATAATAATATTTTAAAATAATAATAAATAAATTCTATCTTATATTTATAGTCAACAGATTCTCAACTAAAACATCAAACCAATTCATAGAGGACAGGATACCATTTTTAACAAATGGCAGTGAGATAATTAGATATCAGTATGCAAAAAACAAAATGAACTTAGACTTCTTCAAACCATGTGCAAAAATTACATAAAAATGAATCCATATGCAAATATATGGAGTAAAGCAATAGAAGCTGTAGAAGAAAATACAGGAAAAAACTTCATGATCTTTGTGCTGGGCAAAGTATTCTAGATATGACACCGAAAGAATAGTCCAGAAAAATAAATTAGACTTCATGAAGAACAGCAATAACAACAAAAATCCCACAAACTGTCTTGAAACCTACAGAAAACAAGACAAATGGTAGACATAAAACTATAGTAAAAATTCATAAATATGAACGCTCAAATACGTGGATCAAATGGCAGAGATTTTCAACCAGAATACAAAGCAAGATCTAACTATATACTGCCTACAAGAAGCATGTTTTAGAGTTAAAGACATATATAGGTTGAAAGCTATACCATATAAACAGTAACTATAAAAGAACTGGAGTAAACTAATTAATATAAGAGATATAATAAAATTTAAGCAAAAAATGGTGTTAGAGATGCAGATTTATGCTTAATAATGACAAGACATTTAATATGCAAGGAAGGTATAATATAATACGTATAATCATACATAACAATAAATCTCCAACATATATGAAACAAAAAATGACAACATTAAAATGAAAAATTGATAATTTAATAATTGTATATAGATACTTCAGTATCATTCTGTTAGTATTTGATAAAATAGCTAGATAAATCAATGAAAACATAGACTATTTAAACAACATTATCAACCTAGTGGACTAAACTGACATTTATAGAACATCCCACCCATCAACAGGAGCTACATATTCTTTTAAAGTGTCCATATAATATTATCTAGAAAATAAAATATACAAAGCCATCAAAAATTATAAATGAAAATTTTTCCTGACAAAGTCAATCTGTAACTATTCTTCCAATGTGGAGACACCATTGCAAGAATAAAAGATTTGTAGCAACTTGGATGGATTTAGAGTATATCACACTCAGTGATCTACTGCAGAAACAGAGAACAGAGTACCACATGTTCTCACTCATAAGTGGAAAATTACCATAATACTAGAAAGGGATTGGCAGTAGGGGGATACTGCCAGGGTGGGGTTGGGAGACACAACATCAATAAGAGTACCTGAACACAAACCTGGCAAAGCAAGGACCAAAGGGAAGTCAAAACTTTAACTTATGACCACTTGAATATTCTATATCTTTAAAATAAATAAATGGATTCCAAAGATTGAAGAAAATACAAAACCACCAAAGAAAACTAATAACATTTCCAGATCAGTGCTAAAGAAATAGAGATTTAAAATCTGCCTGACAAAGAATTCAAAGTGATTCTCTTAAATAAATTTAGTGATCTACAAGAGAACACAGATAAAGAACTAAACAACTAAATATGAACAGAATGAGAAGTTCAACAAATTAACAGAAATCATAAAAATAGGAATCTGAAAAAAAGCTGAAAAGACAATCTAAAAATCCACTAGAATGCTTCAATAGTAGACTCAATCGGTAAGAAGAAAAATGAATAGAATAGATCAAGGAGAAAAAAAACCAAAACTTGAAAACAGGTCATTTGAGATTTTCCAATCAGAAGAACAAACAGAATAAAAATAAACTGAGGAAAACTTACAAGACTTATGGGACACCATGTAAAACAATATATGTATTATGGGACTTCCAAAAAAGGAAAAGTTAGGAAAGGTACTGAAAGCTTATTTTTTTAATGGATTTCTAAATCTGGCAAGGAAAATAGACATCCAGATTGATGAAATGCCCCAAAACTCAAACAGGTTAAAGATATCTACACTGAGGCACATTATAATTGTGAAATATCAATGATAAAGAGAGACTATTGAGAACAGTAACTCAACAGAACAAGGTAGCATCTATAAGTTATCAGTGAAATTTTCAGCAAAAATTTTAAAGTCCAGAAGAGAAAGGGGTGGTGTATTCAAACCACTGGCGAAAAAAAAAGTAAATCAAATATACTATACTTAGCAAAACTGTTCTTCCAAAATGAAGGAGCGTTAAAGACTTTCTCAGATAAACAGAAGCTGAAGGAGTTTTTTGGGGTGTTTTTTGTTTGTTTGTTTTTTACCCATTAGCTATGTCCTACAAGACATGCTAAAGAAAGTTGTTCAAGTCCAACTGAATTGATTCTATCAGGTAACATGAAAGCATATGAAAGTACAAATCTCACTTGTAAAGGTAAATATATAGACAAACAGAACATTCTAACACTGAAATGGTGGCATGTAAGTCACTTTAAATACTAGTATGAAAGACAAAAAAAATAATAACTATCACCATAAAAAGTTGTTCATTGTTAAACCATATAAAAAGAAATAAATGAGCTGGGTGCGGTGGCTCAAGCTTGTAATCCCAGCACTTTGGGAGGCGAGAAGATTGCCTGATCGCAAGGGTTTTAAACTAGCCTGTGCAACTTAGTGAGACCTTGGCTCTACAAAAAAAATTAAAAAATAAGCTGGACGTGCTATTGTATGCGCTTGCAGTACCAGCTATTTGGAAAGCTGAGGCAGAAGGATCGTCTGAACTCACCAGGTTGAGGCTGTAGTGACCATGAGTGTGCCACAGCACTCCAGCCTGGGCAACAGAGTGAGACTCCAACTTTAAAAAAAAAAAAAAAACCGGGCGCTGTGGCTCAAGCCTGTAATCCTAGCACTTTGGGAGGCCGAGGTGAGAGGATTGCCTGAGTCCACAGGTTTAAGACCAGCCTGGGCGACTTGGAGAGACCTCATCTCTACAATAAATCAAAAAATTAGCTGGATGTGGTGGCGCATGCCTGCAGTTCCAGCTGCTAGAAAGGCTGAGGCAGAAGGATAGCCTGAGCCCAGCAGTCGAGGCTGTGGTGTCTGTGAACGTACCACTGCACTCCAGCCTGGGCGATAGGGCCAGACTCCAAAAAAAAAAAAAAAAAAAAGGAAAAAAGGAAACTCTGACATCAATAACAAACCACAAAGAAAGATCCAAAGAAGGGGGAAAAACTACAAATCTGTCAGAAAAAAAAAATGAATAAAGTGACCACAATAAGACTTTACCTAACAATATTCATTTTTAAAATGTATTCAATTGCTTAATTAAAAGATACAGAGTAAATGGATTGTTTCTGAAAAGGTCCAACTAGATGCTCTCTGTGGTAGACTCACTTCAGGTTGGAAGACGTATAGAGGTGAAAATGAATACTTTTTTTTTTTTTTTTAGTTGGAATCACACTTTGTTGCCCAGGCTAGAGTGCAGTGGCATGCTCACAGTCACTGCAGCCTCAATGTGCTGGGCTCAGGTGATTTTTCAGCCTCAGTCTTCCAAGTAGCTAGAGCTACAGGTACGTGCCACCATGTCTGGCTAATTTTTATTTTATTTTATTTTATTGTAGAGATGAGGTCTTGCCAAATTGCCCAGGCTGGTCTTGAACCCATGGGCTCAAGCAGTCCTCTCACCTCGGCCTCCCAAAGTGCTGGGATTATAGGCATGAGCCACCATTCCCAGCTTGAATAAATGTTTTAAAAAGACGTTTTGTGCAAATGGAAACCAAAGAGAGTTGAGAAGACTGTACTTATATCAGAAATAATAGCTTTTAAGTAAAAAAAAAAATTGACAAGACAGTGATAAAAGGCTCAAACCACCAGGAAGATTTAATAATTACAAATATATATACACCCAACATCGGAACACATAATTATGTAAAACAAACATTGAAGATTTGAAGGAAGTAACAGACAATGCAAAAATGTAGAAGACTTCAAAATCACATTTTAATTAATGGATAGATCATCCAGACAGAAAATTAATAAGGAAACAGCAGACATAAACAGTGTAGACCTAACGGACCTAATAGACATAGATAGAACATTCCATCTAACACCTATAGAATACATTTTATTTTAAAGCACACGCAGAACATTCTCTAGGATAAGCCATATATTAGGCACAAAACAAATCTTAAAATTTAAGCAGATGAGCTATTACAGGTATGTTTCCTAACCACAAATGAAATAAATATATAGATCAATAGCAGAATGAAAACTGGAAACATTACAAATACATGAAAATTAAATTAACTCTCAAACAACTATTGGATAAAAAATAAGTCAAAAAGAAAATTTTAAAAACTATCTTCAGACAAAAATGAAAACAACTCATAAAAACCTATGGAATATAACAAAAGCAGTAGGAAGAGGGAGGTTTACAACAATAAATACCTCCTTTAAAAAGAAGAAATGTCTCAATTAAACAACGTAACTCTACACTTCAAAGAACTAGAAAAGGAAGAAAAAAATGAAACTTGTAATTAGTAGAAGAAAGAAAGCACCAAGGTTAGAACAAACATAAATGACAAAAAGCATATTAAAAAATCAACAAAATTAAGAATATTTTTAAAAAAGATAAACAAAACTGACAATATCATCTATAGACAAACTAAAAAAAAGGAGAGAAGATTCAAATAAATACAATCAGAAATAAAAGATAATAAAATATAACTGATGCCACAGAAATAAAAATAACATAAGGGACTACTATGAACATTTATATGTAAACAAATTGGACAATTAAGAAGACATGGATAAATTCCTAGAAATGTACAACCTATTAGAAGAGAAAATGAAGAAATACAAATCCTGTAAAGACAAATAATATATAAGGAGACCAAACCAGTAATCAAATACCTAAAGAAAATTCCATGACCAGATGGTTTCACAGTTGCATTCTACCAAATATTTTTAAAAGAATTAATACCAATCCTTTAAAAATTCTTCTGAAAATAAAAGAGGTAGAGAATACTTCCGAGCACAAATATGAGGTAAGCATCACCTTGATATAAAAGCTAGACATAGATACTACAGGAAAATCACATCCCTGATGAACATGGATATAATATCCCTGATTAACACAGATTCAAAAATTAGCAACCAAATATTAGCACATAGAATTCAACAGCATATTACAATAATCATGTACTATGACCAACTGAGTTTTTCTCTGGTATGCAAAGATGGTTCAACAGCTTCAAATCAATTGTGATACATGACATTAGCAAAATGAAGGACAATAACCGCACAATTAAAAAAGATGCAGAAAGATGTATTTGACAAAATGTAACACTCTTCTGTGATAAAACCCTCAACAAATTAGGTATAGATTTGGTATAAAAGGAACTTGTCTCAATACAATAATGGTCATATATATGTGAAGTCCACAACTAAAATCATACTCAATAGTAAATATCTTTTCCTCTAGGATATGAAACAAAACAACGATGCTCACTCACCACTTCTATTCAACATAGTACTGGAAGTACCAGCCAGAGAAATTAAGTAAGAAAAAAAAAGCACATTTAAATTAGACAAGAAGAAGTAAAACTTTTTTTTTTTTTTTTTTTTTTGGGTTGGAGTCTCACCCGGTCACCCAGACTGGAGTGCAGTGGCCGCTCCCGGCCACCGCAGCCTCGCCTGCTGGGCTCCGGCGATCCTTCCACGTCAGCCTTCCGAGTAGCCAAAATTACAGGCATGCGCTACCCTGCCCGGCTGATCTTTTGATTTATTGTATAGATGAGGTCTCGCTGCCCAGGCGGGTCTCAAACCCGCGGGCTCAGGCAATCCACTCACCTCAGCCTCCCAAAGGCGCGGGATTACAGGCTGAACCACCGAGCCCAGCTGTGATGTTATCTTCTATGAAGAAAACCCACAACACTCAAACAGAAAACTGAGAGAATTAAAAAACAAAATGAATAAAGTTTCAGGATAGAAAATAAATGCAGAAAAAGCAGCTGCATTTCTACACAACCAAAAACTAACAAAAATGAAATTAGAAAAACAGTCCCATTTACAATATCATCCAAAATAATAAAATACCTAGCAATAAATCTAACCAAGAAGATGAAAGATTTGTAAGTTAAAAAGTATAAAACTCTGATGAAAAAAATTAAACAAGACACAAACAAATACAGATCATGATTTTAAAGACATAGTATTATTAAAATATTCATACTAGCTAAATTAATCTATATATTCAGCGTTATCCCTACCAAAATAATATAGATTTTTTTTTTTTTTGCAGAGTGGAAAAAATAATCCTCAAATTCCTATGGAATCAAGAATAGTTAAATCAATTTTGAACAAAGTTGGAGTCACCATACTTCTATAGCAATCAAGATAGTATAGCACTGACATAAAGACAGATATATATATATATAGACCAATGGAACAAAATAGAAATCCCAAAAATGAATCCACAAGCATAGTCAATTGATTGTTTGGTGTCAAGAATATAGAATACACAATAGGAAAAAGAAAGTATCTTCATTAAATGTTGTTAGAAAAGTGGATATTCACCTCTACAAGAATAAAACTGGACCTTTATCTTATACCATGTACAAGAATTAATTCAAAAGAATGAAAGGCTTAAATGTAACCTCTAAAATCATAAAACTTTCAGAAGAAAACACACAGGAAGGCTTAACATTTGTCTTACAATGATTTATTGGATAAGGAACTAAAAGCACAGGCAACAAATACAAAAATAAACAACTGAACAAATACAAAAATAAACAACTGGAACCCACATCAAACTAAAAAGCTTCTGTACAGCAAAGGAAATAATCAACAAAATGAAAAGGCAAATTATGAAATGAGACACAATACTAGCAAACTACATACTCAGTAAGTGGTTAATTTCCAAAATATATAAGAAACTCCCACAACTCAATAGCAAAACCAACCAACAAATAAAACCAAACAAAAAACAAAATATGCAATTACAAAATGAACAAATAACTTGAATAGACATTTCTTTAAAGAAGACATAATTTCATAGACCAAGAAAGGTATGTGAAAAGATGCTCAACTTTGCTAGTCATCAGAGAAATACAAATCAAAACCACAATGGGAGATCACCTCACATACTTCAGGAAGGCTATCAACAAAAAACATAAGATGACAAGTGTAGGTGAGACTGTGAAGTAATTGGAATCCTTGTGTACTGTTGGTGGGATTGCAAAATGGTCCAACCCCTATGGAAAAATTGTATGGAGGTTCCTCAAAAAAATAAGCATAGAACTAACATATGATCCAGTAATACTTCTTGGTTATATGGGGAGAACCCCCCAAAGCCCTTGTTTATTCCTATATGTTTAAACCTCGATCACCTTCAAAGGACTCTCTGTTTGATGCAATACACCTATTGAGACACTTTTTCTACTGCCCAAAACAGTTTTTGAACATGCCAATTTTGATGCCTTTTATTGCTTCTGCCATTTTTTTCCACATTGGCAAAATGTTTCCCTTTGAGGACTTTTTCATCGGAGAAAACAAACAAACAAAAAAGTCATTCAGGGCAAGAACAGGTGAATAGGAAGGGTGGGGCACAATGATCATGCTGTTTTTGGTCTAAAACTGCTGCACACTCAGCATGATGTGGGCAGGTGCACTCGTAAATTACCCATCATAACATGGGCAAACATACTGAAAGAATCTCAAAAAAAAAAAAAAAAAAAAATTCACTGTAGCTGAAAATAGCCTCTCACAACAATGCTAGCTAGTACTCTGATGTTGATGGGTTACTAGAACACATACCTAGCGGGATTTGCCCTCCAAAAAATAATTCCGGATTTTTGGGGGTCTTCCCTCATATCCAAAAAAAAAAAAAAGCCCAGAAACCAGGATCTCAAAGAGATATCTCCACACCCATGTTTACTGCAGCATTACTCACAATAGTCATGATATAGAAACAACCCAGATGTTCATCAAGAGAGAAATGTGTGACAGTATGGATGGATCTGGGCATTATGCTAAATGAAATAAGTCAGTCAGAGAAGGACAAATACTGCATGATTTCTCATGTATGATGCAAGCCAGACAGTCATACGTATAGAAATAGACAGTAGAATAGTTGTTATCCAGAGGTGGTGGAAATAGAACAGGAGGAGTTGTTCAATGAATATAAAGTTACAATTATACAAAATAAGTTTCATAGATCTGCTTACAGCATAATGCCTAGAGTTAACAATAAGCTTGCACACTTAAAAACTGGTAAGAGAACTTCTGCTGTGTTTTTACTTAAAAACAAACACAACAAAACAAAGGGACATAGAGAATCTTTTGAATGTGATTTATATGTTTATTACCTTGACTGTGGTGAGGTAATGTGAGTGTATACATATGTCCAAACTCACCAAAGCATATTTATTGAGTGCAGTTTGATGTGTACCAATTATACCTCAAAGCTGGGGAAAAAAATGAATCAAATTACACTAGTGTATTATCCTTGAGCTAATGCATGAAATAAGATACATGAAGAAAATTTAACAAATAATGCAAACATAAAAATAATTATTTTGTGGTGGTGGTTGCACAACTTTATAGCTTTACTAAAACTCATTGAACTCTACACTTATAATGGGTTAATTATATAATATGTAATTTATATTTCCTAAACCTGTGTTAAAATGATGTTGAGCTATGAAACTTCAGCAAGTAACTTACAACTTTTGTCTGAAAGGTTTTTGGTTTTTTTTTAAATTTCATCTGTAAATTCAAAAACTCATGTAGCATATAGTCTTCTTAACAGCCATGCTAATTCAGTAATGAAAAGCACAGTCCTAGAATTGCTATACCATTCCTTAAACTGCACACTAAAAGGGTTTATACATAGTACATGTCCTTTGTTCACCTTTATACTATTGATTTGCTTCAATACTTGGTCAAGACCTGGAGTTGAATATTTTACCACTAAGTGTTCCCAGTATGTGGATTGAGTTTCAGGGGCAACAGCTTCAGGGGATAAATAGGTTTTCTTATTACTGATCACAATATACCTTTTAAATTCTCCATAATAATTTACAAAATGGTTTTAACTAATCTCCTGTAGCATGAATTTTCCTGTGATATGCAGAAAAAAGTCATTGAGCATGTTTCTCTTATTCATGTCTTACCTATTTGCAGACGTACCACATCAGTGGTTTTACTTAAGTGAAATATTTGTTAGCAATGACCTTGTACTTGGTTTTCCAAGGCCTAGTCCAATGATATTATATCAAAGTCAACAGTATCATTTGAAAAGGAATATTGTCATACATAATTTTGGGGGTATAATATTGTTACCAACCTTGCAATTGTTATAATACTCTCAGCAAACATGTGACATATTTACTATGAAGATAAAATTTTAATGATGCATTAGAAGACTGGTCTCTTCCTTGCCTTTGGCAAAAATAATAATAATTTATTTTGTAAACATTGTATTATCATTGTTCGGATATAACTCAATTGGTTACCAGAGAGATTATTGTGCTTTGTTTGAAAATTAAACAAAGTTCATGCCCCAAATTGGCAGAGATATCTAACCTAAAAAGCTCTGGGGTAAGTTTAAAAAAGTCATCAGTCCAATAAAATCTCATTTCAGAAGATTTTTATCTTCATAATTTCTATCATTCTTTTCTGTTTTAGCTGCTTGTGCAAAGTCATCATACTTGCTAATTTGCTTATCTGAGACTATATGGATCTACCTTCTACATTTGTAATATAGTTTCATTTACTATTTGAGTTACAACTTTATGGGTGATTTTATCATTGCTTATATAGTTCAGCTGTTTATTTTGAGCTTTTGCTTTATTTTTATGAATTGTGGGTAAAACTCAACATAGCAGTAACAATGCTAGCTATATATTTAAAGCACATAGGCAATAACAGGCAGATGACATGAAAATGATATGAAAATATTAGTTGAGAGGAAATTTAGCTAAACATGCTCTGCAACAAACTGATCAACACTGTCTTCCTTTTAGCATTGATAGAATCTTTCAAATGCAATGATAATTAATAATATAGTAGCATATCTATAATATGGTAATTAACTTTACTTTTAAAATGTTCACCATGTATATGAACAAAACTATTTTGCTGTAGTTGCATCTGAAGCTATTATACAGCTCGTTGACATTTGATAGAACACAAAATGCACTAGTATATAGTCCATAGTTTACACTTTGAGAAAAAACATTAACAATAGAGTATATTCCTTTTTTTTTCAGACACGCTCACATGATACAAGATGCATGTGCAAAGAGATGTGAGATTCCCTCACTTATAGATCGGAGAATAACTCTTGCAAGTTGCAGTTGAAGTATTAAGGTGATAATTATAATTCAATGTTAATAAAAATGGAAACAAAAATAATTCACAAACATAGGTCAGCTATCAATACCACTTTGCTTTTGAGACACACTGAAGTGCTTCCCTAAACTAGATAAAAAATTTTGCAGTGCCTTAGAAACAAAATGAAAAGGCAGCACTGTAGTCACTATATCCTGCTGCTGTGTAACACAACAAATGGAACAGGAGTGAACTGAGCCCACTGATGGTAAACAAGTAATAAACTAATGACATACACTGAGATGCCACCACAAACACATGTATAGAACAGAACTTCGAAAAGTAAAGTTTGTGTTATGGAGGTCTTATTTAGAAAAAATAGACTGATAGTTACTTGGAGAGAGTTACAGAGAAGCAACCTGATTGAAGAATTTCCCAAACCACATCAATTACTAATTCACTGACTCAGTCCTAGACTACTTTTGTTCAGTCTATAGTCTTTTCCTAGCAATCACATCCACACCAATCTATTCTCAAATTTATATCAGACACCCTCTCTTCTGTGTATCAGACCTGCATTTCCAACTTGACATCAGTAAATCAGAGATTTTGTGTGAAGTGTGGCATTTTAATAGAGATTTCAATCGCAATGGTCTCTTTTGTCCCTAGCCATTTAGCTTTCTAACAATCCCTTCTGAATAATCCTACTCCATTTCATGACATTCATGTCATATCATGAAAACTCTGCTAGCATCCAAACTTCTTATTAGCCCCCTGTCTCCATTTTTATAAAATTTAAAAAAGTTTTCTGGCTGCAGTCAGATTGTAGAAGTGTTCCCTTTTCACCACATCCTCTCCAGCATCTGTTATTTTTTGAGTTATTGATGATGGCCATTCTGACTGGAGTTAGGTGGTATCTCAGTGTAGTTTTAATTTGCATCTCCTTGATGACTAGTGAAGCTGAACATTTTTTCATATATCTGTTGGCTGCTCTTATGTCTTCTTTTGAGAAGTATCTATTCATATCTGTAGCCCACTTTGTAATAGGGCTGTTTGTTTTTTTTTCTTTTCAGCATGTTGAATTCCTTGTAGATCCTTGATGTTAGGTCTTTGACAAAATGGAATACTACACAGCCATAAAGAAGAACAAAATCATGAACTTCTCAGCAACCTGGATGGAATTAGAGTTTATAATGCTGAGTGATCTCTCACAGAAACAAAGAGCTGAGTATCACATGTTCTCACTCATAAGTGGACCTTGAATAACTACTGTATTACTATAAGAAAAGGATTGAAAATAGCAGAAAACTGTGGGGAAGGGGTTGGGGGATGGGTGGTGGGACTGATAGCCGACTGGAGAAGGTGGGGCACATCTCATTGATAAGGGTATCTGAATGGTGAATATTTCTATACCTAGCCCTTAATTGTACCCCACAATTTAAAATAAAAATTAAAAGAGGAAAAATAAAATAAAATAAAACAGCATTCCTTTAAAATAATCAATTGCTTTTCTAAAATCACCCAGTAGTTCCTCTTGGACCGTTCTTAACCTCCAACCTCCATATGACTGTTTTCAATGTGTTCCAACTCTTTTAGGATTCTCTACTTCTCCCCTGCAAGAACGTTTGTCAAGCCCAGTGGTCACCCTTCCCTAAATATGACTTGTTCTGTTTGTAATCCCCACTTCACAGCTTTATTCATATCATTTGTCTTGTCCAGAAAACCCTTGCATGCTATACTTTACTATTTAATACCTACACTCCCTTAAACAATCCTAGAGAAAGAGATTTTCTGTATAATTTTACTAGTTTTGCATTTCACTACTTTACCTGGTCACCTGAACCAACTTCAAGCCGCCTCCCCGCCACAGAAGCAAAAAATGCAGACAAGAATATTACACTTCTGCTTGCCAGAGGTCCAAGCACACAGCTCTTTGCTAGAAGGGTTGTGAGTAGGAACATCTGCCTCCTCTCTCCCAGTTAATTGCCAGCTCACTTGCCAACTGCAGCCAGAGGACTTTGGGGGATTTTATCAGGTGTTACTCAAAGAAAAGGCCCCCATCTCTAAAGCCACACTACTTTCAAATCTGTTTTTCAGTCGACTTTGCTGTGATGGCTTTGAAAAATGTGGGTGGGTCTATGTGGGCCATTTAAGGATTCTGAGATAAAGATGTGTCTGTGTATGAGAGCTGGTTTCATACTTGGCTGTGACACATTATCTATCCATCATTTTTTTGTTCTATCTTAAAACTTGGAAATTGAAAGATAGAACAAAATTTCTAAATACATAATGATGAACAAATGTCCATTTTATTAATGCGATGGTATATTAAAAATATGTTTATAAAGTAAAACTTAATTGTAATACAGACAAAAAGCCTATCTGAAAGAATGAAAAAGACAGTGTTTGTATTTTTATATTTCTTTTTTTTCAGACACACTCACATGATACGTTATGTATGTCCAAAGGGCTATGAGATTCCTTCACTTGTAGGATCAGAGAATAACTCTTGCAAGTGGCAGAGTAAGTATTAGGGTGATAATTATGATTCAATGTTAATAAAATGGAAACAAAAATAATTCACAAACTTAGGTCAGTTATCAATACCACTATGCTGAAGTGGTACACTGAAGTGCTTCCTTAAACTAGATTCAAATATTTTGCAGTACCGCGGGCTCAGGCAATTCGTTCTCCTTGGCCTGCCAAAGTGCTGGGATTACAGGTTGAGCCGCTGAGCCCAGTCAGTCATAGATTTAATAATCAAAACTTTGCTAGCTCAGAAGGTGCTGATTGGTTACATTTTGTAGAGAGAAAGCTCCAAAACTTCTTTCAAGATAACTGCATATACTACATAATTTCAAAAGAATCTGAACTATGATACAATAAACAAAAACATATAGGGAAATTTTTAGAGTATATCATTTAAAAATAATTTTATTGTGATAACACATGTATAGATGAACTACAATTTCATTTTCATATATTATTAAACATATTACATTGCTATTAGTACACCATTTCATTTATCTAGAATTCAGTGATCCTGAGAATTCAAATCAACATAACTAAAAATATTTCTTGAATTATGGTTATAAGACAATTACTTGACATGTAAAAATCACATGTATTTAGGAAATTTCAGCAGAATATCAGAAGAAAACTTTTGAAATAGTTCTGGTTATAGGATAATGGAAAAAAAAATTCTCATTTTTTAAGGCCCTGAGTTACTGAGACTATGAACTGACTAACTCATCTAATAGGAATGGCATAGTATACATTTCTGTGATTCTGAGTTTGCAAATGCTTAGTAGAACAGTAGTTGTTTACATCAGCTTTGAAGATATTTTTTTATCAAGAGATATGTTGCTTGTAGAACAAACTGAATACATCTAGAATACATTTTAATTCAAATAATGAAAAACCTGCACTTTGAGAATTTAAAAATCATCACCACATATTTGTGAATTAACTTATTTCTTGGTGGATAAAAGTGTCACTAACATCTTTTATTCTCACAGGTTTCTAACACTGCTGATACATAGTCAGAATTTAGTGTCTGATGAAAAATAGGTTATTAATTTTTAAAGAAAGAATATCTAAATTAAATAGCCATATTTATAATTATATGGATAGTCAAAGTTATTGAAGTCTGGATATTAGTAATGATAATAAAAACTTGACATGCTGTTTTTTTGACAGGAAACTTCGTCTCGGACAGGGTGTGAAATTCCTCAGCAGTGCTGTTTTTTCTTTTATAGAAACGCTTTGCGTTCCCAGCCCACCACACTGTGTTTTTCCCTGCAAGGCAGTTCTTTCTCCTTCTCTGCTTTCTAGGCTTTCTCCCAAATGTCAATTTTCCCTCTCATTTACTCCCACTTGTATTTTTACTGTCAGATGCTTCTTCATGTCGATGCCAAATGTTTTTTTCAAAGAAACAGTTTTTTTAAACATTCTCATTTTCTTTATACCTGCTACTATTTCCTCTTATCTATCACTGTCTTTTTCAACCTCCATCTATTGCTAAATGTTTTATCTATTTGTTAATTTTTTTTCTAAAATTTTGTGGTGCTTTTCTTCTATTCCTTTCTATGCATCCATGCTATGGCAGTCATTAAGACACGCTAAAGAAAAGTTGGGCAGATGACTTGACATACAATAAATTCTTTCAATTTCAAAAGATGACTCAGGAAAATAAGTAAACAAGATTGAGGATAAGGGTCTCCCACTAAAGTCTATATGATTAAAATATCCTCATATAGAATGAACTACGGGTGTGAGTATTGGATTATGTTCCTGACTGAAACCAAACAGATAAGAAGTCAACTAAGTTTTTGATATACTACCAAAAGCATGGATTGTGAATCAAGAGATTGTAAATCTGCAAGATTTGAGATTAAGCCATGGAGCCTCAACAGTCTGTGAGCAGAAAGCATACTGAGAAAGTAATATCTCTCAAAAAAGACATGTATTACCAGATGCCTACGTTGGGTGTAACCAAAAGAGGATAAGACAGATCAGAGCAAAGGATCTATGAAGAAGAGACAATGGAGCCCCAGGAGACCAGATTATTGCCTTAATTTGCTTCCATTACATATCCCAGAATTAGAATTCTCGTAATATCTGCTCAGCAGGATTTAAGAATTTTTTACAAGCCAGAGTTCTCTAGGCCACTCTCATTCTTTCCCTTTCTGGGATCATTTATTTTGATTATCTGTTCCTGATCCATCATCATATATTGGGTGAGAAAAAGAGCAGAAAATTTAATTTTGGTCCTAGATCTCCAACCCAATAGAGGACATGTGAAGAACTGATGTACACTTATATCACCTCTTGAAGAAAAGACTACTGTGATTAAACCAGAGCATCCAGACTTTGACCAGTCTGTACAAATTGACTGAGACTTTAGGGCTAACTCCCCTGATCAGGGCATGCATGTATTGAGGCAGAGACAAAACAGAATATTTTCTAACCAAAAGATCTGATGCCGATCATCATTAGAAATTTTCTCTAATCTATACTATTCTATTTTTCCTTCTAATGAGTACCTTGTGAAAATAAACTTTCTTGCTCTTTTGACGTTGAATGTCCTTTAGCAATTGAAGGTGAGTAGAAGAGATTAATATTGAGGTAAAAGTCTTTTAAAGCCAGTGTTGAATTTACCATTTCCTCATTCCACCGCCATAGGGAAGGGAGATATTCCAGATGGGGAAAGCTCTATCAGCCTGAGTCCTTTAATTAGTACAACCAGAATAGAACCCCTTCTGGTCTGTGATGGATACATAATACTAGCAAGAAACAAATCTTTGAATTTTTTGTTGTTGTTTTGTTTTTAGCTTCGTTTGTTTGTTTTCATCCCAAAGATGCTGAGGGTTCTGCAAAACTGATCTTTGTACATGCACATATTATTTTTATTTAACTTGCTACACTGCTTTATGTCTAGTGACTCTTTTTTTCTGTAAAAATGTTTATACATCAAAAATAACAATTCTATTTTATTAAATAATAGAGTATTCCTCTTATATGAATATTTTTCATAGTTTCTCAAATCTTCTTAGATTGTAAGTTTCTTTGGAGGAAATATCACTAATTATGTTACTTAAGTAATATTCAAACCACCAACGAAAGTTTCTTGTATAAATATGGACTCCAAGCAATCTAAATTAAATATCATTTGAATTACTGTTTTATTCATTTTCTTAAATTACTGTCCAAATTTTTGACACCTGCCCAAATTTTGGAATGACTTCTAGTGGACAACTTCTTAACTTTGCCTGTCAAGCACGCTTCCTCCCCTTTCGCATAATAGAACCTCCCTTTACTATGAAGGCTGTGGCTCAGGTAGAAATATCTTCATCATCATTACCACTACTCTTTTCAATGTGACTGTAACTCCGACCACTTCCAAAGGAGTCAGGAATGAACAAATGAAGGGCTGGCTTCAAGAGCATGAGACCTGTACAGTCACACGGCCCCATTGTCAAGAGGGCCTCCTTACAATTGGTTTAATGCTCTACCATTGCGTTCTTAAGATTCTCAATAATGGTGAACAAGAGACTCTTCATTTTTACTTTGCACTGAACTCCACAGAGTACGCTGCCCACCCTGAGTGCATTTTCAAAATGTTTTAGATAAAATATCTCCTTAGGGTTTTCTCCTGGAACTGGCAGGTAAAATTATGTCTTTCCACTATAGCTCTAGAATTCCAGGCAGCAAATTTATCACTAGCTGGGGAGAGTCTGGGGCAAGGAGACTCAAAAATAGAGAAAGTGAATCCAGACAACAGTGTTGGGATCAGCTAGAAAAGAGGTGAGCTGAAGACAAACTGAATCAAGAGAGGTAGCAAGTAATATGCCACTGATTATGTCGTTAAGCTTCTACATCCAGTCTGAAGCCAGAAACACTCCTGGACCAATTATATAAGACAATATAACCTCATTTCAAGCTGGGTGAGATTTTGGGCATGTGAATCCCAAGTAATCATGACCAGGGCATGTTTTATTTCTATACTTTGTCTCATAATTTCTCCTACTTTCCAAAAAATTCTTGAGTATATCTATAAGCATCATACTTTGCACAAAATAAGTTTTCTTGGTTAATTAACATTCATAGCAATTATTGACTGCCTAAATTTGCCATAAATCCAGTGTTCAATATGGACTGATCTGTATGAAATAAACATTTGAATATGGGTTTGAAAGGTCAAAAATCCTTCTGCTATTTCTTTTGAATTTTTTTCTGTACTTATAAGTACCCAGTGCAGACTGAATGCTATATGTTTTCTTTTGGCTTAATATTTATTACTTATACCTCCACATCCTCAAAGATCCAAAATAAACCTGCTACAGCATGTGCTGGGAATAGCTAATCTAATCACAAGAAATCAGACTTTATTTTAAAATTTTTCATTTCTGTACATACAACATAAAGGCTACACATTTACTTCTGCCTTTCAGAGAGAAACGGTAAATGGAATAAAATGAAAATGTATGACAATTATATTATGATAATATGACTAAAGTATTAAGATGAATTGTTAATCATTACTTAGCAAATTACAACTTTCGTATGGAGAAAATAATACCTTACATATATAATGAATAATATTACACTTGGGCTAATATGGTTGTAAGTTAATTATAGACTACACAGCTGATTTAGTTTCATTTACCTAAGGAGCTGTTCTGACCCTGTTGCAGATTAATTACATCTTCAGGAATACATGCTCATTTATCATTGTCACTTGCAGCATTACAGCTCTTAGCAAGAGTGTAGGCCTTTTTTTTAACGTAAAAAAGAAAAGCCTTAGCTGTGATACATTTTGCAAGTTTAGTCATTAAAAACACATGACAGCAAAAACCAGGTAAGATTAAATTAGCTATGGAACATTAAGAAAGTTCATGTCCCAGAAATTAAATGACTGGAAGAAAATAAAAATTCTGTTAAAATCATTCATGTCAGACAGAGGCTTCTGCTACATTTTATAGCATTTTTTAGAAAAGCCAATACTTCAAAATATATGTATGGAAAATGTTTGGAACAGCGTAAATTCTTTAGCACACATTACACTGCTTTTAATACTTCCATCTTCTAAAATTGTTACAAATATTTAAAAGGATAACATACTTATCTTTATAGGAGGTATCTAGAAAGTTTTGTTTAATTATGATGGGAAATTTATACAATTTGTTTTTATCTAATAATGACCATGTTCTTAATTAAATGTGAACAAGAGAAAAGGCTATAGAAATCTGTCTGTAGCTTTGAATATAGTAGAATATGTATTTATAGGCAAATGACCACTTAATATTTGAGAATTGCTATGTGTCAGTGTAGACATAGTTGAATAACTTACATTCCTTCACTTCAAAGAGCTCAGATTCTAGACAAAAACTAACAAAAAACAATGTGCAAAACAGTGTTAGATAAAGATACATAGCAATTAATACAGGATACCCCAAATGAGTGCCATGACCAGTCTTATAGGTCAGCAAAAGCTTTCTGATGGAAGGGAGGCCCTAGTTACTTAAAAATACACTGGAGCTAGCCTTATAACTTGTGAATGAGGAAAGGGTAGGTGTACTGAGGAGATGTTAGAGAAGGAAGATGAGGATGGTCAGTTCCGTCCAGACAGAATTGATGATAAAACAAAAGAATGAAGTGAAGAAAAAGCATTTTGGGCACTGCAGGCAGTTTCTGGAGGTGAGATTGGAGATGAAGCAGGACCAGAACAAGATGCAAAGCTTAGTATTCATTCATATGCAAAGTGAGTAACTAGGACCATGAATGACTAGGAAGAATGGGTCCCAGAAATCAAGATTGGAAGTAGAGCAATGAGGAGGCACAATAATAGTGACAATGAAAGGTGATGAGACTCTGTGATTCCCAAGGGGCCAAAAAAAAAAAAAAAGTGAAAACAGAAAAGATTTACAGAAGAGTCAATGATGAAATCAGCAGGACTCCTTGGTTAGAGGTGGGGATTTATGAAATGTCAAGAAGAGGTCTAGAAGGGTGATCTAGGGAAGGAACACTGTCTTCTACATAGATGGTGGTTAAAATCATGGGAGAAGTGAAATAACCCAGGAAGATGCAGAAAGCAGAGCAGAGCAGAAAAACAATCCCAGAGATCATCAGCAATCATGGTACAGTGAAGATGCCTTGAATGTGATGTAGACCCAGTAAGGTGGGCAGAGAACTGTAAGATCTGCGAGGGTGTAAGATTGTGGAAGCCCAAGGATGTAGGAAAAACATTTCAAGAAGCAGGAAGTGACTCAAGATTAAGTGCTGCAGAGCCTTCAGAAAGATAGTACTATTGGACTGGTTAACTCCGTGTCAAGGGTGACAGTAGCCAGAGAAGTTTTAGGAATATGATATGGGAGGGAGTAAGTGGAGGGAGAGCAGAAGGCAGTTTATACTGGTTCAGCAAGTACGAGAAGGAGTGATGTGAAAATGGTGTTTTTACCCTCAGAAGTTACCTAAGGATAAAGATTTTTAAAATTTTTCTACTTTTAATTTTTTTATATTAAAGATGTGGGGTACAATTTAGGAATAGGTACACAAATGTTCATTATGGAGGTACCCATATTGATGAGGTGTGCCCCCACTGCCCCAGCAGATTATCACTATTGCCATGAGTTTCTTTTTTTATGAATATTTTCCATTTTCTTCTTTCCCCAAATAATCTATATAGCTATTTAAAAATATTCTATTAATAATTTTGTATTTTATTTAAATATATTAAAATTAAATACTACATTTGATCTTCTTAAGAGAGCAGAAATTTTTATCAATTTGAAATACTTTGCATATGTTCTCAATCAATAAAAAATGCAGTGAAAAGAAACTCTTAAAAATATTTGACTCTGAGCCGGGCTCGGTGGCTCAGCCTGTAATACCGCGCCTTTGGGAGGCTGAGGTGAGAGGATTGCCTGAGCCCGCGGGTTCGAGACCCGCCTGGGCAGGCGAGACCTCATCTCTACAATAAATAAAAAATCAGCCAGGCGTGGTAGCGCATGCCTGTAATTCCGGCTACTCGGAAGGCTGAGGCGTAAGGATCGCCGGAGCCCAGCAGATCGAAGTTGCGGTGGCCGGGAGCGGCCACTGCACTCCAGTCTGGGTGACAGAGTGAGACTCCAACTCAAAAAAAATAAAAAAAAAAATTTATATATATTTGACTCTGAACAATTAAAAAGAATAGAACAGTTATCTTGTGACGAGAAGTTTGGTTTCATTCTTTGATTTAATATTCTAGTTAGGGGTTTTTAGTTTTGGGGGTAAAATCAAAATACAGTATTCATTAGTAGTTGTTATATGATGGATCTGTTTTGGAAAAATATTATTATTTTCTAGTTGATGCTTAATGTATAACTTATTATTCAGTAAAGATTGGGCTAATAACTTTTTTCTAAAATTACTTGTTTCCTAGAGAGTTTAATGTGACCTAGCCAATTAAACAAAAACAATGTAATTATAAGAAAATAGGTGGAATTAAATTTGCAAAGAAATTTACAAGAAAAATAAATAGTTTTGAGATAAAATTTTCAAGTATTTGAGATTAGTGATCTTTTTGAAACTGATAATTTACTCAAAGAATGTAAATTTTTCTTGAGATAAATGACCATTTTTAGAAGCTAATATTCTACAAGAAGGCATCTTCCAAAAAGATACAAAATTGATTTTTTTTTTTTTTTTTTTTTTTTTTTGAGTTGGAGTCTCACTCTGTCGCCCAGACTGGAGTGCAGTGGCCGCTCCCGGCCACCGCAGCCTCAACCTACTGGGCTCTGGCGATCCTTCCGCCTCAGCCTTCCGAGTAGCCGGAATTACAGGCATGCGCTACCACGCCCAGCTGATTTTTTGATTTATTGTAGAGATGAGGTCTCGCTGCCCAGGCGGGTCTCGAACCCGCGGGCTCAGGCAATCCACTCACCTCAGCCTCCCAAAGGCGCGGGATTACAGGCTGAGCCACCGAGCCCGGCTTACAAAATTGATTTTTCAGAAAGAACATTTTATACTACTATAGCATTAATGTCATTATAAATTTCTTCCTATTATAAAATGGCAAAAAATAGAATCGAGAGCACTGTCTTTCTGTAACGAATATTAGAGTCTTCATTTGATTACTATGATGATCCATAACATTTCAATCTTTTAAATGTAGAATCTGATGTCACTTAGAAACCAGATAACAATGATTGTCCTTAGCATGATCACAGAATTGTTTGTAGACCAATAGAATTTGACAAAAATAAAGTAATAAAAAGGTGGGTAGCTCCTTTTAAAAATTATAAAATATTTATAATAAAGAGGAAGATTAAAAAAAAACTTTAAAAAGGAGGCTTAAGAAGACATATTTTGATCATGTTCAGAACCCAATTAAATTGACCTCAGGGCCAGACAAAAAAATTCCTACCCTACTAATCAGTTTGTGAACATTACTAAATTACTGCAGTTAAGATATTTCTTTTGTGTTTTCAGTAAAGAGATACGAACATGTGTAATGTAAGAAAGGGCTGATAACAGAAGAAATTCTGTTGCTAACTATTCCACTAACTTGAAATTTATGGTTATGAGAATTAAGTAGTCATATTTTTTTCTCCATTGGCAGAATAAGAGGCTCTTAGTGACTGACTAAGGCTAAAGGATATTAAATCATAACCACACAAATATCTATTTGATAGGACATTTGGGTGGTAATATATATGATGCAGTAAAAGTCCACTTGTCTTTGTCAGATTTCTTCCAGCCTTAGAGAAGATTTCCACAGTAAGCATATATCCAATTCTGATCTCAGGAAAAACGAATGTGGATAAGGTTTTCATTTTCATGTTGGCTTTCACTTTTTACACAGCATGTGATACTAATTTGTTTCTGGATATGTTCTACAAAAACTGGAGGATCTTTCCAGAAGCCTTTGCAATTCTTACTGCCTTGCTTGTTTCTACTCACAGTGCTGACTTCTGTGTTGAAGAGTGTCCAAATTGGAACTTACTGGGATGATTAACAGCTGCTACAAAATCAATACTCTGTGTAGAGAAAACAGAATTGGGCTAAGATGGTCTACACAGCACTATTTTGTGGCTGAAGATCTATTGATTTCAGAAAGCCAAATATAATTTATCTTGGTGGAAGCATTTCTAAGGATATAATACATGAGTTTTTCAGACTCGGCCTCAGAAACCAAGGAGGTAGGGAAGATAATTCATAGGTCTTAATTATGCATAATTATGCATATTCTCAATTGCAAAGATGATCACTGTTACAGTTAGTAAGAAATGGGTTTGCTTAAATCTTTCATTATTTTAACATTTATTATGGCTGAAACACTAAGTCATACTATTATTGCTACTGTAATCTGTCTAAAAGTGAGTCAGTTTTTTTCCTCCACAAATTAAATTGAAAGACAATACAGATGTTTGTGTATTTGGTTTATTATACCTGGCGTTCTAATTATAGAACAGTAAGGTATTTGCTAACATATGCCCTAAAAATCTTGTATATCTAATAATGGAGGGCTACATATGCTTTATAATAACTTAATATTACAGTAATCGACAAGATAAATATGCTAACATTTTAAGGGTAATCAATAATTCCCTGAACCATTACTTATTTGTATCTCTCCTAGCCATATGCAAGGGAAGATGCATGCATGTAATGTTTTACCTCCATATATACTAGAATCCACACCTCTGCCTGGCGCCATATTCATCTTTGTATCTGCTATAATGTTTATGTCAGCAATTAGGACAAACAATAAGTATTTGTAGAATGAACTAATAAATGAACTCCTTTGTAACTACAGTACCACGTTGGATACTAAATGCCCAGGGTAACTTGACATTTTAGACTTTTATATTAATATGCATGCACCATCAGAAGCTAAGAAATAATTATTCAACAATGCCATTTATAAAGCCCAGCAAATGGTTCATAAGAAGTACATTTGGTTCATCTACTTAACTGAAGCCTCCACTGGGAATAATTTTGTGTGCTAACACCCTTCTCTCCCTGATATTGCAAGATTCTTTCCCAACTGTAATGTGGTATGTGTTGCTTAGATAAATAATATATCATCATATTTTCAAATGTGAAAAATATTATGTTTAAAGAGATTTAAAACAATTTTTATGGGGCAGCTACCATTAATTTGGCTATACTCTTTGCACATTAAGTGTGAAATCTCTTTTCCTTTCTACACAGTGGGAATAAGTAAATGCTTTGGAATAGGGAGTTATCATGGAGTATGGAGTCTACAGTTCTCAGATGTGTGGGGTTTCTACCAGCATTTTAACCAGAAATTGGTCCTCCAGCTCAAAGTCACATGATAGGGGAGGACCAGCGTTGTTCTGAACTGGGAAAGCCACAGCTATCAGCAAAACAGAAAGCTAGGAAATAAAATTAATGAGCCAGTGGTCTTAAAGCTAATAATGCGATCTTTGGGGCACATAAGGCCTAATCCCCAATGAGGTTGTAGTCAAAGAGAAAGTCAAACCTTTCGAAGCAAATGGGAAGACCAACCTGAAATAGAATTTGCCATGGTCAGCTCAAGCAGCTCAGATGAATTTATTGTATAAAATGCATCAAAAAATGAAGTATAAGACAAAAAATATTTTTCATTCAGCAGTGAATTAAAGACCCCATGTACTATGCATACTCCTAGTCACTTTCCATCATCTACCCTGCAGCTTTTCTTTCAATATAATTAAAGTTATTTGAAATTCACTTTTTTACTGTCTCTCCCCTGTAAAAATGGAGTATAAATGAGAACTGAAGTTTTGCCTCCTGAATCTCTAATTCTAATTCCCATTTATTTTCCAATGCTTTGAAGATGATCATGCACACAGTGGCTACTCATATAAATACATAAATAAAATTGTTGTAAAAATGACTGAAAGGAAAAGACATGAGAATGCATGCAATACAAAAGAATTAGTAGAACAGCAGCTAAGTTCATCCACTTAAAATGTGATCTAAGCAAATAAAATGGCACCCAATCTCAATTATTATTAAAGCAATTAAACAAGAGTTAGGGCTGAGCAGCGGGTTAAAAATGAATATTTGAACGAGAATTTGAGCATCATGGTATGGATTTACAAACATTTAAATACATTGAATAATGCTGTGAAATTTTAAACATTATCTACAGTTCCACCACAGTTGTTAATTACATGAGAAGTTAAAGTTTTATTTCCCTCATACCAGAGTTGAACATGGTTACCATTTTTGGTATGTATGTATATGTATGGGAGGGTGTCAAAAACATGTATACACATTTGCGAACATCATACTTAAAATATGAGTACATTTTTTGGCACCCCTCTGTATTTGTGGACCCTTCTATATGTTCTTAGAAATAGAAGTATGTTGAATGCACTTATCTTTGATCACCATCACTATCTCTACGTCTATGGAACTCTAGTGCTAAGTTCTGTAAGAGCACTAGAAGTCTCCAATGACCTTCTTAAGGTAGTTTCTATATTGTCCCTTTTTACAGAAAGGACGGGAGAAACAATGCTAATTATGGACAATGTACTTCTGTCATTTAACATTACATCTTTGAGACTTCTTTTCTGGTTATGCATTATCCTTGAATTGATAAACTTTTAGGTTTCTCACATCGTATGTTATTAAATATAATTGGTGCAGCTTAGGCTTTTGTATCCTTTTTTCCCATGGTAAACAGATATTTTGAAATGGAATTGATGGTTCAAAGGTTATTTACAATTAAAAATTTTTTTTTTGACTTGGAGTCTTACTCTGTTGCCCAGGCTGGAGTGCAGTGGCATGCTCATAGACACCACAGCCTCCACCTGCTGCACTCAGGTGATCCTTCCGCTTCAGCCTTCCAAGTAGGTGAAACCACCATGCCTGGCTAAGTTTTTGATTTATTATAGAAATGGGTCTCTCCAAGTTGCCCAGGCTGGTCTCGAACCCTTGGGCTCAGACAATCCTCTCACCTCAGCCTCCCAAAGTGCTGAGATTACAGGCACAAGTCACAGCACCAGACATTTTAAAATTGTAATAGATGTCATCATATTATTCTCCAAAATGTTATTCTCCAAAATGTTATTACATAATGTGAATGTGCCCACTGTTCTATATACTTATTGCCATTAGATATGGTCAATCTTTGTAATTATTAATAATTTAAAAGGCAAAATATTATATTATCATACATTACAGGTTATAAAAACATTACATATTGTAATACCCATTGCATAATTTTATATCACATTATTAATTTAAAACATTAGGAATCATTTCACCTGGCTAGTCATTATAATTATTTCTCATAGTCATATTCTATTTTTCTTTTACATGCTTGTATTTTTATTAGGAGTTAAACTCTTAGTTGATTAACTTTACCATTTGTGTTGAAGATATTTTCTTTGTCATTCAACAGTTAATGAGTTTTAATACACTTTTTAAAATGAAAGATCAAGAAAACATACTGTAATTTCCTTTCCCTTTATGGAGTCTAAATTTTCTGTTTGCCTCAGGTAAGTTTCTCCTACTCTATATTTTTTCCTAATATCTTATAAGTTGCTGCTTCCATTTTTTTTTTTTTTTTTTTTTTGAGTTGGAGTCTCACTCTGTCGCCCAGACTGGAGTGCAGTGCTGCTCCCGGTCACCATAGCCTCGATCTGCTGTGCTCCGGCGATCCTTCCTCCTCAGCCTTCCAAGCAGCCGAAATTACAGGCATGCGCTACCATGCCCGGCTGATTTTTTGATTTATTGTAGAGATGAGTTCTCGCTGCCCAGGCAGGTCTCGAACCTGCGGGCTCAGGCAATCCACTCACCTCAGCCTCCCAAAGGCGCGGGATTACAGGCTGAGCCACTAAGCCCGGCTTTCCATTTTTATTTTTAATCTATTTGATGCATATCTCATATAAATATAAAGTTAAAATATAAATAAAATATAAAAATATAAATATAACTTATTTTAATTCAAATGAATATACAATCTGTCACCTAATTTATTGTGCACTTTATCCTTACCCGATGATATAAAATTCACCATCTAACAAATATTAAATTTGCTACATATCTGTAGTTTATTTGATTTGGTCTAATTTTACATTCTATTTTTCTATTATTGTGCCACCATATATTATTTACAATCACTTGGTAGTATTTGGGAAAGGAAATTGACCATTAGAAGACATTTATTATTTCAGAATATTGTAAAGCTATTTTTGTCAAGTTGCAAATTATAATTGATCAAAAACAACCACCAGCAATCCTATTAGAATTCTCAGCAGCAATGGACTAAATGTATAAATTAATTTGGGGAGATTTGATCTCTTAATACTATTAAATCTTCCCATACAGAAACATGAGATGAATTGTTATTATTCAGATCTCACTTTATAGCTTTGCATAAAATTGTTTATATTTCTTCTTATAAGCTGGGTGTCCTTATTAAATGTAAATCTTATTTTATGGTTTTACTGATATTGTTAACAAAATTTTATTCATATTAGCATAACTGTTAATATTATTTTTTAAAGTTATAGATTTTTAAAATGTATCTATGTAGTAGTTATTATCTTGCTTGACTAGTTTTATTTTTAATTGATGCATATTTACTATATATATAATCATCACCATCAAAAAATAACTTGTCTCCTACTTTTCAATATTTATGTTATATTTAACTTTTTCATAAATAAATTAGTTCATTTTTTAAGTATTGACTATAATAGCAATAGAAGAATCTTTATGTTCTTTCTGATTTTATTTGGAATGTCGCCTGCATGACATTACAAATATGATATTAACTATAGATTTATAGGAAATGTATTACATATTAAAATTAGTTTTTATTATAAAAAAGTACAACCTTGTTTTAATTTGAATTATATAGTTGTACTAACATTGACTTATTTTGCCTTTCTTGAAATAAACCCTATTTGGTCAAAAGTTTTTGTCCTTAGACATGCTTCTTATCTAATTTTTTTTTTTATCTCAATTGCTGCATTTATATTCACATGTGAATATTTTTTGGGGGTGCTATGTTTATGAGGTATTGATATTGAGGTTTGCTAGCTATGTAAAACAAACTGGGGAACCTTTTCACTTTAACTTATATTTTGCAATTTCTAAAAAATATAAAAATTATTTTTGATATGAAGGGTAAGTTGAATTGATACCAGCTTTAGTCATTCTTTTACTATATTTTTACTTTTTTCCTCTAGGCACTATGCAGTTGTTCTCCAGGTATGATACTGTACAAGCAACATTAGAATAACCTAGAAGTTTGTTAGAAATGCACATTTTTGCCCTCCCCCTTCTCATCTCAGACCTGCTGAAACAGAAATCCTGAGGGTGGAGGCCAGCAATCTGCATTTTAATGAATTCTTCTGGTAATTGTGACAAAGGATTAAATTTAAGAACCACTGACTTAGATTTGTTGCGCCTTCCTCTTCAGCAAATTTCAACTATTTATATTTGGATGAAAAAATGTTCCATTTCTTCTATATGACAAAGTTTATTGCCATATAAATACAGATGATATACTCATAATTATTTAAATATTTTCCATGGTTGTAGTTATATCTTCAAATTTATTATGCAGTGTATTTATTTTTTCTGTTAAAAAAAGTGCCAGTTTTTTTTGTATTTGATTTACTTTCTTTGGAAAAAAAAGCTTTGCATTTTTTATATCATTAAAAACATTTTTCTAGTTATTTTATTTTTGCCAAATTACATCCTAACTTTTTGATTTGCTTTGTAACTTTTTCCTAGCTCTTTATTAATTTGAATATTTGCTTCTTTTATCATTCTTTAAAGAACAATAAAACCATTCTTGCTATAATTTTTTCTGTTTACAGTTTTGTTGACGCCCTACTGGCTTTTGATATAAACTCTGCATATATTTAACATTTAACTAATGTTATTTTGGTTTTTATTTCCATTATACCTAAAAAATTATTTAGAATAATGCTCACTTAAAATCCTTAAATTTCTTAATATTTTTGTTTTTTGTTTGTATTTTCTGTTCTATTGCATTGTGGTTAAAGGCATTATCATTCAGCGTTTCTACATATTCATTATGCATTATGATATGAAAAAATTCTTAAAGTTAATTTCTGAAATATTGGTTTATATGTTGGTTTATTTCATATATAATTCCTATTGTTTTATATCTTGCTCTTTTACATGTTTGCTATAATCAAATTTCCAAGAAGTTCTTTTTTTATAACTCTTTCTCAAAAAAATTCCTTTTAGATATATTCATTATTTACATTATGTATATCTACATCTTTACATTTCTATATATACACATTTATATATGCGCATATCTATATATGTAGCTACATTTATTCTTTCCATTTTTATATATTTCATTAATATCTATATAACAGATACATAATTTCTGTATATTTCTACTAATAAGAATTTTTACTTTCCATTATATTAATAGGTAATTACTGTATTATTACAGCATTTCCTATAACAAATTTTCTCTCATCGTATCCTTTTATCTACCATTTTAGTATGAATATTAAGTTTCTTCATTTTTTGTGCTTCTAAAAATGAAAGGTAAAATGTCCTGGCTTGCATAATATATAAGAATAGTATAGGTCAGGCACGGTGGCTCACACCTGTCATCCTAGCACTTTGGGAGGCCAAGACAGAAGGATGGCCGAAGCCCAAGTGGTCGAACCTGCAGTGAGCCATGATCGTGCCACTGCACTCCAGCCTGAATGATAAAGTGAGACCCTGACTCAAAAAATAATCCCAAAAGGCAAAGAAAATCAACCAGAATATTTCCCATATAGTTTATCATTTTCTTTTGGATTTCAATATTGATCCAATAATTTTTTAGAAATCTGTTTTAAATTTTTTAATGTTAGGATTTTTAGATCAGTTTTTTATGGACTTCTCAAATGACTGAATTATGCTATTTCCCTTTAAGATTTTTACTTTCTTAAAAAAAAATTCCTCGTGGGCACACCTGTAATTGATTTTAATACATCTATTATGAATGTTCCAGTAAACATACATTCTCTAAGGATGCAAGTTTCTTGATATCTTTTTAAGATCCTCTTGGCCTCTGCAAAAAACCAAGAGGCTTTATCTAGCTGGCTGAATATGAAATTCAACCCACCTGTTCAGTGAGCTCATGACTGGTAGGGACAAGAAAGCCCAAAAATAATCCCGCAGTTTTTGTGGGTTCTTCGGATTTGCTGCCTTTCATTCTTTGGGTCCAGGGCTCCATCTGCTCACCCAACTCACTTGGGTAGAAATCCCTGCAGTTAGTATTTCAGCAAAGACTCCACTTCAGCCAAGGCCTAAGTGCTGCCAGGTGCCCCCGCTCCAATATGAATCTGGAGAGTTGGAGTCATTGAACAAGGCAGATTGTGCTGATGTCTCTCGCTGCTTAGAAGCCTCCAAATATTGCTTGGGAAAGCCAATGGGTACTCCTGAAATGTGAGTTAGTAATGTGCTTTCCATGAGTAACACTATCTAACACCATTACCAATGTACTGATGATATTTTTAGTGTAGAAATTCTCTGTAATACGATAAATTTTGTTAGCATACACGTTTCTTCTCCTCTAAATTACTATAATGTTATGATAGAACACTCCACAAAATCTATTTCTTTTTTGTCAATTTTTTTCACCAAAGACACTGACCAAGTTACTGAAGGTTCTGTCCCTATATGCTATACAATGTTATGCCTCTAAAGTGTTGATTACTTTTTGCCTTCCAATCTTCTTATATTGACTTGTGGGGAGGAAAGACAGGGCAAAGAGTAATCGTGTCCTCATTCTGAACTGAAATTCCTCAATAAACCCTCTGTGGAGGTAGCTGACCTCAAATGCCGTCATTCTCTTTTAAAATGTCCTTAGTTTAGGGCCTTACATCTAGCAAAAAAGCAATCATTTTATGTAACATGTTATTACTTACCATGCTCTCCTTGGAGGCAAGGGCTTTATATTATATAATTTATCTTCAGAAGACCCAATCTGTTTTTGTCATTTGATTTATTTTGTCTAGATCATAAATTTATTAGATTAAACATTTTGCCAAAAGACTTCTAGTCAAGGCATGAAAAAACTTGAAGCATTGAAAAAATGTCGCAGCTGCCTAAACACAATACTGAAGACACTAAGATATCAAATCTTTGGATCTGAGACATTTGTGATCAGAGGTGAGACAGCAGTCATTTTTGAAACTTCGGGATGGCACTTGATCCCACTGGGCACCTGTCCAATTCTGATTTAAGCATCTTCAACTCCCTTTCTTCCCTCCCTCCTTCCCTCCCTCTCTCCCTCCCTCCTTCCCTCTTTCCCTCCTCCCCTCTTTCCTTCCTTCCTTCCTTCCTCTTTCTTTCATCTCCCCACATCCTTTTCTTTTTTATTGTGGTAAGAACACTTAACACGCGATCTACTCTCTCAGTGCACTTATTACATTATTGTTGATTATAGTTATGTTTTACAACAGAACCCTAACAGTTATTCATCTTGCATAACTAAAACTTTGTACCCCTTGACCAATGTCTTCCCACTTCCCCCTCTACCCAGTCTGGGTAGTCATCAGTCCACTCTTCAATTCTATGGATTTGACTACTTTATGTGTCTCATATAAGTGCAATCAGTCACACAGTACTTGTCTGTCTCTGATTAGCTTATTTTATCTGCCACAATGTTCTTAAGGTTCATCTGTGCCATTACATATTTCAGAATTTCCTTCTTTCCAAGACTAAACAATATTAAATTGTATGTATATACCACTTTTTCTTAATCGAAATCTTAAACTGTTGACAGGTACTTATGTTGTTTCTGCATCTTGATTATTGTAAATAGTGTTACAGTGAACATAGAATTGTTAATATTTCTTTAAGATCCTGATTTCAATTTTTTTGGATATATACCCAGAAGTGGGACTGCTGGACTATATGATAGTTCTATTTTTATTTTTTGAGAAACCTCCACATTGTTCGTCATACTGGCTATACCATTTTATATTCCCACCAGCACTATGCAAGGGTCCCATGTTTGCCACATGCTCTCCAACACTTGACTTCATTTGAAAACAGCCATTCCACTGGGCGTGATATGATGTCTAATTGTGGTTTTCATTTACATTTTGCTGATGATTAATGATATTAAGCATTTTTTCATATACCTGTTCATTATTAGAATGTCTTCTTGGAAAAATATCTATTTCAGTTATTTGTTCATTTTGTAATCAGGCTATTATTACTATTAACATTATTACTATCTAGTTGCAGGATTTGCTAATATATTTTGGAGATTAACCTCTGTGATATAGTGAATTTGGTTTTCATCCCTGTTTCTGGCATAACTCTTAAAATCCTTGTACTTCTCAAAGAGATAAGTATCTTTTGGTATGCTAATAAGTTGGCAGTTTTAAATAGTTTCAGGATAGGGGCTGGTCACTGGAAAGACCAAGACAGGACCAAGACTTTCAGCTTCACCCCCAACATCTGGGGAGGAGACATGAGCTGAAGGTAAAGTTGATTACCAACGGCCAATGAGTCAGTCATGTCTACTTAATAGATTTTCCATAAAACCCCAAAAGGACAGAGTCAGAATTCTTCTGAATAGTTGAACATGTTCAGGTTCTTGGGGGATAACAAACCCACAGAGGGTATACAACTTCCCCACCTCTTTCCTCCATGCCTTCTCTCCCTGTGCATTTCTTCATGTATATCCTTTGTAATATCCTTCATAATAGACCAATAAAGGTGTTTCTCTGAGTTCTGTGAACTACTTTAGCAAACTAATGGAACCCAAAAAAGGTGATAAAATATACCCCAAAACCATACAAAATGCAATCCCTGTGGTGAAAATGAGACACACCAAAAACAGACCCCAAGGGTCCAGCAGGATGAAAGGCTGGTTACATAGCCCTGCATTACTAACTGCCACAAAGTTTTCTTTCCTGAACAACCTTGTCAAAATAACTACAGTTGGGAAGTTTTTCAACTAACCATGACAGTTTGATGTCAGTCAGCCAAGTTCCCACTCTACAGTCTTGCCTTGGCTCCAACAGGACAGAGACTGGCCTTACATACACTCTTTCCCGATAACCAGCTGTGGACCTCAACCCAGTTTCAACCAGTTTGTAGGGAGAGAGTGTGCACAGACTTCTTTTTATCTTACAATTCACCTTGTGAGATAAAGAGCCAAATTCCGCCTAATTTTAATATTAAAACCTCACCCCAAAGCAAACAGAATATTTTTTAACGTGCTCGACATACCTCATAAATATATATCTTTCCCGACCCTGCTAAATATGTATGTATGATAGGCGTAAGTACCAACTTCCTCTTCCCTCCTGCAGAGTGCCTACTTTAGTTTTTCCTCGCAATTGTGTTCTCCGATCTCAGATTGTTTCCACTCTGCCACCACTACTGAACATAAAGTTTTTTCCCTTTTTTTATCTGTGGATTTAGGTCTTTTGCTAATAAGGAGGTAATGGGAACTCCAGTGTGTAGCCAGTTAGTCAGAAGCAGGGGAAAAACAACCTGAGGCTTGTGATTGGCCTCAAAGCAGGGGCCAGTCTTGGGGACTAAACCCTCAACATGTGGAATTTGATGCTGTCTCCAGGTAGATAGAATCAGTGTTGAATTGAATCAGAATTTTATCCAGCTGCTATCTGCTACAGAATTGATTGCTTGTTGGTGGAAAGAAATTTTCTACGCATTTGATCACAGAAGTTTTCTGTGTTGTAGGTTGTAGTATGAGAGCAGAGAAATAAAAAATGTTTTTTCTATCCAATCCTTTGTCAGATATATGGCTTGCACATATTTTCTTGCAATATATAGTTAGCGTTTTCACTCTGCTGATTGTCTTTTGCTGTGCAGAAGTTGTTTAGTTTGTTGGAGTCCCACATGTTAACTTTGCTTTTGTTGTCTGTGCTTTTGATATTATAGTCAATAAATCAATGCCAAGGCCAATGTCAAGAAGGGTTATTCCTCTGCTATCTTCCAGAAATTTTACAGTTTTGAGTGTTACATTTAAGATTTTAATCTATTTTTAGTTGATTTTTGTGTATAGGATATCGGCCCAATTTTCTTCTTTTGCATGTGAGCGTATAGTTTGCCCAACACTATTTGTTGAGGAGACTATATTTTTATCATGATGCATTTGAGGCACTCTTGTCAAAGACTTATTGAATATGTTTGCTGATTTATTTCTGGGCTCTCTATTCTGTTCCATTGGTCTATATGTTTGGCTCTATGCTGGTACTATACTGTTTTGATTAGTGTAGCTTTGTGATATATTCTGAAAGTAGAATGTGTATTATCCACAACTTTGCTCAAAATTGCTCTGGTTATTCAAGGTCTTTTGCAGTTGTATATGAATTTTAAGATTCTTTTCTATTTCTGTAAAAATGTCATTGGGCTTCTGATAGAGATTGCATTTAATTTGTAGATTGCTTTGGATATTATGGACATTTTAACAACATTAAGCCTTTCAATCTATGATCATGAGATGGCTTTCCATTTGTCTCATCTAGTTTCTTTCATCAATGTTTTATAATTTCCACTATACAAGTCTTTCCTCCCCTCAGTTTACTCCTAGGCATTTCATTCTTTCTTTTTGGTGCTATTGTAAATGGAGTTATTTTTATAATTTTCATTTCAGATAGTGTGTACAAATAATATACAGAAATGCCACTGATTATTATATGTTTATTTTGTTTTTGTGTCTTTACTAGATTCCTTCATTACTTCTAACCATTTCTTGTTGGGTCTTAAGAGTTTTCTTTATGCAAGAGCATGTCATCTGTAAACACAGGTATATTTACTTGTTTCTTTCTGATATGAATGCTATTTATTTATTTGCCTAATTTTTATGGACATTCATAGGACATTCAATCCTATGTTGAATAGAAGTGGTGTGAGTGGGCGCTCTTTCCATGTTTCTGATCATAGAAGAAAAGCTTTCAGCTTTTCAATGTACTGTATGATGTTAGCTATAGGATTGTCATGTATGACTTTTATTATGCTGAGATACTTCCTTAAATTCCTAGTTTGTTGAGTTTATCATGAAACAATGTTAGATGTTGTCAGTTTTTCTGCATATGCAAGATGGCCATGTGATTTTTATTTTTTATTATGTTGTTGTCCTTATCACATTAGTTGATTTTTATTTGTTGAACTATCCTTGCATACTGGGAATAAATGTCAATTGTTCATGGTGTATTATCCTTTTAATGTGCAATTTTTTCTTGCTAGTATTTTGTTGTGTCTTATTGCATCTATGTTTATCAGAAACATGAGTCTGTAGTTTTCTTATCTTGAGGTGTCTTGGTTTTGGTATCAGAATGATGCTGCCTTTATAAAGTGAGTATGGAAGTGTTTTCTCCTCTTCAATTTTTTGAAAGAATTTGAGAAAGATTGACATTAGTTCTTTAAGTGTTTGTCAGAATTTACAAATGAAACCATTTTGTTCTGGGCTTTACTTAGGATATTTTAAATAACTAATTCAATCTACATACTAGTTATAGGTTTGGTCAGAATTTATATTTCTGCAGGATTTAGTCTTAGTAGGTTGTATTTCTAGAAATTTATTCATTTATTTAAGGTTGTGTAGTTGGTTGGCATATACTTATTTAGAATAGTCCCTTGTAATTTTTTTTTTTTTGTAAATTTTTGTGGCATCAGTTATAATGTTTTTTCTTTCATTCCTGATTTTTCCTGTCTCTTCTTGTATCTTCTTAGTATAGTTAAGGGTCTGTCAATTTTGGTTATTTTTTTTAAACAAAAATCCCCAAGTCTTACTTTTATTATTTTTTTCTGTATCTCTTTTCTATTTCTATTATAGCTCCTTGAAATTTGTTATTTTCTTCTTTTTTCAAACTTTGACCTCACTTTGTTCTTCTTCTACTTTATGATTATAAAATGTTTATTTGAGAGCTATATTCTTTTTTTAATGTAGATGTTCATAGCTATATATTCTTCTTTTTTTTGTTGTTGTTTTGAGTTGGAGTCTCACCCTGTTGCCCAGACTGGAGTGCAGTGGCCGCTCCCGGCCACCGCAGCCTCGACCTGCTGGTCTCTGACGATCCTTCCACCTCAGCCTTCCAAGTAGCTGGAATTACAGGCATGCGCTACCACGCCTGGCTGATTTTTCTGATTTATTATAGAGATGAGGTCTTGCTGCCCAGGCGGGTCTCAAACCTGTGGGCTCAGGCAATCCACTCACCTCAGCCTCCCAAAGGCGCAGGATTACAGGCTGAGCCACTGAGCCCGGCATAATCTTCTTTAGTACTGGTTTTGCTGCAACCTGTAAGTTTTGGTAAGTTGTGTTTTTATTTTTGTTTGTCTTCAGGTATTTTCTAATTTTTCACTTGATTTCTTCTTTGACAAATAGTCATTCAAGAGTATGTTGTTTAATTTCCACACATTTGTGCATTTTCTGTTTTTATTTTACTATTGATTTCTAGTGTTATCACATGAAGTCAGAAAAGCTACTTGATATAATTTTAGTCTTCTTAAATGCTCTGAGACTGATGACTTAACAGAGAAAGCTCTATGTGTGCTTGAAAAGAATGAAAAGACTGTGTATTCTGTGTTGTTGGGTAGAATGCTCTGCATATGTTTGTTAGGTCCATTTGGTCTATATGTTATTCAAAGTCCTCTATTTCCTTATTGGTCTTCTGTCTAGATGTTCTGTTATTATTGAAAATCAGATATTGATGTCACTACTCTTGCTGTACTGTTTCTATTTTTACCTTTATTTCTGTCAAAATTTCTTTTATATATTTTGATCCTCTGATGCTGGGTGCTTAAATTTCTATAATTGCTATATCTTCCTGGTGGATTGGACATATTATGATTTTAAGATATTCTTTTTTGTCTCTTGTGACAGTTTTTGAATAAAACTCTATTTTCTAATATAATTATAGCCACATCTTCTTTTCTTTGATTACTGCCTGCATAGAAGAATTTATTTGAATTCTTTGAATTTCAGCCAATGTGTGTCCTCAAATCTCATGATATTTTCTTCTAGGCAGCATGTAGTTTCTCTTGTTTTTTTAATCCATTCAGCCTCTACATTTTTTGATTGGGAGTTTAATCCATCTGCATTTACAGAAGTTAGTGATAAGGAATGATTTGCTATTATTATTTAATTTGTTGTTTTCTATTAATTGTCCTTTTTTTTTTTTGGTCTGCTTTTTCTCTCTTGCTTTCTTCCTTTGTGTTTAGTTGATTTTTTCTGATATGCTTTGATTCTTTTCTCTTTACTTTTGCATAACTTTTATTTGTATTGTGTGTGTGTCTGTGTGTGTGTGTGTGTGTGTGTGTGTATGTGTGTGTGTGTGTGTGTGTGTGTATGTGTGTGTGTGTGTGTATAGTTTCCTTATGGCTGACATAAAATATCTTACAGTTATAGTGGTCTATTTTAAGGTAATAACAAATTGCATATAAAACCTCTATTTTAACTTATCCTCTTCCCACATTTTATGGTGCTGCTGTTACATTTTACATATCTTTATATTGTTTATGTTTTAATATATTTTAGTTATACTTATTTTTATTACTGTTGTCTTTTAACTTTTGCCCTAGAAATAAAAGTGATTTACCTACCACTATTGCAGTAATACAGTATTCTGTGGTGTTTCTTTATTTACCATAACTAATGAGTTTCACACTTTCTTATGCTATCTTATCGCTGTTTAGCATCCATTTATTTCTACTTGAAGAACTACCATTAGATTTTCTTGTAAGGCACCACTAGTGGTGTTGAACTCCCATCGATTTTGTTGGTTTAGGGAAGTTTTTATCTCTCCTTCATCTTTGAGAGTCAGCTTTGTTTAGTATAATATTCTTGGCTGGCATTATTTTTCTTTTGCACTTTGAATATTCCATCTTAGTCCCTTACAATTTGCAAAGCTTTTTTTAAAAGTCCTCTGATAACTTGATGGAGTTCTCTTATATATGACAAGTTACCTCACTCGTGCAACTTTCTAAATTCTTTCTTTGTTTTTAACTTTGGCGATATGATTACAATGTATCTGGCATGAATTTCCTTAGTTTTATCTTATTGGGTATCCTTGCACTTACTAGATACTGATGTCTATTGTATTCCTTAGAATAACCTTCCAAGCACCTTCAATACATGACAGTAGCTGTGTGGACAGTGGCCTTTTATGCCATTCATCCTCACTCTCCGTCTTTATGCTCCAGGCACATTGGCCTAGGAGGTCTTTGAAGACACAAAGTTCTTTCTCATCTCAAGTCTTTCATAGACAGTTATACCTGCCTGATATGACAGTTGCATCTCTTTGGTGTCCAGCTCATTTATGTATATTCTTCAGATCTCTTTTTAAAAGCATCTTCATTATATAAGACTTTCCTGACTATCAGATCTAAAGTTGATGTCCCTCATGGTAGCTTTTGCTTTCTTTCACAGCATTTATCACAATTTTCAAAAATTTTGCACTTATGCAATGATTTTTTTATAATGCTCCCTTGTATTCTTAAACTCCAAATTATAATAATGTGGTGATCTGTACTTTTAATTCACTCTCATAACCCTAACACCTGGAAAAAAGGGCTTAATTTTCTTTCTTTCTTTTTGAGTTGAAGTCTCACTCTATTGCCAAGGCAACAGGCTGGAGTGCAATGGCATGCTCATGGCCACCGCAGCCTGGACCTACTGGGCTTAGGTGATCCTTCTGCCTCAGCCTTCCAAGTAGCTGGAACCACAGGTGCGCGCTACCTCACCTGGCTAATTTTTTTGATTTAATTAGAGAAGAGGTCTCACCAGGTCTGCTTCCCGATGTGCTAGGGTTACTTACAGGTGTAGGCCACCATGCTGCATTATTTTCTTATTTATTAAATGAATGAAAATCAACCATAAATATAATTTTAATGGCATATGTGAATGTGGTGGTGATGCCATGGGTAGAAAGTTTTCTTCTTGTAATCTTGGAGATTATCTATGGTTGGCTTTGCTTCTAACATCTAGCTGTTCAGCATCTGATAATAGTCATCTCTACCTTTACTATCTTGTAAACTTTAGTGAAAACATAAACTTATTCTATCATGTCCATTGTCAATTCCCAAACAGTAGCTGGCACATGATAGGTACTAAATAAATATGCTCTTATTGTTGGACTGCCACTACAGAAGAATATATGTTTTTAGACTTAATTATTATTCCATTTTCAATAGTTGTGGCTAAATTGAAAAAAGTATTATAAGGAAGGAGCTGAAAAAGTGTTTGATCAATTGATCATTCTCTTTTTTCCCCCCCCTAGAAAGAAAGAATTCATTCCCTTAGTTTTCTTACAATTAGGTGAAGGCAAGTAATTGAGATCCAGTCAATGAGTTATGAGTAGAAACAATTAAACAACATCAACACTCCAATACTACACTTTATTTTGTCATGCAGTTGTTGAATAGAGTTCTGTGTATCTGGAAGAGAGTGAAGCTACAAGATGGAAGTGACGTTATTGTCACTTATTGACAATGGAGGAGATCTGTCCCCAATTATCAAGACATCCTGATCTGTCATGTGAAGGAGAATTGATTTTTGTTCATTGCCAGACCACTGATACTTTGGGGTTGTTAGTGCCAGCAGTTAATTCTCTCTGACTAATATAAAGTATATATCACAGTGACTGCAAAGATGACATATATCTACATATTACTGACTTTCGATTTCCTAAAAATTTGAGGTAAGGTTCTTTGTAGATTGCAGAGCGCTTGCCTTAAATGAAGAGCCATAGTTGAAATAATGAAAACAGTACCGACAGCGGAGTCAAACTTTGAGATCACATTGTAACTAAATAGCACATGGGTTGCTACAGACCATTTAAAATACAAATTATGCGCCTATCTTAAGCTTTTTCATGCTGGTGATAGCATAAAGTTGAGATGTACTCCCAACCTTCTGATAATTTAACACCACAATTTTTTATATATTCGGAAGCTTGAGATAGATAATTTATCTCATTTCATTATTTTTGTAGACTTACCAATTGGGGAAGATGAATACAAGTTGCTGGGAAGGAGGTGATCTTGTTGAAAGACATTCAAAGCATGAATTCTCTAGAAGATCTGTTGCTCTGACTGTGCCCACTAAATGTTGAGCCTTTGTCTAACTGAGGCAGTAGTAAATCTTTTAGGGAGATGCCTTCTCTTATCACTTCCCTGCTTCTGAGGTTTATGCTCAAAGGAAAGGATCCTTCAAAAGAAAAGTCATTCAGCCGGGCTCGGTGGCTCAGCCTGTAATCCCGCGCCTTTGGGAGGTTGAGGTGAGTAGATTGCCTGAGCCCGCGGGTTCGAGACCCGCCTGGGCAGCGAGACCTCATCTCTACAATAAATCAAAAAATCAGCCGGGCGTGGTAGCACATGCCTGTAATTCCGGCTACTCGGAAGGCTGAGGAGGAAGGATCGCCGGAGCCCAGCAGGTCGAGGCTGCGGTGGCCGGGAGCGGCCACTGCACTCCAGTCTGGGCCACCGAGTGAGACTCCAACTCAAAAAAAAAAAAAAAAAGAAAGAAAAATCATTCAAAATCTACCATGTTTGCTTAAGTAGCTCTGATCTGTCTTAAAATCATACATGTATTCTATTACCTATTATTTTATTAGGTCATAAACTTTGTCTTTAAATTTAGTTTTTTAACTAAATCTGTATCTGACATTCACTATATAATGAGGTAGAATTCTAACAATTTTTTTCTTGATAGAATTTAGTTTTTGAACATTATCAACACTGTCCAGTAAATTTTTGCACCATCCATATACTAAGTTCTAATATGTATTCCCTACATTCCCATTGATTTATTCATTGGTCTTTTCATAGCACCGTTTTGTTATGAGTATCTTGTCCAACTACAGTATGTCAAATTTGGTAAAAACAAAAAATATCTTTTTTCCTTATTATTAAAAATGGACTTCTTAGTTACCATGTTATGTATATTTTAAAATAAGTTTGTCATAAGTTCTAGTTCTACTCATTATAGATTAATGATTCATTGTAAATTAATGTATTAATTAATTTGCACATTACATCAAGCAATCTCATATAAGAATAGAAAATGTCTCCATTTTGTGTCTCTGCAGAGAGTTTTAATATTTTCCATATATAGGTCATGTATATTCTTTCAAAATTCCTAGAAACTTTTGAATTTTTGTTACTATTTTCTTTGTGAATGCATTAATTCTTGCTGATGTAATGAAATTACATTGAATATTTAAGTTGATTTTCTATTTAGCAACTTTGTTTTACTCTCATATTAGTCATAGTATATTGTGACATCTATATTTTTTAATAGGAATAGACATATAAATATATAGTTCTCATTATTTTATTACTTTTGTGTTCTTTTTCTCTTTTTCATTCTGTACTGTTTACTTGTGATTCTCCTTGCAATATTTTTGTAACATCAATTTTGTGATAGGTCTGAATACCTTTCTTCAATAATCTAGTTTTTGGTTTTATTAAAATTCTGTATTTTTGTTGTTTTTATTCTCTCCCATTTTCTGTTATTTCTATTACAGCTTTCCTTTTCAAATTTTAGGGTTATTATTCTTTCTTCTTTCCAATATCTTGCATTTTTGTCTTTAAATACACTTAAGCCTTGGTCACCTTGAACAATGTGGGAGTTAGGGGTACAGACCTCTTATGTCATCAAAAATTGAGTATAATTTTTGACTCCCCAAAATCTTAACAATGAATAGCTGACTGTTGACAGGAAGCCTTACTCATAATATAAAGTTGATTATCACATATTTTGTATGCTCTATATATTACATATTGTATTCTAACAATAAAGTAAGTTAGAAAAAGGAAATGCTATTAAGAAAATCCTAAGGGAGAGCAAATGTATTTACTAGTCATTAAGTGGAAGTGGATCATCATAAAGGAGTTCATCCCTTTCATCTTTACATTTGGTAGACTGAGAAGGAGGGAGAAGAGACGAAGATGGTCTGGTTGTCTCAGGGGTAGCAGAGGTAGAAGAGGTGGAGAAGGTAAAATGTTATACTTCATGTAACTTATATTAAAAAAAGACACCTATTAGTCTTTTTTATTTTTAAAAAAAGCCTATAATTGCACTATCAGTGCAATTCAAACCTGTGTTGTTTAAGGGTCTACCGTATTTCTGATTTCTAACAACAGGGTTTCTCAACCTTGACACTACTGACATTTTGAGCTGTATGATTCTTTTTTTTTTTTTTTTTTTTGAGTTAGAGTCTCACTCTGCCACCCAGACTGGAGTGCAGTGGCCGCTCCCGGCCACCGCAGCCTCGACCTGCTGGGCTCCGGCGATCCTTCCACCTCAGCCTTCCCAGTAGCCGGAATTACAGGCATGCGCTACCATGCCCGGCTGATTTTTTGATTTATTGTAGAGATGAGGTCTCGCTGCCCAGGCGGGTCTCAAACCCGCGGACTCAGGCAATCCACTCACCTCAGCCTCCCAAAGGCGCGGGATTACAGTCTGAGCCACCGAGCCCGGCTAGAGCTGTATAATTCTTCCTGTGTGTTTAAGGGGTTGTCCTATGCACTCAGGGATTTAGCAGCATCCCTAATCTTTAACCACTAATTACCAACAGCAACCCTGCCTTAGTCATGACAATCAAATGTGTGTCCAAATGTCCCCTTGGAGGAGGGGAAATTATCTGTTGGGAACCACTGGAAATTGGCCAAAGGCATATGACAAATTGAGAAATATCTATTTAAGAAAAAAACTGCTGAATCTCAGAAAATAACTCTTCTAATTTGTGGTGTTTCAGCCTTAGGCTGCCTCCTTTGTCTCTAACTCCTTGGGTGCTGGAGTTGGATCCAAGTAGAACAAGCTAGGAAAACAGGCAGCTTCACAGTCAGTGGAGCTGACTTGATTTGGAATGGAACCAGAAAATCTTTATGATCTTGTAGTGATCTCTGTAACAAATGAACATGGAGGACCCATGTCACAGCTTCTCAGTGTTTTGAGAAGAATGAGGGAAAACAACCAACCAGCAGATTAGTCAGTCATTTAACTGGAAACTTGGGGATGAGGCAGTCAAAATGAGCTGTGATAAACTGCTACCTATTCCTAGCTGCCTGAAAGACTGTATGAATACATAAGGCTACACTCATGCTCAGAAGAGACAAAAGAAGGTCCTAGTTAGCTACACATCTTGATTAAGTGACAGGCTTTGTACCTGGGCAAAAGAGACAAAAGAAAGGCCAGAATATATTAAAAGCCGAAGCTGACATATAATCGTCTGAACTTTGAACGTGTTTCCCACTGAACACATGTATCAAATGCCAAAGGGGAGAAGACTTACTACCTCCAAGTGTTTGAGTACAATGTCTGGCCAATCATGCTTACACAAGAATGATCTCTAGAAAACTAGTATTAAAATAAAAGAATAATACAAAAAAATAAAATTGAAGCATCAGTTTCCAAACACCACATGGGAAAAAAAGCTCCACAGGCAAGACACTAAACAAACATAGGAATAATGGTAACCTTTGTGGGATAATGCAAATCCAGAGTTGGTAAATTATATACAATTTCCTGTTCCCAACACAGTATTAGGAGATATGCAAAGGAAAATAAAAGTGTTCCACACATCTAGGAAAGAACAAAAAAGCAACCAAACAAACAAGGTTTCTGATGGGGCTGAGATGTTTGACTTACCAGAGACTTCAAAACAGCTATAAAGAATTAATAGGACTAAAATAAACCATATTTAAAGAGTAAAGTATAGCAACAATGACTCTTTAGATAGAAAATATTAAAGATATAAAAATGAGTAAAAAAAAAGAACCAAATGTAAATTCTGGAGTTAAAATCTGTAGTAACCAAAACAGACAAAAAAGACTTAAGAAAGTGGCATCATTCATAATATTCGCAGGCTGGAAACAATCCAATTGTTTATCACTTGGTGAAAGGATAAACAATATGTGATGCAAGCATGTAATAGAAGCCTACTAGGTAATAAAAAGAACAGTAATCACACAGTTCAAGTGGGTGAACCTCAAAAACATGCTATGAGAAAGAGTCCAGATGCAAAGGTTCATATATTTTGTGATTTTTTTCTTTTGTAATATATATAGAAGGTCCATAAAGGCAAATCAGTGGCAGAAAGCAGGTTATTTGTTGCCTGGAAATGGGAAAAGGAGCCAAGATTGACTAACAATAGGCATAAAGGTTCTTGTTTGGGAGATTACAATGTTCTAAAGTTGAATTAATTTATTATACTCATTAAAAGGTACATTTAGAATGAGTGGACTAGATTGTGTAAGCCATACACTATTAAACCTGTCAAAAATACTGTTTCCATGCCAATGGGAATAGCAGAACTTCTGTGGGTCAAGATGCATTACATTTCTCTTGCAAGTAATAATAATTATCACAGTATTATTAACTGTTGTATATTTAGCCTTTATTATGGACCACTCCATGAGAGTCTTTAAATGTGTCATCATATTATTTGTAACTCCATAAGAGAGGAAGTAATAACCAGCATGGCACAGATAAATAATAAACACTAAGATGAACTATTTTTCTCAAGAACTTGATAGCTTGACACTTAAGTTCATTAACCCAACCAATCCTTTTTAATACTCTATTAGTCTTTTTTTCACTGTACTTGTGTTTGTGTGTGGGTGTATGTGTGTGTGTGTGAAAGAGAGAGAGAGAGAGAGAGAGAGAGAGACAGAGAGAAAGATGTAACATGTCATAAAATTAGCATTGAGTAACATACATTAAATGGAATGGAATGTTATAGATAATGTATTTTTAGGCTTCATAATTATTGACTAAGTATATATATATAATCACTGTTAAAATTATTAATTCCTTAAGGACTAAAATTTCAATAACTCTTTCAACTGCCTAATGATATTTTACTTTTAGTATGAGATTCTAAAATAAATGAACAGTCACCTGAGAATAATAGCAGTATTTTTGTAGACTTTTTAGAGATTTTTAGTATGTCATAATGATAATATAACATGAATTACAAAGTAAGGCAAAATTTGATGCAATGTTTTCACATTTTCAATAATATGATGCCTTATCTTATACTCTAAAACTTTTAAGTATACTAAGCCATTCTAAGCTTCATTTTTGTAACATAAATGATCAAACCAAATCAAAAAAATATAATTTTCTTTCCTTTGTTTGAAACATAAAAAGTATAAATTGTTGATATTTTCATTTTAAATGCATTTATAAACAATAATAATAATTGTTCATTAGAAGAGGTGTTTTGCTGATGCAAAGATAAAATAAATTGTTTGTAATCAGTAAATTTTCATAGTGTATAAGTTTTCATATGGTAATTATCTGGGACAGGTGCAAAGATAAAACTTAGTGGAAAATCTTACCACGCCAATGGAAAAGTAATTATTGATGATACTGTAAGGCACTGGGTCTCCCTTCTCATCTTTGTCATTAGGAATGACTTCAAACTTCCACCTGTCCAACATGATTTCTGTGCTGTTTTCAATGTCTTTTAGAATTTTCATCAGATTCTCACCTTCATAACCTAAAGGAAAAAAATTATTTTGAGAGAAATATCTAACCAAATAACAAAAGTTGTATTTATATGTTTATGCATCTGTATTATTCTAAAGCTAAGTAATGCATTTAAAGCAAGTTCTAACACCAAATAGTTCACTATAATCTTATTGTATTAATATAAAAATTTAATTCTTAACTTTAATGTAATACACATTGTATTTTTCACTTATGGTACTAATTCTCAGTATATACAACTGCCAGGTGAACATTTCCATTGCATACCCCCCAAAAACTTTGAATCAATAAATTCAAAATGGAATTAGCTGTCTGATTCCATATATCTCTACTCTGCATTGTTCTCCACCTCTGTCTTGATGCCAAAAACCTGAATGCTGTTGTAGATTTCTTCCTCGCCATCACTCCCTTCCCCACGTTTCCCTCTAGTGATACAGAACAACTTTCTATTTAAGTAAAAGGTCCTACTCTGTTTAATTTTATTTCATTTTATTTCTTATTCCATCTTTCAGCGTACTTCTTTTCTCATTGGCTGGCTTGTATCTATTTCCTTGGCATGATTTTAAATTCACTAACACTTCTGCCAGGCATGGTGGTTTGGACTTTTAATCTCAGTTACAAGAGAGGCTAAGACAGGAGGATCACTTGAACCCAGGGGTTCAAGGCCACAGTGAGCTATGATCACATCACTGCATTCCAACCCAAGCCACAGAGCAAGACCTCATCTCAAATAAATAAATAAAAATAACAAAATAAATAACTTCTCCAACACTTCTGTCTGGAAGTCATCCTTTCAAAATAACAGATCAGATTCCTCTCCTATGCAGTCCCACAACAGAGTTCTCAAAAACAGCCCCATCCCAAAACTAGTAAACTGCATGAGGGTTATTTGTGTTTTTCTCGCTATAGATTCCTCTTGCCAGAACTGCCATATATACTATAGATGGTCAAATGGCCTGAAAACAAATGTATTGCTAATAATACATTTTCTCTTAAATGTATCTGTAGGTATATAACATGATAGTTATCTCTGTAGCCTTATCCTGGCTGTGTTACTCTTTTCGTTTCTTAACCGCCCTCAGTTTTAATTTCCTTTCCCTTAAAACCTTTGGTTTGTTTTGAGGATTGAGATAATGCATAAAAGGTCTCAGTACATGAGGTCTAAAATATAGAGAATAGAAAGTGCTCAACAATAGGACACTACTGATGATAACATCAGAATCTGAAATACTGTAAGAGGTTAAATAATCTCCCCCTTCTCTCTCTCTCTCTTTCTCTCTCTCTCTCTCACACACACACATTCCTAAAATGATATTCTGAGTTGAAACAAAAATTTTGTATTTTTTCTATGTCCAGCTTTTGGTTTGTAACTTAATAATTTATTTGTTGAGCAAGGAAATGCCAGAACCTACAAACCCTCATTAGAGCTATTAGTGTACACTATTAGATACTGAGCTACTGGATATGCTCACTGAATTAAATGAAAAAAAGGATAGCTACTCTCATATGCCAACATTCCCTAGAGAAGAATTAATTACATTTAAAGTGTATTTATTTATGTATTTATTTTGAGTCTGGGTCTTACTCTGTTACCCAGGATGGAGTGCAGTGGCACAATCACGACTCACCACGACCTTGATCTCCTGGGATCAGGTGACCCTTCTGCCTCAGCATCCCAAGTAGTTGAAGCTATAGTTATGCACCACCACGCCTAGTTAATATTTTATATTTTTGTAGAGATATGGTCTTGCTAAGTTGTCCTGGCTGGTCTTGAACTCCTGGACTCAAACAATCCTTTTGCCTCAGTCTCCCAAAATGCTGGAATTACAAGAGTGAGCCACCACACCTGGGCAAGGTGAATTTACTCAATTAAGTATTAGAAGTAAAAGCCCCCAGAAACTAGAAGAAATACCTCTTTGGTAGCCTATCATTACTTCTTACTTTATACAGGTTTAAAAAATAATATTCCACTATTTAATACATACAGCAAAAAGTATAATAAACAATAACTACATAGATACTAAAATTTAGAGCATCAAATATGATTTCAAAAGATAGCATATATTTTATAGTATAATTTAAAAATACAATTATTAATAATATACATATAATTGTACTCAGTGGCAAACATTGAATGGTTTAAGCTGCAAGACTAAAATAATTATATTTACTTACATTTCAGAAGCTTCCTCCTAGTTCTACCTTATTCTCAATGCTTAATATACTCCTAAATTTTATTTGTTTTAAGAAGTGTAAGTAGCCGGGCTCGGTGGCTCAGCCTATAATCCCGTGCCTTGGGAGGCTGAGGTGAGTGGATTGCCTGAGCCCGCAGGTTCGAGACCCACCTGGGTAACTTGGTGAGACCGCAACTTTACAATAGATCAAAAAAAATTAGCCAGGTGTGGTAGCACGCGCCTGTAGTTCCAGCTACTTGGAACTCTGAGGCAGAAGGATCGCTGGAGCCCAGCAGGTCGAGGCTGCAATGGCCGGGAGTGGCCACTGCACTCCTGTCTGGGCGACAGAGTGAGACTCCAACTCAAAAAAAAAAAAAAAAAAAAAGTTTAAGTAATAGCTCCCCCAAATAAATTATATATATATATATATATATATATATATATATATGCATTACTAAATTAAATTGAAACCACTTAAATATATTCACCTATTTTCAAATTCTGCTCATGTTTCAGAATAAATATAATAACTTTTAGACATAAATAAATTTGCATATTATAAGTATAACATAATATAGATGTAGTGTGTGTATGCATATGCATATACTTAAACAGCAGAAGCATGAGTAAACAATACTTTAAATAAAATACTGAATTTGTGTTTGGCCATTTCTCAGGTTAATCGCATCACTTTCAACACAACACTAATACAATGTAGGAACAGCAGGTAAGAAGTAAAGAACATGACAGGAAAGAACTCAGTGAAAATTAATTACCACCCCTAGGCTGGAGTAGGGTCACTCAGCTTAAAATCCTTAACACTGGATATGTTTACAGCAATTTTTTGTGACTAAATATGAACTGGTTTTAATCAGTCTTCCAGATAAGAAAAAATGGAGCTGGGCTCAGTGGCTCAGCCTGTAATCCTAGCACTTGGGGAAGCTGAGGTGAGTGGATTGCCTGAGCCCGCGGGTTCAAGACCCGCCTGGGCAACTTGGCGAGACCTCATCTCTACAATAAGTCAAAAATCAGCCGGGCATGGTAGTGCGCGCCTGTAGTTCCAGCTACTTGGAAGGCTGAGGCAGAAGGATCGCCGGAGCCCAGCAGGTCGAGGCTGTGGTGGCCGGGAGTGGCCACTGCACTCCAGTCTGGGTGACAGAGTGAGACTCTGTTGGAACTCAAAAAAAAAAGAAAGAAAAAAGAAAAAATGGAAAGAAACAATAAGTAAATCTATTTTGAGAATTACAACATCTGCAGTTCAGGAGTGATTCACACTCATGAATTCCAAACTGCAGCCCACCATTTAATAAATATCTATTCACCTATGCCTGAGTTGGTTAAATAGTCATACATAGCTATTATTAGTATTCCTACACTCAAGAAGATCACATTTTTTAAGAAGAAAAATCAAACACACTAAATATGCGAGCAAAAGTTTATTTACAAAAAAGAATGATGCTATTTTATTTTCATTATTTAGCCTATAATCAATCTAGGCTAAGATACAAAATAAAAATGTAATTAATATTAATTTTCCCTTTAATGATATGATGTCATAACGACTGAATTCATCTAAAAAGTCATAGAGATTTTTACAAAAGAAAATCACATAAAGAAAAGCAACAACAAATCTGTGTGAGAGTGTGCTCCATTTACAACCACCACTTGCCTCCTTAGTTTACACAAACACAATTGTGCTTGTAATAATCTCCAAATGTTTGTTGAAGAGACTAACAACTGCCAGAACATTGCAAACAGAATGCCAGTTGAACATTTTTCAAAAGCCCTACAAAAGCCTACATTCTTACAGGGTTTACTTTGTCTAAAATATAGAAATATATTTTGATAAAAAAGAGGCTTCGAGTCAATATATTCCCCTGATCTTAAGTCAGTCAAATGATTCCTGGTTGAATAAGGTACTTTCTTTTACAAATATCATGCACCATAAGAATTACTACTATCCTCCAAAGTGCTCAGCACACACTGTGGAAAAGCAGTTTATTAGTTCGGCACAAGAATCTGTGAGGTAGACACTGGCATCTTGAAATTCTGGTGAAGAATCTGAAGCACACAGTTGCTAAGCGACTTGTTGGAAGTTACACAAACAGCAAGAAATAATCCCCTTCAAGCAAATGAATTCGCCATTTCCCCAGTTGCTCGACTTGAGCATCTTGATATCTTGCTTTGCCCCAAACCAATTCACTGACAAATTCCATACACCTAAGCCCTAAATGCAACTAGAGCCTGTCAACTTGCCTCATCTTCATCACCCATACCTTCGTGCAGTCATTTTACTATCTAATTAGGAAAACAAGTGTAGAAGTTCTCATTTGGAAAGCTATAGTTCTCCATGATTTCACATTTTCTGACCAGTTTATTTTCCACTGAAATTTCTCTATTTTTAAAAACATGTCAGAAGGCCCAGGTGGTTCTGCCTCAGTCTCTGTGACCCTATGACATTCAGATACTGAGAAATCTACCAGAGATTTGGAAAGGCATGACCCTTTTATGGCTATCTATCACTTTGCACTAGATAAGAGTGAATTGGTCCAAACTGAAGTGGCAAGAAAAAGAACTAGTGACATTGATGCAGAATCAATAACATCTGGAGTTGTGATGCATGTATCTCTGGCAGACTCAGAAGGTCCAAAGAGGTTACTTGCTATATCTGAACTGTCTTCAAAATACCTTTAGAAAACTGTTGTGAACACAGTCTTCAGCACCAGGTTGGGCACTGGCAGTGGGGACCACAGAGAAAATACTCCAGAGGAACTAGTTGCCGAGTCCCAGTGAAGGACAAGATGCAGAGACATCCCTACCACATGTGTCCTGGTAACCAGGCAGACACAAGCTTCGGCCAGCCCACGTTAAGAACATGCTACTCCCTAAGACTGAAGGGTGAATTCAACACCTCTCTGAGGCTGATCACTATTAACCCAAAGAGGATACCTCAGGTGCAGTATACCCAGAGGGACAGGCCTGCCAAAGAGACCCAGGCACTCCATTCCCCTAACTGAAACTTTTGGAGTCTATAGCTGAAACCAGAAATGAAGAACCCAGCCTGCAGTGCATGAGTAAGGATATGTTTCAAAATGACTCAGCTTCCTTTTGTCAGCAATTTGCGAGCCAGGAGGGGAGAGTCCTGATTAGCACACATGGAGAGGGCTGAACACAGGTGAATCAGTTGGGGACAGTTCGCAGCCTCTCCCCAACCACACGGTGTGCAGGGGGACAGATCTAGAGGTAGGAACCTCCTCCCCTCTGCTGTGAAGAAAGAGCAGTGGTGCTTGGATCACACCTTCAAGGACCCTCAAAGTGTCAGAAATGGCCAAAAGAGAGTGATCAAGGATTGCAAAAGTTTTTAATTTTTAATTTATTTCCCCTGCTCTTTCTATATAGTTTGCAGAAAGTGTATATTTTCATTATGCTTTATTCCTTCTCGGTCTTTTTCTTTCACATAAGGGTGAGTGTGAAAATCTCCTAATACTGTCAGTTGTAATTTTTCTGTTTTCTCTTTTTTACTGGTTTGTCTATCTGTTTGTTGGCTTGTTTGTTTTTCTTCTCTTCTTCATTCTCTTCATAGTCCTTTCTTCTCCCTTCTCTCTTTCTTAGTTTCTTTCCTTTCCCTTATGTTATTTTGAACCCAGATTGACTGTTCCCAGACCACAAATGCAAAGATCAATGAATGGTTGAAAAAGATGAATAAGAACCAAGAAAGGCAAGACAAAAACATGAAAGAATTAATTACAGAGATGCAAGCTATGAAAGAATTCCCTACCCAGCTAAACTAAGCTTCATAAGTGATGGAGAATTAAAATCCTTCCCAGACACTTAATCCCTAAGAGTTTATGTTGTCTCAAGACCAGTTCTACAACATTCAAATAAGAAAGCATCAAGCACAGAAGAAAGAAAAAACAGAATGACCATTATCTTCCCAAGAATACAGGAAAACAGACAACACAGCATGCAGTGTGACTACAAAATTGAAAACACACACTTATCAAATCAAAATTCAGAAGAAAAACAACAATTAAATAAATAACAACAACAAAGCTCTTTAAATGTGTCACGACAAGAATAAACTCTCATATCTCAATAAACAGCCTGAATGTGAATGGACTAATACACCACTGAAAAGACATAAAAAGGCAAACGAAATCTAAAAAGAAAAAAAAAAACAAAAACACAACCCAACAATTTACTGCATCCAGAAGACACATCTCACCAGATGGACACTCACAGACTTAAAGTTAGAGAATGGATAACATATTTTCAGATGAACGGAACACAAAAAGAAGCAGAAGTTGCAATCTTAATGTCAGACAAAACAACCTTTAAGCTATCAAAATTTTAAAAGATACAGAAGGACACCACATAATGATAAAAGGTTCAATTCATCAACAAGAAATATCCATCCTAAACATATATGCGCCCAACACAGGAGCACCAACTTGTATAAAGTAGCTACTAAATAAACTAAAAAAAGATATTGACTCTAATACTATCCTAGCTTGGGACTTAAATACTCCATTAACAACCCCAGATAGATCATCAAGACAAAAAAATCAACAAGAAGATCTGGAATCTCAACTTGATGCTTGACCAAATGGACTTAATAGATACCTACAGAACACTCCAGCCAACAACTACAGAATATACATTCTACTCATCACCTCATGGAATATACACCACGATCAACCACTTCCTTGGCCATAAATCAAGCATAAGCAAATTTTATAAGATTGAAATACTGCCATGCACCTTCTCAGACCACAGTGGGATAAAAATAAATATCAACTTCAACAAAATTTCCCCAAAACCCACCAAGGTATGGACACTAAACAGCATGATGTTGAACAACCCCTGGGTCAACACAGACATTAAAAGATTCCTGGAAACAAATAGTATGGCCAATTTGAGATTCCTAAAAGATCTAAAAATCAACCTTTCATATGACTGCACAATCCCCCTACTGGGAATATACCCGGAGAAACTCAAATCACTCTATGAAAAGGATACCTGCACATGCATGTTTATTGCAGTACCATTCACAATAGCAAAAACATGGAACCAACTATGCTGCCCATCGAAAGAAGACTAGATTAAAAAAATGTGGTACATATACATGATAGAACATTACGTAGTCACAAAGAAGGACAAAATTATGAACTTCACAGCAACTTGGATGTATTTAGAGTCTATAATACTGAGTGATCTAATACAGAAACAAAGAATTGAGTGTCACACGATCTCACTCATAAGCAGACCTTAAACAATGATCATAATACTATAAGAAAAAGAAGATTGGCAGTAAAGGCAAACTGACAGGGGATGGAGGCAGGATTGGCAGTAGTAGAAACTGCCAGGGGAAGTATATAGGCATCAACAAGGGTGCCGATATAATGAACATTTGTGTACCTAACCCTGAATTGTACCTCAAATCTTTAAAATAAAATTTTAAAAAATTAAAAAGGAAATAAAGACACATCTTACCAAAACCTCCAACCATAAAAAGAGTACTAAGAGGGGAATTTTTAACTCACCAACATTAAGAAAATAGAAAGATCACAAAGTAACAGCCTAACAAATCACCTAAGGGAGCTGGAAAGACAAGACCACCAAAACCATAACTCACCAGAAGAATGCAGATCACCAAAGTAAGAGCCCAAATATGGGAAATAGAGGACAAAAATATCATTAAAAAAGATCAATGAAACAAAAAACTGGTTCTTTGAAAGGATAAACAAGTTTGAGGAACTCCTAGCCAGACTGACCAAGAAAATGAAAGAAAAACCCCAAACACAGTCAGAAATGTAAAAGATCAAGTCACAACTGACCCTGAAGAAATACAAAAGATTACCCAAGATTACTACGCACACCTGTATGGAAACAAACTTGAAAACCTAAATGAAATGGAAGGCTTTCTGACATCACACAACCTCCCAAGGTTGAAACAAGAAGAAATTCAGACCCTAAATAGACCAATAACAACCCAGGAAACCGACTTCTTCATAAGAAATATACCTATAAAAATGAAGCCTTGGACCAGATGACTTTCCAGCAAAATTCTCCAAAACATACAAGGAGGAGGTGATACCAATCCTATTGAAAGTATCCCAGGCAATTGAGAAAGCTAGAACTCTCCTCAAATCATTTTATGAAGCTAACATCACACTGATACCCAAACAGGGCAAAGACTCAACAAAGAAAGAAAACTACAGGCCAATATCCCTAATAAACATAGATGCAAAAATTCTCAACAAGATTCTAGCAAATTGTATTAAACAACACATCTCAAAAAACATCCACCATAACCAAGTTGACTTTATCCCTGGGAAGCAGGGCTGGTTGAGCATTCACAAGACTATAAATGTAATTAAATACAACAGATCTAAAAGCAAGAACCACATGATTATATCATTAGATGCAGAAAAAGCTTTCAAGAAAAATCTAACATCGTGCCTTGACTAAAAAAAAAAAAAAAAAACCTTAAATACCTAGGCATAGAGGGAACATACTTCAAAATACTAAGAGCCATCTACAATAAAACCACAGCCAACATGCTGCTAATTGGACAGAAAATGGAATTATTTCCCTTGAAAACCAGAACGAGATATCACCTTACCTGTTCAACATAGTGTTGGAAGTCCTTGCTACAGCAATCAGACAAGAGAAGAAAATCAGGAGTAACCAAATAAGGAAAGAGGAGGTTATCTCTTTTTGCTGATGATATGATCTTACATGTTGAAAATCCAAGAGAATCTTGGGTCCAAAACCTCCTTGCACTGATAAAGGACTTTGGCAAAGTCTCAGGGTACAAAGTAAACATGCAAAGGAGGGTCACATTCTTATACACAAACAACAAACAGACAGAGAACCAAATAAAAAGCCCAATCCCGATCACAATGGCCATGCACACACAAAAGCACAAGAAATATCTTAGCATCTTCCTAACCAGAGAGGTGAAAGACCTTTACAATGAAAACTACAAACACTGCTCCAAGAAATCAAAGAAGCCACAAACAAATGGAAAAATATACTATGCTCGTGAATTGGAAGAATCAACATTGTTAAGATGTCCATGCTACCCAAGGCAATCTACAGATCCAACACAACACTAATTAAATTACCAATATCATTCTTCTCAGATCTGGAAATGACAATACAGAAAGTCATATGGAAACATAAAAGAACATGAATAGCCAAAATAATATTTAACAAGAAAAACAAAGTGGGAGGTATCACACTTTGAGTCTTTAAACTTTACTATAAACTTTACTATAAAGCCACACTAATCAAAACAGTCTGGTAATGGTACAACAACAGTCATATAGACCAATGGAATCAGATAGAGACTCCAGAAGCAAAATCTCAATTTCTCAATCAACTTATCTTCAACAAAGCCTCCACTACAACCACTGGGGAGAGGAGAGTCTGTTCAGTAAATGGTTCTGGGAAAATTGACTGACCATATGCAGAAGACTGAAACAGGACCCCTACCTACCACCACATACAAAAGTGAACTCTAAATGGATCAAAGACCTAAACATAAAACCTCAAACTATAAGAATCTTAGAAAATGCTGAAGACACCCTTATAGTAATTGGAATAGGCAACCAATTCCCGATCAAAATCCCAAGTGCCCATAAAAGATATAGACAAGTGGGTCCTCTTCAAACTGAAAAGCTTCTGTAAATCAAAAGAAACCATCAAGAGAACAGGCAGACAGCCCATAGAATGGGAAAAAAAATATTTGCCAACTGCAGGAAACTATAGGGGGTAGGGAGGGGAAGGAAGGTGGGATTTACAGTAGTCAATATCTGTCTGGGGATAGGGAGACACACCTCATCAACAAGGGTACCTGCACAATGCATATTTGCACACCTAACCCTTAACTGTACCCCACAATTTTAAAATAAAAAATATGTTAAAAAAAATCTATATATATATTTGTCAACTGGATGTCTGACAAAAGCCTAACATCTAGGATCTACAAGAAACTCAAACATGCTAAAAGGAAAAAACAAAAACAAACACAAACAAACAAAACAGTCCTATTAAAGTGTGCAAAAGACATGAGTAGACACTTCTCAAAAGAAGACATATGAGCAGTCAACAGAAACATGAAAAAATGCTCAACCTCGCTAATCATCAAAGAAATTCAAATTAAAACCACAGGGAGATACCACCTAACTCCAGTCAGAATCGCCATTGTCAATAACTCAAAAAACAACAGAAGCTGGAAAGGATGTAGGGAAGAGGGACTGCTTCTGCATTGTTGATGGGAGTGTAAACTAGCACAACCTCTGTAGAAAACAGTGTGGCAATTCCTAAAAGATCTAAAAGTTGACCTTCTATATGACCCAACAGTCTCCCTTCTGGGAATATACCAAGAGAAACTCAAATCTTTCAATAAAAAAAGATACCTGCTCATGCATGTTTACTGCAGCATTATTCACAATAGCAAAAACATGGAACCAACTGTGCTGCCCATCGAAAGTGGACTGGATTAAAAAATGTGGTACATATACATCATGGAATATTACACAGCCATAAAGAAAGACAAAATTATGGACTTTGCTGCAACTTGGATGGATTTAGAGTCTATCATACTCAGTGATCTATCACAGAAACAAAGAACTGAGTCCCACATGTTCTCACACATAAGCAGACCTGAACATTTACCATAATACTATAAGAAAGGAATTGGCAGCAGAGGGAAACTGTCAGGGGAATGATGGGGGAAGCACATAACATTAATATGGGTACTTGATCTCAAACTAGGAGTAGTGGGGACCAAGGGGAGGCCCAAACTTTACTGTATGATGACCATTTACCTAACTATTCCTGAATTGTACCCAACATCTTTAAAATAAAAATTGCTTAATGAAGTCAAAGATGAAACAGACAAATGGAAAAATAGTCCATGCACGTGGATTGGAAAAATCAACATTAAGATGCTCATCCCATTATCATACATTTATAGAATAATACTGAATAATATTATTGGAAATTGTTTCTGCAATTATGTTATAGTCACTTAACAAGAAGAAGAAACAACATAAAGGAAAATTCTATCTACTTGCTCAGGTAAAACAATATTTTGGTAAGGGTTACATGACATGCATTGATTGCTTTATTTTTATTTATTTATTTATTTATTTTTTATTGTGAAGTTGTGGGGTACAGTTAAGGGTTAGGTATACAATTGCGTTTCATTCAGGCACCCTGTTGATATGGGATGTTTCCCCGTACCCAGACAGATATTTGCTACTGTTAATCCCATCTCCCTCCCCCCACCATAGTTTCCCAGTACGGTCAGTCATTTTCGTATAGTATTGCATTGGATGTTTAAGGTTCATTATATGAGTGAGAACATGTGATACTCGGATCTTTGTTTCTGTGAGAAGTCACTCAGTATGATAATGAGGCATAGTTTCCATTAAATTAAATTACTAGGTTAATAATATTACTTCAATCTATATACTTACAGGTCCAGAATGAAAGTGAGAACACATCAATTCTCAGAAAATTCATGCCTAATGTTTGACTACTAGGTAAAAATAGAAGGAAGCTGAAATTGTTTATTATTTTTTTTTAAAGTAACTTCTGTATTAACAGCTGTTCACTTTGAATCACATTGTATGAATAGTTCAGGTCAATAAATGAGCATTCAGTCATAAAAAAAAAAAGAAAATAGACAATAAAGTTCAGAAATGTGATAGGCAATAACCTGAGTCCAAAAGTAAATTTAAATGTAAGACCTGTAATTTTAGATAAATAGTACAAACAGAATATATATTATACAATTTAAAGGAATGATTGCTGCAGGTTATAATTTCTATTTTATGCTATCATTTTATAAGAAGTTAATATGTTGAAGTTTAGCAATCTCAAATTATATTAATCAGTTATATTGCAACTAGCCCTAATTAAAATTACCTTAATAAAGAATTATTAATGTAAAAAAAAAAAAAAAAGATGCTCATCCCAACCAAGGCAATCTACAGATTTAACACAATACCCATTAAATTACCAGCAACATTCTTCTCAGACCTGGAAAAGACAACAAAGAAATTCAAATGGAAACATAAATGACCATGAATCACCAAAATAATTCTCAGTCAAAAACAAAACCAAAAAACCCCCAAAAAACAAAAAAGCAAAACAAAGCAGGAGATATCACACTCCCAGACTTTAAAGTTCATTATAAAGCTACAATAATCAAAACAGTCTGATATTGGTACAAGAACAGGCATATAGACCAATGGAATAGGACAGAGATTCCAGAAGCAAAACTTCAATTTCTCAACCAACTCATCTTCGACAAAGCCTCCATCATCAACCACTGGGGACAGGAGAACCAATTCAGTAAATGGTGCGAGGAAAACCGACTGACCACATGTAGAAGATTAAAACAAGACCCCTACCTATCACAATACACAAAAATTAACTCTAAATGGATCAAAGACCTAGCGTAAAACTTCAAACTATAAGAACTTAGAAAATGTAGGAGACACCTAATGGAAATTGGAAAAGGCAACAAATTCCTGATCAAAACCCCAAGTGCCCAGGCCATAAGAGGTAAGATAGAGAAGTGGAACCTCATCACACTGGCAAGCTTCTGCAAAGCTAAAGATACCATCAAGAGAACAGGAAGACAGCCTACAGACTGGGAAAAAATACTTGCCAACTGTATGTATGTCTGAAAAAGTCCTGACATCTAGGATCTACAAAGAATTCAAACGTACCAAAAAGAAAAAAACAAATAGCCCCATTACAAAGTGGGCAAAAGATATGTACAGGTACTTCTCAAAAGAAGACATATGGGCAGCCAATAGATACATGAAAAAATACTCAGCCTCACTAGTCATCATAGAAATGCAAATTAAAACTACACTGAAATACCACCTAACTTCAGTCAGATTGGCCATCATCAATAACTCAAAAAACAACAGATACTGGAGAGGATGTGGAGAAAAGGAAACACTTCTACACTGCTGGTGGGAGGATAAATTAGTACAATCTCTGTGGAAAACAGTGTGGCAATTCCTAAAAGATCTAAGAATCAACCTTCCATACAACCCCACAATCCCCCTACTGGGAATATACCCAGAGAATCTCAAATCACTCTCTGAAAAAGATACATGAACACATATTTTTATTACAGCATTATTCACAATAGCAAGAACATGGAACCAACCATGCTGCCCACCGAAAGAGGACTGGATAAAAAAATGTAGTACATATACACGATGGAATATTATGCAGCCACAAAGAAGGACAAAAATCATAAACTTCACAGCAATCTGGATGAACTTAGAGTCTATAATACTGAGTGATTTATCACAGAAACAAAGAACTAAGTATTACATGTTCTCACTCATAAAGGGACCTTGAACGATTACCGTAGTACTATAAGAAAAAGATTAGCCGGGCTCGGTGGCTCAGCCTGTAATCCCATGCCTTTGGGAGGCTGAGGTGAGTGGAATGCCTGAGCCTGTGGGTTCGAGACCCGCCTGGGCAGCGAGACCTCATCTCTACAATAAATCAAAAAAAAATCAGCCGAGCGTGGTAGCACATGCCTGTAATTCCGGCTACTTGGAAGGCTGAGGCGGAAGGATCGCGGAGCCCAGCAGGTAGAGGCTGCGGTGGCCGGGAGCGGCCACTGCTAGGGGTGGGGGGCACACCTCATCAACAAGGATACCTGCATAACGAACATTTGTGTACCTAACCCTGAATTGTACCCCACATCTTTAAAATTAAAAAATTAAGCCGGGCTCGGTGGCTCAGCCTGTAATCCCGTGCCTTTGGGAGGCTGAGGTGAGTGGATTGTCTGAGCCCGCGGGTTCAAGACCTGCCTGGGCAGTGAGAGCTCATCTCTACAATAAGTCAAAAAATCAGCCGGGCGTGGTAGCACATGCCTGTAATTCCGGTTACTTGGAAGGCTGAGGCGGAAGGATCGCGGAGCCCAGCAGGTCAAGGCTGCGGTGGCTGGGAGCGGCCACTACACTCCAGTCTGGGCGACAGAGTGAGACTCCAACTCAAAAAAAAAAAAACAAAAAAAAAACATAAAAATAAATAAGTAGATAAAACTACAAAAATAAATAAAATTAAATGGATAAAATTAAATTTTAAAAATCGTGTCATTCTGCTTCTGGAAATTCTTTCAAAATTTCACTTTGCACTTCAAACTCAATTAAAGAAACTTACCATGCCAAAAAATTCTCTACATTATCTAGCACCTTTCCAAATTCACAGTACTCACCACCTCCAACTGCCCACCATGCCACTGTGGCTTCCGTAACTCCACTTGCCTTCTTTCCTTCAGACTTTGCAACACAGGAAACCATTTCTCCTCCTGCTCATATTTTGGGTCCAGTTAAAGTGTTAGCTCCCCAGAGAGACCTCCCTGACCACCCAGCTTCATAGTTTCTATTTTTCATTCGTCTGTGTTCCTGATCACATTTTATAATTACGTTTCATTGTTTGATGACTTACTTTCTATATACTCAATAAATATGTAATTTCAAAAAGGGTGGAAGCCATTTATTTATTTCCTAACTCTATATTTAGCACCTAGCACAGTGCTAACACATATAAGGAACTCACAAAGAACTCATTACTAGTAGATAATTGGACATACGCTACAAGTTCTTGCTTTTTTCCATTGATGGTCCCTTTATGCAGTTTCACAAGTATCATTAGAGTATGCCAAAAAGTGGACTTCTTTATCAAATAAGAGATTTAAGCCCTTTGCTAATTCGGAAAAAAGAAATAAAACTCTTAATTTTCAAATATGAAATATATGTTTCAGAAAAATGTAGCAACAAGACACATATGTAAACTTTCCTTCTTTTTATTCAGTGCACATCTGTGAGCACTAGTAAATATAAATATTTTATAAGCAATAGTTATATTTACTTTCTGATTTAGATTCCATGAAATTTAACTGAACTCATGAAAATATTCTTTTATCAAAGTATATATACATGTACTTTTTTTTTTTTGAAAGCAGGAGTTATTGAGAGGACAGAAAAGTTCCCACCGTTGGTAGGGTCCTGAAGGGGTTGACCTATCAAAGTCTATTTTTACTGAAAATCCCAAACAGATTATATACTAAGTTTTTAAGTTATTCTCCAAGTCTGTCTGGTTAACAGACATAGCTGAGAGCTAGTTGGCCAGTAATTCATGGAACAGTTCTCTAACTTTGTTGTAAGTCAGAGTTACTTATGGAGTTTGTTTAAAAAGAAAATCATCTGCTCTGGTCCCACCCCCAGGGATTTCCATGCAGCATTTTTGGGGTGGGTTCAGGCCACTATATTTTTAACAAGCTCCCCTGGGGCTCGGAGTCACACTGTCTTTGTAGACACTTTTCAAACTTCTCTAAGACAGTTTAGAAGCTAAAAATATTTAGCATTCAATTTCTGCTTCTTTACCAAAATCTGATGTTTGGTGATCTTCAGATAATGGAGCTTATTCGTGACTCTTCAAAATATTTTAAGACTTCATCTTGAAATATTATCTCCTTACTTACCCTGCTCCATCCGCACAATTCCATTTTCAGTTCTTTGAATATGTCAAGTGTTTTCCCACCTCTGGGCTTTCGAACTTGATGTTTCATTTCCCTACGAAGTTCACACCCAGTTTTATATGGCTGTGTCATCATCCAGCCATTAGATTTCTCTTCTATGTCACCTCCTCAGTAAGCTCTGTATCTATAATGGTGACTTGTTTGTTTGCTTGTTAGTAGAAAGACTCACATGTGGTTTTATGTGCCACTAGAATCCAAGGTCTTTTTGTTTTTCTATTCTCAACTCTGTATCCGAAGTGCAGAACACACTGGCTAGCATAGAATGGGTCTCAAAAAACTAAGTATTACTTAAAGTATTCATGCCTGGAAAAGTTGTTTATTAGCTTCTCATTTTCCTTTTGTTTGTGATTTTAACACATAACTCATAAATTAAAAAATAATTAAACATGACTTTAGAGATCATCCATGTTTAACTCACTTTCTAAGCAAGAAAGCCAAAAATAAGAGAGATTTGAAAACTTGTCCTCCCCAAGTTCATGTCTATAATTAGTATTAGAGTGAAGCCCAACATCCAAAGTCTCTTTGTCCACTATCTGTTATTCTAACACATTGTCCAAAATCATATATTATTTATATGACATCAATTTTATTTGCAAAAAAATTGCTAAAATCATATGGTAAATGTCACATAGAAAAATAAAATAAAATGCAGGTTTTGTTTTGTAGATTTTTTTTTTCTTTTTTTTTTTTTTTTTGCAGCAGGAAGACGTGTGGTGTACTGTGTTTTTGTGTTTGATGTTGCAGCTGTTTTTACCTCCACCCCATCGCAGGCATCTTGCGAGATCATTGCCGGTCCCAAGAGGCAGAATTGCAACTGGAGGGTGCTTGACTACATTGGCCTTTTCTGCAGAATCAAAAAATTAAAATGACATAAAATTTTGGACCCAGATAAAACAACAATAACAAAAGAGAGCTTGACATTATATGGAGGTATTCTACCAGGTATTACAAACAAAACAAAATTGTATATCTTAGATATATACAATTATAAATTATGAATAATTTGTATGCATTTGCAGCAATTGATAAAATATAAACAGTTATTCACAAAAGGACAAGGATTTTCGAAACACATACAAAAGGAAAGTTTTTAAATATTTTTACTCAGCTAGACATTGTGACGTGTTTTATTTACCTCCATTGCATCCCCTCAGGGACCATAGTTATATACAGCATAGGAATACACGTAAGAGACAGGACCAAGGGAGATAGGTAGGTTTTATCTAAAGTCCCTTTGCAACATCAACTCTATGTACATTTTACTTGAAGGAATAAAATATTTCAAAACAGTTGAATTGTAAAAGTGAGTAAATTGCTAACAATGTTCTTGAATTGGTCCCACCCATGGTGCTATTTTGTGTCAGAACAAACAGAACACAATGTTAACAGCTGGAATACATCGAGATCAGCAGGTTTTCTATGAGATTAATCTTTACAGCACATAAAGCTTTGGGTTCAGAGCAGTAAAGATCTCTGCTGCTGACATTCCATATGCTTTGCTTTGAATCATCATATGCCTTGAATTAATCTCCAATGTACATCATCTTTGTTTTTTTCTCCCTCCTTGGCCCCTCAAAGTCAGTGTGTGTATGTGTATAAGATGGAGGGGCAAGATAACTTAATGATATGCCCCAATGAAATAGTCAAAATTTTGATTTTGGGAATGAAGACAAGACTAAAAATCCCCACTATTTTCATCCTTGCAAGTTTTCAGACATTTTTCAACTAACTCTTTAACTTTTCTAATTCTTGAATTCTGGTTTTCTTCTTATATAGAACATGCAAATACTGTTTACATCGTTCGGGGAAAATCAAGATCAGAATTTCTACTGATTTTTAAATCAAATATTAGTAGATTAAAGTTGTTAAATCTCATCAAAAGCATTGCTGGCAACATGTATTTATTCTTAATTTGAATTTTTTTAGTGTATGCAATGGTAGAATATTCTCATTGCATTGACTAAATAGAAGATTTTTTCAATTTAGATATATAGAGAGCAAAACTTCTTTTGAATCAATTTTTTTTTGTGTGTGGAAAGGCTTGTTTTTACCAAAGACTCAGTCAATGCAGTAACTAAAATAAGATCTAAAAAAGTAAATATTTGTTTTGGATTTATCTTCTCATGAAGGCCAATTCATGACCAGTTTTTCTAACCAATAATCAGCTCTTTGTGATGACTGACTAGGCTTAAAATAAACAAAATTTTTTTCTGAATTTATCAAGTTTTTCTTGTGCTGCATACTTATTTTTTATCCTAAAACATGCTGAAATAAAACTGTTTTATTTCCTTATAAAAATCAATTTATTTAAATGTAGATAGAGAGGCAGACTACAGGCATGTACCACCACTCCCAACCAAGATTAGTAATGCCTTTCTGTGTCATAGAGTTGTAAAGAATAAATACGATAATTTAGGGAAAAAATTTAGCACAAGACTATCAGATAGCACATGATAAATAAAAATTAGCTGCTATGGTGATGATGATGATTGATGATAATGTTATGAATGTACACAGAGGGTAAGATTTTGAGGCTCATGTTTAAATAAAATAAGCACATTTGTTTGGCATAGATGTTATCACAAATGCCAAGACCCCTTTTGCTTACTCCCTCTTTTGGGGAATAAACGCCCAATGCTCTAGTATTACCTAGAGCTTGATTTTAAAACAATTCTGAAGGATAAAAAAATAAATAAATAAAACAATTCTGAAAGTTTAATAAATATTATGAGGAGAGGTTTCTAGATATCTATAAATTAATAGATCAATTAAAATGCTGACATAGATTAAACAAAGTAAATAGTGTGCAAACTGCTAGATGTCCAATTATATCACTGCTTCCAAAGATATTAATGCTAGTGATAGATATATTGATAGATAGATAAATAATGGATAGATAGACGATACATGATTGATACATAGATGATTGATAGGTAGACAGATGATAGAGAGATAATGGATAGATAGATGATGCATAGATAATTGATAGGTAGATTGATAGATAATGGATAGATAGATAATGGATAGATAGATGATAGAGATAGATAGAGAGAGAGATGATAAATGACTAGATAGATATCTCTCACTTCAGCCATATTCAACATGTGTCTGCATTACCTATGCAATCCAAAATCCAGCCCACAGTTCCATCTCCACCACAGGCTAACACTCTGAATTCAGGAACATCACGGAAAAAGTTTAACCTGAAAAATATGCATGTTGTGGCACATGATTAATATTTTTAAATGAGGACATTTTCAGTTTAGTATCTTTAGCATTTTACTCAATGAAATATATTTGCACTTTATGAAAATTATAAGCTATCTTAACGATATTTTACTTATAATTTAAACATATTTTTGTAATTATATATTCCAGATTCTATGTTCTGTGATTATGTATTCTAGGTTCTATCATAAATATATTTTTTATAAACCCAAAAATAAAGTGTTAATACGTTATAATAATTTTCATTAAGATATTCTCCCAGATGTCATCTGCAGTTCACACAATCCAGAATGACATAAACTACATTTTTTCATTTAATACATTTTGGTAATCAAAAATTATATTTTGAATAATACAATATCAGGAAATATGTCTTAAACAATTTTCTGCTTTCTCCATAACTGGGAGAAATCAATTGGGCTGCAACGGGGCTCTAGCCAACGGTTTCCATATTTTCTTTTGACTTAACAGCTGCAAATACAAGGCGACTTCAGCTTGCTTTTTTGACCTGGCTGATAGTGTTTTCCACCAAGGAACACTCCAGCCTAATTGCTGGGTCAGCTGTCATAAATACCCACTGCTTTTGCTGTTACTGCATGCAGCGTGCTTATTAATGCAACCTACCTTGGGAAAAGTCACAAAGGCGAGTATTGCAGCCAGCTATACAGTCATACATGCCTATTTTATTGCAATAAAAGAATTGAAACAGGACAGAAACTTTGGACTATATCTCTTTCCCTCCCTTGCCCCAGAGATAACAAATGGTAATAATATGCAATTATCCAAGTACGTTTTCTGTCAATGTATGGATGCTCACATGTAAATTATTGTTACACACATTTTTAAAACATGAATAGGATTATGCTATATATATTTTCCATTAACTTGTGAGGACCTTTACACTTAAAAATGCGCCTAGGAGATCTTTCTGTATCAGTAGATAATGTATGTCTATGTGTCACAGCCCATCAGATTATGATTTTTTTTAGTGCTCTATCATGTTCTTTTTTTTTTTTTTTTTCTTTTTTGAGTTGGAGTCTCACTCAGTCGCCCAGACTGGAGTGCAGGCCGCTCCCGGCCACCGCAGCCTCGCCTGCTGGGCTCCACGATCCTTCCACCTCAGCCTTCCGAGTAGCTGGAATTACAGGCATGTGCTACCACGCCCGGTTGATTTTTTGATTTTTATTGTAGAGATGAGGTCTCACTGCCCAGGCGGGTCTTGAACCCACGGGCTCAGGCAATCCACTCACCTCAGCCTCCCAAAGGCACAGGATTACAGGCTGAGCCACCGAGCCCAGCTTATCATGTTCTATAATAAATGCATGTACTATAAGATTATATAAACAATATCTTTTCATGGGATTTTAAGCTCTTTCTAGTGTTTCACTATTACAAAAAAAGGTATTGTAGCTAACATTTTTGAGGAACATATGTGTGAGCATGTGAATATGTTTCTGAAGCCTGCCCTAGAGGAAAATGTTCTACTGTACGTCATGCACAAAAGCCTCTAACTGGCTCCCACTGCAAAATAGGGAAGTGTCCATTTCTTTATAACCTCAAAACACTTCATATCAACATCTTTATGATATTTCTTCAGAGACAAGTGAAAAACAGCATCTTATTTTTTGTAAAATCATACTTTCCTCTTTAGTGGGTGGAGCATATTTTTGTACATTTTGTACATTTCCTGGAGATACATGACTACTTCTGTAAACAGAATATTCAAAGACTCTGCAACTGAATTGTCTCTTAACATTATTTTACAAAACTCTTTACATATTACAAATGACACTTTGCATTTAAATTTGCATCATTAAAAATTTGTTTTCAAAATAATACCAACAGTATAAACATATAATAGAAAATGTATAAAACGTACTAAAACCCACATGTAATCATAATAGCCATGGATATTTAGAACATGAAACTTGCATGCATTTTCTTATTTATTATATTTGAATATTTCACCTTCGTTGGACATGTTGCAAATATTTTCTTCAAGTCTCGTTCTAGTTGGTTTGTTTATATTATGTATAATGTAATAAACACTTATGTACCAATTACCCATTCTGGGAAATAGTGTATTTCCAATAGATTACATATACCCCGTACTCTTTTCCTATAGAACTGTTCTTCCTGATTCACAAAGGTGAGCACTATTTTGAATATTATGTGTAGGTCATAATCAACATTGGCTTTCAACTTTTTCCACTTAGCATTGTTACTAAAGATTCATCTATGCTGTAGCTGAAGTTCTTTCTATTTATGCTGCTGTGTTAATACCTCTTATGTAACATGCCTTTTTAATCCATGTCAATGGGCTTTTGAACTGGCTTGTTTAAGGTTCTTATAAAACATGCATTCTTGTACAGGCATACCTCGTTTTACTGCACTTCACTTTATTGAGCTTTGAAGATATAGCATTTTTAATAAATTGAATATTTGTGGCAACCCTGATTTGAGCAAGTCTATTGGCGTCATTTTACCAGCAGTGTGTGCTCACTTCATGTCTCTGTGTCATATTTTGGTAATTCTAGCAATATTTCAAACTTTTTCATTGTTATTACATCTGTTATGGTCATCTGTAATCATGGATCTTTGTGTGGAGACACCACAAACCCGTGTATGAGAAAGAACTTAACTGATAATGCTGTATTTGTCCTGACTGCTCCACTGACCAGTCACTCCCACTTCTCTCTCCCTCTCCTTGGTTATCTCTATTTTCTGAGAAATGGCAATGTTAACACTAGGCTAATTAACCCAACAATGGCCTCTAAATGTTCAAGTGAAGAGTCCAAAAGTCACATATCTCTCGCTTCCAATCAAAAGCTAGAAATGATTGAACCTTGGTGAGGAAGACATGTGGCACGTGAAGAGAAGCCAAAAGCTAGTACTTTTGTGTTGAACAGTTAACCAAATTGCGAATGTGAAGATAAAGTATTTGAAGGAAATTAAAATTACGACTCCAGTGAACACATGAATGATAAAGTGAAACAGCATTACTGCTGATATAGAGAAAGTTTGAGTGCTCTGGATAGAAGATGAAATGCCACAGCATTTCCCTAAGCCAAAATCTAATCCAGAACAAGGTCTTGACTTCAGTTCCATGAAGACTGAAAGAGGTGAGGAAGATGCAGAAGAAAAGTTGGAAGCTAGCAGAGATTGGTTCAGGAAGTTAAAGGAAAGAAGTCATCTCCATAATGTAAAAGTGCAAGGTAAAACAGCATGTGCTGATGTGGAAGCTGCAACGACTTATCCAAAAGATCTAACTAAGATCACTGATAAAGGTGGCTACACTAAACAACAGATTTTCCATGTAGATAAAACAGCCTTCTACTGGAAGAAGATACCCACCTAGAGAGAAGTCAATACCTGGCTTCAAAGCTTCAAAGAACAGGCTGACTCTCTTATTAGATGCGAATGGAGCTGGTGACTTTAAGTTGAAGCCAATACTCATTGACCATTCCCCAAATCCCAGGGATCTTAAGAATTAGACTAAATCTACTCTGCCTGTAATCTATAAATGGAGCAAAAAAAAGCATGGATGACAGCACATTTGTTTACAATATGATTTACTGAACATTTAAGTGCACAGTTGAGACCTACTTTTCAGGAAAAAAAAAAAACTTTTCAAAATATGACTGCTCATTGACAGTGCACCTAGTCACCCAAGAGCTCTAACGGAGATATGCAATACCATTGTATAGCCCATGGATCAAGAAGTAATTTCAATTTTCAAGTCTTACTATTTAAGTTTTTTTTTTTTTCCTGGTGGATCTGTGCAAAGTCAATTGAAAACTTTCCAGAAAAGAGTCATTATTCTAGTTGCCGTTAAGAACATTCATGAGGCCGGGCTCGCTGGCTCAGCCTGTAATCCCAGCACTTTGGGAGGCCAAGGCGAGTGGATTGCCTGAGCCTGGGAACTCAAGACCAGCCCAGGCAACTTGGTGAGACCATGTCTCTACAATAACTCAAAAAAAAAAAAAAAAAAAAAAGAAGAACATTCATGATTCATGGGAGGAAGTCAAAATATCCATATTAACAAGAGTTTGGAAAAAGTTGATTCCAAACTTCATGGATGACTTTGAGGGCTTCAAGACTTCAGTGGAGGAAGTCATTGCAGATATGGTGGAAATAGCAAGAGAATGAAATGCAGAAGTGAAGCCTGAAGCTATAATAAAATTGCTGCAATGTCATGATAAAACTTGAATGGATAAGGTGTTGTTTCTTATAGACAAGTAAAGAAAGTGATTTCTTGAGATGAAGTCTACTACTTCTATGAACATTGTTGAAATGACAACAAAAGATTTAGAATATTACATCAGCATAGTTCATAAAACAGCAGGAGGGTTTGAGAGGATTGACTTCAACTGTGAAAGAAATTCTACTGTGGGTAACATGCTATCAAACAGCATTATATGCCACAGAGAAATCTTTCATGAAAGAAAAGTCCATCGATGGGGCAAGCTTCGTTGTTGTCTTATTTTAAGAAATTGCCACAGTCACACTAGCCTTTAGCAAACACCATCCTGATTAGCTACCAGTCATCAAAAGCAAAGCAAGACTCTCCACCAGCAAAAAGATTATTACTCCCTTAGGGCTCCAATGATCATTAACACTTATGTGACTTGCTTTATTACAATATTTACTTGATTGTGGTGAGCTGGAACCAAACCCACAATAGCTCCAAGGTATGCCTGTACTTACTTCCTAGTGCCTATGGGCAGTGGCTATTTTAGGAGTATGGTATAATCATATTCAACTTTACAAGACAATGCTAATTTGTTCACAAACAAGTTGTACCAATGTACAATGAATGTACTATTGCGTCCATTTTTCTTGTTGATTTGTAAAATTTTTTTATCTGTCCTTGATTTTAGTCTTCTTTGGTTTGTATCCTTTTTAAAATAACTTTTAGAAGTTTAAAATTTTTTCTTTTATTTTCATTAATGTATATTTTGCTGAATAAAAATTTAGGTTTTGAAGGGGTTTCTTTTTTTGAGTTGGAGTCTCACTCTGTCGCCCAGGTTGGAGTACAGTGGCACACCATGGCCACTACAACCTCGACCTGCTGGGATCAAATGATCCTTCTGCCTCAGCCTTCCAAGAAGCTGGAACCACAGGCACACACCGCCATGCCCAGCTAATTTTTTGATTTATTGTAAAGACGAGGTCTCACCAAGTTGTCCAGGTTGGTCTTGAACCCCTGGTCTTGAACCTCAGGTGATCCTCTCACCTCTGTCTCCCAAAGTGCTGGGATTACAGGTGTGAGCCACAGCACCAGGAAAAAAATTTAGTTTTAATTATTCAAATTTATCAGTCTTTTGATAGTCACTAGTACCTTAACCAGTCTTTTGTAAGAAAAGCTTCTTTACTCAAAGGTTAGAAGAGAATTTACATATACTCTTTTTAAAAATGCCATTTTTATATTTGATAAAGAAAATCTGAATTTGTCGTGGTGTGAGGTAGGCATCTCTTTATTCCCTCCTTCCTCTTCTTTCTTTCTCCCTCCCTTCCTCCCTTCCTTTCTTCCTCCCTTCCATCCTTCCTCTTGGCTGTAGTTTAGCAACTTTTCTATTTATTTATTTATTTATTTATTTTTTTTGAGTTTGAGTCTCACTCTGTCGCCCAGACTGGAGTGCAGTGGCCGCTCCCGGCCACCGCAGCCTCGACCTGTTGGGCTCCGGCGATCCTTCCGCCTCAGCCTTCCAAGTAGCCAGAATTACAGGCATGCGCTACCACGCCCAGTTAATTTTTTTATTTATTGTAGAGATGAGGTCTCGCTGCCCAGGCGGGTCTCGAACCCGCGGGCTCAGGCAATCCACTCACCTCAGTCTCCCAAAGTCGCGGGATTACAGGCTGAACCACCGAGCCCGGTTTATTTACTTTTTTTTTTTATGCATCTTTTCATTCATTGAATAATTCAACTTTCTACCATGCAAATTCCGCCGTAAATCTAATTTCTATGTATGACTACATTTCTATTTGTATTCTCTATTCTGTTTTTTTGTGAATGTGTCCAACTCTTTAATAACATTACTTTATTACAATTACTAGAGCTTTTCAGTAAGTCTTATCTTACCGGTTAAGCCATGAAAAACCTTACCTATTATTTCCTCTTTGTTTTTCTATATATGTTTTAACTCATCATATTTCACAAAAAATAAACTAAGATCAAAGAAAAACCAATCATGATATTGATTAAAACTGCATTAAACCTATAGATTAATTTTGACAGAAATAACATGTTTAATATGTTGATTAGGTTTCCTTATTTATTCATATATGATTGTTCAAGTTATTTAGATATTTAGATATATCCTTCATAAAGTGGCAGCAGGGTTTGAGTTTTTAAATTGTTTTAAATTTTAAGTTTTAAAATTGTCTGCTTACAGGCCTTGCATATATTTTGTTAGATTCAGTCTTGGTTGTTTTATAGTTTTGTTTCTATTTTAAATCTGTTTACTGATATCAATATTAATGGTTCTGTTACTGGTGTGTATAAATATATTTGTCTTTTATATACTGATTTTAGAAACAGTCACATTGCTTATATTTTTTCTATTGCTTTTGTTTTGTAGATTCCTTTGGATTTCCATGAATATAATTGTGATCCATGCTAAAGAAAAAGGTATTATCAGTAATCTCTAATCTCCAGTCCTTATAGTTTTTATTCCTTTCCCTTGCTTTGTTGTCTTGGGCAGAATTTCAATATTTTGTTAAATAGGAGTATTTATAGAAGAACCATATCTTGTTCTGGAATTTAAATGGAAAATTTCCAGAATTTGGCCATTTAGGAAGATATTTGCTACAGAATTTTTTTTATAATTGGAGTCTCACTTTGTCATTCAGGATGGAGTGTAGTGGCATGCTCACAGCCACCGCAGTCTTGACCTGCTGGGCTCAGGCAGTCCTCCCACTTCAGCCTTCCAAGTAGCTGAAACCACAGGCAAACACTACCACACCTGGCTAATTTTTTCATTTTTTTGTAGAGACAAGGTCTCGTCAAGTTGCTCAGGTTGGTCTTGAACCTCTGGCTTAGGCAATCCTCTTGCCTCTGCCTCCCAAAACGCTGGGATTACAAGCATGAACCATCATGCCTGGTTTGTTGAATAGAAGTATTTATAGAAGAATCATATCTTGTTCCAGAATTTAAATAGAAAATTTCCAGAGTTTGTCCATTTAGGAAGATATTTGTTATAGGAAATTTTTTTTCTTTTTTCTTATGGATACCTTTTATGAGATTAATAAAGCTTTTTTCTACTCCTATTACATTATGCATGTTTATTACAAATAAATGCTAATTTTTGCATCTTTATATATTTGATATGGTTACTGTTATTTAATTGGTTAGTGTGAGAATATAAATTTATATATTTATGCACAATTAAACCATATAATCCTTTCATGCACCCACATATTAATATTTTTTATAGAGAATTGGACTTAATTTGCTAAAAGTTTTTAGAAGTTTTGCATCTATGTTTATGAACACAATTGACCTATTATTTTTCTTCTTTATACCATCTCTAATTTTTTTAATCAAAATTATACTCTCATAAAATGAGTTGTAGAGTAATTCTTCATTTCCTATTATTTTTAAAGAATTTGTATAATTTTGGAAATTCCTTAAAAACTGGCAGCAATTGCAGCAAAAGTATTTGATTTCTGGTGAGTATTTGTGTGTGTGTTTGACTAGAAAGGTTTAAATAATTGTTTAAAATCCTCTAGTGATTTTTTTATAAACTTAAGTTTTTATTTCTTCTCGTCAGTTTTTCCCAGTTATATTTTTGCAGCAATTTTTTTCATTTCTCCTAGATTTTCAAACATTTTGACACTGAAGCTTAATAAAGCTTTTTAAAACATGTCAGCAGCTAAAACATTTACCACAGAGCTAATTATTTTTGGTGAATGCCTAACCAACCCGTTGACTCACCATTGTTCTTCTATTCCATGATGATGTTTCATCTGTTATTCATTCTTGTTTTCTTTTAAAATTGTCATCATTGGTTCTTCAGCAGCATCCTACCCCCAAACATAAACCCCATGTGACTGTCAGACCAGCTTACTCTCTGCAAATTGGTTGCTACTTGGATTGAAAACTTGATCTCTTTTTATCTCAATTTCTTAATCCACTCAATCCATGCAGATTTCCCTAGAGATTCATTCACTCCTTAATCCATTCATTCATTGAATAGTCATCTTATCCTTAAGATAGTATTAACACCACCTGGTTTTTCAGGCTGTTTACATACACAAAATGTGTATGTAAATACATTTTACTATCCATATGCTATTACTTATTTAATTATCTTTTCTCTTCATTACTAGTATATATGTGTTGTAGGTCAGAGTACCATTCCTGTGTTTCCATGTCCCCTACACTCAGTGTTCTGTCAGAAGAGTCACAAAGAGAATTTTCTAAGAAACAAAGCTGGACTGGACAGTGAGGAGAGTTCCCCTACATCCAGTCTAAATCTGCAGCCTGTGGACAATTGGGAGTCTTGCTTGCAGTACTGGGGACAGACTGTGTGGAGGAAAACGGTTGTGATCAAGAACAAGCAAATCTAAGAGACTTGGCAAGAGCCAGAAGGCAGGGCTATACATGGTATTGACTGTGACCAATGATGCTGCAACGACCAACAGCTGTGAGGCTCACACTTGCTGGGTAACCACCACAATGGGGAGGAGCGAGAGAAGGAGGCGGGTCTGGAAGAACACCCCTCTAGGGAAAGCTCTGTACTTTGTATTGTACTTTTGACCTACCAGTTTCAACAGGTTCACTTGAAGAATTAATAAGTATAAACATTTTCTAATGACATCATCATAGATGGCTCCGGAATTTAGTTCCACTATTTTAAAAATTAAATGTTTAAATTAAGACTTCAGATAATTTATGAAGGAGATTAATGATTCTTGGGTTTTTGCTGTTAATCTTATAGCTCTGAATCTCCTAGAGAGTGTCCTATTTCTCTGCAATAGCTGCATTTGAAAGATAGCCTGTGCCAATGTAGGAGTTTAGGAGCCCTGTGTCAGATGCTTTTCCTATTTCGTCAACAGTCACCACTATAACACTCCCTAAAGTTTCAAGTATGTGAGATGAGTACATTCTAAGAATCTGCTGTACAACATTGTTCCTATAACTAACAATACTGCTTTGTACACTTAAAAAGTTGTTAAAAGTTCATATTAAATGTTCTTGCCACAATAATAAAGAAGTAGGTAGTGAGAATGTGACACTTAATAAAAGCAAATCCAGATAATTTCTTCTAAGATTTGGAAGCTTACTAATCCAATTTTAATGTCTTAAGATAAAACTGACATTAAGAAATCAGTGTTTCCACTGGTACCTAGCAAGCGTATTTACAAAGTATACCAGGAAAATATTTTAAGAAAGAAAAGAAAATTATACTACTGATTCCAGAATTTTAGAAAGTATCTTAAAGTTGGATTTCTTAAATATCAAATATTTCTTTTGATTCCAATCTTACCTTTTATTATTCAAAAAAAAATACTTCCATTTACATATAATGTAAATGCATTGGTAAAAAATCAGATTGAATGTGTATGACTATCAAACAGCGTACATATTATATAGTATAAAATAATATTCGCTGATACTTAGAGAAATCAGTGTCAGATGTATAAATATTTTAGCATATCAATGCACAGTGCATGCTCAGTTTAATTACACATATTCATATCCCTTTGTATTGAAGAAATACAGGGCTGAAGAATCAAAAATAACTTTATAATATGTCATCAATTCTCTTCTTTTTCCTTTTTGTTTAGGAAAAAAAAAAGTTTGCTTTAAGAGCTTGCCTTAAGAAAGGTTTGCATTCTGATTTAAGCATTTAGAGCCAGAAACAAGCATCCCTGTCTTTTATTATTCTGCTCAATTCATATTCATACTTGCATGTACACAGTTACATATTATTCTTAAAGTCATAAGATTAGATGGCTTCACAATTGCCTCCATAAAATCAGGCTGAATTTTCTGGTTTGTGCTATTACTAGAGTTTTATAAATATAGTTTCTTAAACTATGTTTATAGTCTAGAAATTCAGTTTTGAATAACTTTCACCTTACTTTTGAATACCCAAACTGCATCTATACATACTTTGGTATCATTGAAATTACTATTGCTGCAGTTACTTTAAAAAAATGTATGCATAAAGTATTTATGCCCACCAAAGTTTCATTCTATGATATGTATTACAATAAGGAGGGGAGATTACTTCATCTTTTGTTCTGTGAATCTTAATAATCAGCTTCAAAGAGATAATCCATCAATTTAATGTGATGCATCATTTCAACTTAAAGTAAAAGTAATTATAACCATATCTTTTCAATTCATATCTTATGTACTTTATTTTAACAATGAATTATAAAATGTAGGTAAACTAGGAAATGTACCTGTTTCCACAAACTTGGTTAGTCCTTTGAAATACTGCATGGAAGATTAAGCTATACTGTTTTGGGAGGACATTCCACGTGGATAAGTGAGATAGTTATAAGTAGCATGAACTCATCTTTATAAACTTAGTGTAACTTAATACTTTACCATCACAACTAGAAATAATTACCAGAGTAATTGAGAAAATATATAATCCAGAGGGCAATTAATAACTGAACTATTCATTTCATTATCTGTGAAACCTCACAAACTTATTTTTTGCTATGTATAGGTTAAAAGTGAAGGAGAGAAGAATGAAAAACTGGAAAGAAATAGAGAGATGACGAAAGAGAGAATGAGACACAGAAAATGAGAGGACATGTCCTCCTAGAAAACCTATGATGCTCGTTAAATAACTTTAAGAATCTCCCTAGTGTAAAATAAGTTAGACATGAGAAATAATAAATGATAGTTTCTGCAATGTGTTCTAAATATATTTCTTTACTAATATACAGAATTATTTAAAAGTTAATGTTAAAACAATATCAAATTTCAAGTCGTTTTTGAATGACAAAAACTAATTCATATTACTTGAAATAGTCTTGATCTTGTATAAAGTTATTAATAATCTCATTAGTATAGGAAAACACTTTTGTAAAGGTCTTATGATAACATACAAATTATTTCTAGTAGACAAGAAATAGTCATCTTTTTAGGATTTTTTAAAAGATATAAATATAAATTAGCATTTAAAATCCAAGTAATCAATACTAAACACAAACTATGGGAGGCCGTTGTTTTAGACTGAGTTCCTGCAATAGGCCCCAGCAGATCAGACAAACCGGAATGGAGTCACTTGCATTAAGCTCTATGCAATCAAACTGAATTTTGAAATAGTCCGGCTTTCGAAAAAAACGAATTCCCAGCAACCAAACAGACGGGTTTGTTTACCTGAGTTAACATGATAAGGTCTCTGTTTTAACCCTGTAAGGAAAGTAACTTTGAAACAACTGATCCACTTTTCATTACTTATATTTGCTTTCTTTATCCGTTTTCCATTTGTAAAGTCAAATTTCTCAGCTGAGTTCATGAGAACGCTTAAGCTATTTTATAGAATAAGATGTGAACTGATTCTATAATCACAAATAAAAGCCAATTAGATGTTTAAACTACATTTGTTGTAATGTTGTCTTTTGACACCAAAGAACACAAAACAACTTTTTAAAAAGTTATTTTCTCTCATCTGTAATTTTAAGAGTTTTCTGCATTAGAATGAGAGGTAGTTAACTCAGTATTTACATACTGTATTTAGTGCTAAAAATATGCAGTGAAATTTAGGGTCATGCTACATGAGTCTCCACCCCCCAAAGTACTAAGAATATACATATGTTATGTGTGTACTAATATGTATGTATACATTTGGAAATGTAATTTTTAAATATTTAAGTTTGGAAGTAATATGACTGACATATAAGAAGGACTTACTGACAATTTTGATGTAGTGATTAAGGCTGAAGGAAAAATTATGATAAAGAGTTTTAATTAAGCCAGAAATTACACATTCTTCTTGATTATTTCAAAGAAGTTAATTTGGAAGAATCCATTCTTAATGCACAGAGATATCACTTGCAGTCCAAAGTTTACAGTCTAAAATTAACCCCTAAAATGTGGCAGCAAAAGTGATTAGGTTGCTCAGGAATGTTTGGCAAATCTTCTCAAATCCTTTCTGTCGTGCTATGTTTTTTTATTATTAACAAGTAGAAAATCTGTATTCTATATACATCAGGGAACTCTACTGAGTTAACTTTAAGTTTGAAGTAAGAAAGTATTTTGAAGGAAAACAAATCTAGACTTCCATAGGGAAAAAAAAAATACTTTACCTAGATACCAAAGAAAAAAATACCAAAGAAAACTCATAAATACCTAAAACAGAGAAGTACATTTAATAGAAAACTTGTATACTTAGAAAAGACACTTTATACATGAAATAGCACCATGACTATTTGCTTATTCAGTATGCATTTATTTAGTATGTATATATTCACTATTCTCTTATTTAGTATGCATTTATTAACTATAACTGTATACTAGGAACTGAGCTAGATTCTACATATCTAAAAGCAAGATACAATCCTTGCCTTCAAGTATCTCACCGGCTTAAGCGAGAAGGCCTACTGCAAAACACACAGCTCAAGTCACTACAGAATGTTCTTTGAGGGCAATTAATGCAGATTGAGTGTGAGTGAGGATTGGCTTAATAAGTTTGGAGACACCTGCGTTGAATCTTAAAGTTCCAGTAGAATTAATTAGCTGACGAATCGGGGGAGAGATGTAAGGAGCAATTGAGGGAAGAGTTACTATATAAATGGGGGACAAATATAGATTCTAGGAGAGTGATGAGATGACAGATCTGCAAACCCTGAAGTGATGCCTTGCCAGAGGGAGATGGGAAAGTGATTCCTTGGTGAATGGTCTTTCCATTCATCAACTTAGGGAATAAGGTCAGTGAGTACATTTGGAAAAAAGTAAGAAAATGAGATTAGTATTACACATGTAGAATTTTATTTTATTTTTTATTATTTTATTTTACATAGGGTCTTTATTGCCCAGGCTGGAGTGCAGTGGCATGATCGTGGCTCACAGCAGGCTCTAACACCTGGGCTCAAGTGATCCTCCCATTTCAGCCTACTAAGTAACTGGGACTACAGGCATGTACCACAAGGCCGTGCTAATTTTTTGACTTTTTGTAGAGATGGGGTCTCATTGTGTTGGTCAAACTGGTCTTGAACTCCTGTCCTCAAGCAATCCTCCCAGCTCAGCCTCCCAAAATGCTGGGATTACAGGTGTGAACCACCACACCTCGCTTGATATGTAGAACTTAAGATGCCTATGGGACATAAGTGTTCATAAGAGTAGGAGTAATGAATTAAAACGTTTAGGTAAACTAGGAAATGCACCTGTTTCCACAAACTTGGTTAGTCCTTTGAAATAGTATTCGGAAGATTAAGCTATACTATTTTGGGAGTTAATTTCCTTCCTACAATCTCTGTTTGGTTAATTAGGAACTGAGGTACATCCTGATTATGTAAGTTCTGATGTTTACAACAAAGTTGAGGCCCTTTTAAAGAAAAAATTATTGCTGGGCTCGGTGGCTCAGCCTGTAATCCCGTGCCTTTGGGAGGCTGGGGTGAGTGGATTGCCTGAGCCCACGGGTTCGAGACCCGCCTGGGCAGCGAGACCTCATCTCTACAATAAATCAAAAAATCAGCTGGGCGTGGTAGCACGTGCCTGTAATTCCAGCTACTCGGAAGGCTGAGGCGGAAGGATCGCAGAGCCCAGCAGGTCGAGGCTGCGGTGGCCGGGAGCGGCCACTGCCCTCCAGTCTGGGCGACAGAGTGAGACTCCAACTCAAAAAAAAAAGAAAAAATTATTTAAAAATGAGGTATATAAACTTGTAAAAGTGATATATATCTAAATTTATGCAAATTTATTTATAATAAGAAAAAATTCACAACAGTGCAAAGTTGAGATAATTTACAAATATTACATCATAAGATCTAGAATAATAACATAATCTATTTTTATTGAAGTGAAAAGATGATTTTATTTTCCTTTGGACTTATTTATTAAAATATTTTAAATTAATGATTTATTAAGAATATTTTACTCAGCTGCACAAATCATCAATGGTAAAGTAATATAAATTTTTAGTATTATTGTTAAATATATAAAGATGAATTATTGTCATAGCTAATTTTCTATTCAGTGACTAATATTAAGTTCACTTTGAATTAATTACCTTCATTAAACATTGTGATGTCAATGACATAATGACATACACAAAAATATCTGTGAGCCACATATTATAAGCCTCGAATTCAACCATACCATTGTATCTGGTCTTCTCTTAGCCAGATCCTAAAATCTTTATGTCCCCTCAGTGCTATCAGTCAACAGGGAACATGTGATGAGAAGAAGTTGGAATGGGACAAAGATCTTAACTAATTACAGTTAAAATACCTTCTTTTTTTCAAAATATTTTTTAAAGACAAATAAATAAGACCATATGAACACACTGCCAACATTCTTCGCATAGCCTTGAAAGGAGTCCTTAAAGTGAAGGTCACTGAAAGTGTAAGATTCATTACCCTCACATGCCTCTGCTTCTGAGCACACAATTTACCTTGGCCTAATACTGGCAGAGATCATAATTTAAAATTTTAATGTCTTAATTCACAAAATTCAAACTATAGGAATAAAGTTCACTAAATGGTAGAAAATTAAGACTCGTCAAGATGAGATAAATAAAAAAACTGGAGAAGAAAGTGCTATAAATTTAACAAATAGTTGCTGTTTTGGGAAAATGATTTGTATATAATTAAAGATTAGTTTCTCACAAACCAAGATATTTATTATTTTAACAGTTTTTGATATAATTTTCATCCAATGTGTTATATTCCTAATTCAATTGTCTGCCTTTTCAGAGTAGGCTTATTTAGTTAAACTTTCTTGATTACGAAAATCAGTTGCTAATCAATGACTCAATATAATTCAAGTTGTAGATTTCTATAGGCTGATTTCCTCTACAGTAAATTACTTTAAACTTTCATGCTTCTTGAGTTGTAGACTATGAAATGAGTGAACAGAGTACAATCTGAAAAAAGTTAGTTGGAGTAGTGTTGTACAGGGAGATTTTACAGGGCTTTACTACTTTAGTGAGCCAAGACCTGAGTCTTTCTTTATTTTTCCTTCCCCAGAAGTCTCCTTGCTAACTACCGAATTAGTAGGGGAAAACTGAGTAACCCATGGGGTGTGTATGTATATGTCTGTATTCATGGATGCAAACTGTGACAATTATAGCTTTTATTTTAATTAGTAGAATATTAAAATTTATTTGGATGGAATTATAATTTATGTGTGCATCACAACCAATTTAAAGGACATTTTTATCTATGTTTCTTACTTTAGTTTCATGTTTGTGTCATGAAGATGTGCCCCACCAAAATCTGTCTTCAAGTTATCACCACAGAAGCAAATTATTGTATAAGTAGTGCTAATCAGAGTCTCACTCAGTCACCCAGGCTAGAGTGCAGTATCATGATCACAGTTTACTGCAACCTTGACCTCCTAGGCTCAGCAGATCCTTCCATCTCAGGCTTCCAAGCAGCCAGAACTACAGGCTGTTTTTTGTGTTTTTTTTTCTGATTTATTTATAGAGTTATCACCAAGTTGCCCAGGCTGGTCTCGAAACCCTAGACTCAGGAAATCTTCTTGCCTCCGCCTCCCAAAGTGCTGGGATTACAGGAATGAGCTACCACACCTGGTATCAGTTGTGCTAAATTTTTAACTGAGTTTATGATAGCATTATCAGTAATATCTAATGTTCCCACCTTTATCTGAATGAACTTCCAATAACTTTATTTAGGGTCCAGGAGTTGAATGAATTCAAATCATTATTGAATAAATGTATTTTCTATTTAAAGCATTCTGACACCACATCAGCAAGGGTACCTTCATAACAAACATTTGTATACCGAACCCTGAATTGTACCCCACATCTTTAAAATAAAAATAATTAAAAGTCAAAAAAAGAAAGTATTCTGATCATTCTGATATAAAATGACATTATTTGATCTTTTAAAAAAATTCTTTTGCTAATAAAATCAAGATATTAACAGTTATCACTTCATTAATAATACACATGAGAAAACTTGGAATTGAAAATGAACATTAATTTAGAACAGTCATTTGATCTAAACGAAAAGTCATGCTTCAAAGAGTGATATGCAAAGGGACTTTCTGCATATTAAATGATTACTTTAGGGCAGAGAATTAACTATTAATATGAAGCAGATGTTGATGTTTCTTCAGTATATTTGTGTTTACTAATTTCCACAAAGCCAGTGATATCACTAGAGTTTTCATTACAGGTGGTAAATGTTAATAAATATTTCACATAAACTATGTATTCATCAACTCAGAATCAGAAATTCAGAACTATTTCTGTTATGAAATTCAGAATTATTTTTTTGTTTAAAAGGCATTTTTATTTTTAAGCTAATATTTACTGAAAAGTTTTACTGAAAAATAAGAAAAGTATTATTAAAACATAAATATTTATAGAAATAAGCTATGTTTAATATAAATAAAACACTGGGGAAGAGTATTCAAACTATTCACTCCATGTTCTTGGCAAAACAGTTTATGTATATTTCATATACATCTAACCTATGATTTCCTACAATCTCCATGACATTGCTGATGGGTGTATTTTGCCCCTTCGTATTCCACAGGGAGTGGCGAAGCACAGGCCACTGCGTAATGGGCTGGCATAACTGGTATACCAGTTCTTCACAAGTTGTTGCTTGTTTTTGTGTGTGAAAAGGACTGGGAAAGAGTTTCTCTTGGGTCATGTTTTAGGTGTAATGATTATATATTAAAGTGAGAACTCCGTTCATTGCACACATGTTTTACATATTACTAGAGGATAAATAGCAGAAGCCGGATTTACAAATTAAAGGGCTGTCAAACTCATCATCATCATTGAGATGATTTCAATGCACCCATTGACAGTAATACCTGAATTAAAAATACAACAGCTCCGGGTAAGTGCTGAATGAGGCAGATACTGGGACACCAGAAATAACACAGCAGAGATTTGGGTAAACTTAATTATTATGGTCAGAGTAATTGTAAAACCCTATATGATCTGGCTTCCTGGTAACTTTCTAACATGCTACTGCTTTCCATTCTGTTCTAGCCACTCTGGCTTTTTTACTAATGTTTCCCAAACATATTAAATATTATCCTACCATGACACTTTATGCTTGCTCCTCTCTCTGCCTTAAAAGCTCTTCTATGTAACGGCCACATGGGTTACTTCCTCACCTTTGTTGTGTCTATATTCAGTGCATTCTTCCCTGTCCACCCTATTAAAAAAAAAAAAAAAAAGCCAAAGAACCGTCACCACCAATGCGCACTCCTTGTTCACCTTTCCAGCTGACATAATGTTTATTTCATTTGTCTCTTAGTATAATATGTCTTCCACCGTTAAAATATAAGGCTGTGAGAGCAGAGGTGCTATCTGTTTGTTCAGAGTGGATTGAAAGTGATAAGATTGCTCCTGGAATCTGGTAGCTATTTGAATAAATATGTGTTGAATCAGTTTAAATGTTATCATTGTCATTGTTAAGCTACTATTTCCCTTGTTACTCAGTTGCTACATTATTTTCTATTGGGTATTGGCTACACTGTCTACATGATCATTTGACAGTCTAAGACTGGTGGTAAATTTGGGCCAGCAATTTTGCTGAGCAGGCTTACACAATAATAAATGAGGGGCTATTCAAAGAAAACATTTTATGTTTACGTTTTTTATATTAAAAACTTAACTTTTATAGAAAAAAATCAGAAACAGGCTGCTTTTGTCCATTCATGCTGCTATAAGAAAATACCTGCTATTCAGTAACTTATAAATAACAGAATTTTATTTCTCAAAGTTTTGAGGTCTGATAAGGTTTGCCCTCTCTTTTCAAGATGATGTCTTCTTGCTGCATTCTAACATGACAGAAGGGTGAATGTTGTGTCCTCACATGGCAGAAAAAAAGAAAGGTAGTTCTCTCATGGCATTTTAAAAAGGCACTTATCCCATTCATGATGGTGAAGCACTCATGACTTAATCACTTCCTCAATGCTCCACCTCTTAATATGATTGCATTGGGGATTAAGGTTCAGTATATACTTTGGAGGGACACAGATATTCGTACCATAGCACTCTTCCCAAAATTCATGTCCTTTTAATATGCAAATGCATTCATTCCATCCCAATGATCCCAAAAGGTTTAACTGGTTCCAGTATTAACTCAAAAGTCTAAAGTCCAGAGTCACATCCATCTATCACCTAAATCAAATAGAGGTGAGACTCAAGGCAATTCCATTTTGGGGTAAATTCCCTTCCAACTGTGAGCCTGGAAAATCAAACAGGTTATGTCTTTCTAAAATTCAATAGCAGAACAAGTATAAAACAAACATCTCACACCAAAAGAAATAAATAGGAAAAGGAGAGATGTAACAGATCCCACACAAGTCCAAAGCCCAAAAGGGCAAACAATATTAAATCTTAAACCTTTGACTTCCTGTCCTGTCTCCCAGACATGCTGGGGCAGAAGTTGGATTCCAAAGGCACCAGAAGCACCTGCCACTTCCATGGTTTTTATGGGCACAGCCCACACTGCACTTGTCACGTGTTAGAGTTGAATGCCTGCAGGCCTCCCAGGCTGACTCTACTAATCTGAAATCTCAAGGGTGTCCCAGCCCCCATGGCTCCACTAAGCATTGCCTTAGTGGGAGCTCCTTGCAGTGGCCCAAGCCCTGTAGCAGTTCTCTGTCTGAGGTCAGAGGCTTTCCAAGGCATTCTTTGAAATCTGTGTGGAGGTAACTCTGTACCTGCAGTCTGAACCACCTAGATGCTTCCAAGTTATACCACCTCTGCCGCCTGGTGGAGTGGCCCTAGATGCCCTGAGACCCATATGAGCCACAGCTGGAGTGACCGAGGAGTACTGTGCTGGAATGCATGGGGCAGAAACTTAAGGCAGTTCTGCCAATAAGTCTTAAGGTCTTACAGGCGTCCTGGGTTTCTCTTTTGAAGCCTTTCTGCCTTCAAGTTTTGGCACTATGGGCCTGTTACTAAATCTCTAAACTGTGTTTATAGTTATCATTCTTCCATTGTCTTGATAAATAGCATTCTCGATACCTTTTATCCAAATTAATCTCCTTATCAAACGTTCACTTGGTGATACCCTTGGCATTCTACACACTTTCTCATTATTTACAACAGGCCAGGTTGAGAATTTTTCATATATTTGTTTTGCTTCCCTTTTGATTATGAAATCTGTCTTTAATTCATTTGTTCCTTCTCATGCTCTGCTATAAATAGTCGAGAAGCTATGCAGCATCCAAAACATTTGCTTAGAGATCTCTTCCACCAAGTATCACTCAGTGTTATCTCACCACTGTCAAGTTCAACTTCCCCCAAAACACTAGGACATGGATACAACGCAACCAAGTGAGGTGCTGCTTTATAAAAAGGATCACATTTCCTTGAGTTTCTAATAATTTGTTCCTCATTTCCATCTAAGACCTCATCAGAATGACCTTTCCCATCCTTATTTCTACCAAATTTTCTTCATAACTACATAGATAATCTCTAAGATCGAGGCTTTATATATAGATTTCTTCTTTTTGTTTATCTCTCTGCTTTATGTTACAGGCTTTACCCATTAACCAGTTCCAAAGCCACTTCTACATTTTAGGCACTTGTACAGCAGCACCTTATTTCCCAGTACCAATTTTGTCTTAGTCCATTCTGGCTGCTATAACAAGTTACTTTAGATGGGGTAATTTACAAACAACAAAAATTATTTGATTTTACTAGGTTATACCTGGAAAACAATTTGGCTCAGGATGGATCATACATTGAGATTAGACTCTGGAATTGACACTTTTGAGTTGGTATTAAAACTATCAACAGGGTGCCTGAATGAAACGTAATTGTACAACTAACCCTTAACTGTACCCCACAAAACCATAATAAAAAATACTGATTAATGAAAAAAAACAAAAAACAACAACAAAAAAAAAACAAATCAAGACTTATGGGGCTATGGGGATGGAATAAATATAATGTTATTGTGTGTGCAAGGCATATGAATTTTGGAAAGGCAAGGTCAGAAGGCTATGGTTTGAACATTGTGTCTCTCCAAAATTCAACTTGAACCTTAATCCTCATTACAACATTATTAAGAGGTGAGACATTTAGAAGATGATTAGGTTATGAAGGCTTCACTCCCATTAATGGGATTAGTGCCCTTAGAAAGAAGCTTGAGAGAGCTAGCCAGTTCCTTTTTATACTTCTTGGCTATGTGGGGACCCAGCCTTTATCCCCTCTGTGGGATACAGCAACAAGGCACATCTTGGAATCAGAGAGGGAGCCATAACCAGACACCAATCTACTGCTGCCTTCATCTTGGACTTCCCAGTCTCCAGAACTATGAGAAACAAATTTCTGTTGTTTATAAATTATCCAGTCTGAGGTATTTTGTTTTAGCAATCAGAATAGAATAAAACACAAGTAAAGGATATACACAAATGAATGGGTCATTTCATGGCCAATTCAGGAGGAACTGTTATTTTTATTTTTTACAGTGTTTCAGGAACTTGGCTAAGCAATAATTTCTAAACAGTGACACATAGATCTCCAGTTTAATTGTTATTCAGCCAACCATTTTTCCTTTCTTTGTGAGATGAGTAACGAAAGTTTAGATTTTTTAAACATCTTTATCATCATAATACATTTGTGGGTATATGCAAAAAGTGACTAAATATGGGTAATTTTAAATGCCTAAAATGGAAAACTCTTGTGCAAGGCAAACAATATGTGACTTTGTTAACTGTGGCAGTATGGCATTTTTTGTTACTTTTATTACTCTGTAGATATTTAACTGAGAAGCATAAATCATTTTTCAAACCCAATCATTCCAGTGACCAAAGCAGAGTCAGAATTATGCTCACACAGTTAGTTGATGGAGAGCTTGTAGAATCATCTGCTTGATATTGTTTGAGTTATCATAAGGAGCGCTTCATTTTCACAGTAGTGAAGAAACAGATTTTTTTGTTGTTGTTTCCTGTAGAGTTTGATGGGATTTTGATGAATATTTCTTAGTCTTTTGAGGATTTTGTTAATCTCTCTGACATGATTCCACAAGAGACATATCAAAAAGATTATAAGCTCTGAATCAAGGAGGATTTTGTTTAAATAAAATATGGTAAAAATTTGGTTATATAAAATCAAATCTTAAATTTAAAAAGTAAAAATATCTGGGTAATTTGTTATGTATTTTCAAAATCACACATTATTTTAATGAGACTACATTCCAAAGCTTCACTATAAAAATATGTAAGGTATTTGGAATATGTAAATCTATAGGTTGACTGTTATGTTATATTTTACAATTTATAAGCATTTTTCATTGAGTTCAGGTAGATGAAACCAAAGGTGTCTAAAAAGCACCTTTCTCACAAGCAATTCATTATACCTAATTATATAGATGAACCTAAAAAATTATTTATTTATTTTAAAGAATTATATTTTATTTAAGTTCAATAAATGCTTGTTACTTTTTACTTAAGTTTTTAGCAATAACATGAAAATAAGCCATCTGTACTTTTATAAAGTTTAGAGTCAGAATGAAACAAGCAACATCTCAAGTATACAAAAAATTTGACATTGACTTTTCACAAGTCACATTAGCATGTGAAGTTGGTATATAGCTAGAGATGCACATATTTATTTTAATGTTATAAAGAAGATCATTATAAAAAGATCAAAGAGCAATTTATATTTTATCTTTTCTAACTAATTTATACTCTCGAGTAGTTTGTTCAATATACATCATCAGGAAGAAAACTGCTTTGATGAAACAAACTCTGGTGTAAGACATCTTGAAACAAAATAGGATCCGAGAGAGAATTTATATAAGGAAATATAATGGAAACAAGTACCCACACCCATTTCTGTTTTAAAAACAATTATAGATTTAAAAATGCCCAGAGAATTTTAGTATTTACTAGATATTCACACTAAGGTAGTTAAAGTACACCAAGAAAATCATCTGCTCTTATAAACAAGGTATTAGAAAGGTTAAAAAAAAATGAAAGAAAAGATGTAGTAAGAAAAGTAAGAAAACTACGTGTGATAAAGAGGAAAAAATTAAAACAAGAAATTAAAAGAATGAATAACTGCAAGTTCAAGGCAGCAAATAAAATGTACATTTTTTAAAAAAATAAAATTTATTGTAGCATTAGAAAAGTAAAGAACTAGAAAGGGTGATAAAACTAAAATACACAAATCACAATGGGTGTTAGATTAGTAGGTGGACCTTACTGAACAGAGCAATTTATAAAGAAATACTTTGAAAAGGAACCACTGCAATAGGTCACTCTCCCAGCATGATCGGGGCCGCACAGCTAGCAGCAGGGATGGCAGGATTTACAAGTGAGCAAATCAGCAACAGGGTTAAGTGAAGAGTAACATTATAGCCTGAACAGAGTCCTCATTCTGAGCAACTAACTGTGGCATTTGTCTTCAGGATAACAACAAAGAAATAGTTTTCTAAAAGAAGTGCAGGATTGTCACTGGGGATGCAGAGTGGGCACTGGTATCAGAGAGAAAGAAGACTTTCCTATAGCGATCAAGACGGAACTAGAAATTCAACACGATTCTATTCAAACTCACTGTTTTAAAGACTTTAGATATTAAATATTTTTAACCAAGCAGCTCTATCCATAGCAACATATTCCATAAAAATATGTGGCCATGCTTTCAATAATATACAGTTACATTAATAGATATAAATTAATTTATTATATTTGCTAATAACTGAAAACACAGTCAATCTAAATATTCATCCATAAGATAGCTAGCATAATTGTGGAATATCATGTAGCACTTAGAAATAATGAAACATCAAACTCCACTGAAATGTAATAATGCACATCAGATGCTTTGCAATGTAAAAGGTAACTTGTAGAATAATATGAAGTTTGTATTGTTATGTAAAAAATCTATCCAACATCTACATGTGTGTATAGTATAGATACATTATTAATTGATGATAGATAGATAGGCAGATAGACAGGAATACTTGAGTGTATAAATGTATATTAGAATGTTTGAGAGGATATATCCAAGCATAATGGTAATTCCTGACGAATCGTTGTGCTTAAAGTAGGGCCTTTAATTTGCTTTTTAAATAATATTCGTTGTAGTATGGACATTTTCCAATCACATATATTAATTTAAAAATGTTAAGATAGAGTAGAGGATAATTGAATGTCCCAAATTGAAAGACTAGAAGGCATGTAGTACATATTTAAGTACAGTAGAAAAACATGAAATGAGAAAATAGGGCTCATATCAATGTTATTGTAATACATGTACATAAAGCTACCTGGTAGTCATATTGTTATTAATTAATATCTAAAACAATATTGACAATAAGTTACATATACCGAGGATATACCATGTGGTAAGAACATGCTTCATAGGCATCATACTATTTAACTCACAACTATCCTCTGAGGAGGGTACCATTCCTCATTTTACGGATAAGATAATGGAGGCTCCCAGAGGACAAGTTATAAAGTCTGTAATTTGCAGAGGAAATAGCCTCCTCTCCACCATTTATGAAATATAGGAAAATTCTGAATTTACTTACATTGGGTGAACCTATATGGATCGTGGAATGACTAAACTTTTCAAAATACAGTTTCTTAATTCTGTAGAATAAGAGCTACTTCTTTAAAGTCCGGAGAATATTAAAGGACATGAAAAGAATCCATCCTGACTGAGCTTTTTAGTTAATATTGAGACTTTACTTCGGCTTGGTTTTATCTGTACCAGGACTTCCTGATTGCGGCTGGCTCCCCAAGCCAATAATCTCATTATCCTCTAGATTATGGTGTGTGGAGCTTGACCAAGTCATTGTTCTGAACTAAATTCATGTGGTGAAGAGCCTGCCTTCTGCAGGAAGGAGGTTCCACAAACCACTGCTCAGCATTTGGAAAGTGACCCCTGACAGCAGGCAGCAAAGCAGTAGAAGAAAGAGACGAATATAATTGTAAGAGCCTGTGCTAATTAAGTCTATTTTACTAACATTTATTTAGTATAAGACACAGTGGTATAAATTTTCTTCTGAGCTTTTAAAAGTGTAAAATTTCAATATTTGGTTTCTAGTTTCTGAGAATGACCTATAAGACTTATTTTAAATCATACTGTCCTTTTAAAGAAGTGTGCATATAGCTTATAGAAATTCTCTCTACTTATGTGATCTAATATTTACTCTCATGCTGATAGAGAGAAAAGAGGTCAGTGGAAAAAGATGACATTAATTATTTAACTAGGCCAAATTAGTGATGATTTATTTCAGTGCATATTTATACCATCAAAAGTATGTGATCTAGTTTGAGAAAACGATTTTAGTTTACTACATCTTACCTATTATCAGTAAAGTACATTATGAGAATGATATTCATTAGAGTTTGTAAGTATGATTTTTATTCTTTGTGAACTAGCTTTCTTTTTACTCTGTAGCGGATATTTTCTACTTAAGTACAAGGAAAGAGAGTAGTTCTACAAACACATGGCTTAGTAGTTTAAACATTCAGCTAGTGCGTATGTGAGCGTGTGTGCGATAATTATCATTGTTATTAGTACTATTAAGAGTATTACTTCGCAGTGTTTAAAAGGAAGGGAAATCTGCTTGAAATTGACTGTTAACTATTACAAAAACAGCATCTGCATTGCTTTCTCTTATGTAGTTAATATTAAATTATTTATACACTAATCTGGCTGCTGTATTCAAATAACATTATTTCTAGATAGGTCAAGCTGCTTATTTAATTAGTTAGTTAAGTGAGTTAATAGTAATGATATTACCTTTGGACTTACCCTGGCATTGGTCCGTTCCCAGCAAGACTGTAAACCTGACGAGGATTTAGTAGATACTGGAATTTTCTGTAAATTCTACAAAAGTGAAAACACAGAAAGAGAAAAGGAAATGTAGTGATTCTTAATAATTTTAAAATATGCAATGTCCCTTAATGCCATAAATATATGTGTATGTATGTGAGTGTAATTAAAATTATTTGACAAAAGTCTTACTAATATTAAAAATAGAATAGCTCATAGGAGCCACTTGTTCTTGAAAAGGGGCTTAGTAGCCATTAGAAAGACAATACAATGCATTCACTAGAAATAATGCCTGTATTCTAAATATGCATATACATTTAGGTTATTCTCCCACCCCCTTTTGAAATTATTTAGCTAACTCATATTTCAAATTTTTTAAAAGATTCAATATAAATTTAATTAAATATTTTCTCTCAACAGATCCTTGTGAATAGATCCTTCTCTCCACAGAACTCAGTATTAGGTTACTGGGCCAACCTAACAGAGTTGAACAATCTCTACCTCCCATAAAAAAATGGAATTGTACACTTTATATACACATATGTAGGAAAAGAGTGCAGTCTCACCTGGCCTAATAATTTTATATAAACAACCATATTAATCAGTCAGTTCATAAAATTGCTAAACTGTTTCAACAGGCACATGTGAAATGATTTTTATTCTGAAAGAAAATAATTTTTGTAAACAAAAGGAATAGAAATGTTTCTATGTATACACATAGCCCAAATGTGTGGAATTCTTTGAAAATGTGATATTTAAATTGATATTATATACATGCAAATATTAGTGTATATTTTATAAATATTCTTATAATAGTGACTGATAGAAACTCCAAATTCACTTTGCAAAATCCACTTATATCATCTAGAATCATTCTCAATACCTTCTTTCCCTGGCATCTGAACCCCACCACTGAACAATTCTGTGCTTCCTCAGAAATATCTATCAAATCTAGCTATTGTGTTTCACTGCTTTAATTCAAGCCTTCATGTTCTCTCAGCAGCTCTATAAAATTCTTGGCAATTAAGCCCTCTCCTATATTGCTGTTTAAGTACAGTCATATTTTTCCATGATGAAAAGTTTCTGCTAGTGTCAAGTTATTCACAATATAAATTCAGACATCTTCACAATATGACCACAGTTTATCTCATTTTCTTTCTCTTTCCCCTTAAACTTTAACTTTGGTAAATTCTTCCTGGTTGACACCGTGCCTTTCACAAATCCTTTGACCTGGCAAGCATCTACTTATGTAAGAACCAGTACTAAAGCTAATTATCAGAAGACATCTCAGTTTTCAGAGATGGTTATCTCCTCCTCTGAACTTCCATAGTACCTTTATTTTAAACATGTCTAGTTTAGCATTTCTCCTGTGGTATTGCAATAGATCACAGGCATGCCTATCTCCCTGCATGATTGTGACGTATACCTTTTATCCCCAGTACCGAGTAGAGCTTGGATTCAACCAGGGGGCGCTGTCTGAATAACTATGTGAACACTTTCACACCTATGGACTGGCATGGGAAACTGTGTCTGAATATATAATTCTGTGACCTTTTACCACTTACCTAGCATATCAAAGTCAACAAAGTCAACACATTTTGAAAGAAAAACGCTGAATGGAATCCCATTGTGAAAGATGCCCCTTATGCATGCAGGGAAATTCATCTGTGCACTTGTAATAGATCATCTTTAAAACGTGTTTACATTTCATTTGACCTTGAAGGGTCCCTTTAATATCTAAAGGACAAAACACATGTGGGCATGCATATGGGAGAGTTCACATATTTCCCCTTCCCCCCATTAAGTTTAATATTCTTATGCCTTTAGTGTCTCTAGTTTCTGTTGTTGTTGTTGTTGTTTTTAGAAAATAGCATTAATCACATAGAATGACCTTTGTCTACCTTCCCTTATATCACCTAGAATCATTCTCAATACTGTAGTAGATGAAGTAAACGAAGGTCATTCCATGTGATTAATGCTATCTTAAATTGAGGGGAATTTCTTTTCTTTTGAAAATATTTTAAAAAATTTTTTCTAAGACTTCATTTGTATCTAATTTCCAACATGGATTTAAATCTTACCTAATTCTTTATGAAGAGCTTACTTACTTTTTAAAAAATATATATATACACACATACACAGCTGACAGACTGCAAGTAGTAAAATAGAAAATAATTTTAGCATTATTATTTTATATCTTTCTGAGTGAAGCAACTATTCTCTTTCATAAAGAACTGAGAATATTTGTAACCAGTTAGCCATCATTTATTTAAAATAATTTCAATCTAAGTTCAGCAAAGTGAAAACTTAACTATATGTTGATAAGAGGGAAAAGAAGTGTACTTTTTTAAAGCTGAAATAATATTTTGATGATTGATAGAACCCTTTTAATTTCAATGAAATAAAGCTGGAAAGTTAAATGTTGGTAAAGGAAATTACTTTTCAAAATTCCATTATTCATGGAAACATTTCAACTTTGTTATTTGGTAAAGCAAGAAGGAAATCTGTTTTACTTTCATAGTGTGAGTGCTTTTATCTGTTTGCTTATTTTGGGTTGAGATTAAGAAAGACATCTAGAAAACATTGTTAGATATAAATTGCAATTTTGTTTATGACTGTTCTTCTCAGTAGGACATAAGGTTTACTCTTCAATGTAGTGATTTTCATATATTTACTAAATATTATGATTTAATTATTAATTCAGCATAAAAATAAAATTTTATCGGCCAGAATATTAAGATATCTGATAATACAGCTCATTTTTATTCTAATTAAATATACTATGTTTCTTGAGGAAATATGGCATTTTGTTCTCCAAAATGCACATGCAGAAAGTCATTATAATATATTTTGCCTAGAAGCTAGATATAAATTCTGTTCCTTGGTACTGGGCTATGATTTACCAGAATTCATCTTGTTGATCATTTAGTGAACCCATTTTCATTCAACAGTATTTATGATGCCATGTTGTTTGCAAAGCTCTTTGTAAAGGGCTAGGGAGATAGGTGGGATAGCTCAAATTCAAATATCTGAGCTGGATAATAAAAATATTTATAAAAGGCCATTATATTAAAATTTCAACTCTAAAAACAAACAGAGACTATCAGCATACACATATATATCCTAACGTCATTTATTCTCATTAAAATTAGTAAGCAGTGAAGAATAATGTTTTTAAATGTTTTTACATAACTTACCTTTTTTACATATAGAAAATAAAATGATTTTTAAAAATCATACCTTTCTCCTTGTTTTCCACCACTTTTGGGGTTCACAAAAACTAAAAGTGGATGAGTACCAGGAACAGGAGTGATCTAGAAAGAAATTTGGATATATGAAAAAGTTACTAGGTGCATTACATGTGAAGAAAATTCCTTGTTATTTCTAAGTTCTAAAATACCAATAAGCAAATTCAATACAATGACGGTTTTTTTTTTTTTTTCTGGTGTGTGTGTGTGTGTGTGTGTGTGTGTGTGTGTGTGTGTGTACATGCGTGTGCAAATGCTAAAAGGAACACCCTTCAACAAAGAAAGGTAGGACAGAGGGCAAGGCAATTAGGAAGAAGAAATGACATTTGTAATTGCTATAAGATGAAAACAAAAGTTACCATTTGTGGGAAAATGACTGAACTAGCCAAAATACAGCAGAATTTGAAGGGGAAAAAAGATTAGAAGCAAAAAAAGAAATCAAGTTATAGAGAGTCCTCCTTTTCCGGAGGACCCTGATTGAGAGCTTTAAGCATGTGTGGAAGACATCTTTCCAACCTCTTATGAACTAGAAAGAAACTCAATAAGATTATTTAAAGCCTTTTTTTGGTCTAAGAGTTCTTTTCTACACAATCTTCTCAATGCTTTCTTTCCCTGGTTGGTGGGTAGAGTGCCAGTTAATCAAAACGATTTGCTAAATAGGAGTCCATTAAATATTTTTAATTTATTTAATTTTAAAGATGTGGGGTACAATCAGGATTAGGTATACAAAAGATCATCTTTTTTTCAGGCAACAGAAATTGACTATACTATGTGCAATGTGCTACTTACATCACTACTTACTCCTCAGTTAAACAAGAAAGACAAAATCTTTGTCCTAATAGGGCTTATTTTCTAGTGAAAAAAATATGTGATAAACAAATATTTATTTAGTGTGAAATGTGCCACAAAAGAAGATAAAGCAAGTAAGTTGATAGCATTTTACTGGTGGGGTAGAGTTGTCTTAGAAGACAGGGTAGGAAAGGAGAACTCTTTCATTTTACATGACAGGGTAGGAAAGGAGAACTCTTTCATTTTACAAGACTTTTATTAAAATAAAAGTATTCCTAGTCAATATGTCCCTATATAGTTTCCATCTACATACAGTTTGACCAAAAAAAAAAAAGAGATTTTCAACAATCGAGATAACCACTTCCTTCAGACCACCCAAAAAAGAAAAAATACTTTGATAATGAAAATATGCAGTTAAGGATGCCCTCTAAATATTAAGTTTACCAGTTTTTCGCTTTTTGAAAAGTAGATTCAAAGTATCCTTACTACAGTGCTAAATATTTAATGAAACAATTAGAAACACCCATTTCAACATATTGTGCCCTTTCTTCCTGTCTGTTTAAACAGTAAAAGTTAAAATATTCTACCAACATATTTTCCTTCAATTCTTAAGTGAAATGACATTTTTTGTAATGAGTATAGACATTGGAGAAATGTTAAAATCTTCATATTAGTTAAATGAGAAGGTTGAGTACAGTATTCTCAATTTCTAGTTCTCATTACAGTTTATCACTGTGTCTGCATCTGTTTTACTTTCCATTGTCAAGAGGACCAAGGTCCTTTGTTCCTAATTTGTCTGTAATTCAGCTGGGAGAAGGACTGCTGAAGTAACTTCTGCAACAACTTCTCAGGTCTCCCTTGAACCAAATGTGTTCAATTAATGTATATAAAAAGCCTATTATCTTAAAGCCATTGTGCTGCTGGCTTGCAATGGGTGCCCCTCATCCCATTAAAAATAAGATTAGGAAATACCAAAAAACACCCATTTCAAAACACTAATGTTCAGTTTCCTTTTCTTATTCTATTACTAAATTGAAACTCCTAAAGTTTTCATAATAAAAAAGTAATAATAACACATGTAGATTTTAGTTGACTTTTTTAGTCAATTTGAATTGTTTCTCCTTGTTTTTAGAGACAAGAATCTTAAGGTAAATAAAGATATTTGAGCAAAGCATTAAATTTGAACCCAAATACTCATTAGGATGATTTTTCCTTTCCTCTTCAAATTCAACATTCAGTTTACAAACAAATGAGATTATATGAAAATTCATACTGGGTCCAATATTTGAAATTCTTTTAAAATTATGTTTTAGAATGTCTTTCAGAGATACTTAAATATTGGAATATTTTTAGGCATTTTATAAGTGGTCAAATAAAGGCCAGTAACAATTGTGTTTTAAGTTACATATTATTATGAACAAATAAATATCCCACCAAAGTATATTATAGTATGTAAGGCATCTCAAAATAAAAAATACAAAACCTAGATGTAATTTTTGGGGATAGATGTATAAACAGATCAAACGAATTCAAATAACAGAAGAGAATTTAAAGATTTAGGGACAATGATGATATTCCACAAGTGATAAAAGTCATATACCAAATATGGAAATAGAGAAATAATAAATCAATTAGCACATCATTTTATTACAGAAAAGGCTAATAAAATATGACAATATACATATAAACCATGGTATTAATTTATAAGTTATCAGGTACTGTGGATTAGCACCCCTTTGGTGATGACTTTAATAGGTTTCTGACCTTTATAACCTATCTAATATCTAATGTAATGCACATTTAAGGGGTGATAATGAGATTAAATATTAACACTACGAGGACTCTGGTGTTAAAGGAACATATAATGGTGTTAGAAATGTGAAAGTTAAACCGGGCTTGGTGGATCAGCCTGTAATCCCGCGCTTTTGGGAAGCTGAGGTGAGTGGATTGCCTGAGCCCGCGGGTTCGAGACCCTCCTGGGCAGCGAGACCTCATCTCTACAATAAATCAAAAAATCAGCCGGGCGTGGCAGCGCGTGCCTGTAGTTCCAGCGACTTGGAAGGCTGAGGCGGAAGGATCGCTGGAGCCGGTTGAGGCTGCGGTGGCCGGGAGCAGCCACTGCCCTCCAGTCTGGGCGACAGAGTGAGACTCCAACTCAAAAAAAAAAAACCAAAGAAATGTGAAAGTTCTAGGCAAATCTGGCATGTTTTGTTTTTGTTTTTGTTTTTTGAGTGGTTAATATTTATTGCACTATCTTTCCATTGACAGAAATAAAAATTCCCAGTGATGATACAAGTGAAACTCATCATTATTTTCTACCTAAAATGCTCCAGATAGTAAAGTATTGGGTAATGAAGCAGATGATTATTCATAGTTCTACTTTCAAGTTTATAACAAACTAGTCTTAATGTTTTGAATACCTTCTATTTATTGCAAAAATGATATGTTATTGCTAGTGAACACTACAGTTAATCAACATGTTTTTTTAGTGCTCACTCAAAAAGCTTTAAAATTGTGCTAACCTTTGCTACTATAAAAAGGCCAATTTGGTCCAGTAAGTTTGGGTGCCAGGATACCAAAGACAGAATTCTTAGATTTGAGAGCCAAACACCTAGAGTACTGCATAGTCATTTTTCAGTCTGACAAGTTATAAACAAACAAGTGTTGTATCCAGTTATCATCCTAAAATAAGTCATACCATCTTAATGGCAGGATCTTCAATTGGCACTTAATTCCCATATTCCCCCTCCTTGGGAGTAAAGAGCCCTGGGTATAGGTAATTTAAAAGAGTTTCCCCTCTTGTCACATCTATATCTTGGAAGCTGCTGTTGCTGGCAAAATTTATGTAACTCTCTCTGTATATATTTATATATTTTTTATTTTAAAGAGCTTTAACTAGTTGTAACTTTTGGTGTCTTGTCATATAAAAGAAATTATACAAAAAAATGGGTCTAAATTTTTTTCTAGTAAAATATAACTGGGAGTTGCTATGGAATGAATTGTGCCTCCTCCACCCCCCAGTGCATATGTTGACTCGAAACTCCAATGTGATAGTAGTAGTGATGATGAAGCTTTTGGTAGGTAATCTGGGTTGGATGAGGTCATAAGGGTGAGGCTCTCATGATAGGATTAGTGATCTATGAGGAAGAGATAATCTCTCTCTTTCTCTCTCTCTGTAGGATCACGTATGGAAGAGGTTGTGTGAGTACACAGAGAGATGGTGGTTGCCTACAAGCCGAAAGAAGAGGGCTCAGAATAGAATCTACCTTGCTGGTACCTTGATCCAGGGCATTCCAGCCTCCAGAACTGTGAGAAATAAATGTCTCATGTTTACGCCACCCAGTCCACAGTTAATTTTTTATAGCAGCCTGAGAAGACTAATAAAGTATTGTATAGTAACTCAAGGTATGCTCTTTAAAAGGAAGAGTGAGAGTTTCTAGCCTTCCTCTTCCCAATGTCAGCATGGAATTTGAATTTATGAGAACCAGCAGCCATTTTTGTTCATGAGCTGACCTTGAAGATGACACAGATTAATGACATAATACAGAAAGACAGGAGTACCAGTCCTGATGAAAATGTGGAGTTGTCTTATCAGCCCTGGACATTCTACTTCTGGATATCATTTACATAAACAAATTGAAAGCTATCTTTTCTAAGTTTTGTTTGTCTTTATTTTTGTTGTTTCCCTGTTACATGCTAACTGTAATTGCTGTGAAAGACAAGATCCATAGGGTCATAGAATTGAATACAGATTGAATCAAAGAGAGATACTTTATTCTTCACCAATCTTGCTAATATGTCTAGTCTGTGAGAAAAGAAAAATAGAAACTTAATATTGTAATTCTTGAATACATCTCTTTATTTTATTTTACAGTATTCTAGTCTCATTATTGAATATGGGTATACTCATTTTGTCAACCTTTTGTAACATAGTCTGAGATAAAGGAAAAATGTGAAAATTATTAGCTATGGTATTTTAATTTGTAATTTAATCTGATTATTTGATTCAAGACCTCCAGAGAGGTCAATCAGGTAAAAATCATCTTCCCCGCCTTCACAAAATTAAGTCTAGGAAAATAACTTGTATTGCAATGCAAATTTTGTCTAATGACAAAAAATATATAAATAGTTTTTAAAGCTCAGTATATTTGATTTTGATGAATAAAGTTTTACGAAAATATCTTACGTTAATATTTTTAGAATTTTGCAGTGATTTCTCTGGAACAATTTCAAATTTACAGAAAAGTTGTGACAATTGGATAATTAACTTTTTCTCCCTGAACTATTTGAGAGTAAGTTGCCAAAATTATACTCTATCATTCCCATTTACCTAAGTATTGCCTACACCCAAAACATTCTTTTACATATTTACACTTAACACAAAAATCAGAAAGTTAATATGATTCTTCTGGCCTTTAATATGTTAACTAGTTTTCTTTTGTGGAAAAAATACAATTGGGACAACTAGTGAAACTTAAATGGGATCTGAGGATTAGATACCATTCGTGTACCAACGTTACATTCAAGTTTGCCAATTCTCTCTTGAATTGTATCTAATCTACCTATGAATTTTAAATGTTCACTTTCATACAAAAATTCTGAAATAAGATGTAAAACTCAGTTATTCTGAAAACTGACTTATTGCCATTCTAAAGTATTATCTTTTTTGCTATAAATTTTGATGGGGTAAGAGGTAAAAGACAAAAACACAAGTATATCAGAAATTCTGTCAGCTTCTAACTATTCATTCTTGTAAGTACATATTTATACAGCATTTGAAATCATCTTAAGTGGAACAGAGTGATGACAGCCAACAGATGTCAATAGATGACAGCCAAGTTGCTTTATAAAAGAACTTTGAATCTGCTGTCAGTGTCCTATCACCTAATCATTGTGCTTGAGGCATCACTACAGAATTCTGTGCCTCCTCAATACATTTAGGGGAAAAAAATTGAGATAGTGTAATACAATACAATAAAGAAAAACTGTTGAAAAGAGACAGTGTCTAGGGAAGACTTTATAGCATCTGAGGTAGCTGAAATACTGAAGAATGGTTATATAAATTAGGTATGTAGGGCATTCTATAAGGAGACTGTTTATAATGATTTCTCCTCCACACTTTTAATCATGTAAAATCATAATTACTCACATAAAGGGGAAATTTAAAATAGTACACTTAAAGAACATGACTTTAGACTCAGACTAGTTTTGGATCCCAGTTCAACCATTCCTTTCTCCCTACACCCTCTCTCTTAGTGATCTCATCTTATTTGATGGTTTTAATTGTCATCACTGCCTTTATTCCCAAATGCATGTTGAGTCTTTCTCCTGAATCCTAGATTCACAAATTGCTCTGCCTCCTTGATATCTCCATTTGGATATATAACAGCATCAGAAATTTCCCTCCAAACATTATTTACCCAGACTCTCTACATTTTAGTCAAGGTAACTCCCTCATTTCAGTTTCGTTGGCCAATCTAGCTTGGAGCTATCCCTGACTCCTCATGTTTTTACCTACCCAAATCCACTTTACCAACATATCCCTTTGACTCTGTCCTCAAAATATATGTAGAATCTCATCACATCTCTCTACCTCCACTGCTCCATCTTAAGTAGCCTCTATCTTATAACCCTTGGATAACTGTGTAGTTATCTACTGGCCTCTCTGCTCTCCAACACTCTAATCTCAAGAAGCATGAGTTTTTTAAAACGTAATTCAAGTCATGTTACTCCTCTGCTTATCCCTTCCACCAATATCTTCTCATTTCTCTCAGATCAAAAGTCAGTCTTTGTTCAGGTCTTCAAGGTTTTATAGCGTCTAGAACCTGCCACTTCCCTAAAGTACTCTCTACCACTTTCCATCTTGCTCACCCTACTCAAAACGTGAAGTTCTTATTGATTCCAGATTTTCCAGGCATACACTTGCCATAGGGCTGTCCATATATTCACTTGGCCAACTGACTCACTTCTTCTAAGTCTTTACCCAAATATCTACTTCTTTTTTTTTTTTTTCTGGAATTGGAGTCTCATTCTGCCGCCCAGATTGGAGTGCAGTGGCCGCTCCCGGCCACCGCAGACTCGACCTGCTGGGCTCCGGCGATCCTTCCCGCCTCAGCCTTCCGAGTCGCCGGAATTACAGGCGCGCGCTACCACGCCCGGTTGCTTTTTTGATTTTATTGTAGAGATGAGGTCTCGCCTGCCCTAATCTGGCCATTTTACTTAAAATTATAGAAAACTCCAATTCTTAGTACATTTTGATACATCTTACCTCACTTGGTTCAATTTTCTATATCATTTATTATCTATCACATTATGCATATGGAGCCAGAGACTAATTTTAAAGACTCTTGTAATACTCAAGACTATAGTGAAATAATTCTGAATTTAGAAAGTTAGAATAGCAATGAAGAGTTGTTACAAAAATGTCAATAGGCTTGACAATTCTTAAATGGTCAAAGTACATACACATCAATCAAAAAAGGAAATTACTATTCCAATTTTTTGTTGGAATCTCACTTTGTCACCCAGGCCAGAGTGCAGCATCACAATCACAACTCATCCCAGCCTCAACCTCTTGCGCTCAGCAGATCTTTCTGCCTTAACCTCTCAAGTAGCTAGTATGACAGACATGTTCCACCTACCTGGCTAATTTTTAAAAACTTTTTTTGTAGAGAGGGGGGTGTCACTATGTTGCTTAGGCTAGTCTTGACCTCCTGGGCTTAAACAATTCTCTTGCCTCCTATAGTGCGTGATTATAGAATTGTGCCACCAAGCCAGGCCCTAGGAATTAATTTTGAATACATACTATACAGTTAGTATAGTGCAAGTATGTTTAATTTATAATTTTGGTGATTACAAGAACAAGATATTGACAGTAAGGGAGGCAATAGTAGAGACAGTTGTGTGGGAAAATACAGTTTCACTTTTAGATACTTAAATACAAGAATCCCCCTTTTTTACTGTGTTATAAGTATTATAAGCTAAACTCTTTCATTCTCAAGTGACCCCTTTATTTGGAAATCTTTCTCAAAGAATATTTAGGGACAAGATAACATCAACCTAATACAGTTTAAACAATTGTTCTGTTTTTGTCCTTATTTGTTCACATGTGGGAGAGTCATCTGTAGTTTTCTATCTCTTGAATGCTAAGAAATTGTAGTTTCAATTACGTTTGATCATATGTATTAAGTGTAAACCTATGGTGTGAGCAATGACAAAGACAGAGTGCCTAACCACCTTCATTTGAAGTCCCCTAGGACTTGGGTTAATTAATGAGACTCATCCTAAGGTTATACATGATCTATTACTTCCTCTAATTAGAAATAATAATCCTGATCATTATGCTGGTTAGCTGGAAAGAAATAAGATGAATGTGCTTAACTATGATTAATAGTCTTCTTTAAGCAGCGTAGATCTTTTCTGTCACTGAATTATATGCAAGCTGGGCTGCAACTCAATGCTTTTTCATGATGCATATTTTTAAAACTCACTGGAAAAATATTAATTTTTTTGATAGTTTTTTAGCTTTTCTTGATTAAAAAACAACATTACTATTTTTAAATGAATAACGACAAAACACAAATCCTATTTATTTTTAGTTTGTATGTCATAGCTCTTCAGGAAATTATTCTTTTCTTTTTTTACATTTTCTATAACAATATGTGAATACTATGTGTATCATATTTTGGTCCATCATGCTGAAGTGAAACACTTTTGTGTATGATTATATTCCAATTTTTTTTATTCAAAAAGTTATGACTACAATTATTATATTTTTTTTCCCACTGATGTTTTGTTAGCATTATATCTGTCCTTCACCTACTAACAACATTAGCTGACACTTTTATAGGCCTAATAAAGTTATGAAAAGTTATTATCTGGTTAGAGAAATGGCACATCCACAGAGAATGTTAATCATCTATAGTTTTTAACATGACTAATTTAGTTGTAATAAGATCAAATATTTCAGATTCTTTTTAAATAAAAATTGAATAGAACTTATATTGCTATGTAAATTGAAAGCTTTTAAAACATTCTGCATGTACCATTTAATTTTGGTTTTGATGTCTGGGTAAATTAAGGTATAATTATGCAAATCTTGGAAAACTGAATCTAGAGGAGTTAAAATTCTATTGTATAATTTTTACCTAAAAGTCTACAATATAAAAGTACATGGAAGAAAAAGATGGTTGGAAATTTAGCAGTTGTATACATGCTGATTTGCAAGCAAAGAGACAGAGTCTTAGGAATAAAATATAAATTCTGAATCAGAGGGTCCTCATTCAAACCTTGACTCCACCTCTGACTGTGTATTCTTGGGGAAGCTACCTTACTTCTGAGCATCGGTATAAATTTGAAAATTATGATAATAATAATAATATTGATCTCATGTTTATTGAGAGAATTAAACAGGTTAAAATGTATAAGATGTTATCATAGTGCTTAGGTTATACTACTTAAATGGCACATGCTTCCCTTCCATGATGAGAAACATGTGCCTAGTCATGTGTGAAATACAATTGGATTTCAGAATTAGGCCTCTCTTTCATTAATTTTATTGCAGAATCCCAGAGTCACTAGACTTCAATTGATCTATATTTGCAATCCATGTGTGAAACTGAAATGTCAATTTTTTCAGTAAAAATGTTACAGAATCACTTAATTTGTGAATTTTTAGCTATCAAAATTGTGGATAGATTTCATATTTCAGACCTTTCATAAAATTGCTAAACATACAAGTATGACTTCCAAATAGTGTATCCTACTCTTTTTATAATAAAACTATATACTAACGAATCTAATAATTTTATTATTCAGAATTTCCCCTTTTTATATTGAGTTTAATAATTCATTAAAGGTTTTATATACATAACAGGTATTTTAGGATCAAAACCAAACAATTACTTAGTTACCAATATTTAATTATTATTAAATTTTCAGTGAGATATTCAAGACAATGAAGAAACAAGCATTTAAGTATCTGCTGTGTGCCCTGAACTGTGTGATTGCAAATTAAAGAATATAAAAGACATAGTTCACAGTATCACAGATAATAAATGAAAAAAAGAAGATACAAAATCATGTATATTGAATTCAAGTGTGTGACACAATATCTGTATGTTAAGTTGTTGGTAAATTTTCGTGAAGAGCACGAAACCTAAAGCTTATTCTTAAGAAAAGAAATAGGCAGCTGGGCTCAGTGGCTCAGCCTGTAATCCCGTGCTTTGGGAGGCTGAGGTGAGTGGATTGCCTGAGCCTTCGGGTTCGAGACCTGCCTGGACAATTTGGCGAGACCTCATCTCTACAATAAATCAAAAAATCAGCCGGGCGTGGTAGCGCGTGCCTGTAATTCCAGCTACTCGGAAGGCTGAGGCGGAAGGATCGCTGGGGCCCAGCAGGTCGAGGCTGTGGTGGCCGGGAGCGGCCACTGCACTCCAGTCTGGGCGACAGAGTGAGACTCCAACTCAAAAAAAAAAAAAAATAGGCAATTGGAACACAGAAACATAGTTACAAAAACAAAATTAAAGTCTATAATTTTATAAATTAAGCTAACTTTATTGACTTTTCCTGTTAAGAAAATAAACAGAAGTAAATAAATGTAATACATTCAGCTATAAAATATCTTACAAAGCAAGTGAAAAAAATGTTATTCTTGAATTCAGAAACCAGGAGAATAATTTATAGGTTTTTAAAGTGTTAAAAATGATTTTAACTATCTGTGTTTACTTAAACTAGCAATATTTTGGTGATGTGAATTTTTACTTAAAACGTTGGAAGACATGGATAAATCATAATGAATTATTTTTATTATTCATTTAGAAAAAAGTATTCACACAAATACAGTTCATTTCCTTCTTTCCTAAAGACATATTTTTGCTATCAAAATGACTCTTCAAAATCATAACCATATTAAACATATACCTATAGAGAGAAAGTATAGCTGTAAATAAGTAACACATATGTAGCTAATAAATTTGTATATTTAGTAGTAATTTGTGAAATCTTTCAGATTAACAAAAGATCTCTTGCCAATTTGAGTTTAAATGGAGAGACATCATAAATGATTAATCTAGCCAGAATGTCATTTTGTCAATCAACTCTAAAGACTGACATTTTGATAAATTAATAAAGATATTTCTGAAGCAGTCTTCTGAGCTAATATGCACATTAAACAAATGTGTTGATTGCTGAACACATGCCCCTTTGGGTGCCTGGAAGTAACAATTAAGAAAGTACTGAAATTTGGATTTAAAAAATTATACCTGTAGACCTTGTCCATCCACAGTAACAGAGTTGGCTCTTTGCATTTTGTTCCTGTCGGTGACTTTATTTGGCTGCTGGGAACCACTCTTCTCTTTTTTCACTGTTGACTGTCTTTCCTGTAAAGGAAAACAGTTTATAAAAAAAAGTATAAAATTAACATTTAAAGCAGAACATTAAAACATCTTGAGTTATTTTACTTAAAGGGACAACAAATAGGACAATTTCATAGTTACAGACTTAGGCCCAACTTCCTAATTCGAAGTTTCTAGTGAATGATATGGAAGCTGTTGCTTTCAACTGGCTCAATATATGACAGTTTCATGACCAAAATATTAGTTAAAGAAACAATGTGAAACAAAACGATATTGTATTATCCCTATGTGCCCAATTATGACTCTTCATCAAAAAGTGATGAAAGATTACTAAAGCTGATTATTTTTATAAACAATTATACAGATACATAGTATTGAAATGTAATTTAAGGAATTTGGTACTGAGTACCAAAAAGAATGCTTATAAATACATACAATATTGAAAATGAGTTCTAACTGCATGATGGACTTTTAAGCTACTGTTTATATCAGGAATAGCATATAACTTAAAAATGACATTCCATCTCAGGTAATTCTTTTGTTATTTATTTGGAAAAAATCTTTATTTTAGGAGCTGTCTATTCCTCATGCTTATTTCCTCTCTTCTCACTCTCTTCAACGCAACCCAATCGACTTTTACCATCACCATTCTACCAAATCAGCTTTTATTAAAATCACCAATAACCTTCTCTTTGCTTCATCTAATGGTCAATCTTCATGTTATCAAACTTTTTAGCAGCATTTGATAGAACTAATCTCTTCTTGCTTCTTGAAAACTTGCCATCCATGGCTTCCAGGACACTTTGTCAGCTCTCTTCTTACTTCACAACTGCTCCCTCACAGTCTCACTCTCTCATTCCTTCTCCAGCTTTGCAATCTGTAAGACTGGGTCTCTTTCTTGGGCCTCTCATCTTCCTATCTCTACTCATTACCCAGGTAACTTTATGCATCCCTAAACTTTCCAATTTCATATTTTTGAAGACTTATAAATATATAATTCCTGATCTGATCTCACCCTTAAACCTTAATTCCTATATACAAATGCCTTTTCTAAATTTCCACAAGTATCTAAAACACACAATCCTAAAATGTTCAAAACTAATTTTTTTTAATCCCCTGCCTAGCCCTTTCCTCCTTAAAAACAAATCCCAAACTGCACGACTACACCCTAACTACATCATTACATGGTTTAAGCAGGCATTATCTTTTTCACTTGGATGACTGAAACCATCACCAAATGGAGCAATCTACTTCCATTTTTGTCTATCTCCACTCAGTACTCTTCACAACAACCACACTCATATCTTTATCCCTTTTTTACTCCACTCTAGCTGTACCTTATTGTTCCTGGATCACAATAAGCATGGCTTTTAGTTCAGAGCTTTTGTAATTGCTCTGTACCCTGCTGGAAAACTTTTGTCCCTGTATATTTGTTGGGTGTGCTCCTCACTTTGATTCTCAAATATCAGAAAGATTTCTCTCGTTCTTTTAGCCTCCTTTTTAATTATCATTTATTACAACCTAAAATGTGATTTGTCTGATTTAATGTCAGTGTTTCCCATTTTAATTAAAGTTTCACAAGATAAAGGACTGTCTTTGTTTCAATGGTCTATATCAGATTCTAGAGCAGTGCCTGACAAAAGTCAGGATAAATAAATGAAACAACATTAAAAAAATTTTTTTTTTAAATGTCTGAAGCATAGTGTTGGGAAGGATTGCTGGGCCATATCTAGGCTTGATGAGAAAATTGCCCTAATTGATTAGCCATGTCTGGCACAGATGCTTAAATACTTTAGTGCACATATATCCTGTATTTATTCAGATATATATATATATGTGTATACATATACATATGTATGTATGTATGTATGTGTATATATATATATATATATATACACTAGTGCTTATATTTGCTTGCTAGAGTAACGTTTCAATTTCTTTAATTTAGAAATTTTTTTTAGAATTGTGTAAATGTATAGGGTTCATGAGAAATTTTTGACATGTATTTAATGCATAATGATCAACTCAGGGTATTTAGGGTGTCTGCCATTCGAGTACATTTTTTAAGTACAGTCATCCTACTCTGCTATGAAACTTCAATTTATTCCTAGAAAGATATTTTTAAGTAGCTTTGGAAGTAAAGCTCTTTTCAAATATATTAGGGCTAGGCCAACCAGAAATCCTCTATGACTAAAATAAATGTTAATCAGTATAGTTCATTTACCTTGCAATGCCGTGGTGCAAAAACACTAAATATATCTTGTGTGTGACTGAAAATGGATAGTGTAATAGGATTCCTGAAATTCAAGTAATTTGAAAAATGATGTACTTTTATACAATTTCTGGCAAAAATATTGATTTTTAAAGAGAAAGCTCATTTTTTTAAGTTTTCAAATTACAATTTTGTCCTTAAACAGTAAAATGGTATAATGTATAAGAAGAGTGAATTATAGGATAAGGTTTGAAATTAGAACATCTGACTTGAATCTTATGTCCACTATTTAAATATTATGTAACCTTTGAGTGCTTACTCTTTTGGAAAAGGGAGACAGTGATTTTTCAGGATTGTGCAAGGTTTAATAGAAAATGCACAAAGTCCTTAACATCGTGCCTGTATTAGAGTATATACTCAATAAATGAAAGTTATTATGAATGATATAAAACAGGTGCAGTTTTCTAATAGGGTTCTCTTCAATGTTGCTATTATGCAAAGTGATTATTATATCTCCAAATATGTGAGCATATATATATGCATGAAGACATTTTCACTAGTTGCATTAGGCATATGTTTAAATAAGTGAAGTTCAATGCTTATACATGAAAATGCATCACTTGTGTTAGCCATTCAATAACTTAATGCTATTGGTGAGTAATTTATTTTAGGAAAAAATTTATTTTAGAGCCTTTGCCTCCAGGTGTGTAAAACATGGAATCAAGATTTTGTAAAAATCTACAATAGGAAAGTTACATCTTAATACAGTTATTATGGCATATTATCCAACAAGTGTTGTTTAACATTCAGTTATAAAATAGAATTACATAAAATTGAATGTGGTTAGTCACATGGAACTAGGTGTTTGTTCCAGATTATATATTTAAGTATTACTGAAAATTTAAGACATGTGAGCATATCTCTTTAAAGAGCCACCAAGTCATCTATTAACGTTTTATTCTTGGCCATGCATATAGCTAGAGAAATTCCTGTGTGGTTGGTAAGAAACTCCAACTGGCAGAGACAGCAGTTATTAAATGTCTTTGAGTCCCTTGAAGAGGGAGTCAACCCTGAATAAGTTAAGCAGAAAAATTAAATAAATGCTTTACAGTAAACAATGGTATGTAATACAAATTTTAAAACCCTAAATTGAATTTTCAATTGATGAGATTTCATTTATGAAATCTAGAATTATGAGAAACAAGAATATAACAAGTTAATTTTTAAAATCCTCAGTATATTTATCTATATGTATATTTTATTATAGTATCTAGCTAATGCTAAAAAGGTAAACATTCATTGAAATACACACACACACACACACACACACACACACACACACACACACACACACATCAAGAAAACCAAGTGATCTCTTTGGAGAAAAATGCTACTGTGTGGAATTAATCAAGGCTGAAAATTTAAAAACAGGAGAGACTCATAACCATTTAATTTTCCCCAGGGTTTTCTTGTTATTATACTCATTTGTTTTATATTTATTTCCAATTTGTATAGACGTCTCCCTGAGTTATTCACTATGTTTTGTTTAAGCAGCATAAGCTAACAGGAGAGTAGTTAGATACATTCTTTTATTTCCACTCAGAAAATCTTTGCTTCTCTCTTTTTGGTGTGAGGGACAGGAAGGAGGAAGCAATTGCATCCTCGACAAATCTGTTGTCCACCAGGTTCCACTAGCTTGTTTTGGATGTTAATTGACCCTGATTGGCAGAGCTGTATTATAATATTTAAGAGAGTTAATTCTCAATGGCGAAATTATAGTTAAGTTTTAGAAAGAGCTCACCAATCATTTTGCACCACCATTCAGGATAAAATTACTTCTGATAATAGGGGGCAGTGTTCACCATTTAACCTTCAGTTTCTTTCTTTAAGTTTTTGAGCTTTAAGCCACAAAATAAATGACAGTGTTATAATTAAGGCAAATTTCCTTCTACCAGATAAATTGTCCAAGATATACAAAGAGTTGGAAAAATTATTGCTTTAATCAATAGAAATTATTTAAACACTGAAAAGAGCCACTCTAACCAAAAAAAAAAAAAACAACAATAAAAGAATATACAACATATAACTACAAAATATAAAATAGTTATTGATATTTGAACATTTTCAAATATCAACCATTTGTGTTTACTTTGTGGACATTTTCAATATAGAAGTCATTGTTTTGTGATCTTGGACTCCACAAACAGCACAACAGATCTTAACTGGGGAATACATTGTATTCGAATTCCAATAGAACAATCATCATCATAAACAGAGAAGAAAAGCCAAAAAGACCATTCGCAGAAAACAGAAAGATGAAATAAATGAAATAAAAATACCTCACTTTCAATATGTGCTCTTAAAAAATAAATCTTTTTTCTATATCATGCTGATTCTCAGAGACAGAGTAGTTGTACATTGGTGAAAACTGCTTTTACAAAAAGGTTGTTTACTATAATACTTAAGCCTGCTGTTATCGATCACTGGCAAACTATAAGCAGCAAGTGATGATTACCCCAAGACAGGGTTTTCTTCTTTTTGTCCCATCTCAGCATGAGAGGCCAGCAGCAGCAAAATGCCTCCATTGGTACAAAGCTACAAAGGCAAGTGACTTGCTGCCCACAGCATCCATCACTGGAATTCTAGAACTTACTTTCCCTGCTGGTACTTACGAGTCACCTGAATGGAGCCTCAGCCCTTCCTGTCATTGGAGCCAGGCCACACGAATTCCCCAGAGCCCTAGAATTTTAACTCAAGGTCCTACAGATATATTCAAAGTACTTAAGAGCACTCTGATGCAGAAGTGTTACCACAATAACAGGGCTTATGCGGGTTCAGAGCTCTGAGAAACCAACCTACAGCTGCGAAGCTGCACCTTCAATTTGTGTGGGCTTATTTCAGGATTTGAACATTTTACCAGCTGAGGGAAACAAAGTTTTTAAATTGGCAAAAGCTCCAGAAAATGATTAGGCCATACAAGTAAACCTTTATGTTGCAGTAAAACTAATTGTTGACTAGCAAAATATTCTTGATTTTTAAAAAAAGTATCTCATAAAGTTTTAAATGTAAAAATAATAAATTATATATCATAAAGTCTAAAAAATTCCATTTATTTGAAATGTAGTTAAGTGCTAATTTTAAATATAAGTACTTATTATAATGTTGTTAAGTAAATACTTATTAAAAAAACAAAAACAACTTTGGGTAAGGGTGAATCTATGGGTTTAGGAGGCAAAATCCCAGGTTAGTGACTTATTTCTTTGTCAGCTTAGGTAAGGTATTTGCCATCACTGTTACCATTTATTTCACCTATAAAACAGGAAAGCTCATGTGAAGAGAAATTGAGAAATTCAATAAAGGTACCGGCATAAAATAAGCATTCTTTAAATGGTTTTAAAGTATAATTTTAAAGATTTTAAGGTATAAAGAATATTCTTGTATTTTATTATTAAGTTTATCACAGGTATAAGCTTCCTCATGGTAGTAAATGCTGTGTGTGATAAGAAGAACATTATCTACTATATTGTACTTTCTTTGCCCACTAAGTCACCATAACTGGGAGTAATTGTAAAGACTTGGGCAGTGTCTTTGGGGAAATGAGAGGTCACAGAGGAAACAAAATGAAACCTGTTCTTAAAGTACCTGGTAGTGCTACTTGCTTCCTAAATTTGAAGGAACACTTTCTTCCTGGTTTTCACCCATCACCCAGGAAGTGCAAATATTCTCCTAGGAGAACTTCATACTGAGTGTAAACCACTGACAAAATTGCTTTTAAAAAAATTCTGATGGGGGGAATGAAATTTAAGAGTAAGAAGTTCTGTACCATGACCATTTAGATTTGGCTATGTACTAGCATACGGCAGCATCGGTATGAAACAGTATGTGTGTGTATAAATATAATATACATACATCTAAACTCTATTCACACACGTGAGTATATATAAAAGCCAACTCTTTAACCAACTCCAGCTTCACTCACTCTCTATTCTCTTGGGAAACCATGCGGATTGTTGGCCACAGTAAGCTGAAGGTTGAAAGACAGGAGTCAGCTCTCTTATAGGCTCACACTCATAGTCTCTTTCTACCAGTTAGGCTAAATGCTCAACATACTGATTTCTATGTAGTTCCCAATCTGCTTATGCCAATTTCAAATAAAGCTTGTTATCTGGTTATTGTAACTGTGCAATTTAATAATTACTCAAATCATTGAATGTCTGTGCAAAATAAAAGAGGCGTTTCCGTGAAAAAAATAGCTGGCATATGTTAGAAAAACACAATAATACAAGGTGTGTGTGTGCGTGTGTGTGTGTGTGTGTGTGTACACACATGCACATTGGCTAGGGGGTGAGTGTATGAGGAACAGTCAAGTTTAGGCACAATAACTGTGAAAGCTTTGGGAATTAATAGCAAAAGTAGATAGCATTTTTACACTCAAAGTATCTCACACAGGTCCTTAAGTTTTTGTGATACTTGAAAACCACTGAAATTTATCATTATGGGTGATAAGACTGTGATATATGCAAGAAAGACTTTATACCATTTCCAATGAGAATATGTGTCCTCATAGAAAAACACTTAATTCTACCTCAAAAAGCATAAGCATTGAATACATATTTACATATTTTAAGTTAAATGTTTAATGCATGTACATATCTTTCTATATGTTCTCCCACATGTACTTTAATCATATTTTCAGTTACCCAAGGAACAACTGTTCCTGCTGGTAGAACATAAGGTTTTGTGTGTGTGTGTGTTTGTGTGTGTGTGTGTGTATTCACACACTCACTCATGCATGTATTCATACATGGGATTAAGGAAATTTTTGGCGCAAGAAAGTTGAAAAAACACATACAAAGATTTTGAGGGATAGTGGAATGTTTACATTAATGTAAACCAATATATATTGCCAGAAGAAGAAAAAAAAAGTAGAGTAGAAAGACTTTTGAAACCTTCTTATCTGAAAAAATATTTTTTTCTAAAAATGAAAACAAATTATGAAAACAAAAATTTTGATTTATTTATATATGATACAAATTAAACAGTTAAGTATAGGAAACATTGGGAAATTAACAAATTTAAAGAGAAAACTTTAAATCTCAAATGTAGAACCTATATTCACTCAATGGACCTAAAAAGGGGAAAAAACAAACTCAATAATCTGAAGACAAAAATAATTCTCAGCCTTGCTCAGTGGCTCAGCCTGTAATCCCAGCACTTTGGGAGGCCGAGGCAAGTGGATTGCCAGAGCCCACGGGTTCAAGACCCACCCAGTCAACTTGGTGAGACCTCGTCTCTACAATAAATCAAAAATTAGCTGGGTGTGGTAGCACGTGCGTGTAGTTCTGGCTACTTGGAAGGCTGAGGCGGAAGGATCGCCGGAGCCCAGCAGGTCGAGGCTGCGGTGGCCGGGAGCAGCCACTGCACTCCAGTCTAAGCGACAGAGTGAGACTCCAACTCTAATAATAATAATAATAATTCTCTCACATTTTAGTAATTTGATGAAATAATAAACTGTTCTAATAATTGTGTCACTTGAGTGTGTGATTTAACATCTCTATTTCATAATAATTTTTATAAGAAAGGTATCAACTCACTTAAAGATTACAAATCCAGTTTAATATTTCCTTGGATTGCAAACATTATATTTCAAACATATCTTCAACTGTATTTTCAGGTATATCTCTGGTTAAAAAAAATTAGACTATGTAATCCAATGATGCAGTTTACACTGATTAGAAAACTATTTTTAGGTGGGGAGTAGAGAGTGATTACTAAACTTTTGTGCTAATATGCTATCATATTTTCCAAAGATAATTGAAATTATAATTTTAAGGGAAGCAATACTATTTGGGCATTTTCTATAGAGATAATAACAATTGAATAGGATATTGTCACAGAAAAATAGAGAAGCTTTGCTTCACTAATGCAAAGGTAAAGCTACCACTTTATTGAAAATAAATGTGGCAATGCTTACATTTATTTTCAAAATAAAAGCCATTTGTTCTGTGACTATATTTTATTCCCAAGACTTTCTATACAATGACATGTGATACATGATTAATGTAGTTGGACTCTTAAAAGTGATAGACACTTCAAAGTGAGCAAGAGTCTCTCAACATATTACCATTAACTTTTGATGGCTCAAAGAATAAATTGTTTTAGATCTTCTGAAATGTGTTTACATTTTAATATGACAAATAGAAATGACATATTTTTACACACTGGTCAAAATCTTTGCAAAGTATACTTTATTTTTCACTACATATTTTGGGTCATATAATTGCCTCTTTTCCTAATGCTTGTCAATTGGAAATTCTTCCAGTCTACCCCATCACTGAAAATATGAGATTCCCCATTTTCTAAATATCAACATATGGAAAAAATGAAATGTACAATTCACTTTAGTAGGTCACTGAGCCAGCCCCAAATGTTCCTTATAACAATATGTATAATGACCTATAATTATAACTGTGAAAACCTGTTTTTTTTGCTTACGCACCTCAGGAACTGACACTCCTGAAGTGGGCAGAGTCTGCTGAAAAAGAGAAGTTCATATTAAAGCTGAAAAAAAAATCAAACTGAAAACAAGATATCAATGAAGGTTCTTACATTGCTATACACCTGTGGAATAAATGAATTCATTAAAGCATTTCCTATGCATAATTACCTGCCTCTTTGACTTAAATAAGTGAACAACTTTTTATTAAATAAAGAATGCTGTAATGCAGAGTGGGTTCAATTGTAAAATTATTTATTCAAAATACAACTTTTTCTACTCAAAGTACACTGATCAATATTCCTGGCCATCTTCATAGACCTCTCTACAACATTAATGTATTACTCTTATTTTGGGAGGAAAGCTCATCTCCAAGTTCCATTGGCCTCCATAAACAATTCCCATGCATTTTTAAATTTGCCCCTTGAACCACCCCACTTTTCATTTTCCAGTCTAACTCTTATTCTTTCCTAACAATACTCAGTATCTTTTGGATGTTGACATAGCTTTTCGTGTTGATTTTATTTTGTGATACTTTGGAGATTTAAATATATATATTCCATTAATATTAGTAAAAATTAAAAATATAATTAAATGAGTTGCAAGATTCTTAGTTGAAAGTAATTTGTTTCAAAGATGAGATTAAATACACGTGTGCTGGTATTCATGACTGTATTTTCAATTAGCTACCATCACCAGTCCCTTATTGAGTCTTGCTGAGAAGGTATGCTCTGTGTTTGGGAGAGGGGGGCAAGACACAGAGGAAACATTACTGAATTCCAAAAGCCTGCATTCTATGGAACTTAATCATAAAACATACATTTGAAAATTTTGACAAGTCACACAAAAAACACTAAAGACTTCCCATGGTGATAGGGGGAACAAGAAAATTGGATGGGCAGCTCCAGATGCTTAGATATTTGTGTGTTCCTGAAAAAAGAGAGGGCGGTCAGTATATTCCATTCTCCTCCCCAGACATAAGCTATGTGAGGCAGGATCTGGGTACTGTAGACCACCAAGATGGCTATGAAAAATCTGATAACATAAATACTATTTTATTTCATTGCCCAGAAGAAATCCAGGAAGACAGGGTGAACTAAAAGAATAAATGGCTATATCTGAGGAAGGTAAAACCTCAGACACCTCCACAGCCATGCAGAATAGATATGGGCTAGATGGATTCAGTGCACCCAAAAGTAGCACAGAAGAAGAAGTGGTCTAGGATATCACCAAAGAAAATTAAGATATCCAGCAATACAATTCTATTTAGAAGGTAAAATTTCTACAGAACAAGCAGGCGATACTGCAGTTAAGGTTTCTAGCCAAAGGAAGTAATGAATTCTAGGAATATGAATTCTAGGAATATGAATTCTGGTCAAGTATCCCATTGACAGGAGAATTCCATGGAAATAATTGCTGTTGTTTTGAAGATGTATGTACAATAGGTTTCGTAGAGCTTCCATTGAAAACTTTCTGATTTCAGTAATATTCTTGACTTCTGAGTTCAAGTAAGACTGCATAACACCTAGAACAATAGGTGGTGGCCAAAATGTTTGTGCTAATTTCTATCTGGGACACTCCAAAGCTGTTTGCCGAACTCTCTTTATTTATCAGTTTCAGATTGAAGCTAAAGATCCAAATAAACATTGCAAAACATGAATATAGTCCTTCCATCCTATATTCTATTAGAATAATATATAAACATTTGCTCTCCCTTAAATTCAGATCAGGCGTCGTATCCTACGGTTCCTTAGCCTATCCTAAGGCATGGACCTGGGAAACTCTCAAGCATCCAAAACAATACTCCTTTCAAGCAGCCTCCAGAGCATGAGTCATAGATGCCTTCTAGCTTGGGAGAGTGTGTGCCTACTCTGCTTAATGTCTGTAGAGATAAAGACATTGAAAAGTCAAGTGAAAAAATTGTGGTTATCTAAACAGTTCAGAATGAGAGTTAAATGCAACGCAATAGCCTCAAGTAAATTCTACTCCTCACTTTTACCACCAAAGATATATAAATAAACAAAAAACACATCTAAAGGCATTTTAGGGATAATTGTAGACATTTGAATACAGAGAATTATCACTTGATATTATGGAATTATTGCTAATTTTCTTAGGTGATGTGAGTATAGTAATGTTATCGTGTAAAGAATTATCCTTAGAGGAAGCCCGCTGAAGGATTTAAGAATATAGTGTCAGGTGGGGAGTGTCGGGGGACACAACATCAATAAGGGTACCTGATCTCAAACCAGGCAAAGTGGGGACCAAAGGGAGGCCCAACTTTACCTGTATGATGACCACTTATACAACTAATCCTGAATTGTACTCTACATCTTTAAAATGAAATAATAATAATAATAATAATAATAATGTAGTGTCAGACAATGTGCAGCTTACTTTCATAAGTCCCAACTCAATAAAATATATATGTAGAATATATGTAGAATATATTTATTGTATATATGTATACACATGCATACATACAGTTATACATGCATATATAATGAAATTATGGTGAAATAATAGTGATTATTGAATGTAGATTGAGAATATAATTAGTTCATTATAACATGTTTGAGAATTTTTATGGTAAATTTTGAGAGAGAAACTTGCACTTCCTACTTTTTTTACTATATCCTCTAATACCTAAAAGCATGAAAAAATGTTTTTACAATGAAATAAAAATATGTATACTGTGCCAATGAAAACTATGAAGTTTCTAGAAGTTGGGAAAAGAAGTCATCGGGGGTGGGTAGAGTAGAAAGAATGAGCACTATCTTCACAGAGAGTTAGAGTTCTCTTTTTAAGATAAGGATATATAAGTAAGTATCTAGACTGCTGGGAAAGAGAAACAAGTATAGACTGAGAGAGAACTGGTAAAGATAAGTGGTAAGCAAGAGGTTTTGTGAAACACAATATTTCAAATGGAACAGAAGCCCTTATAGACAGGTGCTGCACTCTTCCATATGTATTCCTCTTAGGTAGGTGCCTAGTGATGGAGAATGAGAGGTATGGGCTTGTACTAACAGAGATGTCAATTGTAGGAACCTACTTGGGCCAAGAAGAAGATAGAAATGAGTGAAACAGATCTGGTGTCACAGAGGCAAAGACTATGGCACATTGGATACGAACCACTCCATTTGGAGGTATAGAAAAAAAGACAACGTGTAATGAAAATGAACATTAGCTGCCACTTTGGTACCATTTATGTAAAGAATTTGTAATTTATGGCCATTCATGCTTGGAGACTTCCTCTTCCTCAGAACAGTAAGGATATGAGATATCTACTGTTACCTACTGAGAGCAAGTGAGGTTGGCAGAAAAGTGGTGAAATAAAGAAATAAAATAGAGATTTGTCACTACTTCTCTGAGAATAAAAAAAGCAGTTGACTGAGGATGAAAAAAGGTTTAATATCTGGTTTCATTGAGAACCCAGTTGGGGATAGAAGTTATAAATATGTAAGAAAGAAAGCCATTAGTTCTAATTTCTCATGTAACACTCAACCTTATGAGAGCAAAAGTGATGAAAACACACACACACACACACACACACACACACACACACACACACACACACACACAGTCATAGACTCACATACAATCTAAATGGGTAGGCAAAGAGTATATATTAAGGTAACATGCTCATCTGTAATGATTCCTGAGTTACAATGAGAAAACTATTGTATCTGGGTTAAAAAAAAAAGTAGTAACTTATTAGAAACATATTAAATTTAGACACGATATTACTTCTTTTTGAATCTCCTAGACATAATTTTTAAGTATCAAGAATGAGCAGAGTAAGTGTTTTCATTTTTTGAAAATTATCGTGAGTGCATGATTCTAAATGTAATATATTTTTAATCAGAACTAATACAGAAACTGTATATTTTTATTTAATCCAATGTGAGGTGTGACTACAGAGGAATGTGATTGATTTTATTTAATCAGTATCTTTTTAATATTAAATAGAATACACAGTACAGATAATTAGCTTAAAAGATGCATTTGCCTTCGGGGCACTTATTAAGTTCATTTAATATCAAAGAATTTTTTAAAATCCTATTATTCTTAAGTATTAGGATATCTCTTGTCTTCATATTTTCTAATGTGTAATCATTTTAAATTGACAATTTAATCCAAATTGTCATAGGACAAAGAAAAATCTTTGGTGGAGATTATTGGAGGCTTGATCTAGTTAAAGGATAATAAGAGCAGGGTACTCACATTAAAAGGGTCATTAGTTATTTCAGGACTAAAGTAAAATTAACAAAATTACATTTAATAGCTATAAAAGAATGTTTATATTTTTCAGAAATTGTTTTTACATTTATTGTCATATTTAATCCTCCCATTAAACTATGATACTTCATTTTTTCAGGTCGGGAAACTGCAAATCAGCAAGGTTAGAAGATGAACCCAAGGAAATAAAGTTAGTGACAGAATGTGGCTTCCCTAACCCGGGTTCTATTTATTCAAACAACAGCAGTCATACAAAGAATTTTTAAAAGCAATGTTTTAGCCATATACTAATTTTTAAAGTGATTTGGAAATAAACTTGTTCAAAAATATTGATTCAAAATGTAAAATATTTAGACACCGCTATACATATTTGTTTTGCCTGAAAGAACTGGCTTGAATATCAATAGGGATTAATGTAACACAATAATTTCCAGGGCAGTCATAAGCTTCAAGTATTCCAAACGAAACTATTTTAAATAGTTTATATACCATTGGGTATGTCTAGCATCAAAAAAGAAGTGAGAGACAGAGAGAAAAGCAGGGTAGGAAAAAGAAAAATTCTTCATAAAGTGACACACTGCCACAGTCAGACAGGTGGGGTTATTCTTCCCTCACACATAATAATGAAACATATGGAAGGCATCTCTAGGATGTGAAAACAACACACTTTTTTTGCTTCCATGAATTCTATTTTCATATTTCAATTTTATATATTTTTTAAACTTTACAATTTTGTGGATCCTTAAGTATGTATATCCACATGTGTGAACACAATGCAAATTTTAAAAATGAAATGAGATAGAAACGATTTTTATACTACTGTTATCTTTAACAACTTTTAAAAGATTCTTTCACTGTATTACAAGTATGACAGGCAAGGGAATCAAAGTATTTTTCTTTCCCATTGACAATTTAAGGTATCTATTTAAAACGTGACTGTCAGCCGGACTCGGTGGCTCAGCCTGTAATCCCGCGCCTTTGGGAGGCTGAGGGGAGTGGATTGCCTGAGTCCGCGGGTTCGAGACCCGCCTGGGCAGCGAGACCTCATCTCTACAATAAATCAAAAAATCAGCCGGGCATGCCTGTAGTTCCGGCTACTTGGAAGGCTGAGGCGGAAGGATCGCCGGAGCCCAGCAGGTCGGGAGTGGCCACTGCACTCCAGTCTGGGCGACAGAGTGAGACTCCAACTCAAAAAGAAAGAAAGAAAGAAAGAAAATGTGACTGTCAAAAATAAAGCATATTAAAAGTTATGCGCCGGTCTCGGTGGCTCAGCCTGTAATCCCGCGCCTTTGGGAGGCTGAGGTGAGTGGATTGCCTGAGCCCGCGGGTTCGAGACCCACCTGGGCAGCGAGACCTCATCTCTACAATAAATCAAAAAATCAGCCGGGTGTGGTAGCGCATGCCTGTAATTTCAGCCACTAGGAAGGCTGAGGTGGAAGGATCGCTGGAGCCCAGCAGGTGGAGGCTGCGGTGGCCGGGAGCGGCCACTGCACTCCAGTCTGGGCGACTGAGTGAGACTCCAACTCAAAAAAAAAAAACAAAAAAACAAAAAAAAAGGTATGCATATTTCAATCTTATCCAGGGTCCCTTGTCTAACTTCTCAAATGAGTCACAATTTTAAGCTTATAGCAACAGAAATGTAATGGTAAAAATATTTTTAACTGTGTTTTTTTCACAACCCTTTAGTTATAATTGATCAAAAAATATTATATTCCTATTCTAGTAAATATAATTGTTTAGGCATGTTTGCAGAGTTTTGTTCAGAGGCTCCTGAAGAGAGAGTGGTGTGAGGCTTCCTCCACCCTGTCTTTCTGGGTGTGTGTGTGTGTGTGTGTGTGTGTGTGTGTGTGTGTGTGTCTCTAGAAAGGAAATTTTCAGGAAGTGTGTACTTATTGCAATGGATATTTGAAAACTTAAGGGGTACGAAATGTTTTCCATTAAAACATTAAGAATTTATTTTTATAGAGATATTCAAATCCTTTCAAACACATTTTTCTAAATACACAAAGCAATCAGCAAGAACAGCCAAAACCAACTCTAATGTTATTGTCTTGCCTACTTGATTAGCTAGTAAAAGATGCCATTAGAAATGAGTAGCAACTTCTCCTAAGCTAGGTCTCATAAAATCATTAGCAGTGACGTGGTTATAGAAGTGTTCTTTGATTTATTTTCAAGTTGTGATGCACGGTAAGAATATTTGTATAATTGCACACCTGTAAAATAATTTTACAAAGACTGCTCACCCTTTTAACCCTACTCTCTGATATATTCTATTCTCTTTTCTCTTTACTTGTATTTTCTTCTACTTTATTGTTTTTAATCTCCATTTTTTTCTGAAATGCTGGTCTAAGTCTTCTAAATTTGTTTCATGCATTATCAATTGTGGAACTGCAGCATGAAATACAAAACAGCTTTAAAACATGGGATATTGAGTAAAGAAACTACTGCTTCTGCCATTTGCAAATTGAGTGACTTAAGGTAAATTTTCTAATCTCACTTAACTGCCCTTTCATCAAATGTTTCACTAAACTGCCCTTTCATCATAAATATATCTACCTGTTGTAATAAAAGGATATTGCTTGGTATTTAAGTTCTCAACAAATGGCTAACTGTTTTATGAATATCAGAACCCAAATGATTCCCCGCTTAAGAACGCAATAAAAAAAGAGATGGGTTACACTTTCTTTATTTGAAAGTATTTTTGCTGCTCAAAAGTCAGGGAAACTCACAGACTTTTTTTAAAAAATGAAAACATCGATTTCACAGCTATTCGAATCAAAAAAAGGAATGATGCAGGATGAGAGGGAAGAGATCAAAGAGAAAATAATGGAGAAAAGGGGGGAGGGAGAGAGGATGGGGCTCTGAGGAGAGGAAAAACAAAATTTCCACTGTTTTCCTTAGTTCTAGATAATGTCCTTTCCAAAGTCTGAGAAAAGAAAATCATGAAATTGAGGGAAAGGTGGGAGCTGATAATTAGGGAAACCATTTCTAAAACAAATAACAAAATGATACACGCACATCATATTGAGTATATTTTTGCAGGTTATTCTTTGGAACTCCTACTTTACATATAGATATTTAATAGGTGCTTATTTATGAGTGTGTGTATGTATGCATAATTATGTCTGTGTTTGTTTAAGACATAGATCTGAGACTTAAAAAAACACCCAAAGAACTTAATATAAAAGATTAGTACCCATATATTTTATGTTCATAAAATTAATCTATAATGCTGCCTGTTATGCCTATTCTTTCTCTCTGTAAAAACATGAGCCAGTTCTAGAAATGTATCATTGTATAGTTAGTGTACTGCTGCTCTCCAGAATACAAAATTACCACTGTAGGTAATGAAAGAATATTGATAATAATATTTAGAATTAAAGCTTTGTTCTCTTTTTTATCATTCTTGGAAAGGACCTTGAATTACAAAACAAAGAGGTGATAATGAAATTTGTTCTCATCCTATGCCCCTTTAAATATCCACTGATCTCATGCCAAAGTATTTTCTAACCAGGTTAAAGTCCAATTCTGTACTCACGTTAAGCTAAGATTCAATTGAGTTAAAAATTTTCACTGACTGCCAGTCAACCTTATCATGAACTTTCATTATGTGCATGTAATTAATTGGTTCCAATGAACAATATCAGTACTGAGTTATAGACTCTTTTCCCCTGACCATATAATTAGAATATAATTACCCACAGAATATCAGAATGATGCAGAACCTTTCCTCTAAATGCGCCCTCATTAGGAAACAAGTCTCAATGTACATTTATTCAATCACTGTGAACTAATTAAAATGTTGCTGAAATAAAAGGGAGTAGCAATAAAGAGTATCTGACATCTATTAAGAGACTATCACTTGAGATCTGCAGGCACAGTTTATATTTAACCCCATTTAGCTCAGATAGAAACTTTACCATGTAATGATATGTACATCCAGTGTACTAGGAAATCTGAGCAAATGAATCAGTGTGTTATTATGTTTGCAAAAAGTTGAGTACATAAGGATTACAAAATCTTTAAGAATTGGGTAGGATTCTAAAGGTCTCATTGTTCCCTGGTAATTCCATAAAGATGTTCTCACCAAGCTGAATATATCTGGTGAACAAAAATCTATTTTAATTCAAAGTATCTAGGCAAATATTTGTTCAATCCACAATTTTATATTACAAATCAGAAAATATTAAGAGATGATGGTTGGAAAAGCCCAGACTTACGAAAGCACTAATTATTTTTGTCTTTTAATAGCATAGCCCAGATGACTTATGTTAGCTCAAGTTATTTCAGTAGCATATTTTCTTTCAGCAGAATGTTTGCATGCTTCTACGAATGTCTTCTTTTTAAAATAATGTGTAATATATCATACCACACATTCAGATTATATAAAATACGGTAAAAATAGTAAGTGTATAAAGAAGTTGAGGGATGTACAATGCATATCTCACAAGAAGCTGCTGATTCATGCAAAAACGTTCTACCTTAGCGCTATTTACCTTTGTTTCTTCAGTACTTAATATATACTTATATTCAATAAAAGTTTATTCAATGAATAAATAATTCTTATACAAAGGATACAGCGTTAGTCAAGAACAACATCATAAATTGTAACATAAAAATTTCAGTAAATTATAAACTAAGATATATATATAACCTAATAATAAGCTATGATATGTACATATGTTCAAGCTTTCAATGTTATTGTCTGTTCCTCAGAAATTTTTAGCTTTAGAAATAGGTTTTGTAAAACTTAGTTCTGGTAATGAAAATTTGGCATTAATTATTACAAACAGACACACACCATTTTATAATGGATTTTTGGATGAGCACTAAGATAAATTAAGCCATCCACAAATTGCTATTTTTATATGCTCTTTAGATGCAAACCCCAACCAGTTTTAAATTATTACTTTCTTTTTTCAAGAACTTAAAAAACTCCATATGATAAAACATCTTCTAAAGTGTTCTGAATGCATGGTATTTCACATTCTGGTACAATGTTCCATTCAGATATTACACTGGTCTTGAGAGGAGACCAAAAATGAGGCGGAAATCCTACCCTATTAAGCAAACAGAGAGACTGTCTCAAAAAGGTTTCTTTTATTTGTAACATAAGCTTTTTTTTTAAAAGAATTTCAGTAATAAAGACATGTAGCTATAGTTGCTTGCTGAAAATGTTGTTTTGGGTAACAGTCACTAAGGTATCACATTAATTCAGGATAAATTATTTCCAAAATAATAATTTCTAAACAATAGAATGTGAATATTTCTCAAGTTCCATTTTGTAATAAACATCAATATTCATGTCCTGAGCTACACTAAGAAGAATGAATACTCATGGTATTTTACACGAAAGACTATATTGCTTAAGCTATATTTGAAAAATCAGGTTTTTAAATATAATTTAAAATCCAGAGGCAAATATCTTGACTCTCTAAAAAATTCTGAAAATATCTCCTTTAAACTCTCTACCTACAGTAGTTTTTTATTTTACATATGAGACATTTCACAGTACCATCTATTGGATATTTTATATAACTACAACAACATAATAATCACAAGCTTTCAAATTTTAGTAATAATGATAAAAAATCTTAAGAGCTACTGTAGAAACTAAATACAATGCTAATGGGACATTCACTAACATTACCTTATCACCACACACTTTAAATACATTTTATTAGCTGTAACAGTAAAATTTAATTATCATGGGTTATCAATGATTTTTTAAAATTAGTCTTCTTGTCTTATATTTATTTTAATTTCTACTTGATATATATGTCATATATTTTCTCTACCCAAGAAAAAGAGGGCTAGCAAATGGGAATAAAAGAAAACTGAACATTACTCACTCAGTCACTCACCAAATATTTGTTGAGCATCTAGTATATGTCAAAATCAAATTTGGCACTAGTGATAAAGAGATAAACCCGTTGCTGTGGTTGATAGGAATGATGGTGGTGCTATTCAATAAGCATAGGAATAGTTTCACAAGAAACTTTTAAGTTCAGTTCCTGCTGTGTTGACTTTGAGGACTCTGTGGCACATTCAAGAGGAAATTTACAACATGAAGTGAGGTCTTGGATCTAGCTGGGTGTAGAGAGAACACGTTTACACAGACATACTGAAAAGCAGTAGTTGTAGCCATGAAATTGGATGAGGTAATTTAGAAAGAAAAGAACAAGATGAGAATTGAGCCAAAAATTGAAGTCTTACACGTATTTAAAAATAGAAGGACCATGGTTGTTCATATCTGTAATTCCAGTGTTTTTGAAACCAGGGCAAGAGGATCGCTTGAGGCTGGGATTTTGAGACGAGATGGATCACATAGTGAAATCCCTTCTATACGAAAAATTAAAAAATTAGCCAGGCATGGTGGCATGTGCCTGTCATCCCAGTTACTCAGGAGACTGAGGCAAGAGGATCACTTGAATCTAGGAATTGTTGGTATCAATGAGTTATGACTGTGTCACTGCACTCCACCCCGGTAGTTCGGCAATATTGACAAAGCATGGGTAGACAGGCAAAACTAGTGGAAATGCATTGGATGAGTGTTACAGAATATGAGAGGAGAACATTCAAAGAGTGTTGAACACTGCAGAGGATTCCAGAAGGATCATATTTGGAAAGGGCCTCTGGTAGATGCTTTTTGTAGCCTCAAGAAGAGCCTTTGCTACCTTGCCAGAGAACCTAACACCAGCTACTATGAGTGTTAATCATTCAAAGTTTCTAGCTATCTATACTGTCTGAAGAATTATCTTTGCTCACAGGAATAGACTGTTCCAGGAGGCCATGGATACAGGTTAGAAGAGTTCAGCTTCCTTTTCTTAAGTTAAGAACTATCCTAGGATATAATTTTGGCTCAAAGTCCCGAAGGTTCAGGCAAAAGTTAAATTCTCCCTATGATCATTTCCTTGCTTGGAGCTTGCCCCTAACGTTTTCTGCTTTCCTCCCTACCTTAAAGGATTTTTTTCCTGAAGAAACTTTTCTATCTCCCTGAATCACACAAAGCTAAATCCCTGTTTCACGCTCTGCTTCTTGGGACCATAACCTAAAAAGAGTGTAGTTGGATTGAGTAAGGATGACAAGAATAGTACTAGATCCAATTTATAGTAAGAAGTTAAATTCATGTGGGTTGAGAAGGAAGGAAGAGAGAAATTCAACATAGTAAGTATATCTATACACCTGCATATACATACTTATGGCTATATGAAGAGGCAGACAAGAAACAGATCCATATGCAAATACAGGAGACAGAATTGCTCAGGAGAAAGAACAAACAGAACAAACTACACAATTAAGAGTAAAAATAAAATTGGACTCCTGGACTCAAATCATGATGCTGCTAAGTGCTAATTTATGCCAAACATGCCGGGTTACACCTTGTCTAATTTTTTTCCCATTGTAAATTAGGGAATCATGTATTATAAAAGATTGTAACAAATGCCATGAAAGGAAAAAAATGTGAAATTTCAGGACAGTGAAGGCAGAGAATACTAGAATGAAAGAAATCGAAGAATATAGGCATTGGATGACTCAAACATGGTGGAGAAATGGCAACTAAATGAGATAGTTTGCAAAGATTTGTGGTTGAAATAAAATATGAGTAATGTAACAAAGAATAGAACGTTAGATATAGAGCTATATTCCTCCAGAATTTGAGTTTTCTGGGGAAAATAAGGCTGAATAGGTCAAAGCAACAGAATCAATCAACAGACTGATTTTATCAACTAGACTGGACAGCAAGGAATGATCAGAGAGGCCTCAACAGAACTATCTTTATTTTACAGGAAGGCATGGGCAGGAGTGAGTCAGAGATCACTGTATTATATACACTGATATATGACAAAAGTTTTACATGAATTAATTCTTCCTCAGGTTTCCAGGAAAAGTTGAGAATAAACAAGTTGTATTTAATAGTAAAACAGAAAATCATGTACATAAATACTTCATGATCATTATCACTTCACCAGGAATCATTAAAACTACAAGTTATCTCTACAACATGGAATTTATCTTTAAATGTCTAGTGGTACTTAAGGGAGTCTGGTTGGAATTGCATTCAAATTTAAATATTAAAATATAGAAATGATATAAATAATTTGCTTCTCTTTTAATGCTACTGGATTCTAGACATCTGTCCTGCCCAACCACAAACTTCCTTTGAAATATATAAGCAAAAACACCACCATAGAAGTTCACATATTTGGAAGCTTTTATGCTACAGTTTATGACAATTTGGTATTACCAGTGTTTAATGAAAATAGCCAATTTTTGACTATTTTTCCACATCCTTGCCAACACTGGGTACTAACATTTAAAAAATATTTGCCAAAATGGATAGAAAAAGTAAATCTAATTGTTTTAATTTGTATTTCTTTATTACATATGAGATTAAAGTTTTTAAGTTAGTTCTGAGCTATATGCAAACGTTTTACAAAATTCAGATTTTACTTTTGTGTTATGATGTTTATCTTTACTCTGATTTGGAAATTTGGGGCTTTATCATTAAAAACAAATTTTGTTTGCTCAAATCTATTGATAGTTTCTTTGATCTTTCTCCTTTTATGAAAAAGATAAAGCTGATGGGGTGGCTCATGCCTGTAATCCCAGCCCTTTGGGAGGCAAAGGTGGGAGGATCACTTGAGGCTAGGAGTCTCAGACCAGCCTGGGCCACATAGCAAGATGCGATATCTACAAAATATATTAAAAAAATTAGTTAGGTGGAGTGCTGCACACCTATAGTCCCAACTACTTGGGAGGTTGAGGCCAGATGATCACCTGAGCAAGGAGTAAGAGGCTGCAGTGAGCTATGATTATACCACTGCACTCCAGCCTAGGCAACCTGGAATAGGCATTATGTAAATATATCGTATTATACTTATAATAATTTCAGCACTATTGATGCTCCACAAGATTTAATATGTGACCTGTAACATACACTACATTATTACATATAATTCAATATGTCTTAGACTTCCTATCAATTCTTTATATCTACTAGAGCCATTACTACATTATTTTGATCACTATACATTTAATAAACACATATTTAAGATTTGTGGCCAGTGTGCTGGCTCATGCCTGTAATCTCAACACTTTGGGAGGCTAAGGAAAAAGGATTGCTTGGGCCCAGGAGTTCCAGATCAGCCCAGGCAATATAATAAGACCCTGACTCCACAAAAAAATTAGCTGAGCACAGCGATGCATGCCTTTAATCCCAACTACTCAGGTGGCTGAGGCAGAAGGATCGCCTGCACTCAGGAGGTCGAGGCTGTAATGAACCATGATTATGCCACTCCATTCCAGCCTAGACAACAGAGTGAGACCCTAACTCAAAAAAAAAAAATTCTGTTAGAATAGACCTTTTCTTATTATTCTTCTTTTTAAAATTTTATATGCTTGTATATATTTATTCTTCCAGGCAAACTTTGGAAACATTTTGTCAAGCAAAAAATGTCACATAAAAATTGCAGCAAACAAGTGAGTTAATCTGACAAAATATAGGCCCTTTCTCATTCAGTTGATAGGGTACTTTATTTGTAATATTTTTTACCCTTTTATTTCTTTTTGCTTAGGAATAATGTGGTCTCTTCCTACCTTGTTGCCCTTTTTTGCACTACAGGAAATTTTCTTCATTCTTTCCTGTAAATTACTGAGTCAATTGTCCTCAGTGTTGATTTTGCCCTATTCTGACACAGATATAATTTAGTTTCTGTTAAAGCATTATATCTCTACATTCTTTCTTAACTCTCAAATCTCTTTGAAATCAGTGTAGCCGGGCTTGGTGGCTCAGCCTGTAATTCCGCGCCTTTGGGAGGCTGAGGTGAGTGAATTGCCTGAGCCCGCGGGTTCGAGACCCGCCTGGGCAGCGAGACCTCATCTCTACAATAAATCAAAAAAAAATCAGCTGGGCGTCGTGGCTCATGCCTGTAATTCCGGCTACTCGGAAGGCTGAGGCGGAAGGATCGCCGGAGCCCAGCAGGCTGAGGCTGCGGTGGCCGGGAGCGGCCACTGCACTCCAGTCTGGGCGACAGAGTGAGACTCCAACTCAAAAAAAAAAAAAAAAACAACAACAACAACAACAAAAAAAGAAATCAGTGTATTATAAAGTAGGTGTTCTCAGTATTTTCGACTAGCTAAAGCAATTACTATTAACATTTTCTTCTGTTTAATGTAATACATCTTTATGCATAACATCCATCTAACTTTTATCAGTCATGCTCTTTTTTTGTTTTTCAGTTGCAAAACTACTACTATTTTACTTTGGTAATAGGTAGATTTTTTATGCTAAAATGCACTTTGGCCGTAAGTCATAAGTCTGCGTGGACAATTATTATTAAAACAACACCAAAAAAGCAAAACCAAAGGAAACAAACACAACTACACTGATTATTAAATATCATTAATATAATAGTCTTCTCCCCAGACAATGTCAGATTGAACAAATTAAAAATGGGCAGCGAGACCTCATCTCCACAATAAATCAAAAAATCAGCCGGGCGTGGTAGCACATGCCTGTAATTCCGGCTACTTGGAAGGCTGAGGCGGAAGGATCCCCGGAGCCCAGCAGGTCGAGGCTGCGGTGGCCAGAAGCGGCCACTGCACTCCAGTCTGGGCGACAGAATGAGACTCCAACTCAAAAAAAAAAAAAAAAGGCTTCAGTAACCACAAAACAATTAAAAAGTGTTTTATATAAGTGAATACAATCAAACCTGTGTGTGTATATATACATATAGTATATGTATATATGTAAACATACATACACACACACACACACACACACACACACACACACACACACACACACTCTTAGGGCTACTAACTCAGGGAAAAACTGAGTCACTATCAAATATTCAGGGTATTATAAAATGAATCTCCAAGATGTAAGTTAATCTCTAAGATTTAAATTAATATAGACACAAACTTGCTATATTTTATTTGCTGCATATTGCATATTATATATGCTTCCATAAATATCATTAGCAATAACTTTTAGAATAATTTAAATCATTCATTAATATATAATCTTATATCCTCACTTTTGAATCAGACATATAATACTTTTTGTTTTGTTTATTTTTAAAGTTAAGCTTTTAGTATAGTTAATTCTTAATTAGATAATGCTCATATATGGACACATGTTTAAAATTTCTAGACGCTATCAAGGCGGCTGACTAGAGGCAGCCAGCATTCACTGTCTCTACAAAGAAAGACCAAAACAGCAAGTAAATAACCACACATTGTGTAAAGTGTCTACGAGAGAACACAAATTCAGCAGGGAAGTGAAATTCGGCAAGGAAGTGACTAAGATACAGAAACTCAAGATGACAGCATAAAGAGGAAGCAAATCAGCCAGCTAAGATAGGCTCAGAGACAGGAAAGACTCCCCATTGCAGAAAAAGATAAGCAGGAGATCCCCTGAAGTCTACATTCCCACCACAGACACCTAGAATCCTAGCTTAAGGAGACCCCTTCAGCCCTCACAGGTCCTGAGCCTAGTCTAGGGAACTGCCTGTAGTTCATACAACTGCATTATTTCAGAAAGAAAATTCAGGCTGGTTTCCCCTCACCTTCCGGGAGCCAAGAGGCTGCAACACAGTTGTATTTCAAGAGTAGATCCATCACCAGACTACACTCTACCCTGAGACCCAACAACTGTACCTCACTGGGACTCCACCAACATCGCCCCACATCCATCCAGAGGACTGCAATATTTTGACACCAGCTAAAACCAGAAGTGCAGCCATGTCCTCAGCACATGAAACAAGATAGTACTTACACTCCAGGAAACAGGTGGTCCAACACATTATGAAGGCTATCCCAGGACATAGGGATCTAAAGCTTATCAGAGTCTTAGAGTCACATGTTCAATCCACCACTGCCAACAGTCACCTCTCCTCCTCTAGCAGTGAGGCCACCTCATGCCTGGGTGCAGCCCCAGAAACAGTCTGACTGAGGCCCAATGTTGCTACGGCTGGTGCCTGTGCATACCACCCAAGGTTCCCAAGGACTACCCTCCTCAGGGTATGCTTCCATTGCCACCAGACTAACCTGCTTCCTCTAGCAGACAGCACTGAGTTTAATTAAGCCAAATAAATCATATGGACAATACACTAAAATCACCAAACCAAAGTCAGAGAACTCTAACAAACTGACACTACAGATGAATCTACAGATTCAGCAGTATTTTTTTCTGGAACAATCCTAGTACATAATATTGGGGGAAAAATTACTGTTAGACTAGAGTAGCAGATATTAATAGGAACACACACACACAGCATAAAAAATCATCAAAACATGACACTTTAAAACAATAATTTACCAGTATTTACCAAAATCCAAATTACCAGACTCCAAAGAAAGAAAATCTATAATATATCTAAAAAGAAATTAAAAATAATAATCTTAAGGAAACACACGAAGAATCAAGAGAACAAATAGATAATTCACATAAATCAGAAAAACAATTCATAGTCTGAATAAAAATGAGACTATAAAATTAGTTGGGGACTTCAACATCTCACATTCAGCATTCAACAGACCAACTACAGAAAAATCAACATAGGCACACCAGAATAAAACAGCACTATAGACCAAATTGGCCTAACAGGCATTTACAAAACGTTTCATCCAACATCTGAAGAACACACATTCTACTCTTTAGAATATAACACACTTACCAGAGTAGACCATACGTTAGGCCTCAAAACAAGCCTCAAATTTAAACAAAAATTGAAATCATATCAAATATCTTCTCAGGCTACATTGACATAAAACTAGAAATTGGTAGTTACAGAAACTTTAGAAATTGTCCAAATATATAAAAATTAAACAACATGCCCCTGAAAAACCAATGGGCCAATAAAAAAAAATCAGGAAGAAAATAAAAAAGGTTACCTGAACAGATGAAAATAGAAACACCTACAAAATACAGCAAAAGAGATACTAAGAGGAAAATTTATAGCAATAAACACCTATACCCCCCAAATAGACAAATGTCAAATAGACAAATGTCAGATAAACTTCCTCAGGAAGTACTTCAAGGAACTAGAAAAGCAAGAACAAAGCAAGTCAGCATTCATAGAAGAAAAGAAATAATAAATGTCAGAGCATAAATAAAATAGAGACTAAAAACACCAATAAAAACAAAATCAAAAAGTTATTTTATGAAAAGACACATAAAATTGACAGATTATTAGCTAGACTAAGAAAAAAAGAGAAAATGAATAAAATAAAAAACAAAAAAGGGGACATGACAACTGATTCCACAGAAATACAATGAATTATTAAGGACCCAAATAAAGAACTATATATCACCAAATTGGAAAACCTAGAGGAAATGAATAAACTCCTGGAAAAAAAGATAGTATCAAATTGAACCATGAAGAAGTAGAAAAATTGAACTGTCCAATAATGAGTAATGAGACTGAATCTCAACAAAGAAAAGCCCAGGACTAGATGGATCTACTGCTGAATTCTACCAAACTTTTAAAGAAGAACTAACACCAATTATTCCCAAACTATTCCAATAAATTTAAAAGAAGGGATTTTTTTCCCTAACTCATCCTATCTGACCAGCATTACCTTGATAACAAAACCAAAGACACAACAAGAAGAAATAAAACTTCAGGCCAATAACTCTGATGAACATAAACTCAAAATTCTCAACAAAATACTAGCAAACTGAATCCAATAGCATATCAAAATAATAATACACCATAATCAAATGGAATTTATTCCAGAAATACAAGTATCATTCAACATAAGCAAATCAATAAATATGATACATCACATCAACAGAATACAGGACAAAATATATATGATCATCTCAACAGATACAGAAAAAGCATTTGATAAAATTTAATATCCTTTCATCATAAAAACTCTCAACAAATTAAGTATAGAAGGAACATACTTCCACACAATGAAGATTTTATATGACTAACTCACAGAAAGCATGAAAGTGAATGGGAAGCCGGGCTGGGTACCTCAGCCTGTAATCTCACGCTTTGGGAGGCTGAGGTGAGTGGATTGCCTGAGTCCGCGGGTTCGAGACCCGCCTGGGCAACTTGGCGATACCTCATCTCTACAATAAATCAAAAATGAGCTGGGTGTGGTAGCGCGCTCCTGTAGCTACGGCTACTCAGAAGACTGAGGCAGAAGGACCGCCGGAGCCCAGCAGGTCGAGGCTGCGGTGGCCAGGAGCGGCCACTGCACTCCAATATGGGCAACGGCATGAGACTCAGACTCAAAAAATAAAAAAAGAAAGAAAGAAAGAAAGAAAGAAAGAAAGAAAGAAAGAAAGAAAGAAAGAAAGAAAGAAAGAAAGAAAGGGAAAAAGTTGAAAGTGTTTTCTGTAAGAACTGAAGTATGACAAGGATGTCCACTTTCATCACTTTTATTCTACATAGTACTGGAAGACCTAACCAGAGCAATTAAGCAAGGGAAACAAATAAAGAGCATCCATATGGAAAATGGGAAGTACAGTTGTCTCTCTTTGAAAATGACATACTCTTACATGTAGAAAAACCTAAAGACCACCCACCGCAATCTATTAGAATTGAAAAATGAATCCAATAAAGAGGCAGAATACAAAAGCAAGTAGCATTTTTATTCACCAATAACTAGCTAAAAAAGAAATCAAGAAAGCAGTCTTGTTTAAAATGACTAAAAATAATAATAAAATACTAATGAATAAATTTAAGAAATGAAAGCCATCCACAATGAAAGAAACATAACACTGATTAAAAAATTGAAGTGGACACAAAATTGGAAAGATAATCCATGTTCATGGATCAGAATAATTTATATTGTCAAAATAATTATACTACCCAAAGCAAGGGGAAAAAGTTAATGTAATTCCCTATTCAAATCCCAATGGTATTTTTCACAGAAAAAGTAAAACAATCCTAAATATATATGGAAACACAAATGACCCTAAATAGTGGTAGCAATACTGAATAAAAAGAAGCATTACATTTCCTGACCTCCAAATATATTACAAAGCAATCTTAAACAGAACAGGATTACGCTGTTATAAAAACAAACACATAGACCCTTAGAACAGAATAAAGAACCCCAAACTAAATCCACATATTAATGGAAGAATACATTTTGACAAAGCCTTTAAGAACATACATTGGGAGACGGTCACCTGCTTCAATAAATGGTCTTGGAAAAACTGGATATTACATGCAGAGGAATAAATCTAGACCCCTATCGCTCATCATATATAAAATCAATGTAAAATTGATTAAACGTTTTAAGATAAAACTGAAACATACAAAACTAGTAGAAGCAAACACAGAAGAAATGCTTTAAGGCATTGGTCTAAGCAAAGATTTTCTGAGTAAGACTATATAAGCACAGGTAACAAAAACGAAAGTAGACAAATGTAACTATATCAAATTCTAAAAGCTTTTGTACAGCAAAAGAAACATCAACAGAGTGAACAGACCACTTATCAAATGGGATAAAATATTTGCAAACTATTCACCTAACAAGGGACTGATATTCAAAATATACAAGGATCTCAACTCAACAGCAAAAATAAATAAATAATAACACCATTAAAACATGGACAAACGATCTAAATAGATGTTTCTTAAAAGAAAATGTCAGCTGGGCTCAGTGGCTCAGTCTGTAATCCCGCGCCTTTGGGAGGCTGAGGTGAGTGGATTTTTGCCTGAGCCTGAGGGTTCAAGACCCGCCTGGGCAACTTGGCGAGACCTCATCGCTACAATAAATCAAAAATTAGCCGGGCGTGGTAGCGCGCGCCTGTAGTTCCAGCTACTTGGAAGGCTGAAGTGGAAGGATCGCTGGAGCCCACCAGGTCGAGGCTGCGGTGGCCGGGAGCGGCCACTGCACTCCAGTCTGGGCGACAAAGTGAGACTCCAACTCAAAAAAAAAAAAAAAAAAGAAAAGAAAAATGATCAACAGGTATGTGAACAAACGCTAAACACGATCTATCATCAGGGAAAAGCAAATCAAAACTATGATGAGACATTGTACTCTAGTTAAAATAGTTACTATCAAAAAGACAAAAAATAACAAATCCTGGTAAGGATGAGGAAAAAAGAGTACCTTGTATACTGTTGATGGGAATGTGCATTAATACAGCCATTACACAAAACAGTATATATGTTTCTCAAAAAACTAAAAATAAAACTACATAATTCAGCAATCTCACTACTAGGTATTTATCCAACGAAAGGACATCAGTTTACTGAAGAGGTATCTGCACCCCTATGTTTATTGCAGCACTATTCACAGTAGTCAAGATATGGAATCAAACTAAATGTCTACCAAGAGATGAAGGGATAAAATGTGGTATGCTGTATATATACAGTGGAATACTATTCAGCCATAAAAGGAAATGCTGTAATTAACAGCCAACACGGATGAACCTGAAGGACATTATACTAAGTGAAATAAATTAGACACCACAAGATAAATACTGCATGTTCTTACTCATATATGGGAGCTAAAAACAAAACAAAACAAAATATTGAGCTCATAGAAGTAGAGAATAGAATTAGGGCTATTGGAGGCAGAGAAAGATATGGGGAGTGAGGTATGGGAGAGTTTAACTAATGGATACAAAATTACAGCTAGATATAAGAAATAAATTCCTTAAAACATGGTGGTTCATACCTATAATCCCAGCACTTTGAGATATAGGAGAGAGAGGATTGCCTGAGCTCAAGAGTTCAAGACCAGCCTGGGCAACAGGCTACAAAAATCAAAAAAATTAACTGGGCATGGTGGTGTGCCTGTAGACCCAGTTACTTGGAAGGCTTAGGTGGAAGGATTGCCTGAGTCCAGCAAGTAGAGGCTGCAGTAGCCATGATAGTGCCACTGAACTCCAGCCTGGGCAATAGAGTAAGACTCCGATTTTTTAAAAAAAGGAACAAATTCTAGTGTTCTACAGCACTGTAGACTGAATATAGTTGATAATAATTTATTGCATATTCAAATAGCTAGAAGAGATGATTTTGAATGTTCTCAGCACAAAAAATGATAAAGGTTTGAGATACACTAATTGCCCTGATTTAATTGTTATATATTTTATACGTGTATCAAAATATCATGTTGTACTCCATAAATGTGTATGATTATTACACATCAACTAACAATAAAGAAGTGAAAACAAATTTTAAAATGCAAAGAGCAATAAAGAAGTCATGAGAATACAATTTAAAGAATGTTTATGACTTCATTATCGTCTTTGATTTGGGGAATTGTGAATTCCACAGTGATTTCTGTGTATCTTCTAGATCTTACACAGACACCTGTGTTCTGAACTTGAAATTTTAGAATACTTCTACTTATGACAGGCTTTTGGACATTTACCCTGTTCTGTTTCTTTTCAGGTTTGAGGACAGTGAGAAAGGCTGACATTTTTAATTAATCATATCATGATGGCCTAATTAATCTTCTTGACTGTGAAATCTTTGAGGTCAAGAGTCAGTAAATAGGGCACCACATCATGAATATATTAAATAAAAACTCAACTGGTCAAATGTTTTAAAAAAATATTTCCATCAGATTTCCTCTTAATTGAACTTCCAATTTCTGTCTCAAAAACCTTTTATTTTGGCTTTTCATAAAATCTATAACAAACCCAACGTGGCACAAGTTTTTTTTTTCTGAAAAAAGTTATTATTGCTTGTACCAGTTACAGCTATATTTTAGGTAGAAACATTATAAAAACTTGCAGAAATATTTTATAGCCCTGTTAAATAAACCTCTGAAATATGAAACTCTACCATATTCATTTAGGTAGAAACAAATATAGTTCATATAATGTATGAACTTGTTCTTTTAGACCAGACCCTTTTTATAAAAATATATAATATCTTTACATATCTACATAATATAGTCAGTCTAGTTCAACATAAAGATGGTTCTTCAGAAACCAACAAAGTCAGTTTAACTGAGACAATTTTACGAATGAATAGTTCATCTCAAAAGTGTAAATGATGTAATCATTACTTAATGATGATCCTTTACCCTTTTCTTATACTATTGTCCCATTAAAACATATACAATGAAGAATATGCCAAATCAAAATGGGTGTACACCAAACTTTAAAATTTCTGGTTTTTAAATTTAAAAATTAAAAAAAACACCTCTAGGTTGGTTTAATGGGGGTTTCCCTTCAATTGGAATTTTTGAAAAATTCCCTTTGGAGGAAGGTTTAAATCCTACCACCCCCCAATCATTTAAAAATTAAATAAATAAAAAGCAGCTATCCTATATGAGTAACATCATGAAATTGAATCTGAGTTAGATTTCAAAATATGGGAAAAAATGAAATTCCTTTTTGCCAATCATTACTATGATGACAATTATGAATTGGCCTATAATGAATATTAATTAAATGAATATTAAGTAATGACACTGATGAAACATTTATTGAGCACTGACAATGTGCTCTATCCCCACTCTTTTGACAAGAAAGCACATTACATAGTCACAAACCTTTGGTAGATTACATAAAGAATTTTAAGGAAATAGATGACGTTAGTAACTGTGGTTTAAGTTTAAAGAGGTAAATTTAAATGGAGAGGTGAAACAGTTGAAATAGCGTAAAATAAAAACTGAAGTTCAGAGCAGCAAGTTACCAGACTCTACATTTCTGGAAATTCTATAACCAGCCTAAGAAATAATTCTAAAGGGAATTAAAAATCTAAATTTTATAATCACAGAAAATTCAAATATCTCCTTCCCTTCTTTAATTAGCCAGTGTTCATCATTGGGGTTGTCATTACTAATTCTGACTGGTTACAGGTAAGTCATAGATAGAAAAAGCATAGATTTTTGAAAAATTATTCCATAATACATAGGATGTGAAGAAGAGACACACACCATACTTCCACTCCCTAACAGACCTTCTGACATTGCTCAGGAGTAATGACTTAGTTAAAACACATGTTCTAAGGAAAGATTTAACATACTCTATGCTATTTAAGACTTAATCACCATATTTACAATGCATAATTTAGTAGATTTCTTAAAATTGTGGAAGAGCAAGCAAGATCGGAAAAGAGGAGAAGTTAACACGACATATGGTTTTCTGAGGGTGTTATAGGTGGAGATACATAGATTGCTGCTTCAGCAACACCACAACTTGGCCAAGTTTTCAAGTTTCAGTGAAGAAGAACCGAAAGGTAGAACTGGGAGCATTTGAATTTGCAACAACATATGTAGAACCAGAGGTCATTATGGTATGTGAAACAAGCAAGGCACAGAAAGACAAAGTGATGGGGGCCACCAAAGAATTTGGTTTTTCTCAAAAGTTACCTCCCTCGGAGGTCAGGCCCAACACCACAGTTACAGATCTTTGGGAAGGGGTTGGGGATTTGGGATTGTGATGAAGAGAGTTTTATTTAATGGGTAAAAAAGGGGATACAAATTATCATGGAAATTTTAAGACCCCCTTTATGTATGTTCCCCACACCACAGTAGGGTCACTATGCCAACACATCTTGTATTTTGATAAATGTTAGCTTTTAAAAGGAAGACTCAAAATGTTCCAAAAACATAGAAATCCATCCAGTTTTGAAGTCATAAATGACCTAAAATACCTGTGAAAGTTAATTTTTTTTTCTTACTTTATGGTAATTGGTAACAAAAAATATTTTAGGAAGAACCAAAAATATGGGGACATAATATTTTTTGTTTATATTTATCACATCCTGCAATTTGATACAATTTATAAAAAATAAACTACAGCTTAAATTAAAAATTTAAAAAGCTAAAAATTTTTTAAAATTTATAAATTTTTCAAAAAAATGGGGTTTATATCTGAGAGCTAAAAACCTTTCCTCATTTTTGGCCAAAAAAGTAATACTTTGCATAGGGAATAATCGTGAAGACAATTTTTCCATGGACCAGGTGGGGGTAGGGGTAGAGTGGGGGTGGGGAATGGTTTCAGGATGATTCAAGTATATAAAATTTATTGTGCACTTTATTTCTATCATTATTATATTGTTATATTATATCATTATTATATTAATAAAATATATTAATATAATTAAATGAGCATACAATTCACCATTAAAAAGAAAGAGGTGTGAATGGAAGTGGTAAATAAAATAATGGGTGGGCCATGTGTTAACTAAAATAAGTGTCGAATTCTGACTTACAGCTTGCCACCAAATGCGGCTGTACAATTGAAGTTCATAAACTCACCTTCCACTTGCTGATAGGGTTTTGATAAGAGTCTGCAAACAATTGCTTTATTATTGTCTCTGTGCAGTCAAACCTCACTGCCAATGTTAATCCGTATTTTCAGTCACTCCTCAGCCTCAGCTCTACCTCATATCATCACACATTAGATTCTTATAAGTGGGCAACCTAGATAACTCACATGCACAGCTCACAATAGAGTTTGTGCTCACATGAGAATCTAATATTGCCACTGATCTGACAGGAGATGGAACTCAGATAGTAGGCAAATGATGGGAACCAGCTGTAAATATAGACGAAGCTGTTTGCTCACCCATCATCACCTCCTGCTCTGAGGTCTGGTTCCTAACAGACCACACGTGGGTACTGATCTGTGGTCCAGGGGTTGGGGACTCCTGTTGTTGGCATTTTTATTAACTTTTTCCCTTTTTTTTTTTTTTAAAGATGTGAGTAGCAATTCAGGGTTAGGTACATAAGTGGTCATCATACAGGTAAAGTTTGGGCACCCTTATTGATGTTATGTGCCCCCACATCCCCCCCCAGCAGTGTCCCACTACTGCCAATCCCTTTCTTACAGTATTATTATAAATGTTTGCTTATGAGTGAGTACATGTAGTACTCAGATCTTTATTTCTGTGATAGATCCCTGAACAGACTCTAAATCTATCCAAGTTGCTGTGAAGTCCATAATTTTGTTTTTTTATGGCTGCATAATATTCCATCGTGTATATGTGCCACATTTCCCATTTTCATTAATTCTGATGTAAAAGTTAATTGGATATTGTAACAAGAGAAAGTATTTCAGGAAGAACACAGTACAAATGGTACAAAAGGGGCACACTGCAGAACCTATTTATTGTTTCACATTCTATCACTTCCTGCTAATGGATAGTGATGATATGGTTAAGTTTAAAAGTAAAATAATCACCTACAATTAATATTAAAAATTTAAATAATTGTTTATTCTAAAACAGCTTTTCGGTGTAGGACACATTCCAATCACTACATTTCTCAATAGGAATGGGTTTATATCATAGAGAGAACTAAAAACCTGTGAAATCTGACTCATTTGTAGAACAAAATAAAACAATATGAAGAAAAATAATACTTTGCACTATTGATTAGAGAATAATCAGAAGAAATTAGTCTTCATCAAGATGTTCACTGACATGCTACTTATAATAACAAAGTTAGGAATTGGAAAGATGCCGGATATGAGTCAGGAGGTAGTTAGGGGATGGCTAGACAGATACAAAGAGAGGGTCTCAGGGTCTCAGAGAAAGGTAATGTCCACATGAACAACCCTGCACAATCCCTGTTATGCACCTAGCAGTTGAAGATGTGGTTAATGCAGTTAACTTCCACTTATACCAAGATGATTGCTCAGAAGGGACTGTCCCGACTCAGAGGCAGGCCCCATAGCTCAGCTAAATGTCCTTAACTTGACCTAGGCTCATTACAACACTATGAACATAAAATTACCCTAGGGGAGTCTCCCACTCCCATCACAAACCTGATGCCATGACAGTACCGGTACAAGACCTAAAACTCCCCTACCTGATGTCAGGGAGGAATAACCCAGCCCAAGAAACCAACCATTTAGAAGAAAAAAAAACCCACCCTGAAACACAGCCTTTAGTACCCCCAAGAAAAAAAGTTATAGCTCAACAATAGTTAAGTGCAGAAGCAGCAACTTCTGCAGGCTGTTTTTGCCTGCTGTCTCTTCTTGAGAGTGGACTGTTCTTTGCTTATTAAAGCTATTTGCTTGTCTTGTTACTTTATGGGTTTGTTTGTGAATTCTTTCTAAACTTGAACCTAAGAACCCCGTCGTCCACAACAAGCCATTGCCTCACACTGGGAGCTGCACCCCTTCTCCTGGAAACAGATACACTGTTTCAACTAAAATATGATCTCTTCACTTGATGAGATTTTGTAGCCATCAATAGTGATGTTCCATGGAGTATAAAAACAGCAAAACATTTAATGATATCAGTTTAAATATTAAAACAGGATGCCTTATGGTTTATTCAATGTAATTACAAGGTGACAAAATACATCTAAAACTCAGAAAGGTAATTTTAATACTGATTCCATTTATATATTAATAGTGGTTCTTTTTATATAACCACACTAGAGATTTTTAGTTTTTACTTTTTTGTATTACTTTAAAATTTATTTCATGAGTGCATAGTTATATTGTAAGAAAAGGTTAAAATTCACTTTTAAAATTCCAACATAACACTTATAATATTATTGATATTGACTGAGTACTCACTACACACTGTGTATAGTTGAAAGCAATTTTTATGAATTAATTCATTTGCTTCCATTTGCAAATGGGACAGAGAGGTACAAAATGTTAATAATTTACCTCATATCATAAAACTAGTGAAAAAGGATTTTAATATGAAAGGTAGGTAGACTGCCAAGTAGTGTTCTAAGGTACAAATTTACAACCTGTAATTTACAAACAATCTGGTTGCTTCTTGTTTTTGTTTGTTTGCTTTGAGTTGGGGTCTCACTCTGTCACCCAGACTGGGGTGCAGTGTCACAATCACGGCCACCGCGGCCTCGACCTTACTGGCCTCTGGCGATCCTTCCACCTCGGCCTTCCAAGTGGTTGGAACCACAAGCATGCACTACCATACCCGACTAATTTTGATTTATTTTAGAGACAAGTTCTAGCCAAGTTACCCAGGCTGGTCTGCAACCCCTGGGCTCAGGCAATCCTTTCACCTCCACCTCCCAAAGTGCTAAATACAGGTGTGAGCCACCACGACTGGTCAATCTGATTGCTTCTTAACAAAATTTGGGCTGTTTAACTGCATTAATTATTTTCATGGGCATATAGTGTTATTTCTTGATATTTAAATATAGATTTTCTGGATGAGCCATGACAGTGAGAACATAGTCATATGTTTATAGGTGATGTGTGTGTGTGTGTGTGTGTGTGGTGTATTTATTTTGAATGCCCTTTCGAATTGGATTGCTTGCTTATTATTGATTTATATCAATTATTTTTATGTTTCATACACCCGTTAGTTGTTACCATTTGGAACTTATTTGAAGTAAGCAACTTGTCCACAGACCTAGAGTTCATGTCTAATTTCTAGCTTCTATCCTTTCTGGTTGCTTTCATCCTATGCTTCTTTCTTTCTTTTTTATTAATCTTCCACACTGTTCGTTTTCTAACTTTTTACTGGGCTCTCTGGAACCAGGGTTCAAAAAAAACCCACAAATCCCTGATTTTCTCTTTTAGTCATTGCCATTTTCCCTCTAACATCTCTGAAAAGAAGCTGCTCACTCTCTTACTCATTACTAAGTTTGATGAAACTCTCCTGACTTTTTATCAAAATCATCATTCCTTCTGCCCCAAAGCAGAATCTCTTTTCACTTAAGGCTCGTGAAATCTAATCGTTCTCCTCTCCACTCTTACCCATTAGCATCATCTAGTAACTATTTTATGGGCGGCTTTAAGGATTACATCCAATAAACTATGCTCATAGTCCCTTGACATTCTAACATCTATTGCATGTCCCTTGCACATCAGTTGAGCCACCCAGGTCCATGGCCACATATCATATCTTACCATCACCTGGAAATAGTGTATTCCAAAATCAAGTAAAATCCTAATAGCCTACTCTCTGCTATACCCTTCTGCCCCAGTTCCCTCATTTTCTTACCCTATTGGCGTCTTTTGACCTTCACATCACAATCCCACAATGATACTTTCATATCTCTTCTGTTCACTGCTTTAAATTTATTTCACATCACACTGCTAACAAAGTTGTCCTTCTCCAACACAAAGTTGACAATGTAAGTGGATATTTATAGTGGATAAAGACCAATTCCTTGAAAAGACAGGCCAGGATTTTACTATCTCAGACCATATCTTATCTATTTCTCCAGCCTTTCCTTTACATATAATCCCTAAGAAACATCTTGCAGTTTCATGATCACACTAGGTACTCTCTTGTCCCTGAGACTATCTTTATAGAGCTCGTCTACATTGGCCCAACAAATACCTATTCATTCTTTAAGATTCAGTTCAGACATAATTTCTTCAAGAAAATTTTAATTTACTCTTTGATTTACTTTCAGGATGGGTTAAAATTCCTTCTTCTGGAACGACTATAAGGAATATTTATTGCACGCAAAATACGCAATTTTTTTGTCTGTCCTGACTAATGGACTCTGAATTGCAGCAGAGAAGAGAGTTGTTCTTAACTGGATTTTTAGCTCCAGTGATCTAAGTAAAAGTCAATGGGAGAAGAAGAAAAAAGAGGAAAACAAAAAAGAGAGAAAAGAAGGAAAAAATGAGGGAAAAAGGAAGGAAGAAGATAAAATATCTAGCACTGCAGATACTATATATAAAAATAATGCACATTAGTTATCAGTAATATTCTAAACATATTTTAAAGAAATAAAAATAACAATATATAAACACTGGATTCTTATCTGGCATACAATCTCAACTTCAAATAATCATATTAACATTATATCATTGTTAAATTTAGTTCATCAACTTTAACTTAATAATATCACATGGAAAAAATGCTAGACAATTAGCCCTTTTTTTATTTTTTGAGTTGGAATCTCACTCCATCGCCCAGACTGGAGTGCAGTGGCCGCTCCCGACCACCGCAGCCTCGACCTGCTGGGCTCCGGCGATCCTTTCCGCCTCAGCCTTCCAAGTAGCTAGAACAACAGGCGCGCGCTACCCTGCCCAGCAAATTTTTTGATTTATTGTAGAGACGAGGTCTCGCCAAGTTGCCCAGGCGGGTCTTGAACCCACGGGCTCAGGCAATTCAGTCACTTCGGCCTCCCAAAGTGCGGGATTACAGGTTGAGCCACCGAGCCCGGCCAGTCTCCTCTGTAGAGAATAAGAACCTTGCTTTCAAATTAGAATGTAAAAATTTTACATAGCGAAAATCAAACTAAATCATGGAGCTAAATATAATAAAAGTGATTCTTTTGATTATCTGCTTTATTTCACTCTTCAAGCATAAAGTTTAAAATGTGATTTCCTCATGAGACATCTCAAGGTTTTTTGTTGATGGAGGAAGAATTAATTGAATAAAAGCTTCCCCCAAACTGAAAAATTACTATAAAAAACATGTGCACTCTTATAAAATCAGTTTGTTTTATCATTCAAAAAAGTAATAAAAAAGAAAAACAGAATGAATTTATAACTAAACAATAGTTCTAGGGAAGTTGATCAAATTTGTAGTCTCCTCTATGAGATTTCTGTAAACATCAAAGGGACTCAATATGGCCTATTCCATAGGTTTCAGGAACCTCACCAATTTATGTGCTATCAAAAATAATTTTAAAAGTACTAACTGAGGCTATTAGAGTGAATGAAAATTTATGAATAGGAGAGTAACAAAGTTATAGATTGGAATATATAAATAAGTAACATATTTTGACATCACAGTCAAATGTGGGTACATTTGTGAGATGCTAAAACAACACAGACTATATGCATCTTGGGATAGGAGTAAAATTTAGAACATAGAGGAGCAAGTTGCATGCTCACCAAGCCATACTCCATATAAGATTCTTAAATTTATTTGCAGTATCACTTTGTTTTGGATTGGCCAGTTGAGATTTCAGGATGTGATCAGTAACAAAAACCAATTATTCATTTTTTAATGGATTCTTTTAAATGCAGAACATCTGTTTTGACAATCAATTGGTGAAGTGTTAACAGTGTTTTCTAAAAATTAATCTGTTTATCAAGAATCCAGACTGAATGGTTGGGATTAATCATACATTTGCTTGGCAGTAGAATAAAGAGAGACCAGAAAAAACTCTACCTATGTAAACAGTTCTGGATTATCTTCAGTATGGCAGTGCGTGGACTATGGTTGTAATACATGCCAATATTTTGGTAGAAAAATTTTCAAAAACAGCATTATAAGTACCTAAACACAGTTATGGAAAAATCTTTATAAAAACCCCACAGTAAAAGAAAGTTAAGCAATATTAGTTTTTGATAGTACTCTCAAAATATACCAGATACTGATTACAATCCCAGAAAATAGTAATTATATCTGATATACAGAATCATTGGTTATATCTTTTCTCTATTTAAATGGAAAAAAATGATAACAATTTCAGTTTCAGAGTAGCTGATTTTAACCAATTTTTACAGCAATAGCCATTATCAAGACCAATTGTCTGTGGAAGTCATTTGTAGAGCATGCTTATAAAAAGCACATCATCAATGCAGAGAAGATGCATGCCTTGCTAAACTCTGTAACAGATAAGCATGTATCTCCTGAATCGTTAACCTAAAGCTAATAACAAGTTTTGGGGAGGGATGAGAAGAGAGAGAAAGGTAGTACATGTATATTATTTTTAATGACATTGGAAAAGTTGTTCTAAAATATGAGAAGACTATTGCTGAGGATCTTGGCTTGTGGTATGTCATTATGATGCAAGGTTATTTGAGTTTCAACCAGAAATTAGAGATCCATTCTGTAGTTATATAGCTCATTCAATTATCACTCCCTAACCACAGGGTCAAAGGCTAAGGAAAAAGTAAAAATAGATATCTTGAATTCTTTTTTATATTTTCTAGAATGTGATAGAGATGATAACAATGTCCATTTTGTAAGAATGGTTTGAGTCTGAACCTCACCTGCTCTTCTTAGAGAAGATTGGCACAAGAAACTGGGGTATAAAATAGTTTAAGAAGGAGGCCAGGTGTGGTGGCTCACACCTGTAATCCCAGCATTTTGGGAGGCTGAGGCGGGTGGATTGCTTGAGCCCAGAAATTCAAGACCAGCCTAGGAAACAGCGAGACCTCATCTCTACAAAATTGAAAAAAAAATTAGCCAGGTGAAGTGGCACCCACCTGGAGTCCCTGCTACTCAGGAGGCTGAGGTGGAAGAATCGCCTAAGCCCAGGAGGTTGAAACTGTTGGTGAGCTGTGATCCTATTCTTCAGCATGGGTAGCAAAGTGAGGCTCTGACTAAAAAAAAAAAAAAAAACAAAAAAGATTTTAAAAAGTAAACTGGTAGGGAAGAATAAAAATAGAACTGATTTTATTATTTGTGAGGCCTAAATTGTATTTTCTTTAAACAGAGGGCTAGGTCATGCAATAGAGAATTATTCCTGGTGAAAATAGTGAGTGTTTACAGACAGGCTCAGAGTCCATCAGCTGGAGGAGGTTAAGCAATTTTGTGGGTAGAACAACTTTATTAATTTGTTTAAAGTTATGGGTATCTCAATAATTAATATAATAGTCAATTTATTCCATGATCAGAAAATAATCTTTAATTCTTCCTTAGTAAACAAGAGGAAAAATTTTTAAGATGTTACTCATTATAATTTATTGCCAAAATAGTAATTTAACTATTTCTATGGATATTGATATTGATATGCCCCTTCTACAAAATGAAGATTTTTATCCTTACCTTAAAAACCTCAAATAATGATTAAGATAAAATAATTGTTTGATTAATAATAGGACATATTCAAATGATCCTCTCTAAACTACTTTTGGATAGTTTTTGGGTTTTTTGGCAGTTTTGAGAAAGGCTGTTGTGAGTATTTGCATAGCAGTCTCTGTATAGAAGTATGTTTCCCTTTCTGTTGGTTAGATGTAGGAGGGGAATTGCTAGTTTGCATGGTAAATTTATGTTTTTTAAAAAAATTGCCGAATTGTTTTTTGAAGTGGCTCCACCATCATACACTTGCGAGGGGAAATTTTAAAGTCATGTGACTTAGACTGGTTTGTTAACATATACAAGACCTCAAAGGCTTGAGAGAACCAATGTACTTAGAGAATTACAAGCAGTTCAGATATCCTTGATTTCTAGTATATAAGGTGGTATGTGAGAGATTGGCTGGGTTAATCTAGCTAAAAGACCTTGTTTACCATAGGCTGAGTTTGGAATTCCAACAGGGAATCACCAACAATTCTTTTTACATGACAGAGACATATCATATTTGCATTTTTGCAAGCGAACCCAGGGAGCAGATCGGGGATGGATGGAAAGGAGGTAGTTCAGCAAGGCTGCTTTTGGGAGCGTTCTGGAGAAAAAGTTTTAGGGTGGCATAGAAGGCTGTCACAGTCAGTGTAAGTAAGAAGACAGGATGAGGAACATCAGAATAGCATGTAACCTCATTATCAACTTGATATGCAAGATGAGAAACCAAAATGATTCTTTGGTTCCTGGTTTAGCAAAGTTGGGGCATGAAGATTGTAGTCACCGAGATACGGCAGATAGAAGGCCTCTATTGGAATTTGGAAAAAGGGTGGGCACGAGGGTCTCGTGACTCTGGAGCGATACCACTTGGAGTTCAACTCTGGGTTGCCACATACTAGTCATGTGACACTGGGGAATGTACTTAACCTCTTTGTTTCTCAGTTTCCTCGTATGTAAAAGGGGAACAATTATAAATTGCTTAAACTCCATGGATAACTCCTTATAATCACTGCTTTGCATACATTCTCAACTCCAAAAATACAGTCTCTTTAAGACTGGGCTGTACCTAGTCCATTACTGGAGCTGGAACGTAACTTGAGAAATATGACTGAATTTGACTAGAGAGATATAGTCATCCAAGCTTACTAGGCTTGTACTAAATGAATGTTATTAACTAGAGGTAGCTACTTTATTTATTTATTTTTTAGATTGGAAAATACAGTTTATTTAGCAAGTAGATTGGAGAGAGAGAGAGAAAAGGGATATCTACCTCCCTCAGAGATGCATGACCCAGCCATAGCTCAATGGAAGCATGGCTGGGCCAGAGCTTAACAAAAGCAATGGCCAGGTAGGTGCTCTTCACTCTGTCAGTTACTCTATATTTCTTTGATCCACTTAGTTCCCACTTTCCTAAGTAGCTGCTGCATAACGCATCCCAATCATCAGACACTTTACACATCTCATACCATGTTTACACTAGCAGAGGACACACCTTTCTATTTCCATGAGAAAACTTAGGTGTTATATTTTCTTTCTATTGTTATCCCCTCAATATGGCAGACTGTTATTTTTTTTTTAATTTCAGATGATTCCCTCTTCTGGTCAAAAGCTTCTAATGGCATCTTATTTCATTCAAGATAAATGCTAAAGAGCTTTCAATGGTCTAAATCGTCCTGCACAACATGAAAATCTAACGACATCTTTGACCTTTTCTACACACTCAGGGCCAGTTACTAATCTCCTCTATGACCTTCTAATCTCGCAAGTGTCTACTGCCTCAGAGTCTGTGTCCTTGCTGGCTCCTCCCTTTGTAAGGTTCTGGTCCCAGTTAGCCATAGGGTAACGCCCTCAAGTCATTCAACTCTTCACTCAAGTCTCCAGTGAACTCTGTCTTGACCGCCTCTTGTATATAATTGTATCCCCCATATTTTCCTTATTTCTCTGCTTTAATTTTGTCCTTGACATTGAAAATACAAATCAATATTTCCTTATTGTGTATATTTATGGCATACAAGATGTTTTGATATTGTTAAATAAAAATTGAGAGGTCATTATTTTGAACCGAGTTCTACACTAGTCCCTAATTTACCAGACCAAACAAAAATGGAGTCACTTATGCTAAGTGTCACATAATCAAGTGAAACTTTAAGAAAACTGATAGATACCAAAATAAACCTGTTTTTTTTCCTGAAAACAGAAGATTCCAGTCTACCTGAGTTCATAATAAAGATGTCCCGTTTGCACTAAATTGTTCCCAAAAAAGTAACCTACAGGAACCTGAGGTTAGCCAATTAAGTGTTTTTCTTTTGGGGGGGGTATTGTTCTGTTTTCTTGTTCCCATCCTACCAAATCTGTGATTCTTCTATTGTCCAGTGTTAGCTCTTATTCTATTGTGTAGAATAGAGGTTGCCCCACTTCATAGATCATGAATAAAACCCAATTAGCTATACAGCTAAGTTTGCTGAAATTTTTTCTTTTGACAAAATGCAATACACAGTACAGTCAAGAAAATCAACACATTCATCTCCTCACATAGTTATCGTTTCTTTATGGTAAGAGCTCCTGAAATCTAGTCTCTTGGCAAATTTCCAGTACATAATACTATATTATTTACTGTAGTCATCACACTGTACATTAGATCTCTAGACTTACTCATCTTACACAAACACAACTTTGCACTCTTTGACAGACATCTCCCCGCACTTCTCATTTCTTTGCCCTTGGTAATCAACATTCCACTCTCTTTTTCTATTAATATATATTTTAGTACAACTAGATACTAAATAATTTACTTTTTTATATTGTTTATTGTCTATACCCACTGGAATGATAACTCTATAAAGACAAGAATTTGTTTTTGCTTTATACTGTCTTTTTTTCTATCTATAATACCGTCTGGCATATACTAAACACTCAACAAATATTTACAGAATAAATAAATTAATATTTTTAGCATAGAGCCTGGTATGGGACATGTGGTCAATAAATAATAGTAATCATCATTACATTAATTAATATAATAATATGTTGGATACATTGCACTTAAAATAATATGGGACCTCTGGGTGGCAGTTCTATAGGTCTGGGATTCAGAATAATAAGATGAGCTGAATATAAATTAACATAGTAATAAAATCAACTGAATAAACAGGATCTTATTGGGAAGAATATTAAGAGTGGAAAACCATGGCAGGGAGGGTAGAACACAGGGATAAACCAACATGGGCAGATTGGCATCATAAAGGTACTGAAAGGTACATCATAAAAATACTGAAAAGCAGCATCCAGAAAATTGATCAGGAGTGTGAGGTATAATGGAATTCAATGAAAGTTAGACATTTGTGAAGGATGAAATGTTCAGTAGCTATTAAATAACTTCAGAGTAGACAGTAACACAAAAATGGTAAATGGAAAATATTGAGATACAAAGCATTATTAAAGCTGTAGGAATAGTAAATGATTGAAAATAAATCTTCAAAATCTAAAATGTCTAAAAATAGCAATAAAAGGGTTTACAAGATTGTTAGAAGACAAGAATATTCATGTAATACACTTTACATTTGATTCTCTCAAAGAAAGAAGTGATACAATAACAAAAGAATCTACCTTGTGTTTGACTTTGTGTGACCAGAGGATGACATAAGTGATCATCAAGAAAGTAGCCCCCAGGCTCACTGAACTGAGTAGGGTCTTCCCAGACAGTTGGACAGTAGGATGACATAACAGTTTTCTTAAAATTATGATCTGAGACCAAGAATGCATCTCAACCGTAAAATCATTACACTTTTAATCAAGAATAAAAAAATGTAAAACTTGTAAAAGTCCTTTTTTTTTTTTTTTTTTTTTGAGTTGGAGTCTCACTCTGTTGCCCAGATTGGAGAGCAGTGGCCGCTCCCAGCCACCGCAGCCTCGACCTGCTGGGCTCCGGCGATCCTACCGCCCCAGCCTTCCAAGTAGCCAGAATTACAGGCGCGCGCTACCATGCCCAGCTAACTTTTTAAAAAATTTATTGTAGAGATAGGTCTTGCCCCAGCGGGTCTCGAACCCGCGGCTCAGGCAATCCACTCACCTCAGCCTCCCAAAGGCACGGGATTACAGGCTGAGCCACAAGCCCGGCTAAAAGTCCTTTCTTTTCAAGATAACACTTAAAAAATAAAAATGACACTAAAGTCACTTCAAATGTAAAGTAATTTATATGGCTCTCATTATTTCTAATTAATATTATTTACTCCAGGATTTAAAAAATCTTACATGAAGAAAGAAAATAGAATCAATTATTGCTATTCTCAGCAATATGAAGGTATTTTCTTTTCCTCTACTTTTGTAGTTTGAGAAAATGAAGAGTTTTTAACAATTTTTTGTTAAATAAAGGCACTTGAAATATAAGAAGTATTTTACAGGTAATTATAAAATGGATCATAAGTGGGTACAAATTGAATAATATGATTAATTTCTAGGATGACCTTTAGAAAAGTATTTTTCTAACATTTCTCAGTTATATATTTATTATATCAAACTGAAATCCCAGCCATTTAATTTTCATGTTGTTTTTCAAAATGAGAAGTGCATTATGGATATAAAATATGTTGTGTAAAATAAGTGTTTCACTTTATAAATATAATGTGGATTTTGGATATGAATATGAATACTGTCTATGAATATCTGTTTCTCTTCCCATCAAGGTTCATTCTTTTCAAAGTTACTTTACTCATGCATTTTTTGCTTTTATATTTATTGAATTAAGTAATTATTTTCAGGTAGTTAAATTTATTGTTCAATAAAAAATAAAAAAACTGTTATGGCAGTGCATAGTGTTCTTCAAGGTTTGTGTCATCATTTTGGGTAGCCTCTGACCTAGATGAGAGCCCTCAACTCGCAGATATATAATGTGCATCCCCAGCAAAATTGTCCATAAGAATAACTTCATTATTCTGAGAAGCTAGATTTATAAAATATGTAAAATGTAGAAGTGTTCTGCCTATACAATTTCTGGTAAGTACAGCATGACTAAGTGATAAAACCTGAGTCAGCTTGAGTTGGAGCATACCTTTCTAAAAAGTGTATTGTGGCATGATGGCAAAAAGAATTATAGTGAGCAAGGTGTTTTGCTCCAAAGTAATTTTGTATTGTCGATCTATATAGTTCTGCCTTGACTAATGAAAAATTAGCTCTGGAAGCCTTTAATGATATACTGCACTGATTAGTCAAAGAATGATAAGGAAAAACTCACCAGTACCACAGGACAGATTGTTGTGGGTGGTAAAATATGATCCTTCAAAGGTCCGCAGTCACATTCAGGTTTTAGATGAGAAGCACATTTATTATGCAGCTAGAAAAGAAGAAAAGGGGGGGGCATATCAAATTCTACACAACAACAAATGTGGAGCATATTATATTTCAACAGAAATATGGCAAGTACAATAAAATCACATTTTAAAATTTATAAGAACAAATAAACAGAACCATAGAGGAATTTACATTACACTTGCCTTTGAATGTGTACCTTAAATAAAACCATTTAGCAACTTCTGTGATCCTGCCTATATATTTTCTAATTCTCAGAAACAAATATTTTCAAAAGGTACATTAGGTTTTGCACCAAGAAGCCTGATTTCTTTGATAAATGCAAATTCATGTCCATTAAAGTCCTTCCTTTGCTTATCTGTTAGCATAATCTTGAAACCACTGTGCACTGTGTACGCTTTGTGTTTTGACCCTCCTGTTTTCTCAAAGTCATTCCAAAGTGCCCAGCTCAGTATGGGGCATAATTGATCCCATCACTAGCTTTAACTTTGTAATTCAACAGGTAAATATAAGCCGGGCTCAGTGGCTCAGCTTGCAATTCCAGCACTTTGGGAGGCTGAGGTGAGTGGGTTGCCTGAGCCCGCGGGTTCGAGACCCACCTGAGCAACTTGGGGAGACCTCATCTCTACAATAAATCAAAAAATCAGCTGGGCGTGGTAGCGTATGCCTGTAATTCTGGCTACTCGGAAGGCTGAGGCAGAAGAATCGCCAAAGCCCAGCAGCTCGAGGCTGCAGTGGCTGGGAGCCACCACTGCACTCCAGTCTGGGCAACAGAGTGAGACTCCAACTCAAAAAAAAAACAAACGTAAATATAACCAGAGATTCATCTCAGTAGGAGCAGGATATAAATAAAAGAAGATGATTATCATTATAAAAATTTATCTTTATATTGTATCTACCAGCTCGACATTGATTTTGTGTATAATCATATAATATGCTATTTATTTTTCAATATGTGTGAGCTTAAACTAATATTTTTACCAACCCTGATCACAAGTTTAAATTAAAGTATTATAGCATAGTGTATTAAATAGTGGTGTTTTTAAATTGAGTGGTAGATTTTATTGGAATCACATAGATTTGATAAAATAATACTTGCTTGAGGCCATCTAGGGATTTCTACATATCAACTTGATATGAACCATTCATATTATAGAACAATTATATACTTTAACAAGATAATATATTGTTCAAAAATTTTTTAAAAGCCACATCATTTTTCAGTTTTGAACTGAAAGCCATCTCCTTCAAGCTTGGCCTATATGAATTGCCACAACACACATACTTTTGTAAGCAGCTAATTATCAACTAAACAGGTTTTAATGAGTGCTGATTTATTGTTGGTGATAGTGCTGTAGTGAAGGGGTATTTCTGTAGTTCTAGAATCTAAAACTGTTGTTATGTTAACTCCCTGCCTTGGAGTTAAGGTTACTTATACCATATTTAATGCACATTTGGATGCATTACATGAAATAAAAATATCTTTGCACATTCATCCATAATTAGCAGTCTGCTTCTCAGTGGCATATAAACTTCATTATTTAAAAAGTGACTTATTGTTGCTATTGTGTACTAATGGTCTTTGTCAAGAGGTGAGAGGTGCAGAAGATAAAGAAGCAGTTTAATGCACAATAAAACTAAATAAACAACACTCTTTGGGCAAATTAACATGCCTAGCTTTCTCAAAGTAAGAAAAGTGACTGATTTAAAATGTATCATAAGTTTATTGGGCCCAATAATCCACTTTCTTAGAATAAATCATGGCCCTAGATGTTTGGATTTAGAGGTAACAGATTACCAAGTGTTGCAGGCAGAATTGGGTCCCCAACAAAAGATAGATCAAAGCCCCAACATCTGGTACTTGTGAATGTGAACTTTATGGAAATAAGGTCTTTGTATTCAAGGTGTAATCAAGATATGATGTAGTCATACTGGATTAAGTTGGATCTGAATCCAATGACTGGTGTCCTTATAAGAAGAGGGATATATGGACAGAGACAGACACAGAGAAGACAAGGACACCTGAGGGTAGAGCTAGAGACTTAAAGTGATACAGATACAAGTCAAGAAGTGCCAAGGATTGCTGGCAACCACCAGAATCTAGAAACAGACAGAGAAGGATTCTTCCCCAAAGTCTCCAAAAAAAGCATGGCCCTGTTAACATCTGGACTTCTAGCTTCCAGAGCTATGAAAAAATAAAATTCTGGTGTTTTCAGCCATCTATTTTGTGGCATTTTGTTACAGTAGCACTAGGAAGTGAAAACACCCAGTACTGTGAAATTTTCACGAAAACCAAAGCCAATGTATCTTAAGACCCTACTGTACCATGATCATCATAGAGAAAAAAGCTTTTGCTCTTGTACAACTGCTTTAAAACTGAGAAACAGACTCTCAGAATTCTCTACACCCAAGATCCAAGACAAAAATCTGTGTGTGTAGAGCAAGAAAGTGTTGAACTTGGACTCTTGAGCACAGTGTAAAGGTGCACACATGACTCTAAAGGTCAGAGGACCAAGGCACTGTGAGTCTCACGCCAACACTGACCATGGAAGCAGAGTCTGAGACCACGCCTCCTCCCTCCCATGTGTTTTCAACAACCTGTAACTGCCATAGTAAGGGACAACTAACTTTGGGGGGATGCCACATGAAAGCAAAAATGGCAAAAATAAAATAATAAGTCCCTAATGGGACTTCCCAGTTTGGTTACTCCTGTGGCCTGTATCCCTGAGTTTTGTCTGAGCATTTGCAAGACAGTCCTCCAGAGACATTAAGCATTAACAGGGTCTAATAGAAGGTCATTGATCATATTATCATCTATGAAACAGGGATATACAGTGCAAGATTATTCTACCAACCAAGAAGTCTGCATTAACTAATAATATATAGTAATCCTTTATGCTTTTATTAAGACCAGAATCTGTCTGCTGGTAAATATACTTGTGAGGCCAAGAACATCAGGAATTTAAAATTGGTTTGTGGCCAGGAAAGTTGTCAGAAAACTGAAAAAAAAAACATCATGTTGAAGGTTTACTTTAAAACATTTTTTTAAAAAAAACTTGTGAGGTTCAAATTTTTTCACCATGAAACTTCATTTTTTGACCAAGAATATAAGAAAAAGGCACAACTGAATCTTTTTTGGTGTAAATAAGATGCTGAAGAATGACAGTTGTCTTAAAGATAATCCAGACCCCAATTCAGCAAAATCCTACACAAAAATATCTTCATCAAGAATAAACTAGCACACTGATGAATCCTGTTCCTTGAGTAAAATAGCCAACAGTGCACACCTGAGAAAAGGAATTTTACCTGTTTTTTTAAAGTTTAATAAAAATTTCATTTACCATTGACTTTGCTCACAGTTAAAGACAAAGCATAGGAATCCTCAGATCATTTTTAAAATATAGCCAGAAATTTCCACTTATGTTAAGGGATTCAGTCCCATATGGAAGAAAGTCATATAATAGAAGCCAGCTTTTCCTGGAAGTGAATTAAACACTTGGAAATAATTTCAGAGTTTATGACAAGTTCCAATAGCACTTAATTTAGAACCAGATCTATGTTTATTAGAAAAAACTGTCTCAAGTTAGGAAGAAAAAAAAATGTGTGAGTGTATGTGTGTGTCTATGCCTGTATGTATTTGAAGGGTAGAGTTGGGAAAAGAGTGGATGTGCTGGTCAGAGAAGAAAAGAGTGGAACCTAAGAAGTCAGAAGGAAGGAAAATAGAAAATAAGTGTTAAAAGGAATTTATATTTTAAAAAAACCTAGAGAACTAAATCACTTTGTCAAATAAACCTTGAAGGCCTGATTTGGAGGGACACATTTGTTGGTTAGTATATTCAAGTAAGCCCTAATATTTTGTGATTTCAGAGAGTTTCCTAATGCTGACATCTGCTACAGCATCAACCTCTCCATGGTACTGGAAACCTTTAAACATTACAGTTAGCACTTTAGTATTTTAACAAGAGAAGTATCCCTCTGTGGTACCAAAAGATAATAATTCATACCCATGAATTAGGCATTCTTTTTTCAAGCCCAAATAAAGCGTATTAACTTCCAGTCCCAATGAGTCCTGCTAGACCACGAATAGCTTACCATGACCAGGAGCAATTCACAACATGTGCTACATAGGATGTCAAGAAAACACACTCAGCAGAAATTAACAGGTATAAACAGTGGGATCCCAATGATGGCAGAAGGTAAGCAAGAGAGAGGAAAGGGACCGATGGGAGGATTTGACCTGGATCAAAGGATTGAAATATGAAGCACAGAAAACTGTTTGCCTGAATGGTAGAAAGTGGTTTTCCATTGTTCCGTTTTAGACTTTTCCTGTTTTTATTTTTTAAGTAGTTAGATTTACAAAGGGAGTTAAAACTTCATTCTAAGAGCCTAAATTTATACCTATAAGATGGCAAACTTGTATGATATCAAGAAGCTACAAGTGCAGACTGAAAAATGGGTGTGAAATGGATTTTTATCTTTAAGTATATGTTTAAATTTACCTACATATCTGATGCATGTTTGAATGTTATAGCATTATCTTATAAAACAAAAATTAATGTAAGGTATGTGTTTGGAATTCAATATTTAATCATAAGGACAGTATATTGGTGATGAAGGTGATTTTATCGAGGACTTCTCTAAACTCAGCACTCTGTCAAGAACTTTGGGTGATTAGCAAAAAAAATGTGAGCCATCGGCCTGCGGCTGGGGTCGATTATAGTCTAGCCATGCAGACAAGTTTAGCACGCCGAGGGAAACCACTGGAAAGCATTTTGGTCTTTCCTCTGGGTGTGAAATAAAATTACAGAAACTATTCAGAAAAAGGATATAGCATTAATGTCAAAGAAAATTTCAAGGAAGACATGGAACTAAACTTGGTTTCTGAGATGTAGTTAGGATTTAAGATAGGTGCTTTCAAGGGAATGGGATGAAAACATTAATAAGCAAGGGGGAGACATGACCTCCCCAAGGGACAGTCACAGCTACCGCAGAGGATGTATGGAAGGGAGGGATATCACATACAGTCATGTGCTGAGGTTTAGGTCTGATTTTTGAGGAATGAAAAACCAAGTTGAGGTAGGGGGAGTTGAGGGCTGCATTTATAATCACAGAGCAATTATAGGTTGCTAAAGAAGGCATATGGTAACAAAATAGTATTTTCAGAAGATCTTTCTGGAGGTGGTATGCAGCCTGCATTACAGGAAAAGTACCTCCTGTAAGGGAGATGAGAAGAGATTCTGACTCTAATCTAGTCAAGAGGTGTTAAGAGCCTGCACTAGGACTGTGAATGTGGAGATAAAACCTCAAATCTGAGAGATATTTTAAGTAGGAAGTGTCAAGTCTCAGTGACAGGTTGTGTGCATGAGACAAAGGTAAAAGACATTGACTTTTAGCCGGGCTTGGTGGCTCAGCCTGTAATTCTGCGCCTTTGGGAGGCTGAGGTGAGTGGATTGCCTGAGCCGTGGGTTCGAGACCCGCCTGGGCAGCGAGACCTCATCTCTACAATAAATCCAAAAAAAAAAGTCAACCGGGCATGGTAGCGCATGCCTGTAGTTCCAGCTACTTGGAAGGCTGAGGCGGAAGGATCACCGGAGCCCAGCAGGTCGAGGCTGCGGTGGCCGGGAGCGGCCACTGCACTCCAGTCTGGGCGACAGAGTGAGACTCCAACTCAAAAAAATAAAAAATAAAAAAGACATTGACTTTTAACTCTTTTTCCAATGACTGGAAGCATGATGATACCATGTCTGAGAGAATGAAAGAGTTATAGTAGTTACTCTTTGTGATTAAAAAAACCCAATTAGCTTGGTTTAGGATTTAGTGAGATTCAGGACCCCATGGTTCTGGACATGTTTAGTGTATGTAGGTGCTGTTCTGTCTTAGATTAGGCAACTATTGATCTTTCCTGAGGTGAGAGAGAAAAGGCGAAAATGCTGTTCATTGAGGGCCCTCTGGGCACCAGGGGTTGGTTTTAGGTTCCCACCTAGTATTTTATCTAATGCTCACTAAGATAATTGTTACTTACTGAGCAATTATTATGTCTCCTCCTAAATGTATCTATACTGATCTTTTACCTACTTAATCCTCATTAACAAATGAATTAGGTATCATTAACTCTACGTTACAATTCAGGAAATTGACCCAAATTGGTTACATATGTGGCCCGAGATGGTTACACACAGGGCACAAATAGTAAGTTATGAGAAGATCTTAAGAAGCTGGTTGGAGCTTTATGTCCCCTTCCGCTCTGGGAGCTTTTCTGTCTTCTGAATAAATCCTTTCTCTCTCACACATACAAACACACAAAAGAAGCTGGTTGGTGTGACTTATGACAGTCATGCCATTTCCAACAGTCACGTATAAGAGGAAGTCATGTTTTGGAAAAACTCTGAAAGGAAGTCAAGCTTCATTGTCTCTGTTTCTCTCTATAATCTATTCCCTGTAGAATCCATTCAGAGAGGTCTTCCTAAAGCCCACACTGAAAGTGCCACGTCCTGCTTCGCTCATACCTTCTGCTAGCCCTTTGCCATATTAATAGTACTTTCTGAAAAGGATACGAGCAAAAGAAAGTAGACTCAGGCATTAAAAGACAAGCAGTATTAATAGGTAGTCATCAGTCCCGAGTAGACCAGCTTTATACTAAAATTTTCATACCATGGATCAAGAAAAAATCCATAAATAATACTAGACATACACATGTTTTGAAGTAAAGATATCCTGTTTAACCTAGGCACAAAATCAATAAATAAGTAAATGTGCCCCTATGCTTGCTTAAAATTCAAAATCCAAAACTGACTGAGGCTGAGATTACTTTAGAGACAGCTATATATTTTCTGGGTAAATGCTAACTTAAAAAAAAAAACTGTGTAAGTCTTGTTTCATAAACCAAACACCCATAAAACTGCTAGAGGCCAGGTACAGTGGTTCATGCCTGTTAATCCCAACACTTTGGGAGGCTGAGACAGGAGGATTGCTTGAGCCCAGGAGTCCTAGACCAATCTGGACAAGACAACAAAACCTCATCTCTACAAAAAAATAAAACTAAAAAATTAGCCAGGCATGGTGGCGCACACCTGTAGTCTTAGTTTCTTTCTTTCTTTTTTTTTTTTTTTTGAGTTGTAGTCTCACTCTGTTGCCTAGACTGGAGTGCAGTGGCCGCTCCCGGCCACTTCAGCCTGGACCTGCTGGGCTCCGGCGATCTTTCCGCCTCAGTCTTCCAAGTAGCTGGAACTACAGGCGTGCACTACCACGTCCGGCTGATTTGTGATTTATTGTAGAGATGAGGTCTCGCCAAGTTGTCCAGTCGGTTCTTGAACCCTCAGGCTCAGGCAATCCACTCACCTTGGCCTTCCAAAGCACGGGATTACAGGCTGAGCCACCGAGTCTGGCAAGTCCTAGTTTCTCAGGAGACTGAGGCAGAAGGATCACCTGAAACCAGGAGGTTGAGGCTGAGGTGACCTATGATTGTGCCACTGTCTCTCCAGCCTGGGTGACAGAGCAAGACCCCAACTCAAAACAAAACAGAAAACAACAAAACAACAACCGTGAAAAAACAGACAAACGAAAAACCACTGCTGGAGCTCACAAACTACAACAAATAAAGCTGAGGTTGGTGAGAAGACTTAGGAATTGAGAAAGTTTTGTAAGAGGGCAGCTCTTTTACCCCCCTGATTCTGCCTTAACTTCTTCAGGACTCCCTGGTTAACCTTGTTTCCTGAATAGAACTTGGGAATTGAATGACTGATTGATTTAAAATTCGAACTCTGAGATTTAAGACACTTGCTGCTTGTGTTGTGTTTTGCCATAGTAACACATAGAATCACCTTCATATAGTCACTGATATTTAGTGTAAGAATGAAATGTTAGAAGCATATTGTCTGGCCTGATTTGAGAAAGAAAAATCTTTAGATTTTAGAGTACATTTATTTAGGAGTGACATCCTCTTTCCTTGAAAAAGAAGTGCCTCATTTTTTGAAAGCTTAGGGTTAGGACCAAGACCAAAGATAAATGCATAACTTGGGAGTGGTAGAATACAGTATCAATTTTTGAATCACAGGTAAGATGAACCATTAAACAAACAAACAAAAAAGAGAATGAGAAAAACACAATGAAATATAAGATAAAAGGAAATGTTAAGACATCTTGAGACCAGTTAAGAGAACACTTGCAATAACTTTGGGAATAGTGAGTTTCATAAAATGAAAAGGACAGAAGACAGACTTCAAGGAGATTAAATGGAGAAAGGAGAAGATAAATCAAATAAAGAAAATTCTAAAAACTTTCATATTATGAGAAATTGCAATGCATGTCTTCGGATTTTTAAGCTGAGAACACATTTTTAAACATTTATTTATTTAAAGAAATAAGAAATGACTAATAAGGTAAGGTATTGCACTTGAAATACATAAAGAGTGGCACATAATTTGAGATACAAAGAAGAAAACATTTCTGATATTCTCTAATCAGTGAAAATCGCAGTAGAAGAAAAAAAATAAGAGGAAGAGTCGCCTATAAATCTGAAAAAATTTACATATTTTGTAAATAGCAAAAAAACTTTGGTTTTTGAAAACTGCATGAATTTTTTACACAGTGAAATAGTTGTGATCTTAAAACTGAGAAGTTTGAGTAATTTATGAATGTAATTTAAATAATTGTTAGGCATTTTATTTTAATAACCACACTTCAAAAAATAAAACTATCTTTCATAATTGAGAAAATTTCAAATGTAAATATAATCCAAGAGAGTAATAGTTGAAAATGATCAAAGAAAGCTTTATTAAAAAGCACATAATTGTATTTTTGAAATGAAATTGAGATTGTTTTTCTCTTATCCTGTGTGTGTGTGTGTGTGTGTGTGTGTGTGTGTGTGTGTGTTTAAGAAAATTGTTTAATACCTGTGTAAGGGGTGGCGCACTGGGGGGCACTGAAGGAAAATTCATTTACTTAACAGATTCAGGGTCCCCTAATGTTTTATTCTGACAAAAGCAATCATTAACCCTGTGTCAGAAGTACTGAAACATTATGCTGAAAAAAAACCCTTAAATCTCATAAATGTTTTTTGGACTATATTATCAAAAATAGCTATTTTTCAAAATGTTTGATTCTAATTAATTTCCAGAAATTAAGCATGTAACTCTAGAGGTACCAACTAACAACTGCATTTATTCCAAAAGCTATTGGAAGTCAGATTTGACAATCCTCTGAACTCCGTGGAGTCCTCAATTTCCCAGAAAAGATCAGTTTATCTATTTTTTCTTAATTGTGAACACCATTTACAGCTCACATTTGGATCAGTATCTCTTACTCCATAATTTTTATTTAAGTGAAGGAGGACAGCAACAGCATATTGGGAAGGAGGGGAAAAATGGTGTTCTTAGAAGGATTAGGACCTAAAATACAATGGGAAATCCCCACATTTCTTTATAAAAAATTGTGTATTTATTTCTACACATTTAACCTTCAGTCACCTTCTAAGTACTCTCCATTTGATGCAATATACTTATCAAGACACGTTTTGCACTGCTCAAAACTGTTTTTGAACTCATCAATTTTTATGCTTTTTAGTGCTTCTACCGATTTTTGTTTCACCTCTTCACATTGACAAAACATTTACTTTTTCATCCAGGGAAATAAAAAAATCACTAGGGGTGAGATCAAGTGAATAGGGAGGGTGGAGCCAGGGGTTCATGCTGTTTTTGATCACAAACTGCTGAACACTTTGCAGCAGGGCAGGTTGTTCATGTAAATCACCCATTGTGGTATGGGTTAACACACTGAAAGACTCTCTAAAAACAAATTCAGCTGAACACAGTCTCTCACAGCAATGCTGCCAATGGGTTGGCAATGGGTTCCTAGAACACTTACCTAGTGTGGGAAGCCTGTTCTACAAAGGGCCCGTCCTCCAAAAGACAGTTTTGGGTTGTTTTGGGTTCCCCCTCATATAGCCCAGTTCCATTTCTACTTAGCAGTGCCGTCAAGGCCAATTTGCCTAACTTTTTGGGGTCTTAGTGTCTTTACTATATAATTAAATCATTGTATATTGCTCATTTTTCTACCCCTTTGAAACCCACAGATCCTGTAATTAAAATACATTTACAACATGTAAAATAGAAAACCCTTACAAAATAGGGTTGTGGGGGGGAGAGAAACTGAACTCTATCCAATCAATAGCCTGCTCTCTTGCCTACTCCTACCCATGGCCTCTGGTCTCTGCTCCCAGGAACACAGTTTGAAAATCAGGTGATGTTATTATCTCTAAGATTGTCACCAGCTCTAAAGTTTTGGATTCTATGAGGACAAATCCGACTCCAGCCCTATGCCTTTGCAAGCCAGATGAACCAGGAAGCTTCCATGGTTTTATGCTTATTCCAATTTCAGGAATCCCTTCCAGAGTAGGATTATCAGAGAGTTGGGACAGATCATCTTGATGTTAGTGAATCCTGGGAATCATTTTCTGATGTTGCTCACTGTGATCTGACTCCAAACACAATGCAGTCCTGTCAGGCCCTGGTAACATTTTGCCGTTTTGTGGCACTTATCACACTTGGTTGGGCAGTTCCCTTCAACCCAGTAATGGTGCAGGACCTAGAACAGAATGACATTGTGGTAAGAGGAGGCATCTGTAATCGCCACCTTCAGAAAGCAGGTATGGCCACATTCTTTTTGGATTTCATATAGGTCTTGATACAGGAGGGAGGGGCTCTAGCCACACAGCATTCATGGACTGTGTACTTGCAGACTGAAAGGGAACAGGTACACACATTCAGAGCCAATCCTGGTCCTGATAGCAATTTTATAGGGAAAGAATGACATTAACAGAACTTCATTTCACATCCACTGTTCCCTAATCAATCCAATCAACCACATCAAGGAAAAGTCCAAGTCGACTGTTTTTACCATGGAATACAAAAGGCCAATTAGTACAGGAAATATTATGCATGTGAAAAACCAAGATTCCTCTATCATGGCATAGTAGGAAATGCTTAATTAAATCAGTCCTCACTCAAATTTTTCACAATAATTCCCAGATGATAAAAATATTAAAGACAAATTGATGACTGCCAAATGGCTTGGTGTCATTTGCTCTCAGCTTCTCTTCACTAAGTCAGCTAGCTCCAGTTAAAAGCAGATAGTTACAAAAAGAGAGAAAGGAAAAAAACAGACGAGAGTAGAAATGAGACAGAGAACAGAACATTAAGGGAAGGTAGACCTGAGGAAGGGACTACCAGAGCTCCCAACTGAATGATCGAAGAGTGAGCACCAGTTATGGAGCAGAGACAGGAAGGGGGATGCCCATGATGAACCATATGATGTTTATGCTCCTCCAAAATTTATAGGTTAAAGACCTAATCCTCAACTGAACAACGCTATTTGGAGATGGGCCTTTGGAAGGTCATTAGTTTTAGATGAGGTCAAGAGGATAGCAGGGCCCTAATGATGGAACTGGGGCTCTTATAAGGAGACCAAAGAGCTCACTCTGTCCACCACACGAGCACACATTGAGAAGACAGCCACATGCCAGTCAGGAAGTGAGACCTCACCTGGGACTCAACTGGCCAGCAGCTGATCTTGGGCTTCCCAGCCTCCAGAACTGTGAGGAGTAAATGTCTGTGGTTTAAGCCACCCAGTCTGTCATATTTCATTATATCAGCTTGAGCTGACTAAAACAATCCCCTTACCTGCCCCTTCTCAAAACTGCCTGGTTTGAATCAAGAATGTCCGCTGGCCAGTGGAGAAAAGAGCGCATATGCTCAACCTCAGCTATGACCCAGACAGAGGAAGTTATCCCTGATATTCAGTAGCCCTGGACATTGTAAACTTCATTGTCTACACCTATAAGAGGCAGATAATTAACATTTACCTTGAAGTGCTGTTGGCAATGACTTGAACTAATGTGTGTCCTGCATGAAGGTCTTCAGTAAGCTATGGCTATTATCAAGAACATTGGCGGGCAAAGGAGGGCTAGAAGATGAGGACACTATGGGTGGTGCTTGGCACAGCGGGGAAGGAGTGTCTGCTGCTCTGGTGGCTGTCACCCCCTGGACCTGACTGGACAGGCTGCCTATGTGCTATTGCAAGGGAAAAGGAAAACAAACACAGATAGGAGAAGTTTCTAGCCCAGCATCTGGTTTGGAGTGTGTGCAGAAAGGCCACATTTGGAAGGTCCCTCTGGAAGGTCCCATGTTGGGAGTGTGGTTTAAGGCCCGGCTCTGCAGCTGACCCTCCATGAAAGAGCTCCAGGTGGGCTGGGAGAGTGGTATGCTGGTATGCGGGGAAGCTGCCCAGGTGAGGAAGATGAAGAGGACTGTGTATGGACTCACTTGCTCTCAAGTTCCAGAATCCACTCCACTCCTTCCCTGCTAGTGCCCGGCACAGAGCTGGCACAGAGTCGGCACAGGGCCACCCTTGGCATCAAGCCTCAGAGGCTCTGGCAGAACTGTGGGGGTGCTGGGGGCAGCTTCGTCTGCAGGTGACATGGGTGATCATGAGGGGACACTGCAAAGCTTTGCCAGGAACACTCACTCTGGACTCAGGGCTCTCCGATGGCAGCCCAGGGACGAGGCAGCCCCAGCAAGGGCTCCGGAGTTAACAGGGTGATGTGGCATGTGGCCACAAGCTCCTCTTTCCCTTCACATCTACCCAGGTTCTGCTGCCAGCACACGTTTCATGATTTCTGTTCACATTTTATACCTGCCTGATTCCAAAAAGCATCCAAGATTGAACAACGTTGGCTGGTGGTGCCTTTGACTGAAAAAAGGTTCATGACCCCTTTCCTATGTCCCCAGGTGGCTGGGTGTCACCAAAGACACAGAGAGTGAAGTGAGGGTCTCAGGAGGGGAGGCACAGTGACTGACTGTGGCCAGGCTGGCTAGTCCAGGACACAGTGGAAAGGCAAGGAAAGAAAGAGACAGAGAGGGGAAGGGCGTGTGTTATGCAACCTGTGTATCAGTTGTGCATCCTCACTTCTAAATGCCCTTATGCTGCCACCAGCCAGCCTCAGAGCTGGGCTCCACTGGGTACTCAGGCACTCGGTTCTATTTTTAATGGCAACCCAGAAGCTGTTTGGGAAGGGATATTGTGAGAAGAGCTTTGTAGTGAGACAAAGGCCCAAATCTGGCCCGGCTGCCTCCTGCCCAGGTGCCTCTGGACAAGTCCCCGAGCCTCTCTGAGCTTCGTTCCCTCATCAGTGGATGGGGGTGAACACAGCAGCCTCACAGGGCTATCGCAGGCATGCCGCATTGTGGCAGGCACAGGGCTCTGCACACTTGAGTATTCCAACACTTTGCAAGGGAGGGGCGGGTAGAAGGGGGAGACTCTGCTCTGGGGGGCAGAAAGAGGCTGAGGCGAGGGTATCCTGGTGAAGCAGGGAGCTTCTGCACTCAGCCATGCCAGACGGCACCAGCACCTGAAGCACACAGAGGGCTGGGCTCTTTTAGCCTGATGTCATTCATGGGGAACAACCAGGAAACGGAACAGAACCTGCTGGTTTTGAGTTGCCAGCAAACCCTTCGGAGTTCTGCTGTTGTACCGAGTTTTGTTTGCTGCTGCAGTACTTCTTCAGTTTCAGCTCAGAGGTTTGCTCTTTTCTTTTCTCCATTTTGGCTTGGATGTAGAGCTTTGGGGTACTTGGCTAGAGAACAGATGGAAATAGAGCATTTTATGTGCAAAAGCCAACATGGAAGTCACCCTCCCTCCGTGCCCCTAGGAAGTGGTCTAGGGTGAAGGGGCTGTCCGGGACTCAGCCCTGGCCACTTGCTGACAGGGGGGGCATCACAGGGAGTGCCAGGTGGCTGAGAGCTGCCAGTCTCCTGATGTGCTTTTATGAAATAAACCGGCAGTTCCCTCCAGGCTGAGGGGCTGCTGTGTGATGACTCCAGCCATCACAAGGAATCTTGTACCAGCTCTCCTGGCCCTGGGTCCCACAAGGGTGTCCTGGCCCTCAGAACCCCTGAGCTTCAGGGAGTAACAAAGGCTGGCCAGTTCCTTGGGTGAGGTCCCCAGCTGGTTCCCTCAGCCAGCGCAGCCAGCTGCCCAGATCAGCCACAGCTCTCTTGATGAACACGGAGTGCAAATAACTCACGGCAGCTGACAAGATGCTAAGTGCAGCATTAATCCTAATTAGGAGGAGGATTAACAAAGGAGGCCAGGCTCACTGCATCCGAGGAGTTTGCTCCAATTTCCGCTGGGAAACTGGAAGGCCCCAGGTCCACGCATGCAGTGGGCTGGAGCCAGTGGCACGACTTACGCCTTACTGTGCCAGGCAGATGGCACTGGTGCAGCTTGTGAGGTGGAACGCAGGACCACTGCAGCCACTGCTGCGTCTCCAGCTCAGGTGCCCTGGCAGGCAGTGACGAGGGCACATTCTCCGGAGGACAGGAGTAGGTGTTTGTGAACAAAGCTGGCGCACACCAAAATGATGTTTTTCAGAAGAAACGAGTAGGGTGTGATTGTGGCCCACCAGCTCCTTTCTTGGGCTGTGCTTCCGAAACACTGACTGCACATTTCTGTGGCCTGAGGACTACACTCAGCCCTGGCAGGAAGCTCCAAATTGCAAAGAGCAAGGAGCCTCGCTTGGGAGTGGATGCAGGAGACAGAGGTGGGCAGGAGTCTCAAAGGGAACAAGCACGGTCTGGAGGGGAACAGGGGCCCAGCTGGACTTCACTAGGCAGCCCACCTTCAAAAGTCCCTTCTCAGATGACTCCAAGTGTGGCCGGAAAAGGGCTGCCGCTGTAAGAGCTCCTACAACCTCCCTCAGGATCCCGTGACGGTGAACTACTTGCAGGGCTGTAACTGCTGCAAGGCAGGCTAGGTGTATGGGAGAACTTCCCGGCAACTGAGGGGCGGATTTAACACTCGGGAAAGGTTACCGAAAAAGAAAAAGAAAGAGGAAACTCCGTCCAAGAACTTCTGAAAAGTCAAATAAATGTTCCATCAACTCCTCCCATCCGGTCCGCAGTCTGAGAGCCGAGTCCAAGCAGCTGACCTGTCCACAACCTGGCCGGGACCAGCTGTCCCTCCACAGCCACCTGTTAGTTCAAGTTACGGGAGGGCGGAAGGACGCCTGGAAGGCGCAGAAGCCCGGCGCAGGTCGGCCCCTCCCAGAACTGCACCGTCCCCGCAGTCCTCCGGGGACGCCATCCCGGACCCTGGAGGCATTGCCACCGACTCCGCAGCTCCTCCACGTCCCTGGGGTCGCAGCGCCTCGCCCCGACGGGGTGACCACGCCCCTCCCGAGCCGTTCTCTGTCGCAGAAATCCCCTCCGCGCCCCAGTTTTCCGCCAAGGCAGCCCGTATCTTCCCTGCCGAGGGGCCGCGATCCAGAGCTCGTGCCTCAGTTGGGGGAGACTCGGTGTCGCTCCCCTCACCTCCCCACCGCGGGGCGAGGAGCGGGCCGGTAGCCGCGTGGAAGGGGAGCTGGGCGTTAAGTTGGGGCCCCCAGACTCGCTCGAAACCCAGCCCCCGCCCCGCCCCCACCTAGGCCGCCCCCGGCCGGCCCCGCCCCAGGATGGTCAGTTCCCATAGCAATCGCACAGACACCGGTTGCCAAGCAACCCTCCCCCTCCGTCCTCCCATCCTCTCGCGTCCGCTGCCCCCAACCCCAGCCTCCTCCCGCCCCCTCGCCGGCCTCCACCTTCCCCGGGGGTGCGGGCGCGGCCCCTGGGGATCGCCCGGTCCTGGGCTACGCGCGCGCGCGAGTTTCAGTGTTTCATCGTGTCCGCGGGCAAGGGGGCGTGCGTGTGCAAACGGAGAGTTCGTGAGATCAGTGTGTTGGGGAGGTCCCCAGCCAGCAGGGACCCGAGCCGGGGCACAGCTGGCCGCGAGAAGACCAGTCCGCCGCTCCGGCTCCTCTGTGTCTCGCGTGGAGCAGGCGCCGCGCCCACCTCCTCCGGCCCGCGCCCTGGGCAGTGTGAGGGTGGGGTGGGAGGGGTGTGTGTGTGTGTGTGTGCGCGCGCGCGCTAGGGGAGGGGTCGATCGGCCGTACGTTCGATGCAGCACACCCGCCTCAGCCCCGAGTGGGTGAGGTCGCCGCGAGCGCAGCGCGGCGGGGGCGCGTCGTCCATGGTCAGGTTGGTGCCGTTGCAGATGTGCGCGCTGGAATAGAGCCAGTAGTCGGTGCCGATGGCGATGGCCATGAGCGAGAAGGCGGCGAAGGCTCCAGCCGTTGTCAGCAGCATCTGCAGCCCGCGGTCGCATCGCACCATGGTGGGCGCCTCATAGTCCGCCGCCTGCTGGCCCGGCCCGCGCGCCCGCTTTCCTCCCTCCGCGCGTCGCGCCGGCGGCGCCGGGGCTGGGGGCAGCGGGCCGGGGGCGGCGCCGCGCTGCGCGCTTCGACCCCGCGCCCCGGGCGTGCCTTCGCTCTGGCAGCGCCGGGGCTCGTACTCCGAGGCGCGGCGGAGAGTGCGGGCTGCGCGTGCCGCGGGCGGGCTGGCGGCGGCGGCCGGGGGCTCCTCCCCCTCGGCCCGCCCTCCGCGCTCGGCCCCGCCTCCGCTCTGCGCCCTCCGCGCCTCGCCGCCACCGCCGCGCTCCCGGCCGGCGCCCCGCTCTCGGCACCGCCCCTCTCGCCGCAGCCCCCGCCGTGCTGTGGCCCGGGTAAGTGCAGTGGGGAGCAGCTAAGCTGCTGCGACCTGGGAGATCCCACAGAAGTCTGGCTGCCACCTCTGGCCCTGTGCGCTGGTGCAGGTCATGTCCTGCTGTTGTCTGCCTCCCCGCCCTGCAGGCAGGAAACGCCCACCAGGAGAACGGGGCTCTCCTGCAGTGGGAGAGCTTGGGAGTGCAGGAGCCCAGCCAGAGCCTTCTCCTCCACCAACCTCCCTGCTGGGAACCCTCACCAAAGAAGACTCTGAGGCTCTCATGGGGAGCTGGTCACAGGTGGTTTACCCAGGAGAGCGGGGGAGCTTTGGTATCACACCCGAGGAGGACTGGGGGTGAGAGGCAGGTGGGAATGCCCACGAGGGTCCCGCATCCGGGCTCACGCAGGGCCGTGGGGCGGGGTGCTTCCTCAGGATGTCCCAGCCCCACCCACGGGGCAGACTGGAGTCAGGGAGCCCTGCAGGAGGCTGCCAGCCGAAGCTCCTCCTCCCTCTGCCTCTTGGCCAGCTCCCAGCAAATCACCCGCTGTGCTTGCCAAGGGAGCCAATGCTGCTTTGGGGAAAATACCTTCTGGAGTTTGTTGTCTGAGCCCTCCCCGCTGACACCCACGGTGGAGAAGACGTGTCAGGATAAATGGAAAATCTCTTCATAAATATTTGAAAAAAGGCAAAAAGGAAAGAAAAGGAAGAACTGCCCTGAGTCACAGCATTGGGAAGCGTCCTCATGGCTGCTGCTAATGGTGGAGGAAGCGGTTGCTCATGTCCACAGTGCAGGGGAGGGGCTTGGCCTCAGCAGGAGGCCCCCTCATGCAGCAGGAGCTCAGCTCCTGGGCTGCGGGCACCAAGGGGTGCCTTGGGGAGGGGACAGGCCTGCTGACCCGCTGACAAGACCACGGAGCAAGCGCAAATGCCCCACTGGCTGGCGGGGGAGGGCCACCTGCCCTTTATCCATAATGCATAATTGTGTCTTCAAACCCAGCTGCCTCGGGACTTGGCGACAAGCGGAGCACGGGGAAAAGAGGCTTTCGGGGCCCCTGGAAGACAAGGTGAGAGGTCTGGGGCCAAAGCCCTCTTGGGGTGATGCTGGCACCTACACAGTGAGGGACGAGCCACAAAGCCCAGCAGGAAGGCCCCAGGGAGAGGGCCGCTGTCTCCGCGGGGTTCTGCCAGGGAAGACAGGGCCCTTCAAGGCCAGGGCAGCAGCATCAGGAGCACTAGGAGGAGGGCCCTTCTCGGGTCTCCTCAGCAAAGATGCTCACCACCCGGGGAGAGTACTTGCCCTTGCCCTTGCAGGCCAGTTCCAGTGTGACCTCCCTGCGCATCCCCAGCAGCGGGCGTCTCTGACCTTCAGGCTGCTCGCACGCCCTCCTGCCTGTCCCCTGCAATGTCACTTGCCTCCCTCCAGGGTATGGTTCTTGTCCATCTTGGACTGGGGCAGATGGACTCTTCACTCTGGACAGCAGCCCAGCCAGAGGGACAGGGCTAGGGTGGGACAGGGTCTCTGGGAGACGATACCGTGGGGAAGATCTCCTGGGTAGGGAGGCGTTGGGTTCCTAAGTGCAGGTGCCCGTCATGAACTTGGAAAGACAGATATGTTCCGAGACCTTCAAAGGGCTCCACGTCCCCTGCAGAAGGTCCCAGCTGCTCTGGAGAGGAGGCACTCAGACAAACCCCCCACTTTTAGCAGCCAATCCCTTCAGTTTCCAGGTGAGGTCTTCGGCACAGGTCAGCAGTGGTGGAGGAGGCTGCCTGTGTAGGACCTAGTGTTTGTGCGGTGGGATGTCTGTCCCCTGGCCTGGGATGGGAAGTCACCACAACCTTGACCAAGATGCTTCAAGCAGCGTGTCTTGACCTGCCTTCCCATTCCTGTTAGAAACATTCACTGCTTCTGGAGGGAGGCGGGGATGGCCAGGCTTGAGAGGGGAAGGACCTGGAGCCGTGCTGGGTGGCCTTGGCTCAGCAATGATGTTGACTTCTCTCTCTCTGCCTTGGCAGGAAGAGGTACAGGAGTGGCTTCAAACATGAGGCAGGATCAGTGTTCACCTTTTTAACGCTAAGTCTGCTTTTAACTATGACTCAAGTTCTCTCTAGTTTATTGACTGTGAGTCACTTCTACCTGAAATCCTGTGTTCTGGACACATTTCTAAATGACCAGCTTAGAGAAACGGATGGTAAATACAAACAACAATCTCAAAAGAAGGCTGGTGGAAAAGCCAAGGGCTTGCTTTCTGACACAGCGCTTGAGTTACACTTGGTTCTTCAGTCAACCAATAATCAGCCAGTACTCATTCATTTTCTCAGTTGGCGAATGCAGTGGGTTGAATTGTGGCCCCAGAAAAATATGCCTGTGTCTTCATGCCCAGAACCTGCAAATGTGGCCTTATTCAGAAGAGGGATTTTTGCAGATTGATCAGGCGAAAGATCTTGAGATTCAATCATCCTGAATTAGGAAAGACCCCATGTCCAGTGACAAGTGTGCTTGTAAACAGAGAAGACACACAGAGAGGCCGTGTGACAACAGAGACAGAGATTGTAGTGATGCAGCTACAAGCCTGGAACACCAACAACTGCCCACACCCACCAAAACTAGGAGAGAAGTGTGGGCTGGACTCCCTCAGAGCTTCCGGAAAGAACCAACCCTGTCTACACCTTGATTTCAGACTGTTGACCTCCAGAACTGTGAGAAGACATGTTTCTGTTGTTGTTTTAAGCCATCCAGCAGTTTGCTACATCAACCCTAGGAAACTAACACAAGGGACATTGAAGGACCCCCAGGGGCCAGCACTGGGGACAGCATTCAGAATTTAGCAGTGAACTGAGTAGGTGTGGCCCCAGCCCTCATGGGCTTCCCGTCCAGAGGGGGAAACAGACTCGAACCAGGAATCGCATGTGGAGGCATTGCGTGACAAGGGTTCTAAGGAGGGACGGACATCACAGAGCCCGTTGTCTTCTTTCAAGCCTACTCGCTCTCTAGCCTCTCTGTCTCAATATGGCAACACTGTTGCCTGTAGCTCAGGCCATAGACCCATCAGACCCTTCACACCCACTTCCACAGCCAACCCACCACCACGTTCTGCCCATCTCATGTCCAGGTTGAATCTGGACCCTGTCCATTCCTCCCTGTCTGTCTTCCTCCTGCTGGCCAGGCTGCCATTGTCTCTCCTCTGGACGACTGGAAAACCCTCCCCCAGGGACGTTACCCTCCTCGTTCACACGCTTGCCCCTACATTCTCTCCAGTGCGTTCTCCCCTCGCGGCCAGAGGGATGCAAGTTCAAGTTTCAGTTGTTTCACTCCTCTGCGAAAAGTCATGTCAGAGCGTGGGAGAACCAAACACAAGCGTCTGCACCTGGCCTGCCCTGTGTGACCTGGGCCTCATCTACTGCTCCACCTCGCACTCAGTGTCCCTGCTCCCCGAGAGGCTGGCCACACTGGCGACATTCCTTTCCTCCAGACCACCAAGTTCTTTTCCAGTTCAGAGTAGTCACAACATGGCACGTGCATGTGCTGTCTCTCTAGAAAGTTCTTCTTTCCACTCCTGGGTCTCAACTCTGGGTTTCAGCTTCAATCTCTTGGTCTCAAATGAAATGTCACCGGTTCCAGACCACCAGTCTAAATGGAGTGTCTTTTTATGCTTTCTTATGTGCGTTTCTTCATAACTCTTATCCCCGTAATTCACATCAGGATCTGAGTGTTGATGTGTTTAATGTCAGTCTTTCCACACGTAGTGAACTCCAGGAGGGCAGTGTTTGGTTCAGCCACGTCTGTTTGCTTCAACCCTGACTCTCTATTGCCTGATGCATAGGGCCTGGCATATAGAAAGCCCAATGAACATTTGAAAATAAATGAGCAAACTTTCTGAGCTATATAGGAGTAACGAAGAGCTAACATGTGTATGGTAAATGTCTCCGTTTCTGAGAACCCACAAGGTTAACATTTCATGACAGCAGCCTTGCAAGTGTAATTACTTTGTTTTTCTCTCTCTTCCAAAAGCCTTTTTTTTGAGGGCTTTTCCCCCTGTTGAGTAAATGTGTGTATTAACCCTTAGGCAGCAGAAAAGAAGAGCTTGCAAGCTTAGTAAGAGCGTGCTGCAAAAGTCAGACCCCCAAAAGGAAAAAGTTCCAGTCAAATAGAACATCTGAGGGAAGTTAAAATGCACTTGCAGAAATAAATCAGTTGCTGTAGCAACCAGTGCTGGTTCTCCCCCAGAAAAAAAGCGTGGAGAGGGGTGGGAGAGTCAGCTGCCTCTGATCTAATCTTCAGAGGAGAAGCCGGCCAAATAGAATGAAGGAACACGGCGAAGCAGCTCAGGCTACCAGCACAAGATGACGCTTTGCGTGCTTGCCTCTATTTGGGCAGTGGACCCTCTTTGGAGCCTGATTCACCACTTCCGTTGCTTTCCTGGCTGGCTCTCATGGGCTGCAGAGTGTGTGATGGCTGCCAGACAGCGCCTCCTGTTACTCTCCAGATCGCGCACCAGCTCTTAAGTGCTCTGGGAAGCCTGCTCTTTAGAGAGACTCCGGGTGGATCCTTCTGCAATGAGTAATCAGCGTCCAGCAGCCCCTCCTTGCAAGTTCAGCTTTTTCCTATATATGGTTTTCGCCTGTGGAAGCCACCCCCTTGTGCTGGGAGAGTTCACCGAAGGCACCAGAATGGGGAGGGAACTCTCAGAGGGGATTCTCGGCTGTGCATTTGGGGTTCGGGAGGAATGGCAGCCCGCCTAAGGGGAAAGAGCCACCCAGACACTGGGTGTGGGTGAGGCTGGGTGGGGCAGGCCCTGTGGCCTGGCTGGCATTTTGACAGGATGCAGTGGTCCTGGTGAGCGAGCAGTCTGACCGCAGCTGGCTCTCCCCAAGCAGATTATCTGTAGAATGTGTGATTCCCAAGAAGCACTTTAAAGAGATCCAATGGCCACTTTCAGGAGTGGCAAAAAGGTAGAGAGAATTGGCGGCTGTGAAATCTGCAGGTTCATGTCACTCGTTCATCTTTGTTCAACATGCGTTGCTTGAATCTCACTGGGATCAGTGGAATAACAATACCTGAGGGTGCCCACATCCTGGTCCCAGAACCTGCCAACATGTGTTGCTACACGATAAAGGGGATTTGGGGCTGCAGATGGAGTGGAGGTTGCTAATCAACTGGCTTTGAGATGAGAAGGTCACCTGGCTCGGCCTAAAGTCATCACAAGGGGCCTTTAAACGTGGATGAGAAGTCAGAGTACCGCAGCCTGAGAGGGACGCAGCCACTGTTGCTGGCCTTGGAGATGGAGGAAGGGGCCGGAGCCCTGAGAGGCAGGCAGCCGCTGGAGGCTGGAGAGAGCGAGGGAGCTGAGTTTCCTGGGAGCCTCCTGGAAGGAACGCAGCCCTGCCAGCGCTTGGCTTTAGCCCAGTGAGACACAGACTCTTGAGCCCTACAGCTGTTAGGTCACGAGTGTGCGTTGTCACAGCCTCACATTTGTGGGCACGTCAGGTGGCAGCCCCAGGACACTGATTCTCCCTCAGAGTGCCAGGCCCTGTGCCAGGTTCTGGGGCACAAAATCAAGTGAGGCAGGGTTCTCACCCTCCCAGGCTCACAGTCCAGAAGGGGGCAGCCGGGTAACCAGCAGCTGCGGTGTGGGGAGGCAAGGGGTGGGGTGCTCTGGACGGTGGCGGCAGGGGCACAGGGCCGAGCTTCGGAGGACATCCCAGAGCTGGGCTTTGAAGCATGGGCTTGCTGGGTTAGCCAGTGAAGGAGAAGCTGGGAAAAGCCATCCCAGACAGAGGGGCACGGTGGGGCAGGAGGCTGGAAGAGCAGCAGCTGCTGTGATGGCCAGCACTGAGCCGAGCAGTGCGAACCTCGCCCCGAGAGCGCAGGGGAGCCTTGGGGGCCTCTGAGCAGGGGCTGACGTGTTTTGATCCGTCCAACTGCAGAAATCAGCCAGAAGCAGAACATGTCAAAAATAGAGCCAAGCGGATCAAAATCAAGGCTTATAGGGCACGGGGCTCAGAGGGAGACAGCAGGTGGGCAGCACCCCCAAACTTTCCTCGCGAGGCTTCTCTACCGCCCTCCCTGTCATCCCTCTGAGTCGGGATCCTGTGGGTGCTGCTTGGCCTGACTCACAGCCATCGGCAGGACCCACAGCTGGTCCTGCGCCCCCACCCCAGCTTCCCCTGTGTGCGTCCTCTTCCCAATGGGCAAAGGCGCCAAGGACAAGGCCGGACAGAAAACGAAGCCATGGCCACAGAGTGTGGGGCCTGTCAGCCTTTCATAAATTAAATGTAAACTGCAAAATTGATTATGGAAGGAATAATTTCCATTGTTTTCTGATGTGAAAAGGCAGGGGCAAGTGCTGTGATGGATTATGGAGCCAGAATGAAGAGAGGCGTTTAATTAATTTCACGAGCCTGTTGAAGGAGCTATCCCTGGGGCTATGCCGGGCTGCAGCCCACCTCGCGTGGCCCCTGACCCAAAGGCTGGGGTCCACTCTGGCTAGGAAGCCCTTCTCTGGCGGGCTGAGGCCTGGGGTGCCTGCAGGGCAGGAGGCAGGGGGACTGCAGCAGGGCCCTGCTGCTGCCCAGGGGCTTGGCTGGACTCTCAGGATGACTCTGGGTTCAGCCTGGACTTTCACGACAGCTGCTTGGGCAAGTCGGGGGAAGGGGCAAGTGCGGGAGGACCAGAATCTGACCTCCGGAAGGTGGGGCCCAGTCCAGACACTCAGATCAGCCTCCTGTCCTCGGCCTAAGCCAAGGGACCCGTCTCCAGACTCACACACACGTGGCTCTGTGGCCGAGGCAGAGCTAGGATGAGTGGGCTCCGAGGAGTAGGCCACGTTTACTCCCCGTGAATGAGCTCTGGACCCTCTACTTCCGCCTCATCCTCGTGAGCGAGCACCCACTGCCCGCTCCGGCTCTGCTAAGGCTCCTGCCTGCCCTGCTTTCTGGTCTGTCTGGGCCCCGGGTGATCATGATGACAATAACATTTTATTCTAAATCCACTGTGCTCTCATGCATTCTAGCATGCTCTGTAAACTACATCTCATCTGCTCCCTTTGACCACCCCACTTGGCTCCCATCTTATAGATATGAAGCCCAAGGTTCAGGGCATCAGCCATGTTGCCACACACTTGTAGTTAGTGGCAGGGTCAGAATTCAAATCCATGTCTCAGGCCCAGCAAGCCAACCTCTCTGGGGTGGAGGCATTGCTCGAGTGAGATGGGAGAGTCCTGGTGTGCTGTGGCAACTTTCAGAAGCTGCGTTTCCAGCTGCCTTCAGAGCTGGGTCACCTCTCATCCGGGTCTGCTTTGTGTGTCATGGCACAGTTGCCAGATCCAACAGCCGAGTGCCGATGAAAGGGCTGCCAATTCTCCCCCACCCCCACTCCATTCCCTTGCCCTCCCCCAGTGATGCTGTCTCTCTCCGGCAGGCACATACCAGGCTCCGAAACACAAGGGTTCCTTCTGCAGAAGCCCATTCCTTCCTTCATCCCTGCAGCAAATGCTGATGAGGCATTTTGCCACGTGCCGGGTGCTGAACTAAAGGTGCAGAGCCAAAGGCCTGAACCTGCCTCCCTCTCAGAAGGCCCAAGCAAATGGGTGACGGTTCCAAATGACAAGGTTCCAGGAGCCTAGGGATCCAGAGAAGGCCTTCCTTCCCTGATCTGGGGAGGCGGAGACACTCCCTGACCGAGGGGACATTTTCCCAGACTCCAAGAATCTTTTGGGCCGGGAGCACAGCAATGCAGCCGTCCCTGGAAGGAGACTGGAGGACATGTTGGGCAGCCACCAGTGGCTCCGTGGGGCAGAGGAGCAGGAGGGGACAGATCCAAGAGCTGGGTGGCCAAAGAGTTAGCGTCTGTTCCGGAAAGTCAGGGCCAGCCGTGGAGCGAGTGTCAAAGCAGAGTGCTGAGCCACAGAAGCCAGCCTCCTTTCGGAAAGATGAAGCCCTGCAACGTGCGGGCCAGGTCAGAGGTCCTGAGGGAGGCTGCAGGCAAGGGCCGGAGGGACCGGCACAGGTTTGTGCTTGTTTGAAGGCGGCAGTGGGAGGTTTTCTCAGGAAGAGCTGTCCGTGCAAGCGCAGCCAAAAAGGAAGCAGAAGAGGGAAGGCAGCCGTTTCTGTCCCAGACCCCTTCCTTCCCCGGGTCTGGAGAATGCTGGCCGTGTGCATTCATGGCCAGTCTTGAGCTCCCGTGGCCACATCACTGCAAATGGAGGGAGCATCGCCTTCCTGATACAGGTGTGATTCATGGTCCCTGTCACCGGCACTCACCCTGGAAGCTGGCACGGCCTCTACTGCCGCCAACCTCTAATTGATTTAATGCATCAGCCAAGGAACTGCCACTTCCTGAACAGAACCTAAAGCTGCCTTGACTTTCCAGCAGTCCAACTGGAGCAGCTTGGCGGGGGCTGGTGCTGGAGGTCACTGTGCCTTTGATCTGGTATCTCCAGTGTCTCCCCAAGAGGAGGCATGCACACAGGGGGAAGCAGTGAGCTGTGTTGAGACTCTTAGCTGGCCGTCTATGGCCACTTGTAAGCAAACAGGTCTCCCTCCACCCTCCTACCCCACCCCCACACAGCAGGCAAAGATAATGAATGTTCTGTGAGCAGCTCTCCTCTGAAGGGAGCTAATTGATTCCAATTTTCATTTTACCAGGTCCCATAATTCTTGATTACACCTTCCTTTACGACTCGGGAGGCTTTGGCGCTGAGCTGCTGTGTAACAGGAGGGCTGTGTGGTCCACGTGACAGTCATGTATTTCGCCAGCAGGACAGACGTGCCTTGTGTCATCAGGAGGATACATGGCTCTCGCCCTGTCACCCTCTCTTCCCATCCAAGATGGGTGTGTCAATCTCAGAGCTGCAGGCACACCATCTTCCTCTCTGAGAAGAAGGAAGAGAACAGGAGGCCTCTGAGGAATTTCCAAGATGAATCTGAAATCACAGACGCCTTTCCTGGGGTGTTCCAAGACAAATGCAGGGTGTCTGGGAAAATCATGCTTTGAGATGGTTCCCCAGTGGCAGGCGACTTGAGACAAAATTTATTTAAGGGGAAGGGACCCAGCTCCTCCCCAAGGTCCAGGGCCGGCTGGGCAGAGTTCCAGAAAGCAAGGTGATTAGGCAGGTTTTCAAACACTCGGTCATTGCTGTTCGCACCTCCCTGCAAAAGCCAGCTCTTCTTGCATGCGACTGACCCTACAGGCTCCTGAAGGCACGGCCTCATTCATTCATTCACTCATTCACCCTCTTACTCCACAAGCGTTTATCAAGGCCTCGCAGTGTGTCAGCACTGGGGCCGTAGAGATGAATGATGCTCACGGCCCTGTTGTCAAGGAACCCACTTTCTGGGAAAGGAGGGGGGGAAAGCAAGCAAATAAAAGCACCACCAAGTTTGGTACGAGAGAGGAATGGGCAGTTTCGTGGAGGGCAGGTGCCCCTGGGGTCCCAGAAGAGTCGAAGTTGGACCCCCAAGGCCTGTGGCGCAAACCCAAAGGGCCCCACCAGGGAGCCAGCAGCAGCTCAGGTGGGGTGGGGGCAGGATGTTCGAGAAGAGGAATGGCTGAGCTTGGTGAGTCAAATCACGAGGCTGTGCCTGCCTTGCTAAGCAGTTCGGGTTTTATTCTGAGGCAGCAGGGAGCCAGAACAAGTTTTTAAGCCAGAAAGAAACACTGTCCAATGCACAGTGTGTGCATTTCAGAGAGCTCCGCGGGAGGCAGGGGAGGGGGCTTAGATGGGGTGGTGAGTTGGGGTTCATGGTGCCTGGCCCATGGTGTGTGCTGCCGTCCTGGAGAGAGGCAGGAGGGGAGGCAGCAAGAAGGTGAAAACCTCCAGGCCTCAGGGACTTAAGAGACATGCAGTGCAAGAGGGAATCAGGAGGGAGCTCTGCTCCTGGGGTCCTGGCTTGGGCAGCTGGGGAGACAGTGTTGTTTTAGGGATGCTTTCAGCTGAGAGACAAACCCAGCAGGGTCTGCATAATGTTGAGAAGTCTGGAGGTTTCACATCTGAATAGCGTTATTAAAGAATCAGGGTCTTCCTTTCTGCTCTGCTACCATCCTTAACATCCTGGTTTTTGACCTCAAAGTTGCAAGACAGCTGTTGCGGCTCCAGATGTTTTTGTGCTGTGCAAGGCAAAGAGGAGGGAAAAGGGGTGGCCCTAGCCCTGCCTATTACCGTTTACCAAGGAAACAAAAATGCTGGCCACTTCTAGCTACCAGGAGACTGGGAAAGTGAGTTGTTAGCACCTTCGCTGTTCTAGCACCTACAGTGGAGGAAGGAAGGACGAAAGCGGTGTCGCCAGCCAAGATGGAACGGCTGTGGCCCCACGCCTGGGGTGCGCTGAGTGTGGAAGAGAAGGCAGCCTTGCTCACGAGGGTCGTGGCAATGGTGAGGCGCGGGAAGCCCGGCGTCGGGGCCGGGGCCTGTTGCCCTCTCAGTTCCCGCCCCCTCCTTGCTCTGTGGGGCAATGTTTCCCTGCTGCAGATCCCTCGGCCAGCGGAAGGCACTGGGAGAAGGCAGAGGCCGTGGGAAGGGGGAGCTCAGGCCCTCCTCCCTCTGCCCCCGGCAGGTAGCGCAGGTAGCCTTCTGCTGTTGTCCGCCTCCAGGTGGCCTCGCTGTGGCAGAGTGGCTTCTACGCTCTTTCCTCCCCCTGTCGACCAGCTCCCCAGATCACATTATCTCTGTTTCATACTCGGAAGGGTCTCTGCTTTTCTGGCTGGGGCCCCGCTGCTACACTCGTCTTTGGAGAGCCGGGGAGGCGGGGTACGGTAGTTTGTGTCCTGAAGTAGTGGTCGCGGGAGGCCTGATCAGCAGAGACAGAAAGGGAAGGCAGCGGACAACGGCTGGGTCAGGGACGCAGAGTTGGTGGGGAGGAGGCGAAGCGCCTTCTGGGTCTTGGGTGGGGGGCAGGAGGCCTGGCTGGAGGGGGCATCTGTAGCTGGAAGCTTCAGTAGGCTGGAGGGCGGGGTGCCGGACGCAGGCCCGGCCGCCTCTGGACTATGCTGGGCTCTGGGTCCTGTGCCGGCTGCGGCAAGTGGGGCGGGGCGACAGCCACTGTTGACACAGAGCGAATTCGAGGTGTGGACATCGCCCAGTGCGCTGGGGTCTGGGGTGAGGACGCAGCACAGGGCTTCCACGTTTGCACTCTCTGCTCTGCAACCCTCCCCTGGCGATCTGTCGAGAGCGAGCCATGAGGACCGGAGGAAGGAGAGCTCCAGTAAGGCTCCCGCGGGGAGGTCGGTTTTACCGTCTGGAGACGCGCTGTGGAGCTGCAGCAACAGCTCTCTGCTCCAGCCGCCTGGACCTGTAAACCACACGGATGGCCCAGCACTCAGAAGAACCCCCACCCCCGTCCCAGGGAGGCTGGCCCTGCCTCTGGAGCCTCCCTGCTGCCTGCCCCACCGGCCAATGCCTGTTTCATGCCTGTCTGCCCGGCTCGGAGCAAACGCAGGTGAGACCTGCCGTGTGCATTACCACACACCCCGTCACCTCTGCCTAAATACCACTGGAGTGGAAGGCAGAGTGGGGAGATGGCCAGAAAGCCCTCCCACCCTCCGGAGAGGGAGCAGTTTGGAGCATGAACCACTTGGCTCTGCCCTCTCTCGGGGAAGGCACCGCAAAGGCTGTACACAGGCTAGCCCCGGCAGGTGGAAAACAGAGAGGTGTCTCTTGATGGGAAATCCTGGGTGCTATAAGCAGAGGCCACAGCCTTCCCCTGAGGGTGTGGCGGGAAGACGATGGCCGTCACTGGTGAGGGCTGCTTGCTGCTGGGGCAGGCGGGCAACTGGACTAGGAGCAGCCCTGTGGGGCCTTACGCGAGGCCGGGGCCCCTCCTGCCGCTGGAAAGACCAAGGAGGAGAAGTGGAGCACTCCTCTTGGCCCCAGGGTGGAGCCTGCCCGGCTGGAGTTCTCGGAGAGCCAGAAAGTGAGTGAGGCAGGAGAACGGAGTCTTCCTCTGTGGGCAGGTGGCTGGAGAGGAAGGGATCATGGGGGAGAGAATGCAGGACCTCGCAAAGGCCTCCACTGGGGGCACGTAAGGACCACCTCTCTCGTGGATCATCATTAGGACCAAGTGGCAGGTAAGCCTTCCTGCCAAGTCTCCTCCACGGGCCTGCTCAGTGAGACCCACCCCAGTGGCCTACCCTGCAGCTCTGGAATCAGTAAGCCCACGCACATCAGCTGGTTGTTTCGGCTGCACGCAGTAGAATTGTAACCCTGGCTAAGCTGTGTGGAAAGAGATTTGTAGTATGGAAGTGGACAGACGGGAGTTCACAGAACTGGACAAGATGGAGTAAAACCCGAGAGAGGCACGAGAGAGGACAGGGGGCCAACTGGACACCATCTCCAGGGAGCCAGCCCAGGAGGGGTCCTCATCTTCACGCCAGCCTCTGGAGCCCCTTCCTGCTCCGTGGAGGGAAGAGCCCCTGGTCAGCAGTCCCCTGGGCGGCACCCAGGGGATCAGGTGCCATTGTCCACAGAAAGGAGGCAATATGCCACAGGGGCAGAGCCCACAGAAACCCACCACCTGCGTGGTATGCCGAAAGTTCAGGAACATGACTCTGACTCTGCCAGTGAGGATGAACGCAGCTGAGACTACCACACCTGGTTGCTGTGGCAAGCTTTGAAGGGCTGGCTTTTCCCATTGTTACTCTCCATGGTGTCAGCTTTGCCCTCATCTCTAAAAACAAATCTCTATCTTGGAGAATTCCACTCAGCTGTGAGCTCCTCAAACATCATGGCAGCACCAAGCACAGTGTCCAGCACACAGGAGATCTGCACAGTGAATGCAGATGCTCAAATGATTCCCCTGCAGGTGACATTTCCAGAACAATAATGGGCTGTGTGACCACGTGCACACAGAGGTTCATGCCCTCTGTTCCCAGTCGTCAGACGCCCTCGTGCTAATGGAACAGGTGGTGACCCTGCCAAATAACTCAAAAGCATGCGAAGGGGCTAGGTGATCAGGACACCCACTACCAATCAGCTCCGCGAAGGACAGTGCACCCACTTGGCTGGGGGAAATGCACGGCAGGCATCAGGAAAGCCACTGCTGCCGCCAACTGGAGGGGACAAGACGTGACATGGGACAGGGCAGCTGCATCCCACTCCGAGGGGGCTCTGAGCCAGATCGATGCCAACTCCTGAGTCAAAGCATTCCACTCTGGGCCACGTACTTGACTCTTCTGAGCCTTGGCCTCTTTGTCTGGGAAATGGAGATAGTACATTCCCTGCTGGGCCAAGGTTGTTGTGAGGTTTGATAAGCTAATCATTCATTCCACAGACATTTGTTTGAGCTACGTCAGTGATCAAGATAGACAGAGACACCTGCCTTCATGGAGCTGACACTGGAGTGAGCACACGCAGAGCTGCCACCATGGTGTCGGTGCTCTGTCACTAAAGGGTGAGTGACTTTCCTTGACAAGCAGCAGCAGCAGATCCCTTCTGTGGGGAGGCATGTGCGGGGTCTGATTGCAGAGAGCCCATTTTTTCTTGTCCTGGGCAATGGAGCTGGGCGTGAAGATGTGCCTGTTTTGGCCAACGTGACAGGTGTCCCAGGCGGAAGCCGTAAGAATCAGGGCACAGCTTGCCACGTGTGCTCCCCCACGGCAGCACTCGGGCACGTGAGGCCAGATGGGTCCCTGGTGGCTGAGAGGCGCAGTGGACGTTTCACCTCAGCGAGAAACAGATTTTCACAGTAGTGAAACACCGAGACTGGGGGCCGCTCCGCCGCAGCTCCTGCCCGCACCCTGCTGAAGTCCACTTGGCCAGGGTGGAGAGCAGCCATGCTCAGAACTGCCTGCCATCTCTGAAGGCTCCAGAGAGCTGTAGCCCCCAACCCCAGGCCAGCTGGGAGCAAGCTGGGGGAGACAGCTGGCAACACACGTCGGCGACTTCCTATCTGCTAATTAATTTTGTGAAAGATTAGGTATTTATCTATTTATTTTCACCAGAAAGAAGTTGGGGTTGCAGAAATGTGGCAACATGTTTTACACAAAGAGGAGAGGAAAGGCTTTCGCCGCAGAGTTCAGATCACCTCCCACAGGACCGGGAGGCTGAGTCCAGGGGGCTGGGTGGGTGGACATGCGAGAATCCCTGGGCTTTATTTTTTGTGTGAAAGCCACAGAAATATGAACAAGCATAAGAACAGGTCTGGAAAAATTTGCCCACGGCCCAGGACAGTGTCTGCTTGGGTCACAAGACAGGTGGAATTTAAGGTCACCCCCCCACCTCCATGCTTCATGCTTCCGCTATTCCCACTGTCTAGAACTCTCTCCCTCCTTTCATCCTCCTAGAGAATGCCTGTCTGTCTCTCCAGTGTTAACTCAAGCAGCATCTTCTCTGGGAGAGTTTTGGACACCTCTAGGGTAGCAGGTTCTCTTCCTCCAATGCCCGCTTTGTCCCTTTGTAGGCCACCATAGCACCTGTAAATACATAAGCATCTCAGTGGTTTCCAGGCTTGTGTCATGACCAAGCATCCTGGGTGCTTGGTGTTGGTTGAAGAAAGATCCAGTGGAATGGAGGGAAGGCTTCCTGGAGGAGGGGCACTGACCCAGGCATCGGTGACTACAGGATATAGCCAGGTGACAGGGAGAGTGCCCCTTAGGACATGGCACTTGTTAGCCCACCTACCTGGGGTCTTCCCTGTTATGCTGCAGGTTTCCTGAAAGCAGTCAAGTCCATTTGACACTGTGACCCAGCCTTAGACTGTGTCTGGCCTAGTGTGGACATTCATGAAATACTTGCTGAAAGAATGTATGGGGACATTGTGATGTAACCAAAAGAAACTGGCACCAAGTTCACCTTGGTGAAGATTCTAGTCATGCCCTTTCCCTCTGTGTGATGCTGGACCAAGCCTTGCCCCTCTCAGGGACTCAATTTCCTCATTTGTTGATTAACATAATTTTCATTCTTCTTTTTTTTTTGAGTCTCACTCTGTCAGCCAGGCTGGAGTGCAGCGGCACGCTCTCGGCCACTGCAGTCTTGACCTGCTGGGCTCAGGTGATCCTTCCACCTCAGCCTTCCAAGTAACTGGAACTACAGACTCGTGCCACCACATGGGGCTAATTTTCTGATGTATTGTAGAGACAAGATTTCACCATGTTGCCCGGCTGGTCTCAAACCTGAGGGCTCAGGCAATCCTCTCGCCTCTGCCTCCCAAAGTGTCAGGTCAAGTGTGGCGTCTAGGGTTCCTTCTGTTTGGCACGCTGGACATGGCCCTTCCGATGTTTGGAGAGCCTCCTGCATTATAAGTCTTCCTCCCCCACCCCCAGGAAGAAGCTGGAACTCACTCTCCCATCTTCCCTTGTAGCTGTGGCCCTGCCACACGACCTGGACTTGCCCGGTTAGATGCAGAGACGCAAGCCTTCCGTTGGCAGGGCCGTGAGTAGGGGAGGGCACTGCTTGCGGCTTATCACTTGAGCAGAGGAGTGAGGCTTTCACAGACAGCAGTGGGGAGTCCCAGGGAGGGGCTGACGCGGGCACGCCTGTGGTGGGTGCTGAGATGCCTGTGTCGGGGCAGGGACCCATCTTAGGGAAGAACGTGCTGTCTCCTCCCAGCTGGACTCCCTGACCTCCCTCACAATTTGATTTGTCCGATAGGCCTTAAAAAAATCCACTTCAGCTGAGGCCAGCTGAAGGGGGTCCTGCACCTGAGAACTGGGATGCATACACCATCTGACTCAAAGACTCCGTTGCTCCAAGTAGGGCCTGGCGGTCTAAGACTAGGCTTTTAGATGGAGACACGGGCGGTGGCTCCAAGGGATTGATTTGCAGGTGTGTCCTTCAACTCTCATTACCTGCTGGTACCCATCTCCTGGCTGCTTTCAATCGCTTGGGAAGCTGTGCTTTTTAGGGATCTCACTGCTTCAAATCATTAAGTTGGAAAAGGTGTCTCAGGCCATGGTGCTGACCTTCACATTTCACTGAGGACCAGGGCAGGTGCCCTTGAGGCTTCCACCAGGTGGATTCAGTGCCACACAGGACCAGAGAACTTGCCTCACCTGGAAACTTAGCTTTTCATGCACACAGGCCTCAAAGCTGTAGTGCTGGGCAGTGGGGCCCAAAGCAAAACCTTTGAAGTTGGCCAGCCAGCTCGGCCACACACAAGCTTTGTGGCCTTGGCCACACAACTTAAGCTCCCTGAGTCTCAGTTTCCTTATCTGCAAAAGCAAGGCAATATGCCTACTTTGATAGTTGTTGTGAAGATTAAAGAAAATAATGTTTGGACATTGTTGACATGTTCTCCTGAATCCATTTTCTATTCCTGTAAAAAAAAGTTCTGCCAGAGCATGGTAGCTTAAAACAGCAGTCATTTATTTGCCTGTGATCCTTCCATTCGACAGGGCTCGGCAGGGACAGCTCAGCACTGCTCCACATGGCGTCAGCTGATGCTGGATCCAGGAAGGAGTGCATCACTCCTGAGGCTGGCTTGTCCACTGACATGGCTTGCATAGCTGGAAATTGGTTGACTCTGCCCCCTCCTTCCTCTCTCTTTTCTCAATCTTGTAGTGTCTGGGCCTCTCTCTTCTTGGGTGTCTGCTAGGACTCCACATGGCAGCTCCAGATAGTGAGAAAGTGAAAATTGAAGTTGCAAAGGCCACTCCTAGAACCTACATGAGTTCATATGGGCCACCTCCACGGCCTCTGATCAGTCCAGGAAGCTGAAGTCCACCCAGATGCAGCGTGACTCTGGGGCCATCTTGTAAACTCTACGGTCTCTCTCATGTGTCTTTCTCGTGTTCGTCTCCCTCCCTTCTCCCATCAGAAACACCCAGGCTCCTACTCCTTGTCTCAGGGAAGAGAGAGGACAGGACAGAAAGTAAAGAGGAAAGCAGCAAGGCTCTTCCTGGCTTTGGCTTTCAAAGCCCATGCCTTCCAGGTGGAGCTCATTCCCTGCTCCCTCCTCACACACAGCTCCCGGGCAGGCCAGAGGGACTCAAAACTGACTTTGCTCTATCAAGGCACTGAGTAAAGGGCCCCACATCCTACAAAGCTATACACGTAAACAGAAATTAAGAAGAAGAATGCAAATTAGAAGCCAGTCATTCATCCTCAGATAATTTTGCTTTTTTATCTTTACATGTTATTTTAATTTTTAGTTGGTAGATATATTCCCATGACAGAAATTTGAAAAGGTACAAATGCGAAGGCCCCTTCTTCCCCCCGGCCCCACCACCCAGCTGTCCCCCGAATTAGCCAGAATTGCTCAATTTGAACATGTCCTTTCAGTGAGTCTCTAAAAGTAAACAAACATATTATTTTTCTTTCTTCAAAAAATAACAGCATACCATAAAGTGCTATTCTATATCTTGCTTAGAAAAAACTTAAACAATATATCCCAGGGATGACTTCATTTCTGTATATAAGAGCTCTCTTATTCCTTTTTGTAGCTGCATTTTTTATTATGTGACTGCGTCATAATTTAACATACCTCTATTAATTAGCTGTTTCTGGTATTCGGCTAACACAAATTAATGGCACATTAATTGTCTCGTATATGTGTCATTTCACACATATGCCATCCTGGCATCGCCAGTAAAGAGCAAGCACACTTGTAATTTAGATGGGTGTCTCACATGAATCCTCGATGCCTCCATCACCCACCGGAGACAGCGCCACCTCCTCTCACATGCTCCAAAGCTGAGTATCCCCAAACTTGAATGTCTTTGCTCACCTTATAAGTAAAATGTGGCATCTCATGGTAGTGTCTCTTATACTATGAGAGAGGATGGACACCTTTTCATTTATTCCCAAGCTATTGGTATTCCTTCTTCCAGTGACCTCCCTGGCCATAGCCTTTGCCTGGTTTTCTTCTGGCTGGTGACTGTTTTCTTCCTGATGGGAAGATGTCCTGTAGACAATGGGGAATTGGCACACCTACCTTCTGATCCTTTCTGACTCCCTGCTATGAAATCTGGAAATCACAGAGTCTTTTGTCTTGAGATTGGCTTCCTGTTCCTGTCTGCACTTCCCTGCTGTTGTCCTCCCAGTGTTAGGACAGCAAATTGGCCAAGCAGGTAGCGTGGCCAGTGGAACAAGGTAATCATGAGGGTTTCTGAAAATCACAGAAGAAAGGCCCACATCCGCGCATCACTTCCTAGTATAGAGCTCAGACGCCCCACTCTTTGCTGGGCATGTCCTTAGCGTTGCTCTTCCAGGAGTCAGAACGGTATATAATGATTTTGGGGTCATGGGCTCTGTCCTCATCTACACGGCCAAGTTGTGACACACTCATGCTTGACTCGCCTCTGCTGAGTCTGTTTCCTCATCTCAGTCCACTTGGAGGTTGGTTGACTGCTAAATGAAGGATGTAAGAGCTGGAATGGGGCAGGGTATTCTGGACGCTGTGGTGCTTTGAGTGGATGGTCTTCCTTGTGCCTTTTCAGGAACGAGCCTCTTCTTCCTCTTCTTCAGACCTGGAAGCTGAGCAGCAGAGGGAGCAAATGTCTTGCACAAGGTTCTGCAGTTGGTTCGTGGAGAAGCCAGCCTCCAGCCTCAGGATCTGACCCCAGAGTTCTTTCTCTTTTTCACTCTATGACTGACCTTCTCTGGAACCAGCTAGGTATTTCTGTCTTTTGTCCTCAGGAGAGAAAATGACTATTCCAGCAATGGTCAAGAAGGTTCATCATGTATGCAAACTCTGATTGCTTTGTGGTGGCTGCCTGGAGCATGTGGCTGAAAAAGACCCAGGCTCAGCAAGACCAAGATGGGGCTTCACTAATGATGTCTGCCATTCAGAGCAAAGGCACAGTAGCAGGACAAAGACACCACGGTCTCTGGGCTATTCTGCTGCAAACGCTTAGCTCCCAGCCTGTCTGGCCCGCACGCACTTTGGCAAACTGAATTCCTCTCTCCTAACAAGGCTCAGTCTGGGCTCTTCCCTCTACTACCCAACCCACTGCCCCAGCTTCTCTGCACTTACTGCAGCCTCTCCTCCTGAAGTCCGGTTGCCCTCACCCCTCCCTCCCACAGTCACCCTTGACCTCTCTCATCTTGGAATCTGTGTTGACACATGAGATTCAATGTTTATGAAGTAATCCGAGACACCTCTCAAGACCACCAGCTCCTGAAACTGGAAGCAGCTGGAGGGATTTTATCCTTGGTCTCTGTCTCCCGAGTCTAGCACAGAACCTGGTGCAATTTGGAGACTCAGAGAATGTCTGTAAAATAAATATATGAGAGGATGAATGAGTGGTGTTCTTCTGAGGGTTCACATTTGTGCATCTCACCCACCCTTTGGGAACAGAGATGGTGTCATCTTACTCCTGGGGCTGGGGTAGGCAATAACAATTTCCTAAAATCTGTGGGCACAGAAACTGAGCTAATAAATTTTCTCTCAGGGTGGTTATAGAACAATATGAATGAGATAGAGACTAACAAATGCTAAGAGCAGGAACTCAATACAAATTTGACGGTTACAAATAGAAACAATAGCAATAATAATGCCACATATTGATTTAGCTGTCTTTACTGTACAAAAGCTATTTATTTCATGCTTCTCTTTCACTGTCTATCTTAATATAAAATTTATATCAGTTAACTATGACTGTATAACAAATAACTCAAAAATTTAATGACTTAAAACAATAATGATTTATGCGCTTCAAATGGGTGAACTTTATAGTATATAATTTTTATCTCAAAAGGGTATTTTAAAAACAGCAGCAGCTGGGCACAGTGGCTCAAGCCTGTAATCCTAGCACTTTAGGAAGTGAAGCCAAGAGGATTGCCTGAGCCCGCAGGTTTGAGACCAGCCTGGGCAATGTGGTGAGACCTCATCTCTACAATAAATCAAAAAAATTAGCCAGGCATGGTAGTGCACGCCTATAGTTCTGGCTACTTGGAAGGCTGAGGCAAAAGGATCGCTGGAGCCCAGCAGGTCGACGCTGGGGTGGCAGTGAGTATGCCACTGCACTCCATCCTAGGTGATGTAGTGAGACTCCAACTCAAGCAAACAAAAAGCAACAAAGAGATCTTCCTTTTTGGTTAACAAATTAGCAAAGGATTTTGTTGTGTTTTAAAGATAATATTCCCCAGACCCCCTTTGAGGGTCTCAGGGCGATTAAACTATTTTCATAATAATGCTAAGATGTTATTTGCCTTGTTCACACCCATTCCCTCACTAGTGTACAATGGAGTTTTTCACACGTGCCAAGTAGCATGCTGACATGGAAGCACATATGAGAATTCAGCACCTTTTGTTAAGCTAAATTTTAATGAAATTTGCAAAAATGTAAAACAATGCTGTTTTTCTCACTATTTTTTGTTTTGTAAAAATAGTTTTTTTATTATATATATTACTTATGTTAACTTTTTTTTTTTTTTGAGTTGGAGTCTCACTCTATCGTCCAGACTGGAATGCAGTGGCTGCTCCTGGCCACCGCAGCCTCGACCTGCTGGGCTCCAGCGATCCTTCCGCCTCAGCCTTCCAAGTAGCTGGAACTACAGGCGCACGCTACCACACCCGGCTAATTTTTTTATTTATTGTAGAGATGAGGTCTCCCCAAGTTGCCCAGGTGGGTCTCGATCCCGCAGGCTCAGGAAATCCACTCACCTCGGCCTCCCAAAGCGTGGGATTACAGGCTGAGCCACCGAGCCCAGCCATGTTATCCTTTAATGAGTTTATTGTTGTTATTTTAAATGAATTAGTATTTTTGAAATCTCTATGCTTTCATTTTTATAATGGTTAGTACACTATTGATAGAAGAACCAACATGAACAAAGGCCCTTTAGGATCCTTGATAATTTTTAAATTGTAAAAGGGACCTGAGATCAAAAGATTGCTATCTGCTTTATAGAGCAACGTGACAGTATGACCCCAAGGCCTTGAAAATGGAGCTTCTCCAAAATTATGGACTTCGCAGTAACTTGGGTAGATTTAGAGTCCGTCATACTCAGTGATCTATCACAGAAACAAAGAACTGAACTCCACATGTTCTCACTCATAAGTGGACCCTGAACATTTACCATAATATTATAAGAAGGGGATTGGCAGTGGCAGGATACTGCCAGGGAGGGGAGGGGGCCACACAACAACAACAAGGGTACCTGATCTCAAACAAGGCAAAGTGGGAACCAGAGGGAGGCCCAAACTTCACCTGCACGATCATCACTTGTATACCTACATCTGAATTACACCCCATATCTTTGAGATTAAAAAATTAATTTAAGCCTGGCTCGGTGGCTCAGCCTGTAATCCCATGCCTTTGGAAGGCTGAGGTGAGTTGATTGCCTGAGCCCGCGGGTTCAAGACCCGCCTGGGCAACTTGGCGAGACCTCATCTCTACAATAAATAAAAATGAGCTGGGCATGGTAGTGTGCGCCTGTAGTTCCAGCTACTTGGAAGGTTGAGGCGGAAGGATCGCCGGAGCCCAGCAGGTTGAGGCTGCCAGGAGCAGCCACTGCACTCCGGTCTGAGTGACAGAATGAGACTCCAACTCAAAAAAAAAAGCTAATTTAAAAAAAGAAAATGGAGTTTCTCTTTAATCCAGCATTTCCATTTAAAAATAATTTGCCCTAAGGAAATAATCACAGGTGGATCTCTAGATATTTGTGTAAGTATATTCACTATCATATTATTTAAGACAGCAAAATTTTAAAAAGCGTGTCAATGTCCATCCTGAACGGGATTGTCTCAATGAGCTATAATAACAAAATAAAATACATATGTACTACAAAATAATATATTGTGACAAAAATGTTCACAATTTTTTAAGTTAAAAAGATAGAATTTAGTGTATGGAGTGTGGTCCGATGCTATTTTATTATGCAATGAATGTGGGAAACTAGACTATGCCTCCCCAAAATGTGAGAACTTGTTGAGCCAAAGGCCGTCATGAAGAAATGATACAGAGCAGCTCAATGCCCTCCCTCTGTTCGCCTGAAAGCAAAGCATAGATTTACAAGGACAACAGATATCCTGCCTCCCTCTCCACCAGAGAGAACAAAGGCTAATCATGAAAAAACGGGCTTTTGGCCCCCACGGAGACAATACCAGAAAAGTCTATGTCAACAAGATTTACTAACTAGCCTTTATCTACCATCTCTGTGTCCCCCCAAAAGTGCTCCCAGACACTCACGGTGCTTTTCCTTTGCCCTGTCACCTCTTCAGATACGTGCTCTCATTGTTGAAGACACCATATCAGCTAGGAATTCAAAGCTGCTTCCTTAAGAACTCCTTATTTTCTGGGTATCACCCATGTACAGATGAAATATGCATGTTAATAAACTTTGGTTTGTTTTTCTCTTGTTAATCTGTCTTTTGTCTACATGAATATTGATGTGATGCTGTGAAATACAGATTTGGTCTGCATCTCCTCTCCCTGGCACACAGCTCCCAAAACCCCTGGAATCCCTGAAGTGATGGCGCGCCTTCTGGATGCTGCTGAGATGACCGGTGACTTCCAGATGGGACTGCTCACAGGAGAGCCTATGGCACGACTAGAGGGCTGAGACTTGCAGCCCCCAACCTCCTGGATGGGGAGAGGAGCCAAAGGTGAAGTCAATCCCCAATGGCCAGTGAGGCAGTCAGCGTGCCTCTGTAGCGAAGCCTCCACGAAAGCCCGAAGGACCAGCCTCAGAGCGCTTCTGGATCGTGGAGCCCGGGCATTCTCGGTGGTGCAGCCAAGGAGGGGGCAGCAGCACCACACCTTTCTGCCCACCACACTTGCCCTCACCATCTCTTCATCTGCATCCTTTGTGATGTCCTTTATCGTAAGTGGGCATTTCTCCGAGTGCCGGGGGGCCACTCTAACAAGTCAGTTGGTTCCGAGGAAGGGTCCTAGGAACCCCAAAGCAGAGCAGGCCTGTGAGAAGCAGAGGTGGCAGCTATCACTTGTGACTGTGACTGGCATCTGGAGTGGGGGACAGTCTTGTGAGACCCAGCCCGCAGCCTGTGTGACAGGTCACGATCTCCAGGCAGAGGGTGTAAGACTTGAGCTGAGTTAGGGGACATTCAGCTGGGGTCTGCTAGGGGGTTGCTGGGTGTGGAGTCAGGCCACACTCACACAACAGGTGTCAGAAGTGCTGGGTGGGGGCAAAAGCAGGAAAGCACTCTGGTTTAATCAGCATCCCAGAATGAAAAAGAAAAAATTCAGTCTGTTGGTTTTATCCTGGCAGAATCCACGTAGAGTAGATCTCTACATATGCAAAAAACAATGGAAATCACATGTCACTTTCATTGCATTCCATTGGCCAAAGCAAGACGAGGCCAGCCCAGAATCACAGTGTGGCGACACCGATGACGTCACCTCTGACAGGAGGAGCTGCAAATGTCCCGGTGCTTTCTGCAATCTTCCACATAAAAACACTGAAGACCCATGTATTTGGCAAAGATTCACTCTATGCTATGCACTGCGTGAGGTGCATGTTCTTTGCTCTCAGCAGCGGGGAGGAACACGTGTCTCACTGGACTGCAATTTCATGCGTCCCAAGCGCCAAGCACACAGTAGGTGCTCAGGGAACACGTAAGGAAGGAGGAATAGAGTGAGCGCAACCCCACATTCTTCCTGCCAGACCCACTAATCAGCCGTGTTATTATTTCCCTGTCATGACATGCCACACGGCATAGCAGATCCTCCAGATGCAAATTCACATGAAAGCCAAGAAGAGCTTCTCCAAAGACAAACTGACAGCACACCGAACTGTCACTTTAAGTGGGAGAGGAAAAGGTGCAGAGCTATGCATTTAAGCAGAAAATCATTATTCTGGGTTTAGACACAAGCGACAAGCATATGAAAAGAATATATTTCTTTGATGTTGCCACTGATACCGAGTCTTGACGCTCCAGAAGACAGTCTTGCTAAGCTGAGCTTCATAAACAAGCTTCAGAGGGAGGAGGAAGCCAGTGGGGGAAGAGGCTGGTAAGGGGTGTGTGTGTGTGTGTGTGTGTGTGTGTGGTGTGTGTGTGTGTGTGACAGAGAGAGAGAGAGAGAGAGAGAGGAGAGAGAGAGAGAGGAGAGACAGATATGGTTCAAATCTTTTATCTCTGAGAACAGAACACAAAATGCCTGTGAGGATGTTGGTTTACTTTAGGTTTTCATTTATTAAAAAAAAATCAGGCTGGGCTTGGTGGCTCAGCCTGTCATCCCAGCACTTTGGGAGGCTGAAGCAAGTGAATCGCCTGAGCCCGCAGGTTCGAGACCAGCCCGGGCAACTTGGGGAAACCTCATCTCTATAAATCGAAAATTAGCTGGGTGTGGTAGCGCACGCCTGTAGTTCCGGCTATTCAGAAGACTGAGATGGAAGGATCACTGGAGTCCAACAGGTCAATGCTGGGATGGCTGTGAGTGTGCTGCTGCACTCCAGCCTGGGTGACAGAGTGAGAGTCTGACTCAAAAAGACAAAAAACAAAACAAATAGTGTCTCCATCACCCAGAAAATCCACATCCCTAGGTTCCCAGGGCACAATATGAGCCAATAGAGCGGGTCCAGCTGAGAAAAAAAAAATCAATGACTTGGTCCTGGAGCCTTCTCCCTCCAGGGCAGAGATGCTTGGAGCAGAAACTGTGTCTGCATGTCCCTCCCTGCCCTGGGCCTCCACTTATCCAGGCAGGACTGGGAAAGCATGGCCACAGGCTGTGCCATCCAGAAGCCAGACTCCCTCCCTCTGGACAGACAGCCTCTCACAAAATGCAAAGAGAAAGATGCCCAGGAACAGCCTGCCCTGTCCTTGTCCTTTGCGAATGCAGAACACACTGGGTTTCGTGCGAGGTACAGAGGGAGAGTGTGGTCAGGAGTGAAAGGAGCTTTATCCTCCAGACCAGGAAGTACCGTTAAGGATGGCTGGGCTGCGGTTTGAGCCAGCTCTACTGGGTAAACTTTGGACAAGTTATTAAACCTTGTCAGCTTCTGTTTCCTCATCTGCAGATTGGGGTCGTAATTGTGTCTATTTCACAGGGCTGTTGTGATGGCATAGGTAAACTGTTTAGCACATGATAATGGCGGAGTGAGCAGTAGCTACAGTGCCACAGGGCATCAGCATGTGTTGGGGTGCAGAGGGACCTCAACATTCAGGTATTCGGGGATTTTCTTAGCTTTGGGTTCTCCATGCTAGGCAGGCATACCCTGTGACGCCACCCATGCCCAGAGGCTGGAGGTTCCAACTCAAAGAGCAAAGCGAGATGGGAAAAGGTGGCCCATTCTATGTTACCTTTTGGTGACACAGAGTTATAGTTCACTTCCTTGGGTGGCAGTGAGTGTCCTGTCCCTGGGGATATTCAAGCAGAGGCTGAGTGACCAGTTGGCAAGAACGAGGTGATGAGTGGTAGATGCCACATTTTCACCTTTGGGCTTCTCTGGACCTGGAACTAGGTGGGCAATGCTCAGTGTTTAGGTCACTGTCTCATAATGGGCATGGATTTCACCTGCCCTTCCCCTCCCCCGTCTGAGTCCCCACCCCAGAAATCCTCCCTATGAGAGGTCCCCACATCCGTCCCTCCTACGCAAGCCAGCTGCGAGGGCCTGGAGATGTCCAGCCTGATCATGAACTTCGAGAAGCAGTATTCCTTGTCTGTCTTCTCTTAAGGTACAACTAGCACTGTGCGTTTTCAAGGATGGTTAGGGCCTATAGTACTATCAGCCCCACGGTCAGTCCAGACAGGTTGAAGGTCAGACTCAGTTTTGCGGGCTGTGCAGGGACACCGGCTTGAAGTGAACTCCACCACTCTGAAAGTTCCCTTGGCCTCTCCGCCCTGTCGGACTCCCTCTGCCATCTGCATGCCGGACTGCTCACACCCGTCACCACATTCCTGCTCTTCTTTGTTCTCGCCACCCAAGCCAGGCCCCGGGCGCCTATTTCCGCCCCAGGTGGTCGCTCCCAGTGCCTTCCAAGTCAAAGGTGACGCTCCTCTCCTAAGCGCAGCTGTGGTCCAGGCCGAGGGGCTGACCCCCCACACACCACCACCTTTGCTTGTTGAAGAACAGTACTTAAAGCCAGACATGACTTGGCTCTGGGGTAGTGAAAGCTGAATCTCTGCCTCACACAGATTGGCCAAGTATCCCTGGAAGTGCAGTTCACATTTCATGCCAGCAGCCACCAAGAAGCCACAGAATGCCCAGTGGCCGTGCACCCTCTCATCAGGAGAGCTAAGCACAACACCTGGAATGAGGGATTGGAACAGAAAGTCCACTCCCTTGGAGTTGTGGCTGAAATTTTCTCAGTATTCATTCTGGAGAAACACACACATGCAATTAAGATGACACAAGTAGGCTGGGTAGAGTGGCTCACGTCTATAATCCCAGCACCTTGGGAGGCCAAGGTAAGAGGATTGCCTGAGCCCACGGGTTCAAGACAAGCCTGGGCAACTTGGTGAGCACTCATCTCTACAATAAATCAAAAAATTGGCTGGGTGTGGTGGTACATGCCTGTAGTTCCAGATACTTGGAAGGCTGAGGTGGAAGGATAGTCCAAGCCCAGCAGATTGAAGCCGCGGTGGCCATGAGCATGTCACTGCACTCCAGCCTGGGCAACAGAGTGAGATTCCAACAGAAAAAAAAAAAAAGATGACACAAGTCAAGGATATGAGGACCAAATGGGTCATGGGGTTTTCTTTTTAGAAATCTAACAAGATTTCAGTTTTGCCCCACTTAAGAAACCGTTATTTCTTGAAACCCAAGTATGGAGGCCGCATGCAGTTCCCCAACAATGCGCTGAGCTCTCTCTCCATCCAATTATCTGTTAGGCCCAAGGCTCTAGGACCATCCACGTGCTTCCGACTTCCCCCTGACCACACCAGCCTGGTCTTGCATCTTTGCTGCTCCTTGACAGTTAAGGGATTACTTTATCCCTGGGGCGCGTGTCCAGACTCCCCACCTCCACCAGGATCTCGTGAGTGCCATGGCAGGGCAGCAAGGAGGAGGAATTGCACCGACTTTCTCCAGGCCAGAACAATGGGTGGCAACCAAGCTTATTTCTTGAAATAGACTATGTCAGTGCCCGAATGAGACAAATCTAGGTAATAGGACTGGGGAGCAGAATGTTAATCACAAGTCAAAAAGCACACTGCGGTGACGCTGCATGCTGCAGATAATGTGTGGTGAAGAGCTCAGCCTCTGCAGCGAGACAGGTCTGTTTCATACTCTCTCTACCACCCCTGTGAAATGGCCAGCTCACTTGTCCTGTCCTCAGTTTCCCAGTCTGTAACATGCACAATGTCAGCACCAGCTATCATGGTTCTGTTAGCTATGAGCAAAGAGCCAGAGATTGTTCCACAGTTGGGAGAGGATTTAAGGTTACCCCCATGCAACATCTCACACACTCAGCATCCCAGCATGCTCTCCCCAAAGAGAAGGGACAGTCATGCATGTAAGCCGGGGTCTCCCAGGGGTGGTGTCACACAGGTAAGCGATCCTTCATCAGATTTCCTCTGATTATGATGGACGCACTCAGTCAAGGTAAGCCAAAAGGGTTTTGTTGGGAGTCTGGGAAGAGCTGAGGAACTAATTGTAGCAAGCGCGGGGATATAGCTAGACCCTCAGGGAGAGTGGCCTCAGTGAGCCAGACGCCGCCAGGACTGTCTCCATCCCCAGCTGCTTTCTGCTAGGGCTCTCCTCCTTGTGAGCTGTCGGTGGATGGAGGCCTGAGGAGGTGCTTCTCTTGCTGGCCAGCATTAGCTCTCAGATGAAGCCGGTGTGACTTTCTGCAGGCACCTGCTGGGCCTCTGGGCAAGTGGCTCTGGGCCTGCACAACAGGCCCCCGCCATGTCCCTTCTCACCAGTCTCCCCTGCCCAGAGGCTCTCTCAGAGACTGGGCTCTGCTTTTCCATCGTGTACTCCTCTCCCCACCATGCGTATCCACTGGGCCTCCAGCGAGGCTGAGCAGAGACTAAACCTCAGGAAATGTAGGAGCCATGCTCTCCCGGAAAGGCATCACCAAACCTCACCAGCTGGCCCTCGGCGACCAGATTCCCGGTGGCGAGGCCCCTGCGCTTCCACTCATTCCTGGCAAAGACGGCAGAACTCCTTTGGGTGCAAGCTCATGCCCCAGCAGGGAGAAATGGGAATAAGAAGACTCCATCCCCGGCTAGGCCTGGGTCTTGGCTGGCTGGGCTTCAAGGGGCTGGAGCTACAACAAGGCTTTGGGGCTGGAGGTTTAAACAAACATACAAACACGGCAGCAGCAACAGCCAAGCCAGGGCCACAGACGCCAGGGAAGGCTGGGCAGGAAGTCGAAGGCGAAGGACACAACCCAAGAAAGAGGACCAAAGAGGCCTCAGAGGGCGAGGGTGAGGAGGTCCCTGGGGGGAGGGGCCCTGGAGAGGGGGAGGGGAGGGCAAGGCCAGGACAGCAGGCCTGGGGAGGGCGAGGGTGGGGTGGGAGGATGAGGCGAGGGTACGGGCCTTCGGAGGCTGCAGCTGGGGGGCCGTGGGAGAGCAAGACGAGGGTGGGGGCCTCGGGAGGGGCCCCTCAGCAGAGCCAGGAAGCTCAGGGGGTCGGAGCCCTTGTGGGAGGTGCCTGTGCCTCGTGGGCATGGAGCAGTTCGTAGAAAGGTTCCCACTGGCTCAGGAGGACTCTCTGGAAGGACGCTGCTGGGAGGTCTCTCAGCTGAGCACAGACCCTGAAGGAGTCCTGTAGCTGGTGCAAGCAGGGTCAGCGTCAGAGCAGCCCTCTTCCACCTCCGAAGACCCTTCCCTGCGACCCCGGCCTCTTGCTCTCTGTGCCCAGCCATCTGAGGTAGTGATGCTAACAGAGAGAGAGCAAGAGGGCTCTTTCCTCTGGGACCAGCTCCCCTTGCGTCCCCTCGGACGTCGTCACCTCCGGATGGAGGGCCCCACCACCCGCTCCCCTCTGGAACCCACCAGGCAGCTCATCCCTGGGGCCCACTCTGACACAGACTGCACTCCATGCCCAAGACCACTTGTTTCTTGCTGGTGTCTATTGCTTAGTTTGTGTTCCGAGTTTTTGCAGACAACCTCACTCTCTCTCACGTCTCTGCGCGCAAAGCACGTCTGGAGAGAACTGGGGGATCCTGAAGCCCGAGGTGTGCGGAGAGAGTGTCCCCTGAGGGAGGAGGATGTGTTTGCTCCTGCAGCTGCCTCTGGTCAAGGCAGAGAAGTGCAGGAGCCCCCTGGCCAGGGCCAGGCTCATGACCAGGGACAGCCTGCTTGCTGCTCATCCCTTCCTCTGTGTCAAAGAACCCTTAATGCGTGGCTGGACGTGTGGCCTTCTGGACTAAAGACGGCATTTCCTAGCTTTGTAGCAAGGTAAAACCCATATGACGAAGTCCCACCCAGAGAATGTAAGCAGAATTTGCAGATGTAACTTTCAGGAATCCTCCTTAAATGGGGGCATCGTTTCTTTTCCCTTTTTCTCCTTCCTCCTAACTGGAAGGTGGATGGGATCCCTGGAGCTTCAGCAGCCATCTTGGACCACAGATGATTATGGGAACAGAAGCCCCTTGTGGCTGCTAGAAGGAGCCTGGACCCCTGACACCATGAGAATCATCACCTCCAGACTTCCTGGCTGTGAAAGAGAAGCGGCGATTCTGTCCTGCTGAACTCTTGCCATTTTGGATTTTGTGTGTGCTTCTTGTAGCCAAGTCTAATTCTATGCTATATTCACAGGTGCCTCTGGGCCCTTCTGTCTCGAGTCGTGTTCCCCTCTGTCTGGTCTCCCGTGTCACAATATCCCAACACATAACCCTATGGGCTTCCAGTGTGTCTCCACCAAAGAATAAGGCCTCTCAAGCACAGGGACTGGCCTCAGCTCCTTGGCGAAAAGGTCCCTCCGCCTCTCCGGCCTCACATCCCCGGCCCCCACCGCCCTGCCCTGATCGCACCGATCACACCGGCCGAGGCTGGCCTCCACCTAAGGGCGCTGTCTCTCCACGGCTACCTGGAGCGCGGGTGCCTCCTGCCTGGCTAGCCAGAGGCCTGCCCATTCTGGGAGGCCCATCCCCAGCACCCCGTCCTCTGTGGCCGTCCACGTGGACCTGGTGACCCCGCCTGCATCCCCAGGACCCCCAGTGATGGTGGGTAGCACCTCACACCCCAAGCCGCCCTGACCCGCTGCACTTGGATCGTGAGCTCATTGCAGCCACGGCTTCCAAGACCTTCCATCCTTCCCCCTGCCCGTCCTCCTTTCCTTCCCTCCTTCCGTCCTTTCTTTCGGTCTCAGAAGGTCTCTGAATGCAAACTTCTTACTTCTGATCGCCCGGCCGGCTACCATGCCTGGCACTCTGTGGGTGCTTTTGCATGCTGACAGCGTGATGACTCCCAGACCCTGGCAGAAATGAGCAGTGTCCGTCTGGAAAGGCCGCCTCCCGTGGTGTCTTCACTCCCGGCGCTGGGCCTGAGGTGGGAAAAGGTGCTGCCGCTGGGGCGGGAAAAGAGCGACCCGGGTGGGCAGAGGCGAGCTCGCAGCAGGCATTCGGAGTGGGGACGGAAGGCCCTGGTCACTGGTGCCGGGGGCCGCCCTACAGGGTGTGGAGAAGGGGTTGGAAAGAAGAGAGGGCGCGGCGAGGTCGGGGAGGCGTGATGGGGTGTGACTCGGGTCTGTGTGAGCGGGAGGAGGAGGTGGAGAGAATGGGAGGACACGGAGAAGGCAGCGAGATCAGAGCCAGGCAATTGCGGGCGACTCTGCCTGTGCTCCAGGGACTGCGGCGCTCTCCAAGGGAGCGGCTGGGTTTTCAGGAGCGGGAGCGGATTTCCAGGACTGTGTGCACACACAGGGCACTTCTGCAGCTTCCTGGCCAGTGCCAGTCTCAGCTGAACACCCCGGAGGAAGGGCGGGGCTGCTGCCGCTCTGGGCCAGCCCCTGGGCGCCTCTCTTCTGCAGAGCTCTGGGAGGCAGAGGCCCCCTCTCCTGGCCAGGGAGCCCCGCTGTGGCAAGGGAGGCTCTAACCCACGCCCGCCCGCTCCTGCAGCCTCTCCCTTTCCCGGGTCTTTGCTCATCCCCGGGAAGTAGCGAGATGGGGGCAGCGCGGGTGACAGCACTTGGGGGCTTCTCGGGAACGCCGGTTCTTCCCTCCTCCCCAGATCCGGGGGTCAGACTCTGGGGTGGCGCCCAGCTGTCTGCTCGACGGGCTTTCTGGGTCACTCCCACCCACGCTGGCGTTTGTGAGGTGCTGGCCTGGACGGCCCGGCAGACGCTCAGCAGGGTGAAATGACCGGCCCATGGTTTCGCCCCTGACCACTGGTCAAAGGCTTACTGAGCTCCCGATACCCACCAGGCTCAGGGAACTGGGGACACGTCAATGATCAGAACAGACAAAAATCCCTGCCCGCGTGAGCTTGTGTTCTAATAAGGCAGACGCACAGTGTGAAACATCGGAAAGCAAGCATGTCGTGGGTTGGAAGGCGCAGGCAGAGAGGTACGGAGTGCCTCGCTGGAGTCACCGTTTTCAACTGGCCAGCAAGGGAAGGCCTGGCCAAGGGGAGAGCTATAAGCGGAGCTGAGGCAGCAGCCAGGCAGATACTAGCCAGAAGAGTTTCAGGAAGAGGAAGCAGCTGGTGCAAAGGCCCCTGGGCAGGAATGTTGAGGAAATAAATGGAGGGGGAGGAAGTAGGTAGGGTCCCAGAGGCCACGGAGGCACAGGGCAGACACAAGACCTGACTCTGACCTTCTCTTTGCCTGTGTCCCATCCAGACCTCGGACCGGTGTGCTTGGCAACCATCGGAAGTGCAGCCTGCTGATGTCACAGGGCCGAGCTGCCACGACCAGGAGGGAGAGGTGGGAGCCACAGAGGGCTTAGGGCAGAGACAGGGCACGATGAGCCCCAGCCTACCGAGGCACCTCTGGTGCTGGTGGAGACGGAGGCGAAGCAGGAAGCTGCGTCAACAGTTCCGGCAAGAGTCTGCAGTGGCCTGGGCGGGGTGGTGGCCATAAAGTGGGTAAGAAGTGATCGGATCCTAGGTGTTGCTTTAGAAAATTATCTTAGCTATGGCACGATATGCATGACGTAAAGTGTGCCGCCTTCACCACGTTCAAGTGTACAACTGGGCCCAGTGGCATTGAGCACACTCACATTGCTGCATGGCCACCCCCTCCATCCAGCCTGAGACACGGCAGCCGTCCCCATCACTCCCTCGGCACTCCTGCTCCCCCCAGCCCCGGCAACCCCGCTCAACCATGGTGTTTCTGTCTGACGGTGCTAGGTTTGTCATGTGAGCGGAATCCAGCGGTGCCGGTCCTTCCGGGCCTGCCTGTCTTCTTGCTCAGCACAGAGTTTCCAGGCCCGTCCACGCGGCAGCACGCATCGAGTCCCTTCCTTTTTAAGGCAGAAGCATATTGTGCTGTGTGGAGAGGCCACATTTTGTTTATCCATCCAGGCAGGTGCATCTTGAAGACAGAGTCCTGAAGGCTGAGCTGGAAGCAGTAGGGAGAACACAGAGAGCTGGAGATGCCTCTGAGGAGGTGTGTGGTCAAGCACGGTCCCTCGAGGAGCTGGGAAGCCAGGGAGAGGGGGTCTGCTTCCAGAGGACCAGAAGTTCTGCTCTAGAAGTTAAATGGGGTGTCAGCCAGCCAGCTGGGCTTTGAGCTCAAGGGTGGGGTCTCCATGGAGACACATGGAGGGATCCTTGGTATGTAAATTCGTGAGGCTGGAAAGACTCCCCAGGGAGCGAGGCCCGGAGGAGGAAAAACGTATGAGAACCGAGCCTGGGCACCTTTGTTTTCAGACCTTGAGAAGAGAGTCAGGAAGGAGCTGGAGACTGAGCGGAGGGAAGGGGTGAGCTTTGGGAGGAGAATGAGTCAGCTGCTCCTGACTGCAGACAGGCCACAGAATATCCTTCGGATGGTTGGCCTTGAATTCAGCCATTTGGGGACCGCCGGCGAGCCCTGTGAGAGTGGGTCGGTTGGGACACTATCCTGTGAGGTGGTTAAAAGAGAATGATGGGAGGAACCAGGCAGTGGGCGGGCAGGTGGGCTGCAGCGGTGGCACGGAGGGGCCCAGGAGTGCGCTCGTCCCTGTTCCGCGGCGAGGAAAAGGAGGGCCGAGATGCAGAGATGCAACCGGAGATGCAGAAAGGGGAGAGCGGCTGAGCGCCCCGCAGGAGGGACCCAGGGCACAGGAGGGAGAGGCAGGCAGGCAAGCACACATGGGCATAGAGGCACGGAGAGGCGGCTGCTCTGCTTCCTCACAAAGGACAAGTCCAGTGGCCTTGCCAAGAATGGGGACCGAGGAGGTGTTGACATTCGAGGCCAGAAGAGAGAAGTTCAAGCGGACCATGCAGGTGGGCGGGGACTGGGCAGATACCGAGGCCCCACTGGAGTCCCCGTCAGGGCCTGAGGTCCTGGGACGTCCGCAGGGCTGGGGTCTGCCCGAGAGCGTGTAAAGGTGAGGAGCAGAGCCTGGTGCGGGGGGGGGGGGATGCGTCGAGGCCGGAGCTGGGCGCCTCCACCGCGTGGGGACCGCAGAGGCCCGAGTCAGTGGCCGAGCTGGGGCGAGAACCCGGAGCACCATGCTCCCCGCCCGCGTTCTTCTCGGGAGGCCCCGAAGCTGCCTCCCCGAGTGGGGGGGCAGGCCCAGCCTTTGCCACAGCTGTCCGCGGGGGCATGAAGCACCGCATGCATTTCCACTGTGGCCACTGGCTGGTTACCCTGCCGCACACGCCCAAGCTCCTGAGGCCCTGTTGCTCAGCGAGGGGCTGGGTGGGCCGCCCCAGCTCCAGCAAGGGGCCAGAAGCACAGGCATGGCTCAAGAGTGTCACTAGGATTTGTCCCGCCTCAAAAGTTCCGCTTCCTGAGTGGGTTTCCCCATTGGGCAACTGTAGCCATGGAAAACGTGACATTCTTGGTGACTTAGTATCAAATCCCACTTGAAGAATTTAAAAATGACTCCATGTCACACTGAGCAAGTGAGTGATATTTATAATGTTGTCCCCAGCGCCGTATCGCTATCTCCCAGTGTCACCAAAAGGCCCCCTCATATATTGCAGCCTTCATTCATGTTTATCGCTCCCAATGCTGTGCTTGAAGTCTTCTCCCTGCCCTTCTACTACAAAATTAACCCTTTTTTCGGGGTCAGGATCTAAAAGTCAAACCCTAGGGAGAAAATACCGTTGAATGAGATTTACCCTGGAACATGACCCAACGTGTCTAATAAACGCAAACTTCCTGTCTGGGGCGTGCAGACCTCTGCCCTCGTGTGCTCTGTGATGTGCAGGCTATTCCTAAACCCTATTACGCAAAGTAAGAGGGACAGATTTTCGGTAGACTAAAAGGAGAAAGGGTTGGAATCCCTCTGAATTCAGTCCTCAATTCCGACGACTCCCCTGCATATTCAGGAGGCGAAGTTCCCGCGTGTCTGGGCAAACGCACCGTTTCTCTGACCTGGGCCTGCCGAGGGCCCACCCGCTGGCCAGGTTCTCCACTGTCAGGCAAGAGGGGTGGAGGGAGACAGATGCCCTTCTAACCTCGGGCCACTGGAGGGAAGTCTTTGAGGTGCCACAAATCCAAGGCAATCGCTTAATCGCAGACGCTGGTGCTGCCCTGAGTTTAAAAAGGAGATTACCTACCGAGCCAAAGCATGAACAACGCCGATGGCCCTGGCCCCCAGAAGACGGGTGCTATTTTCATGATGGGCACAAAGCAGAGGCTCCCGGGTGTGGGCCGCAGAGTCCAAGGGATAGGAGTTACTGGGTCTTGAAGTTCACGTGGATGAGCCACCTTCCCACAGACAGAGCAGGTAGGGCAGCTCAGATGGACACAGACCACTGTCTTCAGAGTCATGGAGAAGCTGCCGGAAGAGTGAACCACACACTCGTTCCGTACCACTGTGAAGCCCATGGTGTCCTCCACCAACACCTAGTCAGCATACAGTCACTAGGATGTAGGCTGTGCCGGAACGAGGTCTGCACCTTCCGAGTCTAGAAAGCTCTAGACTTTACGATACTGCAGCAGAGCAAGCTCGTGCCAGGCCTCTGTCGCCCTCCTCCCCTACGAAGCCAAGGCCGCTGTGCTTGCGAGCCCGTGTTCCAGCCGAGAGCTCCACAATCAGGATGGCGGGAGATGGACATCTCAGTCTCTGGGCTGCCCACACACCACCCTCCATGATCTCCTGTCAGAGACTCCAGGGAAGGTGGGCGGAGCCCCTCTTGGTCCGGAGCCCCTCTTGGTCCAGATGGGGCCCCCGTGCTCAGAAAAGCAGCTCCAGGGGGCTGCCTGGCTTTCTTCCACCCCGGGAGCCCCAGCCTGAGGTCCCAGCTTCTTGTTTCGAGTCTGCTCTTCCTGCTCTTGGTCCCGACCAAGTCCTCGTACTGCTTGGGCCCAGGGTGGACTCTGGCACTCCCTGTCAGTGGGTCACAGCTGCCCCGATGAAATCCCACCCTGGCCTAGGCCGCTGTCTGGGCCGCCTCTCCCAGCAGCCCCTTCCCGAGTCCCCAGACGGGACTTACTTCTGCAGGCTGACCAGGAATTCAGTCATGAAGTGAATTTTGGAGGACAATGGCAAGCGGCAACTTTTCTGAAAATTCTGCTTTCGCAAATTGTATTGGATAATCATCTCTCCTTTACTGCTCCCTTGGCTACTGAATTTCAGTGACAAAGTTAGCAAAAAGTCCTCAAAGAATCCCACATGCAATTTGGATTTGATGTGAAGAGGCCTTCAATGGACAAAGCAGAGCTGAATTCAAGAAGGATTGTGTCACCCTGAGCGAAAGGCAGTGGCCTCCCTGGGTGCAGGGAAAGAGCGCAGGTGCGAATCGGGAGACCTACTTTCTGTCTGGGCCCACTGCACCTTGTGTGGTCTTGCAAGAGTCAACTCACCTCTCTGGGCTAGAGGGAGGGGGTTGGGAGTTGGCTTCTGGTCAGCAGGACTTGTCCAGTATTCTTTGTGGTTCTGGGACTGGACGAGCAAACACGCATAGTCATGTGTTGAGTCCTAGGGCACTGCTCTCCGGGACCTCAGGGGGCAGGGGTGTGGCCTTAAGCAACACCCAATCTGCCAGTGAGAAAGTGAGAAAACAGTTCTCTCAATGTCTTTTGTTCTGCTCGATGAGAGCGGGTCTCAGTTCTATCCCCCAGTCTCGGACCCCCCAGCCTTGCCTGTCGACCTCCCCCCGGGTCCAGGCAGAGAAGAGTCTGGGGTCCAGATGTCCAGGCACAAGGGACAATCCAGGGCCGCATGTAGATGGCTGTCTTCTGCTTTTTTGTGCATGATATCAAATTTCTGTTTACTGTAGGAAATGGAAAAATGTGCTTCTTTTAAATTTAATGTATTTTAGTAAACAAGGTGGTTTATAGAAAAAAGTTAATATTGATATTGCAAGTGGTAATAGGTGTTGCCAAAAATAAGACATGTGTGTGCACACTCGGATGTATGTAAAGTTTGGAGATTTTTTTATTAATTGATTTAGGGGCTACTTATTTACTTATGGCCCAAGGACACACATCACACTGCCTCTGAACTGCAGGGTTTCCGAAGGTGCTCTGAATTTATGGCCCAATCCATGTAGTTGCAGGACCCGGCCACCAGAGGGGGCGTCTCCCTTTGCGTCTGAGAAGGTAGCCTTGCCCATGGCTCTGAGCATGTTCCACGGTCCTATGAGTGGCACCACCATTTTCTGCACTTCATCAAAACCTTTATAGGTTCCACAGATGCTCCCTTCCATTCAGGTCTCGACCCAAACATCCTCTGAAACTCCTCTGTGACCCGCTGTATCTTCCTCACTACCCCTAAACGTGGGTCCGGTGTGTGATGCAGCTGTAGTGTGCCAGCCCCCTAGGCCCCGCCCGGGGAAGACAAGCTCCTTCAGGGCCAGGGCTTGCCGGGGGCACTGTATAAACGTCATGCAGTGGCTGGGTGAGAGGCTCTTCAGTAAAAACTCAGTTGCAAGCACACGCCATGTGCAAGTTTAGGCCAGCCCAAACGCACTCCTAACCTCAGGCTTCCTGCTTGCCAGCCAGCGGGCTGGGACAAGTTACCTGGGCCCTCCCGCACTCTCCTGTAAGCAATAGTGATCACGGTCACTGTCTCTCCAGGTGGGTCCTACCTGGTGGACAAGGACAGACACAGGCCCTGTGAACCAGTCTATCTGACGTGACAGTTTCCATGAAAAATGGTTCTCCACTCTCCCTCCTTGTTTTCGAAACTGCCTAGTGGTGGACAGACACAACAGTTATCTTGCAGATGCTCACCCAATGCTGTCCCCCGTCCCTCGCATCCCTCCGTTCTCCTGTTTGCGAACCTGGGCTTCTCCTGGCGCTCAAGCCTGTCTCAGAGCCCTTCCCATGACGGTCCCACAAAGTCAGCTCCCGAGGAACGCTTACTCACTCCTCAGGGCTGGGCTTGAAGGCCACTTCCTCAGGGAAGCCTTCCTCCATCACAGACCCACTGGCTAGCTGCCCCCTGCAGGCTCCCTGCTCAAATGTGTCTTTACTTACTCAGCATCTAGCCTTCCTGTTATTTGTTGACTCTGGTAGGCAGAGCAGCTCTTCGCCACAGTCAGTCTCCACAGCAGCAAGGTGGCTGTGTCAGCACAGTGCACCGTTTGCTCTGCCCCAGAATATGCCAGGCCCGGCTAGAGCCTGCCTCTGTGCCCTGGGCATTTCCATGCCAACCAGCTGGGCCCTGGCGAGGGGCACCTGCTTCCTTAAACAGTCCCCCATCCACGAGAGGTGTGCCTCCACTAAGCCAGGAAACTTGTTTTCAAGTGATGTCCCATGAACGCACAGAGCTGGGTCTTTGCTGTTTAGAAATTCAGTCTCAAGGAAAGGCTGTGGGAAGGGGTCCGCGCATCCCCAGATCCGGGGTGGGAGCCAACAGAGTGCACCGACAGCCCGACCCCTGCTCTCGCTGCTGGGCCAGGACCTCTCTCTGGCCTCTCTGTCACAGCCCCGCTCTGGGTCTTCCTCCTTCTCAGGGTCTACTGGCCATGAAAGCTTTGGAGGTAATTGCTAGCTTCTCCACATTTTTCTTCTCCGTGGCTCAAGATGGTGGCGTTTCAGAATCATCTGCAGTGTTCTCTGGCCAAAGTGGCGCCTCCGCAAAGTCTCTACTCAGTCGTGAGCCAGAGCCCCCTGCCTGCAGCGTCCTCCTGGCAGGACATGCCCACTCTGCCTTCAGAAGCTTGGCATTTGTGTGTGGGGGGGTGTTTTCAGCTTTTTCTTTTCTTTGCTAAAAATGTTCTGTCTGTACAGGTAAATGTGTTTGAGCTGCAGTGGGTCTTTTGGTGCACCTTCTTTTGAAAATCTATTTAATTTTAATCATCACCAGGCTTGGCTTAGTCAGCCAGGGCCACTGTAACAAGGTGCCACAGAGTGGGCAGCTTGTCCATGACAGATGTCATTTCTTACAGCTCTAAAGGCTGAAGCCTGAGGTCAGGGTCCAGCGCGACCATTTCTGGTGAGGCCTTCTTCTGGACCAGAGCCAGCCGACTTCTCTTTGTTCCCTCAAGGGGCAGAAAGAAGGTGTGAGCGCTTCCTGGGATCCCTTTCACAAAAGTACCAGTCCCAGCCGCGGGGCTCAACACCATGACCTGATCGCTCCCCACAGCCTCCTCACACCATCATATTTGTGCCATGATGTCCACACAGGAGTCTGGGGGCACAAGCACTCGGCCCATCGTCCCAAGGGAAGGCCCCTTCTGGAGAGAGTGGGCGGACTGCAGGTGAAGGGCGGTGTGGGAGTGGCCTCCCTACCCGTCGAGGCTTCTCCTGCGTGCCGGCCCTCCCCAGCGGACAAGCGGCTGGGCTGGCCTGCGGGCGGGGGTGCGACTGGGCCGAGGGGCTGCCGTCTCCCCCCGCCTCCCTGGGGTCTACCCTGAGCCCCCCTCTGCCTTGAGGATTCCAGGAGCAAGCGGGAGAGGCCTGCCAAGCGCCGAGAGCAGCAGCCACATGGCCCGGCTCCACATGGCCCCCCAGCCCCAGAACCTCCCTCGTGCCACACCCTCCCCCGCCCCTCGGTCCGCCCTAGGGCCTCTCCTTGGTCTCTGACCCTTGAACAGAGCATCTGCTGGCCGCTCGGCGGGATTCTTGACACCACCTCCCTTCTGAAACCGTCTCTGCTCCTGGGCTTCCCCTTCAGGCCTGGGGCCCACGCCACTGTGTCCTCCCTGGTCTGCATCTCCAACCCAACCCCCAACATGCTGCTTCTGGGGAAGTCGTTGCTCACGCAGAGCGGTGGCTCTTGGCTTGGCCTAGGATGGGACTCCTCTGTGGGGACCCAGATCCTTCGAGAAGTGTGGTGATGTTAGCTGATGTTTACTGTACCCGTACTCTGTGCTGGGCACAAGCTAAGAAGGTGACAGGGGCGTTTTCCCGTCATCCTGAAGTAACTCTTGCTATCTCACTTGTGAGGTGAGTAGCCAGCACCCTGGGGCGGCGCCTGGTAGAGCCTGGAGACACATGCAGCAGTCTGACACCAGTGCTTCCAGAACTCTCAAGGCGGCCTGCCGCATCCTGGAAGCTGAGCCCCTGTGTGGCCTCTGGCAGGTGCTCACACCCATGTGTCCACGGATCTGCTCTGAGATCACTAAGCAATCGCGTGATGGAATGTTTCTTGCTGAGGACCGGGTGTGGGGCTGGCGTGGACGAAGCAGAGAGCTGGTCCCCGTCTTCCGCCAGTGTTGGGGGCCATCGAGTCCTGGGGCCCGCCTCTGCCCAGGTCTCGAGTCGCCCTGCCTGGACTGGGGCAGTCCTGACACTCCTTCCAGGCCAGCCTCTCACCCTACTGTTCCCACAGCTGAGCGGGATTCTCACAGGATGCTGGTTTGTCTGCCTTTCCTGCCCGAAGCCTCTGCGGGCTCCTGCCTGCCTTCGGGTGAAGTCTGAAATCCAAGGCCTAGAGCGCAAGGGTCACTGATGCGGGCCCCACGCACGCCTCTGATCCGGCTTTGGCCTTGGTGAACGTGGCATTTCCAAACACCCACGCTCCCCTTCGCCGTGTGGTGTGGCGTCGTAGCCCCTTCCGCTGGGAGGCTCCTGTCCATCCTGCACTTGACAGACCCCCTCCGTCCTGCTGGTCAACCCTTCCCTTGGTCCACCGCAAGTGTCTATACTGACACCCATGGTGGCACTGGATGGCTGTGACGTGCCGTTGTGACTCTGATGGTGATGAGAGTGTGGACTACATGGGAGAATGTCTCCCCTTGCAGGAGATGAGCACCAAGGAGTCCAGAGGAGACAGGCACTGAGCTGGCGAGCCCAGCACCACAGCTCCCAGACTGCATTCGGAGCTGCCCCAGAGTGCTGCAGCAAGCTCTCAGGAGGGTCGCAGGGCGCTGCACACCTCTGAGAGGCACACAGCAGCACCTCCAGGCGGCCACCCAGTGAGCCTCCCTGAAGGTGCCGCCTGGCCTGGCTCTGGGTCTCTTCAACACCTGGAAAGGAAGTGACCATTCTTGAGCCATTTACTCAGGGCAGGCTTCTTAGAGGAGACTTTTGATGTGGCTGTTTCATGACCTTGAAACAGAAGAAAAGCACAGGGCCAGAAAGAGTAATGATCGGAGACATGTGTCAAAATGAAGACGAGATGACAGCGTGGCTTGTGGAGAGGCTGGCGGGGGACACCAGGGCCTGCTGCTGGGAGTGGCCACATGGCCAAGCACTGGGGACTGGGTGTGTCTACACCACGGGGCATGTCAGCAACAGTGTGGAGTGAGGACCGAGCACAGAGACCTAACAGCAGATGCACCTCAACTTACCATGGGGTTACATCCTGATAAACCCATCATTAAGTTGGAAACATCATTAAGTCGAAAACGCATGGCTACCCCCAAGTGCCGATCATCATGACCTTGCCCAGGCTAACCGACTGTGTTCAGACACTTGGCCCGGAACATTAACCTACAACTGGACAAAGTTTCCTCTAACAGAAAGCTTATTTTATATTGCAGCAATGAATGACTCATGTGAGTGAATCTTACTGGTATCACTGGCCAAGGAAAAGATCAGAATTCAAAGTATGGTTTCTCCTGAATGTGTACACCTTCTCAACCCCATCGTCGTAGCTCAGACCAGCAGAAGTCAGGGACTGTTTCATTTAATAACAGAACTGTCAGGCGTTTATTTTGGCCTGAGGCCCTGAGGATGCCATTTACCATAAAAGTTGGGGAGCATCTAGTCAAGAAAAAAGTCATTGGCTCTGACTTGCCTGAGTCTGGGGTTGTTCTGGATTGCCTCAAAGCACAATGTGAAACACAGAGGTTGGCTCATAGTCTCATCGGAGGTTCCTTGTGGACAGAAGTTCCTCCTGCCTTCCGGGGCAGCTCCAATTGCCGAGCATCGTGGGCGCTGTCCGGGCTGAGGGGCCAGACTCCTGAAACTGTCCTCATCACCCACTATGGCAGGTTCTGCGGCATTTCCACGAGCAGACCGGTGGTGTCCCGCAGAACATGTGTGCAACCATGAAGGAAATCAGCTTGCTCCTTTCTTTTTCTTTTTTCTTAACATTTTTTATTTTAAAGATACAGGGTACAATTCAGGGTTACGTATACAAATGGTATTGCACAGGTAAAGTGTGGGCCTCACTTTGGCCCCCATGTCACCTGGTTTGAGATCAGGTACGCTTATTGATGAAGTGTGCCCCCCCTTCCCTCCCAAGGCAGCTTCCCACTACTGCCAATCCCGTTGTTTTTTTTTTTAACTTTTAAATTTTCTATTTTAAAATTGTGGTGTACGATTCAGGGTTAGGTATGCAAATATGCATTGTGCAGGTGCGCTTGTCAATGAGGTGTGCTCCCCCTTTCCCAAAACCAAGCAGGAAAGTGTGATAACACTCTCAGCTGCCTCTTTCTATTCCGGGGAAATGTCAAAGAGGAAATAATAAATCGGCCAGAAGAGGGCAGAGCTGCTAGCTTTTCTTATAAAATCAGGGAGGCATTGGCGTTTGTGGGGAAATGATTCTTGGAGGGTATGAACTCTGTGGTGAACGGACAAGTGCGTTCTTTGATAAAGGGGCAAATGCAAATTATTGACTTTGGAGTCCAAAAATCGAGTTTCTAAGTACAGGCTGGGGAAGACAGCTTACAGACTGCCGGTGTGCTGAGCACCTGGGCACGTGAGACCACGGGTTTGGGCTGCTTCTTAACAAACCAATGGACGGTGAAAATGCACAACACCCATGTCAAGGAAGTAACGGTCCCCAGCGCTTGGGGCTGGAGGTCTGAATCCATGCTGGGAGTCACATCTAAAAGAGACAGGGGCCGGGCTCCGTGGCTCAGCCTATCAGCCCAGCACTTTGGGAAGCCGAGACGAGGGGATTGCCTGAGCCTGCAGGTTTGAGACCCGCCCAGGCAACTCAGCGAGACCTTGTCTCTACAATAAACCAAAAATTAGCCGGGCGTGGGAGCACACGCCTGTAGCTCTGGCTGCTCGGGAGGCTGAGGCGGAAGGATCACCAGACTGAGGCTCAACTCCAACTCAAAAATAATAAAAATAATAAAATGAATAAAAGAGGGTCATCTGGAGGTAGAGAGTGCAGTGACTGGGATGGTGCAATGTCCAGAATCACAGCATCTACAGAAGCAGAGAGAGGGAGAAGACGCAGCTGGCCAGCCAGCCAGGGCCAGGAGCACTCTCGGCCCCAGAGCCGCAAAGCAGGGTTGACGTGACGTTTGTCTGTTTGTTTCCTAAGGGCCGAGCAGAACCAGCAGGCCGAAGGGACTCAAGGCAGACAGATTTGGTGTAGGGCCACTCTGCGTGGGAAAGCCAACACGGCGCTGGGGGCATGGGGCACGGCGGCCAGGACCTCATGTGAGATCGGTGCCGCCAAAGCGCTGCCGCCAACGAGGGGTGTGAGGCGAGGGACGCCACCCACTGGCTCTCCCTCACCTCCCCCTCGCCCTCGCCTCCCTGGGGCCCGAGGAATGGCCCAGGGCCCGGCAGAACCTGTGTGGAAAACGCTGAGTCGGGCACACATGCCAGCCCCATCACTCATTGCCGTGTGGTCGTGGGCAGGTGACCTCTCTAAGCCTTCTGTGAGATGGAAACTGTAATTTATATGACTGGGTGCAATCACGTTTGCAAAGGACCTGACCAGGTCGGCCCTGCGTGACCTCCACCCTCGCCAGCGCCACTGGGTGAGGGACTCTGATGGCCCGGCCAAGCCCCTCTCCACTAGCTGGCCAGAAGGGGGAAGGGGCCGAGGGCAGGCGAGGACAAAGGTGCTCTCTCCAGGATGTGCTGCCCGGCCTGTGGTTCCTGCAGTCTTGGGCTGGCCTGCAGGCCTCTCGGAGATTTCCTCCGCCATCGTGTACTTGAGTTGTAACAAGTTGCAGGTTGGAAGCTTCAAAAGCAGCCGGAGAGGAGGAGTCGGCGCACTGGCAGGAGTCGGGGGGTGTCCTGGGGCTGGAGGCTTGGGAGAGGAAGCGTGGGTAGGGGGCACAGGCTCAAGGCCGGGCTTCCGCCCCTGCAGCACAGGCTCAGCCCCGAGGGAGCACCGGCAGCCGGCCCAGCCCTTCAGAGTTGGCCTGAGCTGGCCCGAGACTCCCGACCCTCAGGCCTGGCTGGGACCCACCAGGGACGGGGGCTCTCTGTAGCCGCAGCAGCTCCCAAAGGCAGGGGCTGACGCAAAGGCTCACCGGGGACAGGCCTCCAGCCGCGGGGGCCCTGACCCTCACTGAAGGGGACCCAGGTGGTGCCCGCAGCAGCACCACATGGTGACTGAGGGTGTCATCGAAACCTTGGCCGCAGCTTCTCTGCGCCACAGTGAGCGTCCTGAGGACAAAGGGCGGGTGAGATCTGGGCTTGACCACCGCCATCCCCTCAACCAGCTCCAGGCCAGAGCGTGGCTCTTGGAAAGGCCCACCGGGGACGGGTGCCCAGCTGACAGACGGCCACCTGTGGTGTTCGTTCTCTGCAGAACATGTGGCGCCTATAGCGGTGGTCCCCAGCCTGTTTGGCATCAGGGACGGGCAGCGTAGAAGACAATTTTTCCATGACTCGGGGCCTGGGGGGATGGTTTCGGAATGATTCAAGCACATAACATTTGTTGTGCACTTTATTTCTATTGTTACTGCACTGTAACATGCAATGAAATAATTATGCACCTCAGCATAAAATAAGAGGTGCGGATGGAAGTGGTGCATCAAATAATGGGCAGGCCACGTGTGTACTAAAATAAGTGTCGGGTTCTGACCTAAGGCCTGCCCCCAGATGCAGCTGGGCAGTTGAGGTACCTCGACTCGCTCGCCACTCCCTGACAGGGTCTGGGTATGAGTCTGCAAGCAGTTGGTCTGTCGTGGTCTCTGCAGTCGAACCTCACTGCTCGTGTTAATCAGTCTGTACCTGCAGCCACTTCCCAGCACTAGCATCCCCGCCTCAGCTCCACCTCAGCTCACCAGGCATTCGATTCTCATAAGGAGGGCTCAACCTAGAGCCCGCCCATGCACAGTTCACAACAGGGTTCGCACGCCCATGAGAACCTAATGCGGCCACTGATCTGACAGGAAGCCGAGCTCGGTGGTCGTGCGAGCCACGGGGAGCAGCCGTAAATACCGATGACACTCTGCCCGCTGCTCACCTCTGGCTGTGAGGCCCAGTTCCTAACAGGCCATGGACCGGTACCAGTCCACAGCCTGTGGGTTGGGACAGGCCTCAAGAGGAAACGGAGTATCAGAGGGGGGACTGATCTGCCCATCAGAGCAAGAGACAGGCTGCTGCAGCAGGGCCTGTGGGCTGCAGGCCGTGATGCCTGTGAGGGTGTGGCAGCTCAGCCAACCGAGCTGGTGGGAAGTCAGGTCTGGGCTGGGGTCGCCCCTTCCTGGGCCTCTCACCACAACCTGCATCCTCCCGCCAGCTTGTCAGGAAGCCGGCCTCTGCCTGCATCCTGCCCTCCTCAATCCACCTCCTCTGCGTCCCGGCGAGGGATTCTGGCCCAAGCCTGGCCCAGGGACGGGCTGCGAGTGCAGGGAGACACGCAGCTTGCTGGAACCGCTCCCGCTTTACACCCACGGTGCTGTGGGCAGGCATCGCAACTTGGGGAGCCTCGAGAGAGCAGGAGGGGAAGTTGGGAAGACGTCGGTCAGAGGGACGTTTGGGACATCAAGGCCAAGAGCACAGGGCACAGGGCACAGGAAGTGTTAGAACCTCACCATTTTGCATCCGCTAATAGAGGAAGACGCCAGGGCCGTGACCATCCGCAGACCCCAGCCTTCACCCCTGCAAGCCCGTTGACCGTGGGGCACCTTCCGATACCTCTTTTGGACTCAGTCTGCTAGTCTGCTCAATGAGTAACAGCACTTCCCTGAGTGGGTTCTTCTAAGGATTCAGTCAAGCTCCGTCTGTAAAGGACTTGGCAGGTGCTGGAAGGAATCTCAGCTCCTGCTCTTTTCGTGCTTCCCGGGGACACGGAGACGTTCTGAGAGCCTGCTCGGGCCTCTCTTCTCCACCACGTCTTGGAGAGGAGGGGGAGGAAGGAGCGGGAGCGGTGACAGCCCTGTGTTTAGGGAGAGCAGAAATGCCCCGAGAGCTCCGGATTGAGCTGCGGCACGGGAATAATTAGGGCTGCTATTTTGGCGCAGTTGTCTAATAGCGCTAATCTGGCGACAGCCTGATATTATAACATCGTCTCCCACACAGAGGTGGCTCGAGCTCTCGGTTCCCCAGATTCCGTTTGCGTTTTTCCGTGGGCTTGAGCTGGTGACTCACAGCTGGGAGAAGCCTCCAGGAAAGGCCCCCCTCCACGATGGTGAGCAGGCGTGGGGACACTCACTCCTGGCAAGGCCGTCCTGTGCTGCGGCGAACTCGGAACCTGCACAGCCTCCCCGAAAGTGCCATCTGACCTGGCTCTGGGCCTCTCCAGCACCTGGCATGGAAGCGGCCATTCTTGAACCATTGACTCGGGGCAGACTTCTTAGTAGAGACTTGTGATGTGGTCGTTTCCTGACCTTGAGGCAGAAGAAAAGCACTGGGCCAGAAAGAGTAACGGCACGAATATCCACCACTCGGAGACTTGTGTCGCAACGAAGACTGGGTGACGGCGTGGCTTGTGGAGGAGGCTGGCGGGGATCACCAGGGCTGCTGCCACTGGGGGTGACCCACGTGGCCTAGCGCTGGGGACCGGGTGTGTCCGCACTGTGGGGCGTGTCAGTGACAGTGTCCGGTGAGGACCGAGCACGGAGGCCACAGAGTGGGGAGGGGAGATTTCTTCGGATGGCGGAATTCCATCTCATCAACGAAGAAACAAGTGTTAGAACCTCACCATTTTGCACCCGCTAATAGAGGAAGACGCCAGGGCTGTGACCATCCGCGGCGACGGACATCACAGAGGAACATCCGCCAAAGGCTGCCCGTCTCCAGAAGTAGCATCACTGCCGGCAGGGCATCTGCCGTCCTCTTGATCCACCTACCCGTTCCCAGGATGTGGAAGGAAGAGAAGAACCTGTGTGTCAGCACTGCAGGCACAGTTAGAAGAATCCGGGCTGTGCTGCACTCGACGCTCAGCTGCTGGGGTGAGGAGGGGGAACCCATAGACAAAAAGAACCCTGAACGTGGCCGCAAGGCAGGGGCTAGGTGTGCACCTGGGTCCCCTGCAGAGCACAGGCATATGCTCAGATGCTGATAACAGAGAAAATCCGAACCTGGACCTGAATTTAGGATGAAATCAAGAAATGATGACTACTATGTTAGGTGCATTCTTGGCGTTGTGGTTTTAAGAGAATCTTTTTAAAAACAAATATTTTCTTTTGCACACACTCAGTGAAACAGCTGTAGGAGAAACAATGCGATGTTTCGGATTTGCTTCCAAATAATCTGGGTCTGATGGGATTGGCCTCGTGGAAGCTGAGTGGTGGGGACTGGAAGCCCAGTGTCCCGTCTTCCCCATCTGGTTACTGCCCGAGCCCAACCCTGCTAAGCTTCTGAGATCAGGTGAGACGGGGCGTGTAGGGGGCTGTGGCTGCAGGGCTGCTGGGAGTGTGGGATGGGTCACAGGGAGAAGGCTGGGGCAGGCGAGGTGCACACAACTGGGACCGCTTCCTCTCAGAATACACCTGGCAAGCCCTGGCTTATCCAGTCGCCACAAGTGGGAGGTGGGGTACCCCTGGTATCTTGCAGGCAGAGGCCAGGGACGATGCGAACATCCTGCGATGCCCGGGACAGAGTCCACAACAAAGGATCTCCTGACTCCAGATATCAAGGCTGAGGAGTTCTGGGCTGCCGTTGTGGGGATGGGGGATGCAGGACACCCGCACTTGCCTGTGGGAAGTATGGACTGAGCCTCCGTGCTGCGGAGTGGGGAGGACGTGTTTGGTTGAATTAAGTGCACGTGCAGCCTGTGATCCATCGATTCCACCCTCAGCGTGACCCCCAAAATCGGCCGCCAGCGCTGAAGGGAGACAGAAGTCAGAAGACAGCGGCTGTTTGTGGGCAGTGGGGAGTTGGAGACAGCCTGACCTATGCAGAAAGCTGGAAGAATCAGGATCAGACCCGAGAGGCCAGTCGCGTCAGGCTCTGGCCTCCAGGTCCTGCTTTCCTGGGGTAGGACTAGGATTTCCGCTGGGATTTAGGCAACGAGCGGTAGGTGTCACCGTGGAGCACTTGGCAGTGGTGAGAGGCAGCAGACTGTGTGTGCGCGGAGCAAAGCAGAACGTCACGAAAGCCACGCTGAGTGGAAAACTGAGAGAGAATCACACACATGATATTGTGCCATTTATTTAAACTAGAGCATACATGCCAAAAACAATGTCCATTTTAAGACGCACATATAAACAAAAAGAAACATTTTAAACACATCTGAATGGTTACCCAAAGGGTGGAGGGGAGAGGAAAAGATGAATGAATGAACCAAGAGCTAGCCCTCGGGTGGACCAACAATGGCTGTGCACCACAAACTGAAGAGTATGGTTAACTCAGATTCTGCATTGTAATAAAACAAAATCGCGTAGGGTGCACAGCCCAAGAGAGACGCCGGCATGCAGTAGGTGCTAAATGAATGGTGGCGATAACCAAAATAGGATATTAGAGCTAGCTTAACTATCACTACTAGGATAAGGTGGTGAGTTACTGTGAGTACTTCATTTTCTCATCTCCTTTTTCCTGCCCCAGCCCGAGAGAGAGAGTCCACCGTTGAGTGTCTAAGGACCCACAGAGGGAGGATATAGAGAGCCCGCCCAAGGGTGTAGCTTGGTAGGAGTCCTTGGAGGAGGACAGGGAGAGCCGGCAACCCGTGGGGACAGTCCTCACATCCGCGGCGGAATGAGTCGTGGATCCCTAGAGCCGCAGAGACCAGAGTGCCTGGCAGGGTCCGAAAAGGGCGGCAGAGGTGAGACCCGGAGGCCGCTGGCCACGAGGGTCGAGGTCCCACCCCTGAGAAGAGCCTGGCACCCACACAGAGCCGGACTATGGATTCCAGCCACCTGGCAGGCTCTGCCGTCCCCTCCCCCTGGATTCCCGAGAAGCCCTGAGGAGCGTAGAATCTCCCACCTTGGCTACAGAAAACAGACCGTGGCTCCTCAGCTCCCAGGAGATTCTGGCCAGAATCACCTGTGGGGGCGGAACTATTAGGCAGTTAGGTGAGGCAGACACGAGCAGGGGACGGAGGGAAAGGGGCGAGAACGGGAGACCAGCTGGCATTCGGTTATTCACTCATTTTAGACTTTTCTTTCATGATGAGCTGGGCTGAGTGCAAAAGCCACTTGGATTTTAAGAGCGTGTCGTTTTTTCTTATCCTGCCCTGAGGGATATGGTTTCCCCCCTTCCTCACCGTAATCTGATAGGGAGGCCGACATTATCCAGTAAGTCACTGCGAATGGTTCGCGAGCACAACCAATCACTGTAAACCACCAAGAACCCAGAGGTATGGGGAAGCTACGCGTCTCTAAAGAAACATCTGCAAACCTAGAGTAGGAACAATCGTGTTGGACTCTCTTGAAGCTCCTTAAAATCCCCAAAACGCAAACCCCTTTCCTTTAAGATATTGAGGCTTGGAGCCGGGCTTGGTGGCTCAGCCTGTAATCCCGCGCCTTTGGGAGGCTGAGGTGAGTGGATTGCCTGAGCCCGTGGGTTCGAGACCCTCCTGGGCAGCGAGACCTCATCTCTACAATAAATCAAAAAATCAGCCGGGCATGGTAGCACGTGCCTGTAATTCCGGCTACTCGGAAGGCTGAGGCGGAAGGATCGCCGGAGCCCAGCAGGTCGAGGCTGCAGTGGCCAGGAGCGGCCACTGCACTCCAGTCTGGGCGACAGAGTGAGACTCCAACTCAAAAAAAAAAAAAAAAGATATTGAGGCTTGGACTTATGTTTGTTCATCACGGACTTGGTCTTGTAAAGTAGAGCTCATTGCATGTAGGTGTAATAAGTCATAAACAGATGGACGATACATAGCCCCGAAATCGTTTAAAGACACGTATAACTTGAACAAGGTAGAATTAACAATGTCTGAACATTAGTTCATGTCAAAGGTCACATGAAGGATTTGTGATCTACCCACAAAGAGGGAAATCAGACCCAAGAGAGGGGCCTAGCGACTGAGAACGGAGACTAGGACAAATAAAGTTGTCAAAGCCAAAGAAACAAACGGGGCTCTTTCACTCTCCAAGCAGCCCACTCCTCTGGTCTCTTGGGAGTGTTCCAGCCTACTTTGACAACTCTGCTCTGCTTTACCTGCTTGCCCTAAAGCTGTGCCTTGCCGTTCTGAGTCTGGCGTCGTGTCCACCTCTTCGGTCGTGAATAACCAGCAAACCCCAAACCAGCACTCCCCCTGACACCGCCGCCCAGGCAAGTGGGGGCTCAAGACCAGACCTAACTCGATTTAGAAAAACAAGGTGACGCTTCTCACGTCTGTGTTGTGGAGCAAAATCCATTCTCATTCACTTTTTTTTCCTTTGCACCCCACACAGCCATCAGCACAAGAGCTCACACATGCGGTGTTTCAGGAACCGTTTCGTCAGACCAGTGCAACAACTGCTTCCTCCTCTCCGGAATGTTGGGGTCTCACCTCCCACAGTACGCCCACTGCCCATTTGCCTCGTGGTGCCCTGGCATCCCGCCAGAAGGCTGGAATCTGGAGGCCTGCCATGAGTCGCTCAGAATCTGATCCTGACACCTCCAGCACTGGGCTTGGAGCCAGGCATCAGGATGTGCCAGGTGACCCCCACTCACATGCTCACAAGTCAGTCCAAATGTGTCGTGGGTCTTCCTCCAGTTTCTGGGGAACGAGAGTGTGTGACCTCAGGCAGAATTATCTGAGATAGCTCTGCAGCCATTCCAACTATGGTTGGCACCATGAGCAGAGACGGGAGATAAAGAGTTGGGATTGGCATGTAGAGAGGCTTTCAGGGAATGGCATGTCACAGTTCTTTGCACACAGTGAAACCTTTGCTTGTCGCTGGATGGAAACGTAGACTATTTCTCTGATTATGGAATCATTCAGAACCATAAATGCCAACCTCGTGGGGGTGCCTGACACAGGATTTGCCACGCCCTGCTAACATTACTAGCTGTGTGGTTGTGAGCAAGTCCCCAAACTGCTTCAGGTCTCGAGGTCAAAAGTGTTTCACAAAATAGTGCTTGCAAAACACCTGCTATGTGCCCAGCTCTCTAAGAACTTCACATGCATGTTGACGATGGTGATGGTGGTGGTAACCTTCTGCAGGGGTGGAAGTTGAAGTCTAGGGTTGAAACCCACATTCACAAGAGACCTGTCTGCATTCAAGATGGAGAATCCCTCCTTGTGTGAACCCCAAGTCCATGAACTGATCTTATAGGACACCAGCCAGCCTTGATCTTTCAGGGTACTGAAAATTGCTGCAGGCTTAATAGATGGCGGTCACCTGGAGCCGCTCATGCAGCTTAATTCAGTCTCTTCACCATTTTGTTACTAGAAATAGCTTGATCCAAGGAGGACTTTGCAGTTTACATGGTGTTTCCACACAGATTGTTTTGTGTCTGAAAGAGGGTGGGAGGGGTATGCGTGGGGGTGGATTTAAAATGGAAATTGATCCATGTTCAGTCTGTTGGGAACATTGTGATACATGCCTCCTTTTTTGCCTGATCAAAAACCCCCAAAGCCCTCAAACCTTGTTCTTTGACTGCTGAGAGCAAACTGAGTTATGCAGAGGCCAGTGACAGAGCCTGGCCTCAACTCTGTCGTTGGAGCCCTGAGACTACAAAGTCATCTTGAGGACCCATCAGCCCTGTCAGGGCCTGAGGTTCACTCTGGGCCCCGACCACGGGGTGCAGAGACCACACTATGCACGCCCACCCGCTTTCTCCTATAGCACCCATGCTTCTGCACATCCCAGTGCATACCAGCTCCAGGGGGAGGGCTCAGAGGCAGAGGGACAAGGCATGAGCCCATGGACTTGACGTTTTGCCCATGGCACAGCCTTGGCTGAGAAGGCGGGCCTGTGTGGGCTGGGAGGAAGCAAGCAGGACCCCTGGGGCTTCAGCCTCCTCACGCTACCTGGCGCCATGCCCCCTTCCTCGCCTGCATTTTGTCTGGGAAGCCACTCCTTCCCGACCAGACTCAGGAAGGAGTGGCCTTATCCTCAGCTCCAGTGATACACCCCAGTCGGTCTATGCCTACGGTTCTCAACACTGGCGTTACATTAGAACCCTCTGGGAGCTTTAAAAAAACTGGATATCTGGAACTCAATCCCTAGGGTCTAGAGTGTGTCACAGCCTTGACATTGCCTGGAAGTTTGTTTGAGAAACAGAAACAGACCCTCAGGCACCATTCCAGAACCTCACCAGAACCTTTGGGCCAGGAGAACAACAGGCCACCGCCAATCATGGTGTGACAGATTGTGTTTTCCAAAGGTGGTCACTACCACGGATCTGTCTCCCATGTGTTCCTCACTGGGGTTTTGACACTCTTCACCTCTCAGATCGCAGGGTCGATATTCCCTCCCCTCTGAACCTGGGTGATCTGGCGATTATGGTGGAAGTGGCATCAGGTAACTCCAAAGCTACTTCAAAGACGGCATGCAGCTTCTGTCTCTCTCTTGGGACCCTCGCTCTTAGAGCCCAGCTGCCATGCTGTGGGGAAGACCAGGCCTTGACGAAGAGGCTGTGCACCGGTACTGACAACCTCAGCTGAGCTCCCAGGGGATGCCAACTGCCAGACAAGGGAGCCCGGACGCCTCTGAAGTGGCAGCCAGTCGCCCCAACGGCCTGGGAGATGCTGAGAGAGAACCACCTTGCTGAGCCCCATCAACCCTGAAGTCTGTCCGAAATGATTATGACGTGCTGCTATTGCCTTGAGCTGCTAAGTTTTGGGGAATGAGCTGTACGTCAACAGATAACTGGAGCACACGGCCACCCTGCTCCCCATGCTGGATGGCAGCTTAAGAAGGATGCCTTTGGAATGACCCGGTTGGGGCCAAATAAACCCGAGGTAAATGCTGCGGGGCTGCCTCCGGGAAAACTGTCTCTATTCCTAAGAAAGACATAGAGGGGCTGGGCATGGTGGCTCGTGTCTGTAATCCCAGCACTTTGGGAAGCTGACCCGGCGTTCAAGTCCAGCCTGGGCAACGGAGCAAGACCTCATCTCAGAAGGAAAGAAAGAAGCAGGGAGAAGGGAAGGAAGGAGGGAGGGAAGAAAAAGAAAGAAAGAGAAAGAAGAACGTGGATCACGCAGGGAGCGGCCTCCTTCTCTTCCTGCTGGTGTGGCTGCGTCCTGGCAGGCTGCGTCGGAGGCGCGGTCGCCATCTTGCGCCCGACCTACGATGCGGCCGTGCCGCTCGGCCTCGCTCCCCGCACTCCCCTCTCCTCCTGCTGCCGCCTGCCATTTGCGCTCCGTTCTGCACACACAGAGCGCCTCCTCCAGTTTCTGACCGCTCAGCTGAACTCCAGTCTTCAGGTGCCTCTGGGAGGAGGCAGGATCTACCGCTTGAGCTGGGCTGGGTTTGGCTTGTAAAACCCGCAACATTCTGAGTTGGGGGTAGGTTCTGGGAACAGAGACTGGAGAGGGTGTCGTCCATCCCTCTCTCAGTACAGACATGAGCAGACTGAGGACTGCTGGCCACACACAGAGGGTGGTGCAGCACTGGATGTGAACTCAGGCCTCTGAAACAGCGGCAGAGGGCCGGCTGCCTGCAAACCCCAAGGGCCTCAGAGCAAGGGGATGGGGCATCTTGGCTTCACACACCAGAAAGTCGCGACAGGCCCGGGAGGGTGTGACCTGCCCAAGGTCACAGAGCAGAAGATCCTGGCACAGGGGACATGAGAACCCAGAGACCCCAGCTCTGCCAGCACCAAGGACCTGAGGCCTGGCCCCTGGGACACGTGGATCCTGGCAGGAACCTGCCCGGTTCCTGCCAGCTCATCTGTGTGCCGGGAACCCCTTGTGGGGTGCACAGCCCCTGGGGCCTGCTGGGGGCTCTGGCCTCACCCTCCATCCTGGGGAGGTGGCCACCAAGCCTCCTCTCTCCCAGACCACGTAGAGCAGCCACAGGGATCCCAGCCACGCTGAGCCCACGCTTGCGGCACTAGCCAGTTCTGCCCATCCCAACCTGGCTTTGCCCAAGTGCAAGCACACGTGGGGGAATCCACGCTTCACCCGCTTCTGCACCCACTCACCCGCAGGGTGACGCGTTCCAAAGGCGGATTAACTTCCCAGTGTCATATGGGCACACAGAGTGGTTCCCTGAGTGGAGGGTAGAGTCAAGACTCGGCAGAGCCCTGAATAGGCTCTTGGGCCCACTGGGCCGGCCATCCGAGCCAGACGGCCAGCCTGCTAGGAGCAGAGTCCAGGGGCCACTCTGCTCACTCAGGCGGAGTGCCATCTCCCCTGCCCTCCTCTGCCCTTCATTCGCTTAGGATGGCAAACTGTATGTCCTGGGTTGACGGGGACACAGTGCCAAGATATTGGGTCAAATATGTTTCTGGTTGGCTTTGTGAAGGTGTTTTTTGGATGAGACTAACATTTGCATGGGTGGACACCGAGAAAAGCAGATGCCCTCCATAATGTGGGTGGGCCTCATCTAATCCGTTGATGACCTCCCTTGAGCATGAAGGGTTTCTGCCAGAAGGCTAGCTTTGGGCTTGAAGTGCTGTTCTTCCCTGAGTCTCTGGCCTGCCTCCTTCCTTGTCAGATTTTGGTTGGACTGGTCAAACCTCCAGCTGTGTGAGCCAACTCGTTAAATAAATCTCTCTCTTTATACACATCTTTGGTTCTGTTTCTCAGAAAAGAGACCACTTGTATCCCAGCGAGAAGGGAGAGTCGCCCAAACACAAATGATGGCCCCCCCCCACGCACAGACCTCTGGGGATATCACTTGCCACCATCCCCCCCCCGGCTCTGGGAGCAGCCCTGATTGCACACTGTCCCTTGAAGGTCATCTGGTGCCGCTGGGCATGACCCACCTGTGGGGCCAGAAGGAAGCGCGAGCCAGCTTGGAACTGTGCCTTCGCGGTCACTGGTAGCCTCCAGTTATTTCATTCCGTGATTTATGGCCCTTTGGTTCATCAGTCACCTCTCCCATTTCTTAACAGTGAAAAAATAAAAGCCACCTAGGCATTATTTTTTGTAGTCCTTGAAGAAACAAAAGATCAGAAAGTATATTAAGGAAAGATCCTAATTTCTGGTTTCAGAGTTGTTTATACGTTTTTTGTTTTTTGGTTTTTTTTTGAGTTGGAGTCTCACTCTGTCGCCCAGACTGGAGTGCAGTGGCCGCTCCCGGCCACCGCAGCCTTGACCTGCTGGGCTCCGGCGATGCTTCCGCCTCAGCCTTCCGAGTAGCCGGAATTACAGGCGCGCACTACCACGCCCGGCTGATTTTTTTATTTATTGTAGAGATGAGGTCTCGCTGCCCAGGTGGGTCTCGAACCCGCGGGCTCAGGCAATTCACTCACCTCAGCCTCCCAAAGGCTGTTTATACGTTTTGATGTTTGATTAAAAATCTTTTGATCGAGAACAGGCTGCAGATAGGCCCCAGTTCTGGGGTTAATTTACAGACAGCAAGGAACCTGAAACAGTGGTGGGATTATGGACACCTTCAGCCCCCCACAGGAGGGGAGACAATGGTCCAGAGCGCTCCTAGCCAGGTGCCAACCTGCCCCCAGGACAAGAGTGCCTCCACTTAGCAGCTCAGTGTCCGGTGCAAAAGCCCATCCGAGTGACTTCACGGTCAACCATCAGCTTGTACTTAGGGGGGGATTCTATTTTTTTCCACGTACACAAAAGCATGCCAGGCACAGTGACAGGGAAGGAGTATTTTAGAAAGGGAAGTGCATCTTAGGGAGCTAATTACACTGACAGAAACTGGAGTAGTGCACATCAAAACAACTGCCCAGTTTGGGTCTGTCACCCGCTCTCCCAGCACTCCAGCCAGGCTCCCCTGCTCTGGGGGAGACCGCGTTTGCGGTGTTATCCATAAATGTAACCCAAGCGTCCAACGGCCACTGTGCCAGCGTGCTGGGAGCTCGGGCTTTGCAGCTGCTGCCAGTTTACAGGCAAGAGCTGAAAGTCACACACACGAGCAGTGGGGAGCTTCCTACGGGAGGCTGCATGGTGAGAGCTGTGCGTGTGGGTGGGGAGGGGCCTGGGAGTCGTGGAGGCCAAGCCCTCAGAGCTGGAGGGCTGCCCAAGGGTCCACGGCCAGTCAGAGGCTGGCCAGCGCTGACTTCTCTTGTCCTTCCCCCTCACGCTGTGAAAAAAATGGCATAACCCAGCCTCAAAACAACCTGCCTGCCATGGGCTGAGCTGTGCCCTTCCCTCAGCTTCTGTGTTGAAGCCTTCACAGCCGGTGCTTCAGAAAGTGTCTGTATCTGGAGAGAGGGCCCTTGGCGAGGTGATTAAGTTAAAATTAAACTGATTATTAGGATGGGCACCATCCAGCCTGACTCGAGTCCTTATGAGGAGAGGGAATTCGATATACCGGGAGACACCAGTGGCACACGGACACACGGGACCATGTGAGGACACAGCAAGACGGCAACCATCTGCAAGCCAAGCAGAGAGGCCTCAGAAGAAACCAATCCTACCAACACCTTGATCTTGGACTTTGGCTTCCAGAACTGTGAGAAGGGCAATGTCTGTTGTTTCTGCCACCACCCTGCGGCAGTGTGTTACGTGGCCCAAACTGACCGGTACGCCACACTTCCGAAGGCCACACACACCAGCTGTGCAGTTGTTGCCCGACACGTCAGAGCCCACGCATTGCCTGCCATGGCTCTGTGCCCCCAGAACCGAGTGGCATCTTCAAGAGTGAAAGAGGAAGGCCGGCACAACAAACATGCACAGCCAAGAGAGCCCAGCATCGTTTTGCCACTCGAAACCACAAAATCGAAAATGCACAGGCTGAGCCGACACCTGGGAGAAGCTGTGGTGGCTTCCCTGCAACTTTCCTTCCACAGACTCACGGAAGGTCACTTTCCCGCCAGAAAAGCGAGTGTTGTGCTGCCTGGTCCTCCGGAGGTATCTGCTTCACCTACATATGTCTTATGCCCGGGAAGTGGAAACTTCCTACATTAGGATTAAACTGACAACCTCCAAGTGTTCACAGGTATCACCAGGAGAGCAGTTGAATCATTCGAAGTTGGCCATGATTAGCCTCAAAATGCATCGGGAGTCACCAAATCCAGCTGCAAATCACAGGTATCCTCTTGGAGAGCTGTCTTCTACTTAGGCAGCATAGACATCCGTCCACAGGATTAGATTTTAGAGCCTTGAGTAACCACAGGGCAGGAAACAGTACCTGGTCCTGTGAATGCAGATCAGTCAAATTCTAGAATTCTCACTGTCGGAATCAATTATTTGGGTTAAGGCATGAAAGGCCCCATTAAATATGTGACCAAAGGGCAATCCATAGTCGCACCTTCAGCCATTAACACCTCTTTGTGACTTCGCCCCTGTGGCCTCAGACCCATGCTTAGCTCTCTGGGCTCAGGACTGCGGAGCTCTGGCAGCAGGAAAGAGGAAAAGGTTGGAGCCTGTGCCGAGGAGGGGAGAGGGAAAGCACAGGCCGGCGTGTGCCTGGAGGGACACAGGGGACGGAAAAGAAGGGAGGATTTCAGAAGGAACACTGCCAGCTGGACATTTTGGAGCAAGCCAGACCTCCACCAGAGTCACCTTTTGGTCTGGTGGTGCAGACCAAAGCGTGGGGGCCAGGCCGGTAGCAAGAGCACCACCAGCTGCCTCTGGGTCAGGAGCTTGGCATCTCAGAGCTGGCTGGCCTGGGGCCATGAAGTTGGGAGTGCAGAAACAGTAGACATGGGAACACCAACACCAGCCTCTCAGGGCACGAGGAGAGCGGTGGCTTGGCCCTCACATGGGCGGAGCTTCACCCATGCTCCCTGACAATCAGCCTGCCTGCCAGCTCCCGACTGCCACACCTGCGGGGGCAGCTGGGAAACATCTGGAGAAGCAGGGAGAGGGCACGAGTCAAGTAACCACAGCGAGGCATGGGTAGCCCGGGCCTATCCGCCACAGGCTTGGGGCTCAGGGCTCACCCAGGGAGAACGGGAAGGACTGTCTGGCTGCCCACAGCCCAGGGAGACATGGCCGAGGTTCAGCAGGGCGAAGACGACATCTGGTCGTAGTCCTGGGCGCTTGAGCAAGGCTGGGTAGTTGCTGTTCATCTGCAGGGACGCCTCGCTGGAGATGTCGGAGGGGCTGCGGCCCCGGACCCAGGCGTCAGGGTGTAGGAACTGGCCTGAATAATCGGAGCAGTTGCTCAGCCTGAGGGCGGTAGAAGCCCAGGTGAGGCCGGTACATGTCCTCGGCAGTGTATCTCTTCATGAACAGGTACACGGACATCACCCCGGCACTCTGCGGCACAAGATGGCAGAGAGGAACTCACTGCAGGGCCTGCCTTGACTCCCCGGCTGGGATCCTCACAGGACATGACTCGGGGGCCAGAAGTGGGTGTGGGGCCGGGAGCAGGGCCCTGGGGACAGTCTGGATGGAGGAGACCCAGGAAGGCAAGGGAGTGGCACATGCTGGGAGGAAGATGGGAAGTGGCTGGGGTGGTCCAGCATGCCTGTCGAGTGCTTACCCCCTCCTGGCTTAGGGGCAGCGCCCAGCCCCACCCAGCCTGTGTCTCTTCAGCAGGACAGAGTTTACCTCAAGTTAAAAGGAAGGAGATGGCGCGAAGGCAAAGGACCATCCATACTTGTAACTGAAATAGGCCTCGGCGTCCTTGGTCCTGTTGAGCATCTCGTCGTTGATGCTGGAGATGTAGAGCACCAGGCCCACCACCAGAGAGAGGCCTAGGCCCGTGGGGAGAGAGGGCGCTCAGCACAGAGGCCTGGGGGCTTTGCCATGGAGGCACCCACGTCCCCTGGGTCCAGCCACAAAGCCGCAGGCCTTGGGCCACAGTGCATTCATCCTATAAAAGCCACCAGTGGAGGGCGGGAACTTTCCTCCTGGGGAGCCAGCTCAAACGAGCCCCTTCTAGACAGCAGGGAGTTGCAGGTAAGAAAGCTCCCTGTTCAACCAGTCTGGAGCCATAGGGCAAAGCCCAGTGGTTCCCACCCAGCTTGTCAAGGCCGAGCAGACATGCTGGAGCACGGTCCGGGACATGCCGATTCACTTGGCCTGGGACCCTGGCACTCTTCATAAACACTCTCCAGGTGACACTGATGTGGACCCGGTGTGAACCACTGGGCTGGCAAGTAGCGTTTTACTAAACCGAGAGGCCAAATGGGCCCCGTCTAAGAAGTAGTCAAGGCCTCTAATCCCTGTCTCTGGCAGCAGGTGGTACACGTCACTGTGGAGTCTGTCATGGTGGCTGGTGGTCTGCACTGGCAGCCTGAATACAACTGTGGCCTATCTTTAGGCAGGAGAGGCAAAGAGAATTTGTACGGATTCTGGCAAGCCCTAAGTCAGGAGCCCAGTGGGGACCACACTCCGACTACTATTGTGAAAATGGCTGCCTCAGGCATCAATCCCATCCATTAGTAACTGTAACTGAATCAGGACATCATTAATTACTCTGTCTTGAGCTGTTCAGGTTTAATTTCACTCACATTAGCTTATGAAACTGGGGCATCTCAAATGATAAGTGCTGAAGGAAAATAGCTGCAATTGAGACTTTTCTTGGTACTTGTGTTTGAATCCCTGCTGCCCACACGAACCCTCTCTATGCCATCATTAAAACTCTTCATGCGGCCCAGTCTCAAGCCTGGATTTCAGATCCTGTAGCCCACTGCTAAAAAACCTCAGGTGCCTCAAAGTTACTGCGTACTCTTGGTTGTTGTGACGTTTGCAGAAGGAAAGATAAAGAGCTTAGTCCTGGGTTTATAACTCTTGGCTAGATGGAAATATCAACATGGAAAGTTGGGCTGATGACACAGCAGGGACTCAATAAATAAATACATATTTGTTGGACTGATGGATGGAAGATGAATTAATAGATGGAAGAATGGATGGAAGATGGGTGGGTTGGTAGACTGAAAAGTGGATGGACAGACAGATGGAAGGAGGGAGAAAGAAAGGCCGGTTTTAGGGCACTAGGTACTCTGACTGCCACCTCACTTCCAAACTATGAAGTGTTGGCAAGAGGATCCTAAAGTGTCCTTAGGAGTCAGGTGGCAGACAGAATGCCTGGTGCCCTACAGTTATCTTTCCTCTTCCTTCCATCTATCCACCCATCCACCCATCCATTATTCAAACAATTAACACACTCATCCCCTCCCCAGATCCCCCTCCCTGACCAGCCAGTCCAGGGCACCTAAAACCCGTCCATCCATCTATCCATCCACCTGTCCATCCACCCTTCCATCCACCCATCATCCATTCATCCACCCACCAATCCATCTACCCATTCACCCACCTATCCAACCATCCACCCCCATCTACCCATCCATCCACTTGTCCATCCACCCATCCATCTATTCATTCACCCATCCATCCACCCTTCAATCCACCCATGCATCCACCTGTCCATCCACCCATCCATCTGTCCATCCATCCATCCACCCCTCCATCCATCCACCCATCCACCCATTCACCCATCCATCCATCCACCCATTCATCTATCCATCCATCCACCCATCTACCCATCCATTCATCCATCCATCTATCCATCCACCCATCCATCCACCCATCTATCTGTCCATCTGTCCATCCATCCTTCCATCCACCCATCCATCCACCCATCCACCCACCAATTCATCTACCCATCCACCCATCTGTCCATCCATTCACCCACCCATCCACCTCACTATCCTCCCATCCACCCCTCCACCCATCTACCCATCCATCCACTTGTCTATCCACCCATCCATCTATACACCCATCCGTCCATTCACCTTTCCATCCACCATCCATCCACCTGTCTATCCACCCATTCAACTGTCCATCCATCCATCCACCTTTCCATCCACCCACCCATCCACCCATTCATCCACCCACCCATCCATCCACCCATCTATCTATCTGTCCACCTGTCCATCCACCCTTCCATCCACCTATCCATCCACCCATCCACCCACCAATTCATCTACCCATCCACCCACCTGTCTATCCATTCACCCATCCATTCACCCCCCTATCCTCCCATCCACCCCTCCACCCATCTACCCATCCATCCACTTGTCTATCCACCCATCCATCTATACACCCATCCGTCCATTCACCTTTCCATCCACCATCCATCCACCTGTCTATCCACCCATTCATCTGTCCATCCATCCATCCACCCTTCCATCCACCCACCCATCCACCCATTCACCCATTCACCCATCCATCCACCCATTCATCCATCCATCCATCCATCCATCTACCCATCTACCCGTCTATCAACCTGTCCATCCACCCATCCATCTATTCATCCACCCATTCATCCTTCCATCCACCCATGCATCCACCTGCCCATCCACCCATCCATCTGTCCATCCATCCATCCACCCTTCCATCCACCCACCCAACCACCCATCCATTCACCCATTCATCCATCTATCCATCCACCCATCTACCCATCCATCCACCTGTCCATCCACCCATCTATCTGTCTGTCCACCTGTCCATTCACCCTTCCACCCACCCATCCACCCACCAATACATCCACCCATCTACCCACCTGTCCATCCATCCACCATCCATCCACCCTTCCATCCTCCCATCCACCCATCTACTCATCCATCCATTTGTTCAGTCACCCATCCATCTATCCATCCACCTGTCCACCCACTCATCCATCCACCCATCCAACCACCCATCTATCCACCCACCTGTCCATACATCCTTCCATCCACCCATTCATCCACCCATCCACCCACCCGTCCACCCACCCGTCCATCCATCACCCATCCATCCACCCCTCCATCTTCCCATCCTGCCACCCCTCCATCCTCCCTTCCACCCACCCACCTTCATCCATCCATCCATTATTCAAACCATTAACCCAACCATCCCCTCCCCAGATCCTCCTCCATGATCAACCAGTCCAGGGCACCTAAAATGCATGCCCCCGAGAGTCACTCCTTCAGTCTGCATCTTTATCTCTCAGAAAAAAAAAAGTCTCCACGAAAATGTACAGGTTATCTTGAAGGGGTGAAACAGCCCACCTTTATTTGCCAGTTCCCTCTCCTTCTCATTCTGCACACCCCTTATCAGAGATTTCATTCATGCCCATAGGTCTCTCTCCTACTTCCAGGGCTGACAGCTCCCAAATCTCTCTTTTTGGTCCAAGTTACTCCCATGAGTCCTTAGACCCTGACCTCTAGCAGCCTCCTGGACACCTTCTCGCAGATGTCAGAAGGACACCTTAAACTCAGTATTTCCCACACGAAACTCATGATCTGCCCCTTCTGTGATCCCTGAGCAAGGATGTGATGTTCCATCCATCCAGTGCTTGAGCAAGAACCCTCGACTCTTCTCTGGAGCCTGGTCCTAGTGCTGTTGAGTTACCCCCCAAATGCCACCTGAACTCTCTCATTTCTCTCTCTTCTGCTATCCTTCTCCCATCTGGGCCCTCATCACCTCTCTCCTGTGCTACTGGAGTAGGCTTTTGCCTAGTCTCCCTGCCTCTGATCTTACTTCCCTCCCTCCCTCCATTCCCCACAGTGGTCATTCTAAAATCCAAATCTAGTTGTGCCATCCCTTAGCTGAAAATTCTTCTAAGGTTTCTCACGAAGTCCTGAATCCATAAGACGACCTCGGATGCCTTCCCCAGTCTCTCCTCTCGCACTTCTCTTGGCACTCACCATGGCGAGGAGTGAAGCTTTGTAGCCCCCGTGCACCAGCCTTACTCTGGCCTCCAGGCTCCCTCCTCACCTCCAGCCTCACTTCCTTGCCTGATTCCTACGCATCCTGCTTCTCACCCTCCTCTTTCTCCCCCTCCTTGACCAACTTTTGGACTGAGTTTCCGCTGCTGCTCTTGACCCCCACGGCAGTCCTTGCCGACCTCCAGCATAGCCCTTTCTGCACTGGGCTCATATTTCCTGTCACATGTTTGAATCTCTCATGACACTGACCTTTTTGTGGGCACTCAGAATAAGGCCTGGCGGATAGCATGAATGAGGGAAGGAAGCACAGCCCAGCATCAGTTCAGGAAGACAGGCCCATGCGGAAGGGGCCTGGGAGGGCCTGGGGTGTGAGGTGTGACTGGAGAGTGAAGGAGACAGTCGGAGTCTCCTGAGGTCAGCTGAGGGCTCAGGGGCGAAGAAACCATTATTCCAGAGGCAGATCGTATTCATTGCTTATGCAAAAATATGAAGACACAGCCTCTTCCAAAGCAGGAATACTCATTATTTGTGCAAATTTAAAAGTTCTTAAGGAGTGGGGATGCATAGAGTGAGGAATGGACCCTGGTTTCGATCCCAACTCAGACCCAGGGTGAGCCTGTCCAGACACCCCTCCTCGGGAGACTCTGTGGTTTTTCTGGGAGGTGATGATGGGCCCAGAGCATCGGAAGTCTCCAGCTCTGACTCAGTTCTGCCCGGGTTACTGACTTAGCTTGTCCTACTTCCAGGACTTCCCAAAGCAGAGCAGTTTAGGAATTAAATATGAAAAGTACAGAGTGTATGAAAAGAAAGCAGCACAACTTACCTGAGAGGATAAAGAAGATGCCAGAGACAAAAGTCAGGATTGTCCTGTGGGGGCGGATGTGTCCAATGTTGCTCAGGATAAATCCAATGAACACGAAGAAGAGGCTGACCAGAGGGAACGGCGTGGCTGAGTGAATCATTTCTAGTTAAGAGGATGGAAGATGGCCCATCAGCCTACAGGCTGTACTTGCCTCTCGTCATCCCGAGGCATGTATTCCTGGTAGTGTCTACCCACGGGCCCTCAAACGCACCCTGCCTGTGTCCGCCATGCTCCATTCTCCACTAGCTGGCCTGGGGACTTTGCAGTGCTGGCCGGGCTTTTGTCCCTGAGGTGTGGCTGGAAGGTCTGATTTCAAGAGTCAGCATATTCTAAACCTCTGTCATCTCCTCTGGGCAGTGCACACTGCCTGCCCACCTGGAACCTATGGGAGGGCCTGGTCACTCCATCTTGCTTCCTCTTACAGGGAGATTCACCATTTCCGTGGGCAAGGGGCTGCTCTGAGTGGTACAAGGGACAGTCATGGCTTCTGTCTTCTTCAACTTTTAATTACGAGGGGAGCAGTTGTTCTGTCATTTTTAAAAAACTGATTTAGTTTTTGTCCTTGGTTCCTGATAACTTTTAAATCCTTGGAATTTTCTGAGGATACAGGTCTTTGTTATTCATGGTGGGCTGAGTTTATGCTACCAAGGTGACTTAGAATGGGGACTGGAAAGAGCAACCATGTGTTTAGAGGATTGGCGTTTTGAGCCAGGTGAGATCAGCTTGACCTCTGGGGAAGGAAAGGGGCTGGAAATTGAGTTCAATAACATGGTCAAGAAATCAACCAATCATGCTGATGTTAGGAAACCCCAGAAAACCCTCTGGGCAAAAAGCTCACTTGAGCTTCCTGGTTGATGGACACCTCACTGTGTAGGATGGGGACACATCCTGATTCCACTGGGCGAGGGCCTAGAAGCCCCACATTCAGGACTCTCCCTGACCTTGCCCCATGTGTCTCTGCATTTGGCTGAACCTGATTTGCACCCTTCATAATAAACCTGTCATGGTAAGTGTGGTGCTTTGGAGCTCTGTGAGCCATTCTAGCAAATTAGTGAAGCTAGGGAGTCATGAAAACCCCCACATTTGTAGCCAGTTGGTCAGAAGCGCAGGTGGCCTGGGAGATTATGAGCTTGTAGCTGGTGTCTGAAAGGGCAGTCTTGTTGCAGTCGGAGACCTTAAACCTGTAGAGTTGTGTTAACTTGAGGTGGCTAATATAACATTGCATTTTAGCATTGCAAGTTTACTCTTGGGGAAGGATCAACTCTGATGAGGCTATGACCATGAAGTCAGTCTCACTGGGGTCCAGAGAGTTCAGTTCTCTGAGTGTGAAGCCCTCTCACCCGCCTGGGTCACTGGACTTGCAGATTCCGGAACCTGTGTCCACCACTGGAAAGCCTATCAGCAGGGCAAGCTCCTGTGAACTCAGGCCGGCACACCCAGAGGAGTCTAAGGGCGCTGGTTTAGAGGAATACGCTGGTCATCCTGGCTCCTCCCTCTGCCCTGTTCCTCTCTGTCCAGCCAGTGGCCCAGCTGCAAAGTGTGAGGCACCTACTTAGAACATTGACCGTGGACTCAGATGTCAGCTGGGTGTTAATGGGCATCACATATTCTATAGTGAAGCAACGTCCCCGCTCCTCACCTGTGGACACAAGAATCACATTTCCAGGTCCTTCCTGGACATGGGTTTGTAGGTAGCTCCTTTTTTAAAAATATTTTTTTATTTTAAAGATGTGGGGTACAGTTTGAGGCTAGGTATACAAATGGTAATTGTGTAGGTAAAGTTTGGGCCTCACTTTGACAGGTAGTTCCTTAAAATGGTATTTTAAATGAGAAAATCCCAGGCCAGGTTCTATGGCTTAGCCTATAATCCTAGCACTTTGGGAGGCCGAGGCAAGTGGGTTCAAGACCAGCCAGGGCAACTTGGTGAAACCTCATCCCTATAATAAAAAGTCAAAAATTTGCTGGCGTGGTAGTACATGCCTCTAGTTCCTGGTACTTGGAAGACTGAGGCAGAAGGATCACTGGAGCCCAGCAGGTCAACGCTGGGGTGGCCGTGAGTGTGCCATTGCATTCTAGCCTGGGCGATGGAGTGAGACTCCAACTGAAAAAAAAAGAGAGAGAGAGAAAATTCTGGTGACCACTGTGGCAGTCCTGGCCAGCCGGGCTGGTCCTGCACTGTCAGGAAGGGATGAAGGACAGGGATCTTGGAGTAGCAACTCCAGGTTCCAGAGAAGTGAGCAGAGTGGGGGCCAGAAAGCTGAATCCAAAGCCTCCCCGGCACACAGAGCGGGAGGATGCTGCTTTGGGCTTCCTCTGTGCCACTTCATAGACAGAGAAGCAGAGGAACTGCAAGGTGTTTCTCCCCTTGCCAACTAGTGGATGCCAGGAAGTGGAGGAGCCTGGCTCAACCTCCCCGAACCTCGTTTCCTCATTGCAAAGTGGAGCTAGGAAGCTGTGTCTTGCAGCGCGGCTGGGAGGGTTACGGGAGTGGTAGTCCAGCAGGTGGAAGAGTCCGAGCCCTAGAGACCTGCGCGGTGCCCTCGCACGCAGCCCTGGGGCGGTGTGGGCAAGACACGGCACACCTGCCTTTCAGGCATGAGAGCCGGGAGCAGAAGGGCCTCGCTCCGACAGGCCTGGAGATTCAGGCCTTGAATGAGGAGCAGGTCTTGGGCCCCGGGGAGCACCACCAGGCATTTCGAGGGACCATCCACGGTGAACCGTCCCCAGCCAGGGGCACCCATACCTGCAAGGAAGCAGACTCTCCAGAGGTCCGAGTGCAGGGACATCTTAATCTTGGTGCTCTGGTTCTGGGGCACCACCACACCCTCCTCCAGGTACAGCCAGTAGTCGATGCTGACGGTGATGCCCAGCAGGCCCAGCCCACAGACAGCGAAGACACTGCTCAGCAGGGTCAGGGCCTTTCTCCCGCAGGCGCTCATCTTCCTAGATGGTCGCTGAGCAGCCAGCAGTTGTGCTCCTGCTGGCCCCGGTGGGCTCTAGGTGCAGGGAGAGACAGGAGCAAGTGTCAGTGGCCAGGCTCTGAGAAGACCAAGATGAGGACCTACAGTATCCAGTCAGCTGCACTCAGATCATGGTGGGTGGACGCCGCCAGGAAACTTCCAGACACCAGGCCCACAGCAGAGGTGCTGCCCTGCTCTCCAACCCTCAGGAATTCACAGGTTTCTTTGCATGCCACTGCAAGGGCCCCCTTGTCCTCTCTGGGTGTCCCCCTGGCTGGGCATCACCATTCGTTCATTCAGGAACCTATTGTGACAGACTTGGAAATACAAAAATGAACATGACATGGTGCCAGACTTGGGAAACACCAAAATAAAAGGTCACTGATCTCTCCTTGAAGTGTTCCCCATTCAGCAGGAGAACAATGGCATACCCCAAACAACTGCCTGCAGCCCACTGGAGGGGGTGAGACCAACCCAGGTAGCACAGAGGAAGAGTGGCAAAGAGAACTCTTCTCGCTGGGCTTCTGTGTTGAGAAGGGTCCTGAAGCTCAAGTGCCCTCTGTCAGAGCTGCATGCTCCAAGGGGTAGTGGTGGCAGCCTCGGATGAGGCACAGGGGCAGGGAAGGCTTTCCGGGGAAGGTGTCTTCCTCGTGTGACTCTGATCAGTTGGAGGACCTAGTCACCACAAGTATAGAAGCCACACCACAGTCCAGCCTGCCAGATCCACCGACCCAGAAACGGCCCCACTCTGGCCTGCTCGCCACAGCACATTAGCAGAGCCGGCTCTGCTGCAGCCAGAGAGAAGCGGGGTCTATGCGAGGCCAGCCAGGAGCACACTGAAGGACAACTGCCGGGCCCGACGCTGGGCCTGGAGCTGGGCCTCCGCAGGGAGCAAGGCAGATGGCACCGACCCCAGGAGCCCACAGTCAGCTCAGGGCTCCTGCACTCAGGCCATGACCTGGAACCACCTAGGATGGGGTCAGGTTTCCTGGGAGCTGCCCTGAGAGACTCTGACACCCTGCCTCCAGCAGGACCTGGGCAATGGTCTTTGTCAGTGCCTGCAGGTGACACTCACATGCAACCAACGTCCAGAACAACTGATCTGTGTTCTCAGCCTGCAGTCCATGGACCAGCAGCATCGGGTCACCAGGGAGTTTACGGGGAAAGTCAACACTCTGGCCCCTCCTACTTTCTAGATCCGAATGGGCATTTTAGGTGACTCGGGTGGGTTGTATGCCTGCTAAAAATCTGAGAAGCAGTGTGCCAACCAAACAGGGGGCGACAGTATAATGCAGCAACTGTAATAACAGAGAAAGTCCAGGTTGTGAGGCGGGCCCAGAAGGGGTCTCCCAGGGGGGATGGAAGGTGGAGCGATTCTAGAAGAGGGCGGGGCGTGGGACAACTCTAGCAGAGTCTCACTGGAGCCATCATGGCTGTAAGGTTGCCACGCTGTCAGCAACTTTCACCAGCCCCTGCAATACTGCAACACCAGAAATTTGCAACGGGGCATGAGCAATGCTTGGGAAAGAGGTGCAGCAGCGTCCTGGTGGGGCTCTCTATGACCAGGGCCCTGCCCAGCGGTGTCCTCTCTCCCAGCTGGGATCTGCGGCACAGTGGACATGAGACTGCTGGCAAGTGACAAAAGCCAGACTTACCTGCAGAATCTGGGCTCACGCCATGAGGTGAAGAGCAGGGAGACAAGTGCTCCCTGTGAAGAAGTGGGGCTACCCTGCTCCTGACTCTGCAGTGCCATCCCTGTCCCAGCAGCTGAGGCGGGGCCTAGTGGGGGTATTTGGGTCATGGGGGGATCCCTCGGGAAGGCTGGGGTGCTGGTCTCCAGGGAGGGGGTGAGTTTGTGCCCTTGGAGGCTGGATTAGTCAGAAGGAGCCGGTCAGCTCCCATGAGACCGGGATGTTAGAAAGCCTCAGGTCTCCTCCGTGTCCTTTCTGACCTTCACCTCCTTGTGTTGCTGCAGGAAAACCCTCACCAGAAGCCAGGGCCCTGGCCTTGAACTTCTCAGCCTGCAGAACTGTGAGCTAAATAAACCCACTTTCTTTATAAATTACCCAATCACAGAAATTCTCTCTTAGCAACACAAAACAGACTAAGGCACTCTCTGAGGCCCGTTTTTCTCCCAGATAACATAGAGGAAGAGAATAATAATACCAAAAGTGGCGGTATGCTGCGAAGCACTTCGTTCTCTGTTCTGGTCATTGGGACTCTGTTTCCATCCTCATTTCACAGGTGAGCAGACTGAGGGTCAGAAGGGTTAAGACGCTTGCACAGGCCCACTCAGCAAGTGGCGGGCCTGCGTGTGACCCTCACCTCGCCTCACTCCCAAGCCTTCCTCAGGCCACCCCCAGGAGCGTATCCAAAGTGGATCCCACGGAGCTGTAGTCCCATGGCATATTCAAAGCAAGGGGCTCTTTGGCAAGGAACAGTGAGGGAAACACTGCATCTGGCTCTTTGAAGAACCACGTTGCGCACTGTGTCAAAGGCCCGAAAAGCCCGTTTCGCTTTGCTCATTCCAGGCTTATCTGACCACAAAATGACACCATGTTCTGTGAAACTCACTTTAGGAACCATGCTGCCACCATGAAGGATGGCAAGACCTCTCCTGCTCATGCCACAAAACGGATGGAGAGATCGAACTCAACCGCAGACACAATCATGCCTTGAAAAATCCGAAAGCATTATCCTGGAGTGAGGTATTATTATTAAGCAACAACGGGCTAAGCCCTTGCCTCTTACAGAGAAGGCAAATCAGAGTTTCTCAAACATGACCACTGTCACCCAACTGAAGCTGAGCAGCCCATTTTAATATTAAGCTTGACAGAGAGATGAGAAGGATTTAGGTCTTGGCAATTTGGAAAGCTCAAAATGGAGAGGAGATTGAACTGGAATCTAAAAATGCAAGAAATAAAAGAATAGGGTGAAGGTGATCTTGCCTGCCACACTCTACAAGAGCACGCTTAGGAAAAACAAAAAACGTGTTACATACCCTTTCCAGAGTGTGTAATACATTTATGGAATGCAATCCAGGGTGAAAAATAACAATCTTATCCATTACAAAATTGTATTTATGTTTCTGTTATGTCATCATATTCATTTGTAAGTAAGTAATATTGACTGAGTACCGATTAGCTACCAGGCAATGTGCAACACCCTTTACACACAGTATCTCATTGGGACCTCACAATAAACCTTCAGGTAGGTTAATATCAGCCCCACCTTATGGATGAAGAAACCAACACTTATGGATGTTAAGTAGCCTATAGCGGCAGGTCCAACATTTTTGGCATCAAGGACTGGTTTCGTGGAAGACAATTTTTCCATGGACGACGGGTGGAGAGGGACCCTCAGGCATGAGAGGCTCCTAAGGAGTGCACCACCTGGATCCTGGGCTTGCCAGTTCACAACAGGATCCATGCTCCTGTAAGAATCTAATGCCACAGCTGATCTGACAGAAGACGGAGCTCTGCTCACCCACTGCTCACCTCCTGCTGTGCAGCCCAGTTCCTGACACAGGCATGGCATGGGCGTTGGGGATCCCTGACTGACAGGACATCAGACTGTGGATTCATACCCAAAGTCTATGCTCAAACTACATCATCTCCTTACTGAAGAAACAGATGGGTTCAAGGAGCGTTGGAAAAACATCCAACATAGGTAGCTAAGACAATCTAGAAATGGATGAGACACAATATCTGAAGAGTGTTCTTTTTAAGTGGCAAGTATTCATAAGGGCTTCCTACTGGGGTCTTTCAAGCATATCTTCTGGTATTGTGTCACGGAGGAGCACTGTATCCCAGTCTTGCTGGTTCTGAAAACCACCTTGTAGGATGGCAGGGCTAATATTTCCCGCACATAAGAAAGTCAAACTGCAGAGAGGAAAAGTACCTGAGGTTACCAGTCAGTTGCTAAAGGAACAAGGGCATGAACTAGAAGCATGCTAAGTGCTGATCCAATGCTTTTTTCTCTGTGCTGCACAGAAAATCATAACACAGAAAATTAAAACTACCTGCACTTCTCCTTGTGAAACCTCCACCATTAACATCTTAATTCATTGCCTTCCCAGTCTTTCTTCTATATAATTGTGTGTGTGTGTCCATATTCTCCCATCCAATGTCTTCCACAGGGACAGAGGTCCCTTAAAGACACTCTAGCCTGGAATATATGCCTTGTTCCTACATAATTAGGCCTTTGTTGAAGATTCTGCCTTTGCATGGTTGCTTCTCCAACCTATGAATCTCACCTGTCTTCTGCGTTCATTTGTTTTTTCTGATGAGGGAAGCAGACTGTTTTTTATAAGTTGCCACCACAAGAGAAGATGTTTTTGCTAAAATATTAAATGAATTAAGTTGAATGCAAAACCACACATTTAACATAAACTCAACTGTGTAAAAAGTACACAAACTGGAAAGAAATAAACCAAAATGCTGATGGTGAATGCTTCCAAGTAATTAGGTTACGCTTTCTTTTTATAGTTCTTTGTACTCAACAAAGCTTCTAAAAGAACATGTATTGGTCCTGAAATCAGATAAGAGAACTAAGTTAAAGATTAGAGTAATCAATTCTCCATTCATTGCCCTCATAAACAAACATGCACGGCTCCAGCTAACTCCTGGCTTAGAGATGTCAACTTGCAGTGTCATTCTTAGGAGAAGTGGCCCAGAAGTAGCAGCTTTGAGCTTTTTAAGATGATTACCCGAATATCATTATCTCTAAATATTAGCTTGTTAATTATCAGGAATTAACAGTCGCTAATTATCATCCATGACTAGCAATTCAGGAGAAATGTCTTGTGGAGATTAAATCACTAATGGCACATCCTGCTGTCCAAGCCAGTGAAAAAAAGGCCTTTCAAGGAAGTGCTTGGGTGCCCAGGTGAGGTTACAGATGCAAGGGAGTCCAGATGGTTGGGGTTTGACTGGAGGGAAGGAGAGAGTCAAATGCAGACACACTGATCTCAGTTTCCTACAAGTCCAGAGAAACCCCTGCAGTGCTTTGATGAAGGGTTTGGGGTGTAAGGATTCCTGACAAAGCTTCAGAACCAGTTCCAACAGTTGTTCCTGTGAACTGGTCCAGTGACTCAGCATCAGCTTGGCCAGCGCCCAGTAGGATGGGCTGATGACCGGAGGACAACTCCCAGTGGTGTCTCGATCTGCCTGCTTCCTACCAGGCTCATCCGTATAAACTTCTACAGTGGTGAAAAAATGACCACAACAACTTGACACCACTCCCATTGAGAAGTGGGGTCTAGTTCTTCTCCCTGGAGTCCAAGCATGTCTGTGAATGCTTTGACAAATAAAGCACACAGAAGTGATGCTATGTGGCTTATGAGGCTGGATTGTAAGAGGAGATACAGCTTCTGCCTGGTTCTCATGGGAGCTCGTTCAGGGAAAGCCAGCCCTCGTGCAAGAAAGCCAGCTACACGAGGACCACAGTGCTTCAGAACAGGGTTTCTTTCTCTTTTTTTTTTTGAGTTGGAGTCTAACTCTGTCAGACTGGAGTGCAGTGGCCACTCCCGGCCACCGCATCCTCGACCTGCTGGTCTCCAGTGATCCTTCCACCTCAGCCTTCGAGTAGCCAGAATTACAGGTGTGCGCTACCACGCCTGGTTCATTTTTGATTTATTGTAGAGATGAGGTCTTGCCAAGTTGCCCAGGAGGGTCTTGAACCCACGGGCTCAGGTAATCCACTCACCTCAGCCTCCCAAAGGCCCGGGATTACAGGCTGAGCCACTGAGCCTGGCTCAGAACAGGGTTTCTCAGCCTCAGCCTTACCGACATTTGGGGCTGGATAATTCTCTGTGGCGAGGCCTGTCGCGTGCACTGCAGGGTGTTCAGCAGCAGTCCTAGCTTCTACCCACCAGATGCTAACAGCACTCCAGTTGTGGCAGACAAAAATGTCCTTCTAAGGGCAAAGTCCACCTTGGCTGAGAATCACCGCTTTCAACACTAAGTTCAGGTGCTCTGGTTGACAGCCCAGCTGAACTTCCAGCCAACAACCAGCGACAGCTGCCGGCCATGGGACTGAGCCATCTTGTGTGGACGTCCAGCCCAGGTGAGCCTTCGGATTACTGCAGCTCCGGCCGACATCTGACTGCACCAGCATAAGAAACTCTAAGAGAGAACTGCCCAGTTGAGTACTTGCCAAATCCCTGACCCACAAAAGTCATGAGCAAAATAAAACAGTTTGTTCTCTCATTGTTTCAAGATGCATGATACACAGCAGAAGTTACTAAAATAACTTCCTTAATTTAAAGCATCTTCTCCTCACAATCTAGCTATGATATAAATCCCAGGTGTGGCCTTGCTCAGAATGCATCTTAGTGAAAGAGGGCCTGGGGGTCATAGTTGGACCCCGGCATTTACAGCAGCATGGAGGAGTGACTAGTACATGGGATGAGGCAAATTCAAGTTCGAATGCTGGCTCTTCCACAGACCATCCTGAGCAAGTCATATCACCTCTCTGCACCTCAGTCTCTTCATCTATAAAACAAGGATAACTTCACAAGTTATTTTGAGGATTCATGAAATAATGAAAAAAATCTCAACTACCTCATGCCATCTCAGAGCAATCAGAAAGTAATACAATCCGACACCAAAGAGTAGTAAACAACAAACCATGCTTTATGCTTTAAGCTTTTCAAGCACTCTCCACCCCAAGCCTAAGTTAGTAAGACCACAGCCAACCTGTCTTCCAGGAGTCCAGGCTCCAGAGCTGAGGATACAGAGCTCTGGAACAACCCTGTCACACTGTGTCCCGAGCAGAGGTCAGGGGCTAATAAATTTCTCTCACCCTTGGTTTGGCAGGCATTAACTGATGAACCAGTTTCCATAGAAACAAGGGGGCATCGTGGACACCTACCAAGGGTCACTGCTCTTATCAAAAGGAGAAGTCCAGCTAGAGGGGGAGCTGACCAGGATTTAATCGAATCTCTAACAAGATGCTTTGTAAATATCCACACTGTTTCTCTAAAGGCAGGACCATGACACCAGGTCAAGTGGGAGGGCCACCTAGTCAGGCAGCACCAGCCAAGTAGTGATCACAGTAATCATGTCATTAATGATCTCTTCTTTCCACAGTGAGATACCACCTTAGCCCAATCAGAATGGCCATCGCGAAAAAGTAAAAAAACAGTAGATGTTGGCATGGATGCAGTGCAAAGAAAAAGCTTAAATTTCTACTGTTAGTAGAAACATGAATTAGTGCAAACTCTGTGAAAAACAGCATGGAGATTTCTCAAGGAACTGAAAGATCTGCCACTCAATTCAGCAATCCTATTACTGGGCAACTAACCAAAGAAAAATAAGTCATTATACAAAGAAGACACCTGTAACCATATGTTTATCGCAGCACAAGTCACAATTGCAAAAATGTGTCATCAACCTAAATGCCATCAACAGGTCAGTCAATAAAGAAAATGGGGTATACATATACCTTGAAATGCTATTCAGCCATGAAAAAGAACAAAATAGTGTATTCTGCAGCAACTTGGATGGAAATGGAGACCATTATTCTAAGCAAAATAATGCAAGAACAGAAAAGCAAATAATGTCTGTTCTCACTTATAAGCAGGAGCTAAGCAATGGGTCCACAGAGGCATAGAGAATGGTACAATGGACACTGGAGACAAGAGGAGGGCAGGAATGGGGAGAAGAATGAAAAGTTACCTACTAAGCACAATGTGCACTAGTTGGACGATGGGTACACCAGAGCCCAGACCTCTTTGCTACTACACAATTCAGCCATGTAAGCAAAACCACATGCACCCCTAAAGCTATAGATATAAATATGCATGTTATTTTCTTTGCAGAGTTTTCCTATTCCTTAAAAATTGAACCATACTGCACATACCATAGTACAGATTATTAGCTTTATTTTGCTTAGTGGCATCAATATTTCCTGCACTGTATTTAGTAGCTGCAGAATATAGATAGTGTCTGATTTGCATATACCAAATGGACATAGCTGTTTTCTTACTGCGGAATGGCTAGGTTGTTCCCAAAATGTTCCCTATTGTAAACAACAATAGATAAACATACTTATAGCTAAATATTTGTGGGCATCTGCAAGTATTTTCTCAGGATACATTCCTATAAGTGGAATTTCTGGATAAAAGGATATGAATTGTCTTAGCACTCTTAGAAATATTGTCAGACCTGGTTTGAAAGATTTCAAAGGCATCTTTACCCCAACAAATGTCCTGTCAAATGGACATAAACTACCCCACATCAGAAGAGTCCCATCCCCATCGCTGCTGAGAATTTGGATCCAGGGCTCTACTCAACTCTGATTGCTGTTTGCTGCATCAGCATGGTTTGTGAGACTAAGGCTTCCATACTATTGGTGATGCTCTAGGACATTTCAGGGCCACCTGTGTAAAGCAGAATACCTTCTATGAGTGATTTTAAACTTTTGGGGGTGAATCACCAGCACTTATACTGCAACATATAGATGAATATAAACTATATAGACTGCAAACATATGGATGCCCAGATCAAAACTAGCTGAAAAAAAATACTAGAAATAGTACCAGTGTTGAAACACATGATGGGACACAAAAATAACATTAAAAAATCAACAGCTATACATAAACAGTAGCCAGTTGAAAAATGTAATGCATTAAAAAAATTCCTATCTATATAGTAACAAAATGGCAAGCTATTGAAAATAAATGTAGTAAGTTATGTGCTGGTGTCATGTAAAGAAAAGCTTAGAACTATTGATTAGCATAAAACAAGACTAATATATAAAATAATATGCATATTTTAGGTAGGAATACATTGTCATAAAAATATCATCTTGGCTGGACTCAGTGGCTCAGCCTGTCATCCCAGCACTTTGGGAGGCCAAGGTGAGTGGATTGCCTAAGCCCGCGGGTTGGAGACCAGCCTGGGCAACTTGGCGAGACCTCATCTCTACAATAAATAAAAAATGAGCTGGGCATGGTAGCACACACCTGTAGTTCTGGCTACTTGGAAGGCTGAGGCAGAAGCATCACTGGAGCCCACCCAGCAGGTCGACGCTGGGGTGGCCGTGAGCGTGCGTGCCACTGCACTCCAGCCTGGGTGAAGGAGTGAGATTCCAACTCAAATATATATAATCTCTCCCCTAAATTAACTCTGAATTCAATGCAATGAGTTCTTTTTAGAAGAAGGCACATTATTTTGAAGTGAGTCTAGAAAAAGATACACTTGAGAATATAAAGGAAAATTATTTTAAAGATGAAGTTAAATGAACTGTTAGATATTTATGCTTATTACACAGCTCCAACAATTAAAGTAACTTGATGCTGAAGATAAAAATAAATAAATAAATGGAAATAAAAAGTTTAGACTTCCACTTCTGGCTATGATGAACTAACTTTTACAGTATTGGACCAACCTTTCTGCTGAAAATAACTAAAACAGTTGGATAGAGTGTGTCTGAAGATATGGGAACCAAGAGTTAGAGGTTAGGAACTGAAGATAGATGAAATGAGTGAGATAAGGCTGGAATTTTGTATTTTTCCACTTGAAGTGTGTGTCCGTCCATACTGAGTGTGGCTCTGAGAGGCTGGACAGAAGACCATGCCAGTCTCACGATGGTGTGAAGCTAACAGTAGAGTTCAAAGCTTGTCAAGGAGGACAGGTCTGTAGACAGCTCCGCCTTTCCAGTGGATATTCTGGGAAGGCTCACACTCTAGGTGAACCAGCGATCCATCAGCCTTCACGACGATTGAAATCCACCTTAAAATCAGTTCAATTCATGGCTGCATAGAAGCAGTCATCTTGTATCGAGCAGACTGTCAAAAGCAAAAGTAAATCCTGTCCTCGGGGAAGACAACACCAAGAACTTCTACAATTTTCCATGCAAAAACCAGTGTTCAATCCAAAGTTACCAGACATATCAAGGCACGGGACTAAGACTGAAAAAAGAAACATCAGACACAGGAATGACAGATGTCAGAGAACAATATGATGGCACTTTTAACATGTTTACAGAAAGTAACCACGGACTTAGAATTTCATCCCCAATAAAATATCCCTCAGCATTGAAGGCAAAGCAGATTCTTTAGGCGGAATGACCAAGCACTGAAGCATAGAAAAGCAAAGAGAAGAAGGAGCAGTGAGAAGAGCAGTTATGTGGGTACATTTAAGATGGTGAGTGTATTAATCCTTACTTGTACCCCACATCTCTATAATAAAATAAATGTTTTAAAAAGCTTCACCTGCATGCAACCTACTTGTATGGTTAATTCTTATTTGTACCTCACATCTCTATAAAAAATGGTGAGTGTAAGCCGGGCTCAGTGGCTCAGCCTGTAATCCCACGCCTTTGGGAGGCTGAGGTGAGTGGATTGCCTGAGCCCGCGGGTTCGAGACCCGCCTGGGCAGCGAGACCTTATCTCTACAATAAATTAAAAAAATCAGCTGGGCATGGTAGCATATGCCTGTAATTCCGGCTACTTGTAAGGCTGAGGCGGAAGGATCGCCAGAGGCCAGCAGGTGGAGGCTGCGGTGGCCGGAAGTGGCCACTGCACTCCAGCCTGGCGACCGAGTGAGACTCCAACTCAAAAAGAAAAAAAAATGGTGAGTGTAAAAGGGACCAATAGTACTATTTTGTGAATTTAAAATACATGTAGAATTACTTTGACGTTAATGTGCCTTTTTTTCTATGACTGATTTTAAGATGTTTCCTTTGTCTGTTGAACTGAATTATGATGAACACATGATTTATAAAAATTTGTTGGGCAAAGCAAAATTAGCTTAGAAGTAAACTTTAAGAGCATATATTAGGAAAAAGAAGGGCTGAAAGTAAATAATCTAACCACTTATCTCCAGAAGATAGAAAAAGGATGCAAATAAGAGAAAGAAAATAATAAGATAACAGAAATGCGTGAAAAGAAAACATACCACAAAATCCACCACTAGGCTGAGCTATGTGGCTCAGCCTATAATCCCAGCACTTTGGGAGGCCAAGGTGAGTGAATTGCCTGAGCCTGTGGGTTCAAGATCAGCCTGGGCAACTTGGTGAGACCTCATCTCTACAATAAGTAAAAAATTAGCTAAGCGTGGTAGCGCGCACCTGTAGTTCTGCCTACTTGGAAGGCTGAGGCAGAAGGATTGCCAGAGCCCAGCAGGTCGACACTGGGGTAGCCATGAGTGTGCTACTGCACTCCAGCCTGGGCGACGAAGTGAAACTTCAACTCAAAAAAAAAAAAAAAAATCCACCACTAGAATTGGCAAACCCCTTGTAAGACAAAGAGAGTTGGACAAGTGAGGGAGAAAGACTAAAGACAGAAAGAAAGATGAGAGAGAGAATGTGAATTCTCAGGGCTGGCAAGGTTGTAAGATTATTTCACGACCCAGCAAGTCCATGGCTAGAAATGTACTCTATGGCTACACTGACAAATCTTTGCCAAGACTCATGTGGAAGGCTATCTCTGCTGCACTGTATGCAATCATAAGAAACAGCAAGCAACTTAAATGACCAACGTGGAGGAAGGGCTGGCTAACTAAATTAGGATTCAACCATATAACAGAATACTAGTAACTATATATGTCTTTCTTGAGTCGTGGTCTCGCCCTGTCACCCAGGCTGGAGTGCAGTGGCACGACCATGGCTCACTGCTGCCTCAACAGCCTGGGCTCAGGCAATTCTTCCACCTCAGCTTCCTGAGTGGCTGGGACTAAAGGCTTGTGCCAATTCTTAAATTTTTTTTTTATACAGAAGAGGTCTTGCTATGTTGCCCAAGCTGATCTCAAACTCCTGGGCTCAAGCGATCCTCCTGTCTGGGCCTCCCAAAGTGCTGGGATTACAGGTGTGAGCCACCATGCCCAGCCCCCTGTAACTATTAACTATGAGGAAGCTCCAAATATTCAAGATGGAAAGTCCTCCAACATTTATTTAGTGATAAATGCAAAAATTCAGGAAATTATATACAGTATGGTATTCTTGGGTAAAAATATATAATTTTATATACACATATGTATTTTATGTGTGTGTGCATAGAGATATAGATTTAGATATTGATATGGATATACCTACAAGCCCAAACCAAACGCCAGTCCCATGATGAAAGGAGCCAACTTCTCTCAGATAGATAGATAGATGATAGAGACAGACAGAGTGAGAGAGAGAGAGAGAGAGAGAGAGAGAGAGAGAATCCCTAAGACAGTTCTTAATTGACACGAGTTGGATTCAAGCCTAGCTGTGTCTGGTCCTAAAGCCAAACTCTGTTTCCATCTCCCCAGTGCCTCTACCTGTTGGGAGCCAGCCTTGGAGGTCCACCTGATTGACAGGGTCCTGGTGGGCCAAAGACCCCAGGCCACAGGGCGAGCCCGGGAAGCTGTGGCCCTTCTGTCTTCCACCTTTGCTGTTTGATACCGCCAAAGAATTCTGTGCAGTCATGGAAGAAGAAAATGGCATGTTTATGTGAAGTACTCACAGCTAACCTGGAAATGTCATGGCTTATTTTTCCATTTCCCACTATGCTGTTTGGCCTTATCTAACATATGCAAGGGTTAAACTCTGAAGCACATCAAGAATGCTTTCTTTCACTTGGTTAGAAGTTACTAGATATTGCTTAAGTAATAAATGATATAAGTATATTCACTCCTTATTTGATTTAGGATTATGTAGTTTAGTGTTTAGACATAAGGTTTTTTAGAAGCACAAGTTTATAGTAAGTCCATTATGCATTCATTATAAGTTCTAACACTTGTCTAGGAGTTATGTAGGTGATTTATAACACTGTTTCCACTGATTTAGGATAAAGACTAATCGTTAAGGTTTTTACTTAATTCTATAGTTAAAACTCTAAGCTAACATTTATAGAGTAGGTTTTCACTGAACTCATAATATACTAATCAGACACTTTTATGATAGATCAGCTAAAGACAGAAAGCAACCTTGGGGGGCCTGGGAAGCATGACTAAAAGCTTCTTTTGAGTTCTCTTTAGAAACAAGCACCGCAGGATGAGAGAAAAGTAACGAGGACATCTGGACAAGGGAGGCGATCACAAGACCCTGAAGGACATAAAAGCCTAAGATGGGAAAACTCCTGACACATGAAGAAATGAACACTTAGAAACTTTCTTGAGACATTTCAAGGACTGTAATTTGGAACATTGGACTGAAAGTATCATTGTTGGCTTTATGAGTAAGACTTGTTGTCTAAATGTTTATGGGAATCTTGTTTTGTTTGCTACTAAGACCACTAGATGGTAACTTTTAGAAGATATGTACGTGAAGGAATTTTCTTTGTCTTGCCCCTTCACGAATAGTATAAAAGCTCTGTGTTAACTAACATTAAATCGTCATCTGTTCAGGAAGCAGGTGTCTGGGTATATTATCTTCATCCCTCACCTGTCCGTCTCTCCTTCGGGAAATCTCACGACCCTTGCGGGGCGGGCCCCCACATCTACCTACGAAGCGATGGAGACCAGCTCTCTCGTCCACTTAATTCATACATTATATGCTGCCTCCTCTTCAGCAACACAGACGTGAGTTCTCGAGCAAACACGCCTGCGCCGTGGGGCTTCCGCCCCCGACTGAGGGCTCCCATCACTCCCAGCCCGGCCACCAGACAAGCGCCAGTTGCGACCGGACGCCCGGCCCTGCCGAGTCGAAACTCGTCTTGGAGCCACACCAGAAGCGGATTTTATTTTGCAGCATTTAGAACACTGAGACACCCTTTAGAAAAGGCAGGGCTAGCCGGGCTCGGTGGCTCAGCCCATAATCCCGCGCCTTTGGGAGGCTGAGGTGAGTGGATTGCCTGAGCCCGCGGGTTCGAGACCCGCCTGGGCAGCGAGACCTCATCTCTACAATAAATCAAAAAATCAGCCGGGCGTGGTAGCGCACGCCTGTAATTCCGGCTACTAGGAAGGCTGAGGCGGAAGGATCGCCGGAGCCCAGCAGGCCGAGGTCGCGGTGGCCGGGAGCGGCCGCTCCACTCCAGTCTGGGCGACAGAGTGAGACTCTGACTCAAAAAAAAAAAAAGAAGAGGCAGGGCTGCGCACGTTCTTCTTCCTACGGACTCCACCTGAACGTGGCGGCGACGGGGGCTGCAAATGGCGAGACTCGGTGGCATGAAGTCTTAACTGTTGGCAATTAGCAGCCTGCTTGGGCACCCCCGCCTCCCACTCACGCCTCCAGCAGCTCTGGCCGAACACACAGCACTCACTGCCCCCGTGGCTCACAGGTGCAGTCAAGGCCAGCGAGAAATGGAAAACAACAAGGTGCCCTGCGTCCTAAAATGTTCAGACTTGATCTCATTCTGTGACAACAGCCACCTGTCAGACCCAGGCTGCAGAAGCCTGCGAGGAAGCCAGCCCAGGGCTCCTCGCTTCCTCCCCCCCCACCCCGCGGGGTCTGCCTCCCCAGGCCAGCGCGACAGCATCGATTGCAGCAGAACCACATGCCCGACGCTTTTCCAAGCCATTTGCACATATTAAGTCTCTTAATCCTCCCCACAGCCCTGTGAGGTAGGCACTGTGATTAAAACGGGGGTGATCACAGCACCTTCTTCAAAGGGTTGGAAAGATTAAATGGGCTAACACATGGAACAAGTTTAAAACAGGGACTCCAGACTGGCACACGTAGACGCACACAGGTATTCTTTTTTAAAATTTGCTACATTAGCCTCTTAATGTATTCTTTCTGGCTCTCTCCCTTTATTCCTGTGCATCTGAGCTGCCGCCTGGTGTCATTTACTTCCTTCAATATAGCTTTACTCTCCCTCCACCTTCTTCTCGCTGCTATTGTCAAATGTATCCCAATTCTAGAGTTATAAGCTCAACAATGCAATTAAACACATATTGTCTTATGCGATGGCTCTTTATGTCAGCCAGGAGAAAAAACACGCAATCATACTTTTTTTTTTTTTTGGTCATTATCTACACAACTACCTTTACTAGCGCTTTTTTTGTGTGTGGGAACTTAAATCAATGTCTGGTGTCACTTGCTTTCAGCCTCAAAAACTTCTTTTAGCATTTCTTGTCCAATGGCTCTTCCAGCAACAAATTCTCTCAGTTTTTGTTTATTTGGGGTGTCTTTATTCCATCTTCGTTTTTGAAAGACAGTTTTGTCAGCGATAAGATTGTTACAGGTTGGCAGTATTTTTTTTTCCCCGGCACTTTAAATATGTGGTCCCACTGCCTTCCTGACGCCAGTGTGTTTGATGAGAAGTCAGCTCTTAATCTTACTGGGGTGTTGTTCCCCTGTATGTGACGCATCATGTTTCTCTTGTCGTTTTCAAGGTATTCTCTGCCCTTTTTGACTAAGATGTACCTAGATGAGGCAGAGTTCATCCGAACCAAGGTTGTTACCCCTACTTTATGGATGAGGGGTTCGGGACACAGAGTAGTCAAGTCATTTGCTCAGTCATTCAACCAGAAAGTGGGGATGCTGGGACTTGAACCTAGCAATCTGGCACCAATACTCACTGTGTTAACTGTCCCTAATTCATCTCTCCATTTAGTTCTCATGGGGCTGCAGAAGCTTGGACAACATGACCGGCTCACCACCTTGAAATTCTCACTTCTGCAAAACAGAGACTCCCAAGTGACAAACGGACACTTCAACCTTATTTTTCTCGACATTGTCAGGCTCCTGCCTAAGATAAAGGAGCTGAAGACTGGAGTCATTTTCTCCTTAGCCTTTGGGTTGCTCAAGTGGATGCACACACCAGATAGTTTCCTTTTAAAATGGTGGCTGTGGAGGAGAAGATGGGGAGGAGTAGGAGGAGGTGAAGGAGGGAGGAGGTGAGAAAGGAGAGAAGGGGGAGAGAGAGAGGGAGGCCACAGAGCGTTTCTTGCTGGACACCGGGCTGTCCGTGATCACGCCAGCCTCTCCATGATCCGAGTGTGCGTTTCTCTTTCCAGACATTTCTTCTGCTGCTACTCTCTCCTTCTGGGCAGTGCAAGGAAGGAGGGGTGGCGAGAGTCTGGGTTTTGAGAAATCCCCGGAATGCAGCCAGCCAGCCTGCCACCCTGCAGGAGGCACACCCCTGAGAGAGACACTACGTAGCCCCAGGGGTGTTCTCGCAGGACTACCAGACGTGGCCCACAGAGTACAAGGCACCGCGCTGCACTCCTGTAAAGACCTCCTCCCAGCATCCTTTGCGGCTTCCAGTACACTGTGCTGTAGGTCAGGAACCCACGGTGCGTAGGACGCCCACCCAAGCCTCCCCTTCCTTCCACCACCCGCTACTCCTGTCCTTCTCCCCCATGTCCCAGCCCTGATCCCAGCCGTGGCCCAGCTCTGTCTCAAGCCCAGGGCTGAACAGGGGAACCCGTCAGGTCGCTGGGAGTCCAGGCGTGACACCCACAAGTCCAGAGTTCTAGCCTGGAAATGATGGGAGATGACGCACCAGCCACTTCAGGGTGAGAGCCTTGAACTGGATGCGCAAGGAGAGGAACAGCTTGAAGATGCACGATGTCTTTCTCCGAGGAGTCAGTGCTCATCTTGGTGTGTTCTTGTCCCCCCGCTCTGGCCCCATGACTTAAGATTTTGTATTTAAAGATGTGGGGTACAATTCAGGGTGAAGCATACAAACGTTGACTGTGCAGGTACCCTTGTTGATGAGGTGGGCCCCTCCTCCCCTGGCAGTTTCTCTCAACTGCCGATCCCACCCCTCCCCTGGCAGTTTTCCACTACTGCGACTTAAGATTAAGCGAAGTTGGAGCATGTCCCTACGAGTGAGGAAGCCCAAGGCCATGTGGGAACCAGAGCAAAGGTCCATGGGTTCTTGAGGCCCAGAAGGCGGCCCGGTGACCTTGGAGGGTCTTGCTGCTGGCACTGAAAGTCTGTGCCCTGGAAGATGCCTTGCGACTCTTGAGAGATGAACTCAAGGTACTTACAGGGCTTCAAAGAGACCTTAATGTCTCCTGACTGGCTGGCAGCAACAAGAGGCCTGGGGAGGGAAGCCACTGCCAGGATGCAGGGGAGGGATTTCACCCTTCACTGGGCCCCTTGAGATGGTGAGTGACATGGTGGGGGAGGTGGGGGCTGCTCCTCGCCCTGCTTCTCAGCCGGCGACACGCCACTGGGCATCCGGGGCACTGGTCTGGAAAGAGGAGCACGAGGCAGGATGAGGGTTTGCCTCAGCCCGCACAGACCGTGATCTCATCGGGCTCTGGATGAGGCTGGTGCAGATGTGCTGGGGAGCACTGGGCCAGGTGGTCCGGTTCCCAGTCCTCTGGCTGAAGGGCAGGGCCCTCAGGGTCTCATCAGCAGTCCAGGCACAGCACCTCCTGACAGGGCTTCTCTGAGTGTGTGCGACAGCACTGAGGCTGGGGGTTCCATTCCTGGGTCCAGAGAGGAAACAAGGTTGCCCACTAAGCCAGCTGAGCCCAGGATGGAAAATATTGGGCCTGAGAACACGGCACTCATGGGGTGGGAGCAATAGGGGGAGAAGCTTGCCTGCACCCCAGCCTGAAACCAGGCTTGAGAACTCCCACCGACTGCCAAGGTGGAGATCTGGGTGGGCTGGGGGAGACTCGGCACATCGCAAGGCCCAGAAGCACAGAAACCTCTGGAGACCACTGGAACAGAAAGTGTCAGCTTTCCAAAAAGTCAGGGAAGGGGCCAGGTGGGGTGGCTCATACCCACAGCCTCAGCGTTTGGGGTGGCCAAGGCAGGAGGATTGATTGAGCCCAGAAGTTTAAGACCAGCCTGGGCAACATAGTGAGAGCTTGTCTCCACAGAAAATTAAGAAAAGAAAAATTAGCTGGGCGTGGTGGCACCTATAGTACCAGCTACAGGGGAGGCTGAAGAGGGAGGATCACCTGAGCCCAGGAGGCTGAGGATGTGGTGAACCATGATAATGCTACTGCACTCCAGCCTGGGCAGCAAAGTGAGACCCCAATTCAAAAGTGAAAATAATCAGGTAAGAAACTGAGAGGAGAAAGGAAAATGGTGTGTCCAGGACCTCTCCCAGGAATCCATGACCAGACAGGATCAGACAGGACTCAGTCCCAAGCCCTGCTGCCCATGGGTGTCACCTGGGGAGTTTTAAAGAAATCCCAATGCTGGGTTGCTGCCAAGGCCAATTACCTCTGACCCTCTGGGAGTGGGAAGGCGGGGAGGGACCAGGCATCGTATTTTTACAAATTCCCAGGTGAGTCCAAGGTGCAGCCAAGGTTTAGACTCATTAGCCAACCGTGGGGACCCTGACAAGCCTGGAGATATGCAGACCCCACTCTCGGGATTTGATTTCAGTTCACTTCGAACAAGAGCTGAGCTGTCCAATATGGCAGCCGCCAGCCCATGTGGCTCTTGAGCACTGGAAAGGCGATGAGTCCAGGCTGAGACACGCAGCAAGGAGGAAATACACACCAGCTCTCTGAGACTTGGTATAGAAAAAGAATGTTATCTCACGAATTAGCTTCTAAACATGCTGAAAGGGCATACTGGGCTAAATACATTATTATTAAAATTAATTTTACCTGTCCTTTTTACTTTTTTAGAGTGGCTGTAGACAAATTTAAATTACATCATACTGCTCACATTCCATTTCAATTGGGCAGTTGAGGTACTAGCCAACTGAAAACTGTCTCCTCTGTAGTTCTGTAGGTAAGTTTGCTTCGTCTGTTTTTGACAACAATTTTCTTTAGTATTTCACTTTATGGTTTCACTTATACAGCATTCTTGAAATGACAAAATAAAGAAACTGAGACCAGATTAGTGATTGCTAGGATCGGGGATGGGGGGTACAGGGAAGAGGCCAGTGTGGCTATGGAAGAGCAATGTGAGGGATCCTTGTGGTGAGGGGAAGGTCCTGCATTTTGTCCGCATTAACACCATTGCCCTGGTTGGGACACGGTGCCATCGTTTTGCAAGATATTCCCATCAGGGGAAACTGGGTAAAAAAAGCACCTGGCTCTCTCTGTGTATTTCTCACAACTGCATGTGCACCTACAATTATCTCAAATAAAAAGTTTAGTTGGCCGGGCTTGATGGCTCAGCCTGTCATCCCAGCACTTTGGGAGGCCAAGGTGAGTGGATTGCCTGAGCCCGTGGGTTCAAGACCAACCCGGGCAACTTGGTGAGACCTTGTCTCTACAATAAATCAAAAATTAGCCGGGCATGGTAGTGCACACCTATAGTTCCAGCTTCTTGGAAGGCTGAGATGGAAGGATTGCCGGAGACCATGAGTGGGGTGGCCATGAGTGTGCCACTGAGCTCCAGCCTGGGTGACGGAGTGAGACTCCAACTCAAAAAAAAAAAGGTTTAGTTATTTAAAAAACTTGCTTTTGAAACCTTAACTTTCACAGTCTGCTGGAGGAAGAATAAAAGTAGTGCAACTCTTTTGGAAAGCAATTTGGTTGAGCTTTAAGCATTTTCATTTCTCTTGGTTCCAACAATTCTACATCTTGAAATGGCTGCTAGGGAAATAAATATAAATAGAAGTACAAAACACACAGAGGTTTGTCCACTATTGCTTCCAGCCCAATGCTCAAAACCACCAAGAGGCCTTTCGATGAAGGAAGAGCTACAGGAACGATGGCTTGTCCACCTAAGGGACTACTATGCAGTCACTGATGCTGGCAAGGTAATGTTAACAACAAAAGGTAAGATATAAAGCATCAATAGTTTGATTGCTATCTGTAAAAAAAAATATTTTAAAGTGTGGGACGGCAAATATAAAAATATTAATGGTGGCTGCTTTGGTAACAGGACTACGGATGAATTTGCTTATTCTGCTTTCCTGTTTCTTTCCCCCAGCTTTGTTTAGTAAATATGCACATGTTTCTTTAAATGACATCATGATCTTTGCTACTTTTTAATTAGCTGTGTCCCTGGAGCTCCGGGGAATGCCCTGCCAGGAGGGAGGGTGGCTGACCTGCCCCTGCTGGTTCAACATGGTGGTGCAACCCGGAGTCCCGAGGAGCCTGGCCGCACAACTCAGGATGATGATGGGCACACCTAGGGTCCCCGTTTCTGCCCAAAGAAACCCAGAGAATTACTGCCTGTCAAGAGAGTAGAAAGAAGCATCTGAAACATTATGGCTTAGGTGACTCTGGCGAGGTGCTTATGGTGCAAGGTGCTGTTTTGGCAAGGTGCTTTTCTCATCCTCACGCAGTAAAGCTACAGAATGGAGGCAATAACAAAATTCCTGCACGCAGGGGTGATTGAGGGATGGAACGGTAGGGAGCACGCTGGCCTGGGAGCGATGCTCCATTAATTGACACCAAATTGTGTCCGAGGTAGTTGTACCTCCTACAGTGTGTACGAGTTTTCATTGCTTCATGTCCTCACCAACATTGGGTAATGTCAGATTTCTTCATTGTTATCGGTCACAGTGAGAACGAGATGATAGCCCCATTGTCATCTTCACTTGTATGTCTACGATTACTAGTGGAATAAATTATCTTATCATGTCTAGTCGTATTTCTTTTCCCTTTTGTGAAATGCCTGTTCATGTCTTTTTCCCATTTTTTTTTCTATTGGGTTCTTCATCTTTTTTCTTATTAATTTATGAGATAGTCTACATATTACTATTTTGTCATATATATTTGATGAAACGTTTTCTGCACAGTCCAGAGTTTTTCTTTTCATTTTTATGATAACTTTGAGACATTCTTAAATTAAATGTATTTGAATTTATTATACTTTTACTGATTTTTGTATGTTGATCTTGTATCTAGCAACTTTGCTGAACAAGGTTCTCTTGCAGTTCCTATGTGAATCATCACATAGTCTGTTTTGTAGTCTGTGATGACGGTTTTGTAGTTTTGCATTGCATTTCAATTTTTATACCTTGTATTTTCTTCTTATCTTGGTGTACTGTCCAGGAACTCTAGGACACAGAAGGATGACAGTGATACAGTTGTCTAGTTTGGAAGAGAATGATGCTAACATTTTACCATTAAGTATGATATTTATTGAAAATATGGCTTATTGGGGTAAAAAAGTCATCTTCTATTGCTAATTTGCTAAAAAAATTTTGCTTTTGTATTTTTGTTTTATAATCCTTTTACCATTTTTCCTACATTTATTAAAATAACATGTTTATTTACCCCCTTCTAATCTATTAATGAGGTAAATTATGTTAACAGATTTTCAAATGTTGAGTCACTCTTGCATTACTAGGATATATCTTGTTTTCATTGTCTTACATAAATACAACTTGTTAACTATTTGAATTTATTATAAAACTGATCTATAATTTCTAACTGTTCTGTTTGGTTTCATCACCAAAGTTATGGTTGAGCCAGAATGAGACAGTGTTACACACATTCTAGGATGGCTAGAATTAAAATGATTTACCAACACGAAGAGTTAGTGAGGATTCGGAGCAACTAGAGCTCTCATACATTGCTGGTGGGAATGCAAGATAGCACAATGACTCTGGGGAGCAGTTTGCAACTTTGTATAAAGTTAAACATGCACTTGCCACACAGTCTAGCAATTCCACTCCTAGGTGGGACCCCTGAAGAATGAAAACATATGGTTGCACAAAGACACTTGAGTATAGGCTCACTCATTGCAGTCCCAAACTAAAAACAACTCAAATATCCAACACTGGTGAATAAACAAATTGTAGTATATAGAATATTACTAAGCAATGAAAAGAAATACACTACTGATACATACAACAACATGGGCAAACCTCAAAAGCATCATGCTAAATGAAAGAGTCCAGACACAGAAGACTACATATCATATGACTTCCTTTCCAGGACACAGTAGAAACAGCAAAACTATACGAAGAGAAACAGAATTGGCTGCCCAGGGCACAGATTATTTTTTGAAGTGATAGAAATGTTCTGTATCATGATTACACATTTATCAAATTATACACCTAAAATTGATGAATTTAATTATATATGAATTATAGCTATTTTTAAAAGTTATATTTGGCCAGGCATGGTGGGTCATGCTATAATACCAGCACTTTGGGAGCCCAAGACAAGAGAATTGCTTGAGCCCAGGAGTTCAAGACCAGCCTGGGCAACATAGTGAGAACTCATTTCTGCAAAAAAGACAAAAAAAAAGTTGCCACAAGCCTGTAGTTCCAGCTACTCACTGAGGCAGAAAGATTACCTGAGCCCAGGAGTTCAAGGCCACATTGAGTTGTGATAGTGGCACTGCACTGTAGCTTGGGCAACAGCGTGAGAGGTCAAGCTAAAAAAAAAAAAAAAAAAAAAGTCAAAATTCATAATAGCTTCCTAAAGAAGTTTGCATAAGAAAGCAATTTTCGGTTTCTCAAAGGTTTGGTAAACTTGTCAATAAAACCATGTGGGCCTATATATTTTTTTGTAGATATAGTTTAATTCTGCTTCAGTTTTGTTTCAGTTATGGCTCTCCAGAGTGATAAAACTGATACAAGACAACATATATGAGAGAAGATTTTTAGGGGAGTTGGCTCACATGATTGTGGAGGCTGAGATGTTCCATGAAAGGCCACCTGCAGCTGGAGAACCAGGGATGCTGGCAACCTGGCTCAGTCCAAGTCCAAAGCCCTCAGAGCCAGGGGAGACTGAGGTATAACGCTCAGGCTGAGGCCAAAGGCTTGAGAAGCTAGGGAGCTGCCGGTGTGAGTCTCAGAACCCAAGGCCAGAGAGCCTAGAGTTCTGAAGTCCAAGGGCAAGAGCGGGGGGTACCCCAGACCCAGGAGAGAAAAAGCGAACTTGCCCTTCCTCTGCCTCTTTCTTTTCTGTAGGCCCCAGCCAGACAGACAGTGTCCACCCACACTGAGGGAGGATTGTCCCCCTTCAGTCCACCAACTCACATGCTAGTCTCCTATGGAAACACCCTCACAGACACACTCAGAAATCATCCATTATCCACTGTCTACATATGCTTTAATCCAGTCAAGACCTAAAATTAACCATTACAAATTTCTCTAACAGCTACTATCTATTCAGATTTTCTAGTTCTTCTTGACTTTCTAGAAAGTCACCCATATTAGTGTAAATGTTCATGATGTTCTCTTATGATTGCCTCATAGATAAGTTTGTCCTTGTTTCATTCCTAATGTTACTTGTGTTTTGTCTCCCTTTTTTTCTAGTATTTTCACAGTTTGGCTATTTTACTCAGAATCAGTGCTGAATTTTGTTGTTCATTTTTATTTCATTGTAGCTAATGAGAAATCTGCTGTATTATTTTAATATGATTTCTAGTCCTTCTTTTATCTCCTTGGGTGTTTGAAACATATTGTATTTATCTTATGGACTTTTCCATACTGCTCTTCAATCAAGTTTTTGAAGTGCTAATTTCCCTAAATGCTGTCTGTGCTAACTTGCCTCAAGGTAAATCATGCCCTTCTGTGGCTTGTAATTGTTATTGTGAGTTCATCTTCAGCAGGTCATCTTCCCTGTGGGAATCCTATGTACCCTGGGAGAGACCCTAAAAAGTGATTTTGAATCTGCTTCAACTAGATGAGCTAGGGGTTCCATCAGTCCAGGACCTGCTTTCAGTGAATTCTGAGCCCAGGATTTCTTTCCCAGGGACTGTTATACGTCTGTAACCTGCACCTATGGGCACCTCAGTCTTTGCCCTTTGTTTTTTGGAGGAGGCTCCCCCACTCCCAGGAGGATCTGGACAGAGTCAGATCCTGTGCAGGCAGCTTCTTGGGCTGGTGGGTGGCAAGTTTCTAGCCTCCTGTTCAGGGAAGGGTATCAGTGCCAACTTCTTGCCTTGCCAAGGCTCAAGACCTCATCTTCCAGGCCCTGGGTGGGCACTGAAATTCCAGACTTGAGCTACAGTGGCCTGTACCTGAATGCAATAGCCTCTGTCCTCCTTTACGTTAGTTCACATGCTCAGGGCTCTGAGTTTGAGTTCCCTGGGGATTTTCTTTTCTCTTATGAGTCAGCTGAGTATTTTTAAAAACTTTCTTAAGTGCTGGTAGTTGAATGGGTGTGTGTTAGCTGAGTTGCCAAAACGAGAAGTCTCCAGTTCAGTCCACATTTTCACCCCCGTCCCCTGCCTGCCTCAGGTGGGATCTGAGCAGCGCCACACACCCACCAGCACTGGGGAGGGGGGAGCGGCGGGAGGGCTGCCTCTTGTGGCTTGTCTGCATTTCCCAGCAGGCCCCACAGGCACAGGTCATTTCTCCAACGGCAGTCATGTAGACACCCTCTTGTAAATGTACTCATGTGTATATGTGTGGACTCTGTTTCAAAAATTCACACTCTATTTAGTTTTCATTATTTTTAATTTAATCTAACAACAAGCAAATGCTAACCTATATATGAAGAAAAATTATTTTAAGCCAGAGCAGCTTCGTGGCAGCAGGGGGCTGGCTGAGCTTCCTCCCCTCTCCCCGGGACAGCTTTCTTTGCTGCTTCCCAGGGCGTATGCCAGCCTGCCCCAGGCTTTTGCAATGTTCTATTTTTGCTTTCATTATTTAACAGTGCCCCATATACACTGCTCAATGGAGTGCTCAGCTCCCTCGGTAATGGACAACTGACCTCAGTGTGCTAATGCCCGGGTCACATGGGGCTCGCGCAGCCATTCCCAGCCACTCGGTCCCTCCCCACCACTCTCAAATGAGGCTAAGGGTGCAGGGATGGGGACCCGCCTGTTCACGGGAGACAGGCAGGGTGAGGCAAAGGCAAGCCCTGGAGACAGACAGGCACTTGGGCGGACCCCGCCCTCGAGGGCCCAGGCAGCCTCCTTCCTCCTCGCCTCTCCTGCCTCTTCATGATCCACTGCATTGGTTCCAGGCTGCACTGGCCGGGAGCCCAACCGGGACTCACCTCCTGGAGGGCCAGCAGTTTTAGTCCTCCCGCGTCTCCCTACTTGTCTGATCTCTAGACCTTTCCCAGTGATTGACACTATCTGTCAGCCACCTGACCCCACAAAGGCCACACACCTGGAGCTCAGAAGAGCAACCAGTGTGCGGCAGGCTGAGAGGAAGAAGCTGCACAGCCAGAAGTGGGTGCACATGGCCTGCGTGATCTTGCCCTGGCACTGACGGTGTGCACCCAGCACTGCCACGTGGCTCTGTGACCCGAGCTCCTTCGATGGTACCTAGGAAGATGACATTACCAGCGGCATGACCCACCACAGTAGTGATAAGACAGGCTGAGAGAAGTGTCCTGCCCAGAGAGGTAGTCAGGACCTGACCTTGTGACTTCTGAAGAGCGACATGCAGTTGGAGACCACACCATTCTCCCCTGGAGAGGAGCCAGAACAGAGCCAGAGAGCATGACCCCCAGACTTGGGGTCAGGGCCACTGGAGCCGAGGGCCACTGGCCACCACCCCCGTACTGGGTCTGCCCTCCATGGTGGCCACAGGGCCAGGTGGGCGCCCGTTCTGCCTCCCCTATCCCTGGCCTCCCTTCCAGGGCCAGCTTGCTGCCTCTGCCCCTCACACCCCCAGTGCAGTTTCCTGGCACTTCAGAAAACAAGTGCTCCTCACCCCCGACAAGGACACATCCACAGGAGGGAGACAGATGTCCCCATTGGAGGGAAGACAGGGAGCAGAGGGATCTGTGTCGAGCCGCCCTGCTTCATTCCTCTCCTCTCGCAGAGGCAGGGTGAAAACGAACAATGGCGGGGGCTGACATAAATTCAACTTGAAGCTGGGTGACCCAAGCCCAGCAGTGCTCCCTCCATGGCCAGCCATTGCCGGCTGGCACTTGGGTCAACGACTTCTCACTCAGGCCTTGCCTGAATGGGATGGCCCGCTTCTCTCCAGCTGGGCCGGGGCAGAGGAGGCGCTCCCAGGAGGTAGGCCGGGCACACCAGGACCTGCCCTGAGGTCACGCAGATGGCAGGAGGTGGGTGGGTGTGGGCCCGGCTCCTCAGACCACAGACACCACAGGAGTCCTGTCCAGGGAGGGCCAGCCAAGGGGGCTGGGCCATTGGGCTAAGATCAAGGATGGAAGTCACCTCCCGCTGAGGTCAGAGTTCCCACCTGACACCTTCAAACCAGAGCTGAAATCTAAGCAGAGCCGACGGTGCTCTCCGCCAGTGGCAGGTGAGGCCAGATGCCCCCGGAGGCTTCTCCTTCTGAGAAGGGCAGCTGGTTGGGGACAGGAGAGGAAAGTATGCAGTGGGTGGGGCCTTCCAACCTTCATGCTTCCTTTGCTTGGGGTACTGGTTCCTCCCCTCCAAGACCAAAGACAAAAGGGTTGCCTCTCTGTCCTCAGCTGCTGCTTAAGCTGGGCCCTGGCCTCAGCCTCCAGCCCAACCATCTGCTGACTGTGTGCGCTTACCTGGAAACTTAGGCTAGCCCGGGCTGCAGTCTCTCCACCTGGGAATGCTTCCTTGGTGTTCCCAGGCGAGCTCGCACCCAGCATCACACTTCTTGTTTAGGTACTAAGAAACACAGCGGTGTATGCGGAGCTCGGCCCAATTTCCTGGCAGGTGACAGCTGTTCTTCCACAAGCTTCTGGATGTGTCTGGGGGGAGCGAATGAGGGAAGAAGATATGGGCACCCAGAGAAAAGGGAACAACATCCCTTAGTAAGGTTTCTGAGAGGGACAGCACACAGCTGCAGGGCATGGAAGGCCAAGGCAGGTGCAAACCATCGCATGCCTAGCACTGAGCTCAGAGCTGGGGACACAGAGCAGAGATGCCAAGACCCGCCCTGCCCTCAGAGAGCTGAGCCCCCAGGGCTGTAAGTGCCCCAGCCTTCTTTGTGTCCTGGGTGGAGGGGGGCCAAGCAATACCCAACCAAGGAAGCTTGGAGGCTGGAAAGACATACTCACAGCAGGGCCACCCCTCAGGTTCTGACCTAAGACGTTCCTCAGCTGAGTGACCTTGGGCAAGTTATGTCACCTCTCTGTGTCTTTGTTTCGGCATCAACAGAGGGAGGATACAAATAGGGATAGGAGCCCCCTCATGGAGTTGTGTGTGGAGCAAAGGAGCAAAGTGCCCACCCAGTCTGTGCCCGGCACGCAGGAGCCCCTCTGGCTGGGTTTGCTGTGATGATGGGTATGATGTGGTTCTACCAGCCCACACCTGAGCTGTGACCAGGGCGGGCACGGGACTTCTTCTGTGCGTGTTTGCGAAGGTGGGTGGGATTCCTGCCATAAATGCCCTTATCTGAAGCCAAAAAGGACTTGGCCACCCCACCCACAACCTCCATAGCCAGAGGGCTCTTCCAGAACCACCACCCCAGACTCGACTTGGGCTTGGACAGCAACTGACCTGGCAGGTGGTGCAGAACTGGTCGCTGGGATCCCTGCTGCTGGGCCCTGTTCAGCAAGGTCTTGGCCAGGGGGCAGGTCAAGGCATGGAGCAGTAGCAGGGAGGAGCCTGGTGTCTGAGACGCCGCCTCGACCAGGCAATGCTCCCAGAGCTTCTCCATCCCAGGCCCATGCCTCCTCTGCGAGTGCCACCTTGATGTGTCCCATCTCACAAATGCAGGCACGAGGCTCAACAGGCCTGAAGTCAGAGGCACGGCTCGGGATATGCTGGCCTGAGTCACACAGAAGGCAAGAGGTGGGCGTGGGTGTGGGCCTGGCTTCTCAGACCACAGACACCACAAGAGTCTTCTCCAGGGAGGGCCAGGCATGGGGGCTGGGCCATGGAGCTAAGATCAAGGACAGAAGTCAAGACCCCTGTCATGAGCAGCCTCGGGCAGAGCTGGAGTCGAAGGTGTATGGGAGAGCCACTAAGTTGTCCATGTTCCCTGGACAGACTGAATCCGATCCTTCTCCCAGGAGCCACGCCCTCCAGAACCTCAACCAGAACTCTCCTGACCATGTCACTCCCAGCCCAGCCTGGCCAGGACTCTGGACTCCCTCGGAGATGCAGCTTGCACTCTGGAAGGACAGAGTTGGTCCTGGAGCCCTGGGCAGCTGGCAGGCTCTGCAGGGCAGTGCGAGCCTGGCCCAGGTATCTTCAGCCTCTGGGATGAAATGAGGGCAAGGGAAGGCAACCATCAGGGATAGCCACCCAGTCTGAGACCACATGAGATTTCTGCGGCCCTCCCTGTCTCCTAGGGCCTGGAGGGGGGTGGGCGAGTGAGTGGTGTCAGGATGTCCCATCCTATGGGAAAGGTGTGGCTTTCTGGGACATAAAACGCAGATTAGTGGCTGCCAGACACCTGGAGGAGCGGGAGGGGAGTGAGTAGTGACTGCTTAGCGGGTGGGTCTCCTTTTAGGTGGTGAAGATGTTCTGGAACTAGAGAGTGATGAGTCTGTATGACATTTCAATAAGAGACAGGGTCTCACTATGTTGCCCGGGCTGGTCTTGAACTCCTGGCCTCAGCCTCCCAAGGTGCTGGGATTACAGGTATGAGCCACCACGCCCAGTCAACGCACAATATTTAAATGTATCGAATGCCACCAAATCGTACATTTCAAGAGGGTCGAAAGAGTAGGCTTTATGTCACATGGATGATGCCACAATAAAAACCCGGAAAGATGGCATCCATCTATGCCAGAGAACAAGATTCTCCGCAGCTGAAGGACTGCATCCCCAGCGTGTGTGCATACAAGCGCTGATGGGGAGGGAGGGTAAGGAGCCCTGGGACAAGGCACTGGTGTAATGGGGCAAAGAGCCTGCCTTGGCTTCTCCTTCTGCTGGACGACGACTGGCCACGCGCCTCCACGCACCCCATCCCTGAGCCCCGAGGTCAGGCCTGCAGGGTCTTGCAGCTGCACACTGTGAAGGGAGCAAGGAACCAACGGCCTCAGGAGAGGGCTTGCCTTGGAAGTCCTGGCAACTGACCTCCATGGAGGCCCGTGATCAGCACTGGGGGACACAAGCTTCTCGGGCCAGGGCAGACCTACAAAAGGCAGAGGAAACCCTGGACCGTATCTCGGCACCCGTGGTCAGTGCCCCATCGGTGAGGCCCCGGGCAAGGGGACAGCTAGAAAAGCCCTGATGCTGGCCGTGCTGGGGGCAAGTTGACTCGTGGAGGTGTGCTGGGAAGGCCACAGAAGCACAGACAAGGGTCCTTAACTGGGGATGTCTGAGAAAGCTTCCTGGAGGAGGTGACACCTGAGCCGAGTCCAATCCATCTCCTGTCTGGAGAGCAGTTTTTGTCTTAGGTGAGGGGAAAGAAAAGAGAATGCTGGAAGAGTCAGACCCTACGCTAGACATTTTGGTCATGCTTTCCTTTTACAGATTCCAAAGGTCAAGGAAGCACATGGGGCTCCTTGGGCTTAAATCTTGGCTCTACCGCTTGTGAGCTGAATGACTTTGGATGAGTTACCTAGCCTCTCTGTGCCTCAGTTTCCTCACCCACTCATTGTGGCTAATGGCAGTGACCTCACAGACTCCCGGGAGAGCACGCAGCATGGGAAACCCAGAGTGAGCATCTGTGTCGGAGCCCTGGTCGTCACTGTTCCTGTTCCCCTGCAAACGGTGGCCACAGGCCAGGGTCACAGAAACAGGGGTCTATAAGAACTCGTTCCCTTCCAGGCACAAACTTCAGCTGAGCCCCACCCAGACGTCATGGAGGGGTGATGGGCCGCGTGTCCACAGCGCCAGGAAGACAAGGCGAGCGGCTGTCCGCGCACCAAGGGCCTCCCGTTGCGTGATGTCCGTGTCCCCCTATCGTCGTGCCAACCCCCTGTAGGAACGCTCTCCTCGTTTTAGAATGAAGGAACTGAGGCCTGAGGAGGTGAAGTCGCTCACCCAGACCCCGTGGGGTGGTCGAGGGTCAAATCTCGCGTTCCCTCAGAGATTCGTGAGAGTAGCCTGAGTCCAAACGCTCAAGCCCATGCCCACTCGCAGAACTGGAGCTCCGATCTGAAAGCAGCCACGGTGACAAGGTGTGTCTCTCGAGAGTCAGACCGTGGGACGCTCACCGGAGACCTGGCGCATGAGGAGCGCCCAGGAGGTCTGGGTGCCGAGCGTCGCTGCCACCCCAACCTCCTCCTGTTGGGAGGACCCGCAGGACCCTGCTCCCAAGGGGCCTGTCCCTGCTGCCCGGCTCGTCCCCTGGACCCGGAGCCGGGCTTTCTCCCGGGGTCGGCTTCCTCCTCGGCCCCAGCTGCTCCCCAGGCCAAGCCGCAGAGAGCGGGTTCTGGGGCGGGGGTGCACTTCTGCTCGAGAGCACCCATGGGAGAGCAAGCCAGCACGGGCTGGTCCAGTGGCCCGGCCCCTGCGGGACCAGGCTGGCTCCTTTCCAGCTGACCAGCCCCGTCCATCTGGCCTCCCCCTGGGCCAGTGGCCTCAAAGTCAGCAGCTCCTCCCGCCATGAAGGGCTCTGGAAGTCAGTCTGGAGCAGGAGCATCTGCAGCACCCACTGGCCGCGAGCCTGGTCGCCTGGCTGTGAGCGCCGCCGCCCACACCACCATGGGAGTGGAAGCTGGACCGCGGTGGCCCAGGGCTGCGGTGTGGTGATGTCTCCCTTCCACCGACTGAGATCTACTCTCTGGAGCTGCGGAGACGGGCCTTGTTTCCCCACGTCCAGCCATGGACGGGAGACACGACCCTCTTCCTCAAGCCTGCCCTCGCCCTCCCTCGGGCGCTGCACTTCGTGTGAAAGCTGCCCCCCAGCCTCAGAAAGACCTGGGTGCAAACTGCTGCTCTGCCACTGACCAGCCACGGGGGTCGCGCTTCTCTTTCACGGGCACCCTCTGCGGACCGCCAGCTCGACCCACCAGCAGTGAGCGTGGGGGGCACGGCAGGAGAGGGACGGGGGGGTTGAAGCCCCCCCAAGCCGCCCCAGGGACATGGCGCCCTCCCCGGACCCGCTTCTCGTTCCGCAGCAGAGTCTGACTGGGCACGCTGCCCCGGTTCCAGCTGCCAGGTGGTGCCTTGGCCCACACGGACTTTCAAAGAAGTGCGGGGGCCTGGGAGGCGTGGGGGCCCACAGAGGCCGTGGGCTGGGAGCTCCCTGGGGAAGCGCTGCTTCGCTTCTGAAGGCACACCTCACCCTGGGCACACAGTAGGCATCCAGGGGCCCAGACGCAGCAGGGACTTGTCCAAGCCCACAGACAGAGGGAGGAGCTGCACCTGGAGCCTGGCTCTCCCGCCGCCCGTCCCTAAGCCAGGGCTCCTCCGCAGAGCCCCCGGAAGACTCGTGGGCAGGACGCACCCCCGCTGCTCCCCATGGCTGTCCTCCCCTGGGGACACGGTGGCCGGCAGGATGCGCCTCGGGGCAGGTGCAGAGTCACAGTAGCAGGTGCCAGCTGGGTGGGAGAGGAGGCGGGCGTCTTCCTGCCCGGTGAAGTCAGGCAGCGGGGACACCCAACATCCTCAGAAGTCACAGGCCTTGGAGCACACAGTCACCCCCCGCCGCTGACCCAGGAATCAGACGGGACAGGTGTGCAGAGGCACTCCACACGCTCGGGACAGACGCACACGGCTCCTGAGCATGCCTATGCCACAGAAGCACACGGCTGCACACCGGTGGGCCCCATGGCCCCCACACTCGCCGTCACGCGGCCCGCCCCGGAAGACCCCCAGGAGGCCAATGTGCAGAGCCCCGCAGCTGCGTCTCTTTCTGCCACTCTGGGGCATTTTTAAAGTCACACTTCCAGTGAGGAGCCTGCTCCAACGTGCTGCTTCAACGGCGCCACCTGCAGGATGGCTTCTTGGGATGAAAGTCCTGGGCCAGGGCGCCCGGCAGGCTGGCCCCGAAGACCGCGGACGGTCTCAGAAAGGGCAGCTCCCCCCAGCTCTGTCTGAGGGAGTGTTTGACCTCCCTCGACCTCCCGAGACGTCGACCTTGACCTCACCAGATGGCAGTGCTGCAGCTCAGTGAACAGATGCACAAGAGCCCGTGGCTGCAGAGGCAGGAGGGGGCTGCTGCCCGCTGGCTTCTCGTTGGCATGCGGCATGGAGAGGGAGGCAGCATGCGGCACTGAGGACAATGGCATCGCTCTTGACAAAAGCCCTGCAAGGCTGGGATCACCCCCCCGGGAGAAACCTGCGACGGAGGGACTTGGGGTTGGCCTAAGGCCACACACAGCTAGCTGGTTAGGGACGGTGCTGGGATTCGAACTCAGTTCTGCATGGACACAAGTCCACATGTCAGCGGGGACAGGGGCATGTAGACTGCGCAAGTCCATGTCCCAACTGTACCGCCCCACCTTTCTCAAGTGAAAAATCAAGAAAGAAAGAATACTCGGTGAAGAGGACTGCTGTGTGTGTGTGTGTGTGTGTGTGTGTGTGTGTGTGTGTGTGTGTGTGTGAGAGCCCCTGGGGTGGTGTCTGCACTCACTGGCTCACCGGCTACTCACAGAGAAAGCCCACGGCCTCGGTGACGAGGCCCGGGGAAACCCGTCCAGCTCCCCCAGCCCCGCCACGTCGACCCCCTCTTTGTCCCTCGCATCCTCTCCCCCATCTCTGCCCTCCCGCCCCTCCTTCCAGCTTCTGCTTAGACATCGTCCTGAGCCCCGCCCCCTTGTGAAGCAGCCCCCCCCAGCCCCGCCCACAGTGTCTTCCCAGCACTTCAACATGCGACCGACTTCGCTTCTCTGGCATGTTTTTGCTCATCTTCCCCCCAGAACGCCCACTCCTAGGAGAACAGGATTGATTTTTGTGGGGTTTCTTCACAACTAACGCCCAGTAGGCTATTTCGCCCCCGGGGGCTATTCGGCAAAGTCTGGAAACCTTTTGGCTGTCATCTGGGGGAAGCCTGGGGTGCTACCGATATGTCACGGGTGGAGACCAGGGATGCCAGAGTCTCCTCTGCAGCTCAGGACAGCCTCCCCTACCAAACAGAAGATTAATCCCGCTCCGAACGCAAAAAGCGCTGCAGCTGTGTCTTCACTGCTTGGAACATGTGTCCTGAAGGTGCAATAAATGCTTGCATGGAAGAATGAAGAGCTGTTATCGCGGCCGTCCTCATCACTGTTGCTCAAGAACGGACAGGGCTGAGAATAAGCCTCGAGAACGACTGCCTATGGGAGCCCACGGCCAACAGGGCTGACTGGCGACCTGCAACTTCTCCCCTCTGGGGGGCTCTGCCCGCGGGAGCCCCCGAACGAGCTGCACGCAGCTTATCGCTGTGCCACCTGGCGCAGGGCCGTCAGGCTGCCGGCCCTTCCGAGGGTGGCCGGCCTGCCCCTCCGCCCCAGAGCCCGGCCCAGGGCTCTGCCCCCCCACAGGCTGTCTCCGAAGGCACCGCCAGTCCCCAGCCCATCTCCCTGTGTGTGCCCGCACACTGAAAACCTGGGGCCTCGAGCCCCACTGCGCAAAAACCGCCTCCACGGGCCTTTCCGGGCGATCCCCGAGGAGCCCCGCAGCCCCAGGCCTCTCTCAGCCCTGGCGGCTGCGCTGCTCCTCTGAGAAAGGGCCCTGAACGGGAGGCCCGGGTGTTGAGGCCTCCCCTCACCCAGCTCGGCCGGGCAGAGGACACTTCGTCATCCTGCTGACCGAGCAAATTGTCACTGACGGTTTTCAACAGCCACCGCGACCAGCCAGGCTCTCCACACGCTGAGCACAGCCCCCGAGGACACACCCAGCGTGGCAGTGTTTCCCGGGAGCGGAGAGATAGGAGAGGGTGGCGAGGCCAAGGCCGAGCTCACCTCCAGAACAGGCTGCGAAGCCCCGTCCAGCCACAGGCCCTTCCCTGGCACCCAGCCTGCGTCCCCACGGGGATGCCCCCTGGAGAGCCACGACTCTCCCTGCCTGTGCCCCCCCACCCCCCCGCCCCATGCCTCCCCTCCCACAGCCCTGCCTGGGCTCAGCGACGGGACCTGTCTCAGCAGAATGGCAAGGCTGGCAGCCATGATCCCCTCTCCTGCCCCCCCAGCTTCTCCTTCCGCCCCTCTGCTCTCAGCCCATCCCCTCTCCTCCCTAAGGTCCTGAAAGCTTCTCACCAAGTCACAGATGCGAAGGCTTGGTGGCCGACAGAAGTGGGAACAAGGCCTTGAGCCAAAGGAATGGGGTTCTGACGGTGGAACATGGGCCTCAGACGGCGAGGTGAGGTGTGACGAAACAGGGTGATACTTGGTAGCAGGCGCTTTCCAGGTGCCCCTGAAGTCACAGGCAGCGGGTCCCAATTCTGCCAGGGAGTGAGACTGGCCCCACCCAGCATGGCATGACAGAGCAGGCACGTGCCAAGCGGCCACCTGGACGTGAGCCGGGGGCAGGCCCCGATGCCGATGGCAGGAAACGGGCAGAGAACGCTCTCCCCAGAGGCAGGGCTTGGTGGAGATGGCTCCTTCAGCCTCACTTTCCGGGAGTACGAGCTCCAGCACCAGTTACCCTGCTGCTCACATCCACACCCCTCCTGCGCACTAGGACGGCAGAGGGCTTCTGCTGCACGGCCACCTTCCTCAAGTCCAGTGTCTGAGAACTAGGTCGGGGGGTGGAGAAGCAGAGCAGCAACGCCAGTCCTGAACGCCTCCAGTGAGGCGACACCACCATCCAGGACCTTCCTCGACTCTCACCCCTTGCGGAGCCGTTTGACGGAGGAAGGATTTCTGTCTCCAAGTTCTCCCAGCAGCTCTAGAAGCTGGCCAGGGTCACAGCCAGTTGCTGACCAGCTAGATTTGGGGCAACTGTTTTCCAAGAAAACCGAAGGCCAAGGCCAAGCTCTTCCAACAAGCGTCAGCAAGTCAGTCCATGCCCCCACACTCCCACAGTCCCCAGTCACAGAGCCCAGCTCGCAAGCCTGAGAACTGCTGCGTGCTCACAAGCCTGCTCTGGGTCAGCGGGGCCCCGGAGCCACGGACAGGATGCTGGAGTTCTCATGCCAAGAACAGCCCCTCACGGGGCAGGGCCATGTCCTGGTCTTCTGTCAGACGGACAGGTGGGCCAGGGCAGCCCTCCGCCCACCAGGCCCTCAGCCTGCCTCCCGCCTGCCCCGTGACAAGAAGGTGGAAGACTGGGCGGGAACATCCTGGCACAAGCGCTCGTCCCACCCTGTGGGGCACCCTGGGGACCTGGCCCGGAGATGGGATTCCCCAGCTGTCTCCGGGCACCAGTCTCCCGCGAGAGAGTCAGCCTGAGGGGCTGGCTACGGCGTCAGCAGAGAGGTGCAGCCAACCTCCACTGAGCCACCGGGTCCTGAGATGTCCTGAAACCGGACATCGGAGCTGTGTGGGGCTCCCGACACCCAGCGCAATCTGGGTGTGCATCGCCACGCCCTGGGGTGGTGGAGATGAGGGGAAGGGGCCTGAGCCGGTGGGAGGCGAGGCCCTTCCTGGGTTGGATGGATGTGGTGCCAGAGCCAGCCGAGTGGCCGCCAGTGTGTGACGCCTTTCAAGCCAACACAGACTCCCGCTTGGGGACCGACTGGGCCTCGCTGCCGCTTGCTGCGGTCACTGACAGCCCAGTGTGAAGCAGGAGAGTCCCTTCCCTCGTCCGGACAGAACTTCCTCAGCCATAAGCGACCAGCCATCAACACCAAAGGCTGCCAGGCGGTCCGCGGGGGTCAGCGGGCCGGCCCGGGCAGGCACTGGGGGAGCCTTTTCCTTCCCAGCCAGGCGGGCGTCCCGCTAAAAGCCCTTTCAGGCCCAGGAAGTGACCGTTTGATTTCACGCTGAAATGTTTAACAAGCTGCACCCTCACTAACTGCCGGATTAGGATGCGAGCAGAGGCAGATCATGGAATTAGAATGAGGGCTCCGGAGTGCCAGGGGAATGTGCCGGTTGTGCCTGGCGGGTGACACCTCTGGCTCGGCACCGCCGGCAGATGCACGCCCACGCGGCGGCCGCCCCCGGCCCGGACACCTCCGGACACCTCCTCTCCGCCCCGGGGGCCCCGCCGCCGCGTCCGGGAGCGGGGTCGCGGCCGGCGGGCGGCGGGCGGCGGGCGACGGTCTGGTCCCACGCGCTGGGCAGGGAGGCCGGCCCGCAGGCTGCGACGAGCAGGGAGCTCCCCGGACCCACAGCCCCGTGCCAGGTGGTGGTGGGCTTTCCCTCCCGGCGCCGCCGGATCGTCTCTGCCCGCCCAGTCCAAGTCCGCCGGGGAAAGCCTGACCTCGGCACCGGAGCGGGTCCGGGGCCCAGCGGCGTCCTCGCCACCCCCGCACATCCTCGCCACCCAGGCACTCGCAGCGGCGCACCCGCGGCTCACACACAGGCGCGCGCGCACACACACGCCCGCGCTCCCGGCGCCCGCCCGGCGCGGACTCGCGGCCCCGGCCGGGCGCGGCGGGCAGCGGGGAGGCCGTCCCGGCACCCCGGCGGGGACGGCCGGCCTCCGCCGGCCTCGCGGACGCTTACCTCGCCGAGCGGCGCGACCCGGCCGGCGGCACGTCCCTCGCCGGCCGGACCGCGCTGGGCTGCCCGGGCGCCCGCCCCGTCCGTCCGCCGCCGCGCGCCGCGCCCGCGCCGCGCGCCGCCGCCGCTCCGCCGGCCCGCGAGGGAGGGGGCGGGCCGGGGCGGGGCCTGGGTCTGGGGCGGGGCGGGCCGGCCTCCCGCCCCGCGCGGCGCGCGGCCAGCGGGCGGGGGCGGGGCGCGCCCTCCGGGGAGGCCCCTCGCGGGCGCGCGGCGAAGGCGTGGGGCCCGGCTGGGGCGGGTCTTCGGAGGCCGCGTAGGACGCGCCTGCGGGCGCGGGCCTGCTTTCCAGCCACGGCGACGGTGGCGGCGCCAGTCGGTGCCCACGGAGCCCTTCCGAGTGCCAGTGCGCGCGGCACCGCGCGGGGCGCTTGGCGTGTGTTAAGCCACTTACCCTCGCAGCGCCCATTTCCCGGACGAGAAGCGGAGGCACGGGAGACGAAGTGGTGAGCTGGGGGACACAGCGCCGGACAGCGCAGCCAGGATGGAAGCTCCGGTCCGCCTGACTCTGGAGTCTGCGCTTTTAAAGCCCCACTCTGCTTGTTTTCTGCGTGGCCCTAAGCACGTTGTTTGCCCCTCTAAACGCAGAATGGAAGCCTTGGTAGGATACATGGTGGTGACTGACATTTTGATTTCTTCTTTTCTCGGCGCCCACGTCTTTTTCACTGGGTTCTGGCCACCAGCGGGTGCTCAACAGACATTTGTTAATCAGTGACCCAAGCGACAGCCGCAGCTGGACCCATGTGACAGCCTGCTCAGCCTGGGTGGGGGAGCCGGGGGTCCGCGCCTCCTGGCCTGACTGTTTGCATCTTCATTTCCCTGAAACGGCCGCAGGGCCGTACGCTGGCCAGGCCGTGGGAAGCTACCCCCGGGAGATCTGTCAAGTCCCTGCAGGCCTTGACATGGAGTCTGGAGACGCTTGGCGCAAAAGTAGGTCACTAAGTAACAAGACTTCGGCGTAAACACCTTTCAGAACCTGTGAGCTCCTTAAAGGCAGAAGGACAGATGCAAAGCAGGTGCTCGGATAGTATTTGTGAATAATGACCACAATTTGGATACATTCCCCCAAGACTAAAGCTGTCAAGGAAAAGCCGCCCAGCAAAACCAAGGGTGAGCCGGATTAGTGATGTGAAGAGGTGAAACGGGCCCACTGCTAGGAGAGGCGCCTTTCTCAAGGGCTGTGACTACGGTTCCGGCAGAGGCCAAGAGGCTGGCCTGGACGCACGTCCTGCAGGTCACCTCACTGGCGGCAGCCGTGCTCTCTGGCACATGACGAGTGTGTGTGGGGGGTGATGAGCAGACAGCCTGGAGGCAGGGATGAAGGGAGGGGCAGCTGGGGAAGGGGTGTCCTTCCCCGTGGGCTGGTTAGCGATCCTAGAACAGTCGCATGCTCCCCAGATAGGTCCCCTCTGTGATCTGTGTGACACTGGGGCACCTTGCAATGCCCTGGTGGAGAACGCAGGCCAGTCACCTGCAGAAGACCCCCTTTAAAGTAGCAGCTGGTTTCCAGGGGTGCTCACAGCCCCCCCAGTCGTCCTGCCCAAGGAAAGCAGCGAGGCATGACCAGCGCGGCAGAACACGGAGGGTGGAAAGAAAAGAGATTTGGATCTGATGGAGTGAGGCCCTCAACCAGGCTCTGCCTCTAACAAGCTCTGTGGCCTTGGACAAGTTACTTGCCCCTCTGAGCTGTGGCTCATTCCTCTACAACCAGGACTGGCTTCATGAGTGCGTGGCTTGTGCAAACCACACAGACCTGCTCTTAGGAAGGTCTCATGCCTGGTTTAACTATCTCTTTTGCCATCTTGCACTCTCAGGGCTGCATTTTAAGGTTCGGCTGGACCCCACAACATCATATCGCTGGTACTGGTGGTGACAGCGGCCTCAATGGATCCTTGCGGCACCGCAGGGAGATCACGTCTGCACCGGGGTGACACACGGGAGGCTCAGCAGAAGCTTGTTTCCCTTCCTCTGCTCTGGCCATGAAGAACACACAGAAGTCCACCAGGTAGACCGAGGGGTGGGAAGGGAGTCTCGGGCTGAGGGGCCAGTGGGGGCAAAGGCCTGGGGTGCCAAAGTGCATTCAGGGAGGGCAGGTGAGGGTGGGGAGCCTGAGGACACAGGCTGAGCCAGAGCAGGGAAGGCTCCCGTTCTCTCAAGGAGTTGGGCGCTCAGGCCTGGGTGCTCTTGGCCAGGGAGCCGCAGGAAGGGAGGGAAGGTGGGTGGGCCGTGAACACCGATGTCCTTACCCGCAGCTCAGCCATGGCTGGTTCAGGCGAGGAAGCAGGTGGTGGACGGCGTGGGCAGAAGCCCTGCATGGAGGCTGCCAGCGCGGCATGCTGGAAATGATCGCTGTCAACATAATGGGGAAATGCTGTAGGTGTAAAAGCCAACAGCTGTGCTTGGGGCCTTGGGGACTCCAGGCCTGATGAATAATGGAGCAGCCCTTTCTCCCTGGGCCTCTTTTCCGTCCTTCCCATCATTCATGCACTCCCCTTGGTTGCGTCTCATACAACCTCGGCTTTCTCTGAATCCGGGGCCAATTTGAGCAAATCTGACGGCCTCCTGCACGAGGTCCTAATGAGCAACATGCGTGTGCATGAGCACACTAGACTCTGCAGAGTGAGTCTTGTCATATGACAAGGAAGTCACCCAGCAGCCTCCTCCTGGAGGTGGAGGTGGTGACATGCGTCACTCCCAGGTGGAAGCTTTTGGAGCCGCCGGGGGGCTTGGCTGTCCTCTCTTTCCAGCTTCTGGGACTGGAGAGACAGGCGTCAAGAGGGGATTCTGTTACTCAGAACTCCCACGGGTGACAAGGAATAGAATGTCCTTGCTGGCCCCTGAAATGTGGCATAAGCTATGTGCACCTCTAGTACATGCTGCCTCGTTTATTTAGAAGCAAATGGGCGACCCTTCCAGTGTAGCAAGCAGGTGGAATCCCAAACCCCAGATCCAAGCGGCCATCAGCCCTGACTTGGGACGATCGGTACTGGACTGACCAAGGTGCCATGTCAGGGATGGGGGAGACCAGCGCTCCCCAGCAGATGCAGGCAGGACGTGCGTGGGCAAAGCTGGGGGGAGGGTAGACGGCAGAACTGGGCAAGGCCAGAGCAGAGGAACTGAGCTCTGAGCTCAGTGCAGAGTTGCCCCTGTGGAGGGTTGACTCATAGCAATAATATTAATTTCGATCACAGCGGATATCAGTCATATTGCACACACTCTACTGAGCGCTTTCTGGGCATTTAGGCTTTTGGTTTTCCCAGTCACCCTGTGAGCTAAGATGTCTCCAGGCCCCATCTCCAGGGGAGGAGACAGAGGCTTAAAGAGGCAATTTGCTCTGGAAATGGCCAAAGGACAGTGTCGAAGCCAGCACGTTCAGGCTCCACCCGCATCAGCATCACTCTCCCTGCACGTGGGCACAGTGGCCAGGATCCTCGGGCAGGCCCTCAGGGCTCCCACCTGCCAGGGCCGGCCACAGAAGGGGAACCAGGGAGCTGGACCAGGGCCGCATTGCCTGGGGACCAGGCACACAGGGAGGGCGGAAGCAGCAGAGTCACCGGCCAGGAGTGCAGGGATGGCCAGAGACTGATTCTCCATTCGGCTTCTGAAGCAGGCTGGTCGCCAGATGGGCTGCCCGTGTGGCTGGGGAGGAGGACCCAGGCCTGGGGCTGTGCCGAGCCTGGGGGAGACGACTCACTCGCAGGCTTTCCTTGCCCACACTTGCCCCCACTTTCCCTTCAGAATCCCTGAGCTCCTTAAAGGCAGAAGGCCTGATAGGTGCTCAGAGAGTATTTGTGAATGATGGCCACCAGTTGGATACGTTCCCCCAAGACTAAAGCTGTCAAGGACAAGGCCATGGAGCAAAACCACGGTGAGCCGGATTAGTGGTGTGAGCCAGTGCAGCCAGCTCCCCCATTCTCGGGCACTTGACCTGGTTGGTGGGCATGAGGGTGGGGTCTGCAGGGTGCCAGCTCTCCCTGCCCCTCCCCCGCCACATCCCTCCTTTCCGCGCTCTCCCCCGCCCCCCTCCACTGGCCTCTCCTCTCACAGCCTTGAGTGGCTCCAGGGCTCCAACACGGTCTGCGAAGAGCCGACATCCTTTCCTCATCGAGGATGTGCCGTCTCCTGTCCTCCGTGCCGCCCAGAGTGCCCACACAGGCATCCCGTCCCTGCCCGGTGACGTCTGCATCCCCACTGGCTGCGCTCCCAGCTGCCCTCCTGGCTCCCCTCAGACCAGCTGTTCAGCCTCTGCTCTCTAATCTGTCCCTTGGTAACCAGATGATCGCTTGACAACAGTGCCAAGGCAGGGAGCCCACCCACACGACTAAGGCCTCCTCCTGCTTGACTGCTGGCGGCTGCAGGGTATTGAGGAGACGGCACTGAATAAAGGTCCCCATGAGGCAGAGGAGAAAGAGCCCTGGGCAGGGAAGGTCTGCAGGCAGCCCAGGAAGGTGAGCTAACTGGGTCAGCACCTGGACAGCTCCCCGCGGGCCTGCTCCCTGCGGCCAGGAGCCCGGCAGTTGGGAGGCTCTTGGTGAAAGGTGATCCCACCCTCATAAGCCCCAGACTTGTCCTTATTCTTTGCTGAACCCCACAAAGCTGCTCTGGTGGCTCGTGCCCCCGGGCCTCAGGGAGACACCAACCTCACCTACTCCATGTCAGCGCCAGCACGGATTCACACGGGTTGAGGTTGGAGCCTTGAAGGCACTTGGGGCTGAAGCTCTCTGAGCACCACACGGGTCCTGAGCCAGCATCCCCGCAGGGCAACGTGCACAGGACAAAGGGCAGTGGGTGGAGGGGACAGTGCGCCCCAAACAAGGGCCGGGAGGGTGGGCGTGGGAGAGAGTTGGGAGGGTCAGGAAATGAGAGTGTTTCATTATTTCAGAACAAAGAAAGCAGGGCCAGGATCATGGCCTCCCCAATTACCGGGCTCCTGGGATGAAGAAAATAGCATCTTAAATGGCCATTTTCTAGCTTTGAAGCTCATGGGAAAAGCTGCAAAAGACGGTTTTCCAGGCAGGCAGCCCCTGAGAAGAAAGCAGCGTGGGAGGAGCAGCCATCAGGGCCAGGGGCCTGGAAGTGTCCCCCCCAGCCAGGCAGCACCTTCCGGCCCTAGGGCTGCTGCCGTTCCGAGCTGGTCAAACCCCCGCTTCCAGGCCAGGGTTCCTGTTGAAGAGAGCGGCTGGGGCCCTGGGGCACAGCCCTCTTGGAGGCGCCTGGGGATGAGCAAAAGCACTGCAACCAGTCCCCCCCCTTCTGGGACTCCCATGGCCAACACTCATCATGGCGCATTTGTGATGCAGATGCACAGGTTCTGAGTATTTACTATTCCATGCATTCGCTTACCTATCTTACACCCATAGGAGGGAACATACAGCCATTGAAAGTCAAGCTTTTAATCACAACTTAAGGACGGGAAAATTGTTCATGCTACCATGGTAAATAAAATGAAGGACAAACGCTATCTACATATAGATGATATACTCTACGCCAAAAAGACAATTATACATACACAATGTGAAAGATGACAGGACTATGAGGAAATAAACCAAAGCATTAGCAGGTGTTCACCCTGAAAGAGTCATTATGGATCATAAGTGTGTTCTTCTTCATACTTTTCTATAGTATCGAGTTATTTTCCATGAACATGTAATTAGAAAATAACATTTATTATTTTATTTTATTTTTTGGAGTCGGGTCTCACTCTGTCACCCAGGCTGGAGTGCAGTGGTGTGATCATGGCTCACCGCAGCCTCGACCTCCTGGGCTCAGAGCAAACCTTCTGCCTCAGTCTCCCGAGCAGCTGGACTACAGACATGTCTCACCAGACTCACCTAATTTTTAAAAAACTTGTATGTGGCAATGCAGTCTTGCTATGTTGCCTACGACAGTCTCCTGGACTCAAGTGATCTTCCCACCTCAGCTTCCCAAAGTGCTAGGATTACAGGCATAAACCACTGCACCCAGCCTATTATATATTCTTTATATTGTGGTAAAATATACATAACAAAATTTACCACTTTGGCCATTTTAAAAGTGTATAGTTCATTGGCTTTACATACATTATTGTACAACTATCACCATCACACAAAATAATATTTTTAATGTAGCTTGAAACTTAAAATTTTCTGTACAGATTGAAGTAAAGGGCTGGAAGCTAGAATTTCCAAATCGCACCATAAATATTGTTCAGTGGTCTCCTGAAATTTACTCAAATAAAAACCAGTGTGCTTCACAGGAACACTGATGTTGTCTGTATCAGTCAGAATGTTCTGGATGCCCGTGAGAGAACACCAGGAGCACGAACTCATGGACCCATGTACCTGGTATCTGGACTGGAAGAGTGTGGGGGCGCAAGTCCCAGAGGAAAACATGGGGACAGCTACTTGAAGAAGGGACACCCGTTACTAAATTGACAGATGCCCGTTGCATGGGGGTTAAGGAAGGACACAGCCCACCCCCATCCCCGCCTAGGCTGAGGAACGATGATGCTGATCTTTTTGATTTAGGAAAAGAAATTTTATTGAAATGAACTTATTAATTCATAACATAAAATTGACCATTTTAAAGCAGACAACTCCACGTCACTTAGTTCATTCACAGTGTTGTGCAACCATCATCTCTCTCGAGGTCCAAAACGCTCACATTATCCCCAAAGGAAATCCATGCCCCTTAAGCAGGCACTCCTCATTCCTGTCTCCCCGGCTCCTGGTACCTACCGGTTTGTTTTCTGTATCTGTGGGGCTGATATTCTGGCTATTTCTGTGTCTGGCTTCTTACAGTGAGCACACATTTTTGAGGTTCATTCACATGGTAGCATGCATATGAAGTTCTGAAGTTCTGAACTTCATTCTTTCTTTATGACTAAGTAATGCTCCATCGTGTGAGTGTATAGATCCCGATTTGTTTATCCACTCATCTGCTGACAGACATTCGAGTTGTTTTGTCTGCTGTACCATTGGTGTGCGTGCATTTGAAAGCCTGTTTCTGCCTCTGTTGGGTGGATGCTTTGGAGTTGCTCGATCAGATGGTGACTCTGTGTTCAGCTTTTAGAGCAACTGACAGACCGTCCTCTATAGTGACTCATTCCCACCAGCCATATAACACTGGTTATTTTCCTTATTTTTTTCTTCTGGTTTATAGCCATCCTAGCGGGTGCAAAGTATATGAGACTGATCTTGTGCACGGGAAGTCTGAGATGGTCAGCGATGGTGGGAACAGGGTGGGGAACGGCCACTGCTGAACCTTCCCCGCGAGCTCCAGCTGTCCTTCTGGAGCAAGTGAAGGTCTGCGGGCCCTGGCGTAGCAACAGGCCTCTCAGAAACGGCTGGCCTCCGGGGGCTAGAAGCCTCTGGTTTCCGAAACCTTGGTCAGTGCCCGAGTCAGCACTGGTGAAGACCATCGATTGTGCTCCCCCACAGGGACAGAGAAGACGCCCGTTTCCTCAGTCACCATCACCTACCGGCAAATGCCTAGTGTTTTCTGGCAGAGCTTCTGCCCTTTCATGGAAAAAAGTTTAGCACCAGCTGTGCTCCCGCCCTTGGTCAAGGCAGTGGCAATTACGGCCAGCCTGGGCGAGAAGGACACGGCTGGCAGCTGAGGCAGGGGCCTGGGAACTCCAACCCAGGAATGGCACCGTGGCCCACCGACAGCTCGTGACGGCCGCAGGAGGGGCAGCTCTCCATAGGTGGGAGCGAGTGCCTCGGAGTCAGGTCGTCTCGTGACGCGTCCTGTGGCTGCCCCACCCACCCCCGGAGACGTTGGTAACGGGCCCTCTAAGTTTGGGGTTCGTCATTTGGGAAATGGGCATAATTCTCGTATGGCCACCTCAAGAGACAGTTCAGCGAAGGCAGGAGACACCACATTCCGAGTGTACAGCACAGGGCCTGGCCCTGAGGAGCAAATGACTGCCATTGGGTCTTGGTGCGTGTTCAGTGACGGTGCCCACAGGGAGAGTCGTGTTTCTAGCTCGCTCACAGTCATTACTGAGGTGCTGGCTCCCTGCCGAGGGCAGGTATGGGGTGGCTTGGGGGTCACAGGAGAGGCAGAGAGGAACCACAGAGGAAGAACGCTTTCCAGGTGCCATTGTTGCACTTGGCCCTGGACACACCAGCACCCTCTACAGCCTACCGGGAGGGTAGGTGGTAGGAAAGTAGTGTCCAGACACTCTTGCTGGCATAAAGAGAAAAAAAAATGGGGGAGGGGGTGGGCTGTGCCCCATCCATGGAGAGGCTGTCCTGGCCCTTGACCACTTGCGAAAGCAGAAGATTAGTTCCCCACCGCGAGTCCTAACACTCTTCCAAAGACAGCATGGCTAGTGTCATGTGAGGGGGAAGCTTGCCTCCTTCACACACCTTGGACACCTCCCTGGGACACAGCGGCCCGGTGGCTACCATCTTCTGGAGTGGCATCCTTCTCTGGGCCTTGCTTTCCTTAGAAGGACCCTGCAGTGGCCGACAGGTGCCACCCCAGGGAGAGGCGTCCAGATCTGGGAGAGTGGCTGGGGGAGCTGAGCCCTGGCTGCACCCTGTGGGGATGTGGATGCTCCTGTCTGCATCACTCAGAGGAGCACCCTGAAGTTCAGGGGCCACGTGCACGCTCACAGGGTCAGCGAGTCCATTTCAGATGGAGCTGGGACTGGTTCACCCAACACACCTGGCCCACCCAGTGGGGCCGGGGTGACCCAGCCATGATGCTCTCCACGGCAAGAGCAACACGTTTCTGGGCTATCCCCCAGATTGGCTCTCCATGGCACGGACGTTATGCGGTTGGGAGGCTTGGACGCTCTCCCACCTGGATGCCAGGCCCTGCACATCGTAGCGGAGACCCATGAAGCCGCCTCAGAGGAGGAGCATGCTCCTCCCCACTGGCTGGGTGCCCTCCATGTGTCCACCTACCCTCCCTGCAGGCAGCCCCTGTCCTGTCCCGCGACTCACTCTCTGTAGGTATGGAGATGAGGAAGCCTGACTGTCCAGGTAAGCTTTAGCCCACAGGCTTACCCTGGACTGAAGGATGAATGTGAGTGATTTTGCCTCCCAGAGACATCTGGCAAGTGTCCAGAGACATTTGGGAGATGATCACGGGCATCTGGTGGGCAGAGGCCAGGGATGCTGCTGAATGTCCTGTAGAGCACAGGGCAGTCCCCACAGTAGAAAATAATGCAGCCCAAAATGCCACAGTGCCAAGGCTGACAGACCCTGACAGAGACAACCACAGATTCACAAGCTTCGAGTAGGGAGGGACATTTCCCAAGTGGTGAGGCAAGGCACCAGCAGGCATGCGGCAGGCTCCGGTCAGAAACGGTGGGCAGGGTGCTAGGTGATCCCATGGCTGCTCTGGGTGGTCCTGGGCAGGTCCACGGCCCCGGTGGAGTCACCGGCTCACTCTGGTGCTTTCACACTGCTCCTGGTTTAGACAATCAGTCATATAATGTCCCCTGGTTAGGCTGGAACAACAGCCACTTCCTCTGAGGCACAACTCCCTGGACTAGAGGACAATGCTCTCCTCCTCTCGAACTGAGGCAAAGCCTGGAGACAGGTGCGTGCCAGGTGCGTGGGAGGGGCGGGAACCTCCGCGGACAGAAGTCACGTGGGTCTAACTCACAAAACAATCACTCTGCCTTTTCTCGGTCGAATACAGTTTCCCAGCATCTCCTCTCAGGCCTTTCATCCCTTCTCCGTTGTTCTTAGTTTTGTTCTGCTTTGTTTTGCTATGAATTGTTCTTGCCACAGCGGTGGGTTTCTGGCCAGCGATCCCCGGGCAAGGCCCCCTGGAGAAACCCCCCAGAACGATGTCTTTTTCACACTGGAGAAAGCCTCAGGAGCGCTGTGACGGCAAGCTGTTCTTCCCTGGCCCCGCCCCCAGCCTGGTTAATTGCCAGTCCCTTCGGAGGCCAAGCGCTGGCCACAGGAGTCCCCACGCAGGTCTCCCTGAGTCACACGCTGCACCAGCCATCAGCAAGGAGAATGGACCGCCCGTGGTTGGCTTACCCCGATGAGCACCCGCCTCCCGAGGACCCGGGGAGCACACAATCACCCACAGTCAGCCCCAAATAGGGGCGCTATCAGCAGAGGAAGGCCAGCGGAGGAACAGCCATCAGGGAGGCCATCCACAGGCTGCGTCCCACGGACTGCACAGAAGATATGCCAGTCCCGGCTTCTGTCACTCCTGCCCCCTCTCGGAGGGGACTTTGCTCAGCTCCTTGATGACGGGGTGGGCTGAGGGGGCAGTGTCTGATGTCAGCAGCCTACTCCCCTCAGCCCAGACGAGGTGACCAGTCACGGGAGCCCGGCCCTGGACAGCCAGGCCTGCCAGGGACCGATGACACGGCGGGACCCGAATGTGCACCACGCCGTCGGGTTCCTTCTGCGGAAAAGCGCCAAGACCCACCCACCGATGGACGCGGACGCGCGAAGGAGCCGGAGCCGCGGAGGGGCAGGAGGAGGCAGGGAGGCTGACGTCTGGAGGAAATGGGCCAGTGGGGGGAGACACGTCCTCGGAAGGGCAAGTCCTGTGCGCCTCCACTCCGGTCACGCCTCAGAAACCACGCGAGCACCCTGAGGGAGAGCAGACCCCTGGCTGCTGGGGCTCCGGCAGAGGGTAGGCGAGGACGAGGAAGGGGAGGACAAGTGAGCATCTGTCTTCTTTCTCAGGAAGGGTTCCTTATCTTGGTTATGGCGTTGGCTTCATGAGCTGTGCGTAGGACTTCAAGCAGCACACACACCATGAGCGGAGTGAAACCCGTGACGCAAGCCAGGTCTGTTGCTTAGTGAACAGGATTTTACTCAGTTCTTCTCCTGGTCTTAATAGTGCACTGTTGTCATGTAGGCTGTTTGTTGGGAAGCTGGGTGATGGGGACGTGGGAACTCTCCATGTGATTTTCGAAAATGATTTCGAGTCTCAAATTACTTCAAAATGAAAAGTTTTAAGAAGAGTTGGTAACTGTTAGGATGGAAGGATGGTATTCTGTGTGCGAGGAGGACATGAGTTGTGGGGGCCAGGGGCCAGACACTGTGGTTGGGGTAGGGCTTGCTTTCCGCGCCAGAGCGCACGTTGAAGGGCGACGCCGACGTGGTGCTGCTGCGAGGGGGCTCGGAGGCGGCATTTGCGTCGCGGAGCAGGGCCCTCGGGTGGCTGGTGCCGCTCTGGCAGCGGTGAGGCAGTTCTTGGGGGACTGGGTCCGTTCCCCGGAGGGAGCTGCTGGACAGCCACGGCGGCCCTCGGGTCCTGCCCCTTCACGCACGGCCACTCTCTCTTTGGCCTTCTGCTCTGTTGTGACGCAGCAGAGAGCCCCCCCAGAAGCCAGGGCCACGCCTTGAACTTCTCAGCCTGCAGAGCGTGAGCTAAATGAACCTTTTTTTTTTTAGTTGGAGTCTCACTCTGTCACCCAGGCTGGAGGGCAGCGGCACACTCACAGCCACCTCAGCGTGTTGGGCCGAGCAGCTTACATGAGTGACACAAAACGTCCAGCTCTCTGAGCTGCCTCCGATCTAGAGGTGTCCTGGGCCAGTCCTGGCTGGGTCCGTCTGTGTTTGCTGCAGCCTAGAGGGCCCAAGCTGAACCAACACCTAGTAAGTCAGTCTTGTGTATATTTTTTGTTATTCCTTAGAAAAAAAGTCCCTAATGCAGAATTGCCATGTGTCAGTGCATCTCTAAGGCTCTTGCACCTTAGTGCCAAACTGCCCCCAAAAAGAGCAGACCAATTTATATTCCCACCTGCAGGCCATGAGAAGGTTGACTTCTCCAACTCTTACCAAAATTGGGTTTTAGTCTTCAAAGAGAGTTTTTTTTTTCCCCAAGTTGGCCGATAACACATAGCGTCTCATCGCTCTCTCTCCTCCAGGAATCCTCCATTCTCTTCTTGGATTAGTTGAACCGCGTCGTCGGCCCCTCCCTCCTTCCCAGAGACTCTCGCCGAGCTTCTCCGCCAGCCACCTCCCTGAAGCTGCGTTTTAATCTGCCCTCACTCGATGAAGATCACTAAAGACAGGCCATGTGGAATTTCCTACTGCATTTGATTGTTTGAAAAACCGCAAACTGTTATTGAGGACATCGTTTCTTACATTGCTCAGTGTCTCTTCTGTGTCATAAAATCATACCCATGAATTTTGGATTCAGCGGGAGGAAAGGCTTTCTCTCCCAGAGGAACACCTGTGCTTCCTCTACTGAGGACAACCACGTGACCGATCCTGGTTTCTGGCTCTTTGGCTGCTAGGAAATTCCACGTCAAGTTTGAGTATCAATGCCAGCAGTTTGTTGACTCTTCTGGAAAAGAGATGTGCCTGGTTCGTTTAGTGTCGCTAGGAGAGCAACACCCAAAGGCTGGGTAATTTACAAAGAAAAGAGGCTTATTGGCTGGGCGCGGTAGCTCAAGCCTGTCATCCCAGCACTCTGGGAGGCCGAGGCAAGAGGATGGCCTGAGCCCACGGGTTGGAGACCAGCCTGAGCAACATGGTGAGACCTCGTCTCTACAACAAATCAAAAAATTAGCCGGGCGTGGTAGCACATGCCTGTAGTTCCAGCTCCCTGGAAGGCTGAGGTGGAAGAATCGCTGGAGCCCAACAGGGCGATGTGGGGGTGGCCGTGAGTGTGCCGCTGCCCTCCAGCCTGGGTGACAGAGTGAGACTCCAACTAAAAAAAAAAAAGGTTTATTTAGCTCACGCTCTGCAGGCTGAGAAGTTCAAGGCGTGGCCCTGGCTTCTGGGGGTGCTCTCTGCTGCGTCACAACAGAGCAGAAGGCCAAAGAGAGAGTGGCCGTGCGTGAAGGGGCAGGACCCGAGGGCCGCCGTGGCTGTCCAGCAGCTCCCTCCGGGGAACGGACCCAGTCCCCCAAGAACTGCCTCACCGCTGCCAGAGCGGCACCAGCCACCCGAGGGCCCTGCTCCGCGACGCAAACGCCGCCTCCGAGCCCCCTCGCAGCAGCACCACGTCGGCGTCGCCCTTCAACGTGCGCTCTGGCGCGGAAAGCAAGCCCTGCCCAGCCATAGTGTCCGGCCTCCGGCCTCCACAACTCATGGCCTCCTCACACACGGAATACCATCCTTCCATCCCAAGCCTACCAACATCGTAGCGTGTTCCAGCATCAACTCAGAAGTCTGAAGTCACATAGGAGACTCGAGGCCAGTCCCTTGCAGCTATGAGCCTGTAAAATCAAAAGCAAGGTCTTCACTTCCACGATGCAAGGCTGGAACGGCCCGCGTAAGTCCGGACCTTGCAGGGCAGACATTCAGTCCAAGGCCCCAGAATGATCTCCCTTGGCCCCTTGCCCCACATCTGGGCACAATGGTGAGGGTGGGCTCTGAGGCCCTGTGCAGCCCCACCCCGTGGCTGTGCTGGGCACAGCCCACGTGGCTGCTCTCCCAGATTGGAGTCAGGGCCTGTGGCTTTTCCCGGTGGGTGCTGTATGCGGCCCATGGCTCCACAGCTCAGGGCTCCACACTAGGCACTGCCCACGTGGGGATCCTCCCTGAGGGGGGTCTGCCCCTGCAGCAGGGTTCTGCCTGGCTCCCAGGCCTTGTGACACCTCCTCTCAAGTCTGGGTGGAAGCTGCCACACTCCCACTGCCCTAGCATCCTGCTCACCAGCAGAACTAACTGTGTGGACATGGATGCCCATGGAGACCTTGGGAAGCTGTTCCCTGCCCAAGCAGCCCAGGTGTGACTTGTGCTTCGGCACCAGAGGGCTCAAGAAGTCAGCCATGGTGGCAACCTCATTTCCCCCGAGACCTCATCAGCATGGCCTCCGCACCCCACATTCCCATCAGTTCTAGCCACAACCACTTCAATCTCTAAAGAGCTCCAGCCTGCCTTCGAAGCCCTCACCAGAGTTGCCCTTGATGCTCCATTCACTGTAATACACTCTCTTTCTAGCTTGTTCCTCCAAACTCCTCCAATCTCTGCCCATTGGACAGTTCCAAAACCACTTCTACGTCCTCAGGTATCTCTACAGCAACACCCCACTGTTGGTGCCAATTTTCTGTCTTAGTCTGTTTTGTGTTTCTATAACTACTGAGACTGAGTAGTCTATGAAGAGGCTTATTTGGCTCCCAACCCTGGTGGCTGGGACGTTCAAGACAGCACCGCTGCCTCTGACGAAGGCCCAAGCTGCTTCAACTCATGACAGAAAGTGTAATGGGAGCTGGGTGTGCACAGGGATCACGTGGTGAGGGAGGACTAGAGCAGAAGCCAAGGAAGACATACTCTTTTAACAACCCACCACCTCTGGGACGAAGCCATTCCGGGAGCGCGAGGTTCACTCCCCCTTGAGGAAGGGCTTGACTCCAGGAGAAAGCTGCCCAGGTGACCCAAGTAGCTCCCCACTGCCACACTGGAGATCAAATTTCAACATGAATTCGGGTGGGGAAAAACAAATCGTATTCAAACCATAGCAAGATGTTTTTATTGTCCTTGGTCCCGGCTGTCTCCTTTTATCTTATCATTCATTTGAAGTATTTTGCTTTCAAGCCACTTCGACCCTGTAGAAAGAGGCAAGAGCCCCAAATGCTCTCGTGACTATCAACTCTGGTGATCATTGCATCCCTGGCACATAGTTTAGTGCTCACATAAATATTTATTGACTGAGTAAATGAAGACCCTTGACAACAAACCAATAAAGAACAGCATGACACTGAAAGAAACACTAGTTGTTAATCTGAGAGCAAGAAAATGTCACCTTGGAAAACAGGGTTTCAAGAAGCAAGATAGGAAATACATACCAAGAGTCTCAAGAATGTTCCATCGTTAAATTTCTGGGAATTCAACTGAGGATATAATTCAAAATGCAGTCAAAATTTTAGGAACAAAATGGTGTTTATCACTGGCTTGTTAAAAAAAATAAAAATAAAAAACCGGAAAAACCTACAATTCCAACAATACGGCAGTTACTAAGAATATGTCAATTTCTTCTCAAAACTTTGATGCCTGCTCACTTGCTTTCTGGCTAAGTATTTAATCAAATGCCACATAAACAGATGAAATGCAGGTGAAAAGAAACAAGCACAGAGAATAAAGATGAGATTTTTAAAAACGACTCTAGAGACAGTTGTGGGCAGGACAGCAACAAAAGACTGAGGAATATTGCGAACATCTCAGTGGACTCCATGCTCGCCTGCTTTGTGAATATGGTGCGTCTCTTCAAATAAACCCAAATTGGGACTTATAAATAAAGCCTTAGGGGTGTAGTTCATGAAAGAAAGACATTCCTGCTCAGAGAAGACCCCGCCCTTTCTGAATGGCATGCATTTACAGGTTTTTGAGCTATCAGAAAATGTTTGAAAGATGTGTGACTCGGCATCTGCGACTCTGCTCTCCATGACCAGCGTGGAGGCCCAGAGGGGTTTGGCAAGAGGCTTTGCCACGAACAGAGAGCAAGACGGATAGCGATGACGCCCAGTGAGCAGGTTTCCAGGCAGGTGAGCTGTCTTGGAATGGCGGGAGTTTCTGTTCCTTGCATCAGCGACAATAAGCAGGGGATATGTTTGCATATTTTCTTAAAAAGCAAAGCATTCCTATCGTGCTCTGCCCTAATCAAGTCCAATCGTTTTCCCCCTGAGCTGCCCATTGCCAGAGAAATCAGTTATTTCTGTCTGACAAGTTCCTGTCCCCTGGCGAAGGCTGGCTTCAGATTGCTTTGGACTCTGGGGCAGGGAGGAGGGGGTGGGGTCTCAGCCTCAGGGCCATCCTGAGGTGGGAGGGTGAGCCTGGCGCCAGCCAACCATTCCTGCCAGCTTCCTCCTTCCTCCTGGGCCTCTCCAGGCAAGAGTCGGCCAGGTGAGGGCGGCTGCAAAGGTGCCTGCTGGGTTCTGAGAACTGTGGTGCTATTTTTCTCTCTCCTCCCACGCTCAGACTGCTCAAAAAAAAAAAGCCGGAAGGAGGAGAGTGAAGGTGGGAGAGAGACTTCCAGAAACAGTTACCGAGGGCACCAGTCTCGTTGACATCACAGTCGCCTCCCCCAGGTGACAGGGTGGGCCTTGAAGCAGCCGGATGGGGGGCGCCCATGGGCTCTGGCCCGGCATCTTCCCACTCACTGTCACCTCTGACCCCTGGCGGGGCAAGACCAGAAAGGTCAGAGAGACCCAGGGCCCAGCCTCGCCACGCTGCTGAGGAGCTGTGAATCCAGGAGCTGGTTAATCGTCTTGGGCCTCAGTTTCCCCGTCTGTGAGATGTGACCCATGACCTCCACCGCACGGAGGCGCCACAAGTGTTCAGTGAGACAAGTATGTTCAGATCACAAGCGGGGCCCTGGCTGCACGTTAGCCCTCCCCTCCTCCCTGGTTCGGGCTTCTGCTGGCTGTGGCCTCCCTTTTCAGCCTCCCCTCCGTCAGAGCGCAGCCTCACTGTCTCCTCCTCCAGGCAGTCATCTGGCATGCTCACATCCCTGCTCTTCTGGTCGGCGCTGTTGGTCTGGGGTTGCGCACCTGGGTGTTGTATTTTCGCTCCCGGGACGGCTTGCCCCTTCTGTAAAATGGGCGCGGCAAGAAGAACCCTGGGGGGTTGGGGGTGGGGTTACCATGGGCTTTAAGTAAACGCACATGAAGTCACCCAAAGAGGGCCTGGCAGCCCAGCTGGTCCCCCGGGCTCGCGCCCTTCCCTCGCGGCTATGCCTGCTCCACACTTTGGCTCTAGCTGCCCTCTCCCCTGCCGAGACTGAGCCCCGGGCCAGCCTTCTTCTCCCCAGCGCTGTTCCTACTTCTCTGGTCCAGATCAGACCTCTCTGGAGGCGCTCACGGATTCGCTTTGTTAGAAGAAGAATCTCGGGCAGACGCCTCTGAAAGAAAGCTCTCCCGGCCCACTCCCTGCAGGCTCCCGGGCAACACACCTGGGCGGGTAGTGGGAGCCAGGTGGCCTTGGCCTTGGCCCGCCCCTGGCGTTCTAGCGGAACCCGGATGTCACCACCAGAGAATGAGGAGGGGTTCGGAGAGCCATGCACGGGTGATGAGGGTGGCCGTGGCCTCCAGATGCCAGGCTGGGGGCTCCCGATGAGCTTCCTAGAGGCGACCTGTCCTCAGTCCTGTGCAGCCAGTGGTCTCCTTGAGTTTGTGAGCGCCTCGAGGGCACAGCCTGCAGCGGAAAAGCCTCCGGGACACTCACCAGGCTCAGGTCCCTTCGCTTATTTACTCACCTGACAAGCATTCAAGTTCCACTCTGTGCCCAGCGCTGCTCCCGGTGCTGGGACCCCACAGCAAACAGGACCGGGGAGCTGCTTCCGCGGGTGGAGCACGTGTTCTCACAGGCAAGGACCCACCCTCTTGCACACGTGCCCAGTGCACACGCACACACGTGCAGAGGCCAAGCCTCTCCGAGCTCACCCTCCCAACCGCCAGCCAGCACGCTGGCCAGTGAGGAGCAAAGGCCATGGGGAGCCTCGGTGGCAGAAGCCCTTGGAGGGCTCTCCACGGGAGAAGGGACCTGCTCAGAGGAGGTCCTGCTGGCTGCTGGGCAGAGGGGGCTGCGAGGGACCCGGGTGACATGGAGGAGGCCATGGAGGAGGCGAGGGGCAGGAGCGAAGCGGGACTTGGAGCACGTTTCAGATTCGGTCTTCAACACCAGCACCCGACATCTGGGTGGGAGGACGCCTTGCTGCGGGGGCGTCCTGTATGTCGCGGGTGCTTGGTGGCACCTCTGGCTCTACGGGCGAGGGGGCAGTCGAGGCTTCTAGTTGTGACGACCAAAATGTCTCTGGATGGTTCCAAGGGCCCCAGGCGGCGAAGGGCCCCCAGGGGTCCCGCGACTGAGCGCAGACCCAGCAGCCCCTCGCGAGTGAATTTGGCGGGCAGGGGTGGCGTGGGATGGGAAGGCCACGACGGGACTAGCGTTTGGCTTCCACTCCGGGCGGCAAACGACACCCTGGAAGGACAACTGTCCACCGCCTGGTGCTCGGGCTGCTCCCTTGACCTCTGTGGGGCTGGGAGGACCAGCCACACTTCATCCCAGCTGGGCCGCTGAGGCTGCCCTCCAGGGTCCTCTTGGGCGGGCACACGCAGGTCCCGCTGGGCGCTGCTGCTTGGAGGGTGCCGCTGTGTGCGTGACAACCTGCTCTGCTCCATTCCGCCTGGCAGCGAAAACGAAACAAGATAAGCCACACACCGATGGAAGCAGAGGGCTGACAGCCATCGCAGGCCACTCTTCGTCCTTCCCAGCCGCGAGAGGGATAGCTCAGCCACCTGTCTATGTAGAGTCAACCAGCCCAGAGTAGAGTTCAGGGCCAGCCCGGGGGCCAGAGACTAGGCTGCTGCGGGGACCCTTCGCTTTTCTCCGAAACCCCTTCCCTCTGCCTGCGTGGCAGCTGAAAGGCCCTTAACTTCCAGGAGGCTGCAGGGGACTGCAGAGTCTGGGGGAGGGGCACTGGCACTCCGCTGGCAGGAGCCAGGCCTGGAGGGAGGAGGCCAGACGGGGGAGTCCGGACACGGAGCACATCAGGAGGGGCGCTACAGGGCGTGGGGGAGGGGGGCAGAGGCGGCGGATAGAGCTGTGGGTGCTAGGGGACAGTGTTCCCCAAAGGAGCAAGAGGCAGCAAAGACAAACTCTGCCAAGGCTGATCCTTGGCTTTCAGAAATTGTTTTTGTTGCCGCTGTTGTTTTAATTCTTTGGGGGGCTAAATCCCTCCATAGCATTGAGTTTTTGAGTGCTGGGTGTTTTTGAATGCTCCCATTAGGAAGTCTCCCCCAAGGCAGAATGAGGCTGCTGGCACGAAAAGTGGGACAGCCCTGAAGCTGACTCCACAGGCAGCTATCAGGATGTGTGAAAAACACCTATTTCGGGAGGAAAATTCTCAAGATTTGGGCAGAATTTCGTCTGGGATCTTTTATTCCAATGCAAGAGGACCATTCACCCTTGGATGGCGTCCTCATCCGTGGCTTGTGCCCCCTGCCCTTGGGGGTGGGAGAAAGAATGTAAGCGTCCCAGGCAGGGCCACTGTGTCCCTAGGGTCTGGGCGACTCCCACCCCCAGCAGGCCCTCAGTGATGGTAGATGAATGAATGAATGTACGAATGACGAACCACAACTTTATCCCAGTTACTGTTTGCGTGGGCTCTGATTCAAAGCATGAAGTGTTTTAAGAAAAAGAAAGTGACTCTAAGTGGAGAGTCGTGCATGCTCTGTGGAGGGTGTTCAGGGTCCGGTGTGCCCAGTGAACGTTGAGGAATAGTCGTTGCCGTGCTGGGAAGGGACGCAAACGAGGCCAGGCACACGCAGAAACGGGCATTGTCTTTATTCATACACACTTGCTCCCAAACTACAGTTAACGTCTCTAACAAAGCATGTCATGCAGATGAGGACTCGAGGGTATACAGGTTGAAGAAAGCAATGCAGCAGTTTATACATCCATCTCTCTGCTGTGGAACCAGTGCCACTCGACCGTCGAGCGGCCCCCACTTTGTCAGCAGGTGGTCACACAGAAGGAAAGACCTTCATTTCCGTGTCTTCCTCCAGACACACTGAGATCTTACATGATGTTTTTCAACTTATGGTTTAACATGGTATGTCCTTCACACACAAAAAACCATGTAGCAAAAGCCGCGATTTCAAACGTTTCTGTCTACAAAAGGTATTTGGAAAGACCCTACTAGCAGGGACAGGAGGTTAATTTTTAAAACCTTTAGACTGCCTTCATGAATGATTTTGAATTCTCCACTGAGCCAACCCTTCAAGAAAATAATCACATTCTTCCAGGAGGAATAGCAACACACATCTGCAATCACAGGATTAGATACTCCTAAAGTTAAGCAAAGGAGACAAAGACAGTTGTTTAATCGGAAAATGCAAGCTGCTTTTGTCTTATTTTAGAAAAAAAGGCTCCTAGAAAGAGGACTTGACTCCTATTTTCTGAGAAGTCAGGTTCTGTCTACTCACACAAGCGGGAAGATGCCAACAGGCATGCTTGCTGGCACCTCTTATTTCTCGGGATATGGAAGTACTTCTGAATTGCCCAGTGGGCAAATCCTCAAAGGTATCTCTGAATCCTCACCCAGTGTGAGAGACCTAGGAACCAGAGGGCTCAGGGGACAGAGCTGAGCAAACACCCCCTCCGCCTGCCGAAAGGGGATCACAGAGCCTCACAGAGGAAGGGGGTCCCGGAGACCCCTGAGAGTGCTATACGAGGACTACATCCGGGTAGTGGACAGCAAAGCCATCTTTCCTACAGCTTTCAAGTTTCTAGCACTTCAGCAGTTGTCCCCAGTATTTATTAAAAACTCACTGAGCATCAGCCTGCCAGCAAGTTCCACCTGAACTTGTAGTTGTTCTGATGTGGACACCACACCTGACTGGTATGGGGAAATCCTGCAGCAGGGATGCAGGCCAGGGGCGCTCCAGTCGACCCAGACTGAGTCCATAGGCTCCTGGTGATTGGAATCATATGCAATTGTCAGTAGCTTGATTTTAAAAACTCATTTTTAAAGAATAATTGAGTTATTAAAGTTCTCTATAAAAAGTACAAATGGCCCAGTATATTCAGTGTTCTATCAGAATTAACAAATTAATTTCTTCCTTAAGGTTAATAAAAAGTCTTTGGAATTTGTGGGCTTTGTGTAGGGTCACTGTAAGGCTGTTTGATGGCTGAGTGCGCCCTACACAGGTATTAACTGACACACAATCACAGAGATGAGAGGCACAGGGATCACCAACATTCACGCCTTTAGCCTTCCCAAAGATTCCCTGACCTCACGGAACTGACAACGTTGTGGCTGACATCACTTCTAGATGACCGCCTTCATCCACGCCTGACACAGGGAGCCTCTGCCAACTTTCTGGGTCTTCTAACAGCAGAATTACACGTCATTCCCGAGATTTACTGTGTCAGCCCAAAGGAGAGAGGACAGGAATGTTGACTGGCCAGCACGTTTCAGAAAACAGCGCCCAAGCAGCACGAGGAAACTGATTTTTTAAAAAACGCCTTCCAACAGTCTTTGTCAAACTGGTGTGCAGCCACTGACAACAAGAGCCCGCCTCCTTCCTGATGGTTGTCATGCCTACTGCTGTCCTTCTAACTCTTAAGATTGCGGTTCCGGGCCCCTGGCTCGGCGTCTGTTTCGTGATCATGACCGTTTGGTGTGTTTGGTGGGGGAACAGGCACTCCTGCCCTGGTTGGGTCATAAACAAACAGGAGGTGGTGTGACATGCACATGCTAGAAATAGGCCACCTCCTAAGATCAGGGTGAGAAAAGTGACTGTCAGATGGTATCATCTTTGTGACTCTCACCTTTTCCCCTTTTCAGGACTAAGAAAACAAACCCCAGCAAAAACCTCACATTTCCTCTGCCAAGTGGACGAGGTGCTGGTTGTGTTTGCGTCCTCCCCACCCATCCTGCACTACCACACATCTCGGCAGGAAGCCACAGGGGAACACGGACAGGAACCTACTGGCTTCCAGGGGCCTCAGGATGGGTGGCTCTCCCGAGAGAGCGCTGGCTCTCTCAAAGTAGGCAGGGGAAAGGTCTTCTAGCAGCTGGTGGGGATGTTGCTGGCATTTGGGGGCTGTTGTAAGAGGAACAGACCGTGTCCCTTGCAAAACCACTCTTGAGGACCTGCAGACGGCGACTTCCGCCAGCACCCACCTCTAGCAGAAAGCCGCTGATGATGGCACCACCGCCTCTGCCTCCGACCGTAGCATCTTCCTGGGGGCATGAAGCCCGTGACTCTCCAGCTCCTTCCTGCCCTCAGCCCCCCTCTCCCTTCTCAGCATGCCAGTGGGGGCTTCCTGGGGCCTGCGCCCTCATTCCAGCAAGTCTCCATGCTCTAGGGACTTTGGCTCAGAGGTCGTCGACAGCTGTCTGCTGGCTGCACTCATCTTGGTCTTTCAGCATCTTTCCACCCAGTAACTCAGGTGAGCTTCCAAACGGCTCTCGACCCCTGATCTTCCATCGAAACTCCTGATATGAAAGCCTGATGCCTCCCACAGATGTGCCGCGCCAGGCCTGGGGTCAGGGAGAACTCAGAGCGAGAGAGCAATCATCTGGGCCCCCGGGCTTCACAGTCAGCTTCTGAGGGAGCTCCTGCCTGGATGCGGCCTCCCATTAGCTTCTGAGGGCTGCAGCTAGCAGCACACGCCAGCAGCTTCCTTTCAGCTGGGCACCTGGTGGCTTTCATTGCAAAGCCCGGCAGTGGGCTGCCAGCCCATGGCCTGCAGCCCCAGAGGGAAGTTCTGCTGAGCAGTGGCCACCTTCCGCGGGGAAATGAAGGCAGGGCAACTCGAGCAGCCTTTTGTGGTCACAGCGCGACAGCCCGCAGAGACTTGGACAGTTTAGATGCTGCCGGGCGGCCTAGACCCCTACGGGTCCCCCAAAACACAGGCAGTGCTTGGTCCTTCCTCAAGGGTGCCCCAGGGACTCGCCTCCCTGTCAACCTCGGACACAGCTGCTGCGGCGCATGGGGGCCCTCCTGCTGACACTTCACACAATGGCCACAGAGGGGGCAGGGCCACAGGACTTCAGACACCAATTCTGTGGGCACCAGTGGTTCGTGGTTATTCACACGACTTAGTCTGTCCGCAACGCCCACCTGGGGCTGCTCGGGTCATTAAAGCCACGAGCCTTCGCCAAAATCCAGCTCTCAGCAACGTGTGCAGCGGCCACATCGTGGTCACACTGCATCAGGCCCTCATTCTCACTGCTTCCCCGGAGTGTGTCCTCGAGTCTGCCGTCCCCCAGGCGGTGTGCTGAGCCCACGGCCAGGGCATTTCCTTTAAAAGCGTTGTCACGCATTCTGAAATGATACAAGGCAGCTGAGGCGTCGAGTGTGTTTTCTAGAGCAGTGTCAACCTGGAACCATGTGCTGGCTGTGAGGCGAAGCACGAGCCTGCTGCTTGCTTAGGACAGGCAAGCAGCGTGGGGTGCTGGGTGCATGGTCCCTAGCCCCACGTATTCTGTGTGGGACTGTCCTGGGGCCACTCCCTCCGTTCCAGGGCAGGGCAACTGGCCCGCTTGTCTCCTAGGCTCTTCCTATCAGCTGCTCCCTCAGTTTCCCATGGGGTTAGGTGAGGACACCTGGTCAGAACACACCCTGAATGTGTGCAGACCACAGGACTGCAGGGAGGGAGAAGCCAGGCCCCTCTGGAGTTCTGATGTCTACTGCAGCAGATAGCAGGAGAAACAGCTCTGGTCTGGCCTGGTCCAGCCCTGTTCCCTCTCTCCCCTCCTCGGGGCTTTACAGGACTATAGGACAGCCCAGCCTCTCACCTCAAAGCCCCTTCAGTGGTTGTGTGTGGTGTGAACTTCAGGCAACAGCCCGAGGGGGATGCTTTTGAGAGAACAGAGCTGCACTGTGTGACCTTTCCTTTCTGCTACAGAACCTGGCTCCTCTGAGGACCTGGCACTGGGAGGAGGGGGCGTCTCGCCAAGGAAGTGCTCCTCACAAGACCAGAAAGGCCAAATCTAGCGATGGCCGGAAGGAAACCTGCAGCCTCTGCAAAGCGCCTGCTGGCACGGCTGAGCTCAGGGGCTGCTTGTGTGTGCAGGAGCGCGCGGCAGCCGTGCAGGGAGGGCAAGATAGACTGCGTGCCTCTGGCACATCCAGGGACACGGCAAGAAGGGAGGCTCCTTGTCCCTCCCACCCCGGAGTACCACCAGCCTCAAGGCTGAGAGGAAGAACAAAACAAACATGAACGCATGGAGTTCAGCCCAGGCGCTGTGAGGACAGCACACGTGCACAAACATACGAGGCATACTGGAGTCAGACACTTCCCGCTGTCCCCAAGACGAAGAGTGGCAGGGGATCCCGAAAGGAAGACGGCATTGAGAAGCGGAGAGAGTCTCATCTCAAAAACGACTCCCACAAACAAAACTGCTGTCTGCAGGTAGAATCAAATACATATATACATATATACACACATATGTAGTAAAAGCCTAATTGCTCATGTAAAGTAGCCATTCATTTTGAAATTAGATCTGCATTAAGAAAGTGATATGCCTGACACAGTGCCAGTGTGCGGGGAGAGGGGAGGGGAGAGAGCACAGGAGCAGAGAATTAAGCTAAAACTTAATCATAAAAGCAGATCAGAAACAAAGACCGGCACAAACATAGCACGGCTGTGTCTTATAAACTAATTATCATACTCTCTTTGCCTTGATGCGACTGTATCAATAATATAGATTCACATGTTACGAAGGTTTATTATAAACATGCAAAATAAATTGCATGATGCATTTGCAAAACATATTAAACTCCTTCTAGCGATAAGACATCCTTGAGCCGCTTTGCACTGCGTGTCCTGATGCCGCAGCTCCAGGTGTGTCATTCCACACAGACCATACTGTCCTCATCCCTAAGTGGCCGTCAAGGGCGGGAGAAGGAAGACAAGTCAGTGGGGCTGATGTGAGAATCGACACTTCGGTTAAGTCCCTGTGCGTCGGACTCTCAGAAACGACACTGCGGCCTATTAAATAAATAAGTGCAAAGGGGGCAGGGCATACACTTCAGCGTCCTGGGAAGGGGAACAACGCAGGGAGCAACGTCTCAGTTGGGGTGGGTTGGCTGACAACACTCGTGAGTAGTGGCATGATGGCTGATGGCACCCTGGATCGAAGAACAATCTCCCAGAGATCGAAACGAACCCACACACGCGTTTGTCCTTGATCTGAAATGGTTTCACATGCTCGTTTAGCGAAGTCCTTCGACAATTTGGCCTCTTAAAAAGAATGCAAGTATCAAGACAGTTACCAGCCAAGGAGGGTGCCAGATGACAGGCCCACCCAACACCCATCTGAGGACCTGATGTGTCTTTCTTTTCTAAAAACTGGTAACCACCGGACTATGGTTGGATGACGATGTGTCAATGCTTGGGAACAGTGATTGGGCTCATCCTGGCCTCTTGGAGTCTAGGGACTGTTTCCATCAAGGCAGAGAACAGAAGCAGCGGGGACTTGGGTACTTCGAAGCCTCCCCCACCCCATCTCTCCTTGCTCACTCTGGGCTCTGTGTTCCTTCATTCCAAAGATGTCCTGGGAGATGTTTCCAGCCCTCCAGGCTGTGTGGGTCAGCTTTCGCGTCTCTGGTTGGGGACTCCCATGGTGAAAATCCCCTGACAGAGGATACGGAAGGTATGTCAAATCGTACCAAAAAGGGGCAAGAGTCTGTCTGCTTTCTAGGAAGGGCTAGCCTACTGCCAAATGTGACTTCTACATAATTAAACTGGACACTGTACATCACGTATCATCTTCCACTCAGATAATATCCTTGGACGTAAGAGAGAAGACCCTGAACAGTGACCATGTTTGGACTAAAAACCCTACAATTTTCAGGCCTCGATGTACAACAAGACACAAGGCCGTGGCCTTAAAATTTTAGGGCTAAGGATCGTTTCCCACCGCTGGGAGGGCTGGGGACTAGGGCGGCGTTTGTTCTCGCTGGTGAGGTTCATACTGCGCTCTGTAGGATGGGGTGCACAAACTGGGGGTTGACATACGAGAACCCTTCAAAGTCAGACTGGTCTATGTTCGCGATGACTAGCTGATCAGGCGGCGTCAAGATGGGCTGTCCGCGTGTGAAGAACTTGTCAAAGTTTTCTGCGCCTTTGCCACACTGTGGAGGAAAGAGACAAAGGAGAAGTCAGTAAATATTACAGGGCACGGGGGCAGCGCTCTGAGAACCTCTGTGGGAGGGGTGCAGCCTGGGGAAATCGGGCTGGGTGGGCAGGGAAGCCTCGGGGGACTTGCAGGCCCACTGGATCCAAAAGCCAGGCACAGTGGACGCTGGCGAGCCACGCCCTGGGAGTCTTCAGACGCTCCCGAGTGGAAGCCCCAGGCGGCAGGCATGTCGGCAGTAAGCAGCAACAGGCTGGCCGCTGTCCCTTCTCCCCCACCTCCCAAGCAAGCACGGCTGTGAGCACACATGTGGCACGGCTCCACGGCGACAGGCTGGGGTGCCAGCGGGCAGTTACCCTGAACAAGGAGGGCGAGGTGACTGCCTGCTTCTGGCTCTTTGCCACGATATTTGTAATAAAGTAAAAGCTGTGTTATCTTTGCCTTCCAACTGGGATGTTCCAGAAACCCTAGCCCCTAAATCAAGCTTCCAGCAACATGGGGCAGGTGTGGTGACCAGGTTGAGAGCTCTGTGCCTGGGCCCACCTGGAATTCAGCACACCTAGACAGAGCCAGCCAACCTGCAGGCAGGGTGAGTGCTGCTCACCTGTGGGGCGGAGGAGGTGTGCACCAGTGTGTGCACTCAGATTGGAAGAGGTGTGCACCAGTGCCTGGGGACGCAGGGCAAAGCCTACTGTCTTGGATGTCCCTCCCCTCCGGGGTCCTGTGCAGGTGGGCCACAGGCAGAGCTGCCCTGTCAGGGTCTCTGCGACACACAGATGCCCAAGCAGCATTGCTTGGGGGCCTGACCCCAAATGGGGAGAAGCGATGTCCTCCCCGTCTTCCTGCTGCCCCAAGGGCTGTGGCATGTTGAAGCCCCCAGGAGCCCAGGGCGACTCTGAACAGGGGAAGCTGGGGTTTCACTGGGGACAATAACAATGCTTTCCAACAGGTGGCAGCCCACTGTCCTCTGGCCTGTGGGGGCATCACAAAAGCCACTGGAGCGATCCCTCAGATCCTTGAGAGAGAACGGTCTAGGTGGGCTGTGAGGTGGCGTCCCCCCGATTTCCTCACTGTGAAGTGCGGAGACCATCACACCGTGTGACAGGGCTGTCACAGGGCTGACATGCAGGTTTCACACAGAGCCCTGCATGGCGAGAGTTCGGCACGCGGTGCTGGTGTTTTCAAGAGGGCAGGATGGCCTCACAGGCTGTGTTTCTCACCGCCTCTTTCCCACGCTTTCTCTATCGTCTAGAAGGTCTGCTGGAGAATCTAGTTTGTTTGTTTTTTTTTGAGTCGGAGTCTCACTCTGCCGCCCAGACTGGAGCGCAGCGGCCGCTCCCGGCCCCCGCAGCCTCGACCTGCCAGGCTCCGGCGATCCTTCCGCCTCCGCCTTCCGAGTGGCCGGAACTACAGGCACGCGCTACCACTCCCAGCCGACTTTTTTGATCGATCGTAGAGATGAGGTCTCGCTGCCCAGGCAGATTCATTACACTTGTCCCACTTTCTTTTCCTCCAATAAAACCCGCTCCTAAGTGCCTGCTGAGGTGGAAAGCAAGCCACAAGTTCAGAGTAAAGTCTTTACAACACAGCCTTCCTCCTGGGCTGACTTCCATGTGAATGAGAACCCTCTGCCCCAGGAGGGTCACAGGCAGCGACTGATGGGCCTGTGATGGGAGGGGCGGGACAAGAGGCAGGCACCTGACTGTTGACCTTTAAAGTCACTTGTGGGGAGGCCAGCTCATCACCTGGGTCCCATCTCCTGCACGCAGGACAGCAGAGCTTCCACTCACACCCAACGTCTCCATGGGGCACTTCCTTGGAAGAGTACCAAGTGCTTCAGAGCCAAGGTCAGCGCAGGCACAGCCTGACACACCACCCTACGTGCACAGGCCATTCCCAAGCATCAAAAAAAGCCTCTTGGAAACAATAAACAAGTACACACTGTTTCTTCCTAGGCATTAACTAGGAGTCTGTGCTTGATTATCAGCTCAACTAGCAGAATCCACCTTCCGTGGGGTACCACGTTCAGATGCTGCTGTGATGGTGGGAACAGCCAAAGAAATAGCCCTCCTTTGATATTCAAGTGCTTCTCAGTCAGGGGCGACTTTGCCCCTGAGGGAACCCACTTTGGGGGGCCAATACCTGGGCAGGGCAAGCCTGGCACCCGGGGGGCAGAGCTCAGGGGCAGTGTGGAACATCCTATATTGCATGAGGCAGCCTCTCCCCGCGGCCCACCCCCAAAGACTGTTGGCTCAAAACGTCAGCAGTGCTGCTGTTGGAAGACTCGACATGCCAAGACTGTCAGGTGAGGCCGAGTAGGCCCTGGGTGCAGTGTGAGGGCAGGGTGGGCGCTAAACCAGGAAGCCAGGCAGGAATAGCCGATGCAAAAGCAGAGGACAGGAAGTCTGGAAGCCAGAAGTCCAAAGCGAAAGCACTGTGGACCTGGGTGCTGCTGGGTGGGGTCAGCTGTGGGGAGCACGCTCTGCTGGAGCCCAGTTCATCCATATCCACTGCCTGGAAGATTCTGAGTGCATCTACTGCCAGGGTTCCCAGGAGCTGGGACATGTGCTCCCATGGCAAGAGAACATCTGTACTTTTCCTGACAGTCACTAACCACGCAAAGATAAGCAAGGCAAAATTTCTGGGGGAAATACAGTAGAATGTGAGCCCCTAAAAGGAAGAGCCAGGCCAGCTGAGGCAAAATGTCCTGTCTCCTCTGGCCGGGCATTGGGCGAGCGCTCAAGGTGCCAGCCTGTTCTACGAAGAATACACAGGTCTGATCCTTCCCTTTGAGCATAATTTTTAAGGTATTCATAAATCACCTTCTAATGGAAAGCTTCCAGAAGCCACAGATTTACTGCCAAGATAATAAAAAATAAACGAAGAGCAAATTAAAAGGAGACTCCCAAGATCTCAAAGGGGACCACAGAGACACCCATGCTGAGCAGTCTGGGAAAGGGGCTCCAGGACATCAAAGTCTAAAGCTGGCGTCCAGGGAAGGGTCGCGCCCGAGGGCTTCCACTGCCACAACGCCGGTGCGTGGCCAGCGGGGCAAGAGCCTCCTTGGCCAAAGCCTCTCACAGTGACCACGCTGAAGGCCGCAGAACAAGGAGAAGGGACGGAGCCCAGACCTGCCCAGCTGCGCCCCGCAGTTCACCCAGCGGGACGTGTGGCTGCTCACGCTGGAAACACCTTCCTTCTCTCTCGCTCTAAATCTCCCAGGAACTTTCCCTGATCTTAACGAGAGAGAAATCACATTTGGGCAGATGAAAGCTTTGCTTGCACCGGTTCACTTGGGTGAGGAGGCCAGAGGTTGGGACAGGCTGAGGGCAAAGAGCAAGGCTGAAGTGCTTAGTCGACGCTTCGCAGTGGGACACAGAGATGTGGGCGTGTCTCAGCAGGCCCTGGGGCGGGGCGACCGGGAGGCTGGGCTGACCTGAGGGACACCTCACCCCACGGCTCAGAAGGGCCTTTCACTCTGAGGGAGATAACACCAGAAAGAAGTTTTCTTCCTTCACGTGGGGGGGCACAGTTGTTTTCACCACAGGTTTGGCTTGGTGAGAAATAACACTTTTTCGCCTTGCGGGGCTCTCAGTGCTTTAAAACCCGGCCTTCCGCAGTTCTTTGCAAAATCAGGCCCAGAGATAGACCGTCTTCCTGGAGTCGCATTTGAGAGGATCCTGAATGACCTGTTCCTGAAGATGTTTATGTTCAGAACGGCCACCGTCCTCGTCACCACTGCCACCTGCCAAGGATGACGACACCAGAGCTCTGCCGAGTCTCGGGGACAAGACACGCCATAGATGCCTGACGGGCGAGAGGCTCCTCCTACCACCCGCAGGGCGACCTTGCTCACAGCCGTGAGCGTGACGGGCCAGGGGCCTTGGGCCGGGGCGCCTCGAGGCCCCTGTGGACGCCCGAGTGAGCAAGGGGAGGGTGGAGGCGGGCCGAGCCTCGCAGCAGACGCCTTCCAACCGTGCGGGGATGCGGCAAGTTTCCCCCACAGCCGTCTGAAGGACAGCCGCTGCAGCCCTCTGTGACCACAGGGGGCTTTGGACTGTGCATGGCCTCTTGCTCCTCGGCCGCCCAATGACACGCAGCGGCCAGCACCATCACTTGCGCCTGTGAGCAGAGCCCCTGGACGGCTGTGCGCCGTCTATGCCTCTGGCCAGCAGAGGCTCCGGCCCTCTGGGATGTGACGTGCCACCACGCAGCTGCTGTGCGGCAGAGATGGAGGGCAGAGGGCAGTGGGAGGAGCCCAGACCCGGCCGGCAGCACGGGCGCCCAGAAGAGTTCCTCTGGTACCCCGAGACCAGGCGAGGCCGTGTGTTCACTGGCAGTGTCGATGGCTGGGGGAAAGCAGGGGCAGGCGGAGAGGAGGACTCGGCTGGAGAGCCAGACACAGGCGTAGTGTGGGACAACTCCCCGCCTCTCTCCACGGAGGGAGACGGGCCGTGACCACCCACCTTCTGTGGCAGCTGTGGGGATCCAGGAGCTGCGGGACGCTGCCTCAGTGAGGAGGGTGATGTGCGCAAGCGCGGCCGCCAGGCAAGCGCCCAGCATGTGGAAGGCACGGGGTCGACACTCGAGGGAGGGAGGGATGCTCTGAATGGTCTGCCTCCCCTTTTCTTACCTCTGGGTTCAGAGATTCACCCCCGGTCGCTGGTGACATTCCCACCCACATGGCTGGCTCATCAAGGGGTGAAACGAACCTAGGAGAACTCAGGCCAGATAAGGATGTTGTCCCCCAGCAGTGTACGGTGTGAGCTCCGGGGACCTGGGATTGGGTGGCGCCCCTCCCAGCCCCGTGTGGCCGACAGTCTGCCCACAGCGCGCCAGCCGCCATGCTGGGCGGTGGGGCACAGTGGCTGCTTAGCTGCGACGCTGACCTGTGAGAGCCCACGGGGTGTGGGCGGCATGTGTGCTGGTCTCGGCCCTGCCTTTACCGCCGAGTCTCAGGCAGGTAGGACACAAGCTAGGCACTCCGCGGGAAGTATGAGCATGGAAATGTGAGTAGCTCGAAACACTGCTGTTGGAAAGCAAAACCAAACAAAGCCCAGAAGAGGAGGAAGATGGCAGAGTAAGTAAACGGTAAAGGGGAAAGGAGACAGATCAAGAGGGGAGATGGCCCGGAGGCCAGGCTCGGCAGGATGCGCTTGCCTGAGGGGACCTGCCTTGCGTTTCCAGTCCCAGGGCTGGCGGAGCGGAGCATGCGAGTGAGCGCATCTGGGCACAGCTCCCTGATGTGTGGTGGCACGCCAGTCTCGTTTACATGAGCTGCCAGCAGACTCGGCTGGCGTGTCTGGCTTGCGTTTCCCGGGAGGTGAGGTCCACACTATGGGACCATCCAGCGAGGGCTTTGGCTGTGGGTCTGCTCTTCCTGTGCAGCTCGGCATGCTCAGGACATGTTCCTCCGTGCATGACCAACACAATCAGGAGCACACGGTCAAGGGTTAAAAGTGAGGTTAGTTTCTCGTTAGTCACCCAAAGTTCTGGAAATGTGCTCACCGAAGACTGGGGTGCCCACTGAAGCCAGTGCATTTTGGTACAGAAAGTCTGGAGGATAAGAATGGACAAAGGAGAGCATTTGGAGAAGAGTCAGTTCCTGGCCTGGAACTCAAGAGTCAGGAACGGCCACGTAAAGAATGCCGTAAGCTCACACGAGCCAACACGGAGATGCCTCTGGGGTGTGTCACCATGTGAAAGACACAAGGTATACAACGTGGCACGACACTCATCTTTGCGCGTATTTGCACATGTAGGCAACTTTCTGAAGGTCGCAGAAAGACCGGGAAGCCTGAGACCGGTGGTTGGGGACACAACTTTTTATCTCATCCCCCTGTTAGCCACCTACTCCACCATAAAGAGAGAGAACTTTAATAACAATCATTTAAAAAGAGGCTGGGATCTCCTTCACTTGCTCAGTCTTTGGTTTCCCTGGCAAAACGAGACAGTGCCCGTCTCACCTACTGAGGCATTGGCTCAGATAGGGAAATTCTGTTCTAGAGGAAGACTTACTTTATTGATGAGTTTGCTGAGGGACGCAGGCTGTAACCCACACATTAAATGAGTGCTTTCTTTTTTTGAGTTGGAGTCTCACTCCGTCACCCAGGCTGGAGTGCAGGGGCACACTCATGGCCACCCCAGCCTCCAACCTGCTGGGCTCTGGTGATCCTTTCGCCTCAGCCTTCCAAGTAGCTGGAACTATAGGTGTACGGTACCATGCCTGGCTAAAGCATGTTTTAAAAGGTTTATCTATGTGATGGTATGTATAGGACCCAAGGCAACCTTCCCTATCTTTCCTTCACCAGCCATACAGAATGTGTAGTGCTGAAACTTGCATGTGGATTTGCAGTATGTCATAGTTCTTCTGTCTTTGGAACTTTGTCTCAGAGGATTCTGTGTGAAAGTTTCAGGTCTATGGTATATTTTAAGAGGACATGTGACTTTGTATACTATCACATTCTTATCTATATATTAAGATAAAAATATATCTTCCCGAGTGTTGCTGTATTAATTACATAAGAACACAGTATCTGTTATTTGCTACCTGGATGTTGTTACTGGTATAATTATTCATATTTAATGCATAGATGATATCTGATGTTTAATTCTTTTTATCTTTTGAGTTGGAGTCTCACTCTGTCACCCAGACTGGAGTGCAGTGGCCACTCCCGGCCACCGCAGCCTCGACCTGCTGGGCTCTGGCGATCCTTCCGCCTCAGCCTTCCGAATAGCTGGAATTACAGGCGCGCGCTACCACGCCGGGCTGATTTTTTGATTTATTGTAGAGATGAGGTCTCGCTACCCAGGCGGGTCTCGAACCTGCGGGCTTAGGCAATCCACTCACCTCAGCCTCCCTCAGGCACAGGATTACAGGCTGAGTCACCGAGCCCGATTTATGACTGCCATTTTTGACCTTCACTGCAACAATGGGAACCTGTCAATTCATACAGCCTGAATACAGAGTCTATATTTACACCACCACTCTCTACTGAAACTCCCCGAGGCTTATAATGGCAAGACTGATTTATATTGACTGATTGTTTAAATGTCTCATTTCTTGCAATTTCTCTTCTAAGCAGAAAAGTATTTGGGAGAGTAAGTATCAAAGAACAGGAAAAACTGCCTGCCTTTAATTAACCAAGTAAAAGATGCTGCCTTAGACTGGTTTAGAGGCTTAAATCAAACCTAAATGCAGCATGACATGACTTATTCTGGTCTCCAAGACTGGTGAGCGTTTGTATGTTGTCAGCAGAGCTGCCCAGGTCTTGAGAACTGTTTTAGCTGACATCACTGTTACTAGCTCGATGGCAAAGCCAGGAGAATGAAGCTACCTGCTACCGAGAGAGCTGATGGTGCAGCCCACGCTGCCTGTGGCATTGAATTGGCGAGACAGTCACACCGGGGCCCACCTCTTCTGCCTGGACAGTGGCTGCGCTGTATAAATAATTTTTCAGGGTGATTGTTGAAAGGACTTCCTGCTACAAGGTATCTTCATTTTTAGGAAGCATACATGGAACTATTTAAGTGTAAAGGGGCATTATAGCTGCAACTTATCTCAAATGATTCAGAGAAAAATAGAGATATGGAAAAAGAAATGATAAAGCAAACACAGCAAAATGTTAACATCCAGAGAATCTAGTAGTATAAAGAAATTCTCTATACTACTTTCCTGGCTCTTCTGCAAGTCTAAAATCTGAAATTATTTCAAAATAAAATTTTTTAAGCCGGGCTCGGTGGCTCAGCCTGTAATCCTGCGCCTTTGGGAGGCTGAGGTGAGTGGATTGCCTGAGCCCGCGGGTTCGAGACCCGCCTGGGCAGCGAGACTTCATCTCTACAATAAATCAAAAAATTAACTGGGCATGGTAGCGTATGCCTGTAATTCTGGCTACTTGGAAGGCTGAGGCGGAAGGATCGCCGGAGCCCAGCAGGTCGAGGCTGCGGTGGCCGGAAGCGGCCACTGCACTCCAGTCTGGGCGACCGAGTGAGACTCCAACTCAAAAAAAAAAAAAAAAAAAAAATTTAAAAAACAAAAAAAGACCTTGCCCCAACTTCAACAATGAAGTGATCGCTGAGCTGCCAATCTAGCTGATGGCATCACGCATAAAGGGCTTCATGGTGACTGGGGAAGGAGCTGGAGGTGCGTTCCCTCGCAGCAACACCCACCCTTGTCCCCAGTGCTCTTACTTTCTCTGGCTCTTGCACAGAGGTGACAAAATCTTGATGAAAGTTATTCTATTTTTTCCTCTTTCTGATAAAATAACTACAGCAATTTCTCCAAAAAAGGCCACTTGTGAAAGATCTATTTCCACAGTGCTCTGCCTGCCTGTGCACTCTGGAATATACTTCTTGTGTTAACTTTATAAATTGATTTCTCTCTCTAATGACCACAACAGAATACTGAATGCTTCTGGCTTGCCTGCGAACTAGCATTTCTGCTCCTCCATGCTAGTGGAAAGAACTAAAAAAAGAAAAATCAATGCACGTCATTCTCCCAGCGCCAGCACACTGCTACTCCTCGTGGGCACCAGCGGTGGGTATCTGAAGGCTGTTCTTGGCCATTTTATCCGCATGAATAAAAATCAGAGTAACAGCCTGCAGAATTCAAAGTGGCAGTCGGCTGGAGTCGTGCAGCTTGTGTGTCTCAGGCCGAGCAGACAGCAAGAACTTTCCTTCCCCTGGTGGCCGTCGGCTCCTGGGTGCAGGTGGGGCGAGGACTCTCTCTTCTTCAGCAACTGGAAACTAACCTTTCCAGAGGTGACATCTCAGTTACACTTTAAAAAAACCATCTCTCACTAGGCATCTTCTGAACATTAGCAGGCCTCTTTTGATGACTTGGTTTGTTGTTGAGAATGTCTGGTGAACGCCCAGCTGATGACCCGTGGCTCTGCGGAGCGGCAGTCTCCATGTCACGCTTCCCTGAAGAGACCGGTGGTGCCCGCTCCCCTCATGCTTTGCTCAGAAAGAGGAAGAGAGGGTCCTGGGTTGGCCTCAGCTCTGGGGGAGCAGAGGTGAAGCTGGCTACCGTCGACTCTGCTTTTGCGTCACAAAATAAACAAGCACAAACAAGTCTCAATGCTGCCACGACTTCAGATTCACCGTGGTGCACGGAGGCCTTTTGGGGACAGACATGGCTCTGTCTGGGCCTGGACTTGCCCACCGTTGGCTGCCTCGGGGAGGTTCCTCCCTCACTCTGAGTCTCCAGATGTGCCACTGCTAGGGGAAGTGGCCACTGCTGGGGAGGTGGCTACACTCGCGCATGCCTGATGCTGTCACTCTCCTCTCTCCACTCCTGTGTGGCCTCACACAGAGCCCAGTCCATGGCTACACTGCAGATCCTGACCTGAATGTGAGATGGAAAGTCCCGTGCAAGTCTCCTGATGGTACCAGCACGTGAAACACCTTCTGTGGTGGGATTTCACATCCTGCACGGAGCTTGGGTCTGAAGGTTAACTCCAGTAGTGTCACTTTGACCATTAGGAAGTGGATAAAAAAAGGCAGCCCCCTATGGGAACCCCGATTCTCCTGGATAAGTTTCATGGCTGTCCAGCGACAGAGTCTCTCTGCCCTCCTTTGGGAAGTCAATGATTTTGGAATAAACTTTCATTGGCGACTCAAAAGAAACCTTAAAACTAAAACAAAGATGGAGATGCCTGATCCTACAAGCACAAACCTGCTCTGCAGAAACACCCGGCAATGACTGTGAGGATATGGAGTCCTGCTGCAGGATTTCACAGCAGCAAAGGCTTACTCCAATGAGCGCCAGGAGCAGAACGCCTGCAAGGCTACCATTCCTTAATCCCATAAGTTTCAGGGAAATGGATTCACCAGCACTTGCCAAAAAGCACCAGGCAAACTGGACCTAAACAGACAAGGCTGGGCAGCCAGGGTTATAAAAACTGCTCGGCGGCAAGACCCTCTGAGCCGTGGGCTGCTTGCACAGGTGGGTAAGAGTCTCTCGCCATGCCTCTGCTTGGTCGTTTCTTCAGCGGTGCAATAAGGCTGGCATCACGGTGTCTCTCTCCGGAGTAACAAAACCGCCTGTCAGGGGAGGCTCAGCTCTGGATCCTACCCGTAAGCTCCTGACTTCTCCGTTAGGGCTGGATCGGGGAACTACAGTGCGCTTTCCAGAGAGCATGCCGGTAAACCATACGCAGAGTCATCCACATGCGGCTGGCCCTCCCCCTGCTCGAGCTACCACAGTGCGCACTGCAGCGGTGGTGTCTCCGGTGTCCTTCCATCCCACACGGCCCCAGGGAATTGCTCTTGCATGGCATTTCCAGGCCGGCACAGCACCACGTGAAGCACGGTCCTGGGAGACACGCCGCCGCTTCTGCGATCTGGAGCCTCACCCTGCCCTGTGCGTGCAGCACACCACAGGCACCGGCGGAGACCAAGCTCCAGGAGGTCCTCTGCTGCCTTTCCCGAGACCAGGTGTGCCCCAGTGACCGTGGTGCCCTTGACTCTCTCTGCTTTGCAACAAGACACCTGCCTGTCCCTGCAAGTTTCTGGCGCCCACTGCTGTCCCGTTGTTCCCGTGACCCTGCCCCCAGCCATCTTGTTCTTTCTAGCCTCTCTGCCCTTGACACACAGGCTCCCGGAAGAACATGGGCTTCTGCCTGAGAGATCTCTGTGAGCAGGTGGGGTCTCTCACTTTCTTCTGGTGACAGCTCTTGCCAAGCATGGCCTTGCAAGTAAAGCCTTCAATTTAGGGCCTGGATCTACTACTCCCGCTTCCACTTGTGAGTTCGGGGCTGTTTCTTCACTGCCAAAGGCAATATCTTCTGTTTTTATTTTACCCAGCACTCAGAAAAACAAGCAAACAAATAACAGCACTCCAGGAATAAAAATTAAGTGAACACTGCTCCTAACTTAGCTGCTTGCCACGAGCACAACTTTGCTTCCAGGGATGTCCACTGCCCTGGACACTCTTTGGCGGCAGGAGCCAAGCCATCCTCTTGTTCTCCCTACATCTGAGTTTAGGACCAAGTAGCCACAAAAAGTGGCAGGCTATCCAAATAAACACTTCCTTCTAAAATGAGGTGGGATTAAGTAGGAAAACACATGCTGGGCTTTGGTACAATTCGTCGCTTTCTGGAAAGCGACTGACAAGTAATCGTATCTTGCGCAGCCCTTACGCAAGGTCAGTGTGCACTCTGCCGTTCCCGTAACGAAACTAAGCTGTGCTTAAGACGCGTGCATGCCCTTCATGTCTTAAGACGACAGACCGAGACAAGAGGCGAAAGGGAAAAGAGGGACCACCGCCCAACAGGGTTTCCTGCCGAGGCCGCTGGTCGCGCTGCCTTGTCACGCTTCCGCCCCCCAGCACCAGGCTCTGCAGCTGAGGCCCGGGGTCCTAGGAGAGCCCCCTGCAGGGCAGCCCCGGGTGCCTGGGGAGGAGGGAGCGGCAGGCACTGGAGGACTCCGGTTGAAACGATGATTCAGGAGGAGTCCACTGACCTGACTTGGCTCAGTTTTCCTCCGGTTTGTGCTAAAAATACCTGAGAACAATAAAACCAGGTTTCGGCTCGCCGCCAGCGGTTTTATTCCCGGAGGAGAAGACGCAGAGGCCTGCGTGAGGAGCATGCTGCTTCTCCAAGAACAAAGCGATGTGCTGCCCAGTCAGCAGCTCTGCCACCCCGGGGTCCCCTTGGCTTGCGCCAAGGGCCCCTGTCAGAGGAGGGTTCAGGCCAAACCAGTATGGCGGGTGCTTCTGAGTATGACTGCGAACGAAGCAGCTCTCACCACAGTCTTGGAGGAGGGGCGCTGCAGGGGCGGCCCGACACTGGCCAGGAGGGCGGCAGAGCCGGAAGGCTCAGTCTGCCGTCCTTAGAAATGGGACGCAGGGAAAGCAGACTCCCTTGAGGAACTGCAACGTGGCAGGTGAGGCTAAAGGCTGGCAGAAAGGCTCCCCCAGCTGCAGTCAAGAGTCAGAACCGGCAGAACTGGAATCAGGGCAGTCCCTGAGATGGAGTGGCCGTGCCATGGGTGAGGATACAGACCCCATTCTGGCTCCAACCCCAACGTCTGTGTGTCCTCCAGCAAGTTTCTCAGCCTCTCTGTGCCTGTTTTCACCACTGTAAACTGGAGACCACAGTACTCATTTCACAGGGTCGTAGGGAGGATTCGATGAATTGATTGATATTTGTAAGGCACCGAGAAGAAGACCCAGAATAGTGTTTGTTAAATGCATTTTAAAAAATGGGAATCAGGCTGGGCATGGTGGCTCAAGCCTGTCACCCCAGCACTTTGGGAAGCTGAGGCAAGAGGACTACCTGAGCCCGCAGGGTTGAGACCCGCCTAGGCAACATGGTGAGACTGCGTCTCTACAAGAAAAAAAATAGGTAGGCATGGCAGCGCACGCCTGTAGTTCCAGCTACTTGGAAGGCTTAGGCGGAAGGATTGCCAGAGCCCAGCAGGTCGATGGTAGGGTGGCTGTGAGCGTGCCACTGCACTCCAGCCTGGGCAGTGGAGTGAGACTCCAACTCAAAAAATAAAAAACAGGAATCAAACAGAAAGCGTCTGAATAAAGGTAGCAACATCAAAACTGGGGGGTACACACACCCCTGGCAGTGGGGCCCGTGGTCGATGGGAAGCCACGCCAGGCTTGCCTGTGAGTTGGCCACAGTGGAGCCATGACTCAGAGTCCCCTTGGTACAAGACATGCCCAGGAAAGCCAGAGCAGACACAAAGCCTGCGTCTTGCCGAGGACATGGGCTGTGATCCAGCTCTGCCGGCATGTGAGTCCACAAAGCCCAGTCCCAGGGCCGCTGGCCCTCACTCTAGGGGCTTGAGGGGTGCTCTGCAGCTGTCCTGCTGAGGTCCAGACATGCTGGCCCCTCCCTGTCTCACTCCCCCTTGCTCTCCAAAGCCAGTAGGAGTCTTGGCGCTCAGACCACAGGACAGTGTGGCTGTTTCCCACCCTGTGGAGGCCAGGGTCACCAGCTTCCTCTCTCCCAGACCAGGGCTGGGTAGGACACTCCAGAACTGGGGGACATGGGGTCCAGGAAAAAGTGTGCTTTTCTGAGCTCACCACTTTGGGCTTGAACGGTGGCTGGATCTCCCTGTTCTCCAGCTTCTCCCAGTCGATCCTCCGGAAGAAGGCATGTTCTCTCACGTCCCTCTCCCCCTCGGGCCCGCAGCCCAGCCGCTTGGCTGGGTGTTTAGTCATCAGCTAGAGGGCGGAAGGAGAGAAAGGGAATGCTGGGTGAGAGAGGCTTTGCAGAGACAGGACCTCCCGCCTGTCCAGTGCTCCCTGCAGCCCTGACGGCATGGACGCCTGGACAGCGGATCAGGAAGCTCCCCCAGCAACTCAGTGGCTTGCAAGGAGTGAGGCCAACTCTCACGGACAATGCTGACACGCACAGGCCTTTCTGTAGCGGGTTTCAAGCAAGGATTCAGGGAAGCAGTCTGAACCCACAGCAAGAAGAGTGAGAAGAATTTAAACAGCATCTGTACACATGGTCTATTTTAGAGCTGCCCTTCTATATGCATGCCTGGCAGACGGCATACAGTCACTAAAACCTGTGTGTACTAAAGGTATCACACAGTCCCGCATCGCACAGGAGGCTGAAACAGCATCGGATCCCTATTTGTGCCTGTCTCAGCAGACTACCGATCCTAGGCTCGTGGGTCAGAAATGCTGCAGCAAGGTAGGCGACGGGTTGACTGTAACTTGCCTAACAGGATGCAGAGGTAGACCCTGGCCGTGAGCTTTCTGGGGGCAGGAGCTGAGGCTCCCTGACCTCGGGGTCTCCTCCAAGCTCCCTCCCCTTGGAAGACATGTGGCAAATGCTTCCCAAACTCACCAGAAAATGTTAGGGGTATGCTACATTCCATCTCATTGAGTCTGAAAATAATCTTGTGACCTAAAACTTGACCACTGGAAACCAGGCAAGTCACAACTGGCAATTCCATTCCTATCAGTTCTTCTTCAAAAGTGTGCTCGTATGTTCATCAAAACACATGGTCCAAAGGTTCACAGCAGTACTATTTGCTGCAGCCTCAAACCAAAGTAGAAGCAATTCAAATACCCACCAGCAGCAGAACGGACAGAGACACAACAGTATGTTCGCACCATGGAATACTATACAGCAACGTGAAGAAAGACAGCAACCCCACACAGCAACGCACAATATTGAGTGAAAGCAGCTGGGCCAGGAGCACACACTGTGAGGTTCCAGCTGTGGGAAGCTCAAAACAGCAAGATGAACCCACACAGTTAGGCTGATAACCTGGGGAGGTAGTGACCGTGGGACAGGACAGGAGGGACGCCGGGGTGCTGGAAACCCTGCTTCTTAACATGGACGCAACGACATGGGTGTGATTACTTTCTGAAAATGAATCTGCCAGTCCACTGATGACTTGTGCTCATTTCCGTATGGACGTTTGATCTCAAAAAGGGAAGATGAACAAAGAGCTAACCAAGTCACACCAAGTGAGGTGGAGAGGAGAGCTAGCACTTCTGGGGGCCTGCAACTCCATCCGGCAGTCCCCACCACTGGCGAAAGGGACAAGACACAAACGCAGCGTGAGGAGGTGCCGCCAGGGCCCCGGGAAGTACGAAGGTCCCAGCCACTCTCCCAGCCTTCACTCTTCCCCCTGCGCCCGTGTCGCACCCAGCCCTCAGCCTTGGCGGCCAAAAGGCAGCGGCATCCCTGCCCTCTCTCAAGTGCAGGTAAGTGGCTGCCACACCTCCCGGTCCAGGACCCTCCGAGATATCCAAGTCTACTTACTCCTTTGCAGATGGAAACGGCCTCCTTGGACAAGGACTTTGGATAGGAAACATTGTGTTCCATTATAGACTGGAAGAGTTCGTCTTCGTCTTCACCATCAAATGGGGGCTATTCCAGAAAAAGGAAAGATAAAAAATATTTAGGCAGAGTGTTTCGGCAGCATGGCACCTGAAGGTCCTATTCGGCACCGAGAAACAGGCCAGGTTTCTCAGCACCCCTCGGGCTGCAGTTAGCTCTGTTCACTTGCGGGTTTATTTGATTATCTTTAATGAGATTGACGGTGTGTGATTTTCCGTTTTTTCCCTCTGTCTCATTAATTATCCTGCCCCAGGCAACCCAAACAATCTTTAGAGAAAATGTTTTTGAGTAATGCTTTTGATGATTTGCAAATAAATTATGATTAATCCTTTAATCTTGTAATTATGTGCTAAAAATCTAATTAGGATCAAGTTATGTTACAGACGGCTCTGTGTTCAGATGGTGGGGACGGCAGGCCGATAACGCTGACACCCGCACCTGGGCGGAGGGGACTTCCGAACACGGGCAGAGGGGACGTCCCCAGGAATTCCCACTGCTCCGTGGGGGACCTGCCACCTGCACAGCGGCAGGGTAGGGGCTCAGCTTCCGTGGCCCCTCCCTGGTCATCCACTGGGCTTACAGTTGCCACGCTGAGAGCAGGAGGTGGCCACGTGGCAGCTCATGGCTTTAAAGTCAGGTGGGTTCAGACCGGAACTGAATTCCAGCTCCTCCACTTTCTGGCTGGGTGCACAACTCTTGAAAACACAGGTTCCGATTGTAACATGGCATTTCTGGTGAGGACGCAAAGTGCCTGGTATTTTGTGTTGTTCTAGTAGGTATCCCATGAGGGCTGCTTGGAACTGTTGTTCAGGGCAGGGGAGCCCTCTTGAGAGAGGCTTCAAGAATCCCCCAAGAGGGAAGGCTGACTCAGGTCGTGGCCCTCCAAGCTTTCCCTCCACCACGTCATTAGTCCAGAAGCATCTATCCAATGAGCCGTCACTGCGGGACAGCACACAGGAGGAAGGGTTCATGGGAAATTCCTAGATGTCCCCCTTTGGCTCCGATGACCCTGCGCTGAGCAGTGGAACCAAGCGGATCCTCCCCTCAGCCACCACCTGCAAAGCATCCCAACCTGCCACCCAATCTCAGGCCTCTGCCCGGCCCCGAGGAGGAACTGGGCATGGGGTCGGCACACAAGAGCCACACCCCTGAGGGAAAGACGTCAAGGCTACCGAGAACCCACCTCAGGACTGGGCATGGGAGGACAGAGGGCTGGAGGCCTGGTGCCACTTAACACTCTTTTGGTCTGGAAATGCACACACGTTTTCCAGTTGTCGCCTGCCTGAGAACGACTCACAGCAGGGCAGGGCAGCCTGCCATGCCCAGTGCCCATGCCAGGAGCCACATGGCGCTGGGGATGCCCCGAGGCAGGTCAGCTGGGGAGCACCCGCCACAGCCACTGTGTCAGCAGGGGATGCGTTGCTTCCGGCTCTGGCAGCACAGCAGGCGGGTGGGGCAGGGCCATGGCGGGCTCAGCCCCAGGCCAGCCTGCCACATCTTCCCTCGCCGACAGCACACAGCCACTCCCGGACACCTTTTGACAGCACCCACAGGACACCACGTCTTTCCGTCAGTGGTCCATAAGTGCAGCTGAGTTTTGGCCAGGGAGATTTCCAGAACTAGAGCAAATGTGTGGCTTCTGCTCAGGACTGGGACTGCACTCCTGCAGGGACACCCAACATCTGATCTCAGCCTGGCACGTTCTCTGTGGGTGCCAATGTGCCCTGGAGATGAGCAGGGCAGAGGCCTACCTCCAGCCTCCTCGACCCCTTGCAACATGGCCAACGGGGCCTGGTCAGGACCAGCGACACACCCTGCAGGTCTCAGTGCAGAGTGAAAACACGGGCCCTTAGCTAAAAAGCACGGCTTTCAAGATGGCTCCAGCAGAGCCTGAAGCCAGATGTGCAGGGCGCGCCTGAGCTCAGGCTCTGTGCCACTGCACAGTCTGCTCACTCGCAAAGCCGGCCAAACACGGTGCGCTCTGCTGAGTGGTGACAGAGATGCCAGGGGACCCAACCAGCCCCTCTGGTGGTGCTGAACACCCACAGCAGGGATGCTGCAGGGGCCAGTCCCAGACAATGCCCGCCAAAGGCCTCTGCAGAACGGTCTCCCAAGAAACACAGGGAGCCTTCCCCAGGAACCCTTCTTGAACGAGGCCGTGAGAAAGTGCTTCTCATTTCAGGACGATGAGGCCAATGAGCTGCAGCAGCACCCCCCCCCCGTGGAAGACCAGAATTATCTGCAGAACATGCTGTGCAGGGCACTGGGCTGTCGCACCTGCTCAACGGTCTCGCAGCCTGGGAACCGGCTTAGCCAGGTGAGCCGTCCTCACATATGCTAAGTTCTGACATGGAAGGGCTGCCGCAGGAGTTAGATTCTGTGCGTCTCGGGAGGGCTTTTATCACCAAGTCTTCTCTGTGCCCCACAGGGACGGGTCATTTGGATCCTGACACATCCCCGAAGACTATTCCTTGGAATGTTAACTTTACAGCATATTCCAGGTTTCAAAGTTGGCATGCTATACCTCTTTCTGGAGATCTGCATTAACATTTACATTTTAAAGGTACTGAGAAGTCCTGCGGTAAAGAAAGCTGCTTAACCCAGTGTCAATTATTAGTCTGGGGTGGGAAGGATCCTCAGAGGCCTCTTAGTCTTGTCTGTTGTAATAAGCTCCATAAGCTCTAACAAAAGTCACAAGACCAAACGCCCGGGACAGGGCCCTAGGGTTCACCTTAGTTCTAGCCCTGGTGTGGCCTCCAGGATTAAGGCTCTTCCTGTCACCGCATCCCAGGGAGGGAGCAAGCCGCTACGCCTCAGGGTGAGTCTGTGCTGCCTGATGGGGAGGATGACCTGGGCGCGAGCAACAGTGGCAGCAGGGACGCAGGCAGCCCAGGCCCCTCAGGCGCCACGGGGGTGCTGGCATCAGGCGTCCGAGCCTCAGAACCACCTCAGGCTGCAGGCGCGAACCCAGGCTTGCCGGCATGGGAGCGCAGGCACCTCGCCATTGGGAGAAGCACGCCTCCCCACACCTGCCAGAGCTGTTGGCCTGGAAGGACACCCTCATCACTGCTCTGCAGGGGGCAGAGGAGGAGTCTTGGCCGACAGGCTGGGCCACACCCTGCACAGCCCGCAGCCGGGGGCCCTGAGATGCCGCTGCTCGCCCTAGATGGTGCTGGGCCTCTAGGCCAGAGAGCTGCGCAACTTCCCAGCCCTGACGGAAGACAGGCATCAGGTCAGCCCCCCTTGCAGCTGCGGCCTGTCTGTGGGGAGCAGGAGCTAGCCTTGGATGAAAGGGAGGGGCAACCACGCGCCTCCCGCTCTGGAGTGTCATCATGCCGAAGGCACACTTCCCCTGCTTGGTTCCTCTGCTGCAAAGACAGAGACTGTTTTTCACTGTGGTAAAAGGCACCAACCGACGATCTACCACTCGCTCGCTGGAGGCGCACAGCACAGAGGCACGCCAGCTACACGGCCACCCCCCCACACCTCCAGGACATTTCCCATTTCCCAGCTGAAACTCTCCACCTGTTAAACACAAACTCCCACCCCCTCTCCTCGCCCCCCGCAGCCACCATTCCACCTCCCGCCTCTGGGAATGCGGTTGCGCTAGGCACCTCATGTTAAGCGGGGCCACAGACCCCACGCTCCCTTGCGACTGGTGTACTTCAAGAGGTGCCTTCAGGGACCAGTAAGAACAGGCTGGGTCACCTCCAGAGCTTACAGTCACACATCTTCCTGTGTATGCCACGCAGAAGTCTGGGATCAGCGGAGGGCTCTGCTGACTGTGGTTGCCCAGGCTTCCCACTAACCACGGAGCAGCCACCATCTTTGTCACGCTGTGGCAGAGGCTGGAGCCGGGAGCCCCGGGAACTCGCACCACACTCGAGGGCCCCACGCCAGCACCTCCCCTCTGACCTCTTAGGCCAGTGCTAGTCACGTGTCCCACCCAATTACAAGGGAGCCATTCACCAGGAGAGAAGAAAGTCAGACATACCTGTGAACAGCAGCAACGACCATCATGGAGCTCCCTGGGGGCCCATTTTAAATTAAAATTAGGTAATGCCGTGGGGAGGGAAAATCTAAGGTAGAAGCAGCTACATTCCCTTTACCAAACACAAAAACTGCTCTTGTTTTTATGTGGATTCTCCGGCTTTCTATATTGTCTTCAAGTTTCGATGCATCATTTGGAGTGGCTTGTTTTTCTCTGACTGTTGCAAACATCTCTGCAGCTGCCAGCCCTCCCACACAGGCTGAAAGCCACTGAGGCGATCGCACGTCATGCCTGATCCTCTGGTTTGTGGCATGTTTACAGCTGCTTCCAGCACTGTATTCCAGTAACCAGTGCTATCTAGCATACACACCTGTGTGCATAACCTTTTTCTTCTCTGAACCACTTGCTAAGAGTCACGGGCCAGGTACGGAGTCATGGCTCTTGTTGCGTCTCTCCAGGCCACCCTGGGCACTAGGCCTTGCTGCTAAAGGCCAGTTGACGGTGACAAGTTATATATCACATTTCGTTTCCTCCCCAGTAATTCCAGCTACCTAGCCTGGGGCCAAGGAGGGTGCCCTACCACCGAGGTGCTTAGCACACGACTATTCGTGATGGCTTCTCTCCCCTGTCCCCCATTCCCAGGGCATTTTCAAATTTCTCCAAATCTGGATCCAGTGTCCCAAGCCAAGCCAACCCTTAGGTTAGTGTGAACATCTCTGAATGGGCTGCATCCCTGCCCCCTTCAACAACATGTAACTTGAGGGTTTTAAACAGACCCTTGAGGAGCGACGGTTCGTCTTACGACTCCTGAATCAGTGACTGCCAGTGGTCCCTGGGGCGGCCCCGCTACACTTCTCTGCCGATCGCGGGTGATCTGGGCTCGGGGCAGGAGAGACCCATGGGCACTTCGGCGGAAGTTCTGCGGCAAAGTGGCAACTGCTGATTCGGCAGGAATGGAGTCCAAGCTAAAGAGCCCTGGTGGAAAGGACAGGAAGGGGAGAGCGCTGGCCCTTCGCGACGCGCCCGCGGAACGCCTGCAGCACAGTGTGCTCACTCGCGTGTGGGCGCCGACTCGCCATGCCCCAGAAGCGATCACACTTGTCGAGTCCAGGACCTGACAGAGACTCGGGCTGCTTATACCTAACTACCCCCTGGCTGCTGCTGATAAATAAAGCAAATGAGAAGACACTGCAGAAAGCTATTCTTTCTGCTCATCCTCAGGCCTCTGTGGTTAAAGACGACAAATCTGGACCACAACCCCATCCACAACTCGCTTTTCAGCAACGGAGTCTGTTTCCTTGCTGGTCTCCGAGTTGCTGAAGCTTTGCGGGCTGTGCTTGATACCGGCAGAGCCTTCCTTATCCTCTCTGGGCTGAGTCGCCACTGAGGAACACGTGGAAATCTGCACTGAGGAGTCGGAGAGGAAGACGAAGAGGAGGCTCCGAGTAAAAAGAGTGGGTTTAAGGCAGGCAAGGTGAAGACTTAGAGGAACACAAGCTGGGATCTGTGCCCACAGTGTACTGGAATGAGGGCTGCCTTTAAGGTGTGAAAGGAGGTACCTGTGGAAACCTAGAATAAACGCAGTTCAGCATAGATTTTTTGCCTCAGCATAGCCATTTTTTGCTTAGACTGTACCCCTGACACATTTTGAATCTAGCACAGGTTAGACATACATACATTTTCGACAGACAGGTTTTAAGAGGCATTCAGACATTTTAAAATTACATTTTCCTGCAGGCCAAGTGGCAGCCTACTCTACCCTCTTGGCAAATCTCTATCAGATGCAAGATAAGGACAGTCCAACAGCCCAACCATTCAATTCATGGTTTAGCATAATAATCTCTAAGAAACTTTTAGGTCCCTTGGCTGGCTGAAGTCACAGAGATGAGACTAAGACCACCTTTTTGCTAAAGAGGATTGTGGATTGGAGACGCTGGCAAGTCTCTTGCAGGAAAAACCCCTCCTCTTGTCTTCCATCTAGCCCACCACCATGGCAGCAATCACGGGACTAACCCACCCATCTGCCTGCTGTCCATCACCTAAGGTCAGTATCTGTACTTACCCGCCCTGTCGTGATGACATGGAGCAGACCACCACCCAATCACCTTAATGACCTTTCCCCATCAAAGGGAAAGGTTAAAAAGACAACCACAAGAAACAAGTCGCTGTTGCCTTGCTAAGCAATGGTGTGACCATGTGCTCTCTGAGCTATGGCCAGGCCGTGTTTTCTTAAGCTTTGCCCCCATCCCCTACTTTGGGGAGGTGATTCTCCTTTCTTTCTCTCTCCCTCTCTAATTTACTTTCTAAATAAACTGCATTTTCTTTTCTTTCCTTTTTTTTTTTTTTGAGTTGGCATCTCACTCTGTCACCCAGACTGGAGTGTAGTGGCATGCTCCCTGGCCACCACAGCCTCGACCTGCTGGGCTCCGGCAAGTCTTCTGCCTCAGCCTTCCAAGTAGCCAGAACTACAGGCACACACGACCACGCCCGGCTAATTTTTTGATTTATTGTAGAGAGGCGGTCTTGCCAAGTTGCCCAGGTGGGTCTCAAACCCACGGACTCAGACAATCCAATTGCCTTTGTCTCCCTAAGTGCTGGGATTACAGGCTGAGCCACCGAGCCCAGCTAAACTATATTTTCTAATCTAATTTCTGTGCAATTCTTTGCATCTTTCATGCGGCACTGGATTGCACACCAGACACACTCCCAGCAGGCCTGACCTAACGTTCCAGAGGCCCCGCTGGGCGTGTGCCCTAACAGGGTGTCATTCTGAAGAATATCAGCATTTTCAACAGGGGTTTTGAAGACAGGCTAGCTGGCTCTGAGAAGCAGGATGGAAACGACAGGATGGCTGTGGGACCAGGGTCGGAGAGCAGGAGCCTGTGCTCTGTGGAGTGTGAGAACGGAAAGGAAGCCTCCCAGGGAGGTCTGGAGAGCCTCTCATGGCCGGCTTGCAAATGAGCCTGAGCAAAGTCAGAATTTTACTTTGCTCAGGCTCATTTGCAAGCTTCCAAGCCAGGCTCGGTGGCTCAGCCTGTAATCCTGCGCCTTTGGGAGGCTGAGGTGAGTGGATTGCCTGAGCCCGCAGGTTCGAGACCCGCTTGGGCAACTTGGCGAGCTCTCATCTCTACAATAAATCAAAAATTAGCTGGGCGTGGTAGCGCGTGCCTGTAGTTCCAGCTACTTGGAAGGCTGAGGTGGAAGGATTGCTGGAGCCCAGCGGTCGAGGCTGCGGTGGCCGGGAGCAGCCACTGCACTCCAGTCTGGGCGACAGAGTGAGACTCCAACTCAAAAAAATATAATAAAATAAAATGCTCCTAGAAGGAGATCTCCCTGAGCTCCCCCTAGGGGAGGAAGCCCCGGAAGGCTTGGAGAAGAGGGAAGCCAGCCACCAGGAAGGAGGGAGGACTTTCCTACAGGCCTGGGCTTGAAATTCTGGTCTCCTGCTGGCCAAGGAAGAGTCCTGTCACTTCTTGTAAAGACCCATGGAAGTGGACCCGACCGTATTTCTGCTCTCTTGTTGGCATATGCAAATGTGACTCTCACTGAAAGCAAGGCTTGTTTTCTGGACTCAAGAGCTGAACATTGGAGTGGGATGGAGGAGGGGAACTTGGCTTTTGGGGCCTTAGCGAACAGCATGGCTCCCAGGGGGCTGGGTGCTCAGAGGCGAATTTTATTGTCAAAAACTCAAAAGGGGAAATTAACTTGAGGTGCAGGCAACCTGTATTCCCCAGCTGCTGCCTCACTGACAGTGTTGTGAATAACCTGCCTTTCTGTGTTTACAACTGAGGAATTTGGCCTAAGAACACTGTGACTGGAGGGAGGAAGCCAAATAAACTATGAAAGGACACAACATGGATTTAATACCCCCAATGCGCAGCCATTTTAACATTGGGTAAATCTCACATTTTTCTAGCAGTTCACTAAATCTCTGATCACTAGCCAAGGACAGAGCCCATTTCTCAGAGGTAGCTATTGATAACTGCTTTGCAACCCCTTCCCAGATTGTTTTGTACCAATTAGTTTTTCTATTTCAAGTATTTGTCTCTATCTGTAAGAGTTAACCTAATCAGCCCTTCACGACACAGACAGACCCCACCACCATGGCGGCAATCATGTGGCTAACCCACCCACCTGCTGCTGTCCATCACCTGACGTCAGTACCTGCGCTCACCTGCCCCTTTGCGATGATGTGGAGCAGACCCCCACCCAATCACCTTATGACCTTCCCCCATCAAAGGGAAAGGTTAAAAGGACTCAACCACCAGCAATCAGCGGCCACTGCCTTGCTAAGCTATGGTGTGGCCATGTGCTCTTTGAGCTATGGCCAGACCATATTTTCTTAAGCTTTAGCCCCCTCCCCTCCCTTGGGGAGGTAAATCTCCTCTTTCTCTCTCTCTCTCCAATTTCCTTTCTAAATAAACTATATTTACTAATCTAGCTTCTGTGCCATTCTTTACATCTTTCTGGCAGCACCAGATGGCACACCAGACACCCCCACCCCTCAGCAGGCCTGACCTAACATTCTGAAGGCCCGCTGGGAGTGTGACCCAGCAAATAATAAACAAACCAGTCTTATGATATCAATCAAGCCAACAACATTGAGAAATAGGGATCAGATGCAGGCCAACATGGTGTATCTTTCCATGCCTAAACTACCATTTGAGCGTCCAGGAAATATAAGAGACAATGAAAAAGAATAAGGGAGAGCTCTTCCACGGCTGCCCACCGGAGGGAAAGCCAGCGGGCTTGCAGTGACCCACAGCCACAGGACCCGGAGCCTCTTCCTCTCTGACCTCAGGCCCCGACTCCCTCCCTCTCGCGCTCCCTCTGCTCCAGTCATGCTGGCCGCTTCCACTCCATTGCTTAAGCCTGGCTGCACTCTCTCACTCAGGGCCTTGGCACTTGCTGACCCCTCTTCCTGGAACGCTCTCTCTCTAGACAGACACACACTCCCTCGTCTTAACGAACTCAGCCTTCTCTTCTACGTGACCCCCTCCCCAGCCGTCCCAGCTAAGAGGTCAACCCTTCCCCACCGCAGTCTTCTTTCCTGCTTCATTACTTTTCTTCTCAACATTTCTCTCTGACATGTCACATCTTTTCCTTTTCTAACTTGTGTATTTTCTCTCCTAAGGTACGGATTTCTGTCTGCTTTGTTCACTCTTGTCACTGTAAACATTCCATAAATAAATATGTGTTGACTGAACAAATGAATGAGTCCATGGGTAAAACATGTTGAAAGGGGTGACTGTTTCCCCCAGAAGCAAAGATTTCTTGAGGATAGCTCTGCTGCAGCACATGGGCATTTTTTTCTGCTGCCTCTTGCTGAGGCTTCGGCTGTGGAGAATCAAATTCCTTGGTACTAGACTTGAGTGCTGAGAATCTGAAACAGGGGTCCACAGCAGAACGCTATGCATCTCACAGCAAAGACCTGCTAGCTGTTCCCCAAGCCTGTGTCCCCCCAAAGAGCTCTCACACATGCTATATGTCCTGCACTCTGTGTCTTACTGGGATCATGCTGTCAGGGGAAATGTAGGCAGAGGTGATGCCTGCTACCCCCAGGTCTGGCCCCGATACATCCTGTGCGACTGTCCTCATCGCTCTCTTCACTGGCCAGCCGAAATAAGGAGAAATCAGTGGAGAGTCTGAGATTCTAAAAGACGGTAGTGCCGGTGGATGGAGAAACCTGGGCCCTGGGTGACTGTGTGGGTCAGTGTTCCCCTCCCCCCCAGGACTGTACCAAGACTGTGAAATAAACCTGTTATATGTTGGGGTTGTTTGTTAAAGCTGCCAGTGTAACTTACCTTGATGACACAGATATTAAGGCCGTTATAATATAAAGTGCCATGTCAGGCAATATTGCCCTTGGTCATTTGATGTATGTTACATCCTAAGAGAAATTTAATTTACTTTTCTTAACCGGAACGTCAGCCTCACTGGACTTCTGTGAAAATTATATTGAATTGCCAAGGGTGAGGCAGGAGGAGATAGAGAGAAGCTATTAAAACACTTCTTCAAGTTTAGCTGTCTTCTTCCTTAAATAATAGCACCCATTACACACTTGGGTAGCAACTGGGGCAATCTTTGCAGACACATTTGCGGGGAACCATAACCCAATCCCAGTTCTGAGACACTGGAAACTTACAGCGGCCACCGCTGTCCCCCATGCATGGGGGCTTCTGCTCATAATGTAAAAGCTACATTTTCCCCACATCAGGCTGTAGCTTTCGATTTAGAGCTTCCATGACCACAACATAACTTCTGTGCATACCGAATGTAATCCACTTTTCAAGGGGGGCTTTCCCCTCTCACCCAGGTCAGCGAAGTCAGACCAACATCAGCCACCATCCTCAAACAGGGTCTGCTTCCAGTGCCCAAACAAAGCACAAAAAAAACATGAAAACGTAGCAAAATATTACCTGTCCGGCCAGCATTTCGTATAACAGGACACCATAAGCCCACCAGTCCACAGATTTTCCATACGGCTGATAAGCGATTATCTGTGTAAAAACAAATACACCAATTACATGTAGTAGTGAGTTAAACAGCCCCTGTTAGGACAGGTACACCAAGCAGGCTGGCATCTACACATTTAGTCCCTGCACACGAAGTGATGGTAAAGGTCTGTCTGATTCCACAGCAGGGGAAGAGGGTCCTTCGAGTCAGACACACACTGTGTAAATTCAGAGTGAAGAAAATGACCTTGAATAAAGGTGATGAGGGAAAAAAAAAAATCAGACACACTGAGAACTATCCCCCAATGATTAGTTGCCCAAACCTGTTTCGGGACTCCTCTCTGGAATCCATCTGGAGGTATTAAGCACTGTCTGAATGTAGGTTTAATTACACTAATCGGTGGAAGATATTTGGACACCAAGGTGCATTTAATTTTTTTTTCTAAGCCAGAGGTCATTCAGAGATAGGGTCTAATACATAAGACGATCAAACTATGTAACAGAGTTTCATTAAAAGTCATGAGGAGGAGGAGGAGGAGGAGAAAGAGGAGTAACTAAAATAAAAATGGTTTATTAAATACCGGCTTCATTGCCTTGCAGGATGGCTATGTGCTCGTGCATGCAATTCCCAGACCCATGGATCATGCCCCAGCATTCAAGGCAGAGACATACTGACAGGTACTCAGCATAGCCAATCTGCCATTTTATATAAAACTTTGACTTTAAAATGTTCTAGAATATTTTTTTAAGTGGCCCCAGATGGCTACTTAAATGTCCCGGGGCATAAGGGAACTTTCTGCATGTGCGCCCACCTCCATGTCTTTAATGTATTGCTAATATTTCTCCACATAGAATGAGAAGTACAAGTGCCTGTGGTTTGCCCAAGTGTGGGTAGCAAGGGGTGTACACTTGTTGTTGGCAGCTTTGCGGCTTATGCCTTGACAGAAAATGATAAGCACAGAAACCTATAAAAAGTTCTTCACTTCTTTTACTGCATTTATTCTTTACTGCATATTCTTTTCTGAAAACTAGGAGAAAACACACACACACCCCCCCCCCACCAAATGAGCCTCCAACCTGTTACCTGGAGATGATACATGTCATTCCAGTTTCCAGACACAAAATTATTGAATCAAAGGAGCTGCATAATTTTATAACCTTTTACACAATGGCAAGTTGCCCTTCTAAAAGGGTTGGAGTGAACTTACATCCCTACCTAATACCAGTTTCATATTTTCCATCAACTAGGTAAACTCACTCTTGAAAAAATAATCTTTTAAAAAAAATTCCACAAGCTAAGCATGTTCATTAAAGAAAAATTAGAAAAGGTAAATAAATAAGACAGCAAAATTGTTTATAGACCACCCATAAATATTATTAATGTTGTTTTCATATAAACCTTTCTATCTTTTCTCTAGGTGTGGAATATGTGTGCATATACATTTTTAAAAATGGGATTATGCCAACCCACTATTCTATAGTCAGCTTATTTAATAATATAGCATGAGTATCTCTGCAAGACCTTTGATTATATCTGCAGGACAAATTCCTACAAATAGAACTGCTGGGTCAAAATAGATGTTTTTGACTCAGAAGACAAACTGCCAGATTACTCAAGAATGGTAGACATCAGCAGCAAACAAGCCTCACTGTTTCCAAAATGTGCCAGTTTGATAACTGAAAGTGATAGTCCAATGACCCTTTCATCTGCATTTTTTCTGAGTTGGGGTCTTACTCTGTCACCCAGGTTGGAGTGCACTCCAGCTCCCTGCAGTTTGGCCTCCTGGGCTCAGGCAATCCTTCTGCCTCAGCATTCCTAGCAGCTGGAATTATAGGTGTGTGCCACCATGCTTGGCTAATTTGTTGATTTACTGCAGAGAGAAGGTCTCACTATTGCCCAGGCTGGTCTTGAACTCCTGGGCTCAAGTGAATCTCCCACCTCGGCTTCCCAAAGTGCTGGGATTACAGGCGTGAATCACGATGCCCGGCCTCATTAGCATTTTTTTCTATTTCACATTTTCACATGGGAATTAGCCATCTGTGTTTGTTTTTCTTTGCTTTGTTTTAGTAAACTACCTGACTAGGTACGTTGCCCAATATTTCTATCATGATTGAACGGTTTACTCACCAATGCTTTCAGAGACTAAGCTAGATGCCAGGGATACAATGCAGAAAGGGGCAAGAAGGTCCCCACCCTCACAGAGATTACATGAATACTTTTTTCTTACTGATTAATGAGCGTTCTTTATATTTTAAGGATATCAGCCATGTGGTCACTTTTACAGATAGTTTTCCCAATGCATCATTTACTTGTGTTTTGTTTACAATATCTTTTGATGTTCAGAAATATTAGGACAACACAGGAAACCTAACTTGGAATTTTCTCCCAAATGCCAACCCTTTTTTATCCCAGCATCATTTAATCAACAAGTCATCCTTCCCTGAGCTGTTTGAAAAGTCGTTTCCACCACACACTAAACCATCAGCTTGGACTTCCTTCTTCCCCCCGGGCAAGGACCCCACCTTCCATCAAGGGAACCTTTCCTGAGTCCAAGATGAAGCCTTGTGTCTCGCTCATCACCCCAGCACCGTGTCTTCTCCTTTCCAGCACTCACCAGAGCTGTAATCACATTTGCATCGATATTTGTATAAGGGTTCTACCTCGATGGATAAAAATTCTCTGAAGGTAGGATCCATGTCCATCCCTGAAGCCCGGCACCTAGCAAAACGCCTGACTCGTGAACATAGCTCCAGTCAACATGACTGGGTATTTGCCAGATGCCAAGCATCGGAGGGGTGCTTAACAGACGTTGTCACCTTCGATTAGGTAGATGCTACAAGTATCCCTATTTTACTGATGAAAAATTGAGATTAAGAAAGATGAAGGAACCTGTTCAAGGTGTGCCCTGTCAGGCAGGGGCAGAGCAGGAGTCTGCACTGAGGATCTCCTGGTTTGGAATCTGTTCTTTACAGCTGCTCCACAGAGTTCAACCAGAACTTCTGAAAGCCTGATTTGATCACACCTCCTGAAGCGTGGCTGCCAGAGGCCCTTCAACAGAGGGAAAATGGCGAGCTGTGATGATTTCAGGACTGCCATTAAGTCTTTGTGTAAGAGGGATGACCAGCCAGAAGGCGCTGTTGATTTTGGCTGGGCTCACTCATGTGTCTGGGAGTCAGGGGACTGTCGCTGATCTAGGCTGGCACCAGATGCAATTGGCAGGCAATTCTGTTTCTGTTTTGTTTTTTTTTCAAAGTTAGAAAGAAAACAGAGCACTACTATACCACATAAGCGCACAGGATGACTATATAATTTTCCTAGCTATATTAAAACACTGAGAAAAACTTACAGTGGGTAGCCTAGACAAGCATTTAAATGGTGGCTTTCCTGTTCCTGCATTCTGATTTTTTTTAACTTTTACAGTTTTTATTTTAAAGATGTGGGGCACAATTTGGGGTTAGGCATACAAATGTTCATTATGCAGGTACCCTTGTTGATGAGGAGTGTACATTCTACTTTGAAACATGACATCGCATGACCTCATATGGGAGATACACGGCTGAAGCATGTGCTTAACAACCATTTGTTTAACGAATAGGCAATAAACAAACGAAGGGATATGTGAAGGGATGAATGACAAATGAACTCATCTACACTTGGACCTGCTTCCTGCCTTTCCATCTGTTTCGCTGGTAGAGTTCTCTATTTCCTGCATCTAAAAGGCAGAAGCCATGCAACTAACAAGAGGAGATACAAAGCGCTCCCAAGAATGGCAGTTCAGCACCCAGGGAAAGCCCTGCCCACCTAGAAAGGCCATGGCACGATGAAGTGGGTGGCTGCACATGAATTCTGCTGGAACACTGTAGGGTGCTATGCAACCATACAGCACCACTGTAATTTTGACCAGATGATATGTTATTTCCCTTCATTTTACAGGACAATCTTCAATTAGTCAAAATACAAAATATTTTAATAAAGACTTCTTTTTTTTAAATGTTTTTAAAAATTTCAATAGCTTTTGATATGGGCTTTAAGTGTATTCACCACCCCCATCTGTACAGTATGTGCCCGATAGATGATTTTTTTTTTTTTTAAAGACTTCAATCAAAGGATTAACGAGCCCAGCCATCTTCTCTAAAAAGTATCACAGACTCAAGGTCTTAGCTTAGGGCTGCTCTCTAAATTAACATTCTAAGAAAATGTGACAAGGTTCCACAAACACAATTATTGTCTTGCATACCTTGCCCCCATCAATAGAGTCTTTTTAGAGCTGCAGATTATAAAACCAAAGAAAAACATACTCTGTGATGCCAGGTAGGAAATGCCTTTCTCCAAGCAAACGTTTGCAGGGGAGAAAGAGCTGTGCAACAGGCAACACTGTTCTCAAGAAGCTCCTGGGAGAAAGGAATACCAAAAGAGAAACCCACGGGAAAACAAGTTTTAACTCAGTGATCAGTTACAGCAATACTTCCCAACAAACTAATTCAAAGCACAGCATCAAACTCAGGAAAATTAAGATTGGATCAATCCTGGCCACTGGAAACGCCCATTTTAACTGAATGGAGCTGTCCCCTCCTCAATCCCTCAGCCAACAAGATCAAGGCCTGATTTATACATTGGATTCCCATCTCAAAGAAATAAAAATAAAGCCATTTCCTTGAGAGTAGTGGCAGTATAAGCTTTGCTTGCTCGTTCTCCACTTAGTGCACACTTAGCACACTTAACCTGCATCCTTAAGCAAAAAAACAAATCCATCTAAAACTGTTTTGCTAAATTCGGAAGGCTCTTGCATGTCTGCACTGCAGAGGGTGGATAATCTCACTTCAGTTGCAGCAGGTGTAAAACTTAACCCAGAAACCAAATTTAAACACGAGAACGCAGGAAGAGTTTGAAAAAACAGGCTATCACATTGCTATGTCAGAGAATACATTAGAATCGAAGGAGCAAAGCCCCTGCGTCAGCGGGTGTTCACAAACACTCTGCATCTCTCCTGCCCCGGACTCCTCTGCTGTGGGGCTCTGGCTAGTCCTGGCCAGTGGATGGGAAGAGGAAGTGAGGCTTCACTGCCAGGCTGAGGTGGTGAGAAGCCCCGCACTGTGACGCTAGAGGCCACGTGTTTTGGACAGCTCGGCTGCAAGATGGAGGAGAGTCCCCGACTCGCATCAGATGACGTGCGAGCACTGAGTGAAAACTTCCTGGGTTAAGCACTAGGACTTCAAGGGGGGCTGTGGCTGCTAGGTCAGCTCCCTCCTTCAGGTAAGCAAGTCACAACATCACAGCTTATCTACAACCCTGTCCTGACCAAGTAGAAGAGCAACAGAAATTCTCTTTGGGAGAGTAAAATGCACTTGCTGAGCACCTGCCATGTGTCATACGTACTGCAGGCATCTTCTCGTGTAATCTGAGAAAGCAGAAATGATTATTACAGCAAGTCCTCATTTAACGTCGGCAGTAGGTTCTTGGAAATTGCAACTTTACACGAAACGACATACAGCAGGTTCTCGAATGAGATCGCTTCCTTATAGTGTTGCTTCCTTATAAAGTTATAATGTTGATGCGAAAAAAAAATCAGTTTTGTTACACGTTGTTTCACTTGAAGTCAGTTTCCAAGAACCTACTGAGGACGCCATTTTATAGGTGACAAGACTGAGGTTCAGGAAGTTCAGAAACTTGCCTGAAGCCAATCAATTAATGAATGGCACTATGAATACTGGCATATTTATTTTAAGGGTATAATTGTGTGGTTTTCAAATACACTCATATTGGGATTAATAAAATATTAATCAGCAAAAAGGGGAGGCTGAACTGGGCGGCTGCACGTTATTTCACATCCTATGTTCTACAAGTATCTGAGCAGTCTGTACAAGGTGCAGACCCCGAGAGTGGAAAGCCGTCTAAAGTGAGGGGGCGACGATCCTGTTTCTGGTCAGAATAATTCATGGGTCCTCGTTTTTCAATTCTGTATCAACGGGCTCCCGTTTGCTCTGCATCGTCTATTTCTACAGCCTTAAACGCCTGTGACTCCTGTTGATAACGCATCTCCTTGCTCTAAGGCTCACCCAAAGCAGGATGCCAAGCGCCAACGGCTTGTTGTTCTCATGACAGCATCCATGGGTCCCACTGAGCCTGCCTGCTCACTGCTGGGCTGAGATTACAAAGTCACTCAGACACTGTAGGGCCTTCAGCTCTAACAAAGGGATGGGATTCACAACTAACCAAAGCATTTCTTCGCAGAGAAGCTCAAAATCTGTCTGTCACCCTTGGCTTGCATAACAGATGAAATGGAGGTTCTGAAGATCTAAGTTGCAGGGTTCAAGGTGCACCCTCATCACTGTACATTCATTTTTAGAATAAAGCACATCTCTTCCTCAACGAGTGACTGCTATTAATAAATACCTCCAACTAACCAAAGCTCCTGCAAAAGGGCAATGGCCTTTAGACAGCCCACTGGAAGATAAGCGACCACATACACGTGACCTGGGGTGTGGGCTGCATGGCCCCTTTCAAGCCTCCTAGAGCTCCTGCCCCGTCCAGTAGCCTCTGGCCACCTGTGGTTTCTGAGCACTCATCATGTGGCTGCTGCAAACTGAGACGTGCTCTAGGTATAAAATACACATCAGATGTCGAAAACTTAGTATAAAAAGCGCAAAAAGGCTTGTTAATGTTCTATGGTTAACAAATTAATAAATTACATCAGCTTTGTCTGCTTCTTTTCTGACCTGCTGACACGGCTGCCAAGCACAGTTTCAGCTGACGTTTTCTTCTGCTAGACTCTCCGAAGGTCACTGGCTCCTATGACCCACCCTGGTTCTCCGGCTCCCGCTGCAGAGAAAAGCAGCTTTGGGCTGAAGACCAGGCTCAGAGGCCACCGGATGGGTGATGCGACTCCGAGCATGCTCCTAACGGGGACAGGAACTGGCGTCTCCAGCTCCAGTGGGCAGACGGGGACTGGCGGTCAAGCCCAGGGCTGCCTGACGCCCTGAAGCCCCAGGCAAGGGACCGTGATGGCAGTTTGGCTTCTCGCGATGAAGACACTCACAAAAGGAGAGGCACAGTGGGCAAGAAGGACTGGAGCTGGCACATTTCCCTGCGCACACAGGGGGCTGAGCTTTGGCTTCAGAGACAGACCCCAGCAGGGCCACCGCCATTCAGTTTTCCTGTGATCTGTCATTAAGATCATTATTATTACATTTACATGAGCCGACTGCCTGGGGGAATGTCAGGATGTTACAAATGGCTGCCTGTCTTGGAAAAGTGAGATATGAATGAGCTTTCCTCCAGCCGGGGCGCAGGACCAGGTGCGAATGGGGGTGGGGCAGCTCTTCGCCAGGCCCAAGACCCACAGCGGCTGGAAGGATGTCACTCCAAGGCCATCCGGACCTCCACTCTCTGCCAGGGGTATCAGTGCGAAGGCCTCTGGAAGAAACTTCCTAATTTCTGCCAGCTCAGGCCTGGAGGACCTAGGGAAAGCACAGCCGGCTTCAGATGCTGCAGGCACCATAACAACTGTGACCACGAGCTGGGCTCCTCAGAGCCGGTGGCTCACCCAGACCTCACAAGACATCCTCCACAGCTGAGGACACGAGGCACAGAGGGGTTGAGCAGCTTGCCCAAGGCTACTAGCTGGTGAGCAGCAAGGTTGGCTTTGGACTCTGGCCACTCACTGGCTTTGGCATTCACCCTTTCAAGTACTTTCGAACACTGGAGGTCTTCACCCAGTGTGGTTCCTTAGACCGCTGTGGTGGGTTCTAGCCCAGTTAAGGTAGCTCTTGCTGAAAAGGGGTTTCAGTGTGTAACAAGATCAAAATGGCCATGATGCTACACCACTCAGGAACTCTGGCTCTGAGGGCTGTTCCTCGAGGGCCCACGAGACCGGAAGGTATATTATACGAGACTCACTTCCCACTCTTGGCAGTCCCTGATTGGATGCTTCGCTTCAGTCCATGCTGCCCTCGCCCCTGAGCCCTAGAGCCTGGCCACAAGGCTCCTCCCAAGGTGTCATTAAAAATGACGGTGGTCTTTATGCACAAAACAGGCTCAAGTCCTCTTGCTGTCTCAGGGAGACAGAGAATACTCTCTCCTTTTCTCAAACATGAAAACATTTTATTTTGATGGAAAGATTATGGTTGTTTGGAAAAACATAAATTCTCAAGGATAGAACATAAGTGCACAAGAAACATTCTTTTACTGGTTTCTTTTTTAATTTTAATTTTTTAAAAAATATTCTATTTTAAAAATGTGGGATTCAGTTCAGGATTAGGTATGCAAGTGGTCATCATGCAGGTAAAGTTTGGGGCTCCTTTTGGTAACCACTTTGCCTGCTTTGAGGTCAGGTACCCTTATTGAGGTTGTTCTCCCCAACACCCCCCACCCCGGCAACATCCTGCTACTGCCAATCTCTTCTCTATACGATTATGGTAAATGTTCAGAGTACACTTATGAGACAGAACATATGATACTCTGTTTCTGTGATAGAGCACTGAGTATTATAGACTCTAAATCCATCCAAGTTGCTGCAAAGTCCATATCTTTGTCCTTCTTTATGGCAATATAATATATTCCATTGTGCATACGTACCACATTTTTTTTTAATCCAGGCCAGTTTTGATGGGCAGCATGGTTGGTTCTATGTTTTTGCTATTGTGAATAGTGATGCAATAAACATGTGTGCACAGGCGTCTTTTTTGTAGAATGCTTTGAGTTCCTCTGGGTATAGTCTCAGTAGGGGGATTGCTGGGTCATATTGCTGGGTCATATGGAAGGTCAATTTCTAGTTCTTTCAGAAATCTCCACAGTTTTCCAAAGAAGTTGCACTAGTTTGCAATCCCACCAGCAGTGCAGAAGCATTCCTTTTTCTCCACATCCCCGCCAGCATCAGCTGTTGTTTGTTTTATTAATGATGGCCATTCTTTACTGGGGTTAGGTGGTGTCTCAATGTCTTTTTGATTTGCATTTCTCTGATGATGATTGAGGCTGAGCACTTTTTCATGTCTGTTGGCTACCCGTATATCTCCTTTTGAGAAGTGTCTATTCGTGTCTTTTGCCCACTTTTTAATGTGGCTGTTTGTTTTTTTCCTTTCCACACATTTGAGTTTCTTATAGATCCTGTATGTTAGGCCTTTGTCAGATATACAGTTGGCAAATATTTTTTCCCATTCTGTGGGCTTTCTTCCCTCTGTTCATGGTTTCCTTTGCTTTGCAGAAGCTCGTTCATTAGATGAGGCCCCATTTGTCTATCTTATTTCTTAAGGTATGGGCATTTAGGGTTCTCATCAGGAATTGGTTACCGGTTCCAATTTCCACAAGGGTGTCTCCTGTGTTTTCTAAGGTTCTTATAGTGTGAGGTTTTATGTTTAGGTCTTTGATCCATTTAGAGTTGATTTTTGTGTATGGGGATAGGTAGGGGTCCTGTTTCATTCTTCTGCATGTGGTCAGCCCGTTTTCCCAGCACCATTTGCTAAATAAGGTCTCCTCTCCTCAGTGGTTGTTATTGATGGCTTTGTCAAAGATGAGTTCCTTGAGAGATGGAGTTTTTGCTTCTGGAATCTCTATCCTGTTCTATTGGTCAATATGTCTGTCCTTGTACCAATACCAGGCTGTTTTGATTATTATAGTCTTATAGTAAAGTTTAAAGTCTGGAAGTGTAAAACCTTCCACTGTTTCTATTCCTAAGGATTTTGTTGGCTATTAGTGGTCCTTTATGTTTCCATATGAATTTCTGTATTGTCACTTCCAGGTCTGAGAAGAATGATGTTGGTAATTTAATGGGTATTGCGTTGAATCTGCAGATTGCCTTTGGCAGGATGGACATTTTAACAATGTTGATTTTTCCTATCCATGAGCATGGAATATTTTTCCAATTGTTTTTGTCTTCTTTGATTTCTTTGAGCAGTATTTTGTAGTTTTCATTGGACAAGTCTTTCACTTCTCTGCTTAGGAAGATGCCAAGGTATTTCATTTGTGTGTGTGACTATTATGAAAGGGATTGTACTTTTCATTTGGTTCTCTGTTTGTTGCTGGTGTAATAGATGGCAACTATATTTTGCACATTGATTTTGTACACAAGATTTTGCCAAAGTCCTTTATCAGTGAGAGCAGATCTTTGATCCATTTAGAGTTGATGTTTGTATATGGTGATAGGTTGGATTTTCGAGGTATAGGATCATATTGTCAGCAAAGAGAGATCACTTAACTTCTTCTTTTCCTATCTGGATATCCCTGATTTCTTTCTCTTGTCTAATTGTTCTAGCTAGGACTTGCAACACAATGATGAACAAGAGGGGGAAAGTGGGAAGCACTGTTTTGTTTCAGTTTTCAGGGGGAAATGTTTCCAGTTTCTTTTCATTTAGCACTATGTTGGCTGCGGGTTTACTATAAATGGCGCTTACTATTTTGAGGTATGTTCCTTCTATGCCTAAGTTTTTAAAGGTTTTTATCAAGAAGGGATGTTGGGTTTTACCAAAAGCTCTTTCTGCATCTAATGATATAACTAGGTGTTTTCTGTTTTTACAACTTTTGATGTATTTAATTACATTTATGGTCTTGTGGATGTTGAACTAGCCCTGCATCCCAGGGATGAAGCCTACTTGGTCATGGTGGATGATTTTTGAGATGTGTTGTTGGATCTGATTTGCTAGAATCTTGATGAAAATTTTTGCATCTATGTTCATTATGGATTTTGGCCTGTATTTCTCTTTTATGTGTTGGGTCATTAGCCATTTTGGGCATCAGTGTGATGTTAGCTTTGTAACATGATTTGAGAAGAATTCTGTCTTTTTCAACTGCTTGGAATACTTTCAGTAGGATTGGTATTAGCTCCTCCCTGTGTGTTCTGTAGAATTCGACTGGAAAGCTGTCTGGGTCCAGTGGTTTTTTTGGTAGGTAGTTTTCTAATGACAGAATTGATTTCCCAGGTTGCTATTGGTCTACTTAGTGTCTCAGTGTCCTCTTGTTTCAACCTTGGGAGGTTGTGTGATGTCAGAAAGTCCTCCGTTTCATTTAGGTTATCAAGTTTGTTTCCACACAGGTGTGTGCATAGTAATGTCTGGTAATCTTTTGTACTTCTTTAGGGTCAGTTGTGATTTGATCTGTTGTATTTTTGATTGTGTTTATTTGGGCCTTTTCTCTTTTTTTTTTTTTTTTTTTTTGTCACTCGACTAGGGATCCATCAATTTTGTTTATTCTTTCAAAGAACCAGTGTTTTGTTTTGTTGATTTCTTTCTCTAACATTTTTGTCTTCTATGTCCCACATTTGGGCTTTTACTTTGGTGATCTGAATTCTTCTGCTAAAGTTAGGGTTTTGGTGGTCTTAGATTTCCAGCTCCCTTAGGTGACTTGTTAGGCTGTTAACTCGTGATCTCTCCATTTTCTTGATGTATGTTCATAGAGACATAAATTCCCCTCTTAGAAATGATTTCATGGCATCCCAGAGGTTTTGGTAAGATGTTTCTTTGTTTTCATTTGTTTCCAGGAGTCTTTTGTTTTGATTTCTGTGTTGACCCAGTAGTCATTTAACAACATGTCGTTTAGTGTCCATATCTTTGTGAGTTTGGGGAGAATTTTGTTGGTGCTGACATTTATTTTTATTCCACTGTGGTCTGAGAACGTCCATGGAGGTATTTCAATCTTATGAAATTTGTTTAAATTTGATTTATGGCTGAGGATGTGATCAATCTTGGAGTACATTCCATGTGGTGATGAGTGGAATGTAAATTCTGTGTTTGTTCTGTAGGTATCTATTAAATCCATCTGGTCAAGTGTCAAGTTGAGGTTCCAGATGCCTTTGTTGATTTTTTTTCCTCAATGATCTATCTAGGGCTGTTAGTGGGGTATTTAAGTCTCCTGCTATAAAAGTGTTAGAGTCAATTTTTTTTTAGTTTACTTAGTAGTTGCTTCATAAATGCTGGTGCCCCTATGTTGGGTGCATATATGTTTAGGATGGATATTTCTTGCTGATGGATTGAATCTTTTTATCATTATATAGTGTTTTTCCGTATCTTTTAAAATTTTTGACAGCTTAAAGGTTGTTTTGTCTGATATTAAGATCACAACTTCCGGCTTCTTTTGTGATCCATTTGTCTGGAAATTCTTTTTTCCATCCTCTAACTTTGAGTCTGTGTGCTGTCCCTTGTGATGAGATGAGTTTCCTGGATGCAGCAAATTATTAGGTCATGGTGTTTTGCACAGTTTGCCATTCTGTGTCTTTTCAGTGGTGCATTTAGTCCATTCACATTCAGGCTGATTATTGAAATGTGATTGTTTATCCCTGTCATCAGGCTCTTATAAAGTTTTTTCTTTGCTGTTTGCTTGTTTAATTTTATCTTCTGTCTCCTAACTGTGTACTCTCACTGTAGCATCAGGCCTGAGACCAGTGTGTGATCAACAGGAAGCCTCGTGGCTCTCAGGTGAGGCACTTCCTAATCAAACTCCTTTCTGACAGCACAGTCAAGACCAGAACAGCAGACAGGATGCACACTGTCATGTGAGAGCTCCGAACTCAACTGCTGGAGACCAGAAGCTGTGTGACCTGGGGCAAGTTGCTTAGCATCTCTGAGTTTCCATTTCCTTAGCTGTGATCTTGGGATTTTATCACCCACCCGGCAAGTATGTGGTAGGAAATTAAATGGCATTATGTATGTAAAATGCACTTACTCCATATTATCTAATATTAGAAATAAGAACTGGCCCCCAGGAAGGTCAGGTGGATGCAAGCTACCCAAGGCAATAAACTAGACTTGACTCACAGGAGGACAGAGGAATCATCTGGTATAAAAAGTAATATTTGACATATTAAGTGTGCACGGTGATTGCTGGCACTTGGAGACCCTCAGCACCAAGCCTTCTATCCACTCTTCCAGCAAATGTCAGCTTTTTTTTTTTTTTTTTTTTTGAGTTGGAGTCTCACTCCATTTCTCAGGCTGGAGTGCAGTGGCAAACTCACAGCCACCCCAGCGTCAACCTGGTGGGCTCAGGCGATCCTTCTGCCTCAGCCTTCCAAGTAGCCGGAACTACAGATGCACACTACTATGCCTGGCTAATTTTTTGACTTATGGTAGAGATGAGGTCTCGCCATGTCACCCAGGCTGTTCTCAAACCTGTGGGCTCAGGAAATTCCCTCACCTTGGCCTCCCAAAATGCTGAGATTACAGGTTTGAGCCACCATGCCTTACCAAATGTCAGTTTCTTATGTGCCAGACACTGTTCTCGATACGGCTTCACAAGTGAATCAAACAGATAAGAAGAAAAAAAAACCCTCATGCAATTACACTGATTTTTACCAGAGCAGCAAAACCCCAGGGTTCTCTGCTTTCTCGTGGTTTCGGAACACCCTCTGTGCCCTCCTCCACTCACTCCCTGTTGATGGCTGACTGCACGTTTCTATGGGGGGCACTTTGCTGGGCACTGGGGAGACAGACACAGAAACAGACCAATGCCCTATACTGGGTTATCCAGGATCCAGGGTCTCAGCACACCACAGGGGAAATGTGTACAACACTGGAGAGTTTTGGACAAAATGTGTTATATGAAAATTAAGAAAACTCCCACAAGATGAAGATGGAAAGTCTGAAGCCCAAACTTTGTATTTTCTATTAAGACAAAAATTGTAGCTGTATATAAGATTAGAAAAAGCAGAAAATGACTTCTCAAGTGTCAAGAAAGCCAATCTAAGTGCTTTACCATTTACTCACAGCAGTCACCTTTTCCACCTCCTAGTTATTTGGTGTGGATAGTAAGAATAGAAAGCAGAGAGCAGAGGAACCCAAGCACTGCTCCCACAAAGGTCAGAAGATTCCTTTTATGCAAGTTGGATTTAATTTGCTAATGTTTTGTTGAGGATTTTTGCATCTATGCTCATGAGAGTTATTAGTCTGTAGTTTTCATTTCTTTTTTGAGTTGGGATCTTACTCTGCTGCCCTGGCAGGAGTGTAGTAGGACAATCACTGCTCACAGCAGCCTCAACCTCCTGGGCTGAGAAGATACTTCTGCCTCAGACTCCTGAGAAGCTAGGACTACAGATATATACCACTATGCCTGGCTTTCTTTTCTCTTTTTTTTTTTTTAGAGACAAGGTTTCCCTATGTTGCCCAGGCTGGTCTCAAATTCCTGGATCCAAGCAAACCTCCCACCCTTGGCCTCCCAAAGTGCTGGGATTCTAGGCATGAGCCACTATACCCTGCACAGTCTGTAGTTTTCTACACTGGTATCTGTTTTTATCCTTTTAGTGTACATGGGATCTATAATGATATCCCTTCTTTCATTTCTGATATTAGTAATTGGTGTCCTTTCTCTCTCTCTTTTTTCTTCATTAGCCTGACTAGTGGCTTATCAATTTTATTGATATTTTCAAGTAACCAGTTAATCAGTTTTGGGTTTGCTGATTTTCTCTATTTTTTATTCGCAGTTTCATTGATTTCTGCTCAACTTTTATTATTCATTTTCTTTTGGCTATTTTGTATTTAATTTGTTCCTCTTTTTTCTAGTTTCCTAAAGTGGAAGCCTAGACGGTTGACTTTAGATCTTTCTTCTTTTCCAGTATATGCATTCAATGCTATAAATTTCCCTCTAAGCACTTACAACATTTGATAAGTTCTGCTTGCATTTTCATTTTAAAATATTCTAAAAATTCTCTTGAGATTTCTTCTATGATTCATGGTTCATTAGGAGTACATCACTTAATCTTGTCTTTTGGGACTTTCCAGCTACCTTTAGTTATTAATTTTCAGTTTAACTCCATTATGGTCTGAGAGAAGACATTGTATGATTTCTATTCAAGTTTGTTAAGGTGTGTTTTATGGTACAGAATATGGTCTATTCTGGCAAACGCTCCCTCTGAGTTTATTGTTGGATGAAGTAGGCTACAGAGATCTATTATATCCAGTTTGATTGGTGGTGTTGAGTTCAACTATGTTCTTACTGATTTTCTGCCTGCTGGATCTGTCCATTCCTGATAGAGTAGTACTGAAGTCTCCAAATAAAATAGTGGGTGCATCCATTTCTCCTTGCAATTCTGTCAGGCTTTACTTCACATATTTTGATGCTCTGTTGTTAGGTGCATACATGATAAGGATTGCTGTGTCTTCCTGGAGAGGTAACCTCTTTATCATTATGCTAAAGTCCCTCTTTATCCCTGATAACTTTCCATGCTCTGAAGTCTGTCGTCCAAAATTAATATAGCTATTTCTGCTTTCTTCTGATTAGTGTTAGCATGGTATATCTTTCTCCATCCCTTTACTTAGTCTATATGTGTCTTAATATTTAAAGTGGGTTTCTTGTAGACAAAATACGATTGGGTCTTGTTTTTGGCCCACTCTGACAATCTATCTTTTAATTACTGCACTTAGACCTCAGTCATTTGAATGTCAATCATGCAAAGTGATTAGTGGAATAGCTGAATTAATATCTATCATATTTGTTATTGTTTTCTATTTGCTGTCCTTGTTCATTGCTCCTATTTTTATTGTCCCCTCTTTTTTTGCTTTGTGTTTTTTAATTAAGCATTTTATGTAATTCCATTTGTTCCCCTTTCTTAGCATACCGGTTATACTAATTTCCTTTTTCTTTTAGTGGTTGCCCTAGAGTTTGCAATATACATTTACAACTAATCCAAGTCTACTTTCAAATAATACTATGCCACTTCATGGGTAGTGCAAGTACCTTATGATAACAAAATAGTCTGAATTCCTCCCTCCTGTTCCTTATATCATTGCTGTCATTCATTTCACTTATACATAAGTGCATGTATATTAGAATACATTGCTGCTATTATTTTGAACAAACTGTTAGATCAATCAAGAATACTAAAATAGAGCTGGGCTTGGTGGCTCAGCCTGTAATCCCGCGCCTTTGGGAGGCTGAGGTGAGTGGATTGCCTGAACCCACGGGTTCAAGACCTGCCTGAGCAGCGAGACCTCATCTCTACAATAAATCAAAAAATCAGCCGGGCGTGGTAGCGCATGCTTGTAATTCCGGCTACTTAGAAGGCTGAGGCGGAAGGATCGCCGGAGCCCAGCAGTTCGAGGCTGCGGTGGCTGGGAGCAGCTACTGCACTCCAGTCTGGGCGACAGAGTGAAACTCCAACTCAAAAAAAAAAAAAATAGAATACTAAAATAGGTCAGGTGTGGTGGTTCACCTCTATAATCCCAGCACTTTGGGAAGCCAAGGTGGGAAGACTGCCTGAGCCCAGGAGTTCAAGACCATTCTGGGCAATATAGGGAAACCTCATCTCTATAAAAATTAGAAAAATTAGCTGGGTGTGGCGGAGCATGCCTGTAGTCCAAGCTACTCGGATGGCTGGGGATCACTTGAGCTCAGGAGATTGAGGCTGCAGTGAATTAAGATCATGCCACAGTACTCTATCCTGAGCTATAGAGTAAGACTCTGACTCAAAAAACAAAACAAAACAAAAACTAAAAAGTTTTTATTCTGCCTTCACTCATTCCTTCTTTGATGTTCTTCCTTTCTTTATGTAGATCCAAGTTTCTGACCTATATTATCTTCCTTCTAAGACTGTCTTTTAACATTTCTCCTATAGGCAATAAATTCCCTCTATTTTTGTCTGAGAAAGTCTTTATCTCTCCTTAACTTTTGAGGGATAATATTCTAGGTTAGGTTTTTTTTTTTTTTCTCTCAACACTTTAAATATTTCACGCTGCTGTCTTTGCTTTTCTATAGATAAGGTGATTTTTTCCTCTGGTTTCTTTCAAAATTCATTATCTTTGATTTTCTGCAGTTTGAATATGATATGCCAAGGTGCATGTTTTGGGATTTTCTTTTGGCTTTTATTCTGCTTTGTGTTCTTGAGCTTTCTCGATGTGCGATTTGGTATCTGACATTAATTTAAAGGAAATTTGCAGCCATTTTGGCTTCAAATGCAGCATGTTTCTTTGTTCTCCTTCTGGTATTCACACTGGGTATGTTAAACCTTTTGGACTTGTCCTACAGTTCTTGATTATTCTGTTCCATTTTTTTTCTCAGTCTTTTTCCTCTTTGCTTTTCAGTTTTAGAAATTTCTATATAGCCTCAAGCTCAAAGACTTTGTCCTCAGCTGTGCCCAGTCTACTAATGAGCCCTAAAGGCATTCTTCATTTCTGTGATGATGATTTTGAGCTTGAGCATTTCTTTTTTGTTCTTAGCATCTCCATCTCTCTGCTTTTACTGCCCTGGTGTTCTTGCATGTTGCCTATTTTTTTTTCCATTAAAGCCCTTAGCATAGTAATCAAAGTTTTAAAATGTTCCTGTTGGACAATTCCAACATCTCTGCCATAACTGAGTTTGGTTTTGAAGCTTCTTCAGTTTCTTCAAACTGGGTTTTGTGCCTTCTAGTACACCTTGTAATTTTTTTCCTGATGGTTAAACATGATGCGCTAGGTAAGCAGTACTGTGGTAACTTTGCCTTTAGTGCTGCGGCAGCACGGTGTGGAGAGAGCGGAAGTGATCTGGAATCCTGTGAGCAGGTCTTTCAGTGAGCCCCTGCCTCTGCACTGTGAACTCCACAAGCGCTTCTCAGCTCCCTCCCCTTAGGTGGGAAAAGACAGCTGGAAGGGATGGGAGGTGGGTGTTTCCCTCCCCTAGGTAGGTTAGGTTCTGATAAAACCCCAGTAGGCGAGTTTCTCCTGAGGGTAGACCTTGTTAAGAACACAAGGGGCTCTGCTGTATACCAGAATATTCATTCCTTTCCCTCTCCCCCTGCCAGAAGCATGGAGGAAGCTTTCTTCGATGCTCATCATTGTACTGAGGCAAAACCCAAGTGTGGGGGCTTCCATGACTGGGTCCCCTGGAGGCTTTGACTCTCAGACCTGTCCACACTGAGCCTCTCAGTCTGTGGCTGGAAGTCCAAAATTAAGATCCCAGAGGTGGGTTTCTGGCGAGGCCTCCCTCCCTGGCTGGCAGACTGCCACCTTCTAGCTGCTTCCTCTGTGTGTATACACGCCTGTTGTCTCTTCCTCTGTTTCTAAGGACAGTCCTCATATCCGATTAGAGCCCCATCATAATGGCCTCATTTTGCCTTAATTAACTCCTTAAAGGCCCTATCTCCACATAATCACACGGGGGGGGGGGGTTAGGACTTCAACATAGGGATTCCAGGAATGAGGAACGCAGTCTCAAACGTGGCGCTCCCCAGTGACCTTGAAGGTCAGGTTTGACTTACAAATTCACAGACTCCCGGGATTCCACTCTGGTATGTGGAGGCCTGGCCCACCCAACTCCTCCTCCCAGCCCCTGTCCATTATACAGCTGGGAAAAGCCTTGTGCATCCCGGCCTGCACGGCCAAGCTCTGTCCCAACACTCCCTGCAAACAGCCATTTGCTGACCTCTGCACTGGACACAGAAGCACACACATCAGCAGAGCGGTGTCCACAGGAAGAAGGGGTCTGGTGATGAGGACCTGACAGGGAACCCCAGGCCCAGAGGACCTTAGATCATCGTCCAGGAAGGGTGGGGGTGCAGGCCCTGCGCGGCCATGTCCCTTTGGCCCTGCAGACCCAACCCTGCAAGAAGAGTCCAGGCTGGCGGAGGGCCAGGGGAGGGCCCACTGAAGAGGAAGTCCGCAAATCACAGCCTGCAGGCCAAAGCCAGCCCGCCTCCGGCTTCTGTACAGCCTGTGAGCTAAGCACAGTTTTTACATTTTCAAGTGTAAAACAAAAACCACTGAAAAGACTACATTAGTCTTTTGGCAAGGACAGTTGCTCTATTTCAATTCTTGGCAAAAACCTAAAACTTAGGTATAGGAAAAGCCTGACGTATTTTCTATCTAGCTCCCAGCAGAAAAAGTTTGCTGACCCCTATGCTAAAACACAGGCCGGGGCCCTTCTTATGGGGTCCTCACCACCATGGACTTACAGAGTGTGACGGCAGCAGCACCTGTGCAGCCTTCAGGAGCCCGTGGCTTCCATGCCTGCCCTCTCAGCAGCCAGCACCAGGCCAGTAAGCTCAGGATAAACTGCCGAGTGAAAAGTGACCGCGTGGAAAGAAGGACCAGGTAGAGGAGGACCCGGGGCCTTGGCCCACATCCGACAGCCAGGGCCACCTCCGACCCTCTGGCCCCAGCAGAGCCGCTGCAGCCGACGTCCCTGCAGCAACCAGGGGCCAGGCCTGTCGAGTCCCAACGGAGGCCCTGAAGAATCAGTGCTCATGCAGCTGTCGTTTTAAGCCATGAGGTTTTGGGGTGGTTACACCTCAAAAGGTCATCAAAACAACTGCCGGACAACGGACAAGGATGATGAACAGGTGCTTCCTCTGAGGTCGGCTAAGCTCATTGCAGGCAAACTCAATTGAACCCTCAAAACTGTGCCTTGAGGAAGGTGCTATGATTGTCCCCATTCTACAGATGTCACTCCAGGTTCTCCCAGAGCAGAGTGCCAGCCAGAGTTCATCATACAATGAAGAAAAAGCCACCTGAGCTCCAACAGGGAGTCTTCCCGTCAGGGGTGGTTATTAAGGCCACAAGGGGCTAAAATACAGCAGAACTGAATTAATCCAGAATCAAATGCATTGTCATTGGCCTTTGAGCCTCTCTCCAAGTGTTCTCACACTCAATCACCAGCAGCCCTGGTCACTGGTCTCCTTTCTGGAGGTGGCAGTGGGTGGCAGGTGCCAAGGAAGAGCTGGGCAGGGTGCCCAGCACAGCCCCCACCTGTGGAAGCCTGCTTGCCTCTGGCCTCCTCTGCCAACCCCAGCAAGCTATACAAAATGCTGACCGCGCATCAGAACCAAGTCACTACATGTACAATAAAGGAATGAACTGGGGGTTGGGGATACATTTTATGTCTGCAGGAGCTTTATTGGCTGGAATAAACTTCCCAGAACCGGGAAGCCTGAAAGTCTAGTGGGTCTTCACAGATGCATCTGGTAACAGCAATGACCGGTGCACTGAGGTGATGTCTGGCCACAGCAGCACCAGGACAACGGGTGTGCGCCGAGGCCCTGCCTCTTGCCCTCTGCAAGTCCTGGCAGGTCACCCCTCCCCTCCAAGCCGCCTTTTCCCTGTCTGTGAGGCAGGAACACCACTTGCCTCGGAGGACGACCATGAGAACCAAACGTAGTCACAGGTCTCACTGTGTAGAGTACAGTAAGAAATTAGCCAACATTAGGGATCTCGCTCCAGACACCCACCTCCTCCCCACCACTGCCGGGGCCACCTCACAGAGTCAGAGGGGAAAGACAGCTTAGAAGTCTCGGTCTCGCTTTTTCAAGACGTAAATAAATCCCTAAATAAGGGACCAATCCAAGCTAGCCACAGAACACCAGGAGTCAAAGCTGATCGGAGCACTGTCGGGCCTGGACATAAGCACCGGGTCGGTGACAGCAGCACTGGCACCTGTGGGTGCTGCATCCTCAGGGTGGCACCTGGCAGAGATCTGCGGCTCTGCTCCCAGGGAAGAGTGGCTCAGCCCTGGGCTACAGCCCGGCTGTGCCTTGAATTGGGGCTGTGGGGAAGATGAGCAAAAGCCTCTCTGTGCTTCACTTTCTCCAATCAGAAATTAGAATCGGCAAAGGATTAAACAAAATAAAGTAAATGAGGCGCTTAGCCCCGGCCCAGTACATAGGATGCGTCCACAGAGGGGAAGCAATCCAGCCAGGAGCTGGCCCTTTCTGGAAGAGTAGCTGGAAGGGGGGATCAGGAGAAAGAAAGATACCACATCTGTCTCTCAGACCACAATACCACAGAGGGCGCCCAGTGCTCTGGAGAACAGGGCTAAACTGATTAACTCTGAGGCTGGGAGAATTATGAGACGGCTACAAGGCTGCAGGCCAACAATAAAATCCATGAGATAATATAACCCACACAATTCCTAGAAAAGGTCTGCGAATTACACAATGTAAGGAAGACCGTGAACGCAGGCGGCATTGGCTCTTTAAATATTTATCTGCGGGAATGTGGCTGCTTCATTTTCTCTTGTAAGGCTGGAGTCGCTGTACCGTGACCCTGGGGAGAGGGAAATTGGCCTCTGATAGAAAGCAAGGCCCTTTGCTTATCACCCTCTTCCTTTAATCAAGCACTCTGTTTTGCCAGGCTGGTGGGCCCATGGCTGGAGGCGGCGGGTCTCAGCGGAGCCGTGGCTGGTGTGCCTGGCTTTTCTCTCTGTGTCGGGGCCTCCCCTTCTCAGTGGCAAGTGCTAATTTGCTGCCTGACTGCCTGGCTGCACATGGACCAGTTATTTCGCAGTGAACGTTTAGATCCTCTTCTATTTCCATTCATCTCTACAACCCTTCCCCCAAAGGCCTGGAAAAGTCTCAGGGGCAGCGAGGGCTGTCTGGAGCCCCGGGCTGATGATCCATCGACCCTCGGACACTCGGCTCCCCAGCGTGCTGGCTCTCTTGGGCCAGTGGAGCCAGGCATGTGCCGTCTCCTCCACCCGTGACAGCCTCGAGCCACCCTTCCAGCAGCCAGCCTAGAGCTCCAGTCCACTCAGTCCCCAGGCTTCCTCTCCACCCTGCCCCAGGACCTCCGCAAGGCCGCACCTGGGCGTGCAGAGCATAGGCGTCCGTCTCACGCACACACGTGAGCCGGCACTGCTCCAGGCCCTGGGGCGGGGACGCATCAGCAGACCAGGAAAGCCGGAGCTCGGCGGGATCGCTGCGACGCCAACTCAGGACGTCCTCATCCCTCTCAGTGCCAGGGAGACACGGCAGAGACCAGCCCGCAGCCTGGGTAGGGCTGCAGTGTGCAGGTTTAAATAGGGTCACCAGGACAGGAGCCGCCCCCAGGCGGCCTCTGAGTTAAGTCTTGAGGGAGGCAAAGGAGGGAGCCACGCTGATGCCTGGTGGGCGGGTCCGCGGTGGAGAACGGAGGAGGAAAAGCCCCGTGGAGGCTGGGGGGAGTCTGGCAAACCTGAGTCTGGCGAACCTGGGGGGAGTCTGGCGAACCTGAGAAGCAGCCAGTGCAGCTGTCTGGAGGTGGGCTCGGAGGGGGCAGCGGGGAAGATGGCGAGAGTCAGGTGACAAAGAGCTTGGGGGCGCATCAAGATTCTGGCCTCTCCCACTTCTGCCTGCAATCTCAGCGTTTTGAAAGGCTGAGGCAAGAGGACTGTTTGAGCCCAGGAGCTCGAGATCAGCCTGGGAAGCGAGAATGCATCTCCACAAAAAAAGTTAAAAATCGGTCGGACGTGGTGGCACAGGCCTGTAGTCCCAGCTACTGGGAGGCTGAGGCGGAAGGATCTGCTGAGCCCAGGAGGCTGAGACTGCGGTGGCTGTGATCATGCCACTGGCCTCCCCAAGGTGCCTGAGCCAGAGCCCTGCTCACACACCGGCCCTGGCCCCGCGCTCACCCACACCGTGCCCCACCCCCACTCTGCACTTTGCTAGGGCCCTCGGCTTCCTGCTCTGACAGACACAGCTGCCTTCCCGCCTCATCGCACAGCCCCAACCCCAGCTGGTGGCTTCTGGGAGACTCCCCCTGCCTGCAGGGCCGGGCCCTGAGCACTCCCTGCCGGCTTTGCACCAGGACTGCGAGCCGGCTGGAGAGCGACAGTCTGGCTGTCCCACACGCCAGCCTTCCCAGCTGGACATGCAGCCCCTCTCAGCTCTGGGCATGCTCCCTGGGGCCCTCCTCCCAAGCCACCCCCACCCGTGGGACCGGGCCCACCCTCCCTGGTGTCACCCTCCGGAGATGCGGACCAGCCAGGAGGGGACAGCGGCTTTCCTGCCACCCTGTCTCTCGTGCCCCTTGCCTTCCTCCGGTCCTGAGAAGGGTGCTCCTCCTGTTCCGGCTCGCCGATGGGAGGTAGCGTTTCCCTCCTCCCTCCCTCAAGTTTCTGCAGCTTGTCTTCCCTGGGAGAGGTGCCACAGGATTTGCTTCCGTTTGCTACAGCTTCCCACAGAGAGTGTGCTTCTTCCCAACTCCTGACACTCATGCTCACCCACGCCCTCACCACTGGGGATCCTGGCTCCCCTCCACACCCCCTCCCCTCCCCTTGACCTCCACAGTCCTCGGCCAGCTCTGAGGTCATGAAGACTTAGCTTCCTCGGAGTCCATGACTGTGCCTCTCTGGTCCTCCCACCTCTTGGGGCTTCCCTGACCTTCTCCCCAGAACAGCCCGGGCGAGTTCTCTGAGAGCCAACTTAGAATGATCAGGTGAACTTCACAGGGAAAGGCCAATGCCTGACCACTGTCATGGGTACCCCTGGGTGTGCATCACCACAGGCCGGAGTGCAGACGCTGTGTGTCCCGGGATGACTCTCCAGCTCTCAGAACCCAACCGGTCCCCGGTCCTTCCAGGCGTTTGCCCATCTGCTTAAAGGTAGCTGGATGCAGGGCAGGCCACTACGCCCCAGATTTCTCCCCTGGTGACCGTGGCCGTGCTGGAGGGGCCACCTGCTGTTGCCAAGAGGATACTGTCACGTCCACTTCTCTAGACTCTGACTCTCCTGGCTGTGGTCACCAGCTCCTCACGGCCCCAGCCCAAGGGCCTCTTTGCAGCTGTCCTCAGACTCCTCCTCCGGCCCTGCATTCCTTGCACAGAACGGCACTGGCTGAATATGAACACTGAATGGGCTGGCTGCTTGAAACCATAGGGTGGCCACTTGATGCCGTGGGCTGGGCAGGGGCTGCTGCTGCCGGCTCGCCCTTGGCTCCTAAGGGATCTGCCTGTGTTAACAGCAGGACTGCGATTCTGTGATCCTGAATGCACCTCTGATTGTGACCCAGGCCCCTGATTCCAGTTGAGATGAGCGGATATCCAAGAAAAGATGGGCTATAACCAAGTACTCGCTTTTAACTGCTTTTCTCCCACATCTCTGGAGACAGCGCAATATGTGAAAAGAATGCATAGGGCTCTGGGTCAGAACCTCTCGAGTCCAAATCCCACCTCTGCCCGTTACCAGCTGTGTGACCTTGGGTGAGTCACTGAACCTCTGCTCATGTATAAAATGGGACAAACCAGAAGTACTCAGGGGGCATGGTACAAAGCAGACCGTCAGTCCATCATGGGTGACCTCTGTGTGTGGTCTAACATAGACTTCAGCACGGCAACACCGTGAGGAAGATTCCACATGGCATGCTTTTATAAAGCTGCATGCTAGGTCTCGGTGTGGGGGCTCACACCTGCAATCCCAGTGCTTTGGGAGGCTGAGGTGAGAGTATCGCTTGAGGCCAGGGGTTCAAGGCTGTAGTGAACTATGATCGCACCACCACACTCCAGCCTGGGCAACAGGGGGAGACCCCGTCTCTGGAAAACTAAACTAAAATAAAAAGCTTTGCTTCCTCTGCAGCAGGGGTACTCAGAGGGGCACAGACCAGAAGCACCTGTCCTGCTGCTTCTCTTTCTTCCAGGAAAGAGTGAGCAGTGCTAGTATTTAGAGTCTGACTCCTGGCTGCCAGGCGCTACTTGACTGATGGCCAGATTGCACACATACAAAGTAACTAACTTTCAGAGGCAGACTGAATCCAGAGGAAACTTTGTTCAGCCTCCCATTCACCCCCAGGAACACTTTCTATGACGAAGCACAGAGGACCCTTCACGTCAGCTTCAGGATGCGCTTCCTGATTAGCATCCCTCCTGTGGCTTCCATCTCAGATCCAAAGCCCATCTGCTAGTGACATTTTCCACCCCATCCTGCCTTTGCTGGTTAAGGAGATGCTGCCGTCTTAATCAATTTCAAGGTTTTTGAACAAATAGGCACAAATATTTAGGCCTCCGCTTTGCCTATTAAGGAAAATGCCATCTGAGATAATTATTTTACCTCTGCCTGACAGGAGCATTTACACAGAGGACAGGACTAGTCTAACCTTTGAGCAAATTCTGAAACCTTGAACCTATCTGGTCTTTCTCTGTGCTGCATGTATTCCTATGGCCGATATGCCAAATTTCAGAACACTTGAGAAGAAAAATGCCCACGAAAGGCGAAACAACCCGGAATTACTATTGGTTGGTTTTCCATGAAGATCAGCTGGACCCCAGGCACAGACTTTGGTTCCTGCTTGTTTGCATGAATGCCCCCTCTCCTACACTCCAGGCACTTGGAGGGTGGGGTCTGTTGGACACACTTCGTGTCCCGGTGGCTCAGCACAGGAAGCACCCAGAATGCTGTCTGGACATGTGACTAGCTCAAGTGTTGAGCTGACAGCCCAAGCTTGGGAATGAAGCCTAATTCTGGCATTTCTCAGTAAAGTGGCCTTAGACACGTCACATATTGCCTCAGTCACCTCATCTGAAACATGGGCTCGATGTTACCTCCCTTACGGGACTTGTTATAAGGGTTAAATATGGGAAGGTTTACACGGCACCTAGCACACAGTAGACAATAGTGGTGGCTGCTCCTTGATCATCACTTGTACGGAGGACATGAGGAGAGGAATGGAGTCTTCAGCAGGGAAGGTCTCTGCAGTGAGAGCACAGCATGCTCTGCACAGAGAGGCTCAAAGGTACCCAGATGTGCGAGGAAAGATTTAGGGTCCCTGGCAGGGAGGCTGTCTGATCTGGAACACCACCTCATCGGCGTGATAGACGGAGATCCTCTTCCCCTATATCCACGTCCCAATCGCTGGAACAGGCGAGTATGTTGCCCTTACACAGTAAAAAGGACGGTGCAGGGGGAAGTTAGGGTCTTGAGATGGGGCAATGACCCGGGATTATCTTGGTGAGTCCCAAACAATCCCTAAGATCCTTGTGGGAGAAGAGGGAGGTGGAGGGCTAGAGTTGGAAAAGACAGAGAGCGACTGGAAGACACGGCCGAGCATGGAGGACGGGAGAGGGCACCGCAAGCCGAGGAATGAGGTGCCCTCCGGAAGTTGGAGAGGGCAGGGAGCAGGTTCTCCCTGAAGCTTCTGGAAGAAGCCAGCATCCCGCACAAGTTGACCTCTGGCCACCAGAACCACGGAATGGCCGTCTGCATTATTTTCAGCTGCTGGGTTTGTGGTTATCTATTACAGGAGCAATAGGAAACTCATGCCACGAATAACACTGAACACCCATGAAAAACAAGGCTCTCAGATGGGCAAACCTTAACTACACAGAAACGCTCATCTCTGTCAGACACTGTCACCCCTGATGTTATTAGATGGCTGAGGCATTACTGAAGCCAAGAAGCTATGTGTTGGATCAGGAGAGACCTGGTCTCAATGGAGATGAAGTTCAGTGCCACCTTTATTCCCACAGATGTGGCCATTCCTTCTCACTAAGCTTTTATGGCAGCTGCCGAGCTGTGAGGCAAAGTCTGCACGCTCATAATTGCAGCCTGCTTAATACCTGTCAGCCAGCAAAAGACTTCAGAATAAATACTGTATCAAGAGGGCGTGCTTTCCACTGTGCCATCTCTGTATTCCTCATGTTTGAAAAATATGACTATTTAAGTTCACCTCATGTCTGGAGGGTCTAAAGAGGGAGCTCTTTGGGGGAAAAGAATCCTAGTAAGTTATGTGTCACCTCTGTCATGCAATTCAGAATTTAAATTTCTTAGTGAAGTCTATGCTTCCATGCTGTCTGGGAATACAACAAAAGGAAAAGACCTTAACAAAAGAATAAAAATCAGTTTCTCTTTTAGAATAATGACTACTACTGAGGGTCTATGAGGTGCAAAATGTTGTACTGGCCATTTTAGTCCTCACAGGAGCTCAACAAAGAGGATATTATTATCCCTAACTTGTCACTGGAAAAAGGCACTCCGAAAGGCCAAGAAACTCCCTGAGCTCCACAGCCTGAAGCTCACATTGGTCCGACTCCTGAGCTTGTGTCTTCTCCACTACATCTACTGCCTCCGAGGAAAGTCCAGAAGGCAAAATGTTGACTAAGTGTGGGGTACGCTGCCAACAGTGCATCTGCCGATTCCCCGCAGGCGAGGCTGTGCCAGCTTCGAATTATTTGCTTTCCACCATGCCAGGTGTCAGCGAGGAAAAGGCTATGCCTCCAAGGGGCTGTGAGTGACCAGAGAGCTGGTCATAATGACCAGGTAACAACTCATTCTGTCGCTGGCATTTTTTCCCCTTCATACAGAGAAGAAAAGTCCTCGGTAAGTGTTACAGAGAGACACTGCAACGCAGCCACTGTCATAAACGAGCACATCTTAGAACCATCCTGCTTAAGACCATACCTCCTAGATGGGAGCTCACGAACAAGGCACCGCTGAGAGTGCCAACTGCTCTGCTGTGGCGGAAAAGCCATTTCTTACCCAGCTCTTCCAGACAGCAGTTTGCACAAGCAACTCCTTCCACACAACAGTGGAAATTTCTTAAATTATTCTGACCACAACTCTGTAGGAAATACATTTTACCATGCAACTGGCTCACATGGACACACAGCAAAACCAGCAGCTCCACGAAGCAAAGCAGCCTTACCACATGCATTGAGCTCCTTCTGTTTTCTCTCTGAGTCTGTTTTGCCCGGTTGAGTCCATTTCATGATCATGACCCACGCACTGATGTGGTGATTCACGAATGACCCTCTACCCCACGGGGGGCTGTGCTGACAGTTTGAAAGTCCTGGCCAGGAATCAAGAACTGGGGGGTCCTACCTCTGGGGCAATGTAATCTGGAGTCCCACAGAAGGTCCTGGTCGTGACTCCGTCCATCATATGTTCCTTGCACATCCCGAAGTCAGCAATCTTGATATGTCCTTCTGAATCCAACATGACATTATCTAACTTCAGATCCCTACAAGGAAGCAGGTTAATGTCAAAGTCCTTCCCTAATATAACGCTGTTTGCTCTGGAGTTGGCGAAACGGTAGAATATTTGAACAGCTGCCATTTTGACAGCATATTAACTGTCAATCCCCGAAGGGCAGGAACCAGGGGTTATTGTGTTTTTTTATCTCTGGGGCCTAACACTGTGCCTTGGACACGGTAGGGACTTAAATGCATGAGTGACTAAGTGGCCAAACTAGTGATTCCCAATCTTGGCTTTGCCTGTGGACCTGGAGATTCCAATTTAGCAGGTCTGGGGAGATCTCAGTCACCTGATTCATTAATGTCCCACATGAAGGGGCTGACACACAACGGGCTTGCAAAATTGCAGGTTGGGAGCCACCTCGTTGGGCCACGCATGTGTCCCTTCCACTCCACCAAGCGCCCTTTGACTTATACTGAAGGCTTTCTTCCTCCTTTGGCACCAGACCCTCACTGCAGCTAATGACAGGGGGCGTCAAACGCAGTTGTCTTTGCCCACCGCTCCCGATTCCCCATGTTCTTCTGCTGAGCTTCTAAAGCCAAGTTGGGGTTTCAGTGCTCCGACCTCCACTCCAAATCAAAGGTGGAGGAAGGAGCTGTCAGTGGAGAGAAAGTAGAAATGAGGTCTAGAAACCGGAGGTGGCTGTGATTTGCCTCGTGGCTGCAGAGAAAGGCAGGTCCAGACGGCCCCCGTCACCTGGGGCTGTCGACTCCGGCCTGAAGTGGCCACCACAGAATAACAAGCCCACAGAGGTCCAGCACACCTCCCGACCACCCTGCTGCCGAAAGAGCTTCAATACACACCTATAGATGATTCCCCTTTTATGGAGAAAGAACAGTCCAATGGAGATCTCTGCCGCATAGAATCTACAAAAGAAAACCAGCGTCAGGCTACTCACATGCTTCTTCGGCCTCCTGGACACTACTTCTCCTCAAGGTCAGGCGTCAAAGAGATAAGAGAATGCTTTCAGCGACCGGCCTCACCCTGCACATGCCTGGTCTTCCAGCCCTCGGCCCCTCCCTCCCCACTTCCTCACACCAGCTCACCCGAGGCGATACGGCGAGTAAAGCCAATGAAACGGAATGATTCTTTTCATCTGGGAAGACGGACGGGCAACTTACTACCTACAAAGTGGCTTCTAGTGTAACCATTCAGGGAATGGATACCTGTTAGACTATGCTATGTCAGAAGATGGGAGAGAAAATTCCTGTGTTCCTGTTCGGGGACAGAGCACATTGGTGTCTGAAAACACAGTTTCTCCCTGGAAGGCAAAGCATAGTGGGTGATAAACTCTCCCTGGTTTACTCATCCTTACCAAGTGCTGTAGTAAATGAGACTCATACCATGATACAGATCTGAGTTTACCTTTTAACATAGGTTATAATAAAAAGCAGTTACTACTTCAAAATGTTAACAGGTTAAAATCTGAAACTCAGATCAAATGAGGAAGATATGATATCTTAAGATGTGCATAGCGTTAAGGAGTCTGAAGTCCGAGAAGCCATAAGACTATGCCTGTGCAAATATCACACCCAGGAGGTTTTTAAAAATAAACCGTACAAGTCGACATAAGCAGAGAAAAAAAAACCCTAGTGATCAGGACCCGAATGTTTCTGGGGGCCAGCCCTGAAGGCTGGCAGGAGAAGACAGGATGAAGGGGAGAAGGGATGGGGTTACAGGTGGTCTCTACATTATTTTCCATGATTTTCTGTATTTCTTTGGGGGGGGACTTTTCTGCAACATAAGTATAATGAAAGGGAATTAGACTGACGTCTTTGCGTTACTTTATTATATAGGGCAGCTATTTTGCTTTTTGCTCTTTACAACTCTGTGTGGTAAAGCTTAATTTCATAATCCAAGTATTTTAATGCTTTACAACCACAACACAAGAGAGGTAACAAGGGCAGGCATTTCCAAAAAACTGAAAGGTGAAAATAACGGCAAACACATCCCTCCACACTTTTTCAGCCTGCGACCCAATAAGTCCCACGCTGCCCTCAGCCAGCCTTCCTGGTTCCTCGGACTCATCTTTCGGACCGGACACAGCCAGAGTCTGATCAGGAGCCGCGGACTTGATCGTTGGGGGCATGCCTGCTGTGCACCCTCATGAGGGAACAGCCATCTGTTCGGGCTTGCTTTCCCTGAGTCCCCTGAGACCTCCTGGCCCTGAGAAGGGGGAAGATGCTGCAGGCACGGGAGCCCCCAACCCATGGCTGACTCTCCACCTTCACCTGGTACCCACGTCTCTCTCCTGGGCGGCTCATTCCGGAATCCCTGCATCCAGGGACGAGGTGGGGGCATCCAGGAAAAGCATCTAAAAGGAGCTTGCAACTCTGCCCCCAGACACCTCCTCCTGGGCAGCTGCCCCCACCCAGATCCCAAACAGTCTTACTTGAAGAAGCCTCTCCCTTCTCACCCCCTCACCAGTCTCTCCTTTGCTTCCGCCAGTACGTTTTTCAAAGACGCCTCAGCTGGGGCAAGCCCTCACGACAGCGCCTCCTCCGCACCTAGGAAGTCTCAGGCCCCTCCCTCATGACGTCCCTGCATTCCCACCCATGCTCCCTGCTCCTGTCAGCCAAAGAGCTCTGCAAAAAGCTAACTTGATAAAGGCTGACCGACGCCCTCCCTGCTCCCTCCTGGCCAGGCAGGCTCTTCCTCACCCAGAGCCCCACCGGACTCCTGCCTTCGCCGTCATCTCGCACTGCGTCCTGGACAGGCGGAGCTGCAGAGCTCTCCCTGGGTTCGCCTCAGCCTCCTCTCACATCTTGGCAGACTCTTCCCACCTCTGGGCCGGGCATTCCCTGAGGACCCTCTTCCCTCACTCCCAATTTTTGGGAGATTGCATGGTATCCTGCGAGTGCCTTTAAAGTTAGGGCTACGCATGACACTTTGGGGGGGGCATTTCTGACTCTGGGTTAGAGCGTGTGCTCCCCAAGGGCAGGGAGTGCCTCTGTCCCTTCACACTCCCAGGGTCTGGCGCTTGGTGAGTGTCCAGTAGCCATCGGCTCAACAGGTAAGTGAGTGACTCCATCGATGAGGATGGAACTGAGTATGAGGGGACATGCCAGCGTCTCCGCCACTTGGGACACAGCTGAATGGAATCCACGGTGCATCTGCCGGGAGGTGGCCGCACTCAACCCTGAGCTGGACAGAGTCCCACTTGCACATTCCCCTGGCAGAAGATCCCAGTCAGGAGCAGGGGCTGCCCGGGCCAACAGACTTAAGGGAGAATACTCACACTGCTTGTGGTTCCTTAAACTTCCCCACTTGCTGGATGTGGTACATGAGGTCCCCGCCGTTGACGTATTCCATGACGAAGTACAGGCGATCCTGCAACCAAGGCCCACGCGTGAGTGCGGCCTCCCGCTGGCAGGGGCCGCCCTCCCTTCCTGCAGGCCACACCTGGCTTTTCATTCACAAGTCCGGGCCGTGTGGGCAGCGCTGCCCAGTGTGGGGCTCTCCAAAGGGCTTTTCACAAAGAAAGAACCAAGCTCTAAGCCTGCCGCGTGAGGCCTGGGGAAGCAGAAAGTCAGGATGCGACTCTGAAAAGGGCTCTGGCAACACGGCAGCCCCTTCCAGCCACAGACACTCCCGACTGCAGCCACAGCCTAGAACACTCCCCGACCTTCCCACACACACGACCCTTTCTCAGCGAGGGATGGTGTGAAGCAGCCACGCCAGGCAGTCATCCGATTATGCCCGGTGCTGCTCGACGTCCAGCTGTCTCAAGGCTGGCTGTGGAGCGCGAGAGGCGGACCACGTCCACGCGGCAGGCTTGGGAGAGGAGCTCCCGAATCCCATCTCTTGGCTGATAGGCGACACATGCTCAGTGGTATCCACTGGGCGGCAGAGAGGGAAGACGACAAATGGAGAGGCTCACACATGTGCCTTGCATCCAAAGTATGCCCAGACGTGGCGTTGGCCTCACCCAGGGCATGTACCACAGACCCGGGCACACCTGCATTTTTACGAGGACACTACACTGGACGGAGGAGACTGAAGGGTTCAGCACAGTGCACCGAGGTGAACACCGACCCCAGCTCTCTGCTGGAAAACATCACCGTCTCCCTGAGCGCAGTGATGCGCTGCATGGGAGAGCAGCCGCCCCTGAGCAGGCGATAACCGCTGGAGACAGCGCCGGGCTCCCGACCCTGGCTTTCCCGCTAGGAACTCTGGCGTGCCCTTCGTGGCTCGGCTTGGTGGTTGTCCACGCACAGTCAGGACAGCCAGGGGCACAGACCCAGGGCTGGGTCCAGCGTGTAGCTCTGTTCTCCCCGGTGACTGACACAAATGCGGGGGAAGCTGCTGGGAGCGGGATGCCTGCACGGCACTGTGCTGGGCTCCGTGGCTCCCCAGAGGCCACACAGCCATTTCAAGAGTCTAAAATCCAAAAGCACTGAGGAGAACCTCCCGAGAGTTTAAAAAGAGAGAGGTAAAAGAGAACATCAACCTCTGTCTAATGGGCAGCTGAAAATAACTGCAAGAGTGACAATGACAGCTGCTGACTGAGTCACATTTCACAGGGGCGGCCTCTGAAGAGTCAGAAGCCTGTCTCTGGTGACGCCATATGTGGTGCCACCCAAACGTCTTCATTTCTTGTCGGCCACGTGAAAGCCCACCGCTGACTGATGCGTGCTTTAGAATTTTCTTTTTTGTCCTGTTTAGTTTTACTCTATCACAGGGCTAAGCAACTGTCTTCTATAAAGGGCCAGACAGTAAATATTTTAGATTTTGAGTGTCTCTCGCAACCACAGATAGTAGGTACATGAATAAGCGTGACTATGTCTCAAAACAACTACTTACAGTTGCTGACAGTTTCTGACATTTGAATGTCATCTACTTTTCACATGCCCCAAAACATTATTCTGTGGATCTTTTTTGCTCAGCCTTTCTGAGAACTCCGGGCCATACAGAACAGGCCACAGTTTGCCACGCCCTGTCCTGTGGCATTGAATGACACACTCTTTCACAGACTCGAGTCCCCTAATGTTCCAATGCCATGCTTCACTGCCAGACCACTGGTCTTAAAAAGCCAAGACTCTGAATTATATTATTGTGCTTGTATCCTCGAGTCGTAGCAGTACCTGGCATGAAGAAAAGCTTTCCTATGAATGTTTCCTGAATTAAAGGGCACATGTGCCAAGCAGGGGACAGCACAGGGAGGGCTCGCTCAAAATCTGCCCGTGATAGAGGGATGAGAGGTTGTCCCCAGTCACCTCTGCTTGGCATCACAGGACACCTCTCTCCAGACTCCTCCACAAGAACCAGATGCTGGACACTTTGGTGCAGATACAGCCCTGAGAGCACACTGGCTGCGCCTGCCGCAGAATTCCCACTCCCCAGTCCTCACCACGGTCTGGAAGCAGGAGTGCAGCTGCGTCAGGAAGGGGGGCTTGTCAAGCAGGGCCAGGACCCGCTTTTCCACCATAGTGCACTCCACGTCGTCGTCCTGAATCACCACATCCTTCTTCAGAATTTTGATTGCATACAGTTCTTCTGTTCCCTTCCGGTCAGCGAGCATCACCTGAGAACAGACCAGAGACAATCTGAACATTTCTAAACATACATCTGGTCCAGGGCGGGGGGCAGAGATCATAACCCAGCGGTGGCTCAGCAACAGCGTGTGGAAATTTGTAAATGTGTACTGAACACGTGTTCATAAACTTGATGTGCAAATTCTGAAGTACTGCAGGTCACCACAATGGCAACCCGCCAGCATTTGTGTGCTGCTGAGCTGTGAAGATGTGTCCACTGCAGGCTGTTGCCACACCATGGAGCAGTTTGGGCCACTGAACGGAATACCGGGCATTCTGCACCAGGGTGAGCCAGGAAACAGGCACATTTTCTAGGAACATCCTTAGAGTAAGATGTGACCGACCTTTTATGAGCCTGCATGTCAGGAACCCAGAGGAAGAAAAAGGCTCAAAGCCAGTTCCTGGAACCATCGTACGCTTTGGGGCCACAGAAGCCAGAGATATAGAGGCAGATTGCTGAAGACCTCATCTAGTATCTCTCTTTTCTTTGCAGCTGGAATCTCACTCTGTTACCCAGGCTGCAGTGTAGTGGCATACTCACAGCCATCTCAGCGTCAACCTGCTGGGCTCTGGCGATCCTTCCGCCTCAGTCTTCCAAGTAGCCGGAACTACAGGTGCACACTACCGCGCCCGGCTAGTTTTTATTTATTTGTTGTAGAGACAAGGTCCCTCCAAGTTGTACGGGCTGGTCTCCAACTCACGGGCTCAGGCAACCCACTCGCCTCGGCCTCCCAAAGTCCTGGGATTACAGGCTGAGCCATTGAGCCTGGCCCAGTATCCCTTATGATTACTACAAGTTAACATTTAATTTTCAGTTATGGAACTTGATCATTCAACCAATGGTTTTGGAGTACTCCCTCTGTTCTGAACACAGAGAAATAGTAACACAGTTAACCCACTGTAGCTTTTTGATAACAGTCGTTTTTAATGAAATGAAGCAGAAAACATCTGAGAAATATGTACAAATAGTGGAGCAATCCACAGAGCTGTTCTAGAAACCTTGGGGAGAACAAAACGGACCCCGCCTTCTCTGCAAAAGCCCCTCCACTTCCCAGACAACTGCCTCCTTACCTTCCCAAAACTCCCTTTCCCCAGCACCATGAGGAAATTGAAGTCTGTGAGTTTTACTCTGTCGAGGTTGTTGGAAGGCTGTTTCCTGTCTTCTGAAGGACTGATGACTTTGTTACCAGCAGGGCCAAGCTTGGCTTTCTAAACAACAAGCACACACACAAAAAGTATGGGTCACTTTTCTGGGGAAAGAGTGACAGAAAACAGCACGCCGCCCCAGAGGTGGGACGTGGGACGGGGCGAGGAGAGGAGCTGGAGGCGAGACTTTCCTCAGGGAAAAGTCGGCAAAGTCGCGAAAACCTTCCTTCCTTAACTGGAGATGAGTCTTACAGGGTGAAGAAGGATGCTGGCTCAGCCACCCGGATCAGCCAAGCGCCGGCTGTCTCACGCTGGGATGTGAAAGCTACCTTCTGGGGACAAAGGGGCTCGGCTGTGAACATAACGAAGTAGACTGCGTGTTGTAGATTTTCCGATCCAAAATTAATCTGCATAAAGGAAGCCTGCACCCAGGCGAGAGCAGGGAGAGCATCCTCTGGGTGGAGCTTGACGGCAAGCTGCAGGGATGAGCTACTGCTGCTTCCAAAGGCTCAGTAGGGACAAACGTTCCGTGTTTATTTCTTCTAAGTCAAGAGTTGAACTGGGGAATGATAACATGCATGAGAACCTGGCTTCACGCAAAGCAAGCGCCCTCTGAGCCTGGAGAATGCCTGCTCATGACTGGCCACCACAGGAGCCCGGAGAGCCTGGACCCAGGGCACAAAGAGGCCCTGGAGGGAACCCCGCCACGACTCCCTCCAGGTGCAGAGTCCATGAGAAGGCCAGAAGTAAGGGCTCAGGAGAAAGGGGATGACATTCCCACGGGAATGTGCCAAGTCAGCAAAGCAGCCCAAGGAGCCTGGGGTGGGCCAAGTGCTACGGCCCGGCCCTGCCCTTATGAGCATCGCTGGTGGAAAGGAGACGGATGGGCTGACAGGGCAAGGGTCCTGGGGGCTGGATGGACCTCCACAACCACAGCCCGGAGGCCCAGGGCAGAGACTCTCGCACTGGACACAACCTCAGTAAAATGGCGCACGCCCTCCAAACGGCAGAGATCTGACAAGCAGCAGCTCTCAGCCTGACATCTCTGAGCCTGAGCTCCTCAAGCCTGGGCTCTCTGAGTTTAAGCTGTTGAACGGATCTCACCCCTATCCACACCTTAGCTAACAAGAAGATGGCCAAGAAGGTGAGCAAGACACTCAAGGGGCTTTACAGCGGCTCCAGATATTGGTGAGACTGGTCCTCAGCACTCGGGAAGACGTGGAATTCGCCTTGTTTTCTTCAGCAGCAGAGACTCAGAGGAACTGCTCATAGTCCCTCCTTGGGCAGCGGTATCCTTCATCCCCCCAGACATGTGCCCACTTCTGCCAGACCCTGCCGGGAAGACCCTGCTGGAGTACAGTGTCCCCTGCCAGCCGCGTCTGGAGCCCCGACCCTAACAGTGGCAGCACAGGACCGCTTTGCTGCACGGATGTAGAAATGCAGCCCTGACATGCGTATGGCTTGCGGCACTGCTGGCGACACTGTCGTCTGATGAGAGTCACAGGGATACAGCCTCAAGGCTGGGGTGCGTGCTCTCCCAGCCTGAGTGCATCCGCTTGAACAGAGACATGAAGGAACCAGAGGGAGAGGCATGAGAGGACATGGAGGGAGTTGGCCTGACACTTCTGCTTCGAGGTTGAAAGCACTTGACAGGGTGAAGTCCGACCTCCATGGGCAGCGCAAGGGAGCGCGGTGCATCTCGGCCTGCAGACACAGCAGCTCCCCCCGAGAAGACGCACACACCGCGCTACACACTTGCTGGCCTCCCGGGCGAAGACGGAAGGGTTTTAAGGGAGACTCATGGGAGGGAGCCCGGACACAAGCTGTGGCTCCCACGAGGGCCGCCCTCTGTGCAGGACAGCCCAGGCCCCCAGAGCCCTGCCAGGAGGGCATCCGAGCAGAGACGCTGCCTGCGCCGGGGCTAAATTTAAACAATGATTGGGATGTCCAAGCTTGGGATGAAAATATCAACCACACCACTGTTCTGCTCTTCGGATTTAGGACAAGAAAACTTGTCAGAAAAGAGGCACAAGAGATTAACCTCGCCAGGGCTTCACAACACCTGAGAACACCCAAACACAACTGACTCACTGATGGAAGAACCCGCAGCCACTGAACAACCCCTTCTCGGGCGAGCTGTGCTCAGACGCCTGCGAATGCTCTGGCGGCCACTCCTGCTGCTCAAGCCACTGCTCCTTCCCCTGACACCTCAGCGTCTCAGACACAGAACATGATGGGCTGGCTGGCAGACACAGGCTTCTCCCACATGCTGCATCCAGGCCGCCCCTGCGGGCCTGGCCCACCTTGCACCGCCATGCCTTAGTCTGGCTATAGGGAAAGACAGTGCCATAGCCAGGCAGGTGGGGTGTGAAGACAAAGCATGTTTGCATCCACACTCTTCCGAACTCAACTGCAATAGCTCTGGGACCCCAGGCTGCCTCAGTTGCTGACGCCTGGGGGGAGCCCTGACGAAGGAGAGCCTGATTCTCGGCCGGAGGGGACAAACATGGTACAGGCTTCCTGCCCGGTCTGGGCGGGCTCTTCTTGGCCGGAGGCAGAGCTGGGCTTCCTGGGGCTGGCAGGGCAGGAGGCTGGCGGGAAGGGGACAGGCGGGCGTGTGGGGTCCAGAGTGGGCCGGGCTGGCCACGCTCACCGCATTCGTGTTAGAAGGCTGGCATCACAGCGGCCTGGCCCCAGCTCAAGCCAGCCCTGAGGCCAGCAGCCCTAGCATCTTCATGCCGCCGATCCCAGGAAGGGCTGCGTCTCCCTCTGCACTACAGAACCCCTTCCCGTGACACCTCCACGCCATCCCCTGCCGGCCTCGCTGCCAAAGGACAGCTGTGCCCAACACCGACATTTCAAAAGAAGCTCTTTATGGTAGAAAACACCATGATGACGCAAGCTCAGGAGGTCTGGGCCTGGCTGTGAGCAAGTCCCACTCTCCGTGAGGGTCTGACACGCGTTGGGGCTGCAGGAGGCACAGGGAGGGGAGTGGGGGCCTGAGGGGAGGGGAGGACAGAACCTGAGGGCCTGGCCAGGCCTGGGGACCAGCTGCCCGGCTTGGCCTCCAGCCCTGGCCAGGAAGCTTCTGTTTCTCCTGGGCCACTTCTCCTCGCCGCTTGCCTGGCTGACCACCCCCCGCCCTCAGGTGCCAGCTTGACTGTCATTTCTTCAGTGCAGACCCTCTCCAGCATCCAGCTCCCCTCCCTCAGAGTGTCCTGGGCTGCCCTCAACAGCTCTGGTGGCAGCTGGCAAGTGTCGATTCCCAGACGTGTTGACCTGCTTCGTGACTCCCGCAGTCGCCACCTTGAACGGGTCCACCCGTCTGCCCTCTTCTCCTGCCCCGCTCCAGCGGCTCTCCCTGGCTCCACCCCACCCTCAGCATGTTCCCCGGAGGGCTCCTGTCCTGTCCTGTCCTGGTGTCACCAGCTTCACACGCCACAGAGAAGGCCGCTCTCAGGCAACTCTGTCTCTCCACCTCGATCCCGCCACTCCCTCGGCCTCTGTGCCAGCCTCGCCAGCCTGCCTCCTGCTCCTCTGCTCAGTCGCCTTCCGCGGCGGTCTGTCGCCAGACGCTCACTCGCTCCCGCCCTCCTTCCCCTTGCATCCCCTTCCTCGTGCCCCCCCACTCGTCACCGCCTGACTGCCAGTCAGGGGCTTGCTGTCCTGCTCATCCTCAAGGTCCAGCTCAAGCACCCCTCCTCAGTCCTTCTGGAATTTCCAACCTGTGGCCAGCAATGTCTGTGCCCCCCCTGTCCCCTGAGCTCTCAGAGCTGCACACCTGTGCACACCTGGAGCCTCCAAGGGTTCTATTCGGCCACACCTGCCGAGTGGGCCTGAGGTCCCTGCAAGCGACGGTCCCCTCCACCGGCCGCACACAGGAAGTGTGCTCCAGACCGTCCCAGCGCCCGGCAGGCCCCTGGCCCAGCAACACTCCTGTGGCTGGCACCCTCCCTCCCCTGCATCGGGCCTGACTCCCCACCCGCACGTTCCCAGCACCTTCGAGCCTGACTCCCCACCCGCACGTTCCCAGCACCTTCGCGCGAACGTGTCCGCCAGACCCTGTTGGCTGAGTCAGCTTCTGGGGAACCCAAACAAACACACGCCCCTCTTCTTGGAAGAGCTACCTTCCTCACTGGACCGTGAGATCCTAGGAGAGAAGAACCAAGTCTCACTTGCACTTGTGTCTTTACCCCAGCACCTCGTTACAACTCACCGCACCTCTCTCCTCTTGCATTCACATGGGTGCTCACTCAGCGCTAGGACTGGACAGGACTTGAGAGGCCAACTGTAGCCAGCTGTAGTTGGTCAGGTAACAAACTCATACAGAACAGCAGCTGATGCTACCAGGTAGGCTGATACCAAGACTGCCCTGGGCTCTGCACACCCAGATGCTCAGGCGTCATCTGAACTCTCTCCGGCCATTCTGGTCTTGCTGGGCGGCCACCGATCAGTGTGTGAGGGCCTTAGGGAGGAGGTCCACACAGGGTGGCCTCCCCAGAGGCCACATCAGACTGGCCGGTTAGGCCAGCATCCTGAACCCAGGCCCTGGGAAGAGCTTCTCTGGAGGGGCGTTCCTCCCCTGAGAAGCCCTGCTTGCCCAAGACCCAGACGAGATCCCTGGCTGAAAAACACTGAGGAGCCCCTGAGCCGACCGGTCCTCCCTCCGAGCTGTTCAGTGGGTTGTCGGGCAACGGGTCTCCCAGCGGGATGAAAAGACCGCCCTTCCTGGCTTGACTCTCAGTGACAACTCCAGGGGTCATGCATCTAATTCAGACTTCACCAGGAGTGCACATACAATCAATATATGTCTAGGGATAAAAGCGGAAGCCAATAGCCTAGCTGCAGAGATTTCAGAAAACTCAAGGAGGCGTAAGAATAAACACAGCAAACACGGCCCAGCACAGCCAGACACCCTGCTGGGCCCATGAGCCAATGGGAATGCCAGCTGCAGAAGCTGAAGGGCAGAAGGCGTCCTGAAGACTGAGGCCCAGGGGAGAGCCTCGGCCAGGCTGCCGCTCCAAGGCAGACGCCAGCCCTGGGCAACGCTCCTGCGGATACAACCCACGGCCGAGTCCCACCTCGGGGACAAGGTTTGCTCCCTGCCTTCTGCTGCAGGGCAGAATGGCCGGGCAGCTTCCGTTGCCGCACCGAGATGCCAGCCCTTCCTCTGCAAGACGAGACAGCGCTAGTGGTGCTCTCTCCAGGCTCGGGAGGAGCAAGCCAAGGGCATCAGGGACGGGGCCAGGTCCCTGTGTGCCTCAGCGCGGGGCCTCTTATCAGTCCCCACTCGTCCGCATCATCTCGGGAGGGCCGGGGGGGAGTCCCGGCACACAGCTCTCACTTGGGCTGCGTCCGTGGTTAAGTCCACAGGTCTCCGTGTGAGGCTTTGGAATACATTTCTGAATAGCTCGGAGGGAGGACCGGTCGGCTCAGGGGCTCCGGTTGGCTCACATTTGCTCCCCAGCCATCTGTGCCCAACGTGCCTCCGACTTGGTGCCAGGGCAGTCAGTAAGAAGCGGCCTCTCCCCTGAAGAATGGGAAGTACAAATGTGCCTGGAGATGCCTCTGCTGCCCGGAGCATCTGCATCAGGATGCTTCTCAGAAACGCACACTTGGGCCCCACCCCAGACGCACTGAGTCCAAATATATGTTTTTTTGTTGTTTTTTTTTTTGAGTTGGAGTCTCACTCTGTCGCCCAGACTGGAGTGCAGTGGCCGCTCCCGGCCCCCGCAGCCTCGACCCACTGGGCTCCGGCGATCCTTCCGCCTCAGCCTCCCGAGTAGCTGGAATTACAGGCGTGCTACCACGCCCGGCTGATTTTTTGATTGATTGTAGAGATGAGGTCTCGCTGCCCAGGCGGGTCTCGAACCCGCGGGCTCAGGCCGTCCCCTCACCTCAGCCTCCCAAAGGCGCGGGATGACAGGCTGAGCCGCCGAGCCCGGCCCCAAATATATGTTTTAAACAAGACCCCTGCCTGGGTGGCACCGTGTAAGCTTGGGAAGTGCTGGCCTAAGAGTTTGGAACATTCCTCCAAGGCAAGAATCCCTTAAGAGTCAATGGTCCCTGAGATCCTTTCCACCTTCCACCATCTTAAATTATTGCAAAAATCCCATGGGCAACTCTAGAGAGCCCTGAGCCTGGATTCTAAAGAGCTTGGAGCAAATCCTGGCCTTATCCACATCTGCTGTGTGACTCTGGACAAATGACCCTGCCTCTTCGAGCCTCAGGCTCCTTATCTGTAGCACAACGGTACGGAGACTGTATCCTTGGGCTTTGCTGGGCTGTCCCCTGGCTGTGCTGAAGATGAAACGAGGCATCCTTGTCCAAAGCGTCCCAGTGCAGCACCACACGGCGGCCCCCTACACCTCGTCATCTTTGCCTCAACCCAGGAAGGAGAAGCCAGTCACACTTTCCTGTAAGTTCCTGGCACACACCTGCTCCGTGACCACGGCTAAAGGCCTCTGCCGGCTGCCCAGCTGCCCAGGTCAGGGCTCTGCTGGGCTGACTCACAGATCATACACCCTGTGAACCACAGAGACATGTGAGGCTACAGATGGGCTTTGTGGCAGGTCCAGGCATGTCTCCATGGCTGCCACACCCAGGCCGGGGAGGAACGGGCCCTGGCCCCCGCCGTTGTTCACCTGATTTCCAGGGTGCCTGCTGAAGCCCCCTAAAGGGCTGGGTGGCATCGCAGCAGGGGAGACCTTGGCTCATTAAAGAGGCACATTTTTTAAAAGGAACTAAAAATGGGAGCTATGATACACAATGGAGCGATTTTACATGCCGAAGCTTTAGCATGCTCCTTTCTCAAGCTAGTCTAAACCACATCGGGGTTTATCAATGAGGATCCAACCACTCTGAATCCAGGACTTTTAGGTTCCTCAAAGAAATGGTACATTAGGGGGTGGTGGTGGGGAGGGAAGAAACGGTCCATTAGCTTTTGGTCAAGTCTGGCATTGTGACATCACTTGGGTCACCAGGCTGTGAGACCAGGCATGTTCTCTCCCTGGTAGAAAGCCAACATGTGTCTCATGACGTGCCACTGGCATGTTCTTGAGAAGTCACTGAAGGTGTTCATGATCCAAGGGGCTCCCAGGGTGGCAAGCCACACAAAGTGACTCTGAATACTGCAGATCCAAATCCTTGCAGGCTGGGGCTGAAACACGGTCCACATGCCTGTAGATAACTGTAAGTCAGCCTGACCCCATGTGCCGTGTCTTCCCCAGGGCGCTCCACATTCAGCTCCCTGCAGGGGGCTTCAAACTAAATTGAGAGGAGTCTGTGACAAATGGCTTCCAGTGTGTCTCTGTGAGGGAGTAGATGACTGGAGATGTTCATGTTCCATTAGGTTACAAGTTGGCAGATGCTGAGCTGTGACAATGTGATCTATGATAACGGTCCAGAATCAAAGTCTGAAATGCAACCCCAAGACTCCTGGCAAGTCTGTTTTGTAATCACAGGACCTTCAGGTAACCGTCCAAAGCATGGCTTCCTAACTACAATTCCACTTTAAATGTGTTCATCCTCAACTATTTTGTAAATGTCTTTAAAAATAAAGTATCTCCTAGCACTGTCAAAATATGACTTTGAATAATCTATTTATTAAAGATGGCAGCAGTGAGTAGGGAGAGGAACTTGACAACAATATAAGACTTTCTTCTTCTAAGACTCCTAGGACAGACAGGCCAGCAGGAACCAACCATAGGAGCAAATGAAGAAGTTGTGGCTTTCTTCCACTTTTTTTTTTTTTTATGCAATGAAAATGCTCTGTAGTCAGGGTTTATCTACATAACCCTGGAAAAACCAAACTGATGGTATTTCAGCTCTACTCCAAAAACCAAGGTCGACCGGAAGAGCTATACTATGTAGCCAAGGACCTCAGCACAGCATCTGCCCTCTTAGGTGATGCATTTGCCTGCACTTGCTGCAACAGTCATCAAGAGAGATCAAACGTTTTGGAAGTAGAAAGCCATGAAAGAACTGGGAGGAATCTTCACAGCACCATTCACCAAGCACAGCCTGGATATTCCTAACAAGCCACAGTCATGAGATCCATTACCTTCCACGAAGTGGCTGGGCAAAGGGGAAAGAAGACACTACTTCACGGCATTATGGCCTCCTGGGAGCACAGTTGGAGTCCATGAAATGCCCACGGTTCTCTGGCTAAAGAATTTTCCATCCTGGAACCAGCCACACCTGCTGCTGCCCGAGTACCTTTGCACTCTCTGCTTCCTCGGATCCACACGGGCACAGGACTCCCTTGTCTCTGTGCAAATGACACTCTAGCCCCGAGGCTCCCCCCTTGCGCTCTGCTGACACCATCCCGGCACCGCTTGCTGTGGTCGTGTGCTCCGACATGGTCCCCGTCACCCCTTCCTGTGGGCTGCTGTATTCCCTCATGCTCTCCTCACGACCTCTTCCGTTTTTCTCTGCTTGTTTATTAGTTATCTTTCTCTCACTGGAGTGAGCACAGGGACCTTGTCTGTTTTGTGCACTGGCACACCTCCAGTGCCCAGGGCCATGTCCGGTGCAGGGCAGTCCTCAAATGCCTTTAGAATCAGTGAAGCAGTACACTGGGAAGGCAATTATTTTTATATAAAATTTCTTAAAGGCAGAATTATTGGTTTAAGATAACTTCTACCACAAGGCTGCTTATTGTTATAAAGTAATATGATAAGATGCTCATTTTGGAAAATTTAACAGGCATAGATAAACCAGCAAAAAAGAAGAAAATTTAAAATATCTGTAATTTGTGCTCACTTTGGTGTCGTACACACTAAAATATGTATAATTTCATCACCCAGAGATAATCATTGCTAACGCTCTGGTGGATTCTCCTAATCCTTTCTCTCTGTCCTTTATCTGACATAGGCAGAGTTCTGTTGTGTGCAACCTGCTGTTCCGCCTTTGCATGGGGTGAATTTTTTATGTTATGAGCACTCTCCTACCACGTGACTTTAGGGACTGCACCATATCCCACTACGCAGCCCTACCGTTGGACACCGAGGCTGTTGCTAGTTCCCAATGTTTTCAGTAACACACAGATGAACAACTGCGTGCTGCAAATCTCTGTGCATCCTCTTGAACTCCCAGGATAGAGCCCGAGATGTGGAACTGCTGGGGCTAGAAGTATGGACACGACAAGGCTGGGGACAGCCACTGCCCACCAGCACAAGGATGGACATTTTAATCTGGCCACGAAAAGCCAAAGAGAAGAAGCGGAAGCCCAAAGAGAAGGCTGCTTCATTCCCAAAGGCAGGCCGTGTGCCTCATTTCATGGTTAGAGCTTCTAACTGCACTTTGTTCTGAGGATGGGCTTTGCAGATGTGGTTTATATTCAAATGTCAAAATAAACACACATTTTCACAACATGGAGAGCAATCTTGGAAGACGCTGTGGTCTGAACGTTTGTGTCCACCCCAAATTCACGTCCTCGTCCCAGGGTGATGGTGTCAGGAGGTGGGCCTTTGGGAGGTGGTTAGGTCACAAAGGGGGAGCCCTTGTGAGCGGAGCTGGTGCCCTTGAAGGGGCGTCCCCTTGCCCTTCGCACCGTGTGAAGACATGGCACGGAGACGTCATCTGTGAGCCAAAAAGTAGGCTGTCACCAGATACCTCCCCCGCCTTGATCTGGGACTTACCAGCTTCCAGATCTGTGAGGAATACACTTACGTAGTTTCTGTGCCACTCAGTGAAGGGTGTTTTGCTACGGCAGCCTAAACGGATAAGCAGATATCCCATGTCACCCTACTTCCTTCTGACTGCATTATCCTGGGTTGCACAGTCTGACCTGCAGCTGCAGCCCGGAAACTGGCAGCGGGCCCAGTGAGCCTTCCTGCACCACTGTCCCAATGTCTGCCTGCTGGAGGCCAGAGTCCCAGGCGTGCACCACTCCTCCTCCTGCTGCAACTTTGGAAAGCCTCTCAGGACCACAGACCGCCAGTCACAGAAGGGTCTCAGGAGGCCTGACCCACCTGCGACGCAGACGAAGACGCTGAGGTCTACGACCCACAGCCACTGTGCTAGGTCCTGGGGAGGAAAAGAAGGGTGCCACTCTCCTCTCCACTGGCCGCAAAGCAGGTCCTGGATCCCCAGCAGAGGCTGTGTGAAGGCTGCCCCAGGGGGATGCCATGTTTTTCAACGGGGGGGGGGGGGGGGGGGGCGTGGCAGAGCTTTTAGAATCTGAGAAAACATGGAGATAATGTAATCAAGCCTGCCCTTGTCACAGATGAGGAGAATGAGGCTGGGAGCAAAGTGACATTTCTAAACCAACTTTCCTTCCTGGGCTCTGAATCCTGAATTCTGGTCTTAAACTTAGTGGTCTTCCTCCTCCATCAAGGGCCAGCAAACTCTTTCTGTGAAGTCCACAGAGTAAACGTTTTTGGCTTTACGGGCCAAATGCCGTCTCTGTCAGAGCTACCCAACTCTGCCTTGGTAGTGCGAAAGCTACACGAGTGAGTGAGTGAGTGAGTGAGTGAGTGAGTGAAGGAGCTACCTGTGTTCCAAAACAACCTTAATCACAAAAACAGGCTGCATCTGGGACCCGGCCAGGGAGCTGCAGCTGGCTTACCCTGGGCCTGAACCATGCAGGTTCTCAAAGCGTCCATCCAAACTTGCAGAGAGGTTTAAGTACGATGTCTGAACTTCCTTTCTAACCTATCAGAACAGCAACAATCAAGAACCTCAAGTGACCTTGACTCAAACGGCAACTCAGGACCTTCCACAGTGCTTCATGTGCTGACTAATACAGGAAAAAGAAGTTTTGCGGCTAAACAACGTGGGAAGACAAACACTTATTTGGCAGAGCAAACATTTCAGGGCAATACAGTCCGTTGTTTCCTTAGTGAGAAATATCTTTACGAACACATCCACTTGGGCTGTTGCTACTGCTAAAAAGAACTCCACAGGAGCAGCTGAGTCCTGCCCGCTCCAAGGAGAAGCTGCACCCATGCCTGCTGTGTCAGCACTCTGCTGACATGAAAGACTCTGAGTGTGTGGCTATTTTCATTCCACGTAACTTACACCCTATGCATCTTGATGTCTTCTCTTTCTACAGGCCAGCTATTCTTTATTCCCACTTCTCAGATTCGTCCGTCGATTACTGACACACCGGCTAGGCTGGCCACTCTTGAAGGAGCACTACGCGTCTCACCTGCTAACCACATCCTGAGAAGGCCGTTTGCCCTGGTACCTAGTTCTCCCCAACGGCTCAGAGTCCAGACTTACATGAGGACCCTGAGATCTCCAAGGGGTCCTGCAAAGTTTACCCTTTCTAGATCTTTCTCCTCCCAGGGAGCTGATGGCACACCCATCTGATTACCTCCCTTAGAGGAAGGCCTGATGTGAACAGATATGGCCATGGCATATTATTGTTCAAGAATTTAGAGCAGTTATTAATTTTGGAAACCCATTTATTTTCCTGCTAGAATGCTCCCCTTGGGGCTGAATGCCGCACTGGCTTTATGAGTTGGCTGCGGTGGCGTTAAAAGTCATACAAATTCACAGATGCTGTCATAGTAGATGGTCTTCCACACTGTCAGCAATGTGGCCTGGAAGTGGGCAATTCTTCACTGCTGCTGAGAAAGCAGAGCAGACAGGCTGGGACCTTGTGCAAGCAAGAGACGCAAGGGCCGCCCACACCTCAAGAGACCTTGCCTTCTTGCTTTTCGGCACCCCAACGAACCCCTGACGCCAAGAAGCAACTGGGAACACAAGGTGGTGATCTCCTCTTCATGTCAGTCCACAATACAGACACCCAGACAGAAGTTCATTTCCGTCTGCTGTGTGACCATGAACTCTCACTGGCAAATCTTTACTGCCCTCTGGTGGTCTACATCTTGTAGTTTTCTGACTGCGACCTTTTAGCACGCCAGTCTGGCCTACAGAGGGGACGTTCCAGTAACCACTGCAAGACGGTACAAATGAGACACAAAATCATCTGTTCCCAGATGCAAAAAAGAAAACCAAAACAGAACAAAACCCTGCATCCTTTATAGAAGATGACCCAAATCGTTCATGCAGTGCTAGGGTTTTGCAAAAAGCCCAAGGAACTAGAGCGCCCACCGATGCCAGAAGTGGGTTTTCGGATCTCTGGGCGCTTTATTTCTGGAGAACAGTAAAAAACCAAAGAGTTCTAGATCTCTGCGTGTCTCCTGAAGCTTCCCAAACCCTTGGCTGGGCCCAGACTGCAAACCACAGGGCCCAGAAGTGGGAGGAGGAGGGAGGTAGCGCGCCCTGGAATGTTCTCCTCAGAAACAAGAGCCGTCAGGAAGAGGGTGAGAGGTGACGACAGGCCCACGATGCCAGAGTGCCGTGACAAAGTCACCCGGAGGAAACGCAATGGAGCTCTGCGAGCACAGCAGCTCCTAAAGTCCACAGGAAGCAAAACAACACACACACGGCCCAGGCGAAACTGTCAAGACAGCCCAGGCCCCGGGAGGGAGGTTTCAGACCCTTCCCTCCTCGGCTGAGCAGCGGCTGCAGGGCGGGAGGGCAGGACAACGGGTAGCCCAGAGGCAGCTCCAGCCTGGTCCTCACAGAGGCAAAAACAAGAGATCCTGTCCCCAGAGCGCTGACATACTGCTCAGTTACTCAACCTAAAGTTTGTATAAAATGCCTGTTTGACAAGAGCAAGCATTTCGAAAGCGGGGCCGGCTGTCACTAAATTTAGCCCAGAATTTTTATACTCTTTGATTTCATCCTGCTGTCACTGTTTATAACCCACACCAGTTTTTAACAATAAGGGGCTTAATCAGAGTCCATGGGACACTGGCTTCCGGGGTGGGGCAGCTGTACTGTCTGGGCTGTCCTCTGGGCCCTCCGTGGCCTCCCGCCCACGGGGAAGCTTGGGGGTACGCGGGGTGGTGACACACGTGGACTGTGGAGCTCACCAGATGTGGCCTGAATACCAGTTAAAGGACTGTTAACTTTTCTCAGACCTCCGTTTGCTCATCCGTAAAATGGACTCGCACTCCCTACCTGTCCTGCCTGCATGGGGGGGTTCCCTCCTGTCCTGCCGTGAGGGAGGCAGGGTCAGAGCTGGGGGCTGGGAGTTGCTGTCATTCTGCGGAGTCTGGCCACGGCCACTGGCTGCTGCCAGGTGGCAACATCCAAGACAGATCCCTTCTCAAGGAAGGAGCAGAGGACAGTGAGGCCTCCCACGAAGAGATGGGGGCCCAGCTGCCCTCCAGGGCCTGGACTCGACTGAGTCGGCCACGGGTGCTGGCTTGTGAGAGCTGGTCTCCAGGGAGGGCGGGGGCCTGTGAGGGAAGCGTGGGGAGGGGGAGGTGTTTCCTGCCTGTCTCCTGCTGAGGGCAGGGCCTCTCTCCTCCCTGCACGCCAGCCTCCGCAGCAGGTCTGGCAGCCTGGGGCTGTGGGAGGTGAGGCTCAGGGCAGCTCTCCCCACAGAAGAGGGGAGGCAGCTGTCACACAAGGAGGCCCCGGCAGAGGGCCTCAGGCTGGAGCCCGGAAAGGCAGACACACAGATCTTCCCGGGTCTCCCAGACAGGACTGGTGGGCCTGGTGTCAACGGGTCAGGAAAGAGCCAAGAAAATCTAACGCAATACAACGGCTGTGGCCCCACAGGTGCCCAGGGGCTGCTGGAACCCGGGGAAGATGGGCGACCAGAGGAACACCCCTCGCAGGAAGCGAGCCCACGGCTGTGTGCCCCACCCCCAAGGCCACCAGTACCACGCAGACCTGGCGGCCCCCCGCAGCCCCGACGGGTCCCCAGAGGGGCCTTTCTGCACGCTTCTTTCCAGCCTGTCCATGAGGAGAAACAGTCCCCGGGGCCCTGGACCGGTGGCTGACAAGTCTACTTTCAGAGAAAGCCACAAGGTGAAGATCCGTGCGTAACTCTGAAGGGAGGTGCGAGTGAGCCGTGTTGCTCCACCTTCACCGTCTGGGCCAGTGAGTTTCCAACATGTGGGTGACATTTCCTGTCTCTGGTAGAGTAGCCCGTCTCTTGTCCCAAGGCCCACCACGACAGGCACAGGAAACACTGAACATGGGCTCCAACTCAGAGCATGTTAGAGGCTCTGCTGACTTGGCGCCTCTCCACCCTGCTCTTCAGGGAATTCAGGACAGGGCGGCCTCACTTCACTGCTGCAAAGGCAGGTGGGGTGCACATCCCCTCTGATGGGCCATTTGCATGCAGTGTACCCCCAAGTTCCCCAGCTGAGCCACGGAGTGGTTCCCACAGCCCCGGAGTGGTTCCCAAAGCTCAGTTAACTCCGCCATGCACAGTGACACCTCCGACAGGGAAGACTGATTCCTGGGCATGGCAAGCAGGGAGAGGGCAGAGAGTGACAATCCCTACCGCAGACACATATCTAGCCAGGTACTGCCGTAAGCAGCTTCTGTGTTTCCTCATCGAGTCCTCCCAACAGCCCGAGGAGGTTGGTTCCCTCACCATTTTATCTTGCAGATGAGCTCAGTGGCCCAACGCCACGATGTGAGGAAGCAGGGGAGCTGGGATTTGAATCTAGGCAGTCTGGCTAGCCTCCCCGGAGACGGGAGGAGTCCGGAAGGACTCCAGGGAGGTGACAGCTTCACTCTTGTCCCTACCCCTTCTTGTTATTTCCCTCTCTTGTTCTCTTTGCAGGCACATCTGAGTTTTACACCAGCACCCAGCTCTTCCCCACGGTGGGAAATGCAGCCCTGCAATTCACATGTTATTTCTCCCTGGAATAACAGAGTTCTTGACATAGTAACAAGGACAAAGAACATTGCTCAAGCATGTTATGCCACGCAGGTAAAAGAGGTCTGGGTCACAACTAGGGCTCCAGGCCCATGTGTGAGCTCAGTCCACCAGAGAGGTGCCCTTGGAGGAGCAGAGTATGAAAGAAAGGGGACTGTTTCAAACAGGACCCGCCTCCATCGGCTGGGAAGCCCGTGAACGCAGATGGCTTCACTCTGCAGGAAGAGGCTGTGCAGCGGTTCCATGTATTCAGACACGGAGACTTCCAGAGAGGCCTCTCCAAAGTGAACATGCAGCACTGCATCGGGACAGGGTTTTCAAACACAACAGGGGTCCTGAGAGGTGGGTGCTTTCACATATAGTGGCAGCCACACTTCACCGAGTATGAAACCTCCGGGAATATATTTTCCTTTCCTATGTCCAACATCCCTGGGCCATTAATCTCCTGTGGTTTCTCCAGGAGACACATCAGTCGTGTCGTGTCAGATACAAGTTCTAGAGGTAAGAAACTCTCAACCATTGTTTATCAGGTTCTTTCTTTAGGACAGTGTTTTTAAAGGAGAGTTCTAAATGCGATTCTGGCGTGGGGTGGGGGTGAGGTGCTCCCCCTGGCAGAGTCTTCACCCGAGTGTTTGAGTGTTTGAATTTTCCAGTTTGTCCCATTATGAACACACTGCAACAATCTAGGGCTGATTTTAATGATTAACACAGGCGATTCATGGAGAGCACAGCTGGGTATATGGACCTAACTAGCTTCCCAGGAGAGAGTGGCACTATTAGAAATGACAGTAATAGACTAGGTTTTTAAAATAATTTCCATGAAAATTGCAAAATTCCACTACAAAATCTGGGAACAGAATGGTTGATTAGGCTGCAACCATCGAACTGGGGAAAACAATGTTTAAATGAGAAAAAATGAAACACAGTGAGAAGTATTAAGCCAGACATTATGAACATCAGAGCAAATTGATGATTTCAGCCCATGATATATCACTGTACATCTGCCGTATAATCACACTCATGTAGTATAGTACACCATACTAATGGCATGCTAATGCAGATGTATGCCCATATAAAACTGAAATAAGTCTTAGCTAATATGTGATTAAAATATATCGACTAACAAAAAGGAAAATGAGTTGTCAATTTAAAGACAGAGTTGAACTAACCTTCAACCACTGACAGGAGGTTTTGATATTTCCTGAGTAAATTTTTAAGCTAACCTAATTTGAAGAGGAGGGGGATCTGGTCCATTCTCTGGGTGACCAATACGCAGCACTTCTCCTCACTGGAGGGCCCCGGCCACGTGAAATTGAGCACAGAGACCAAGACGCGAGGGGGTGTGAGAGTCAAGACACCAGAACACACAGTGCAGGGTGAAGACGGGGCTGGCACAGGGGCCCAAGGGCCACCAACACCGAGGCGAGCAGGAAAGGCAGATGAGGCAGGGGAAGAACCGCCTTTAAGCAGCAGACGGACAGCCCTGCAAAGGACCGGAGAAGGAGAAAAGCTTCCGAGTTAGCAGGGAAAGTGCGGCCCGCGGGAAAACAATCAGCAGCGTGAACAAAGGCCAAGTGCAACACACCACAGGTCCACGGACAGTGCAGACCAGCACCGTCAGACAGGGACACTGAGCAGTGCGAGGTGGCAAGGGGCGGGGCGGGGAGGCACACCTTCCCAGGCTGCTCCAGCAGCACGTCTGACCCGGCCTCGGAGGGCAGGAGCCAACCCCTCCTTGCTAAGCCGAAAAAGGCCTAGGAGCAGCCTCATGTGGACAGGACCCTTCTCTCTTCTTCCTGGTGGCACTTGTGTGACTAGACTCACAGCATGTTTTGCTACAGGCCCACCCACGTGACACGGTTTGCGGTCACAGCGAGATACCGACACTTTCATATACATAGCTGTGCTTTAATAAACTAGAATGAACCCAAACCCACTTCCCATGAAAATTATTTGTGACAGCATTCATCTGTTCTTGATGATTTGGAAGGCTCTTCAGTTTGTTTGTTTGTTTGTTTGTTTGTTTGAGAAATCAAGATTTAGTGAGAGGACAGAAAAGCTCCCACACTGGGAGGGGACCCGAAGGGGTTGAGCTCGGTGCTCTTGAAGTGCCAAGACTCCTGGTGGGGAATCAATGGTGGGAAGCAAGTTAGCCAAATTCTGGTTGACGGAATGCCAGGGAACCGGGTGTGCTCTTCTTTTTGCCTTTCAACTTCTGTCTAAAAACCCATCTTGAATGAGTAATTTTTCTTTCTCAAGTACTAATTTGAGAAAAATGAGCTGAAACCATCTTAACAGAAAATTCTCCACAAGGAGTCATGGAGGTAATCCTTCAAGTTCACACAGGGTGGGATGGCTTCTGGGAGAAAGGCCGGATTTCTGAACCAAAATTCCACAGTCTGAATGGGTCCTAACAGCCGGGAGCCTAAACAAAGGAGATCAGAGGCAAGCAGGTTATACTCTGTACTCAGTAAGACTTTGTCTGCTAAATGGGAAACTGGTCAAATCGTGAATTTTATGTCTTTTAACAGGTATGGATTATCTTCTATTACATCTTATCATTATGGTCCTTTAATTCAGTGATCAGAAATTGGTTTATAATTATTCTCCAAATAGGCCATTTTGTTCCAACCCCAAAAGCTCTATTTTAGGCTACAGACCTTAATCCACATCAAGATGAAAGGGAACTAACAATAGCTGCACAAACATCCTTACTGGAATCTTGGTGTTGAACAGAACATTAGCGGAAATGGCATCGGACATTTCTCTGCGTCTTCCTCTGGGGTCGCTTGACCTTTACCTCCAGGCTTAGTGTAGTCTGTACCGAGTGCCTGAAGGACCCTGAGAAGTACGGCATGACTTTTGGAGTTTTTGTCTCCGCTTCCATCTGCAATAGGTCACCTGATTCTTTTGAGTTGGAGTCTCACTCTGTCGCCCAGGCTGGAGTGCAGTGGCACACACGCTCACGGCCACCCCAGCGTCGACCTCCTGGGCTCTGGCGATCCTTCCACCTTAGCCTTCCAAGTAGTCAGAACTACAGGTGTGCGCTACCACGCCTGGCTAATGTTTTTTTTTAAATCATAGAGACGAGGTCTCGCCAAGTTGGCCGGGTTGGTCTTGAACCCGTGGTCTCGAGCAATCCACTTGCCTTGACCTCCCAAAGTGCTGGGTTTCCACGCTGAGCCACCAAGCCCAGCCAGGTCACCTGCTTCTACAAGGAGACAAAACCCTGTAGCAGAGACACCTCAGCACAACTGCTGTGTGGCTTCACAGTCTTCCAGAAGCCACTGGACAATTATTCTTAGACTCATATGGACCTAGAAAAAAACTCTAAAGCTGCTTCATGCTTGGACATGACAAACCAACCCAAATCTCCCTCTGGAAAAAAAAAAAAAAAAATCAAAGGAAAGGCTTAGAAAGTGAATTGGCCCAGACTCCTCTTACACCTTCAAGACCTCCGAGGGAACAACGTGTCCTCATGCCCTAGAGGGAGGAGGAGCAAAGCGCCTCTGTTGAAAGCAAAGGTGGCAAACCTCAGGAAGCTGCACCGGTGCCCAAGTGCTGACCGCTTGGCTTTCTGGTAAATGCAGAAGACGTGATGGCCATATCAGAGTCACGGATTCCTGAGCCCTGACACTCCGTGACCCATTTGATTGGTCTGGTGAGCAGGGAGCACTATCGCATGTACATCAGAGCAATAGTCCCAAAGGCAAAGGGGCCTCATCCATTAAAACAAACCAAAGTTGTCAGGCATGGTGGCTCAGCCTGTCATCCCAGCACTTTGGGAGGCTGAGGTGAGAGGATTGCTTGAGCCCGGGGGTTCGAGACCAGCCTGGGCAACATGGTGAGACCTCATCTCTACAATAAATCAAAAAACTAGCTGGGCATGGTAGCACGCGTCTGTAGTTCTGGATACTTGTAAGGCTGAGGTGGAAGGATCATCTAAGCCCGGCCAACCGAGGCTGCAGTGGCCATGAGCATGCCACTGCACTCCAGCCTGGGCAACAGAGTAAGACTCCAACTCAAAAAACAAAACAAGCAGACAAAATCAAAGTGAGACACCCTTGAGCAGTTCAGCCACACAGTAGTGGCCCTGCTTGGGAAGCTCCATTTTGAATTCTGGGAGGCCTCTATGGTCCTATCCTCTTGGGAATGCCATGTCACGTCAGGAGTGCCATAAACTCTTCAGCAGTGTGGCCTCAGCAGTGTCTCAAGAGTTGGAGACAATGGTACCTGACAAAGAACTGATCTATGGCCTGAGTTAGATACCCAGTCACCTAGGTTAGCTACCATCTAGGAGAGAGAGTGCATGACCTGAAAAGAAGGTGAGGGTCAGGAATCACGTCCAGGATGACAAGGAGATAAGGCAAGGGGTCTTCCATCCCCTACTACTGCTCTGCCATGTTCTTAAGAACAAGGTCAGTCTCTATCCTTAGGAATAGTGCTTGACACAGCACAGATGTAATATCCACCAGCTGGAAATTCCCAGCACTACTGACTTCTGGAATCACACAAAAGGTATAAGAAAGAAGCTGGTCCATCTCCAAGAGCAACCAGATTCATCACACATGGGCGTTTTACCCAACTGTGACAGGGGCTGGCATTGTGAGGGGACGGGGGCTCCCTGAGCTGCAGAAGGACCTCTTCCCGGAAGGCTTCAGCCACCCTCATGGGTGTATCAGCTCAGACATCCTCCTCGGGGCTGTCGAGAAGACCCACGTGAAAGGTGAAGTCCTCGTGGGCCTATGTCTAGATTTCCAAGCATTCAGAGGACAGCCCACGATTCTGACTTGGGATTAAACGAATGTGTCAAAATAATTTCCACTACTAAACTTTATCCTATTTAAGACTTTGCTTCTAAGACAGAGCTGAAGTACAAACATGTGCAGCAAGTGAGCAGTCTTCAGTCTGCTCAACTTTCAGAGTCAGGTCAACTTTTAGAGGTTTGAGAGTGTAGGCAGGATTTGGAAAGCTTGGGACGAAGGGAAGTGAAGGAGAAGGGAAGGTTTTTCCAAGGAGTATAAGCAAGCACTGGGATTCAGAAATGAGAGGCCCAGGGAGGGGAGCAAGAAAAGCAGGTGTCATTGGGAGGGCACGGGGGAAGGGGTGGGCGACGAGCGACAAGCATCCCACACAGGACCTCTGGGTCCTGGGTACCCCCTTTGTGATTGTGTTTTCCCACCAACAAACATGATTTTAGCCATCCCTCCTAGTTCTATGAGTCCATTAATCCAGGGGCCAGTGAGCTTTTTTCTGCCAAGGACCAGAAAGCACATATTGCAGGCTTTGTGGGCCATGCATTCTCTTCTGTAGTGGCTCAACTCTGCCACTGTGGCATAACAGCAGTCACGAAAAGCATAAGAATGAACAGGGCCACCCCCTCCGGTCCCCTCCCACTCTGGGAGCTTTTCTGTCCTCTTAATAAATCCAGTTTCCTCAACTTAAAAATAAATAAATAAATGTGGCCATGTTAATAGAACTCTATTTATGCATACTGGAATTTGACTTTCCTCTAATTTTCATGTCTCACAAATGCTACCCTAGATTTTTTTTCAACCATTTAGAAATATGAAAACCATTCTTAGCTCATGGGCTATCCAGAAGCAAGGGCTGGGTGTGGGTCACAGTTCACAGGTCCCTACAGTAATATGGATACTGGGGATGATGGAGACTGTCCTGTCTTCACAGCTTCTGGGGACTCTGTAATTTGTTTACTCATCAGTCAGTGGGCTTCGTCTTCTTGATCACAATTTCTCAAGCTTTAAGGGGCACAGGTATCACCTGGGCAATCTTGTTAAAACGAAGATTTTGGCTCAGTAAAAGGCAAGGCTGGGTGCCAAGATTCTGCATTTTTAAGTGTTCCTCCTCTACTTGGAGGTACAAGGACCCAGTACTCAGGCTTTCACCACTTCCTCTCTCAGGACACCCGGGAGCTCAGAATCCTTGCTGTTGACCTCTGTAGGGAACCTCCATTCTTAATTATCTGTAGGATGTGATTTTTGGGGGGGGGGAATAGCATTAATTGTGGTATTACTTTCATTCTACTTTTTTAGATTATATTATTTTAGAGGTCTTTAACTTCCTCTTAGGTGCCTGAGATGGAGTCATAAAGACTCATGCCAGAGTCTACTTGCCATACTCATGCTAGTGCCAATGGATCTGTTTCCCCTCCTTCCAATCCGTGTAAATAACAGCATCCTTGGTCCCTGCTAATTCCCTGTGGGTACCGGGGCCTGGGTACATGTGGGCAGCTGCTCCTACATTTACTAATGTGAAGTAATATTTCTGCAAGAAGCAACATCCGCCCACAAGGTCATCCCCCTAACTACAAAACACAAGGCTTTCTATGTCGTTTCAGAAATTCACTTGGATGGAATAGACAACTGGAATGTCCAATCTTTGTTTAGTTGCCCCAAAAAAGTCATGTCCCCAAGAGAAGCTAAGCTGAAAACATGTTGCCACTGCTATAATATAAATGCATTCACCCTCCTGGACAGACTAATCAGAAACTCTGTGCTGTTACCTTCAGAGGCATTCTTGCTTTCTTTGGACTTGCTCCGTTGAGTATTGACCTCTGTTGACAATGATTTAACGAATGTGTCAAAATAATTTCCACTACTAAACTTTATCCTACTTCAGTTTAAGACTTTGCTTCTAAGACAGAGTTGAAGTACAAACATTAAAATATTTCTCAACTGATGTGCATTTTATAGATTTTTTTTTTCCCACTGAATATCACACAGTTCAGAAAGTAATTATGTAAGCTATTTAGGGACAAACATGCAGAGTCCCTACTGGGGCTCATAGATTTTCTTTTTTGTGTCTAAAAGGTCATTGGAAAGTACTGTGTTTCCATAGTAACAGTGGCAAGGCTGATCACATCAACAAATAGCTACAATTTATCTGAGGATCTCCGATGAACTTTTTTTATGGGGGGCCCATCTGGAAAACAACAGTCTGAATTAGATAATGTCTTCAAAGACAATATAAGATTTGGGATAATTCAATTTCAACAATAGTTAAGAAAAGAGAAAAATGCTGGCTTGCTCTTTCCAATCTAGCAAGTCTCATCTATGTTGATGTAAGTACCTTAACTATAGTTGTAATTGGATCATAATTTTTATAAAATCTTTATATATTTTTTTTTATTTTAAAGATGTGGGATACAATTCAGAATTAGGTATACAAGTGGTCATCGTACAGGTAAAGTTTGGGCCTCCCTTTGGTCCCTACTTTGCCTGGTTTGAGATCAGGTACCCTTATTGAGGTTGTGATCCCTACCCACCCTGGCACTATCCCACTATTGCCAATTCTTTTCTTATAGTAACATGGTAAATGTTCAGGGTCCACTTATGAGTGAGAACGTATGACACTCTTTATTTCTGTAATAGATCACTGAGTATGATAGACGACAAATCCATCCAAGTTGCTGCAAAGCCCATGTTTGTCCTTCTTTACGGCTGCATAATATTCCATTGTGTATATATGCCACATTTTTTAAATCCAGTCCAGTTTCAATAGGCAACATGGTTGGTTCCATGTTTTTGCTATTGTGAATAGTGCTGCAATAAATATGCATCTGCAAGTATCTTTTTTTGTAGAAAGATTTGAGTTCCTCTGGGGATATTCCAAATAGGGGCATTGCTAAGTCATAAGGAAGGGTCAAAGTCTAGTTCTTTTAGAAATCGCCACATTGTTTTCCAAAGAGGTTGCACTAGTTTGCACTCCCACCAGTAGTGTAGAAGCATTCCTTTTCCTCTGCATCCTCGCCAGCATCTGTTTTATTAATGATGGCCACTGTTACTGGGGTTAGGTAATACCTCAGTGTGGTTTTGATTTGTGTTTCTCTGATGATGAGTGAGGCTGAGCACTTTTTCATGTATCTGTTGGCTACCGCATATCTTCTTTTGAGAAGTGTCCATTCATGTCTTTGGCCCACTTTTTAATGGGGCTGGGTTTTGTTTTGTTTTGTTTTGTTTTCCTTTTGGCACATTTAAGTTCCTTATAGATCCTGGATGTTATACCTTTTTCATATATACAGTTGGCAAATATTTTTTTCCCATTCTGTGGGCTGTCTTCCCACTCTCTTGGTAGTTTCTTTTGCTTTGCAGAAGACTTTCAGTTTGATGAAGTCCTACTTGTCTATCTTATCTCTTGAGGCATGGGCTCTTGGAGTTTTGATCAGGAATTGATTGCCAGTTCCAATTTCCATAAGGGTGTCTTCTGCATTTTCTAAGGTTCTTATAGTTTGAGGTTTCATATTTAGGTCTTTGATCCATTTAAAGTTGATTTTTGTGTATGGTGATAGGTAGGGGTCTTGTTTTAATCTTCTGCATGTGGTCAGCCAGTTTTCCCAGCACCATTTACTGAATAGGTTCTTGTCTGTCCAATGGTTGTTGGTGGAGGCTCTGTTGAAGATGAGTTGGTTGAGAAATTGAGATTTTGCTTCCAGAATCTCTATCCTGTCCAATCAGTCCGTATGCCTATTCTTGTACCTATATCAGGCTGTTTTAATTATTGTAGCCTTATAATATAAAATCCTGCTTTGTTTATTTTACTGAGGATTGTTTTGGCTATTTGTGGTCATTTATGTTTCCATATAAACTTCTATATTGTCATTTCCAGCTCTGAGAAGAATGATGTTGGTAATTTAATGAGTATTGCATTGAATCTGTAAATTTCTTAGGGTAGAATGGACATCTTAACTATGCTGATTCTTCTTATCCATGAGCACAGAATAGTTTTCCCATTTGTTTGTGTCTTCTTGGATTTCTTTGAGCAGTGTTTTATAGTTTTCATTGTAAAGGTTTTTCACTTCTCTGGTTAAGAAGATGCCAAAGTATTTCATTTGTGTGTGTGTGGCTATTGTGAATGGGATTGTGCTTTTAATTTGGTTCTCTGCCTGCTTGTTGTTGGTGTATAAGAATGCAACTGTCGGCCAGGCTTGGTGGCTTGGCCTGTAATCCCAGCACTTTGGAAGGCTGAGGCAAGTGGATTGCCTGAGCTCATGGGTTTGAGACCAGCCTAGGCAACTTGGCGAGACCTCGTCTCTACAAAAAAAAAAAAAATTAGTTGGGCATGGTAGCGGCTACTTGCAAGGCTGAGGTGGAAGGATCGCTGGAGCCCAGCAGGTCGAGTGACATACTGTGACTTCAACTCAAAAAAAAAGAATGCAACTGTCTTTTGCACATTTATTTTGTACTCCCAAAACTTTGCCAAAGTCCTTTATAAGTGAAAGCAGGTTTTTGACAGATTCTCTTGGGTTTCTGAGGTATAGGATCATATCATCAGTAAAAAGAGATAACTTCGTCTTTTCCCATTTGGATATCCCTGATTTCCTTCTCTTGTCTAACTGCTCTAGCTAGGACTTCCAACACAACGTTGAATAAGAAGGGTTAAAATGGGCAGTCCTGTTTTGTTCCAGTTTTCAGGGGAAATGCTTCCAGTTTCTGTTCATTTAGCAATATGCTGGCTGTGGGTTTATCATAGATGGTGCTTACTATTTTGAGGTATGTTCCCTAGGTGTTTGAGGGTTTTTTATCAAGAAGGGATGTTGAGTTTTATCAAAAGCTTTTTCTGCATCTAATGATATTGTTATGTGGTTCTTATTTTTACACCTATTGATGTATTTATGACATTTATGGTCTTGTGGATGTTGAACCCGCCCTGCATCCCAGGGATGAAGCCTACTTGGGCATGGTGAATGATTTTTGAGATGTGTTGTTGGATCTGATTTGCTAGAATCTTGTTGAGAATTTTTGCATCTATGTTCATTAGGGATATAGGCATGTAGTTTTCTTTTTTTGCTGGATATTTACCCGGTTGGGGTATCAGTGTGATGTTAGCATTGTAAAATGACTTGGAGAGAATTCCATCTTTCTCAATTGCCTGGAATACCTTCAGTAGGATTGGTATCAGCTCTTTCATGTACATTTTGTAGGATTCCACTGGAAAACTGTCTGGTTCAGGGCTTTTTTTGTAGGTAGTTTTCTTATGACAGAGTCAATTTCCTGAGTTGTTATTGGTCTATTTAGTGTCTCAGTGTCTTCTTGCTTCAACCTTGGGAGGTTGTGTGATGTCAGAAAGTCCTCTGTTTCATTTAGGTTTCAAATTTGTTTCCATACAGGTGTGGATATTAATGTCTGATAATCTTTTGTATTTCTTCAGGGTCAGTTGTGATTGATCTTTTCCATTTCTGGTTTTGCTTATATGGGCTTTTTTCTCTCTTTTCCTTGGTCATTCTGGCTAGGGGTCCATCAATCTTGTTTATTTTTTCAAAGAACCAGGGTTTTGTTTTGTTAAATTTTTTAAATAATATTTTTGTCTTAAGGCCTAACATCCAGGATCTATACGGAACTCAAATGTGTCAAAAAGAAAAAAAAAAAGTGAGCAAAAGACATGAATAGACATGTCTCAAAAGAAGACATATGGGCAGCCAACAGACACAAGAAAAAGTGCTCAGCCTCACTAATCATCAGAGAAATGCAAATCAAAACCACATTGAGAAACCACCTAACCCTAGTAACAAAGGCCATCATTAATAAAACAATCAATAACAGATGCAGGTGAGGATGTGGAGAAAAATGAACACTTCTACACTGTTGGTGGGAATGCAAACTAGTGCAACCTCTTTGGAAAACAGTGTGGCAATTTCTAAAAGAACTAGACTTTGCTGGGCTAGGTGGCTCAGCCTGTAATACCAACATTTTGGGAGGCCAATGTGAGAGGACTGCCTGAGCCCACGGGTTCAAGACCCTCCTGGTGAACTTGGCAAGACCCTGTCTCTACAATAAATCAAATATTAGCTGGGCCTGGTAGCATGCGCCTGTAGTTCCAGCTACTTGGAAGGCTGAAGCAGAAGGATCGCGGAGCCTAGCAGGTCGAGGCTGTGGTGGCCGGGAGCGTGCCACTGCCAGAGTGAGGCTCCAACTCAAAAAATAAAAAGAAAAAAAGAACTGGACTTTGACCTTCCTTTTGACCCAGCAATTCCCCCTATTGGGGATATAACTGGAGGAACACAAATCATTCTACAAAAAAAGATACCTGCACACGCATGTTTGTTGCAGCTCTATCCACAATAGCAAAAACATGGAACCAACCATGTTGCCTATCAACGTTGGACTGGATAAAAAAAATGTGGTATATATACACAACGAAATATTATGCAACCATAAAGAGGGACAAACATGTGGACTTCGCAGCAACTTGGATGGATTTAACATTTATCATACTCAGTGATCTATCACAGAAACAAGGAACAGAGTACCATATGTTCTCACTCATCAGCAGACCTTGAAAAATTACCATAATACTTTAAGAAAGGGATTAGCAGTAGTGGAAAACTGCCAGGAGAGGCGGGGTGGGATTAGCAGTTGAGGGAAACTGTCAGGGGAGGGAGGGACACGCCTCATCCACAAGGATGCCTGCATAATGAACATTTGTATACCTAACCCTGAATTGTACCCCACATCTTTAGAAGAAAAAAAAAATTCTTCTATTTCCTATATTTGGGCTTTTACTTTGGTGATCTGGATTTTTCTGCTAAAGTTTGGGTTTTGGTGGTATTGTCTTTCCAGCTCCCTTAGGTAATTTGTTAAGCTGTTAACTTAATGATCTTTCCATTTTAATGATATATGTTTGTAGAGATATAAATTCCTGTCTAAGAACAGCTTTCATGGCAGCCCAGAGATTTTGGTAAGATGGTTCTTTGTTTTCAATTGTTTCCAGGAATCTTTTAATTTATGTTTTGATTTCTGTGTTGACCCAATAGTCATTCAGCATCATGCTGTTTGGTGTCCATGTCTTTGTGGGGTTTGGGGGAATTTTGTTGGTGTTGATATTTATTTTTATTCCACCGTGGTCTGAGAAGGTGCATAGCAGTATTTAGATCTTATGAAATGTTTATGCTTGATTTATGGCCAAGGATTGATCTTTGAGTACGTTCCATGTGGTGATGAGTAGAATGTATATTCTATGGCTGTTGAGTGAAATATCTATTAAGTCCATTTGGTTGAGTGTCGAGTTGAGGTTTGGGATCTCTTTGTTGATTTTCTTGCCTCAATGATATATCTAGGGTTGTTAGGGAGGTATAATAGTGTTAGGGTCAATATCTGTTTTCAGTTTACTTAGTAGCTGCCTTACAAATGTTGGTGCTCCTGTGTTGGGTGCATATATGTTTAGGATGGATATTTCTTGTTGATGGATTGAACCTCTTATCACTATGTAGTGTCCTTCCATATCTTCTTAAATTTTTGATAGTTTACAGGTTGTTTTGTCTGATATTAAGATCGTGACTCCTGCCTTCTTTTGTGATTCATTTGCCTGGAAACTCAATTTCCATCCTCTAAATTTGAGTCTGTGTGCTGCCCCTTGTGGTGAGATGAGTTTCCTAGATGCAGCAAATTATTGGGTCATGTTTTTTTATCAACAGTTTGCCAATCTGTCTCTTTTCAGTGGTGCATTTAGTTCATTCATTTTCAGGTTGATTTTTTGAAGTGTGATTGTTTATCTCCATCATGAGGTTCTTATAAAGTTTTTGTTTGTTTTCTTTTGGCTTGATGCATATGTGTGTTTTCCAGTTTGCAGTCACTAAGTATTCTCTGTTGATTTTGTCTGTGTTCTGCTGTTCTCTTGGAAAGTGTGTGGTCATTCTTTTTTCTTCTTTCTTCTGTGCTTAATACCTTTTAAAGCATCTCCTGTAGAGCTGGTCTGGAAGCTGCATAAACTCTTAGAGATTGGATGTCTGGGAAGGATTTTAATTCTCCATCACTGATAAAGCTGAGCTTGGCTGGGTAGGAAATTCTCATTTGAAACTGTTTGTCCTTGAGGACTTTGAATATTGGACTCCAGTCCCTTCTAGCTTGTGATGTTTCTGCCAATAGGTCTGCTGTTACTCTGATTGGTTTTCCCCAGTGGGTAGTCTGACTTTTCTCTCTTGCTACCTTTAGGATTTTTTCTTTTGTACCTACTTTGTATAGGTAAATTACTATGTGTCAAGGGGTTGGTCTTCTCATTTGATGTCTTACAGGGGTTCTCAGTATCTCTTGTGTTTGAATGGTCACATCTCTGGTGAGATGGGAAAAGTTTTCTTGGATAACCTCCCGGAATACTTTCTCCAAGATGTTCTCCGTTTCCCTTTCTTCTTCTGGAATACCAATCAGGCATAGGTTTGGCCTCTTGATATAATCGCATATATCTTGGAGGCTTTGAACTTTCTTTCTGAGTTTTCTTTCTATAGATTAGGTTAGCTCCATGTTTTGGTCTCAAGTTATGAGATTCTTTCTTTTGCTTGATCAGTTCTGCTTTCCATGCTTGTCCTCTTGTTATTTCCCAGATGAAATTTTTTATGGTTAAAATTTGTGTTACAAGTTCTTTCAGTGTTGTGTCTTGTCTTTCTTGAGTCTCATTGACTCTTTCTATGCATCCTCTAATCCCTGTTGTATTCTGGGGCCAGTTGTTGGTGACTTCCATAGTTTGGGCTCTAAGGTCTTATTTTTTCAGGCATTGACTCTTTGTAACACTGAGAATTACTGTGTTCTTCCATTGATTCTTCCTAATTTGTGACAGATCTCTTTCTTTTCTCTTTAGTTCCGTTATTCAGTAGCAGTGGGAGAGGCTTTCACTTCTGATGTTTGCTCAGTCTTCTATTCTTCCCCAATCAGGGCACTGAATTAGTTCTATTTTGAAACAGGGCTTGGGTCTCTTGTAGTTTTGAGAGTCAAATAAGGTGAAGGATGGGGAGCTAGGATTCAGAAACGACTTGCAAATCATAATTTTCACTGATTATGGTATGGGTTCCCTGAGACCACTCCCCACCCTACTCCATATAACAATGCAATGAGTACATGTGTATACCCCAGTAGCTTCATTTTTTTATGACAGTAAGTCTACTTCTGGCTTTTCACTTTCAGACAATCCAAGCACTAAGAAGGCAAAGAAGATCCTAAATGTATGGAAAAAGCCAATGAAGTCAAGTATTGTTTAAGGTTGTGGACACCAAACAAAGGAGCTCAAAGCTTCCTTCTCTCATTAGAATAATTTGGATCATACTGTTAAACAGTAAGAGCAATTATCTCAAAATTTTTCTCTTGAATCAAAAACAAATATGCATGTGATTTTTAGGCAATCTGAATAATCCAGAGTGATACTTCTTGTGGTTTGTGGACCTATGTCACAATCCCCACCAAATAGCACATTTGTGATCATCAATTTTATTTTAGTTTCTTTTAGTTTAGACCCTGGTATGGCTCTAAATGGTCACAAGGACAAAAACTGTGAAGACACACATCATACATTTTTCTGCATGAGACCTGACAAGTCCAACAATCAGCACAGGGTCTGGTTCTGACAAAAACCATTGTTGAGCTAGCTTTAGATTGGTTTTTCCCCTAGGTTAAGATGTGTTATTATAGAGTTAGAAGATGTATAAACAGAAAACGGTAAGCCTTAATGAATTTACTAATATATCTACTCTAAAACTATAATAAAGATACAAATTAAATTCAAGCAAAGTGTTGTACAACATTTCAAAATAAGAACACTAACTTACAGGACAGATGATAATTTAAGTGAAACCAATCAATAGTGGCGGCATTAACAATGGGAATTTTAAATTCAAGTCTAGTTCTGAACTTAACCTCTTTCAGTTTTTTAACTTTGCCAAGACTATAAATGCAGATAAAAATTTCATATGCGGTCTTGCACCACATAATGATATTTTGGTCAATGACAGACCACAGAGATGATAGTGGTCCCGTAAGATTACAACAGAGCAGAAAAATCCCTATCGCCTGTTGACATCATAGCCATTGTAACATTATAGTGTAATGCGTTACAAATGTTTGTGGTGATGTTTGTTTAAACAATCCTACTGCACTGCCAGTCATATATATAAAAAAAAGGTCCAGTACAATTATGTACAGTAAATAATATTTCATAATGGTAATAAACAATTGTTACTGGCTTATGTATTTACTACACTATATTTTTATGGTTAGAGTATACTCCTTCTACTTATTGAAAAAAAAGTTAACTGTGAAACAGCCTCAGGCAGGTCCTTCTAAAGGTATTTCAGAAGAAGGTATTGTTATAGGAGATGACAACTCTATGTATGTGGCTGCCCCTGAAGACCTTTCAGTGGGACAAGACACAGAGGTGGAAAACAGTGTTGCTGATGAATCCTGACCCTGTGAAGGCCTGGGCTAACATGTGTTTCTGGCTTTACTTTTATTTATTTTAGGGCTGTGGGGTACATGTGAAGGTGTACTACATAAGTAAATTGCGTGCAGGTGAGGTCTGGGCTTCTAGTGGGCCCTCTCTCCCCCTGGTAATGAACCTGGAGCCCAGTGTGGGGCTTATCCCTCCTCTCTCCCTCTCCTAGCAGTGCCCAGTATCTTTGTTCCCACCATTGTGCTCATGTGTCCAGTGATCAGGACCTGCTGATAAGTGAGAACATGTGGTACTTTGTTTTTTGTTTGTGTAACAGTTCACTAAGTATGATGATCTCCAGCTGCTTTCATGTTGCTGCAAAGGACAAGATTTTGTTCTTTTATGGCTGTGTTGTAATCCACCATGTATATGTACCATGTTTTCTTTATCCAGTCCACTTTCAATGGGCATCATGTTTTTGCTATTGTGAATAGTGCTACAATGAACATACATATGCAAGTATCTTTTTTGTAGAGTGATTTACGTTTCTCTGGGTATATTCCCAGAGGTGGGATTGATGGGTCATATGGTAGCTCAATTTTCAGTTTTTTTGAGAAAACACTCACACTGCTTTCCACAAAGGCTGAACTAGCTTACAATCCTACCAACAGTGGAGAAACATTCCTTTTTCTCCATAGCTATGCCAACACCTGTTGTTTTTAGACTTTTTTAAAAAAGTTTGAACTAAAAAAATTTTAAAATAGGCCGGGCTCAGTGGCTCAGTCTGTAATCCCAGAGGTGAGTGGACTGCCTGAGCCTGCGGGTTCGAGACCAGCCCGGGCAACTTGGCGAGACCTCATCTCTACAATAAATCAAAAAAATTAGCCGGGTGCGGTAGTACACACCTGTGGTTCTGGCTGCTTAGACGTCTGAGGTGAAAGGATCACCAGAGCCCAGCGGTTCAATGCTGGGGTGGCCGTGAGCATGCCACTGCACTCCAGCCTGGGAGATGGAGTGAGGCTCTGACTCAAAAAAACCAAAAAAAAACAAAAAAACAAATCATTGTCAAGACCAACGGCCACAGAGGTTCCCCCTACGTTTTCTTCTAGGAGGTTTTAGGGTTTCAAGTCTTACATTTAAAACTTTAATCCATTTGAGTCAATATTTGTGTATGGTATAAGATAGGGGTTCAAGCCAGGCTTGGTGGCTCAGCCTGTAATCCCGCGCCTTTGGGAGGCTGAGGTGAGTGGATTGCCTGAGCCCGCGGCTTCGAGACCCACCTGGGCAGGCAAGACCTCATCTCTACAATAAATCAAAAATTAACCGGGCGTGGTAGCACAGGGCTATAATTCCGGCTACTTGGAAGGCTGAGGCGGAGGGATCGCCGGAGCCCAGCAGGTCGAGGCTGCGGTGGCCGGGAGCGGCCACTGCACTCCAGTCTGGGCGACAGAGTGAGACTCCAACTCAAAAAAAAAAAAAAAAAAAAAAGATAGGGGTTCAATTTAATTTTTGGCATACTATCCAGTTTCCCCAGTACCATTTATTGAAGAGACTGTCCTTTCCCTATTCTGTATTCTTGTTGCTTTTGTTAAAGACAGTTGGTCATACATGTGAGGGTTTATTTCTGGGCTTTCTATTCTATTTCATTGTTTTTTATGTCTTTTTTTGTTTTTTTTTGCCAGTACCAAACTGTTTTGATCATTATATCTTTGTAATATAATTTGAAATCAGAATTCCTACAGCTTTGCTCTTCTTACTTGGGACTGCTTTAGCTATGGGGGTCTTTTACAGCTTCATGCCAATTTTAGGATTGTTTTATTCTGTGAAAAAAAATTCATTGACATTTTGATAGGAATGGCATTTCATCTATAGATCACTAGGGTAATATAAACTTTTTTGACAATATTTACTATTCTAATCTGTGAACAGGAGGTATCTTTCCATTTATTTGTGTATTACTCAAATTCTTTAAATGTTTTATACTTTTTTAGTGTACAGATCTTTCACTTCCTTGGTTAAATTTATTCCTATGTATTTTATTCTTTTTGATGCTATTATGAATGGAATTGTTTTCTTACTTTCTTTTTTGGCAAGTTCATTGTTAGTGTACAGAAACACAACTGATTTTTGTGCTTTGATTTGGTATCCTGCAACTTTCTAAATCTGTTGATTAGTTCTAATAGTACTCTGATGGAGTCTTGAAGGTTTTCTATATGAAGTCATCTCATCTACAGACAGAGACTATTTTAACTCCCTTCTCTCTGATGTGCCTACTTTATTTCTTTTTATTTTATTGCCTAGTTGCACTGGGTAGAACTTCAAGTGCTATGTTGAATATATGTGGTGAAAATGGACATCCTCATCTTGTTCCTCACCTTAGAGGAAGAACTTTTAGCTTTTCACTATTGAGTATGACATTAGCTGTGGGCTTGTCATTCATGGCTGTTATTGTGTTGAGGTAATTCCTTCTATACCTAATTTGTTGACAGTTTTTATTATTAAAAGATGCTGGATTTTGTCAAGTGCTTTTTCTACATCTATTGATATAATCATATGATTTTAATCCTTCATTCTGCTAATGTTGTGTATCACATTTATTGATTTGCTTACATTGGATCCAGGGATAAATCCCTCTTGATCACGATGTGTAATTCCTTTCAAAGTAATGTTGAATTTGGTTCACTAGTATTTTGTTGATAATTGTTACATGTGTGTTCACCACAGATACTGGCCTTTAATTTTCTTTTCTTGTAAAGTGCCCTTGTTTTTGACATCAGGGCCATGCCTACCTCATAAAATGAATTTGGGAGTGTTCCCTCCTTTTCAGTGCTTTAGAAGAGTTTGAGTGGGATTGGTATTAATTTTCATTTAAATGTTTGGTAGAATTCACCAGTGAAGCCATTGAGTCCTGGGCTTTTCTTTCTTGGGAGATCTTTCATTACTGATGAGGCAGGGGCCCTTCTAAAACAAAGAAACGAGAGCCTTCCCAGAACAGAAGAAAAATGTAATTAATAGGGAGAAAGTGACATGGCTAGTCAATGTGTAAGCGGACATGAGTGACCCAGTTACAACCCTGTGCCATAAATTACCCAACCAGAAATGCAGGCTGCCATAGAAGGGAGACAAAGGGGCTAAATTGTAATATGAGGCAATGCCCTGCCGCGTTTGGGGCTCAGACTTTAAATGTAAATCCGCTGGGCCAGTGCCGGCACAAATAAACGCTGCTCCCTGGCAAAAAAAAAAAAAAAGCCTCGGTGTCTTGTCTCTCTCTGTAAAAAATCCTGCCACATTGATTCAGTATCCTTATTCATTATTGGTCTATTCCAATTTTTTTATTGCTTTATGATTCTGTCTTGGTGGCTTATATGTTTCTAGGACTTTAGCCATTTCTTCTAGGTTATGTAATTTGTTTGTGTATACCTGTTCTGAGTAGTCTCTTATGATCCTCTGTATTTCTGTGGTATCAGTTATAATGTCTCCTCTTTCATTTCTGATTTGAGCCTTCTCACTTTTTTCTTAGAGTAGCTTGCTGTGTTGCCCAGACTGGAGTATGGTGGCTGGTCACAGGCACAGTCATAGCACTCGACAGCCTCAAACTCCTGAGCTCAGGTGACTCTTCTGCCTCGGCATCCCGAGTAGCTGGCTCTGCAGGAAAACATCGCTGTGCCTGACTCATTGATCTTTTCTAGTGTCCATATCTCTTCCTAGACCTGGGAAGTTTCCAGCCATTAATTATTTACACTGTATAAGCTTTCTGTCTCTCTTTTCTCCTTCTAGAATTCCCATAATGTAAATGTTAGCCCTTTTGATGGTGTCCCATAAATCCCACAGGCTTTCCTAATTCCTTTTCAGATTCTTTCTTCTGCTTGATCAAGTCTACTGTTGATATTCTCTACTGGATTTTCATTGCATTCACTGTATTCTTCAACTAAACAATTTCTTTTTTTAAGTTATTTTTTATCTCTTTATTAAATTCCCATTTTGTTCAAGTACTGGTTTTCTGATTTTGCTGTCTGTGTTTTCTTGAAGTTCTCTGAGCTTCCTTAAAACAACTGCTTTGAGTTCTTTATCAGGCAATTTTTAGATCTCCATTTTTTTTAAGGGTTGGTTATTGGAATATTGTGTTCCTTTGTTGATGTCAAGGTTCCTTAACCTCTCATGTTCCTTGAAGTCTTGTGCTGTCTTGTAAAGTCTTACTCCTTCAAATGCTGTCTGTGCATTTGAGGAAGAGGCATCACCTCCTCCTCCAGTATTTACTGACTGGCATCAGGAGAGACATGCCTTCCCCAGGCAGCCTGTCTAGGGATTCTGGGGCTCTCTTAGACTTTTTTAAATGGATGGGTCTGCTCTATACCTCTTATCCCCCCTTGAGGGGTCATTCTTAAGACGGTATGCCTTCTTTCAAACCTGCAAAGTCAGGTCAGGTGCTAAGAGCCTCCCATTTCTTTTCCCTAGAGTGTGTCCTGAAATGTACAAGTTTATGTGCCCTCCTCCCAGCTTCACAGAGTTGAGCTGGCTGTTTGCACTTGCTGCCATGAGGTCACCCTTGGGGAGCCGGTGTGGGGGGGAGGTGAGTCCATTTGTGGGGCATCTCAAGTGGCTTGTGGGTGGGCTTCCTGACAGAGTCTGTGGAACAGCTTGTAGGGTCTGCAGCCTCCCTTCCCTGCTCCCGTCTCAGCCATCTGGGTGAGGTGAGAGAGGAGTGGGTCTTTTTTTAAATTGTAAGATGCGGGGTACAACTCGGGGTCAGGAGTGGGCCTCTTGGGCAGTGTTTGCCTGGCTCAGGAAGACGGCTGCTCCCTGACTGTGCCTTCCTTCACTTTCCCCTGCGGGAGGAACTGCAGGTCAAGGAGGTCTCTCCTGGCTCTGAGCTGCACCACCTAGGGGAGGGGTGATGCAGGTAGAAAGAAACTGTTCTTATCCTCTTCAACATGCTCATTCTGAGAGTTTTTTGCTCCAACAGTGTGCTAGAATTCCTCCACTGAACTCTGTCTCTGACAGAGATACTCTTGCCTACAGGGATTTGTCAAAATTGACCTGGGGGGGCACACCTCATCCACAAGGGTACCTGCATAATGAACATTTGTATTCCCAACCCTGAACTGTACCCCCCATCTTCAAAATAAGAAAATTAAAAGCTAAAAAAATTGATGCTTCCATGGGAGAATGATGGTAGAAGCCTCCTTTGCTGCCATTTTGCAGACATCTAGCTTTAGATTCTGACCGATGGAAACACTGCAGAATCTACTCAAATAAGCCTTTCAAACAAATTTTTCAGTCGTGAAAGCTTAGTGTCACCTGTTTCCAAAATATGTTGCAATTAATGCAGCTCATGAGTAACCTAACTCACACTGAGGTTTACTCTGAGAGGAAAAAACAACTCTGTCTACAATGCAGGGGCAGATGAATACTCTGAGCCTGAACTTCCACAGACTTCTGACCCTCTTTTGACAGCTTACCAACTAACAAAAAAATTTTTTCATAGATTTCCTTGTGCCTTCTAGGACTAATACTAGAAGTGTGCATTATTAAATTACTAGAGAACTCAAATTATTTTCCCAGCTCTGTTACATCCCTATCTCTAATATAGTTACTTGCCACACAAAATATATCCTTATCTGGGCCCAGTCATAGGCCCAGAACTTTGAGGGAATTCACTTTCTGAAACAAACACAAATCATCTCCGAGAAAGAAACAAAGGTCTCTTGGAAACAAGTGATTTATAAGCCCAGGAAAGATATCTTAGAAAGGCATAGTTTTGCATTTCAGTTCTCATTCCACAATACCCTATTTTTCTCCATTGGAAAGAATATTCTAGATCAACTCTGTCCAACAGACATATAATGTGAGCCAAATATGTAATTTTAAATTTTCTAGTAACATCGTTAAAAACATAAGAAACAGGTGAAACTAATTTCAAATTATGTTTAATATTAATATACTAAAGCCAGGCTCAGTGGCTCAGCCTGTAATCCTGCGCCTTTGGGAGGCTGAGGTGAGTGGATTGCCTGAGCCCGCGGGTTCGAGACCTGCCTGGGTAGGAAGACCTCATCTCTACAGTAAATAAAAAAATCAGCTGGGCATGGTAGCGCATGCCTGTAATTCTGGCTACTGGGAAGGCTGAGGCGGAAGGATCACCGGAGCCCAGCAGGTCGAGGCTGAGGTGGCCGGGAGTGGCCACTGCACTCCAGTGTGGGTGACAGAGTGAGACTCCAACTCAAAAAAAAAAAAAATTAATATACTACTATACCATATAAAATATATAATAAAAATATGTTGATTGAATATGTAACACGTTTAATTCAACATATTCAAAACAGTACTTCACTATGCAATCAGTATAAAATGATTATCAGGCCAAGTGGAGTGGCTCATGCCTCTAATCCCAGCACTTTGGGAGGATCACTTGAGCCCAGGAATTCAAGACCAGCCTAGGAAACAGAGTGAGACCTTGTCACTACAAAAAATTTAAAAATTAGCCAGACGTGGTGGCACATGCCTGTAGTCCCAGCTACTCAGGAGGCTGAGGTGGAAGGATCTCCTGAACTCAGGAAGTTGAAGCTGAAGTGAGCTTGATTATCACTGACAGCTGTTACATCCCTATCTCTAATATAGTTACTTGCCACACAAAATATATCCTTATCTGGGCCCAGTCATAGGCCCAGAACTTTGAGGGAATTCACTTTGCAATCATAAATGATTATCCCACTGCACTCTAGCCTGGGCAATAGTCTGGACTGACAGAGTGAGACTTCGACTCAAAAATCAATCAATCAATCAATATTATTAATAAGATAGTTTACATTCTTTTAATCTTACTGAGTCTTTAAGATCTGTGCATATTTTATGCCCACGGCATGTCTCAGCTCAGATAGGTTGCATTTAAGTGCTCAAGAATCACATGTGACCAGTGGCTACTGAATTAGCACAGCCCTAGAGAATATTCAAAATTAAGGGAAAGTGCAGCTACTTACTTGTTAAAATGTATGATTATGTGGTTATTTGGCTGACAGTGTACTTCAACAAAAAAGGTGGACAGGCTATAGCAGAGAATTTCTGGCCCTCGTCGACTCACTGAGGAGAGAGGCTGGGTGTAAAGTCCGCTGCAGACGATGACGATGGTCTAAGACTGGATAACATCAAACTTCTTATGAGGGCACGGCACAGAGGCTTATGCCACAGGGACAGGCATTAGCAATCAGCACGTAGAGAGGGCGGGTCCCTCGATGGAGTAAGCTCTCAAGTTCAACAACCGTCACCAGCCTCCCGTGTGCCAGGTGTCAGGAGAAAATAGGTCGAAGCAAAGATGGACTGGGAAGCTTGTCTGCTGAAAACGTCAGCAAGACAGCAGAATTAGAGCTAAGCTTCAGGCTCTAGAAAGCTGCACATGTTAGGACAACTGATCCACTGGTCTGTCCTTGACAGCATTTTTTTTCTCGAGTCGGGGTATCACTCTGTCACCCAGGTTGGAGGGCAGTGGCACACTCACGACCACCCCAGTGTTGACATGCTGAGCTCCAGCGATGCTTCCACCTCAGCCTTCTGAGTAGCCAGAACTACAGACCATGCTACCACGCCTGGCTAATTTTTGACTTATTGTAGAGACGAGGTCTCACCAAGTTGCCCGGGCTGGTCGTGAACCCGTGGACTCAGGCAATCCATTTGCCTCGGCCTTCCAAAGTGCTGGGATGACAGGCTGAACCACCAAGCCCCGCCGATAACAATTTCTAAGCTCAAAACTGGGTTCTGAGAGTGCTCTCACCTCTCCATAGCAATCAATATAAAACCAACTTAAATTATTTGCACATATAACTAGCTACACATATAAAAATCAAAACCAAATTTGAGTAATATCTATTTCATATGATTAAGTACTAGACAAGTGGAAAAACAGTCCAGCTAATGTTTATTGAGCACTTACTCTATACCAAATACTAGTCTAAGCAACATACACAAATGAGCCGATTTAATCCTCACAGCAACCCTATGCAGTGGGCATGGTTATATCCCCATTTCATGACAAGGAAACCAAAGGTCAGAGAGTTTAAGGAACTTATTCAAAGTCATCAGCTGGGAAGCAGTAGAGCAGGGATGTGAAACTATATAGCTAACTGTTGTAAACTGTATATTACTTTCTATGCATGGGTTTTACTATTTTTTATTATGGGTCTAGATTCATGGGTACATGTGCAGGTTTGTTACATAGGTATATTGTGAGATGGTGCAGTCTGGGCATTTTTTTTAAGTGAGAAAGCAGGACTTACTGAGAAGACAGAAAAGCTCCCACAGTGGGAAGGGACCCAAGGGAGTGGCCTGCGGTCTGGGCTTCTACTGAGTGCCACCTATGGGGGGTGGGCATGGCACCCAGTGAGTGGTTTTTCAACCCTTACCCCCTTCCATCCTTCCCTTCTTGAGAGTCCTCAATGCCTGGTGTTCCCAACCTTATGCCCATGTGTATTCGGTGTTTAGCTCCTACTTATAAGTGAGAGCATATGGTATCCAGTTTTGTTTCTATGATACTCTGCTTAGTATGATGGTTTCTAGCTGCAACCATGTTGCTGCAAATGATGTGATTTTGTTCTTTTTTATAGCTGTATAGTATTCCATGGTTTATGTGTGCCACATTTTCTTTATCCAGTCCACCACTGATGGATACCTGGGTTGGGTCCATGTTTTTGCTATTGTGAATAGTACTGTAGTATACATAGCAATTTATGCTCCCCTGAATATATACCCAGTAGTGGGACTGCTGCATCAAATAGTAAAAATATTTTTAGTTCTTGGAGAAATCTCTACATTGTCTTCCACAGGGGTTGAACTAGCTTACATTCCTACCAACAGTGTAGGGGCATTCTCTTTTTTCTGCAACCACACCAACATCTATTGTTTTTTTTTTTTTACTTTTTAATAATAGCCATTTCAGCTGGTGTGGTTTTGATTTGCATTTCTCACTGTGGTTTTGATTTGTATTTGTGTGCTGATTAGTAGTGTTGAACTCTTATTTGATTGTTGGCCGCTTGGATGTCTTCCTTTGAGAAGTGTCTGCTCATGTCCTATGCCCCATGTTTTTAATGGGGTTATTAGCATTTTTTTTCCTTTTTTCTCCTGTCAATTCATTTGAGTTATTTATAGATTCTGGATAAGAGTCTTTCTTTGGATGCATAGTTTGCAAGTATTTTCTCTCACTCTGTAGGCTGTCTATTCACCCTGTTGATGGTGTCTTTTGCTGTGAAGAAGCTCTTTAGTTTAATTAGTTCAATTTCTGTTTTTGCTGCTTTTGAGGTCCTGGTCATGCATTCACTGCCTAGGCCGATGTCCAGAAGAGTGTTTCCCAGGCTTTCTAGAATTTTTTTAGTTTGAGGTCTCAGGTTTAAGTCATTAACCTCTTTTGAGTTAATTTTTGTATTGGCGGGGGAGGGGTAGGGGAAATCCAGCTTCATTCTTCTGCAAATAGTTAGTCAGTTTTCCCAGCACTGAAAACAAATGGTGAAATAGAGTGTCTTTCCCCACTGTGAGTTTTTGTTGACTTTGTCAAATATGAGATGGTTGTAAGACAATGGTTTCACTTCGGGTTTTCCACTGGTAGTCTGATGGGGATTGTATTGAATCTGTAGATTGCTTTAGGCAGGATAGGCATTTTAACTATACCTATTCTTCCAATCCATGAGCATGGAATGTTTCTCTAGTTGTCTTTTTCATCTGATTTATTTCAGCAGCGGTATGGAGAGATCTTCCACGTCTTGGTGAGATGTATTCTGAGGCATTTGTTTGTATGGCTACTGTACATGAGATTGTGGTCTTCATTCGGTTCTCAGCTTGCACGCTGTTGGTGTAGGAAATGCCGCTGAGTTTTGAGCACTGGTTTTGCAACCCAAGACTCTGCTGAAGTCACCATGAGTGCTAGGAGTCTTTTGGTGGAGTCTTCGGGGTCTTCGGGATAGAGGACATGTCGCCGGCAAAGAGAGGCCATTTAACTTCCCCGTTTCCCATTTGACACTTCTATCGCTTTCTCTGAACTCCGGCACGAAGTTGAACAGGGGTGGTGAGAGTGGGCATCCTTGACTTGTTGGGGAATGTTTCCAGCTTCTGCCCATTAACTGTCATGTTGGCTGAGGGTCTGACATGGATGGTTCTTCTTATTTTGAGGAACGTTCCTTCAGTGCCAGGACGGTTGGGTGTTTTTATCATGAAGACATGCTGGATTTCATCAAATGCTCTTTCTGTGTCTATTGAGATAATCATGCGGTCCTTGCTTTTACTTTTGTTTATATGGTGAATTATCTTTACTGATTTGCATATGTTGAATCAGCCTTGCATCCCAGGAATAAATCCTACCTGATCAGGATGGACAACTTTTTATGTATTGCTGGATGCAGTTTGCTGGTACCTTGGGGAGAAATTTACCTTGGTAAGAAATCTCATCAGAGATATTAGCTTGTAGTATGCTTTCTTTCTTGTGTCATTGCCGTTTTTTGATAGCAGGATGATGTGGGCTTTGGAAAATGAGTTAGGGAAGAGTCCTCCCCCCTTCTCGATTGGAATAATTTTAGTAGTTTTGATACCAGCGGTTCCTTGTACATCTGGTCGAATTCAGCTGTGCAGCCATGGGGTCTGGGTCCAGGACTGTTTTTGGTAGGTATGTTTTTTTTTATTACAGATTCAATTTCATGGCTAGTTTTTGGGCTGTTCATGGTTTCAATGTCTTCCTATTTCAATTTTGGGACAGTGTGCTTCCAGGAATTTATCCATTTCCCCTAGATTTTCTAATTTGCATGCATACAGATGTTCATAACAATCTCTGATAATCTTTGGGACTGCTTCTGGGTTGGTTGTAACATTGCCTTTTTTCATTTCTGGGTGCATTTATTTGGATTTTCCCTCCCTCTTTCTTATTTGTTTGGCCAGAGGTCTGTTGATCCAGCTTTTTGACTCGTTGATTTGTTATATGTATTTTTAGTATTAATTTTATTTCTGCTCTAATTTTGGTTATTTCTTTTCTTCTGCTAACTTTGGTTTTAGTTTCTTCCTCTTTTTCTAGTTCCCTTAGATGAGATGTTAGATTTTTTTTTTTTTTTAGATCTTCCTGTTTTCATCATGTGGGCTTGTAGTGCAATAAATTTTCCTCTCAGTACCATTTTGGCAGCATCCGACATTTGGTATGTTGTGTTTTCATTTTCATGTGTTTCAAATAATTTTTAAAAAATTTCTGCCTTGATTTTGCTGTTTACCCAAAAATTGCTCAAGAAAAAGTTATTTAATTTCCATGTATTTGTGTGTTTTCGAGGCTTCCTGTTGGTGTTGATTTTTAGTTTTATTCCACTGTGGTCTCAGAGAAGATGCTCGGTATGGCTTCAATTTTTTTGAATTCATTCAAGGTTGACTTATGACCAAGCATGTGGTTTATCTTAGAGTATGATCCACATGTGGATGTGAAGAATGTATACCCTGTAGTTGTTGGGTGTTCTGTAGATATCTGTTAGATCTGATTGGCTGAATGTCAAATTAAAGTCCAGGAATACTTTGTTAGTTTTCTGCCTCAATTATATTTCTAAAGTTGTCAGTAGGGTGTTGATGTCACCCACTATTACGGTGTGGCTATCTACGTTCACTCTCAGGTTAAGTAGCAATTGTTTTAAAAATCTGGGTGTGGTTGGATGTGGTGGCTCAAGCCTGTAATCCTAGCACTTTGGGAGGCCGAAGCGAGAGGACTGCCTGAGCCTGTGGGTTCGAGACCAGCCTGAGCAACATGGTGAGACCTCATCTCTACAGCAAATCAAAAATAATTAGCCGGGCATAGTAGCACATGCCTATAGTTTCGGCTACTTGGAAGGCTGAGGTGGAAGGATCGCTTGAGCCCAGCGGGCCAACACTGGGGTAGCCATGAGCATGCCACTGTACTCTAGCCTGGGCGACGAAGTGAGACTGCAACTCAAAAAAGAAAAATAAATCTGGCTGTGTCTATGTTGGGTGCATATATATTTAAATAGATAATTCTTGTTATTAAAATGAGTCCTTCATAATTATGTAGTGTCCTTCATTGTCATTTTTTACTTCTACTGGTTTAAAATCTATTTTATCTGTTATATGAATAGTGACTGCTGCTCTTTTTTTTTTTTTTTTTTTTTTTTTTACCCCATTTGTGTGGTAGATCTTTCTCCATCCCTTTACCTTGAGCTTATGGGTGTTAGTAGAGGTAAGACACGTCTCCTAGAAAGAGCAAAAGGATGGGTCTTGTTTTTAAATACAGTGTCTTTTAAGTGGGGCTTCAATGTCATTAACATTCAGAGTTACTGTGGATATGTGAGAGTGTGTTCCTGACACAGTGTTCCTGAAGAGTTGCCTAGCGGTCTCAGTTTTGTGGGAGATTTATGTGGTGTGTAAGCTGTGTGTTTTCTTGCGCTTTTGTGGTGGGTAGTGATGTTCTTTTGTTCCCACGCTTAGAAGCCCCGCAAGCATCTCTTGTAAGGCAGGCTTACGGGCAACGAAGTCCCTTATCCTGCGTCTCGGAAGGTCTTTCTTTCTCCTTCATTTATGAAGCTTAGTCTGGCAGGGCAGGAAATTCTTGGCTGACATTTCTTTTCTTTAAGCATATCACATGCACGTGGGACCCAATCTCTTCTGGCTTACAAGGTTGCTGCTGAGACTGCTGTACTTCTAATGGTCTCACTTGATAGGTGTTCGTCCCCTCTGGCCAGCTGCCTTTAAGATGTTCTTTCCTGCTGACCTTGGAGAATCCAATGACAATGTGCCTCGAGGATGGTTGTCTCATGGAGTATCTTGCAGGAGTTTTCTGGAGTTCTTATATTTGCATGATGTCTCTAGCCAGCTGGGGGAAGATTTCATGGATGTCTGTAGCTACTGTCTCCAGAGCGCCCCATTTTCTCTTTCTCTCCAAGAATGGGGAGCAGACATAGACTTGGTCCCTTTACATCATCCCATATGTCTCCAAGGCTTTGTTCAGTTTTTAAATTATTTCTTTTTTTTTTAATTTTTTATCTGACTAAATTGCTTCTAGGGATTGGTCTTCAAGGTCTGAAATATTTTCCTCTGCTTGATGAAATCTTTTGTTAAGGTGTTTTGAAATTCTTGTGGTGAGGTCTTCATTTCCAGGAGTTCAGAGTGGTTCTTCCTTAAATGACCATGTGCTCAATTCTTTTTTTGAGTTGGAGTCTCACTCCATCGCCCAGGCTGGAGTACAGCGGCACGCACGCTCATGGTCACCCCAGCATTGACCTGCTGGGCTCCAGCCTTCCATGTAGCTGGAGCTACAGGCACTCACTACCATGCCCGGTTAATTTTTTGATTTATTGTAGAGACGAGGTCTCACCATGTTGCCCAGGCTGGTCTTGAACCTGTGGACTCAGCAGTCCTCTTGCCTTAACCTCCCAAAGTGCTGAGATTAAAGGCTTGAGCCACCACGCCCGGCCCAGCATTCAATTCTTGAATGATTCTCATGGCCTCTCTGTTTGGGAAGCCAGTTTCTCTTGGGTCTTGACGGGTTTCTTTGTCATCCATATTCTGACTTCTGTGTCACATGAACAATTTTTTTCTCTGGGTGCTGGTGCAATCATGAGAGGGCAGTGAAACACTCTTTTTTGTGTGTTGCCAGAGTTCTTGTGCCGATTTCATGCCTTCTGAGGGTACTGATGCCTCTCTCTCCTCTCTCTCTCCCTCTCTCCCCTCTCCATCCCTCCCTCCTACTAGTTGCTACTGGTTTCACCCAGAGGTGCTTTTTATTTAGGTATTGCAGTTCAGGCTGCAGGCCTGCAGAGGGCACATAACCACTTAAGAAAAGAGTCTGGCAGCTTGCTGGTATGTGGCTTTGGGATCTGCCCCGCAGGGGGCCTTCCTAGTTCTCTGACAGCCAGCCCGTCTGAGGGCCGCAGGTCTGTGCTGTCACGTTCAGACGATGGTGGGGTCCCCACAGCTCTCAGGTCCAGGGCAAGTGGTCCGCGATTGGTGAGAAGCAGCCTCGTTGGGAGAGGCTAGGGCACCCTGGCCACTGCTCGTCCTGACTTTGGCTGCAGAGACTCCGGGGCAGGGGCCCGGCGAGCACGGAGGCCAGCCCACTGGCACTGGCACTGGGGGCTGGCCTCCCTAGGGGCGGGGCGCGGGGCTGTGTGCCACCTGCCGGCAGGCACCGGATCCCTGACTCTGCGGCGCGGAAGCAGCTGTGATGGGTGGAGAAGAGAGCCGATGCCTGCTCCCGCTCGGCTTCAGCCACGCCCAGCTGGGGACGGCCGCTGCTTGGTGGGGTGGCTCCCTCGAGGCCCAGGGCAGCAGGAAGAGGCTGCAGTGGCCAGGAAGTATCTGCCCTTGAACCGAGGAGCCTCCCTTCTGCATGGGGCAGTGGCCTGAGGGATTCCACGCAGCTCGGGCCACGCAGGACTGCATGCTGGCGGAGCCCTTGACACGGACACCAGGGTCTGGGGGCAGTGTGGGCTCCTGGGGTTCCTCACTCACTCAGGCACTGGCCGGGCCACACTTGGCGTCTTCCACGCCTCCACGTGGGGTCCAGTTCAGCCCCTCGCAAACTGTCCGGTTTCACTCCTCGGCCTCTGTGGGGCCTGTGGCTTCTCGGGGGATGGGGGGGGCACATTTCCCCTCATCCTGCTCTGACTGCAGGGACTCACTTTCCCTTCTGGCACCTCTCCGTGACAGGGGTGCACACCAGCTGCTTCCAGCGGGCTATCTCACCGCAGAACTATTTTTGCCTTCCATTTCAACTGAAATTGACAATCTTTTAGAATAAGAAAGACACGTAGACAATTCAAATGACACAAAAGGACGCACAGCAAAGAGCAGCTAGACGGTATATTCTATGCTGAAACACAGAGTGACCTGCCCCGGTCATACAGATGGGGCGCAGGCAGGGCCAGATGGAACCTAGCGGGCGACTCCAGGGCTGAGCTTCTCACCACGATGCTTCTCACTGCCTTGTTTCTCACCATTTCTTCTCACCACTACCTTCTTCTCACCACCACGCTTCTCGCCACCCTTCTCAAACGAAAGCCATATACCACGCTCACCCAGAAACGGCCTACCATCCAGCCCCCCACAACAGGTGTTCACCATGATGCCCTGCCGTCATCCCAGCCCACCAGCCCCACCCACCCTGCTCCCCAGGAGGGGCCAGGACAGAGGTGGTGCTCAAACCCGCACTACAAGAGCAGCTGCCATCTCCGACCTGATCACGCATTTCTCTGTAGGAGTGTTTCCCTCCAGAGAATGCATACAAATTTCAAGTGATACTGGCAATTCAAATAAATTCATCCTGTTTTCTTGGGCCTTGACACTCAAAAGAGTTGTTTGTGGTGTTTCATCTGTCAGCTTTTTTAATGGACATCATTTTCCATTATATTCTGACAACAGAAATCTCCCATCTCAGCTAAAGCCCAAAGTGTGCTGCCTCCTAGCTGTCTTCACACTGCCACAGATGTGTCTGCTTTTAATTTTTTTTTAATGTTAGATTTTAACCTACTCTGGAGTGGAACAATGATGGGTGGCAAAAGTTACAGTTACACAGGAGGAGAAACGGTCTGGGTGCTTTCAGCTTCTTATTTTGCTCTATTTTTTAAAATGATGTACAATAAATGATGAAGACAATAAACACTCAGGACAGTCACACAGAAGAGAACAGTGTCACCTCTTTTAAGGAATGCTGCTTGACTTTTTAAATATTAGAAACTCCATTAATTGTTAACAACATGTGGTACAGAAAAGCAGCTCCACATGTAGAAAGGAGTTAACTTAAAGACCATTTACAGCCAAAAGCCATCAAAATACAAATTAAAAGTAGAAACTGTGATACTGAAGCAAAATGAGAAAATGTAGTTTCATCTTGTTAAATACTGAAGTATGCAATGTGGGAAGGGAGAAGTCTTCACCACCTGTCCAGACACGCCCTCGGGCCCCAGGCCCAGGAAAGGGTTTTTTTCTTTGGACTTGCTTTCTCTCTAGGTAGCAGGACTGGAGAAGAGGGCCTTGGCTGGAGTCTATGCTTCGGAAGAGGGGACACGCCTTGGGAGAAAGGCTCTCACAGGAAAGGGGGACAGAGGAGGGCCTGCAACTGGAAGGGAGCTCCAGAGGAGGGCCAGAGAGGGGCACCAGACTCCCCTTCCTGCCACCCCTTCCCTACCTCTCCCTCCCATCTTCTGACTTCAGGACAAGTCCAGCTTTGCAGGTCAACGCAGGTAGCGTCAGGAACAACAGACTGACAAACAGAACAAAAATGCTCAAGCTGGCCGGGCTCCGTGGCTCAACCTGTCATCCCAGCACTTTGGGAGGCTGAGGCGAGGGGATTGCCTGAGCCCACGGGTTTGAGACCAGCCCGGGTACCTTGGTGAGACCTCAGCTCTACAAAAATAAAAAAATTTTAAAAATTAGCCAGGAGTGGTAGTGTGCGCCTATAGTTCCCGCTACTTGGAAGGCTGAGGCAGAAGGATCGCTGGAGCCAGGAGGTCAAGGCCGCGGTGGCCATGAGTGTGCCACTGTGCTCCAGCCTGGGTGACAGAGTGAGACTCCAAATTTAAAAAAAAAAAATGCTCAAGCTTACTAGCAACCATGAAAATGAGACCACAAATGATGGAAGAACCTCTGGAACTGTTTTAAAAGAGGAAAGATGTGGTCAGAAGATCATTTTTTCCAACTGGAAAACTGAACATAGAATGCAACTCCCTGGGTTAGCCTAGGATGTGAATAATTCAGATCCCAGAGTTTGGAAGAGATCAAAACGGCATCAAAAGCACTGGACTTCTATGTGAACTGAGTCAGTAAGAAACAACTGTGACATTTCTGTTCATCTAAATCATATCTCTGCTGAATTGTTAGCTGTAACTACAATTATGATTATCTTTCTGTTTATTTTTGGTGTGGTTTACATCAAGCGTCTTTCAAATATGTTCAGGACCCTAAACCAAACCACCGAATGGAGATGTGGCAGGGCAAGTTGACTTCTCAGTGCGAGATCACACTCTTAGATGAAACAGAATGCCATACTGTTACTTCTCAGACAACCACTGACACCATAACTCAGAGGTTAGCTGATACATTCCCAGGCATACCAAGGCTCCAATGTTCAGAAACACTGTGTTTCAGAAATCCATATGACTATATATCAGGATATGTTTTCCCATAGAAGTAATATAAATGGTGATAAGGTTCTCACCAATATACTTTTATTTCATAATATGGGTAGACTATAGGACATAGAACATACCTACTATCTGGAGCATGATTTCAACATGGAAAGTCATTCTTTTTCAGAGAAATGTCAGAAGTTAAAAAAAAAATGCTCTCTATAGCCCATTTCATTTTTGCAGTGAAATATTTGATAATGATGTTGTTTATTACAAGAGCTAGCATTTGTATAGTTAGTATCCTTGTTGGACTTTTCAACTGGATACTTCATTTAATCTTTAAAACAATACAATTGGGCAACCCTCTCAGGTCCTCTCCCACTGAAGGAGCTTTTCTGGCCTCTCAATCAATCCTGCTTTCTAAAAAAACAACAAACAAATAAACAAATACTATGAAGTAAATACTGCTATTATTCCCATGTACAGCTAAGAACACAAAAGCACAGAGAGGCCACGTGGCTGACAAGTGGCAAAACCAGGATCTGCTTCTAGAGGCCGTGGACTAAATGAGAAACTGGCATGCCATGCCCATGAGCCAAGTGTGTTTCTGTAAATAACACACCGTGCTCAGTTGTTCGTGTGTCCTCTGCGGATGCTTGGGGACCGCAGCAGCAGAAGTGAGCATAACGGCAGACACTGCGTGGCCCGCGAGGCTAAAATATGTATCACCTGACCATTTATAGAAAGAGTTTGCAGAGCCAGTTCACCCAGCCCCTGCGCCACTCTAGGACAGGCAGACCCTCTCCGCTCTGGCCACGAGCCTCAGCGCAGGCAGCAAGGACCCAGGAGTGGGGATGGGACAGGAGTCCTGCTTGTCTCCGCAGCGAGGGAGACTCGGGGGAGCTGCTGACCGGCACAGCGGGCACACGGGGTCTATTTCTCAGGAAGCTTCCTGCTTCGTTCCCGGAAGGAGTCGCGGCAGGGCCCAGAGGCACAGAATAGAAGCTCCACAGAGGCACATCACTTATGCAACAAATGAAAAAGTATCATTTATGTCTGTGAACCAGGGGCCCAGGGTACAAACACAGTACAGCCTAAAGGCCACAGACACGCCGTCCGTGAGCACCGCAGTCAAGACTCTGCTTCATTTTGTCGCACAGGAAGATGAACTGCTCTGGCCAGGCCTAAATTTGAGAGCATTTCCAACCACCTGCAACTTTCCAACCACCTGCAACTTTCCTGGCTCCTCAGAGCTTCACTCACTGCTCATTTTGTGTGCCAAGATTCTAGAATCAGCCATCTAAATTGGGAAAACTTTCCATCTAATTATCAGATGAATACCATGCCGTGGCAGAACAGTAAATGCTCATTTGTTCTTATTCCTCTTTTCATCAGACTGAATGACTTTTGATTTCTGGGGAAAGATTCAAAACACCACATTTAGAGAACTCTTTCTAGAAAACAGAGCAGGGTGTAGGCAGAACAACTTAAGAGCCTGGATGGTGTGCAATACCACTGAGAGGCACCTGTTCCTGCAAGGACAAACCCTCACGCGAGGTCCATCTGGGAATGAGTCCCCGCTGAACTCAGCTGAATCCGACTGCTGCCAGGAGGTGGGAGGAGAGGACTCTGTGAGGCCAGGCAAGTCCGCATGGGGGTGACATGAAGAAAAGGGTGTGGAGGAGAGCCTCAGGTTCTGGGGCTGGGAGGGAGGATATGCATGGAGCTAAGAGAAATTTCCAAGTGGCACCGACGCCCGCTGACCCCCCTCTCTGCAGAGACTGGCTGCCCCAGAACTGCTCAGGTGCGGACGCCAGCCCTTCCGTCCCGGCGCATCTCTTCCCAAGCACTTGGCTCCGGGGAAGCATTGCAACGCTCACACTTACAAGCCTCAGCAAAAAAGCATTATGTGACTGAACCTCAACCTGAAGTAAGATCTGAATATTCTACTGAAAATGCAGCATGGAAGTTGCCATAAAATTCTCTGCATCTTTTTGACACCATCATCTATCTGGTGGCATTCTGCCCAGGCTCTCACAGTTGTTTTAAAAGTGCTCTCAGTAACCAAGCTAATGCGATGTGAACAAAATCTAGGAAACAAGCTGAAAGATGTTCAAAGAAGCTGGAACGTAGATTACACAGGTGCTCCAGGTGCGGACCTTAGCGGGCCCCAGGCAGCCCTGCGGATGTCACCCCTCCCCAGATGCCACATGGCCTTGGGCTCCCGGGAGGGAGAGCAGTAGCCAGCAACACACACTCATGGCCTCTGATCAGTCTCTCAAGGGGAATGCTGCACTTTTGCTCACCCCTCTGGCCTGTGTGTGTTTGTTTCTTTCTTTAGTTAACAGTTCTGACCTTTCATAAAACGCCGTACTCACTGCCCGGGAAGGCAAGCAGTTTACTCACTAGGAAGCCACGGCCATGAAGCACAGAACGCAGGTCGAGGCTTCTCCATCAGCACAGCGAGGTCTCCAACAGTGCCACGAGTAATGGTTTGTGGTGTGCCACACCGTCCCCCCTCAAGTGCACTCTGTCACTGCAGCTCTTGACCCAGTGACTGCTGATGACCTGCACCAGGGCGTGAAACTCAGTGGCCAGGTTCTTCCTGGCTCCTCAGGACCCTCCTCTGTCTGAGACAGCTGAGCAGTGCTGGCACTCCATGGCCTGAAACTCGGTCTCGGAGGGCCCATTGTCACAGATTGGTATGACACTGGGGACGGGCTCGAGAAAGCCTTCCTGCCCAGTATTCCAGGCTCATATCTTCAGCTGTGGGGTAGGGGTGGAAGGAGACAAGCAAGTGAAGAAACAAACAGAAAAACAAGCTATGCCTGGCAGAGACACCTGAGCCTTCCCAAAGCCCTGGCATGCACCACTGACCTCAAATTCCTTTAAACACTATTAGGCCAAGTTGGAAAATACCTCATCCTCTTTCTCTCTCATATGATACACACACACACACACACACACACACTAAATAATCAGAGTCTCACTCTGTTGCCCAGGCTGGAGTGCAGTGAGTGGTGTGACCATGGCTCGCTGCAGCCTGGACCTTCTGGGCTCAGGTGAACCTTCCACCTCAGCTTCCTAAGTAGCTGGGACTACAGGCCCATGCTACCACATCCAACTAATTTTTGGCTTTGTAGGCTGGTCTTGAACTTCTGGACTCAAGCAATCCTCCCATTAGCCTCCTAAAGTGCTGAGATTACAGGTGTGAGCCACTGCACCTGACCTCTCCTATATTTAAGAGCAACAGATTGCAAGCTGGTTCTCCTTGGTTGAATCCTACCTGTGTCTAAAGCCACAGGTGCATGTTTGACCTATACAGAGCTCTAAGTTTTAACACTAGAACTCTGCCAACATTAAAAGAAATCTCAGTATGTCAGACTGAAACCTGAGTGTTTGGCTTCTCTTGAAGAACAAGGATCTGGCAGCACAGGGTCCAAATACACGCATGGCAAGAGTCCACGGCACTGAGCAGCAGTAGCTATCCACTCCAGACAGCGCAGAGCTGACCAGTTCACCCCAGTCCCCACGGCCCCCTGCTGCCTCACCACCCAGAGGCCTGCTGCTAGTTGCCACTTAGCAGACTCTCTGTGACTCACTTCACTTCTCTCTCCTCCCAAGGGCATCCAACTGCCAGCAACTGCTGTTAAGTACCTGCACCAACATCCACTTCAAGCAGACCTTAGTATAACAAAGTAACTTGAACAATTCTATGCTTTATGTCCTCTGGAATTCGCTCCGTCTGGACATGGCCTTGATGTCTCCTTGGGAACAACGAAGAAGGAAAACGAGACCACAGCAGACCATTCGTGTCGACACTCCAGCCACGCCCAGCGTCTGTGCCCACACGTGTCTCTTGAGGGTGGGAAACGCTAAGGGATTCTAATGAGTCTGAAGAGGGGAAAGGTGCACAGGGCCAGCTACGCAGCCTGAAGAGGCCGCTGTGGGGATCCCTCCAACAGACGACATGCAGGGTGGCTGGAGAAGCAGAAAAACATCAAAAGCAGCTGTGACTTGGAACATCCAGCGGGCGCATAGAGGAAAGAATGCTCCCTAAAAGCGGAGACGTCTGCTGAGTGCAGAGGAGAAGAGGGGAGAGAGAAGAAGGAGAGAAACGGTGGGGAAAGAAGGAGGCACGAAGAGCCAGGAACCCAAGGACAGGGGGAAACACAGAAGCCAGACGGGAAGGAGAGGAGGGGCAGCCTTCGCTAAACATCTGCAGCAAAAATAAAAAGGAACCGAAAACACAAAGGAAGATTCACTTCAGTGGGTCTCTCAAAACAGGGGGAGTCTTGTGCTTTCTGTAGGAAAAACCCAAACGATAGCCTGAGGAAAGGCCAAAGGGCCTCCTCCCTGGGGGGAGTGAAGCCCTGCTGGGTAAGGAAGAGCCTGCACCCCGAGCCTGGCTTCTCTCCCCAGTGACAGGCAAACCAACCTCTTATGCAGAAGTCAACCTGGCTCTTGTTTCTGGGGCATTCTCAACTTCTGTTTCCTGAATGATAGTCGACACAGAATGTCAACAGCTTGCAAAGGGCAGTGATCACCAACTGATGTTTTTGAAATAAAGAGAAACACTGTCAATCCTTAAATTACTTCTTTCCTTTCACAGCATGACCACCAAAACGTGGTCATGCTTCTTGGAGTCATGTTTCTTTGGGAAAGAGGTTTCCGGCAATTGGGGTGGCACCCTCACCTCGAATTTCTGCCTGAGCTCCGCGTTGCCTTCTTCATCCCCTTCTGGAATGGGCACATTGTAGTACTCACCTTCTTCTTGGTTGAGCAACTTGTACCTTTCAAAGACACGGGGGAGAGGAGAGTTAAGGGCACTGTGTCTGCAACACAAGCTCAGCAGTCCTCTCCCGCAACCTCTAGTCAAGCTGTTTCGGGAAACGCATCCTCTGGCGAATCAGACATCCCTCAGACATTTCAGGGACGTACAACTGAATCTCTGAGTGGTGAGTGCGTTGAGACGTAGTCAGCCTCAGGGCTTCCTTACCATCCACTGGCTGGCATCTTCATTAGCTCTGAGACGCCAAAGGAAAGGGAACCCATGAAGTCATTCCTTGTTGTCCGATCCCAGTCCCAGACTTCTACAGACAGCCGTCGGTCTTTGTCTGAAGGTTTTAGTTTGCTGCAAAACACACACACATACGCACACACTAGGTTATCTTGATCATGGTTTCTTGGAGGAGACGACATGCTCATGATCTGGGCCTGAGAGGGAGAAACAGGATGTTCAGTTCTCTTTCTGCACAAACCATTTAATAAAACACCCATCACATATGCTGGCAACCAAAGCTCTACACCAGGGGTCAGCAAACTGATCCCTGGTCAAGGCTGGCCCATTGCTCGTTCTTATACATAAAGTTTTACGAGCAGATAGCCATGGCCATCCGTTGACATATTGTCTATGGCTGCTCTGGCACTAGAATGTTAGAGTTGTGTAGGTGCAACAGAGTCTGACCCAAAATTCCAAAACATGCACTGTCTGAAAACCTAAGTCCATCCAGAGGTGGATACAACTTAGACATTTCAACACCCTCTTTGGTACCACAGACAGGGCTTTTTGTACAGAATAAACCATGATAAGAGTTCGGGGCTTGCATCGTGCAACTCTGGGTAAACCAAGTCACTATCCAACAAACCGGTGACACCTCCCTGAAAGCAACCTGAGGAGGTCTCACAAAGGAAGATGTGCTGGAAACCATTCATGACGATGCCCGGTCATGAGCTCGGATAACGAGGTGGACAGCCACATGGCGTGCAGGAATGAGGCGCCATCGAGAAGAGACCACTTACAACGTGAAGGATTCGTTCCACTGGGGATTCAGTGTGGAGCGAATGGTTTTGGTCTTCTGTTTGCTTTCGTTCTTGGGATCAGGAATAAGTTTCAGCTTCACATAAGGATCCGAAAGTCCATTTGGATCCATCGGGATCAGGTTTTTTGCATCTCGAACTGTGAAGAGAGAAGGAAGGAAATGTTACCAAGAGAGAACTGACCTATACTTCCCAGGGTACTGTGTCAACAGCAAGCTGAACAAAAGAAACACCACGACGCTGTTTGAGGGGAGACAGCACCTCTGACACTCCACAAGAGAAAAGCTTCCCACTACCATCCCTGGTGGAGACAGGGGCATCGTGTGGGCCTGTAGGGGAGCCCGGAGATGCGGCACCTGCCTGGACCGGCCACGCCAGCGACATCCAGGCACCTCTTAAAAAGTCAGAAACCTGGGTTGCGCCCCAAACCTGTGGAAGCAGAATCTGCAGTACGACAAGATTCCCAGGTGATCCCGCCCTCCAGGAGACACGGTGCATGCCACCCATCTGGTCCACGATGCTGCGTGTGCACATGAGTGCCTGGAAGGTGTTACTGCCTTGCAAAGGCCAGCGGTTTCTACCCCTGGCTGGACACTGGAGTCACTTGTGGAGAAAGGGGTAACAATCCCCAGGCCCAGAATTTAAATTAGAATACCAAAGGGACATGGCTCAGCCTTGGTGTTAAGAGCTCCCAGGTGATCCTACTTGCCGCAGGGGTGAGAGCTACCGGTAGATTCAGCTGCAGTTCAGAACTGCCCCTGTGTGCAGTCCAGGGGCCGCAGCGACTCCCCCACCCGAGAGCTCACTGGACATGCAGGCCCCAGCCCTACCTCAGAATGACCGGCAGCTGAGAAGCCTCACTTCAACAACACTTGCAGCGGATTCCAGGGCACATTCTAGCTGGAGAAGCACGGACCCGGGCATCAAAAATAATTTGCAGGAGAGGCCGTGTCATCCACAGAGGAAGGCACGATCAGAGACGCAGCTGGAGAGCCATATGACCGTGGGAGTGGCTGTCTGAAGCCACTGCCCATCAGTGGAGCAGGTCATGAACTATCAGCACCTGAGAAGAGGCACAGCCCGCCTCCCAAGTGTCTTCCTCACTCTCTTCCATGGCATTTTCCCCAATACGGCTGACCGTCTCCACGATCGGGGTCCCTAGCTGGTCAGACGCCACCAACACGCGTCTAACTGGGACCAGGCTCCCAAAATCAGTGGGTCCCATAATGTGGTCCCCACACACTGAGTCACACCTCCAAGGTAGGGTCCAGTGATCTGTGTTGACCAAGCCCCCAGGTGATTCTGATGTTCACCCAAGTTGGAGAACCATGGACGAGCCGGTCAGCACAGATTAGCAGCACCTCAAATTAAAAATGGTAGACGAGGTTTAGAAGAATGTGCTGGCGTTGGCGGTGGGCAGGGCAAGAAGGAAGGGGAGACTAAAGACTTGAAGTGATTTGGCCCTAGAATCAGAAGTTAGACAGGCACTGCCCTGACTTATCTTGGACCCATGGAGTGCTAGCTCCTGCCATCAACAGCCGTGCATTCTCCCTCACGGGCAGCGCTGGCACAGAAAGGTGACAGATGGGACCTCAGACGGTCGGAGGGGCGCGGGCGGCTCAGGTCTGCCAGCCACGGAGAAGCTGAGCACGTGTTCCTCGTACGCCCTCTGTGCCTTCCGAACGTCTCTTCCCATCAGCCAGCAGCTAGCCTCACCCAGCGAGGGAAGAGATGGAACCCAGAACCAGCAGGCCTGGGTTCAGAGCTCAGCAGATCTGCCTCCCATCTGCCTCTTGCACCATGTGACCCCAAGCCCTGGAAAGTGTCAGACCCCAAGCCTGGGTTTCTTTGTCTAGAAGAACGAACACTGGCATGATCCCAGTGGTATGGGGCGAGTTATGGGGCGAATTAAATAATGTATATAAAATACCTTAAATTGTTGGTGCTTGGAAGATGAGGGGAGAAAAGAGACTCTACTACATGAGTGCTCATGACACCCAGGTGTGGTGTTTCAGGCTCACCTCCACCACGTGCCATTTTAAAGCCTTCAGTGAGGCCAGGGATCCCAGGGGACTTAGTCACCTGAGAGCTCACCAAGCTCATGCAGAAGGTTTCTTTTTCTTTTCTTCTGAGTTGGAGCCTCACTCCATTGCCTAGGCTAGAGTGCGGTGGCATGCTCACAGCCACCCCAGCATTGACCTGTTGGGTTGCAGGGATCGTTCCACCTCAGCCTTCCAAGTAGCCAGGACTACAGGCACACGCTACCACACCTGGCTAATTTTTTTTTTTTAATTGTAGAGACAAGGTCTCATCAAGTGGCCCAGGCTGGTCTCGAACCCACGGGTTCAGGTAATCCACTCACCTCAACCTCCCAAAGTGCTGGGATTACAGGCTGAGCCACCAAGCTTGGCCTAGAAGGTTTCAATGCAGTGCAGAAGGTCTAGCCTCCCAAAACATCAACCCTGAGTGTTCCAAAAGAGGAAAAAATTAAGCATAAAAATGGAGCTCTCCCATGGGGAATGGAAAGGCCAACAGTCTGCCTCCAATGAAATAGCAGGATGAGAATCAGATGTTTTTTAAAATGCGGAAAATGCCCCAGAATGTCTAACCTTGGAGGCTGCAGAAGCCCACACCCCAGAAAAGTTAGTGAAGACCCTTATCAAGGTTACCAAGACCTCCTGATTCGCCTCTTGCCAGCTGCAAATTATTGTGGGTGCTGGCTTTTACATCTTCAATTTATAGGCTTGACAGCCAACATATACAAAATCATTTAAAGCTGATCTCTTCTGAATGGTGATGAGTTACGGTCTTGATGAGATTTAAAGTTGTGGGCTTCCTACTGAGACACTACCGTTTAAGTTAAAAAGAAATGTCATCAATTCCAGATGTCACTGAAGCAGAGAGTGGATCCAACTTTCAATTTCTGACTGCAGCAGAGAACAGCCTACGTGATAAATGATTTATCATGTGCAGAGCACCTGAATCAGGATGGTGAGCAACCAACCAGGAGTCTCATCTGCTCAGGGTGTGGGCTCTGGGATCAGTCACTTCATGGCTGCAGGTAAGACATTTCAGCTCCCTGCGCCTCGGGTTCCTTATCTGGAAGACTGTACCTCCCTCCTGTGTCAGGATTTTGTAGGCTCACACGTGGACATTGTTTAGAACAATGACAGGCACACAGTAATGACTATTACTGTTGTTAATGCCAGTTGCTGGTGGAGAGCAAAACCAAAAGGGCTTGCACGTTCAGAAACTTCAGCCACAGCTTGTGAACTGGCAAGCAAACGCAGTGAACAACAGTACAATGTGGAACATTTCTAACATGGTGGCAACTGAGTGGTTTCAGCCGTGTCTTAAGCTCAGAAGCTATGCTGGAGGGTATTACTTAGCAGGGATCGCTGTAAGGGGGCTGCCAGAGGGGAAGCTATGGAAGACAAAAAGAAGAGGGAAATCAACGGGGAAGGCGGGCGAGAAGAAGGGGGAGAGGCAGAAGAGAGACGAGGGAGAGAGGCAGCCGAGAGTGGGGTCAGAGGGTGGGGATGCCTCCCTAGCAGAGGCGGGCCGGTGGAGCCACACGCTGGAAACACCCGAGATGTCCTGGTCAGATACAAACGCCCAGGCCCCTCCCCTGGAGAATCAGACGTGCTGGTCTGGGCTGAGTCCGGCATCAGGGTCTTTCAAACTCCCCCACGTGAGACCAACGTGAAGCCAGGGCCAGGCGCTGTTCGAGGCACCCAGCAGCGCTCTCCAAGTGTGGTCCTGGACTCACATCACTGGTGCCACGTGAGGACTTTGGCTATGATTCACGTTTTTCTTCAAACCGGCGAGCACCCCACATTTTAAAAGGCAGCGTATCACTACAGCAAATGGAAAACCCAGATTGTGTGCCACAAATTGAAAGTAACCATGAAAACAAATACGATAAAAATCTGTGTTATCTACTTCTAGCTGGATGCAGTTGCCTGAGACCTGCTCTCTCTTAGCTTTGTACAAAGGGGAAATAGCCCCATGTCTGAGTGTAAGAACATTCTAGCCCTAGACAGACACTTTCTGTGCTGTTACAACCAACACTGAAGGAAAACTGAAGAGAGAATAACTTTCACATCATGTCACTTAATGTCTTCTAATGTCTGCTCAGCACCTTCAGAAATACTCTCAAGGGCTTCCAGAAGCCACACCCACCAGTGGCCTCATTCCACACGCGGGACGCACACTTGGAGGGGTTGCCAGTTCTGAGGTTGAGGACACGGAATCTTCCACAGTCAAAGACCAGCACTAGGTCCAAGAAGAACAGGCCTGGCACCGGCCCCACAACCCCTCTCTCATCTGTCACTTTCTACGAGAACCTCGTTGTTTTGACCCACAGAACCAGGGCAGAAAAATAACACGCTACTTTAATAAATAAACCACAGAGATTAAAAAACCAAGCATGCCAACTCAAGTTCTGAAAGGTAGGAAGTCTCTAAACACAGCAGTATAGAAGCAACATGTTCTCTTGCTCATTCTGTTGCAGAAGCACCGACTGTGCTCCCAGAGTCTGCCCACATGGGCCCGAAGTCCTACCAGGGATGCAGAAAGAATTCTTTCCCATTGCATCTCATTAGCAGCTCTGCAGTCTTTATGAGGAGACATCTGCTGAGGAAGTACATCTGTGCCATGGCATTGGCCATTTTAGAAAAGAGAGTCTGTTCTGTAATTTTAATAGGAACACAGAAGACTAATTATATGCCCGTTTTTTGGCTTGAGATGGCTGGTCTGAAATCCTCAGCAGTCAAGCCCAGCATTGAGAAAAACCAGCCCAGGTTAGAAGGTTACATCGTTTCCCAATCACGCAAGTCATCGTTTCTGAATAAAGCCCATACAAGTAAGATTATGAAGACTGAGAAACAGCTACCCAGCAACACCTGAGACAGGTGGCTGGGCAGGCCCAGGACATGCGTGTTTTAAACACGAGTTTGGGAACGAGGCGGGTGTACAGGCGCATGGAATGTCTCCTTGCTCAGAGGCCTGGGCAGCCGCAGCCAGGCGAGGACCCCAAGCCCCAGGAGCCCCCGGAATAGCGTGGACAAGCAAAGAAGCCCATGGCCTTGCCAAGGGCCTGTGTGACGGGGAAATGGCCAACCGTGGGCTTGCAGGCCGGCAGGAGCGGCTGCCACGCCTTCTCTGGGAGCAGTAAGGTGTGCTCACGGAGACTTGTGGCCACGTGAGCCCTCACTGTGCAGCGCGAGGTGCGGAAAGCCGGGCTGGCCTCCTCGGAGGGGTGCTGCAGACGGGGGCTGGCTCCTCGGGGCAGCAGGACGAGGGCCAAGGGCAAGGGGGTGGGCTCAAGCCTCAAAACTGAAGCTGGGTAGCTCTGGGTCAGTCACCCAGCTTCTGAGTGTGTCCACCCGGAAAGCAAGGGCCACGACAGCGCCCATCCTAGGGGGTGGCTGGGAGAATTAAGTGTTAAGACGCGCGAGGCACTCCGAAGAGCCCCTGGAACACAAGGCAGGATCTGCTGTCACCACAGTGGCAGCATTCGGGGGTCCTGCTCTCTTCGTCGTCATCGCCATCACCGCCGCCGCTGGCGCCACCTCTCAGTCCTCCTCTCTGCCCCCAGAACCAGAGCTGTTTAATTCAAGACTTTTTTTTCAAGTATATTAAAGGGGCAGTTCATATAGTTCTGGAGTTTCCAGACCTCAGGATTAGGCTAGAGTTAAACTATCAGCTTCTAACTGTTCCAAAATAGTTTGAGATTAAAAAAAATTACTCAGTGCAATCTTTGATCCATTCAGAGACTGGTCCAGGTGTTTCTTGCTCCAGAGACGATACGAGCATAAATGATGAAGAGTGATGAACTGAATGCCTAACACAGAAGCCCGATCGGTGGTCACACTGCCAAGCCCACTCCGTGTGCTGCTGCATCCCACCGCCCACTCCCTGTGGACATTCATCCTCACCCTGAGGGCACCCTGGCCGGGCACAGGTCAAGGCAAGGGCACACAGAGGTGCTGAAGGCTTTAGCCATGGGCACATGAGCCAAAGGCTTGGCTGGGGGCACAGCTACATCCCTGCTGCCTGCAGAATGGACTCATCAGCACTGACCCACAGTCCCACAATGACCCTGCCCAACAAAGGGCTCGTGTCTACATAGAGACATTGCTTGGTGAGCACAAAGGTCAAGTGCCCCCAGATTTAAGGACAGCATGGCCTTTCAAGTGATCTGCTTTGCTTTAGAAAATAATTTTCTGTTTTTATTGCTCCCCGTCCTTGAAGAGCACCCTTGTTCCTGCCTACTGCTTAAGAGCCAACAACAAAAGCGAAGACTCGAAACAGGGACTTGCTGCAGAAGTCAGAACTGTCCAGTGTGTGCTGACCAGTGACACTCTCCCACCTCCCGCCCTGCCCGGCAGCAAAAGCCAAGAGTAAACAAAATTCTATAATCCTACTCCACACCATGCTAAGCAAAAACCGTTCCCTGATGCTGCAGAAAAAAACAACTTTTCTTTGTTAACAACAGCAAAAGAAATGCAGATACAAAAATGTCATGGGGGGGGCACAGGGAACAAGTGTTGGAAACAAGCAGAGTTCATGGAAAGAACCTGAGGTCATTCAACATCGAGCAATGGAGTGGCAGAGGCTTCCCAAGCCAGGAGCCACGTCTTCGCACCACAGAACATGGGAGAATGGGCCATCTGGACAGCGACAAGACATCCATGATGTTCTCTCCAAGGACTTTTGGTCTGTAAGGGAATCTCTTGCAAAAAGGTGGCACTGCCAAGCCCATTTGCAGGGGGCCCCCAGGTCGAGAACAGCGAGGAAACTGAGCATGTTATGAGCGACAGAGTCCATAGTCGACCGTGTCCTGACTCGAGGCCTGGACGTGAACCTCTGCTCGGTCCTCCCACATGCTCTCTGCACTCAGGCTCCCCCATCAGTGCAGAACAGGAGGCGGCAGACATTTCCCATAAGGAGCCGGGTCATCGATCGTTTAGGCTCTGCAGGCCTTGAAGTCTCTAGCAGCCAGTGACAATAAGTGAACGGCTGAACAATAAAACTTTATTCAAAAAAAAAAAACAGGCCGTGGCCAGACCCCCACCATGGAACACGTACCACCTGCCACCCCAACAACACGTGAGCTGTTTGAGGGGAAACGGGCCTAGAGGAGAAGTTGCTGCTTCTTTGGGTTCCTTCTGCTTTGATATGAGCCTCTGAACTCTGGCCCTAGCCTCGAGCTGGGGGCGGGTCCTGGAGATGGGGAGAGGAGCCAGAAACAGCCACTCCTGTCTCAACAGAACCTCTGGAAACTGACCTCCCGCTGTTCTTACATTTCTTTTATCCTGGCTGCTTTGGGGTTTGGGTGCAGCTGGAGCACTCCTAGACAAGCGCGACTCGCAGCCTGACACCTGGCCAGCCCCCCTCCTTCAGGTTTCCCCCGTCTGGCCCACACCTCAGCCCCACCCCGGGACCCAAGGCAGGCAGCGGACATGGAAAGGCATCAGTGGGCCATTCTTTCGTTAGGGAGCAGCCACTTTGGAAACAGGAACATCAAAGGAATGCACACCCAGTGGCACTGGGACACAAAAAAGCTGACCCTGGCACGGGCAAGGCCCCTCTGCTTCCTCCCAACAGCCTGTCCTGGAGCATCTCAAGTGGCCAAGGAGCTGGATCAGGCAGGAAAAGGGAGACTCCCTCCCCCACCAGCTGGGAACAATGTTGCGCTCAGCCACACCACAGTGTTCTCCTGCTTCCTCTGGCTCCACCGTCCTGGCCACATTATTGGGAAGAACACGCTGTTCTTGAGCTTTGTTTGTGTCTTACTTTGGGCCTCTTCTGACCATGCTGCGAGGCAGAAATTGTGTCTAAGAAGCTGCCAGTTCCCTCAAGTTGCTACAGGGAGCCAGAACTCCTCAGCAAATGCTGATTGGGAGTAACAGATTGCTTCTGGAACAGGATTTTCCGAACATCCTTCCCACGTGACGTTATGGGGGCGGTCAAGCTGTCTAGTGATAAGGCAAGGTTCCGGGTTTAGGGGCTCTGATTCGGAGCCTTATAAGCTTGCAGGCAGCCCAGCCCAGCCAGGGTGGGACACACTACCAGCAGCAGTGGGCAATTTAGCACGGCACCCCGCGGAGGACCAGAAGCAGGCAGGCTACTGACCAGCAAGCGGGCGCAGGCTGCCGACCAACAGGTGGCTGGCACAGGGGTTTTAGCTTTGGTTAGCAGGCACATCTAGACACTCTCCACCAGATGTTCTCCATTCTCTTAAGCCACAAGCTCCTTTAATACATGAGATTTCAGGGCACTCGTGAGCCCTGGCTGAGGACCCACGCTGTGTGCCTTCAGAGCTCTGTTCTCCAAGGGTTGAGGGCGCTTCCTTCCCCCCACCACCACACTTTCAGAAACCGCCTGCAAAGGAGAGCAGCCTTTCTCTAGGTCAGCCCCCACTCTGGCTAGGGTGGAAGAGGTCTGTGCCAGAGTCTAATGGTTTGTGTCTCTCCACCCTCCATTCATGCTTAAAACCCCAACCCCCCTGCTTAAGTAGTAGCTTCTGAGTGCATGGCAAGGGGCTGTGCTAGGCATCAGGGGTTCCTGCTTAAAACCATTCATGCTTAAAACCCCAACCCCCCGGCTGCTGGTATTAAGAGATGGGGTCTTTGGAAGGTGGTTTGGTCTGGAGGGGGGAGCCCCCAAGAATGGAATTAGCCCCGTTCAGCAGAGGCCCAAGGGAGTCTATCCGTCCCACCCATCCACCATGTGAGGACACAGTCAAAAGCACTATCGATATGAGTCAGGAAATGGGACCTCACTAGACGCCAAATGCCAGTGCCTTCATCCTAGACTCTCAGCCTGTGGGGCTGTGAGAAATGAACCCAGTTTATGGTATCTTGCTATAGCAGCCCAGATGGACCAAGACAGTCCAGGAGCTGAGAGGAGTCCTGGCCACGGAGCTGGCACTCACCGGGCCTTCTTGTGGATGAGAGGCATGCAGCTCGTGGTGGCTGTGTGTCTGCCTCCACTGATGTGAGGACAGGTCCCCTCTGTAGGTGCCCACGAGCAGTCAGGCTCTCCATGGCACTTGGCCAACCAGTCCAAACGGCAACCCACCTGTAACATGACTACCGACATGACCCGAAGGCCCCTCCCACACCAGCAAGACAAGCCTCTTCGCCACGCTCGTTTGGAACCCCTGATGCCTGACACAGACCCTTGCCATGCACTCAGGAGCTACTACTTAACACTTGAATGAATCTCCATGCTGCCGCCCCGTTCTGGCTCATTCTGGCCGGTCACTGGGCACACACCACCGGCGCACACCCTCCATGCCACAACTCCTGGCCTGGGGAGACCTGCTTTCTCTCCCCTCTCACTCTCCTGCCAGCCCAGCCCACTGGAGTTTCCTCTCCACAGATGGACAGCAACTCGAGGCAGGGGCTGCACCACATCCTAGCTGGAGATCTTTCCCTGGAGTCAACACAGGGCAAGAAAAACCCCATGAGCCTTCAAAAGATACTTGCTGGTTGACTGAAAAGCTAAAGCAGACAGGAAAGCTTGAAAATGTCTCCTCCTCTGGTTGTAGTACATACAGCGCCCATTGGAGGGACTCTGGGACAAGGAAAAAGCAAACAGCCCTTTCCGAGAGAAGAGTCAGGCCAAAAGGAGCCGTGCACACATACTTTCACAAACATTAAATATGTTGAAGAACCGTGTCTCTAGGCCCACAGAGACTACGGGCATAGACGTGCTGTCTGGTGTGTTACGTTTGCTCTGTTAAGCTACATTAAATCTGTGTTCATGAAGACCACAGATTTCTGAGGTCATCTCTTCCGTCTTGATAAATAATGACGCATAAGTTTTGTGATATTTGTTTCCTTACTGCCAGAGACAAAGGCAAGAAGAATAAGATCACTAAAAATACACCTGCTCAGAGATCCCTTCCCACCACACACAACCCAGGCACAAATCTAACTTGGGGACAATAGTAAGCGCACACTTGAGAACCTATTTAGTGAACGTTCTGTTTGGTTGGTCAGGCTTGCTGCTTTGTGATAAGAACAAATTTCTGTCCCAGTAAATCCAGTGGCCATTCACGTACTAGAAAACATGGGTCCGCAACTCCTCACCCAAAGTTCTGCTGGAATAAAAGAACTTAGAAGACTATGGTATAAGATGAGAAAGAGCAACACTTAGTCCTTGGGAAAAGGTAATAAATACCTCACTACTTTCACAATTAGTGGAAAAATAAAATGCTCTACTAAAGTTCTACAACTATAATGTTTCAAAAAGAAATGAAATCGAGTTGTGAGAGAAATAGTTCCCAGATTATGAGTGACCGGAATGATTCTGTATGAACAACATAAAAATATATTTATTTTAAGAAATATTTTTTCTAGCCAGGCTCAGTGGCTTAGCCTGTAATCCCAGCGCTTTGGGAGGCTGCGATGAGTGGATTGCCTGAGCCCATGGGTTCAAGACTCGCCTGGGCAACTTGGCAAGACCTCATCTCTACAATAAATCAAAAAAATTAGTTGGGCATGGTAGCATGTGCCTGTAGTTCCAGCTACTTGGAAAGCTGAGGCGGAAGGATTGCCAGAGCCCAGCAGGTAGAGGCTGCAGTGGCCGGGAGCGGCAGTCTGGGTGACAGAGTGAGACTCCAAGTCAAAAAAAAAAAAAAAGAATTTTTTTTTCTTATTATAGGAGTAATGGATATAGTTATCATATAAGATTTAAATCCATAAAAGTATAAAGAAAATTAACATCACCCATGTTTCCACCATGAGAAAGAACTGCCGTTGGCATATAAGCATTTTTTTCTGCCAGTCTCTTTCCTCTGCACCAATCTATTGTTGAAGTTTTAGAAATTCATTTTTTAAAATTCATATCATACTATGAATACAAGTTTAGATACTGCCTTTGTAACTTAACAAAGTATGACCTAGAAACATTTTTAACACCCAACATCCTGTTTTATGGCTATATCAGAATTTACTTAACAAATTGCCAGTTCGGGGACTCTACAAAACTTAAAATTCTTCACCTTTATAAATAACATAGCAACTGATTATCTTCATGCATAAATATCCATTTAAATTTCTGATTTTTTTCTTAACGTACATTCTTAGAAGTAGATTAAAGGATACAAAATTATGAAAGACTTGAAATATATTGTCAAATTACTCCTCCAAAAGTTTACCAAAGTGCTACAAAAATCACATTAAGGTGTGGTGAGAAAAGTAGAGAGTAACATTGTAACTTTGGCTTCCCTGATTGTTACAGAAGTTTACTTTTTTTTTATATATGGTTATTTGAACACTTCGATTTATTTTCTATTTACTCCTTGCTCAACTTTCCTACAGGGTGAGAAAGAATGTCCTGGGTCAGAGAGTTGTTTAGACTGCATGATAACAGCTTTTTGGTCACTGCCTTAGATCTCACCATGCTTCCAAAATCACAAAGACATAACTTTTTTTTTTTTTTGAGTTCGAGTCTCACCCTGTCCCCCAGGTTGGAATGCAGTGGCACACTCACAGCCATGCACCTCAGCCTTCCAAGTAGCTGGAACTACACCTGGCTATTTTTTTTTTTTTTTAATTGTAGAGATGAGGTCTCGCCAAGTTGCCCAGGCTGGTCTCGAACACCTGGGCTCAGGCAATCCTCTCACCTCGGCCTCCCAAAATGCTAGGATTACAAGCTTGAGCCACCATGATGTAACTTTTTATGCAGTCAAATCTGTCCAACATTTCCTTTTATGTCTTCCATTTCTTTAGGCTTAGAAAAACCTTGCCCCTTCTGAGATTAGCATAATATTCACTTGCGTTCTTTCATTATTTTGTTTCCTTTTTATATTTAACTCGTAAGTCCATTTGAAATTATTCTGGTGTATAGAGTGAGGCAAGATCCAATGTATTTTTCTTCCAAATGTCTGGACAACTTTCCCAACATTTGTGGAATGAGCTGTATCTTTTCTGTGGGTCCTTGTGGCTTCTGTTTGTTAACAGAAGGCTCTGTTTTAAGAGCCATCCATTTTATGTCCTCCAACTTTCTGTTAATTCTTGCAACAAGTCTGCCCTTCAAATCACCCTAGACTTCCAGCACATTTTGAAATACAGCAGAACAAGCCCCCTGTTTCAACCTTCTCCGCCCGAGTGCACAGAGTTCCCTGGCTCGGGGCAATTCTGCTTCATTTGCTTTTCTCCTGTCTGCTGGATAAACCTCTGCACATTCTTCACTCTTCGTGTTTGTGGGTCACTTTATTCAGGCGGGAGTCTCGTTGGTAGGATCTGAGTTTGTGTAGACGCCCAGTCTGAAAACTGGGTGGTTTATACTACTGCCTTTCCCTCACGATTTAGAACCATACCTATGCACCAGCACTTTGGACATATTAACTAACCTCTGTATAGCCCGACTTCATACTCACATTTTACGTATAGGGAAACTGAGGCTCCCAGAGATGAAGTAGCACCTAGTCCAAGGTTACCCAGCCAGGGAGAGGAGGGGCCAGGGACACCGGCAGTCCGATTCCAGGACATCCTTAAACCTCTTCACTGGTAGGCTGCCTCTTCAGGGTGTGGCTTCAATCATCATTCTCTCCTGTCTCTGTGTGACTTGCTTTGTTTCTGGTCTTTTACTCTACCATGCTTTGTTTGCACTTACCTTTCCCAGGAATTTAGAAAGTACAAGTGTCGTTTTAATTTTATTGCTGTCCATCTTAAAGATTCACCTCAAAACACTCTTCCTCTTCCATTTCTCTGATTACCAAAGGGAAGAGTGAAGCCATCTCTCCAGATCCCTGCTAGCACACAAAGAACTGCCCTGCTTTCCAACCCCTGTCCCTCCCACCCAGTTCCTGTTTCTGTTACTACAAAATTACCTGGAGTTTGGGATCTCTAATGCCTGTTATAATTTTGATATGATTCATGTTTTTTACATTAGCATGGTCAACTGATTTTTTTTTTTTTTTGAGTTGGAGTCTCACTCTGTTGCCCAGGCTGGAGTGCAGTGGCACATTCACAGCCACCCCAGTGTCGACCTGCTGGGCTCTGGTGATTCTTCTGCTTCAGCCTTCCAAGTAGCTGGAACTACAGGCATGCACTACTATGCCCGGGTTTGGGGGGTTTTTTTAATCGTAGAGATGAGATCTCGCCAAGTTACCCGGGCTGATCTCGAACCTGCGAGCTCAGGCAATCCATTTGCCTCAGCCTCCAAAAGTGCTGGGATGACAGGCTAAGCCACTGAGCCTGGGCCATCCTGCACTTTTAATTTTATTTTATCTTGCGATCCTCTTTAGCTTGTCTTTTAAATACTTTTCAACAAAGACGTGTGGGTGGTATATGTTGTGAGCCCTTGCATATCTAAGAACATGTCACATGAACTTCACCTTGGCTGGGTGAGAGATTTGAGGGCTGAAACACTGTTTCTCCAAACTCTATAAGCAATGCTTTCATTTCTCTTCAATTTTTTTACTGCACACAATAAGAAATCTAGCACCAACCTGGTTTTTGTTCTCCTATAGGTCATCTATATATTCAGAAAGAAGGGTATTTGTCTTATTTCTTTGTAATTAAAAATTGTTCAGTATGTTTCTAAATGCAGGCTTCTTTTGGTTAATTTTGCAGGAAGACTGCATTCCTTTTCATTTGAATGCTCCATAAATTTGTTCCCATCATACTGAATTACTGCTTCTGTTTCAATCTTTCCTCTTTCATCCTTGAGACAAAACTATTAATTCTCAAGTTATATCCTGCTTTCAGTCTTCCATTTTCATTATCCTCTCCTTCATCGCCATCATCTTGTCCTATTGTCTGCATTCTAGAAGAGCTTCTCAGGGTTCTTTCATGGCACTGATTTGATTCTGTGTGTGCCAATTCTGTTCTTTGTGCTCCATGGAAATTTAAATTATGTTACTGTAACATATGTTTCTTTACAGAAAACAGGCATTTCCTACTTGTCTACCTGCCCCCTTCATCTTTTCAGTCTCTTTATGTAGTCCTCTGTCATTAAAAAAAAAAAAATGCCTCATTCTGTTTGGTTTTATGCTCTTATTTTAGAGATAATGCTTTCCTGCAATCTGTTAACATCTGTATGGCGTTTCCTCAAATATTTTTCTGCAACTTCTTTGCCTGCAGTAATTCATTTTCAAATATGCTCTCCATGATAATATTCCTTTCCCTTTAACTTTCATTTAAATGGGTCACACATTTTGTGTGTTTGTTCTTTCTTTACTCATCCCCAAACAAGGAAAGATATATCCAGATGTGGGATTTGCCCAAAGATGCTTGTTGTTTTTGGATTCCCCATTGATTGTGCCCACTGTCTACTTGGATACTGGAGAACTTGCTTCCCTCTGAACTAATGGGGCAAATTGAAACTCGTGGCTCTTAGTCCAATCATCACTGTGTTTGCGGGACTCGGGTGGATCATATCCAATTCCCAGTACTTGGAAGTACACACTTTCAATTGATGGAGTCCATTTAAAGTGAGAATTCCGCTGACCCGGAGGTTCTTCTACCTCCACACCTGTCCATTGTACGTCGCTCATGGGGTTCATAATCTCAGGACATAATCCATAGCACAGTCCTTTTGTTTTTCCTTTAGAAGTTACAATCTATTTGCAGACTGTGTGGAAAGACGAGAGAGTACAGCATTTCAGTCACCTGAAATATCGGAACCTCTGTAGTAAAGGAATGCCTTCCATGCATTTTGGCTGGTGAAGACCCTGCATGTCTAAGCAAAAGGGGAGGCGTGAAGAATCACCCCGCTTTCTTTTGGATACCCAGGACTTTGCTGTTTCATACACCCAATATGGACAGACCCCTGACTAACTGGTTTTCCTTTTCTTTTCTTTTCTGAGTTGGAGTCTCATTCTGCCACCCAGGCTGGAATGCAGTGGTACTCTCATGGCCACCCCAGTGTTGACCCCCTGGGCTCTGGCGATCCTCTGCCTCAGTCCTCCAAGTAGCCGGAACCACAGGTGCACCCTACCACACCCGACCCATTTTTTTTATTTATTGTAGAGACGAGGTCTCGCCAAGTTGTCCAGGTTGGTCTCAAAGCTTCAGGCTCAAGCAGTTCACTTGCCTCGGCCACCCAAAGTGCTGGGATGACAGGCTGAGCCACCGAGCCTGGCCTAAACTGTTTCTTAGCGCAGGGCCAGTGGGCTAATTTCTCCAAGATGGCAGTCAGTGGTTTCTGCCTGTCTGGATCATGGGTTTGGTCTTCTCCTGGGTCTTAACTTTTCAGAGGGACTACATCTCAGTGGTTACCAGCTGGTTACCTTAGTTCAGTCTAGGAGCACAAGGATGTCTGGAGGTCTCAGGCAGCTCCTGGAATCCCACTGTTCCTAGAAAGCCTGACGAATCTGAAGAGGAGCAGATTGCTCCTGGCCGCTCAGTATGAGGCTGTGCTGTCCATCGCCATTTCCCACAGCAAACTCCCTACCCTTGCATTCGTGCTGCCACCTGGCCACTGTGGGGCGCCTTTTCGGCGGGCTCCTCCCAGTGTGCTCTGTTTTGTAAAGGCTCGGGCTGAGTCTGTTTAACTCGAGTCTACATCGTCCTGGCAGCCACTTCACCTCCAGATCCCTCACCTCCAGCGGAACAAAGCATTCCAACACTCCAGATGGGACGCAAAGGATGGCAGAGATAGAAGTGGGGGCAGGAACTGGGCTGGGAAGGGGTTTCGACAGACTCTGTAATGCCACTCACATTTGTGAGCAATCTTTAGTGAGTCATGTCGTCAGCCTGGAAAACAAGGGGGCTGGCTGGACAAGGAAATCTCTATGATTCTTTCTACTTTGAACAGAGCTGCCTGCTAATCCATAAAGCATATGTTTATGCCCTTGTTTTCACAGTATCCCTAACGATCTGTGTTACCAGTCTGGGCACTAAGCAGTTAAGGTCCTTCATAGAGTCTTGGTCCTGGAAAAAATTCCTAAATTATATGTATGTGTGTGAGGGAGTCAAAGACTTCCTTGGAGAACACAACAGCTGTGGCCACTCTCTCTCCCAGAATGTAGACAATGTCTATGGCCATACCACCCTGAATGTGCCTGGTCTCATCTGATCTCAGAAAGTAAGCAGGTCTGGCCTGGTTAATACTTGGATGGGAGACCAGAATGTAGATACAAAGGTCTGCACGTAACTGTAGAGGATTCCGTGATCCCCAGGAACTGGAGTGGGGGTGGGGCGTGGGGAGCATCCATGGATCTGAAGCTCAGAACCTGCTCTAAGATAAACATCCTCTACTATTTGGGGTTATTTCATACCTATCAGCTAACAGAGAGTCAGATTTCAGGGCAGGCATTTCTACAAAGAACTACAGTATTTCTTGATACTTGGGAGCCATAACGAGATAATTCCCCCTTCCATGGGTATTAGGAAATGAGTAAACAAGGTTCTTCTCTGGAAATCAACTAACTACCAGTTTCATCAATATTAGATTAGAGCAGAGCTTCTGGAAGTCCCTGAAGGAGACAGAAGGCTCTGAGGGCTCCTGGGTTGGCAGGACCAGCCTGTGTCCAGCATGAATATGTTCAGCTAGACAGAGAGAAAGGAGAGGCTCTGGGGAAACATCAGCAGCGCCTGTGAGACGTGCCCAAGGAGCAGCGTCTCAGCGTTTGACTTCAAGTGTTTCTGGGCCCAGTAGTTCAGCTGCTTCTCGCTTGAGACAAGTGTTCGATCTTCGTTTGATGCCATCAAACGTGTTATCTAATTCCCTTGGTATAATTCTATGTTCACTAGGCAGGGTTCCGAGTCCCCTGAGGTCTGACTACAGAGAGAGAAGGCATTCTCCGAGTGAATTTCTGCTCTTTGTGGCCGGTGGGACAGTGCTCTACGCGGCAAATCAACAAAATGGGTCCAGTCATGCCTCGCCTCCTCTGGCGTCTTCACACACCAGGAGTGCGCCAACCAAGTCAACAGACACCTGGGCCATTTTATTTCTCTCTGCAAATTATGTCTAAGAGCCTAGCCATCCCTGCCTGATGAGAAGCAAGAACCCTGGGACATTTGGCACAAGGAATGAGCGGCACCCCTCCCCTGCCTTCAGACGCCACTGCCTTGTCTAACCTGTGCACCGTTCTGGGCACTGAAGAGCTCTAGTCTTGAGAACTTCTCTCTGTCACTATCTCAAACGTAAGTAAGTGTTTATGTTTTTGTGTTAAGTAAGCCGAACACACTGTAAGTCTAGGAAAGGACGTACCCAGAGCTGTAGTTTTCAAAAGTCAGGTGCCTACGAACCACCTTGGAGAACTCACTAACCACACAGACTTGCAGGTTCTGCTCTTGCTCTCGGAAATCTGAGTCAGGATGCCTGAGCAGCACACTTTGAGAAGCCTAGCACGGAGGGGTGAGCGGTCAGCAGGTCCACTTGACGGACCTGAGTGAGTCCTCAGACATCCTCTTGCCATCCCAACACTCAGCCCTAAGCCACACAACACTCCTCTCGGGGCATCTCCCCTCTGCACGTGGTGGGAGAGTGGTTTGAACACATGTTCACGCAGGTGCTCACCAGACTGCACCTACAAAATCTTTTGATCGTGTTCTCACGGAAACTTCCAGGACAGGGAATATAAATGCTCTACTCAGATTTAAGTTCCAGCCCTGCTTTGTTGCCTGGCAAGTTCCTGAAATCCTCTAAAGCTTCCATTTCCTCATCTGTAAAATGGCAACAATATGAGTTTCACACAATAGGAACTTTAAGCATTAAATGAGATTATGCAAGTAAAACTCTTGGCATAGCACCTGGCACAAAGTCAGTACTTAATAACCCTTAACAACTATTAGTATCAGTATCATCTAGGGAAGGGCTGTGCGTGAGCACTGACCATGCACCATTCAGGGATTCTGCAGTAAACAAGACCCACAGAAGCCCTGAGCTCATGTAAGCAGCACTTCAGGGAGAGAGCGATTTTCCATATCCAGGGTTGGCAAATAAAACCGGGATGAATTTCTTTTCTTCTATGATGTCAGAGCTGAGATTTTCACCGGCAAAAGCCTCTTATCATCTCAATCACAGTTGCTTTTTTTTTTTTTTTTAAACCTGGACATTCTCCTTACCTTTAGGCTCTCTCTCTGACTGGGTCCATGAACCTCTCTTGTTCTTGCCTGCTCTTGGCACCAAACCAAGTGCACAGCCTCAGGGCACCCCTGGAGCAGGAAAGCAGGGCTGGCTAGGGATGCTGCCCCAGGCTCAGGACTGGCCCAGGAGCGCCTGCCCATGACATGGCCGTCTCTCCGTCCTGGGTCTTCCTGAGGGAGCCCCTCAACAATGTTTTTCTTACTAAGACGACACCCACTAAACTGGGAGAGCCCAGCATCCTGCCTCCCAAACTCCCAACCTCAGGACATCAGAACGCTCCAGAAGAAGAGCTCCCACAATGCAGGGAGTGTGGTGTGCGAAAAGCAGAGAGGAGGAGCAGGGAGCGTGTCGTGATTCGGTTCTCTCCATTTGTATTTCTGGCTGCATAACTGGTGTTCCCTAGCCCCCCTCCCCCTACAAAGCTGATGTGATGGTTCTCTGCTGGGAGAACAAGGTGATGATACCAGAGACAAACACAGTGGGAACCAGAACTTCATCGGCTGACTTGTCTCCATGAAGTCATTCCCTTTACATCCAGACAAGCGAGGCCTGAGTCATGGGGAGGGGAGCGGAAGGCACCTCAGGCTCCTCCCTTGTCCACCCCCTCCATCTGATTACTTCCTCTTCATCTGTGCTTAAAATAGACGAAGCCAAACGGAAATAACCCAGGAGATCTAATTAGATTAAGTCAGGCCTGGCTCCCAGGCGGTTGCTAATAAAATCATAAGCATTCTTGTCAGCGTGGCAGACAGACAAAAATGTCCCTTGGTCCCCCCAGCCCCTGGCCTGAAGTAGCTGAGCCCTCAGTGAAGAGGCAAAGTCCAGTGAAGCCAGCCTTCTTTCGGCCCCTTTATATAAGGGCGAGGTGCGTGGACCTTTGTGGCTGGTCATGAGCAGCCTCCATTCTTGCTGGCTTGCGAGGGAGCCCCATCTTCTGGGGGTTTCTGCTGGGCATCCTTGGCAGGGATGCCCTGGCTGAGCCTCGAGCTGCCTCCATAAGCAGGAGAAAAGGTATCAACCATCTCACCCAGGGCCGTTCCAATATCCGTGGGATCAAAGACTTTCCCATACATTCTTCTTCTCCCGAGAGCTGATTCTCTGAGGGACACACTTACTAGGGGCCACTGGGAGTTCATGGGCACAAGACACTATTATACCTGTCTCTGGAACACTATGGCCCTTGGAGAGAGAGCAAAGTAAGAATAACCCTTTTTTTTGTTCAGCCTTTCTGTTATACCATTGCTGCCTTTAATTTAAGAACATAAAGCTGAAGGTAACATGAACTAAGCTTATGATGTCAGGCCTAAGAGCGCTTCACCAGGCAAAGCCTCTTACCATCTCGACCACAGTCAAAAAACAAAACAAACGAAATCTAGACATTCTCATTGCCTTTGAGCTCTCTCTCTCTGACTGAGCCAATCTGTCAACACCTCAGACTACCGAAAGGCAACCCATGCATTAAACCTAAGGAATTGGTACTGAGGCTGGGCTTGGTGGCTCAGCCTGTCATCCCAGCACTTTGGGAGGCTGGGGCTAGTGGATTGCCTGAGCCTGTGGGTTCAAGACCAGCCTGGGCAACTGGACAAACCTCATCTCTACAATAAATCAAAACAAAAATTATCTGGGTGTGGTACTGCACACCTGTAGTTCCGGCTACCTGGAAGGCTGAGGCGGAAGGCTCGCCGGAGCCCAGCAGATCAAGGCTATGGTGGCCATGAGCATGCCACTGCCCTCCAGCCTGGGCAACAGAGTGAGACTCCAACTCAAACAAACAAACAAACAACAAAAGGAACTGGTACTGAAAAGAAACAACAGGGGGCTGGATATCTTACATGTAAAGCTTTTGTTGTTGGAGTCTCACTCCATCGCTCAGGCTGGAGGGCAGTGGCATGCTCATGGCCTGCTGGGCTCTGGTGATCCTTCTGCCTCAGCCTTCCGAGTAGCCAGAACTACAGGTGTATGCTACCATGCCTGGCTAATTTTTTGATTTATTGTAGAGACGAGGTCTCGCCAAGTTACCCGGGCAGGTCTCGAACCCCCGGGCTCAGGCAATTCACTTGCCTCGGCCTCTCAAAGTGCTGGGATGACAGGCTGAGCCACCGAGCCTGGCCATGAAAGCTTTTAACCCAATGAAATAAATAGGATGGGAACCCCAATCATCGACTTCCCAGACGGCCACAGAATTAAGGCAATCACTGCAGTGGCACAACTGTCAAGTAAGAGAGATCCAACGGGAAGACGGCTGAGGCTGCAGAACCCACAGGCAAACACTGTGCACAGGATGAAGACCCCATCCCCAGGAGTCTTTAAGAGGTGGGCATTTGAGATTGGCACAGCTGACAAGCCAAGCAGGAGGCACACTGCTCTGCACCCACAGGAGGGCCTTGCAGTGATGCTGCCAGGTGACCGTCCCTTGCTTTCCTCTTCCTTTGCTGAATGGAAGCCTGGCTCTGCTCAGGACAGAGGCTAAGAACCCAGAGGCCCCGTCAGCATGTTGCCAACTCCGTCGCTCATTCTCACAGTTGGAATTCCTCATGAAAGTGAGGCTCAGGTGAGGCACAGGTCTGCCAAAGCAGCAACACAGCCTGTGAGGAAGCCGCCGGGGGAAGGCATGTGTGAGGTCAACGGCCGCAGATGCGAACTGAGGGATCTGTGCCACTCCTGGGCCTTCCGGGGCTACTTGCTCTACATTCTCACGGTAACTCCATTCAGACTGGACTCTAACTCCTGCGGGCGCCACCATCGCAAAACCTCTTCTACATCAACACCATGTACACATGGAGCCCGGCGTACTGTTTTGCAGCTTCTGAACAAGAGGTGGGGTGATCAGCGCACTGGGTGGCTGAACTGGACAATGTTGTGGAATCGATATTGTCCCTTTATCCTTGGCTGTTTTGGGAAACTGGCCAGGCCAGGTGCACGTTCATTTGTTCAAAAGTAACTTATGAGTCATTTCCCCCTTTTGTACGTAAGCACGGACGCTGTTGATCCTTAGCAACTTCACGGATCTGCAACATGGCCGAAGGAAAAGGACACCGAGGTAGAGGGCAGGAGCCAGCTCCGACTGCCAAGCCTGCAGAGCCCTGGCGAGCATCTTGCGGTGGGACTACACCACCTGTTTATCTCTGTGGCACGGCTCCCTGCTCCCGGGAAATGCCCCGCCCCACTCCCTCCACACCCTAGTTACAGTCCATCGGTCCAGAGGTCCAGAGGTGGCACGAGACCCAAGGTGAGCCAACGACTTCCTTCCCCGGAACTTTGGATTTGTGCCTGCCACAGCAGGAGACACGAAGCTGTAAGGGGCAAAGCCATAGAATGGTCCAGGGCCACAGTTTCTGCAATGCAAAGAAAGCTTAGCATGCTGCGAAAACAAACAAAAAGCAATAATGGCAGTATGCAGTGGGAGAGGCGAGACGCAGAAAGCCTGTCTCTGCTTCTGGATGTTCTTCCAGACTCACAGCGTTCCCGCCACTGAGTTTCCTAAGATGCCCTGGATTGCTTCTGATGCTTCCCCTTTCTACCTGAAATGGGTTTCGTTTTAACCCTTACAACCAAAAACGCCTACACAGTAGTCACCTTCTCTAAGCCCGGGTTTTTACATCCGTAAAACGGCCCCTCGTGAGTCACGAGGAGGAGGAGAAAGAAGGGGAAGAAGGGGAGCGCCACACCTTCTCTGCTTGAACCACAGCAGCTCTGGTTAAGTATCATGTCAAATAAGATACGGCTGGACGGGGAGGTGGTACCGGTAGTAGTGGGAATCTGCCTGGGGAAGAAGGGGCACACCTCATCAACAAGGGTACCTGCATAATGAGGTTTGGGTACACTAACCTCGAGCTGTACCCCACATCTTTAAAATAAAAACCTTAAAAGTTAAAAAAATAAAAAGATACAGCTGGAAGGCATGTGCTGTTCAAACTTGTTTGAAAGCCACTGAACAAGAGGCCACTCGTACCTGACCTGGTTTGGGGGTCCCTGGACCCTCCAGTCCTCCTGTCGGTTTCTCAGGAGGGGGCACACTTATTAGCACCATGATTTGCTATTTCTCTCTGAAAAGACTCACAGCAACACAAGGCTAGAGCTGAGGGGAACCTGGAGGGAGAATTACCTAAGTTCCTTAAGCGAGTAAAGGGAACCAGAGGTGAGGTGATGAGTCCAGGGCTCACTGCCAGTCAAAAAACAAAAAACAAAACAATCCTTAAGGTTAATATTCTCAGCTTAATATGCAATTATTCCACTGACACAGAGCTCTTCCAATTTTGAGAGTGATTTCAGTGTGCTCTTGTGTCTTGCGTGGTAAGACGTGGTAAAGAAGAAAATGAATGTATGATACCTGGGGTTAGATTTTCCTGGTTGTAGATGCAGTTCCAGTGTGGTTATAGCTGCACCATGAATGAGTCAGGCTCAAACGAGTTAATGTGCCAATAAAGCGACGCACTTTAGTTCACTGAGCTACGTGACTTAACGTGACTGCAACAAAACTATATTAACAGAGTGGCAGTCTTAAATGCTCGTTCAGCATTAGCCAGTGGTCTAATTGGAAGTCCGACCCCATCAATCTGACTTCAAAGCCAATGCCATAGTATTCTCTAAAACCAGATCACCTCTAATGTTTTATCAACAGAAGCCCCTGGATCCTTTCTTCATGGAATGTTAGTCATTTAAAGCATGCTGAAGATTTTTTTGTTCCCAAACATATACTGGCATCCTTCAGAAGCCTGAGGTTCTGAGGAGAACAGAGTCCCTGCCATACTGGGATGAGAGGGCCTTCCTCTGTGGGCAGTCACCGCCACAGCCTGTCGGGCCAGCGCAGCTACACAAACCAGAGAAACCTGTGTCCCCAGACTGCACCCCACTCCCTGCAGAGTGGCATAACACAGGGAAAGAGAGGTCAGTGCAGAACTTCCCTAGACAGGAGCCCTCCTCTGGCCACCTCCCCGCCGGGCATTCAGCACACAGGCGTTTCTGCTGATCACATTCTACGCGGCTGAAAGGACACTCCCTCACAGAACCTCTCCTGAAGCCAGTATCCCCACCTCAGAAGCTTCACAGGGAGTCTGCCTTGCTTCTACTCCCTCTTCATCATTCTAGGGAAAAAACGCCTGCCTTGGCTTGAAAGCGGATCCAGATGGTCTGAAACTAACCACAAACCTTGCATTAATCACAAAGGCAAACGGGGGGTAGAACGCAACTGACATTCCCAGCACAGAAAGTCAGAGTGGGTGCTCTGGTGTGGAATTTCTGGAGGGTGGCTATGGCCCACTGCTCAAAAGGGATATTTTAGGACCACTAGGGAGCTAACTTATCTTGTATGTTTTCAGGAAATCTGCATCATTCCGAGCAAAATGCCCAGAAGCTGAGATGAACACAGTCTGATGTTTCTCTGTACCCTTCTGATGCCAATAATGAGAACATATATACACATGTGAATGGAGGCTCCTTTACAAACATCAGAAAACATTTTTGATACGATATCAGAGCAGCTTAGTGTTAGAAAGGCCTCTGAGATAGCATCTGCATATTCTAACATTCTGCTGGACCACTCTTATGCACTGTTGAAGGTAACAGGGATCGAGAGGGGAGAAAACCTCTGCTTTTATTTGGGGTCATATCTGTTGGTGAACATAACGATGCCCAAACACTGTTCACGTTTTCCAGCCTCTTGGTGTAGAACCTAAAGGGACATTTATTCATTGTTTCCCCTTCCATACTGATCCCCTAAGATCTCTTCTCCATTCCCATCAAAGAGTTCAAAGAAAGTTTCACTGGAAGCCATCGAAGAGACATCACCTACCAGCTTCTGAGAGATTCCTCACTTGGCTAATGCATTTACTGTCTAGAAGATGATCAAGTTCCTTGCAATAATTTCATGGCAATTAATCTTGTGCTTAAATGATAATGCTATAATTAGAAGTAATTAAAGTCCTGCACAAGAATGACCTGCTCAGTCAATGTCAATGTCTCTGTATGCTAATGGGGTAATCTTGAAAGAGTCCCCAGAAATAATTTGCTTCTCCTCTTCAGAGATGCAGGCATTCAACACTTATTCTTAAGAACACTTCTTCCTGGCAGGAGACACTGAAGTTAGAGGAGATGGATGATTGACACTCCTATAAAGAATCCCAGAGTGCTTCACAACAGAGATAAACACTGCATGAGGGAAATGACACTGGCAGCACTTTGCCCCTTGCCTCAATCTCGCTGCCTCCCACACACATCTGGTGACTAAGCACCCAGTGTGGAAAGCTACGCTCGGACTGTTGCAAAGAGAACCAAGCATGAATAATGGTCCGTAGGCGAGCATGCTGCCAGTCGGCACACACTTGACATTAAGCTGTGCCACAGATAAGTCAGGATGAAGTACAGGCAGGACATGCATCACGACGTGTCTCTTTGGGAGCACACAACCTGCTTCTTGGCTGATACTTCAGCAGAAAGCTAGAACAGGCAGACACTGTCTTACGGTCCTTCCTTACACTACAGAACATTGGCTGATATTTTTTAGCTGACGCTTCTCAAAAGGATCCCAGAAGTCACGTGGCTTCATGAATTAGACTCAAACAGGATCATTACAACCTGATCCTGGGCTAAAACGAGAAGAGTCGCTTGGGTTTGGAGCAGGTTATAAACCCCAGTTGATTTTTATGCTGTGCTCACTGTATACTTCCATCACCATCACCATCATCATCTGCTCAACAAACATACTTGAGGCACAAATTGAAGGCACTGGGCTGGGTGCAGGAGACCATCTCTGACCTCAAAGGGCTCACAATATGGTAGAAGGAGACCACAGCACACATAAACAGGCAAGCAAAACCACATGATCAATGCTATGCCGGACACGGAGAGGAAGCGGTCTGCTTTAGGCAGGACATAAAACATTAGGAGAGACTTCCTGAAGGCAGCTAGAGGTAAGTGTGGAAAAGGCATCCTGAGGGAGGAGGGGGAGCAGCACAAGCAAAGGCGAGGCGGGGGAAACACTGCATCGCCTGCCACGCTGGGGAAGTTGCATGTGGCTCGAAGCACCCGGTGTGGAGGGGTTGGGGGTCGAAGAGATAAGACGGGGAGCCAGGCAAGGTACTGTTGCTGAGAGACCATGCCCACCGAGACACTGACATTAGCAAGGTCAAGCAAGTAAGACAGAGGAGATGACTCCCTGGAGAACGTGCGTTGTGGCCGGGTGCAGAGGCTCCCACCTGTAATCCCAGCACTGTGGGAGGCCAAGTGAGAGGACTGCCTGAGCTCAGGGGCTCAAGACCAGCCTGGGCAACTTGGTGAGACCTTGTCTCTACAGTAAATCAAAAATAAGACGGGTGCGGTAGCTCACACCTGTAGTTCCAGCTACTTGGAAGGCTGAGGTGGAAGGATCACCTGAGCCCAGCAGGTCGAGGCTGCGGTGGCCGTGAGTGTGCCCCTGCACTCTAGCCTGGGTGACACAGTGATAATCCACCTCAAAAAAGAAAAGAAAAGAAAATGTGCATTGTGCTCCAGAGCATAGGCATTTGAAGGGGGTAGCAGTCACCCACTCTCTGGTACAAGCACACACTGGTGTGGTAATGCTTCAGTTCAGAGGCAGATTCCTGTTCCCTGTGTGAAGGATGTGTCTGGATGTTAAGCACCAGTGAGCTCAAGGCAGGTGAGGATTAGTGGTGATTTCCCCACAGACTAAGAACAGGAAAGCAGGATGAAGCTCCAGTGGGGAAGAACCCGGGCCAGTAAGAAAAAGCCAGCAACAGCGTGTTGGAGGAGGACCAGTCTGGCTGCACAGCCCTGACTTGTGCCCGTCAAAACACATCCCAAAAACATGTTTGTTTTCATCCTTCTGCCCCTTTTAATTCTTCACTTTCTGGATGGTAAGACATCAGCCAGAGTCCCTGCTGCCGTGATTTCCAGCCATTATCTAAGCCCTGGAGGATGGAGGCTCTGGGGATGTGATGACAGATCTCATCCACAGTGGTGCCGACTGCAGAGCCATCCCAGAGAAGCCTCGACCATCAACTGCAGGCCGCCTGAACCATGAAACTGCAAACACTATAAGCAACAGTATGGTCTGTATCTGTCCTGAGGGAAACTGCCATGAGCTAGCATGTGATCTTCCCACAGCCAGAGCCAAAAGTCAGCTGTGTAAGAAAGCACAAAGGGCATGCATGGACACTAGAGGTAGCTGAGAGACCTGGGCAGACCACCAGAGTTCTCCGAGCCTCAGTTTCGCAGTTACAAAACGAGGGTGGCGACGATAGCATCTTTCTCAAAAGGTTGTTGTGATGAAGCAATACAAAGGACAGCAGCCAGTCAGGAGCTGGCATGGGGAAGGTGCTTGATCAGTGTTGGTTATCTACATACCTGCAGGATCTATGTACTCAGTAAATACCAGCAGCGTCTCTGGCTTGCCCTTGATGCCCCGTTTGCTGTGTATGCTTCTGTGTTCTGCCTGGTTGGCTACCTGTTAGCATCTCCACTTGCAAAAGGCCCAGCCCAGAATGACTGCCAGACGACAAGGGGCCACTGGCCTGATGCCACTACTTCCCAAGCTAAATGGAACCACCAGTGTTCTCCATGGACATGAGGTGGATCCTGAACTCTTCATTTTTACTTCCCCACCTACAGAGAGAGAATCCCCGCTTGCTAAGTCTCTTCCCATGAAAAATAACACAACAACCCCTCACGCTGCAGAATCAACTGATGTGAAGGGACTCACGAAACTGCCACAAGCAAAGCTGTCTACATAAAGTGTACTTCGTCATAAATAGCAGTTACCCCTAATGTATAAGGACTTTTCTAAAGAGATAGAAGCATGCTTGAAATAAAAGCTTACACAGTTTAACATCAAGCTGCTGTCTTTGAAGGAGGCACAGGAACCCCTGGGGTGGAGAAGGCGGGACCCAAAGGGAGGGCACACGCAGGCTGCAAACACCCCCCTCAGCCACTCTACAATTCCTTGATGTGCAATCATGTTGTGAGCAACAGCTACACCAATATGGTGCTCACAACTACTTCTTACACATATGTACACATACCTGTATATGACTTCTGTTCAATTCAGGCAGTTTTTCTCAACTGCAGAGCCATCCCAGAGAAGCCTAGGCTCTTCGGCTGGGGCTATTTGGGGCACAGACCACTCATGGCTCCTGATGTGGGCAGTGCTTGCCCATCCACGTGAGTGTGTAGCTTCCCAAAACCTGCTTCTGGCAGTCTGACAAATGGCAAGTGCCAGGCAGCTAACCCCAGGTGGCTCTGAGGAAATGGTCAGGGACTCCCTGTTCAACTGTGGCCAGAGGCCAGGTGAGGGCCCTCTGTGAGTCAGACTTGAGGGCCCAGCCTCAGTGCACAACCACAGAGCAACACTCAGGCTTAGGACAGAATAAACCTGTCTCCTTTGGTGCTCTGTCCACTAATAGGAAGGGCACCAGCGGCCACGGATGGAGGCATGTGAGGGTCACCTGATGGGAAGACCCAGACAGAGAAGCTGAACTGATGGTTGCTTCCCTGGGACTTCCTTCCACCCAGGAAGTGACCTCTACAGAGCACGTTTAAGTACTGGATCGGCCGGACGTATACATCATGGCTCAACATTTTGGTTGCTCATGATTGGTTTGAAAAACTTCACACCCAGAGTGCAGTTGAAAGAACAGTACAATGGACATGTATATCCTCTTCACCTACCGCCACTAGTTGTCAGCATACTACCACAGGGGCTTTCTCCTGCACATACTGTATCCCAACTCCCTCCTCCACCCCCACGATATTTCCAGCTTTTTGTTTTGGTTTTCACTTGTGCTGAGCCATTTGGAAACAGGCTGCAGACACCAGGAAAGATGACTCCCGAAATGCCCCAGCATTGCCCTCCATAATCACATGACCATTATCACCCAGAAATTTCACATTGGTACAAAAACATTATCTAAAATACAGTCCAGAGTCCAATCCTCCACTGTCCCTCAAAAATTTTTTATAGCTTTTTTTGGATCCAGGATCCAACCAAGTGTTACAGCTTGCATTTAATTGCCACGTCTCTTTACTCTCCTTTAATCAGGAATAGTCCTGGGAATGTTTTGCTAGGCAGTTTTTAAAAGTCCAGGCCAGTTAGCTATGAAGAATGTCTCAGCATCTGGATTTGTCTGGCATGTGTTGCTTTTTCTCCCTTCATGATTAGATTCAGGTTATAAGACATTGTATACTTTTTTTTCTAATACATATTTTTTATTTTAAAATTGTGGGGTACAGTTAAGTGTTAGTTATACAAATATGCATTGTGTAGGTACCCTTGTTGATGAGGTGTGCCCCCCGTCCCTAGACAGATATTGACTACCATTAACCCCACCTCCCTTCCCCTCCCTGCCCCTCCCCATAGTTTCCCACCACTGTCAATCCTTTTCTTATAGTATTATGATAGTTGTTCAAGGTCCACTTATGAGGGAGAACATGTGATACTCAGATCTTTGTTTCTGTGAGAGATCACTCAGTATTATAGACTTTAGTTCCATCCAGGTTGCTGCAAAATTCATGATTTTGTTCTTTTTTATGGCTGCATAATATTCCATTGTGTATACGTACTACATTTTTTTAGTCCAGTCCACCCCATTACAAAGTGGGCAAAAGACATGAACAGACACTTCTCAAAAGAAGACATACGAGTGGCCAAGAGATACTTGAAGAAATGTTCAACCTCACTAGTCATCAAGGAAATGCAAATTAAAACTACAATGTGATACCACCTCATTCCAGTCAGAATGGCCATTATCAATAACTCAAAAAATAACAGATGCTGGAGAGGATGTGGTGAAAAGGGAACACTTTTACAGTGTTTCACAGCCTCTGTGGAAATCAGTGTGGTGATTCCTAAAATCTCTAAAAATCGACCTTCCATATGACCCTGCAATCCCCCTACTGGGAATATACCCTAAAGAACTCAAATCACTCTATAAAAAAGATACCTGCACACGTATGTTTATCGCAGCATTGTTCACAATAGCAAGATATTGTATACTTTCTATGGCATCAATCAGGAGGGCCAGCCTTTCAGTTTATGGCAATACTAGCGAGGCAAAGTCCGTGTTCTGAATCTTGGCTCCCCCACCCTCCCAGAAATTCATATGTTAAAACCTTAAGCCCTAGGTCGAGGTGAGGGGGACTGTCTGAGCCCATGGGTTCGAGAACAGCCGGGGCAGCTTGGCGAGACCTCATCTCAACAACAAATCAAAAAATTAGCCAGGCGTGGTAGCGTGTGCCTGTAGTTCTGGCTATTTGGAAGACTGAGGCAGAAGGATCACCTGTGCCCAGTAGGCCGACGCTGGGGTGGCTGTAGTGTGTCACTCTGCACTCCAGCCTGGGTGACATAGTGAGACTCCAACTCAAAAAACAAACAAAAGAACACCCTAATCCCGATGTGATGGTATCTGTAGGCAAAGCCTTTGGGAGGTGATTAGGCCATGAGAGTAGAGCTTTCATGATGGGATTAGCGTCTTTGCGAGAGACAAAGGAGAGCTTGCTTGCCCTCTGCCATGGGAGGACACAGTGAAAAGACGGCCATCTGCAAGCCAGGGAGAGGGTCCTCACCAGAACACCTTGGTCTTGGATCTCTTGCCCCCAAAACTGTGAGAAACGTATGCTTGTTATTTAGGCCATCCAGTTATAGCAGCCTAAACCAAGAGATGAGATCTGATAATTTAGCTAAGGTGGTGTGCATAAAACTGATAACAAGAACAAAAGAGGAAAATATATAGTTAGAGTACCAATATTCTGACTCTAGTTCCTTAGTGGGATAAAGTCTAAAGATTTTGAGAAGTCACAATAAAATCTTGAACTTTGTTTAGCAGGTTTGTTCTTGGTAGAGGTACTGGTACGATAGTTCTAGAACATGGCTGTGCATATGATGGGATATAGCATATTGACGTCAGGAGCCAGGGATCCTACTGAGGGTGGTGGGAGAATGAGTATGGGCTGGGAAACGTAGGGTTAGGATCAGAACTGGAAGCATCAGTGGGTAGTCATTAAAAAAATCCTACATCAGGTTTACTGAAAGAGCTCAGAAGCAGGAAAACATGCCTGGAGCATGGAGTGACCCTGGCACCCAAATCTGGAATTCTTTTTCTTTTCTTTTAAAATTTATTTTAGATTCAGGAGGTACAAATGCATATTCATTACATGGACACATTGTGTAGTGGTGAGGACCAGATCTGGGCTTCCAAGACTATTTCCCACTAAAAAACCAACAACGTTTCTCAGAGAAATGACTAAGTAAAGGTGAGTCTTTAGGTTCCAGATGAAAGGAAACACCCCCCCCCCCAAATAAAAGCACCAAAAACATTTGGGTCATGTCAAAAGTATCCAAGAACCAGTTTGAAGGGGCTTCCACTGGTCAATTTAGGGACAATTTGAGCATTAAAAAAATGACAGTAAAAACAACTTGGAAGCCCAAATTGATACTTTGAAAACAATGTAGGAGAAAAAGGGAAAGGTCTTCTCCGAGAAGAACGTGTAGAAATTACAGAATTAGAAGACCATTTGCAACCAACACCAGAGTAGTAACTGATTAAGGCTCAGGCTGCAGTGTCCAAGTGCAACACCCAGACGTCTTACTGACTACAAACAAAAAGGACACATTTGCAGTGGAGGGACATATGGAGACCACCTGTGTCGGGTGATTGAAAGCAGCATCACCAAAGCTGGACAGCACGCTGCCCTTGAGGTGAAGCTTCTCAATGCACCTTCTTTATCTCTACCCAAAGGACCAGATACCTCAGCTGCGTCACTTTCTGCAATCCTGATCTGGACCCAAACCCCACAGGCAAGATTGTACTTAACGGAAATTACTTCCCCAAATGGATCAGAGACCTAAATGTAAAACCTCAAACCATAAGAACCTTAGAAAAGGAAGGAAATACCCTCATGGAAACTGGAACTGGCATCCAATACCTGAACAAAACCCGAAACCCACAGCTCATAAGAGAGAAGATAGACAGGTGGGACCTTATTAAACTGACAAGCTTCTGCAAAGCCTAAGAAACCATCAAGAGAGCAGGGAGACAGCCTACAGACTGGAAAAAAGTATTTGCCAACACCAGGTCTGACAAAGGCTTAACATCCTGGATCTACAAGAAACTCAAACGTGCTGAAAAGAAAAAAACAAACAACCCCATTATAAAATGGACAAAAGATATGAACAGACACTTCACAAAGGAAGACATCCAAGCAGCCAACAAACACATGAAGAAATGTTCAACCTCACTAATCATCAGGGAGATGCAAATCAAAACCACACTGAGATACCACCTAACTCCAGTCAGAATAGCAAATATCAACTCAAAAAATAACAGCTGCTGGAGAGGGTGTGGCAAAAAGGGAACACTTCTACACTGTTGGTGGGAGTGTAAACTAGTGCAACCTCTGTGGAAAGCAGTGTGGCGATTCCTAAAAGCTCTAAATACCAACCTCCCATATGACCCCGCAATCCCCCTACTGGGAATATATCCTGAAGAACTCAAATCACTCTATAAAAAAGATACCTGCACACGTATGTTTATTGCAGCGTTGTTCACAATAGCAAGAACCTGGAAACAACCATGCTGCCCATCAAAAGAGGACTGGATTAAAAAAATGTGGTACATATACACGATGGAATACTACGCAGTCATAAAAAAGAACAAAATCATGAATTTCGCAGCAACCTGGATGGAACTAGAGTCTATAATACTGAGTGACCTCTCACAGAAACAAAGATCCGAGTATCACATATTCTCACTCATATAATGGACCTTAAACATCCAATGCAATACTATAAGAAAATGACCGACAGTACTGGGAAACTAGGCGGGGGGGAGACGGGATTAACAGTAGAAAATATCTGTCTGGGAACGGGGAAACACCTCATATCAACAGGGTGCCTGAATGAAACGTAATTGTATACCTAACCCTTAACTGTACCCCACAACATCATAATAAAAAAAAAGAAATTACTTCCAACTAATATCTTTTCCTTTAATTAAGCAGCCTGGTAGACTCAAACTCATGATTATATTCCACAGCCTGCCTGCCTGCCTGCCATGGCAAAAGGCACGTGTACAAAGCTTTTAGGCAAAAATCGGCTACTGCTCTGTGTCCCTTACCTAGAACTCACAGAGAAAGTCAGTGGTCACAGTAGACCTTGGGGTGATGTCTGGGGTGGGGCGAGGAGATGGCTGAAAACACAACTTCCTGGAACTAAAAGTCCTCCTGTTGTAAAAAGGAGCAGTTAACTCAGAGCCTATACTACACAGCTCCTAAGGACTGTGCGATCTGTAAGCTGTGATGACTGCAGCCTCAAGACTTTAAAAATGGAAAGAAACAAAGGTCCCTCAGCTTTCCCTACCTCTCACTCAGAAACTCCCAAATCCTGGGCCATGCTGAGCTTCCTGAACATGTCCTGTAGCTCTGTCTGAAATGCCCTCTCCGTCCTGGCCTTCCGGACTCCAGTGCAGCCTCCTGTGTGAAGCCATCATCTGCAGCTTCCTCAGGGCAGCTGGGGTCTCCTCCCAAGCTCCCACTGCGCTTCAAGAGGCCTAGTGCGCTGCCCCATAATTCCTCTTCATGTCTTAACTCCCCCTGAAGACCACACGTGCCAAGACAAGGTTCATGATCTTAATCAGCTCAGCATCCCTGGTGCCTGGCAGAGGCAACGACAGATGCTCAATAAACGTAGAACGAATGGGTGAGTCACAGAACGAGCGATTACTATACAAAGTTGAGTCTCACTGCCTTCCTTCTGAGAAAATGCACAATAAGGTAGAAGAACACACAGGGAATGTTGTTTAGTCCCAATAAAGTGATGGAGAGTCTCCGAATTCGGAGGACTGGAAAAGACACTGAATCCCACAGGGTCCTAGACGTGAGGCAGAGGAGGGGTCCTCAGACCTTGAAGAAAGCCTCCCTTCCCACCAGGAACTTCAATCTTCATGCCAAATTAACAACCCAAAGTTGTTGAGAAAATTAGACTCTTCTTCAGAATAATCTATTTGTGGGAGAAATGTGCTCCTGAAACAACTGTAAAGCACATGATATGTTTTCCATTCACTTACAAGATTAAATTGAAAATTGACTCCCATGAGGGATTCTTTTTAAACCACTCCTCTAAACCAAATAAAAAAGCACACAAGAATGTAGAAAACCTATTAAAATCTATCAGAAGAAAAAAGACACCATTCTGATAACATCAGTACCACTGCCCAGAGGCAAAAAATAAAAATACACCATGAAAGCAGAGGCCTTTCCCATAAATACCTCACCACCTAGAGAGAAAAAAAAACAAAAAAAACAAAAACTCATCTCTGATTTCAAAGGGTGATTTCCATCCCAAAACAGAACCCCCATTGGGGTTTTCTATGCTACTTGGTGAATTATTTTCAACCAAAGCAAGTCCATACAGGTAAAATGGAGATCGAGCTAATCTAGCAATTAACACAGCTGCTCAGGGTTTAGGTTTAAATGCAATTTCCAAGAAATCACTTGCATTTGGACCATAAACTCTGCTCACTGTGGCTTATTTACATCTGCATCCTCATTAAAGTCAGGCTAATCCCCACATCCCGTTTACCACCTCGATACCGTGATCATCGGGGCTTTCTTCCCTCTGCCTTTCAGACACCAAAGGTCTTCAGTAAGCATCTCCTGGGCCCTCCCCATCCCCTCCTGCGCCATGAGCACTCCCAAGGGCGTGCTGTCAGCCGCCACCCCACTCGGCACTCAACTAGACTTGGCCTTGGTTGTTCTTATTCACTCCACGTGTCACTCTTTTCTTTCTTTCCTTTTTTTTTGAGTGGGAGTCTCACTCTGTCGCCCAGGTTGGAGTGCAGTGGCACACTCACGGCCACACCAGCGGTGACCTGCTGGGGTCCAGCAATCCTTCTGCCTCAGCCTTCCAAGTAGCCAGAACCACAGGTGCATGCTACCACGCCCAGCTAATTTTTCATTTATTGATAGACAAGGTCTCGCTAAGTTGCCTGGGCTGGTCTCGAACCTTCAGGCTCAGGCAACCCACTCGCCTCGGCCTCCTAAAGTGCTGGGATGACAGGCTGAGCCACTGGTCCCGGCCACGTGCTACTCTTTTCTCCTCTGGTTTTAAGTCTCACATCCGGGCCTTCTGTAACCCCAGAGAATCTCACAGAGTGCTGATTGTGGGTCCAGCAAATACGAATGGGTTTACCATTGGCTCAGAAGGAGACTCTTTAGTTAATAAGAGAGGTTTGGGGCATTCACAGACCAGGCACTGAAAGCAAGGTTGTGGGAGCCAGACCGAGCATACGGGTCTGACTCCATCACCTTCTACCTGTAACTTGGAGTGATGCCTTCAATTCTCTCAGCTCCTCTGCTCAGCTCAACAGTGAAAAGTCTCTGTGACCTTCCCAGTGAAAGTCAGTGGTCGCTGTGACCCAGGGATGATGTCTGTGACCTAGGGGTGATGCCTGCTCTTTCTTCCCTTCTGCCAGGCAAGGACACACCAAGAGGAACCGTCCATAAAAGCAAGCCTTCACCAGACACGCCTTCAAGGTCCCCCTGGGACCTTGATCTTAAACTTCCAGCCTCCAAAACAGTGAGAAATAAATTGCTATCATTTGTAAATTACCAAGTCTAAGGCGTTTCGTGATAGCAGCCTCAATGGACGTTATTATTAAACTATTGCTGAATTCACATTGCTAGGGTAGAGCTATATCTATACAAAAAATTTTAAGCTAACTCTCAAAAGACTAGACCCAGATAGTTGCTGTAAGTAATATTGGTTGCCTTTTTTTTTTTTTTTGAGTTGGAGTCTCACTCCGTTGCCCAGGCTGGAGTGCAATGGCATGCTCACAGCCATCCCAGAGTCGACCTGCTGGGTCAGGTGACTCAGTCTTCCACTATAGGAGTGCGCTACCACACCCAGCAAATTGTTTTATTTATTGGAGAGATGAGGTCTCATCAAGTTGCCCAGGCTGCTCTCAAACCTGTGGGCTCAGATCATCCCCTCACCTTGGCCTCCCAAAGTGCTGGAATGACAGGCTTGAGCCACCATGCCCAGCCCTTGTTGGCTTTCATGCATGAAAAGTCCATGCCCAACTCAGTGAAAGGTACTGTCTCTTAAGATAAGTCTACAATTGTGAGTCAAATAAACCAGCAGAGGCGGGACAATGAGCATGATGCGTGCTCTAGCATGACAGGTCCTGCCCTTTCTTGCCCCACTGTGCTCCAACTGCCACCTGGTCAGTGTGCTACTCTATGCAGTTGTGCATCTGCAAAATGCAGTGTGGAAGTGTCTGGAAGGCTCAGGCAGCACCCCATGGCTACTGCTTTTATCACAGGAGAAGGCACGGGGCCTGTCTAGCAACCATGGGGGGCGTGTTCTGCTTTATCTGGAAACACAATGAATGCCAGTTAAATGCTGAAAAGCTCTGTCCTGGCTTTCCTACCTTACAGCAAGCCAACAGATGCCACATGTAAACTTTGTAATTAAGCTCTGACTATTCACCTGTGATGTCTATTCTGTTGCCCAAAGTGGTAGCTTTGGAAATAAAGGAAAAGCACAGAAACATTGAGCTAATAGGCATTCTACTTTGTGCTCCCCAACCCTTTCCCACCCACTGAGACTGGTTTCGTGGCAATTTTCTCCTAAACTGCCTGCTCTCACCCCACATGGTTTTGGCAACGCCAGAGCCCCCGAAGAAAAGAGTGAGGCTGAGACACGCAGACGCACGTGTGGCCAAGCTCAGGGCCCCCATGGAACCCAGGCCTTGGGGCAGAAAGCCCAGGTGTCCGGTCAAAAGAGCCCCAGCAGTCACTGGGGACGAGGGTGGAGGGGATTCTAAAGGAAAATGTAGGTGAGAGCCACAGCCCCAAGGACAAAAATGCAACAGGGATGGCTTCGGAAAAACAAAGGAACTTCGCCAAAACGCAAAAAAGTCCAAAGGGATTCTGTGTCTGTGATGAAGATTTCATGCCCAATTCTGGCTTGACCACCAGCCAGAGCTGGTTTTTCTCAAGGTTATCTGGAGGTAAACTGTGTCACCCCTCTCCTACCAAGACTTCAGAATCCTTGTCTTGGATTTCCCTAAATGTTTCCCTGAAAGGATGGCACTGGATAGAACATTTGCTTATTTTTCAAAGGAAAACATGGCTATTTTTCCAAAAGTAAGCTTTCTCTGGAACTCTTCCCCTGCTTTTTAAACAGATCCTCCCAGTCCTTCTTCTATGATAGCTTCTGTTATCTACAAATAAATGACATTACAGTCAGTCTTCCCGTGTTTATAACAGCTTCAGATTTCTAAAACAAAGGGAAGCATAACACCTTTGCTGGTCAAATGAAATGAACGCCTGTGTCAAAGAAAGAGAACTGCATATGGTGGCCTGGAGGAAGCCCCAAGAGCTGGAAAGCAAGGCTGATGAGGTCTGAGAGCTGAACCACAAATCAACACAGAGTGGGTTGGGGCACAGGGAAGCCAAGTCCTCCTGAGGACACGGGATGCGTCCTGGGCCAGCAAGACTCCAGGGTAACCTGACGAGCAAGCTGACTGACCTAAAGTGGACTCGGTGGGAAAGCCAAGGGAAAAGCTGTGCCACAGCAGAGCCCACCCGACACGGTCCCGAGGGGGAACACCCCAGGCCACGGGAGGGAATTCTAGTGCCTTGCGTGGCTGGTCACAGGGGCTGTGATCATTCGAGCACTGGCGTCAAATGCCTTGGCCCCAGTCCTGGCTACTCAGATACTACCTGTGACACCTCAAGTGACCCACCTCTGTGCCTCAGCCTCCTCTTCTACAAAGCGAGGCTAATAATCGGCCAGGCCATACAACTTCCCAGCACTGAACCCAACACAGCCTGGGCATTCAGCGGCTACTGCCACCATGCAGCTGGATTTACCGGGCCCTCGCAGCCCGACGCCGTTAAATGCTTGGATCATCCATCCGTCCGCCTCACCCTGCCTGACTTCTTCTCTCCAACAGCTTTTTTATTAACTGGTTTCCCTACCCCTTGTCACTGGGAGAGGAATACTGGGCCATGCTGTCAGAATAGCCCAGTCCACATGGCGGCTGTGACTTCGCATGGCACTGGGTATTTGGGAATTCCGGTACCCCGGCCAGTCTCCCGCGAGGTCAGTAAACGCAAACCTGCAGGGCTCAGAAACGGAGGTGGTTCCACCGGGGCGAACGTATCGAGAGGCCCTGGGCACCCAGCAAGCCCCACCCACCTCAGCATCCGCTTGACCTTCAGCCGATCTCCTGCTGCATGCTGCCCCAGACAAGCAGGCCTTACCTGTGACGTGCAGCTTTTCATCAGCGACCTCGGCCTTCAGGTAAATCCGCCCCCTCTTCTCTGTGTGATCCATCCCACAGAGGCTGGGGACATTTATCACGCACTGCTTGTGAACATTCATATCGCAGGCTGTGAACCAAGAAAGCAAAGGGTAAGCTTGGGCATATGGGTTCTCACTGTCACTTCGTCGCTGTTTTGGTGCTTGAGCTGAAGCGAAAATGAGTTGCTGTAACTCGATACTTCGCTACAATGTTTCTGGTGACATAAAGAACTGTTAGCAGATGTCCCTTACAGCACAGGCTTCATGTGAGTGACAATTTCCTTAAAATACCCATACCATATTTGTTGAGTCTTAACCAAAGCAAAATACCTCAGTCTGAATTCTGTGACTGTTTCAAATGTTTTATTTAACAGTATACAAAATTCATACAGGTAAATGTGTAAAAAGCTCCGGCTAACTGATAGTTTATGTACACAGAGGCAAATAATATACACATTTTAAACAAAGGCTACTTTTTGCCGAAGAATTACTTCTGCCTTTCTGAGCTCACTGCTGAGAAAGTGAAAATCTGTGGGTTGAGTGGAGGAAATTAATAACATTTCCCTTTCCTCAACTAACCCTGTATTTTCAAGAAGGTTTAGGTGCATTGCCTTTGTTTTCATTTTCCTTTGGTTTTTTTAAAAACAAAACAAAAACTTGCATTTGATATTTTAAACCTATCTTCAAATATTTAAATGTTAGTCCAAGTAAAACAAATTCATGCCTGGCACAATAGGCCATAACTTGCAACTGACAAGTGTGGGCGAGACAGGGGCGAGTAAAAGATGATCAGTCTTACTGCAGTGAACCAGAGGAGCCCCAGGAAGAGCCTTGTGCACTGAGTCTAAACAGAAGACTTGCGGGGGTCCCAGCTCTTGACCTCCACCTTGAGGCTTCCAGAAGGAGGGCAGCCATGAACCCTCACAAGCCCTTGCTGGGATGCCCTTGAGGCTGCCCTGGACCTTCACCATGGAGATTTCCCATCTGTTGCACTTTTGAGGTTTAATTTCAACCTGGCAGGTAAATTGCAAAAAGCATCGCAATACTGCACACATGTTAAGCTCACATGTTGAACGCAGGAGAGTGGACGCAGCGGGGAAAGCTCAAACTGTTGGCTCACACACATGGGCTCTGACAGGCTTCTGATTCCAAAACAGCCGCTCAAAATCCTATTCTTCCCTCAGCCAACATCGAGGCTCTTGAAAGTTGTGCTGAGGGGTGGGGAGAAAAGATGGTGGCAGCGCCAGCTGGACTGTGTGAGTGAATGTGTGGACAAATTTGCACGTGTGTTTGTGTCTACGTGGGCATGTGACTGGCTGACTGAGTGGGGACTGGGAAGCAAGTGGCCAAGGCGCTCCTGCTGAAGTAGCTGGCACCAGCAGCTGCTCTGCGCAGACCCTCGTGCCTCCCGGGGCATAGAAACTGAGCGCCATTTTCTAAAAGTCAACAAAGCTTTGCCCAGGGAGAAGCTGTCGTGGGTGACAGCCATTGCCAGACTGCCCAACCACCTCAGCACCAGGCCAGATACAGGCAGCCAGGGCTGTGGAGGAAGTGCAGTGAGGAAGCCGGAGGCAGAGTTCCACTGGAGAAGACAAAACAGGCACCCAGCCACCATCTGGAAAACTGGGCAGGGAAGGGCTCCAGCTTGCTCACCTTGGAACAACAGATCTGCTCTCTGTGACCATGACTGGCGGGGTTAACTGCTTGGGGTTGATAGTGACCCAGAGGGAACATCCTGAAGGCACAAACTTCGGAGGGACAGGATGAGTGGGGTGTCTCGGGCATCCCACCCCGACCCAGATCCAGCCACGGGACAAAGAGGTCGGTCAGAAAAGGCCAAGGAAGACCCTCCAGAGATCAGCAGTGAGTCCTGGGCTGACACAGCCCCCTCCTCCACAGCAGTCCTCTGAATGTCAGACCCACACGGCCAGGGCATGGTGGAGAGGGGCAAGCCCAGGTGGTGCCTGAATGTCGGCCATGACAGGAGGGCTCTGCTCCAGGATAAGCCTGGCTGGGGCGACTGCCGCTGGCACCTGGGGAGGAGACAGTCTCACACCTCCTCGCTAGAGGGGATCCCCCTGACCTTGCAAAAGCAGGAGGGAAAGACTGATGTTCCACCTACCCCACTTCCCCCTCCTTCCCCCAGGCCATGCACCAGGGAGACTGTGAAGGAGCCTGCAGCCCTATAGGAGATGGCTTACCTGTGAGCAGCTGAGAGGAATACTTTCAGAACCTGCCACAGGAGGGTAGTTGGTGCCCAGAAATTCTTTTTAAATTCTTTTTGTTGTTGTTGTTCTTTGATTTTGGGTGTGTGTGTGTGTGTGTGTGTGTGTTGTGCATGTGTATGTGAAGGTTTGATTTGCATTTCCCCAGTTTTTTCTGTTGTTGTTCTTTTGTTTCCGTTTGGTGTTGTGTGTGAATGTGTGTGTGAGGGTTCAATTTGCATTCTCTCGCTTTTTTCTTCTTCTTCCTCCTCTTTCATTTTTTGGGGTGTGTGTGTGTGTGTGTGTGTGTGTGTGTGTGTGTGTGTGTGTTTAGATTTTCCTGTTTTTTGCTTTTTTTGTGCGTTTTCTATTCTGGTTTGTTTTCGTTTTTAGTTTCTTTTTGTCTTTTTTTGTTTTTTGATCTTGTTTTTGCTTTTGTTTTTCTGTAATCAATTTAATTTTTTATTATTTTGGTCTGTTCTATTTCATTCTACTTTTTTTTGTTCTCCACGTGACTGTTACCTTATCTTGGACTCAGGGGGTACACACACATACCCTTGCATCATCATATAGAGTCATGATGGGGAGTGGGTCTCAGGAGGCCCATACCACGCTCAGTAACATTGTAACTTGCAAGTAGTTTCTGAATCCTAGCTCCCCACCCTCCACCTTATTCAACTCTCAAAACTATAAGAAACAGTAAAGCTTCCCACATCCATCCCTGTTTCAAAACAGAACAAATTCAGAGGCTCTGATCAGGGCAGATTAGAGGGCTGAGCAAACAACAGAAGTAAAAGTCCCACCCACTACCAGTGAATAATGGAATTAAAGAGAAAAGAAAGAGTTCTGTCACAAATGAGGAAAAAAATCAATGGAAGAACACAGGTAATTCCCAGTGTACCAAAGAAGCAACACCCGAAAAATTGGACCTCAGAACCCAAACAATGGGAACAGGGATTAGGAAATGGATGGAAAGCGTGAATAAGACTCAAGAAAGAGCAGATGCAATACTGAAAGAAGCTGTAACAGAGATTTAGGCCATAAAAACTTCATCCAGGAAATAAATAAGATGACAAGCATGGCAAGCAGAATCAACTAAGCAGAAGAAAGAATCTCAGAGCTTGAAGACCAAAACATGGAATTAGCCCACTCTGTTAAAAACATAGAAAGAAAACTCAAAAAGAAAGCCCAAACTTACACCTGATTGGTATCCCAGAAGAAGAAAGGGAAACAAAGAACACCTTGGAAGCAAATATTCCAGGAGGTTATCGAAGAAAACTTTCCCCATCTAAACACAAGAGATTCAGAGAACCCCCCCACAAGACATCAAATGAAAAGACCAATCCCTAGACACGGAATCATTCACCTATACAAAGTATAAAAGAAAAAATCCTAAAGGCAGCAAGAGAGAAAGGCTGGACTACCTAACTGGGAAAAACCAATCAGAATAGCAGCAGACTTGTCAGCAGAAACGCTATAAGCTAAAAGGGACTGGAGTCCAATTTTCAAAGTCCTCAAAGATAAAAATTTCAACCAAGAATATCCTACCCAGTCAAACTCAGCTTCATCAGCAATGGAGAATTAGAATCCTTCCCAGACATCCAGTCCCTAAAAGATTACACTGCTTCTAGACCAGGTCTACAGGAGATGCCCTAGAAGGTAAAAAGAGGAGGAGGGGGAGGAGGGGGCGGAGGGGGAGGAAGAGGAAAGAACAACCATGTGCTTCCCAGAATGGAAGAAAACATAAAATCACACAGCACGTCACAACTGCAAAATTGAAAACACACACACACACACACACACACACACACACACACACACTAACCTAAAAGTTAAAAGAAAACAAAACAGCCTCATAAGAGCCTCATGACAAGGATAAACTCTCACATTTCAATAATTAGCCTGAACGTCAATGGATTAAATACATCACTGAAAAGACATAGAATGGCAAACTGGATTAAAAACAAACACAAAAAAGCAGGACCCAACAATATGCTGCCTCCAGGAAACACATCCCACTACAAAGGACACCCAAAGACTCAAAGTTAAAGGATGGAAAACAAACGTTCAGGCAAATAGAAAACAAACGAGGGCAGGAGTCACAATTTTAATAACAGACCAAACAACCTTCAAGCTATCAAAAATTATAAAAGATAAGGAAGGACATTACATAATGACAAAAGATTCAATCCATCAACAAGAGATATCCATCCTAAATATATATGTACCCAGCACAGGGAAATGTGGATTTATAAAGTAACTACTAAGTAAACTAAAAAAGGGTATTGACTCTAACACTATCATAACTGAGGACTTAAATACCACACTAATAACCATAGATAGATCATCAAGGCAAAAACAAAAAAACAATGAAGAGATCCAGAACTTTAACTTGATGCTTGACCAAATAGACTTAATAGATACCTACAGAACACTCTAACCAACAACCATGGAATATACATTCTACTCATCACCACATGGAACATACTCCAAGATCGAACACATCCTCAGCCATAAGTCGAGCATAAACAAATTCCATAAGTTCAAAATATTACCATGCACCTTCTCAGACCACAGTGGAATAAAAATAAATGTCAACACCAAAAATATACCCCCCATATCCACAAATACATAAACATTAAATAGCAAAATGCTGAACAACTCCTAGGTCAACACAGAAATCAAAATAGAAATCAAAATATTCTTGAAAACAAATGAAAACAAAGACTCATCTTACCAAAACCTCTGGGATGCCATGAAAACAGTACTAAGAGGGAAATTTATATCTCTATGAACACACACATCAACCAAGTAGAAAGATCACAAGTCAACAGCCTAACAAATCACCTAAGGGAACTGGAAAGACAAGATCACCAAAATCCTAACTTCAGCAGAAGAAGCCAGACCACCACTGTAAAAGCCCAAATAAGAAACACAGAGGGCAAAAATATCATAGAGGAAGAGGAGGAGGAGGAAAGAACAACCATGTGCTTCCCAAGAATGGAGGAAAACATAAAATCACACAACACATGTCACAACTGCAAAATTGAAAACACACACACACACCAACCTAAAAGTTAAAAGAAAACAAAACAGCCTCATAAGAGCCTCATGACAAGGATAAACTCTTTGAAAGGATAAACAAGACTGATGGACCCCCTAGCCAGACCGACCAAGAAAAGGAGACAAAAAGCCCAAATAAACACAAACAGAAACAGAAAAGATCAAGTTGCAACTAACCCCAAAGAAATACAAAAGATTATCACAGATCACTATGCAAATTTGTATGGAAACAAATTTGCAAACTTAAATGAAATGAAATGAAATGTGTGTCTGATATCACACAATCTTCCAAGGTTGAAATAAGAAGAGAAACCCTAAATAGACCAATAACAACCCAGGAAATTGATTCTGTCATAAGAAAATTACCTACCAAAACAAAATAAAAAAGCCCTAGACTAGACAGCTTTCCAGCAGAATTCAACAAAACACACAAGGAAGAGCTGTTACCAATCTACTGAAAGTATTCCGGACAATCAAGAAAGATGGAATGCTCTCTAACTCATTTTATGAAACTAATATCATACTGATTTCCAAGTCAGGCAAAGACCCAACAAAGAAAGAGAACTAAAGGCCAATATTCCTAATGAACATAGATGCAAAAATTCTCAACTAAATTGATTCTAGCACATCAAATCCAACAACACATCTTAAAAATTATCCACCATGACCATGTAGGCTTTATCCTTGGGACGCAGGGCTGGTTCAACATCTGCAAGACCATAAATGTAATTAAATACATCAACAGATGTAAAAACAAGAACCACATGATTATATTATTAGACTCAGAAAAGACTTTCAACGAAACCCAGCATCGATTCTTGATAACAACCCTTGAACACCTAGGTATAAAAGGAACATATCTCAAATAGTAAAAACCATCTACAATAAGCCCACGGCTAATATATTACTAAATTGACAGAAATTAGAAGCATTTCCCCCTGAAAACCAGAACAACACAAGGCTGCTCACTCTCATTTCTCCTGTTCAACATAGTGTTGGAAGTCCTAGCTAGAACAATCAGAAAAGATAAGGATATCAGGGGTATCCAAATAGGAAGAGAGGAAGTTAAGCTATCCCTCTTTACTGACAATATGACAGATTCCCAAAGGAGTCTGTCAAAAACTTCCTTACACTGATAAAGGACTTTGGCACAGTCTTAGGGTATAAAATCAATGTGCAAAAGACAGTTGCATTTTTATACAACCAATAACAAACAGGAAGAGAACCAAATAAAAAGTACAATCCCATTCACAATACTCCCCCCCATACACAAAAATTGAAATATCTTGGCATCTTCCTGACCAGAGAAGTGAAAGACCTTTACAACAAAAAACTACAAAAAACAATGCTCAAAGGAATCAAAGAGGACGCAAACAAATGGAAAAATATTCCATGCTCATGGACTGGAAGAATCAGCATTGTTAAGATGTCCATCCTACCAAAGGCAATCTACAGATTCAACGCACTACCCATTAAATTACCATCATCATTTTTAGACCTGGAAACAACAATACAGAGATTCATACGGAAACAAAAACGACCACAAATAGCCAAAACAATCCTCAGCAAAAGAAACAAAGTGGAAGGTATCACACTTCCAGACTTTTTTTTTTTTTTTTTTTGAGTCGGAGTCTCACTCGATCGCCCAGACTGGAGTGCAGCGGCTGCTCCCGGCCACCGCAGCCTCGACCTGCTGGGCTCCGGCGATCCTTCCGCCTCAGCCTTCTAAGTAGCCGGAATTACAGGCATGCGCTACCACGCCCGGCTGATTTTTTGATTTATTATAGAGATGAGGTCTCGCTGCCCAGGCGGGTCTCGAACCCGCGGGCTCAGGCAATCCACTCACCTCAGCCTCCCAAAGGCGTGGGATAATAGGCTGAGCCACCGAGCCCGGCTCAGACTTTAAACTTTATTATAAGGTTACAATAATCTAAACAGCCTGGTATTGGTACAAGATACGAACCAATGGAACACAATAGAGATTCTGGAAGCAAAATCTCAACTTCTCAGTCAACTCATCCTCAACAAAGCCTCCAACAACAACAACTGGGGAGAGGAAAACCTATTCAGTAAATGGTGCTGGGAAAACTGGCTGACTACATGCAGAGGAATGGAACAGGATACCTACCTGTTTCACCATACACAAAATTCAACTCTAAATGGATCAAAGACCTAAATGTAAAACCTCAAACTATAAGAACCTTAGAAAACTCAGTAGATGCACCTAAGAAAATTGGAATAGGCAACCAATTCCTGATCAAAACCCCAAATGCCCATGCCATAAGAGATAGGATAGACAAGCGGGAACTCATCAAACTGAAAAGCTTCTGCAAAGTCAAAAAAACCATCAAGAGAGCAGGGAGACAGCACACAGAATGGGAAAAAATATTTGCCAACTGTATATCTGACAAAGGCCTAACATCTAGGATCTTCAAGAAACTCAAACGTGCAAAAAGGGAAAAAAAAAAAAAAGCCCCATTAAAAATCGGCAAAAGAAGCCAGGCTCGGTGGCTCAGCCTGTAATCCCCCGCCTTTGGGAGGCTGAGGTGAGTGGATTGCCTGAGCCCGCGGGTTCGAGACCCGCCTGGGCAGCGAGACCTCATCTCTACAATAAATCAAAAAATCAGCCGGGCATGGTAGCGCATGCCTGTAATTCCAGCTACTCGGAAGGCTGAGGCGGAAGGATCGCCAGAGCCCAGCAGGCGAGGCTGTGGTGGCCGGGAGCGGCCGCTGCACTCCAGTCTGGGCGACCGAGTGAGACTCCAACTCAAAAAAAAAAAAAAATGCACATCAAAATCACACTAAGATATCACCTAACTCTAGTAAGAATGGTCTTCATTAATAAAACAAACAAAAACCACAGAGAAAAGGGAATGCTTCTACACTGTTGGTGGGAGTGCAAACTAATTTAACCTCTATGGTAAACAGTGTGGCAATTTCTAAATGAACTAGAAATTGACCTTCTATACAATCTAGCAATCCCCCTTCTGGGAACATACCCGAAGGAATTCAAATCACTCTACAATAAAGATACCTGCACACACATGTTTATTGCAGCATTATTCACAATAGCAAAAACATGGAACCAATCATGCTGCCCATTGAAAGTGGACTGGATTTTTTTAAATGTGGTACATATACGCAATGGAATATTATGCAGCCATAAAGAAGGACAAATTTATGGTCTTCACAGCAACTTGGATGGATTTGGACGTCACAGAAATGAAAACTGAGTACCACATGTTCTCACTCATAAGTGGATCCTGAACACCTTCCATCACACTACCAGAAAGGGATTGGCAGCAGGATACTGCCAGAGGAGGGGAGGGGGCACATGACATCAGTAAGGATGCCTGATCCTAAGCCAGGGGAAACGAGGTCCAATGGGGCACCCACAACTTCGCCTGTACCTAAATCACTTATGGAGGCAATCCACAACTGTAAAATAAAATAAAATAAAATAACAAGAAAAAAAGTGAATTCAAAAAAAGGCTTAAAATTCAACAAGCAGGCCAGGCACAATGGCTCAGGCCCGTAATCCCAGCACTTTGGGAGGCCAAGGCTGGGGGAGTACTTGAGCCCAAGAGTTCATGACCAGCGTAAGCAACATAGTGAGACCCTGTCTCTACAAACTTAAAAAATTAGCCAGGTGTGGTCGGTCCACACCTGCAGTCTCAGAAAAGAAAAGAAAAGTATGCCATGGAAATCACTTGTGCTACCCAGTCTCACCTTTCGGTTCCTTGGCAGAATTTGCAGTTTAAAGGAGATGCACACCCGAGCCTCTGGAAAGCAGGTGGGCATCCTGGGCATGGGAGGTGGAAACGCACGGGGCTGTGTCCCTCTCGGCTCCACCACTGAATGGTTTTGTGTCTTGGAAAGCTCATTTGCTCTCTCTGACTCCCCTCTCTAGTCTACAAAGAGGCCACCTGCACAGTGGCTGTTGACTCCTTCCACTCCAAGCAGTTCACATGGAGGCCTGGGATCCCCACAACGCAGGGGAACAGGGGAGGCTTCCCTGCAGAAGGGCCTGGGGTCCCAGGGCCCATCTGCTCATTTTCCTCCTTCTTCTAGGAAGGAGCACAGGCAGCAGCCCCAGAAGCCCTAGGGCTCCAAGGAACAGAGTTCAAAGAAAACAGAAGAAAAAAGCGCTGTTCCAAGTCAGTGGTTCTCAAAATTTTTTACTAATGGAACTCTTTTTCCAAATGAAATCTAAAGCAGAACTCTAATATCTAAACCAGATGTGTGTTATTTTACTAGGATAAACTCAGTCAATAAGTTTAAATTTATGCCATTTATTCATTATAAAGACATTAAACGATCACCAATAGAGCCCTCTGATCCAAACAAAACCCTGAAAGCAGCTGCTGGGGGCGCCATTGAATGCCTCAATCTAGCCTCCACGTCCCATTTATTTCTAGATTTTCTTAAAGCTGTACAGCATCCACAAACCCTGCTTCATACAGAAAAGTAAATACAAGCAGGAACAGCGTTTAGTGGCACACTTCACAATCCCAGCAAAATCTTGAGTTAAGTGGATGCGGAAGGAGAAACCTGAATCCAAGTTCTCCCCGCCAGTGAAGCTGGCAGTATGAGCTCCCCAACGTCAGTGGACTATGTAACACATCTGAGTGTTTATTTTTGTTCCAAGTTTTGAAATAGCTCAAATGTGTTTACCAATGCACTTAAACTAGCACTTGCAGAACCCCTGAAAGCCATGTCTCTGGAATCTTAGAGTCTCTTGAAGCACAGAAGGCCACAGGCCCAGAGGATAGCAAAGGTGTTGTTTAGGTCCACAACTTTATAAGGTGAAGAATCCCTTTGGTCCAAGAAGCTTGCCATCTCCTCTACATGTGCATTTTAATATATTGTTTGCGCCATGTAGGATACAAATATCAAGCTTTTTGCTATCATAATAGAAATTAACAAATGATGATATGCTGAAATTCCCATAATGCTTCCCCATCCATTAGAAAAATGGGCTCAGTAATTTACCATTCATGTCCTAAAGCAAAACAAACAGATAGCCTGGGGAGTCTCATACTTTAAGAATGATGAAAGCAAAGAGTTTTAAAGTAGGTTTTCTTGACAGAGACACACACAGAACAGAAAAGGAGGGCAAGCAAGAGCTGCTTTCTTCCTTGTCAGGGGTCCTTGGTGAACACCAGGAGGGCACTGATAGACACTGGGCGTGTCCACACATACGTAGGGTGAGGGGACGGAAGCCAGATGCTCTCCTGGTTTTTATGTTCATTTTGACTTAAGTTTTAAGGAGAGCCTGCTGGATTTTTCCACAGTCCACCCACTAATTAAAGACATAAGATGATAATGACTACGGTTGCTTAGCCTTATTTTGAAGCCTAACCAAATGTGGAATCTGGAGGTGGGGCACCTTATGTGGGGTTTGACTAGGCTGCATTTTACAGTGATTGAGGATTTCTAACACTAAAAAAAAAAAAAAGAGAAAGCACCCACCAACTTCATTTACAAACTGAGTGTTTTTTTCTTTTTTTTCTTTTGGTTCATAATTAGGCAATTAAGAATCTTAATAGACCAGAACTTCGACAGTGGAAGATTCTACTCGTTTGTGGTCTGGTACATATCTGAAGCAATTCTCCCTGGGGAGGAGCTGGTGTTGGACAGTCACAAGCCTTCAGCACCCAGTAAAGCCTGGGCATGAGTGGCAGAGCCCCACCAGGAACTGGAAAAGAAAACTTACTTACTGTCACATTTCATCCCTTGATGGATGAGTCCATACAGCAGGGACCCACAGTGATCACAGAAGGTAGGGCTTCCATAAGTGTGGATCTTGAACTTGTGCTTGCTTCTGGGATCCTGGGGGGAGAAGAAGCACAGTGCTCATTCCGGGACTGAAAGGGCCACAGGTCTGGATTCAGCTAGACTCAGGCCCCACCACTTCCCTCCCCGATGTCAAAGTCTGATGGCGCCAGACAGTGTGCTGTTCTCAGGAGTCACACAATAAGTGGTGGTGACTTAGTCACATCATTTTTAAGGTAACAAATACCTCTGTTTCTTCTTTTTACGGGGTGTAATTTGCACATACCAGGGTTTCCACCAAACCTGTCACTTCTGGACCGATAGTCACCATAGCCTTTTGGGGCACAGTGCTTTAGACAACTTGGTATCTCCATCTCCCCGGTGCCTACGCCGGGACACAGAATAGGCCCAAAATCAGGGTGTGTTTGTGAAGCTGAACGAACGACCCTGAATCTGGATCATTCAGGAGATCTCCCCTTGGGCAAGGTTTTCAGACTAACAGGCACTTTTCCTATTCCCGTACTATGCTTTTGCGTGGGGAAACTCCAGTGTGGTCAGATAGAAACCTGAAAGGCACTGACACTGTCCTTCTCAGAGTCACACTGCGGCACACCTTGTCTAGCCACCATCCAGCGTATTGACGGTATAACTAGAAATTTTTTTTTCAGGTAAAGTTTTTGTTCCTCCACTCACAGACAGATTATGGTTAGAGAAGTAAAAATGATACACAGCAGACCATCGGGATGAAAGAGCAGACTCGAGTTACCGCTTGGTTCAGATCCCAGCTCTGCGACTTCCCAGAAGCATGACCCTGGACACACTATGTGTCCTTTCTACCTCATCTGCAAATGAGACTTAACAGCACCTGTCCACACATAAGTGGTTCTCAAGGATACAATCCTTGCAAATGCTTAGAAGAGTGCCTTACGCAGGGCAGGTGTTGCGCAGACAGCAGGTACGCCCCTCTGCCCTAGGGACTCTGCGTATGAACTCTTCAATGTAGAGGACTGAGTGCAAAGATCTTCACATTCTTTCTGAACTACAAAGCAATCCATACTCAACATGTACGTGTCAGAACCCCTCCAATTAAATTATTCCTCCCAAATCACTCTTTGTGGCCTGGGTAGCTGCAAAGACAGAGTTGTCATCAACTGTACTGGGGAAGATTTCGGAGAAGCAGAGCTTGGGGAAGGGAGAGAGATCCAGAGTTCTGGGCTAGACACATCAAGCCTGAGTTGCCCTTTTCCCAGCGGTTTGCAAATGCAAAAAGACACAAAAGGGATATTCTTAGTGCTGACATTCTAAGGATTTGGGTGCTGGCAATTTATGGGAATTCCAAAGGTGATTCTGATTACATACATTAATTCACCCTCTAACTGACCTTGAACCCTACAACCTAAGCCACAAACATATATGCCAATGAGCTTATTATAATTACCTTTTATAAAGGCATAGATTTATAAAGGCATAGATTCCCTTTCAGGCATGAGAGAAGCATGAAGAATAATAAACCAAGCAATTGTGTATATACTACCCAGACATGGCAAAATGGGTGTTTCTCCCTATTTGTCACCACATGGTTACTATCCTCATTTCAAAGTGATGCTAAGGACCTTCCCAAAGTTACATGGCTGGTGGATGTCAGATATGGGATTTTTAAGATACTAAACATTCCAAAAACTTTTGCATGCCATTTCCGCACAGGGCCATGCCAATCACCTCTGTATTGTTCCAAATTTTGTGTATGTGCTGGTGAACAGAGCTCAGACCTACGATTTGACCCTCATTTGGGTCCCATCCCAAGAGTTTTCAGAGATCTACCCAGAATAGGCATCTGACTCTTAACAGTTTTAAAAAATGTTTATATTTGCAATATAATTTTTTTGGAAACAAGTCCACCACCTGTTTTTATATATATATATATATTTTTTAGTTGGAGTCTCAGTCCGTCGCCCAGGCTGAAGTGCAGTAGCACGCTCACGGTCACCACAGCCTCGACCTACTGGGCTCAGGCAATCCTTCCGCCTTAGCCTTCCAAGTAGCCAGAACTACAGGCATGCATTACCACGCCCGGGTAATATTTTGATTTGTTGTAGAGACAGGTCTCGCCAAGTTGCCCAGTCTGGTCTTGAAACCCTGAACTCAGGCAATCCTCTTACCTCGCCTCCCAAAGTGCTGGGATTGCAGGCTTGAGCCACCGCGCCTGGCCTATTTATAAATAACATTTTATTGGAACTCAGGCATATCCACTTATTTACATATGTTCTTTAGCTACAAGGGCACAGCTGAGTCATTGTGTCAGAGATTGTGTGGACCACAAAGCCTAAAATATTTGCTGTGAGTATGGTCCCTACATGGCATCACCTGCAACTTGCTAGAAATATAAACTCCTTAGCCCTCTCCCAGACCAGCTGAATCAGAAACCCCGGGGTGGGGCCTCATGGTCTGTGTCTCAGCAGGCCCTGGAGAGGATGCTAACTTAGTAAGTGCCTCCGAGGTGCTGGATGAACGCACGTGCAGACGAGTGACAACATTTATGAGGCCAGTTACTGGTTTATCCCTTAACTGCCTTTTTCAGGGCATGAAAAATCAACACCTTTTTTGAGTGGATACCTCTCCTAGAAAGTAGTAGCTGTGAAAAGGTCTGAAGTACGGCCCTAGACGTCCACCATTAAAGGAACCTACTGACTTCCTCAGTATCCTCAGTATCCCCACATGCTGAGGGAGCAGCTGACGCCAGCACCAATTAAAAGCGCCCGTGTCGACAGGAAAGGCTGTGTCCTGCAATGTGGAAGGCAAAGAAGATGCCAGGGGAAACGAATCAACCCGTGTTCCCTGCAGAAATGAGACACCAACAACTGGCACTAAATAAAAAAACAGCAGCTCCCTCAGAGCCCTCAGGAGCGCGCACATGCCAGGCAGCCCCAGGGTGGCTGTCATGCCAGTTGGTTGTGACATAGATCTCTGTTGACGTGGCACACAAGCAACTTGCTTCACTTTTCAGGAAAACCTGTCCTGCTCATCCAACAGCCATCTGGCATCTTCAGGCTCTAGCCATGTGGAGGTGTAGGAAGACAGGAAACCATCACTTCCACCCCCTGCATGAGTCTGGAGTACCACCAAGTCCTGGAGTCATCACACCCAAAATTCCACGTGTGGCCAAGGATCCTGCCTATGAGTTACAACCAAGACAACAGCAATGATAATGCCACCACCTGTCTGTGGATCAGCAGTGTGTGCAGATGCTTCACAATGAATAAGACTTCGGTTTAGAGCAAGAGACTGCCCTATAAAAAGAGCACTCGCCAGGATCCTGGGGGCCTGCATTCTAACCCCAGTCCTGACACAAACTCTGTGACCTTGGAAAAGTCAGGTCACTTACTTAGGCAGCAGAAATAAAACCAGTCTGTCTGTGCCCTGGGCTGAGGGTGAGGTTCAGCTCAGGAGACATATGAGAAAGGCTTTGCAACCTGAAGACCCCTAGACAAACACGAGTTTATTATTATTATATTAACCTCAAGAGGATATTTCCCGGTGCCCAAGGCTCCCCAAAACACTTCAGTGTCTGGGGCTTGGGTGGGAAGAAGCAGCACAGTCAGTCAACTGCAGTCCTCCCAGGAGGCCAGAGCAGCGGCCAAGCTGGCAGAAGGCAGGGGACTCCACGCAGATCCTGCGGTCCTGTCCCCTGCACCCCATACCTGGGCTTTCCAAGACCATCCGCAAATGCTCTGTCGTTTTGTGACAACGTCTGCCAGTTTGAACCACTTCATGCGTCGTTTCGACCATATGGACCACCCCATCTCTCACACCACAGAACGGAATGCGGGAGCATGAGGTCTCCAGTCTGATTAAGAGACCACGGCGCTGGTGAAGGAGCTGTGACTCGTGATGATTTCCGGGGAACAACGTGTCCCCAAAGCTCCCCGGCTCTCTTGGTTTCTATCAAGAGCCACTAAACAGCGATGCATTTTACTTCCCTGGGCCCTGATTTCCTCATGTGAAACCTGAAGGCATTGGTTTGAATCAGCATTTTTAAAATGTATTTCAAGCCAGGTGCAGCGGCTCACATTCACAATCCCAGCAATTGGGAGGCCGAGGCAGGAGGACTGCTTGAGCCCAGGAGTTGGAGACCAGCCTGGGCAGCAGAACAAGACCTCATCTCTATCAAAAAGAAAAAATTAAAAATAAAAAAATTAGCCAGGTGCGGTGACACATGCCTATAGTTCCAGCTACTCAGGAGGTTGAGGTGGAAGGTGGAGCCCAGGAGACCACAGCTGCAATGAGCTATGATCGTGCCACTGCACTCCAACCTGGGTGACAGAGTGAGACCCTGAAAAAAGGTGTTTCACAGAGCCCTATGGTTGTCAGGAGGGGCCTGGTCTGCTGAGGAAGGCTGAAGAGGGAGACCATAGCTAAAATTAAAGTTGAAAAACAACTGGACTAGATCATCTATTCAATTCCACCTTGCTTAAAAACAAAAACAAAGCCCAACTTTTTCATTTGAAATAATTTAAGACTCACAAAACTTCACAAAGATAGTACACACTGTTCCAGCTTCTTCATCCAGCTTCCCTGGTGATGACATCTTATATAACCATGTGCATTTTCAGAACCAGGACACTGACATTGCTATGTCAACACTGGCTAAACTACACACTTCGGGGTGTCACCAGACTTGCATGCATAACTTCAAAGTAAGTATTTCTATTGTACAACTTCTGAGTTAAATATACTGTTTACTGAGTGGGAATACACTGATATTAGCTGGCTAAACACCACTGACTCGAAGAGAACAGACCAAAAGGGCATCTGTCACTTCTTCACTGAATAGATAACCCACTGGATCTCCTGTGTAGGGGCCGTGGGAGGATGCCTCCAAGATTTATCTGAAAAGTAGGATTAGGATGCTTTCCTGTAAGGGAAACACGCACTATTGCAAAACGTTTCTGACTGGTTTTTCAAAACAATGTCATTTCAAGTCACGGGCTGACTGAGAGCTTATCCGAAGTATGGTGCAGCCTGGGCCATGGGACCTGATGGGTGAGGCATGGCACTTCATGCAAAGAGAGACAGGCTGAGTCACGCAGCACTGTGTGGCCCACACTGGTCCCAGTGCCCTGAGGGCAGGAGTCCTGACTCCTGGGCTGTGTGGCCAGGAGCTGTGGAGAGGAGCTGGGCCATGGAGGAGGGGCCGACTCGCAGGGTCCTCTGTCCTGGCCACAGGTTCTAAGAAGCCTTGGGATTTTTTATCAAGTCTATAAACCCTGATATCTGATTCTTCCTTGGGGTGAGCCCCAGCATCTCTCATTGGTGCCTTCTCTGTGGCTGTTTCCTCCACCTGCCATAACCACCTCAGGCCAAGACTCCACCTGCTGAAACACCTAAGAAGTCAATATCAGAGGCTGCTTCTTCCCCCAGGAAGTCTTTTCAGATGTCAGTACCAGATGCAATTTTTCTCCTTCATCTGACCTTCCAGAGCATTTAATTTTTGTCATTTGTGTGGTACTTTTACCACATTTGCCACTTAATGATAATTATCATTCTGTCCACCTCCCTTTCATCTTTTCATCATTTGTGTCTCTCACACAGAGACACAAATGCATTAGAGAACAGAGAAGGAACAGAGGTCTAAAGGTCCAAAGGACATGGTGCTGTTCTGAATTACCAACTGCACCAGAACCAAGGATGAACACTGAATTAAGTTTTAAGTATTAACTTTACCTCTGAGCTTCCTGGAAACCAAAGCAAAAAGGGAAAAGAGACATTAATAGGTTCCCCTAGGACTGCAAAGCTACCTAAATGCGGAAGTCTGTCTTGGTGTCCTCTGATATCATTTTGTCTCATATGTGGTAGACCTATAACATGTGTGTATGAAAGCAACTACTAAATCCTTAACAAAGCAGACTTTTGGCTGGGCTCAATGGCTCAGTCTGTCATCCCAGTACTTTGGGAGACTGAGGCGAGTGGATTGCCTGAGCCCATAGGTTCGAGACCAGCCCGGGCAACTTGACAAGACCTCGTCTCTGCAATATATCAAAAATTAGCTGGGCATGGTAGCACGCACCTGTAGTTCTAGCTACTTGGAAGGCTGAGGCAGAAGAATCACCAGAGCCCAGTAGTTTGATGCTGGGGTGGCTGTGAGTGTGCATGCCACTGCACTCCAGCCTGAGCAGCAGAGTGAGACTCCAACTCAAAAAAAAAAAAAAAAAAAGCAGACCTTTATTACTGTGCACTTGAGGGTTCTAGATTAAGTCATCCCACACATGAGTTATGGCAAGCTTAGTCACACTAAGTGCCACGAAGAAAAGGCTGGTGTATATCAAGTCTTCACTACTGCCAAGTCAATATCAACTTCCTTTTGAGTGAAATACATATAAACCTTCTTTTATACTTCTCCAGGCCCTGGAAGTCTCTCATTAAGGGGCGTGTGAAACCTGCTGTCATATGTCACAAGCCTGGCATTTCATGATAATGAAAGGAGGAAACACGCAGCTCAGACAAGTGGTTGGGGAAACATGAAGGTTTGGAGTAAGTCACTTTTCACAGGCACAAATGAAGTCTAACTCACAATCTAAATCTAGGTTGCTTAGAAAAAAGACAACACATGAAAAATCCAAGTTCTATGGAAAGCATCTGCGGCCTGTTTCTCATTTCTTGGTTTTCCAACAGAGCAACTTAATTGGCCTTCCTTGGAAACATTTCTCAATGCCTCTACCGGGACTTTACAAAGCCCCTTCTTTCTCATCACCACCACCACCACCACCACCACCATGTTGCAGTTTGTTAGAACAGACCCATGGATCTACGCTGCACAGAGTTCTGATGCTGACTAGGCTGAAATTTCCTTAGATGAATTCTTGTTGTGTTACCAATAATCATCTGGAAGGCATATTCTAGGTAAGCCATCACAGTCGTCAAGGATGGAGACAAATCTAGCAATATGCAGGGTGAACCCTCTACGGGAGTTAATGTTCCCTGCACACCAGGAAGCAGGCAGCCAATGAGACTTTGGGGATGAGGATGCTTACACTTGAACAGACATCACTTCACAGGGCCCTTTAATGTGATGAGTAAAATAATGGCAGTGTTTTGGTTAGAGGTCATCCTGGCTTGAATTTTCTACCCATATTTGACTATCTCCGAAATTCCCCACAAGTTTCTCTCACAGGATCAAAATGTCTGTTATCGGGGGCTGGGGCTCAGGCTTTAAGAATTTCCGGAAAAGACTGCTCCAACAAGTGCAACAGTAGGGTACAACTTCTGCAAAAGGCCAGAGGAATATAGCCCCCTCCAAACCGCTCTCTCTAAATACCAAGGAAAAGCCTCTGTCTGGGACATGTCCCCAGGCTTGGGTCTAAACGCCACCCCAAGCTGCCTACAGGAGAAACACCAAAACCACTGCTCCAAGAGTAAGGTTAGTGTAAATACTGTGATCTTAAATTTCTTGGGAAGTAGTTTGTTTTTTTAACTCTATGATCTTAAAAAATGCCTATTTCAATTTGTTGTTGTTGTTGTTGTTAAAATGAGAGTATTTCCAAATCCAGGCCACACGATCAGGATGATTTTGTGTAACTTGGGTGTCACTGTAATTGTTACATTGTATATCATGTGCTGAGCAAGGAGCCCACTGCCCCTTGAGCTGTGGAATCTACCTGGACTACCCTTTGTCCTTTTGTCTGGGCTCAGGAGTGCACTTTGTTTTTGAGCAACTGGTCTTGCTGAATGTAGTCTGTTCAAAGAAAGAGTAAAGGACTTCCTTTTCTGGTGATAGCAATTCATGTTTGATCTGTAATGTAACCCCAGTTTATTCTGACGAATAACATTCATCTTAACAGTTGGACTTCACTTGTCAACCGAGGCTTTGAAGGAGACTTTAGGATTCTTAGGAGTCCTTTGCCCAGCTATGCAAGATGCTGTAATCGTTAAATGTGAAGCAAAAAACTCTTTAAAAATATTCTAAATAAATCTCCACAAGCAAGGCAATGGCTAAAAAAGCTGTAATACACATATACTATGGAATACTACATAGCAGTTAAATCCAATGAGCTCGATTATTCTGTAACAACATGGACAGATCTCCAAGATATACTGTCTAATGAAACCAGGAAGTCATGCATTGAAACATAAAATATAACGGCATTTATGGAAAAATAGAAACAAAAATGTGTCTCCCTCCCCTAAACAGCAATATAGTTATTTTTCCAGAATGATAAATACGTAGATGCCTCTGTGGAAGTGTGGAGACAGACTACGTTCATCTTGAACACCTTTCCATATCATCAAATGTAACTAGGTTCAGAAATGAAAGTGAAAGGACACTTTTAACATTATCCGAAAAGATTTAGGTTAAAAATGTAATCCAGGCATTATCTATGTAATTCAAACTGCCATGAAGCCCAGCTGAATGCACTGACAATATGCTGGCTGGTTTGTGAAATGCCATCAGAGGGGGAACCTACGCATGTCATAGGGCCCGGGGCATAGCACAGTGTCTGATCCCAATGGGCTTTATCTGCAGTCTCTAGCATCTGCTGAGAAGAATGTATCCATACGTGAGCACTGTGAAGATATCTGGTACCACCAGCCACAACGCAACTTAACTCTCAATTGACAGCTATATTACATCCAGCATCTTCCTACTTTGTAATACTTGTATATGTTGTCACAAGACACTGATTTATGTCAAGTTTTTGTCTCATCTGTCATAGCTTCTACATTAAAAAAAACTTTTGATAGTTTAACATGAAATTCCAATATTAACATAACATAAGCCAGGCACGGTGGCGCACACCTGCAGTCCAAGCTTCTCGGGAGATAGAAGGGTCACCTGACCTGAGGAGTTTGAGGCTGCAGCACACTATGATCACACCTATGAAGAGCCACTGCACTCCAGCCTGCATAACATAGCAAGACCCTGTCTCTAAAAAATGATGATGATAAAAATAAGAGATCTAAAATATGCAAATATTCAAATAGAAAGCCTAAACGTCAGGCTATTTCCTAGGTACCTATCAATTTCCGTATTTTGCCTCAAAGATTTTCTGTTGGGCACCTACTATGGCGATACGCCCACAGGAAGGAAGACTCCAGGTGTGGCTCAGGTCCTGTTTCACTTGGGAGAGACTCGGTTATGCTGAGTTAACAAACCACTCTCAACATTTCATGGCTCCACACAGCAAACACTTCTTTGTCATGCTTCACTTAGGGACCCCAGCTGACACAGCAGCCTCTGCCTGGGACATGTCCCCTCTCACAGCAGAGGAGAAAGAGAAGGGGGGCTACTTGGCAGTCCTTAGATCTCCCCAGAAATGGTACTGTCATGTCTGCTCACACTTCACTGGTCGAAGCAAGACACGTGGCCAATATGGATGTCAACAGGGCAGGTTGTAACGCTCTTCCCAGCAGCACATATTTTAAACAATCATATAGTCTACAGAGACCCTTGGAACGCTTAGTGTCTACTGACATCTTGCATGCATTGGCAAAGAACAAAAGACTGGGTTAGGGCTTCAAACTTAGAAAGCCTGTAGGTTTAAGCTTGACTGAAAGTAGTAGTTTCAAGTTGGTGATACCCAATAAAACCACCCACCTTTTATGTATAATTTTAGCTGGGCAGCAAAGCAGTACCAAACATCCTCAAAACCTCACTGGTTGACATTTACTTCTCACTCATGCTGTCTGTCTGTAACTGCAGGGTAGGACCACCTGTCCAATCATTCCAGGACCTAGGCAAGAAGGGACATCTGCTATTTGGGACACATCATTCTCATGGCAGAAGAAAAGCGAAGCAAAAGATGGAATTGAACAACACAACCGTTAATGTTCTTTTTTTTTTTGAGTAGGAGTCTTACTCTGTCAGGCTCTGCCACCGACTGCAGTGCAGTGGCATGCTCACGGCCACCACAGCTTCAACCTACTGGGTTCAGGCGATCCTACTGCCTTGGCCTTCCAAGTAGCTGGAACTACAGGCATGCGCCACCATGTCAGGCTAATTTTTTATTTATTGTAGAGATGAGTTCTCACCAAGTTGTCCAGGCTGGTCTCGAACCCATGGGCTCAGACAATCTTCTCACCTCAGCCTCCCAAAGTGCTGGGATTATAGACATGAGCCACCACACCTGGCCCTATTAATGCTTCCTACAAGCAGCTCAGATTGAGCCTGGGTGGGGGAGGCTCTGTGCCCAGGCAGAGGCTACAAGTCACACAGCAACAGGTAGGATTGATGATCCTATTACAGGCGAGAAAGCACACTGTGGGGGGTGATACATAAAGTCCACAGACACGCCTTTGTTTCCTTATCTACACTGTGTACTGAGAAGTTCATGTTCTTATTTCAAAAATAAATCATTATTTCTCTTTTTCCTACTGCTCTAAGGAAAAGTCATTCATATATTATATTTCCTAGCCCACTCAATTAGGTGTGCTGACTACTTCAACTAGCTTTATCATAACCCAAAGAATGGTAATCTTTTCAGGAAAAGCTCATGCTTTAAAAACATGGGGTTTTTTTTTTAAGTTTTTATTTTGAAATAGTTTTAGACTCACAAGTTGTAAAAACAGCACAGAGCTCCCACATCCCCTTCGCCCATTTCCTTCATTGATAACATCTTACATAATCAGAACACATGCTCAAACCCAGAAACGGACACTGGTGCAATGCTATTAATAGACTCTATGTGGGCCAGGCATGGTGGCTCAAGCCTGTCATCCTAGCACTTTGGGAGGCCAAGGCAAGTGGACTGCCTGAGCCTGCAGGTTCGAGACCACCCCGGGCAACTTGGCAAGATCTCTTCCCCACAATAAATCAAAAAATTAGCCAGGCGTGGTAGTGTGCACCTGTAGTTCCAGCTACTTGAAAGGCTGAGGTGGAAGGACCGCCGGAGCCCAGCAGGTCAACACTGGGGTGGCCATGAGCGTGCCACTGAACTCCAGTCTGGGCAATGGAGTAAGACTCCAACTCAAAAAAAACCAAAAAACTACAACAAAAAAAACTCTCTATGTAGCTTTCACCAGTTTTGACATGTGCTTATTATATATGTAAGCATAAGCATATGTACTGTTCTATAAAATTATATCACATTCATAGTCATGATGCAGAACTGTTCCATCCCACAAAGAAGCTCCCATGTGCTACCCATCCCCAACCCCTGGTAACCAACAATCTGTTCTCTATTAAAGTTTTATACCATTTTTTTAGCATCAAATAACATTTACGCTAATTACAGACTTGTAAGCTCCAATGGCATAGTTTGAAAGGAAAATAAAACAGGAATGCAAGAACCATCTCAATTATGCAAACCTCTGCCAACCCCTACAAAGCTATATGTCTCCTACAAAAATTCATGGCCAAGTTTATATGACTATCTGAGAACAAATCAGACATAAATGGAAGAAAGATATTTATTCAAGAGTCTCCAGATCCCATCACTTTCATTTAATTTAGTAAAGACAGAATTGGGACATTGTGTGAGGTATCCTGTCTACTGTTCTGTGATGGTGTGGAGCACATTTTGAAGCCTAATATTTGGCAGTGGCTAAATAATATGTCTGAGATTCTGTACCTCTTTTTGTCATGAACTTGAAAAAGTATAACATTATTTGCAGAGAACTGATTTTTATGCCTCACTATGATGTTGGAAGACTCCCCGGCAGCTGGTATTTGTTCGTCTGATTAAACACACAGAGAAGGCAGAAGATGTCACCTGTCTTTTTAATGACTGCAAAGTCCAGATGGGCAGAATCCTTTCCTTAGGAACCCCTGATCTTTATACAGACAGCTCATCCCTCTAGTAGATATCTTCCAAGCAGCAACACCTTCCTAGTCATGTTAAGAGAAATTTATTTCCTAACGTTCAATAACATTCTTGATTATAACCTCACTTAAAAAAAAAAAAAGCACATCTTATGGTAAAATAATAGTCTAGTCACTTGTTATTAATGTTCAACTATTTATTCACATGTTCTTTTACTTAGGTAAAAATCATATTCATTGCAATAATATTTTAAAATATAGTTAAGTAGAAAGAAACACATATATATTATCATTTTGGTAGATTTCACTCAAGAATATGAAAGAGACAGAGATATGCTGATCTACAGTCTTTTTTAACTTAACAGTTCACTTAAATATCTTTCCATGTCATTAAATATAAAGTGATATCACATCGTACTGTATGATATTTCATCATATGGATGTACCATAATCGATGTAACAAATGCCCAATTCCTAAACATTTAGGTTATTTCCAATTTCTCACTTTTATAAATAACACTACCACAAGCATCTATAAGCACACACTGTGCAGGTGTCTTATCAATTCCTTAGGACAAAAGTCAGAAGTAGAAATCTTGAGCCAAAGAGATGAACATAAATATTAAGTTTAAAAGCCATCATCCACTGTAAGGCAGGGGTCTGTTTTCAATCAAGCTGCTCTGCTCTGCTGTGTGCTTGCTGAGCCTTCTGGATAAGCTCGCCAGTAACCATTTTTATATCTTAGCGAAAAACAAAAAAAAGTGGTCATGTTAACCCTTGTTTTTCCTTTATTTTGCTTAGGTTTGGGCATCTGTTCACATGTTAGGCTTCCCCCATCTGCTCAGTGACCACCTGAAGCCTCCAAAAATTGATGATGCTCTTCTCTCCAGCTGCAACAAGCTGCTTGCCCCTCAAGGATGTACTGATCTTTCTGTTGATAGCCCTCCAATCCTTTTTTAAAACTAGGAATTGAGAAGCAGTGAAGGTTCAATTACTTTTTTGATAACTGAATCTGAATGTGTTAATTAAGGATGGCTAGTCAGAAGCCATAAGGCAGCAGAGCATCTGACAGATTAAACACACACACACACACACACGCACGCACACACACACGCACACGCACACACACACTTCTAGTCTGCTGAGTTTCTTCGGCATGTAGTTTTACACTGACCCACTGGAGCAGGCTGTACAGGTCTGAGAGGGTAAAAGCCCCTTCCACCCTGGCCTTTACTCTGAAAAGCCCCATCACGAGCACAGCTGTGCTGTCCACGCACATCCGCCCTTCTGCACCCAACTCTGCGCTTCCCTGCTCCTCTCTGCCCCAGCAGTCCGGCATCGGTCATGTGCTGGTGGCTGCACAGCAGGCAAAAGTTCCCTCCCCCTCACCCCCCTTTACTTAAACAAGAGGAGGCCACAGGAATGCACTTTCTCCAACTGTGACTTTAACTGCATCCTAAGCAAGGCCTGTGGGACTCGACCTGGAGAACAATGACAAAAATGGTACTTGTTGTGACATGCCTCAAGATGGCATCAGAAGCCGCAACCCTACATTTTAGCCCACTGGCATGACTTCCTCAGCCCTTGCAAAAATCTGAAGTTTGCCCTCAGGTAGCAGAAACCCCCTGTGTACATTTGAAATTCATCTTTCTGCTTTGTTTTTTAAGTAAAACAGATACCCCAAAAAATAACATGGCAAATATGCTAATATTCCTACATGTAGCAAACAGCTATATAACAATAAAGGCAGAAACTCAGTGTTGCTTGCCATGACGAATGTCTGGTCTTCAGTGCTTACTTTTCCTCTCTGTGGAGGGAGGCTGCATCTGTGCGTATACCTCCAGTGAGAAAGCTCTTTCCAGGACACAGAAATACTGTAACAGCTAGTATTCTAAAAATGATTTTTTCTATTAAGTGATTTAGCCTTAGAAAAATTCCACATTTAAAAGAAAAGGAGAAATATAATAAACCAAATGGTAGCCTGTGTGGCCGGCCCGTGTACCCAGCGCCGAGGCTGGTGTTGCAATGGGTTCGGAAGCACGTCTTCAGTTTATCTGCTCATCCATCCTTCCTAAAAAGAGGCTGTCAGGAGGGCAGAGGGAGAAAAGGAGGCCAGGTAATTTACAGAGTCTACCTGAGCTTCAAAGGGTTTGAATTATTTTCTTTTATCATATGGTATGACCATGGAGGATCAGAAAGACAGTCCCAAGTTTAAAGACGAAGAAAGTCAAGCTCGGTAAAATAAACTATTTAGTCAGGATCCGGGGTTAGCAAGTGCCTCAGACTCAATTGATGGGTCTGACCCTGTGCTAGATGCTGAACCAATGGCAGGTCCCAGTAATGAGAGGGGGAACCCAAAAAAAACCAAAATCATCTTTTGGTGGGCAGGTCCCTAGGAGTATAGGCTTCAGCTGCTAGGTAAGTGTTCTAGGAACCCATCAGCATCACTGAACTAGCTAGTGTTGTTGTGAGACACTGAGTTCAGCTTCAGTGAATTTTTCTTTTTCGGATATCCTATCGGTTCTTGCTCATTTCATGATAGGTGATTTATGAGTCCACCTGCGCACACCACACTGAGTGCTCAGCAGGTTTTGACCAAAAATGCATGACCCCCATACCTCACCCTCCCTATTCACCTGATCTCACCCCCAGCAACTTTTTTTGTTTCCCCGGATGAAAAAAAATTTTTCAAAGGGAAACATTTTGCTGATGTGGAAGAGGTGAAACAAAAAACAGTCGAGGCCCTAAAAGGCATCAAAATTCAAAAGTTCAAAAAATATTTTGAGCAATGGAAAAAGCATCTCAATAGGTGTATAGCGTCAAATGGAAAGTACTTTGAAGGTGACTGAAGTTTAAATATGTAAGAATAAATACACGTTTTTAAATAAATAAAATCCAGGTTTTGTTGTGTCTCCCCTTGAAAATAGGCAGCAAAAGTCATTCTGGTATCAGGATAACTCATGATACATAGCATAGATGACTAAATGTTTTTTCCAATTAAATCAAATAAACATAGAGTAGAAGGCTATTTCCCAATGAGCACAGGGAGAGAAAGATAAAATGTAAAGCAGCATGATATGGAAATAAGTGATATCATGATATGGAAATAAGTGATACAGGTATCTTCCATGTTTAATATCTCTAGATGTCGATTCCTACTAATGCAAAGACATATCCAAGCTGGAGCAGAAAGACAGATACCCTTGAATTCCTCTAGAGGGGAATAGAATGACATCAAGAGATGCAAGTCACAAAAGTTTTAAAGTTCATCACCAGCAGAGCACAGAGGAAGGAGCCTGTTACTGCTCTTGTGATGAATTTGTATTTGAGAGTGTGTGCCCCTCTCCTTCACAACAATCTACTCTGAAGAAGTTATATCAAGCTGAAATCTGACTCAATTTCTATGATACATGCAATTCAAACATTCTGTTTTTCCTTTCTTTTCTTTTCTTTTTTGAGTTAAAGTCTCACGCAGTTGCCCAGGCTGGAGTGCAGTGACACACCCACAGTCACCCCAGCATCAACCTACTGGGCTCCGGCAATCCTTCTGCCTTAGCCTTCCACTTGTAACCACAAGCGCGTGCTACCATGCCCAACTAATTTTTTTATTTATTTTAGAGACAAGGTCTCGCCAAGTTGCCTGGGATGGTCTCAAGCCTTCAGGCTCAGACAATCCACTCGCCTTGACCTCCCAAAGTGCTGGGATTACAGGCTGAGCCACTGAGCTCAGTTGGAAAGTTATTTTCCTATTATTCTTTGTCAAGTCCACAGCATTTGACAGCAAAACCAATGTAATATCGCAAAGAACTTAACTGATATCCGAAAGGGTGAAAATCCAAAATGGAGTAACGTTAGTCAGAGTGGCAGCCATTTTAACATTGCTTGGCTTTGTCAGTGCTTTTTCAGCAGTTTACTTCAGCCTACCTTACAATCATTAAACAAGGAACAAAACCAATATCCCAGAGGCAGTTACTGGTAATTGTCTTGTAACCCCCCCATCCCCCTGTCAAAGCAGGCTTTTATCCAAAGTATTTGTCTTCCAGTCACAAATGACCAAGCTGATCAAATCTATAGTGATCACATGACACAAACCACAACTCCATCACCATGGCAACAGCTCCTGTCCCCACTAAAAGGGAAACTTTAAAAGTTGTCAACCTTAAGTATTCACTGTCAAATGTTCCTTAAGCATCTGGCCCCTTCTCCAGTCTTGGAGAAGTGGATCCACCCTTTTTCTCTGATCTACTTTCTAACTAAATTTTCTTTCCTAATTTTATTTCTGTGCCAATCTTTGCATACCTGCTCAGTCCACTGACCTCACAATAGCCGTAAGAGGAAAGGTTCTGTTCAAATAGAAGTTTTAACAAGAGGGTAGTCTGCGATATAAATCATCATGGGAGACTTTCTCATGATATATAGAAAGATGAAGGGTTTAGTCATCAGACAACTCAATGATCCAGCTCAGTGTTTCCCCACAGAACCTTCTGCAATGATGGAAATGTTTGATATCCACACTGTTCAACACGGTAGCCACTAGCTACCTATGGCTTTTGAGCCCTTGTGACTTGTACTGAATCAAAAATATTTCTTTTAATTCATTGAAATTTTTTCATTCATTCATTTATATAGAGACAGGATCTCACCTCTGCCAAGCTGCAGTGCAGTGGGACAATCATGATCACTGCAGCCTCGAATTCCTGGGCTCAAGCAATCTTCTCACTTTAGCCTCTGGAGTAGCTGGGACTCTGGGCATGTGCTATCATGCCTGACTGTTATTGTTGTCACTTGTTGTTGTTGCTGAGGTAGAGATGATGTCTAGCTATGTTGCCCAGGCTGGTTTTGAACTCCTGGCCTCAAGCGATCCTCCCACCTCAGTCTCCCAAAGCACTGGAATTACAGGCATGAACCACTATGCCAAGTCTGTTTCATTTAAATAGTCAGAAGCGGCTCGTAGCTACAGTGTTGGCCAACGCCAATTTAGAACTCCCTTCTCAGTGATACCTTATCTGCTCAAGTCTATGCCCCTTTTTTCCCTGCTCCTCCTCAAAAGGGTCATGATGACAGAGACAGACATGGAGAGTTCCAGGCTCCAGGATCACTAGCCAAACGGGCTGGTAGTATGGCTGGCACCTCCCCTCAGCTGGCCCTTTCATGATGACCCCACCTGGCCAGCCTAAGCCGGGCCCCTCAGCCACACGTCTAATCTCTTGGTGCCTCCCTTCCCACACCACAGCCTGCCCCGGTCAGACTCCTCTTCATGACCCACTGCCAAGCACACACCAGCCCCTGGCTCCAACGCTGCGGGTGGCACCCCGCTGCCTCCTCTGTCCAGCCACCATCTGGCCCAGTCACGTTGTCCATCCTCCTTTTCCACAGCAACTCAACACCCTGCACGCTGGCCCTGGCCTCTCTGTTCACCGCCTGCGCCCCTCAGCCTCCACTGGGAAAGTCCTTCTGTCCCCTCCTCACCTCTTCTCAGCACAGGTTCTAAACATGCCCCTGCCGCAGGGGCTTCGCCGTCCCTAGACCTGGAACCAGGTATCCCAGCTCTTCGGAAGGATGCCTCACTTGCCATTCAGGATTCTACTCAGCGGCCACCTCCCCAGAGGTTTTCCCGGACTCTCTCGTCTGAAAGAGCCCCCGGAACCTCCACATTCCCAGGTCTTAATTAATTTCTTGTTTAGCTTTCTCCTTCTTAGTTTCTACGGGTTTAAATTCTGCACTTTAAAAAAAATGCAACTTCCTTAAGCATGTGAGCTTCTTTGTTCATAACGGAGCCTCCAGGATCCAGAAGAGGGCCCTCACCTCAAGAGGCTCTTTGTGAGCATCTGTCAAATGAGGAAGTCCTGTAGTCCCTCTCAGTAGATGGCACACGCTTAGAGATCAGAGGCCACATCACAGGCCTCCCGGGAGCTCAGTGCATGTCTGCTGAAGGTCAGGACAACAGCGACATTCAGCCCACGTGGTAGCCTTCAGCCCCTTTTCCTGAGGATGACACACCATTAAATAGTCTCCCTTGCCAATTAGTCTCCCAAGATCGCTAAGCAGATCTACTACCTAATGATATATATCTGTCTCGTTTAAAAATTCTTCCTCAAGTCTAGGCAAAAATATCTGGCAGAGGACAATTTTTAAGGAAGGAATGATCAAGTAATAGTTACACTGTTGTCCATTTAGAAAAAAATCTAGATCTGTTATCTGATTTCACTTGTGAATTTATACTGCTATAAGCAATGCCATGGTTTTCTGGGACACATAGGGAGCAATTCCACTTCCTTTACCAAAGAAACAGGGTGTCGTGAGGCGCTATACCCGTGGAAGAAAGGGGGTGAAACCGTCCTAATGTCTGTTCTCCGTGTAGTGGGCTGAGAAGACTGAGGACACGACAGAGCTTGCACTCCACTCCCTCACAAGTCTCAGCTTCCCAAGAACGGTCAGTGTCCTTGAGTTCACCGAGCTAATCATCTGGGAGTGTTACTCTGATCTCTTATTTTCTGGGGGATGTCAGTTTCCCACATTAAAATAAAAACCAGGGTCCAAAGAAAACACCACAGGTCAACTGTTTCATTACAATTCACTTCAAAAATTTTGTTATTCATTTGCTGCGTTCTTGAGCACAGATTAAAAGAGGTGAGCCACCAGAGGGTTCTGATCTGCTCTGCTAGGCTAAAATTTTTGTTGTAAACATATCTGTTTGTAATCGGCTTTCCTTTATTATTGTTAATCTCATTTCTCAGGTTACAGATGGAGAAGGCCATTGTTTGCATGCAATTAACAATGAACGATTTTGTATTTAAGAGATGACTGGAAAGCTGCTGGTGTACTGTGATGACTGCTACTCAACTCTTATTTTTAAAGACCCTTTGCTTCATGTTAACTCTCTGAATTTAGCTGCAAAGTCCCTCTAAGGTTTAACACAACAAACACATCTGAGGATCAGAAGTTATTCAGACACACCCAAACACATTGCTTCTAATGACATTTCCTGATCCCATCTGGAACCAACCTATATGTAGCTAAGAGGAGGCTCTACATCTTGCTTTTTAATTGCCATTCTTGGAGGTTTTCTTTGAAAGCATCAGATGGGCTACAAGTATCTGTCCTGAAAACTGCATCCTACTCCATGAATGAAGCCTATATTTTTAGTGCTTTCTCTGAACTCCCACTCCAAGAACTAAAAACTTCATAAAGAAATGTGGTTCTAATGAACACATGAAAAGGTTCTTACTTCCTAAATGGAGCAAATGATTCTCTGGTTGAATACCAGGTGGCCGAAGTAGGTGGTACGACTAAATTGATTGTAACAGGTTTTATCATCCTAATCTTATAGCAAAGTATATCTTTAAGCACAAAAAATAGGAAGAAGTGGCATTTGCAGGTCCTTGGAGAAGAAGTAATCACATTTTTAAAAGCCTCAGACGATAAAATCACGATTTTGATTAGCTTCTAACAGAAATATTGAGAGACACATCCGAATTCCAAATCTTACATGTTAACAGAAAAAAATACCATTTAATGCAACTCAAACAACTGGCTATTCTCTTGTGTTGGCTCAGATAGATTCCTAAGGCCCAAGGATTTCATTGACTGGGACAGGTGGGGCAGCTCGCTTCATCCAGAATCTTGGGAACAGAAGGGAGCCTGCATCTTCTCTACGGAACTTTTAGTTCCTCTGTAGATAGTCTACTAAAGGTTAATTTTTTTTAGGAGCAGATGCATAAGCTAGAACTAAGACACTGAAAGAGGCTAGCTGATGAATGGATAAGGACTTATTTTTACCCCACTGCCAGAGGATAACTTCCTCATAGAACTTCAGAGCTGAGTTATTTTCAGATGCTTCATGATAAAATGTATTCCAAGCCTCAAGGTAATTTTGTTAGTTGCAAAGCAGATCTATTTACCCTTAGAAAACATGCACAAAATAATTAAGAAAGATGTTTGGCTGAAATTGTGGCTCTACAGGTATGCTTGTACACTTTCTGTGGACTGCCAACTGTGTGCTGACGGGCTGCAAACCATTCACAGTGCCATCAGGGCCACTGAAAATGCACTCACAGCTGGGCTCGGTGGCTCAGCCTGTAATCCCGCGCCTTTGGGAGGCTGAGGTGAGTGGATTGCCTGAGCCTGTGGGTTCGAGACCCGCCTGGGCAATTTGGTGAGACCTCATCTCTACAATAAATCAAAATGAGCCGGGTGTGGTAGTGCATGCCTGTAGTCCAGCTACTGGGAAGGCAGAGGCAGAAGGATCGCGGGAGCCCAGCAGGTCAAGGCTGTGGTGGCTGGAAGCAGCCACTGCACTCCAGTCTGGGTGACAAGAGTGAGACTTCAAATCAAAAAAAAAAGAAAAGAAAATGCACTCTAAGAAGTTTTCACTTCGTTTACTAGATGTGTGATTCTCTCCCAGTAGCAGGCATTGGTCTCTGACCAAAAGCCATTCCTATTTTTATCCTTACAAATGGAATTTCTGATTGTTATTGGAATGACATGGCTAGCTAATAAAATATACTTTCCTGACTCTCTTGTAGCGACGGGGGCTATGGGTCATAGCGCTGGCCAACCAGATCGAAGCGCAAGTCCGCCCACACTTCGATGAGGAGTGCCTCCCTCCCACCTTGCTGCCTCCGCCTTCCCTTTCCTCTGCCTTCCTGAAGGTGTCAGCCATTTTCTGACCACAGGAAATCCTACTGCTTCTTCAGAAATGGAGCTTTTTGGCCACCGTCGTACACAGGGAGTCAGATTCTCCATAATCTCAGGAAAACAGGCACCAACTGAAAGAAGCTGTCCAACGAGCAGCTGAGCAGCCTTGTGGATTTTACCTGTTTCACCAAGTTAGGGAGACGCAAAAGGGATGAATTTTCTTGCTACTATTCACCGGACAGGGTGGCATAGCTGGAACATGTGTTTATGGATTTGCTTTCAAGGATTCCACTCTGGCCACTTAAGGGACCGTGTGACAGTGCAGTTGACGGGACATTTTTTTAGTTACCCCCAAAAGTCTATTTTTTGTGGGTATTTTGAGGCTGTTCCTAAGCAACAACTACCAAATCCTGGCGCCTCCACTACTTTGTAATCTCATGGTGGGAACGGAAGAGCAAAAAAAAGATTAAAAAATCAGAGTCTTCTGGACAACATACAGGCAGCTTCACTCCCTCTTCTCTCCTCTCCTTCCCTCCCTTTCATGAGTTTAAAAAAGAAAATAAAACACTTCTTTTTTTTTTTTTTTTGAGTTGGAGTCTCACTCTGTCGCCCAGACTGGAGTGCAGTGGCCGCTCCCGGCCACCGCAGCCTCGACCTGCTGGGCTCCGGCGAGTTTTCCGCCTCAGCCTTCCAAGTAGCCGGAACTACAGGCACGCGCTACCACGCCCGGCTAATCTTTTGATTTATTGTAGAGATGAGGTCTCGCTGCCCAGGCGGGTCTCGAACCCGCAGACTCAGGCAAGCCACTCACCTCAGCCTCCCTTCTTAAGGTATCTGCTCTAGGAGGTTTTGTCTTGAAACACTGAGTGGGGGAGAAAGAAGGAATCGGTTTCAACACTGGTTTTGAGCTTTGCCAAAGCCTGTGACTGTGTGGAATTTATGTAGCCCCGCCATCTCTCAAAGGCTTTCATTTCATGGATGGAGATGATGATATGCATTTGAGGGGCACATCACGCCTTTCTGTTGCACATACAAACCAGCCTTAATGGATATTTTTACAAACTTCCCATGGGGAAAACAGGTCCTGTAAAAGTGCCAGGCCTTCAACTGTCACTTCCTTACCAGGGAAAACAAGAAAAGGGGGGAAATCCACTCTACTGAGAAGGAGGCAGTTACTGCTTCCACTGTCAGAAGCTCTTACTGCTTTCATCTACACATTTGGTTTTGGGGCTTCCCCAAATCTATGGTCACTTGGAGGGGCTGAAACCTGCCAGTCTTAGGTCAATTTGGAATGATTTACCCAGATGATGGAAAAGAGTGAGGAGGGAAACGCCAATCCATTTTATTTTGTAACCAGCTCTGACTTTGTCATCCAACAGTTTATGAGGGATTCAGTTGAGTCATCTCGGTGAAGAACCACTATTTTTTATCATTTTCAAACCAGTTTTCCTGACCCTCGCTCCTCCAACTGACTTATGAGTAGACTGCCACAGAAGACCATGAGTTGCTGTGGTTTTTTTTTTTTTTTTTTGGTTCCAGGGAAGAGCATACAGTATTTGAAGCTAATCATGCTCAAGAGGCTTCACTTCACTCACATGGGCTCCCTCTCCCTCCTGTAACTCAGTGGCCCCAAATCTGAGAGGGCTTGCCCGTAAGGTTCTTCACATGGTCCAGAGGAGACAGCTGGAGATCCAGCAGGGAAAGATGTCGGTTTATTAGAGCTTACTGGAGGTACTGATGGCAGCCAATCAGTGAAGAAGAATCTACACCTCAGAACAGTACATAAAGAAGTTTTATAGTCAGTCAAGTTAATTATTCAACTTGCTACACAGGAATAAGAGTGCAGTCCTCATCGTTCTCAACTCTGTTCAATTACCCGCACCCTGCCATTCCTTACTAGGAATATGCAGATCCTACAGAAACTAGCCTTGGCCAGAGGCTACACTCTGAGGGAGGGTCAGAAAGAAGACAGATGACAGATGTAGGGGAAGAGAGTCAATGTCCAGACAATTACCTTACACTTAGCTATTTTCCAGGGAAAGTCTAAAGATTCTAGAAACTACTTAAAAAAGAATTATGATGATAAGCAACAGGTGGATGAATACAAAAGTAGATGGGAGGGAAGGGAAGAAAAGGAGGCTGTTAAAATTCGTAGCTGAGCAAATGGGACAGAGTTGCCTTAGCTGTCATTCTACTCTTTAGATACTCAGCAAAGGCCTAACCCTGCAGAATGCAGGCGTGTGATACAGAATTTGAACATTTCCCAGAATATGAAATCACTCGAGTCACAGCCGTCTATTAAAATTCATGAGTAAGGTCTCAAATACTGTAATCCCTTGTTACTTGATGTCTGCTACTTATCTTTGAGAGCCACAGAGCTGTTCAATGCCCAAGAGCTTTCTCAAAACTGCATCTGGCATTAAAGTTTTTGCAAATCATAATTTGAAAATTGTGATTTTTTTTAAGTCATAAAAACGGGCCCCAAAATAGTTCATCTTTTTTTCTAATAAATACTTATAATTTATGTATGTAGAGTGAATAGGTAGAGAGGAAAGGTTGCCCATAAACACTTAGAAAAAGAAATAAATAAGAGTGAATAAATGAACAAATTCTCAACATCTCTAGGACAAGCCTCTTTCAATAGTGCACCAGAAGAACAAAGTTACCCTTGACTTAAAAATTAATGTGGGGCCTTCTTCCTTTAATCCCACTTAAACAGGGGACCATACTGGGTCAATCCAACTTCCATGGCACAATGTGTTTCTGGTACAAGAAAGGTCTTGGGAAACGAGCCTGCTGCTTCCTGCCCTGACAAGACTCTCAGTATTGGTTCAAACAAATGAGAATTTATCTCTCATTGTAACATAAGAAGTTCCTACTCTGCTAGTCATAAAAATGCTTTATTTCCAAAAGTTCTTTATGTTCTTTCTTTATGATAACTTTACAAAGGAAAATTCTCTCTCAAACAGGTCTATGAAGCACTGATCCAATTTCAATATGGTTTTTTAAAAGTAAGGGAAGCCATTGCCAGACCATCACCGCCACTGCCTTGCCAGACTCTGGCATGGCCACGTACTCTCAGAGCTACAGATGTCACCATGCTTCCTGGCTTTGGCCTCCTCCCCTACTTTGGGGAGGTGAACCTCCTCTTTCTTTCTCTCTCTCTAATTTTAGCTATGCTTCCTGGTTTGACCCCTCCCCTGTCTTGGGGAGGTGAATCTTCTCTTTCTTTCTCCTCCTCCCTCTCTCTCTCTGTCTCTGATTTACTTTCTAAATAAACTATATTTTTTAATCTAAAAAAAATAAAAGTGTGCCCGTCGTGGTCACAGTCAGGAAGTTGCCTAGGGTTTCTTCCATCTTTGGATCTGGGTCTTGGTAGCTGGAGGCAGACCCACCTGTGCTGGCAGCTCCAGGCCAGCCTATGCAGAATTCACCCAAATGATGAAACAGGCCCATTCAGGACAAATCTTGGCCTTCTTCCCCAGTTCATCATCAAATTAGCTCTGTTTTGGTCTCAAGGGCTTTGCAATCCTCCCCTCTGATATCAATGAAGCTGGTGTATGTCAGATAACATGAGACATCTGGTGGCAGACAGACCAGGGCCCTTCTGCAGAACTAAGCTAGGCTTCAAGCCAGCCAGTAAGTCAGGAGAGGAGAAAGGCCCCCGGCCAGACTACAAACAGGAAGAAAACAGAGGCTACCTGGGTGGGTCAGAACAGGAACAACAGACGAGAGACTCCACTTCAAAGCCGAGTCCCTCACCCTGCCCCCATCAGGCCCTGAGATGATACAGCTACCTGAACATCTGCCTCCTCTTATCTTGGGCGCCTTGCATTTTTCATGATTAAAGTTTTACTCAGAATGACATGTTACGATGCCATTTTGTGTCACTTTCCCAGAGGCTGCATCCTACAAATGTACTGCGTTAGTCGGAATTATAGATGAGGAACATATTTATTCATTTACTGATACTGTGAGCCGTCCAGGCCTGTGCCCTGGTCTGACCCCACCTCCAGAGCCACGGAAGGAAGGCTAAAGCGCCTGCTCCAGTCGGGAAGCCAACCACCACCCCCTGGGGACTCTCTGGTGGCTTCCCCTTGCTGGCAGAGCTTCGTCCTGGCCTCAGCCCCACCTCTCACCTCTCTGCCTCTTTACCACCTCACTTTCCAGTCGCTCTGCTCTTTTTCTCCCAGCTGGTCCCTTGGGAACAAGGGCGGATGGCACTTAACACAACTGTTGCTAATTAACTAATTGTGTGATGACGGCTCAGGGGAAGAATGTGCCATCAAAGTGTGGACTCCGTGGACAGGTTTCCACCATCTCGAGAATGGGCCCTGGTGGCTGGGGACAGAGCAGCTGCGCAGGCAGCTCCCAGCTCAGTCTGCCTGATTCTCAGAGGTGGATGGAAGGGACTGGCCCTGGCACCTCACCCACTCTGTGTGCCCCCAGGGCCTAGGGTGGTGCCTGGGCACAGCAGATGCTCCACAGCATGAAGAGAATAAAAAAAAGGTCGAGTAACTAACTCTCAGACCTACAAAGGGCTCGCATCATTGCATGTCACTCGCTTTGTATGCAAGGAAGGGCTTGCTCGAAGACAATCCGTTGCCCTGTGTCAGGGCAGATCCAGAATCTAAGTCTTAGGAGCGAATGCAGGGTGTTCTTTCTGTCTTCTGTGCTGGGTGGGAGTGAGGGCCAGGACCCCTACAACCACTTCAAATGTGCCAAACTAAGTCCACATCATAGGTAGATTTCCACATGTTTTCATTCTATTCTTTGCAGAACTGGCATTCATGGACACTTAGCAAAGAGTGATTTGCTAGGACTCAGCCAGGTTTTCTGACTGACCCACAGGAAGGGCTGTAAAAGATTAAACGGTGCCTGTTTTTCTTTAGGATTCTTGACACACTCAGCACAATGGCTGAGCAAGGCACTGAGAAATTTTCCTTAGTTCTAGCTCTATAAGAAAAGCATTGACTGTTCTAATCCAAGCAGCTTGAAGGGACCCCCGGGGTCCACCTCCTGTCCTGATGGTGGGGTGGGAACTGCAGGAAGCTAGGATAATGGAAAGGAAGGAGTTTAAGGGGACCCTCGCCAGGATCAAGGTCATGGCTCCCAATGGCATGCTTCTTCACAGCAGGAGGACACACCGGTATCAATAGCTATGGATTTACTTTAACCTGGAGGCACCTCTAGCAAAGCTTTGCTTCACCATCCTAGGACACAAGCAGGCCTAGAAAGACCAACAGCTACGATGAAAGGCAATCAAAATGAAGAGATAAATGACTCATTTTCTATCAGGCTTGAAGGATAGGCAGTTCTCTGCTATGCATGCATTGTTTCCAAAATCACTTGCAAGGATGTTTAGAAACCCAGAAATGGGGCCATATATGTAGTTCAAGTCCTAGACTAGTTCCTCAATCCCAGAGTACAGCCTGCAGAGCCCTGTAAAACACAATCCCATTACAGCAGAGATGCTGGTTACCTACCCCCTCTTTCATAAGAGAACCCATATCTTAGTGAGTCAGAAACCCACTGTTGTCTATCCATATCGGATATAACGAGCATTCAAGCAGGCCTGCATGCACCCTCATTCCTGAAAATTAAAGCAAAGCGTTTTCCTTATCTCTTATACATCCCCCATTAGTCACCTCAAGGGACCCTTACCTCCCCTGCAGACCACGTCCACTCCACTGAGAGAAGCAAATCCTTATCCACTCCTTTTTATCAGTAGCCACAGAGTTAGGAAGTACAGCACCCACGTAACCATAAGCCTTGTAGTGTGTAGAGCTTTTGCTTGTTATAACTAGTAACTAACAATACGCTGTCATGAATGACGTTTTGCTTTGTGTTGGGCTCTTTTCACTCGCTCTACCACAGACTTAATCATCTCCTCTCTTTGGTGTTACTGTTTGTTTGTTTGTTTGTTTGATTTTTGTATCAAACACAAAAGAATGTGGGCTACCTCAGCAACTGACACCAAAAAATGTGCATCATAAATGTTGCTATTAACAAAATGTGGCTATAACTTAAGTTCTGTCAGTCAACCCTCTGTCAGTCACATAGTCAATCTAGACATACAACAACCCTAAACTTATAAAAACAGACTGTAAGACCTAAGGGGCAAACAGACTGGTTCCAAAAATGCCGATGCCAGATTCTGTCTCCCTAAATTCCAAATTCAAAAATAAACATCTTTCTGCCAGTTCTCTGTCTCTCAATTTATGGGCGTCAAACATTAATGTCACTCAGACCGTAACATGAGCTGGGCGGGCTGAGGCCAGAAGTGATAGGACACACTGACCCCTTCCTTGCAGCTAAGTGTGGTCACAGGACAAATGAGATGTGAATGCACGTGTTCTGTGTAGTTTCCTGAAAAGCTGCTTAAAGGGAGGCCACCCTGCTGGGAGAGATGCTTGGGCTGCCCTTCTTCAGGTCTGCAGCATGCAACACAGAGGGCTGGAGCCTCTGCAGCCGTTTGGGGTTGGAGGTGACTGCATGGAAGCCCTGGGCTCGGACAGTTTGGTGGAGGAACAGAAGCCGGCTCCTGCTGGCTGGGGAGCTGGCCCAAGCATCCCAGTTCTTTCACAAGAGGGAGACACATTCTTATTTAGGCTGCTGATATTTGGGATTTCAGTATGCACACAGCTGCACGGCCAAGAGTGACAAAGTCCTCAAAGGAAAATGGGATGTCGGCAATACAACCATCCCTAAACCTTCTCTGGCAGTAACCAGAAATAGAACGTGTGCACACCCTAAAAGAGACTTTTAAAAAGCATAATAAGAGGAACTAGCATTTGCCAAACACCTGGTATCTGACACAGTATTTGCTAGCCACCATAATGTATAAGGAACTATGAGTCATTGGCCCCTTTTACAGATGAGGAAATGGAGGCTCATACAGTTTAAGAATCTGCCCCACATTAGCTGTTTAAGTGGCTGAGGAAGAGTTACATATTTGGCATGAGATGGACACAGATAATGGTAACAGCTAGAAAATGGCAACATTTTAAAGAACTCGTCAACAAATTTAGTAAATTGCAATTATATGAGAAACTAGAATAAAAAGAAAGTAACTTGAAAGAATTAAATGAAGTAATACATGCAAAAGGGCCTAGCACATGGTAGGCACTTCAAAAATATCCATTCGATCTGGATTTGTAAAAAGCCCTTCTTGGAACATACAAACATACTCCCCCAAATTTCCGATATTTTCAAAAAATATTACTTTGTTAAGCGGTAACATACATAAAAACCTACAATCACTTGAAAAGCTGCACCTGAACACTAAAATGGCTAGGTCTGTGGAGTAGGATGAATACTGTTTCCCTTCCCCTATCACATTCATGGCCATCTGCAATCTCAGAATGTGACTGTATTTGGAAATAGGGTCTTTGCTGATGCACTTAGCTAAATTATGACAAGGTTGTGGATTACAGTGTGCGCTAAATGCAATGCCTGGTGTCTTTATCAGAGGTAAGGACACACAAGAGAAAAGGCCACGTGAAGACAGAGGCGGACACCAGAGTGACTCAGTGCCAAGCCCAGCAGCACTGCACTGCTGGGAAGAGATGCCCCTCTTTCTAGAGCCAACCAGGGCACATGGCAGGGGAGACACCTTGATTTCGGAATTGTAGCCTCAGGGCTGTGAGAATACACATTTCTGTTCTAACAGTCTTTGGGAATTTGCTACAGCAGCCCCAGGAAACTAGAAGGGTTTGTAAACAGATTAAGAACAGCAAAGAACACTGAAGCACTGACTATGAAAGTGTGTATAATACATAGACCCACTTCTGTGTATCTGAAAAACCAGTCTCTGTCTCCTATGTAGACTGCAACGCACTTGACCTCTCTCCTATGTAGACTGCAACGCACTTGACCTCCAGTTTTCGTTCCTCTGAGCGGCGGCTGCGTTGCCCCTGACTCAAAGGAAGAACCTGCCTCAGGCTCGAGGACTCTGGCCCAGAACACCGACCGATGACAAGGCCCTGCTCTCTCTGTTGATGATGCACTAGCCACTGAGGGGAGAAACGTCAACTGCTGAATGTCAAGCACACCAACAAACAGCTGCTAATTAGATTTGGGGATAAGATTTAGATTTTATCCTGGAAAAGTAAGCAATCCTTGTACACAATTACAACTTGTGTATATTTGCCTAATTCTAAACGGCAATGTCCTATTCTTCTGAAATTAACATAATCAAGTTTAGTATACTTATGTTCGGAATGTCAAATGAATAAACATGACTTTATACATACTCCATAGTTTTACAAATCTGTGATGGAGAAACCCAATTATGATAATTTTAAAACAGAAAAGATAATTTCCTTCAACTATTTGCAAGGAAAAAAGGGTTTCTTTCCCTGGAAAAACTCACAATATCACAAATGAGATACTTATCTCTTGAGTTTTCATACAACTCAGCTAAAGACAAAAATCCTCCAATGGAATCAGTAAAATATTCTCCACTGCACATAAGAATTTCGAACTTATAGAACACAAGAAACTCATAAATATCAAAATGTTCTCAAAGTGAACCAGTTATCTCCACACACTCAGTACTTCCCCAGTAGGCCTAGTACTTATCCTAATGGACTTTAAAAGAATTCTGGATTCCGAAATGAGGGATATATTTGCATATTGCCAATATCAGATCCCTCCCACTACCAGCATGAGCTCTAAAATCAGGTTACCTGGAACTGTAAGTCAAACTGTTCATAATGTCTCAAGTTTTTAAATTATTTTCTATTTTTCCATTCATCTTCCCACGTATACCACAAGATAGGCTTCAAATAAGGCAAGTGCTTTTCTGACTCAATAATGAGATGAATAACCCAATTATAAAATGGACCAAGGGTCTTAATAGATACTCTTCAAAAAAGACACATAATGATCAATAAACATGTGAAAAAGATGCACAACATCATTAGCCATTAGGGAAATACAAATCAAAACCATGATGAGATACTACTTCACACCTACCAGGCTGGCTAGAACCAAGAAGATTCGTAACACGTGTTGGCAAGGATGTGGAGGAACTGGAACTCTCAAATACTGCTGATAGAACTGCAAAATTTTCAACAACTTCAGAATAATACCTAACAGTTCCTCAAAATGCTAAACATAGAATTACCATATGACCCAACAGTTCCACTCCTAGGTATAGACCCCAAAATACTGAAAACATGTGTCCACATAAAACCTGTAAAGTTCCTAACAGAATTATTCACAATACTCAAACAGTGGACACAACTCAAATGTATACCACTTGATGAATGGATAACCAAGTTGTGGTATATCCATATAATACAATATCATTTGGGCATTAAAACAATAAAGTACTATTACATGCTACAATATGAATGAACCTTAAAAACATAATAAATGAAAGAAGCCAGTTACAATCTTTTTTTTTCCCCAGGCAGTAAGTCTAAAGAGTCTAAAAATATTCAGTAAACCATGCTGTAAATAGCCACTTATATGAAAGGTCCAGAATACACAGTGACTACGGATGAACTTGGGGCACCTTCACCTTCACGCTTTTGCCTGTCAAGCGAGAGGACCAGGTTGTGCTTCCCAAACCTGGGTGATTATCAGGAGCACCCTGGAAGCTTTCATTTTATTTTCATTATGGAAAGTGCATGCAGAAAAGAGAGAGACAGAAAGTAGATCAGCAATCAATCGGGCCTACGGGGTGAAGCCTCCGTAAGTCTCCCTGGACTACAGGGTTCAGAGAACTCCTGGGTTGCAGGACACACGAGCGTGCAGGGCAGAGGGAGGGCCTGAAGAGGGCAGGGAGGGTCTGCGCCCCTTTCATACCCCTTGCCCCTTGCATCTCTTCCACCTGGCTGTTCATCTGCATCCTTTGTACTATTCTTGATGATCAACTGGCAGTATGAGTAAAGTGCTTTCCTGAGTTCTGTGAACTGCCCCAGCAAAGAGTAGAACCCGGAAAGGGGATCTTGGGAACCTCTGATTTGCAGCCACGCGTGACAGAAGCTGTGAGTAACCAGCTGCTGGTGATCGGCATCTGAAGGGGAGGGGCCCTCTCGTGAGGCCCACAGCCCGTGGGACCTGATGCTCTCTCCCCGGGAGGGTAATGTCAGAAGTGTCTGGAATTACAGGCCACCCAGGAGGCATCTGCTGGAGAATCGCTTGGTGTGAGGGGTTGGGGGAGAAATCCCACCACATTTTGGTTCTCAGAAGAACTTTGTCTTGAGCGTATACTTAAGAGAAAACTGTATGGTAGTTTGTTTTTCCTGCTATTCAGACCCTTATTTTTATTGACAATGTTTTCTTCATTCATTTATTTATTTATTTTGAACATGCGGGGTACAACTCAGGGTTAGGTATACAAATGTTCATTATGCTGGTACCCTTGTTGATGAGGTGTGCCCCCCACTTCCCTGGCAGCTTCCCACTACTGCCAAAATTCTTTTCTTGCAGTATTATGAAAATTGTTCCAAGGTCTGCTTATGCATGAGAACATGTGGTACTTTGTTTCTGTGACAGATCACTCAGTATTATAGACTCTAAGTTCATCGAAGTTGCTGCGAAGTTCATAATTTTGTCCTTCTTTATGGCTACGTAATATTCCATCGTGTATATGTACCATATTTTTTTAATCCAGTCCTCTTTCGATGGGCAGCACGGTTAGTTCCATGTTTTAGCTATTGCAAATAATGCTGCAATAAACATGTATGTGCAGGTATCTTTTTCATAAAGTGATTTGAGTTCCTCCAGGTATATTCCCAGCAGGGGGATTGCAGGGTTGTATAAAAATGTGCCAAAACAAAACAAAAATCCTGGTCGCTCCCTGGTAATTCCCTTTGTCTCAGATGATATTTCTCTTTCTCCTTCCTCTCCCTTCTTCCCTTCATCTTTCTTTCCTCTTCCCTTTGACTCTTGGGGCTTCTGGTCAAATCATTCAGACTTTTTGGCACATTTTTAACTGAACTGGTCGACTGCCTGACTAAATCCTTAAGATGTATTTATATGAAATGCAACTTAACTATACATTTTGTTAAAGAGCTTTAGAAGATTCAAAAGATTGATTAGGATTGATTAATGATTGGCAAGAGACTTTGGTCACAGCACAATCGTTTTCATGTTCCAGTATGTGGCTGGTCTCTCTCATTTCGGCTTTGGATTTAGCTGTTTTAGGCGCTGCTTAATATAGATATGCACTGCACTTTCCACCACCCTCACTCTTGTTCATCCATTCTCTCACCACTGGATTCACACACTCACTAGTGGCAAAGCAGAAGCACCACAGTCTACATCTGAAAAGCCAATGACTACCCTGCAGTCCCATGGAAAGAGTTTAAATGCCTCTTACAGAGAAAAGATCGTGAAGGACGAAATACATCTCATGAAATGCTCCTGTTGAAAAAAAAATAGGTGAGCCCTACAACACAGATTTCTTAATGCTCTTTTAGATTCTGAGCAGGGCAGCAAAATGAGCAGCTGAGAAGGCAACGCGGAGCACGGCGCAGGCCCACGAACAGAACCAGAGTGGACTGGGGGGTGAGTGAGCGGGGTGGCACCTTCACCTTCGCATTCTCACCTGTCAGGTGAGAGGAGGAGGCTGTGCATCTCACTCCCGGCTGACTGTCAGGACCTAGGAGGCTGGCATTTTATTTTCCAAAAGACTTTACACGACGGGAAGCTTCAAATCCATGCAGAGCGCAGAGAGAACGACGGATCCCTCGGCACGCATTCTCAGCTCCAACGAGCAACTCTTGGCCTGGCTCTTCCTGTGAGAACGGCCCTCGCTCCTCCCTCCTCCTCCCAGTCCTGCCAGAGACCCACTCGCGAACAGACTCCCGGCTGCCCTCTGGGAGCCTCTCCTTCACCGGGCCTTTTTTCTCAAGAGTCGGGTTTGGCGATCACTGGCCTGGAGGACCCCTGAATTTCTTTTCAGTCTCATGTTTCTATCAGCATAGGAAGTACAAATCAACACATGCCATTAAGTCAAGTCTATGAAAAAATAAAAATGAATTTCATGTGGAATACATGTGATTTACAGTGCATTAGGTCATTGATGGAAAAGATATTACTTAGTAAAAGTTAAATATGGACCTGGACTCTCAAAAAAGAAAAATTTCATTCAATGCAGGTTTTAGAGAAACAGTGAGTTCTCCAAAATTTTTAGAAAAGCTAAATGCAGATCATTCTAGCTATTTGCTTGGAGCCAAAGTGAAGCCCTCCACTGCCAACAACAAAGTGATAATTAACGAGGGAGAATAACGCACATCACTCCAACTTCAGTAGTGGGCCAAGTGATGTGCTTCAGTGCATTCTGAGATGAGCTGACAGAGCCAGTTCCATCCTGGGGACGCAGAAATTGGCACCGCCAAAACTTTAATATTAATGGCCCACTCATGGGGTCCTACTCAATGTATGGATGTAACAAAACTGCACGAGACCAAAAATATGTGCAAATTTCCAAAAACAAGGTTGTAAATGAACAAGCATTTTTGTCTTTGACAATTTTCTCTTTAAAATGATTTCCTATAACCACCTGAGCTTTAACATTAATCCACCTGTGACAGTGTCTTGGTCAGAAGAAATCATTCTTGTAGAAAATGGCACTTGAACCAATTTTTCAGTTTCCTGTGATACAAAGAGCCCTCAAATAGAGACTTAATGATGCATTCTTGTCCTGAGATCACAAAATCCTAAAATCTCCAAAATGGAAGGGATTCAGGGACCATGCAGCTACCCAAACATAATGGTTCCCCTCATTTTAGCTTCTTGGTATTGGAGAGTATGTGCCATCGAAACAACAATATCCTCTGAATTAAAGACAAATCCAGAAGTGAGACCTGGCTGATCCTATGGACATCTCAAGCAACACCTGTACTTTGGGATCAGACTTAATGTGCCCTCCCCCCAAAAAACTGGACCACATGTGAGAAGCTAACAGAAGGCAGAATCTAGAAGGAGCAGCAAAAGCTTTCAGCATGTCCTCTGAGTTGGCCAAGGAAACAGATGTTGCTACAAGAAAAATTAGCTTTTATAGTCTGATGTATGTTACTTGGGATCAGTATCAAGACATATAGAAGGAGAAAATAAGGTCATGTGTTTTTTAAACCAAACCTCAAAGATAACTTTAATCATATACAATACTCAGATTTTTATTTTTGAATCAGGGTCTTACTCTGTCATCCAAGTTGGAGTGCAGTGACACACTCACAGCTCACCACATCCTCGACCTCCTGGGCTCAGGCAATCCTTCCATCTCAGCCTCCCAAACAGCTGAGACTACAAGCATATGCCACCACACCCAATTTTTTTTTAAGAGATGAACCCTTGGATCCAAGCAATCCTGCTACCTTGGCCTCCCAAGTGCTGAGATCACAGGCATGAGCCACCGTGCCCAGCCACTTTTAAGTTTTTTAACCTGTCGGTTGATAGGAAGAGAGTCTATGCCTCCTTCCAGGCAAAAGAATAGACTTTTTAAAGGCAATCCATAGCTTGTTTGCAACAAGTCTCCATTTAGCTGATGGTATGTCTGAATTATTTTCCCACAAACCTATGTAAATCGGAAAAGCAAGAGAATCACTTAACCCTAGAGAGATTTGGCAAAACAGAATTCATAGTGTCTTATACTTTCCCTCTTAGAAAACAGCTGCTTGATTTATATTTAATTTGAAAGCCAGTCAAGAAAGACTGCATCTTTTGACTTTTATTGATTGAAATAATCTGCATAAAATTAGTGAGTATTCTACGGAACCTAACTCTTAGAAATATAAAGTCTATAAAAATGTTTCACAATTTAAAAGTAACTGTGTTACAAAGTAAGAAAACAAAGAGAAAATTTCTCAAAACTCCACCACAATTTCATCATTAGACCATTTTAATATATTTCTTTTTGGTTATTTATTTATTTATTTATTTTCAGTCAGTCTCACTCTGTCACCCAGGCTGGAGTACAGTGGCAGGCTCACAGCCACCACAGCCTTGACCTGCTGGGCTTAGGTGACTCTTTCACCTCAGCCTTCCAAGTAGCTAGAACTATAGGCACCACCATGCCCAGCATTTTTTTTTTTTTTAATTGTACAAACAAGGTCATGCCAAGTTGCCCAGGGTGGTCTTGAACACCCTGAACTCAGGCAATCCTCTTGCCTCTGCATTCCAAAGTGCTGGGATTACAGGCATGAACACCTGGCTTCTTTTGGTCATTTTAAACACGCCTGTTTTTACTTTAAGTTACACTTACAGTAATTATAACTTCAACATCTTACTTCTTCACTTAGTATTAAATGTATTTCATCATGCTGCCATGATTTTAGAATTTTTAAATGAACGCATAAATGAGTCATAATCTGCATTATTATTGCTTCACATTAAATGCTAACATTGCAATGGACTATTCATGGAATGACTTTTTATATTTTCGTATTCTTTAGAATTGTTTCTAGAAGCAGAATAGCCACAGGTGCTGTAGAGGTCCTGGTGTACATTACCACTGATTCCCAAGAGTAGTATTAGTCTACAATGTAACATGAAACACAGATAGATGCTGCTCTGATATGCTTTTCCCAGCAGTTGATATTCACTTTTAAAAATTGCTAGCTAAATGTGAAAAACAGTACTTCATTTTTATAATTTTATCATCTTTATTAAAGTACCAGAATATTTTCTATTTGTCTGCTTGTGAATCATATTCCCTCTACTGTGAGCTCTCTTTTGAATTCTTTTGCCAGTTTACCTACTGGGGTCCTTATACATTTGTATGAGCTCTTTACCAGACTTCTTTACTACTATTGTCTCCTGAGTATTTTTGGTTTAACCTTATCATATTTAACCTTTTCATCCCTTTAAAATTTATTTTCATGCATGGTATGAAATGAGCGTAGATTCATCATTTTACCAAATTATCAATGAGTTGACTCAAAATACCATTTATTGAATAATTTTTCATTCTCATTGATAAGTAGCAATTTCAATTTAAAGGAAAACAATTAAATTCAGCAGCTGGCTTTTTTTCTTCTTCTTCCAACTAAAGTGAATACATTCTTGGAAAAATCTAGGACACATAGAAGAAACCAGAACCTCATTATGATGAATTTGTCTATAAACTAATGAGTGCACATATACATGTGGGTATATCTGCAGCTATGTGTATATGCATGCATATCATAAGTACAAATGTATATTAAAGAGAAGGAAATATTTTGAGAGCAAATAAGAGCAGGGCAAGTGCTCTGACCACTGCAAAATTAGGCCATGGTATAGGCCTGATGGATGAAATTAAAACACACTGGTGGTGATATGAAGAAATATGCAGCCATCTGGCTCAGTGTCTGCTGTGTTACTTCACATTTGTTATCTTAGACATTTAGCTTACTACCTTAAATATTTATCTGTTCCCCCTTGGCTTTAATTTCTTTCTTTCACTAGGGGAGACTACATAGTTTTAATATTTGTAGATTCAACAGATATTTGTTGAGTGTCTACTACGCACCTGGTACAGTTATAAATGCCAGTGAGTTGAGGGAAAAAAGCCCAGCAAGAACACAGCTCTTCTTGAACTCTCATTCTAACAGCAAACACCCCTATGCATGTCGGCGTCAAACAGTGCAGCATGTGGTATGGACAATCAAGAAATCCCAGGAGGCCAAAAGTTGCCAAAAGTTGCGCTGAATGTGGCTGGGCTACAGAGGAAGGCCCAGGGCACAGTGGGGTGGCTTTGCTGACCACTCTCCTTCACAACAATGGCTCTGCTCATGCATCTCTACGCAGCTGTCCTGCTCTCTGAGCGCCACATGTGTCCACACGTTGGCTCCATGATGGTAGCCTGTACCCAGGACCTGGGGCCGTGCTGGGCATTTGTCAAATGAACGACTTAGTCCCTGAAAGATGCTGATGAAGCCTACACACCAAGTCTTTGTGTGATCTCCTCTCACCACGTAATTTAACTCCATTGCCACCTTGTCTGGACAAACCCACATTTACTCAAGTGGGCTCTGGGGACAGGCTGCTCCACTCATAGAAGTGAGAAGTCCGTTGATGGAATACTCAGTGCACTTGGGGGTGACCAAGGGATGGTGGCCAAGGGACTCAACACCTCATCAATAAGGGGTGCTGATCAATGAAGACAGAAAAGACTGAAAGATGACACAAAGGCTCTTGGTCAGGGCGTGAAATTCTGAAGTAGGACAGGGATTTGTTAAGGGTTTGTAGCGGGGAGGCCAGGTATCAGAAGCAAGAACTCCACAACGCTGGCTAAGAGCACGCGGTCCTGGTTGGCTACAAAGACTCAGTATACACAGGACCACGGCAGCAGCAGATCGGCAGAACTCACACTTTGCCAGCTCAGAGCCCTCACTCCCTCCTCCCTGCCCTCAGTGCTTTAGAATGGCAAGTCCATGTCCAGTCACTGGCTTCTACTGGCCAGGAAGGGTGCTGGGCTCTCTCAAAGGCCCACGTAATAGGCTCTCTGAGGATTCCGCAAGCCTTGGAGAACATAAAGATGAATGGAAAAGGAACGTTCACTGTGACGTTGCTGATGTGAGGCTTCCTTCCCACCATTAAACATCAGATGAACCCCTACAAGTCCCCAGAGTGCAACGGGAGCACAAAGGTTATGTTCTGAAGCGATGCAACAGACCAGGTTTTCACAATGCAACGTCAACTTCAACTCAATACCAATAGCAGATGCCAACTGCCAAGAGTAATTACTGAGGGCTGGTGAGGCAGGCAAGGATGTTCATTAATTATTTTTATATACAGCTTTATTGAGATATAATTTCTATGCCATGCAATTCATCCATTTAAAGTATACAGTTCAGTGGTTTTTAGTACAAAGTTGGGCAATCATCATTGCCATCTAATTTTCATCACCTCACAACAGAAAAGTCATCAGCAGTTACTCCCCATTCTCCTTCGGCTGCCTCCCACAGCCACCCCCAGCCCTAGACAACCAACACTTCCTTTCTGTATAGATTTGCCTATTCTGGATATTTCCCATAAATGGGATCATTATGTATCTGGCTTCTTTTACTGAGTGTAATGTCTTCAAGGTTCACCCGTGCTGTAGCATGTATCAGCCAATAATATTCCACGGTATGAATAGCTCACATTTATTTTTCCATTCATCAGTCGATGGACATTTCGGTTGTTTTGGCTCTTTGGCTATTCTGAATGATGCTGCTATGACCATTCTTGTGCTAGTTTTTGTAAAAATGCAAGTTTTCATACTCTTGGGTATATACCTAGGGGTGGGATTGTTTGGTCATATGGCAACTTTATGCCTAACTTTTGGGGCCAAATAGTTTTCCAGAGAAGCTGTACCAATTTACATTCCCACCAGAAGTTATAAGGGCTTCAATTTCCACACATCCTCACCAACACTTAGTATTATCTGTCTTTTTCATCATGGCCAACCCAGGGACTGTGAAGTGGAATCTCACTGAGGTATGGATCATTAATTCTATCATGAGACAACCGGTGTCTTCCGATCAGCAAGGAAGCCATGCTCTGATGGGAAAGGCGCCAGCTTTGCAGTCCCACAGGCCTCAGGTCCCCACTTAGGAGTTAAGCATCCAGAGGAAATTACAAACTACTGGACCACAACTCCTCAGTTGTAAAATGGTGCTAATAATGCCTTTCTCATGGCAATAAATTCCTAAGACAAGGCCTAGCGTGTAGTAGGCATCTAATCAAACAGTTTCCTTGCCATTGTGACACCCTGGCTCTGTGACTGAAATAAAACAATGCAGAGTCTGGTGGCCCCTAGGAATATAAGGTCTAGTTTGCAAGTCCTGTATACATGAACAATTCCAAGACATGTGACAGGTGCTCTAAGGAGGTATTCACAAGGAAGCTTGGGGGCATAGAGGAAGGGATGTTCATGTCTTCCAGGGAAGTCAGGGACGATTTTGCAGAGCAGCTGAACCAAACAAAAAGCCACTCACTACCACGTGATTAAAATAGGATGCTACTTTAACAATCTCCATGTTTGTTCCAAAACAACTTAGCATCCTATTATAGGCAACACACCCACAAGTCCAGTCTCTTGGTGGTTAAAGGTTTACTAAATCCTAAGTGTGAAATCAGAATTGTAATAATTTTACATATTTTCCAAATTTTATATTTTAAGATGACTCTAGTCATTCCCTCAGAGAAACAGAAGATAAATTTGAACTTTTAAAGAAGTGGGCCTATGCATTTGGCTACATCAAGTCAAACTCAAAATTCAGACTATCTTTTTGCAGCATTACTTTTGAGAAGCAGATGCTATTGGCACATCTTTCAAGAACCCTGATTAAGTAGTGTGGTAGTAGACTTGCATTTCGTCCTCAGTGTATGCTTCTGAAATGAACTTAGCAAACCATGTCTTTATTCAGCAGCCAGACAGGCACGATCTCATCCAGTACTTGGTTTGTACCTAGCAAGGGGAGACGAGACAACTTTGGTTGCAGCAAACATCCTGTCCTCCACCATTTTTTTCTTACAAACAAAAGCAACACGTGGTTAAACAAAATAACTCCACATGGCCTTTGGAAATCAAGTTTTCTTTTAGAAATCAGCTCCCACAATATCTACTAATCTGGAATTTGCATACAGGTTTAAGAAACACTTCTTACTATGCCAGAAAGCCTCTGACTTCTAGGCCACTTTCTTTTTCTCACAGATGTCACCAAAGCTCACCTGAAGTTTTTTTTTTTTTTTTTTAATTATTACCTGTTCTATTTTCCTTTTAACAAACTCTGGGGAATTCTGTTTATGGAAGTGGTTTATAACAGCAAAATTCTCTTCTACAAAATAGCAACAAGGAGAGATTGAGAGTGAAAGCTGGAAACAGATGGAGAAGGTTTCAGAAGGAGAAGAAAGGTGAAAACAATCTAATGGATGAATGATAGACAAAAATTGGTATATTCATATGACATATTATTTAGCCTTAAAAGAGAAGGAAATTCTGACACCTGCTACTACATGGATAAATCTCGAGGATACTATGTTAAATGAAACAAGCCAGTCATAAAAAGACAACTGCTGTATGAGTTTGCTTACATGAGGTACCTAGAGCAATAAAATTCATAGAGATAGAAAGTAGAATGGTGATTGTCAGGGGCTGGGGGAGTGGGAAGTTAGTGCTTAATGGGCACAGAGTTTCATTCATGGAGAATAAAGAAGTTCTGGAGAGGGATGGTGGTGATGGCTGCGAAACCATGTGAATGTACTTAATGCCACTGAACTGTACAATCAACAGTTAAAGTGGTAAATCTTATGCAATGAATACTTTACCCTAAGAGAAGAAGGGACACAACGGACTTCAACTCACTCTCCTTACCAAAGCCCACAGCAGAAGCGTCTCCGAGAGCTCATTTTGCTGTTCATTTTAAGATTGAGAAAGTGCTCTATTTAGACAAACGTGTGTTTTGATACACAAAAGGATCGATTGCAAAAATTCTTCATTTCTCAACAATCAAAATAAACACAGGTCAGGCGAGGTGGCTCAAGCCTGTAATCCCAGCACTTTGGGAGACTAAGGTGAGTGACTAGTCCGAGCCCATGGGTTCGAGACCAGCCCAGGCAACCTGGTGAGACCTCGTCTCTACAATAAAACAAAAATTAGCTGGGCGTGGTAGTGCGTGCCTATAGTTCCAGTTACTTGGAAGGCTGAGGCAGAAGGATCGCTGGAGCCCAGCAGGTCAACACTGGGATGGCTCTGAGCATGCCACTGTACTCCAGCCTGGGCGACAGAGTGAAACTCCAACTCAAAATAAGAAAAAAGAAACGCAAATGATACTTAGCGTTAAGGTCGCCTGTTGTTCTTTGTTTTAAATACAGAGCAGTGCACAAGAGGTGTGTCTGGGACAACAGTGTTCTCTTGCTCCTTGTACCCTCAAAAGGACGATGTGTTCAGGAGAAGGATGAGGGCCAGAATTTTAAGGAAGTACCACAAAGAGGCAGGCAAAGCCCTGGCCCTGGGCCTCTGCTGATGCAGCACAAAAACACCTTCTGCAGAGAATTTCCAGTTGGTGCTAAAGAAGCCAGGGCAGGAAGTCGAAGGACTCCAGATGGTAGCATCAGAGCCAGACATTAAAGGCCACTCCTGAAACCTGGCCACTCTACTCTGCTACAGGCTCAAGTCTGTGTAATATTGTATCTCATTCTACAGTGGTCAAACTACAACATCCCTCATCATATATATCATTAAAAGTAGAACTGTTTTAAGCTTAACATTTCTTCATTTCTTACAAAGGTCCCGAGTATCCAAGGAAATCTAAACTCCCCCCCCTCTCCATCACGTACCTAGGAAGACGCTGACTACTCCAGAGGGCTCAACATCACTGCAAGGGAGTGGAGTAGAGCCTGGCTCTGAGTAGCCGAGAACAAAAGCAGGAGGGCAGAGGAAAAACACATCCAATCGAAACTTACAGGACTAAATTAAAGTTCTGACTCTTCCTGTCCTAGTCTCACCTGTTGTTTTTTTTTAAATCTTGCTTTCATTGGGCTCAAAGGACCACAATAAACAGCAAAGGTACAAAGCAGAAAATATGCCAGAAGGTGCCCATCAAGAAGTATCATAACGCTTCCAAGCCCAGGGAGATGAATGACGGGCAGCGCACCCACCCACTCATTACAAAGGCTAGGGAAGCACCTTGCCACCACTGTGGGAGCCAGCTTATTAAGTGCTGCTGTGCAAAAAGGGTTGCCGAGGTGATCAACCACCGATGGCTACAGGACAGGCTAGCTTACTTTCTGGCACTTTTGATTTCCCGATGGCGAAAAATGGGCCTCCTGCATTCCCAAGACTCTATGCTGTAAGTCTTTATTTACAGTTAACATAATATGAAGCTTTGTGGTAATGGGTTTAACCTCCTCTTTAATGCATAATTATAGCAAGTGGAATTGTGTCCCTTGAAAAGACACACCCCATTTCTAATTCCTAATCCCTGGAATCTGTGAATGTGACCTTATTTGGAAACAGGGTCTCTGTAGATGTAAGCTGAGGATCTTGTATGAGATCATCTAGAATTTAGGATAAGCCCTAAATTCAATGATTGATGACCTTATAAAAGAAAGAAGAGGGAGATTTGAGACACAGAAACAAAGGGAGGAAAGCCTTGTGAAGATAGAGCAGATGTTGGAATAATATACTTTCAAACCAAGAAATGCCAAAGATTGTTGCCCACCAGTAGAAGCTAGGGAGAGTCATAGAATGAAAAGAGTCAATCCAGATTTCTTTCACATCTTAATTCTGGACTTCTGACCTCCACAAGTATGAAAGAACATATTTCTACTGTTTTCAGCCACCAAGTTATGGTAATTTGTTATGGCAGCCCCAGGAAACTAACAAAGATATTATCTTAGTAAGAGTATTTATAGGCAAGGCGCAGTAGCTCAAGTCGTAATCCCAGCACTTGGGAGGCCAAGGTGAGAGGATTGCCTGAGCCTATGGGTTCGAGAACAGCCTGGGCAAGACCTTACCACTACAGTAAATAATAATAATAATAATAATAATAATAAAAGCTGGGCATGGTAGTGCACGCCTGTAGTTCCAGCTACTTGGAAGGCTGAGGCAGAAGGATCACCTGAGCCCAGCAGGACAATGCTGGGGTGGCTGTGAGCATGCCAATGCACTCCAGCCTGGATGACAGAGTGAGACTCCAATTCAAAAGAAAAAAAAAGAGTATTTATAAAGGTTTCTATCTTGGTCCTTGTTTGAGGAATGTGAATCTGGGCGGGATCTGCAGTTCCACGGCCCATCTGACCTATGCAGCTTTGCAGAAGAGAACAAGATGTCCAGGCTCTCCATAGTTCAGAGGAGCTGAGCTCTGTTTCCATTCATCATTCAATTATTTTCCTCAGGGAATAGGAAATTGTTTCCTTGGACTTGGGGAACTTAACTGTAAATGGGCCAAATTAAAAAAAAACATACTGTGTACATGAGCATAAATTTCTTATGACTTACCAGAATGTGTCAGGCAATAACACACTAAATAACACGTCTTTCCTGGAGTGCCTTCATTAAAGTCATTCAGACCATCATGGTGACGAAATAAAGAGATCCTACAAATGCCTCAGCAATCTAAAAATAAAGAGGCCATCTAGAAGAGGATTCTACAGCTTTGTCCATCCTGTTAAGGGTCATCAGGCAGGGGCCAGAGCTGGTAAATTTAGGCTCTAAAGTCATTAGACCATCCACCTGACCAACACATGCCAGGATAAGTTGCCTTCACTAACACTGGGTGACATGGCCAGGTTTGGGTTTTGGGGTCTCAAGGCCATCTTCAAACTGTGTCCTTAGATCTTCCCATGAGATACTCTCATAGGAGAGTCAATGCTGGGGGACAGTGGGAAAGGCTTGGGATCCTCCATTGCACCAGACCCCTTAGAGGCATCACTGATGTGGGACAAACTTACTCTCACACCAACTATGCCTTCCTAGAAGTGTGCACTCCAAACATAAGCAGTGTCTGGTAAGGTGGGCTGAAAACTGAAATCGTTCAAGAAGCAAGGCTTTTCTTTTCCCATTCTGTTAGAGAGAAAAATGGTATGGATTAAAAACGTTTTCATGTCTGTGAAGAAGAATTTGCTATTTGTCCCAGAGTAGTCATTCTTTTGGTGGTAGGACCCTCTTCCCTCTAACTCCCAGGATTCAGCTGGATCTGTGGCTGCCAGCTAGGGGCTCCATTTGCCAGTCAGACATATCTGTGCCTCTGGGCTGGGCCAGCAGGCTGTGAACAGTTGTGCTGTGCGGCTCTCCTGGGTCTTGAACTCCAGATTGCGCTTCGGTGCCCCACCCTGCCTCCAGGCTTCCACACGGACACAGGAGCAGCCTAGCTTCAATCATGCAAACCAGGAAAGGGACAGAGCATCCAGGCAGACAATGGCTGGAAGGACCACAGGGAGCAAAGCTGCCCACAACGTGGGATGGTTACAGAAGAGGAAACCAACTTCTCCCTTTCCTTAGCCACATTAATTTATTGGTTCTTTTCTTTTAACTTGTATTTTAAAGATGTGGGGTACAGTTCCGGGTTAGGTATACAAATGGTCATTGTACACGTAAAGTTTGGGCCTCAATTTGGTCACCGTGGCACCTGGTTTGAGATCAGGTATTCTTATTGAGGAAGTGTATCCCCCTGACCGACTCCCCCACCCTGGCAGTTTCCCACTACCACCAATCCCTTTCTTATAGTATTTTGATAATCGTTCAGGGTCTGCTTATGAGAGAGAGCATGTGGTACTCACTTCTTTGTTTCTGTGATAGATTGCTGAGGATTACAGTCACTGAATTCATCCAAGTTGCTGGCCATGATCTTATCCATGTTCCATCATGTATATGTACCACATTTTTAAAAATCCAGTCTACTTTTGATGGGCAGAATGGTTGGCTCCATGTTTTTGCTGTTATGAATAGTGCTACAATAAACATGCGTGTACAGGTATCTTTTTTATAGAATGATTTGAGTTCCTCTGAGTATATTTCCAGGAGGGGATTGCTGGGTCATATGAGAGGTCGATTTTTAGATCTTTTAGGAGTCCCCAAACTATTTTCCACAAAGGTTGTGCTAGTTTACACTCCCACCAACAGTGCAGAAGGGTTCCCTTTTCCCTGCATGCTCTCCTCATCTGTTGTTTTTTGAGTTATTGGTGATGGCCATCCTGACTGGAGTTAGAAGGTATCTCAGTGTAGTTTTAATTTGCACTTCTTTGATAATTAGTGAGGCTGAGCATTTTTCATGTATCTGTTGGTCACTAATATGACTTCTTTTGAGAAGTGTCTATTTTGTCTTTTGCCCACTTTTTTTTTTTTTTTTTTTTTGAGTTGGAGATCACTCTGTCGCCCAGACTGGAGTGCAGTGGCCGCTCCCAGCCACCGCAGCCTCGACCTACTGGGCTCCGGCGATCCTTCGGCCTCAGCCTTCCGAGGAGCCAGAATTACAGGCACGCACTACCGCGCCCGGTTGATTTTTGATTTATTGTAGAGATGAGGTCTCGCCCCCAGGCGAGTCTCGAACCCGCAGGCTCAGGCAATCTATTCACCTCAGCCTCCCAAAGGCGTGGGATTACAGGCTGAGGCACCGAGCCCGGATGAATAGGGCTGTTTGTTTTTTCTTTTCGGCATGTTTGAGTTCCTTGTAGATCCTAGATGTTAGTTGGAAAATGTTTTTTTCCCAGTCTATAGACTGTCTCCCCACTCTCTTGATGGTTTCTTTGGCTTTACAGAAGCTTGTGAGTTTGATGAGGTCCCACTTGTCTATCTTATCTCTTATGGCATGGACACTTGGGGTTTTGATTAGGAATTGGTTACCAGTTCCAATTTCCATAAGGGTATCTCTTGCATTTTCTATGGTTCTTATAGTATGAGATTTTACGTTTAGGTCTTCAATCCATTTAGAGTTGATTTTTATGTGTGATGATAGGGAGGGGTCTTTTTTTAATCTTCTGCATGTGGTCAGTCAGTTTTCCCAGTACCATTTCTTGAATAGGTTCTCCTCTCTTCAGTAGTTGTTAGTGGAGGTTTGTTGAAGATGAATTGGTTGAGAAATTCAGGTCTTGCTTCCAGAAGCTCTATACTGTTCCAATGGCCTATATGCCTGTTCTTGTACCAATACCAGGCTGTTTAGATTACTGTAGCCTTACAATAAAATTTAAAGTCTGGAAGTATAATACCTCCCACTTTTTTTTTCCCTGAGGATTGTTATTGCTATTCGTGATCATTTATGGTTCCATATGAATTTCCATATTGTTGTTTCCAGGTCTGAGAATGATGTTGGTAATTTAATGGGTGTGCATGAAATCTATAGATTGCCTTGGGTAGGAATGACATCTTTACAATGTTGATTTTTCCAAAACAAACAAATTGCATCGTCATCTTTGATTTCTTTGAGCAATGTTTTGCAGTTTTCATTGTAATGGTCTTTCATGTCTTTGGTTAGCAAGATGCTGAGGTATTTCTTTTTTCTTTTTTATGGCTGTTGTGAATGGGATTGTGCTTTTTATTTGGTTCTCTGCCTGTTTGTTATTGGTGTGTAAGGATGCTACTCTCTTTGCACATTGAATCTGTACACTGAGACTTTGCCAAAGTCTTTTATCAGTGTAAGAAGATTTTTTTTTTGACAGATTCTCGTGGGTTTTCAAGAAATAGAATCATATTGTCAGCAAAGAGGGATAGTTTGACTCTCTCTTTCCCTACTTGGATACCCCTGATTTCCTTCTCTTGTCTGATTGCTCTAGCTAGGACTTCCAAGACCATGTTAAACAAGAGAGGTGAAAGTGGACAGCCTTGTCTTATTCTGGTTTACAGAGGAAATGCTGCCAATTTTTGTCCATTAGCAATATGTTGGCTGTGGGTTTATCGTAGATGGCTCCCACTATTTTGAGCTATTATGAGGGATGCTCCCTCTATGCCTAGGTGTTCAAGGGTTTTTAACAAGAAGGGATGCTGGATTTTATCAAAAGCTTTTCTGCATCTAATGATATAATCATGTAATTCCTGTTTTTACATCTGTTGATGTATTTAATTACATTTGTGGTCTTGCAGATGTTAAATTAGCCCCGCATCCCAGGGATGAAGCCTACTTGGTCATGGTGATGATTTTTGAGATGTGTTGTTGGATCTGATTTGCTAGAATCGTGGTTTTTTTTTGCATCTATTCGTCAGGGATATTGGCCTGTAGCTCTCCTTTGTTGAATCTTTACCTGATTTGAGTATCAGTGTGATGTTCACTTAGTAAAATGATTTGGGGAGAGTTCCATATTTCTCAGTTGCTTGGAATACTTTCAATAGAATTAGTACGCTTCGTGTGGTGATAAGTAAAAGGTATATTCTGTGGTTGTTGGGTAGAGTGTTCTGTAGGTATCTATTAAGTCCATTTGGTTTGTCATTCTATGTCTTTTCAGTGGTGCATTCAGTCCATTCACATACAGGCTAATTATTGAGATGTGAGAGTTTATCCCTATTGAGATGTGAGAGTTTAACCGGTGAGGTTTTTATAGAGTTTGTTATTGTTGTTTGTTGTTTGGTTTTCTTTTGATATTTGGGTTGATATGTGTGTGTTTTCAACCTTTTTCCTGTATTCCTGGGAAGAGTGTGGTCGTTCTTTTTTTCCTTCCTCAGTGTTTAATACTTTCTTAAGCATTTCTTGTAGAGCTGGTCCAGAAGCGGAGTAAACTCTAAGGGATTGAATGTCTGGGAAAGATTTTAATTCTCCATTGCTGATGAAGCTTGGCTTAGCTGGAAAGGAAATTCTTGGTTGAAATTATTTATCTTTGAGAACTTTGAAGATTGGACTCTAGTCTCTAGCCTGCAGTGTTTCTGTAGATAAGTCTGCAGCTATTCTTTTTTTTTCTTCCCATACCCAGCTAACTTTTGTGATTTATTGTAGAGACAAGGTCTCGCCAAGTTGCTGGGTTGCGAGGGCTGGTCTCGAACCTGAGGGCTCAGGCAGTCCACTCTCCTCGACCTCCCAAAGTGCCAGGATTGCAGTCTGAGCCACAAAGCCCAGCCTGCTGCTAATCTAATTAGTCTTCCCGAGTAAGTAGTCTAACCTTTCTGTCTTGCTGCCCTTAGGATTTTTTTCTTTTATACCTACTTTGTGTAAGCAGATTACTGTGTGTCTAGGAGTTAGTCTTCTCATTTGATGTCTTGCAGGGGTTCTCTGAATCTCTTATGTTTGAATGTTCATGTCTCTGATGAGATGAGTCAAGTTTCCTTGAATAATTTCATGGAATGTTTGTACAGCATGGTCTCCATTTTTCTACCTGCCTCAGGAATACTAATTAATCTTAGGTTCGGCCTCTTGATATAATCTCACATCTCTTGGAGGCTTTGTTCTGTCTTTTACAGCTTCTTTTCTGTGTTTTTAACAGTTTAGGCTACTTCTATACTTGGGTCCTCAAGGTCTGAGATTATCTTTCTGCTTGGTTAATTCTATCACCACGTTTGTCAGTTTGTTTCATTTCCTGTATCCTTTATTACTGTCATCTCAGTCACCAACTCCTTCGATCTTTCCTCTTGTTTCTCATTTCTATTCATTCTCTCTATTGATATCTTGATCTCTGGGTTTGTGGTTTGGGACCGTCATTCTGGGGGCTCATCATGGTTTGAGGGCCAAAGTCTGTATTCTCAGGCGCTGTCTTCCCAGGAGTCTGTAAGGGCCCTGTATCCTTCCTTTGATTCTTCTTCGTTTTTGTTGGTTTTCCTCCCCCTTTCCCCTCCTTCTTTGCTTCTGTTGCCCAGTGATGGGGGAAAGCTTTCTCTTCTGTTTGCTCAATCCCCTCTCCTTCCTTAGGCGGATCCTCTGGGTGTGCTCAGTTTTGGAGCCGGACTGGGGATGGGGGGTTGTGCTTTTTGCAGTTCTGAGATTTGACTGAGGTGTGACGGGGGAGCTGTGGGCCAGAAGCAGTCTGCAGGCGATGGTATTCGCCGACAAAGGTGTGGGCCCCGAACCCGCTTCCTGCCATCTTACGATCCCTCCATGTAGTGGAGGCATACGTAGGCCCACTGAGAGCAAATGAGATAGGTAAAAGGGGAAGAATGGAAAAAGGAAGAAGGCAGACCAAGGGAAGATGAAGACAGAGGAGGAGAAGGAAAACAGACACACCAACTCACAAAGAAACAAACAAAAATACATAAAAAATAAAAGCAGACAAACACGCACACACAAAAAAACCTGATGATGCACTCGCCCTCAAGAATATCCACACGCAAACAGAAAAACCAAGAAACACCAAAAAAATAACAAAAGCAAGTACTCAAACCAAAACAGAGGGAAAAAAGAAAAGCGCTCCCTCTGTGGCCGTTTTGGAACTTCAGCTTCCTTTCCCGAGCACTGGTGCCGCTGGTGGCTGCCTCAGGAGGGCGGGAGGGCGTGGGCTGGGGTCTTCAGCCCCTCCCCTCCGCTCTGCGCTCAGGCTGCCCTGGCAGCGCTCAGCCGGCCGACTGCTCGGCCAGGAGGGAGACTCCGATCCCAGCTCGCCTCCCGGACTGTCACTCACCCATGCACACCCTTGCAGACCTTCTCGCCCCCACTGGGTCTGTCGTCGTCTTGCCTCCGCTCTCACGATGCCTCTACCACAGCAGCTCGGCCTCTTCCCTGACGGAACCTCATGATCAGGCATTTAAGCCTGAAACAAATGCTTCTTTATTTCATAAACGGAATTGGTGCTCTTTGGTTATGAACAATTTAGAAGACAAGTCACACAACTCATCTGTGTCACGGTTTGCCTGGGTGCTGGTGTCAGCTTAAGTAATGTACTGACCAGCAGCTTCAAAGGTGGCTTCAAGAGAACCGGGCGCATGTTGACTTGCTGCGCAACTCAGAACAGGCCATTTCATCGCCTTCCTCGTGGGGAAGAGAGGAGAAAAATGAGAGCAATGGAGGGCATTCTACACTAAACGAATGTACGTAATCTTTGGAAATGTACCAAATTTGTGTCTTTCCTCACTTTTTTATTTCTTTTTGAAGGAAGGGGGTGTCAAAAATGAATTTTTCTTTGATAAAATGGTGACTTGGCCAATAATAACTCTTAATAATACCTTAGAAACATTAAAACTTAACTACCCTAGCGCTGATCTCATCCATTAAAATATGGTGTCCTAGGCCATGAAACCCCCAAATCTAGGACTACACATCCTCAAGCCCTAATGTCCTGAAACCACTGGGTGCACAAAAATAATCTCCAAGCAAGGGCACCTGCAGTTTCGGCGACAATTTAAAAAAAAAACAGATGTGGGGCATGCACTACAAGAGTTGAGTTGCCTGTCTGAGGCTACACAGCTGTATGAGGCAGAGCTGGAATTCTGAGCCCAAGTCGTATGTGAGCAGAGACCAAGCACAGATAGAGAGGACTCTACGCCATAGTTGTGGGCTCCTAGGCTGCCCACATGTCCAGGTGGCAAGGAGGTCTCATTTCAAGACAAGCATCCTCTTTATTGTCCTCCAAGAGCTGTTACTCATCAGATGCCCTGTGCACGCCCATAGCACATTAGTAAGACGGTGCATGCAACAATTATATAGAGCTGGATAGCCGGTGGACCACTGTTCCATCCATTATATGACTTGATTCTCATGGCTGTGAAGCAGATGAGGCTGGTGCTGCTATTAGCCCCACTTGGTAGGGGTGGGAACTAAAGTACAAGAGGTCACGTGACAGGCGGGGCTGTGCTTTATCTTCACAAGGTAAGCATTTTATATCATTTAGACAGAGAGCTGATGGTGGGGAAGGGAGCCGCTGTTATCCTCCAGGAGAATTTCCAACTATCGCTCTCCATCTCCCCTAGAGACCAACCTCCTTCCTCCTAGTGGCACCTTCCTCACAACCTGAGCCTGCTGCCTCCTTGCCCAATGGCTTCTCTGTGCCCACCCAGACCATGGGCCCCTGAAACCAGGGACTAAGATCTAGTTGATGTGCATTGTACATCAACTAGATCTTAGCCACAAGTCACAGAAAATGCCTGGCCCTTGATAGATGTTCAATAAGTACCCTCCAAATGAGTGAATCAGACAACTGTCTCCCCACTACCACACTAAGCAATTGTGGGGTGTACGCCAAAAATTGTAGGAAAGAACATGGCTTGGACCCAGCAATTCCAGGTCTTGGATTTTTTTTTCCCCCACAAGAAAGGCATTACAGATATTCACAAGAATCCACGTATAAGAATGTTCACTTTGAGGCTGCTTCTTACAGTAATAATTGGAAAGCACCAACATACCCAGCCATACGAGATCTTTTAAATCTTCTAGGTACAAAGGAATATCATGCATTCATTCTAGCTGACACTGCAGGAATACATCCATGAAACTAAAAAGATTTCCAAGGTATTTATTAAATGAAAAATAAATAACCCCAAACAATGAGTACTTAATGATCACTTTTGTTATTATATGATGTTCATATATTCACATATTACGAAAAGCTTAGCAGGATACAGGGTAGGGTATCAACAGTCATTGTGTCTCGAAAGGTAGAATGATGCTTTCTGGTGGGGTTTATAATGAAATGGATTGCTTCCACATTACGAGGGTAGAAGCTAATCACCCATGTGCTGGCAGGTGTTGAGAGGCTAGTCTCAGACTTTTATGGGTCAGAAGAACTTAAGATCTATAAACTGGAAGGGACCAGGCCCCATATTCACCTGTGACTTGGGGAATGGTATCAGCAACTCATGACTAAAGTCCCAAGTAGACAAGTGAGCATGGATAACAACCAAGAACAAAGTCATGTCCCTATAGGTGACGCTTTAGAAAGACAAAACAAAACAAAACTCAGAAGGGCGGAAGGAAGTCGTATTCTGATGACACCTGAATAAATGGAACGTATAAGGATACATCAGTTAAACACACTACAAACTCGTCTCAGAGGCAGAATAAGTAGACCCTTTTACAGATGCTTCTTTAAAGGTTGAATGCTCTTCTCTATTTCTCATTGCTCTATCATAAAAATTTTGTATGAAAACGTCACATCTCAGAAAAAGATATTTCTAACTCATATCAACAAAAAATTAGTGTCCAGAATATGTAAAGAATTTCTACCAATTAGTGAATAAAGGACCACCTCTCCTCCTCATACCTCAAAAAAGGAAGGGGAAAAATGTGCCAAGGATATAAACAAACAGTTCAAAGAAGAAGTGCCACTGATGGCGAATCAGCATATGAGAAGGTGTTTACCCTTCTCAGCAATCATGGAGAGGCACATGCCTGCTATTCACACCCAGCAGGTGGAAACCTTTCAGTCTACCTGATAAAAGCATTCATTGGCAAGGACTAATGGAACCAGGCCCTTCCAACATTGTTGGTGGAGTATAAATTGGTACCAACACTTTGGAAAGCAAGTTGCCAAACCTAGTAAAGTTAAAGATAAGCACATGTTACAAGGGACAGCTCCCCCAGACCTAGGCAAATCCTGACATATGTCTGCAAAGAGAGTGAAAGAAGCATGCATGTTGCAGCTCTGCTTAAGAGCACAAATGTGACAGCAACCTAGCTGTCTACCATCAGAGAAATGGAAAAATAAAACAAGTAAAATGAACAAACTAGATCTCCATGAATCATACGAATAAATCTCAGATCTATAATGTTGGAAAGAAAGTTATGCAATAGTTTGTATAATGTAGCATAATTTACTTATTTTTTATCTTTTGAGTCAGAATCTCACTCTGTTTGCCCAGGCTAGAGTGCGGTGGCACAATCACGGCCACCACAGCCTCAACCTGCTGGGCTCAGGCAGTCCTTCCACCTCAGCCTTCCAAGTAGCTGGAACTACAGGCATGCACCACCACACCCAGCTCATTTTTTTTTTTCTCCTTGGGATGAGGTCTTGCCAAGTTGCTCAGACTGGTCTCGAAGCCCTGAGCTCGGGCAATCCTCTTGCCTCCACTTCCCAAAGTGCTGAGATTACAGATGTGAGCCACCATGCCTGGCAATGTAGTACAATTTATACAAAATTTAAAACAACACAGAATGATGCTAGATAATAAGACAGATATTCATAAACATGTTGAAAAGTGTATGGTAACAATGCACATCAACTTCAGTATAGTGATTACTGTGTTACAAAAAAACTTCCATAGAACGGTGGGAATCCAGAGACCTTAGTGGTGCAAGGATATGTACTGACATGTTTAACACTCATGACTCCAGTCCAGGATTCTGTTCATTCTAGTCCTGGAAGATGAAAACCTCAAGGTTTCTGAGTAGACACTAACTGCTGACAGACTCACAGAAGACCCTTCATAATGGCAATCAGGGAACGACATGGCAGCAATATGGTTAAAAAGGCCCTCTACCATGAACTCTGCCTCTGTTGCATACCTCACCTGTGTCTCTGCATCAGTCTGGGACACACCTTTAAACAGCAGAAAACACTGACTCACTGGGGAGCCTGCTGCTGACAGAGCCTAGTGGAAGTTCTTTTGCGTTCCAAGCAGTATTCTGTTATTCTGCATCAACACAGCACCCACCTCCCGTTAAAGGTCCAAAGACAGGCTGGCCGAGGCATGGATGGCTTCTTTTATGCTAACTCCTTTTTTGTTGTTTTGGGTTTTTTGTTTTTGTTTTTGACTCGGAGTCTCACTCTGTCGCCCAGGCTGGAGTGCATGGCACGCTCATGGCCACCGTAGCCTCAGCCTGCTGGGCTCAGGCAATCCTTCCGCCTCAGCTTTCTAAGTAGCTGGAACTACAGGCGTGTGCCACCATGGCTAGCTAACTTTTTTTATTTATTGTAGAGATGAGGTCTCGCCAAGTTGCCCAGGTGGGTCTCAAACCTGCGGGCTCAGGCAATCCTCTCGCCTCAGTCTCTCAAAGTGCTGGGATCACAGGTGTGAGCCACTGTGTCTGCCTATTAGGCTATCTCCTAAAGGGACTAATTACTGGTCCAAGGTCAAAAGGATAGTCGATAAGCCCTTCCTTCTGATGAAAAGACAGATGACTCCATGTGCTCTGAGTCTTCTGCAGTGGCCCCTGGTTAGACTACTCTCATCACATTGGCTAAAGATATTATTATGGGAAAGTCATGCCAATTCTGTCCCTTACAGGAGCACCTGGAAAAGCTATTTATTGTTAATCCTATTTTTTTGAGGGCCCATTGTGTACTAAGTGCTGGGCTGAAGGATGTCCAAAGTTGGGTAAAGGAAAGGTGGTAGCCGCTTTCACCACGGACCTGGAGGCAGGTTCTGGGATGCTCAGCAGAATCTCCAGTGACCTCCTCAAGGCTTTATCTCTATGGGTTCAGATCAACAGGGTTGTGGTGCAAAAGCAATGGTCACCACAACAGTGACAACCACAAGTGTATGTCTCTTTGCCATGGCAGGCGCTGCCAAAACTCTCTCCATTAATTCACTGACAACAACTGGTGTTACTCTGAAAGGTCAGCTCCCCCATTTATCTGGATTCACCCACAGATTTGTTAGTTGTGAAACGTCACCCACTTGAGGGCCACACGGTTGATGCCGAGGGCAGCGAGTGACTGCGTTCAGACTCAACCACATGCACTGAGTCCCTGCTCTAAGCTGTGCATCCTTCCAGCAGCCTTCATGTATTGTCCCCATGACTCAGAGGGGTAGACACCATCACTGCCATTTTACACAAAACAAGAGCCAAAACCGGGAGACTTTAATAACACCCTCCAGGTCCCAGGCTTGTGAAGGGGGAGCTGGATTTCAAACTTAAGTTGCCAACTCCCTGCTCCAGAGTTCCCCTCTATCCAGACTGTCAGTGCTCTGCAGAATAGGCAAGTGTGTGCGTGAGTAGAAAGCTGCACAGCTAAAACACCTGTGAAGCCAACTATAGTGGATTAAGTAGTGGTCTCAAGAGAATAGTCCAAGTTCTTATCCCCAGTACCTGAGAATGTGACCTAACTTAGAAGTAAGGTCTTTGCAAATGTAACTAAATAAGGATTTTGAGATAGGATCACCCTGGATTTAGGGTAGGTCCTGAGTCCAATGAGAAAGGAGGATTTGACAGGGACTCAGGAGAGGCGGCCATATGAAGACAGAGGCAGAGACTGAAGTGATGCTGCCACAAGCCAAGGAACACAAGCTGGCAAGGACAAGAAAGGGGCCTCCTGCGAGACTCTGGAGGGACAGCGGCCTGTTGGCACATGGCTTTCGGGTTTCTGACTCCCAGAACTGTCATAAAATAAATTTCTGTTGTTTTAAACTACCAGACTATGGCAATTTGTTGCAGAAGCTCTAGGAAACTTAGCCACCAACTTTTACCTCACAGATTTGCTTGAAGTCCAGCCAGGATAAAGTGGGGCAGGAAGAGAGGAGGGACTTGGAGCCTGTGTCCAAACGTCTTTCCTTTCCACCCACCCAGCAGATTCTGCTTGGGACTCAAACCAAAATCACCCAAAGAAACTAACAGCACAAAAGGTCAGCACTCCAGGTATGAGCTAATGCCATCTTAAAATATTTCTACCTAGTAGAGACTTTACGCTGTGGGTCTTAATTTTGTGACACACACTTCTGCAATGTTAGAGTTGCAATAGAGATCATTTATTTCGGGGAGGATCCTAGATGGCACCAATGGTGCAGCACACCAGCGCCTCTTATGCCCAGCAAGGCAGAGAGTGAGACCCAGCTGAGATGGATGGAGACACCCCAGATGCTTTTGGACGGGTGAAGTACCCTGCACCCAGCAAAGGTTGCTTTGGGCACACAGAGACCAGAAAGCGACAGGAGACGTGGGAATCTGGGCTTCCTATCCCGTATCAGATGCCAGGCTCGCATAGGAGCTGAAGTGCTGCCCAGTGAAGGAGAGTGGGTGAGTGATTCTAAGATGCTTTGAATTGGTTTAACCCCTCCCAATCATATATGAGTCATTGATCCCATGCTGGAGGCCTCCTGGTGAGGGCATAGCAGCGGGCAACCAAAGCCCAAATGGAACGGGGAGCAAAACCCATGCCTGGCCAACTGCCGCAAGCAAATATTTTAAACAAGATTCTAGCAAATTGGATCCAACAATGCATCTCAAGGATCATCCACAATAACCAGTTGGGCTTCCTTTCTGGGATGCAGGGCTGGTTCAACATTTGCAAGACCATAAACATAATTCAATACATTAACAGAGGTAAAACCAAGAACCACATGATTATATCATTAGATGCAGAAAAAGCATTTGACAAAATACAGCACTCCTTCTTGATAAAAACCCTTGAGCATCCAGGCATAGAAGGAACAGTCCTCAAAATAGTAAGAGCCATCTATGATAACCACACAGTCAACATGTTGCTCAAGGAGCAGAAGCTGTATTCTCCCTAAGAACAGGAACAAGAAATAGATGCCCACTCTCACCCCTCCTGCTCAGCATAGTGCTGGAAATCCTAGTCAGAGGAATCAGGCGAGAGAAGGAAATCAGGGGCATCCAAATAGGAAAAGAGGAAGTTAAGCTACTTCTCTTTGAGGACAATACAAGGCTATACCTTGAACACCCTAGGAAGTATGTTAAAAGTCTCACAAAAGCTTTATCAGCAAGCAAAAAACAGTTGCATTTTTATACACCAGCAACAAGCAAGCATAGAATAAAATAAAAAACACAACCCCATTCACAAGAGCAACACACACACACACACACACACACACACACACACACACACACACTGAAATACCTTGGCATCTGTCTAACCAGAAAAGTAAAAGACCTTTAAACACTGCTCAAAGAAATCAAGGATGACACAAACAAATGGAAAAACATTCCATGATCATGCATTGGAAGAATCAGTATTGTCAACTTGTACATCCTACCAAAGGCAATCTACAGATTCAATGCACTATCCATTAAATTGCCATCACCATTTTTCTCAGACCTGGAAACAATACCAACATTCGTAAGAAAACAAAAAGAGCATGAACAGCCAAAGTAATCCTCAGTAAAAGGAACAAAGCAGGTATCACACTTCTGAACTTTAAACTTTAGTACTGGGCTACAGTAACCAAACAGCCTGGTATTGGTACAGAAATAGGCACATAAACCAATGGAACAAGACAGAGGTTGTAGAATGGAACAAAACAAAGCCACCAATGACAATCACTGGGGAAAGGAGACCAAATTTAGCAAATGGTGCTCGGATAACTGGCAGACCACATGTAGAAGAATAAAACTGGACCCCTACCTATCACCATATACAAAAATCAACTCTAAATGGATCAAAGACCTAAAGGCAAAACCTCCAACTATAAGAATCCTAGAATAAAATGTAGGAAACACACTTAAGCACATCACAGTAGGCAACGAATTCTTGATCAAGTCCCCAAACGCCATAAAAGCTAAGATACATAGTGGGACCTCATCTTTTGCAAAAAGAAACCATTAGGAGAGTAAAGAGACAACCCACAGACTGGGAGAAAGTATTTGGAAAGTATGCATCTGACAAAGACTTAACCATCCAGGATCCACAAGGAACTCAAACGAGCTGAAAGGAAAAAAAAACACCCTATTAAAATGTGGACAAGACATGAACAGACACTTCTCAAAAGAAGATATACCAGCAGTCAACAGACACACGAAAAAATGCTCAGCTTCACTAATCATCAGAGAAAAGCAAATCAAAATCACATTGAGATACCATCTAACTCCAGCAAGGATGGCCATCATTAATACGTCAAAAAACAACAGATGCTGGCGTGGGTGCAGAGAACGTGAACTGCTTCTGCACTTTGCAGGAGTGCAAGCTAGTTCAGCCTCTAAGAAAAGCAATGTGGCGAATCCTAAAAGAACTAAAAATTGACCTTCCATATGATCCAGCAATCCCTCTCCTGTGAATATACCCAGAGGAACATAAATCGTTCTACAAAAAAGACACTTGCACACACGTTTATTGTCACACTATCACAATAGCAAAAACATGGAACCAACCCTGATGCCCATCAAAAGTGAACTGGATACAGAAAATGTGGTACACATACAAAACGGAGTATTATGCAGCCATAAAGAAGAATAAAATCATGGACTTCGCAGCAAATCGGGTGGAGTTGGAAACCATCATACTAAGTGAACTATCAATAAAACGAAGAAGTGAATATTGCTTATTCTCCCTCATAAGTGGATCCTGATCACTAGTCACAACAAAGGGATTGGCAGCTGCTGGGCACTGCTAAAGGAGGGAAGACAGGCGGAGCGGGGGGCATGTGACAACCCATAGGGTACCTGGTCCACTACCAGGGGGTGTGAGGGCCAGTTAGAGGCCCAAACTTTGCCTGCATGCAGCCTACTTATGTTGTTAATCCTCACTTGTACCCTATATCTCATCTCTTAATGAAATAATGTTTTTTAAGATAATTTATTTTGGAAAGAGACTAGATTTTGGAAAGCTTTGGGCTTACTTTCCCCCTTCCCTTTTTAAAAGACAGATCTATGTTTCAAAAAAAGAAAAATATGTATTATCTGTAACCCCACTACCCTAATGTAATTATTTCTCCTTTTCAAACATTATCTCCCAATTAAAATTAATTTTCATCTGCTCTTAACTAAGCAAAGTGATGTTTTGGGGGGTGTACACTTAACTACTAACCCAGGAGTTAATCCATTTCCATCAAAGATATGTGAGACCGGAACGATAATTCCGTAAGAATGTTTCCCTAAAGGAAACTAACTATTAACTGTGACTTCCTTCAGGACATCATTTTAATTCCCACAGGAATAAACTCATTTTGCAAAGCACTTAAGGCTTTTTGTCTACTCTTAACCCTTGCATTTTTAGCATCTTTATGAGTCCCAGAACAGCAAAAGTCTAGTTCAGGAGTAGCTGTCTGGAGCTATTAAAAATAAAGCAAAGGTATAATAGAAAATCATTGCTTCATAAAACGATGCCCAGGAGACTTTCCTCCTCAAATCTGTCATTTAACATGTAATCTCTCTTATGGAGAGGTTATATATCTGGGAACCTCCACTATCTTTACCAAGCATCAGGACCAAGAGATAATATATTCATTGAGTAAAAACAAAACATAATGATAGCAAACACTTACTTAGTGCTTATTCTGTGCCTGGACCATTTGAAATGTTCAGATGTTATTCACCCACTGAATCCTCACAGCAACTATGTGGTAGACTCCATTTTCCCTCATTTTACAGATGAGGAGTCTGAGGATCAGAGAGGATAATTACATGCTAGGACGTACAGCTTATAAATGGCAGACCTGGAATTCCACCAGGCTGTCTGGCCCCAAAACCCGTGCTGCTGACCTCCTAAGTCACATAAAGCTCATGTTCTAGGCCAGGCACAGTGGCTCAAGCCTGTAATCCTAGCACTTCGGGAGGCTGAGGTGAGAGGACTGCCTGAGCCCATAGGTTCAGAGACCAGCCTGGGCAACTTGGCAAGACCTCGTATCCACAATAAATCAGAAAATTAGCCAGGCGTGGTTGCGCACCTGTAGTTTTGACTCCTTGGAGGGAGGTGGAAGAATCACCGGAGCCCAGCAGGTCGATGCTGGGGTGGCCGTGAGTGTGCCACTGCCCTCCACCCTGGGTGGCGGAGTGAGACTCCAAATTAAAAAAAGAAAAAAGAAGAGCTCCTGTTCTGAAGAGCCCGGCTGAGGGTCTAGTGCAGAGTTCCTCTCCCCTTGCCTGAGAAAGCTACAAACCTGTCAATCAGAAACAGCAAGGTAGAGCTGATGGAGGAGCTGACTTCAGGGTGGGCTCACATCCTGGTGGCCACCAGGGAACAGAAAGCGGAACCGTTTCGACGAGCTGCAGGTTGAGCATTCCAGATCCAAAAATCTGAAACACTTCTGGTCACGATCATTTCAATAACGGACATTCGACCTGGAAAAGCCCTTGAGGCTGTGCAGCGTGAACATGGAAGTACCCCTCTCAGCCAAGAAGCCTCAGGCTGCTTCTGTGGGAGGCCGAGAAAGACCCAGGACAGCATACGAGGCAAAGGCTGAGAACAGTGCATGCAAGACCTCTGCTGAAAGGACGTTACTGGTTATCAAGGGCGATACGCAAAACATTTAATGACTGCCAGAGTCTGGATGCTAACCAGTCATGATTCTCTGTGACTATCAGACTGGATTCTGTCCATGAATAGCTAGCAAAGACATCCTGGGGTGACCTGCTAAACGTCCCTCCTGTTAGCTGCATTCCACAGAAGACAACAAGACCCAGAGAAGCTAAGCAATTTGTCCAAAGAGACACAGCAAGCGGACAGTGCCAGGGTGTCTATGTTTTCTCATACCATTTGCCCATATTGACTAAGTGAATGTTCTCAGCTCACTCTGAGCATGCAGATCCATGTTCAAAAACTTCAGAAAGATCCCCTCTCAAATATGGTTAAAGTAAAAATAAAAAGTGGGAAGAATATTTTGTGACAAGTGAAAATTCCCCGAACTTCACGTCCCAGTGCCCGTAAACCAAGCTGTTTTTGAGCACAGCCACCCCGTGTGTGCATGTACTGTCTATGGCAGCTTTCACATCACAGGAGCAGAACTGAGTGGCTGCGACAAAGACCATATGGCCTGCAGAGCCAAAGCCATTCACTATCTGGCCGTTTGTAGGAAGAGTGTGCTAGCTGCGGACCTAGAATGCTTACTGAGGAGAATTACTCCTTCTCTAATGATACGAAGTAAACTAGGCACTGGTATATGCATACAAACATTTACAGATAACCCAGGCATTAGAGTGCTGGATTCCAAGGGATGGCTCGGTGCCACGCATGACTTGCCCCTTGGCGGGACACCTTCCGCTAAGGAGACTGCCCTTCCACGCACCTCTATTGCTTCTAGGAACACGTGATTATATGAGAAGTCGAGAAAAACCCTAATGAACAAATTTCATCTTAAATATACGTTCCCTCTGTGCACCGTACGACTCTGTGGGTAGAAAGTTCAAAAACAGGCTGCCAGAAGCCGTGACAGTGGCTGCCTTCATGAGCAGTGGAGTCAACAAAAGAGGCATGGCGAGGACACAGGGGTGGTGTGCCGGGCTGTCTTTTGAACTGGGGGCTTTTTGATTCTGAGTGTGTCCTGGTGGCGAAAATCCATTTAGCTGCATGCTATTGCTCTTTCAATGAAAAATGCATGTTTGAATGTCAGTAAGACTTACGTCACAACATGGGTACCTCTCTTACACTTGGCTATGTGGACGCTAGCATGCTTGCTCTTGGGTCTTTGAGATGCTAAGAATGCCTGGAGCCCTCGAGCTGGTGCCCACGCACAGCCCCGGTCTCGCGTGAGGCCACGTGGGCGCTCAGGCCCGTGAGGAGAGCTGAGGGGGGCAGCCAGCTCCCATCCCAGCCGGCCCTCCGGGCTTCCCCAGAGCTGCCGAGCCCCGGGGTCTTGGAGATCCAGGCAGGAATGCTGTGACACCAGCAGGCCGTGCCCAGACCGGTCTGCTGAAAGAGACCTCTTGACTCCCTGAGAATGTGAAGCTGGAGGAGCAATCGCGACCATTTGCTGATAAGGAAACCGAAACCTCAGCTCTCATTAGCAGACCACTGGCAACCCACAAGTGTCTGATGTAAGGTATCAGTCACAGGCAGCTTACAAAGGTGAAAGTCACATCAGAGTTTCTAAAGTTGACTTGAAAAGTCAAATGACTCAGTAAACCAGCTCACTTCTAGCCTTGTGAGTTTGCCTATTTGTGGACAATTCCTCTCCTCGCTTCTCCTCTTGCCTCACCTTCAATTCACCGTCCTCTCAAGGGAGTAGACTGATCGCTTAGAAACACAAAGCAGACCACGTCACCACCGGAACCATCTGCCTGGCTTCCCTGCCCTGGCTCGCCTCTGCCTTCCCGCCTCCTTCCTGACCTTATTTCCAGCCACAAAGGCCTCTTTAAAGGTCTGGAGTGGGCCATGCGAGGTACTGCAGTGACTGAGCATGAACCTGGGTCCTAGATGACCTAGGTTAAAAATCCCACCACCCCCATCAGCCACAAGATCTTGGGCACACCCTCTCAATGCCTGGATTCCACACCTGTGTAGTGAGCATGGTAAAAGCACCTACCCTGCAGAGGCTAGTGGAGATGTGATGGATGAATACAGACCTGTGCCTCGCTGAGGGTAAACCTCAGTCAGCATGAGCGCTGACCACGACCGTTTTGACCATCTCCTTCTCACAACCCCCACACATCGTCCCTGGTCCTAGAAAGATCTTACTTCAGGCTCTTCGCAAGCTACTTCCCACTCAGACTTTGTCTTTAACACCACACTGCGGAAGACCATCCCTGGCCCTGGTCTCATCTCCTCTGCCACTTTCACAGCTCTTGTCATGAGCTCTTGCAACGGCCAGCTTGATGTCTGTCTTTCCTCCCAGTCTGTCCGTTCTAATTTCAGGCAGAGAGCAGCAGCCTATGCAAGCGAGAGGGTCCTGGGAGGCCACGGCCCATACGGGAGCGCAAGCAGCCTCCTGTGAGCCAGGGCAGGGGTGAGAAGCCAGAGTGAGGCTGGGGAGGACACCCAGAGCTCGTTCACAGAGGCTGCCTGGTGAACCGTGCAGAGAACCATCAGAGAAGCTCAGGGAGCTCCCATGAGGTCTGGAGGTGAGAAGTGTTGGTATCGAGACGTGTTCCACAGCACAGAGAGGACCCAGGGGAGGATGGGAGGAGGAACAAGATGAGACGGTAGACAGTGAGGACACAGAAGACACAGATATGATGAGAAGGACACGGACCACAGTCCCAGGATGCAGAGGTGGCGCTTGACTTGAGATAAAAGGTACAGAAAGGCTGGAGCTGGCCACATGGATGGGCTACTTCTTTAGAATGATCCATGAGGAATCGGTTTTACTTTTTTCTTCCTTATTTACATACCACTTGGAGGAGGGGGAAAGTTTGTGCAAACCAACCCCCAAAACACCTGTGGCCTCACATACATTTGGCTCTGGCTGACCACACGGCCTCAGAGCTGGCTGAGACCAGCCAACGGTGCCTTTCCTAAGCTTCATGATTGAGAGGTGAAACGGGCTGCCTCATGCCTCTTCCACTGTCTCCTCCTCCGAGGTCTGGAAGCTCCCTGGGGCTGGCGAGTTGCTGAAGACATCCCCACACGAACAAGACCACGCGCAGAAGGCCCAGCGGGCCTGTGGGGCTCTACCTGCTGCAGGCCAGGCGAGCTTCTTTCCAGCGTGCTGACTCTGGACAAGATGAAAGGCAAATATCAAAGGGAGACAATGAGCCCTGCTTAGTTTTGCTTTATTTTTTCATTCAGCCTCTTCCTCCCTCACAGACGAAGAAAAAGAAGCAGTTTCTGAATTTGGCATTTGAAAGCGAGCTGAGGAGGAGGTGCTGGAGAAAGGTCACAGAACGAGCTCACCGGGGTGCAGACACAGATCCCACATGGGGCTGGTCTCGGCTGCAGAGCAGGTGTGCAGCGGCCTCTGAGGGGGTGGCAGGGTGGCAGATCGGAAGCACAGTGCGCAGGAGGGAAAGCGATGACTCACTGGCACCGGGGAACAGCAGGCTGGGAGTAGCCTTCCCACCCCGCCCGCACCTAGTGCCATGCTCTGTTCTAAGGGCGCTAAGATGCAAGTTCAGTTCATGCCTTGGACCTCTCCTTTAGCTCCAAATACATGGCCACATCAACAGCAAAAAGGAAGGAAATACACATGCACCTAAAAAAAAGGAAAAACAGAGAATCTGAAAAGATGTCATTCACTCCCACAAAAAAGAAACATGGCAGCGGGCCGGCGGTAGAGCAGATCACCAAGCTGCCCCCAGAGTGGAGCGCAGGCCAGTGGAGCTCCAGGCTCCAGGTCTGAACCGGCAAGGGGCCGGGCTGCTTTGGCGCCTGCAGAAAAAGAGACTAAAAGCGGCCCAAGTCAGGGGAGCCGGAAGTCAGGGCAGCAGCCAGGCTGCCGTGGAGGCCTCGCCTCAAGGGAGTCCCCTGCCCAGGCCACAGGCCACGTCCCCGGAGGTTTCTTGGCCTCAGAAACCATCATCTGCTGCTGTTCCACTCATGAAAGGGCACTTGCACTTCTCAGGCCAAATACAGGAGAGGCACTCAGTAGCAAAAACAAGGCTTGGAAAACTGCAAGCCGGGGATGCGAAGATCCCGTCTCTGGACTCTCGGGGAGGACTGCTCATCCCTGCCAAATGCACCCAAGCTCGAGCGCCTATGTGTTCTACCAGCTTTAAACCCCTTTGCCTAAAGAATGTTGACATCAAAACTGCACTTCCATTTTCCAAGGAGAAAACAACGTAGGGGTTTGAGAACAGAGAAATGAAAGGGCAAACATAAATCCTCCATAAACCCCTTGCGAGCAGGGGCTCCTCACTCAAGAGACAGACCAGGCTGCTGGCCCTGGGTGGGCTCCTGCCTGGATTAGTCCGCAAATCTATACATGACTAGCTGAGCCATCAAATAAAATGAGATTTCAAGCCTGGTCAAGTTGTACCTGGGTATCACATTTCTCTTGTCCCATGAACAGCAGAAATGAAATTTCAGAATGAAAAAAGTCCTCGAGCAAGTTGCAAAAATCAATAGGAAGCAAATTACATGCTGAAGTAAAGAGCCAAGGGCATTGCCACTTCAAAAGACATTTATTTCAAATTATAGACTGGTCTGGAATTAGTCAACCTCTTCCTTCATCTTAATGGTACCTACAGTATAGGCTTAAGTCTCCCTCATGTCTCGTGTTAATTTCATGAGGTCAAAACCCAAGCTCCTTCATGATTTGTCAATTGCCATAAAAGGTGGTACCAGAATCTGAAATGAATCTTCTAATTCATCTTCTTATGCATACATCCTTTCATACAGGTGATAGTGACATAAAAGTTGGTACCCTTCTATTTAACACTGTGTTGTAGCCAACTTTCCATGTTGTGACAGTCTTCATAGCCACTGCTGGAGACCACTATAACTTCATTTGCTTTAATTCCAGCGGTTGGATGATCAGGTGCTTCTGAGTGGTATGTACTCATATTCACCCTAACGGTAGCCCCTAACACCGAGTGCTTGTTTACTCTGCAGACACCTCCCTCAGGCTTTCCTACGTTTAATCTTCACAAGCAAAGCATAAAGTGGAAAGAGACAATGTTGACCAGAGTCTGCCTTATCCGTGGTTTCACTTTCCCCAGTTTCAGTTACACTCGGTCAACTGCAGGCTGAATATATTAAGTGGAAAATTCCAGAAATAAACAAGTCTTAAATCATGGGCCATTCTGAGCAACGTGATGAAATCTCACACCACCTGCTCGGTCCTGCCCCAGGATGTGAACCCCCAGCCCCACTGTCCAGTGGATCCATGCTGAGCACGCTCCGTGCCATTCGTAGCTCTGTAACCATCTCCGTGATCAGATTTACTACCTACTGCAGCACTTGCACTCAAGAAACCCTTATTTTACTTAATAATGGCCCCAAAGTGCAAGAGGAGAGATGATGGCAATTTGAATATGCCTAAGAGAAGCCAAAAAGTGCTTTCTCTATCTGAAAAGGTGAAAGTTTTAGCTTAGTAAAGAAAGAAAAAAAATCACATGCTGAGGCTGCTAAAATCTACAGTACAATAAGATATTCTGAGAGACCATTTCATATAACTTTATCACAGTTTATTGCTACAATTATTCTATTTTATTACTGTTGTTAACCTCTTATTGTGCCAAATTCATAAATCAATCATGTATGTATGGGAAAAAACACTGTACAGGTTAAGCATCCCTTACCCAAATGCTTGGGACCAGAAATGTTACAGATTTTGGAATATTTGCATTATACTTAAGGGTTGAGTTTCCTTAATCAGAAAGCCCAAAATGTTCCAATGAGAACTTCCTTTGTTTTGTTGTTGTTGTTGTTGTTGTTGTTGTTGTTGAGTCGGAGTCTCACTCCATCACCCAGGCTGGAGTGGCATGCTCACAGCCACGCCAGCATCGACCTGCTGGGCTCAGGTGATCCTTCTACCTCAGCCTTCCAAGTAGCCAGGACTACAGGTGCGCGCTACCATGCCCAACTAATTTTTGATTTATTGTAGAGACAAGGTCTCACCAAGTTGTCCAGGCTGGTCTCGAACCTGTGGGCTCAGGCAATCCTCTATCCTTGGCCTCCCAAAGTGCTGGGATCACAGGCTTGAGCCACTGCGCCCAGCCGAACACTTCCTTTGAGCGTCATGTGGCAGTGGTTTCAGGATGTGGAGTGTTTCAGATTTCAGAATTTTAGGTCAGAGATATTCAACCTGCATACATACGTCCTGATACTATTGGTAGTTTCAGGCTTCCACTAGGGTCCTAAATGTCTCCCGCACAGATGAGGGGAGGCAACTTCACTGAATGTTTCACACATTTCAGACAGGGCTCTAAGTGCTTTGCACACTAAAATTTCATTTCTGTCTTCATAAAAACACTATGCTGGACACACATAGTATCATCTCCGTTTAAAAATGTGGAAACTGAGTCTTAGGGGTTACGCACTTGTCCAAAGCCCAGAGCTAGCAGACAGACATTTAAATTTAAGTCTAACTGAAGTACAGCCTATCCTCTATAGACTACTGTCCCACAAGTGACCACACCTTTACAAATATGGAGTTTTTCTTTAGGCAAATAAATATAAATGTGAAGTCACTAGGCCAGGGTTATAAATAGTTAAGTGTATTGATACCTATCACCAAATTCATTTCCAAAAACACAGTATCAACTTATATAGGCCATAGGCAGAAAAAGAGACTACTATTTTTAGTCCTCTTACCAACTGTGAGTGTTGTGATTTCATTAATTTAATAAGCAGAATCTTGTCTCACATTGTTTTCTTTGAAACCCTTGAGGCCATTTTTCTATATGCTTATTTATAGTATTTCATCTTTTGAAAATGTGCAATATTTTTATGAGCTAACTGTATTTTCTGATGGGTGGATGTGGCCCTTCAAAATGAAAAATAATACCTAGGAAAGCTAGATACAGCTTGTTAAAAACAACAGCAAGGCCTAAAGTAAAAAAATAACATTATGTTTTGTTATAAATGCTTGTCAACATTCTTATAACCATCTATTCCCTGAGTTTGGGGTGATCTTGTATTTATTCTTCACAGTTGTTGATCGTGTTAGAATGTTCGATAATGAGCATAGAGTATCTTTAAAACTGGAAAAAAACAGATACTTTTCAAACCGCGGGGGAAAGGGTGGTGGTGTTTAGGTACTGCTTTTCTCTTTCTGTCCTCGTAGAAAGTATCCCTGATTTTTCAGAAAGAGAACAGACCACGAATTCCTGTAACACAGTCTTGGAGATTCTAAAGTTGTCCTATATTTAACTGTTGCTCATAGTGTGTTGGGCAAGGTGGAATTACTCAGGAAAAACACGCGTCTCTCGTTTTCTTTTTTTTTTTTTTTGAGTTGGAGTCTCACTCTGTCGCCCAGACTGGAGTGCAGTGGCTGCTCCCGGCCACCACAGCCTCAACCTGCTGGGCTCCAGCGATCCTTCCGCCTCAGCCTTCCGAGTAGCCGGAATTACAGGCATGCGCTACCACGCCCGGCTGATTTTTTGATTTATTGTAGAGATGAGGTCTCGCTGCCCAGGCGGGTCTCGAACCCGCAGGCTCAGGCAATCCACTCACCTCAGCCTCCCAAAGGCGCGGAATTACAGGCTGAGCCACCGAGCCCGGCTGCATCTCTTGTTTTCATTCTTCTAATGAAAGGGCGTTTGGGACGTTTGGGGCGTTAGCTGCTCACCACAAGGCCCTTCCATCCACTGGCAACTGCTGGACTCGCCTTGAAAGGGGAGCTACTTTTTTGGTTCCTCTGTCTACAGACTTATTTCCCAGAGTCATTTCAGGGGCTCAGCCCACGAGCCAAGCATTTCTCGATAAAATGTTGCAAGAGGAGGGATGCATGAAAAAGTTCCTCTGCAGCTAGAACATAGCTCTTTCAAACTCACAAAAACGAAAGTACTTTTTAAAGGCCCGGGGCTGGCAGGTGTTGGATTCAGCAATGCTGGAGAGGAGATGCTACTCTCCGGGCCTGAGAGAGTAAGGCCTTCCTCAACTTTCCTAAACTGATCTACAGAACTCTGTATTTGTTACTGATCATACTCAAAAGGGGACAGATATTCATTTCTCATACTGTAGCAAAAAGTAATTTTAAAAAAAGTATAACGCTTTAAAATATATTAGTCAAAAAAGTCTCAGAGAAATCTCCGTAGTTAAGAGGTCAAAGGTGGATTACCTGACAATCAGATTAACTCTTAACATTTCTGGAAAGTTGATTTGTCTGGGCTATTGTCTCAGAGTTGCTGATAATACTTTTCACACCTCTCAAATCACATGTATTCTGGAAACGATAAACTCAGTCAAAGCTCAGTCTATTACCATCAAGAGATATTAGGGACTTAACTTGTCTGGGAGCACAGCCTCGTAGGCACCACAGTCCCCAGGCTCCATCTCTCTCAGTTTACGGAACAGATAGCACACCCCAGTGACATGAAGTGACATTTGGAGCAGATTATAACAGAACCAAGTTATAAAAGTTGTTCAAAGCACGAATTTGTTTTTCTCCCAGTTAGATATACAGTTAAACATCTCTTCTGACCAATTAATTTGACTAAAGATCCCACCAAATTAGTTTTTTTCTTCCATTAAGGAGAACATACCAAATTTTAGTGATAAGAGTTCAAATGATTAAGCAGTGTAAACTTATTTCTAATTTGGTGTGTTATGACTCATTAACAGGCAAATAATTAAATTTAAATATTTCTGTATATGCTGCCAAGAATTACTTTTGAAATATAAGCAAAAGACTAATAATTTCCTGAATAAGCCCCTCTCCTGTGTATCCAGCCACCCAATGTGGTTGGCTAATAACACAAATACACAGAAATAAGTATCTGCAGTGACACAAAGTGCTGTGGATTAGGAATGGGAAAATATTACATAATAAGAATTCTCCCAAATTCTCCATTGTGTTGATTATTTTTTCACTGAGCTTTTGTTTTCACACCTTTATGTCTGTAAACATTTAGTAAGAAATGTATGAAGCCTATATGAATGTGATTAGAACCTCACTGGAATGTGTGGTTTATGCAAGATTTATTGCTCAATGATTACCACTTGCAAACAGTGCTCACAAATATTATCTCACTTTATCGTCACAGCAACCTTAGAGATGGGTGGATACAATTTTCATATGTAGCTTTAATATTATTTTCAGGGTGGAGAATGGCTAAATGACTTGCTCCAGTAACTGGAGGACTGGAGGCTGAAGCTAGAACCCAGGGCCCTTGGCTTCTAGCCCAAAGAACATCCCACAAATTATGCTGCCAATCTGCTAATGGAAATTTAATTCCCACAATTAGGGTTGAGAAGTTTACAGCTATTTAAATGCTCCACTACAGACAGGCACAGTTATACCAAGACATTACATACAATTTTAATAGGAAAACTGCCAACACTAGTAAGGAATGGCAACAGAGTCTGAAAAAAAAAGAGCTAAGGCAGAGTCTTTCATAGCGCAAGTAGGCGACTTAGCAATAACTCGATCACACGCTCCACTCACTGGCATCTCTCCCCTCTCACCAACGCTTCACAGGAGCCACAGACACCATCACCAAGCTGCACACAGCCTGTGCGTTTGAAGGCATTTCTTTTTCTTTTTCTTTTTTTCATTTTTTATTTTTTGAGTTGAAGTCTCACCCTGTCACCCAGACTGGAGTGCAGTGGCTGCTCCTGGCCACCACAGCCTCGACCTGCTGGGCTCCGGCGATCCTTCCGCCTCAGCCTTCCAAGCAGCCGGAATTACAGGCATGTGCTACCACGCCCGGCTGATTTTTTGATTTATTGTAGAGATGAGGACTCGCTGCCCAGGCGGGTCTCGAACCCGTGGGCTCAGGCAATCCGCTCATCTCAGCCTCCCAAAGGCGCGGGATGACAGGCTGAGCCACCGAGCCCGGCTTGAAGGCATTTCTTTTTAAACGTTTACCTTTTTATTGACATACTGTACATATTGAAGTCATGTCTAAAATAAACTCTTTTTATTCGATTTAACATACACTTCTCAAGTGCACAAATCGTCTCGCACAGCCTAGTGTGTTGTCGCAACGTAAGCTGGCCTGTGCACACACAAGTTGATCCGCAGTCAGTATGGAACCAGAACCCCAGAAGCTCCATGTGCCCCTTTCAGTCACCAGGCTCCCCAGTAAGAGTTGGCTATCTCGATGTCACTCACTACAGATGACTCCCACCTCCTTCTGAACTGTATATACGTGAAATAATATACAACACGTACTCTGTGCCTGGGCTCTTTGCCTCAATATTATGACTGAGAGAATCACATTAGTACCCCATGAGAGAATTATACAAAAAGAAAAATCCCTTCTAGCCATGAGGAACATTTGAGTTGTTTACAGGCTAAGGCAATTATGAATAATACTGCTATGAACATTTTGGACATGACTTTTGATACATGCACACACAAATTTCTTTTGGGCATATACCTAGGAGTCGAACTGCTGTGTCACGGGGTGTATGTTCAGCGTTGGTAGATACTGACATTTTTCAAAAGTGGTTGTACCAGTTTACATTCCACCAGCATGTCCTTGTCAATACTTATTATTGTGGTCTTTTGCACTTTATCCTTTCTTACGTAGGAGTGATATCTCATTGCAGTTTTATTTGTGCATTCCTCTTTAATCTGCATGACTGAAGTTGAATACATTTTCATATTTACTGTCCATTGGTATACCTTCTTTTACAGAGTATGCAATGTACTGCCCATTTTTCTACTGGACTGTCTTTTTCTTCCTGATCTATAAGGAGCTATTTCTATTCTAGACATAATCCCTCTAACGGATTATAGCAAACATCTGCTCCCCATTCCCAGTCTAACTTCCATTCTGTTTTAATTAGGAAAAATGCTGAATTTTAGTTACAGTCTAATATAGCAATATATTCCTTTATGGTTAGCACGATATACATTCTTTTTAAGAAGTTATTTTGTACTCCAAGTTCCTAAACATATTCTCCATCTGTCATTTTCTGGAAGATTTATTGTTTTACCATGGGGTCTACTAACTATCTGTAATCATTTTGGTTACTTGCAGCTGAGATTTTTTTTAGATATGAATATCCTATTGGGCCAGCCTCATTTGTTGAAAAGACTCTCCTCTCCCCCACTGCTCAGCAATTGTGGGCTTAGCTTTAACATTTAAAAGGTGACCTTAAAAATGTACCCAGAAAAAAAATCCCTAAGACTTCAAGTTATCAGTCTTTCACTTAAATATCCTTGACTAACTCCTCTAGGAATATGGAGTATAAGTCCAAAGCTGGAAGTATTTATTCGTAATTTTATCACTTCATCAAGTCATACAAAATTATCCTTTTGCTTGACTGGTAAGCTGTAGACAAAAGAACACGAGGAAATGATGTTTAAATCATCTCAAAATGAAGATTATAATGTCATTTTATGCCACTAGTAACTATTTATGTACTTCTCAAAGATCATTTTTAAAATTTCATTTTCAAAACATCTCTACTTCATTACCTCCATACCAACTATTTCAAAGAGTCATCCAGGGAAACACTGTGGTTGGCTAAATGTGTTAAGAATACCAGATTTCTGCAAGGCCAGCTTTCTCAGACTTTTTTTTGAGTTGGAGCCTCACTCTGTCGCCCAGGCTAGAGTGCAGTGGCACTTGACCTGCAGGGCTCGGGCGATCCTTCAGCCTCAACCCTCTAAGTAGCTGGAACTACAGGTGCATGCTAACAGCCTGGCTTATTTTTTGATGTATTGCAGAGACAAGCTCTCACCACGTTTCCCAGGTTGGCCTTGAACCCCCAAGCTTAGGCAACCCTCTTGCCTGGGCCTCCCAAAGTGCTGGAGTTGCAGGCTTGAGCCACTGCACCCAGCCTCTCAGACTTCTACACCCTGACGAACAACAAGCGTTTCTTGGGGACTCCTGAGAACCTGGACTCTCCAGCTTCCTCAGTCATGGATGCCTCTTACAGCTCCCAACGGCATTCCCAAGAGCAAGCTGGTGAGCAGCGCAGCGGGAAATTGCCAACCTCTAGCACAAACAGGAAATCCGCAGGCCTACTGTATCATGTACTCCAGTGCATGAATCTTTTCCTTTGTGCTTTTTTATGATCCACTTAAGAATCTGTCAGGAAACATGTACAAATAATGCACATGCTGTCTTTCCTGTTTCCCCATCCATTGCTCACCAAGACTTTGGCTGCATCACAGTCACGGCATGCACTTAGATTTTGGGATGTCTTCCCATTTGATTTGCATTTGTAAGATATACACTTTTCAACTATTTCTTAAGTGAGCCTCACACGATGTCTTCCCAAATACAGAGTACCTTGGCATCCACCTTCTCGAGCGCCTACCTCTGACACGAACCTGGAATTTCAGCCTCATTGGGATGTGACAGAGGGCTCCCTTTTTATTTCCGGGAAAACTTGAGGTAACAGAAGGCAGGGAAAAAAGGACAAAAAGTAAAGTCCTGGGCCAGGAAAGGGTAGAAATGGTGGAAAGGGAGAACAAAACACTAAAAACTGCCAACTGGGAATTCCAGCAACCGCAATGAGGGCTGGTGCAGGACACAGCCTCGGGCACAGACCTGTACATGTGCACAATCTCCTGCCTGGAAACCTACATCTTGCTTCTCCAACAGCCACATTTCAGTGCTCAGCCGCCAGCAGGGGTCAGTCTCAGTCGCAGGACACTGGGGGCCCTCTCCAGTTACTGAGCCAGTTCCGGAATGTTCCAGAAGTTGTCCGTTGCCACCGAACACCACCCAGCTTGTCTCCTTATCTAGCCTCCCCAGCATCTGTTTCCTATCCTCTTAAGATTGCATTTTAATACTTAGGGATATTATTTACCTTATATTCTATGGTTATTTTCATGCTGAGCTAAATAAATGGTAATACCAAGTTCACTGTATCACATGCACAGCTCTCCTTTTTCTTGGTCTTTTTCTTATTACAACAAGAGCGGCCTTTTCCACGTTTTCCAAATTGAGTATGGGATGCATTCTCACTTGCAGAGAAAAATGTCTAAACATTATGTGACAATTGTATGTTCTAATATTCCCATAGAGGTGTTATCTATCGGTACAGTAAATGTATTTTTTCATTCCAAATTACAAAATATTCTTTCATTAAGAATCTTCCCCAAGCACTCCCTCTCTGGGAAGTCCCTGGGAAGCAGGTGAGAGGCTCACGGCTGATATTCTTGAAAGGTGAGCCCGTGTCCCAAATATTGAGCAGCAAGGGCACCTGGATTGAGACCAGGAAAGCAAATCCTGACTCAAAAATGGGTAGCTTCAAGAACCTCTCTATGCTTCCAATTTAAGGGTGGCTCTCATTTAGGATGCACTGCTGAATCAGAAAAGATTTCACATTGGCAGGATATGACTATATTCATGCAGGTTACCGCTTCCTTAAAAAAGAACTTTCCCTCCTTGATCTTGGGCCCATCAAATACAAGACTCAGGAAGGAAAAGTCACTTCATAAAACCAGATCTGCTTGTCTTCACAGAGTCTTCCTTCCAACAAGTGGCCTGTTTCACTGAAATTTTCAAGTTAGGTCATCTAAAAGTATATTTTCTGCTTCCTTCTCCCTAAAATATACAAAATATTTCTAAAGCAGATGTTGTCTACCTTCTTCTCGCTTCTGTATTAACCAAACCTCAAAGTAAAAAAAGGAGGGGCCCTTGAGACAAGCAACAGGCCTCATCCACCTCTTCTCTGGGCCTGGGTTGGGTCATTCTCCAAAAAAGGAATTCAGGAGTTGTCATTAGATCTGATAGAAACTACACAGGAAATGTGCTCAAGGGTGTATCTTATCCCAGGGATGGTGAGAAGGGGCATAGGAGACAAGGTATCCCAGGGCCCTGGGTCACCCACCCTGCTCATCCTTCCCACCACCGTGCAGCGACAGGGATCCATCTAAAATGTAATCAGCATCTCCAGGGTCAGTCAAAAACATCCGGCAGGTATGACCAAAGCCCCAGCACCTTATCACTTCTTCTGACGTGGCCAGATAACCTTACAGTACGCTAGACACTTGAGGATTGGGACTGTGGTAGTCAATGCTGAATTCCCAAGGTAGTCCATGGTCACAAAAGAGCATTAAAATGAACACAAACAGTGGACAGATCAATGAGCTACAGGCAAGCCTTCATAGACGATGGTAAATGGGCTCCAGGTGCTTCTGTGTCCTGCAATGTTGCATACCAAGCCAGGAGAGCAGATAGGAACTGAGACGGAAATCCCAAGAACTAATAATGCTTGTGCATGTTGTTAGGACCCATCTCTTAGCAAGCTCTCTCCGGTCTTCAACACGCACAGATGTTGGAAGAAGTGCCAGCCCTGAGCAGAGAAAGGGGACTCCCGGTGCCAAAACGAGGCTGCGAATCCTGAAACTGCGACTGATTCGTAGCCCCAGCTTTCGGCCAGAGCAACTTCATTTTCTGCAGTAAGTTCCACTTATAATTCTGGAGCCATAATTCACATTCTGCTTTAAGGCTTCAAGCAAGAGCTGGGATTAAAACTCAGTAAGAGGTTAGGTGAGTGCCACAGAAAACAGGTCTCCCAGGGTGGAGAAAGAAAAAGGTCGAGAAATGCAAATAGGACAATAGAATGCAACTGGAACTCTAGAGCAATTCACTGCTCAAAGTGCCCTTGGAGCTGGAGACAGGAATCCCAAAGGTGCAGAGCTTAGAATCCCAGACAGGACCCACTCTGTGCCAGACGATGCACAAGCAGCACTGTAGGAGAGGAGCTGCCTGTTCCCATTTTATAGACAGGAAACCAAGGCTTAAAGCACAAGAAATGGCCAAAAGTCACACCCAGAATAGGGGTTAGGGCCACAGCGAGAACCAGAGTGTTTCTCTCCTGTAGCTTCCTTTCTCTCTGCTGGGGCACCAGACTCTTTAAAAGAGTAGAGCCTGATGAGGTATGCAACAAGGGTACCTGCATAATCAGTGTTTGTATACCTAACCCTGAATTGTACCCCACATCTTTATAATTTTAAAAAAAAAAAAAAGAGTAGTGCTTCTGTGGGGGAGAAAAATGCTGAAATAATTTGATGGTATCCACATCTAGCATGTCCTAAAGCCCATGAGGCCATGGGTCTTTGTTTCTTTCAATCCCAGACTTATCTGAAGTGCTCAGACACTGCCTGCCCCAGGGTGGGTGCCCGGCAGGCATGAGTCGAAGACCACCCTTAAAGGGGCACAGGGGACACAGGCTAAGCAACCTCTTTTCTCCAGCAGCACTGCTTGGTAGAAGCAAATGCAAGCCACACAGGTCACCACATTTTTCTAGGAGTCTCATTTAAAAAACAAAAAGAAATTAGTGCAACAAATTTAGTAAGTTTCATTTAATCCAATATCTCTAAAATATTATCATCTCCATACATGGCCAATGTAAGAAATTATGACCGATATTTCACTTTCACTTATGCCAAGTCTTTAAAATGCATGTGCACTCTGCACAGACATCTCCATCTGAGCCAGTTGCATGTCGACCCTCAGTAGCCTAGAAGGCCTGCAGCCCCTGGGCTGAACAGCACACCGAGGGTCTAGATCATTCAGATGCTAAGTCAACAGGAACAAAAGAATGCCGTGTTTCATGGTCCTGCCCACTTCATCAGATCAAGGGTCAAACCTGTAGAAAACTGAAATCTTAAAGGACTTCATAGGACTTGGAAGCAACCAGGAAGCCCTTTAACACGTGGAAGGACAAATGGACTGTGGCACATCCAGACACTGGAATATGATTTTGCACTAGAAGAAAACAAGCCTTCAATCCATGAAGAGACATGGAGGAAACTTAAGTACACATTACTCAGTGAAGGGAACCAGTCTGAAAAGGCTCCACGGTGAGCTGATTCCAACCACATGACACTCTGGACAAGGCAGACTCGGGAGAGCACAGAAGGATCATGGTGGAGGAAAGAGGGCCAAGCACTCAAAGCACAGAGGACTTTGAAGGCGGTGAAAACACACCACACAGTGCCACAATGGGGGAGGCAGGTCATCACACGTTGGTCAACACCCACAGGACAGACAACACCAAGAGTGAACCCCAGTGCAAACTACAGACTTTTGTTAATAATACTGTTTCGGTTTTAACAAATGTACCACACTATTAATGTAAGATGTTACCAACAGGGGAAACTGTGTGCATTCGGGGATAAGAGGTAGGTATAGGAACTCGCTATACTTTCCACTCAATTTTCCTATAAACCTAAAAAAAGGTTCTCAAATTTTTAAAAAAGAAAAAAAAAACTATGGGATGAAATAGTTGCTATAGTTACCAGGTACTTTAACCAGAAATCATTGAGATGGGCCATCCTTCCATTCCAAATAAAAGAAAACAAAACCATTGTGCATAAAGACATATCCAGCTAATTCCCAGGTCCTTACTCTACCTGCAGAAAATGAACGTGTGAGACGAACACGTGGCAGACACTGAGACTCCCCAGGGAAGCTAGCCTACGGGTCAGACCCTGGCTGTGTTTTCTGTGGCCGTTTGTAAGCCCTGGGCAACTATGCTTTCCATCCTCACTGTGGCCATCGCTATAGTAAGAGAATATTTTAAGGCTGCTATTCCATTTGAAGTGTTTCTCACAGGACTTGGAATAGTGTGTGTGGGGGGGGAGAGAGTTTAATCTTAGCTACTATTGTTACTATTTTCACATACCCTGGAATATTAGAGAATTCTAGCTGGTAGAACAGACCACACAGGAAACTCAGGGAACCTCAAAAACTGTCCTCGTGTCCTTGCTAAACTTGCACTTACTCTGAAGTCTCCCCCCGCTGCCCGAGACACATCTGCATAACCATGATGACCCATCCACAGCTCTAAGCAAAAAGGGAGAGTATTATGGATGCCATGTAGGCAAAAACACTGGAGTTCACTTTTGTTGACAGGGTGGCCCTCCTGAGGGCAGAGAGGGCCTACAAAGACCTCTATTGTGCTTTACTTACAACTGTTTTATTGTAGTAAAATATACATAACGTAAAATTTACAATTTCAACCGTTCTTTAGTGTGCAGTTCTGTGGCATTAAGCACGTTCACATTGTTCTGCAATCATCAACACCATCCAATTCAAGAATATTCTCACCTGCCCCAACTGAAACGCTACACCTGTTAAATATCGACTCCTCAGCCTCCTTGCTCTGCAGCCCCCAGCAACCACCATCCCACTTTCTACGACTTTGACGACTCCAGCACCTCATTTAAGTAGGACCGTGCAGTGCCGCATTGTCTGTATGTGACTGGCTTTTTCACTTCTTCAGGATTCACACACAACGTAGCATGGGTCCGCACCGCCTTCCTCTTTAAGGCTGAATAAGAGTCTCCTGTAAGTATGTTTCACCTTTTGATTGTGCATGCATCTGATGACAGGCACTTGTGCTGCTTCCCCCTTCTGTCTGTTGTGAATGCTGCAGCTATGAACATGGGAACGCAAGTATCTCTTTGAGATTTCTCCTTTGGGTCCACACCCACCCAAAGAAGTGGAATTGCAGAATCATATGCCTTCTTTTTAAGAGAGGCATCATCCCTGGCTGTGGACATGACACATCCTAAATGCCAATATAAAGTCAAAAGGATTCACTCTCTTCAAACTAGAAACACACATCCTTAAAAGGCGTGGGTTAATGAGCTTCACGGGTGACATGTGGCTTCCCTCTGTTCACTTGCGATCTTTACCAAAGTGGCATCAAGCTGCGCTCTAGTTCAATTTCCTACACTGACAGTGAAGTTGGATTTATGCATTAACATGGGCTAATAAATTCTGTACTCAAAATTTTAAACTCCGGTCTCCTCAGTAAACACAAGATCTCGCACTAATTTTGACCGAATTAAAAAGCACGTGAAAATGATCATTTCCGTGCTTCTACCCTACTCTATCAGATTAGTGCCATTCGTCTTATTTAACAGGCTTCGGAAGCGCTTGAAATGATATGTTTTGGGGGAAACAGCAGCTCCGGCTCGCCACAGGGCCATCTCCTCAGGTTGTGGACTCACTGTGCCTCCAAACCCCAGCAGGCTGCAGCTGAATCAGTATTTAAGTGGAAAATTCCTAGGGAAAGCCAGGGCGCACAGAAAGCGAGCGGGAAGGAAGATGGTGCCCGCTTGGGGAAATGGCCGACCACCCCTGGGCCACTGGCTGGCTCCTGAAGGCAGAGGCTAGCCCGCCGTCACCTCCTTAGAGTGCCTCCTTCTCAACGGGCCTGAGGCTTCAGTCAGGCTTGCCCAGCAGAATGCTCTCCAGCACTTTGGAAAGCCCCCAGCGACCAAGAGAATGAAAAATGCCAGTCGTGGGGCAGAGGATATGCTCGAGCTTCCCAGGTGATTCAGAGGCACAGCCGGGTCTTTAAAAACATAAACACGGACTTTGAACGGTGTCACAGGACTTGTACATTGCTTTTTTGCACATTATCTTCGCTGATCGTCTCAACGAGTCAGCGTGGTCAGACGGACACTGCTATTGTGCTCATTTCACAGATGAGAAATGGAGATTCTGGGCGATCAGGCGACTTGCCTACAGTCGGCCAGGGTCCTTGCCCTATACCATAACGCGGCCCAACTTGGAACCACCACTCGGCAGAAACCAGAAACTCCCCCCAAATAATGCACAGAGGGGCTGACAACATAATCTCTTGTCCTCTCCTGGGCCTGAGCGGCAATACTTACAGAATGCTCCTAACTGTTCACAGAAGCAGCTACAATTTCAGCTTGCATTTTACATTTTAAATTGCATTATCAGTTGCTCACTTGCCCGATTTTCTTCGGGCCCAGCTGAGGCCTTCCCTGTCCATTTCTTCATATTTTCCATATTTGTGATTCAACCAGCACACAACTGTCCTCGGCTTGTAAGATGCAACTGCCCTCTGCATGTCTCTGGAGGGAGTGTGCACTTACCTTCTCAGCTGGCCAATTTGTAAAAAGGTGGATGCGAAGAGCACATCCTCATTTATGAGAAACAGCCAATATCCCAAATTAAACCTTCAACTCCAAACCTATATCGGAAGCCATCCAGCTGCGATGCCCGGCATATTCATCTAGGTGCTCCAGGCTCCTGGGGGCCGGATCACAGCTCAGTGCTTATTAAGAGAAAGGGGAAAGTGGTGCTTGAAAACGCTATAAATAGCAGATTCCAAATCCATCTGCCCCAGCGCCCAGAACTCATTAGATCTGAAACGGTTTGACTTTTCACATAGAGACTGGGGTCCAATTACCACAGTCCACATACAAGGGAAATTATCTTGGTAGCATCCAGACTCTGCTTCTAAGCTGTTTACTGGAAACAGTCCTGGGTTTGGACTGGCTTAATCCTTAAATAAATCAATTCGGAGAGGATTTTAGAAGTCAGACCCTAGAAGGACTTAACGAAGACTTGCGAAAGTTCACTCAGGATGCTCAGGGTTCGCCTCAGTGATGGCTCCCCTTGAGCTCTGTCGTGAACTGCTGTGTGTCTTTGTATGAATAACCTCTCTGGGCCTATTAACAGGATTCTCAGAAGAGGGAGCTGAGGGCTTTGGAGGCTTGTCCTGCTTTAACAGTCTCTGACTCGAAGACTCGGTGATCGAACCATCCCAAGTCCAGGGCAAGCGTTGCCTCAGATTCACACGTGCGTAGCCCCGCGCTGTTCCACTCGATCCCAGAGGGTCACCAGACTTGTCTGGATGCGTAGTGACCAAGGGAGAGACCCGAGCACGAAGGGGCTCTGAGTTCTCACCAGCAATCCTTCTGCCCTGCCTGCATGGGACCCATCTGTGGGCGTCTAGAAAGACGGCATCAGACATCAACTCAGAAGCACATCCAGGCTGAAGCCCGCCCCTCGGAGCCATGGGCGAACCCCCAAGACCGTCACTGCCCACCACTTCCACCGCCACCACCCCAGCAATGGAGTCGTCATCTGTGACTCAAACAGCGGTGGCCCATTCACCACTCTTCCACATTCTCCCCTGCTCACTGTGGCTCCCCAGCCCTCCAGGCAATGGCCAGGGCCATCTTTTTGATCCTCTCGCTCCTGGCTAGAACCTCGAAGCACCTCCTTTGGCAGCTCCCTTAGCACCAAATGGCTTACCATGGCCAGCAAGGCCGGGCCCTGTCTCTCTGCCCACTTCGCCGGCCTCAACTTGCACCTGGCCCTCCTCTGCCCAGGGCTCCACACCCGCTGCCAAGTTCCCTTTTCCCTGGAGCCCCTCTCCGCTCACCTCGCCTGATCCCACACGTCCTGATCCCACGCCTCCGTGAATCTCAGCGTAGTGGTCCCCTCCTAGCAATGTCATCCCCTGATTCAAAAGAAGAAAGCCTTCCTCTCCTGCAAGTACACCGTGTTTATTGCTTACGCAGCACCTTCTGGGACTTTAAGTAAATATTGCACCTGGGTGTCACATGTTCATGGTCAGTCTCAGTCTCTTCACTGAGCCCAGAAGCCCCAGAGGAGGAAATGTCTGTTTACACTTCATTGTCTACATGGTGTCTAGCACATAGTTGTCACTAAATAAGTATCAGGTGCATGAATGAGCCACCCACCAAATCAACACACCACCGGCTTTGCCTCAAGCCCAGCAATGTGGGGCCCTGCCACGTTCCACAAGAATTCCTGGATGTACAGCTGTTCCCACCCTAGCTAGAGCTGTACAATCCTTAAATATTTCAGAGTTTGGGAGCAGTGGGCTTTATCCAGATGCAAAACAATCTCATAAATTGTCGGGTTGGATGGGGCTTCTGCATCCATTTCCTACCCGTTGAGAAACCCTCTAGCAGAACGGGGGGAAGGTGGGGATTCAGTCTCTGAATATCTTTATCCAGAGGCAGCAGTCCCATCATGAGGCTCCCAAGACAGCAGCAAATGCACACTTGCTGGCAGGTGACTTGCCGGCGTGGGACTGCACCGCAGAACGGCTCCGCCGTCTGCGTGAAACTTGGGCCTGTGGGCAGGGGTCTTGGGATCCAAACCGCTACCTGATGGCACCTGCTCTGCACATGCACTCCAATCACAGCTCTCGGGCTGAGACCGCCTCACAGGCACCCCCGCAGGCCCCAACGGGTCTCGCCACTCATTAGAGAAAACAGGAGGAGAGTCCTGTGGAAAGCAACATTCCATGTTTTGAAAGTAGGAAAAGAAAAGCCATTGTGTCTGTCGAACGAAACCTCTGTGGGCTCTACTGCAGCACCTGAAAGAAAGGTTTGCTTGTGCTAAAACTGTTAGAAAAGCTCCCCCCCCACCGCCATATAAAACATAAACCATATTCTGGTACCCATTACATGAAGAGCAGTTGCACCAACAGTTATACTAAATATGTTCTTGTGAAAATCCTAATGAGTAATCTCTTTCCCAAAAAGTTTAAGACTTGCGTCATCCATTAGACTGTACATCACTTTTTTTACGTTGGATTTTGCATGCACTCAAAGAGTAACCGTGGGATTGTGAGTGATATGTCTAAAAAATGTCAAGCAGGAAATCTATTGTAAATTGAGTGCATGAATAAAATATATAACGATTTCAGAATCGTAATTTGTATCAAGTTGTCTGCCTTTGTGCAACTTGCTTCACAGAGAGAAGTTACTGAATAATTCATTATGTCCTTCCCCAAAGCCCTTAAAAAAAAACAACCACACTGTAAATAATATTCTCTCCCTTAATGCAAAACAATCACATAAATTGTCAAGTTGGATGGGGCTTTTGGATCCATTTCCTGCCAGTTGAAGAAACCCTCCAGCAGGACGGGGAAGGCGAGCACGCAGTCTTTGAACATCTTTGGAGACCAGAGGCTCACAACTTCATGAAACCACCTGGTCCAACTGTCAACAGCTCCAAGCTGCTGGCAAGTGTGTTCCGACGTTGACCCAGACTGGTTTCCAGGTTCCCCCCCTGTTGCTGTGTGGTTCTTCCCTGGGAAGCACCAAGTAGTACATCTTCTTCCACATGCAATTGCCTTTCAAAAGTCTGAAGAAAGCTCCGTTTTCTTCTGGTTAAATATTTCGATTTCTTTAGCTCCAGGAGTCAATTCTTTCGATAATCTTTTAAAACAACGTATCATGAACCAAAATGGAATTGGATAGTTTTTGTCTCCCAATGCCCAAGGCGACTATTGTCTCGAACAAAAAAAAGGGGTGGGGGTAGAGAAAGAAGGAAGATTATTCTCAGGCCACAGAGAATTAACTTTTTGTTGTAAATGGCTTGAGGTGCAAATGTGTATTTTAACAGAGATTTTCTGCTGATAAAACTAAAGCCTTAAATTTTTAAAGTGCCTTTCAGTGAAAGATCCAAATGTGCTCAAAATGGAAGGCTGGTTCCAGGTGGTAAACAGAAACTCAATGCCCAAAGGTGTTCTCATAAGCAGGCAGCTCGGTGGAAAAGAACCCCAGGCTGAGAGAGGAGGCTCCCTGAACGGCTCGCCCGTTGAAAGTTCAGAGGGAAGGATGATGGCTTCCTTTTCACAGAGCATCTTTCTGGAGAAAAAGTGGCAGGAGAAAATTCACTTGACAAAATAAATGAGAAGGCTCTATATTTAATGAAAGGAACAAAAAGTAATTAACAGTATTCATTGCCAAGGTATGACAGGTGGAATACTTTATGACTCCGTGGGTCCCACACGTTTAATCTTAAATAGCATCTGGAAAGGAAACCCTTCACCTAAGGACTGTCTGAGACTGCTATGGAAACTAACATTCTGTCAACTGTGGCAGTTCATAATAGAAGTGCCAACAAAAGAAAAAAATTTTCTTTTAATCCAAAGACTTTTTGTCCCTGTAACTCAAATGAGAATCTGGGTGGAGAGTTTTCCCGTTGTGTAAGTGGCGCTTGAGGATAAACGAGGCTACGAGTCACCGCGTTGCCTAGAAATTTCTTGGACGAAGTTAGAAGCCAGGATTTCTATAAAAGGTACTTCCGAAGAGGGACGCTTTGGAAGACAGCTACAAAGAGCATCTAGTGTGCCGGTGAGGCGGCAGCATGCTTGTCTCTCTGTTCGGAGGCGCCCCAGTGAAGCAGGGGAGCACAGCACAAAGGAAGTCGAGGAGAGCTCCTCCACACACCCCTGCGATGCTGGGAGGGCATGTCCCTGGTGGGAGGGAGTCGCCAGGGCGACATCCAGAAAGGAAGCCACGGTGCCACGGTCACAAGAAGGGCGGCATGTTTCATGTGGCTGATCCAGAGAGAAGATGGCCCTTCCTTGGCACCACCATGCTTAAAAGGCTGTGCCGACTGTTGGTGAGACATAATCCCAGGCTTCAAGGAATTCACAGCCGCCCGACGGAGACAGCTGAGGGCTGCTCACAGGTCCTGTGGGCTGGGGTCAACACAGCATGCAAGTGTTCGGGGGCATGCCTGTGGCAGGGAGAGACCTCTTCCGCAGAACCCACAGCCTGGGATTCAAGGGGGAGGACAGGCTGCTAACATGGCAGAAGATGCCACACCAGAGTCCCTTCAGATCCATACATTTACCTTATGTGTTAGTGGTTCTCAGACATTTGGAGAATAAGCAAGATTTCGAAAGGCAGAGATGAGCACAGCCATGTTGGGAGAATGCTCTAGGTGACAGCAGGGGCACAGAAATGTTTGCTTCCAGCCCAAAGTTCAAAACACAGGTCTCAACAGGAATCGGAAACAGGCCAGACATGATTACTGATGCAAGCCTTCAAGCATCTTCTGAGTCAAGGAGGGTTTTTGGAGGATTTCTAACACACAATCTGGGGGCTCTGTGCTCAGATATGTTCCAAATCTGAACAAATGCAAGGCTGCTTTTTGAGAAAAGTCTAAACTCTGCCTTGACAGGCATTCAAGGGTTCCCCTTAAACACAGGCTTTCTCCTCTTCATGCCAGTATCCGATGCACAGCCCTCTAGTTGCAGGGCTGACTTCAATATCCTCATGCTGTACCTGGCTCTGAACAACTGTTGCTGTCTGTGGCCTGTCTGAACTCTATCCCAAGGCCAAGGCCTAGCCCTGTCTCTCCAAGAAGACTTCCAGGATTGCCTTCTGAAAATGAGACGACACAAAGCTCTCCTGCACTGCTCAGCTGGTCCCCACACTCACCCTCTTGATGTGTTCACAGGCCCTGGTACAGTACCTGAAAAATGAGAGGATTCACTCCCAAAGTGCTTCACTGTCACAGATGTTGCAGGGCACTGTCCTTTACCAGTTGCCCTCTCAAAGGCTGCTTGAGGGTCCTCACAGCCTGGCCTCTGGCTTCCCCAGAGCAGTGATCCAAGAAAAGGAACAAAGATGAAGCCACAATGGCTTTTACCTCTAGTCACTGAAGTCACACTGTCACCAAATTGTTTGTTAGAAGCAAATCACAAAGTCCAGTCCACACTTCAAATCTGAACAAATGCAAGACTGTTTTTTGAGAAAAGTCTAAACTCTGCCTTGACAGGCAATCGCGGGTTCCCCTTAAACCCAGGCAAGTGTGGTCTTTCTCTTCTTTATGCCAGTATCCGATGCAGTTCCAACTCTTGGAGGGAGATGTATTAAAGGATTTGTGGACATACTTCAAAATCTCAGTAGGGGAGCCTGAGAAACAAGGAGGGGAACTACTTACAAACTGTATCTATGTGATCATTTCATTCATTGGTTAGAGAAAAAAATCATTCGATACAGACTTATCTGAGGATAGAGAGGTCAGGATTTTAAAACCACTCATCAGATTTGTATGGAATTCAGTTTTTTCTCATAGTTGTATAAACATAGGTGTTCCACCGAAAAGGCATGCATGGGATCATAAAGCTAGTGGGTTCTGAAAACAGTTATGTCTGCAGTGCATTTTATTATGCTTTGTGGGAGGCAACTTTTTATTTTATTTTATTATATTTTTAAGAAAGCAGGATTTACTGAGAAGACACAAAAACTCCCCCAGTGGAAGGGGACCCGAAGGGGTTGCCCCAGAGGCAACTTCTGACGTCACTGCCAATGAGTCCCCGCTTCTGGAATCACACCGTGGGCACTTGGGTGTGGGTTGGTCCTAACGACCTACTGAAAACAAAAAGAACAGGACAAAAGTGCCAGGTAGTCACCTCTGTGGTTGCGCTGTATAAGACCAGGACTGTAGCCTTGCTGGCATTTCTCTGTGGGTGCCGCATTCTCAGCTTGCATGCTTTTATTTTTTTATTTTAAAGATGTGGGGTACAATTCAGGGTTAGGTATACAAGTGGTCATTGTCCAGGTAAGTTTGGGCCTCACTTTGGTCTCCACTTCACCTAGTTTGAGATCAGGTACCCTTATTGATGAAGTGTGCCCCCCACATACCCCTGCCACACTCTCCCACCAATACCAATCCCTTTCTTATAGTATTATGATCATTGTTCAGGGTCCACTTGTGAGTGAGAACATGTGGTACTCAGTTCTTTGTTTCTGCGATAGATGACTGAGCATTTCATACTCTAAGTCCATCCAAATTGCTGAGAAGTTCATAATTTTGTCTTTCTTTATGGCTGCATAATATTCCATCATGTATATGTACCACATTTTTTTATCCAGTCCACTTTGGACGGGCAGCATGGTTGGTTCCATGTTTTTGCTATTGTGAATAATGCTGCAATAAACATGCATGTGCAGGGATCTTTTTCATAGAGTGATTTGAGTTCCTCCGGGATATCCCCAGAAGGGGAACTGCTGGGTCATACGGAAGGTCAATTTTTAGATCTTTTAAGAATCATCACGCTGTTTTCCACAGAGGTTGTACTAGTTTACCCTCCCACCAAAAGTGTAGAAGTGTTCCCCTTTGGCCGCATCCTCTCCAGCATCTATTGTCTTTGTTATTGATATTGGCCGTCCTGACTGGAGTGAGGTGGTATCTCAGTGTGGTTTTAATTTGCATTTCTTTGATGACTAGTGCGGCTGGGCACTTTTTCATGTATCTGTTGGCTGCTCACATGTCTTCTTTCGAGAAGCGTCTATTCATATCTTTTGCCCATTTTTTTAATAGGGTGGTTTATTTTTCTCTTTTCGGCATGTTTGAGTTCCTTGTAGAGCCTAGATGTTAGGCTGTTGTCAGACACACAGGTGGCAAATAATCCTTCCCCTTCTGTGGGTTGTCTTCCTGCTCTCTCGATGGTTTCTTGTGCTTTGCAGAAGCTTTTCGGTTTAGTGAGGGCATCCCCTCTGTTTATCTTCTCTTTTAAGGCATGGCACGTGGGTTCTGGCCAGAAACGGGCTGCCAGTCCCAATTTCTGTAAGGGTGTCTCCCACATTCTCTAGGGTCCTTACAATCGGAAGCTTACGTTTAGGTCTTTGGTCCCCTTGCAGCTGCTTCTTGTGCGTGGCGACGGGGAGGGGTCTTGTTTTAGCCTTCTGCACGTTGTCGGTCAGCTCTCCCAGCACCATTTACTAAGTTCGTTCGCCCCTCCTCAGTGGCTGCTGGCAGAGGCTTGCCGAAGAGACATCGGTTGAGGAATGGAGGTGTTGCTTCTGGTATCTCTACCCGGTTCCACTGGTCTCTATGCCGGTTCTTACTCCAATACCAGGCTGTTTTGATTATGGTAGCTTTATAACAAAGTTTGAAGTCTGAAAGTGTGATACCTCTCGCTTTGCTTCTTTTGCTGAGGATTGTTTTTGCTACCCGTGGTCATTTATGTTTCCATATGAATTTCCGTATTGTCATTTCCAGGTCTGAGAAGAATTCTGCTGGTAATTTAATGGGTCGTGTGTTAAATCTGTTGATTGCCTTGGGTAGGATGGACATGTTAACTATACTGATTCTCCCAATCCATGAGCATGGAATATTTTTCCATTTGTTGGTGTCTTCTTGGATTTCTTTGAGCGGCATTTTGCAGTTTTCATCGTAAAGGTCTTTCACTTCTCTGGTTAGGAAGATGCCAACGTACTTCATTTATTCTGTGGCTATTTTGAATGGGACTTTGCTTTTTATTTGGGTCTCTGCCTGTTTGTTGGCGTACAAGAAATCGATTGTCTTTTGCACGTTGATTTCGTACCCTGAGTCCTTTATCAGTGCAAGAAGGTTTTTGACAAGGTCTCTTGGATTTTTGAGGTATAGAATCATATCACCAGCAAAGAAGGCTAAGCTGACTTCCTCTTTTCCTATTTGGATGCCCTTGATTTCCTTCTCTTGTCTGATTGCTCTAGCTAGGACTTCCAACACTATGTTGAACAGGAGGGGTGAAAGTGTACAGCCTTGTCTTGTTCCGTTTTCAGGGAAAGGCTTCCAATTTTTGTACCCATTTGGCAATATATTGACTGAGGGTTTATTGTAGTTTAGGAAGCAAAAGCTCCTGTGTGTCTTCTTTGAGAGTATCTGTTTACGGCCTTTGACCATTTTTTGATGTGGTTATTTGCTTTTTGTGTGCTGAGTTGTTTGAGTTCCTTGTAGATTCTGGATATTAACCTTTTGTCTGAGGCATTATTTGCAAATATTTTCTCCCATTCAGTAAGTTTTCTGTTCTCTCTGTTCATTATTTATTTTGCTATGCAGAAGCTTTTTAGTTTAATTAAGTCCCATTTGTCTATTTTAGTTTTCATTGCAATTACTTTTGGGGCCTTTATTTTATTTTATTTCTTTGAGTCAGAGTCTCATTCTGATGCCCAGGCTGGAGTGCAGTGGCACAATCATGGCTACCATAGCCTCGGCCTGCTAGGCTCAGGCTATCCTTCTGCCTCTGCCTCAGCCTCCCGAGTAGCTGGAACTACCGGCACATGCCACCATGCCAGGCTAATTTTTTTAATTTATTGTAGAGACAAGGTCTCATCATGGTGCCCAGGCTAGGCTTATAGGATTTTTATATAACAATTGGCTGAATAAAGAAAATATGTTATATATACAACACGCAATACTATGCAGCCATAAAAGAGAATGAAATCATGCCCTTTGTGGCAGCATGGGTGGAGCTGGAGATCATCATCCTAAGTGAACTCAGAAACAGAAGCCAAACACCTCACGTTCTCAGTCGCATGTGGGGACTAAGCGGTCACAAGGACGGAACCATTGGGGATGCCAGTAAGGGGGGGGGGCATGGCTAGGGCTCAGAGATTATCTCTGGGGCACAGTGCTCACTCCCTGGGAATAGGCCACTTGAGGCCCACTCCCCACCACCACACAACACATCCATGCGACACACATGCACGTGCACCTCCAATCTGAAATAAAATAAGCCCACGAGGCAAGGGGCTGAGGGCCGTCTCGAGTCAACAGCCAGAAAGGAACGGAGGTCCAGCCTAAGGACGATGAGGAACAGAATCCTGACAGGCATCACATGAGCAGGCTTGGAAGCAGATCCCTGGGAGGCAACCTGGGAGAGAAACCCTGTGGCCCAGGCTCCCAGCTAAGCTGAACCAGACCCCCGACCCACAGGTGTGAGGTGTTAAGTGCTGCTGCTGTAAGCCACTAGGCTTCAGGGAAATGTGTTTCCTACAACCAGTAAGGACCACAGCTATTGTCTACCTTGTACACAAACATATACTGCACATAAATATGCAGTTATACGGCATTTAAAGAAATCTCATGGTCCTGGTTTCTATAAAATAAAAAAGTCTGTATATTTTTCATAATTCAAACGACACACTTAAGATCTACGCACTTTATAATGTGAATCACACTTCAGTAAAGGACAGAAGAGAAAAACAGCCATTTTCCTCTCTATCTCATATACAAATTCAGGTTCCCATACGACAGGTCTGCTTAAAGTGAAACCTGTGTTCTGCTATGGCAGGCAGACTCCGAGATTCCCCTGACATGGCCCCCGCGGCCTGGTGTTCACGCGTCTATGCGTTATCCTCCCCTGGAGCACAGGCTAGGCCTAGGGGCCCACGTCCCATGCATGGAATACAGTGGCAGGGGCGGGGGTCCCTCAGGAGAGCAGGTCGTGCAGATTGTGGACTCCATCTCACATGCCTCTCGCTCACCCTGACAGAGGCCAGCTCCCTGCTGCGGGATGCCCATGGAGGGAACTGAGGGAGGCTTTCGTCCAAAGGCAGGGAGCAGAGGAGGCCCTTGGTCCACGGCTACAGGGAACCGAACTCTGAACAGCAGGCTTGGAGGGGGGTCCTTGGGAGGGCCACAGTCCCAGTCAGCACCCTGATCGCAGCTGTGTGGGAGCTGCCCGGGCAGACACCCTGCTTGTCTGGGCCCAGACTCCTGACCCAAGGAGGTGTGGAACAAACTGACTGTTTTAAGCCACCGCATCTTGGGGTCGTTTGTACCAGGGCTACACACCAACACAAAATTGACATCACTAGCCGTTTCAGTCACAAGTGGCACAGGTTTTTTCATGAAAGGGGCTGTTTAACAGAACTAAGCTTGGCAACAAACGGTGTTTTTGAAAAACACACACATTCACATGCCCCAACCCAAACAGCCACAAGAGCAGAGGGCAGCGTCAGTCCCACGAGAGGACTAATGCGTGTCTCCTTGCGCCGCCCCCGGGGAGGCAGTGGCCAAGGACCGTGCGTCTGCCGCTGGCAGGCAGAAGTCTTTCCCACTCCTGCTCCTAGGGCCTTCTTAGGCTCGGCTGGAAGTTCCAACTGTCAAGAGATTGGACAATCTGTGCAAAAACTCGCGTTCTCCCCAAGGACCTGCAACCAGAAACATCTCCAAGGGAGGGAGGCCTCTGAGAGAATGCTGGCTCAGGGTCAGACCTAAAAAGGTCACAGGGTTGAGACCCGTATCTCTTTACCCAAAGAAAAAGCGGGAAACCCAGCACATGTCGGAAAAGCATGTCTGTTTATTCATGACACACCGAGAAACATGGAATAACATGGGCCAGGGAAGCATTCTTTCATGTTGTTCCAAATGAAGATACAAGTTCACAGGGCTCTTGTCAGCTTTTCTCCAAGCAGAAACATGAGAACATTTCAGAGGAATTTCTCAGTGGGAGGGGCAGTGATGTGGGGGGGGGACCGAACTCTGAACAGCAGGCTTGGAGGGGGGTCCTGGAGAGGGCCACAGTTCCAGTGTGTGGGGGACTATGGGAGGGGTAGCTGAGGTGCCTATAAACTCCATTCCTTTCGGATCTTATAATTCACTTATTTGAACTCAACATAAATTCCATTTGTGCCGTCACTATTAAGAAGCATACTCCACCCAGGCCACTACCAATAAAACAAGATGACACAGGAGGCAATTAAGGATTTCTCCCCTGCTTCAAAAAATAAAATTTCCAGAATGTCTGGGCATGGTGGCTCACACCAGTAATCCCAGTGCTTGGGGTGGCCGGAGTGAGTGGATTGCTTGAGCCCAAGAGTCTGAGACCAGACAGGGCAACATAGCAACACTTCACCTCTAAGAAAAATTTTTAAAAATTAAACAATTAGCCAGGTGTGGTGGCATGTGCTGGCACTTGTAGTCCCAGTTACTCGGGATGCTGAGGTGGAAGGATCGCCTGAGCCCAGGAGGTTGAGGCTGCTGTGAGCAGTAATAATCATGATCGTGCCATTGCACTCCAGTCTGTCCAACACAGAGAGACTCTGACTCAAAAAAAAAAATTCCAGAATGGAAAATCAGTGTCCTTTTTTCCCCTCTCTCTCAATCTCTCCCATCAGCAAATGGTCTGTGTCCCTACTGAATACTTTAAATAATCTGGGTTAGAAACACCACCAGAGGAGGTCCAAATGGAATCCACACAACTGCTGAATTTCAAGTTGTGTGTTATTTGTGGTTTCTGCTTCCTTTAGCGCTGATTAAAAGCACATGGCTAGAACACAGTCAGATTTGTAGTTCCTCCCATCCTGTGGCCTGGAGAGACATCACCCTCCTCTGTCTCAGACTTCAGTCTCTTAAGAGGGGCCTCGGCCTCGAGGAATTCTTATCATCACAAGGCAGAAGGGCACTGGGCCCACCCTGGCTGGGTCCCACTCACCCAGCTACAATCAGCCATGGAAACATCTTAGCACTGCTTCACTGGAAAGTGAGAGCCCTTATCTCGACAAAGAGTGAGAACCCCAGCTCCTGCCTAATTTCATGACTGTGGGCAACTTAATCCATCTCTCTATGCCTGTTTCCACCTCTGTAAAATGAGGAAAACATAGTACCTGTATGAATTTCCGGGGGCTACTGCAACAAATTACCATGGACATGGTGGCTTAAAACTACCCCAAAAAATTATTCTCCTACAGTTCTAGAGGCTGGAAGTCTGAATTAGTATCACTGGGCCAAAATCAGTCAGCAGGACTGTAGGCTCTGGACGCTCTAGGAGAGAATCCACTATCCACTCCTCACCAACTCCAGCTTGCTCGACTTCTGACAGTGCGGCTCCAGTCTCACCTCCACGACTATCTCGCCTTCTTGTATAAGGACACTTGTGATGCCGCTGGGGCCATGCATTTGATCCAGGATACTCCCATCACCTCAAGACCCTTTTCAAAAGAAGGCAACATTTGCAGGCTCCAGGGACCGGGACATGGATGTGTTTTGAGGGGCATTTCTGAGTACACCACAGCACCTACTTAATAGTCTGTTGTGAAGGCTACATGAGAAAATACGGAGGACCCCAAAAAACAGAACATATTTATTTTAAAATTGGGTTTATTCTTACATGTTTCAACTCCGGTCCCTTCAAAGTATGCTCTGTTTGATGCAATACACCTATCAAGTCGCTTTTTCCACTGCTCAAAAGAGTTTCTGAACTCCTCAATTTTGAGGCCATTTAGTGCTTTCGCTGTTTTTCGTTTCCCTTCTCCACACATGCAAAACGTTTCCCTCTGAGGACTTTTTTCATTTGGGGAATCAAAAAAATAAAAATCGCTTGGGGCAAAATCCAGTGGAGGGTGGGGCACAGGGGTTAGACCCTTTTTGGTCAAAAATTGTTGCATAATCAGCCTGGTGTGGGCAGGTGTGTTGTAATGGTGGAAGAACCAGTCACCTGCTTGCCATAACTGGGGACGTTTCTTCCACAAACCTTGAAGCAACATTCTCAAAACTTCCAGATAAAAACATTGGTTGACTATTTGATCTACAGAAATAAATTCTGAGTATACTACAGAGAGCCCGCCCTCCAGAAGATAATTCCAGGTTTTTGGGGTTCCCCTCATCATACCTGTGTGGTACACTTAGCTTGGTGCCAGGTGCATGGCACGCAACTCCATAAATGCCCATTTGTTAGGGTACTTATCCATTCATATGCCCCTCCACCAATACAGGTTACTTTCTAGGGGGAGAAGAGACAATGCTTTCACCTCTCCTGCCCAGGGAAAAAGCGTGTTGAAGAGAAGCCCCGCCCCACCCCGCCCCCCCAGTTGTAGCTCCTGCACCAGCCCTGAGAGGGTTGGTGGTGTTTACCTCCATCACAGTACATTTTTGGTACTAAATTCATGGCTCACGAGTATGGAAGTAGCTGTAGTTTTTGCTTTATAATTCTCTTTCACTGCCTATTTCAGGGCACCTCCCTGCCTAAGACTCAGCCAAACATTCCCTCAGGATATAGACCCACCGTTAGAGCCACGGCTGGTTTTGTCTCTCTAGTCAGAAAAAAATAAAGCCCTCTGAATAGCTCTACGCTTAAAAAGTGATTTGGGGTTTCTTGTGGTCAAGCCTAAGAAAAAAGAGTGCAGCAACATCCTTTGCAAACTTGTAAGCAGCCAAACTATCTCATTAACATCTTCCAGTGTTTCTAGTCAAAATTATTAAAAGATGTTCACATAATTTTCTTAAGGTGAGTGCTCTAATGTGTCAGTATAAAATGTTTTCTTGGTCTGCAAATAATTACCCGCCACAGTAAATATCCGAGCCAAATTGGTGGTATTAAGGGTTCATTAATTACTACATCAATGTGGAAATCACTTTCTTTTTGGTCACCTGGAAAAATATTTCCACATCCTTCCATCAATATTTGAAACTATCAACATGATTCTTGATTCTCAACTTACTTTCTATGAAGTTAACATTGAGTAGACAAGAAACTCACCCAGGGTGAACAAAATTAATCATAATACCTACTAAGGAAAAATTTCATCATTTATAAACAATTCTCAGTAAATAAGGACTGCTGTAACCTGCACTCGGCTCATCGACTGATAACTTCACTAAGGGTACATTTATTAAGCAGTGATCATGAGTCTGGTATAATGCCAGATGGTAGAAGACACAGATTATTCTCACAAAGCCCCTGTCCTCCTGGGAGGAAAAGAATGCACACATTATCCAGTAAAAAGTACTAGGAGCCAGGGCTGCGAAATATGTCATCCTCAACAGGGCACAGAGGATACCAGAGCTGACTCCACTGAGTGGTCCAAATAACGCAGGACTTGCCTATGTTGTGAATGGGAAAGGACTGCTGAAGAGACAGAAAGAGTGGGCAGGAGGGTATTCAAGGCTCCATGTGAGCAGAAGTCCAGGGCTGTGATACTTCCGGGCAGATTTGGAGACATGAACATGGTACCGAAGTGAGAAATGAATGTAGAGAAGTAGGGAGGAGCAAGATCACAGAGGACCTCAAGTGTTACAGAAAACTGAAGAAAAGTTAGCCTACCGAAGACGAGAGGCAAGAAATCACAAGGGGCCTACCTCCGTCAGGAGCACAGGAGTGTACAGGAGGGGGCGATGCAGGAGAAGCTCCGGTGCTTACAGCCACAGCACTCAGCACTCGGCCAGAGGTGAGGGGAAACGCAAGTAAGCTGTTGTGAGGTTCTCACACCATAGATGATGTGATATACTTCGATCCTTCCGCCTCAGCCTTCCAAGTAGCCGGAACTACAGGCGCGCACTATCACACCCAGTTAATATTTTACTTTTCGTAAAGATGAAGTCTCGCCAAGTTGCCCGGACTGGTTTCGAACCTGCAGGCTCAGGCAATCCACTCACCTCAAACTCCCAAAGTGCTGGGATTACAGGCTGAGCCACTGAGCCCAGCCAAAAGGTTTTTTAAAAGGTGTACATTATAAGCCCTAGAGAAAGCACTAATAAAAACACCAGAGAAGCAAAACTAACATTGTGGATTGGACTGTGTTCCCCAAAACAATGTCTCCAAGTCCTAACCCCAGGTCTATAAATGCGACCTCGTTTGGAAAGAGGGTCTTTGCAGATGTAATCAAGGAAGATGAGCCATGCTGGATGAGGATGGTCCCTAAACCCAATGATGGCTACTTCTATCATGAAAGGGAGATCTAGAGATGACAGGTACCCACAGGGGGAAGATGGCCATGTGAAGACAGAGGCAGAAACTGAAGTGATGCAGCTACAAGGCAAGGAACACCAAAACTTGCTGGCAACTAACAGAACGTAGGACAAGGCAAGGAAGGATTCTGGCCCAGGGCCTTCAAGGGGAGCATGACCTGTTGAATTTGGTCTTCTTGCCTTCAGATCTGTCTATACGTACATTTCCCTTGTTTTAAGACACTCTGCTGCAATTTTTCCAGCAGCCCTAGAAACTAATAAAACTTAAAACCAATCATTAAGACAAAATAGATTTAAAATACTCAATTATCCCCCCCAAAAAAGGAAAAGGGGAGCAAAAGGATGGACAAAATGCAAACAGAAAGATGATCGTAGACTTCAAATATAAATTACAATCTCATGTAAATGAATGATAATCCCACCACATATAAAAGATATAATGGGCAGGGCGCAGTGGCTCAGTCTGTAATTTCAGCACTTTGGGAGACCGAGGCAAGAGGATTGCCTGAGCTCAGGGGTTCGAGACTAGCCTGGGAAACTTGGTGAGACCTCGTCTCTACAATAAATCACAAAAACTAGCTGTGCATGGTGGTGTGCGCCTGTAGTTCCAGCTACTTGGAAGGCTAAGGTGGAAGGATCACCTAAATTCAGCAGGTCGAGGCTGCGGTGGCCAAGAATGTGCCACTGCGCTACGGCCTAGGCGACAAGAATGAGACTCCAACTTAAAAACAAACAAACAAAAAGAAAGAACTCTAATAAAAAGGCAAAGATTATCATACCAGATGAAAAATTAAGGACGAAGCTACATGCTGCCCACATGAAACCCATTTTAAATATAAAGACACAGATATGTTTTAAAAAAAGGATCAAAAAAGATATATCATGCTAATATTAATCTAAAAGTAAGCTAGAATTGGCCATATTAATATCAGACAGTAAATTTCAGATCAAAATTAACCTGTCTCAGTAAGGTGTTATTGTCATACAAAATCTACTTTGCATTTTCCTTAAGTAAAATTGAGTATGGTAAATTATTTTCCTGTCACATTACACATTAGTTACTTTGTACTTTCCACCAGCATTTGTTAACTGTTTGGATTCTGCAGGACCCATTCTCTACTGAGTATGATTCCTGTAAGGATCAGATTTTTAGAATGTTTTCCTCTTTCATATCTGTGGTTATAAAGTTTTGCTTGACTTTATTCCTTGAAAAAAGTAAGCATAGCCAGCAACAAAAGATAAACTGGTATTGACAAAGCCTCAAATAGCCAAGTCTTTTTTCCTCATTAACTCTTCCTATATTCTAGCTCTGGTAACCAGGCCATAGACAAAAACATGGGTAGATTGCACTAAGGAATGCATAATATGATGTAGGATTTTTTTTTTAAATCTTAATACAAAAATGCAAGCTTTTTTCTTAAATTTAAAGACATATCGTGTACATGTCTCTACATTTAACTCTTGAAGAACTTACAAGTAGAAATAACATTTTTGAAAGCTAAAAGGGAAATCTCTTCCAACATTTGCTTAAGCCTAGAAAAAAATCTGGCAAGCAATACACACTTGATTAACTTAAATCATGTAACTTTGGGCACAAGACCTACCATTTCCTCATCTGTAAAAGAGAGAAAATAACAGTCATCTATCAACCACCTAGAGCAGTTGTGATAATTTACTTTTTTAATTTGTTTTTTGAGTCAGAGTCTCACTCTGTTGCCCAGGCTGGATACAGTGGCACAGCCATAGTTCAAAACAGCCTTCACCTCCTAGGCTCAGATGGTCCTTACACCTCAATCTCCTGAGCAGTGGAAACTACAGGTGTGCAACACCTGTATCCCAGCTAACTGTCTTATTTTTTGTAGAGATGAGGTCTTGCTATGCTACCCAGTTAGTCTCTAACTCTGGGCTCGAATGATCCTTCTACCTTGGCCGACCCAAGTGCTGGGACTACCACGCACCTAGCCCATAATTTACTTTTATTTTTTCTTCTCTCTTTTCAGTCAGAGTCTCACTCTGCCACCCAGGCTGGGGGGCCGTGGCATAGTCACGGCCACCGCAGCCTCGACCTGCTGGATTCAGACAACCCTTCTACCTCAGCCTTCCAAGTAGCTGCAATCACAGACATGTGCCGTCACACGCAGCTAATGTTTCTGATTTACTGCAGAGACGAGGCCTCACCAAGTTGTCCAGGCCGGTCTCGAGTCCCTGGGCTCAGGTAACCCTCTCGCCTCGGTCTCTAAAAGTGCTGGGACTGCAGTTGTGAGCCCCCACACCTGGCTCATGACTTACTTTTAAAGACAACAGTGGTGATCATTTCCCTGAATAAAGCAGACCAACAGTACCATAACAAGGTTTCGTGTAACTCCTGCTATAAGGGAATATCCACATTTCCTGAAAAACTGCTGGTGGAAAATACAAAGTGACTTAATGTGCAATGTGACATGAAAATAATTTACCATACTCTGGAATGTCTACACTTTCTGGAAAATTGGCCATTTTCTTTTTACATAGTAAGGCTTGTTTTTAGTGTGGGTAAGTACCCTGTTTAATTAGAATGAATCAATATATGTTAACACTTTCTCAACAATCCCAATGGCGACCCAGAATACCAGTGTTTATGCTGTTCTGGTCCATCGCACCAGGTTGGGGAACTACCGGGGCTTTTGTTCCTAAGCTAAGAGGCCTTGAGCAGTCCTGGTTTTGTACAGTTACTGGGCCTGCTGAAATGTAGCTCTGCTCTCGGTGAATCCATGGTTTCATGCCCCTCCCATTTATGCTTCTGGCATTTGACACTGGAGAAACCCAGCAAACAAGGCTAGTTTCCCTAGAGGCCTCTGGGTACTGGCCTCCTCATGGTGTAGAGTGCATGGGCGTCATGACAGCCCCTACAATTGCCACCTATCCGGTACCAGTGCTACTCTGTGATCAGCATGACACGATACGACCCCACGTTAACACTAGCAGATAAGCCGGAACCCACTGATTGCCCTCAGTCAGTCTCAAATAACCAAGAGTACCTGACGCCTTCAAACCCTTATCTCACAGCAGCTTACATGTTTCAGTATTTCACAGCTTCTCATTACATGAATAAGTAAGGGAGTGAGTGGGGTTGTGGTGAGAAGGGGAAGAGAGAAGAGTCACATGGTATTTAAGGAATGCCGAGAAGCCAAGAGACACTGGCATCTTTCGAACCTGCAATTAATACAAGTGAGCTGTGTCATCAGGAAACACTCCTAAAATCTATCTTATATAAGTATGCTAAGCTCCATTTGCTGTGCAGAAATCTCATCAGCACACAGAAGAAACAAATAGACAACTCCTTATCAGGCAAAATTTATAACGCATCAGGTGCTAAATCAAGCACCCTGGATTAAAATTTTTACTAACTGTAAACGGGAGTAGAAATGATGAAAGCGAGTAGCTTTTGAAATTGGGTGAAAATAACAGCATCATCCAACTTTAATTGGATGCCCATAGATGAAATAACAATTGGCTTTAACTGTAACTCCAAGACAGTTTATGACTATAACATTTTGCAGGTACAGTAACATAATGTGAAAATATTTCACTGACTCATCAAATTCTATCTTTAACATGCGATCCTCGTTCCAAGAAAATCATATGCATACACTAGAATAAAATGATTTATCAGATCTAATGTAATTTGAATTCAGTAAAACAAAAAATGCATTAATCTGTACTTTATCATTTAACAGCATGACGATAACTTTCAAGTGAAACAAACACACACAAAACACAACTGTCAAGCCTCCCCAGTCTGCTCCCACCCATATCTCTCCAGCTTTCGTCTCCTACCATGGCCTCTTCAGAGAAAGTCTTCCCACCAACCGGTTCCCACACTTCCTGACAGCATGCCTCCACCCTGCCCTGCCCGTCTGGCCCTCCAGGGCTCTTCGCCCGGGTCCCACCGTGGCATCTTCCCAGGCCCTGCATGCCTGCTCAGTTTCCCAAGAAGCCTTCTGAAGGCAGAGAGAAGCCGTCTTGGCGCTCACCCCACGGCGGCAGAGCCTGGTGTTGCCATCTGCATCTTCTGTGCTCTGGGTCTCCTAACAGCATGCCGTGGCTTACCCACTGCCCATCTCCCCTCCACACACAGGAAGCTTTTGAGGCCAAGTGCCACCACCGGATGTCCTTGGAAACTGGCGTGAAGATTCAGCACAGGCAATGCCGTTAAATGTAACCTGAGAAAATGTACTGTAAACCATCCCATGGAAGTCCTAGGCATAAGGGGAAAAATTATAGTTTTAACCCTAATACAGAACAGTTCCTTGTGACCTCTCTGTAATCATTTTGAGGTTCGGAAAAATTACTTGGGTTAGTCCACTCTATATAAACTCCTTAAACAGTAACTAGTAAATTTTAAAAGCATGAAATGACTTCTTCCCCTGTGACTTCAAATAGATCCATAATAACTGCAACATGAGCTTAGGACCTCTAAATGCCTAATACTGAACTTCCACTGTGGGATTTCACATGGTGGTTCGTTACCAGCCTCACATAGAATAAACGTGGTCAAACTATCTATAAAAATATTCTGTTGGAACCAGAAATATTTCAGGGGCTCATACAAGCGTAGGGCTTAGATATTTAAGTGATAAGCAAGAGGCATTCACTGATGGAAAGTCTTAACAGACTCAAAAGAGCTTTAAACAATGTAATTGAACATTTTTACAGGTCACTGTTATTCTGAAACTTCCAAAATATAGATATGTAAATGTGGTATAAAGCAGTAATATTTTTACTTAATTTTTGGCATAATCTGTTGCCTCAGAAAGTTTTTGTGGCTTTTTGAGCATGGGAGGAGCACAGAGTTACATGCACTCCCTAAGTGCCATGAGATATAAACCAGAAGTCTTTGCGTTACACATGTAATTCCTACTCTCAGAACTGCAGCTGTCATCTGCTGACTCTGGATCTGCCTCTGTTTGGAAAAGGGGAATTATTTTTTCTTCCACATTCAAGCCCAGCAGTATAAACTAGCTTTGAATCACAGTCCACTGTTCATTGCTGCAGAAATCAATAAAAGATACAGAGGAAAAAAAATAATAAAGAGGCTAAGCCTCCAAAATCTTTTGGTCTCCCTTGGCTCTGCAAAGGTCCATCCATCCCTTTTAAAATGCCAGAGACAGGAGCACAAGGCGGGGTCCGCAAAGCAAGTTCCACAAGACCTTCTTACTGAACTATAACCGGCAGCTAAAGTTGGCTCATCTCTGCCATGGAAAACAGCACGTAGCAGATTAAAATCTAGTAAAAAACAAAGCAAAGCAAAACCCCTCACACTCAGATCTTTGTCCATCAGACTTTCTTCCTAGAGTGCATTCTCACAATGAGTGCGATGGACTCACCTGAGTGTGACCTCTGAACCTTGCCCTCCCCTGCAGCGCTGTCAGGCCAGGTGGCACAGATACGATGCAAGAGGCCAATGGGAGCGAGTCCCAGCCACTCCCAGTCTGCGGGGTTTTACAGACCCTTGCACACGGTGTGTCCCATCCGGCCATTCTCATGGTGTGGGACAACACAGGTGCTGCCATTTCCTCAGGCGAGAAAACAGAGGCTCAGGGAGTGAAGAGGGAAACGTACAAAGAGATGTTTCCGGGGTCAGATTTCAAGGTCAAACCATGGACTCGTAGCTCAGCCCCTGTTGCACCCCGTCACATTCAGTCTCCACAAGGGAGGTCTGTCCTCTCTCTCAGAGACAGACACGCAGAGAAGCGAGGGACTCGGAGCAGGGACTCGGAGCAGCACAGAACGGGGGCTTAACACGAGGCCTCACAGACTCTGGAGCCCAGGCTCATCTCTGACCGGAAGCCACCTGTGAGCTCCAGGTGTTCTGCCTCGAGTCCGGCTGGCTCTCCACGGGCCACAGCGAGCGGGCAGGACCCCCGGAAGCCCCCGCTTCGGGTGCGGCTCCCAGCCGCAGCCCCTGTACTGCAGCAGGCCCCCAACCACTGAGGGCTCAGGCTGCTGGCGGGACCGTCCTTGCTCCGGAAGACGCGCCTCTTCGGGTCATTCATCCTCCCCCAGGCCCAAGCCGCAGGACCAGCACACTCTGTCCCTTGGGCGCCCGGCCCCCTCCAGGGCTTGCAGGCAGCTGCCTCCCCCGCCCTGGCGAGTGGGGCTCCTGACTGTGCTTGGGCTCGGGGCTGAAAGCTCCCCTTTGTCTCAGAAGCCCTGGGCTGGCTCTGGCAGCTGGAAAGCCTAAAGAACAATCATGAATCAGAGTATTTATTTTTGAGGTTTTCTCCAAGCTGCCTCTTCAGCTCTTAAATAGCAGCATTCAAGCTGCCGCAGACACTTCCAGAAGTTTGTTGGCCTGGGGAGAAAACTTCACCCTCCTGGCAACAAACGCAGCAGCTTCACAACACCCCATCTGAAACATGAGGCACACAGTGGATTTCTCTGAAAGATCGGTGGCCTACATGTTTAAATTGATTTTTAAAATTATTTTCAAATCCCTCAGGTTGCGTGAGCAATGGTGGATTTCTATTTCCAAGTGTGGTGACCTTTTCTAAAACGGTTTTATGCTTTTCACTCTTCTCTGATCGGTGCCACCTAAGCCTGCACATCACACTCATCCGGTGTGTCTGGGCGAGCTGTCTAATCCAGCACAAGCAAACTCATGCCTTCGGATCTGAATGAGAAGATCCGTCTCTGGGTACCATGCGACTTTCCGATGTAAAACTCTCATCTAAAAGATAACCGTTGGTATTAAGATTGAAAGCTTAAAGTAATAAGATAATCGGCCTTGAAAAAAAGACACGTAAGAATAGTTTACAAGTTAGAAATCTGTTCTTTTCTTGCTGAGTCATTTGACTGTTCATAATACAACACAAAGATATTCTCCACCTAAAGCACGTATACACACACACACACACACACACACACACACACACACCCAGCCTGATGTTTTTTAAGAGTGCACAGTTTTTGTTTTTGTTCTTTTAAAGAAAGTCAGGGGTAAAAAGAAAAAGACCAACAGTGAAAATCTGAGAATGCTACAGAGAAATACAGTAATGTTTAAACATGAAATTCAATCTCCCTAAAAACCATTTTAGTGTATTTGCCTGTGAACAGATAAGCTTAGATAAGTGATGATCGGGTTGGAAGGGAGTGGACTTCCATGAGCAGCTTGGAAGATAAAAGGACAAAGTATGGAAGTATAACTGCTGAGATGCCTGGCCTGGGATGAGGGCCTCAGACACAGGCTCGAAAGAGAGCTGGTCGTCCACAGACACGACTATGCTGTGATCCCTAGTTTGGCCCTCCTGGGCCCTTGGAGCACATCACACAAGTAATCTGCTCACTGGAATGCTTTCTGGAGAATGCAGAATTGTTTTGCTACGCACCTGTACCCATGCCAACTTAGGAAGGCTACCCTCAACTCAAATGCCACTAATGCCCATAATTGAAATGGACAGTATTGCCAACAACCAACGAGACTGAAGAATAAAAGTAACAGCTGCCACTTACTCTCTGCTGACATTGTACCAGATGCCTTAGGGCTACTCATTATTTAATCCTCACAAGACCACCCCAGGGGATTATGCATGCTCTCTTTTCGCAGAAGAAGAAATTAAGGCTCAGAGAGGTTAAGTAACTCTGAAAGCTGTGCAACTTTAAGAGACAGCTGGAGTTCCAAGGCCATGTTCTTTGCCCTGGTCACGCATCTCCAGAAGAGATCAGCTCTGGGCCCTCACTATTCCCAAACAACAGATGCTGGAGAGGATATGGGGAAAAGGGAATACTTTTACACTGTTGGTGGGAATGCAAACTAGTAAAACTTCTGTGGAAAACAAACAGTGTGGTGATTTCTAAAAAATCTGAAAAGCGACCTTCCATATGATCCAGCACTCCCCCTTCGGGGAATATACCCAGAGGAACTCAAATCAATCTATAATAAAGATACCTACCTGCATATGCATGTTTATTACAGCATTATTCACAGAAGCAAAAACATGGAAGCAATCGTGCTGCCCATTGAAAGTGGACTGGAGAAAGAACATGTGGCACATTTACACAATGGAATATTATCCAGTCATAAAGGAAAACAAAATTATGAGCTTTGCAACAACCTGGATGGAATTAGAGTCTATAATACTCCGTGACTTATCACAGAAACAAAAATCTGAGTCGTAAATGTATTCACTCATAAGTGGAGAAGTGGACCTTGAACATTTATCACAATACCATAAGAAAGGGATTGGCAGTAGTGGGACACTGTGGGGGGGGGCACATAACATCAATAAGGGTAAAAACACTTTACCTATAGGATGACCACGGATGTACCTAACCCTCATTTATACCCCACGTTTTAAAAATAAAATATTTTTTTTAAAAAACAGAAGAGAAGACATCAAAGGCGCCCAGATACAAAAGCAATATCTTATTCAATAGAAACAGAAATGCCTAAGTGCTCCAGAAATGGGAAGTAGAAACTATTTCAATTTTATTGAGGGAAGCTTTTACATTTTTCTACAACAAAGATGAGATGAGAAGGTGACTAGTCCTCAACACATAGAAAGTTCCATCAGATTTGAGTCTCATGACTTTTCTCTTGGCATGTTATGAAAATCCAATAGCATTTAGATCACACAGAAAACCGGTCTATACAGAATTTTCCCCAGAATGTTAATGTTTAAGTGGTGCCGCCCCATATATACAATCTAAAGAGTCCCAACTATGGACCCAGTCAAACCACACACAGCACCCAGTGATTGACAATTCAGTTGTGATTCTTCCTGTTACCTCCTAAAGCTCACTGTTGGAGCAACAGCCCCATAACTTTAGAGTTTGCTTCAGTTTGTTTCTTTTTTACTTTCTCAATGACTCTTACCTACAGCATTATAGTCTCTGCAGCCCCAAATGATTTTCACCATAAATTACAGTAGCAATCTACTTTGGTTGAGGGGCCTTTGGTGAACTTCAGTTCTCAAAAAGAAAACTGAGAGTACTGTACCTTTCTCCCAAGAGTCTGCATCCTGGGATGTAAGCTAAGTTACTACGCGTAAAAACAGCTTCAGGAGCACAGGAGGCTTCCCTGAGAGTAAAGTTCACCAGGCGGAGGAGCGAGAGCCCAGAGAGTGAACTACTAAAACCCCTAAAGCAGAGAGTCTCTATATTTTATTTTTTATTTCGAAGATTGGGGTACAATTCAGGGTTCGCTATACAAATGTTCATTACGCAGGTACCCTTGTGAATAAGGTGTGCCCCTCCCTCCCCTGGCAGTTTCCCTCAACTGCCAATTCCACCCCCCTCCCCTGGCAGTTTCCCACCACTGCCAATCCCCTTTCTCATAGTATTATGATAATTGTTCAAGGTCCACTGATGAGTGAGAACATATGGTCCTCTGTTCTTTGTTTTGGTGATACATCACTGAGTATGATCGACTCTAAACCCATCCAAGCTGCTGTGAAGTCCACATGCTTTTCCTTCTTTATGACTGCATAATATTCCATTGTGTATATGTACCACATTTTTTTTTATCCAGTCCAGCTTCACTGGGCAGCATGGTTGGTTCCATGTTTTTGCTATTGTGAACAGAGCTGCAACAAACACAAAGCAGAGATTCTGATTGGCGTGAACTACAGAAGAACTTCGAGGCCCATGCCCTGGATAAGGAAGGTAGAGGGATTTCAGAAGTCGGCTCCCTGGCGGCAGGCCCAGGCCACTCACCTCCACCTGTCCAGCACTCATCTCAGGGTGGTGCTCAATCCCCGGAGGGCAGGAGGATGGAGGAACTGACAGCGGGCCAGAACTGTCCCAGGCATTCACAGTAATCTCCCACATGATCCATTGCAGGAAGCTGTAATTCCCATGAGGGAAGAGCAGCTGGAACCTGTCTTGTTAGACCTTCCCACTAATAAGAACTATAATACTAGTGATCCCCACCACCATTTCCAGCTGCTACTGCAGGTACTGGTGGGGGGGGGCATCAACAGCAGCCTCTGCACTGCAGCTCAGAGGGGTCAAGCAAGAAGCCCGAGGTCACAGAGCCCGGAAGCGGAGAGGCCAGGACTGAATCCAGGTGTCCCGACTTTGAAGCTAACTATGTTTATCCTGTTCTAATAACATTTCAGATATTTTAATTTGCATTATCCTTCTTTTCCCAGACTGCATAATCTACATTATAATCCATTACAGCCTTTTCCTGTAGGCTTTATTTTCCAATCTTGTGTGTTTCTCTGTGGCTCTTCTCTGAATGAGATCTACTTGATCAGTGAAGGACTTATCTAGACATCATAAGCTGAACTCAGACAGTCTGAATCAGACAGAGCACAACAGAAAGTTTCCAGTCACCAGACAAACAGCTCGTTTTCCTACCACTGCTGAACCACAACAATGCAGTGTTGACAACTGGTGCTACGATCAGCCACAGGCTGAGGGGATTGCAAGAAATGTCAGGGCTGGAAAAGCGGGGTATGTGCAAAAAGAAAAAAAGCCAATTAGACAAAACCCAGGTAAGAAACGGAAATCATGAGTACATCAATATCACAAGGCAGAAGCCAACAACCATCCAAGGTCCAGGCACATAATTAACAATCAGAGGGTGAGGAGGGAAAGAAAATAAATGTTGGCCACCCTGCATGCTCCAGGCATGATGCTGTGTTCGATATATGTTTTTACTTTTATTTCAGATGTAGGCATTTCAGTGTAAAGGAAAGTGAATCAGAAAACTAGAGGTCTGCCTCGGATCATGAAACTTCACAGCTATGTGGGTCCCTCTTTAACAGGAGATGAATGTACTAGACAACTTAGTGGTTTCTCAATGCTCTGAGATCCTACAACACTTTTCCTTGTGGCAACAACAAAGACAGTGACCACGCAGTGAGGAGATCCCACAAGAATTGAGAAGGAAGGATGGAGCAAACAGATGCCAGGCACCAGCCACCAGGAAACAGTCCCTCAAGAGCTGGGTTAAGTGCCTCCTGCTATGGTGAGAGAGCCAAGCCCGAGGAAACCGAGTGGGCATGGAGCTGGTGGGGATGCCTGTTGACAGAGGCCTGTTGAGAAGCAGGGGTTAGAGGATTTGGGTCCTAAATGGAGCAGGTTAAAGAGGCTGCACTGTGTATTCATATTTCATTAACTGTCCCTCAAGATATCAACATATTTCTTTTTCTGACATATGTTGGCCTGAAGTAAGAGCCCCTGGCCTGATGGACACGCAGGAGCAGATGGCCTGTGTATATTCAAGAACATCTTAAGTAAACCTTGTCCTTGGTAAGTTTTCTCCACCTGACAAAACATGAGGAGGGTAAGAGGCAAGATTGACAGGCTGTGAAAAGTGGTGAAAGTGTGAATTTGCAAGTCAGACTGCAGGTTCAAGTCCTGCTTGTCACTTTGTAAGCCTGGGATGAGTCACTCAACCTCCCTAAGTCAAGTTTCTTTAGCTGAGAAGTAAAGAAGATAACAGCACAATCTCAGAGAGCTGGGGATGATCTAATCAACCAACCCACATGAAGCTCTGAGAACAGCAGCTGGTATTTAACATGCACAGGGTCATGCCAACTACTATTATCACTTAGGGTGGCATTAGTGTAAGTAAGGGTGGTAAAGCACTCTTTACACTCTATGGAAATGGAAATATATTCAAATCAGAATTCTCTGGTTCAATAAAGTCAGCATATGATACTAGACAGCCTAAGCCTGCCCCAAGCAATTCCTCTTTATATCACTGTCAGCAAGAAATAATATAGGAATGAGTCAGATTATCATCAGTCTTTAAGTTAGTTTGTCCATTTGTCTCATGCTAAAAGTGTATTATTAAAACACATTTGGCCCCAAAATTCAGAAAGATCAATCTGTGACTTCTAATACTCATGATAAAACGCTAAGAGATAAGATAGACAAGTGGGACCTCATTAAACTGAAAAGCTTCTGCAAAGCAAAAGAAACCATCAAGAGAGTGGAGGAACAGCCCAAAGAATGGGAAAAAATATTTGCCAACTGTAAATCTGACAAAGTCCTGACATCCAGGATCTACAAGGAACTCAAACATGCCAAAAAGAAAAAAACAAACAGCCCCATTAAAAAGTGGGCAAAATACATGAATAGACACTTCTCAAAAGAAGAGATACAGACAGCCAACAGACACATGAAAAAGTGCTCAGCCTCATTCATCATCAGAAAAATGCAAATCAAAACCACACTGAGATACCACCTATCCCCAGTAAGAATGGCCATCATTAATAAAACAAACAACAAAAGATGCTGGCAAGGATGCGGAGAAAAAGGAATGCTTCTACATTGCTGGTGGGAATGCAAACTAGTACAACTTCTTTGGAAAACAGTGTGACGATCTCTGAAAAAACTAGAAATTGACCTTCCATATGACGCAGCAGTACCCCTACTGGGAATATACCTGGAGGAACTCAAATCATTCCACCAAAAAGATACCCGCACACACATTTATTGCAGCACTATTCACAACAGCAAAAGCGTGGAACCAACCATGTTGCCCATCAAAACTGGAAAGGATTAAAAAATGTTGTACATATACATAATGGAACATTATGCAGTCATAAAGAAGGACAAACATATGAACTCTGTAGCAACTTGGACAGATTTAGTCTTTCATACTCAGTGACCTATCACAGAAACAAAGAACAGAGTACCTTACCTTATGTTCTCACTCATAAGTGGAACTTCATCAAATATCATAATACTATAAGAAAGGGATTGGCAACAGTGGGAAACTGCCGGGGTTGGGGGGCACACCTCATCAACAAGGGTACCTGCATAATGAACATTTGTATATCTAACCCTGAATTGTACCGCACATCTTTAAAATTTAAAAAAAAAGGTAAAACCCAAGATGAAGTCAGACATTTACGAATAAGAAGCGACCTTTATCAGATATACCAACAGAATCCACAGAAGACAATGGAATCTCCCTCATGCACAAGAGACCCAGTTTTGTCCGCTAGGAAGAACAATAATAACTGACCCAGTTCCTGTCCAAGGGGAATACGAAAACACAAAATTTTGGCTCTGATGCAAAATCGTGGTGAGCTCCACTCGGGAAGAAAGTGGTCAAGGTCAATGTAACCAAAACTAATCATTGTCAAAAGGAAGGGAGGGTCAGAAAAGGTCATGATTTTCATATTGCCTCTAAATGACAGAAACATGGAGGCCAAAAGTTGAAAGCTCCACTTTCCACTCCACCCAAAGGCAGGGCTCACTATATACTCGTGGCATTCAGACACCTTGCTTAAATGCCAGAGAGCCAGGCGTCTGCACTGCCCTTTCCAACAGCATCTATAGGAGAACAACTTCCTCTGCAGTGGCAGAAAGAAGCCTGAAGTGAACCACAGTCTCGCAGGAAACTCGTTAAAAGGGAAAGGGTCTGCCTGGCCAAGGTGGGAGGCAACGTGAAGTCTCCTCTGGATCGTTCCTGGTTGCTTTCGACTAACCCACTTGGCATCAAACTAAAGCCTTAGATGGGCAAGACTGGTCTGTAAATCCAGAGGAAGAGGCAGAAGGCTGACCCCTTAACACATTCCTCAATTGCCTAGACAAATGAAGAATTAATGATGAACCAAGCAATTAACATGCAGACTCTCACAGCCCTGGATGAGCTTCCGTTCAAGAAACAAGACCTCGGTAATTAGCCCGAGGCAAACCAGGGGGTGTCAGGGCTGACAAATCTGAGGTCCAGAAGAGGAGACAACAAAGGAAGGGGGGCGGACAATGCTTTGCTACCTTTCAGAGCGCGGACAAAGGCCTATCCTATCTGAAGTAAGGGTGAGCCTGGGAGCAGAGAAAACATTTCTTCTTTTAGGCAAACCAAATACAGTTACATTGGTTAGTAGGAGTGACAGAAAAAAAAAAAGTTAATTTCATGAAAAACTTGTTTTTAAAAAGGAGCCTAAGACTCTTCTGCAAGTTTGGGGGCATCCCTTTAAGTATCACTTGGCAAGAGGAGAGGAAGCATGAGAATCAAAGGGTATGAGCCAAAAGATAATCACAAAAAGCCCTGCTGTTTGAAGTCTCTTATTTCTGAAAATTCACTTCCAAAGGACTGAAGCGCTGCTCACTCCTGAGGGTTACAATTGTGTTCCCGTGTTGTTCGGCCACGGATTCCCCTCAAGGAGAGACAGTGTGTGAACATGTCTGTTTTATGCCCAGAAAGCACTGCTCCCCCCCACAGGATACTGTGTGGGCAAACTCATTCCACTGACAGCAGCAGTTCACCTGCTGGGAATAGACCCCGGCTCAGGACACCCTGAGGAAGACACTGTACACAGCTGATTTTCAGGACAGACAGGCGACTTGCCTATGGCCACGGCAATCAATGACAAAGCCAGACCATCAGCACAGATGCGTGTGAGAACATGAGTCCAAGCTAGTTCTCAGAGTAGAAGTTTACCCCATGCAAAGAGGGAAGGACGATGGGCTGTAATTAAATTAAGAGGAGGAACACAAGCTCGTGGAAAAAAACACAAATCAATGACATCGGGGAAAAAAACCTGAGTCTGATGCAAAACAACCCCCCAAAACATAACTAATCATCATGAGCCTTTTTAACAGTGCGCACTCCTTAATTCCTTCAGAGCAAAGGCGGCTGCCAGAGGCCCAAGGGACTCGAGGTTTTCACCAGGAGTCACCCAGGGGAAGAAAACGCACCCCCAGAGGCAAAGCCATCGTTAGCTTCCCCTCTCGGAAATCCAGCCCCATTTGTGAGGAAGTGGAGCACAGCGCTCAGCGACACGGGGTCTAAGCCACGCCAGCACACAGCCCCAGGAGGCTCGGAGATCTGCGCCCCGGGTGCCACGGTATGGGCTGCTCGGCTCCTCTCTGGGGAATCAGCTCCAGCACTGGAGATGTCGCTGCAGACCGTGAGGCCTGGGGAGTGGGGCGGCGTGGGGGCCAGCTGGAGAAGGAGGCCCTCTCCGAGTCCCCGTGGCTGCGCAAGGCCCTGCAGACACCCAGGACGTCGCCCGGCATCCTGCCGTCCATCTGAGCCCGGTCGGCAACGCGGCGCCGGCTGAGGAGGAGCAGGCGGGAGGACAGCTTGGGGCACGGGCCGCAGCTGCTCCTGCTGACCGAGAGAGGCTTCACTCCTGAAAAGAGGCGGCAGTGGCAAGGAGCCACTGGAGAGTGGTGACCTGTGAAACGGGGGCCAGGCCACTGCACTCGAAACAGGGCCCACTGGAGAAACACGGCTGACCCGGGGAGTCAGCAGTCCAACGTTGTCGCTGCCGCCTAACATCAGCTGCAGAAGGGATCTTGCTCCCCAAGCCAAGTGAAGACAGTTGAGTCTAAGGGAGGGCTTCGCGCCACAGTCACGGGGGGTTCTCACAAAACACTGATGCCACCGGTTCCCACCCCAGAGATGTGGATTTAACGGGTCTGAAGTGCGCCCAGGCCTCCGACCTGCGTTAAAAGCCTCCTCCGGTGCTTCTAAGGTTCCGAGAGGGCTGAGAACCTCAGGGCCACAGAATCCTAGAAGGAAACGGCCTCATGGCTGAGAACATAGCTGTGGCCGTGGCTCCCCCTGCCTTTCAGCCGGTGTCCCACTGCGCAGATGAACAGGTGGGATCCCTGCTGCGGGGTGTGAGTCCTGGCCCATCCAAGCACAGGTTGTCCTGGAGCCCTCCACTTCCGTGTTTCCTGAGTGAGCCCGCCGGCCCTCACAAAGGTCAACAAAAACCTAGGCAACCGATGAAGCAACGGGCCGTGTCCTCAGGAGGACCCAGGAGGCCCAGGGTGGAGCCGGGGGAGGGCTGGCTGTGCAATCCATACCCTGGGCAGGGAGCACCAGGATTTTTCTGGATCTCCATCCTTTGCCCCATTTTGCTACCTCCAAAAAGCAGGGAAGGACTATTAGTATCCCGGGTGGTGGTGTGGTGGCATAGAAACTGCAGCAGAAACCCGAAAAAGAAACCCCTGAACTCTCTTGCCTGGCTTGCCCTGAGAGCATGCCTGCCGGTGGGTCAGGGAGCCCCTTTCCCTGTGCTTGAGAATCATGCAGCGATCCCTCCAACCGCCACCGAAAATCACAGGTCTGGGAGTCAACGCCTCCCACACTCCTTAGGAGCAGAGAACAGAGGACGCCGGGAAACATCCATTTTCTCCCTCGTGAAAACTGAGAGTCAAGCTGAGGGCTGAAAAAGACAACAAACTGCCAAGCTCTTGTGGTGCTTTTTATATCCAGCTATATCTACAGCTGAAAAAACTAGGTGTTATTTGATTGCATGTTCTTTCTGCCCAGGCATTTTTCAGTTTCTGTTTGAGGGAACCTCAAACGCTGATAGTAGGCTGATGAGTGAAATGTATTCTGCCATGCACGTCTGCATTTGTTAGTAAGACTTGGTGTTTCAGGGGTCGTTTGGTTTCATTAAAATACACTCATGTCTTTATTTCTCCTTCTAGCACTCAAACCAAGGATGGTCTCAGTGGGAATGAATGTACTTGTCCTGTATCTGCATTATGACAGTTCAAAATCCTGATGAACTTCAGGGCCTCAAGGACCCTAGCCTGGACAGAGTATGCAGCAGCCAGTCAAAAGGGACTGAGTTTGGGGCAGTAGTCAGGTTAGTAACGTCTATTTTCCAAGAACTGTGGAGGGTGCGTTCTAGTGATGAACGGAAGCTGAAAGTGCACGGCTCACAATCTGGGTCACAGTGACAAAGGCGTCCCACTGGCTCAGTGTTCCTTACTGGGGGTTGCAGATAGGGGATGACAAAGAACAAAGAAGGAGCAGGAAAAGTATCAGAGTGAGTCAGCAAAAACACTGAGTACATGTAACCAGTCTGCCCATCGGGCAGTGTAATCAGCAGCTTATTTTGAGACTTAAAAAGAGAATTTCAACTCTGATTTAGCCAGCAGAGCCATGAACCACGGTACTCAAGTACTGAACACAGGGCCCAGCAAAATGAGCAACAGCCCTGGAGTACTTCCATCAGGACATTTTCAAAATGGTCTTCGTTTTGTTGCTCAAAATATGTAAAACTAGCCTTGGGACAAATAAAAAGGAAGGAAAAAAATCTGAAAATCTCATGTTACCTGTGGAGAAAAATGCCAAAAATGACTGTGAGATTCTAGAATTCCTCCGGTGGACCAATGTCCACAAGGAAGGGCTGGTCAAATGTTGCCAATTCTACCCACAGGCAAAGGAAGCTTGCTGGCCCACGATCTCCCTGACCCTCATCAACAGCTCCCTTTACCAACGAGAAACAAGGCTCTGCAGGGTCACAGGGCTCTGGAGGGGTAGAAGCACCCATAATAATCAAAGATGACATTTAAGCTCAAAGAAACCATTGAAAGTCAGAGAGAGGCTTAAAAACAAAATAAAATAAGAAAGAAATCGCCTTCCCTATTAAGGCTGGAACCACTTGACACACTTAGACATCAAAAGCCAACCAGAGGGCCATTTTGCTGGGCCTGAATATCCTTTGTGCTTGATTTTGAACTTCAGCTTCTACCAATTCCCCTCCTCTAACACTTAAAAGTCACCTGCTGCCCCTTAGTCTTAACCAAACAACCAAAATGAACTCACAACCACCCAACCAAAATACACTAGCCAACTGCAATACACTCCATTCTTGTAACTTCCAGATGTCATCTTAAAATTCATTCCTTTCCAGTCGTATGTGCCACATGAGCTTTCCATTGTTACTGTAGCAAAATACCACATAGCGACTCAGAGCAACACGAATGTATTATCTCTCGTCCTGAAAGGCAGAGACCCCAAGAGAGCCTCAGCGGTCACACATGAGGCGCCGGCAGGGCTTGTGGAACGCCAAGAGGGCCCCTCTCTCCCTGGGCTCGTGCCCCTTCCTCCAGCTTCAAAGCACATCCCTCCAGCCTCTGCTTCTGGATCCTCACTCTTACAGGGGCCCCGGTGATGACAAAGGCCCACCAGACAACGCGGGGTCATCCCTCCCCCTCAAGGTCCTTATTCTCACATCTGCACTCTACTGTTGGCCACGTAGGTAACATACTCACACCATATTCACAGGTTCTGGATGCTAGTACATGAATGTCTTTGGGGGCTATCATTCTATCTGTCACATGTACACAAATACTTATTCCATGACTGCAACAGCATTACCTTCTTCGCCACCTCTGATCTAAGTGACCCCCCCTGGCTGCTGTTCGGTGCCACAGGTTTTTGTTGTTTTTTATGGAGCACTGTATGAAACATTTTCCTTTGTTCTAGTCACCAAGATTATTGTTTTTAAACCACATAAATCCACGCAGTTGTAATGACCATTATGAATATATGCTACGGGGTGGAAAGTAAAATACAACAGATAGTTTGTTTTTAAGTTTCTTTGTAATATTTCACAAGTGATTCTATTAATTAAAAATAAGTAGCAAGGAAAACAAAAATCAGTCTGGATATATGCTGACCCAGGAGGCCTGGGCAGTCGCCTCCCACCACAATTCCAGAGCTGACAGGAGGGTCTGAGGAACAAAGGCCGGTAGCCCCTCTGGGGGGGGGAGGGCGGGAGGGGCTAGGGGCTTCATTCTACACAAAACACAATCAGACTGTCCTTCAGCAGAAAAGAAACAATCGCCCTATTGTCTAGCACCATGAATGACCCGCAGAGCCACAAAACACTAACGGTAAAGGCAAAAGCACCAACTGGCTCCCTTGTCTGTGTGCTCTGTGGTCTGCAATTTGTCCATGTGTATACTTTAAGGATTACAGCTTGTGGATGTAAATTACATGGGCCGTCAGTGCCAAAAAATAGTCACCATGTTTACTTTGTCTCTTTATTTACCTATTTTACAAAAACACACAAGACTCAAAATGTAGAGTCACCAGAAGACCTGAAAGGTCCTGGGGTAAGGTGGGCGGAGGGTGGAAAGGTGGAGGCTACAGTCAGATAGCATCTCACAAGGGACGTGGTCGAACCATGAGAGATGGGTCAGCACACGTGACCCATTAAGGGCCTGATGGCCAATGCTTTCAGCTTCACAGACCATTCAACCTCTGTGTCAAGTTCAGCGGTCCTGCAGCAGTCAAGCAGTCACACTCAGACACACACAAACAAGTGGGCATGGCGTTTTCCAATGAAACGTGACTCACAAAACCAGGCCGGGGGCAGGATGTGGCCCAATGAGCAGTCGTCTGCAACCCTTCTAGCAAGTCAGCCCGTCTCATGCCCCAGAATGAAACCACACTTACCCCAAATTCTGATTAGGGGCACGTCAGACCCATGTCTTTCTAAGCACATCCAACAATCTGCATCTAAGGGCCCGAGAATCTCCCACCCTTCGGCGGCCACCATATCATACTCGCCGGGGCTACTCTCTCCACAAAGTGCACGTTCACCTGGCCACCAAACTGTGGGTGCTTCTATTACAAAAATGTGGCTCTCAGTGGATGATTTAAAATGGGAAAGTCATTTTCTAATGCCAACCTTGCAAAGCCTATTTCATAATAGATGGAAAATAAATGAATATCTACATTAATAAGTTTATAAGTAAAATATTGACAACTTTCAGTTATTAATTTAAAGACGTACACACTGATGTTGAAGTCGTGAGCATCCTGAGATTTTAAGCGGGCAAAAACTCATATGTATAGTGGAAATATATATATATTTCCATTATAAAAGCAATCTGGAACCATGCTAACTCATATATATAGTGGAAATATATATATATTTCCACTATATATTTACTTTTAAACTTGCTTCACTAATTCCAACTTTAATTGCTAATAAATTTTCTCAACATTTCCTCATAACCGAGTGTAGCTGCTTTTATTCACTGATCAAAACAGTTCTCTCTAGAGCAACATATAGTTAGCATACAGAATTTCAAAATGTAGAAACTGTGCAGGCACCTGTAGGCACCTGGCCACCTGGCCCAGGCAAAGTGGGTCTCCATGGGCTCACTCAACGGTGCTGCTTGGTCTGGGCCGTTTCTGCACCACACGGCCTCTTCCTCTGAGGTGCTGCCAGGGTCTCCTTCCTGCACCTGCAGAAGTTCCAAGAGAAGGAGAAGGAGCAGGAGCAGCAAGGCCTGCAGATGGCCTCCGCTCCGAGCCCCACCCTGTCACCTGGGCTGCTTTCTGCTGGTCAGAGGAGCCCCAGAGTCACTAGACGCGAGAGTGGAGAGCAGATTCCACCTCCTGAAGGGCGGCGCGGCCAAGTCAAGTGGCAAGAGAACACGTAACAGGCTGGGGGTGATGAGGCTGTTCTTTGCGGTACCACACATACACCCAACTGTCACATGTTCTTTTGTTTCCACCCAGAGGAGGCGGCCATTTTGATTACTCAGTCTCCATGCAGGGAGGTTCTGAGGGTGACAGGGAAAATGATCTTGGATCCAGGAAGACAGGCCCACCCACAGGCCACTCCTCACCCAGGGCTATGGGCACTGGAAGCTAAGCCCCATGAGCACAGAGGTTTTTGACTCTTTAGTTCACTGCTGCATCCCAAGGCACAGAAGGAAGCCTGGCACACAGTGGATGAGCAGCGGAGCTCTGTGAAATGAGCAGAACCGATGTCTCCCAGGTGTTCTGGTTGAAAATTACAGGGCGGCTCTAAAGTAGAAGATGAGAAGACCTGGATCCTGACAGCCAAGAGAACACTAACTGCACGTGTGGGTCATCTGAAGTCAATGGTTTGTAAGTCAGGGATGATTCGTACTTAACACCAGAGCAGAGAAATAATGTCCTAAGATGTTGCCACATCTGACTCCCAAAACCACAGGAACAGCTTCTTGTGACTCAAAATCAAAAGCATAATGAAGTATGCTTTCTACATCATTCCAGCAGGACAAAAATGCCCTCTGTGAACGTTATAAGGATCTGAATTTCAGGTCACAAATTCAAAACACACAGTCCTCCACTGAACGATGGACTTTGCATAGTACCCAGGAATTGAAAATCACAGACAGACATAAGTGTTTTGGAAAAGAAGTACAGTAAATGTTTTTGCTGCATGTTGGAGCCAGAACCCTCAGTCTCCCCAGTCTCCCCCCACATGCCCTGTTTACAGTGAGGAAGCTGAGGCCCCCACGTCGACCAGCTTGTCTAATGTCATTCAGCTTGTTAGGAGTGGGATAAGAATTCAGGAGTTCAGACTCTGAGCTCTTTCCACTACACCCAGCTGACCGTTTCCAACCTTACTTGCAGCATAAACAAGATTTTGAATCTGAGCGACTATAAATAGTAATTAGTCAGAGTCTTGTATTAGATATGCTGACATCTTCAAAAGGCAACTGTGCTCGTCACAAGCCCCTCTGAGCCTGCCCTGAAACATCTCCCAAGGAGTTGCCTTCTTTTCCACCGACAACCCCCTGGACCCCCACAGGACGGGACGGCATCCTTCTGGCATCTGGGCTCCATCACAACACCCCCTTCTCCTCCCAGAGTTCATCAAATGCTCATGTGCATTTGCTTTTCTCAGCCATGTTTGTCAGGGAAGGGAGCATGGTCTTCTCATTCTTCCGCACATTCTGACAGGCTGAGCAGGCTTCCAACACACATTTTGGTTAAGCATCAGCTAATACTTATCGAATGGTTACTATGTGCTGGACAATGAGCAAGGCACTGCACACACGTTATTTCATCGAGTTCATCCCAAGCCTCTACAAACAGGATTATCTGTCTTCTGCCCACAGATAAATGGTGGGTTGGGGAGATGAAGTGACCTGCTCAAGGTCACACACCTAGTAAAGGTGCTGAGGCAGAGACTCAGCCCGAGGACTCTGTGGCTCTAGAGTTTGTGCTTTCTAAATCCTGTTTTTCCCCAACGAAGGATCACCTGAATTTAGAGTAGGCACCAGGAACGTGCCTTTTGGAAAACATCTCAGGTGAGGCAGATGTGCAACTAGGTTTGGGGTCACCGTCCACACTCTGGAACCTACCCTGACTCACTGACCTTGCTTCCACTATTCTGAAACCAGAACAACAGTGTGGCCCAGGTCATACTCATGGCCGAGAACACCGTCTTCTCTCCTGTACTCAAACCTTAATCCCTCTCACCCAAATCCTCCATGGCCATCTCTGGACACTGCTAGAAACCAGAGGGCACCAGAGAATTACTCCAGGAGCAGTAACAGAATTCAAAAAGACTACTGACAGCCTGTCAAGGAAGTCCTAGGGCACAGCCTCTGAAGGAAGCAGGATTCAAGGCGGACTGGTTCACAGTGGGTCTTGCTATGACCCATGCCCTCTTCATTCGGGACTGCCCTTTTTTTAAAATGAGCCACTCTACACATACCACACATCAGCCAACAACAGACCCAGCGAGCTAGTCTTACTTCATTTTCCCAGAGTCCATAACAGACTCCCTAGTGCGTCTACGTGCTCTGCACATAAATCACACATCTGCTCCTTCCCACCACTGGGCATGCTTCTTGTCTGCCATGACCAGCGGTCTCCCGCCCTCGACAGAGGAGTACTCAGGGCTCAGCATGAACCACCTGTAAGCAAGGAATGGGGCTTTCTCCTAGGTCCAATTCCGTCCTGAGTTTCACCCTGCTCAGAGCTCTCCTGCAGTAATTGCTGCGCCCCGCCCCCAAGCCTAATCTCTCCTTTTGGCTCTGCCAGTAGACAGGAAAGCCCTTCTGCCAAGCATAACTGAGATAAACTCATAAAGACATTACTAAATACTAGAAGGAAATAAACATAGAAATTACAGGAAGCTAAAAAGGGGGGTGCTTTATCAAGTACAGGCGTTCCCATCCTGCCATATCCTGGCCACCGCCCACCTGGGGATACCCTCCAGTTCTCCCCAGGGACATGCTGCCCGTGTCCTCCCTCCACACTGCTGGTCATGCAGAACTGAAGCCAAGACATGGCTAAGCAGGGAATGGACAGTAACAAGGGGCCACGGAGTCGACCAAGAGCTCTTTCGGAGACAATTTGAGTTAGTTCCTCAAGTCTTTCCTTTACTCAAGTACTATGTTATTTCAAGGAACATTTAGTATTTTGAAGACTTATCTAAAAGTGGAAACCAAGTGTCCCTATTCCCCAAACCCAACATTTTTGTCTTTTAATGACTAAAGGAATAGAACAATTCTTGACCCTATTTTTTCTTCTCCGCATAATATAAATCCGTAAGCCCAAGAGGAGATGATTGTCTACAAAACATCTGAATTTGTCTTAGACTAGTCTTCATTTCAATATACATTCTTCTCACTGAAGATTCCAAAGGATACAGACCCAGTCATACTTGAACCTTTCCTGCATAACTAGATATTTACTCTTAATTGTCCTAATTTAGCCAAAAGAGCAGAAGGAGACACATTTCAGTCTTCCTTAGGAAAAAAGTTGAACCTCATCTTGCCATTTATATCACCTTCTGGGCCCCCAGAGATAGTACTTATCTCCGTGGTCATGCCCTACCATTATTCTTATACAGGAGTTTACACATCTGGAGATTGAAAACGTTTGAAAACTATAAAAATGAGAATTCTGACTTTGATAGTCATCATATTCTAGATAGCTATCACTATAATATGCCATTAGGACTATCTTTATACTCCTACCCTATATAAAAATATTAGTTAGCAATTGCCAAACACTTTCTTTCAATGTCTGTGAATACACCTGATGGAGCAACTGTAGAAATCCTGCAAATGCCAAACATTTTCAGTGCTTTCCTTTTTAAGGGGCAATTCCCAATCAAAATTATTTGAAGCTACAGTTTGCCCTGTGTCACGTGGGAGATACCCAGAGAGCCCTGAAGATGCCACATGTCACAGCATATAGGAGGCATCCCATAAATGAGGCTCCTTGCCTCCTAATATACCACTGACGCTCTGGTTTGAGACTTTTAAGTCACTGCAGAGAGAGAGAGAGAGAGAGAGAGAGGGGAGTGTGTGTGTGTGTGTGTGTGTGTGTGTGTGTGTGTGTGTGTGTGTGTACGCATGTACATGTGCGTTTAATATCCTATAGCAAGCTTTTAAAAAGCAATAAAATCAGGAATGACAGACCCAGGAGAATTTCATTGCCATTAAAATAGCAGCTGCAACTGGTACTGTAGTCGTTCAACTTTTCCTGATAATTGTGGGAACAAATCTTTTGGAGTTTTTTGTTTTTGTCTGAGTTGGAGTCTCACTCTTGTCACCAGGCTGGAGTGTAGTGCCACGCTCACAGATACCACAGCCTTGACCTGCTGGGCTTAGGCAATCCTTCTGCCTCAGTCTTTCGAGTATCTTTTGAGTTTCAAAAGCTCAGAAAGCAACGGTTATATCAGAAGAAGAGTGAAGGATCTCAGAGTTAGAAAAGGCGGTGGTCCGTTGTTTCTTCAGCCCAAGAAGAAAGTGTAAATCAATTATAAATAACACATCTGGAAAATTAGGGGGGAAATGGTGGCTAACTGGATTATTTTGACAAAATGAATTGGACCTGCTTTGGAATAGCAAGATGTACTTGCTCATCCAAAGCTATCCTGTTCTTCCAACAGCTCAGGAACCCAAAAGCCACCTCATCTAATCCAATACCTTATGTTAACAGGGGCGTGTATGAGCTCTGGATACAACCAGGAATCTTACTTGGCAATAAGAACTGTATTCAGCCATGTCCACACAAAACACATCCCAGAAACAAGTCCCAGGGTTGTGGTTGGCAAACACTGATGGAGGGGGGCATCCCTCGACTTGCAGACCTGTGGTGCATGAGTGTTTGCATCTGTAACAAGCCCCAGATGCCACTCTGAGAACCACTAGCTTAAGGAATGCCAAAGGGAGTGAGGGCTGGGAAGTGAGCACTCACCGAGACCAGGCACTGCAAGATCCTTTATCACCATTTCCCACCTACCCTCAGCACACTGGCAGAAGAATCTCCAACTGAAAGGTGAGGACTGAGATCCAGAGAGGTTGTGGTATTTGCTGATCTTCAGTGGAAAGGCCAGAGATAATCCCGGGGCAGCAAGAGCCCACTACACTTTCCAATTGCTTCAGCCCCGGCCACCCAAGCCCCAAACAACAAAATCACATACACTATAAAATGCCTTGCATTAACTGTTGACTCAACTATCTTACAACTTGCAAACTCGCAAATAAAACCTTCTAACTGGAGGCCTCCAAGTCCTCAAACACAATATGCACATCCATTTTCATCTCAGGAGCCAACTTCCATCTTTAGACTATTGTTGGAAATTTCCAACAATCCCCTTTAACTTTTGGCTCGTTCCTTTCCCCATACCTACTCAACAATCTCCCAAAGTCCCCCTTTCTCAAGAAGCCAACCCTAACAGAACGCGTCATTAGTGGCCTGCCCTAACCCAGGGTGTAACTCATCAACTGCAATAGAAACAGCGTGTCCCATTGCTTCCACTTCCCAAGGTTTCTGTGACTGATGACCCTGATGTTTGTGTTGTGTTCGTGGGTGTCAAATTTATATGTCTTTAGTGCAACCTCCAAAAACACACACTTCTGTGCTTATATGATATGCATCACAGCACAACACTTAATAAGGACTATGTGTTGATGACAATGACCCGCAGTAACTCTCCATATCAGGGAGTCCCTTACACTGTGTAACAAAGCAACTCCAAGATCTGTTTCCATGACAACAGCAGCACCACACAGAAGAAAATGAGGAGAGTACAAAAAGGCTTTTTAGAAATTGTTAGCAAAACGCACATCAGTTTAGGAGACTATAAATTTTCTGAGCATTATATTTGGGGTTAAAAATCATCTCTTTTTTTAAATGTATTCTTTAATGATGTAACTATTTTTAAATATCTAATAGGAACTGATTCAGAACACTATAAATACCATCCATCTGCCAAATTTCAGGAGGTCTAAAATTAGGTTACCAGGTTCATCAATTTCCCTTGGAAGATTATAGTAAAAATAGAACAACCTTTCTGATAGCATTAACAACAAAATGCTGATAGTTCAAACGCTGTGGTAAATAAACTGTACTTATCTGAAAGCTAAAAACTATTAAGAAACTCCAAAAACAGCATATTTTTTTCCTGAGTAAAATTAAAATGGGAACTATCTCATGAAACAGGAGTTTTTTAGGAGACCCTTCAAACCATCGACAAAGCCACATGCTGAAAATAACTTCCAGCAATATATATTATAACCAAATTACATATTATCAACAAATATGAGAGGAGGACCTATCATGCTTTCGTTTTCTACTGTGCTCATGATCAGTCTCTGCTTATGTTTGCTTTTCTCTTGTGGATGAGACGGAAATAAAATAAAACACCAAACAATATGGGTAGACTTCTCCTCGCCGAATATTCTTTTCTACTGTGATTTTTCCTTTGTTGACCCTCAAAGTAGAAAGGACTGTCTTACCAAGAATACCCAAGAACAACGACCAGCACTGGGACGTATTTTTTTCTCAGCTACAGAGAGGTAAGGCTATTTTACCTACACGTGTACCTAGTTATTTTTCAAACTTGCCTTATTCTCTGGCTACTCTATTTCAATAAGCAAAAGGGAGCCAGAAGGCCTATGACACTAACATCTAGCTAAGCGTCCTAGACGTTCTATGATCATCAACACAGACACAGAATGGACCTTTCATTCTAAACTGGAACACATAAAGTGTTTTGCAAAAAACAGCCTGAGAAGTAATTTTCAACCTTGCCACAAGCACAAAAGTTGGATATCTCAACTAGACAGCACTTGCACAAAGAACTAGCATTCTCTATTCTTAATATTCATTCATTATGCTACAAGGCCACACCAATTGGTTTAGACAGCCTGCTAGAACGGCTCTGGTGTCTACAAAGTTAAAACAAATTCTGTCTAATGTCAAAGTTAACTCAAGCACATCTAACTGATCTCTATTCATTAACTTGCTAGTCCGTAAATATGTATTAAGAGCCAGTTACACACCAGATTCTGTATAAGCATTGAGGACAGGGACGTGAAAGACAAGGTTTCAGCTTCAAGGGGCCACAACGTACAAGTAGACAGAAATAATTACAACACAGTGGCATAAAAGTCTTCAGAGCGGTATGCATAAGGAACCTCTTTGAAGAGGAACAACTCAACTGAGGACATGGAGAGGTGGAAAGGAGTGATCTGGAAAATCACCTGGGAGGAGAGCTGCCAATCCTGAGTCTCTTGAAGAAAGAGTAAAAATCAGCCAAGTGGCATGGGAGAAGCGTATTCCAGAGAGAAAACCCAATGTCCTAACCTCACCTCAAAGTCCAATCTAGGGAAACCACCACTCCTTCAGCGTGGGCCAGGACTAGCATTCCATGTATCAACCTCCAACTCCTACTCCAGAGTCCCTCTGCTGTTAGAAATGTCTACTCATGGGAGGTTCTTCCTGGGGTTTGTGTGAAACTCTTTCTTCTCCTAATGCCAAGTCAGCAGGTCTGGGTCAGCCTATGGAGTTCCAAAGGCAGGTCCCCCTTCTTCCTGGAAAGGCAGCTCTCATCAACACCTACAACTGACACTTTTTTCCATGCTGAACATTTGTGGCTCATTCCCTGGCTCTCCAGGCTGTGGTTTACCTGAACCCTCTTACTCCCAGGTACCCCTGGCCATGCTAGTTTGTGGTATCTCCTAAAGGTCTTCTGCCTGCCCTGCATGTTGGGCTGCAAATGAGTCTGGCACCCACAGAGAAGACCCTCCCTCAGCCTGGCGATGCTCCCCGCTCCTGCAGGTACCCATGGCTGCTTTAGGGAACAGAGGGTTTATGAATATATCTGCTTCATATCAATCAACCCTCATATCTACTATCAGGAGCTATGATACAATAAGAATACTATGACTGAATAAATACAATTATTGAGTCACAAATATTTCATGATTTAAACAAAATGCTCCTCACAAAGCAAAGGACTTAGAAGTACAACTACCAAACAGAAAGAACCAGCAAAGTGTTAAAAAAGAAAAGCCTTGTTTCTAAAAAAAAAAGGGGGACAGGGACTTTCTCATTCCTGTCTACCCTTTCTATGATCAACAGATCAAGACACTTAGTTAATCCCACTGTATCTCAAAGCCCACCATAACATCATGTGAGTAACAGAATCCTTCCTGGACTGCTGAGCTGGATGGAGTTCCAGCAGTGGTACAGACGAAGACTTGCGTGCACATACATACATGCACACTAGGTGGAAGCAACTCTCGGTGACTTGAACACAGAACGCACTGCTAGTTGCCTATCCAATATTCCTTCTCTTTTTTACTACTGAACTACCTTACTTTTGTTCTAGGCAGAAGTATTTCCAGAAACAAACAAAAAACCCCAAATAGACCAAAGCCCTCACATTTCCCAAATAAGAGAGGCTGTGGGATATAGCTCCAGTCAATGGGATATGAATGGAAATGCTGAGAAGGATTCTGGAGGCATTCTTTAAAAGGGAGTGGACTCAGGCACCTGTGATTGGACCCTCACCCTTGGCACTCCTCCTGCCTGGAACACGGACAGGATGTGAATGCTGCAGTCATCCTACATCCACGGGTGACAAAGATGAGGATGGAAGAATGGAAGCGCCGGCCTCCAGGAGGCCAGCCTTCCATGGACCCTTCACGGAGTCACGGAGTTGCCCCGTCAGCCCTGGAATGTCCGGTTCTGGACTCGGCTGAGTGAGGAGCACAACCCCCTGCTGAGCTCAAGTCACAGCTCAGCCTCTTTCCTGTTCCTCGTGTTGGAATGCAATCCCCACAGACACTTTCGGCATAGAGCAGTCGGGGTGTCCGCAACAAAGAGCTCCATCACCACACTTGGGCCTCCTCAGATGCGTGTGTGCGCACCATCCAGACAGCATTCTGGGACAGGACAGCACTTTGTCAGGTTCCAAAATAACTCCACGAATGAGACTAGAGAGGAGTATGCATATCCATTCCAAGATCTCTCAGGGAGTCCTGAAACCGCAGACAGCACCAACTTCTGTATACTCACATACTGTGTTTTTCCTCTACGTACCCACCTATGATGAAGTTTAATCCACAAATTAGGCCCAGCAAGAGATTACCAACAGTAACCAGTAACAAAATAGAACAATTATAACTATAGTAAGTAAAAATCACATGAATGTGGTCTCTCTTTCAAAGTTTCTTATTGGACTGTACCGTGGGTAACTGAAACCACAGATAAGGGTGGACCACTGAACTTCAAACAGAATTTTAGGACTTTTCAAAAACGTGCAGTTCTAATAGGATTAAATACACAGAGACAATCTCCAAGTCAAATCATCTTAGAAATCAATAATCATCAAACAATCTCAGTCCTCTGGGTTCCCTTCCAGTCCCTGCTTCTCCGCATAAATCCCAGCATTGTGATATTCACAGCAATAACTTTATAGTAAGCTTTTGCACCTAGCATCATATGAACATTTTTCTATGTCTTTAAAGCCATCATTCTTTATGGCTGAACATATTCCATCACACAGATGTATCCCAATTTACTTAACAACTCCCACTGCTCACCAAGAATATTAGTCGAAGAAAACTCACGGTTGCAGAGGGAAATCTAAGAAAGAGGACACTGTTCCCGAGCCAATATGCAGCCATCATTTTCAAAATTAAGATCTTATTAGATTACTCTCAAGGTTTTACATTCAATACTTACCTTGTTTGTCCAGAATGGGAAGCATTCAGAACCCACGTGGTGAATTATGCATTCTAGCTAAAAAAGATTGATTATATACACTTTAGTTTTAAATTAATTTTATAGACCACACATTCCAAACATCAGGGTGATGAAGAACACACCTTGTGTTTGGAAGATGCCCAACCACACAGAAGGCCTCAGGCTTCACTGCATGGTCAGTTTATTACTATAAGGGATACCACAACAGCCATAGAAAGGGAGAAGTCTCTACTGATTCCAGACCATTTTAGTTTTATTGTTGGAAGGAACCAAACAAATGAAAAACCCTGTAAGATTTTTCTTCTCTCTAGTTAAGTTACTGTGCATTCACCTATCCAGTCGACAAATATTTTTTGAGTGCTAACTACACGCCAGCCACTGTTTGAAGTTAAACAGAAAACCTGCCTTCTAGCAGAAGTGAGATAATGTTCCTGCTCTCATGGTACTTTCGTGCTGGTGGAAAGACAGACACAGTCAAATAATAAATAAATAGCATGGTTCCAGGCAGTGATGAAGGCTACGAAGTGCATAAAGGAGGACCGACAGACAGAAAACTGCAAGGGGTGTGGTCTCAAAGGGCTCTCCAGGAGGTGCCGTCTCCGCAGAGGTGAGCATCACCAAGATCTCGGGACCACGTCCATGCAGAATTCATCAGTGCCACCGCCTTCGGGAGCAGATGAGTGTGGCATGTTCTGGTCAGTGAGGCGGGCAGAGGCCAGCTCACAAGCATGATGGGCCTTGTTGACCAAAGGGGGAAGAATGTATTTTATTCTAATAAAGGGCCACTGACAGGTTTAGACAGAACGACACCATGATTTGATCTGACATAAGGACAATACCACACAGGCAGTTGTGGAGGATAAGATCTAGGGTATGAGACTAAAAACCGGAACCAAGTTAGGAAGGTATTTGACAAGCTGTGCATTTCCTCAGAGGCTGTTTTGTGGGCCTCTCTCAACACTGTTTGGCTCCTGGGTCAACAGAAGTTTACTGTGTGAGAACGTGCTCTGACATGAGCGTACACTTCCAAAGTGATGATGGACACACAGTCGTGCAGACAAGGCCTGTTTCACTTATGCATGAGATTCCTTTTTAAGTGTTCATTCCACCATTTTTCATGCCCACTTTGAGTGCTACAGATTAAGTTATTCTGTTACCAACTCTTAATGGGGGGAAAAATAATGATTTAAATGAATTACCCAAATCCTGGTGCATCATCATTCAAACTGAGCAAATGCAAAAGAGAGCAGCCCTGTCTTTCTAATTTTAAGGCCTGCTATATGAACTCCTCTTCTTTTTCAAGCTTCCCTGGTCTTTTGTGATTAATTTTAGTAACTGAGAACGACCTGTTTAAGAACAAATGAGTCATGATACAGCTTAATATCTAGAAAACCAAAATCACCCTCCTCCACAGAGAATATCATTTTCAATTATGAAATCCTCATGTTTTAATCATTTCTACCCCGTGTTCATTCTACAAAGCTTCCTGACTTGAAAAGAGATGGGCAGGGACAGCTAGAAACTGTGGAGAGAGTAGCAAGAAAACTGCCTTCTGAAAGATGTTTGTCTTGGGTATGTTTCATGATATGAGAGAAATCCTCATCCCTTGTAAAACAGTTATAATCTGTGTGTTTCCGGATACATTGTTTCATACAGCAATCATATCATGATTTCTCATGAGCAAGAACTGCAACCTCTATGACTTTTGCACAGATTCCACATTCTGGCAAAGGCAGGCACACACCCAGGCACACACCCAGAACAGCAGCAATCAAACAGAAAAAACAAGCAAAGCTATTGACTCCTTCACTCTTGGCTCTCTATATCATCTCTCCCTGTTGAATTGTGATTGCTATAAACCTCTCCAGATTAAGTATTCAATTAACAATCACTTCAAGGAAGATCAACCAAAGTATTCAGCTGACAAAACAAGTATTGTCATTGAATAGGCGGGTTTTTGTGTGTTTTTGTTTTGTTTTTGTTTTTTTTGAGTCAGAGTCTTACTCTGTTGCCCAGGTTGGAGTGCAGTGGCATGCATGCTCATGGCCACCCCAGCGTCAACCTGCTGGGCTCAGGCAATCCTTCCGCCTCAGCCTTCCAAGTAGCTGGAACTACAGGCATGCACTACCACACCCAGCTAACTTTTTGATATATTGTAGAGATGAGGTCTCACCAAGTTGCCCGGGCTGGGCTCGAACCCCAGGGCTCAGGCAATCCTCTCACCTCGGCCTCCCAAAGTGCTGGGATGACAGGCTTGAGCCACTGCGCCCGGCTGGCTGTTATACCAGCACAGACTGGGGTGACAGGAGTAAGCACAGGTGTGGAAATTGGAGCGGACATGTGGAGAACAGGCCAGACTGACGAAAACAAGGCCAGTGATGTACGTGTCCAGCACGGCATCCTCAACGTAAGGAACAGAGCACTCTTTCCACACAAAGAAGATCATCTGGGAAACCTTTTACACAATCAGGACTTTTCTTCCAATGCCCAACGGCAATGCTATCATGATGACAATGACATTCTTCTCAGAACCAGCCTTTTTCCCTTTGGTTTATCATTCTCAAAACAAACATGTTTTGGAATATGTCGGATATCAAAATAAATCAAATATGTTGATCAAACACCCTCCAACATGGAGGCCAGGGCTAGCAAGAGAGAGATGGACAGTGGGAAAGGCCATTGTTTCATTCTGTTACACATTCAACAAGGACCCAACACAATCATAACTACCCAATGAACCCACTTACTAAGACTTCCATGGCAGCTAAGAGAGAAGCAGCGAATGAGAGGGTTAGTAGGTGGGTTCATTTGACAGTCGTGATTGTTTTGGGTCCTTGACCGACTGTAAATAAACAAACAAATGCCATGGTTATAATGCCAGCTAGAGTATTCACAGTAAACTTTCCTCCCTTTCCTAGATCCCAGAAAAATGTACTTCTCTGCCCACAGACCCTTCCGAAATCTCCTGCTGGAAGTTTATTAAGCAGCAAAAACAGAAAACAGAACCAAGGTGAGGAAGGTACAAGCTAAGTGAATGGAACTCTAAGTCCAGTTTCTGAATAAAGTGACTCACTGAAATCCAGGAATAAACCTCTGGCATGAGCTGAAAAGCTCTCCGGGATGGTTTTCAGCTTAGGGTGTAGACGCTTGAAGCGAATCTTTCCAGAAACCCTGTGTCCTGAAAAGTCTCACTCTGCACTCTCTCAGAGGAACCCAAGCCAAATGTCCAAACTGCTCTGGCTCCTGCCTGGTTCCAGCAGCCCTGCAGGCTCTCATCCTCGCCAGCACACACTGTGGGCCTGCCCTGTGGACGTCTCCATTATCTCATTCCAAATTTCTCTTACCATCTTAAGGTTTCTCATAGTCATAAGAACTCCAGGCTCTACCCACAGAAGCAGAGCCTCCCCGACAGAAAATCTGCCCTGGAGTTGGCTTTGCTGATCAACCAATGAGAGCAAGGAAAGAGAACCGGTCTGGAAGCTCAGAGAGTCAGTCAGTACTCTATGCTCCACTTACTACTGCACTCCAGAAAGTCACTGCCCACCCCAAGCCTCGGTGCTCACGTCTGTCCAACGTGAATAACAATGTATGCCTAGTGCATGGATGTATATTCTCCACTGAAGTTTATCTGAATAACAACACTTTTTCAGATGCATGACGTCCCACCAAGGATAAGCGGCTTGGCGACAGAGCCATGGGTTTTTTTTTTCCTTTGTTTTGTTTTGTTTTGAGCTGCAGTCTCACTCCATCGCCCAGGCTGGAGTGCAGCAACACACTCACGGCCACCCCATTGTTGACCTGCTGGGCTCCATCGATCCTTCCACCTCAGTCTTCCAAGTAGCTGGAACTATAGATGCGCGCTACCACACCGGCTAATATTTTACTTATCGTAGAGACAAGGTCTTGCCAAGTTGTCCAGGCTGGTCTTGAACCCATGGGCTCAGGCAGTCCACTCGCCTCGGCCTCCCAAAGTGATGGGATGACAGTCTGAGCCACTGAGCCTGACCAGAGCCATGGTTTTTAACCTTTGCATCCCATAATAAATACTCAAGAAACATTTAATGATGACATATAGTGCATACAGGCGAGAAAAGCAGCAGACACATAAGAGATGCTAAGATAAGACAGGGCATATCGACAGGTCATATCCTAAAGCTGCCCTGCCGTGTGCTGTGTGATTCCCCCTCTCTGGGCTTCCAATAACTTGAGCTCTGGCTGCTGGCTCCCCCGACACCATCCCCAGAGCAGTTCTCAGGGACAGGGAACTGGGTGTGACATTGCTGAGTCATGTGGCTGGGTCAGGAGAAATAAACCAGGAATCCGTCACCCCAACTGCTGAGCCCACTGGTCACAAGCTATTTCCCAGGCCCACTATGTTTTAAACTAAACTCCACCCAGTAAGACCATGGGTTGAACTGGCTAGTGGGAAAGTAGGGAGCGCATTAGGTGTGTTTCCCCCACGTCCCATGGTGCCATCGGAAAAATGCTGGTGAAACAGCCGTTCCTAGGCACCAGGGAAGTTCAGCAAAAGTCTCGGAGGACCTGAAAATGTTCGAGTAATTCGAGACCAGGTAGATTAACTGGTGATCAAATGTGGTTCCCAGACCCTCTCTACTCATTCTCTTTGGTTTGCCAGGCCCTGTGTCAGGCACTCGGTTTTCAAAGGGAAACACACAGGGCCCTCCCACGGAGAATTCACTTGCCATGATCTTAAGTAATATAACAACTTATTATTGCTTGAACTCCTGGGCTCAAGTCATCCTCCTGCCTCAGCCTCCTGAGTAAGCTATGTTTTAAAAAATCAACAGGCACGGCAAGGCGACACACCCCTATAGTCAGAGCTACTTGGGAGGCTGAGACGAGAGGATGGCTGGAGCCCAGGAGTTTGAGTGCAGCCTAGGCAACAAAGCAAGACACTGTGTCTTTAAAACGAAATAAACAGGCATATTAACTAAACGTGCCCGAGAGGCTACACAGCGACTCAAACATGAAGACATGCTTAACATTCAAAAGTCTCTTTCAAATGCAACGTCAGAGACAGCTTATTAGTTTCACAACAAAATCACTCTTTCCACCTTGTCCTCTTACCTCCTCTATGACCAAAAACAGTACCACCCACCCCCAAAGGGACGCTTATTTCGACCCAGCTCCACTGGACTCTGACGGCTTCCCCCAAAAGCCTCGCCGCCCTCTCCAAGGCTGCCGGCCCGCCAAGAGGAGCAATTTTGAAAAGAGTGTGCCACTGCTCAAAGGCAGCACCCCAAAGGCGTGAGCAGCGGCACCTACAAGGAATTGCACCAAAAGCTCCAGGTGCCTCCCGCAGAAGACCTGTCTTCCATACCTGGTCCCATATGCGCATTTCCCTGTGGCTACACTACCTTGGCTTCTTGGCTAATCAAGCACAGACCACACAGCAAACACACAACCCTTGCTCTTCTCAGTGGCCAGAGGCCAAGAGAGGCCGGTCTGCCACCCTCGCTCTCCTTTGCTCATCAGCCCTGGGGATGAGGATGCAAGTCTTGAGACTATTTTTAATTCCGGGCTAAATTAATTTGGCACACATGCAGCAGGAGTCCCTTCCCCTGTAGGAAATACTTCTCTTACTGTGAATCTGGTACATAAAATAATCCACCCACTGAAGAGCAGAATTAGCACTCGTGTTTTTTTGTTGGATTTGTTTCCCTGAAATAACTTCTTTTGAAGGTTTCCTGTGGCATCACAAGAAGCAAGAAAGGGTAGCAGCAGGCGCGCAAAAGATGGCTTTAGACTGGCCAGGCCTCCCCGAGTACCATGGATGGGGAGCCCTCGGCTGTGCAGAGGCTCACAGGCTTCTCTCCTCCAGGCCCACTGCAAATTCATGTCCCAAGTTTAAGACGATGCTGGATCGCAGCACGGGGCAAGGGATGTAACTCCCATCAGCCAGCAGGAGAAACATGGACACAGTGCTCTGCTTATCTTTAAAAGTTGATCTTAAAAGAATGGAGTTCTTAAAACACCACCACTGCCACGAATCTTCCTTCATGGTGCCATCAGACTCTCGCACTCTCTCTGCTAAACTCAGCAGCAGTTCCTTTCTTCCCCATCTCTGGCAGCCACCCTGGGCAATCTCCTGGTGTTTCTGTCTGCACACCCGGTTTATCCTCACGACAGGACAGATCCTGCACTGGGAGGGCAGAAACCCTCTTTACCTTTGTCTCCCGCAAAGCCCAAAGCCCTCAGGAAATACTTAATGACAGAACGGAACGTAATGAAACCTGGGACTGGACTCAACTTTAAAGACCACTAAGCTCAACCTCCATATTTATAAATAAGGAAACCAAGGCCCAGAAAGGATTTCAGGGATGTGGCTACGCAGGACTCCCAATTCCCACTCCAGGTCTCTTTTTATGACACCCTGCTGAATTTTAAAAGCAGCTTTTCAGCCCCTTTATCACACACAGATCTCACTTTACTTTGTTGGCTTAGGAATATAAAAATGTTTTGCAGTATAAGTGGCTTTGCTCACAAAACTGTCTTTTTCCATATTAAATTTTTAAAATTACACTTTGAAAAATAGAAGATTCGCTAATTAAATTCATTTCTCGGTTTATTCTAAACCCTTTATGATTTGTCATAAATGAATCTTTGAAATGTTGAATTTTGAACAATTCAGCAGCCTTCTTTATTTGATCGGCTTCTAAGACACCAAAAAGGACTGGAGAACAGGGGAATTCTCCAGATTGCAGTAAAGGAAAGAAACAATTTTGTTCTCTGAGCATACAGCCCTCCACAGAGTCCAGCTTCACACAGGATATCGCTTCTGCTTTGTAGCAATTTGTGCAATCGTTTCCATTTTTGTCTCAAAATGTTTACAGTCAGCGCTCTCAGCTTCTTCAATGGATCTGTTTAATAATCTTTACCGCCTTGAAGGTATACTCGGATCCAAAGCAAGCCTCCCTGTGTTTTAACAAGTTAATTTCTTCATTTGGTCCTCTTACAAACATTCCGGCAGGGGTCAGCAAACTTGTGACACCACCTGATTACATGTTGGCTCTCTCCCAGGTGCGGTACAGAGATGACCCCAGAAGTCATCTGAATTCTGTTCAACGGTATGGTTCAAACATAAAACATGGAAAATACCATGTGACCCGTTTCTCCCCAGATGGGCCCCGGTCCACGATGAAAACAAACAAGGCAAATAAAAACAAGGCAAAGTAAGGTTCAAAAGAAGGCAAGAGAAGCCTATTACCTACTTGAAGTTTTTTAATAAATCCCTCCCACCCCTCCGCCCCTCCTCACGTTCCCAAACAACCACAGACCCAGTGCACTGAGTGAACATTGCGAGGATTATGTGTAAATACTTGCTTAGCATTTGTGTTATTTTACAAACTAAGAAGCTGGGAGATGGGGGAGGTGCATCAGGGCTTTGGGAGCAGGACTGAGACGGGTGGGATTTCCTGAAAGAGATGCTCTGCAGCTTTTTCTCACTTAAGGCCCACAGAGAAAAAAGGAAGAACTTTTTAAAAGGACTGAAAGAGCAAACACACACACACGCGCGCGCACGCGCACACACACACACACACACACACACACACACACACACACTCTACATGTGTCCTTTCGTGCACTCATACATACTGCAAATCCCCCACAGCCTGTGTTCCCTGTAGCAGGGTGGGCTTCACGCTACGTTGAGGAGACTGGTCTCAGAAGAGGGAGGAGCCCCAGACTGACAAAGCAGCTGGTGAGATGAGACACTAAGAAGGAGGAGAAGGCTGGGTCTGCACACTGCGGATTCCCCCACATGCCCTCCCCAGTCCAACCCACTCTGCAGATCCCTCCACATGCCCTGCCCGGGTCCGTCCCCCACTCCACCGCAGACCCCCATACGGGCCCTCCCCAGTCCGCCCCCCCATGGCAGGGCAGGAGAGAATGAAGACAGCTGAGGAAGCATGGGGGCCTGCCACTTCTCCGCAGAGCAGAGCCGCACTCACAACCCCACTGCACAAAGCCAGCAGGGCCTCTTCCCCTCGCCTGTCCTACTCCACACCCTAACTCAGCAATGGGGGAAAGTCATTGCTAAACCTGGACCATTTTTGTCTTATTTTGTTACAGGAGGAAACCTCAGACGCAGGGGAGGGGCACAGGGTAGGGCCCCAGTTGAATGTGAGGCTGTAGACCTGGAGATGCGTTCCGTACCAACCCACACCCCATGGGAGAGGGAAGCTCGTTCTGTGAGCCACATGCCACAGTGTCCAAGCTTTCCAGCCTGAACCCAGGCTCCAAAGACACACGGCCTCAGTGAAGGCACTCCCACTGATGTCAGGATCAGTGGGTCTCCCACCATTCTCTCCTCTCTACACAGCGTGTGCAGGTTGCACACAGTCCAGGAAGCACTTGGCGTTTTGTCTGCACGTGCTGGTGCGGGATGCCCGGCAACAGAACGCCATGCACAGAGGGACAGAGGGACCGTAGAGACTCTGGTCTGAGGTCCTTCTGTGGAAGCTACAAGCCTTTCTCCTCCCAGAATCTTGTACTAATGCACACTCTCCACGGGACTGTTCCTGGAGTCTTGAAGAACGTCTCTGCTCAGAACTTTTTATGTCTGTCCACCTTGCTACTATGACCTGGGCACTGTGAATTTATTTCTCAGTATTTTTCCTTTCCTTTCTTCTTGAAGATGGCAGAGCAGGTAAACTATTTGTGGGTTTCACAAGGATTGCAACTTCTTTTTCTCCGTATGCAAATATGCTAGATTCTGCCAACGTCAATAAAGACATTATTAAGCAGCTCATGAAACAGTACATCGTCACCATTCCCTGGGGGGTGGAAAAAAAATCTTCATTTTAAAATGTCAGGCCAGGTGCCATGGCTCACGCCTGTCATCCCAGCACTCTCCCCAAATACATGCTCCTGCTCCAGAGTCCCCACGGCCTTAAATGCCTCCATGCATTCATGCGGTTGGTCAGAAACCTGGGAGTCATGCTCAGCATCCCTACCTCCCTGATTCTGCAGGGACCAAGACCCGCAGATGCAGCTCCCAGATGCATCTTGAGTGAGCTCACTCTGTCCACCACCTGCCTTGCCCTGGAGGGCGGGCATCTCTCCACAGGTTCTCCACCCATCCACAAAGTCCACTTCCCGCCCCATCCGTTTCCTGCCAGACGACCAGGGTCACCTTCCTAAAAGCACATGGGATTGCATCATTCCCAGGGTAAAACCTTTCCCTGAGCCCACCACGCCCAAGACTGTGCTCAAAACCCTTAGCCAAACATTAAACGCCCGCCCTTCTCAGTTTTTTCTACAAACGGAACTCCCTCCTACATCTTGGCTTTCTAACTTGCTCTTCCCTTTTCCAAGATTCCTTACATTCCAACACAAACATACACACACATTGCCTGTAAGGAGTACGGCCCCTAGCAGATTCCCCGTGGAGAATCTTCACCAAAAGAATGAAGCGGTAGAAGGAGGAAAAAAAAGGAAGGAGGGATCAGACAGAGAGTACTCGCATCCCAGAGCCCGTGCATACGTCCTCCCCACTCTTGATGGGCAGAAATGAGAGGCGAGAGAAAACAAATGAGGAAAGACAGAATGAGAGGACAGAGAGGGGCATAATGACCAAGGAGGCAGAACAGCCACCACCCGAGGCTGCAGACAGCTTCAGAGCAGGAGTAAGTTGGTACTCTACGTTCTGTCTACTTTTATCTCGAGCATGCCCCCGATGGAGACAAAATTCCAGAAATAAAGAGAAGCATGGAAAGTGTGGGGGGTGCGAAGGGAATGACAGTAGCTACTTTTATTTATATGTAAGCAAGCCACGCAACATTCATGGATTTGGGCTTCCTCATCTGAAAAGATCTAAAACAAGATGATGTCTGAGATTCCTCTGGTTCACAAACATTCTGTGAGCCTTTGTCGAACCCATGGTGGCTCAGAGCCTGGGACCCATGCCATGCTGCCTCCACCAGCATGTCACCCCACCATGGTATGTTCCTGTACACTGAGCACCCAACGGTAAGCTCCTTCAGCATCTGTGTTACAACACAGATCTGGACCCCTCAGAGCACATGGTGAAAATGTCTTCTTCTGAGAAGGGAAGAATTCAGCCTCCTGCACTGAGGAAACCACTTCAAAATCAAAGTTTCCTGAGGAGAACAGGTGCTAAAGGTAGAGGTCGCTGGAGGCACGTAACCTTGGTAGAGGGATGACACCAGTCTCCCTGGCAAAAGCAACTCAGAACAGAGATGTCCACTCATCCCAGCCCACTCCACACTTTTTTTTTCAGTTAAAATAGTACTTTTCACGTAACAGCCCAATCTTCTTTCTACTCAATATATTTTAGATACAGGTATTTCCCAAGTCTCTTCTCACTCTCTTTTACTGAGCCCAGGTTTCAGTACCCAAGAGACGCAACAGGGATGCAGAGGCAGAGTTAGGACACAAATAAACAAAACTGTGTGTTCCCACTTGGGCAGCTGCAGGGATCACTGTTCAGTTAAATTCTGAACTGACACATGATAATACATGCTAAATTCTTTCAGTCAACAGTAGTATTTAGAACACATAATGAAAAGGCAGCAGGTATCTCATGACGCAAACGAGGAGGACTTTGTTACACTGGTCAAAAGCAACAACGGTTCTGTTAATAAACCTCTAGAAATAAACTGAAGGGTGATCGATGTTCATTGTGAAACTTACCAACAGTCACACTGTGTTTGTGGAAGCTATTGTTATAAAGTTGATGGATTAATCAGTGTGACTGTCCAAGGTAGAAGAGGCTATGCTGTCAGAAACCCTCCTCTGAGAATTTCTCTGAGAAGTCGTCTGGGGCTCGAAAGGACTATAAACCTGTTCATTAGTAAAAGCCAAAGTTCTATGAGACTAACTGAGTCTTCCCATTAATGGAATGTGCCGAAACAACAGTTGTACAGGCATAAAAAAGTTAAATCTCAGGAATCCACATTGACATCAAATAAATGGTTTCTAGGCTACTTACGTCAGTGTCGGGTCCTTTATCTGCACCCGGACAGGAAAAGGTAACAAATTCATGGCACCTCTTGTGAACCACAAAACAACAAACTGGTGGAGAGAAAACAAAACTATAATTAGAATAATCATGATTTAATATACAAACTTTGTTTTCCAAACAGGACTATTTGCTGTTAGAAGTCAATTTAATTTCACCACAGATAGAATCTTATAAACAGTGATCAGAAGGCATTTCATTCAAGAATTAGCAACATTCGGTATTGACCAGACTCGTAGATGACAGAGTCACAAAATGCTAGCACTGACAGGGCCAAGAAGCCTAAACTATGGCCCCCACTCTCTGAGGTTGAGGGAGATGAGAGCCAGAGTTGGGAAGATAGCCTCCCATAGTAGGAACCAGGAATCAACATTTAAGTATGTTGCACAGTCCTATAACAAAACACACACACAGAGACATGCATACACATATAAATATATATAAACATTAGACTCTGTGAGTGAAATAAAATATACATGCAAAAAGAATAATTGATTATAAATAATATAGGACTGTCCCTAAACATGGGTTGCAGGATTTCCTCAGCAGAATTCTGAAATTAGGACACTCATGAAGATGCAAATCTAGTCTATGGAAAACTGTCCTTTGAAATGAACATTTTTTCCCAAAGGAAAAAAAAAAAAAACTTGGGGAACACCACAACACCTTCTTGTATCTGCCTGTTTGTCACAGATGCTGCTACCAGTTGGGAGAGTTCCTGCAAATCTAACAAAATCCACTACAGGGCAGATATTTTTCAAGCTCAACTGGTTTTGGTAAATAATCCCAAAGATAAATCAAGCAAATAATTTGCTTGCTATGGAAATTAGTAAGTAATCCCCTAAGAGGTTTTTATGATGGTATGATGGAAAGGACACACAAAAAGCAATGATCTAGTTAGTTTTTCCTTGAAAGCTTGAAGTCTAGCTCCAAAGGGCATCACCTGCTCCTACTCTCTTGTTTCTCGTGGAATAATAGCAGCACAATGAAAAGCAGTATATCCCCAGAAATACTGAGTAGTGGTAAGTCTTAACTGTACACTACGCTTAACTGTTTGTTCCTTCCAAGCTTCATACTGAAATCTGGCTGCCATTGTAGCAGTGCTGGGCCTGGGGGATGTGATTGGGCCATGAGAGTTTTACCGTCATGGGGGTTATTAATGCCATTATAAGGGGGCCCCCTTTTGTCAGCAGATGCCGGCACCTTGATCTCGGACTTCCCAGTCTCCAGAACTGTGAGAAAATTAATTTCTCTTATTTGCAAATTACCCAGTCTCAGGTATTGTAGCAGCACAAATGGTCTAAGACACCACACAAGGAAGGCTAAGACATCCCAAATTCTTACCTTAATGTGCTGTTTTCTTTTCTTGCCAATGAGCATTAGCAACTCCCTGCACATGTGTTTGTAGACCAGGAAGACCAAAGAGGGCGAGCCTGTCTAGTAGGTGTGAAAGGATGGCAGACATGCTGAGAGCTGAAACTCCAAGAGGAGATCGAGTGCTGGGAGAGTACTGAGAGAGCCCTGAGTGGCCAGTAAGAAATTCAGAATATTTGTGATAAGTCAATGAAAGGTTTTGAACAAAGAGTAATACAGATAAAAGCAATGCTTTGGAAGTGTAAATGGTGGTGACAGGAATTTAATAGAATAGATTTAGGGCCATAAGGCCCATTTAGAAGCCTCTTGCATAGACCAGGTATGAAAATAATTGCCCATCATTGTTCAAGCTGCTAAGAAACGGAAGTAACAGATGCCAGAAAAATTGCAGGACTGATGAGACTTGCTGACCACAGAATAACATTTACTGAGCATCTAAAGGTGTGCCATGTTGTTGTCTGTCGTGCTGGGTACCTTCACAGGCATTAGCAAATTGAATCCTCATAATAACACTACTTAATATGCTTCGAGAGCCCCATTTCATGGATGCGAAAGCACTGTCCACAGATCCCCCGCATCCAGTCTGTTCTAAGCACACAATGAGTATTTGTGGGTGGGAGAGAGAAAAAGAGGCAGGGAAGGCAGACAGATGCATAGGTGGACGGACAAGTAGACAAAGGAGGGTCTTGCCTAAGGGCTCTCACCTGACAGGCCCAGGATTCACATTAAGGTTTGCTTGACTCCACAGTCCCTTTCCTTCCACCATGTCATATCTATCAGGACATCCAGAGTAGAAAGGATACAAGAGCTAATGCCAGGAATTCTCACATGGGTGACCGGAAAATGGGTACATGAACACACACACACACACACACACACACACACTAAAACCCAGGGGATGAAGAGATGGGTATGTTAGGGAAACAGAATCACGAATAATAGTTTTCTTTTTAAATAGTCTAAAGGTAATCATAAGATAATGTCCCTGCAAAAATATACTTTTCTCAAATATAAGATATGTTTCACATTGAAGAGGTAAAGAACTGAACTTGTAGGTGGGAGCCATCCATCCACAAAAAGGTGACAAGTAAGAGATCTTAAAGGGAGCATTCCTTCCGAAGGGGGGATGGGCTGGGTTGGGGCCGACAGGCACTGTCAGCTGCCGCCTCGCAGGTCACACCCGGTGCCCGGCACCGTCGGGGCTGGAGGCGGTGCGTGTGAGGGAGGCAAAGAGCCCCCAGCAGCCCAGCTGGTGCTGAGACACCTTAGGGGTAGCACCCCACTCCAGTGAGCCCTGGGGAGTGGCCTTTCCACAGTGCTTCTACCGAAAGCATCTTGATTGCAAAACTCTCCGAGGATGGGTAACAAAAAATCTAGCCTCTCGCTCTCCCAGGCACAGATTTCTGGTTCATCCACTCGAATTAGAAAGATAAACTACAAAAGGAAAAATGTTACAGGAGCATTATTTCCTATCATGGTTTATTATGGATACGGTGTTTTGAGGGAAAAATAAGCATTCTGATTCCCTACTTAACTATTCAAGCACTTGGGTGTTTCATCTTTTTTCCTTTTTATTCAAACAATCTCCAGATCCAGATGAACATTAAGAACACCCATATTTATCAAATCCCTTTGGAAGGACTGTTTGTTTTTTCACCTGATCTTTCCGACTGCATTTGTACATCAATGTAATTATGTACTGAAAGGAGGGACCCCGAGAAACTTAAAATAAACTTAGTTCACTTTATGCCCCAGCATAGCCATTTTTGCTTAAACTTTATCCCTGACATGCTTTGAATCTAGCACAGGTTGCACATACATAAATTTCCAATAGGCAGGTTTTGGGAAGCATTCAGACATTCTACTGCCTGCCCTGGGCACAAGGAAGACAACTTAAAGACAGCAGCTGCACAGCTGGAAGTAAGTGAGGACACGTCAGAGAAGATTTCTCCTGCTTCACGGTTCGTCACTGGGGCCAGACTCTTGGCCTTCAATGAGCCTGTGCACAAGCAAACACAGCCTCTGAGATGGAGCCTCATTTTCAAAGACTTTGGTTCACTTCTGGTTGTATAACCACAGGAGAGGTTTTAAAACAGGAAGCTATCCTGCAGCTGCAAATTACAAAGTCTTCAATTATTTTCTAAGCACACTTTCCTCTAGTCTTCTATATGATATGCTTATGCTCCCCAACAGTGAAGGATGACAGATGAAACGCACAAATCACACTGAGCAAATGACACGGCAGAACAAAAAAGTAATAAAGACCCAAGGCTGCGCCGAATAATGATTCCTAACATTACCTGGCTTTAAAACGGAGAATGTTCAGTCTAGAGATCCACATGGCTCACTAATCTTGCTTATGAAAGAGAGCAAACTAAACAGAAATTAGGGAGAGTTTTCTCCACTTGTCAAAAGTATATTTCAGAAATTGAACAAATAACAGTAACCTATGTTTGGGTCAAGAATTCATAAAAATTTTGGAAAAAAAAACAGTGGGTGTCATGACACTACCAAGTCGTTCTCAAGTATGCTCCTTAACTTAAAGAGAGCAAAACTAAGGAAGAGAAGGCTGAAAGCCAAAACTCAGTGTGAGGGAAACAGAGCTTCCTCTGTCACTGCTCACCCCACGAATTTGATAAGAATCAATTTAGCTGTAATGAATGTTGGCCCATTAGACTCACATGGGGGCCTCAGAGTGCTTCGTTTCTGTGTCAAAGTCATCATCATACAGACGAATGACTCGACTCGGGGCTCCTGGCATTGGACAATGCTCCCAGAGTGACCCTGAGCAAATGAAAAGTCCAGGGGCTGTGCTCCAATAGGTGCGTACGTACCAGTGTTCACGGCAGCATTATTCACACTTGACAGAATACAGAAACAACCAAAATGCCATCAACAGATAAATGGATAAACAAATATGGTACAGACATACCATGAAATATTATTCAACCTTTAAAAACGAAATTCTGACACATGCTACAACATGAATGAACCTTGAAAGTATTATGTCAAGTGAAAAAAGCTGGACATAAAAAGATAAATATTACATTATTTAATGTACAAGAAGTAGCTAGAATAGACAAACCCACAAAGACAAAAAGTTAAACAGAGGTTTACTAGGGGATGGGAAAGCGGGAAATAGGGAGTTAGTGTTTAATGAATATAGAGTTTCTGTTTGAAATGATTTTTAAAATTCTGGAAAGAGATGGTTGTACAACATTGTGCATGTACTTAATACCACTGACTCGTACACTTTAAATGGTTAAAACAGTAACTTCTACATTATACGTACTGCACTACAATAAAAATTTTTAAAGTAATTCATGAACCCAGAGCAATATCCATGAAATTATAAATAAAAACACAGGAGGAGGCAGTAAGAGTCTTCATGCAGACTTTTTATGATTACTTGTTTCCACAGTTGAATTCGTTATTAAACCAAGAAAGAGTATTTGCATCCATTCTATAAAATTCTGAATAAAATCAGTGCCAGAGTAGAGTGGGGTCATAGGGAAAATTCAGACTTCAGAGTCAAGCCAGGTTCAGGGGCCCCTTGAGGACTGAAGATGTGCTCCTTCCAGCCAACCTGCTCACTTGCACACACAACATCAATATCGGCGGTGGCACTGAGGACGACCCTCAGGCTGCACAGGCTGCAGGCTCAGATTCTCCACCAAACCACCCAGATACTCTGTAACTTAATCTATATGCCCATTGGGATCACCCCTATTTATACATGACAGGGACTGTCATTCATTAACGGAAAAAAATATATATATGTATACTCCTATGGATCACTTTTCATTTCTTCTTTTAAAAATAATTTCCTGCCGGGCTCGGTGGCTCGGCCTGTAATCCCGCACCTTTGGGAGGCTGAGGTGAGTGGATTGCCTGAGCCCGCGGGTTCGAGACCCACCTGGGCAGCAAGACCTCATCTCTACAATAAATCAAAAAATCAGCCGGGCGTGGTAGCGTATGCCTGTAATTCCGGCTACTCGGAAGGTTGAGGCGGAAGGATCGCTGGAGCCCAGCAGGTCGAGGCTGCGGTGGCCAGAAACGGCCACTGCACTCCAGTCTGGGCAACCGACTGAGACTCCAATTCAAAATAATAATAATAATAACAACAACAACAACAATAATAATATGCCGGGTTCGGTGGCTCAGCCTGTAATCCCGCACCTTTGGGAGGCTGAGGTGAGCGGATTGCCTGAGCCCACGGATTCGAGACCCGCCTGGGCAGCGAGACCTCATCTCTACAATAAATCAAAAAATCAGCTGGGCGTGGTAGCACGCGCTTGTAGTTCCGGCTACTCAGAATGCTGAGGTGGAGGGATCGCCGGAGCCCAGCAGGCGAGGCTGCGGTGGCCGGAAGCGGCCACTGCACTCCAGTCTGGGCGACCAAGACTCCAACTCAAAAATATTTATTTATTTATTTATTTATTTACTTATTATAATAATAATAATTTCCTTCCATCCTCAAGTCCATATCATATCAAATTTAGGTCAAAGTCACACAAAATGGAATATAGGTATAAAAATTCTTTATCGTCCAAAATTAATAGGGGAAATAGCCATTATGTAATAAATTCTGAATTCAAGAAACAACCTGCTAATATAATGGTTAGACTTTGTTTAAAACAGAAGACTAAGTAGCTGAGCTTCCTTGAGTTGTTTTTTTAAATACGTAAATGGCTGCCATCATGTGAGATGATTTTAATTAAATTTTGCTTAGCTGCAAGGGATTAATGAAAGGTAACGTCACATCAGAATACAATGAAATGAAAATCTCTAAGGCAAGTCAACTGCTTTCAGTTTTGTAGGGAAAGTCATAAAAACTGAGCTTATATTATGTCTGCATGTTAAAAGAAAATTATTGGTTTCATATTTGTAACAATGAAAATAGTCTTCTCCTGGGATACACGTTAAAGTTGTATGAAAACAAATCAAATAAATGTGCTCTATCACATATTATAAAGAATGCCATTCTTCAGACAGACATTGATTGACTCAGCCTCTATGCATCTGTGCACATACTCCCAATAAATTCTCAAAAATCCCAGCATTCCCAATTCACACCAGGCACTTCTCTTTCCCCTTTCTCTCGGGGATTCGTCTTCAAACTCTTCTCTCAACCTCATTTCTCTGATTTCACCAGGCCCTACTGAGTTTCCTTTTTTGCATTACTCCCTTGTGTGTGACATGTACGTTGAAGAAACAATGACAAAACTGAATGCGGGGCATGAGGAAAAGGAAAGTCAGGCATGTCCCCCTGGTTACTGGCCAAAGCAACTAAGTCAATGGTGTTATCATCTTGCAGCCAGGAGGGAAGCCTTATGATGCAACTGAGAGCATAGAAGATGCAGGGGAGAGATAAATAAACCAGATCTCGGTGTTGGTACAGCCATCACCTGCAGACATTTTATTCACATGAACCATTAAATACCCTTTAAAAATGTCATTTTCTTCGTATCTACTTAACCTTCATAGACACCTGATAATTTAAGATACTTGAATACACAAGGTCATATCATACATGCTTTTATTGTTTATGCCAGTTTGAACAGAATTTTCTGTACTTGCAACAGAAATAATTCTAAATTCTACAGGGAGAACTGGCAGGTGTGGGAAACGAATTGAGAAGACCAAGGGGGAAATAAATACTAACTAAAGCTAAAAAGTTTCTGAGCAGCAAAGGAAACAACAGAGTGAAGAAACAACCCACGGAAAGAGAAAAAATACTTGCAGCAATCCATCCAGCAACAGACTAAATAACCAGGATACATAAAGAACTCAAACAACTCGATAGCAAAAAATAACTCCAAATAATCTGATTTCAAAATGGACAAAAACCTGACTAGACATTTCCTGAAAGAACACAAATAAATAGCCAACAAGTATATAAAAAAAAAAAGCTCAACATCACAAGCCATCAGAAAAATGCAAATCAAAACCTTACACCAGTTAGAATAGCTATTATCAAAAAGATTTTTTTTTTAAATGGCTGGGCGCAGTGGCTCAAGCCTATAATCCCAGCACTTAGGGAGGCTCGGGTAAGGGGATTGCCTGAGTCCATGGCTTCGAGAACAGCCTGAGTAACTTGGTGAGACCTCAACTCTACAATAAACAAAAAAATTAGCCAGGCGTGGTACCGTGCACCTGTAGTTCCGGCTACTAGGAAGGCTGAGGTGGAAGGCTGGAGTGTCATGCCACTTGCACTCCAGCCTGGGTGACAGAGTGAGACTCCAACTCAAAAAAAAAAAGATTAAAAAAATAACAGATACTGATGAGAATGCAGAGAAAGAGGACATAGTTGGTAGACTATAAATGCTACGACCATTACGGAAAACAGTATGAAGGTTCCTCAAAAACTTAAAAACAGAACTATCATTATGATCCAGCAAACCTACTACTATGCTATATATCCAAAAGAAGAAATCAGCAAATCGAAGAGAAATCTGTACTCCTGCTTATTGCAGCACGATTCACAATAGTCAAAACATGAAATCAACCCAGTGCCCATCAGCAGATGAATGAATTTTTTAAAATGGTATATGTACACAATGGAATACTATTCAGACATAAAAAAGAATGAAATTCTGTCATTTGCAGCAATGTGGATGGAATTGGAGGTCATTATGTTAAATGAAATAAGCCAGACACAGAAAGACAGATATCCCATGTTCTCACTCATACACAGGAACTAAAGAAGTAGATTTCATGGAGAGCAGAATGATGATTACTAGAGGCAGGGAAAGGAAGGGTGAAGAGTGGGTTGAGAAGTTGGCTAATGGGTACAGGACAGAAGAAAGCATCAGTTACAGTGCCCAATAGTACAGTAGGGAAGTAATTGTAAACAATAATTTATTATATATTTCAAAAAAGCTAGAAGAGAAGTTCTGTAATGTTCCCAACACAAAAGATGAGTGTTTGAGGTGCTAGAGATCTCAGTTACCCTGATTTGATCATTACATATTGTATGCATGTATCAAAATATCACATACATGCCCAAATTACATACAACTACTTATATGCCAATAAAATAATAAAACACACACAGGGGTTTCAGTTTTAGACAAGTTGAGTATAATGTGCTGCTGAGTCACCAGATAGACGTGGCAAGCAAGCAGGTGGGATTTCAGGGTTAGATGCCAAAAGATACTGAGGACTAGCAGCCAAGCTCTGAGAGGTGTGTACACGTGAGAGAGAAACCCCAGGAGCAGAAACAGTCCTGGGAACACTCAGAGTTTTGTGGCTGATGATGGAAAGAACCAGGCTGTCTGAGAGACCGGAGCGGAGTCAGGAAAGAGCTCAGGGCTAGAGAGGGTGGAGGGAGAAGAAAATCTCAAGAACAGTCAGGCAATCACCAGTATAAAAGCTTCCTCCCCAGCCAAGGAGAGAAGATGAGAGTGGTGGTGGGGTTTGAGCATCACTGGTCCATGATGGCCCAGAAGTCACGCACTTAGGAAGAAGCAGATGGCAGCAATGTATCTGCCCAGAGATAATTGCTAAACAATCTCCCGTCTTTTACTCACTTCAACTTGCTTCCATATTCTTCAACTCAGAACTGAAATGAAACAGACTTTTCTGATATCACATATGAATATACATTAACGAAACCTTAATACCTCGAATAGCTGTATTATGCTATAATACTAAAGGGCATCTGCTTTATGGAACATAAAAGTCTCTTAAAGATAAGTATATGACAAATCACACAAATATGTTTAAAGAGAAATCCAAAGGCTTGTTTTTGTGCTGATTTCAGATGAAGAATGAGGACATCTTTAAGTTCAAAGCAGCAATGAGTTACCACCAGACTAATGAACGAGGGTTCTGCTAATGCTTCCACAGGAAAAAATAAGGGTCCACAAATTTCATAGCTGACTGTAAGTGAAAGTTATTTAAACCTAAATTGCTGACAGGAAATGGAAACTGTGAAATTCAAAAACATCTGAGGCATTTGGATACACTCATTCGCTCATGATTATAAGTGAACTTAACAGAAGCAGAACTCTTAAACAAAAGCAGAAATCTTAAAGATAGACACATAATCCAAAGTTCAATTTAAAAGCACTGGCGTGCGTGTGTGTGTGTGTGTGTGTGTGTGTGTGTGTGTGTGTTCTATTTTCTACATTAACTGATATCTGCAATACAATCAAACAACAACCATATACACGTGAGGTTTGATAGTTGTTGAAAGTACCTTCTTGGTCTTTAGTGGTGAGATAAGAATGTGGTTTCCCAGACAAGAATACGGACACCCAGAAAACTAACACTTGGAATCTTTAAGAGACCAAGAGTCCAGTGACGTAACCTGAAGCTTTCATCTCTGTGAAGGATATTACTAATTTAAAAGGTAGTATATATCACTGAGAGAATAAGAGAGAGGAGACTTCAGAAAGAATCTACTGGAATGCTGTTAAAAGTATGCTCCCTGGAGGCCTTTCATGGGGATTAGGTGGGTGAGTAGTAAGGTTATGAGTAGTAAGGTCATTACCTCTGTTATGAGTAGTAAGGTCATTACCTCTGTTCTTTCATTTGACACTATGCTGCAGTTGTTTTTGTTGTTCACATCAGAAGGGTAATGTGCCGACTCTGTAACAAGGTTTGAGGGTGGCACATCTCACACACATGCGTGAACCCAATCATCACGCTTAAGAACTACAAAAGGATCTACAGTACTGTTCTTTTTTTTTTTTGAGTTGGAGTCTCACTCTGTCGCCCAGACTGGAGTGCAGTGGCCGCTCCCAGCCACCGCAGCCTCGACCTACTGGGCTCCGGCGATCCTTCCGCCTCAGCCTTCCAAGCAGCTAGAACTACAGGCGCGCACTACCATGCCTGACTGATTTTTGATTTATTGTAGAGATGAGGTCTCGCCAAGTTGCCCAGGCAGGTCTCGAACCCGCGTACAGTACTGTTCTTAATCAATGTTTTGATGCCCTACCAGCCTCATGAAGCGCCAACATCTTCAGATAAACACATCTATTTAACAAGCCACTTGGTTGCAAGCGTGAGGGCAGGGGCAAGGCGAGGCCAAGAACCCTATCTAATATACCTTTCTGGCATTTGCCATTTGATAATCGATGCCCTATCCACTTTCAAAAATGAAGTTGTACGTCCACTCGGCCCCCCTTCCCTAGATACCTATGAAGCTCCGCGTCAAAGGCTAGGAAGCCTGGCAGGCCTGGGAGGACCCTGGTTCGTCATGAAGCACAGTCCTTTCGGGCACCTGCTCAGAAGGGATGATGGAAATCTCAAGTGTGACTTCAACAAAGACGGTGTGGGAGAAACTGGAATTCCTCACTCATGGTGCATGAGTGGTGAGATGGAGTCCGCTAAGAGCAGACAGACCCTGAAGAGAGGTAAGCAGGCAGCCTGGACCACCAAAATCCAGCAGGGGGAGCATTTCAGGAAGGAAGAAGCTGTCAACAACACTACTCTTACATGAAACCAGGAAGAGGCTGACTCAGGCAAGTATGTTAGAAAAGCAGGGACTAGAGTTATCCTCATACGATGGTTGAGTAGGTAAAAAAGAAACAGGGGATAGGAAACACTTCAGTTTACTTAAATTCTCGTCAACAAAAGGGTACTGAGCAATAGGTACATCCCAGATATGGCTAGGCCCTGATGACTGTAAGATCAACAGCAACCAGGGCTTCCCAAGAGTTTTGAGTCCAGGTTGGGGAAAAAAAGTGTGACAAAGAGCTCATTTCAGGATCACGCAGTGATGGCAGGAAGGTCTTCCCAGTGAGGGCAGCAAGCACCCAAGGAACAGCCTGCATCCCACCCTTGAGAGCAGGGAAGACTTGCAGCAGAGATGATGCTGGTGCTGGGAATGAAAAAGGGCAACGGGTCAAGTGACTTTTCCCCACCAGGACGTGCATCCACCTGACAGAGTTCTGCAGCCACATCAATGCAAAATCATCAAAGAGGCTTGGGCCACCTCGTGCAAACTATGGAGACAGGCTGGTCAAAAGAAATCAAGCCCTGGTGACAAAGAATGCAGTTCACATAGACCAAGAAAACGTCACTTTCTATCACAGTTTGCAGAGGAAATCATAAAGCTGTTCCACGTATTTTAGTAAACACTCTCATTTCAGAATCCAGAGTTTTCCATTTTTTGTTTTGTTTTTAGCCATGCAATTATGAAGTTCCTGTGGATGAGTTAGCCAAGAAAACGTTTCATATTTAACATTCCAGTTTGGCTTTGATTTCAGTCAACAGTGAAATGGAGGTAGAAGTCTCACAACTGGAAGAAGGAAGTTCAAGCAGAGTTAGAAAGGTATGGCAGCCGGGCTCAGTGGCTCAGCCTGTCATTCCGCGCCTTTGGGAGGCCGAGGTGAGTGGATTGCCTGAGCCCGCAGGTTTGAGACCTGCCTGGGCAACTTGGCGAGACCTCATCTCTACAATAAATCAAAAAATTAGCTGGGCATGGTAGCACGCGCCTGTAATTCCAGCTACTCGGAAGGCTGAGGCAGAAGGATCGCCGGAGCCCAGCAGGTCGAGGCTGCGGTGGCCGGGAATGGAGTGAGACTCCAACTCAAAAAAATTTTTAGAAAAAAGGTATGGCATAACACAAGTAAACATGGCACAATGTCACTTCTGAAACCAGAGGCCACCAAAACGCAGTGGTACTTTTAAATTCTTAGAGATACATGCAGAGACTTTCCATAAATAACATGCTTTTATTTTCTCACAATTACACTGAGCTTCTGTGACAAAGCCTGTTTAAATTATCATGCAAATTTTTACCCATGTAGCATTTCTCTGTGCTTATCTTGGGGAACAATTCAAAAAGAAGCCATAATACACTAACCACCCCTCTTTTATAAAGTATGTTGGAACTAATAAGGCCTCAGGGGTGTGGAACACCACATGACTACAAAAGAATAACATCAGGAACTTCCAAAAGGGAGACTCAAAGGCATCCTTTACCCATGTCCTCGGACAACGGTGCAGGGCAACTAGGGAAGACATGTGTCAGTAGAACCAAGAAGGTCTTCTTCGCACAAACAAGGACAGCAAGGCACAGAGAACAATAGCAAAGGAAGCTGAAAATTTAAGGAACCTTACAAAACAAATATATTAACATTTCCAAACTGCATGTCAGAAAATATAAGGGAACAAAGATTTATAAATAAATATGATGAATTATTATCCAGAATTTTAAAACTAAAATTGTTTCCAATCTACACTTACATGCAATGCTTCAAGAAAAAAAGTACATTTGACATTAATCATGATACAGAGCTATTTAAAACATTTACCTATTGTTTTTGCCTGAGAAAAAGTCTACAAGCACACAAGACTGAAAAGTTAAAGGTATTGTCTCTAAGATGGCTTTTGGGAAGATTTGATTTTACTCTTATTTCTTTTTTGTTCATCTGTAGTTTCCAGCTGTTTCAACCATTAATGTGTTACTTAAGCAACAAGAAATCTAACTTTAAAGACGATGTCCACAGAAGTGCGCTGGCACTGCAAGATCATAAAATGTTTTACACATCGCAATTTTAAAGACATCTGTGTAGAGTAGACATTTAGAATTAAATTTGTCTTGCTAAGTTGTATAGGTTTATCAGGTTTTTATTTAACACAAGTCCATGACTCATGTTGCCAAGGACTCAATGATACACAGAAGTTAGGACAGTGACCAAACAAAAAACTGTGATAACATCCATCTCACTGTCATCTGCCCCAAAAGCTTTAGTTTTACATGCCAATAATTCCACACTTAGCGATTAATTCAAAGAAAATGAACAAAGATATATGTTTGTAACAACATTATATATAATATCAAAAATTGGAAACAAGCTGAATTCAACAATGAATATGTCAGGTTCAGACATCCATTTGATATCACACTACTATGCAGCCATAAAAACTGGGCTGTAGAAGAATATTTACTGAAGTGGGTAAGCATCTAAGATGCTTCACTAAAAAGGAGAGAAAGTCTGTTACAAAACAGAATGATACCAGTTTTTTTAAAGTATGTGTAAGGCATACTTCAAAAGGTGAAGAGTAATCACTTGTATTTTGTGGGGTGAGACTACTGTCACAGTAAACTTTTCAAAAAGTTAAAACTGACTCAAGTAATACAAAATAAAGATATTGGAAGCTAATAAGGCAGCAACTAAATCAGTAAAGCTGGTTCAAGCAAGAACGAGTCTGCCGAGACACACATCCTGAGAGAGGCTTACTGAGTTTGAGAATGGGGAGCACAGATTATGGATAGAACATGATGAAAATGTTCTTAAAGGGATTGTGCTGATGCTGTACAACTCTGAAATTACCAGAAACCACAGAAGTACATGCTTTCTTTAAGTGTGTAAAATCATATGAACTATGACACAAAGCTGCTGTTTTTTAAAAGCTAAAAACAAACGAAAACTAGGTATGACACCCTATCCTAAATAGTAAAATAATCCTGGGCAGACCTGGTAAGCAACGCCTCTGTATAACGTGGAAAGGATATGATGTCCACCTTTATGCCTCATTTTGAAATGTTAATTAATTTATCTTAACATTAAAACACTATTTTATTTTTGAGTTGGAGTCTCACTCCGTTGCCCAAGCTGGAGGGCAGTGGCATACTCACCGCCACCCCAGAGTCAACCTGCTGGGCTCCGGCGATCCTTCAGCCTCAGCCTTCCAAGGAGCCAGAACCACAGGCGCGCTACCACAACTGGCTACTTTTTTATTTATTGTAGAGACGTGGTCTCGCCAAGTTGCCCAGGCAGGTCTCAAATCCGTGGGCTCAGGCAATCCACTTGCCTCGGCCTCCCAAAGTGCTGGGATGACAGGCTGAGCCACCCAGCCCAGCCTAAAACAATACTTTATCGCTTTTGAGGTTGTGTTTTTTTGTTTGTTTTTGTTTTACATTTTTGGCTCAATTTTCTGGTCTGAGCATGGATCTTTACAATGTTCGCGTGGGTGGGTATTCAAGGTATATTCTCCAGGGGTTTCTGAGGACCAGAGTTCAACACCAAGCCTGGGCCCGAGGGGATGAGAGGGAGAGGAGTACCCTATGGCGTCACCCCCACTCCACTCCCCTGCGTGGCCGCAGGCACATGAACCTCACAACCTCAATTCTCTCCAGCTCTAAATGGAAATCAGCACCACCACCATTGCAGGTTTGTGAAGGACCAGGCGGAATTCTGTAAAGGAAACTGAAGCCTAGTCCTGAGATACAGTAGGCACTCCACAGATAGTTTCTTTCCCCTTTATCCAGGCTGAGGAAAAAGCAAATTCATAAAAAGCACAAGCTATTCTATTGGACTCCAAAATTATTTGGAATTAGTGACAAGACTAAGAGAAAAGAAACATGGAATATTTTTAAACGGAGAAAGCACAAGTAGACAGCACCCAGCTGGCAAGAAAGTAAATGACTAGCACAATGGGCAAACCCAGCCCTAGCAACCGCAGCCTATGCAGGCCAATGAAGGGCAGAGAAAACACACAAAGGAATCCCAGTGACTTCCAGGCTGACAAGAGGCGGCAGAGGGCCAGAGCCAGCCCGGCTCATCACCTCCTTCCCTGGCCCTCCCAATTCCCCCCAAAGGCCAGGCGCCGACAGGGTCTACACCAGATGAGGCCTTGGCTGGCATCCTCTCAGAATGCCTCCCTCTGTACCCAAGTCCTCCAACAAATCAGGCACAACAGGACGCCCAGCTTGGAGCAGGTGGGCGCACGCCACTGAGGGGCAAACCTGCAGGCCTGGGGCCGGCCACCCCTCTTAAGGTTCAGGGGGTCAACTGCCGAGGAAGGGAATCAGAAGCCACGGCCTTGTCCAGTCTAGGAGTGGGAGAAAACGAGGAAAGATGAAACAAGGAACCCCATAATCAGGGAACAAGTCTCCTCAACCTCATGTTCCTTCACATTTTCATGGACCACATCAGAATCTCTCATTCCACAATTTCCTGTGAGGGCACTTAGTCCCTGGGACACTAATAAATACCCACAATGTGCAGAGACCTTCTGACAAGAACCCACGAAAAACGCACCCATTGTAGACCTGAGCTGGAAGGAAGATAGGTTTAGGAGAGGCAACAGGCGGCTACCAAGGGGACAGATGCCATTTCCTAGACCTGGATGAACCCACATAAGGCAACTTATGGGGAAAACTGGGAAAGACAGTGAATGTGCTGGATGACAAAGTTAGAAACCAAAGGGAAAAATCTATAGCTGAATCAAGCTCATCTCTAGCAAGGCTATCCTGAGTATTAGGGAAAATTCAAACTCCCCTACCTGGCTTCAAAACTACAGAAATGCAGAGTGAGGAAGAGACTGACCAACAACAGCACAGATGAAATGACTGAGGTGTTTTAACTGACACAAACAAGTGTGGCACGGCTGCCAAGAGAGCTCCTAGGAGAAGAGACTGCATTAGCAGAGATGTATCATCTAGAATGGAGGTGGTGAGAACACCACACCACAAATTTTCTTTACTCCTCCTGGATGTAGTTCAGGGTTCTGAAGCCCTTTCTCTCTGTGGTTGTAGTCTCTCTTTGGCTTAGGTTTTCTAAAGACAGTAGGATGGGACTCAAAAACAAATCCTCAGAGGAATGGGGGACTTGCCTAAAAGGGAAGATGCAGCTGCAACTTAGCCAGTCACAGAAAAAGATGAAACTTGTTCTGCTTGTCCCTAAGAGATGGAAATCCTGGAGGAACAAAGGGTGGAAGTTACAGGGTATCAGATTTCAGCTCACAGTAGGAAAGGGGTAAGGTCTGTCTGGAAGTAAGGGCGGCAGCACTAAGTGGCCACCAGAGCTGGTGTTCAGGCAGGATCCGAACCCGTCCCATGTAAACGCTCTTCACCACCACTGGTGCGTGGCACCCAGAACGCAGGGTCCCTACATCAACCCTGGAACCTGAATGACCAAATCCAACCAAAGCAACTGTGTACTCCTACCAGAAGATGTTTTAATACTATTCATCATGGCCCTAGGTCAAGGAAATGGGCTTCTGGGACGAGAAAATATATCTAAAGGTATCTTTAGAAATAAAAACAAAGAGAGCGAACCTTCACTTTGGGGCAAGTGCAATACCTTCAGCACATCCAAAAGGTAAAGGTGAGCATAGATCTTGAAGGTGCAAACTTGATCCTTTTCCATCTGACTCATTACAACTATTAAACTCATGCTGGAGCCCAAGCACACTGCTCCCCTCAGCCATTCTCAGGGATACTGCTCCATAATGTACTTTTCCAATCTGCATAGCAATGGTAGTCTGCCAGTCAGACTGACTCCTCTCCTGAGCAAATGTCCACAGACAGCATTCCATGGGCATCCGGGGCGGGGAGCCGTTCTGCCAACAGCTCAGGGTCCCCATCAATTGTCAAAGCTCTCTCATGTGCAAGCGCAATGTTGTTGAAGAGTTTTGATCATGTCAAAGAGCACCAGTGGTGGTGCTCTTTTCCTGATCTGGGTGTGTTGTGGCAGAAGGATCTCTAACTGCAGGATGTTGGGTCTCTTGAACTCGGTCAGGCACATGAGCAAACAAAGATCAGCAACGAGAGTAATAATCGTCATAATGCTGATGGTATTACTAACCCTCTTCATACGTGACTGTATTTACTGAGGCTAAGAAACAGTGATGCAGAGAGAAGGAAACCGCAAAGTCACAGTTCCGTGGCAAGGAGCTTACACCCCGCCAGTCTAGCTTAAGGCCCACGCTTCCCCAGGGCACCAGCTGCAAAGCACAGCCATCCCACCACCATACAACTGCCATGGCTACTGTTTTGGGTGGTGCTGCGGGTGTGATGCTCTCCCCTTCTCCACCTTCACACTGGAATAACAGCAGAGTGGGACAGCCGTAGAGAAGGCTTCTGGCTAGTGAGGGTCTAGGCTGCAAGGCAGCCCCTCTCTGAAGGTAGGAAGCTGCAGGGAGTGGGCCTGGGCCAGGGCCAGGGGTGAAGGCAGCAACCGAAGTGGGCGGAGCGGTCCGCGTGAGCACACGGGGTCAGCCCACATGGCTGTGAAGGAGCAAGCAAGGGACTGGAAACACAACAGCTGAGGCCAATCCCAGAGAGGGCGAACCCTGGCCCCGGGGCAGAAGGCGCAGGTACAGACACCAGAGCGCCATGACCCCAAGGCCTAAGCAGGGTCGAGTGGCCGAGAAACGGGTAAGGCTAGGCAGAAACGCCCAGCGCCAGAGCAGCAGAGAAAGGAGGGGCGGGCAGCGAGACAGGCCGTCCCCCAGCTATGGCCAGTGGCCTCCGCACCACGAAGCAGGAGGACAGGTCGGGCTTAGAGGCTCTGACTTCCGCGTTCTCAAAAGGGCCGAGAACAAAGGCTGCGTCGTTCACCCCACAAATCAGGCAAGCCCTGATTCAAGCCATTCCGACAGTGGCAGGCAAAGCTAGGCCTCTTCCAAAGGCACAATTTCTCTGAAAACTGACAAAAGACCTGCAGTCGTCTCCCCCAGCGGCGACATCACATGTGGGATCTCCACAGGACCCTACAAGATCTCTCTCCCAAAACCTCCTTCTCAAGAGGCTGGCTCGGCGGAGGAGGGCGTCTGTGGGCTACGGGCATTGAAGAGCCTTGAGTCTGGTTAACTGGAAGATACTCATTCCAAGCGATTTCACATTAACTCTGCTGAGTCTTCGCTTCTTTTTGGCAACTGAGCATTAAGCCTGGGAAGGAAACATGAGGTCGACTTTGTGGAAATACGTGATGATGGATATCTATTCCCTTGGCGAGCAGAGAACACTGAAGAAACGCTCATAGGAACCTTGAGCTGTAAGTGCCTTAGACTACCTTCCACCCTGTTTCTGGCAATGAGCAAACCCAGGGACACCTGTGTAGGTCTGGGCGAACTGTGAGCAGACGTAACCTCTTCTGGTGACCAGGGACCCTGTAATCAAAAGACCAAGCTCCAGGCTTCTAGGAGGAACGAACCCCACCCACCCTTGGTCTCCATGGAGGGTGCCTCACTGGTGATAAGTTCAAACTTGATAGACCAAATGATTGTTCTGCTTCATCACTCTTCCTCTTGAAATCACTGATCATGTGTTCGCCCCACCCACACCCGTGAGTGGTTCACAGAGACCCTGTAGGCAAGTCCCTGCTCACCAGCCACCAAGCTCAACTTGTGAAACCAGGTAAGGGTGGAATGGGAAGGCACAGCACAGCAGTGAATGGATTCCTCCATGGATTTAGGAAATCAGATTTCATTTCTAGCAGAAAATTTAGAAAACATTTCATTCAATTTTCTAAACTCATTCAAACTCACCAGTTTGAAAATGTACTCTATACTTGCTCTCCGCTACAATCACAAAGGGCTGAAAGCGCAGTTCTGCTCAGTGTTGACTATTCTTCCCCGTGACTATCTTGCCTATCACATATTGCTGCAGCTCAGTTCACTGGGCATCCATTCAGGGCCAGACACAGGCCCTACATGAGATGAATAACCCCAGGGCACTCACGAGCTGATTAGCAGACAGACACAACACATGTGCAACAATGACAAGTGCTCTCTTGGAAGTACAAGCTGTCCTCTGCAGTTACAATCTATGGCATTGGCTAAGAACACAGTTCAAAGTTTATCTGATGTGCCAGAGAGGGCAATCTTTCTTTGAGATGTATTACTTGCTAAATGCCACCAACCCAAAATGCACTTTGCTCTGACGAATGACTACTTATGGGAACAGATTTTTGAAGAAAGTAAATATTAGGTCAACAAATGCAAAATTAACCTGAAGTTTCAGGAACTAGAGAGTACGTCCTAAATAAAACTAGAGCTCTTTTATTCACCATGTTCTCATGCTCTGGAACACACGGAGCACTTTGTGGAAGCACAATAAACTCAGCTTTGAAAGAAGGTCCCAAACACAAGGGAAGATTTAGAAAAGGGTGTGTCACCTCTCTCCCTTGACATATAACCGGCAGGGCTGTCTCCTTAAACACACTTGTAGCTGGAGGTGCCAGCTGTCTCATCAGCCTGTGAGGGAGAAGCCGGTTCGAAGACTGCTTCTCAAGTTTTAATTCTCTGTGTTTCCTTTTCTACTCCAGTGGTGAAACATTTGTTTCAGGGGTGCATCTCATCACCTCTGCCTGTCTCCCTAATAATTAAATACTAGAATGCCAAGTCCTTCAAAACCTCTTCAAAAGGGCAGTTCTTGGTTTTGAAATGAAGGGCTCATACTGCCCTTTAAGTCTGAACTGCACGGACACCTGGGGAATCATCGCATCTGCACAGATAGGTCCCTGAAGGCACAGGGGCCAGGGATCTCCAACTGCCCTTCTGTCTCCTAGTAAAAATGCAAACTAGTTCAGGTCCATTTAGCATCAGCTTTTAAATATGTCAGGGGAATTTCCACATGGGAGGCATGTGACCATGAGGTTTCATGTCTGTGGTTTCTTCTTTGAACACTCAGTAAATCATGTGGCTATTTTCCCAATGGGGGAGAGGCAGGGCCTGTGACCGTATACAGCAAGCAACAATAGATACACCTTGAGGGATATCGCCCAGAAGAGTTAACTTTCCAAGCTTCTCTTAAGCAGCGAGCACAAAGGCTTCCTTTGTCATCCTCTGCATCTGTGGATGCTGACATGTACCCGAGGCTCCTGTTTCCTCCAAAACTGGCCACTGGCTGCACATGCTTCTCACTCACTTCCAAACTTTCTCCTTTTCCTAAAAAACTATAAATACCTCACTTAACTCATTCCAAATTCTGTTCCTGGTTGCCGCTGACATGGATTTACCTCATCGTGGAAGACTGTCTTTTCCGGTTTATAATTCGAATAAAAATACAAAGTATGGAATGCTAGTCAGAGTGGTGTCTGAGGCAAATACCAGAAATGCCCGCAACTTTCAGCTGTACTGTGAAAAAGGTGACAATTTAGAAAAGGCCATTTCACTTGAGCTTAACAAGAGAAGTTTACAGCAACCAGCTTCAGACTTCATTTTCCCCTATTCTCGGTATTAGGAAAGTGACAGGTTGCGAATGTGTTAAGGGCTGGGAGATTTAACCCAGTTGATTGTGTGCATGCATTTTCAGAAACAGAATCACAGCAACTCAACTCAAATCTTAAGTATGTGCAGACAGCTTCTTGTCCTACTTCTAAATGTTTCCTCCATAACACAAATGATAGAACTAGGCAATGGTCCTAGCTAGGGGGACAATTTAATAAAAAATATCCTTCAAAAAGTTTCACAAGCTAGTAACTCTCCAATTTACAAAGTTATATAATTAGTACGAACCCATAAAAATTATATAGAATGAGAGTAACGAATTACGCAGCAGAAAAGTCGAAAAATGAGTTTAAAAAAATAAGACTACCTGTATCAAGGAGCTATACTGTGGTTATCAACTGGCAGCAGGCTTATGTTTTCAATGTCATTCATATTTACCTTCCTACTTCCCTCAGTGAACATGTGTCACCTAAAACTTTTTTAAAATACAGTGACCATCACATTTACTCCTACATTTAACAAACCATCACCTTGGCCACAGCAAAGCAAAAGGAACGGGAGGCATGTGTCCCAAGCAAGCTCTTGTAAAATGACAGCAGGGCTCCTTTCTCCCTAGCAGATTTGTGTGTCACAACTAAATGCCTCCCCTTGCCAGGGGCCGTCCCAGGGCTCTTGCAACCATGGGCAACGAGAGTATGGCCACCACAGAAAGAGGAGGGAAACTGTGGCCACGGGAACTCACTTGCATTTTGTCAGGACAAAGGCATCAGCAGGGGGAGGACGACGGGGTGGGGCCTAGGGCCGACTTCGAAACACCATCCTCACGTGGCTTTCTCGGTTCTGGCTGGAAAGGGGTGGCCCTGAAGGGAATTGAGGTGAGCTACTGACCGCCAACATTCTGCTAGGAAAAGATGATGAAAATTCAGGGGAACAGTTGCAAAACAGAGAGGAGTGGTCGCTTCTCGAGGCCCGGGAAGTGTGAGCCGGAGTCTTGGCTTTTCTTGCCAGCCAGCAGCCACAGCGCTATCCCTCTTCAGGCTCTGTGCTGGCTCTTGCCACCCCCACTTTCCCAGCCCCTTCTCAAGTCCTTGACTTTTAGGCTTCCGCCATAATGATGCACAATGATGAAATTACTTGCTCTCAGGCCACGCCTTCCCTGGAGCAATCTCAGGACAACCCTGGGCATTTCTCCAGGTCACCTTCCGATTGAAAAGCACCTACTATGCTAGAAAACAGGATGCCAGTGCAGCAGGATGTGCTTCTCTCAGCCAGATATGATCTGCCACTTGCAAAAGTGTTGGACCATAGAAAAAGCATGAACTATGATTTATCAGGAAAAAATGCATCTGCAGGTTCAAGTCAGCTGGCTGCAAGCAGCCACACCACCACAATAGTTGTGTGCCTCAGACAGTCAGACCCAAGCAGCTCCCACAGATGGGGATACAGGACTCCTTGGCCCCAAAAAGGCACCAAAAGGCTCCTGCAAGAGGGTGAGCCTCAATGCACAGACAATAAAAGGCAGTTTGTTTCCTTACAGTTCGTCTTTAAAAACATTTCTTCCTTATATTATCTTTTCTAATAGGTAATTACACAGTTAAGACCCAGATTTTTAAAAAGTCATTCTGTAGTTTTCATTTATTTAAGCCAAAATATCAAATGGAAAATATGTACTTTTTGATATAAGTAACTTCAGGGATATCATACCTTCACCTTGTATTTTAGCCGAGCAGAAGAAAAAGAGAAACATCGAAATGTTGCTAAAGGAGTGACTAAACAGAGAATCATTCCTGTCAAACACGTTTTCAGGGAAATGGAGCTATCGGCAAGGAGAAAAACTCAGAAAAGGCATTAGTCACATATGGACTCCTCACAGCAAAGTTGTTTTTTTTTTTAAAGCACAAACAAAATTTCATTCTAATTTTAAAAAGCACTAGAGCAGGCACTATTTGTTGTAGGTTCTTTTTCTGCAAAATAACATGCCTTAAGCCGGGCTTGGTAGCATATGCCTATAGTTCTGGCTACTTGGAAGGCTGAGGCAGAAGGATCGCGGGAGCCCAACAGGTTGACGCTAGGGTGGCCGTGAGCATGACACTGCACTCCAGCCTGGGTGACAGAGTGACACTCCAACTCAAAAATAAAAAGTAAAAACAAATAACATGCTTGCACAGCTAAAGTAAAATATTATTCAAGCATTTTACTCACAAAAAAAAACTAAGATATTTGTTAGTTAAAAGTTCTCACAGATGAGGAAACAGGCCGTTTATCTTAAATCAACCAACCATGTCGTACTGTGTTTAGTCACACGAGTGTAACATGGGAGTACTGTCGACATTACCCTGTTCAAACATGCTGGAATCCCTGAGATTAACTGCCCTAGTTACAGGACGCACACTGCCACAGCCTGAATGAGACCCAGTAAGTCACTTTACCAACACAAGACCTTCCTGCATCACCTCCCAGGAACAGGACAGGATGTGTGCTCATCCCTCTCCAAGGTACTCAGAAAAAGAAGAAAAGACAAGTTGTCACTCAACAGAGAGCCACTTCTGCCACGCGTGTTTTCAGGGAAATGAAGCCATCTGCAAACAACTCTTTGCTGCAGATTCTGTCTGAATGCTAGTAGAGCTCTGCTTTCATTTTGTAAGATTCTTGCTACAACAATAAATGAGTAATTCCACTGTATCAAACACCAGTCTCAAATTTAAACTGAGGGCATGAGTGACTAGTCTTTCTTATGAAGGAAGAGGTCACAATTCAAATCCCCACACAGCCTTTCCTTCTTTGACACCAGTGTGAAGGAACCCACACGTCGTGATTTTTTGGTTGTTTTTTTTTTTTGGTTTTTTTTTTTGAGTTGGAGTCTCACTCTCGCCCAGACTGGAGTGCAATGGCCGCTTCCGGCCACCGCAGCCTCGCCTGCTGGGCTCCAGCGATCCTTCCGCCTCCGCCTTCCGAGTAGCCGGAATTACAGGCACTATCACGCCCAGCTGATTTTTTGATTTATTGTAGAGATGAGGTCTCGCTGCCCAGGCGGGTCTCGAACCCGCGGGCTCAGGCAATCCACTCACCTCAGCCTCCCAAAGGCGCGGGATGACAGGCTGAGCCACCGAGCCCGGCTACGTCGTGGTTTTACTGCTGACGTCAGCACCACTCCAACTCCTGCCTGCACCCCATACTCCGAGGAAAAGTAGAAATAAGGCTCACTTTAAAAGCTCAAGTTTCAAATTTTTGTGCTCTGCACCATTCATTTAAGAAAGAAAAGAATGATGTCTAGATTTTATGTGGAATACTTTTCAGTTCTCAATAGCACAGACTCCACCACTGATTATTTTTAAAGGTCGAATGTGGCCAAATGTGACAGCAAATGATACTTTGCCAAGAAGCTTATCATGGTTTGTGATAAAGAGAAAAGAACATGGGCGGGAGAGAGGGTTAAGTATTGCTCAAGGGGAAACACTTTCCAGAATAACTCAGCCCTCCACCTCAGCTCCACAAGCAAGGACCCAGAATCCCAGAGAGGGCTTCCCAAGGCCCATGGCTTGTGAACAGCACAGGGACATGTGGCAGCACTCCCGGGTCTGGCTTCAAGTTCTTTCAGTTGGGACACACGGGCTTGATCTCTACTTTTCTCAGCTCAGCTCCTCCCAGATGCCTCCTCCACCCACACACAAATTCCTTCCATGTGTGTAGTTCACTTTCCAAATTTCATTCGCCAACTCAAGAAAAACAGTACAGGTGTCCAGAGTGAGGAGATCCAGACCCATCTTTTTGCTTCAAGATATTCCAATAGTTCCTCTTCATTCTCAGAATAAGGCTCTGCACAGAGCAGCTGCACAGCACAATGGCTGCTGGTGCACTTGCATGCGCCACACCTAATTATCTGTGTTTTTTCTTTACATAATGGAAATAAAAAGAATGTCCTATTTCAGAGACATATATAGCCCTACAGCAGGAAAACTTTTGACCTACTGCTGCTTAGATTACCTGGGTGAAGAAATTCCTTGAAAAAAAAAAGTCAGTCAACTCTTACAAAATAATGAGAAAAAAACAAAAACAAACAAAAAAACAACACAACCTACCTCCAAGAAGCCTTTGAATTTTACTGGGCTCAACAGATTTCCTTGCTTGCGTGGAGCAAGAGATCATGGAATGGAGACTGCTGTCTGGCAGAGTCAAAGCTACCTTTGCTCACAGTCAGTTTCTCTCTATGCCGTTCAAGTTCCAACATATCAGTTCCCACATTTCCTTCAAATACGCTATTATGGTAAGTCAAATTTAAGAATTACCCAATAATAATTTCTCAGGGCAGCCTTGAAATAAAGTTCCCTTTCCAACAAAACAAATATTGATTGCAAAGCAGCTCACAAGACTTAAGTTCTAGATAGACATAAAAGATAAATTTTAAAAATCCTTTGTATTCTACAAATATAAAGTTTTGGTTGTTAAGACTGTATGTCGGCCTACTCAAGAGTTTCCTAGTTATTCATTCATTTGTTTATTTAAGTTATTGGTGAAGAAAGCACTATAAACTGCCAAGAAAGAAATGAAAACCACCAACCTCTTTTCATTTGCTTCTTAAAAACCAAAACACAGAATTATAAAACCCTAGAAGATAATAACGTAGGAGAAAATATAGAGGACCTTGGGTTTAGCAATAACTTTTTAGATACAATACCAAGGGCATACTCCATGAAAGAAATAATTGGTAAACTGAACTTTATTATAATTAAAAACTTCTACTCTGTAAAAGACACTGTCAACAGAATGAAAAGACAAGTTAAAGACTGGGAGAAAATATTTACAAAAAATATATCTCAGAAAGAACTGCCATCCAAAGTATACCAAGAACTCTTAAAACTAAACAATAAGATGAATAGCCTGATTTAAAAATGATAAAAGAGCTGAAGAGACACTACATCAAAGAAGATATACAGATGGCAAATAAACATATGATAAGATGCTTAACATCATATTCATTAGGAAACTGAAAATTAAAACTACAATGAGATGCCACTACACTCCTATTAGGATGGCCAAAACCCAAAATACTAACATCACCAAATGCTGGCAAGGATGTGGAGCCACAGGAACTCTCATCGACTGCTGGGAGAAATGCAAAATGACACAGCCATGTTGTAAGACAGTTTGGCAGCTTCTCACAAAACCAAACATATTCTTACCAAATGACCCAGCAATTGAACTGGGTCATGTTGTTTATCCAAATGAATTAAAAATGTAAGTCCACAAGAAAACCTGCACATGGATGTTTACAGCAGCTTTATTCACAATTGCCAAACTTGGAAGCAACCAAGAGGCCCTTCAGTAGGTAAATGTATAAATAGACTGTGGTGCATCCAGATGATGGAATATTATTTAGCACTAAAGAAAATGAGCTATTAAGCCATGAAAAGACAAGGGAAAACTTAAATGCATATTACTACTAAATGAAAGAGGCCAATCTGAAAAGACCACATGTGATATGAATCCAACTACATAAACTCTGGAAAAGGCAAAACCCTTGAGACAACAGAAGGATCAGCAGCTGCGGAAAAGAAGGGCAAACACGCAAAGAACACATGACGTTTAGGGCAGTGAAAAGACTCTGCATGATACTGCAATGGTAGACAGAGTTCATCACACATTTGTAAAAACCCATGAAACAGACAACACCAAGAGCGAACTGCAGCATGTACCATGGACTTTGGATTACAACATGTCAACGCAGGTCCATCGCCGATCACTCTGGTGAGGGACAGACATTGAGAGAGGCAGCATGTGCATGGAGGAAAGAAACACGGGAAATCTCTGCAGCTTCTGCTCCATTTTGCTGTGAACCTAAGACTGCTCTAAAAATAAAGTCTGTTTAAAAAACAAACACACAAAACACCAAATCTTAAGGCTGAGGTTTTGACTCCATAAAATCTAGCTGCTGGGTAGCTGTGAGTCTGCTCAGGTGTCGATCTGGTCACTTGCTCTTCTCTGAGGGTTTCAGAAAGAAAAGCCAGCAAACACTGACAAAAGGGGCCGGGGGCAAAAGGCATAGTAGCAGTTCCTGATGTTCACACTGGCTCCCTCCTGGTGTTCACACTGGCTCCCTCCTGGTGATGGAGAGAAGATGATGAAGGGTCCAAGGGGACACAGACCTCAAGAGCCCCAAGGTCACGGCAGGAGCCCATAAAGGGCAATGACTCTGCCCACACTGCCCCACGCCAGGCAAGGCAAGCTCTCAGAGTCTCACTTCTTCCTGTGACTCATAAGAGAGAGAGAGAGAGAGAGAGAGAGAGAGAGAGAGAGAGAGAGAGAGAGAGAGAGTGTGTGTGTGTGTGTGTGTGTGTGTGTGTGTGTGTGTACATCTTCCTTGACACCCTATAGTTAATGTGTTCTAGGCTGCAGCAACGGTAAACCTCTGGGCTACTTTTAGTAAGAGAATCTTTTTTTCTAGATGAAGACATTTTATGCCTCTGAGCTCTGACATACTCAACAATTTTACAGAAAGCAAAAACTGTAGGTGGTAGGTAGGGATGTTGATGTTTTTGTAAATTGTCTCTAAAGAAGCTGCCGTCATGGGTGGGAAAGACCTATAATGTGCCTTACAAAAGAAGTATCCTAAAATAGCCATGAGAACTATTTATGTGCCTTGGTAAATTAAAGAAAAAAGACAGTTGGTGTCTTTCATCCATTTTGAGAAACAAACTGATGTACTGAAAATGTTTACAGAACTACATGTAAGGCTGTAAAAGAAATAAATGCCTTGCTTTCCTATACAGCAAGACATTCAAGTATTAGAAAACATGGGACTGCGACACAGGCAGTAACGATGCTAAGGGAGACATCAACTATGAGACGCCTTTTCCTCTTCTTCATCAGGCGCAAGCGTCATGGAATCAACAAGCCCACTGGCTGCTTCTTGGAATAAAGAACACTATGTTTTTCCCGGCTTTATATTTCTCCTCTGTGTTCTAGATAGAAGCTGCTTCATAAGAAAAAGAAAAAGAAAACAATAAGGAAGAAATTATTATTGACAGACCTGGGCTGGCCTCATGGGCTTATCTCCAGAACCACACGGTGCCAGCCACCTCCTTCCACTGAAGAAACTAGCTTGCCCAACTTGGGTTCAAACAAGGGAAGCAGACCCAGTGTTCAGAGAATATACTACACAGCTCTGTCCACAGCCAAGGCCTCATTTTAGGCGTGATGAAAACATAGATTCGGAAAAGGAAAGGACTAAAAACTATTCAAGGAAAACAGAAAACACTTCAGTGACACAGACTCTCCAGCCTCCTCCTCACACACCCATCTACCTCAGAGGCCAATTGGCTAACATTCTAGTAGCCAATTGACTCACAGTCTACCATGAAGCCCACAAAATGCTTCTGTGTCAAGAAGGTTCTCCGTCAATGCTCTTTAATATCTACTACCATCATATACACCTAACTGCCCAGTGAATATTGCTTTTTTATTACAAATTGATCTTTGGATATATTTCCCCACAAAATTTTACATTACTTTTGCTACTTACTGCCTTCCTAGCATGTGAGCTTTCTGGACATCAATTATACAACACAAAATGGACACCAAAAGCAATTAGGGCAATTATTATAGCACTGAAATTTGAAGCCGTTTCCTCATTTTGAATACTGGAAGATAAAGGAAATCTGAAATCGTTCACAATTCACATGACACAGACACTCACTGTAGAACATCTTACCGTTGCTAATGTCTGCTTGCCCTTGCTTAAATGTACAGATAGCATACGCCGGTTGAGTTGAGATGATCAAATCAAGTCTGGAAGAAGTCTGGGTGGAGCAGTATTTTTTTTTAACATACAAATACTATGTTAGTAACTGGAGTGTTTCATTTGCACATGACCTTCCAAAGTATTTGATTGTACTCTTCTAAGGAACAAACATACATATTAAGACATACTCTCCGGGAAAGCTTCATATGTTTATGTCTTATAAGCCCGTGTTTGAGATAAAGCTCCAGGGTAGGAGTCGGGACATGGAGCCTTCAGCTTCAGCTCTGCTAATCTCACACCTCCTGTGTGTCACATCCAGGGATGCTCTTCCAGGGTAGGAGCCGGGACGTGGAGTCCTCAGCTCCAGGTCAGGTAATCTCACCACCCCCTGTGTGTCACAAGCAGGGATAGTCTGCTTCCACAGCACAGGAGACAATGGAGTCTGGTCTGGCCCCATCGGCTGACAGGCTAGCACAAGACCCAGCAACGACATTCAATGGTGCATTTCAGTTGGCTCTCCAAAGCCCTAGCAGAAAGGAAGGATCATCTGGAGGGCAAGACAAGGTTTTGTCCCACAAAACTTTAATGAGCACCAGGCGCCAGCTATGGAGTGATTTCAGTACCTCTCCCTGTCTGTGCTGCTGCAATTCAGAAAGAGTAAAACTTCCATGAAACACACACACACACACACACACACACACACACACACACACACACACACACACTAGCTTGAGAGACAGGGGTAAGAGGTGAAAGGGCTGGGCTTAGAAGGGGTGGCACATTCTCTGTCCTTCAAAGACAACCCTTTTCACATACTCTCAGGGTTTATACTCGGGTAAAATCCTAAGGAGCTGTTTAAAAAAAAAAAAACAACTAACTACAGAGTGACAGAAACAACCATGAACTCAATTACAGGGATCACAGATAGGCGCGCACACACACACACAGCCCACCCACCACATTCCCCTCTGCTAGGGACTTCTAGGACCACAGTCAACGGCATTCACGGATTTCCCTCACAGACGCATCGCTTTCATGACACCTGAAGAGAGAAAGAAGCTGAGGGTGCCCACTCTCACTGACTCCACTCAGAAAATCCTGCACGATTCTGTGGGCCTTGTGTTTCAAAAACTGTGTGGAGAATGAGCAGACAGCATACGTTAACTTTTTTTTAAGAAAAAAAAGATAGAAAGGCTCACACCCAATGAGCAGGATGGAAAACCTGCCCTGGTGAACGTTTGGCCCTTGGGGACCACAGATAAGATCGCTCAAGGCCTGTCCCACATGTATGCCGTGTAAGACTGACAAACACCACCCGCAGGCCATGTGCCCTTCCACTTGGCAGTACAAAAAGTCAGGAAACGGGTAGAGAGTGACACTTGCACCTGAAAGCAAAACAACAATACCTCCAAATAATTATTTACCTAGAAAAGCACTCCCAGTGGAGTCAGTCAATAAATACTGGAAAGACAAACAGAACAGCCTCCAGCCTACGACTGTGCATCTTTCCTTGCCTCTTAATGTCAACTAGGAAGAGCTGGACACAGAGGCTAGCCTTATAATCAAGCAAAATCCCATGTATCCAGCACCATTAGAGAACAAGGTGTTCCACCAGAGAAATTCTCCAGAACACAGAACAGATCCTGCAACTACCATAACTTTAAAAAGAATTCCAACCACTGGCATTTCTAAAGTGCATGGACTACACACTCGCTTGCCTTCCCCAAGGAGCCCAGAGCCTACTCTGATCCTTCTGTGAGCATCCACTATGCTGTCCTGGTGACAAAGTCTCAGGCTGCGCTCTCGGCTGCTGCTGGCATCCTTCCGTTGTTACCTAAGTGTCCGCGCAGGAGAGTCGGTGAGCTGTGGAGGCAAGCACACCTGGGCTCAAATCCGGCTCCACCACGTGGTAGCAGTTGTCTTGCCTCCCTGGGCCTCTCCATCCCCACATACCGGATGGGGGAACGGGCACCATGTCCAGTGGCCACACACAGTCGGCATTCAGCGAACGGTACTCCTCTCCTCCCCCCTTTCTCCCTCTGTTTTCCCCAATCTGATGCACTGGGAGAGTCAGCAGCCAAGCACATAAGGAGTATTATGATAAAGCAATTCTCAAAAGCTCTTCTGGTGCTCAGCTTTTGTTTAGTGCCATGTATAGGCTCTGTTCCCAAAAGTTGTAGACTTCTTTGCACCTTGCATTGGTGTTTTAGATAAAATTTTATTCCAGTGGCCTAAATAGCCAGCAGATCAATTCACACACAGCCACCACGAGATCCTGACATGCTAAGGGATGCCTCACTGGCTGATTCTGCAGAACAGCTGCTTTCTTTCAGGTTTCAACCATATCCTAACTTTTAAAAGTTAGCACCAGTATGCCCCACCCACTAAGTGGTCCAGCACTCTCACTTGTGATGCCTCGTTTCGGAAGTCACTACCTCCCGGCATTACTTTGTGGGGGTGACACTACCTATGTCAGGCTGCTTGCTCTACACCAGCTTGACAGGTAAGAGATGAGGGAGATGTTTGTGTGTAAAAAGAGCCTGCGAGGACAGCAGGCCTGCAAAGACTGAGCTCTACAAGAGTCCGGCAGGTGAGCCCAGCAGAGCACCGGCTAGTTGATGACAAGCCGACCTTTGCAGAGAGCTCAAGGGGAGCCCGAGGCTTTGCTGGTGTCCAGAGTGCACCCTGCATCACCAACAGCCCTCTGAGGGGGCGTTGTTACTACCCTCACTTCAGAGTGGGGTATGACAAGGCCCAGCGGATTGGCTGTGAGTCCCCCAGGTCTCCCAGACTCCACAACAACCCCCAAGAAACCCCACACATCTCTCCCCCCGACACACAGTAGCTCCTGCCCTCAGCATAGGCACACACATGTGCTATTCTCCAACCCACATGAGCTCAAATACTCAGCAGAGGACTCATCTGCTCTTCTGGACAAGCATCCAAAATGCTGGTGAGGATACAGCCAAGGAGAGAATCCCAAGAGGACATGACCCCTCAAATTCCCACTGACACTCTACGTGTTACATCGCTCTACGGTGACACTTCGGGCCGAAGAGTTTTCCATGCCAGTCATGACAAGCGCTCTCCAGCAGCCATGCTGGTAGAAGCCACCAGCCTTCAAGGCGCATGCAGAACCATCAAACTGGCCTACGCACAGGAACGACCCCTGTCAGCGGCCACCCCAATCTGCGCTCTCTTTTTAGCACAGAAAGCTGATCCTCCAAGGCGAGTGTGCACTCCTCAGCAAGGCGGCTGCAGACAGGAGTCTGCTGTGGCCCAGTTCCATCCAGTCCAGCGGAAGCTGTTTCACGCTCTGGACGCCATCTGGGAAGCAGGGGGCTGGAGAGGATTTTCTGGTCTTCGTCTTCTCCTCTGCCACCCGTTCCATCCACTTACTTACAAGTCAGCCCTAAATCACCTTGACAGCAGACAAGGTAGCAACTACAGAAGCTGTGGCTGAAAGCTGGCCCAGTGGATGACAATTTTAAAGTCTAGATGCTCAAGACGTTTGGGGATCCATCCCCAATTCACTGCTGAGAACAGTCAGACATCACACCCGGGCAGGAGCTTTGACGACTTCAAACTCTGGGGTTGGGGACAACAGCCTCCCACGAAGCTTTGGACAGGAGAAAAAACTGGAACAGGCCACGTATGGCTCTTAAATTTGAGTTTAAAAAGAGGAAATTTAGAAGGAGCAGCAGTATGTACCCTGTATTAATTAAAAAGTGGACAAAGAAGACTCAGAAGTACAATGAGGGGTTTATTAGTTGCTAGGGCTGCCACAACAAAGTACCACAAACTGGGTGGCTTAGAACAACAGGAACTTGTTCTCTCACAGCCCTGGAGGACAAAAGTCTGAAGTCAAGGCACTGGCAGGGGTGGATCCTTCTGGAGGCGCCAAGGGAGAACCTGTCCCAGGTCACCCTTCCCTAGCTGCCGGGGGCTCCAGACAGTCCCTGTGTTCCTCTGCGGGCAGACGCATTGCTCAGTCTCTGCCTCGCCGTCACGGGGCCTTCTTCCCATGCGCCTCTGTGTCTTCACAGGGCCCTCTCACAAGGACAACAGTCATGGATGGAGGGCCTGCCCTCTGCTACTGTGATCTCATCTTAACTAATCACACCGGCAAGACCCTATTTCCAAATAAGGTCACACTGCGAGGTTCCAAGGGAACATATGTTTGGGGGAAGAAATCATTTAAAAGGGAGCAGAAAATGAGTGGGCTGGGCCCACAACAGGAGCTTCTCATGCGCTCCCCAGACATTCACTTGCAGATGAGAAAACAGGGAAGGCGCACACTGAAGTGCCTCCCGTCCCAGAGCTCCTAACATTCAGCAGGAGGACACCCTGCACAGGTGAGATCCCGTTAATCCAAACACCACAGCAGAGCCTCTTTTCCATGTCCACCAAGATGACAGGTGGGGACATCTGGCACAGCCAGACTTCCATCGCCTTTAAATGTTGAGCAGTGTTTACGGAATCAAAGGGATTAAGATGATCTTCAGGGCTCTGAGGTGATAAAGTCTTCCACACTGGACACTGTTTTCCCGGCAGCTCTAGTCCAAAACGCTTCCGAGGACCCTTTCCCCGGGGTGTCAACAGCCACAGCCCCCTGCATCTGAAAACGCAGCTCTCCTAGCAATTCTGTGGTGTCTGTGTGGCAACAAGAGGAACTTTGTTTTTTCCAGGACGTTTGTGAAATGTGTGGGGAGCCGACTAAAATTAATGAACTTTTCTTGCCAGAAAGAACCGGCCTCCAAATTCGGTCATGTATTGCCAGACAGACAGTGTATTTGAATGAAGTCAGTTTGTGAGGAAAATAAGAACACTCCAAAGGAGCAGAAGTTGAATGCAGGCAGCCCCTGACTCAATGATGTAGACCTAAAGATGTCTCTCATCTGGGAAAAATCAGTCTGGCCCTGAAGCTGGGTCAACCATGGACTCCCACCCTGTGACCTCTCGGCCTCTGCCTCCACCCACCCTGCCCTCTGCAAACCCCACTGTTGCCTGGGCCCACTGTCCCAGGCCCTTCCGCCCTGTGGTCAGGCACCTCCCTTGCCTAGCCCAGGTCACAGGAGAGGAGCCCCCCACAGAAGCTCCCCTGCCTTGGGGCTGGCTTCCTCCAAAACCTGGAGCCTGCCCAGATTCCACTTCCTCCAGGTTCAAACACCCAGGCCTGGGCTCTCTTCCAGCAAGGAAGAGAACATGCAACCACTCACCCCTACAGCATGGCACGCACCTCCTTGGTCTCTGCCGCTACCTGACACTGTGTAGCTCCGTGTCTAACCTGGGCTTGCCCATCGCTGTGGCTGCTTTCCCTAGGGAGCTGGCACACTGACCGGGAGTCCGCCAGGCCTGAGCAACTACCAGAGCTGCCACCTGCAAGTGACGGCCAGGCAGGGCGGTGGACCTGGCTCAGTTGGTGCAGGCTGTAATTGAGCAGAACGCAATTAAGTGTGCAATTCTGAGTCATTTCGGGTCAATTCTGCTAAAATCACAACACAAACATGGGGCTTGGGAAGGAATTGTTTCCAGAAAGAAACGAGACATGGAAAAAGTCTCCACAAGCACGAGTTTACGACCAGTACTGACAGCTCAGTATCAACCCAACTGCTGCTCTCAATAAACAAACTCATTCAGTCCACGCCCACCATTTAAAAGGTCTGGGGGCTCCTGCTACTGAATCACAGAAAAATGAAACAAAACCTAAGCTTTTCTGACTCCCACTTAAGCTAAAACTTAACATTTAAAACCTCAGGAAGAGCCGGGCTGGGTGGCTCAGCCTGTAATCCCGCACCTTTGGGAAGCTGAGGTGAGTGGATTGCCTGAGCCTGAGGGTTCGAGACCCGCCTGGGCAGCGAGACCTCATCTCTACAATAAATCAAAAAATCAGCCAGGCGTTTTCAGTATAGTGACCCTGGTTCCCTGAAGAAGGCACCATTAATTTACCAACATGGACAAAGATTGGGGAGGAATTAAAGCTATATTACACTCTCCATGGTCCAGAGCAAGTGCCTGTAAATGCTTTTGCATTGTGGAATATAATTAGAGATGTCTTAAATCCACAACAGTAGCGCATGCCTGTAATTCCGGCTACTTGGAAGGCTGAGGCGGAAGGATCGCCGGAGCCCAGCAGTCGAGGCTGCAGTGGCCGGGAACGGCCACTGCACTCCAGTCTGGGCGACAGAGTGAGACTCCAACTCAAAAAATAAATAAATAAATAAAACCTCAGGAAGATACACGCTTATGTCAGGGAGAGAAAAGTGGAGGAAAATCCATGAAAACAATTCTAATTTGAAGAGAAGACAACCCAGAAGTGTCCTAGGAAGCCCAGACGAAGCAGATGACATCAGAGCAAAGGGAAGCTGGTCGATCAACCCTAGGGCTCACAGGAATGGAGAGAAGGGGAGTTCTGCAGAATTATTTGCTGGCAGACGGATCCTGGCTTCCAGTCTCTTTCTGGGATTCCCTCAAGTCTTAAATCCCTGCCTTACCCCAGACCCTCTGCCCCAAGACATGGGTTCCATCTTTAGTGGTTTCAAGCTTGGGGTATCTCCATGACCGTGACCAACTAGCCAGTGGGACGTGAGGGGGAAGAGGACTTCCCGTTCTACTTCCTAGACAACTATAGGGGAAAATAACCTTGGTCTTCCAGACACAACTCCTAAATACAACTCCTAACTATACAAACATGACCGGTGGCACACCTCGATGCAACTGCAGTGGGATCAAATAGGCCCTTGTGGTTTAAGACCTCAGCTATTAGAAACTCCATGATTTCTAAGGGAGAATTATGTCTGTGACCCAAACCGTCACTGCAGAATGAAGTTCTCAAGCCCATCTGTGGGTTTCTTGAACACTTTTAACCAGAGGTAGACAGGCCCCATTCATAAAGGCTTCCATGCAACAGGAACAAGGAGAACCAGTTGAAAGCAAGCAACAAAAACACTCCTCACGGTTCTTGGCATGCAAAATGTTTCAAGGGGAAACAGAACTCTCAAGATAAACCTGGGCAGTTCCTCATTCCTGCTCTACACAGCTGCGTCCCTCCCTCTACCCACATTTCTTCCCCAGTTCTGTCTTCCTGTTAAACCTCCCAAGAACAGTCTACCCTTTCCAGAAGGCTCCAGAAACACCTGTGCCATACCTGGATTCCAGGCGCTTACTCCAGGCCCACCTGAGGCCTGGCTCCTCAGCAAATGCTATGTCAGCTGTGAAGAGAGTTGACAGTTTCAGCAGAGAGCAGGCACAGGGGTACAGACACTCCTCTGGACAAAAAATGAAGCCATCGATGGTATTTTCATGAGTTGGATCAGAGGGTGACTGGATGCCCCCTTTGCTAGGCAGCTTGGAAGTGCCTGGCAAAACAGGGGGCCATAAACGACTTCATATACATGAGGGACAAGCACTATGAAATGGAACGTCTGCTGGAGGCTATGACAGAGGACAGCCTAATCTGATTTACTTCCCGGCCATGTCCTGCTTTCAATCCAATTTTCTGGACAGTTAGACTGAGACAGAATCAAAATGGCATGTGCCAGGAGCAAAATGAAGATATTTCTGTTCCCTGGCCTTTGTCTTACTGAGATCACCCTCAACAGCCAAACTGTACAGGAAACCCAAGGTTTATACTATGACTGTGCTTTGGAGCCCTTGACCCATGAGCCGCGGCTAGAGTAGTGAGTGGACAGGACGGCTGGCCTGCAGGTTCTTGCCTGGCCCATGCCTCTCCACCCCTCGTCCCACTCCTCTGCCCTCCTGACCAGGCAGGGGCTTCATGATCCAGGCCCCTGAACAGGAACACAAATACAAACAGGACATGTGGACATAATCTAATCAGGGAAAACGGAAGCTCACGGCATTCTGTGAAACTGCAAACTTTCATTCGTTTATGGCCTGTATGCTATCAAAACAAAAGTCAAAATGTAAAAAATAATAATAATATTAAGGTATCTTTCACTGAATGTGTCTCAGTTAAAAAGTACTTCTAATTCTGTATTTTCAAAATGTTTGAAATTAAAAAATAATCCTTGATATTCTATTAAATTCAGTCATTAAAATCAAATCTGAAAAAGACCAACAAGCATAGTTTATGTATCAAGAGGATTTGATATGTAGCTTCACCAGACTAGCATGTATACTTTATTTCCTTCTAAGGAAAAATACCAGTGTCTAATTTTCTAAGTGTCATTTTTAATCAATATATCACTTGGTTAACAAATCAAAAAAATCAAAGAAAGAAGAACAGAGATCACAGAACATATTCACATTGTGGTTTTTTCTGGATCATCTGAAACACACCATGTCTTCCATTTCTTCCAGTCACTAAATACTTTAAGACTAAATACAGAGAGACAGAGTGAAGCCACAGAGGGCGTCATGCCACTTTCAGCAAAGTTCTAAAACTTCACTCAGCAGGAAACCCCCATGTCACAGTTCCAAACGGTATTATTTTCATCAAAAGCTAAAAGGGGAAAAAAATGACTTGTAGTTGCATTGGTTAGTGATTTTAATGAATAATTCAGCACAATTTATTTAAGACAAAATTCTACAGTGCAGGAGCCCATTACCACATAAGCAAAATATCAGCATATCATCATCCAGCACCAGGCAGCTACTTTGTGTGAAAGCAGAAGACTCCCCTCCTCCAAAACCCTCTGTGCAAAGAGTGCGAAGTGTGTGGATGAAAGTCATCCTGGTCATGATAACCAGCTCACAGGGGAAAAACAGCACCTGTTCTGGAGCCCCTCTCCAGTTGCAAGCTTTCAGTTCCTCCCACGCCTTTTTCCTGGGATTGTCTGTTCTTCTCCAATATCCCTCACATAAAGGCCTTCCTGCAGACTCCAATCATACACCTGCTGGACACTGGCTCTTCCTCAAGTATAGTGGATGGGAACCAACATGGTATAGTGGATGGGAACCAACATTCACTCAGCAGACTCGCTGTGACAGGCATCTTACGTATCTGGTTTTATTTAATACTCAGCACTAACCCTCTGAGGTACGGTCGTCCCTACTTCCAGACAAGGAGACTGACTACAATGGACTTTGTCCCTCTTCCAGCAAGCTGTTCCAACCCCTGCAGACTGGTGGGGTGTCCCTGATCTGTCCTGTGAACCTAATTCAGCTCTTACCTCTCCTGAATGGAAGGTCTTTGAGAGCCCAGCATGAGTCCTGTCATAAAACAGGAACTCCATTCAGGGAGTGATGACTATATGAGTTAACTATCTTCTCAAAGGTCACCCAGTTAATATGGGATAAAGATGCAATTCCAAAGCCTCTACTCTTTCTGATAAATTCTGTCAAGGTTAGAAATGATGCTTCAAAAAACAAAAACAAGAAACAGCCCTACTCCCCCAAAGGTCACCTCCTCGGAAAGAAACAATCAAAATGATAAATCACTTCTTAAAAGCAATCAATAAATGAGTACACCTCAGGCCGCCTCCAAATGGAAGTTCCTAGTAACAAAAACGCACTGGTTACATCTGAGGACAATCAGCAAGCAACAGAGGACTGGTTCACGCCTTCTTCCCCTGCTACCCCCATCACCATCTCCACCTGGAAACAGCACACTGAAGATGTACACCAAAAGTAACAGCAAAGGCAACAACCCAAAACCCAGAAGTAAGCCCCTCATCCTGGTCAGCTTAATCTGTCTGACGGGCCCTTGAGCACACGGCTTTCAGCTCAGAGAGGGAGCCACTTCAGGCACGGGTGCTTTTCTCCAGACTAAACTGTCCTTGACTAATGGACAAGAAACTGTTTGAGCACTTAGCACCATTCTAGGACCACAGAACATGAGCTATTAGGGAAGAGGGGAGAAAAGGTTGAGGATGCGTTACTGGCTGGGTGAAGAGGTCTAATTCGAAAACCATGAACAAGATCAGTTACAGCTTATTTGCTACTTGATAATATGCTTTTTTTAAAAAAAAAAAAAAAAAAGGCTTTCCTGCATCCGTGCCTGGGTGGGCGGCTCAGAGCCTCAGCAAAGGCATGGAGGTCCGCGGCCAGCCACAGGCCGGCCCAAGCTGTTTATCATCCTCCCGGGACTGTTCAGGGATCCCGATGTCCAAGGAGCTGTTGACGGCAGGGAGAGACAGCCGCGAAGGAATATGGGACAGGTTGCTCATCAACTCCCAGCCTAATTCCAGAAAGACCTCCACTCTTCAAACAGTTCGGATAGAGAGGAGTCCCTTATTGGATCAAGTACAGACCTTCCTCCCAAGATGGCACGAACAAATGAAAAGCTAAGAAGAGAATAGCATCTGCACCACCTAGTTGTTTCAACATTGAAAATATTGATGGGACTCTTGGTAAAGTTATTCAAATGGATGTGGCCTTGTTTGAGATGTCTCAGTTGGATTCCAAAGAAGACAGTTCAGAAGAGAGTTCACAAGACAGCTCAGAAAACAGTTCAGAATCTGAGGAAGAAGATGATAGCATTTCTTGTGAAGTTACCATAGATAATATTAAGCTTCCTAATTCTAAAGGTGGAAAAGGCAAGATTGAAGTCTTGGGCAGTTCCGCTAGTTAAAAAAAAAAAAAAAAGTCGGGAAATAAATAATCTGAAAATAAATTTTAAAAAAGCAATACAGGTTGGGCACAGTGGCTCATGCCCATAATCTCAGCACTTTGAGAGGCTAAGGTGGGAGGACTGCTTAAGCTCAAGGAGTCTGAGACCAGCTAGGCAACACAGTAAGAACTGGTCTCTACACACACACCAAAAAAAAAAAAAAATCAAAAAAAATTTAACCAGGTGTGATAGCGCACATATGTAGTTCCAGCTGCTCAGGAAGATGAGGCAAGAGGATGATTTGAGCCCCAGGAGTCTGAGGCTGTGGTGAGTTGTGCCGCTGCACCCCAGCCAGGGTGATAGAGAGATTCTGTCTCCAAAAAAAAAAGCAATATGGTTAAGAAGTTACAAGAAAAAGACCTCAATTTCTCCAAATATCCATTCTCTTTAAAGCTCATGCAACTTTTTTTATTTAAGTTTAGAGGTTTTCAAAGTGGAGCTAGCCCTCTTCAAAATACTATAAACAACAAAAAAGGTGGGAAAAGTTGACAGGTTCGGTATGTTTAAAAAGCATGTAATTTGTCTGCTTTTGTTTTTGCCGGAATCTTCCTTCTGCCTATCCACATAGGCATCACATAACACTAGACTTATCTCACCTTCCAAGAGTATACTTTTGGAGTAAACTGTACGAATATTGTCGTTTATTGCTTAAAGAGACTGTGATGTTGTTGATTTTGTTGTTGTTGTTCAAGTTGGTATAAATCAAGGTATACTTCCAGGGCCTAAGGGAAACCCAGAGTGAACTCTTTTGAAGGTACAGACTCTCCTTATAACTTGAATAATGTGCTTTTTGTGTACTTAATCAATGCATTTGGAGTTTTGTGCAACTAATTTTCAAAATAAAGGATAGACAGAGATAAGCACACAGAGTGTCTCTAGGATTGAAAGCACGCGGGAGGTTGTGAGTTTCTCCAAAGTGCCCTCCTTGGGACACAGAGCAGTTTGATGGCACCAAGCCTAACAGGGCTCAGAAAGCCTAATGCAGTGGAAATGACACACTAATTTCCATCAGGCACCTTGATTTCCAAAACCAACTTTCAGCTTTCTCCAAGCTCCAAAACAGAAAAATCACCAGTCCCACTAACAGATCTCATTTGTGCAATAGCACATTTCCTAGGACAGACTGAATAGGACAAAAATGACTAACGATCCACACTGCTATTTCTAAAGTTCATAAGTACTGATGACACCATGTGATGCCAACAAAACAAAGGAACAGCATATCAACTGGTTAGGAAAAAAGGTTCAAAATAAACAGAACACAGAGGCCATCCTCCACCATGATTTCATGTGGGCTTTCTAGTCTGATTCAAGGGTTTAATTCAACTCTCTCCATTCACTCTGAGTGCCTTCACTAACCTCCAGACACCAAGGCAGCCTTACCTGTGGACGATCACTGCCCAGCAAGGGCAAAAAAAAAAACCCAAATACCCATGCAGCATAGGGGGCACACAAAATTGTGCTCTGGAAAGGGGCACAGAAGTCCTTAGCTCTGCCCAGGACGTGGGCGCATCTGAGTCTGGTCTTCAGCACTCCGGTAACAAGAGCACAAAAGGGACCCTAGAAAGAAAGGGGTCCAGAGGTGAGGAGGCTGCATGGCTGCTGGTGAAGCTGGCAAGGGGGTTAAGGCATAGAGGGCCAGGGGTACCCTGGTGGTGGCTGGAAGCCACCTCTAACGACAGGCCCCTGGGAGCTCCCACCTGGAGACGGTCACACCTAGCAGGGAGCTAAGGTTTCCACCTTCTATGGCAGGGTCTGACATCGGTCCAGGTGCCCTAAGGTCAGTGCTCTGTGACACCTTGATGATAGGTCTCCAGTGCCACCCCTCCTTCTACCAGCCCACTCCCCCAAGGAAGCTATGCTTCAGCAAGAAAACGCCGTCCACATTTTATCATTCAAACTATGGAAACAGTGGTGAAAAGAGGTTACTCAGAAAGCACAGACTTCACTTCTTGGAGGGGGAGGAGGAAGTCTCCACAAGATGTCAGCTGCTCAAGAGAACTCCCTGCACAAAGGGATGAACTTCCTGTCTCTCACTCAGAACTCACCTGGCCACGCCCAGTCAGTCAAAGCCGCATATAGGAGTCATAGGAAAGACCCACTTAGAAGACAGTGGATTGGGAGCTGAGGAAGACGTACAGCCATCGCTTCCGTGTTTCAACACCCTAACACCTCTCTTGGCTCCGTCACCAGCCTTATACATCTCAAGGGTGTGACACTTCCTCACTGTCTACACACAACTGACAGTTTAAAGCATGCTCAGAGAGCTGACCGAATCTACACTCTGCATGGCTTATGGGCCCATCTTTTGATGGCTTGATGTTGAAGCATTCCTGGAACTTAAGACGATGCCAAATTACTTCTTAAATTGAAAGAGAGTCAAGAGTGAGATTCTCCACCATGAAAAGGATTTGAACACGTAAGTGTACTTTCTTTAGAATAGCTGGGTGATAAAAAGCAAGACAAGCTAGAAATTTTCATCCTCAGAATTCAGTGCAAGAAGCTGTGCCCCCACACACCCACAACCAATCCTCCATTCATCTAAGATCTGGGGGCTCACCCGGGCCCTAAATACTCCTCTACCGTAGCCCAGGAGCACACTTCCCTTCTGAGGGCCACCTAGGTCCTCAGCTCCCAAGAGACGAGACACAGGAGAGACTGAACCAGGATCTCTGCCTCCCAGTGATTTCCGTGTGGAGACCCCTCCTACTGCAAGCAGCAGTAAAAGTCACCAACACGGACAAACCCAGCAGGTGATCAGTGGAGACAGCATGCATAGCCCTGGACCACAATCTAGATGAGGTCTGTCTGAATTTAGGCATACTAAAAGTAAACATGGGCCCCCAGCTATGTTTTAAGTGGAATTAGGCGGAGTACCCTTCAGGATCTGGTCAGGAGACACTGAAAGTGCCTGGCATGTTTTTGAGAAGGCTAAGAAGAAAGGAAAATGTTTCTATCCTGGAAAAGGTAGATGAGATGTTGTACCTCCATGGTTGTGTTCGATCGGCCAGTCTGGCCACACTGAGGACTCCTGGCTCTACCACAGCTCCTGCAGTCTTCTAGAGGAGTGAGTGCGCGGGTGCGCATGCTCATGTGTATGTGTGTGTGTAGCTGTGTGTGTGTGTGCTGGGAGGAGAGTTGCATCATGCCATGCAATTAGAAAGCAGCGCTTTCCCCAGAGCCAAGGTGTCGGAATCACAGGGAAAAAACAGGGTTCAAAAGGTTCACCTTAACTCCCAATTCAAAAGGCAAACCCGGCCCTCACGTGGACAGACTAAAAAAACAAGGTCAAGGAACACCACGCCACAAGCAGGACTGGGGAGCAGGCAGGGGCCACCACACTGTCCACTGCCCAGAACCCATCACAGATCGCCTCGGTCCCCACATCAGGCCACAAAATCAGCATTTCTTCAGGTGTCCTCGGAGGAGTCAGACTTAGTCAGACCTCCTCCTCCCAGCATGGTCTGTCAGGACTGGGCCTCAGCCATCGGGGATTCGTCCACATCCCCTCCTGGAAGCCTTCGGCTCTGCGGTGACTGGTCTGAATGGCCTTGGGCTTGCAGTACGTGGCGTCCCCCGTGTCAGCAACAGCCCAGCCCGCTGGACCAGCCAGCTGCCTTGGATGCCGTTTCGGGCAGGGCAGAGTTCAGTTCTCACGGCCATTTTCCAGCAGCCCTGCCTGGGTCTCTGGCCTGGAAGCACTCCTGAGCACCTGGATGATGAGGACTCCCTTTGAAGGGAACCAGAGAAACAGTGGCATGAACTCATTCAGAAGTCCCACCTAGGCCAGCAGTACAGACAGGACCCGAGAGGCGACATCCGGGAGGCATATTCAGGGACAGGAATGTGCTGCTGCGAACTTCAGTGCCTGTGTGTGCAGAGGAGCAAAGGTCCTCCGGGCCGGGAGTGCACAGTGTGTGTGGCTGTGTTCCGAGGAGTGGGGAGAGGCGTGCACGGACTCCAGAAACAGTGGGACTTTCCAGAATGCTAAGAAAAGAGACAAGTAGGGAAGGAAATTACATCTTGCTCTTAAAAGCTTTATTGTTTCCACCAGGTGCAAACAAGGACTTCAGCAGTGGGAGTACTATTCAACAAATAATTTACACTCCCAACTGCTAAAATTAAACTCCTCCAGAGGCAAAACCAGAGGTAAAAACCTCTCCTCCAAACTCACTGCCCACACTCTTCTCCAGATGAATCCACTGAGCCGCAACTTGGTAAGATACGCCTTGTGACCTGCCCCCCAGCCCTTAAGCAAGAACTCACTGAAACCGCGACCCTAAAGATGATCCTGTACAACCCAGGAGGAGGGTATTCCCCTGACGGTCCAAGGAGAAGGGCTCTGAGTCCTGCGCTCTCGTCCCCCAGGGTGAGGCAGCCACACTCTGAGAACGGCCACAAGGAGTCACTGAACAATGAGTCTCCGAGAATCCAAGACGCCACCCCATGCAGATATACTTCTAAGAAAGGAAAGAAGGCTGCCTGTCAAACTATGAAACGCCACCATGTCGGATGCCCCTGGAGTCCGGAACACTGAAATGCAAGAGCACACACATCCCAGATTCCGCGAGAGGGTGGCAAGTCAGTGTCTCTCCCTCTGAAGCTCCAACTACAGGAGTCAGACCCCGCTCAGCTCTTTATTCAGAAGGCACAGAGCAATGTCAGCACCCCAGACGCCCTCGGCAAACACGTCCACGATGACTTTTATGAGCCGGCACCTCACTCCTTGGACCATTTACCGGGCTTCGTGCTGACACCAGTACTAGGAACTTTATAGACTTTGGGTATTCAAGTCTTGCGGTCATCCCATCAGTTTTTCATCCTTCCCGTCCCTCATTTACAGAATGGGAGACTGAGACTCAGAAAGGTCACCAGACCCGCGGAGGCTAGGGAGAAGTGGGGCCTAGATCCCAGCTCCAGTCCGTCCAGGTCCATCCTGCCTGCGTGTGCGGATCAGTTCGTCTTCAGGTGAAACAGGGATCTAGCCACTCTTTCCTCCTGCCCACCATGCTGCCTCCGGCAACGAGAGCAGTGCTTCTCACTAGCTGCGGGGGGCCAGGAACCGAATATTAGCTGAGCCTCTCCCCCTGCCCTTTTCTCCAGCCCCTGCGGTCTTTACTCCTCGTGTTAAATGGGCCGCACGTGTCACACCAACCACGATTCAGCAGGGACTCGGTGACCAAGGACCTGTCCCCGCATCTCAGGGGACTTGGCACAGCAGGCTCTGTGTGGAGTCAGTGTCACACATCCCAGCATGCCACAATCTGTCACTCACCACAACTGAGACGTTTGCTTGCAGCTGAAGAAAAGCATGTCATGCATTTCGTGGGTTATTTATTCAGTCAGGTTCCTTCTTCCACAAACTCTCATGGGAATGCTCTACAGCCAGAGCAAATGCGTGTTCTGTTGAACACACAATGGCATCTAAGAAGCCTGCTTTATTCTTTAGCCTCTGGTTTCCAAGGCCAGCTTTCTTTCCAGGAGTCATAAGTGCCAACAGTCTCATCCCAGTTTTCCCCTAATTTCTTCCCATTCCCACTCATCAGTATACAGTTTCAAAGACAAGCATGGGGACAATCAGAAAGGGCAGTGCCAGGAGATCCGGATGCCAGGCCCTTGTCTACTGCCTGCAACGGTAGGGTAAATTTCTCCCACCTCGGAGCTTCAGCTGTTTGTAAAACACAGTTTCTGATCGCCAGTGGCAAGCCCACGTGTGTGGCTGCCCTGTGAAAGGAGCACACATGTGAGCCAATCGCCACAAGCAGAAGGCTAGAGGCAGGCAGGGATGTCAACATGCTTGTGTTGTTCCCAAAATGTGAGCAGAGTCGCTGGCTCTTAGGCAAACAGGGATCCAGAAATGGCTCACAGCCGCCCCATCACCCATTTCTGGGAGAGTTATCTCAAAGGAGAGAAGAGTAAGTGTGTACATGTATGCAAGAAAGGCAAAAATGGATGTCGAAAGCAAATATGTGATCAAGAGCTGACCGAGTACTCACGTGTGTTGAAGCCTCTAGCTCGCTGAGCTCACATCTCATGGGAGCAGCAGAATGAATGACACAATTACAGAGCAAAACCCATCAGCACAGCTAGGTGGGCGCTGTGAAGACACGTGTGGCTGGCGCGAGGAGGGGCAAGGCACCCTCATGGCACCTGGAGAATAGGAGGAGGCTGGAGCATAGCCCACAATAGCACTGGGCCTCGCAGGCCAGGTGGAGAATCAGGACTTCATCCTGCGGCGTGAGGAGCCTCCCAAGGTCATGAGCGGGAAGCAGCATGAGGTGGGCTTGGGGATGCTAAAGGGCGCTCTCCGAAGTGGAAAAGAAACTTGGAGAAGGGACCAGGGGAGGGTGGGGGGCGAGATCCAGAAGGAAGAGACACTACTGTCACGATGAAAAGCCTGCCGTGGCAAAGACAGGCCATACAGACAAACCAGCCAGAGCCTGGGTATACAAGGGAGACCCCAGAGGAACCAGAACTTATTTATTTTAAAAAGTGCGTATTTTTTCTTACATGTTTAAACTTCAGTCACCTTCAAAATACTCTGCATTTGATGCAATATACCTATAAAGATGCTTTTTCCACTGCTCAAAACAATTTCTGAATTCATCAATTTTGATGCCTTTCAGTGCTTCTGCCATTTTTTGTTTCACCTCTTTCACACTGGCAAAATTTTTTCCTTTAAGGACTTTTTTTTTTTCTTTTTGAATTGGAGTCTTACTCCATCGCCCAGGCTAGAGTGTAAGTGGCACACTCCCGGCCATCGCAGCCTCCACCTGCTGCACTCTGGCAATCCTTCCACCTCAGCCTTCCAAGGAGCTGAAACTACAGGTGCGCACTACCACACCCGGCTCATTTTTGATATATTGCAGAGACGAGATTTCGCCAAGTTGCCCAGGCAGGTCTCTAACCCGCGGGCTCCGGCAATCCACTTGCCTCAGCCTCCCAACAAAAAAAGTCACTTGGGGTGAGATTAGGTTGGGGGGGGCACAAGGGTCATACCATTTTTGGTCACAAACCGCTGAACACTCAGTGCGGTGTGGGCAGTTCACTGTTATGGCAGAAGAAACACTCACCTGTTTGCCACAACTCATGACATTGCTTCCACAAATCGCGACACATCCTTCTTGAAACTTCCAGATGAAAACTCTGGTTGACTATTTGGTCTGGAGGAACAGATTCCAAGTATCCTATGTGGGGCCTACCCTCCAAAAGATAGTTCTGGTTTCTGTGGAGCCCCTCCTCATAGTCCTGTGTGACACTTCCAAGTGCCCATCCCCCATCACCCACCCACCATTACACAGAGTGAGGTGGCATCACGCAGATAAGATCACAAGGAGCTCACAGCCAGAGCAGATGCATTCTAGGAAAACCACCACCCAGAAACAACACCACTAGCAACTACTACGGCATAAGTGTATGGTATAAGTGTACAGCAGGAAAGTACTTTTGGAGTCAGTTGAGTGTTCTCTGTGTTCACCTGAGTATAATTCATCCTGTTGAGAACAAAGACAGCATGAAAACTGGCTACCTGTCGAAAAGGCACCTGAAGCCACTGCCTCACCTCAGTGGAATGTGGCTCACAGCTACAATTGCTCTTCTGGCAGAGATGTACACAGTGCCCAGTGTGGCCGCAAAGCCACCTGAACAGGAGAGGCAACACAGACGAGCCCCCCAAACCGCACAGAAATAACAAACATTTTCAAGGACTTTCAAACCCATCAGCAAACAGATGCGGCTTCGGTTCATTTTTAGATACAGAACCAGACTTTGAAATGAAAGGGAAGTAGGTTCCACCCTCGGGGATCCACATTTCCCTCTTCTAGGGAAAACAGAGATGGACAGAGCTGTGGACTTCAAGCACCTAGTCTTTAAGTGTGGGTGTCTTCAACTAGATGAAACAATCTCTTAGGGGCTCCCACCAGGCCACTCTCAGCCCATGGCTTCAAAGTCCAGGCCTTAAAAAAGCCCCTTGACTAGCCACAGACCAGATCACAGTCCTGCCGTAAGCACTTCCAGAGTCTCCTTCGTGTCACTCACTGCCACTGTGATTCGAAAAACATCAGGGCAGCCGGGCTCGTTGGCTCAGCCTGTAATCCCGCGCCTTTGGGAGGCTGAGGTGAGTGGACTGCCTGAGCCCGTGGGTTCGAGACCCGCCTGGGCAACTTGGTGAGACCTCATCTCTACAATAAATCAAAAAATTAGCCAGGTGTGGTAGCGCGCACCTGTAATTCTGGCTACTTAGAAGGCTGAGGTGGAAGGATCGCCGGAGCCCAGCAGGCCGAGGATGCGGTGGCCGGGAGCGGCCACTGCACTCCAGTCTGGGCGGCACAGTGAGACTCCAACTCAAAAAAAAAAAAAAAAAAAAGAAGATTGCTTACTGTAAGCTTTTATTATTTTTTTTCTATGAAATGCCAGAAACACTGAGTCCTAAAATTCCAGATACAAGTCATTAACTTCTAAGTGACTGTGACCACATTGAAGTGACAGGTTCAAGTTACTGACAAGGCAAAAAAGAATAGCTAAAAATGGGCTGGATATGATGGCTCATTCCTACCACTTTGGGAGACCACGGGAGTATTAGCTTGAGCCCAGGAGTTTGAGACCAGCCTGGGCAACGTAGCAAGACCTTGTCTCGACAAAAAAAATTTAAAAATTAAGTGGACTTGGTAGTGCCTGCCTGTAGTTCCAGCTACTTAGGAGGCTGAGGTGGAAGGATTACCTGAGCCCAGGGATCTGCGGTGAGCTGACAATACTTCACTGCACTCCTGTCTGGGCGGCAGAGTGAGACTCCGACTCAAAACAAAAGAAGTGCTAAAAATGACTTCAGGCCCCATGGTTATAAGAGCCATCCACCAATCCCCAAAGCTACAAGATCAAGATGACTTCTGGTCCTCTATATCTAAAGCATGTGTGGACTGACTTGTAGCCAGGTTTCACGTTTTCTTCCTTTTGTATTTTATCAACTTAATTTGAACTAATTTGGTCATTGAGGAGATCAACACATTCCGTAAACTCTTACTTTCTCAATCCTGTGATAGACGAAGAGGTTCCTGCCCTTACAGGACCTAGATCTTAGCACGGAGACGGGTATTCAACAAATGCCCTGATTTTTTTTTTTTTTTTTTCTCGAGTTGGAGTCTCACTCTGTCGCCCAGACTGGAGTGCAGTGGCCGCTCCCAGCCACCGCTGCCTCGACCTGCTGGGCTCCAGCGATCCTTCCACCTCCACCTTCCAAGTAGCTGGAATTACAGGCGCGCACTACCACGCCTGGCTGATTTTTTGATTTATTGTAGAGATGAGGTCTCGCCTGTCCAGGCGGGTCTCAAACTATGTTTTGTCTTTTCTGGTAGCAAACACCTATTGACAAGCCTGTGTCTTCCCCCGAGTTCAGACCCCACACAACTGTGCTCCCCTTCTCCCACTCACACTCTGCCAATCCACTCACCTCAGCCTCCCAAAGGCGCGGGATTACAGGCTGAGCCACCGAGCCCAGCAGCAATCTTCTTAATACATTTTGGGAAGGACAAAAAAAAAAAAAAAAAAACCAAGACCCTTATTTAGAATGAGTGTTCAATACATACCACCCAAGCTCTTTCTGGAAGTGACTTAGGAAATTCATCACAGAAGAAGGCTGTTGCACTAATTATGGGATTTCCAGGGCACGTAGGCGGGAGGACCAGAAAAGGCTTTATTTTACTTTTTAAAACATGCAGTGCCAATTCCCTTTTTCTGCCTATGCTATTCAGTCCTTAAGGTCAAATGCATGAACGGTTTTCTAGTCAAGCAGTGCCTCTTGACAAAACTCAGATAAGCAGAGACCCTGGGAGCCCTGTTTTCCAACTGTGGGCTTCCACAAGCCTCATACATGAAGGACATCAATCTGAAAAGCACAAACAACAGGACGATGAGAAGCCCTGTAAGAACCACATGTCTATTTAAGAGAGATGTATTTTGGAACATGACAGTACTAGTCAGACCCTGTTATTTGTCAAGGTGGTAGGAGCAACACAATTTTCTTGCCTGTAAAATGTGGGTACTAGTTGTGTTCAATGTCTTACAGGCTGTTGGGAGGACTGAATAAAACCAAATGAGACACTAAATATAAAGTGCTCACTCTAGTGCCATATGCACTGAGGTCCTCAAGAACCATCAGTTATTGCTGACAATCACAATGACAGTCACTATTCTCACCACTACCGAGAGGGGATGTTTCCTACTGTGTTCTCCCCTAGTCACCCTCTCCTCTCGGCTGGGTTTAAATAACTGCCTCTACAAGAATGATATCCCATGGAAGTGCAAAGTCTACTCAACAGAGTTCTTCAGACAACTTGCTCCCTTATTTGAGCCCCTATTGGCCAGGAAGGAGCCCAGGCAACAGATGTTCACAGACTTGGGCTCATGATCTCACGATACTCCCTCACGTCGCAAGAACATGCATCCAGACACCATCAACCAGAAACACTGGACCTACCAGTGCCAAGAGGCCCTGAAAGGCTGGAATGTGCCCTTTACCTACAGCACTGCTTTGCTGACAGAGAAACTGAAAGAATAAAATTCCTCAGGGCTGTCAGTGTCAATTAAGAATGGGATCCTGAGGTCACCAGATCCCCCAATCCTGTAGGCTTTTCTCAACCACAGCCACACAAGACGAGGCACAGGGAGAAGGAAAGCAGGTTCAGGACAGCAACACCGGTTCTGCTGCTGCCTGAGCCCTGTTCTCGCAGGACACCATTTCCTACCCTCTCTGGGGGTTTGAAGTTTCTATTTTCCCCCCACCCCCACCCCCAGCCCACCGGCCTATATAGAGGGCGGGTACAGTAGCACCTCATCCAGAATTCTGATTGTAAAATCACTTATTTACTCATGGTATCCAAATATGAAGAGAACCTGTTAAAAATATTTATAGACACGAGTCAGTTTTTAGGAAGAACCAATAGATGAAGGATTTTCAGAAAAACTAAGCAGAAACAGGGAGGCAGAGTTCACCTAGGTGAGTCCAGTCTAAGAACACATCCAACTCATCTGGATAATCTCCCATTCGAAGCCACAAAGAGAAAATGTAAAACAACTGCCCGATTGCGTCTGGGGTTGGCGGCATCCTGACGCAGTAGCTCTAGGGCTACATCCTCCTGAACTGTGTCTGCTCTGGTTGGGGGCTGCCACACAGGTGGGGCCTCTAGCCCATGGCTTTGCTCCAGCCAAGACAGATGCTCCTGCATCTGTCAGTGGGGAAGAGAAAATGTTGTGTGAACTGTTTCCAAATTTATGTTTCTGGGAGACGTGACCTTTTCAAAATAAAAGTTTTTTAAACTTCCTAGGTTATGTCTTTCCCAATCCTTAGAAGCATGATGAACAAGAATCATGTCATTTGCAAGAAAAGGGGGAGGAAACTTGAAGTTTCTTAAGTTTTCGTAAGCATCAACATTTATACAAATCGCCAACTATGTTTTGTCTTTTCTGGTAGCAAACACCTATTGACAAGCCTGTGTCTTCCCCTGAGTTCAGACCCCACACAACTGTGCTCCCCTTCTCCCACTCACACTCTGCCAAAGGGCCCTTACCACCTACCTGCTCAGTGGAGCCCGCTGCACCACCAGGCTGTGACTCCCTCCTGCAGCAGTATTTCCAACACCTCCTAAATCCTCGCCTCCTTCACAGGGAAGTTGGCGGCTCCAGTGGCTCTGCAGCCTCTTCTAAGCACCACGGCATCTTCGGCCTCTCCCCTCCCATCATGGGTTCCATGTGCCTTAAGCTCTGGCTTCCCAATCACCTCTCAGCTGAACGATGCCAGCACACATTTCAAAACACCCGGGCTTCGTCTGTGGTTCATTTTCTACCCTCAGTTTTGACTCCACTCTCAATGTATCTGACTTAGACAACATTTTCCCAAAAACTTTCTTTAGTTTCCATGACAACGCCATCTCAGGCTTGCCTCCTAATACTCCAATTATTCCCTGTCTGTGTCTTTTCTGGCTTCCTCGCCGTCCTCCCTCCAGTCCACAGTCCCCAAGGCACTGTGCTGGCATCCATTCATGTTGATCCTCAATTGATCAAGCTCAGAGGTCACTCCATTGGGAAGATCCTTCATGCTCAGACTTGCATGTTTCACGTCTCAGGGACCGACTCCCAAATCCAGACTTCTCTTCACCTTCATATCTGATACCACACCCATGTATCTAACGATAAATACTCATATTAAGAAAAGCATAAAACCATCAACACTTATTGGGTACTTACCACGTGCCAGCCACTGTTCTAACCACTTTACATGTGTTCTTTCATTTAATCCTTACAACATCTTTTGAGATAGGTGCTATTGAGATAGAAAAGAAAGACATAGGGAGGTCATTTTAGTCAAGGTTCCTCGTTTAATGTGGTAGAGCCAGGGTTTGGAGTCCACAGTCCAAACTTCAGGGACATGAGCCTCTCACTGTTGGAAGAGAGCTACGTGACTTTCCCCAGCAAGTCACTCACTGCCAGCTTTCACACAACCTGTATTCAACATCAATGCCCTCCCTCCTCTGGGTCCTCACGTGTTGGAAGCTCAAAATTATTTTTCTTCCCTCATTCATCTTCTTTACATCCAACCAGTGAACAAACCGCGATGACTTTTCTCCATGATGCTGGGAGATGGGAGCCCATCTTTGCACTGCCAGCGTCCCCGCCAGCCATCATCAGTTTCCACCTATGCTCTCGCTCCTTCTCATCTGATGAAAAGCCGGCAGCACGCGGCGCCTCCACCTGCACCACAAATCTCTCACCCGTGATGACGACAAAGTCACACTCTTTATCTTAAAATTCAGCCTTCCCGATTCCAACCGCATGAGGAGGTTCAACAGAGCCTGGATCCTTCATGCTGGTCGGGACAAACATGCATCGCCTTCATTCTTAACTCTATGCCCGCCCTGACTTAACTCATTCCATTCTTTCCATCCGAAAAGCACTCTTCATTTTCTTTAAGACTCAGTCTACAAACACAACTCCCTAAACAGCCTTCTGTGCCTGCGCAATAGAGTCACCCATGGGCTCTGTGCTTGAGGTGTGTTGTTTTCAACACATCTTTCAACTTCTTTCTCCTGGTACACCATGGCACCTCCCAACCGCACATGCTCACCACTGAGACTGCAGATGGTTCTTCTTTTGTACTCCTGCATTCTCCCCGGTCCCTCCCCGAGCCTAGTCTGGTGCTGAGTGAACTGGCCAATTATCATTAATGGAACAGTTAAAACACGTAGGGGGTTTCCGGGACCTCTGCCCATGAGCACATCTCGCAACTGTCCATAGCAATGCAGCACACGGGCACCACCCATCAAGATGACAAAATTCTGGCTGCAGAGTCACAACATTTTGAGTTTTTTGTTTCACAACATGAACTGCACTTTCAAAGGAAGCCAGAGTTTAAAAAGTCTCAGCCTGTGCTCATTAGTCTGTTCAGTGACGTACCTCCAAGGAACTCAAGTAGGGGAACAAGGAAGGGACAGGAACCAGAAAAGCCAGGAAGCAGTCCTTAGGCTGAAACACAAAAACCAAAGTACAGATAAATTTGAACATTAACTAACACTGGGGAAAATGTGGCTCAAATCCGTAAGTCACGTTTGAGAGGTAAGAATAATATAAAGATTCAGGCCAGGACTTCATTTGGTGGTGGCAGTGTTGCCCCAACGGGACAGTTACTGTGCTCCAGAAAGGCTCCCAGCACTTTGGCATCATATTATTACACTCAATCTTCCCAATAACCCCACGAGGTAGGTAGCAATGACTACAACTGAAGAATTCTTATTATGGCAATGGGGTGCTGTGACTTTAACCAGGCACAGCGAAGTACAAGCAAGCTGTCCAGGCTACACAGCCAGCAAGCCGCAGAACCCAAGTTTGAACCCATGACCAGAACACAACTACAGATCTGGTTCCGTGCTTTCAGGTCACTAAAGCAAAGGGAGAAACTGTCCGCAGTGCCAGAGCCGACCTGAAAAATGGGGAGCTTTGCTAAATCAGCTCCAGCAGCGGCAGCTGGAATGAGCACATGCCCTCCTGCTCTTGACTCTCTCTGCTCACCCACAGGCAGAGTCCATGAGTTCAGATCCATGCGTGATCCACCTTTAGCAACCGTCCTTTGAAGCCATTCATCCCCTTTAACTCTGGTCCCCTTGGCACCGTGAGGACCGTGACTTCTTAACAAGGCCTTCCTCAACGGCACCTGATGAGCCATACTACGAAGCCCAGTGAGCAGGGGCTGACTTCTCCCACACTCCCAGCCACCCTCTACCGGCCCGAACTGACAGCCCCCTTAAGGGACAGAAAGTCAGGGCCACGCAGCCACTGCTTAGAGGCAAAGCACAGCCACTGTGAGGGCCAGCCCGTCTTCTCTCCCAGTCAAGCTGCTCCACACCTCAAGGCTCAAGTGGGAATGCCACCCAATTTCCCCTGACGAGCCCGGGAAGGCCACAAGAGCCCCAGGGAGAGTCTGGCAGGAGAAAGAGCTCGGGCCAAGGGGGGCTGGAAGTCAGGGTCCATCCTGGCTCCATAGCTCCTGGCCCAGGAGATTCACCTGCATCCACCCACTGCTCCATCCACAAACAGAGAGAGAGCCAGACAGGAACACAGCCTGCTAACAAGGGGTCCTGGGGGTCCTCGCAGACGCGCCATAACCACCAGGGGCCCAGGCCTCACTGCAGGATGGATGAGTCGAAGATGCTTTGGAAACGCCCAGGTGAGCCTCTGGGCTGCAGGAAGTCAAGAGCCACCCCTGCTCCTCTGTGCTTCAAACAAGCGCCCTCCCTTGGTGTCTCAGAGAAAGGAGAACGGAGGAGGAAGAGGGAGGATTTGCTCAAGATAACTCAGCAGCAAGAGAGGCTGCTCTCCACTATGTTTACAGGAAACTTCAGTGGAGGTCATTTCATCACAAGATACCTCCAGGGCCAGGGCCAGGGCCCGGGAGAAGCTCTGAGCCCCAGGGCTTCCTCGAGGGCACACACTACTGGGAATGCACACACTGATGGATACACCATCTCTCCAAAGCATCCCAGTTATTGGAACACTTAATCTCTAGAGTTCCTTTGCTTAAAAAAAAAAAAAGCAGGGCGGTAATGATATATCCACGTTAGGAGACAGGATCTCTTCATTCTGGTCCACCACCTGCCACCCTGTGTTCTGGGGGCCTCCTTCCACTAGCTAATCACACACACCCAACTTGCTATGGACACTTCACCTTCAGTAGGTGCACCTTACAACTGCCTGGCTTGTCCAGCTGCCCTCTCACCCTGCTGAAAGGAACACAAACAGCTGATTGTTAACGTGGGGGTTGGAGGGCTTCACCAGTACCAATGGGTTCGTGCTCTTAGAGAGAAACAAAGTCTGACCTGCACTGGCAGCCTCACCTGTTCAATCAACAAACGTCAACTGCACATCTATAAGTGCAAAGCACTAAAGAGACTCACACGAACAAGGCACAGTCCCTGGCACCAAGATGCCTCAGATCTCCAGAAGCCACAAGACCTAGGCTCTCATACTGAGCACATAAAGGAACCCAGAAAAGCCCATGGCCCCCCTCAGGTCTCCATCTTCTCAAGTCCTTAATGCAAACGGAAACCAGACCCCTGAAAATAAAACATTATCTGGAAGGAGCATGGGTCACTGCAGGGAAGACTTGCCCCAGGGTCTCTCCTGAAGCTCTGTCGGAGAGAGCATCAGAAAGTGTGTTTGGGGGGAGGGGAGAAGAAGAACTGGTAGTCATGGCAACAAGAAACCGCCAGTGTAGCTGATCAATGCCAGCTCAGAACCGGAGCACAGGCTTCTGCACCCCCACTCGTCTGTCAACGCCCGACCAGCACCACAGTCCTCCAAGAACCCTGCTCGCGTCCTCTCACTCCCACCTCCTAGAGCCGGGCCAACCTCGAGCTTTTGGCTTCCCGAAGTCCTGTAGGGCGAGCTACCATTTTTGCTGAGAAAACTTGTCTGTAAACAGAGCTCTCTCCCTTCCTTACATGAGTAACAAATCCACCTTGGTGTTTCAAATTTTTAGCAATGGTCTCTTTCTTAAACATGAGTCATAAAAATGTTCCTGCCTGCCTTTCGGAGTCTGCTTCAGCCTAAGGATGAAAAGGGAGAACGGTCTTCAAAGTGCTTTGGAAATGTTGAATCGAAATGGAAAAAAGAATTAGAATGTGGGGGGAAACTATTATTTTTTTCCACGAGACAGGTCCTCAGGTTTACCCCATGCCAGTTTGGCCTTGTTTCAGAGAGCACTCTCTTCACTTAATTACTGCCTTTCAATGATCACTGAAAACTAAAAGCTGCAAACAGTGTGGGGACGAGGGACAAAGCTCACAACCAGATTCGGCTACAAACTTATCCAACTCAGGAATCAACTCCATTTGGTGATCAATTATCAGCTTCAGAAGGAATTTAAGGGGAACACAATGGGGGGGTGTTTGGCTTCAAAATGTGGGTGCTCAGAGGGGTGAAACCACCACTACCCAGAGCAAAGCCTTCTCTGCAGGCCTCTGGATAGCTGAGACTACACTTCCACCATATTTCTGATGTAATAATTTTATTCTGAACAGCTCAGGACCACGGGAAGCAATGAAACTCAAACTATTTCCCTGCAGGCAAATGAAAACATGAAGGCACCTTTCCTGAAGAAAGTTGTCTGTCCTGTCAAAAAAAACATGAAAAGATCCGAACTATCAAAGAAAAGAAAAAAGCAACAAGATGAATTCATTTCCATGACTATTGTCCAGCACAGCTGCATGGAACTCATTTACATCGCTATTAAATGGCCCTAATAAATATGAATATTGCACAAAATAAAGCACATAAAAGGTCCCTGTCTGAAATATCTAGAAGTACTGAAAACAATAAACCCAGTAGCCCAAGGAATACATTGTTATTTTTCCCTCCCATCAGAGGGACAGTCAATTAGCAGACAATCACGAGAAGAAAGCAGGCATTCTGAAAGCCAGTCATTAGCAGTGCACAAACAGGAATAAATTTTCCAGTGTGAACAATAAGGGCCAGCTGTGATTTCATTACAAACCTGAGGCCTAAACCATGCTTTCAGAAAGCAGTTTCACGACACGAGGCAAATTAGCATTCCGCTTCTCCTCGGATCCCGTGACTTCTTTGGAAAGCCCTCTGCCAGTCAGCAGCAGGACGTGTCCTCTTGGCACGGAAGGTGAAGGAGGATTCGTGGAAGGGACTGGAGCCATTGGCAGCAATCAAGCTGCAGTGCCGGGAGCCTGGCTTAAAACAGCCACAGTAAACTCTGCGCCTAGTCCCTTGGCCCTTTCCTTGTGCCCCGGAAAGTCTCCCAAAGCCCACCCCCACCTCTAACCAAGGCAAACAAGGTAAATGAGTCCCTGTAGAGAGGTGCACATGTGCCTGGTCTCACATGTCCCCTACACCATGAGAGAAAAGCAAGCTCCACTGGCGAAGATCTGGAACTGGTTTCCAACTGGAGCCCCTCTTGGGGCCTAGTGTACCACAGGACTGGCCTCAAGGACAGAGGCCCTGTTCCCCAGACTTGGACTTCAGCTCTCAGAGACACCATTCCTTGCATAGCAGAGGAGAGATGTGGCAGACGCCACAGTGGCTTGCCAGGAACCCAAGCACAGTCCTGGCCACATCTGGAAGATGCTGGCTCTCTCCTACAAGGCTGCAGCCCCAGGACTACGGCCTGGCAGGGGTCTCTGAAGCCAGCAGGGGGCTGAGGTTGCAGAAGCTGACAATGCTGGATGGGCACCACCCTCTGCTCGACATGTGGTGTCACCCCAAAGCATAGAGCCTCCCAGGAAAGGCAGGAGATTTTTCTCTCTCCGCATGAATCCATGCAGAGCCCAAAGAGGAATCTTGACGGGAAAAGGAGGATGGTTTCTGGCCAGTTTCCAGCAGACCAGAGAACGAGCTCATGGAGCTGTGCAGACAGGAAAAGGGAGCTTCCACCCAGAACCACCATGCAGAGAGAGATCCATGTGTATCTTTCAATAAAATAATGAGTCCTTGAAGCTCTGGAGTTCTTGAAGGATGCAGGGAAAAAAGCAGCATTCCATCACACAAAGAGATGCTGGTCACAAGCGTTAAACGTGTACTTATATTTACAGACTCCAAATCTGTTAAGAACAAAGGCTTTGCTTTAGGCCGAGCGCACTGGCTCACACCTGTAATCCCAGGACTTTGGGAGGGTGAAGTGGGAGGATTGCTTGAGCCCAAGAGTTCAAGACCAGCCTAGGTAACATAGCAAGACCTTGTTTCCACACACACACAAAAATTTAAACTAGCCAGGCATGTTAGCATATACCTGCAGTCCCAGTTACTCAAAAGGCTGAGGTGGAAGGATTGCCTGGGCCCATGAGGTCAAGGCTGTAGTGAGCCAAGATCACACTATCAAAAGTAAATTTTTTTAAAAAAAACTTTTAAAGGCTTCACTTTAGGAAAAGATTTCTTTTTAATTAGAAAACCACTTTATTCTAATTAACTCAAAAAAACCAAAATCACAACAGCTGGCTTAAGGAGGCCACACAAACATCTGCCCAGCCCCAAACACAATACCATCTCAACAAAATTCTACACTGTAAGAACAACCTCTTCCATTGCAATTCTGAAGCAAGGAAGCTATAAATGACAGAAGGGAGGTTTAACTGATGATTTTGCACTTTACACCTTCACTATCAATTATATTTTTATGCTAAACCAGCTTGGTCATGAGAGCCGGTTTCCCATTTTTTCAATCTGACCTTCTTGATGGGGTCAATCCGTCAGCACCTCACTGAAACCCTCACAGAGCTTTATGTCACCCTGACTCTGGGCACACTCCAAAAACCACTTTATCTCATAAAAGCAAGGCTGCTGCTGCTGTGTGGGCTGGCTCCCTGAGGTTCCTAGCAAGTGAGGTCAGGCCTTGAGGGCTCAGCATTCCTTCCTCCACTGAAGCCCCCAGTGAGGGCATGGCCCAGCGTGTGCCCGGCAGCAGAGCCCATGGCCAGGCCTGCTGCAGTGGTTGCCATCTGGGCCATCAGACCTGGCTGCCAGGGAGCAGCAGCAGGTGAGCCAACTGCAGATGTCGGGGCTGCTGCTAGTGGCTGAGCTGCCGGTGCTGGCCTGGGTGCAGTTCTCATCTGAGGGGCCCGGATGGCCGGAGGGGCCATGTGGGAGGTGCAGCTTCAGCTTCTAAGTACCAGGCGGCTCGGCATCTAGACGTGCGAAACCACCAATCTTTTCTCTTGAGTCAGGGTCTCACCATGTTGCCCAGGCTGGAGTGCAGTTGGCACGATCATGACTCACCGCAGCCTTGACCACCTGGGCTCACGCAATCCTCCCACCTCAACCTCCCAAATGGCTGGCAGTACAGGTGCATGCCACCACACCAGACTAATTTTTGTATTTTTGGTTGAGACGAGGTCTCACTGTGCTGTTCAGGCTTGTCTTGAACTCCTGGGCTCGAGCAATCCTCCTGCCTCAGCCTCCCAAAGCACTGGGATTACAAGGATGAGCCACAAAGCCCAGCCTTGAAAAAGAGCTTAAAGCAATCAGAAAATGAGCTATACCACCACCCTCTACATCCTTATAGTAGCTGCTTTCCATCCATCAGACGTTACTTCTGTTCCCCAATGGATTCTCTTGTGAAGAAGGACTCCACTAGACTTGTGCCTAAATTTTGCAGAGAGGTACAGGTGGGGCTGGGGCAGGGGAAGTGGGTACATGCCTCCAGTGAGGAGAGAAGGAGCCAGATATGTGGTAGCTTCCCTCTACAGAAATAATCAGCCATTGGACCCTGGCTGAGGAAATTAACCTCAGTCTCCTCATTTGGAAACTAGTTGGACGAGAAATGTAACCATCACTAAACCTCTTCCTAGCCCTGACATTCTATGCAATGTATTTGAAATCCCTGTTTACTGATTGGTTTTTAAGTGATAATCACAAACCAAACCAAACCATAGTAAAGTAGAAAATAATTGTTTCCAAGAGCTTCAATGATATAAATCAGGGTCCTGTTTATGAAAATCCATTTCATACATTAAATATACCAAAACTGATGATGAAAAGAGGTGAAAAGACACTAAAACTCTATATATGCATCCATACACACTTATTAAAGTTTGTGAACCCAAATGATATCAAAGTTGTAAGTATTCATTTTGGAGGATGTTTCTGCTACATGGAGCTAGCCCAATTGAAGCATAGTAAAACACAAGTCATATTCAATATGGAGTAAAACACATTTATTCAATACATATTAATGGAGCAACCACCAAACACCAAGCACTATGGCAGACATTAGTTAAACAAAATCAGATACAATCCCTACTCTCAAGAAGTTTGACTCTGGTGGAAGAGCCAGAAAACTATCACCCCCCCCCAAAAATTGCACAGTTAAAAAAAAAAAAGGTTTTCATCACCCCAAGACTTCAAACTGCATTGAAAAATAAGACAATTTATCTCAACTTTTAACTACTTTTTCAATGCACAATATTGGCTCTTAAGGTCTTCAGGTGGTCTACGCTTCAGGAAAAGCCTAGATTTACAGTGACTTCTTCAATAATCTTTTACTCCCTGTTTCATCAAAGTTAAACACCTGTTGCTGGTAGCAGCCTTTGTCTTCAACATTTTCAGTTTAAGTTTTGTGGAATACATTTCTACTTTCCCGAAATGTCTAGTGCAGGTTCCCCTGAATTCTGATGTGATGCCAGCTGGTTTTCTTCCTCCTGAAGTGATCAAATAAGTCATCTTGGCTTCTGTTGTCTTCCTTTGACATCTCCCCTGTTCATTAGTACTTGGGAGACAGCTCAATGCCTGTGCTCATCGCCACTTCGTGCAAGGCCCACGGCTCTGCCTCCTCTAAGCATACATCCCTGCCATCAGATCAGTCTGTTGGTCCTCTTTATCCCCGTTGACTCCAGCACCTCAGTGCCAACAGGCTCTGAGCAGCGTCAGTCACAGAGAGTGGACTCTGTTGGGGCCAGTAACACAAGTCAAGCCATTACTGTGAGAGGAAGGGCTCATTTACGAGCAAGATCATAAAAGTGAGGGGCTTTTAAAACAAGGCCAACATCTTTCCATAAGGGGCTTCAGCCGCAAATAAATTAGAAACGAAACTCAGAATGGCTTAAACCAAGGGTCAGTAAACATTTTCTCTGAAGGGCCAGGTAGTAAATATTTCAGGCTTTGTGAACTATCTGGTTTCTTTCACGATTACTCAACTCTATCACCGCAGTGCAAAAGCAGCCACAGACCATATGTAAACACACAGGCGTTGCTGTGTTCCAATAAAACTTTATTTACAGAAAACAGGTGGCTGGTGGCCCATGGGCCATAGTTTGCCAACACTGGCTTAAACAACAAAGAGTATTTATCTTATAAAACAAGGCAGGAATATCCCAAGGTTGATTAATTTAGCCACTCAGCCATGTACTGAGGTCCTGCTTCCCTCTTCCTTCTGCTGTGCCATCTTACAAAGTACCTTTCCTCATGGTCATAAGATGGCTGCCAAAACTCCAAGAGACACATGCAAACATGGCAACATCCAGAAGCAGAAATAATTTCTTCCCTATGTACCTTTTTAGGGTAAGGAAGGCTTTACCAGAAGCTGCCTGCTCACCAACAGGGATCACATGTCAACACTAGGTGGTATTCCCGTGCTTGTCTTGGACCAGTCAGGATTCACCTGAGTCACACAGGCAAGGGTTAGAACCCTAAACAAAACTAGGACTCTGTCAGCCCAGAAGAAAGAGGAGTGGCTACTGGGTAGACAGTCAACATACAGTGTTGACTGTACTCTTCCTCCTCAGACCTGACTGTCTCCTTTCGGTGACCACCCAGGTCTTCCCCGTTTTCACCTCTTCCCTCCCCAGCCCCCCGATGCTGCCTGAAGTCTTGCTCCTGCATAGTGCACTCGGCACAACACATGCTCACTAACCTTTAGGATGGAAGGTCATTTGGAAGCTGTTATTACTAGAGTCTCTTCTCAAAAACCCACAAAGGCCCCACAGCTGATGAAAGAGGCTCCCACAGATGATGAAAACCTCAGTCTGCATTCAGCCTGGCAGCAGGGCCAGACACCCAGCCAACCTCTCCTTCCCAGTCACACACCACCCTCACTGGGCTCATCTGCTCACTGCTCCCTGGACATACTGGCTCCGCTCACCTCTGTTCTGCGCCCTCACTCTTGCTACCTTCCCGGCCTGAAATGCCTTCCCCACTCATTCCAAATAACCACACCTGTCTTTCTGCCAAACACAGACATAGAACAGGCAGTCAGACACCTACCAGGGAGCTCTGGGTTGGCCTCCTGCCTGCCTCTGCTGCTTGCTGCTGCAGAATGGGACTTGCCCAGAACGGGACTTGTTGTCCTCACCACCAAGCCAGGTCACAATGGGCACCTCACAGGATCACAACAAGGATGAGATATGTGTAGTGACACCATACCTGGCATGCAATCATTTCCTTCCTCCTCCTAAACTGCACCACCTCCAAGAATCCTTTTATAAACATTCCTGTTCCCACAATTTAATGCTATGTGCATTAGGGTCACCCCATTTCAGATACCTCCCAGCTTTCAAAAGGATAAGCTACATACAAACTTATGGTATGCTAATTGAATCACTAGGCTTAAAAAATGAAACAAAGCCTTCCCTGAGCTCCTTACAATTGCCTTTCATGCAACACTATTTAGCTTCAGAATCAGGTAAACAGGCCAAAGAACAGCATTATCTTTCTTTTCCTACAAGTTATTATGAGTAATCTTCAACTGTAATTGTTCATCACACTGCTACAGTACAATCACTGACATATTTGACAATGAAAAACAAAAGGCCTCAACAATAGGTTGATATGGAATTGAATAATTTTCTCCCCACAATAAGTAGTAAATACCAGTACTCCTATCCACAGCACCCATGGGAAGGAGTAGCTTGGGTGGGCAGGACAGAGAAAACAAAAACCACACTCAAGACAGCGTGGGCAGTCAACCCACACAGCACAGTGAACACCAGTAGGAGGGGTCCGCACATGTGGCGTGACAGCAAATGCACGTGGATGCTGACAGGGAAGAATGGCCTCACGGGGATGTGGCTATTCGGAGTTAATCAGCAAAGGGAAGAACCTAGCAGCATTCAGTGATTCCAAAAGCTTTGACTACGTTAACTCAAAACTGTGTATGTTGCAGCGCTTCTGTGAGTGAGGGGCCCAGTGGCCGTTTCTTGAATGTTCACCTATGAATTGCACCTTACTAGCCTCTTCCGCACAGAAACAGCATAGAAACAGTTTGTTACATTCTTTACACTGTCCACAGAAACAGTAGAACTAAGATCATTCATGCATCTTTCATACATTGATTTTCTAGATTGGAAGACTTCTTTCCCCATCACTAACCTATGTCAAGTAATTTTTTACAGACGTGAATTTCTAGGAGAATGGGAGTTTATATTACATAAACTTTAAAAAAAAATCATGTCTGATATCCAGAATACTTGCTTTTCCTTCTTCCCAGACAGATACTCAAAGTGCAAGTTCAGAATCATCCCTTGACTGAGTAAAGAAAGGCTGCTTCTCCGAGACACACCGTGGGAAGGAGGAAGCCCCCTCTAGAGCTGCCCAGGAGTTCGCGCTCCTTACTGCCAAGACAGCATCATCATAGCGCTATGAAGTGCCAGAGAGAACTGTTTTAATGTGCAGGGCTTTTGCTCTTAAAAAGCTTGAACACAAGCACTCAACTCCCTTCTCTGAAACATATGCAGCTAGTGAAGGAGCCACAGTGCCACAGGGCAGCACCCTGCTGTTTAAAACTGACATCATCGGCACTTCCGAAGTGGAGTTCTCAAATACACTCAACTCTGGAGAAGCACCAGGCTCATTAGAGCTCCCTGTGTACGATTCTAGAACTATAAGGGTGCTTTTGATATTTTTTACTGCATGATATGATTGCATTTTGCAGCTGGGGGCAGGCCACTCAGCTACACCGTAATTATTATTGCAGATTACCTGGGAAGAAAACGAGTATGCATTTAAAAGTCTCAACAGCCTACTTTAAAGTACAAATAGTGACCAGGACGGACGAGTGCCTTCCCGAGGGGACTTTCTTCTGAGTCGAGTTAGCAATTACTGTTTGTAAATGATGCTTCTATTTTTAAATTTATTTATTTATTCAGTTCAGGGTTAGGTATACAAACATTGATCACGCAGGTACCCTTGTTGATGAGGAGGTGTGCCCCTCCCTCCCCAGCAGCTTCCCTCAACTGCCAGTCCCTCCCCACCTCCCCTGACAGCTTTGTCTCTAACACCACATGAAAGCAATCCGCCTTCCTTCTTCGCATCACTCCACATTAACTGTGCTGCTTATAGATGAAAACTAATTTGAGCACAACCTCTCTGAACTATCAAAATCTCAAATCTGTAAATTGAAAATGAGCAAGATTTCCAAATATGGGATCTCAAAAATGTTAAGCACAGCTCTGGTGCATAAAAGGTTGCGTCAGGCAGGAATCCGGGCAAAAGAGAACCAGCTTCATAACACCAGGGGCAAAATCCTCCCTGCCCTGTGATTAGACTGCTCGGTATCATGAGTAAAATAAAATTCCACTATAAAACCCCAGTGCTTTGCCAACAGAGTTCAGAGCTCTAACCAGACCTCCTTCTCGGCAATGACACTTTAATTTCATGAGGTGAGACCACTATCTGCCTGTGTTTATTGAGTGAATCTAAGACTGCTATAAATAATAAAAAGACAACTTAAAAAGTCTAATGTCGTGGGATATAAAAATGATTTACGACAGAATCTCTTACTTCCTACATTGCATGGTGATTCTATAAAGACAGGACTGACTGACGGTGAGAAGTCTGTCCTGCTGGTCAGCTTCAGTGTGAGATTCTCCCTGTAGGATTTATGAATAGACCCCTAAAGACAATGAAAAACATCATTACCTTTCTGGGCATTTAAAGTATCTTGAACTAACACGTCTTTATGGCATTTCTTTAACTTTCTTACATATATGGAGGACCCTCCAAAATTCCGGAATGTATTTATAAAAAATAGTGTATTTATTCTTTTTTTTTTTTTTTTGAGTTGGAGTCTCACTCTGCCGCCCAGACTGGAGTACAATGGCCGCTCCTGGCCACCGCAGCCTCGACCTGCTGGGCTCTGGCGATCCTTCCGCCTCAGCCTTCCAAGTAGCCGGAATTACAGGCATGCGCTACCACGCCCGGCTGATTTTTTGATTTATTGTAGAGATGAGGTCTCGCTGCCCAGGCGGGTCTCGAACCCGCGGGCTCAGGGAATCCACTCACCTCAGCCTCCCAAAGGCACGGGATTACAGGCTGAGCCACCGAGCCCGGCTATTTATTCTTATATATTTAAACTTTGGTCACCTTCAAAGTACACACCACTGGATGCAACACCTATCGAGATGCCTTTTTCACTGCGCAAAATAATTTTGAACTTGTAAATTTTGATGCCTTTTAGTCCTGCCATTTTTTGTTTCAGATCTTCCACATCAACAAAATGTTTCCCTTTGAGGACTTTTTTCATCCGGGGGGATAAAACAGTCGTTCGGGACAAGAGCAAGTGAATAGAGAGGATGAGGCAGGGTCATGCTGGTTTTGGTCCAAAACTGCAGAACACTCAGCACAGTGTGGACAGGTGCAACGTCATGGTAGAAGAACCAGTCAACTGGTTGCCACAGCTCAGGATGTTTCTTCCAATAATCGAGATGCAACCGTCTCAGAACTTCCAGATAAAAACTTTGGTTGGCCATCTGATCCGGAGGAACTAATTCCAACTGTACTACAAGGGGCCTGCCCTCCAAAAGATAATTCCAGGGTTTTTGGGGGCCTCTGTATGACATGCACTCATCCAACCATAACAACCCAATATTTATTAAGGGCTTACTCTATGCTCTAGGTGCTAGGGATATAGAATAAAGAATAAAACAAAATCCCTGCCTCATGAACTTTCACATTCTAATTTATGACGCATCCAATAATTATTAACTGAGCTGTTATGAGCTCCTGAAACACACAGAATCCTACCTCAGAAGTCCTGGAATTACAAATTCACAATGAAAAAGTGAAGTGGGTGTCATGGGCTGACCTGTGCTCCCCGCATAGTTCATTCACCTTGAAGTCCTGATCCCTAGGACCTCAGAATGGGACCTTATTCAGAGACCGGGCCTTCTGAAAAGGCAAAAAAGTTGACCAAGGTCATTAAGGTGTGCCTGATCCAGCGCAACAGTGTCCTGTGAGAAGAGGAAAGCTTGGCATACACAGAGGAATACCACGCAGACATGAGGAGAAGGCAGCATCCGCAAGCCAGGGAGCCAGGCCTCAGGAAGATCACCCCAGCCTTGATCTCACACCTCCGGCCTCCAGAATCATGAAAAAATAAATGTCCCATGTTTAAGCCACCCAGGCCGTGGTATTCTGTCGTGGCAGCCCTGGGAAGCCAACACAGCGGGTAAAAAGGGAAAGTGGAAAATAATGAATTTTAGGAATATCTTTCCCTACAATGCTGAGAACCCCTCAATGAGCTACAAAAACCAAAATGCTATGGCTGAGTTCTAAGATGTTTACACAAACTATCAAGAGAGGTAAGTGGTCAAAGGGAAAAAGGACTGTCCTTTCCTTCCAGAAAGATGAAACCTGATGCTGGCCCCTAATGCCCGGTTCCTTTGCAGTTGAAGAGCTTGTGATTGCCTGTGTCACATTCCCCCAAATGCAAAGTCTCTTTTTATCTTTTCCCCCTCTAAGTCATGCAACCAAAACCTTTCGATTTCATGTCTCGTTCTTTTCAGTAAAAGTAGGAGAAGGTGGTTTGCATGTGGACTACGTGAAATAGCCAAACAAGTACTTTTAAAACTCAATGTGCAATAAAGTTTGGATTGTGTCATCAGTCATCCACTGATTTAGAACTAAGGAGTGTTCCACTTCCCACTGCAGCATAAAAACAATGCATTATTAATAAGCTAGCAGAAATTCCAATCCTTTATTTTTTCTTTGTAAAGGGGATTTCAAACCTCCAAAAGGAGAGGAAACCAAGGCACCATGAATTCCAGAACTTCTGGCCAAATAAGATCATTTATTTGGGTGTTTTCTTGGTCCAAACCAATCCCCAAATGATAAAGCCTTTGTCAAAACAACCAGTCAAAAGTCCTCCAAACGTCTTCTCTTCCCTCTTACTCCAGATGCTCCCTGAATTACAATGGGGCTGTGTACTGACAAACCCATTGCAAGTTGAAAATATCTACATTGAAAACACATTTCAAACATCTAACTTACTGAACATCACAGCTTAGCCTAGCCTGACTTAAACCATGCCCAGAACACTTACATTAGCCTACAGTTGGGCAAAATCATGCAACACAAAGCCTATTTTATAATGTGGTGTTAAGTAGCTCGTGTAATTTACTAAACACTGTCAAGTAAAAAACAGAATGGTCCTATAAGTCCTTGAAGTACAATTTCTACCGAATCCACATCACATTCACACCACTGTAAGGCTGGAAAATCTTAAGAACCATCCTAACTCCAACTCTCCACAAAGCCAATACTTCCCCATCTTTAGGAACAGCATGTCTCCAGGCAGAGGGACCTTCTCTTGACTCCTTCAACAATCACTGACTGAGGACATGTCATGTCTACTCTGCCTCTGTAGCTAAGTGCTGAGCACAAGGTGTCAATACACAAACGCGGGAATAAACGAACGGAGCTGTGCCTTGAGGACTCTCCTGGCCACCCCGAAACTTCTGCTTCTGGCTCCAGGACTCTATAAACGAGGCTCCTCCGCGAGGAGGCATTTTCTCGGAGCCTTCAGAACGCCTCAGTTCACATAAACCTGCAAGTCATGCCCATCTTCTCCAATAAGCAAGTCCCTCCTCCCAACTGCGGGACGCAGCTTATAGCAGACAGCAAAATTTAAGCTCACGGAAGTTCACTAAGGGCATGTTAAGCTGCCCACACTGCCCATCAAGAGGACCACACTCAAACACGGCTGGCCTCGCCAGCGGGAAACGCAGTGTGGGCTGCTGTGCAGACTGGCATGCGCTGTACTCCTAGCAGGCAAGTTACCGTGGAAATAAAAGAGATACATAGCTCCAAAAATAGCCCAGCTGCATGCAACCGAGGGACTGTGAGACACAGAATGGTCGAACTTCTTTTAGGTATTCTTTTGCCTCAAAAAGAACAACAGTTAAATTAAAATTAAACAGGAATATCTACATCTGGCGGGACATGTCATGTTTCTTACCTTCTAATACACGAAAGGCAGTCGAGCCAAAGACCAAGCTTGTGCCTGAGTAATGAGTCAGAGGAGCTGTGACCACACAGCTGTGACCACTCTGTGGGTAGAGGGCCCTCCTCACCCAGGTGGTGTGCCATGGAGAAGAGAGACGTCAGAAGCTCTCTGCACGTGCCCGCGATCAGCACCTGCTCCACCTGAAACCTGACCTCAGAGCAGCTCCTGAAAGAGATTGCAAGTCTCCGCCAGCGGGACAGGCCCAAAGCAGTTCCTGAGCCTCGGAGCCTTCAGGACAGGGCCTGCCAGAGAACACAGTCCAGACGGCGACTCACTCTGCTGTGCCTGGCCAGGGACTGTGCTCATTCTAGGGACCAAGGCCCACCCTCGAGCCCCCTGCTCTGTGGTGCTGGGGCACCTGAGGATCCGGCATCAGACTCGGTTTAACAACACAGTCAACTCCAATGAAGCATACTATGGAATCAAACTTTTTCAACTACTCTTCTTATTTTTTAGAGGACCAGACTTCCAGAACATTTTCTAGTACTGGGACCTGTTGACCGAGGAGATCCCAAACTGCAGTGAGGCTCCCGGCAGGCAGGGCAGCCCACACGTGGGAGCAACGTGCCTCCAGCCACAGGAGGAAGCAGGCTATGCTGGCTCAAGACTCAGACCCCCAGGATCAAAATCCAGCACTTCCTTTTTCCCCATAATGTGGTTTGTTCAACTTCTCTGCTTCCTCATCCGTAATACGGGACTAACTGCCTGCCTGAGCTTGTTGAGTGGGGTCAATGAAATGTCTGGCAAAGGAGAAGCATTCATCGACCAGTGTTTTAACTAAAGCCAGTCCCTGAAAGAGTTAATGGAGTCTGGGTAGACCCTGACACGGCAGTAGAGAACCAGTACATTCAACTCCGTGTGCCAGTCCACAGCTGCTAGCCACATCGCTCTCACCCTCTGCCAGCGTGCTCATGGTTGTTCCTGTCTCTACTGCCTGTTTCCTGTCGCAGTCCAGAAGGCACATAAGGGGAGTTGCTCTGATGTATTCTGCTCCAGCTTCCTGCACAGCCCATCTTCTCCCGGGTGTCACTCTCAGCAATCAGGACAGTGGCTGCCCAGCCTGCAGGGGACCAAGGCCACGTTGCCTGTGCATCCAGCCTCTGACCACCTCAGCTGGGTCCTTCATGATGCAAGACTTGAGAATGCTTTACAGGGGATAAGAAACCCCACAGAGAGGGAGGGGTCTTATGCCTTCACCCATCCATTCTAGCCAGCATTTCCAGAAGGCCCACATGTGCCAGCATGCACCTGGAATCCTTGAGGCACTACCCAGGATATAGCAGCCTGTCCTGTACAGCAGGCTCCTGCCAGACTCCCGTTCACCCTTTCAGGGACTGGCCTTAGGGATAACACCAGTCGATGAATGCTTCTCCTGTGCCAGGCATGTTATATACATGGATTCATTCACCCCACCCAACAAGCTCGAGCAGGCACTGTTAGTCCCATTTCACAGATGAGGAAGCAGAGAGCAAAAAAAGCTACCAGGCAAAGTCACAGTCACTCAACCTACCCAGAACCAACGGATTCCAGAGCTCTAAGAATTGGGTGGGGCCAGAAAGCTTACAACTTTTCTTCTTTGAAGACATACTCTGGCTCTTTTTAACATCAATTTAAGGAAATATTTGATCTTTGTGAAAACAAAGAATAATGTTTTAAGATTGCTTGCTTTTAGAAATCTGGCAATTTGGTTTTAAAGCCTCTGCCCTCTGCCTATGGTATTCCTGAATGAATAGCTCAGGACTACCAGGGCTTCCCCTTGGAGTCTAAAATTAATAATTTACAGTCAAGTAAGTGGAGAGGAACTGTCACTTTACAGTGGGTTTCTACTCTCTAATAGATCAGTGAAAATTACAAAGGGCTTTCACCTCATGTGTGAGCCAACTCAGAATCAACCTCATACCTATTTAATACAGACTGCTCTCTGAGGAAGATGGTCCAAAGGGGCTTCTTTTCTAACTTGTTATTTTATCAATGAACGTCTACCAGAATTTAAATTCAATGACAGCATCTTTTACCTCAATCATGATTAAATATGAAGAGGACCCAAAAAACTCGGAATTTATTTATAAAAACTGAGTATTTATTCTTACACATTTAAACTTCAACCACCTTCACAGTCCTCTCCATTTGATGCAATACACCCACTGAGACGTTTTCCACTGCTCAAAACAGTTTTTGAACTTGTCGATTTTGATGCCTTTTAGGGCTTATGCCATTTTTTGTTTCACCTATTTTACATCAGCAAAATGTTTCCCTTTGAAGACTTTTTCCATTCAGGGAAACAAACAAACAAAAAAAGCTGGTCTGGGAGAGAACAGAGAAAAGGGAGGATGGAGTATTGGGATCATGGTATTTTTGGTCAAAAACCATTGTGGTGTGGGTAGGTGCACTCGTAAATCACCTATCACGAAATGGGAAAACACATAAAAAGAATCTCAAAAAAAATTCACTGAAGTCACACACAGTCTCTTACAACACTAGCTAGTCCACTGATACCAATGGGTTGCTAGAACCTAGAACACTTACCTAGTGGGGGAAGCCTATATGACAAGGAACCTGCCCTCATTACAGTACTGTTGCATCTAAAGTCAGCAGAGATTATACAGATTTTACTGTGAAATAGGGAACTGTTCTTTTAAAAAGTTTATTTAAATTACTGATTATACAAGTAATCCAAGCCCTTTATAGAAAATTTGAAATATATATAAGAGTGTAGAGAAAAAAGCCATACTAGGCATGGTGGTTCACTCTTGTAATCCCAGCACTTTGGGAGGCCAAGGCGGGAGGATCGCTTGAGCCCAGGAATTTAAGACCAGCCTGGGCAACATAGCAAGACCTTTCCGCTACAGAAAATTTAAAAATTAGCCAGGCGTGGTGGTGCATACCTGTAGTCCCAGCTACTCGGCAAGCTGTGATGGATGACTTGAGGCCAGCAAGTTGAGGCAGTGAGCAGGATCGCATCACTGCACTCCAGTCTGGGTGAACGAACAAACAAATGATGGAAGGAAAGAGGGGAAGAAGGGGAAAAATGGAAGAATAAAAACAATGAAAGGATGAAGGGGAAGGGGAGAAAAAAACCTACCCATCATGACAGCGCCCAGAGATAAAAAGGCTTTCATGTTGGTGTACTTCCTTTTAGTCTTTTTTTCTGGGTATGTTTAAATACATTTCCATTACGGTCATTGGTACCCTGCCATTTTTCTTTTTACATTCCCTGTGTCATTAGTTTTTAGAAACCAGTAGCTTCACAGTATGTCATGAACATTATGGGAGACCACAATGCATTGAACCAGTCTAACTTTTTAGATTTCCTTCAGTACAGGGCCCAAGTTACAAACTATAAAATCTGCTTGAATCACCTTGCCACACAAACAGAAACAAGCAGAGATAGTAGCAAAAGTTCAAAAAGACTCAAGCCATTGCCAAGCTTAAGAAGGGCAAAAACATCCCTTTTTCTGCATGTGAGACAAAGTGTGGTACTGTGATGTAATAAGAAATATGTATTTGGTCTCTGTCTCCTGAAACCCTTGTAGATAGATAGACAGGGAGACTCCAAGAATCCTTTGTTCTAATATTTGGTCTTTGACCCAGTTCCACACACAGGGCTTCTAAGATCTTTGTAATTTCCTGACAGAACCCCTGAAATTTCTTGGGTGAAAGGAGCACCTTTGTTCTAATGAGGTGATTCTTGGTGAGCCCCTGGATAGTCTCAGGATGGGACACTGGGAGACTGGTTGCCAGGGGAACCAACCACTTGATTCCTGGGTGGGAACTTTTAGCCTCCCGCCCCCAACCCCAGGCTCGGGGGAGAGTGGAAGGGCTGAAGGCTGCGTTGCTCTCCGGTAGCCAGCGATGTCATCCACCGTGCCTACTCCCCAGTCACTGAGGTGCCAGGAGGAGACACACCTGGGAAGGGCATGGAGGCTCCACACCCCTTCCCACACACCCTGCCCTATGCTTCTCTTCCTTCTGGCTGTCCATCTGAATCCTCTGAAAGGTCCCTTTCCACAAAGCAGCAAACACAGGTGTCTCCCTGAGTTCTACCAGCTGCTCTCGCAAATCAACCTGAGAAAGGGACTATGGGAACCCCAACTTTGAGCCAATCAGTCAGAAGCACAGGGCGCCACCTGGGGATCGAGGCTGGCTTCTGCAGCGGGCGGGGGTCCTGTGAGACTGAGCCCGTGGCCTGTGGAATCTGGCAGCGTCAGAACAAAACGGAGTGGGGGACACCCACTGGCGTCTCCTGGGGAACTGCCTGGCCTGAGAGAAAGCCTCACACATCTCGTGTCAGAGCGCTGCGCTAGTGGTACGTACAAATGGCACCTCCTGCCTCTGTCGTGTCCACTGAAGAGCTGCGTGGCTGCTGGCGAGGAAAGTCCCCATATGCTGTGGTGGCCAGAGGTGAGGCTCTCTGTGCTGAGAGTGGGAACGGGAAGAACACTTTGGTTTCCTCCTAGCTCTTACAGACCAGGAAGGGAAAGGACAGGGTATTTTCATGAAATTATTACGCAAACACAGAACACACCCACCTCACTCCTGGCGCAGGTAAGGGGCACATGGCAATCCACAGGTAGGAGTTCCAGAAAGCAGGCCAGCCGTCCTAGACGAGAACCCTGCAAGGCTCAGGTGCACACGGTCCCTTCAGCTCCCTAGAGTGGCCCTCCAGTCTCCTAGGGCAGCGCTTCTCAGGGTTTGGGCTCCGGACAGACACGCTCAGTTCTTTCCCTTGAAGTGACTTGCTTACCCATTCGTTCTAAAGAGAGTGTCTGGCAAGTGCCCAGGTCTGAAAAGCTGTGTCGTGTCCCCTGTTCTTTAAGTAAGAGTGAGGTTCCAGGAGACAGGCGGCCAGCTTGGCTCATTACACAAGAAAAAATCACATAATTTTTTTTCCTGAAAAAATCATCCCTTGATATGCAACAGAGGCACTTTCCCTGCACTTCCCATCTTATGACAAAGAATTCAAAAGACATGTACCTCGAAAGCCAAGACTGACTAAGGCCTTTCCCTCGACCGCTGCAATGGTGGAGGGAGGACAGGGGCTCACCTGAGTGGCGACACAGTCGCTGCCAGGACTCGCCCATCTCCGCTTTTGCGCCGTCAGGACAAATGTCAACACAGTAAAAACGGCAAAAACCAGCGCAGTCTTGGCATGAAAATAAATTTGGCCTTAAAGACCCACTGAAAGTATTTTTCAGACCCCCAGGGGTTCACAGACCATGCTTTCAGACCACTGTCCCCAGAGGGCAGCTTTAGGACCAGTTGTCACGGTTTTATTTTACAGCACAATAATGACATAGATAATATTAAAACATTTGCATGTATCTAAAAAGACCAGGTCGGGCTCAGTGGCTCATGCCTGTAATCCCAGCACTTTGGGAGGCCAAGACAGGAGGACTGCTTGAGCCCAGGAGCTTGAGGCTGTGGTAAGCTGTGATTATGCCACCGCACTCCACCCTGGGCAACAGAGTGAGACCCCCAACTCAAAAAATAAAATAAAATTTTAAAAAGAACTTGCTTTTTTTTTTAATCTTTTTTTTTTAACTTCGTCTCTACAATAAATTAAAAAATTAGCTGGGTACGCTTGCTCTTTTTAGAAAGGATTTAATAATTCTCAAACAATAAAAATAATCAAATACAGAAAATACTAATTCAATGCAAAGACCAGCTTACTTTGACTCCATGAGAATGGAGAAGCATCCCTAAGCCAAAGCAATAGCAAAATCCCAGGACAGAGTAGAACGCACATCTGAAAAGTCATTTGCTGGTCAAGTTCAAGAGTTCAACCACTTAACAATGTTTGTGAAATAAAACAAAATTTATACAACTACACTCAGAAATGAAGAGTAACAATAGATAATGTTTTACAAAGCTAGGTGCAGTTTTCTTATATGAAGGTATTTTTTTAGCATTTCAGTAACCGTAGACTATCCTTCAAACTAGGAAAATAATTTGCAGTTATTACAGTTCTCAGTGGCAAGCAAGTAGCCCAGCATTTCTGTGTTTCCATGTGTGAGTTCATTCATAAGCTGTCAAATTTTATTGGGAAATACTTTTGCAATGCTCACAATATGCATGATGTACAAATATTCCTCATTTAAAAAGGAAAAGGGTCTCCAAATAATGGTGAAAACACAAATGATTTTCACTAATCAAAAAAATCCCCCCTGGTATCACCTGTAAAACATAAAAAAGCAGAAATCCATTAATACATTTGCTATACGCATTTGTAAAAGGGAGTAGGGAGGTGCTGGCCAGGTCCTCACATCACGCCAGCCTTACGTAGCACCTGTAACTCAGGAAGTCCCCAGCTGGGACTTGCTGGTTGAAGGAGCAAATGGATGGACGAACAAAGGAGTTGACGGTGGAAACACCAGTGGGATCAGGCAGCTGAGTCTGATTTCTGTGGGGAACGCTCAGAATACTGAGGGCTTCTGATTTTATCTACTTAAACTGGACTGAGAGCACACATCTATCCAAATGCAAACCTATTCTGAAATACTGAATTTTCAAGATATCAATAATTTCTAATATTTCCAATCCATCTGAAAAAGAAGCTAGGTTGCATAGTGGTGTTGGGTATATTAATGCAGGTAATATGCACTGGGTTTTCTAAGTTTTCCCTTCCTGGAAAAATGAATAATCTTTTATCATGAGTTATAATTCATCAATGGAATAGACGCTGTCCACAAGATGCCAAGACAAGAGGGTCATCACCTGCCTTGTATGCAACAGAGAAGGCACAACGGTATCCCCTAAGGCCTACTAGAAGCATAAGGCGTTCAACAAGCAAACCTGGGGAGGACAGGGAAACAGAGAAACCCTGACTTAAGTCCTCTGAATCCCTGACCCATCTCACCTCGCTCCTGGAATGCCCCATCTTTCAGGAGTAGACCCCACAATACTTTCCAAAGTCCCTCTAGACTTCACTTATAAGTGGTAACTAAAATTAAGATTTTCTGATAACTGACAAATACTATTTCAATCAAAAGTGCTATACTTCCCACACATCAAACCAACTAACAAGCAATAAATGAACCTGTTTGTATTCTCTGTCTCTGCTTTCATCACTAGTGGCAGCACACACATAGAGTGCAATAATACACAACTTAGATTTTAAGTCACTGATTCAAATGACCAGTTAACACAGATTGAGTGAATGCCTTCATTTTTACAAACTAGTTTTCAAAGCTCAAGTAATAACATTAAAATGTTTGGCAGCCTTGAGACTAAAACAATGCCCTAAAGTACCCTGACTTGAATAAATTATACCATTACAAAGGTACTGATTAGCTAACAATAAATGAAATAAAATCAACACAATCTCATAGCTAGAAGGTCTTGTTAAACACTGGATAATCAGATTGAAATTCTTTTCCTTTCAAATATTTTTCATAATTTTAGTTTGTCTGCAAACAATATGCCTCTGACAGTCTACTCTGATTAAAGCATGTTTTTCAGGAACTCTTCCCTACGCGGCATATCATCCATCTACCAGAAGAGGTACAGAAAGTAAATTAGTGTCATGAATTAGTGCCAATGCCAATTTTTATAATATGTAACTGAGCGTAACCTTCTTGAGGCATGGGTGGCTCCAACAATAAATTATATAAATCCTTACCCAACCCATTTCAAAAAGATGAATTTCAACTTTTAATGTAACAATGATTTTGAACTGCTTATCTGTTATCTATTTCTAAGAAGTCCAAAGAAAAATGTATACCTATGTTAAAGACAGACGTCGAATGGTACTTGTGATGTTCAAGAATAAACAGCACAATCTTCGGCAAGTTAGAAAATTGTAAAATTCTGTTAAAGTACCATAAAATGCAACACATTTTTACTAATATACTAATTTAACTATAAAGTAGAGGAAAGATTTCTTAGAAAAATAAGAAATGAATGTCAGGTGTGGTGGCTCACATCTGTAATTCCAGCACTTTGGGAGGCTGAGACAGGAGGACAGCTCGAGTCCAGGAGTTCAAGACCAACAACATAGCAAGACCTTGTCTGCACCAAAAGAAGCACAACAATTAGCCAGGTGTGGTGGCATGTACCTGTAGTCCTAGCTACTCAAAGGGCTGAGGTGGAAGGATCGCCTGAGCCCAGGAGGTCAAGGCTGCGGTGACTCTCGCACCCCACTGCAGTGAGCCACTTTACTCCCACCTGGGCAACAGGATGAGGCCCAAACTCAGAAAGAAAGAAATGCAAAAGAGAGCAGCAGGATCACGTGAACTTCAAATGTGAATGTGCAAACTATAATCTCAGTGTAGCACAATTCCTTGGATATGTTTAGGTCCAACTAAATAATGGATAGGTAAATAAGACCAAAAAAAGATGAATAAAGATCACAATTCATAAATTTAATTCATGTTTCAACAAAATGTCCATTGGACAATGACAAAATTAGTGCACTGAGCCTATGCTATGGAATAAAAACATTAAACCCAGGTTTTTGTTTTCAAAGCAATGAAAACTGTCTAGAGGTCACATGGGAAAAGCTTTCAGAAATACAGTAATTTTCTTAAAATTAGACTTCCTGGAAAGGAAGTGTCCTCTGCAGATGAAGGAGTTGCCAAGGAATCACAGTCCATCAGAAACAGACGCAAGCTCCCATCTCCAGACATGGTGAACGCTTGCACTGAGCTGACATCCCTCTCTCATCCGCAGACAGGGCAGGGAAGAATGGCAACCAGGTGGGAAGAATGAAAGCAACGGCCTTTGCTTTCCCTGCCTTGTGTCAGCTCCCCTTACTCACAGGGGCCAGCCTAGAGGGTCAAATGCGTTCCTCGAAGTCACAAGTCTCATTGCCCTCCATCCTCAGCACTGCAGATTCATACCCACCAGTGCCTCTTCTACAACCCTGGAGAAGCTGGGAAAGCTGCAGTGCTTCGTGAAGCGGCCCTGCCACAGAACCCTGGCAAGAGAAGCTGTGTATTTCCCAGGCATGACATGGAAAGTGGTAATTAGCCACCTGGGAACCGGTTTTATTTTAGATTCCGACCAGACCCTTAGCGACCAGACAAGCCTTTTTGTTCAAGAAATGCTATCACCATTTGTACAATGGGGATATTTTTACAGAGTACTTTAAAAGTATCCAATGAAACTTTGTCTTGGGAGCAAGTCCTCTTAGTAAAGAGACTAAACCCATAAAGAAATCACATTTTTAATTCAGTGTTACCTTTTTCCTTTCTTAATGAGAGATCTGTAGTCAAAAATGTGCAAAAAATCTATGTTCTAAAACACAGAGGCAAATCTCTGTTATCCTGCTTTCTTAGACATCTGTAGCGAGAGTTTTGGGATGTTTGGTAATTGGCAATCATTCCAGTGGATGGCTGCCAGCTCCCATCACTCAAGTTGCTGACTCAATGTATGACAGAGCAAACTGGGGCAGGCACTCAAACCTGACAGCTGGCTGGAAAGAAGGGAGAAAAGCCACATTCATTTTATGAAGAGGTGAGAATGATGTATTCCATTCTTCCTCCACACCTACCATAATAATTGTCCACAGAAAGTTCCTGAAACCCACTGATAGGAACAAGCCACAAGAAACCTGGCAGAGTTCAGCAAAGCACATTCTCCTACCAAAATGCTCGACTTTTTCAAGTGTAAAAATAAAAACAAAACACTGACTTTTTTTTACTTGAAGAGCACAGATAGCATTTGCCAAGAACCTTCAACCTCTCCCATTCAGGCATTAGTACCTATTGGGAAAGATTAATTTTACATGTGAAGAACAAGGGTTGAATCATTGGATTAAAAACCCTCAGAGAAATTATGCTTTACCTACAAGGAACTTCCAAATTTACATTTTAAAGCCAACTAAATCTTTAAATGTCTGTTCTAACTGTGAAATTCAAATTGCAATTACACAGGGGGTTGGGTTTTTTTTTTCCCTCCCTATTATTAATGCAGTAACAGAAAACTGATGCTGGAAGATCTACTGGTGACACTAAATATAGGTAGATTTTTCCATGGGAAGCAGTAGCTGGACCTGATCCAGAGAGCACCACAGGAGGAGAGGCTGGCCTGTGGGCAAATCCAAGAAAAGCAGAGGGATGCTACTGGCTCAGCATCACTACAACCACTACACACTGATGCACCATTTCAGTAAAATGAGCAGTAAGCAGCAAAACCCTGGGCTTAAATAATGATGCCTAAGGACAGCAGGTTCACTAGCTATGGAATCTGCCACAGCCTCCAGCCGTGCACTCCCAGCAGGCGCCACCTTGGACAAGGGATCAGAGACCATCACGTGGACGCCCAGTGTTCTCGGCCCTTCCTCCTGACTGCAAAAAAAGAGACAGGCTGAAATTCCAGGAAGAGGAATTCAAGCCCATCAGAGGCCTTCCAGCTCATGCTGCCTTGGGCAGCAATAACAAGACCAACAGGTTCCAGTAACTCTTGAACATTGTTGCTGCTAAGGACTAATGCCAGACTTGCTACGGACTTCCTGTGGCCTGTAAACAGTAACCTGCCAAAAATAAATAAGTGAAACATGAACAAGAACTTAAGACACAAGCACTAAAAAGACTACACAATCACCCTCAGGTAGCATAACAGCTACAATGTGTTATCAAAGGAAGCTTATTCTTTCCCCTGAAGGAGTCAACAATAGGAAGCAGCCACCTTGCAGGATTATTTATTTGTTTATTTATTTATTTATTTTGAGTTGGAGTCTCACTCTGTCGCCCAGGCCACTTCCGGCCACCCCAGCCTCGACCCACTGGGCTCCGGCAATCCTTCTACCTCAGCCTTCCAAGTAGCTGGAACTACAGGCACGTGCTACCACGCCCAGCTAATTTTTTGATTTATTGTAGAGATGAGGTCTCACCAAGTTGCCCAGGTGGGTCTCAAACCCCGCAGGCTCAGGCAATCCACTCACCTCTGCCTCCCAAAGCACAGGATTACAGGCTGAGCCACCTAGCCCAGCCGGCTTATTTAAAAGCTAATGTTTGTAGAAGCAGAGGAGACTTCCTGCAGAGGCTTTGCCAGTAAGACAAAGTAAAAACTACTAACATTTCCTGGGCATCTCCTATCAGAAAGTCCTGCTCAGGATACTGCCATGGAGTAAACGAGTATCCATCCCTCTCCTTCCAGGCACCCAGCAGGTGAGTGTGTGGAATGGAGACTAGGGAGCCAAGGCTGAGGATTTAGAGTGAATGACAAGTGTGGTGCTTGCCTGCAGCCTTGCTTCTTGAGACGTAAAACTAACAGCCAGCTGACTTCTGAACTCTCATATTCCTCCAGGATTATGAGATGAATGGAGCTCAGGCCTTGAACCATGCAGCATAAGCAAAGGACTCTCTCCGAGAAGCTGTCTCACTTCCTATTGGAATAACCGAAATTCAACAACTTGAACAATAAGTAAGTGAATCTGCTGGATCCACTGAAAAGCAATGCTTTACTTATTCTAATTTATTACTGTCCATTTCCCCATGCATTACATTTAAACCTCTGATTTTAAAAAAAAATAGTATTGAAAATTAACATTACGCTGCAAAACTGTGTTACTTGAATTGTTCATAAATGGATCTGTGGCTCCTGCTGAGGTCCCTGAGAGACTGTATTGTATGCCTTTGCCCCCAATCTCACCAAGAGCACTAGTAAAGATATCCCTGCATCTACATTTGCCATCCTGCAGAGAGCTGGGTATTTATACCTGGAAAAACTTTCACTTAAATTGCTTTAATGGGCTTTTAAGTAAAACACTACTCCCAGTGATTCATTTTTCCATGTGATTGGCCAGAAATTTGAATTACAGCTCACAGGGTAGATGCACACATAAATCGTGCCAAGCCCTTCCTTACTCAGGAACTGAAGAGCAGAGGGAATGGCAGGAGCCTATGTGCCCATCACTGATGCCCTCTTCTACATCACAGAGCTGTGTGTGGAGTCGGGGATCCTCCAAGACAGGCATCTCAGCAGCTCATCTCCTTCTCTGGCCCCCACCAGACCCCCAGGGAATCACATCCCCTTTGTAGGCCAAAGGAAAAAAGGTGGATATGTTTCAGAAGGTCTGATGAGCTTCCTAGTTTTTAAAATGTGGTATTAAGCCACGGTGCAATAATTTCAGTATGTCCCAAAGTCTAAGACTTCTCAGCACAAGTAACCATTAAAAATGGAACCCCTGGCGGTTTCTCTTGCCCTTGCCAGCTCTGGCATGTCTCCCTTTCTTTCCTCTCTTTTTTCTCTAATAAACTTTGTCTTAAAACTTTTTTTAAAAACAGAGCACCTGCTATTAAGTTACTAGACTGTTAACAAAAAATAAAAAAAAAAAAACCTAGCAGGTTCTTCTTGATACAACACTAAAACACCTTTTTTTTTTTTTGAGTTGGAGTCTCACTCTGTCGCCCAGACTGGAGTGCAGTGGCCACTTCCGGCCACCGCAGCCTCAACCTGCTGGGCTCCGGCGATCCTTCCACCTCCAGCCTTCCAAGTAGCCGGAATTACAGGCACGCGCTACCATGCCCGGCTGATTTTTTGATTTATTGTAGAGATGAGGTCTCACTGCCCAGGCAGGTCTCGAACCCACGGGCTCAGGCAATCCATTCACCTCAGCCTCCCAAAGGCACGGGATTACAGGCTGAGCTACCAAGCCCGGCTCTAAAACACCTTTTAAATAACAGAATGCTATACATGCAGTGACAACATAAATACTGAAAGTAAAGAAATCAATCAATTCATGAATATGACTAAAAGGACTACTATGTGCAAGAGAAGTCACAACCACTGTTCTTGTGGATGGCAGAACCCAAATATGTAGAAAGTTGGCTTCAAGTTTATAAAAGGCCAATGACAACGCTGACGATGAAAGTGAAGTCACGATCAACTCATCACAAAAATTCCTCCTTCAAGCATCTTTCTTTAACGTCAAGTCCATCTATGCTTAGGAGATTTCTCTATCCAATTTTGTCCACTTTCCCTATTTTTCCCTTATGATCAAACTTTTCATCTTCACTCTTTAAAAAAAAAATACTATTTTTAAAAAAATTTGACCCATCCCCTCCAATAGTATCTTCTAGAACCTGGTTCGATTAATTATTCATCCTTTACCCTAAATCTTTAACTTCTCCCTCAAAACAAGAAGGCATTTTAGTGCTGTGGTCAAAAGTGACATCCACACAGGTTGTAAGAAACGGGTCTCTTTTGCTGCCTGTGTCACCTGGAGGCAATGACTCTCTTTGTGCCACAGTTTCCTCATCTGGACATACTGTCTCTATGTCTCACAGAGCTGTGGTAAGGATTAAATGAATTCAAGCATGTCGAGGTGCTGAACGTAGCTGACACGGAGCAAACCCTCCCTAATGTTAGCTCTTTCAATTATTACCAACCTCTTCCTCCCTTCCCCTATCACAAACTCAAGTCTCCACCATTCTCTTATAAACAAACAAAAAACTTCCCTTGAACTCTTCTCCACCTTTCCCTCTTTCCTTTCCATCTAGGCTTCTCAAAAGTGTGCTCTACACCACAGGTCGCCGACCCCCAGGCCGCGGACCAGTACCAGTCCCTTGTCCGTTAGGAACCAGGCCACACAGCAGCAGGAGGTGAGCGGTGGGGGAGCAGAGCTCTGCCTTCTGTCAGATCAGTGGTGGCACTGGATTCTCACAGGAGTGCGAACCCTATTGTGGACTGAGCATGAGAAGGTTCTGGGTTGCCCTCCTTAAGAGAATCTAATGCCTGATGATTCGATCCGCCTCGTTCATGGAAAAACCTGTCCCTGATGTCAAAAAGCTTAGGGACCGCTGCTCTACATTCACTCACCTTCCTCACTGAACATTTACCTGGAGCTAGCTTCCCACAAAAACTGCATGGGCAAAGCTCTTAACCATCGTCACACTGCCTTGCATTTCCACACTGTCAAACGTATTCAGTCTCTGTAGCTCAACACTGCCAAGTGACAGTCTTCACATTTTTACACCTAGTTTGCTGCACCTGCAGTTGCTGACCACTCACTTGCTCTGGACCCTTCCTATTATCTTAGCCCCTGTGACACAACTCCTTGGTCCAACCTTAACTCTGAACGATCATTCTCCAGCTCCTTGGTGGGCTTCTTCTCTTCGTGCCCCTCCAGCATAGGGGATGCCTCCGTTTACCCGGAGGCTCACTGGTCTTTCTGCCTCTACAACATGTTTCTGGACTACTAATCTACTTTCATAGTAAGATCGAATGCATCCCAAGAGTACAGCTCTATCCCACCATCTCTGCAAAGTTTGACTCACAAACCCAGAGTGACTTGGGCATCACCATTTGTGTCTTTCACAGATATATCAAATGTAAGACATTCAACATGAAATCAACCACGCCTTGCCCTCAGTTCCCACTCTTACAGTCCTAATTTTAGATTATAGATCCACTACCAGAAATCTGGGAGTTACTGGCAAATGTCCCTCTTCCCCATCACCTACACATTTCACCCATCAGCAAATGACTGCTGGTTTTTCTATCTAAGCCATTTTCAGGCACCTTCCCTTCTCCCCATCCCTACTACCTCTAGTTCAACCCTTATCATCTCACCTGAAATTTCACAAAGCCTCTTGCCTAATCTCTCTTCCTCCGCCTCCACAATGACCAGAGTGGTGTGTGTGGACTGTAAAGCTGCCCCCATCACTAACTACTTCATGGGCTTTCCACCTACGACTGGGTAAAACCCAAGCTCTGTGAGGCACATTTGGCCAGCTTCTTTAACCTCATCTGCTGATCACCTACCTGAGTGCCATGTGCAAAGCACCAAGCCATCCTGCAGTTTCCTGTACAGGCTTCCCTTTGCTCAAGTGGGGAAAGTGCAGGGACTCCATTCATATCCTCCCACTAGCAGGAGAACCCCTGCTGTCTTCCGAGTCCTGCTGTGGCTTCACCTGCAAGAAGGCTTCTTTCTCCCACTTCACAAGCCAACTGGGTTAGTACCACCTTTCCTCAACTCTCACACAAACTCCCATGGCAATTCATGGCCACCTTCTTTTTGCCACTTAATTTACCCCACCCTACACAATTTGGGTACCTCTCATCAGCTCCTTGAGAGCAAGAGCTGTGTCCTGGTCAGTTTCATGCGCTCAACTGCCACACAGCAGGACTCAGTTAATATTGACTGAATGTTTGCACTAAACGGTAAGCAAAAAAATATTTATATAATATTTGTCTCTTTGTGACTGGCTTATTTCACTTGGCAAAATATTGTTCAAGGTCATCAATGTTGTAGCACGTGACAGGATTTTCTTTAAGGCTGAATAATGTTCCCACTTAATAAATAAAATCCCACTTAAACACTTAAAGGGAATAACATCTGGAATATTCTTGTGCAACCAGCATACACACACACACACATATATACACTTTAATCATTCCCCCTTTGGGTAAAATACACAGATAACAAATCATAATACTTTAATACAAATCAAACGCATGTACATAACATCATAAAATCATAATACTTTAAAACATAACAACATAAAAACATGAAACATAATAAAATCATAATACTTTAATACAAATCAAACACAGATAAATAACAAATCATAATACTTTAATATTTGTTTATGACCATGAAAAAGTTTGATGTAATAGATAAAGATTGTTCTCACACCCATTAGGATGGTTACTTTTAAAAAAATAAAAAAAAAAGAATTGTTACCTGGGCACAGTGGCTCATGCCTGTAATCCCAGCACTTTGGAAGGCAGAGATGAGAGGACTGCCTGAGCCCACGGGTTTGAGACCAACCTGGGCAACATGGCGAGACCCGTCTCTACAATAAATAAAAAAATTAGGCACTTGCTGATAGTCCCACCTACTGGAAGGCTGAACCCAGCAGGTTGAGGCTACAGTGGCCTTGAGTGTGCCACTGCACTCCAGCCTGGGTGACAGAGTGAGACTCCAACTCAAAAAAAAAAAAAAAAGAATTGTTCAAGAGGATGTAAAGAAATTGGAATCCTTGTGCACTGTCAGTGGGAAGGTAAAAGAGCATCACCACAATGGAAAACAGTATAGAGGCTCTTCAAGAAATTAAATAGAATGACTACATGATCCAGTGATCTCATTCCAGGTATATATCCAAAAGAAGTGAGAGCAGGGTCTCAAAGAGATATCAGCACATTCATGTTCATAGCAACATTATTCACAATAGCCAAGAGATAGAAGAAACCCAAATGTCCATCAACAGAGGAATAAATAAGATGACGTACAGGTTGAATATCCTTCATATGAAAATCTGATGCTCCAAAATCTAAAACTTTATGAGTGCCAACATGACACTTAGAAGAAATTCTCATTAGAGCATTTCAGATTTTTTGACTAGAGACGCTCAACCAGTAAGAATAATGCAAACATTCCAAAATCTGGGGGGAAAATATCCACAATCTGAAACACTTCTGGTTCCAAGCATTTCAGGTAAGAGATATTCAACCTGTATATCCATACAATGGAATATTATTATATATGCTTTTATATATATGAGTTATCTAAAGAAGTCAAATTCATAGACTCAGAAAGTAGAATAGTGGTTTCCAAGGGCTGGGGAGAGAGGAAAACGGGGAATTGTTTAATGAGTATACAGTTTCAGTTTTGCAAGATGAAAAAGTTCTGGAAGTCTGTTTCACAACAATGTGAATAAACATGACTGCTGAAATATATGCATAAAATGGTTAAGAGGGTAATTTTTATGTTTTGTGTCTTTTACCACAATAAAGAAAGAAATTGTAGATTGAAATTTTGAAAAATGTAAAGACTTCATTTAAAATTCTATTTACTGCAAAAGAAATTATGATTTGGGGGTTTGTGATAAAACTATTACCTGTATTCTTATAAAAATCGTAACATAATTCCATATAACCTTATGAAAATGCTAGCAAGCAGTTCCTCAATGCCCACAGAATCATTCTTCTGTGCTTTCCACTGCCTACTGCCCACATATTTCTTCTCTAGGTCAGATCTTAATCTACACAAGAAAATGCAGAACCAGTAAACACAAAAATTGAGCATTAGATAAAATTAAGTCTCTAGAAAGAGAACAAGTTTGATTTTTTAAGTAAACATCATAATTCTGTCCGCCTGGTGCACTAAAATCTCAGAAAGCTTTTAACAGCAGCATCCTAATTGCATAACCCTGTTTTCAATGAGTGAATGAAATTATGCCATAATTTTACTTATTAAAAGAACATGTGAGTAGTGTGACGCCACCTACCTCTCCATCATCCATCTGCCCTTCCTGTTCATTAATTACACATACTTCTGACTCTCCTCTTCTGGTTACCCTGAATACTGACACGTAACCTCCAAATGGGATTCCCTCCCTGTCTTCCTTCCACTGTCCACTTCTAGCTTGTAGGCCTAACTTTCCTTCCCCATCTTACTATCTCTATGCCAAAATGTCATCCTCATCACAACCAGCCCTTATTTCTCATCCACTCACCTTTTTTTCAGCTAATCTTCCCAGTCAGTCTAAAATCAACTTTGGTTCTTCTCCTCAGACATCTTAAAGCCATCCTGAGAAACTATTCACTTGGAAAACGTGTTCGGACTTTGAGACTATTTTAAGACCACCACCCTTGTTTTCTCAATTTCCTGTGTGCGTATGAATCTTGTCTGTATGTGGCAGATCGAATTTCTGGGCTAAACTCTTAATGGTTTTAAGTTTTAATCTGTTCTGTTTCAATTCCTTTCAGGTCTCAGGGAAATTAAGCTTGGACTTTTGAACATGGATTCTGGAGTTCAAGGAATCTTTCCTTGAAAATTCATCCTTGCTTTCTCACTGCCCCCAGGTCTACCCCACCCTGGTGCTGGGTGTGGAAGGGTGGCATGAGGACCCCTAAGCTTAGCCACCTTGTAGCTTTTCAGCTCCTACTCTACCCGTTCCTAACTGTGTGATCTAAGGGAAATTACCTAAATACTCTGAGCTTCAGCTGTATCATCAATAAAACAAATAAAATAACAGCACTCTCCATAAATGTTGACATAAGGATTAATCAGGAAAATAAAGCGCTGAGGTCCACATCCTGGTATAGCGTAGGACCCAAAAAATGTTAGTGACAGTAGATACCAGTTCCCTTAGGGAAACAGAGTGGCTACAATTCTGCGGAGTACAGACAATGTCACAGAGCCTCTCCTGAAGAGCTCCTACATCTGTGGAGGCCATGAGAAACGCTGCAAACATAAAGAGTTGGACCACAGGGCGTCAGGAGGCAGGCATCAACACAATATCATGAATAACGGGACTGTCAAGAATAAGCCCCCTTGAGCGAGTCAGAGCCCCTCACAACATATTATAAACATACACATCTTGATGTTACCACAAATCTCTGCAGTAGCATGATGCATACAAGTTGCCAGTATAAGGAATCACTAAACTGGTACTGAACTTAGCTGGGATGGAAAAAAGAAAGAGAAAAGCAAAGCAAAGTCACCTGCAACCCATGTACCCAGCATCTCTCAGTCATCCCTCAGAAAGGCATTGCTCCTTATCGCACAAGGACAAGGAGTCCAAAAGACAGGCTAGAAAGAAAAACAGAGAGAAAACTTTTTATTTTAAATGTATTACCTATTTCTATTTTAAAATCTTGTATCAAAATGGCATGCCCAACATCTATCAAATTAATAAACTCCCTTATAATTATATACCCAGCCTGGTCTAGACTATGGGAGAAAGGCACTCACACACCAAGGACAGGAATGCAAACTTGTGCTAGGCTTTTGGAGGACAATTTGGCAACACGTATCAAAAGCCTCAAAAAATGTCCATATTGTTTGACTTAGTAATTGCTTCTAACTTACACTGCAATAATTAGATATTCACACAAACATTAATGTGGAAGAAAGCTCTTGACAGCATTACTTATAGTGAGACAAAATGGAAAATAATAACAGAGGGTCGATTAAAACTTAAGTGAATGACAACACTCATAAGGCAGAATATTATACAGTCATTTAAAAATTAAATTCTCGAAAAATATCTAAAGGATACAGTAAAAACACTCATATATTAAGTGTAAAAAAAAGGAGGATAAAACTGCATAAAAATTACATCATAAAATACATGTCTAAAGGTACAGAAAACAAAGAACAAAAAGATACGGGATTATGGATTTTTTTTTCTTTTTTTTAAATTGGCTCCAGAAAACATATATTACTTTTACACATGAAGGCAAGAAAAGATGATATTTAGAAAATATTTGCCTTCTACTTTCTAGCAGTTTCTACCACACCCCTTCCCACAACTCTAATTTTCCAAACACACAAAATGCTCGCTCCAATGTTTTCTAAGACCACCTGCGTATGTTGATTCTACCCCAACTCCTTGATTTGCAGCTGAACCTGAAAAACTCAGATGGAAATTATTTTAATTCTATTCACTAAGTGGCATTTCACCGCTCCAAAAGACTCTGAGTAGGTGGGAGAAGAACTATACATAGTAACCACATCCTTAAGTTTAAAATTAATAGCTACAATATCCAATTGAAAAAACAGTTTAAACCTGTATTCAAATAATACTGAAAATCATCATGCTGCCTGTGCCAATTATCTCTCCCAGTGAGAGACTTTTCAGGTTAAACATGAATGTTGGTGGAATTCCTCCCCATCATTAAGGAAAAGAGTGAAAAAGAAGGAAGCTACACCGACTTTCCTGTACATGAAATGAGATCTCTGATAAGTGTGGCTCTTCTTCGGTGGGCTTTCAAATCTTTCCTTGGAAATTCCTCCTTTCTTCCTCACTGCCACGCTGGTGCTGGGTGTGGAAGCGTGGCATGAGGACCCCTAAGCTTAGCCACCTCGTGGCTTCTTCCGAGGGCTTTCAAGAAGAGGAAGGAGGGTTTTCCTCATGGTGAAATGCTGACCAAGATTCCTCCTGGTGGGCAGCGCTCTCTGTCCTCGGGCTGCTCCCTCAGAGCCTCTTGTTCCCCAGCCCAAGTGTCACTCTTGAACTGGCCCACAGAACTCCCTCACACACACACCACCAGCTCTGTCTCCAGGGGGCCCAACACAGCTCTCCCTTGGTGGGCTTCCCGCGTCCCTCAGAGGACCCACACTGCAGACCTCCAGCTGACGGGAGAGTCTTCTCTCACCCACTGGCCCTCCTCGTCTCCTCTCTTTGAAAAGCCAACTCCCAGTCTCTGGCCTGGGTCAAACACAGCTGCCCAGAGGGCTTCCCAGGCAGCCCCCAGCAGCCCTGACACTGGAGAGCTGGCACACCCAAGGAGGCCAGGAGGCTGTGGGGCTTCCCGCAGAGACCCACGCGCCACCGACTCTCTGCATGCCCAGGCTCCAGGGCTTCACATTCAAGCCCATCGATGCCAGGGATCAGCGGGCCAGGTCCTGTCCATCAGAGCTCCTCTCTAGGAAGTGGTAGGCTTTCGTTCTGGTTGTGTGTCCTCTGCTGAATCGAGACGACTGCAAGCTTGAAGTGTGTGTCTGGGAGAAGCGTGTCGACAAGGTAACGGAGGTCGTCCCTGAGACAAAGATGGTCCACAACCCAGATGAGCGAAACATGCAACAGCCGGGGCTGTTCTAGGATGCGCTCTCTCCAAGATCCTGCATTTCCCCATCATCTAGACACTCCATCCTTCACCCCTGCCCAGCCCCCTGCCCCAGTGAGAGGTCACCTGTTACGATGTTGGGCGAAACCAAAGAGTGGTTTATCTTCCCTGACACAGAAGGAGGTTGATAAAAAGGCAACATCCAATGTCCAGGTTGGCTGAGGCTGACCCCACCACTTCCCACAGTCCCCTGTGCTCTAGAAACCACCGACTTTCGTGGGAAATTACCTCAATTTCACACAAGCTGTCGTTATTCCTGCCCCAAACCAGTTTCCAATCGTTGTTTTCCATGTTTCCCCTTTATTTAGCCAACAGAATGCCTCAAGGGCCTGAGCGTGCCTTTCCCTCCCTGGTCTAGTGTGGCTGGAAAGTGCAGGCCGTCCCAGAGTGCTTTGGAGGTGGCCTTTCAGCTTCAAGAACACACTTTTAAATTTAGCAAAACCTTCCATTACACAGTAGAAATAGCCGAAGTTCTGATAACTTAGAAAGGCCCACACTTCCCTTTATTTATGGATTATATAGAATTCTTAAGCATAATCACAAGATTAGCCACAGCTATTATTAAAATGCAAAAGTTGGATTTGTTTGTTGCTCTGCGTCACAGAGCTTTCCTGAGTGTTTCACAGAGCAAGGACCCAGATGACTAAACACTTCACTGGTCTGCAGGGACCCTCTGCACATCAGTAAGACTACTAGGAAATGCAAGCAAAATTGAAGGCACTTTTTCAGTGGCAGCCCCTGAGAGGCTAAGGAAATAATAAACATGGTTATTATAAAACCACAGAGGAATCAGAAAAGCAAAGGCTCCAAATATGGTAATGCTGAATGAGTTTTTCAAGGAGATAGTGAGCTCTTTTGTGAAAGACTGTATCTTTTCCCTGTTGTTAAAATTTTAGACGTGAGCCAGGCTCGGTGGCTCAACCTGTAATCCCGTGCCTTTGGGAGGCTGAGGTGAGTGGATTCCCTGAGCCCGCGGGTTCGAGACCTGCCTGGGCAGCGAGACCTCATCTCTACAATAAATCAAAAAATCAGCCAGGCGTGGTAGCGCATGCCTGTAATTCCGGCTACTCGGAAGGCTGAGGCGGAAGGATCGCCGGAGCCCAGCAGGTCGAGGCTGCGGTGGCCGGGAGCGGCCACTGCACTCCAGTCTGGACGACAGAGTGAGACTCCAACTCAAAAAAAAAAAAAAAATTTTAGACGTGAATACTGTAAAGTGGTCTACACCCATGGTTCAGCTCAGAAGTCACCTCCTCAATGAAGCCATTTGTAACTGTTCCAGTTTCTTAAAAAGTAATTTCCCCTACTCTGTGCTCCCAAAGCACATGTCTCGGCAACAACACTTTCTAATGGCATATTATATTCCTTTAATACAACTAAAGTATTCAGGAGCAGAGTGCCTGCTTTCTGGAGATTTAGCAAGAGAGGAGAATGCGTGCGCGTGTGCGTGTGTGTGTGCGTGTGTGTGTGTTTGCAAGAGAGGAGATGTGTGTGTGTGTGTGTGTGTGTGTGTGTGTGTGTGTGTGTGTGTACGCAGTCAGGCACATGAGGGAGGGGGAGATAAACTGTTAACCAAGTTGTTAACAGTTGCTGGATCCAGAGAAACTTGAGTGTTGACACTGCACTGTCAACTTTCTTGTCAGCTTGAAAATTTCCAAAATAAAATACAGATTTTAAAGTGAAACAGCCCACGGTGGGAGCTCCACCATTGACTGCCTAATAAAGTAAAGAGCGGCTGCATTTGGGGGCTACAAAAGCACCACCCAGTGACACTGTGAAGAGGACCACCTTTATTTTTCATCCGGTGAGTATCCCAGCTCCCACCACCAGGCGCTGTGGTGGGTGCAGCCTGGGAGGGAACAACCAGCCTCTCTCCTGCCCCCAGGACCCTCGGCCTCTGGGGAGAAGCGGGTGACCCCATCGGGAAGGCCATGGGCACTCCCACTTGGGGGAAGCCTGTGTAGGGAGGGAGGGAGGAGGAGCCAAGCAGCACTCGCCGACACGTCGCAACCGACACACGTTTCAAGAATGGATGAACATGTGCAAGTCGCATGGAACCCTGAAGCCCCCAGCAGAATCTGCCCACCTCGGGGCTGAGCTCTGACAGGGTGAGATGCCACAGGCAAAAACGTCAGGGCCACAGCCTTCTCCTCCTGCCCACTGCTCTGCAGACTCCACGCCGGGACTCCCAACATGCAGGGACCAATCAGAGCATGAGCAACCACTCGCAGGGCCAGGGCACAGAGGGCCTCCCCTGGAGGCCTCCTTAGTACTTTTCATTCCCTGCTGAGCAGTTTGCTGAAGGTGAGTCCACATGACCTGCCACATGGGAAACTCAATGCCAGCAGCAGTCCTCAGGAGGGACTGGCGTCTTCCCGCTGTACTTCGGCACTGCTGAGTTCCCTCTGCTACACTGACTTGGTGTCTCGGCTCCATCTGGGGCTAACAACCAGGGGCTGGTCCTTGGGAAGAGGGGTGACAGCCTTTGCGGCCCTCCCTTTCCAAAGCTGGGGTGGCGGAGCTGCCCACGCCCTGCTCCTGCTTGCCAGCTGTGGCTGTTCATCCCACAAGAAGACACGCCTGGTGCTTTGCACGTCGCCCTTAAGATTTCAGAACATGGAGACGCCCATGAAGTCCCAAGAAGCTCCTTTTGGAGACTCCTACGGGGATCATGTGAACCAGAGGTCGCTAAGGTGTGACCTTTTCGGGACCAACAGTGGGATCACCAAGAGTTCCAATCTGACCATCAGAGGGGAACGCTGAAACCAAAGTCAGGGTGTTTCCTCTCCATTTTCCAAAAATAGCACTGCAGGCACCGCTGACAACTCAGAAAGAGAAACACATCTGTGAAAACTATCTGGCCTCACTTCTTCCCCTCCCCTCTTCCCTCTCCCCATCTCTCTGATAAAAAGCAGTGTTCCTTAAAAGAAAGAAAAGAAAGAAAAAAAGCTGAGTGGAAGCCAACTGTACATTCTTCCTTTCTTTCCTCCTATTTGGTCCTTTGCTAACTCTGGGGTATCTTTTTCTTCTGAATACTATTTCCTATAACTGAATTTTGGTTACTGTAACCAAAGGAGACTAGGAATGTAAAACAATTAACATTGATGCTTATATCACTATTATAAGCATTGCAGAATATAGGAAAATATACATATATATTGCAAAATGGTTCACTCTTCATGATTTTTTTTTACTGTTTTATATTTCATATTGTTCCAAGAAACTATTTTCACTCAGATTGTTTACAAGTGAATAAGTCATTACTCGTGGGCATTTTATGTGGGCAAATTCCTTCTATCTCTTTCCACACAACAAATTGAGATTACATATAAAAATGGAATTTTAGGGTCAATGCTTTTCTCAACCAATGTCAAACAACAGAAGCACTGATCAGCCTAGTTTATAAAAGGCGATGCTTCTTCTTGGCTGGGTTCTGCAAAGCAGCAGCTGCATGTGCCCAACAGCACCAGAGTAAGTGCCCCGCCAGCCATTCACTCACAACCACTCTGGCCCAGGACAGTGATGATATCAACGATGAAAGTAACAGCAGATGACACTGAAGATGGGGCTGGGCTGGGCACAGTGGCTCACACCTGCAATCCCAGAACTCTGGTAGGTAGAGGCAGGAATACCGCTTGAGCCCAAAAGTTGGAGACCAGCCTGGGCAACAGAAAGAGATTGGGGGGGGAGAAAAAGCAGAAGCAGCAGGAGGCCACCATCTCCTAGGACCTAGCAGGAACCAGACACAGCACATTCTCTCCATTCCTGACAATAACCCTCCAAGGCGACATTCTGCAGAGGAGAATACCGAGGCAGAGACCACTCAAGTCACAGAGCCGGAGCTGCTCCCCCCACACGCCGTGCTGCAGAAGGAGAGGGCCAAGCCTGTCTCTGGGGAGGCACAGGCCCCAGGTGAGCCTCCCCTCCAGTAGTCCTTTCTACAGGAGTGAAATTCGACTCCACAGACAGGCTCCTAAGAACCTTCTCCAGTGTGTACTCTGCTGAGGGATGTCACAAGGAAGACCTAAGGAAAAGGAGCACGGCATTTACCTCTGGTTAACCTCATGGTGGTAAGTTGGACGGGAAGGTGCCACAGTGTTTCAGACGAGTGTGACACATGACGTCATTTCTTAAATACAATCGTGATGCTCCTATCAACAGATTAAAGAGCTTCCGTCATCACTGTCCACAAATTCACTGTTTCCCACACATCTTTGTCCTCCCACATCTATATGTGTTTCTTTCCTAGTGGTATCATCTACTTGAGGACACTGCTAATCAAATCGGCTTTGGTTATCCATCCCAGGTCTTCAAATTAAACAAAAAATGATGCCACCCTCCCCACTGAGAGACAACATGGGCAAGTACAAGGGCAAGAGACAACTCCACAGACTAAAGACTTCTGATGCGCGACCTCCCACCACATGACCCTGGGGCGTCCTCTCCCTCCACAGCCTCGGGTTTCTGTGTGAGACGGAGGCAGGCATCCCACAGTGCAGGCTACCAACAGTCCGCAGAAGCTTGTGATCCCCCTCAACTTGCATGCACGGTTTGTTGTGTGCACATTTTTTCTAGGGACTAGGTCACAGCTTTCTCAAATTCTCCCACAAAACTGTGACCAAGAAGAGGTTAAGTACTCACCGACTCAGATATCTCTAAGGTGCAATCTGTCTCAGATTAACAAAGAAAGCATGCCTGTGATTCACCGATATCCTCATTGTGTCATAATACTTCAAAGTCCAGGACTCTCGGCGTAATTCGTCCCACACTCACTCCATGGTCTCTTCCCCCCTACTCAAGCCCAGACACAGGTCTTCTGCTCTGCAAGCTTAAAGCTGACATGGCTATTTCAAAAAGATCTTCCGCTCTGAGAAGAGACTGTCAGTGAGGGGACAAAGGTCTAGACAGCGGAAAGCAGGGACGGTAGGGGAGGAGCCTGGGGCAGCAAAATTGGGCCCGAGCATTATGAGAGGAAATGCTCCTAACCAAGGTGAAAGGTGACGTAGGTAGCAATCTAGAAATCTCCAGAACAGGTAGGCTGCCCTCTGGCTTTCTCTAGCTTCCTGTCCACCTTCGCCCTTCCCCTGAGGCTCCTGCCCAACAGACTGCGATGAGGGATGCAGGACTTTCCTGGGGAGCAGACAGGGTTCAGCTGGAGCCCCAGAGTTTAGAGGGAAGCAGAGCTCCGAAGGGAGATGCTGAGGATGGTAACGGGAAGCAGCAAAGCAAGTCGGAGACCGGGTGGCAACCTGCGATGTTCTCCACTAAGAGCCCGTTTCCCACTGACCCTCCCCTCTTCGCCCCACTGGAAGAGCAAACGAAAGGCCTCTTTCCTGAGCTGTCAGGAATCTCCACAAAAAAGGAGAGGGTGCCACTGACTCCAGGAGACAGGGACTCTTCCAGGATGCCAGGTTCTTCCCAGCTGCGTCCATCAACTGACCTCTCTCTTCGTGTTCCTGTGCAAAGGGAACAGCCAGCTCTTAGCCGTGATCTGACCCTACAACAGACCCTGCCTTGCTAAGGGCTGCATACTGAAACCTCCATTTTTCTGCCCATGTTGCTGCTGAGCTATTCTTCTTCAGCTCGACACAACCCATCTGCCTGCAGCCTGACATTTCATTTGGGCAGCTGCCCTCTAAGAACCCAACCAGTGAAAAGTAAAACAAACCCAGGAATGTTTTCCTGTTTTACCACAAGTTGATGTCAAGCATCCAAATGGCTCTCAACACTGTTCGTCAAGCAGGATGTACCCGCCCATATGCAAATATCAAGCGACACTAACCACACAGAAAGTTACCTTGACTCTCTTAGTCTGGCATACTGTAATCGAAACCAGGGAGAGACTTTCAATTAAAAGTCTAAAAACCACTGAGAATCTTCTCATTTTCACCAACTTCTCCATGGAAGAGCAGCACAATGCATTCATCATCATGCCAGTATTTCATAGAATACGCCACTATGTAGTAAGGTTAAAAGTGGAGATAAGCTGGAGGAAGTAATGAAGAAAGATACTTACAAGCCTTTTTTTTTTAAGAAAACTATGCCTTTTACAGATTAGAAGGTTAATTACTAGTGAAAGAATAACTTGATGCAACATTTGTGCAGGGCAACTGGCAGTACCTAGGAAAATATGATTTGAATGTTTTTTTCAAACTGGCTTACTCTCACGGGTGCAGAGATACAAGCAGCCAGGGCTAGAGCCAACGATGATCAGTTATTCACCATGAGTATGTCCCAGGCACTGTTCTAAGTGTATCACGTGTGTTATTTTATTCTGCTCATTCTATGAGGTAAGTATTATTATTATTCCCATTTGGTGGAGGAAAATTCACAGACAAGAGAGGTAAAGTAACTTTTTCAGAGTCAAAGAACTAGCAACCAATAGAGCCAGGATTCGAACACAGGCAGCTGTTTAAAAAGGCAAAACATAGCATATACGTAAATAAATGCCCATCAACTGTGAACTATTTAAATAAATTATGATACATCCATGCAATGAAACACTATGAATCACCTGCAAAAATAAGTTATGTCCCTAGGTGTTGATGTGGAAAGTTCTAAGACTTCAGCTTCATATTACAATACCTTGACACCTATGTGTGGATGATTTAGAACCAACTAATCTCAGGATAAAGATTAAGTCTGACACCTGATTTCCAATAAAATACACTACTTCAAATTATATTCTATAACCACTACTATTCAACATAGCACTGCGAGTTCTAACCACAGCAATCAGGCAAGAGAAAGAAATAAAAGGTATCCAAATAGAAAAGGAGAAAGTTAAATTATCTTTCTTCACAGGTGACATACTTCTACATCTAGAAAACCCAAAAAAGTCCACCAAAAGACTCCTAGCACTCATAAGCAACTCCAGTAAAATCTCAGGATTATACAAAAATCAATGCTCAAAAATCAGTTGCGTTTCTATACATCAACAACACACAAGTTGAAAACCAAGTGAGAAACACAAGCCCATTTACAACATCCACACAAAAAACAAAATAACTTGGAATACACCTAGCCAAAGAGGTGAAAGATCTCTACAACAAGAACTATAAAATATCACACCACTGAAAGAAATCCAAGATGACACAAACAATTGGAAAAACATTCCATGCTCAAGGATTCGAAGAATCAATATCATTAAAATGTCCATACTGCCAAAAGCAATTTACAGATTCAATGCAGCCCCTATCAAAACTATCATAATAATATTTCGCAGATCTAGAAAAATCTATACTCAAATTCAGATGGAAAAAAAAGAGCTCAAATAGCCAAAGTAATCCTAAGCAAAAAGAACCCAGAGGCATCACATTGCTAGACTTCAGACTTTACTACAATGCTACAGTAACCAAATGAGCACAGTACTGGTACAGGAAGAGACACACAGACCAATGGGACAGAACAGAGAACCCAGAAATAAAATCACTACCTACAACCAACTCAACTTTGACAAAGTCAACAAAAATAAACACCGAAGAAAAGACATACTAATCAGCAGATGGTCCGGGGGAACCACATGCAGAAGAATGCAGCTGAACACCTACCTTTCAACATACACAAGATAGATTAATGACTCAAACGTAAGACCCCAAACCATAAAAATCCTAGAAGAAAACGTAGGAAACACTTTCTTGAACATTGGCCTAGGTAGTGAATTCATGACCAAATCCTCAAAAACAAACGCAGGTCAGCCATGGTGGCTCATACCTGTAATCCCAGCACCTTGGGAGGCCAAAAATAGAGGACTGTCTTCAAGAACAGTCTGGGCAACATGGTGAGACCTCGTCTCTACAATAAATCAAAAACTTAACTGGATGTGGTGGTGCAAGTCTGTAGTTCCAGCTACTTGGAAAGCTGAGAGTCATTTTCAAACACAAATATTTAAAGAAATGTATTTGTATAACTTGGAATGGTTCCCCCCAAGAACAAAAATTTAGAAAACATAATATGAAACTCCATGATATTTTCCTCTGAAAAGGGGCAAATCTTCAAAAATTAGATAATTTTTTATCTCTAGTCCCTCGTATTCGTGATCCAACTAGAAAATGTATGAGAAAATCCTTGCTTTTAACAATAATGAGTTTCCAAAGGCCTGTTCCAAGACAAGTCACTATCCCATAAAACAGGTCTGCCACTAAAAAAGTGATTTAATTGGGGACTTTGTTCCTGATCAAGGCTTCCATGTCCAATAAATTATAATCAAGACCAACAGTACATCAAAAGGCAACATGCAACTATAACCCTCTGTCATCATTATAGAGAAAATTATACTCCAAGTTCCTATAGTGCAGGCATAAGTTTATTCATATTTAATACATATTTATTTTATTTTATTTCAAAGATGTGGGGTACAATTCAGAGTAAGGTATTCAAATGTTGATTATGCAGGCAACCTTGTTGATGAGATGTGCCCCCCTCCCCCAGCAGATTCCCACTACGCCAATCCCGTCTCTTCCCCCACCCACCGCCACCCCCCATAGTTTTCCACTACTGCCAATCCTTTTCTTTTTTTTTGAGTTGGGGTCTCATCCTGTCACCCAGGATGGAGGACAGTGGCACGCTCTCAATCACCACAGCCTCAACTGCTGGGCTCAGGTGATCCTTCCACCTCAGCCTTCCAAGTTGCTGGAACCACAGGCACGTGCCACCACGCCCAGCTAATTTTTGATTTATTGTAGAGGTGAGGTCTTGTCAACTTGCCCAGACTGGTCTTAAACCCGCGGGCTCAGGCAGTCCTCTCACCTCGGCCTCCCAAAGTGCTGGGATTCTAGGGGTGAGCCACTGCGCCTGGCCCAATCCTTTTCTTATAGTATTACAATAATCGTTCAAGGTTTGCTTATGAGTAAGGACATGTGATACTCAGTTCTTTGTTTCTGTGGTCACTCATAATACATATTTATTGACCATTCCATGCATCAAGCAAATATAGACTACATATATGAAATGCTGAAGAGTTCTAAGTGGCCCGTAAAATGCACAAACAGAACATCAAAAATAGGAAATGGCAATGGAGTCCTAACTTATACAGCAAAAACAATTTTACTTTTTTTCTTAGAATTTGACAGGATTTTCCATGATGCTATGACTGATTCTGGTTCTTTTTTTTTTTTTTTTTTTTTGAGTTGGAATCTTACTCTCTCACCCAGGCTGAAGTGCAGTGGCACACTCATGGCCACCACAACCTCGACCTGCTGGGTTCTGGCAATCCTTCCACCTCAGCCTTCCAAGTAGCTGGAACTACAGGCGTGCACCACCATGCCCAGCTGATTTTTTATTTATTTATTGTAGAAACGAGGTCTCACCAAGTTGCCTAGGCTGGTCTCAAACACCTGGGCTCAGGCAATCCTCTTGCCTCAGCCTCCCAAAGTACTAGGATTACAGGCTCGAGTCACCGCACCTGGCCAATTCTGGTTCTTTTAAAAGTTTTCCAAGAAAGCTTAAACTATTGCAATTTTTCTTCTTAATAAATTTATTTGTAGTAAACATAGACCATCATTCTACTGATCAAGAATTACTCAACCCTTATTGAACAGAAAGACATGGTTTTATAATGACTTCTGAGAGTTCTAATGACAATTACCAGGACAATATTTCCCCCACAGAAAAGCATGACTAACCAAAGGCAAACTACCAACTTTTGTCTATTGAATTAGCAAAAAAAGTAAGTTTTTTCCCCCATAACATGGTGCTTCATGATAACAAAAACACAGGCAAATAGGAACCCCATGCTCTGCTGATGACACTGTGAAATTAGTACTATGCCTTTAGAAAGTGAAAGTATTTGCCAAGAACCATATAAAAAAAAAATTCACCACGAGCCTGGCCTATGAACACATATTAATCCTACCCTCAAGAAACAACTGAAGCCGGGCACGGTGGCTCAAGCCTATAATTCCAGCACTTTGGGAGGCTGAGGTGGTGGGATTGCCTGAGCCCACAGGTTCAAGAACAGCCTAGGCAACTTGGCGAGACCTCATCTTTACAATAAATCAAAAAATTAGCACGCGCCTATAATTCTGGCTACTTGGAAGGCTGAGGCAGAAGGATCACCTGAGCCCATCAGATCGATGCTCACTCCAGCCTGGCCGACAGAGTGAGACTCGAACTCAAAAAAAAAAAAGAAACCAGTGGAAATTCAGAAAATGCCAAATATACAAAGTTGTTCATTACAGATCATTCATAATTGCAATAAGTCAGAATATATATGGTACTGGAAAAAACACAATTTTGAAGATTATATAATTATCCCTTTAATTAGGAAATAATGCTTAATTAAGAGATTTAGAAACAAAAAACCCATGTACACAATTATGTGCACTATATATAATAATGAAAGAAAATACACCAACATAATAATATAACTAGGTGTGGAATTACTGTATGTTAGGGTGGGACTACGGCAGGACTTCTCAATGTCAGCCCTGTTGGTGCGAGGCCAGAACCCTCTCTGTGGTGGGGTCTGTCCAGGGCACGTGGGATGCTGAGCAGCAAGCATCCCTGGCCTGTATCCTGTAGATGCCAGTAGCACCCCTTGTCCCAATCGAAAATGTCTCCAGATACTGTCAATGTCCCTGGGGAGGCAAGATCACCCCACTGAGAACCACTAGGTTTAAGTTACTTTTTTGTCTCTAATTTTCTCTCTATTTTTATTATTATCATGTATTAAAATGGTTTTTTTAAGATTATTGGTTGCTTAAATAACTTGAATCGCAGAAGCCAATATTCTTCAGGGCACCGCCTCCAATCAGGAACACAAGGCAAGGGATCTCTCTCTTCCACAATGCAGCCCCGCCCTCTGGTGTCCCTGCGGGCCAAGGCTTGGGAAGAGAGCCAGCTTGCCACACAGAAGCAGCTCTCCCAGCATAACCCTCCCTGGACTTGCACTGCGCTCCCCTTCTGCAAAGTTAATTCACATCTAGAAGTTTTCCATAACGAAGATGCACAAAGGAAGACATCCCAGTCTCTCTCACAATATTTGATATTTTGCCATTAAGTTTATGGATCACCTTATTCTTCACTGAGAAACACGAAATGTATGATCATGTTATCAGCCTGCATTCCACACAGAGCTTCAAATCCTTTCCTAATTACTACAGAGCTCTACAAATAAGAACGAAATATTCTGTATTTGTATTTTGACTGGCCATATGCTGTTGCTTTGGAAACAACAGGTCGGAGAAAAATCACAGAATCACTAAAAAGTAATGGCAAAGCCAAGTTAAACTATGTCTTAGAATCCAATAAACAGAGCAGTAAAATTTTAAAACTATAAGACATGGGGACAGACTTTATGAAATTTTAACTTTATGTATTAGCAAATCCACATCTATTTTGCTGTTCTATGCTGAGTAAGTACATCTGTCGGCAAGTCCCTTTCGTTGCTTGTGGAATAAAACAAGATGTGGAATGAAGTCCAAACTGGCCTCAGCTGCTTCTGCAGAAAGACTGTCCAGTCCTTCTCCTCCTCTCAGCTTCAAACTCCGTGAACCTCCTCCTCATGGTGCTGCCTAGTGGTCACTTCAACCTGGATGCCCCGAGCTCATCACCCTCAGCCTTCCACCAGTTAATTCACTACTTGCATAGGTCGCCCGCCCAAACAAACCTTCAATGCTCTCCTAACTGGAACCCCTTGAGGACCAGATGGGACTGCAAGATATGAAAGTAGACTCATAACTGTCCTAAAGGCACCTCCAAAAAGGTCCATGAGTCAGTCTCTCTCTCTCTATCTCAAACTCTGAACTGCTCTCTGGGAATGAAAGCAGAACACCCTACAAGAGAATTCTTCTCTGAGGACTCTTTATAAGGAACAAATGTAAATGTCATGCCAGGTCACAATTTTTGCCTCTTTAGTTTTGCTTTTCATTATCATTAGTGTCATTTGCTGAAGAACTAGCAGCATTTCATTGATTGAGCTGTTTTTTGGTTGCAGACAAGTAACTCAACACACTAAGCCCACTCCGCTACCCAGTTCTACAATTGGTTTTCTGAATCTAGACTACTGTAACAAGCGAGAAATATGTCGTAAAACAGCAGAAACATTATTAGACTTATCTCATCAAGTTATTCATGAGAACTGTTTATTATTTCTCTACTATGGGTGAAATCATAATTAACATATATTTACACAGTAATTCAAAAGTATAGCAGTATTTAACACCAAAAAAATAATAATCATTACTATGCTGGTGGCTAAAATGTACTAGAAATATTAAGATAAATAATGGAGTATTAAAGAATAATAAGCATTGTATGAGCATTTATTAAGTGCCAGGCTCTATTCTAAGCCTTTTAATATATATCAATCTATCTAATCCTCACAAAAACCCTATAAGATATGTACTATTATTTTACTTATTTTTATAAAGGGAATTATGAGAAAGCTGAGAAGATGTATTACTTACCCCATGACCAAAATTATAGCAATTCTACTTACAAGCCAGGCACAATTGCTCATGCCTGTAATCCCAGCACTTTGGGAGGCTAAGTCAAAAGGATTGTTTGAGCCCAGGAATTCAAAATCAGCCTGGGCAACACAGCAGGACCTCATCTCTACAAAAAAAAAAAATCAAAAAATTAGCCAGGCATGGTGGTGCACACCTGTAGTCCCAGCTAATTGGAAAGCTGAGGAGAGAGGATGGCTTGAGCTCAGGAGTTCAAGGCTATAGTAAGCCATGATTATGCCACTTCACTCCATCCTGGGTGACACAGTGAGACCCCTACTCAAAAAAAAATTCTACTTACATATTCGAATGTATATACGCATGAGCAGACAACCAAGTGACATACATTCAAGTGTTTCTCATAACACTAAAGATGACGATTTTGTTAAGTCCTGAAAAAGCAGCCCATATGGATGTTTATATTCTTATTTTTGCTGCATATACTTCTAGAACTGGTCTCTGGGGCAACACTTCCTAACCTGGATCTTGTCTTAGTAGTCAGCTCAATTTCAGAATAAAAATGGGATTGGGGCATTTCTGTATTCCCTTAAAAAACGAAATCTATAATTTTGGCATGCTGTGACTAGTAATTTCAACAACAGGACAGAGCTACAGATCATAATTCTATTTAGAGAAATCAAAGCTATTGTTCCAGCTCTATACTTTACTAACCCTGACCAAAGATTACTTTTTTAATTTTTTTTTTTTTTTGAGTTGGAGTCTCACTTTGTCGCCCAGGCTGGAGTGCAGTGGCACGCTCCTGGCCACTGCAGTCTCGACCTGCAGGGCCCCAACAATCCTTCTACCTCAGTCTTCCAAGTAGCCGGAACTACAGGCGCGCGCTACCACACCTGGATAATTTTGTATTTATTATAGAGACGAGGTCTCACCAAGTTGCCCAGGCTGGTCTCGAACCCGTGGGCTCAGGCAATCCACTCACCTCGGCCTCCCAAAGTGCTGGCATTACAGGCTGAGCCACCAAGCCCAGTCCAAAGATTACTTTTGATAATAAAAATCACAAAGACCTCAAAAATTAACTCAAAATGGATCCCAGACCTAAATGTAATTACTAACACTATAAAGTAATTAAGAAGAAAAAATAGGAATAGATATTCATGACCTTAGATTTGGCAATGGTTTCTTAAGCATAACACCAAAAGCGTAAGTTACCACCACCCTCCCCAAAAAATAAATTAGACTTCATCAAGATTTAAAATGTTTGTGCTTCAAAGGGCATGACTCAAAGTGAAAAGACAACTCACAGAAAAAGTATAAGAAAAAATATTTGCAAACCCTATTATCTAATAAGGAACATGTATCTAGAAAATATAAAGAACTCTTCAAACTCAATAATTTTTTTTTAAAATTTTTTTTAATGGGCAAAGAATTTGAGAAGACAATTCTCCAAGAAAACATATGGCCAATAAGCACATAAGTAGAGCTCAGCCGGGTACAGTGGCTCACACCTGTAATCCCAGCTCTTTAGGAGGCCAAGGCGAGAGGATTTCCTGAGTCCAGAGGTTAGAGACCAGCCTGAGCAATTTATCAAGACCTCATGTCTACAATAAGTCAAAAAATTAGCCGAGTATGGTGGCCCTTGCCCTGTAATTCCAGCTACTTGGAAGGCTGAGGTGGAAGAATCGCCTGAGCCCAGTAGGTCAAGGCTGCGGTGGCTGAAAGCATGTCATTGCACTCCAGCCTGGGCAACAGTGAGACTACGACTTCAAACAAAAATAAAGTTCAATACTGTTAGTCTTACCAGGATGACGAGATAAAAAATGAAAAACAGTTTGACAATTCCTCAAAATGTTAAATGCAGAATTAACGTATGATCCAGCAATTCCAGGCCTAGACATATACTCAAAATAAATGAAAATACACATACATACCAAAACTCATACATAAGTAAATGTTCTTAGCAGCCTTACTCATAATAGCCAAAGAGAATAAACAACCCAACTGTCCACCTTGAAAACGCTATGCTAAGTGAAGGAAGCTGACACAAAAAGCCACATGTTGTATAGTTATATTTACATGAATTTTACAGACAAGCAAAATTCAAAAAGACAGAGGTCAGTCATGGCTGCCCATGGCTAGAGAGAAAGGAACTGGACAATGACTGCAATCTGGTTTCTTTCTGGGGTGACAGAAATGTTCCCAAACGAGATGGTACTAACAGCTGTACATTCTGCGACTACACTAAAAACCACTAAAATGCACACTGAAAAGTGGTCAGTTTTGTGATACAAGAATTATTTTTTAAATGGCATACATGGCAGAGCAAAAAAAGTACAAGAACTTTATATTTAAATATGTTGGGTACAATTTAGCATGTTCATTAACGACACTAACTTTCTCTTTTTCCATTCATAGTGAACTGTGACAATCAGTCATGACAGGAAGAAGAAGCTGTGTCCCCGGGTTCTATGTCAGCTCAGCCCCTGATGGACCCAAGATAAGTAAATTACTTTTTCTGGGCCTCCGTTTTCTGAGGCAGCCAAGAGGATAAAAGGATTAGCGATGCTCTGAAAACCTGAGGCTTTGCGACTTTGCAGGGGTTCAACTCAAGCTCTGAGCTGGCTTGGTGCCGGAGTTTCCAGCATCTTTGTCTCAGTCATGCAGAGCTTCCCTGCCACTCAAAATCAGCAGAGACAGCCTTGACGTGCCTCTCAGTGTGTGCCCACAAGTCCAGTCTGCTTCTGCTTCCTCACAGGAGACATAGGGGACCCCCGCCCTTCTCCCCACCCCAGGTGCTCAGGACGACTCCTCAGATCTGCTCTTGACTGGCCCATGAACCCTTGCGCACGAGAGTGGGAGGGGTGCCGTCCTCACCCAGCAGGCCACCTGCTCCCCTCCTGGCACCGCCCTCCGTTGCCTTGCCCCCAAGGGCAGCTTCTTTGTCTCTGCACCCCACCCCCGGCCAGTGCTGCTTCTCAAACATGAGTGGGTATGGGAGGCGGGAAGAGTTTGTTAGACCAGATTCCCGGATCTAGTCCTGGAGATCCTGATTTCGGCAGGTTTCTGTGGGGCCCACAAAACCTGCGAAGTTGTAATCCAGGCAAGTGCAAGTTGCTTGCCCACGGCCTATACTCTGAGGGAAGCAGGTACACGGCTCTGTGCCCAGTACACAGAAGGAAGTCAATAAATGTGTACCGAATGAGCAATGGAGTATTTGCTGAGATGGTAATTCATGTTTCACAAGGGCCCGGGACTTCATTACCTGCGACCTCAGCTGATCTTCACAGCTCAGCACGTTGGCAAGGCGAGTTGCAGTGTCCCCTTCACAGCTGCCTGAGGGACCCAGGCTTACAAGGATTAAGCCACATGCCAGGTCCATGTGGTTCCTATGGCAGGGCTGGCTGAGACACCGGGAGCTGAGAGCTGGAGCTTTTCTGAGCCTCAGTGTCTTCAGACATTTATCTCTTCATTACATCTCTCTTCCCCTAATTTAGCATTTCCCTGAAAGATGACCTGAAGGGTAAGACACACCCAAAGAAAACAATCGGCAGAAAAGACACTTGGCTCCCTCTGGAACTGCCCCCAAGGCTTAGGGAACACAGGACCTATTAAGGGAACACACGCTTGCACAGAGCACCTAGAATACAACATGCACAGGTCACTTTTCCAAGACTTAACCAGACTTCACCAAGAAGTCCACCAGCCAACAGACCAAGTCCAGAGGAGACCCGTCAGAAGCACCATGGCTCCGTTTCTGAAAAAGTAGAGCAAGGAAGCATAAACCATTCTTCACTGCTACAAGTCCAGTGCCAAAGCTGCCTGTCAGGTAAAGCCAATGCCCTCAAGGCTCCTGAGACTGAGGTCTTTCCAGGTGACAGGCGATAAATATTCATTAACCAGGCTAAGGGACTTCCTTTTCCTCAAATGCTTATCAGCAACAACTGGACTGATTTCCATTGCAACTGTGTTCATTCTCTCCCTGTCTTTGTCTAACCCTCCCAGAACTTCTGCTCACCTGAAATCCTCTGAGACTACAGAGGCCCGATGATGAATTATTCCACTGAAATATTACCCCTCAAGGCTGAACACCTCACAGAGGGAGGAAGAGTCAACAGAATGCAGAACCACATCACCACAGCCTGTACTCAGCAGACCCTCAGTGAAGTGGTAGCTGTGATTAGGTCATCACATCCGTCCCCTGCAGGTCCCTCACAAGTGTAACTTGGACTTGCTTGTTTGCTTAATTAATTCAGAGGGCCGAGATGCAGAGAGGCCTGGGGGGTGAGGGAGGAAATCAGACAGGAAGTCCCCTCCAGGCTAGACTGGTGCCACAGAGACACCAGCCAGAGGCCTTGTGGGCAGCCTCAAGGAGTGGATGAGCAGGCCCTCCACCAGCAGTCTCTTGGGAGGAAGACACCCCCCCCACCCCCCACCCCCACCTCCACCCCACCCCGCCCTCCCCCGCTGCTCCTCCACCAGGGGGCCAGGGTCACACACAGGACTCGGCATCCCACAGAAGAGCAGGGGAGGGGGGACAGGTGGGTGAGGGAACCTGGTCGAGTGAGAGCTGGAGGTGTGGGTTGAGGCGGTGGGGAAGGAAGGATTCTGTGAGAAAGCCCCAGGCAGAAGTAAGGAGCTGACAGCAAGCCCTGCTGGGCACCACGGGTGTGGGCAGAGCCCCACTGCAGGGCCCTCCTGGGCCAGCTCTTTCCAGGAGGACACCGCCACCCCTGCCCATGAGGATTAAGGACATCCATAGAGGCTAAGGGCTGGTCCCCACCCCCCACTCATGGAAACGGGGTGCTCATCACTGCCGTGCTGGTCTCCACATTAACTCTAAGGGCTGCTTGAGGCTAGGATGATAAGTGGCTGCTAAAAGCCTGTGGGCCATTTAAGCTTCTCTCCTACATCCAAGCCTGGAGTGCACAAAGGTAATGTCCCCTATCACAGGACAGAAACTGGCAACGAAAACAGGGGCAAGGGCTGTACTGGCAACTTTCCTACGAGGGTTAACTGGCTTAGCTTTGCTGTGATTGTCTCTTTGCCAGTCCCTGAGTGGCAAAAGCAATACCAACATTAACCAACTTTCTACATTTGGAAAGCCAGTAGGATTGCTTTCAGGGTTGGCTTAAGTAATAAGTGGTGGTTGGGAGAAAAATATGAGAAAATTCAGAGAGGAAGAAAGAAACAATAAGAACACCAAACTCTTCCTACTCGGATAAATATCGTGAATATCTGAGTGTATGTCCACACAGCCCTTTAAAACAAAGTGTGCAGCCGTTGATGCAGGTGCAGTCTTGCATGCCCGTGAGCGTGCAAGGGCTCTGAGAGACACTCACGAGCTGTGTGATCTTGTGCAAGTCACTTATCCTCTCTTTGACCACGTATCTCCCAACAGAAAGTAAAGATAAGAATATTTTAAGCTCACAGGTTTGGAATGAGGATTAAGTGAGATAAGCGCCTGTCACACAGCCAGTACTCAGCAAACACCAGCTTTATTATTCTCTTTTCACAATGATGCTCTTTAACCTGCCGGTTCATTTACCCATGCCTCAAACATCTTCCCGTGACAGCAAGTATGCGTCTACATTTCATGGATAACAGCTTGGTTGTCGATTGAAGTGCAGGCTAGAAACGAATCTACCTCCCTTTGTGGCCCTTTTAGATTGTTGCTTTGTGAGAAGGCACTGCACCCAGCCTGGCTCACCGTTCAATCATTTATTAGGGAAACTCCCCAAAGAAAACTGCCGAAAAAGAATACACTTACATAGCTTTGTGTGATTCAGCTTTTCTGAGCAAAAATTAAAGTTTTTAGGCTGTTTCGATAATAAGGAATACACATAACTTTAAAGAAAACAAGGTCACAAAGATTCAGCCAAGAGTAAAAATGTATTAAAATGTGCATAACAGAAATTACCTCCTCTCCGGAAAGTGTTTATAGATGTATCACTGCTTGTGTTTTAAAGAATTAGTGTTTCACCAGTGCCACTCAAACATCTAATTCAGTTCTGAAATGTTATCTTAATAAGACACTCTGCCAGTGGATGTCCCATTTGTATATGCAACACATTCACATCTAAATTTTAGATAGTTAGATTTCTAATTTTGCAATTGCCAAGAAGCTATAAGTTCATGCATCCAAGATGCTGGACCTTAACAGTGTTTCTCCAAGTCTGGTCACAGACCACTATAACAATACAGAATCCTAGGTCCCATCTAGATGCCTGAGTCAGAATCCCAGATGCTCAAGATCCACTTTTAAATGAGGTCCCCAGGAGATTTGCATACATAGTGAAACAAGCAGGTCTTATCTTCATATGATAAATCATGATTACTGGGATACCACCCACCGCCCACCCCTGAGGTTTCTATCCACATCATAAACCTTTCCTACTCAGCATCTGGGTATATCTTCTAACTTTTCTACATTTGTGTAGATCTCAAGCCCTTTAAAATTTTCAGTTCAACTTAAAAAGTACCTATTATATGCCTTACCACCAGGTAAGGACTTTTGGGAGACTTGCCTTGTGCCCAAAGAACCACTTTTTAGGAGAAGATCCACCATATGGTTTTTAGGCAATATTACCAAATGTCAGCAAGTTTTGGGCCATTAAATGGTGCCCTTTTAGTGGCCTTTATCAACTAATGGCCTTTAAAAGGCATCACATAAGCCCGGGCACACTGGCTCATGCCTATAATCCCAGCACTTTGGGAGGCAGATGCTAGACTGCCTGAGCCCAGAGGTTCAAAACCAGCCTGGACAACTTGGCAAGAGCTCATCTCTACAATAAATCCAAAAAATTAGTTGGATATGGTGGCGCATGTCTGTATTTCCAGCTACTTGGAAGGCTGAGGCAGAAGGATTGCCTGAGCCCAGAAGGTGGAAGCTGCAGTAGCTGTGAGTGTGCCACTGCACTCCAGCCTGGGTGACAGAGTGAGACTCTGGCTCAAAAAAATAAATAAAAACAAAAAAAATGTTTTTAATAAAAGGCATCATATATATTATAGGTGAAGCAGTTATATTGTTGCTTTAAGCCAGACCTGATCTAATATTTCACACAGTAACTTATTTCAACCAATGTGACTGGTGCTAACATTATCTGCATCTTACAGATATAAACGTGAGGAAAAGGAAGTTAAATGACTTGTCCAACGTCCAACAGTTAGGAGTGGCAGAGCTGGGACTTAAGCCTGGGCAGAGCAGTGCTCTTCAGCACCAGAATAAATGACCTCTCTAAAGTTCCAAGTCCAACCCCAGGTTCCACCCAGGAAGATGCCTTTCAAAGGGTCTGACATGGGTCTAAACTTCAGGACAGTCAGTCAGCAATTCAACCTCATTCGTGACCACAGGGTTGGGTTGGGCCCTTTAGAACAGTGCTGATGCTAAGTGATCAGCTCTAGATTTAACTCTTTATGAGCTTAAAATGTGATCTTTTTGCCAGAGATGGTGGAATTTGGAGAAAGTAACTACAAAAATAAATATATAGATCATATCTTTTACTTGCTATGGGCATTCTGTAATCATATATAACCATAAATGTATGCTCCTTTGTTGGAAATAAATAGGAAATGGTTTCCCTCTGAGAGTCACTAAGGAGAAATGCCAGAGGCAACACACAATTAGCACGTTCTCATACACTGTTGCCCCCCCAATCTAGCCTATCTGTGTATGAGATTAAACCCCAGCTCAGCTGACTACTGAGGCAACTTAACTTCTCTAGACAGCAATATCCTCCTCCAAAAAACAGGAAAAGTAATCATACCTAACCTGTAGCTATTGTGAGGATTAAATGATCTTAAGAAGTGCCTACCTCACATATCGCAACTGTTAAGTGCTTAATAACTGTCAACTACGGTGATTCTGTGCCACCCTGTCCCCAGTTAAAGCTTATCAAAATAATTGCTTTATCCGTTGCTTCATTCTGTGAACTGCATATGTCTGTGCCATTGTGGAGGGCTGTCCTCATCATCGAGAAGACTTTGATCAAGTGCCGGTGACAAGGAGGGCGGGGTTCAAGTTTGCCCCCGCAATCCCGTGGTTTGTGGGGGCAAATCCTGAGATTAAATGAGGACCTCAAGATCCCCAAGTTGAAAAGTTTTCAAGCTTGTCAATCATTCATCTCAGTGTCCCAGCTTAATTATTAACGGCTCTCCTCCCTTTACTCTCAAAAGTGTCCTGGTCTGGATGATAAATTACACGTCCACCCTGTGATAAGACATCTCATCAACATGCCCGAAAGGCCTGGCAGTAGGAAATAGGGCTGCCTGCAGGCAATTCAGGTTCTAGGGGACGGAGACCTCCTTCTGTGTGAGGAAGCAAGTGGGCACCTGGGGTGGCAGCAGGGAGGATGGAGCCATCCTGAAGGGAGAGGTGGAGGAGGGCGGGGCGGGGACACCGTGAGCCCAGGTGAGGGCAGAGAAGCCCCGTGCCAAGGGCCCTCTCTCGAACGCACCCTTTTGTTCTCCCAGGAAGACTGAACAGAGCCACATGCAACAGAGGAAACAGGCAGGTGAACTGTTCAACTGCTTAATGATGCCACAAACTGTACTGGGCTGTTTGGAGGACAGATGGAAAATGCTTGGAGATTAAATGAGGACCTCAAGATCCCCAAGTTCAAAAGTTTTCAAGCCTGTCAATCATTCATCTCAGTGTCAAACGCTTTAATTTGATCAACACCTAGCTAAAGTCAGCCTCAGGTAATTGATTTTAATAAGAGGATGAGAAGAGAAAAAAAGTCACCTGCATAGTGCCAACTCTGCTCTGACAGGTCTCTCTTCTCCCTGCACGCCTCTCTTACTGCTTACAAGGGGATCTTGGGACCTGAGAGCAACTTCATGTGATCTGCCATGGAGGTACCAGGATATCTTGGACTTCACCTTAGGTGGGTGTGGTCGCTGAAGCCCATTAAAAAGAGGCAAAACCTCAGGGGCTCTGCAATAGTGCCAGTCTGCAGCGAAGCCCCAGTTCTCAGCAGGTTTTACCTTGGCCGTCCCATACACAGAAGGTCTGATCAATCAACACAAGTCGAATTACACCCTGTATTATCTGAATTCCTGGGAACCACCCTTTCACAACCATTTGGGAAGAAGGTGCCAAGAAAGAACCCACAAAATATTCTAGAAGGGAATGTTTGAGAAGAAAGGGCTCAGGGAATCATGGCATCAAACTCCCTCAATGCACAGATTAGAACACCAAAACCTAGAAAGGCTGAGACTTTTCCTGGGCCAAGACAGGCAGCAAGACTCAGACCTCAACCTGCTCTGTTTATGCTAAACCAACTACACTAAGAGGCTCAACATGGATTGCAATATTTTGCATTCGTATGAAAAAACAATTTTTGAAACTGTTGGCACATACTTCCCATATATAAGGAAACGCCCTTTCTACCTTTATATTATGAATGAGAAACATGAAATCTATATTCGAAGAGATTTGCTACAGGCCAAAAGCCACTGGAGTCATCAACAACCAAGCCTACATATTTCAAAATGCCCAATCAGCTACAGCAATTTAAATCAAAATGCACAGAATTCAGTATGAGGTAAGACTCACTCAAATCATCTTATACAGGATGTTCTAACAGAAACGCCACTGAATAAATGACTGGATACCACGTTTGGAGTTCTGAGCCCATAGCACTGACCAATTTGGACAGATTGCCAGGTGTTTCCTAGTTCAGTCTATCATAATTGCATGTTATTCATTCATGTTACTACCAGTGAAGGGGGCCTGCACCTGTGGACATTTTACAAGCACAGGGAATTCACCATAGGTGATGCTTCTTAGCTGACTTAGGGTTGGTAGCAAGAAGTTCACTGAGCACCTGTTTTGCATGAGGGCCTTTCACACATTTCACTGCCTGTCTATGGGCATAGTGTTATAAATCACCATTGTCCCCATTTAGCAAATGAGGCAACATAATGAAGGTGAACCCTGAAAACCTGACAAAGAAGAAAAAGTCAGCAAGAACACAGCTCAGATGCAAACCTGGTTTTACAAGATTAGGTACTAGTCATTTTGACTACAACAGGACTGCTTTTATTTAACTCAACTGTCATTAAACCAGGAGAGAAAAATAGCTTCATGAAACCATTTTATCCTATTTACGATTAAGACTATCTTTTAGAATGCAGAAGGGTAACAGATTTTAAAGAACTGAGGAAAGAATTTAGAAATAGCCAGAAATAGCAAAGTCCCAGATTTCGAAAATTTTAAATTATAAACTCATTTTTAACTATTGTTTTAGGAATAGCAGGAGGCTTTTGCTGGATACTTCCCTCACCTCTGTATTTTTTTCTTAACAGCCCCTGGTTTCCAAACCATAATTTTTCACCTGCCTTCCAAGCTTTCATTAAGTCTTTTATCTGCAAGTGTGACTGGGGGCTTTCTCTCAGCTCAGGTTCCGTGGAAGGATTCTTGGCCATTGGCCAGGGCACCTCTCTTTTTATTTCCTAACATCAGCTTCACAATGAACACTGGAACCCTTTATGTTTCCTTTAAAGAAATCAGATTTTGTGAACTCAACATGGTCCTCTTAACTTACCAAGCTCCCACACTGTTTGCAAATTGAGGCCAGTTATAAATGCTTTTCTTCTGGCACCCTGAAAGCAATGTTTTCAAAAGATTTTACTTTTGTCCTGACAACATAATTATCTGAAAACAGAAAGGGGAGGGGAAGAGGGTAACCTGAAAAGAACACTTTGACATGAAAATTGTTGCTACATAAAGACCAACCTGGAATAAAGGTCCCACATGTGTCTCTCAAATAATGTTATAGTTTAGATAATAATGTAATTTAAAAATTTGCTTACTATGAAGTGCTTTTTTTAAGACTGATTTTGGTATTTTGTGGGTGTCTTTTGTTTCTATCTTAAGTAACATTGAGACAATGACAGTTTCCTCAATCAACAGGGGATGCACAGAAGATTTACTGGAGGAAGAGCGTCCCCCTCCTTTCTTTTCAAGGAAAGCAGCCAGCAAAGCAGGTCAGTCTCATACAGCTAATTCTATGTCCTGCGGCTGGCCTGTGAGTCTCATCATTCTTCTTCCCTTTCTCTTCTAGTCCTACCATTTCACGCCTCAAATTCATTACTATTATTTAACTTTGACAAACTTTCTACAACTAATTCACATTCTCAATTCAGTTAATGGGTCAATTAAGATCTCTTCTGGGTTCACCATTCGTTTTATCTCTGGAGAAGACTGTCCAATCAGCCTCTAGCCTTCAGTACCAGGCCCTGGAAATAAGACCGCAAAAGCAATTTATTTTTAATAAACTAGTCAGGTGCACATCACCATGAAAAGCCTCGCTTGGAAAAGTTACTCATAAAAGAGTAAGTTTTGCTTTAAAGTACATTTTCCACCAATAGTAACCTATGTTTGTATTTACTGAAGACCTTATAAAATGTTTGGATTCTTTTTCTTAAAGTACTATAAGTTGCATCATGAATAAAATGTATAAAAAGATCACCTCTGTTGACATCTAAAAGGCCATCTATGTGATAGTTATCCTTATGGCTATAAATTTTAAATTACAGAAATACTGCTTTTTATACCCCGAAAGACTAAGACACTCTGGGGAAGGTTTCAGTGACAGATTTATAGCTACCACAGTCTTAAGAATCAAGTAAACTCCAAAAGTACACAGTATCCTGCTCATGATATGAACACATAATAACACAAATGTGTCCATTCATATTTCTCAGGCTACTCAGGTCATCTCTATGTTTTGTGTACACAATCAAATATAAAATGGATGTTGTATTACTATCAATGCTTAATCCACAAAAACAAAGAAAAACCATGGCTCAGATAACGTTAATTGGTATGTAACAAATCATTTATGTTAGGCTTTGGCATACATTTTATACTTCTGCTTAAATAAGAAAGTACACGATAATCAGGGAGTATTAAAGATTCATAAGTCTGTTTTCTCAGTGTATATACACTGAATAGAATCAATTTTCTGTCAAGGAGAATCATTTTCATTTTAAGAAACGTTTATTGAGCATAGGATTACACGGGATTTATTCTAGGTACCAAACAGTATACAAAGAGTTGATCTTTTGGAGGCAGTAAATATAAGGGCCTCTGAGTAACTATAAAACAAGGGCAGTGAAGAGAAGCCACTCAGTGGTTAAGAGCACAAAGCTTGAGTCAAATATATCTATGACAGGCAGTTTCCTCTGGTGAAATGGGATTAAATGAGATCACACACATAAAGGGCTTATTCCAGGGCTTGGGTCATCTACTCACACCTCTCCTTTTTCTCCTTCTCCTGCATTAGGCTTTAGGAGGCCAGCAAGACCGATAAGCCTCTGCCCTTCCTGCTCCCCACGCCTGTAGGATATATTTAAAGCCAAGACTTATTATCTCAACTCTCTTCCTCCACAGACACTAGAAATCCAACGCAAAGCTGACTTTGGGGATTTTCAGAAAATCTGCCCTCCTAATTCTAGTCAACCCTCCCCCCAAAGCCTCAAAAAAAACGCCACTTACAAAGGCGAGAGTCTGATAACATCAAGGTGCAAAGATAAATACTGCTTTTAAAATGTTAAGTTCGCCTTTTCTCCTAATGTTTGGGGTGTACTTGTTTATTTATAAATAGTCTTATAAACCGGGCTCGGTGGCTCAGCCTGTAATCCCGCGCCTTTGGGAGGCTAAGGTGAGTGGATTGCCTGAGCCCGTGGGTTCGAGACCCGCCTGGGCAGCGAGACCTCATCTCTACAATAAATCAAAAAATTAGCCGGGTGTGGTAGCGCATGCCTGTAATTCCGGCTACTTGGAAGGCTGAGGCGGAAGGATCACCGGAGCCCAGCAGGTCGAGGCTGCGGTGGCCAGGAGCGGCCACTGCACTCCAGTCTGGGCGACAGAGTGAGACTCCAACTCCAAAAAAAAAAAAAAAATACTACAGATATAAATAGTCTTATAGAGATCTTGGGCAGTTTTTAAACATATACAACTGAAACTGTTGCTTTTCAAAAACCTGGTACAATTAGATTCACATGCTTTGGTTCTGAAATATTCTGCAAGTGGGAAAATATTATTCAAAAGGGTTCACTAAGCCACTCATGCAGAAGAAAAATCCTATCAATTGGTCTAAAATGGGAAGGGGCTCATAGAAAACCATGAGACAGAAAAGGGGAAAAGAGGAAGTAGCAGAAAAGCACTGGCTGAGCGACCACATCAATATGTGTGTGAGGAGAAGAAATCAGCAGCCGTGGGGAACAAGAAAACCCAAGTCAGGGGAAGCAGCCCATCACATGCAGGCACGCCTCACTCACTCTCCTTCCCGCCCCTCATGCCTGCACTTCAATCACACTGCCTTCCTGGTGTTCTGAAGAGCTGGCATCTGGCCTCTGTGTGGCTGCTGTTTAAGGTGCATCCACGCCTGAAGACCAAATCCAAACGTTACTTCCTGGTTTCAAGTCTCTGGTGGCATGGATCATAATGTTCCTTTCTGGTTCTGTGTTATCCCCTTGTCTGTTTCTCATGAAATTATACCCTTCTTTCTGTCTTTCTTTATTTCAAGAGATGGATAGATGTCTCATTATGCTGCCCAGGCTGGAGTATGGCTATTAACAGGTGCTATCCCACTACTGATCAGCACAGGAGTTTGGATCTGCTGTATTTCCAACTGGGGCCAGTTCACTCCTCCTTAGGCAACCTGGGGGTCTCCCACTCCTGGGAGGTCACCACACTGATGTTGAACTTAGTGCAGGAGCCGATCAGCACAGTGTGCTCCAGTACAAAACTCCTGGGCTCAAGTGATCCTCCCACCTCGGCCTCCTGAATAGCTGGGACTACACTTCACTCAGCTATAACCCTCTTTCTAAAGCCATCCCTACTCTGTCTATAAAACTAGAGATGGCTATTAGTAAGAAAAAAAGAGGAAATAAATAATAGAGTTCTAGCTCACCCATTTCTGCACCCTCTGGCTAATACAGTGCAGAGCCAACGGAAGATCTCCCTTAATTCTCTGTGAAACTGAGATGGCTTTATGGGAACAGTGCTCCTTCCTAATGAATGTACTTGTAACACACAGTATGAAATCCCTACGTAATAGACAATGTGCCTCATTAAGGAATCATGACTTAGCACTTACGGAATAAGCAAGGAGCTGTATCTACATTCAGATGCCAGTTTGTCTGCCTAAGTGTGAAGCAGGGCAGTTCACTGTTCTGGTTTCACACCGTTATCGCTCAGTCGCTGTTTCTTCTAAGATTCATTCCATGTCATTGTAATGGGAAAAAATTACCCTGTGTAAAGAAACTTACGGTAAAATAATACCCGAGCTGATGGACTGAAAAAGCCAGCTAAACACAAAGGCAGTCAGGCAATGTTTACCGCACACCTTGGGCTAGATGGTGCTGAATTTTACAGTGTCTTTTACTCAGAACGTACGTATCTGCAGAAGCAAACCAGGATGAATTTTAGTGGGAGTGAAAAATATACAATTGCTGGGACTATTGGGCACTTTACAATTTTTTCCAGCATATAAGATTTCTATGATTTCTAAGATCTCCAGGATGCTATCACAACAAAACAATAAGATGTGTTTGATGCACTTAAAAACCTGTACGGTACCACACTAGTTGATGAAGAGAGGAAAAATACATTTCCCGAGGCTTTAGCTATCATCTCCTGGGTACCATGCTCATGAGACACAGAGGTGAGACTTGACCTCTGCCTTAAGGAGCTCAGGATCAGACAAACACCAGGCAATTATAACACAGATTTGTAAGGGAAACACTGGAAAGCATGGGACAACTCAGCAGAAGACCGAATAAAACATCCAGCCTGAAGAGCTACAAGACAGTAGCCAGGGGACATTCTACTCAGCGGAAGCGGCAATTAAAGGCAAAGGGGGTGACGGAGGGCTCACCCCCCCCAATATGTAGGTGGCTCTGTAGAGAGGAGGTGGAAATCGTCAGGTGATGAAGTCACAACCTCTCCAGCAAGGCCACAGGGAAACAGCCATCCTCTCAAACTGTTCTCTAGAAACCAGATTCCACAGGGTTGTAGTGGGCACCACGCCAATGCATGCTTAGAGCACTGCCTGATGCAGAGGACATGTTCAGGAATAATTAACCACCACCACTTTTATTCTCTTTATTACTACATTAAGAGAAGTACATCTGATTTGCTTGGTTTCCTAATGGAAAGCTAAAGTAAATCTATAAACACTTAAGAAGCAGTGACAACCTTCCATAAAAGATAATGATCAGAAAATCCGAACAGGGAAGACTGGGTAGAGTCCACGTTGTGGGGGAAACAAATCCAGCATACGCATCTCTGGAAAGACTTACCAAAGGAAGACAGAGAGTGACCATTCTGGTAACTCAAGTCTGAAGAGCCACAAAGGATGCTTCATGGTGAGTGGCTTGTGACACTCGGTTTTGCTGGTATCTGTTACCAACACACACAAGGACAAGTTCACTCAGAGACGCAGTCCTCTTTGGGAACACCCTTCCTATCTGCTGCCCTGAACCCAGTTAAGCAGTCTCAGGGCTCCATGACCTTATAAGTAATCTTTCAATGAAGCAATATGGTCACAGGTCATTGAGAGTGCCTTTCTATTTTTAATCACCTACTCCAAACAAAAGGGAAAGCAAACCATAAGGCAGGTAAAACTATACTCGAAATTCCTCAACCTAAAAAAAGAAAGTGAACGAAAACACAACTCAGAGGCATTCCGAATCTCCCTCCTCACGCCACTGAGACCCTCCCTCTCTCTGAGCGCAGCTCTGGAACCAACCTGGCCACCCACCAGCTCAACGCTTCTTGAGCCCTGGACTCAGCCTAGTGCTGGAGGAGCCAAGAGCCTGCATTGTCCAGGTCAGAGGTCAGATGACAGGCGCGGGTGCTGAGACACCCCAGAAGACCCGTGTGGGAAAGAGCCTGCAAGAGAAGCCCGCTCGGCCCTTCCATCTGCCGCCGGCCTGCGGCTCCTGAGTCACATGAAGTCGAAGAGCTTGTCCTTGTGGCCCCCCGCTCCTCGCCGCCACAGGCAAACGCACAAAGAGCCCTTCACCAACGGCAGGGACGCTTCCGGGCCACACCCGCCCTGCCCACACACAACTTCGGGCGCGGCCCAGGAATGGGTGGCCTCCCCGAACCGGGGCCCTGCCCGCGAAACGCACCTTAGAGAACACTGCGGCGGTGCCTACAACCAACAGTGGGCGTTTTTCTCGCGTGGCAACTGAGACACCCCAAGAATTGAAAGGGAAGGCCGATCCACTGAGGGCGGCCCGCTCAGGTCCGCGCCACTGCCCACACCCACTCTCACACGGGCGGCAGCACAAGAGGGTCTCTGGCTGCAGAACTCAGCAGCGGAAGCCCTTCCCCCCAGCTTTACTGCTAAGCCTTGAAATACCGGTAGGGCCTGGATAATCAGCCCAGCAATGGTGGAGTGGGAAAGTTATTTTGAAAGAAGCGTTTTTATGCTACTTCAGGGTGATGAGAATAGTCCCGATTCTGCTTATAAACTGTCCTCCCACAATCTGATTGTCTTCGAAGATGTCCTGACCATCCCTGTTATATCTTTGGCCAAGAGGACATTAAATTTAAGGGGTGAAAAAACAGAGTCAAATAAGAGACATTTAAACAATAGGCATGGTTTAGTAGGCGTTAAACAGTAAGAGGCTACAAGAAATAATTACTCTAGTTCTCTAAAAGAATAACTGAAACAAGCTTGCTTAAAGTACTTTGAGTTTATGTGCAAGTTTATGCCTACTATAAATACTTCTATAATCCTTTTCTGTTCCCAACTACTTGAGAGAAGCCTAAAACATATCTGAATTTTTTTGGTACTGGCCTAGAATGAAGCATTATTAGTATCTGGGACACAATTTACTGAGTTATCTGTCAACATTCTTCCACTTACCCCTCAATAATCTGCATACACAGCACACCATAGGTGTTCTACTAAATAAAACCACTGAATAATCTCTTTCGATGGCAATGAGCTCAAGAAATTAAGCCCACCACAGCTTCAGACCCACAGCCAGGCTGGGACTCTTCTATAAATGAGACACGGCCCTAATCCAGTCAATTCTACATCTACCGAGAGGCTTATGTCATTATATGACGTGACATATTCCTAAGAAGGCAGCAAAACCAGTTTTCCATGCATCAAATCCAGCTCTGAATAAACCAAAAAACTGATAATTTTTTTAAATGAAATCTGCAGCAGATTCCAAAATCGTTTGTAAATTTATCATTTCTGTTGAGTTCAGGCTTTCAAAGAATTAAAGGGTTGTATATCTGTGGGTTGTTAGTGATGAAAGTTGGTATTTGGCAAGTTCTTTTGCTGAGGGCTATCTTAGATTTCACAACATCTACATTTACACTTTTTAATTTACTTGGATCTTCCCAGATTCATTGTGGAAATAACAATTTTATTTAAAAATTAAATTTTACACTAAATTTCCAAGCAACTTTATTTTGGTCTTAAAATGAGCTCAGCTGTCGGGCTTGGTGGCTCAGTATGTAATCCCAGCACTTTGGGAGGCCAAGATGAGTGGACTGCCTGAGTCCACGAGTTCAAGACCCACCCGGGCAAACTGGTGTGACCTCATCTCTACAATAAATCAAAAATTAGCCAGGCATGGTAGTGCGCGCCTGTAGTTCTCGCTACTCGGAAAGCTAAGGCAGAAGGATCGCTGGAGCCCAGTAGGTTGAGGCTGTGGTGGCCGGGAGCGTGCCACTGCACTCCAGTCTGGGCGACAGAGTGAGACTCCAACTCAAAAAAAAAAAAAAAATGAGCTCAGCTAAGATAAAAAAACAATCAGCCAATGAAATGTGAGAATAACAAGGACTATGTTAAAAAGTCATCATTAAGGCAAATTTTAAGCTTGTCTCATTATTCACCAAAGTGAAACACTTCCTGAACAGAACTTCTTTCAAAGGTACTCTCATCCTCATATCGTGTTAAATTTCTTCCCAAATCCTCAGATTGACATAATATATGTAACCATGGAAATCAAACAGGAGAACATGCTTGTTAGTGTGAAAATATGAGACACTTTCTTTGCGGAAATGGGGCCATTTGGATCATAAGTCATCAAATGAATCAGCAATGAAGAGATCCTGAATTTATTTGAGCAAAGCTAATGTGCAACAACACTCTGGGGTAAAAAATTAAATTATATTAAAAAGAACAAGTAAAAACATCCTGGTACGTGTTTTGTAGGCTGACCACCAAACGAATGAATGAATGAACAAACAAACGATGAAGAACAACACTGTAGTTCCACAAATTATTGAACTTGCTGCTTCCCTGTAAAGAGCAATGTAGTTGTTTATATGCATTTCTTCCTTTTCTCAATAATACATTAGCCTTGGGCTTGAATCTTTAAAAAAGGAATAGGGTAGACTGTAATAGATGACCATCTAATTCATCTATACATCTATTCATTACCATGTACAAAGACTATTCTAGACACTGGCAGGACAAAACATGAACAAACTGATCTCTGACCTCACAGAACTTACATATTTTGCAGCCATCAACACAAAGCATCAGTTAAGTGACGACTCCACCTAGCATGGTGTGGATTATTCAACTATAATAAAGAGTTCCTTTGCTCTCCAAGGAATAACTGTTTAAATTCCATTCCCAAAAAATATAAGAACTTTGTCCAAGGAAAACTTCAGTGCAGCAAGTCCCAACCTAATGCTAATAAACTTTTTGACCTTAAAAATGTGTGTGGGGCCCAGGTGCAGTGACTCATGCCTGTAATCCCAGCACTTTGGGAGGCTGAGGTGGGAAGACTGCTTGAGCCCAGGAGTTTGAGATCAACCTGAGCAACCATAGTGAGACCCTGTGTCTACAAAAAATAATTTAAAGAATTAGCTGGGCATGGTGGCATGAGCCTGCAGTCCCAGCTATTCAGGAAGCTGAGGCGGAAGGATGGCCTGAGCCCAGAGGGTTGAGGCTGCAATGAGCCACGAGAGTGTCACTGCACTCCGGCCTGGGCAACAGAGGGAGAACCCCGACTCGGGGAAAAAAAAATGTGTGTGTATAACTAATGAAAATAGATATGACATACATAACAAGCACTTTTTACTTAATTTCTCCTTTTAAAATGCTGAAGAGATCCAATTATAAAACTGCAAAATATCAGAGAACAAAAGATAATTAGATTGCAACTGCCATATAATTCTAATTAATATCATTACATTCTATAATTGTGTTACCCTTTCCTGTTTCCATATTCTCCCAGAAAGAACGGCTTAGCAAGGCACTCATCTCCAATCGTTCTGTTGTCGATTTGCACTTCCAAGGTGCCATTTAGAATTGGCACATTCCCTTTTGAGCTAGTGTAACAGACACTGGGCTCGTTCCCCATGACACAGCACCCAGTGGGCCTTCGTAATAACATTTACTGTAATAGTAGCTCACGATCATCATCATCTGCCAGGTATACACCATGAACCAGACACTACATTAAGGGCTTCTATGGACTTTACCTCTCATTTAATAAGCTCCAATCCCTATGAGAAAGGTAGTGTGATTTCTATTTTGTAGGTGAGAAAACTCGGCTAAGTGTCTCATCCAAAATTCACAGCTAAGTAGCAGGGCCAGTATTCAATCCCATCCAAATTCCAAAGCCCCGTAGCTATTCCACCTTCCTTAAAAGAATTAGGATACATGCCTTCTAGAAAGAGCCTCCTAATGCATTTTAAATCTAAACACAAAGTTGTATTAAGTATTATTGTTTACAGGGATCTGTTTATTCCTCTGCTACCTCTACTGCCAGGAAAGAACTTATTATTCTTAATAATTCAAGGTTGCCTTTGCATCTATAACCCCTAGTATTAAAAGGCATAGTAGGAATCAAAACAGAAAGTTAGATGCAAGAGGGCTGGTCCAAGACCCAAGTGTGACACACACAGCTGCCTCTGGGGCCCTCCTCCCATTTGGCTTTTGTACCTCCCTCTCGCCTTCCACCAGTTCCGGTATCCCAGACTTAGAGCCAACGCCTCAGGAGCTACAAAGCACACCTGGACGAACTGTTGACCTGGGAACTCCAATTCCTAGCAGCTCTGCTCTACCAACTCTTCTTACAAAAGACATGAGTTATGAACCCAAAGAACTCATTTTAAGGGTTATTCTTATTACCGCAGCAACCGTTTCTGGCTGTTTTGCAACTCTGATTCAATTTAAAATTTCCATCTCCATGGTGGTTTGCTACATGAATAACGCTGGTGTCTTTTAAAAATTGGATGACGGAGAAAATGATGAAAAGGAAAACGTCTTCTGTCACCTCACACTTTAACATCATCACTGTTCAAGTTTTTAAAAACTAAATTTTTAAAAATCACTTTGATCACATACTGTAAATGTAATATGCTATCTTTCTTACATGTATCAGGGTATATTTTCAAGAGCATTTTCCTATATTCATCCTAAGCAGTGATTTGAAAAGATGTTTAATAGTCTATTACTTGAATATATAGTGTTCAAGTCTATTACCTGAATCATCCTTCTAAAACCAGACATAAAGGAAGTTTCTAATTTTTTGCTATTATAAGTAAACCAGCAATATACAAGTTTACTGTGCAAAAATCTTTCATATTTAAGATTACTTCTGGCCTGGCTCAGTGGCTCAGCCTCTAATCCCAGCACTTAGGGAAGCTGAGGCAAGTAGATTGCCTGAGCCCACGGGTTGGAGACCAGCCAGGCAACTTGGCGAGACCTCGTCTCTACAATACATCAAAAATTAGCAGGGCTTGGTAGGGCACACCTGTAGTTCCGGTTACTTGGAAGGCTGAGGCGGAAGGATCGCCACAGCCCAGAAGGTCAATGCTGGGGTGGTGGTGGTGAGTGTGCCACTGCACTCCAGCCTGGGTAACAGAGTAAGACTCCACCAAAAAAAAAAAAAAAAAAAGATTACTTCCTTAGGGCTCAATCTCAGAATATTTGCTGGGTCAGAGGACAGACTGACTCTCAAAAGTCAAAAGGATGATGATGGCCATGGTAATGGTGATGTCAAAATATTTCAGACATATAAATTCAAAACCCAGCAGCGAAAACAGAAGTACATCAGAGATTCTAATACCACTGCACAAGCAGTTGAAACACTTAACTCTGAAAAGTCTAGACACTTGAAATCTCCAGGCAGCTGGGTGGGGGGGCTCATTCCCATAATCCTGGCATTTTGGGAGGCTCAGGCAAGAGGATTGCCTTAGCCCAAAGGTCCAAGACAAGCCTGGGCAACTTGGTGAGACCTCATCTCTACAATAAATCAAAAAATTAGCTGGGCATGATGGCACAGGCCAGTAGTTCCAGCTACTTGGAAGGCTGAGGTAGAAGGATCACCTGAGCCCAGCAGGTCAAGGCTGCGGTGGCCATGAACAGTGTGCCACTGCACTCCAGCCTGGGCGACAGAGTGAGACTCCAACTAAAAAAAAAAGAAAAAAGAAATCTCCAGGCAAAAAGAGGAGTCTCACCACGGCCCTCCCTTTCGTTAACAAGTCTCTGGGTTTTCATTAGCACTTACAGCAGGGTTTAAAAGGATCTGGGTTGACTCCTGCTTATGACTGAATTAGAATGGTCTCAGTTTTAATGAAGTCCTTTCCACACATATAAACTTAAAAAAAAGATATTCAATGAGAAAATTTGATCTGTAGGAATTTGGGGACTATTGTGGTTAGCGAACACTATGAAATGTGCTTATTTCAAATTACTCAGTTTCTCAGGACATACCAAATATCATTTCCATATGCACGCTTTTCACCCCTCTAGCAACCAGGGTTCATAATGAGTTGGTAAAAATGCAAGCACATTTAAGAAAGCAACATCCTGTTGTTATGATGCTGAAAATAAGTAGAACATAATCAGCAATAACAACTAACAATTCTTTCTCTTCTGACTACACTAGAAGATAGAAATATCACAAAAAGGTAAAAAAGCCTAGATGAAAACTAACTTTCTGCTAATCATCTTTTTGCAGAGAAAAAAGGTAAGAATTTGTTTATGTGCAAGGCAATATCATCTTTTAATAGCTATAGGACACATTACTATTATCCTGCTGCTTCTCGGCTGGAGAAATAGGATTAGTGGCCTAAGTGGGAAGAGCTTAAACTGATTAGTCAAGTAGGCAGTCCTTGGGCAAACAAAATAACGGGGCAGCCCAGGCTTCTGTGAACCAGTGTCCTGCAGAGGAAAAAGACAGCGTGACCATGGCAGCTCAGGGCCACACATGGCAAGGTATGTGAAGGGGGTTTCATCGTCTGTTTTCAAAACACATCCCGGCTTTGCAGGCACCCCAGGAGCCCCTGGCACGGGCCTTGGTCGAGCCCACCATGTTCTTCGATCACAGTCGGTCACGAGCCCTTGGGCTACATCTCATTTAAGCAGCTTGCAGACAAAGCTCCAAGGACAGCAGAAAACCTTCATGCTCTGAGCACTGGAGAGAAAGGATTCGGTTATAAGGGTTCCTGCTTTCACAGAATCACTCCAGGGTTCGAGTGCCAGGATGGTGACTTCACACACCATGTGGCACACAGTCCATCTATGGGGAGAAAACGGATGATGAGAACTTCATCCTGAAGCACACAAGTCCTGGCATCTTGTCAATGGCCAATGCTGAACCCAACACAAACAGTTCTCAGTGTCTCATCTGCACTGCTGAGACTGAATGGTTGAGTGGCAAGCATGTGGTCTTCAGCAAGGTGAAAGAGGGCATGAATGCTGTGCAAGCCATGGAGAGACCTGGGTCCAAGAACGGCAAGACCACCAAGAAGATCACCAGCGCTGACTGTAGGCGACTCTGATCATTTGAACTTGTTTTATCTCGACTGCCAGACCATTCCTTCTGCAGCACAGGAGCACACCCCTTATCCCATTTGCTCACAACATCCTATCATCTCTGTGCTCTCGCTGCAGTGCTGTCAGTTCCATATTTTCCTTATTCCCTTTCATGCCTAGTTGGATTGCAGAGAAATAAAAATTAAATAACAACAACAAAAATACATCCCAAATGACAGAGGTCACACTTAGGTGGGCTCGCAGCACAGCTTAAATCCCATAACTCCCCTCACATACTTTCAAAATGGCCACCATTCATCCATTTGTTTACATACAGCACCAACAATGTTTATGAAGCAGCCACCACATTCTGTATGCAAGGAGGAGACCCTACAGGCTGCCTGCAGGAAGCACAGCTGCATGTATTTAATTATAAGAGCCCCAGATGTACATGGCTCAGCAATAATAATTGAGTTTCTCAGACTTGAGTCCTGGAGTGTTGGGTTGGAACTGTCTTGGAGATCACTGTAGACCAATTCCTTTTATTTTGCAAAAGAAAACTCTGGACTCCAGAGAAACACACTGACTAGACGCACACTGACTAACTCAAGGACAAATTTACTGAGATGCAGTGTTCATGCCTACAGTCCCAGACAAGACTCTTTTGACAAAACAGATGACACAAATTTACTTGAAGGAATGTGATACCCGAAATACAAGCAGTTTCCAAGATGGACTACATGACATGTTTGATGGTGATTCTTAACAGCACAGTAGCAAGGGGTCAGTCCCTGGCAGACTAACCTTCTAACTCAGGACAAAAGAAAGGCAATTCTGGAAGCGGTGGAGGCAGCAACACAGGCTGCTTTGAGGACTGACGTGAGATCTAGCATCTCTTTCCAGTCCACAGGGCTATAAAATCCACAGCAAGCCACAGGAACCAGACGCCGCCTTAATTCCTTCATTTCCAAATATTTTCCACACACTTTCTGATGGGAACTCCTCAGTGCTTTCATAATACAAGTCAGAAGGAAAAGCAAACTCTTTTTCTGAATCAAATGACCTGAGTACAGCTGTTGTTTAAAGGATACCTGTCATAAAATTCAGCAGACAGCCCAAACAGGTTACCAAAGCAATCAGAAAAATTAAAATAAAGATTATGATCAAAGTGAGCCATCAAAAATGGTTAAGCTTCACCAAACTGTGCAGAAAGATCTGCTTGTGCTGTACTTAATGGAAAGGATTTCAAATGTTAAATCTAGGACATACCCCTGTAACCAGGGGACTTTATTAATTTAATGCAATCATAGCCACCCAGCTGTTTAGCAGATCACTGGAGAGCAAGGCATAAAAATGAAACTATCTTCACTGCAACCAAGGAGTTGGTTGACAAAGAACAACAATCCTTGACAGACTAAGACGTCTAAGAGGATATCAAAAACAGATCACTGAAGAAATATTTTTGAAATGTAAGTGGCTGGATAGGATTATTTCATCTCAGAGAGAAAAATCAAGAACAACCTTCATATACCATTCTTTACAGTTTTCCTCCTCCCCAAACGCTAAAGTCACACAACTCAAAAAGCAACACAAACCCTAGATGCCCTTTTCTGTCCTGATATTCCTTCCCCTAATCCACTCCAGATGTTCACTATGTGAACACTCTACAGCAGCACACTTTGGGGCTGTCTGCCAAGCCAGGACTTGTTCCGAATAACAGCCTTGTTCCGAATGGCCCTGCTCATGCTCACAGATGGGCCTCTGGGCCTCTGGAAGACAATGATAGGTTCCCCAGAAAGAGACAGTGGAAGATCATGGGAAATAAAGGAAGTGAGGTGCTGTCAGATCTCTATGGCTTGCTCTGAGACCCTGGTAGCCTATTTCCAGAATCTGGGAATAGCTTCCAGACCCTAGGATCCCACTCCAGCCCTCTAGGCTACATTTATTCCCAGACCCCTTCCCATGGGGTCAATGGAGTGGGGTGGGCATGTGCCCAGGCTGGGCCACCCATTCTTTCTCTCAGGACTTTAAACTGAGACCTGTATCTGTGAGCATTTGAACCTGGGGGAAGCATACCCAGGACCTGTCGCTACCACTTTAGAACCCAAGAGTGGGCAAGTGGAGAAGATCCAGCCACACCGCCCTGGAGAAGAAGGAATATCACAGGAGAGAGCACCAGTGAGCCAGGGTCTCCACCCACAGAGCAGTGCCTGGGAGTCTGGTGCTGTCCAAATCCAGCTCCAGATCTCCTCACAGCCTGGCAGCATCGCCTGCCCCTGCCCCAACAAACCACTCTGTGACAACTCATTGAAATTCTGCTTTTATGACTTAAGCTGATTGAGTAGGCATTTATTATTGTAACCAATAAGACACAGTCACATGTTTAATCATTTAAAAGCTAATGTTTAATTATTTATGGCCCCAGTAGAATAGTGCATAACACATGCTTATTTAGCACCATATACTAAAATACATCTGCTTCCTATTTCAAAATCTATTTTATGGTTCCCAACAGCCCTTTCTAAACACAGCCACTCGTACGGGGGAAGTTCAAGTATTAGTAGAGTCCCTTTTTCCCTGGCCTAAGTGATAAGCTATAAAATCTAAAAATCTTGGGTGGGAGACTTCACTCTTAACTCTTCCAAACCACAGGAGCGGGCACAATGAGAGAACTTGTTCTAGACTCGGAAGCAGGGAGCATGGAAACTGGGTTGGGGGTTAGTGACAGACAGCGGCCAGCTGTGGCCACCTCTGCCCTGTTCGCTGGCACGCATCCACAGCCTGAAGCGGGAATAAAACCAGTGTGAACACCCCCTCGTGCTCCTGGTCCAGAGATCTGTCTGTTCTCGTTCAAGCATCCACCCATTTGATACTGACTACACACCCACACCCACCGTGTCCAGGTTCGGTACCCCCGAGTGGGGAGCAGCAGGGCAATTAGGGCAGGCCCCGTCCACTCAGAGAAACATTCATACTCCAGTAAGAGGAGAAACGGACACATGAACAGGTACCAAGTACTGCAGTCTGTGACATGGTGAGAGGCAGGGCCAGTCGCAGGACGACAGAGAGAGAACGCTGTCCACCCCACATGCCGGCGGGGGGGGGTGGGAGGGGCGAGGGGCAACACAAACACACGCAGACCCGACGGGCTGGTGTGTGGAGCCCAGGCCACGTGAGTGACTGTCAGAGGCCTGGACCCAAGCATGGCCCTCCACCTGCTGACGGTGGAAAGTCACAGAGAATTTCCTATGTTTCACTGTGTTTCTCTATTTCTCTCAGGAAACGGGGAGAGGAACCATCAGCCCACCGGCCGCCCCTCTCTCTGCATCTCCACAGATGCTCACCTAAGGAGCCAGCTCCCTGCCTGGATCAGCCCTGCATCGCACTGCGCGCCCGCCCCGCGGGACCCCACGTGGCTCATCTGGCCATGCCCTTTCTGAGCCCCTCCCTCTCAGATCAGCTCTGCTGTCACCTATGGGCATCCACACTGTCTTCTCAACATGCGAAAAGCCAATTTCCAAGGAAAAGCAGGGAGGGGAAAGTTCTGTTATCACAACTTTACCCCTCATTTGTAACCAAGAGAGGCTGTAAACAGACCCCTGCCAGCACCTGAGAGGCCACAGCCCTGAGCACACTGGCCAGAGCTTTGGTTACAGTATCTTTTTTCACTGCCCACTGGGTGCTCAGCTGCCCCTCTCTCTCTCTACACCTACCGGCTCCTGGGGCAGACTCTTTTTTTTTGACCTCTGTAACTAAAGAGCCTCATAGGGCCATGTGATAAGGGAATGGTGGCCTAAAAACCCCAAGTTTCCAGTTCCAACAGGCATGGCTCCACTTTCATGTTTCACACACAGAAGACATTGACAAAGTCCCTAAATACAAGAGATACTGGTGGCCGCCAGAGAGACACCACTCAATCAAAGTCACCAAGCAAGGAGAGCAGCAGCAGTTTTAGGAGCCAGGCCAAATGTTTTTCTACTGAAGGAATGGACTTCATGTCTGTGCACAGTCAGCAGCCCCGAGGAGATGCAAGAGTCCTAGAAGCAGACGACGGGCGACCCCAAAAGCCCTGGCGGCCCAGCCAACAGCCACCACATGAGGAAACCCTTCACAGCCAAACTTCTTAAGAAGGGTGATTCACTTCTCCCATCCAGTAGGCCAGGAAAAAAATGAAAAGCCTGAAGCAGAGAGGAAACAAGCGTGTGACAATTCTTTGCAAACCTCTGCTGTGAAAAACAGCAGAGCCTGGCCTGGTTTAGTGATAGCTACTGGCTTTCCCAAGAAGTCTCCAACCGTGTATTGAAGAAGAAGTCCGCAGCGGTGTATTCAACCTCATGGGAGGAGCAGCAGAAAGCAAACAGAATCTTTTTTTTATTTTTATTTTTATTTTTTATTTTTTTTATCAATATTTTTCATTTTGATATTGTGGGGTACAGTTTAGGGTTAGGTATACAAATATGCTTCGCCATAAGAGATAAGATAGACAAGTGGGACCTCATTGAACTAACAGGCTTCTGCAACGCCAAAGAAGCCATCAAGAGAGCAGGGAGACAACCTACAGACTGGGGAAAAGTATTTGCCAACTCCAGATCTGACAAAGGCTTAACATCTTGGATCTACAAGGAACTCAAACATGCTGAAAAGAAAAAAACAAACAACCTCATTATAAAATGGGCAAAAGATATGAACAGACACTTCACAAAGGAAGACATCTGAGCAGCAAACAGACACATGAAGAAATGTTCAGCCTCACTAATCATCAGAGAGATGCAAATCAAAACCACACTGAGATACCACCTAACTCCAGTCAGAATAGCAATTATCAATAACTCAAAAAATAACAGTTGCTGGAGAGGGTGTGGCGAAAAGGGAACACTTCTACACTGTTGGTGGGAGCGTAAACTAGTGCAACCTCTGTGGAAAGCAGTGTGGCGATTCCTAAAATCTCTAAATATCAACCTCCCATATGACCCCACAAGCCCCCTACTGGGAATATACCCTGAAGAACTCGAATCACTCTAAAGATACCTGCACACGAATGTTTACCGCAGCATTGTTCACAAGAGCAAGAACCTGGAACCAACGATGCTGTCCATCAAAAGAGGACTGGATTTTAAAAATGTGGTACATATACGCAAGCAGAATCTTAACTTTTCTCCAAAGGTAAACTAAAGGTCAGAAGACAAAAACTTTGTTGCCAAGCTGTCTTTGCTTTATACAGGCTGCCACGAGTATGAAATAATTCCTTGCCATTGGACAGCTGTCCACTGAATGCTAGGTAGACTCCCAAGTTACACACAGGAAGAGGGAACCCTGCTGTCCACTTGATGGACACTCAGACAGGCAACCCCAACTCTTCACAGTCCGCTCGGGGCTGGCGCATTCCGAACACTTGATGACAGAAACTGCGGAAACTCTAAAAAAAAAAAAATCGTATTCCAGACCAGAAAGGCTTCATGAAAGTCTCAGCCAGACTCCACAGCTTCCCGGGTGCCACACAAAATGTCCTCATGAAGCCGCCGCCTTGGAGACCTGCAAGTTTTAACTGTCTAGTCTTGGTGCATTGCAACTAAGCTGCGGACTCCAGCTGAGAGTAACCCTACAACGCGCCGTCCACATGTGGATGACTCACTGGTTAGATGATCTAACTTCCAGCTGCCCTCCCGCGGCTGCTCAGCCTGCTCTGGATGAGGGCCCAGCTGCCTGCTGTGAGAGGCTAAAGGCCGCAAACCTATTTTAACACGCACTGAAACACAACGCGGCAGTGACGCCGGCTGCACCTTGAATGCGTTTCCGCGAGACGAATGGAAGTGTTGGACGAGGCGCTGTTCTGGGCAATTAGTACCACAATTTCATTTCATTAGCATGAATTTTAATGTGATGTTGCCAACCTCTTAAATCAAAGTGTGTGTCAAAATACAATCCACAGGCCCTCAAGGGTCCTCATGACCAAACTATTTTCATGGTAATGTTAAATCACGACCTGCCTTTTTCCCTGTGCAGACAGTCATCTTGCTGGTGCACAGCAGAGGTCAGAAGCACGCAGGGGCCTTCACCGAGCCTGGGCGACAGTGCCAGACTGAGCTAACAGAACTAACAGGCATTGCGTTCCTCCCACCACAAAATCCCAGGCTGTTTTGCTTAATGTCAGTTTCATTTTAAAAGATCTTTTTTTTTTTTTTAATTTGAGATATGTCACAAGTTTTTATTCAGATGGTTTCCACAGGTTTATTGGGCCAAAGTATCTACAAAGAAGATAAAAAAAATCCAAATGTCCAAACACAAGTTTTAAAAGATCTTGATGAAGCATTAACAATTATTAATTCTACATGAAGACTCTCTGACACATAAGCAATTGGCCATAATCCAAACAGGGTGGCTGTCCTGAGCTGAACAGCCAATATCTCCATGGAACACCACTTTGGTCAAAAGAGCAATTGCAAGACAAAGTGGGGTTATTGCGACGTGGAAGTTTGGGAGACACTTTCTTGAAAATGGATGAAATGAGTCTGTCACTTAGCTGAAAATAACTGACAGTATTTATCGCAAGGATGAATTCACGCTTCCAAGTGAAAAACAAAATCTTAGAAAATGTGCATCTGCCTTCAGTTTGGCAGCTTCCTAATACTTAAAGGGGTTTTTTTATGAGATTGATGGTGATATTAACAACTGTGACTTTTTGATGTTGTATAATGAAATGTGTCAACATTCCGAAGACCTGCAGTACTCAGTGAAATAGTGTTTTCCAGAGAATGAGGTTACACAAGCACGTAAAAGAGCCCGTCAGTGTGCAAGACAGACCAATGGACACAGCTACGGGTTCATATTGTACCTGGCATACAGCCTCTAAGAAACCATCACTTGCCAACTATCACTATATCAGAGAATATCGCCACTGGTCTGAAAAAGCTATGAAAATACTTTTCCTTTTTCCAACTACATATCTATGTTAGAAATATATTTCAACTAAAACATATCACAACAGATTGAAAAAATCAGCTGAGAGCCCAACTGTGTTTTATTTAAGTCAGACATAAGAGCAACATAAAACACCAACTACTTTTCCCGCTAAGTGCTTTTTGTTGTTTTTGTTTGGGAAAATGTAATCCTCTTCCATAAAAGTATAATCTATAGTAAAATATATAGGGATTAATATTAACTATTTTAAATCAAACATCAAATATCTTTAAACTATCTCATTTTAAATTTATAATATGATAAATATCAGTAGATAAAATCCACCTAAAAAAGTTCTTTGGAGCCTTCAATAATTTTTTAGTATATAAAAGCATGCTGAGGCCTAAAAGTTTGAAAGCCCTTGCCTTAATTTATATTCAAAAATTCAAAATGTTAAATCTACTTATCTACTATTTCTAAATACAAATGAGTTTCTGGTATCATAGGACATAAGTGACATTTCTAATAAGCTCAGACTTTAAAATATATATACCTTGCTGTTATGCCCAAGGACGCTCTTAGGGTCTGTAGTTTTTATATGAAAACAAACTCAACAGCCAGGCATGGTGACAAATGCCTATAACTCCAGCTTCTCGGGAAGCTGAGGCAGGCAGAACACTTCAGCCTAGGAGATTCTGTCTTTTTAAATTTTTTTTAATAATAATAAAATCCACCCAACAGCTTACCTTCTAACATTCATTCTGTCGCCCACTCACAATGTCACTATTGAGCACCTTCAAGATGATGCCAGGAGCACAGCAGCCCTGCCTTCACAGATGCCACACTGCAGTGGTGTTTGTGCACCATCCACTCACGTACTCATTCAAAGAAATTAGGCCACCCTCTACTGCATGCAGGCACAGAGCTTGGCCCCCTTCTCAGAATCAAAAGCAAAACACCTAATTGCACTTTTCATGAGGGCACGGAATTCCATTTCCAAATGTTCTTCAACTTTGCTCACTTTCAAAGAAGATTTCTTGAAAGTCCTTGAAGATTTGTCCATCCTAAATCTAAAGACTATTGTATACATACATTTTTTGTGCCCACAACAATAAAGTTCCAAGACAAGAGACTTGTTAACAATCAGAAGGACTATTGGATACTCAGTTACCTCCCTGATGCTCACTTTCTCTTTATTTCCACCATTAAAAAAAAAAAAAAAGGCACCCCACCCCAGAGCTCTGGAAAAGCCAGCCACCAGCTCTGGAAAGGGAGAGTGTCCCTCAGGAGACTTAAGAGGTAGAAGTGGCCCCTGTTGGCAGGATGACCTGGGACAGCACAGATTTCCCTAAAAAACTAATGAGGCAAGTGATGGCCTCTGAAAGTCACTGAAGCAAGATTCCAGAGGAAAACAAAAGGTAATTGTCCATTAGCTACACAGGCTGAACCTAAAGGAGTGCTTCAGAAACAACTTGCTGACAAGGTTTCTTAATTCAGTCACTATGTAAACACAGATACAGACACAGCACCACCACGTGCAATAAAAGTTGGCTAGAAAAATGGCGTGAGAGATCATGGGTGTTGCACAGAAATAGATCTCAAATCTGTGAACTTGGTGTAATAAGTATGTGATTCTGTGCACTTCGTTATTCCCAAAGCAAGATAGTTTGCAAAAATTAGTCCTAATTTATAAAAGGGGTGACCTTATATTCTGGGCATATGCAGAGGCATTACACAAAACAAGCTTGATCCCACTGCAGTATACATATTCATTCTTTCAGTAAAGAGCTGAGCACACAACGTGAGATACAAAGAAGAGGTGATACTTGTGTGACAAAAAGGATTCATCAACACCTGTGACAAGTGGACACCCGTGTGACTCGAGTCACACACACTAGAGTCAAATCCCAGTTCTGCCACTCACGACTTATCATTTGCATACATTTTCTAGGCCTCGGTCTCCTCAGCTATAAAATGAGAATGCCATTACTAATTTTACAGGAATGATTATGTTTGCTATCTAGCAAAGAAATATGCTGATTATTGCTTGCTTTTCCAATTGAAAAGGCTAAGCAGCATACTCAAAAAAATACACAGAGGTAAAAAATAATACATAATAATTGCCAAAGGAATTAAAGGGTAGAGCGATCCCTTTGGTCTTAGGTGGTCAGAAAAGATGTCCTGGAAAAATGACATGCAGGAGTTTCAAACTCCCTTTTTCAACACTGAACAGGAAATTTCCACTCATCAGTGTTGTTCTTGTGCCTCGGGAGCCCATGACAATTATTTATTGAGCATTCACCGTAATGAAACATAGTCAGTGATTCTTAATTCTTCTCGAGTCATGGCCCTCCCTGAAAGTTTAACCAAAGAGAAGAAGTCTCTCTCCAAAATGCCACTGATAAATTTTGTTTCTTTAAGTTAGGGAAGGATGGGGCCCAAGAAGCCCATTCAAGGGCTAAAAACACTGTGGTAGACATCGTGATGCTATTGATTTTGAAATGAAGCCCAAGGTCACCTGGTCCAGCCTCATAATTCAGATGTTCAAACATCAAGCTCCTCCTCCACCATGCCAAATGGCACCGCCAGTGGTCCCACTGTGCAAGCCCAGAACCCAGGAGTCATCCTGGTTGCTCCCTGTCCTTCAAGCCCCTCCACACCCAATCTTCCTCTAAGTCTCATCCGTTTTTCAAATGTAGCCTCTTATGCCCACCCGCACCCTTGGGCAGGACTGCTTCAGTGGTAGCTAACGGCATACTCCACTCACTGCAGTCACGCTCCAACCTGGCCTCTGCATGGTAGGCCAGATGAACTTCTAAAACTCCTCATATTCAAACCATTTTCTCCACCTACCCTCACTTACCTATCTCTTCAATAGCTTTGCTCAAGGACCAAATAAAGGAAACTTTCTTGTTGAAAAGAAGCTATACTAGTCATGGCAGTGCTGAGTGTGGCCAGCACCCTCACGCCTTTGGTGATGGCCTCTTTGGAGCATCTGCAGAGATGGTGAGAAGCAGAGCGGCAGGGTGAAGCTTCCAAGTAAGGGATGGAGCCCGAAGACGAATTAAAGGCGTTAGCTGTGGACTTGAAAAAAAGTCACAGGAAAACCCATCACCTGAAGGCGTCAGATGTAAAGGATCTTGGTGATGAAACCCCTGTAAGTGGTGCAGCCTCAGCCTCTTTCACATTCGTGGCAGCTGCCCTGAATCGGGACTTGAATTCAGGACCAGAAGTGGGCTGTCTCTCATGCGTGTAAGCAGACAAGACCATCCCACAGTCTTGGGGTTATCTCCCAGTGATGCTAGATGGAATCAGCACAGCCCTGCCTCTGCTGCCAGTGCTTCTAAAATAACCTCACAAGAAGACAATAATTTAAGTGATTTGGACTTCGTCTTTGAAGAAATTCAAGTGACTGAGATCATCCCAGAAAACCACTGGCAGTGAGTAAAACTAGGGTACAGCTAAGAACATTCAGACCTCCAGTTTGGGAAATCTGGGTATAATCTCAAACTGATGGGACTGCCATGGTTGGACAAGGTCTGACAAGGTCTGACAGTTAAGTCTGTGAACTTGCCACCATGCGCTTATGGTGGCAACACTGTACAAACAACTCAGTAAGGTTTCATGACCTTGGTATTACTATTCCAGTATCTCACACCTGCTAATCACAGTGACGTGACAATATGGCATCCCACTGTACTTTCACCAAGACATGAGAGCTTACCTCAGTGAGAATTTGCCAGGACAATGGGGTGCAGTTGAGTTTCCCCCATGTTTGCCTAACACTCTTGACTTCTACCTGTGGGGGACCTTATAGGATGTGGTATACTATAGAAAACTGGCTACACTGGTGGTACTTTGGGAATAAATCGAAACAGCATGCACAGTGGTCAACGTTGCTCAAGCAGTAGTTTGCCATAGTCAGAAGTGTCTGGACACTGAGGGTAACCACTTGGAGTGCTTCTTGTAATTGCAGAAATCAAATGTGACCTGTATTCATCATTCATCTTTTGTATCTACTGAGTATTACAATTTTAATACAACTTTTCCTTTCCTAAAAAAAAGAAAGAAAGAAAAGAAGCTATACCATTCTGTGATAGGAAACAAAGTACATGATATACCCCAGAATGGACAAGGTGGAGAACAAAAGGGATGTGGAAAAGTTAAGTACAGCAGAGAAGAGATGGACTAAGTACCAAAAATTTTCAGCAGCCCCTATATATGTGCCCAGTTACTCAGGAAACTCAGGCCTGTAAGTGTAATATAACATATCGCCAGTGTTCAAATCCGGTAAACCAATTAGTAGTCTCCCTTCCTGTTCCCCTCTAATTCTGGAAATTACAAGTACAAAAAATTATTTTTCATATTCCCAACATCCAAAATTGCCTACTTTTAACATATTGGCATAGTCACATCTTTTTTTATGAAGTATTTAAAGAATTTATGCAATGAAGAGTAGACAGATGTAAAAATAAACACACAGAAATAACATCATTAACATTCGGCAAAGTCATTCTAGGCATCCTTCTACAAATGTAATGGGTGTATACACAGGCAGAGTCATTTCATGGAAACAGAATCATATTCCATCGGCTATTTCATCTTTGATATGTTTACATAACAATAAACGCAAAAATGTTAAAAAGCTGAAGTTTTCTGGTTTTTTTTTTTTTTTTTGGTGGAGGGGAGTCAGGGTCTCACTCTGTCACCGAGGCTGGAATGCACTGGCCCAATCACAGTTCTTCGCAGTCTTGACCTCTTGGCCTCAGACAATCCTTCCACCTCAACCTCCTGAGTAGCTTTTGTAAAGAAGACAGACGTCTCACTACAATGCTCAGGCTTGTCTGTTCTTGAACTCCTGGCGTCAAGCAATCCTCCCACAGTATTGGGATTAGAGGTATGTGCCACCGTGCTCAACCTGAAGTAATTTTTTTGAAAGACATGCTTCAGTTTTAGGCAGAATTGGTTGACTTGACTGTGAATGATGTGGACACCAGCATGCTAACACTTCCTCTCATTTTTCTTCTCTCTGGCTCCAGGCTTTTGTTCACTTTCACTATTTTCATCATATCTAGGCTTGTAACTTACACATTCTGTCCTGTTCCCATAATTCCCTTGTTTGGCAGCAGTCCTATCTAATATGTTCAGATGCTTGTCCTGCCTCCCAAAGTATCTCCATCTCTGAATTGCTTATTTTGATTCAGCTTTTAGTTGGACAGAGCTCAATACTCCCCATAAAGGTGGGGACCAGCCGGGCTCGGTGGCTCAGCCTGTAATCCCGCGCCTTTGGGAGGCTGAGGTGAGTGGATTGCCTGAGCCCGCGGGTTCGAGACCCGCCTGGGCAGCGAGACCTCATCTCTACAATAAATCAAAAAATCAGCCGGGCGTCTTAGCGCATGCCTGTAATTCCAGCTACTTGGAAGGCTGAGGCGGAAGGATCGCCGGAGCCCAGCAGGTCGAGGTTGCGGTGGCCGGGAGCGGCCACTGCACTCCAGTCTGGGCGACAGAGTGAGATTCCAACTCAAAAAAAAAAAAAAAAAAAAGGTGGGGACCACACCTGATTTAGTCACTGTTGCACCCTTAGCATCTGTGTATATAGTTAGTAGGTGCTCCAGAAATATTTGCTAAATGGCTAGATTTATAACTGCAGAACAGTGTCAAGGTAACTTGTAACCTATCAAACCACATATAGTATACCTGTGGCCAATATGAGTAATCCAAAATCTTGAATTCCTTGTGTAAGAGCTGTAAGAAAATAATTCACTAGAAAGCTTTATCACAATTTTACAAGCTGCCTTCCTGTTTGATATTTTCTCTTGATAAATTGCAAAAACCTGCCAGGTGGTTCTTACAGGAAACATAAATGTTTAAGGTAACATGCAGGCCTGTGGTTCATTGAGAGCCTTGGATCTCCTGCAGTGTTGCAGAACACTGATCTCCATGGACTTCATTTAAAGAAATCCACAGACCATTAATGGACAAAAACATGAATCGATATATATCGTGGCATTCAAATCCTAGCACTCTGGTAGAGCACTGAGTACCAAGTTTTTGAAGACTATGGCCTACCTTCACTATAGCATTCAAGATTTGAATTTGAATAACCTCATCAAGATTTAGATCTTCTTCAGAAGCTTCAAGTCTGATCAGCATAAAGTAAAAGTTCAAAAAGACTAAAATCCACTAGTATGTTCCATTTTATACCCCTTCCTCTGACTTCTCTTCAATTTCCTTGGCTTCTAGTATCTTTCACATTGCTTATGTGACTTTAGACTACAACCTAAAAAGCACTTTCCAAAAAATATATGTTCTGTGACCCTAAGTTTTCATTGGTAGAGAAGCATAAACTTGACATGATAAACTTAGATTTAAGTCTTCTGTTGTATCCTAAATAAATGTGCATCAACAATAAGAAAATGAGGATGAAGTGGTAAAAATAAGGTTAGATTACACTCTCAGAAGCTATGTGGTTTAGAGAAAAGAGCCTTTAACCTAAAAGTTGACAGCTTTTATTCTACCTCTGCCTTTTACTAGGTATGTCATTTTTAATAGGAAAGTCACTTAACCTTTTCTGAACCTTAACTTTATTGTCTATGAAGTGAGTCTGATATCACAGGGTTGTTGTGAGGATCAAGTGAAATAATGTACATTTTAAAAAGACTTTTATATAAAATGTATAATATAGACAATGGGTCCTGTTACATAGTTGCAATATATGTAACTCAGGTCTTGGGCTTGGGAAGGAGGGTGATTTAAGCACACTGAAAACATGTACCATGTACAAGCTGGATACAAGGCAGCAAGGCTATATTAATTTTCTTTTCTCTGAGTACATAGTATACTACCATGGGATAATTCCAAGAAGGAGTAAGACCATACATTTCCCTAAAATTACAGTTTAGCTTTGATAATGCTCTAGAGCAGTCATGGGTTGTAACATAACAGTGGTTTGCAAAATATATCTTCTAAACTGTGACCAGTAGGCTGGGTTCAGTGGCTCAGTCTGTCATCCCAGCACTTTGGGAGGCTGAGGTGAGTGGATTGCCTGAGTTCACGGGTTCGAGACTAGCCTGGGCAACTTGGTGAGACCTCATCTCTACAATAAATCAAAAATTAACCGGGTATGGTAACACACGCCTGTAGTTCAGGATACTTGGAAGACTGAGTCAGAAGGATTGCCAGAGCCCAGCAGGTCGATGCTGGAGTGGCCATGAGCATGCCACTGCACTCCAGCCTGGGTGACAGAGACCCCAACAAATAAACAAATTGTGACCAGTATTTTTTTTAATGAAAGAACACAGAGCAGAATATTTCACAATCCATCCCACATGATAAGAATAAATATTGTATACTTGCTCATTAAATAAAATTTATTTTTTCCATGGCGGGGGAAGGCAACATACAAAAAAAAAAAAAAAAAAATCTAGCCAGGCTTGGTGGCTCAGCCTGTAATCCCACGCCTTTGGGAGGCTGGGGTGAGTGGATTGCCTGAGCCCACGGGTTCGAGACCCGCCTGGGCAACTTGGCGAGACCTCATCTCTACAATAAATCAAAAATTAGCCGGGCGTGGAAGCACGCGCCTGTAGTCCAGCTACTTGGAAGGCTGAGGCGGAAGGATCGCCGGAGCCCAGCAGGTTGAGGCTGCGGTGGCCAGGAGCATGCCACTGCACTCCAGTCTGGGCAACAGAGTGAGACTCCAACTCAAAAAAAAAAAAAAAAACCATATTTATTCACATAAAGGGAACTAACATTATTCTGCAGATAACCATAGTCAAGTTCAATTTCAAATTCTACGCTGCTATCACGCTGTGCTAGGATCACACTGGCGTGAGCAAGTATCTAATTAATTATTTGTGACTGATTACCATTTATGAAACATCTCATCAAAACCGCTCCTTAGTTACTTTGAGCACTCCTTACTCTAAACTGTAGGATTGTTTATAAAATACTTTTTACTCTTCAGCACACTTTTTTCAAGGTGAGATACTCAGAATTGGCATGCACCCACAACACCAAGCACATCTCCCTGTCATGCAGGAATTACACACACGCATATCAAAACAATCTCCCTCACCTACCTTTGTATCCAAAAGAATTCTTCATAGCAAACACAAAAATATCTGATAAATTGTTAATTACTTAATACCTGTCAGAACTTGTACCTTAGAGATCAGATGCAGGGGGAAATGTTGCCATGATTGGATGGAATGAAACTGAATTTGAGGCACTTACTTGATATTTACTGTCTGCTGCCCCGCACACAGTACTACACAACAGCACAGAAACTGAGGCTTGCCCTATTCTAAAATCTCTATACTAAAGAGTAGGAAGCTAGCATCTTTCTAGACAGAGAGGTCTGTGATACCAAAAAAATTAAAATTCAGCAAGGCATCACGAGGATGTTTTTGTTTTTGTTTTAAGTCTTACACAAAAACAAAAAGAGGAAAAAATAAACACAAGATCCATGCAAGTGCTTTCTCAGCTTTGTCCTAACACACCTCGCATGCTTGAAGGCATCAAGGATGCAAGACTCCACACCCCACACGCCTGAATCCCACACACTGTCCTCGAGCTTCTCTGCCCCTCACTCGCCCCTTCCAACAAGAACTCGTTGCCGAATTCCTCCGTGGGTCCACAGGGCTTCAACTGGCTCCCCTACTTTTGTAACTGCCAAAGAATTTCAGCAAAATGGATTGGTTCTGGCTAACAGTGCTTCGGTCGCCAAATTGAAGACGAATAGGAACAACTTCTAAACACACACGATTTCTGAGGTTCAGGCTCTGATAGGTTTGTTTAGAACACAAAACAGCACAAGTTTTGACATTTTCTCTGTTCTCCAGTATATTTTAAATACTCTAATATGTATGTTCAAAGTTTCCCTTTGAACATAGTTTATGCTCTCCCAACTTAAAGAAAACAAGTAGCCATGATCACACTTATGTCAAATCAATCTTTTGTAATAAATAAATAAATTAAAAATCACTGCTTGCATAGCAGAAGCACCAAGTACTCGCTGACTCTGCCTGCCATAAGAACTTCCTGGACATTCAGAACCTCAACCAACTAAAACAAACAAAGCACCCTGCCAGTCCTGATCCCAGGATTCCATAGTCCCTTGCCAAGGGCTCATTCATCCACCCAAACCCTAGTTCCCTTGATAACTGTTTTCCATTACTGAGATTATCTTCAAGCAAAAAAGTCCATTGCTTTTGACTGAGCAATTGTCTCAAACATTTTATGGTGTGCAGCTTGGTAGTAAGGCTTAAATTTCCTTTTTATCTGTTCTCCCAAAGAGTTTAATGCCATACAAAAATGAGATGCAGACATGTTTAACACAGAACTAATCCACACCATTTTTACTCCAAAATGGTCCTTACTGTTAAGCCTAGAATAAAGTGCACATCAAATGGCAAGGCTTACACTTTTTTAGCTCAGGTAATAAGATTTATAATGTAGACTTTTCACTTTCACCTCTATTATATAATTTTATAAAAGCATTTGAAAATCTGATTAAGCCTGCATTCACATAATTGGCAGATTTCAAGGTGGGTTCCTAAAATTGGTTTTTTTGGGGTTTGGGTTTTTTGGGGTTTTTTTGCCATTTCCATAAAACATTTTGGTCCTTTTTGGTGGCCTTCAGAGGCAAGTTGCCTCTGAAGCAACTGGAAGAAATCAGACAGAGTTTGGGGTTAACTCAGCAAAAGGAAACAGCTTCTATTTAAAGGTCTTTGGGGGAGAGAGAAGGGAGTCAAGGAAAAACAACAGATTCTGGAGTTTACAGTTCTTTAAATGTACTCCAGAACAGCTGTTATATTTCTTTCTTTTTAAGTTCAGCTAAAGAAGTAATGACAAAACAATACTAAGGAGCTAAAATGGACAACAGAATATAAACTAAACTTCCTTTACAGGAATAGCTTTTCGATAACTCTAGGGAAAAAGTAGGAGTCATGTAAGAAAAAATGTTAACATAGACTAAAATGAAATGTAAGTTAGCTTCAAAGTGGTTTGTAAAACAGAAACTTTTAGTCAATGAGAGGAATATTATTCCAAATGCAAGCTTACGCAATTTGGGATTTTTAGAAAAGAATCCAATTTTCCATTGAGCCACTCTGTTTTCAGAAGGCCTAATTTTAAAAGAAAGATAGATTAAATGTTTGGGCGAACAGCATCACCACAGTGCTAGCTCACTGAGGCGGGGATGTAGGAAACATACACAGGACTAGAAATTTTGTCACACTCTGGAAGGTTATAACTCCAGACACAACAGTGTTGGCAAGCAAGCTTCAAACACCAGTCGTTCCACCTGCAGAAGTCAATACTGTAACAGTAACGATTTCATGTGACTGCTGTCTATTAAGCTCCTTCTGATAGCACAAGAGCTCTCAAATCAAAACTGTCATCCACTCCTCAACCTGTCTAGTTCCTCCCCTCAAGACAGACTCTTCAATAAATGTCCCCAGAATGTCAGCAAGATAGATTAAAGGCTGTATGGCCACAAGTATGTTCTCATCATTTCCCTCTAATACCTCAAGATAAGGAAACATACATCCAAACAAAGTGATACAATTGCCTGCTGAATTTTGTTGCCATCTACAAAAATCACTTACCAAAAACTGTTTTTGTCAGTGTCTCTGAGAAACAGCAGTATGAAACTCCTGCCAGAAAGAGCCAATTAAAATTGCAAACTTATTTATTGGTTATAGCCCATCCCACAAATGTGCTTTTTCCTTCCTAGTCCCACTGTAACCTCCTCAAACACTGTTAAAACCCAGATACAGCTACAGAATCTCAGTTCATTTATTTTTTAAAATTCAGTCCACAGCTGGGCGCGGTAGCTCATGCCTATAATCCCAGCAATTTGGGAGGCTGAGGTGAGAGAGCTGCCTGAGCCCACAGGTTTGAGACCAGCCTGGGCAACTTGGTGAGACCTCGTCTCTACAATAAATCAAAAAATTAGCCAGGTGTGGTGGCACTTGCCTGTAGTTCCAGCTACTTGGAAGGCTGAGGCGGAAGGATCGCCGGAGCCCAGTAGGTTGAGGCTGTGGTGGCTGTGAGCGTGCCACTGCACGCCAGCCTGCGTGACAGAGTAATAATACTCCGACTTAAAAAAAAAATTCAGTCCATAAGACAGCTTTGGACAACAACCCACACCCTATATGTTTAAAATAAGTGGGGAAAATAGTATATCAAATGTGCCTCATTGAACAGCTGTATAATGAAAATAGCCCTGAAAGTCTGAAAAACGAATACCAGGAGAACACACAGCCCTGACAGACACTCCTAAGTGCCAGCCTTTTCTCACCCTCTCCTCTCAGCAATAACAATTTCATAAAGCAGCACTGGGTGCTTATGCTAATATTCGGAGCGTGGAGCAGAGCCAAAGTGGAATTTTTGGACGGTAAGTCAAAACAGGCGGTTCTGAAAAGTGAAATGAAGTCTTCGGTCTAGAGCCAAGCAGAAAAGTGTCAAGTTTGGTCTGTGGCCAGGGAAAGCCAACGTTTTCTGGTGACAGTCACTGAGACATGGCAGCCTCGGGGATGGGTTCAACCCAGACACTCCCTGAGTAGAAGAGAGAGCAACTTCGGAGCCAGGTTAAAACCAGCTCCCCAATTGGACTCTCAATACACCTCAGGAAATCATTCAGGAAGAACTGACACCCTGCTAGAGGAAGAGGGTTAGAACTGCCTCTCCAAAACTAATAAGCCACTACTTAATTGGAAATTGAAACAAACAAAAAAAAGAGTCCCAGGTTTGAAAATATATACACACACACCTCTATGCTGCTTACAAATTTTAGCAATACAAGCTAAGGAAAAAGAAACTCTGATTTGAGGATTTAAAGACAGGCACAAAATGGTTCATCATCACGGGCTAAACCTGCAAAGGCTACATGCTATATGATTCCAGCTACAGAGGGTGCCAGAAATATGTATACACATTTTAAGAAAGGAAAAAACTGCTAAAATTGTAATACTCAATAAGATGAATACAAGTCATGGCTGAATTCTGCAACTACAAGGTGTTCAACGTGGTTACCATTAGCGTCCAGACACTTCTGATTATGGTGAATACCTCCTAAAACGTGTACACATGTCTTGGCACCCCAGTATATGACATTCTAAAAAACGCAAAACTATGGAGTCAGAAAAAGGATCAAGAGTTGCCCGTGGGAGGAATGGATGAAAAGGTGGCGCGCAGAGGATTTTTACCTAAACGAAGATGACTTAAGCCTCCTGTAAGATGAGATTCTGCAATCACAACCAGATCCCTTAAACAGACCAGGTATGTGTCACAGACCTCCCAGAAAATGGAAGAATGGGCCTAGCTAGACAACAGCCAGCAGTCTTCAGATGCCAATGTCCCCTTCCCCCTCATTTCCCCACATCTCCTGTCACACTCTACGGGAAGGCCTTGAAACTACTTTAACAAATTAGGTGTCCGAGGCATCACCAGTATTCCCATGGTCTATTTCAAAAGGAATCATTTGTGTACATCCTATTATGAGTGGGGCAAAAGTTGCTTTCTTTTGCCCTGATATATTCTAAACAAAAAGTAATTAATTTTCTACCACTGGATTCAAAAGGAAAATGCTGGTCAAATCTTCAATAAAAGAAAAAATAAACTGTAAAAACAAGTTCTTTAACAAGACAAAGATTATGTGTAGTTTACATGGTCTCTGAGAACATTTCCGTTAAGCAAAGGCTATACCAATGCGTGTAACAACCAAGAGGTTATGCTAGCAGCACAGGTGTCAGAAATTTCCTTCCCAGAAACAAAGATAACGCAGATGGGGCAGAGACCAGAGCACAAAACCTCCCCTTCTTCCCTGTAGGTTTCTACCTTCCCTATCCAGCTTCTCCTCCCCCACTCCCACCTCTCAAGGTCAGGGCCTCTGGCTCACTCTGGCCCAGGAGCTGTGAGTAGACGTGCTTCTGGGCTGAAGCCATGAGAAGCCCAGAATGGTCCAACCCCTCTCTTCCCTGGCTCCTGAAGGATCTGGCCTTAGGTTCTAGAGGCCACAAGTCTGGGTGGAGAAAAATCCCCACAGTGACTCACCAAGGGTGTGGACAGCAAGGGTGAAGCAAACCTCTGCTGTGTTAAGTCAGAGATGTGGAGATTAACGTGCTGATGGCATAGAGCTTTGCTGAGCACAACGAACACAGCAAAGGTGTAAAAATATTAAATACCTAAAGCTGCATCAACCATGGGAAAGCATAACAGATGCATATCAGAGTCTTCAGAGTTAACAGAGGAGATATGCAAAGGGGCCTGTATATGCTTGAGCTCAGAAGAAACAAGGTCAGGGGAGAGGCTGGGAGGACAGGAAGCATGGGACACATGTCTTTGAACCCAAATGACCAAGACCAGGCTATCAGAAGACACCATTAAGACAGTCACGCACCCAATCTTCTTTCCTGATACCCTGAATCCAACAAGGAAAGAGTGAAGATGCCAGATTCTCTTTCTGATATCCCATCTCTACATATTGTCCCAAAGACAACTAAATAAAACTTATCTTCAGGGTTGCCAGCATCATCTTAGACATATCATTTTGTTAATTTCTGGAGTCGCTCCAGATTAAAAGTGTAAAGCAATTACTAATACAGACAAAATTATTACTAAGAACAGAACAGAAATAAACTATCCAAGAGGAGAAACAACGAAAAGCACCAGCAGGTATGGACCTCCTGCATGCTAACTGAAATGCCACAGTCTTAACTAATTTTATAAAATTCTGTCGTCCAGTTAATGTGAGAGTATGTGGCCTTCCAAATACCTTTTTCCTACAATCATCCCGAGACCCTCTTAACGAAATACAGGAAAATGGAGTTGAGTCTCTAATAGAATATTCTAGCTTAACAAAATCTCTCTCAAACACCAATGCTTGCTTGCCTAGTGATCCGCTTTATCTCTTCTGATGGGATGAATAGATATTACAGCTGTACAATTCTAAAAAATAATAATAAATCCTTTTACTGACATGCACCAATGTCCTGGCTAAGTAAATAAGGGAAGAGGGGCAACAGTTGGGTCTGGTACCTCCCTGAGTCACACACCAATTTATTATCTCCAGAAAAAATAGCTTATCCTCCCAGCTGTTTCCTTCTGTATTAATACCCAACAGACAAGCAGAGGAAAGGCTCAGTTAGGCCAGCTCAATGAAGACTGCAAGTTGAATGCACAAAAATAGAAAAAAAAAGAAAACGTGATTTTATCCCTTTCTTTCTAAAGAGAGAAAGCAGGATTATCAGCATTTTTGACCTGGTTGGTTGGAAGAGATCTATGTTTCCAGGGAGCCATAGCCACAAAGACAATGATGCATGGAAAGACAGAACTGTCCTGACACAGAGAGCGTCATGTGTTAACTGAACAATCCTCAGGAATGCTCCAGGGCATTACTGCTCAGATGGCTGTGGTCCTCATTTCCTTTCATTTCTGGTCTGCTACCATGAAGCGCCAACCCCAACAAGACACAGAACAATTCCGGTCTCTATACCTCGCACATCTGCAGCAATAGGAATCGACTGCTTAAAACATTCTCATCCCTTGGCTCTCCTAAGACCACAGCCCCCGGCTTTGCTCCCACCCTCTCTCACAGGCTCAACTCATCTCGCAGCCAACCAAGCCCACCCATCCTTTTCTCTGTACCCTCACCCGGTACTCTCATCCTCGCCATTCCCTTGGCCCGACCTGTAAGCAGAAGACTCTCACGGGGGCTCTCCAGCCCTGGCTGCCACTCTCTGCTCTGGCACCTAAATCCAGCTGCCTTCCTGGCTTCTCCCCACTCCAGAGACTCGTAAGACCGCACTCGTTCAACAGATTCAAAACCACATGGTCTTCCTAAGACCCAGTCTTCCTCTAGCACACTACACAACAGAGAACACACCACAGTCCTTCCGACCTTTGACCCCACCACTCCCTTCCACATCCTGGAGTTGGAAACATTTCTCCACCGCCACCTCTCTGGTTTCTGGCACAAAATCTCTCACCAGAATGAGGAGGGGCCTCCAACAGGCAACCCGTCACTCTTGCCCACTTCTAGGTAGTTCTCTATATAACCAGAGCAGGCGTGATCTTTCCGAGGAAATTCCAATCAGGCCACCTCCCCACTCAAAGCCCTTTGAAAGATTCCCAGGGTGCTAGGGCTAGAAGGCTGATGTCTTTAGCATGGTCCGACACAGGCAAGGCAGCCCCTGCCAACCTTTCTGCCCTTTCTCACCTGTGACAGTAACTCAGAGCTGCTTCGGGTTCCTCGAACACACATGGCTCCCTCCTCAGGGCCTTTGCATGCGTTGGCTGCATTACCCTGAAGGCTATTCCTCTCTTCCCGTTTGTCTTTAGAGCTCATTCACGTTTTCTTAGGTGAGACATTCCTGACCCTCTGACCAAATCAGGTAGGTCCCTTTGTTCCAGTGGCCCTTTCCTTTACAACCCTACAAGCAGTCTTTGGTTGTTTGTCCACATGATGACTGGATTCATGGCTGGGTTCATCACTAGAGGAATTACAGCAGAGATAGTCTCGGCTTTGCTTACTTGTATCTCCATCAACAGACACATGGCTGACAGATATAAAAATCAATGTTTAGGAAAAAGATGTCAAATCATCACCTAGAATTTTAAACCTCATTCTGTGAAGTAATTATCCTCTAAATGTCATATTAATATCCAGATAAAAGCTAACTCTCTGATGACCAAACTTCAAAAAGATGAGAGATGGGAAATAGAGATAAGGATAGAGCAAAGCTGGATAAACTGAAATAAAGAACATAAGTCATATGGATGGAGAAGACATACAATGGAAGTTTATAGAGTTGCTTTCACGTATCCAGACGTCACTGAAGCACAAGATGATAGAAACATCCAGGAACAGTTTCATTTTTTAAGTTGCTGTTGCTGCTGCTGTTGCTGTCATTACTATTATCACCAATGTAGAGACAGAGGCTCCCTCTGTCACTCGGGCTGGAGTGCTGTGGCATGGTCACAGCTCACTGCTGCCTTGAACTCCTGTGCTCAAGCAGTCCTTCACCTCCGCCTCCCGAGAACCTGGGCCTCTCAGTGCACACCACCACACTGATTTTCAAATGAATCGGCTAGCAAAAGCAAAAGAAAGGCACTGTTTGATATCACTCTCAGCAAATCTTCCCTGCATCAAACTTTAGAATATCAAGAATTTACAAAAACTGATGAATAAGAGGCCCATCTAAGTAAACTCTAAAACAGGAGTCTGGTGGACACATATATGTTACCACCACCAAGTCTAAGACAAACTGAGACTGTGATGGTCAGACCACAGCCCACTCTGACACAGTCAACGTGATTGATCTCAGCAGCTCAAAAGGACAGACAGAGCAGGCATACCACAAGCCTGCTCTCACAAGCATACAGTTAAAAGTTGTTTCCGGCCAGGCTCGGTGGCTCAGCCTGTTATCCCAGCACTTTGGGAGGCCAAGGCGAGTGAACTGCCTGAGCCCATAGGTTTGAGACCAGCCTGGGCAACTTGGCGAGACCTTGTCTCTACAATAAATCAAAAAGTAGCTGGGCATGGTAGCGTGCACCTGAAGATCGGGCAACCTGGAAGGCTGAGGCAGAAGGACCACTGGGGCCAAGCAGGTCAACACTGGGGTGGCCATAAGCATGCATGCCACTGCACTCCAGCCTGGACAGCGGAGTGAAACTCCAATTCCAAAAAAAAAAAAAAAAAAGTTGTTTCTGTGAGTGCCCATCCTCAGGTAGGGATAGAGAAAAGAGAATCCTCCTAGAAAGTGAAGTGTTACAATGAATTACCCTTTTATTATATGGAAACCCATTTTCATATCTTTTGAAACCTCCTCAATTATATGTTTGCCAGGCCTGACTGCACTTGTTTCATAGCATCACCATATACCACCTGGATATAAGACAGGAAATTAAAGTGCATGTTCTTACAGACAGATCTTCTATATTTTATTAAGAGTGAGTGGGGGCAGAGGACAGAGGAGACTACGTTTGCTTTTAAAAATACACAAGCTCACAAAGAAATTACCTTTCAAAAATCTTTTTTTTAATGAAATGTCACAAAATCCATGTGATGAGAAGAACAAAATGAATCAATGATCAAGATCTATACCCAAACGCCGGTCCAGCCACTCAGTTGTGTGATTCAAGCAACACTTCACCTTTCTGAGCTGTATCCATAAAACAGTCAGTCCTCATTTGGTTGTGAATATTAAATGAGAAAAAAAAATAACTACGTAAAGTGCCTAACACTGTACACAAGGGGGGTCTTCATTAAACTTTAGGGCCTCTGATTGTTCCCAATAACTGGCACAGCTCCTGATGGGTAATGTGTGCTGAATAAATAATTGCCAGATGTGTAGTAGGCAGTCATAGACGGAGATCTTAGGGCCTTCACATCAGCCACAAAACCTAAAACTTCACACAAAAGGCCAGCTTTAAAAGGGGGAAAGGTGGAGAGGGATGAGAGACAGGAATAGAAATAAGTTTAAAGGTCAAATTTGCACAAATAGGATTTGTGCATGCAAAAGCATGCAGTCCTATAAACTCAAAGTAATCCTAGGGCTCTCTAGCTGGCTCAAAGGGTTTTAAGTGAGCTCTCAATAAATCACAACTACCCACCCCTTAGAGTTTTATATCCCCCCCCAACACACACACACCCACACCCAGTTCTCAAACAGTTTTAGAATTTACATCCTGATGTGCTGCATCCAACAGTACTTTCCTATGCATTTGTGAACACAAGGATCTGTATTCCCACTATCATCAAGCATGGCTGGGGTACAATACCATTATTCCACCCTTCATTATAGTTCCTAAATAACAAACACAAAAGTCTGCTTCTTGTATTTATTTTGTTGTCTCCCATCCAAGTCTGAAAAGGGTGGGAGGAGAAATCCCCAGTGAGTACTTGGGTCAGAGAGCTCTGTAAAAGTCCATGAAACCAACACATGACTCAAATACCAGATTTTGACTCCAAGGAGTTCCCGTAATTGATAGTAATAAACATTGGCTTGGGCCCAACAACAGTTAAAGAAATTTAACATTTCACATGCTGCTAATAAATAAAAATAACATAGAGAAATGAAGACGGTTTAGGGCTTTCTTTTGCTTTTCACACTAAACCAATTCAATTCTGGCATAAGGTCAGTACACAGCAACCAATGGTTTGTCTTGCATGAAATGTTCGATATTTCAACAGATAACATTTTTAGGAAAATTTCTCACCACCATAGTTTTTTTGTTTGTTTTTTTCTGAGAGAGAAGTGAGGAAAGACACTGTATAAACACTGAGTAGCAGGGTAATTTAGAGCTTCCAAGGATTTTCTTTATCCTCAAAGGAGATTAGTAGCTAGGAGGGGGCTCGGAAAGTATACAACCTAAGAATGACAAACAGATTTCATCTCTCGTGTCAATTCCAATCAACTGGTAAGAAATAGCTACTTGGAGCCCTGAACTGAAAAAGATTCCAGTGTCGAATGAGGATCACAACTAATTAGTGTCATCTGCCATGGGCTCTGGCAAGAACGTTGCGTATTTGCTACCCCTAACAGAGTCCAGTTCCCCCGATACACAGGTGAGGACAGAGGCCTGAACTGTACTCAAACCAGGATTACCTCATTTCCTTGCTAGTGCTCATCTATCACGGAGGAAAACCTCAGTTTCCTTTGTACATTAGCTTATACATATCGGCATGTCTCCTTATAAAAGCACCCTTTCGCACTGTGTGTATCTTAGTAATCCTTAGCCGGTTACATTTTAAACTCCCTGATAACCGTGAACAGGCCCTCTAATTCTTATGCAAACTATCCTGCACACCAGTCTGGCATAAAGTTCCCTACACAGCAGGTCCAAGCGTTGCCGAACATCTGCTTTCTCAAACAGGAACACGTCCAATTCACCTCTTATTCTCTTCGCCCCCAGATGTTTCAGTGTACAAAAATAACTCTAAAACCCAATTTTGGTCTTGTGTGGGAAGTTAAAAGACCAGAACAAAAACAGATAGTACCTACAGTCTTGTGGGTGACATTCAGGCAAGTAAATAGCTATCTAGCAACTTGACTGGCAACTCTTTCCTCCACCCCCAGCAGACACCCACACACATACACTCACCTCTTACCCATGGAAGTACTTGGAAAAAAACTAAATTTGCATAGTGGTCTAATGCACATATTAAGGATATTTAGAAAGACCTCTGACAATCTGGTGTTCCACAAGTAGCATGCAGCAGACATTTCCATGTGGCATACTAGATACTATGAAATTCAACATAAACCAGTTTAATTACACTAACTGCTCTCAATTTTGGACACTTTGATGGAAAATACTCCAGTGGTGTTCTTTCCACAGTAATAACAGACATATAACTAACAAGCATATTAAAAGTATCTTAAAAACCATATGACCCAGATTGACCCGAGTCTAGTCATTTGAACCTCTGGATCAAGCTGTCAATTTGCTGATACAAAGAAATATGGTGAAGTTGACTAGGAATGTGCAATTAACAAAATTCTGACTGCAGGAAACTCAACAAGTACTCTCTCAAATTATAAGAAAAAGGAACAGATGGAAGAGGAAGTTATCAATTAAAAGAGATTTAAGAACACTTTCAATTATTTTTAAATATGCAAGACTAAATTACAGTGTCTAGGGATGACCACTTGGGTGACAGAACTTAGAAAAAGCATAAGTAAGTGATGAAACTAAAAGTCACAAAGTGATGACTTCATGGGAAAGATGAGGCACATGGAAGACTGGCCAACTTCTACAACCTGGCCTGGGTAGCAGTCAAAGAAATGCTGGCCTTATGATAATTCACTAAACCATGCATTTTTATGTGTGTGGTTTTCTCTATCTGTGTTTTATTTTACAGTGAAAGGGTTTTATCAGTATGATCCAATTTTACTCCCTAATAATACTCTAAAGCCGAACTTTCCAATATAGTAGTTATTATCTATATGTAGCCATCTAACTTTAAACATTAAAGAATTAAAATTAAATAAAATAAAAATTCAGTTCCACATTTCAAGTGCTTAATGGCCAGATGGTGCTAGTGGTTATCATACTAGATAGTGCAGATTAAGGAACATTTCCATGACTGTACAAAATCCTACCGGAGAGTGTTAGTCTAGGAAAAGATGGCCTCCCAGATCACTGAAGCTCCATGAATTCCTAGATCATCTCTCCTACAAGATCAGGTAGATGATCCTGGCCTTCCATTCCTATTAACCCTGCTTATAAATAAGAGTTCCACCAATGAGAAGCAATATAAACCCATAATGACAACCACCCAGCAATCATATTGAAAACAAGGCTTACCTCATTCAAGGTGGCATTAGTCCAATGCAACTAACAGTTTTTTTAAAAAGAAGTGGTCTAATTTGTGATCAAGGAAGTCATCTGGTTGCAATGATGCATGATTAGATATACTATGCCCATACAACTCTGATAAAAAACTGTTACCTCCAAGACTAAGAAAAAAATAACTAAAAGCAATGTGAGATCCTCGAATCCTGGAACAGAAAAAGAACACTAGCGGAAAAACTAATTAAAATTAAAATAATTTGTACTTTAGTTAATATTGTACTGATAATAATCTCCTGCTCTTGATGATTGCACCATAGCTACAAAAGATGTTATCATGAGAAGTTGGATGAGAAGTATGTGAAAACCCTCTGTACCGTTTTTTTCCACTTTTTTGTGTCTAAATTAGTTTAAGATGAAAAGTTTGAAGAAAAAAATAAAAACTATTTCTTCTAGCCGGGTTGGTGGCTCAGCCTGTAATCCCGTGCTTTGGGAAGATGAGGTGAGTGGATTGCCTGAGCCCGCGGGTTCAAGACCCGCCTGGGCAACTTGGTGAGACCTCATCTCTACAATAAATCAAAAAATTAGTCAGGCATGGTAGCATGCGCTTATAGTTCCAGCTACTTGGAAGACTGAGGCAAAAGGATCGCCAGAACCCAGCAGGTCCAGGCTGCGGTGGCCAGGAGCAGCCACTGCACTCCAGTCTGGGCGACAGAGTGAGACTCCGACTCAAAAAAAAAACAAAAAACTATTTCTTCTAAAGATTTAAGAAGGAGGTTGATGAGCAAGAAGAACTCCAGCAACAGCTAAGGAGAGTTTGATCACTTCAGGATGAAACATAGTTGGTGTAAGTCTGAGTTCATGAAACAACTACAAGTCCTCCAATCCCTCATACTGGGAACTATAAAGGAATGGTTTTTAAGATAAGTGAGCTGCATTATTTGACTCTTCAAGGGAGGCAATAACTTCTATATAGTGGCACAAGGAGCAATAAAGAAGGTGATATAAAAATTGCCCTTGGCCCCTAAGTTCTATCACAATTTTTCAAAATTACTGATACACAGGAAATGAGCAGTGACAACCTCTGCCTATCCTCAGCACATCTTCAGTTTCTAATTGTGAACATGGTTCAAAGGTTCTTAAGCAACAAAGAATGTCCAAGAATACTCTAGGGAAATTTACCAAGAAGAAAAAAGGGAACCATTATTTTGGGCTAATTGTTAAATCAATTTAGATATCTAGCACATGAAAAAAGTTCCATTAAACACTTACAACACTTACGTTGTTCTTGGATTTAGCTAGAAAATAAATAATTATAAAAAACATGCATAAAGCCAGGTACAGTGGCTCACACCTATAAACCCAGCATTTTGGGATACTGAGGAAGGAGGAATGCTTAAGCCCAGGAGTCTGAGAATAGCCTGGGCAACATGGTAAGACCCAATCTCTAAAAAAAAATTTTTAAAAATTGGCCACACCTGGTAGCATACACCTGTAGTCCCAGCTACTTGGGAGGCTGGGGTAGAAGGATCACCTGAACCCAGGAGGTTGAGGCTGTGGTGAGTCATGATTGTGCCACTGCACTCCAGCCTGGGAGACAGGGTGAGACCCTAAATAAATAAATAAATAGCACACATCAATGTCCATGCTTAATCTGTTAACATTAGATCTGTCCTTTTGTATATTTTGTGTGTTTGCTTTCTGTGTCTTTATTTCCAAGATCAGAACCTCAAATGAGCAATACTACAACTACAAAAAAATAAATATATGACTAAGCAAATGACTTCTGTATTTAGCTTGTACCATTATCCAGAAATAATTTCAATTTTAAGGGTAGAGTTACACATATTACAGAACACAAAAGCACCAAATAATAAACTCTATGATTATATGTAGCCACCTTTTGAACTTTGTTTAGGGAGCTACTAAAAATATGTACAAGCCGGGCTCGGTGGCTCAGCCTGTAATCCCACGCCTTTGGGAGGCTGAGGTGAGTGGATTGCCTGAGCCCGCGGGTTCGAGACCCGCCTGGGCAGCGAGACCTCATCTCTACAATAAATAAAAAAAAAAAATCAGCCGGGCGTGGTAGCACATGCCTGTGATTCCGGCTACTCGGAAGGCTGAGGCGGAAGGATCGCCGGAGCCCAGCAGGTCGAGGTTGCGGTGGCCGGGAGCGGCCACTGCACTCTAGTCTGGCGACAGAGTGAGACTCCAACTCAAAAAAAAAAAAAAAAAAAAAATGTACATTTGTGGATTAACTAAACAGTAATTTATTTGTATGTATACATCTTAGGTAATATCTAAAATGCAAAATCAGCTCTGGTATAAGATCGATGGCAGACTAAGAAACACAAGGGTTGTATAACCTGTTCCAAAGAACCATGATAAGAGTCCATTAGAGAGGCAAAGGTCAAAGAAAAAGTATACAATTTCAAGGAGAGTCATTTTCTGTGCCCATGAATTATCATCTAATACAAACTGAAAAGCCTGAAACATTTTTAATATAATATTTTAAACTAGGTCTTTATGTATTACTAAACTGTTGGTCTATAACCCCTAAAACCTAAACATATAATCTTTATTTACCCAGTAAAACTTATAGACTTTAGAACAAGATGCATGTTTGCCTGTGAAAGGCACTGACCGTTTTCAAATAAATAAATAAATAAATAAAATGAATCCAGTCCCTGCTTTATTTGCAGATTCCCTCGTAACTTTTTTTTCTTTTTAATATACAGAGAGTGTTGGATGGGCAACCGTGTTCACTGGGAACAGCACTTGAGACTCAAGACTGCAGGGTGTAAGGTTCATGGCACAACGTATGGGAGGTAGGGGCCGGAGACTGAGGCAGCCACTCCCTTGCAGTTAGACTTACAGCAAGTCACTTGACTCTCAGGGCCAGTTCGACAGGTATAAATTCAAGGACCGGGGCTAGATAGCCTCCACAGCCGCTGCTCTAAAATCTTAAGAACATGGCTCTTCCTAACCCGATCGCAACAGCATTGACCAAGGAGGTCAAGAAAGGTTGGCACTTCAGTGTATACGACTTCAGATCATCATGTTTAAAAACAAGCATGATTTTATCATTATGAACATATCATAAATCTAAGTACTATTAAAATCCAATATTTTTAAAGAGAGATATCCAGTTCCTTCTAGGGACTAAAAGTTTTGCCCATCTAACATGAACGTTCCTATTACTTCAATAATAATAACAACAACTTTTTTTTTTTTTTAAAGAAAAGCCCCTATACAGTTTCAGGCTATTAGGACAAAATATACAGGAAATCAAATGTAACTTCACATAAAAGAGGCACAAGGGAAACGCAACAAAAAGCCAAAGTTCATGGTGCGCTTCATAATTCTGATAGAAAACTTGGACCTTTAATAATTCTCCACCAAATGGGACGTCAGCCAAAAGCCTCTTGTGCACAAGTGATACTATCCAACTTAACAGAACAAATGTTATATTTTCCAGAGTTTACTTGGAATGAAAACTCAAACATCGTAGAAAAGCATTGGTATCACACCTTGAGTTATCATGTTAACTAGAAAATTATACTAAAAAGCCCAAAGCATCCAAAGCATCCTTCCCCAGCATTTCATTAGATTCATTTTAGACCACCATGGCAAATCGTTAGCATACCAACTATTCCTGCTCCGGTGCAGTAATTCATCTTTGTAAAACACACTTTGAAAGTCAATTTGCATCACATGGACATCAATTCAGCTCAACACCAGCAGGTGCTATGGTACCTGGTTTTGCAAAATAAGAAACCAAGGAATAAAGAGGTAAGATGCCTGTCAGCCCTCACCCTAAGTTTGAACTGGGGTCTAAAATAAATAGATAAAAAGCATTCTTGCCTAAAATAAATAGATAAAAAGCATTCTTAGCATTCTTCTAAGTTGTCTATAATTAAGAATCATTTGATTTTTTTACAGTCATATATATGTGGTATAGAGAGAAAACATGAAAATAAATTTAAAAAAGAATAATGCTAAAGAAGTTTTTCATATTAATGAGTTAATCAGATTTAAGAGACTAATATGAAACTAAAACAACAAAAATCACTATAGTGGAAGTTAGTGTTTGAAAAAATTAGATTTACTCAAAAGAAAATTTCAAAAGTATAGTTATGCAAATGATTCATAATATGATCATTTTATTTTGCAATCTGCCTATTAAATTTTAAATCATCCATGTGCAATTTTTCATTATTATAACAACTGCATTCAGAAAAACAACTGAAGAAGCATGTTGTAAGCTATCCTTTGCATTGTCAATAGCTAGAAACTAAGTTGCAATACTTACCATTTTTAAAAATGAATAGTCTCCCATTTTTACATTTTAAGATAGTCCATTCACTGAGGTTGTTTAGTTACATGCATTATTTCAACAGAAGGAAAATGATTTAAGCTGACTTACAGCCATTTAACTTCAAGATAAATCTAAATAAAAGCTAACACGAGTCTTTATAAGTGTGAGCCAAGCTTTCTTGAATCAGTAAGAGTTTATTCCAATTACCACAAACATCACCACAAATCACATTTTATTAGAAAACCTGAGAGAGGAAAAACAAATGAAAAGAGATGAGCTGAGGAAAAGGGACTGGGTACTTATCTGTACAGCTTCAGAAACTAAAAAGCAACTGTGATGGAAACACAGACATTCACTAACTCAGCCTGGTTTCAAAGCACAGCACCACCACTCACCAGCTGCCCAATTGAGGGCAAATGACTTAACCTCTCTGGCTCTATCATCCTCCCCTGCAGAACAGGGACAGTCATGCCGGCCCCCAGGGGGTGGTGGTTCACATCATGTAGCAGTATCATATGGACTTTTATTTCTCAGATCTGAGGCCCAGATGAAAACTCAACTTAGACTCCAACCTAGGGTGCCAGCACTCTGCAGCACCCCTTTCCTTTCCTTACAAAGGTTTCTGATTAGGGTTAAAAACACATCAGCTTGAGTTTAGCCCATGGGGAAGGAAGGAATAACTACTGACTATGAACCAGAAATTCTGGCTGAACAAATCAGTAGACAGCTTCTAAAATAGAAAAGTTTACTGCTGATTTTAAAAATGCAAATGTTTTAATTTTTCTTTATTTCTTCCCTTATTAATGTGCATGAGCACATCTAGTATAACAGGGTGTCCCGTTTTCAGTTCTAAAATTTCCATGGGGCAAAACCCTGGACTCCCAACATGATACAATCAATATTGCCAGCTTCCTTACAGTAGCGAGATCTCGGAACAGTGTCAACCACACTCTAAAAGCAAGAAGATACTTTTCTAAGCTTGACTACAACATATCTTTCATATGTAGATATAACATTTTAACCTCCTGTATTTGTAACATTTCTCTGAAGAATGAACAGGATATAAGAAAAACAGAAAGCACAGAAGGAACAATGTATTTGGTGCAGAAGAACCGGTATGTGGAAAAGCATGAAGCAGTTCCACGTGTACTTCTCCAATCTGCCCCTCCCGATCAGTAGTGCTCCCTGAGCACACAAGTCAGGTTCACACTTCTCGCCTGCTCATGCTATTTCCTCACCTTAGAATATCCTCCCCATCTTCCTAGTCAAAGGAAATTCTACGCATCCTACAAAGCCCAAAGCAAAAGCCACCTCCCCATGAGCCCCCAAAACATCTCCGCCCTTCCCACATGCTTCAACAACTTCTACTTCATTCAGACTAGGATGTCGTATAACACACGTCATTATAATATTATAATGAGTCGTTTTCATGTGTGTCTTCTGTCTCAGTCCCCTCAGGGTCTGGCATGACATAGACAGAACGGAGGTCCATGTGCCTGGCATAATCTCCCTCGACAGACAGGAAGCGCGTAAGTGTTACTAAGCTGAACATCCCCTCATCCTTCAATACCTCCACGATCGAGTCAAAGGTAAAATTTACGTGTGACAAAACGTCCAAGAAAAGGGGACTGGTAAGAGGCAGCAGAACACACAGCTTCCCAGCATGGCATCTGGACCCAGACCACCTGGGTTCGAATCCTAGCTCAACCACTTTGTAACTATGACTGTGGCCAAGTTACTAAACCTCTCCGTGTTACAAGGCCTCTCTGTTTTCTCATCTGTCAAATGGGAATAGCAACACTGCTTACTTCTTTTTTTGTGTGAGTTGGAGTCTCACTCTGTCGCCCAGACTGGAGTGCAGTGGCACGCTCCCAGCCACCGCAGCCTCGACCTGCTGGGCTCCGGCGATCCTTCCGCCTCAGCCTTCCAAGTAGCTGGAACTATAGGTGCGCGCTACCACGTCCGGCTGATTTTTTTATTTATTGTAGAGATGAGGTTTCGCCAAGTTGCCCAGGCGGGTCTCGAACCTGCGGGCTCAGGCAATTCACTCACCTCGGCCTCCCAAAGCACAGGATTACAGGTTGAGCCACTGAGCCCGGCCTGCTTACCTCTTTCAATTGTTGTGCGGATCAAATGCGTTAATGAGAAGTGCTTAGTCCAGCATCTAACATTAAGCATTATAATATGGGTCTTGGTTATTAACTACAGTGTGTCAAGTTTAGGAAAATCCCTACACCATAGACATTTTGCACTGCTATACATATATATATATATATATGAGAGAGAGAGAGAAAGTGCCAAAAACACGTATATACATTTTAAGAAAGGAAAAAACTGTATTAAAATTGTAACACTCAATTTTAACAAAAGATGAATACAAGCATGTTTCACTTCCACAATTACAAGAGGTGCTCAAAGTGGTTACCATCAGTGCCTAGACACTTCTGATTATGGCAAACTCAAAGTAATAGATAGAGAACATCCTTCAAAATGTATATACATTTCTTGGCACTCCCAGTATTTCACTGTAAGAGTCGGGGTTCTACCACCAGGAAAACTGATGGTTGGAAAAATCAGATAATCGCTAGAATAGAATCTTGCTGTCAGAATTCAACTGCTAACAAGACTCCTGTCCCCTCTGATCCCACTTTTCAAACTTGAACAAGTTGGTCCAAGTCAGATCTAAACTGATTTATAACACACCTCCATGTCTCACATTTGTAGCCTCATGTTTATTTCCTAACCACCTACTGGATTCACCACAGACAAGATAGATGGATCTCATACTTCTCAAAATACCAAAAATAGAAGTGTGTAGATATTGGGGGGGGTACAGTAAATGAAGACATTAAAGATTAAGTGCCCTTATGCCAATCTCACTTTGTGAACTTGCTCTTAAATGACTCTCTTGTTCTGACAATTAGTCAAATAATTCCCCTCCATTCTATTCTGGATAGAAATCTATTTCCAGAAACCATTTCCCCCCGGTATAATTTAGTAAAGAGTTTTTTAAACACAGTCACAGCAACTGCAACCACATCTGACTGTTAATACCATGCCAATACTGAAACGTTCGTGTGTTAGGTTAAAGTCTAGCATGAGGTTTCCCAGCGTGGTGGAAAACAAGACCTGAAAAAAAGGGTCTGTCATGGAAGTTCTGAGAGACAGAATAGGACAGTAAAACCTTATTCTATCACCAAGAAATGTTTCAGTGTTTCCCTTAATGGTATCATGCTTTCCTCTCCTAATACAAATCCAGGGTTTATAAGTACCAAAAAAAAGTTTCCACTTGGCTCTGAAGAATGTTTCCTGCAGAACTGTTAGAATCTGAACCCATGCCACCACCCAGTAGCCTGGTTGAATCCTTCTGCTCCATCTCTAAAGGGAATACTAGCCACATACACCATGTGTACTGAGTATATAAATGCATGTAATATAAGGTATATATAAGTGTGAGCACTCCTAAAAGTCTGGCACGGTGTAGCACGAATACACGTGCACTGTCTGTCCCTTCAGTCGAACGGAACAACGAAAGCAACCAAAACTCAGCCATGACAGCTCCACTCCAGCACGGTCTCCGTCGCTGCTACACATGCCTTCACACATCACACAGAGGCACAAAAACCGTTCAGGTATAAAACCTTTAAAAACAACAAAATCCATGAAGCTGAGCTACGACCTCCTCTGGAGTATGACAATCTGGCTTCGAGGCTGGGCATGGTGGCTCACATCTGTAATCCCAGCACTTTGGGAGACAGAGGCAAAGGGATTGTCTGAGCCCAGGGGTTCAAGACCAGTCTGGACAACTTGGCAAAACCTCATCTCTACAATTTAAAAAAAACAACTAGCTGGGTAGGGTGGTGTGCACCTGTAGTTCCAGTTACTTGGAAAGAGGAGGTGGAAGTATCATCTGAGTTCAGCTGGTGGAGGCTGCAGTAGCCATGAGCAGACCTCTGCACTCTAGCCTGGGTGACACAGTAAGACTCAGACTCCAAAAAAAAAAAAAAAAAAGTAAAATAGAGCATTTAAGTGACTATGCCAAATATGTATGCTGAAAGCTGGTTTTAATTTTTCATCCTGAACCCAAGATGTTGACCCCTCCTGCTGTAACTCATTCGTGATTTATCTGTGGCACTAAGGGTTCATTCCTGATGCCTGGATACTTTTCTAAAGATAGAAAGAAAGCATGTTAAGTGGCTTTTTTCTACTGTATTAATTTATTAGGTTTAGCATTACATATAACTTATTATAGATACACATTAGAAGTTTCTGCTTCTCTTTTGAATAAGTATGCTTAGCTTCAGAAAGTACTTTTTCTTAAATCATCTAAAAGTCTACCCTAGTTGACGGAAATTTGGATTATAAACTAGCTTTCAAAAAAATAAAATAATGATCAGGCAGAAGTCACTGTGATCTTTCCAGTTATGGACATTCACATCACATCTCTCCTAATATTTATATAATCACACACCCAACAAATATTTACACAGTGTCTACTGAGTGCCAGGTACCGCATCAAACACTGGAGAAACGCTGAGACATAAAGCCCAGCCTTGTGCTCCAGGCTGGCAAGGAAACAAAGTAGAGATGACGCCCATGATGGACTCAGAGGAGGAAGTCAGGAAAGGCGTGGAGAGCTAACACTTCGGCCAAGACTCACAGGCAAAACAGTCATCATCTGGACACGCCGGGCTGAGGGATGAACTGAAGAAGAAAACACTTTCTGGGAAACTGCACTCTGTTCATAGTGCCCGGAGGATGGGAAGAAGAAAGGCTTCCTTAGACACGTCTCCAGCAGCAAAACGGGAGGCCTTAATTAAGAGTCTTCAAATGTCCAGGAGCTGGACTACATCCTGATTGGACAGCTGTGAAACTGATGCTATTTTAGAAACAGAATACTCTGACTCTGTGTGAAAGAAAACAAGTGAGCAAGTTAACATGTCTTTTTAAAAACTGAATGATATCACCGGGTGCAATGGCTCATGCCTATAATCCCAGCATCTTGAGAGGTGGAAGTGAAAGGATTGCCTGAACCCAGGAGCTGGAGACCAGTTTGGCAAGACCGCATCTCTACAAAAAAACATATATATATATCAGCCGAGCATGGTGACACACACCTGAAGTTCCAGCAACCTGGAGGGCTGAGTGGAAGGATCGCTTGAGCCCTGCAGGTTGGGGCTGTGGCAGCCATGAGTGTGCCACTACCCTCTAGCCTGGGTGACAGAGTGAGACTAACTCAAAAAATAATAATAATAATAATAATAATAATAATAATAATATCATTCAGGAAAGTGAAATTCTCATCAGAAGGTAGAAAATCATATAGTTCACAGAAAAGGAGGCTCAAACATCAGATTCGTCTGCAAATACTTTTATTCATCTGCCAATACACTTATTAGGGTTCAACCTCCCATGAGTACGAACAGCCACTCCATACGCTCCAGCACCAGCTCTGACGGGCGAGCAGGTGTGTGTGAGTGACAACACTGCCACTTCCTGTACCAAGTAGAAAAGGGGCAATTCAGGAAGCCATTAGTCAGAACCATTTCATGACAAGAGTACAGCACCAAATGGAAACATCCAACGCTAGTTTTATCCAAGCATCCCTACTTCCACCAAGTATTCACTTATTTTTACAAAGAAAAAAGTAACTGTGGAAAAGGAAAGCAGTTCTAACTGCCCACCCCACCACACTTTTCTCTGTCTTTTAGGCATTAGTGAGCATTTCACCTTTGAGACTGAAATAATGCTTTGACCTGACATTAGTGGAAAAACCTTTGGAGTGTCAAATTGCACACTCTTCCACGGATTTTATCTTTTTAGAACCATAGATAATCCTTAGTCCATCTACAGTTAACACAGCTTCCAATTTTAGGACAGGTAACCCATGGAAAACGGGCATCAAGAGGCTACCCCAACTTGGCGACAAAGGGTGATGGAAAACGCTGGCACCAACACTGACAACCAGCAGGCAGCCAGAGGCCACAGAGTTGAAGAGGTGGTCAATTCAGCGCCTGGCAGGGCAGATATTCTGCTCCAGTAGGCCAGCTCCACAATTCCATCCAGCTCGGACCTCAGCCCTCTCTGTCTCCTGGCACCTGTGTCCCGTAAGACTCAGCTCTCAGAGCCTGTGGCGGAGAAGGACAGCTGTGCACCTTGCTTCTGAAGGTGGCCAGCTCAACCCCACTGCCCCCTCCTGTTTACAGGTCACCTCAGGTCAGTTTTGTTCTCTGTAACCCCTCAGTTCACAAGACAACCAAGAGGAGACTCACTCTCCTCTTCCTCTTCCTTCAAACATGCACTTGCCTTCTCACAGAAGGGATACAGACCACCACTCTGTTCAAGGGAGCTGGCGGAAACATCTGAAATACCCTGAAACAGGCCTTCAGAATGAAACGTCAGCAGCAAAGGGGAAGAGAAGCTGATTTTTAAGCCCTTAACTACTGGAAAAAACAGAGCTTCAGATGGAGTCCCCAGTGAACTACAGTATGTGGTGTGTTCTCAGCAGGAAAGCAACGCAAAATTCCAAGTCTCTTCACAGGGGCATCGCTGAAAGCACAGAAGTATGAATTTGTCCCCTGCAGACCCCTCCAAGCTCAGTGAAGCTCCTGCTGGCCATGGTCAAGGCAGGGCTTAATTCTCATGCCATCTCTTCAGGTACCTTTATCACAGAGCAGGGGCTAGTAGGACACTTTAATTTGTGATAGTCAACAAAAGAGGAAGAATATTTTAGAAGTAGGGAAAACAAGCAGAGGTCAGGCAGGTGTCACAAACTAAGTAGCCGCTTGGCACTTCAAGTGAGCAGGTCACATTTTGGGCAGCTGCTTCCGCCGCTGCAACTGGAGAAGCAAGCGCATGGGTGCCGCTCAGCCTGAAGGAGGAGCACATCCAGCAGGCACCTCCCCACCTCCAGTGGTGAGGGTGGCAGACGGCACTGCCTCCGCTCCACTGCCCAGAGGAGAAGAGCGTCGAGCCCTGTGACGACTGCTTTGGAAGCAGCCAGTGCAGGACAGAAACTCCCGACTGGGAACAGACCTGCTAGACTGGAGACTCTTCATCAGTGTCCAGGCCACACACACCTACTACCCTTTCTTCTCCTTTCTCTGAAAAAAAAATAGGGGGCAAGGACTAGGTCTCTGCTAGTCTTTAGGAGACGAAATGGGCACCGGCAGAAGATGAGCAGAAGACAAGACTAAGTCAGAACGCAGAAGGCAAGTCTGAGTAGCACAGCAAGGGTCACTCCAGAGCTGCAGAGGGACAAGCCTGTCGTAAGAACCCTAAGAGGATCCTGCATACTTCTCGAGCTGACATACACTCTTCTTTCTTGTCCCCAACATTTAAGACCCTGGGTTTCACCATTTCCGGCAGCAAATTCTGTGTTGCTGGCCCCAGTAATATCAGTTTTGTATACCTGTAATGCAATATAAATAAGAAAGGCTTGCAGCCCATTAAAGGAAAGTGGAAATGGCCCATAAATCTCTCTCCAGAAAAATCTCTTGCTTCTATTTACGTTCCATCTTTGGGAAGGAAAGAAGTGGGAAATAACCCCAATGCTTCAAATGCCTGCCAAAGACAAGGCTTTCTAAATGGCATGGATTACAAGCCCCGTTTGTCTGGGTTTGTTTGGTTTTTTGTTTGCTTGTTTTGTTTTGTTCAAGGTGAGGTCTCACTCTGTTTCCCAGGCTGGAGTGCAAAGGCACAATCACAGCTCACCTCAGCCTCCGCCTGCTGGACTCGGGCGATCCTTCCACCTCAGCCTCCCTAATAGCCACACCCAGTCACAAACGCAGTTTTAAGGACTAAAACTCATTTATTTCGTTGTTCTTCAAATACTATTCCTCATTTACTACATAAAATGATGACATGTATTTTAGAGCTAAAACTGTATTACTTACTACATGAATATGCGAGTCATCTGGAGCATATGCACCTCCCTAGTTTAAAAAAAGAAAAAATATACTTGCTACGGATATTTCATCTACCGACCAAAGCAACACACTACATACTAGTGGCAAGAAAACGCTGCCTCATCAGGTGATAAAACTCTGATGCAGAAGACACACAAAAAGCAGTTTCAAACTCTACCTGCCACTTCCAGAGGGTGTGCTGCCAAAGGCATGAATGAAGAGTTACTCTCCTGAACAAGAATGACAACTCTACCAAACAGAACCAAGAGAAAAACAAAGCTAGAGAATATTCAAAGACAACTTAAGTATTCTAAAGTGGCCAGATGTTAAGAGAAAGATGAATTTTGAGGTAAGAGCCAAAATAAGAAAGGCTGGCTAACCATATTTGTGGAATCAAAAGCACTGTCCTGAGCTAACATACCCTTCTTAATTAAGTTACAACAAACAATATGATACTGTACATTGGACTAGCATAGGCCTACTAGAAGTGAAATACAGATTTTGTTACTAAACAAAATATAACAAGCAGACAGCATGTTACAAATAAATTATACTACTTTAAAAGGTTTCTGTGAATTAAATTTGTAAGTGCACAAGGATAATTTGTTACTTAAAGAATGCTGAGGTTAAATTGCTCACCAAAGCAAAGAACTGTATATAAGGCACATAGTCACTTCTCTAATTTGTCAGGTTTGTAAATCTTGAGTTTCAAATATTAAATAAAATAAGGCAATTCACGGAACAAATACAAATGGCTAAACCACATTTGAAAAAATGTTCAAACTCACCGATAACCCAGGAATTGGAAGTGGAAAATAAAGGCCTTTTTTACCTACCAGATTGGTAAGAAATGTAAAAGATATAATTATCCAATATCTTCACTGGTAAAAATGAAAGGAAAGGGGAACTCTCATCTTAATGCCAAAATGTGAATTGAAATCCTTTTGGAGAGCATCTTAGCAGTACTCATTAAAATTTATGCACACACACTTCTCGGTACCTACTGTAGAAATACCCATATTAGTGCTCAAGGATGCTCTTAACAGAGGTATATGTACTCATGAGAACTTAGTAACAATTAAAATGCCTTTCAGTAGGGGAATGGGTGAATAAACAGGACACATCACTAATCAGTACAAGCAAGAACAGATGTTTTGATAAGGAGGAATATATACACCATATTCTGCTGAGTGAAAAAAAAGCAAGTTGCAGAATGATATAAAACTGTGATCTCCTTTTAAAAACTGTGTGTGAGTGAGTGAATGAACGGCTGTCTTAAGCAGAAGTTATACCCGGGGATGGGAAGGGTATACGCTTTCACTTTTTGTTTTATATAGTTTTAAATTTTTATGAGTTTCACTTTTACTTACAGTAAAAGGAAGTTATGCTGTTATGATGCTATTAATCTGCTAATCCACTAAAAAGTCAAGAGAGGCTCTCTGGGGAAGCCATGCAGAGCCCCCTTGTAGCCTAATAATACAGTCACTCTAAGATTTCCCCCAATAAAATCTGCTCAGATGAGCAAGCCTAAAATGGATCTTATTCTGAATTATTTTTATGCAGAATATGATACACTTCTAAAATAATGAATCCACTTTCTCCTGGACAATAGAATAAAATTATTTAAGGAATTCCCCAATAGGTTTCCATACCTCTCCCCACCCAAACCAAAAACTTTACCAAAAATAACAGTAGATGTGAAGTGCGTTGGCCCAGAATCTCACCTCTTCAAAATTCCTAAAATCATGTTCAAGCCTAGACCCCAATGTCACCTATAAAGTTCAGGGCCACAACTTTGAAAACCAGAAAGAGGAGGCCCAAACTTTACCTGTACAATGACCAACTGTATGCCTAATCCTGAATTGTACCCCACATCTTTAAAATAAAGTTTAAAAATTAAATAAAAAGGGAAAACCAGAAAGAGCTACATCTTCTTTTAATCTTTTATAGAGACTGGTATCACAAGCCTTCCTCTTTATCCTCTTTTTAAAAGGAACATCCCTTGATTTCCAAATGTAACTCTCAAAGTGATTTAATCAGTAAGGTTTTTAGCACATCCTGAAGTATTAATAAATAATCATACCATAAAATGTCCCCAGCTAAAATACGTTAGAACAGGGGTTCCCCACCCCCAGGCCCCAGACCAGTACTGCGGCCTGGTAGAAACCAGGTCACACAGGGGGCGACAGAGCAAAACTTCATCTGTATTTACACCTACTCCCCATTGCTCGCATTACCACCTGAGCTCCGCCTCCCGTCAGATCAGCAGCCGCATTAGGTTCCCAGGGAGCAGGAAGCCTATTGGGAACTGCACATGGGAGGGCTCCAGGGACACACACCTCTTGAGAATCGCATGCCTGGTGAGCTGAGGTGGAGCTGAGGCGGGGATGCTAGCGCTGGGAAGTGGCTGCAGGTACAGACTGATTAACACGAGCAGTGAGGTTCGACTGCAGAGACCACGACAGACCAACTGCTTGCAGACTCATACCCAATCCCTGTCAGGGAATGGCGAGCGAGTCGAGGTACCTCAACTGCCCAGCTGCATCTGGGGGCAGGCCTTAAGTCAGAACCCGACACTTACTTTAGTCCTGTTAAATGCGACCTGCTCATTATTTGATGCACCACTTCCATCTGCACCTCTTTTTTTATGCTGAGTTGCATCATTCTTTCACTATATATTACAGTGTAACAATAATAGAAATAAAGTGCACAATAAATGTCATGGGCTTGATTATCCCAAAACGACCCTCCATCCCCCCTCCCCCATCCCGTCCCCGCTTTCCATCCATGGAAAAACTGTCTTCCACAAAACTGGTCCCTGATGCCAAAAAGGTTGGAGACTGAGGGACTGCTGTGCTAAAAAATGTATACAAGAAGCAACTTCACAAATTCAAAGAAGTTTTTAAAAGGTAACCAACTTACATGCACAATTTCAAAGCTGTAAAAAAGTACACACCATGCCTTTTCTCTAATGCACTTAATATTAAACAGTGTTAGGATAATATTTTCCAGGCTGGAATGTACTTTCCGCTTGCCTTAATAATAAATCTATGCCCAGATGGGAAATGTAACCAGAACTAAATAAACACAATATAGATGATGAGCAGGAGAGTCAGAGAAATGAGCTAATGAACCTACAATACCTTCACAAGCCATAAGGCCGGCTTAAGAAAAAGTTAAACAGAATGGAGAGTATGAAAGACAGATAACTGATGTGTGTGAAATCAGTTCAGAGGGAAAACTAACAGCTCTCTTTCGGGATGCAATGGGTAGTGCTGTAGATGTTGTCAGATATTTAAGATGAAAGAAAAGTGTGCTACACAGTCACACCCTAGCAATCAGTCATCAGGACATCAGCAGCATAACTTTAACAAATGCAAACTTTGTTCTGGATGACAATCAGTCACCCAAGCAAAACAAAAAACCTTACTAGAATGAGATACGGCCTAAAATTAGCTGTAATGAATCCGACCCGATACATGCATTAAAAGGGGAGGGACAAAAACAAGGAGGAAAGAATAAGAAGGGAAAACTACATGACTACCAAGTGACTTCATTTTTTCTCAACACCCACACAAAGACAGCAGTTTCTGACAAGAATGTTCTCAGCAAAAAATAAAATTACAGGAAGGATTTTTTGGTGTTTTTTTTTTTAATGAAGAAAAAGACAGCTCTATATGCAGATTAGCAGGCAATACCATATGATTATTTTAAGGCTTACGTTTATAGCCATCATATTTCAGGAATATTACATAAATAACATATTTTTTGGATCACAGAGAAAAAATAACTGGAAATACTGTTTCTGTTTTAAATACTTATTTCATTGTTGTACTCAAAAATAAAATCCAACGTGGTAGCTTACCTTGGCACTGGAAGCCTTGTTTCCCAAACCCCCTGAAAAACAGAAACAAGAACAAGATATCTTAACATATTTTGTGTTGGATACCATATTTTAAGCAAGCAATATGACAAAGTACGCTACAGAGTTAAAGGTTTGTACATGAAACTTGATGATTTAATGGGAAAAACATTTCTAAATATCTAGTCAGATTACTGTGTAATTCAACTTTGAAAAACAATCTAGGTTGCCTATAAAGGATGACTGAACTATTTCAACGTACCAAGCTTCATTCCAATTTTCTTAACACTATGTTGTGGATACTTAAGTTTCAAGACAAAGAAATTTGACTATATTCAAAGTTGTTGGCTACAATACTTTAGTGACAAAAGGAGCTTATGGTTAAGGATAAAAAGGCTTAGTTTTGTTCCTAAAGACTAAGTGAAAAATGCTTTCTCCTAAAGACAACAAAAAGTGGCTTATTTGTTATGACTTTGTTTAAAGTATTACTTATCTAGAAATCGCCAAACAGTATCACTTTTAACATTTACATTTGGCTTAACGAAAGAGATTTTATGAAATATTGCTCCTATTGTTTGCATTTGAGATTATCATGATCTGTTTTTTCTTAAGAACCAACAACATTCAAAGCACATACAGAGGCTATTTTGTTCTTGCAAGCGCCTTGAGAAAACTTACTCTGTAAGCAGAGAACCCTGACGTGGCCATTCAATTGCAAATATTGTTACACTAGAATGAACTGCAATAAAATTTCCTCCAAAGGTTGAGTGTCACAATCTCTTACTTTGACATAGCATTTTAAACTTACAAAGTATTTCATATAACTTTATAATAAATTGGGGGTCATTGCCCCAAAAAACCATGCCTCCATCCGAAGTTTTAGCTTTAAATTATCAATGCTTTACTAGTGAAGCAAACCCGTAAATCAAGGGCCCACGGAAGCAATAATGAAAGAAAACTGGGGGGAAAACCCACCGCAAAACTATGTGGGTCCTGCGTCTTCCGAGTGGCTGCCTCCCAGTTAAGCAGAGCCATGCTGCAGGGACACCCGGGGAGAGGGAGACCTTTATTTTCCACTCGACAGCACCCCGGCGACCTAGTGCCTCATCGGCGCATCAGGGGCTGATCCCTCAGGGCAACTGAGAGTGGAAAGACACCCGCCGGCCCGGGTGGCTGCGAGCCCCTCTCCACCTCACCGACGTCCCGCGGGGGCCTCGGCAGGCTGCCCCTTAGCGGCATCTCGGCGCTGACGCGGGAGGCGGACGACCTCCCCTTCGCCCACCGCGGGGCCCGCCCTGGCCGGGTGCTCCAGGAGCGTCTCCTCAGCAGCCTCCTCTCGACCCCACCCTCAGGGCACAGGAGCGTCGCGCGCCCACCGCCCAGGGGAGATGCTTCCCGCGCGGCCGTGCCTCCCATGAGGGCGCACGTGTGAGCCGGCTCGCCCTCTGGGACTTCCCCCGGGGCACGGGGCCCAGGCAGACGCGCCTTCGAACAGCGATGCCCACGCCGCCAGGCTGGCCGGTGGCGGGGCGCGGCTGCTGGCAGGGAGGGAGCTCGGGGCCCGCACCGCGGCTCGGCGCGGGCGGGCCCTCCGGCGTCCGCCGGCCGGCAGTGGAGGGTCGAGGCGGCCGGCGCCGGGCGAGGCACAAGCGCCGCGCGTCCCACGGGGGCCCGGGGCGCCCGCCCGGCGTCCTCCGCTCTTCGGGGCGACGGCGAGGGTGGCCGGCCCTCCGAGGACCCGGTGCAAGCCACGGTTCTCTCGGGGGGCACGACACAGCTCCCCTCCTTCCGGGGCTGAGACCCAAGAGCCCTTCCGCTTTCCCGGGCCCCAGGACCCCGGGCCGAGAACGCCGGAGTCCGCCGGAGAGGACCCGAACCCCGACGGCCCGCACCCCACGTGTCTCAGACGGGGCCTCTGTCCTCACCAGCGGGCTACAGGTCTGGCCTCGTGGCGACAGGGTCACTTTTAAACGGCTGCCGCTGCCCTTCCGCCCGGCGCCCGCTGGCGCTCGCGCCGCCCCCCGGCCGGCGCTCGGCGGTCTGCTGCCCCGGCTCCCGCTCCGGGCTCGCGCGGGAAAGTCCGCGTCCCTGCGCGCCCCGCGGACAGGCTCCGGCGGGCAGGCGGGCGCCGGCTCCGGGCTCCCGCGGGCGCGGAGCGCACACGCCGCAGGCCGAGCGCGCCCCGCCGCCCGCGCCCCGGGTCTCCCTGGCGGCGCGCGCGTCCCGCGGGGGTCGGGAGCCCGGCCGAGTCCTCGGCGCGCGCGTCCGGGCGCCGCCGGCCACCTACCAGATGAAGTCCGTGCAGTGGCTGCAGAAGGTGGGCTGCTTGAAGAAGCGCGCGATGAACCGGTGGTCCTTCACCTCGTGCACGTTCTTCTGCCTCAGCGCCCCTTTGCGGGCGAAGCGGTTGGCCACGTCCTGAGACGCCGAGGAGTCGTTGGCCGGGAACACGTCGGCCATGGTCCCCGCCGCCGCGCGCCGGCCGGGGGCCGAGCCGGAGGGCCGGGCGGGCGCGGCCGGGCCGGGGCCGGGGCCGGGGCCGGAGGCGCGGCGGGAGGCGCGGCCGGCAGCGTCGCCGCGCGGCGCGGCGCGGCGCGGAGCGGAGCCGGAGCCGGAGCCGCGGGCGCGCTCGCTGCCCCACGCTCACTGACAGCCCGGCGCCGGCGTTCGCGCTTCCTGCTCGCGCGCCGGGGGCGGCCCGAGCGGCGCCGCCCACCGCGCATGCCCCGAGCGCGAGGCCGCGCGGCGCGAGGGGCGGCCGCGCGGGGCGGGGCGGGGCGCGCGCGCGGGGCGGCGGGGGCGTGGCGAGCGCCGGGAGCCCGCCGGCGGCCAGGCCGGCGCGCCCCCGCCGCCTCCGCGCTCCCGCCCCGCCCTCGCCCTGCGCGCCGGCCCCGCCCGCGGCCCTGCTCGGCCTCCGCCGCGCGCGTGGTGCTCGTCCCGCTCCCGCCGGCCCCGCCCCTCCCGGCCGGAGCCCGGCGCCGCCTTGCGGGCTGGGGGAGCCGCCCCGGCCCCGCCGCCGCCCGCCGCGCCGCCCGCCCCGCCGCCCCTGCCCGGAGCGCGCGCCGCGGGGCGCGGGGCGCGTCGCACCCGGGCGCCACGCCCGCGCCCGGAGCCCGTGCCGGCGCGAGGCTTGCCTGGCCGAAACGCCCAGCCCGCGTGGCACGCGCGGTGCTGGTGGCAGGAGAAGCGGGCGGCTGGGCAGTCCCGCGTGGCCCCGCTCGCCGGGATGCCGTGTGTCGCCTGCGTGTTGCGCCGACCGCCGCCACGCGGGACGGTCAGAGCACTCGCGCCAGCTCTTCACCCGCTGCCCGCGGGCGACGGGAGCTACGCTGTGACCCTCAGGCTCTCGTGGCGCGGCGAGTCCGGAGCTCTGTTTCAGAAACCGTTTTGCGTCCTGGGCTAATGACTGCCCTGCGAGCAGGTGTGGGATGCAGCTGGCGAATGACCAAGTGGAGCTGCTCGAGAGGGTAGCCGACACCGCTACGCAGAGGCCTCAGGGACCGGCTGTCACTCGCTGGACGTGTGTTGGGCCTGCCTGAAGGGTGCTAGAATGTGTCTTCTTGTTGTTTTGTTTTATTGCCAGATTCACTAAGTTCACAAAGTGCTTCATGAGCTAAGGACATCAAGAAAGAGAACACGTTGTTTAATCCCTTGGAGAAGAAGGAGAAGGAGAAGGAGGGAGGCTGGGAGCAGTGGCTCATGCCTGTAATCCCAGCACTTGAGAGTGGAGGCGAGAGGATTGTCTGAGCCCAGGGGTTCAAGACCATCTTGGGCAACTTGGCAAGACCTCGTCTCCACAATAAACCAAAACAGTAGCCGGGCATGGTGACATGCGCCTGTAGTTCCAGCTACTTGGAAGGCGGGGGTGGAAGGACCGCCTGAGCCCAGCTGGTGGAGGCTGCAGTAGCCACTGCCCTCCAGCCTGAGTGACAGAGTGAGATTCCAATTCAAAAAAAAAAAAAAAAGGAAGGAAAGAACATTTCTCTGAGGTGTATACTATCTTAGAGCATATCTCCTGCACCAAGGGCAGCTTCCATTTTTTTTAGCTGTGATGCTTGATGATAAGAATGTCCTTTATAGTTTAACAAGTGGAAGCTGCTGACTGGTCAGCATGCAGTTGGCTGACCCATCGCAATCTCTTGAGCCAATGTTACGATGCTTCAAGACTTGTTTGATATTCTGTCTGGTCAGAAATTTTGCCACTCATGGCAGCCTCTCCCGTCCAAGAAGGCAAAAAAGGAAGCACAGGGCATGTCAGGAAGATAGATCAAATTCTCCGTGAAACACTGTAAGCATCTCAAGCCCTGGTTGTTTATTGCTTAATAACTGGAAATCCATGAAACACAGTAGAAACAATTTTCCCCTGCATGGCTACCTTTGTCTGAGACAGAGGTTCTCAGACAAGCTTCTTTCTGTTTCCCCGGGTTTTGCCGTAGGATGGAAAGAGGTGGAGTGTGGGGTTGCTGACAGTGGCATCCTTGAGCAAAGTTATCAGGAAGCCAGCAAGAGTCGAGTAAGCCCTGGCAGCAGCACGGCCGTCTCTTGTGCATGCAGGGAGTGACTGACCAGATGGGGCGGCATCTCTTTCCTTTCAGGTGGTGGCGCTGCTTTCGTGCCTTGGTTATTAGCATTGCCCCTAACAAGTCCTGATGGAAATGTGGGCCAGTATTCACTCCTGCCGCCCGTCTGAGAAATTCTCACGGCACAACTACAGTGGAGGAATTCAGGAAGAGAGGACCATGGACGGGGGTAGTCCGTCAGTCATGGGCATGAGTCATTGCTTTCACGTCTGTTTCATGGGAAAGGTACAGGAAAAGAAAAGGGAAGAGTTCAGAAGCCTCCTCCGTCATTCCTGCCTTTGGGATGTAAGCTCAAGACTCTTTGGAGAGCTGTCACTAGACCAGGGGGACCCTGAGGTTGAAGGCAGGGCTCAAAGTCAGGACACTAAAACAGTCTTTCAGAACCGGAATGGTTTTCTTAACCAATAGTCTGAGATGCACCTTAATGTGGTTGCTCTAAGCCGCCATCTGGTCTGTTTTCAAGTAGATATGGACATTTTGGAACGGGCAATAGGAGTTGCTTAGGTATAGAAAAAGCTTGAAGCCAGGCTCTGTGGCTCAGCCTGCAATCCCAGCGCTTTGGAGGCTGAGGCGAGTGGATTGCCAGAGCCCGTGGGTTCAAGACCCACCTTGGCAACTTGGCGAGACCTCATCTCTACAATAAATCAAAAAACTAGCTGGGCGTGGTAGCGTGCGCCTGTAGTTCCAGCTACTTGGAAGGCTGAGGCAAAAGGATCACTGGAACCCAGCAGGTTGCAGCTGCAGTGGCCGGGAGCAGCCACTGCACTCCAGTCTGGGTGACAGAGTGAGACTCCAACTCAAAAAAAAAAAAAAAAAAAAAGCTTGATTCTGAGATTGATAGCAGCCAAGATGACTTCAAGCCTCATGTTTTGTTCTGTTCACTATATTTAAGTTTTGGGAGAGGTGAGGCAACCGTATGGTGCATCAGGCAGCAGTCAGATTCACAATAACTAGTAGATCTCCAAACAGGTGGAGGCGAGGTCCTAGCTGAGAAGCAGAAAACAAGAGTCAGGGGCCATTGCTGGGTACGTTTAGGGAGCAGGGTGATACTTTACAGCAGTGGGTGAGTCAGGCGCCCCAGTCAGAAGTTACTTCTGGGTATGATTATGTAGGCTCGTGGACTGAGTATGGACTGAAATCCAGCTCACATACTCTCACCGAGTCTTTGGACCTCTGTCTTCCCAGAAGGGGCACCATGTTTGAATTCACGCAAAGCTACCATGTGAGCTGATGGAGACCCTGGTTAACATCACAGCTGATTTTCACTGGTTGTGTCTCCACTGAAAGCGCTTCTGTGGGCAGCCTCCCTGGAGTCTGAGGCGTGGGGACTTGCCTCCTAAACCAGGCTTCTTCTAGGACCTTCTCCCTCTCACAGCATCACTAGCTCCTCAAAGGCTCAGGTTGAAAGCCTAGGCATCACCCTCAGTCTTCCCTTTGTCTTACTCCCACATCTGACCGCTGAAGAAGTTCTGTTGGTTCTGCCTCCGGACAGCTCTCAAATCTGTCTGTGCCCTCCACCCTAGTCAAAGCTCTGCTGTCTCTTTCCCTGACCACTGCAGTACCACCTACCTGGTTTTCCCACTTTCAATCTTGGCCTTCTCAGTTTGGACTGCACACATAGCCATCTTTAAAATCTGCTTAAATATATTTTTTGTCTTGAATAAATGGAAAACTATGTCCTGTTTTTGTAAAGGAGGAGACTTGGAAATGTCCATTTTTCTTCATTTAAACCATAAGTATAACTTGACTCAATAAAAATAGGATTTTTTTGGATGTGTACAAGCTAATGCAAAAGTCCAAATGAAAAAAAAAGTAGGAATAAAAATCCTATCATATATTTATCAAGAAGAAAAATAATAAGCAGCCCAGTGAAAATAAAGGCAGATGTCATGAACAGATAGTTCTCCAAAGAGGAAATGCAAGTAGTTGTTGAAATATGATAAATTTCTCAACCTGTCTCATAATAAGATAAATGTAAATTCAGACCATATTGAAATCTCACTGTGACCTGAGCTGGGAATAGATAAAGAGTGTAAGGAACACACTATTTCAGTGAAGATTTCATGCATCACTAGTAGGACTACAAATTGTCACAGACGTGATAAAGGGCAATTTGGCAATAACTATTGCAAATTGAAATGTAGCAAACCCTCTGACCAGCAAGTCCACTTCTAGAAATGTATCCTATATGTATATGTGCACACGTAGATAAAATAATTTGTATAAATGCACCATGGATTCTAATAGCAAACAATTGTTAAATGTCTATCCACAGGAGACTAGTTAGATCAATTATGATGCATTTATATGCTAGAATTATTTGCAGCTGTTTAAAAAATGAGATCAATTATATGTACTGATACAGAAATATCTTCCAGATGCACAAGTGAAATGCAAAATTCAGAAGAGTGTACAGAATGCTAGTATCTAAGAATATCTATAAATAGAAATTCTAAATGTCTGGATAAATACACAATAAATCAGTAGCAGTGGGAGGCTGAGGGAAAGGAAGGAAGAAGACTTGCCTTCTGCTGGGTCCACCTTTCATACCTTTGACAATGTGTTCCTAGTTTAAGGAAAAAAGTAATTTTTAGAAGACCTCACAATAAAACAGCACAGATCTCTGTTAGATGTAGTGTTTTGAAATAAATTCATAGCATGCTACTAAGAAAGAGAAGCAGATTATAAATGATATTTATTAAATAAGTAAAATTTTATCTTTTAAAATGTCTGCAAACTCAGAAACACTCACCTCTCTGTGAATAGATAAATATGCTTCTGCATGTATGCACATGTGCACCTGTGTGCATGAAGGTATGTACACCAGAATATTCATGCTAGGGCTATCTCTGCATGATGGGAACATGGATACTTTTCTATTCAGCAAGAGAAGCCTTGGCCTGGGACTCACATTATGAAAGTGCATTGAAAACCATAATTTTTTTTCTTTATTGAGATGGGGGTTTAACCTGGGTAAATGAACTTCCTCAATTCTCTAAATGGAGTATTCATAATTACCCTAGCATTTTCTTAAGATTTAACCAGATGATGTATGTAAGATTGTTTAAAGGCCAGGAGCAGTGGCTCATGCCTATAATCCCAGCACTTTGGGAGACTGAGGCAGGAGAATTGCTTGGGACCAGAAGTTCGAGACCAGCCTGGGCAACATAGCAAGATCTTTGTCTCTAAAAAAAAATTTTTTTTTTCAGTTGGAGTCTCACTCTGTTGCCCAGACTGGAGTGCAGTGGCTCACTCACAGCCACCCCAGAGTACTTGCTGGGCTCCAGCGATCCTTCTGCCTCAGTCTTCCAACTACTGATGCACTTTACCACGTTCAGCTAATTGCTGATTTTCATTGTAGAGATGAGGTCTCGCCAAGTTGCCCGGGCTGGTCTCAAACCCGCTGGCTCAGGCAATCCACTCACCTCAGCCGCCCAAAGTGCTGGGATTACAGGCTGAGCCACCAAACCAGGCCTAAAAAAATTTTTTTAAGTTAGCTAGGTGTGGGGGTGTGTGTCTGTAGTCCCACCTACTCAGGCTTGAGCCTAGGAGTTCGATGCTGCAGTGAACTATGATTATACCACTGCACTCTAGCCTGGGTGACCGTGAGATTCTATCTCTAGAAATAGAAAAAGGATGAAAGAAAAGAAAAAGAATGTTTAATAAACATTAGTGTAGTCTCAAACAAATACAACGCAGGATGGTCCTCAACCTTGCCAACTCTACATTTTGGAGGAAGTGAGTTCAGAGCGCCCCTCTTATAAGCCCATTCTTCCTCCCAAATGGATGGATTTATTTCCCCTCCATTACTAGTAACTATTAATTAGGAAGCAACAGATGACACTTGGAGGGAGTATAAAAAAATTTACCTTGGAGTTCACATTTTAAACTTACGTGGGTCACCACCACTCCTATCTTTAAATCGCTTTTCAGCCAGAGTCATAATGCCTGGCTTCCTTGAAAGTTTCCGATCTAGAGGACCCCAGTAATTCCCAAGGCTTTCACTCAAGACTAACTTAACTGACCGGGAAGAGCACTTGAACTTTCGCATGGTGCTTCCCTGACCTCGGGGAGAAGTGTCTAGCCAAGTATTTTTCCTGCATTTTCCCCTCACAGGAGCCAGCAGCCCCTGTCCTCAGTAGGAATTGACATATCGAAGTTTTTGCAAAAATCTTTATTTATGATTTTTTCAAACATATGTAAAAACAGAGTTTAAAACAATGAATCCTATTGAATTCCTATCACACAGCCTCCACAATTATCAACTCATGACAAATCTCATTTCATCTGCTCCCTTTCTCATCTCTTTATCTCTAGATAATAAAGCTTTGAAACAAAACAACCTACCAAAAACATCGCCACCTCTAGGAGAAGACTTTGAAGGTAACAGCTATGTGCACCATCTACTGGTTTCACAATTATTCACATATAAAAACTCACCAAACGGCATACTTTAAGCATGTGCCACTTATTGTAAACTGTCAGAGGTCCTAAATAGCTACGTACAGCTGTAACAGACAAACTAGAAGAAGACTAGTAAAAGAACTGTCGGGTCCCCCCCATGGCCTTCAACCGACTGCCTGGAGAGCTAAGACAAGCGCACTCTCGCCAACAGGTGTGAGGCTCACGTTTCGCTCCATTCCGGAAACACACACGAGGCCCCAGCTCTGGGTCCCAGGAGTAGCCAGACTAAGAAGACATACATGCTCCCGTCCTGTCCTCAAGTCTGTCTGCGGCAGCCCTAGAAGGAGCCCAGTCCGGTGGGCAAAAACAAGTGAATTAAAATTGGAAGCACATCGCTGTCTTCTCATACCCTTGAAAGGGCATGGAGCAAAATCTGATCTAGGCCCCTACCAAGACTCTCCGGCGCCCCGTCTCCCCCCCGCCTCCTCCTAGCACCCACTCTCGCCTCCACACTCCACGTCCCCCACCTGTTGCCCCAAGAGAGTCCCTCCTCCGCTTACAGCAAGACCAGGTTTTCCTTCCTCTCCCCTTCGTCGTTTTTGTATGCTCTTTATCATACCTCACTTCCAACAAAACTCGCTCTGCCTCTCCCTCCAAAGTAAGCCTTCTTCCTCACTGCGTGATTTTGCATCACGAAAGATAGGTCGGGGCGGGAGTGAGCCTCGAGGTGGCTGAGCAGAAAATGCTGGCACCACCAGAATTCTCATTCATTTGTTCAACAAGAAATGTCACGTGCAGGAAATCTAGTATGTGTTGCATGCTGACACAGTGATGAGCAAAATGGACGCAGTCCCCACCTCTGCGTAATTAGTATGCTCTTGGGTGACTGGGATGGGAAAGGGAAGTTGGTGGACACTCCCACCTAGCAAAATTTAACTTATCACATAAGCTCTTTTATATTTATTCATATAATAGCTATCATTTAATACACATGTATAAGTAACCTTCAAAACTTTGATCCTGGCCAGGCGCGGTGACTCACACCTGTAATCTCAGCACTTTGGGAGGCTAAGGCAGGAGGATCATTTGAGGCCAGGAGTGCGAAACCAGCCTGGGCAATACGGTATTTCTACAAAAATTAAAAATCAGCCAGGCATGGTGGCACACACCTGTAGTCGTAGCTATTAAGGAGGCTGAGGTGGGAGGATTGCTTGAGCCCAGAATTTTGAGGCTGCAGTGACCTCTAATCTCTACTGTACTCTAGCCTGGGTGACAGAGCAAGACTTTGTCTCAAAAAACGAAGAAAAACAAACTCTGCTTTAGTTTGGATGCTTTATGCTGTACAAAGTAACGAAATAAGTAACGTTGGACACCCTACATAAAGGAATAAAAAGGTGTCTCTTTGCCCATTGTCTGTCTTTTGCCAGTTTACTTCACAGGTCCCCGGTACTAGTGGGAGTAAAAACTCCCAACGAGAGACACAGGCAGAGATTCCAGAAAAACTTGGAGAAGCAGCTCAGACAGCATGTCCAACAAAGTTTATATAGATGAGTCAGTAAGGGGCAGCCTCAATCAGGAATGACAATCTCCCCTTGGAGCTATTTTGCAAGATTCAGCGTGGTGATGACAGCATGGTTTTGCTGAATGCACACATAACATTTGGCAAACTACACAATCTGCAATTGCATCTGTGGTTGACATAGCCTTAGAACTAGAATGGCGACACTTCTTAAAGCCTTGGTACCCATTCAAATGTCATTTAAGTTTCTACGTAAGGTGTGATTCCAACAAATAGGGAGAACATTAAAAAGTATGCACACCAGACTCGGTGGCTCAGTCTGCAATCCCAGCACTTTGGGAGGCCGAGGCGAGTGGATTGCCTGAGTGAAACTCCAATTCAAAAAATTAAAATTAAAAAAGTATTCAGAAACCCAACTTATTTACCAGATATAAACCGAGCACTGGTAACTTGCCAAGGCACTGGGTCTTTTCGTTTTTTGTTTTTTGAGTTGTAGTCTCACTCTGTTGCCTAGGCTGGAGGGCAGTAGCACACTCCCGGCCACCGCAGCCTCGACCTGCTGGGCTCCAGCGATCCTTCTACCTCAGCCTTCCAAATAGCTGAAACTACAGGCATGCGCCACCACACCCGGATAATTTTTTGATTTATTGTAGAGATGAGGTCTCATCAAGTTGCCTTGGGCTCAGGCAATTTTCTCACCTCCACCTCCCAAAATGCTGAGATGACAGGCAAGAACCATCACATCCGACTCCAAGGCACTGTTATAGATGCTAGAGATGAGCAGTAAACAGAACAAGTTTCAAAATTTCGTTTTGTTTTTTGTTTTTTTTTAAGACAGTGTCTCTCGATGTTGCACAGGCTGGTCTTGAACTCTGGACTCAAGCACTCCTCCCCCTCGCCTTCCTGATCAGCTGGGACTACAGGCCACTGAAGATTGTGAAAGATTGTGTTTGTGTTGAGAGAGAAGGGAAGGAAAGACGTTAAGATCAGAGACTATAAAATGCCCTTGCACAGGAGCTTTAAAAAGTAGGGCAGAGTGGCCAATGAGATTGAAATAAACGTTTATGGGAAAATAGCAGTATGTTTGTACAAAGATGGGAATGGCCCTAGAGAGAAAGAGAAGCCGTAAACAGAAATGCTGAACAGTTACGTTGCCTGCGAAAGGTTGAGAATCGTCAAGGGAAAAAACTTCTCCTCTGCTGCTTAAGGTCTGCGTTGGGGGCCCATGAATGAAGTGGACCCGATGGGCGAGAGGGCTAGAAAAAGCACCTGGGGGGAAACAACGGACTTTTAGGACGAGGGAACGGGCCCTCAGAAGACCAGAGGGAAGAAATCGTGGTTTTGTACCAATGTCTGCTTAGGTGATCACTGAATCCCAGTGCTGACCTGTCTCCCGTGATAAGAACATATCTTCCTTGGTAATGAAACTCGCAGGGTGAGAATTTATGACAGCTGAGTTCTTTTGAGAGTCTCTGCTTTCAAGGGAGTTCAGGGACAAAAGCTTCTTCCCATACCTCTTGGTACTCAAATGTGTTCGGTTCAAAGTAATTTTTATACCACTGTGGCATATTTTATGTTTTGGAGGCTGTGGCACAGCAACTATAAAAAAGGGCCCAACCCGAAGACAAGACAACAAAACAAAAATGCAAAAACTACTAATTGTCGCCCACTTTAACACACCTATTTTTATTATTTTATATTCCCATCTAGTATTTGTACATATCCATACTCATTTAACAACTTGTAATTATACTGTACATGCAATTTCTAACCTGATTGTTTTATTTTACACCAAACCACACATAGAAGCTCTAAAATCATTGTTTTGATTAGCTGAATAGTATAATAGATAAAAGCTATTGGAAATGAAGCTGTGGTCGACATTTCAGTTATATTAATAAAAAGTTCTGTTGCACGAAAAAAAAGGGCCCAACCCCACATCAGATATGAGAGAAGTCACCCTGGTGTCACAGTCCCAGACTACATTCTGTTCTGGAATATCTGGCAACAGTCTCAGCTAGGTGAAGTAGCAACCTCAAATTGCAGATATGGCATGAATGTCTTCTATTCAGTGGGTAAGTGTTCTTAGCCTCAGGGATATCTAGAAATAACTGTCCAGATGATAAGCTAAATTAAACCTGCAGCATTTGTATTTCTGAGATAAGTTTAGAAACAAACTGTGTACACTTGTGCTCAAGATAATTTGGCATATTAAGGGTTTTAACAGATTAACTTCGTGACTCTGATTTAAAATGTGTATCTGAATAATAAATTTAAACTGAGATTTTACATTGAAATCTTACTGATTTTGTAAACATTATTTTAAAACCTAAAAGAATCTTAAGATATTCACCAGCCTTGTAAGTTTAATCCCTCAGATTTATAAAATGTACTTGAGTTTAAGTCTTAATGAGGAAGTCTTTGTCAGACAATTGACAGTTTATTATTGTTTATTCTTGTTTTCCTCAAACATTGCTAAAGTAATTTGTAAATAGAAGAGTATGATTTGTGAGCTGAACTTAAAAACTTAAGAAAGGTGTTTTTAGGTCTGTAACTTGAGTAAATTAAGCAAGAAAATAAAAATATATCCTTCTAAACGTTTTTCTGGGCAAAACAAAAGGATGGCAAAAGTGACCCTCAAGGACATAAAAACTCCCATTGACAGTTTTGTGTATCGTTTCATCATATACCTACACTTACGCAGATTTTTTCCCTGCCCTTAAACAAGGGTCTAGGAACCAGTAGGAAGCTCAAGTTTCATAGATGTGATACTATGCGCTCATAAATTCCTAAAGGTGCTTGAATTGTTTTCCTAAAAGTATCAGACACATAGAAGGGGGACCCAAAAAACCTTGGAATTTATTCATAAAAAGTTGTGTATTTATTTACATGTTTTAATTTCATTCACCTTCAAAGTATGCTCCATTTGATGCAATATATCTATCAATATGCCTTTTCCACTGCTCAGAACAGTTTTTGAACTCATCAATTTTGATACCTTTTAGTACTTCTGCCATTTTTTGTTTGTTTCTCCTCTTCCACATCAGCAAAACATTTCCCTTTGAAGACTTCTTTCACCCTGGAAAACAAAAAAAAGGTTGCCTGATGTGAGATCAGGTGAATAGGAAGATTGGGACACAGGAGTCATGCTGTTTTGGTCAAAAACTGCTGAACACTCAGTGTGGTGTGGGCAGGTACGCTCATAAATCACCCATCATGAAATGGGCAAACATGTTAAAAGAATCTAAAGGAAAAAAATTAACGGAAGTTGAATGCAGCTGCTCACAACAACGCTAGCAGGTCCACTGATGACCATGGATTCCTAGAACACTCACCTAGTGGAGGAAGCCTGAACTACAAGGGGCCTGGCCTCCAAAAGACAATTCCAGTTTTTTGGGGAGTCCACCCTCGTATTCAGAGTGAAGTTGGACTAAAAGTTGTCAAATACAGACTCGTCACCTTTGGAACTGTGTGCTTCGCTTGCAGTTTGGGTGTCAGTGATTAAAAACAGTGTGAGCTAATATATATAGAGAGAGAAATGGAAGTCTAACACCGAAAAAAAACTAGCCTACTAAATTGCTCCACAGCCTTAGAAAAAATGTTGGTGGAATTCCAAAGACATGAACTAAGGGCTGCAGAAAGCAGGCTGTTCTATCAGAGCTGCTCTCACATAGAAGCAATTAGATCCAATGACAATGATACTTCCTTGATCATTGGCTCAATGAAGTACAGTTTTTGTTTGTGTTTTTATTTTATGTTATAGAGTTGTGAGGTGCAAGTGAGGATTTGCTACATAAGTAAGCTGCATGCAGGTGAAGTTTGGGCTTCTAGCTGGCCCTTTCCCCCGCCGGTAGTGGACCAGGTCCCTGTTGTGCTGCCATGTGTCCTCTTCCCTTTTCGCTCCCTCCCTGCCCTAGTGATGCCTTGTAACTGCTGATCCTACCCTGGTGCTAATTTGACTGGTGTTCAAGGTCTGCTTATGAGTGAGATCATTTGGTAGCCAGTTTTTGCTTCTGGGATAGTTCACTTAGTATGATGGTGTCCAACTCCACCCAAGTTGCCGCAAAGGCCATGATTTTGTTCTTCCTTATGGCTGCATAATATTCTATTGTGTATATGTACAATATTTTCTTTCTTCAGTCCACTTGGGTTGATTCCACATTTTTGCTGTTGTGAATAAACATGCATGTGCAGGTAGGTATCTCTTCTGTAGAGCGATTTATGTTCCTCTGGGTATACTACCTGGAGAGGGATTTCTGAATCATATGAAATCTTAATTTTTAGTTCTTTGAGAAATTGCCACACTACTTTCCATAGAGGTTGAGCTAGCTTACATTCCCACTAACAGTGTGGAAGCATTCTCTTTGCTCTGCAGCTGCACCAACATCTGTTGTTTTTTGACTTATTAATGATAGCTATCCTTACCGGAGTTAGGTGGTATCTCATTGTAGGTGCATTTCTCTGATGATTAGTGAGGCTGAGCATTTTTTCATGTGCCTGTTGGCTGCTTGTGTGTCATCCTTTGAAAAGTGTCTGTTCATGTACTTTCCCAACTTTTTTTTTTTTGCTGTTTTTGTTGTTGGAGTTTAACTCCATCGCCCAGGGTAGAGTCCAGTGGCACGCTCACGGCCAGCCCAGCATCAACCTGCCGGGTTCCATCGATCCTTCCGCCTCAGCCTTCCAAGTAGCTGGAACCACAGGTGTGCACTACCACTCCAGGCTAATTTTTTTTTTTTGTAGAGATGAGGTCTCACCAAGTTGCCCAGGCTGGGCTCGAACCTGTGGGCTCAGGCTACCCACTTGCCTCAGCCTCCCAAAGTGCTGGGATGACAGGCTGAGCCACTAAGCCCAGCCTGAAATAGTTTTTAAATGTATAAACTTTGTTCCTGATAAATGCCTTTAGTTGACACTAAAGGTATTTCGCTCTCTATGGTTGACCTAAACTGACTAATTTGTTTATAACATTGAATAAGAGAGAAACCATCATAAAAATATTTAAACTTTTTTGAATGTATCCCAGTATTATTTTAAGTATCCCAGGAATTATGCTAAGCACTTTACAGGCAGGTTCCAACTAATGTAATTTTTACATCACATGCAGTAGCTGCTGATATCACCCCACTCAGCCTAGGAAAAGCCTGAGGCGCAGAGAGGCCACATAACACCACACAAGCCGTAACTCGCAGAGCTGCGATCTGGGCCCTGGCAGTCGGGCTGCGGCCCTGCCCACCTTTGTCCACGGACTGCTTGGTCAAGCGTGGCTGGCAGCGGCATCTTCCCTGCGGGATGCTTGTGGCTTGGCCAAAGGAATTCCTCCCAGGTGGTCCTCTCAGGGGTGCAGTGGGGTTTTGTTTTTTCCCTTCTAGGAGATCTCTTGGTGAGGAACTAAAGCTGCTGTTGACAGAATGTGAATATAGAATGAACGGCGAGAAACCAAGTCTTCCATCTGGTGGTACAAGAGTGACTTCTGGTGATTGAATGTGAAGCTTCCTCATGTGGCTGGAAATAGGAAAAAAACAGGAAAAACAAATATTCCATGGCATCGACCCAAGTTACCGCCTATTTGCTAGGTTTGTCTTTCTTTGATCGAGCGTGCAATTTACCTCAGAGCACTTGGACTAGATAAAGATGATGTAAATGAACAGATACTCCAATACCTGATCATTTGTTCTTCCACGACTATATACATTTTGACCTAGGAGCCTATAAGCAGCAAGAAATCCTTAGTGACAATAATTTCTTTTGTGCAGGTTTAGAACAGGTGACAACTGTATGCTTTGGGATTGCAAACTGTCTGCATCCAGTCATATTCCGTGCTCTCCACTGTGTACCCCTGAGGATTCTTCTCTTATCTATGATGCTTTCATTTGTGGATAGAATGTCGTAAGGAAAGGTGAGATTACAGATACTGTCAAAGGTGGGAGAGCAACAAATGACAAATTTGCTTTGTGTTAGTCATTGCTTTACCTACACAGTTCCTTAAAGATGAGCAAACTCAACAAAATGGATAAAGCTGTCTTAAATGCAATGGCTAGAATCTAAAATACTACAGGTTACACATTCCAAATCTAAAATTTCCAAATCCAAAGCACTCCAAGATCTGAAACTTTTTGAGCCCTACCATGATGCCCAAAGGAAATGCTCATTGGAGCATTTCAGATTTGGGTCTTTCAGATTGTGGATGCTGAATCGGTAAGTGTAATGCAAATACTCCAAAATCCACAGTCCAAAACACTTCTGGTCCCCTGTCTTTTGGATAGGGGATACTCAATATGTATAAATGATACTGTAGAAAGACTTGAGCCAGAAACATCTAATTTTATACCATAGATGTGAATAAAGTATTGCAAATGAAATCTGCTGTTGTCCCTTCAAGGGAGTTAGGTATCTGACCATCAGGACTAAAATTCCTCCACCAACATTTTCTGTTGGGCTTTGCATGGAGATGAAATTAACCAGACAGGCCTTGCACTGCCTTGGGGACAGCCAAGTTTGTTCCATGCACCTCCGTCCCAAGTCAAGTAGTCAATGTCTTCCTGTGCTCTTTGTCCCCAGAGCACTCTAAGCTATCTCCAGCCCGCTCTGGAGCCTCATAAAAACTACAAGCTTCAGCCGGGCTCAGTGGCTCAGCCTGTAATCCCGCACTTTGGGAGGCTGAGGTGAGTGGATTGCCTGAGCCCGTGGGTTCCAGGGCCGCCTGGGCAACTTGGCGAGACCTCATCTCTGCAATAAATAAAACAATTAGCCGGGCGTGGTAGCGCGCACCTGTAGTTCCAGCTACTTGAAAGGCTGAGGCGGAAGGACCGCCGGAGCCCAGCGGGTCGAGGCTGCGGTGGCCGGGAGTGGCCACTGCACTCCAGTCTGGGCAACAGAGTGACACTCCAACTCAAAAAAAAAAAAAGCTACAAGCTTCATAAAACCCTTCTTGGTACTTCTCCCACTTTGTGGTACGGCATCTATTACACACTCTAGTACATCATTCCACATCTAGTATTTCTTGAGTATCCACTAAGCACCATACACTGGGGACACTGGCTAAGTAAAAGACCCTTCTCTGATGAGTGCCCCTTCTAGAGCACTGCACTGAGCCCACCCATCAGGATCCAAAGTGCAGTGGAATCTGCCACCGTTTTTAAAATTTAATTTTTTTTTTAGTTGGAGTCTCACTCCATCACCCAGGCTGTAGTGCAGTGGCATGGTGCACACACTACCACACTCAGCTAATTTTTTGATTTATTGTAGAGATGAAGTCTTGCCAAGATTCCCAGGCTGTTCTTGAACCCGTGGGCTCAGGCAATCCTCTCACGTAAGTCTCCCAAAGAGCAGGGATTACAGGCTTGAACCACCATGCCTGGCCTGTCCTCTTTTTTTTTTTTAAACCAATCCCATTTATAACATGTTAGCTTCTTCGGTTGATTTATTTGCATTTTAAATCTTTTTAGGGGGAGGGATTTTCCACCTGTGGATTGTCCTTCTGGTTCTTTACGGAAATCTCCTACATTAGCAAGAAAGTAAGGGGATACTTGGGAGGACAGGCAGCCCAGCCTTCTTGCCCCCTCATCATTCCTGATTTAATGAGGACTTGAAAATAAATTTCACTTTCTGTGCCTTGAGGTGGGAGATTGTCAGAAGAATATCTCCTGTCCACCCTACTTAGTTCGCTGGGACTACTATAACCCAATAGTGGCTTGTCAACAATGAACATTTATTTCTCACAGTTCTGGAGTCTAGGGAGTCCAAGATCAAGGCACCGGGAGACTTTCTATATGCAAGGGCTACCTGGTTTAAAGATGGCGCCCTCTCACTCTTTCTTCACTGGTGAAAGGGCCGAGGGAGCTCTCAGGTCTCTTCTGTAAAGGCACTGATCCCGTTCAGGAGGGCTCCTTAGCCAATCACCTTCCAGAGACCCCATTTCCCAATACCCTTCCATTGCGGGTTAGGATTTCAGCGTGTGAACTGGGGGACCTCAAACAGTGTCTATGGCCTCTCATTTCCCTGCCTCTGCCTGGCATCTTGTGCTCAGAGTCCCTGATTTCTGAGGGATAGCATCAACCTTTCCCTTCTTGTGCCCAGCAATCTAGACTGCAGAACTAGCCCCAAAAACCTCAGCATGCCTTGTTGCCCCTGGCACTGTCCCCCTCTTTTCTCCGAACTCCTGCTGCCTTCTTCCATTCTGTTGCCTCAAGACCCCAGGCCACCGACATCCCCAGAGCATCCTCGCTGCCCCTGGACAGCACCCTCATGCCAGGCTGTCCAAGCATGGTGGGAAGAGTACACAGCTCATGGCCTCGACTTTACACAGACACGTTCCGGGGTCCTCAGAAGCAGCGGTGAAAGCTGAGGTTCCTGTCTTCAAGATCCTACTCAGGACCTACTTGTCCAATGAGGAGATGAGCTTTTGGAGATGCTCTAGCTTCACTTCTGACTGACCATCCATAACAATGACCTTTCCCATTTCAGTTTTAAGTTATTCAGCTTCCCAACTCCTTCCACCAATTATTCATCTTTCAACAAATACTAAGATGAACATGAAGCGCTCCCGTCTGAAGAATGTATCTACTGGAAAAAAATGAATTTAGGACAGGCATGGTGGCTCGAACCTATAATCTCACTCCTTGGTAGGCCGAGGTGGGAGGATCGCTTGAGTCCAGGGGTTTGAGAATAGCCTGAGCAACACAGCAAGACCTCGTCTCTACAACAAAAAATAATAATAAAAATTAAAAAACTAGGCAGATGTGGTGACATGTGCCTATAGTCCCAGCTACTCAGGAGGCTGAAGCTGAGGATTGCCTGAGTTCAGGAGGTCAAGTATGCACTGAGCTGTGGTCGTGCCACCACACTCCAGCCTGGATGACAGAGTGATACTCCAACTCAAACAGAAAACAAACAAAAAATGAATTTAGTAAAAACCATTCTCAACTCTTTTAATGTATCCTTTTATCAATTGAATTTTCAGATACAGAATCTCTTAAAATAAGCACACATGTCTATTTCTACCTACTCCACCATCTAGGCAATGTTGAATTATTAGACCAAACTATCAATCACCAGCCATTTTTTAGAGAGGTCATTGATAATATCAGATAGCTGAACAATCACTAGCTTGTTTCTGCTGCTTCATCTGAACAACAGATGCCTGTGTATTTAAAGGAAAGGTGAAGAATATGCAGAGGCCATTTCTTGTTCTTTTTTCATGCTGCAGTCGTTTTGCCTATAGAGGTATTTCAAAAGGATTCCAATTCACTGGAAAAGATTCTGTGTGGATTCCGGATGTGACCCTCTGCGGTCCTGGAGCCTTTTATTCATCTGTGCAGAACCAGGCAGGGGCTCCAAATTAATGAATCGCTGAACTGGAAACATCTCTAATCTCACAAATGGGGAGGTAGAATCATTGTGATTTTTCTTTTCCTTCTTCTTCTTTTTAAAATTTAAACAGAGATGGAGGCTCGCTATGTTGTCTTGAATTCCTAGGCTCCAGTGACCCTCCCCCCTAGGCCTCCCAAAGTGCTGAGATTCCAGGCGTGAACCACCAGGCCCAGCCATTGTGACTTTTCTTGCAACATCCAGCCACGTACGGCCAAAAATGTTTACCCTAGAATTTTCTGGAACGTTGTCCTTGCAGTTCCCCTTCACCCATCATGGGTATGTGTGAAACATAGAACCAACCAGAGCAGCTCAGAAGTCAGGAGCAAAACCTGGAAACTCTCCTTTTGTGACCTGAATGGCTGGGATACTTTGACTCTTTTTTTTTTTTTTTTTTGAGGGTCTCATTCTGTCATCTAGGTTGGAGTGCAGCAGCACGATGATGATGATCATGGCTCACGGCAGCCTTGACCTCCTGTTCTCAGGAGATCCTTCCACCTCAGCAATCCAAGTGGTTGCGACTACAGGCTCCTACCACCACGCCTGGCTAAAAAAAATTTTTTTAATTTTTTTGTAGAGACGAGGCTGGCCTCCCATTCCTGGGCTCAAGCAATCTGCCCACCTTGGCCTCCTAAAGTGCTGGGATTACAGGCATGAGCCACCACGCCCAGCTAATTTTTTAATGTTTTTGTGGAGAAGAGGTCTCGCTATGTTGCCCAGGCTGGTCTTGAACTCCTGGAATCAAGCAATCTTCTTGCCCTGGTCTCCCAAAGCACTGAATTCTGGGCATGAGCCACTCTGCCCAAGCCACTTTGACACTCTTACAATAGGCATGCCCTCTTAAAGAAATGACAACTATATGCTTCCAGTGAACCTGTACAGAAGGGGTGAGTTTTCTCAAAAACATTCTGTTCTTGAGCTCTTTGTGTGTGGGGGGGGGTACTCTTCATTTGAACTTGTTCTTAATTTTAAAAAAGAGACTCAGATAGGCACATGATAAAAATGAAGTAAAATTCCAACATTAGAAAAATGTTTTGCTCCCTAGTGCCTCTGCCCCTCTGATCCCACAGAGGAAACATCCTCTGTATACTTGCCTTTGACAGACACATACTCATGTTGAGCAACAGTGTGCTGATCCAGGTTTTAGAAAACGGAAAGACAACATGCATCACGTGATGGCGTCCTACTGCCATCACTGTCACGCCCCAGCTCCACTCTTACCAACACATAAACAAATTGGTTCCACTGGGCATTCGGAATCAGATGGTTAACTGGGGCCACCGCCTAGGATATCCTTGTCTCACTACCTCAGAGAACTTCCTGTAACGTTTACTCAGCCTCAGAAATGATCAGTGCATGCTTGTTGATTCAGTAGGCTGAATTTGGTTTGCTGAAGTGCCATTTCATGGGAAAAACAATCACCTTTCGCCTCCTTTTCCACATAAAGTATGGTTTAAGGTAGATGTCCACCAAAAAAAAAAAAAAAGGGTCTTGTGGAGTGTTCAGAAATCTCACCTGGCCCAAAGAGAGAGGGAGAGGGAGACAGGGACTGGTCATTGGAAAGTGTCCAAGTGGAGCCATTGCAGACGTTTTATGACCGCTGGCCAGCCAAGTGAGGACCAAAACCCTCTTTTGCCTTGTATGAAGAACACCGGAGCAGTGAGGGCAGAGAATGTCCAGGTGTACCAGCAGCTCTGCCAATGTGAAGCTGTCATGAAAGCCGGCACTTTCTGTTCGCCGCCAAGTCCGTCCACGGAAGCCACAGCCGCAGGCCCTGCTGGTCACTACTCAGCTCCCACGTCGCCGGAGCCTGGCTCGCCGGCTCAGGCCCACCAAAGCCAGGGCAGCTAGTGAAACTTCGACTCCTCCAGCTCTTTCCGGTGAGCATTTCTCCTAGCAGATCAGAAGCACGTGGCAGACAGATCTGGACTTCATAAAAAGCAAGGGGAATTCTGTGTGTGTGGTGTGAATGAGTGCTCAAGGACGTGGTTTTGCATTTCACAGATCCTCAGGAAAGTACGGGTGAGAATGAGGGGCTGATTGGTTGGTTTTGTTTTTAGTCAGAGGTCTCATGGTGTCACCCAGGCTGCTGGGCAGTGGCGTGATCACAGCTCACCCCAACCTTAACCTTCTGGGCTCTGGCAATCCTTCCGCCTCAGTCTCCCAAGTAGGGACTACAGGCACATACCACCACACCAAGCTAATTTTTTTTATTTTTGTAGAGATGAGGTCTCAGTATGTTGCCCAGGCTGGTCTTGAATTCCCAGGCTCAAGCAATCCTCTCATCTTTGGGAGGCTACTCCCAAAGTGCTGAGATTATAGGGGTGAGCCCAGTGAGAATGAGCATTTCAGAGTCAAACAGATCTAGATGAAATTCCCGGCACCAATCCACTTAGCTTTGTGACCTTGATGGGTCATTTAACCTCGCTGAGCCTCAGCTTTCTCTTCTGTAAGGTGAGGGCAATGACATTCTTCCCCACAAAAGCTGCTGAGAGAATGGGTGGGTGATGTACGTGAGGCTCCAAGCCCGGTAGCCGACATGCAGTAGGTGCTCAGTGTACGGGTGTATTGGGAGTGGACGAAAAAAGAGGAAAAGGAAGACAAGGAAGGAGAAAGCAGGGTCCAACCAGCCAGAATAAATGCTTTTTTCTCGTGGGGAAAATTCTCAGCGCCATGCTCAGCTGGTGCCTTTCCTAGGGCCTCTCCGTTGGTAGCTGTTCCACAGCCTCTTAGCTGGTACCTGTTCCACCCTCGCTGCTCTGCCTCCCACAGTTCAGCCTTTGGCCATTTCATCCCTCATTAGTACCTTCCCGGGAAGAAGGAGAGAGAGAAGTCAAGCGCGAGCCAATTTTGCCGTTGGTAACTCTTACCAAGATTGAGTCGGGGGAAGAAAGGAAGCAGTCAGGATAAGGGTTAGGAGTTGTATGCACATTTCTACAGTCTCTCTCCCAATCTCGTCTCTCACTTCTCTTCATCGAAACATCTCTATCAAAAAGTCTGGGTCCCGTATCCCCACTTCACCCTCACTCATTGCTTAACCCATTCCCAGCCCAGCCCTTGACTGAGCTCATGCTTTTCCAAGGCTGTTTAGTGACCTCGTGGTTGCTGAGTAACAAACCTTTTCTTAGTCTATGCGGTAGGGTCATAGACCTTAAAACACACAATTCCTAGGCTGGGCACAGTGGCTCGTGCCTGTAATCCCAGCACTTTGGGAGGCTGAGGCAGGAGGATTACTTGAGCTCGGGAATTTGAGGAGACCAGCCTAGGCAGCATAGCAAGACCTCATCTCCACAAAAAATAAAAAATAAAAATTAGCCAGGCATGAGGATGTGCACCTGTAGACTCAGCTACTCCGGAGGTTGAGAAGGATCACCTGGGGCCAGCAGGTTGAGGCTGTGCTGAGCCATGATCATGCCGCTGCACTCCAGCCTCGGTGACTGAGTGAGACACCTACTCAGAAAACAAAAACCAAATCCCTCACTATTCCTGTAGCTAGCTATGCCCCTAGCCTCTGAGAATACCAGTGGTCTGCCCACTCTGTTCACCCCTTCTTCCTGACCATCCCATTCTAGAGATAGGGGCCCGTCTGTAAGACTACGTTCCTAGCCTCCTCTGCAGCTAAGTGACCAGTGAGATGTAAGCAGCACTATGCCAGAGAAGGGCGGCCTAGAAGGGCGTCAGCCATGTCTTCTGGTGGCTTGCGCAGGACCCTAACCATAGCTTCCTTCCCACCCAGCAGGGGCTTTGGGGACCTGAGATCAGGAAAAACAAATTTCCCTAGGGCTCACAGGAAGTCAGTCCTAATGAGAAGCCTTTCCCCCAGCACAGGTGGGGAATAAGTGTTCTTCTGGTGAGTAAGTCTTCTGGGAGGCTGGGACTATACTTTTGGGGGCCACTTCCCAAATGGAAAAGTTCATTTGTGAGAAGAAGGTTTCTGTGTGGAGCGTTGAGGGTAACTTTTGGTTGTCTCTTCTGGCATGCGGACGCCACATTCAGAGATGGCAGAGCTTCGGGGCTAGGGTGAAGAGCGCCCTAGAAGAGGGGCCCCACCCAGTGCCAGCAGAAGCCAGGCTGGAAGCCGTTTCGCTCAGGCAGGACAAAAATGCCCAGAGGTCTCCTGGGCCCAGAGAGTCAGAGGAAGGGCAGAGGTCTCAGCAGAGGCCCATGCAGGCTAGCCACTGAGGCCTCGGCAGTCTCGGCAGGGCACGGTGGGACCGGAACGGGGTGGGCACCCTGGGAGTGAGTGTGTGGCACTTTGGAGAGCCAACTGGGAACAGATCAGCACGGCGGATGAAGGCCACTCGGGACACTCCCAGGTAGAGTGGGGGCCATGGGCTTTGGTGAGTCACTTTGGTGAGTCACAACTCATAATCCTTGCGGGTTTTGTTTTCTTGGTGACACATCTTCCCGATGCATTGTGGTCACTCTGTCGGCTAGTCGGGAAGTTTGTGCCAGCTTACTGAGTCATCTCCTGGAAAGACTGTCTAAGACGTGTCATACCTCTCAGAGGTAGCCTGCAGTGGAGTGGGAGGTACATTCAATTTCTCTTCTGAGACTGTTTTCTCATCTATAGAATGGGAAAAAGAAACATACCTATCAGCTTTGTTGTAAGGACTCGCTGAGGTTATGTATTTAAAGCAGAGGTTTTCACACTTGGGCCACCTGAAGAGCTGGTTAAAAATACAGATCACCGGGCTCTGCCTCCGAAGTTTCTGATTCACTAGGCCTGGGTAGGACCCGAGCATTCACATGTTGAACAAGTTCTCAGGTGATATTGCTACTGCTGGTCCTTCAGTGCATTTGGAGCTGGGCAAGGAGGCTCATGCATGTAACCCCAGCTACTCAGGAGGCCAAGGCAGGAGGATCGCTTGAAGCAGGAGTTCAAGATCAGCCTGGGCAACACAGTGAGACCCAGTCTCTAGACAAATTTTTTAATGATAATAATAAAAATAAGGCATTCAGAGTCTTCCTGAGACTTATACATGATTTAAATGAGTTCTCTTTCTTCTTCTTGTTCATGTAATGAGCTCTCTAACCCAAGGCTTAGGCTTTTGGGGTATATATATATATATATATATATTTTTTTTTTTTTTTTTTTTTACGTAGATACTATAAAAGATCATTCCATACTCCAGAGATCAGGCTGCTTTGTTAAGTAGGTAACGATATACATCATGGTCTCTGTTTGTAAAGATAAAAAGTAACAAAACTAACATGTGGAAAACTTTCACAAATATCATTTTATTTTATCTTCACCAAAACCTTGTTTTGTAGATGAGAACGCTGAGGTTCAGAGACGCTAAGCGACTTGGTCAGACTCGCACAACTGCAAAGCGACGGAACCTGGCCTCAAACTCAGGTTTTCTGCCCCAGGCTGGGATTTTTTCCATCACATACTGCTGCCTTCACTTTTTTTTTTTGAGTTGGAGTCTCACTCTGTCACCTACGCTACAGTGCAGTGGCATGCTCCCAGCCACCCCAGCATCGACCTGCTGGGCTCAGCGATCCTTCCACCTCAGCCTTCCAAGTAGCCAGAATTACGGGCACACTACCATGCCCAGCTAATTTATGTATTTATTTATTGTAGTGATAAGGTCTTGTCAAGTTGCCCACACTGTTCTCAAACTCGTGGGCTCAGGCAATCCCCTCACCTCGGCCTCCCAAAGTGCTGGGATGACAGGCTGAGCCACTGAAACTGGCCTTTTTTTATTGTTCTTATAACCTAGTTGGAAGTTGATTTTGTGTGTTTCTTACCACACTTCTCACTCCTTGAATGAGCTGAGAGATTCTCTGCAAAATCTACACATTGAGTGACCTTATCACAACAGCCCCAGTAGTGGCTACAAGAAGTACACATGATGAGTTTTCGGCATTTGCCATTGATGCAGCCACAGTTGTTGCTGAGAACAAGCTAAAGCAGCCCGTGACACAAGAAATGCCACCCTGCTTGGGCTCTCCTCTTCCACAGGCCTGGCTCCTGCCCATAGGACAGCGCTGGAGGCAATGTGTCAGGCATGAAAAATCTGGACGCATGTTCAATCAATACAATTGCTGGAAAGCAAATGGAAATTCTGTTCTATCCAGGGAAAATGAGAGCCAGCCACCTGCCAGGAATGGGAAGTTCACAGGACTGAAAAACAGCATCTGGCTTCATTTGCAGGGGGATATGGAGCCAAGAAGATGCTCTCACTTCAGTGCAATCAGGGGACTGCCATTTTGCTCTGGGGAGCACTTTGGGGAGGATGGGGAGAGGTGAGAGAGGGCAGTGCTGGAGCCAGAGGATCTCGGCTGCTAAGCTGGGCTCCTGCACTCCCTGAAAACCCTAGACAAGTTAGCAACCTCTCTGGACTGTTGTGAGAATTAAACAGGATAGTGTCTATAAGGTCTCTGTTGGCATAACACGCACCTAACATGTTCATCCTTTGCCTCCATCCACAGGGTCACCTGGGACTCTCAACTTTTTATTTTGTTTTACTTTGGGGTGGTGGTTGTTATTTGGTTTTTCTTACCTTACATCAGAACACCCAACGCAGTGGGTCTGTCTCTCCTAGTGAAAGGTGAAGAGGCCCCATGGGCCTGCTCCCTGGTAGAGCAGGTGTGGGAACGTGGACTTGCCCATCTTAAACTGGGTTGCCTGAAAGCAGAGTCTGAGACAAAGACTTGGGTGCTGGGAATTTATTTTGGAAGTGATCCCAGGGAGCGAGGCTGTGGGAACCAGGAAGGTGCGACAAAGAAGGAGGAAGCAGCATGGAAGGTGGTGTTCCTGAGTGTCTCACAGAGCTGGCACTGGGGCTCCAACCTGCTGGGGACCATTTGCAGAACAACACAGAAGGAACCTCACAGTTGTCTCTTGGAAGCAGAAGGCCAGAACAAGTCCACTCCTAGTCATACATCCAAGAGAAATGAAACCTATGTCCACACAAAAATGTTCGCATGAATATTTAGAGTAGCACTATTCGTAACAGCCAAAAGTGGAAACAACCCAAATGTCCATCAGTGGATGACTGGATAAACAAAATGTGGAATATCCATACAATAGAATAATGCGAAGCCATGAAAGGAATGGGTTCTGATATGTGCTAGACCACGGGTGAGTCTGAAAAACATCATGCTGCCGGGCTCGGTGGCTCAGCCTATAATCCCACGCCTCTGGGAGGCTGAGGTGAGTGGATTGCCTGAGCCCGCGGGTTCGAGACCCGCCTGGCCAGAGAGACCTCATCTCTACAATAAATCAAAATATCAGCTGGGCGTGGTAACGCAAGCCTGTAATTCCGGCTACTCGGAAGGCTGAGGCGGAAGGATTGCCAGAGCCCAGCAGGCAAGGCTGCGGTGGCCGGGAGCAGCCATTGCACTCCAGTCTGGGCGATAGAGTGAGACTCCAACTCAAAAAAAAAAAAAAAGAAAAGAAAAACATCATGCTAAGTGATTTGAGCCAGACACACCAACCCTGTCTTATATGATTCCATTTGTTCAAAATGTCCAGAACAGGGAACTCCATAGACAGGGCATAGACTGGCGATTGCCTATGGATACAAAGATTCGGGGGGCCGTCTCGGTCCCCCACCCTCCCACCAAAACCAACCCTGGGCTGCGAGCAGGGTCAGGGAGCCTTACCAAGAGAAAAAACGAGGTTACCAACGAGGGCTGTTCTTTGCATTCCCCACTCGCTCCCATCGCAGAGAAGGCTGTGGCAGGCGATCTGTGGAAACGACCAAGTAGGAGCCGCTGGGGGGAGTGTGGGAGGCAGGAGCGACTCCAGGGGACGTGCCCACTCCCTCTGTGCACGCTGAGCAGACCCCTTGCATGAAGCGACCTCGGGCGATGAAGAGGGCCCCTGCGGGGACACTGCTGAGACCCCCAGAGCAATGCCTGACAGGCGGGGACTTTGTCGGGGCAGGGGCCAGAGCTTATTCACAGCATCTTGAAGCCCAAGGGACAACTTGAGAGATGAACGGGGTCCTGGATTAAGGCCTCGGCCCCTGTACCGCTCTTTTAAGACTACAGAAGCCTGGAGACTTTACACCGAGAGAGGAGGAGGGAGCGCCCTAAGACTCTCTTGAGACTGAATTTTCTGTCAGTCATTGGTGAGGAGCCCAAAGCACTGAAATTCAATTTTGAGATGTAAAGTCATGGGACCTTTGGGGTACCAGAATTTCTACTCAGCACGTAACTTTTTCCACTTTTCAATTTCCAGCCTTCACTGTAGTCAGTGATTGTACAGTAGAGTCAGGTGCATAATAATCTTTACTGCAGAAGCAATCCCTGTAAGCAGAGCTATGTTGCATGTTTTTGGTCAAATGAAGCTCAGCTTCAGACTGATGCAGGTCTAAAGCTGTTCCAGTCTCTCCTGGTCATCTCTCTCTCTTGCTCTTTTTTTTTTCTTTTGAGTTGGGGTTTCACTGTGCCACCGAAGCTGGAGCGCAGTGGCCCAATCAGGCCTTCCTGCAGCCTTGACCTTCTGGGTGCAGGCCATCCTTTCGCCTCAGCCGTCCAAGCAGCTGGGACGACAGGTAGGCGCCACCACACCAGACTAATTTTTCTCTTTGTTGTCGGGACAATCTTGTCAAATTGTCCAGGATGACCTTGAATTCCCGAGCTCAGGCAGTCCTCCTGCCTCAGTTTCTCAAAGTGCTGAGACTGCAGGCACGAACCACCATACCAGGCCTCATTCTGATGTCTTAAAGTGTGAATTTTGCCCTCTCTGACTGGTGGTTCCTTTTGATTCGATGACAATGTTAATACCGCCAGCCGTGACAAACCCAGATCTCCCATCACTCCTCATACATTAACATTTTTGCTCTCAAAGTTTTCATGAAAAGATACGTATAAGACTACCTAACCTTCACAACAGCAAGTACGGTAGGTATTGTTATGCAGTACCCATTTTGCAGATGAGAAAACGACTCAGAGAAACAACATAGCTAGTAAGCAACGGAGCTGCATTTTTCATTTTTAATTTCTTAATGTGGTAAAATGTACATGACAAAATTTAACCATGTTTAAGAGTAAAATTCAGTGGCATTAAATATATGTAAAATGCTTTGCATTCATCACTGCTGTCCAATCTGAAACCCTATAACCTTTGCCCTATTCACTTTAGACACTAACTCCCCATTCCCCAATTCCTCCAATGGTAACCACTGTTTCCTTTCTGTCTGTGAATCTGACTGCTCTAGGAAATTCACAGAAGTGGAATCATGCAATGCTTGTCACTTTGTGGCTGACTTACTCTTTCAGCATGTCTTTTGGGGTCATCCACATGGTTACAAGCATCAGACAGAATAGATTCCTAAATTCCTGTACTTTCCACTTTCCATTTTGCCTCTGAATACTGGAAAGCCTGGGAAGTGGAAGTGAAATTCAGCAAATTAAGAAGTCAAATTCCTTAGTCACAGAGCACAGAAATGAGACCATCAGTGAAAGTTTCAGAGAGGCACAGTCCAACCTCGGAGACTGGAGAAAACTTCTCATCACTGGAGCTGGCCCAGAATGAAATGGGACTGTTTCACTAAGGAGTGAACTACCTGTCACTGGAGGTGATCAGACACAAGCTGAACAGCCAGGTACCAAAGAGGATGTCTCCCAGTTCCTGGGATTTTGGTTGGGAGAGGGGAGGAGTTGGACTAGAAATGACTGCTCTCAATTGCTACTCTGGAGATCATGTCAGAGTCACCTGGAAAGCAAGCATTTTGTTTAAAAAAGATTCCTGGGACCCCGGCAGAGTCTAGTTCATTGAATCTGGAGAGGCCACAGGGGATGATTTTGGAAAAGCCCTTGGAGCCCTCGCTCTGTATGCACCCCAGTGCTAGGGGCCACGGGATTGGATATTGACCGCCCCACCCTAACACTGGCTCTCTTCCATTCTAAGGCTGGACAGTCATTTTCAACCAGAAGGTCTAAGTTGCAATTTAATATTTATTGCGGAGGTAGGTCTACACTGAAGTGGGCTCAGACACCTGTTTGAGGACTCTGAGAAACAGAAGTCAGCAGCAGGTAATGATTCCAGCACTTGGAGCGTGGCACGCACTCAAGCCCATTAGCATCACGAAGCCCAGCCAGGCTCGGGAAGTGCTCACACAGTCGGACCTGTGTCTGTGAATGCAACGGCCCCTCGGCGCCTGCCCGGATCCTGCTACTCACGGCACGCTGGCCTGGCCTTCTGGCTGAAGGTGGCCCCACCTCCCCTCCCTCCAGCCCCCCCTCCCTCCAGCCCCCCCTGGTCCCCACATGTCCCCGGCACTTCCTGCCAGGGTGTGGATGTGGATAGGGAGCAGGAGGGGAGGGGCATCAGAGCCATGGGCGGGGCGGGCACCGGGCACGCGCGCGGCCCTCTCTAGCTGGGGTAGCACAGGGATCACCTGCAGGCAGGCCTTGTTGAAATGCAGATTCTCTTTCAGGGTTGAGAGTCTGTCTTTTTTTTTTTTTTTTAATAGACAGGGTAGGCCCAGCTCGGTGGCTCAGTCTGTAATCCCAGCACTTTGGGAGTCCGAGGCGAGTGGATTGCCTGCATCCGTGGGTTCGAGACCAGCCTGGGCAACCTGGCAGACCTCATCTCTACAATAAAGTTTTAAAAATTAGGCGTGGCAGCGCCTGTCTGTAGTTCCAGCTACTCAGAAGGCTGAGGCGGAAGGATTACTGGAGCCCAGTAGGTCGATGCCGGGGTGGCTGTGAGAGTGCGTGCCACCACACTCCAGCCTGGGCGAAGGAGTGAGACTCCAACTCAAAAATAAATAATATAATATAATATAATATAACAAATAGGGTCTTGCTCAGTTGCCCAGGTTGGTCTCAGATTCCTGCCTCAAGAAATCCTCCCAAAGTAGTGGGATTCCAGGTGTGGGTCCCTGTGCCCAGACATATTCTGCATTTCTAACAAGCTCCCAGGTGATGGTAGACACTTGCCACTGCTGCCACTATCCTTGCTCTGGGGACCATGCTTTGAGTAGCCAGGGTGAGGGGTTCAGTGGGCAGATTCTGGAGTCAGAATGCCTGAGTCTGAATTATCCTAGCTCTACCTCATACCAAATGCATGACCTCTGGGAGCCTCAGTTTCTGCATCTGAGAAAGGGACAAGCAATGGTACTTATGTCATGGAGTTGTGAGAATTACATGAGATGAAGTATGGAAAGCACTTAGCATGGTACCTGGCACAGGGTAGGAACTGAACACCAAGCTTCACAAGCAGATCAAAGAGACAGGGTTGCCAGTGGAGCCAGCGCTGGGAGGAGAGGCAAAGAGCCACTTTTGGACCAGAAGCTGCGCTGGACTCTGGGCATGGCTGTCTCTTCTATTGCTTTTTTTTCTCCACCACCCAGCATGTTAGCCCACATGCAAAATGCTACTGCACTTTTTGTGGCGCTTGTTTGGACAGTGCTCTCATAAAGGCTCAAGCCCACATTGCTGGTGGGAGCCCCAAAGGGGTTTCCTTGAATTCAGTGCCACTGCCTCTGCTCAGCAACTGTGCCTTGATGTGATTCACATCAGCCATCCCCAAACTGCTATCCTTCTGCTTCAGTCCAAGTACAGAGAAGCCATTAATAATGACTCCTGCCTGACAGATGATTCAGGGAGGAACATTGTTTTCTTCCCCCAGTGAGACTTCATCGACCACCCAGGCAAGAACTAGCAGGAGTTCTCAATGTTCGTGCCTTGTCAGCAGCTACAGCTCCCCATTGGCTGGGCACATGCATCATATACCCAAGGATGCCTGTGGGCAGAACCCTCCCACAGGGCTGCTGGCCTGTCTTTTTTGCCACTTTCCTCAATTGCCTGTCTACCTCTTAGTTCTATTCCTCCTGGTCATTCAAGACTCAGTCAGCTGGCTCATCTTTTATTTGTGACTGTCAAAGACTGGTATAACTCAGGGAGCAAAAAAATCCTCGTTAAAAATGTGGGGAAAAAAATCTCTGAGAAGTGAACAGTCCTACAGCAGCAGCAATGACTTGGAAGGTGGCTAAGTCTCTTCAAGGGCAGTCTCCTGGAGCATCTTATGTGGTATCAGAGGGATGAAGGGGTGGGTCAGCTCCTCCAGGATTCTTATCTGTTATTTCAGGAGCCTTAATAACTTAAACCTAAGCTTCAGACCTTTTCCACGTAACTGGATCAGGTCAGAACCTCAGTCTCTCCGTTTTCCACCTTTGAGTGCAGGAGGGTGAACTCTAGGCTGCATGCAACAAGAGGCCCTTTTAACAATTCCGCAGCCGGGCTCGGTGGCTCGGCCTGTCATCCCGCACCTTGGGAGGCCGAGGTGAGTGGACTGCCTGAGCCCGCGGGTTCGAGACCCGCCCGGGGAACTTGGCGAGACCTCATCTCTACAATAAATGAAAAATGAGCCGGGCGTGGTAGTGCGCGCCTGTAATTCCGGCTACTTGGAAGACTGAGGCGGAAGGATCGCCAGAGCCCAGCAGGTCGAGGCTGCGGTGGCCGGGAATGGCCACTGCACTCCAGTCTGGGCGACAGAGTGAGACTCCAACTCAAAAAAAAAAAAAAAAAATCCCTGCTAGTATAACACAAATGCCTTGGCCTGGGGAATTTATAAACAACAGGAATTCATTTCTCATCGTTCTTGAGGCTGTGAAGTCCATGATCAAGGCGCGGGCAGTTTGATATCTGTTGAAGCCTGGTCTCTGCTTCCAAATTGGAGCCTTGTTGCTGAATCTTCACATGGCAGGAGGATGAACAGCAAGTTCTCACGTGGGAGAAGCATAAAAAAAGGCCAAACTTTCTCTCTCTATCCCTTTTACAAGGGCACTGTTCCCATCTCTGAGGGCAGAGCCCCGTTGACCGAATCGCCTGGGAAAGGCTCCCCCTGTGTGGCCTGTTGCACCGGGGATTCAGTTTCGACATGAATTTTGGAGGGATACAAACATAGACATCACAGCAGGAAGGTTCAGGAGTCCAAGGCCAAATTGGCTGGAGACAGCAGCAGCCTTGCCATGTTTGGGATTGGGCATGTCCATTCAAAATTCGGGATGGACATGTAGCTTGTGTCTCGAGAGCCAGTGCATTCCTCACCTCGACCATTTCTGCTGCAGATCTTGAAAGGCACTTTACACACTATCATATGGAAAACTCAGTCAATTTTCGGTGATTGTCATCATCATCGTTATGATATTCATCACGACAGTGACAAGTACAAGGTGGAGATCCTTATACAAAATAGTCCCAGACCTTCAACTTTCATAATTAATTTTCATTGTTTTTATTATGAAGTAGTAGTCTAACTTTTTAAAGCTATCCACTTTTTCATAGTTTTTACTATCTCCTTGTAGACTATGCACCTGGCATCTTGTTACTTTTGTCTGTGTCTCTCTCTTATTATTATTGAATGACAATCTCACTCTGTCACCCAGGCTGGAGTGCAGTGGCACGATCACAGCTCACCACAGCCTCAGCCTCCTGGGTTCAGCCTCCTGAGTAGCTGGAACTACAGGGGCGCTTCCATGCCCAAATAATTTTTTTATGTGTGTTTTTTTGTAGAAATGGGGTCTTGCTGTGTTGCCGAGGCTGGTCTCTAACTCCTGGGCTCAGGCAATCCTCTCGCCTTGGCCTCCCAAAGCGCTGGATGACAGGCATGAGCCGCTGCGCCCAGCCTTTTGTCTCTCTTTAATGTGCTTTTAGTAGCATCTCTCTTATTTGCTTTCAGTCACCTAGATTCGTCCGGGAAGCCACACAATCAAGCTTACTGCAATTGTAGTTGAAGAATACCCACAGTTGAAGAAAAATGCTAGACAATCAATATAACTGTTGGGATAGAACTTTCTAGTGGATTCTGGAAGAAGTTTAGGCTGTGGAATCAGATCGTCCCAAGTGTAGATTGCCTCTTAGTGAGTGGTATTGGGAGCTTCAACAAATGACCTCATCATCTTAATTTCCCTCAATGTACCTTCAGTTACCTCAATGCAAAATAAAAATAATGAAAATAATTTTTTAAAAACCACCTGGGTGGGAGCAGTGGCTCATACCTGCACTTTGGGAGGCTGAGGAGAGGGGATTTCTTGAGCTCAGGAGTTTGAGACCAGCCTGTGCAGCATAGCATAACCTCATCTCTAAAAAAAAGAAGAAGAAAAGCAACACGCCTAACTTGGATGGCTATTGTGAGGATTAAAAGAACTAGAATGCAAAATACTCATCACACCGTTACGTCTGTGACAGTGACTCAGTGAACACTGGTTCTCTCACCTGCATACTATGCCCATGCATCGAGGTATTGTGGACAATGATTCTTGAACATGAACCTGCATTGGACACTCTGGGAGGGTTTGTTAAAATACAGACGGCCGAACCCCAGCACCAGAGTTTCCAATTCAGCAGGAATAGGCTCAGTCCTGAAAAGCTACATTTCAGAGACAACTTCCAGATGACGCTGGTGATGCTGATGCCGCTGTTCTGGGGGCCTTACACTGAGAACCACTGGTCTGGGAGATAAATAGATTTGCGTCCAGATTCCTGCTTGGCTACTTAGTAGTTGTCTTAATTTGGGCACGCCACTCCACTTCTTTGAGCCATATAGCTTCCTCATCTGAAGCGTGGGCATAAAAACTTCTGTCTCATAAAGTTGCAATAACATTCAATGACATGGCAGTTAGAAAAGACTTAACAAGTCTTTACAAAATCTTTGAGGTAGATTCTCTTCCTGTTCAGTTTAAGGACTTTTAGTGTCCTAAGGAACTACAGCAACTAGACAATTTTGCCCTTAGAATTATGTGCATCTCATCTTAGATAGTTTAAAATAAAACATCTGTCACTTGCTCAGGGAGAGCAATAAGGAACTCCATAGGAGAGAGTAAATTTTGAACATGTAAGGTAGTTCAGGAGACCAATGTCATTAACTTCCCTCCTGTTTACCTTTTGGGGAAATGATTAATGAATTAAAAATATCCTCCCCTGCTGATTAGAGAGGGTTTTACAGATTAGTATATCCGAGTTGATGAGTACTTTCTCCACTGGACATATGTGGGCCATTGGATGTGGGTTGGGGGCAGCCATCTAGACTCATAAAAGCATACTCATAAGTTGTAAAGCAGGTGCAACTCGAATTGAATTTACTCTGTTCAGATGACATACTCTCCAGGAAAAAAATAAATGTTTTTCTACTGTGAAATTAGTTTGCTGGTGTTCTGCCAAATGGAAGTCTTATCGTAGTAAATACATCAACTTTAGTTACTCATTTCTATTTGCTTAAAGATATATTCTTATGTGACATACATATGTTCATACATTTCCTTGTTGTAACAACATGAACTAAATAAGTCACTTTCACACATAAGTGCAACTCCAAGAGTTCCTGTCACTAACTGGCGCTCGCTGTACTGTTCACACATTTTCCATTCTGCAAGAGAAAAGGTAGTGTTTGGGTAGTGGGAAAGAATTATGGAGTCAAAGGTGGGGATCGTCTTAGCATTCTTTTTAAGTAAAGGGGGGGAAAACACAGGCTACCATCTGCTATTGCTGATTAACTGAAACATGTCTATCTGTAGAGATTCATTAATGTGCAACTGGTTCAACAATTCTATTTACTCAATCTACATCCTCAAAATGAGGTTTCAAGTCTCCCCAGTTCATTGTCCAGTCACCGAAGGCATGCATATTAGGGTCTGTTCTGCCATCTGGTGTTCATTGTAGAAAACAACCACTAAGGCATTATGACAGCAGCAGGCGTGAAACTGTTATAATCTCAGTGAAAGGCAATTCCAGAATCCCTACCAAATGCCAATAGAAGGTAATTTGAGAATATATAAAAAAAGAAAAAAGCACATACCCTTGGCCCAGCAATTGCACTTTTTTTTTTTTTTTTTGAGTTGGAGTCTCACTCTGTCGCCCAGACTGGAGTGCAGTGGCCGCTCCCGGCCACCGCAGCCTCGACCTGCTGGGCTCCGGCGATCCTTCCGCCTCAGCCTTCCAAGTAGCTGGAATTACAGGCATGCGCTACCATGCCTGGCTGATTTTTTGATTTATTGTAGAGATGAGGTCTCGCCGCCCAGGCGGGTCTCGAACCCGCGGGCTCAGGCAATCCACTCACCTCAGCCTCCCAAAGGCGCGGGATTACAGGCTGAGCCACCGAGCCTGGCTAATTTCACTTTTATGAATTCATCTTATGGATATATTTGTACATGTAAACAAAGACATTTACATAAAAGTATCCCTAGCAGCACTGTGTGTAATAGCAGATGACTGGAAACAAGTTAAATGCCTATCAGTAGAGAACTGGTTTAAAAAACTGTGATAAGCCAGGCATGGTGGCTCATGCCTATAATCCTAGCACTTTGGGAGGCAGAGGCGAAAGTGCTGCCTGAGCAACATGGCAAGAACTCTTCTCTACAATAAATAATAAAATTAGACAGGTGTGGTGGTGTATGCCTGTGGTTCCAGCTACTTGGAAAGTGGAGGCAGAAGGATTGCCTGAACCCAGCAGGTCGAGGCTGCAGTGACCGTGAGCGTGCCACTGCACTCCAGCCTAGGCAACAGAGTGAAACTCCAACTCAAAAAAACAAAAACAAAAACACTGTGAAATATCCATACAATGCATATACCATGCAGTTGTTTGAAAAACAAGGCAAATCTACATTTACAGATATGAGATAATCACCAAGCCATATTGTAAAATGAAATAAACATGATCTAGAACAGTGTGTATGATATGCTGAAATTGGTATAAAAGTGTTCCTATAGGCATAGAATATATCTAGAAAGTATTCCTAGAAGCACTGTGATAGCAGAAGACTAGAAACAAGCACAAGACTAGAAATGCCCATCAATAGGGTACTAGTTAAAAAAAGTTGTGCTAAGCCAGACACAGTGAAAGTAATAAAAAAGAAAGTAGTAACAGTTGATTGACTTGAGGACAAGACCCAGGTCACTAGTGGAAAGGTAATTTATTGCTCACTGTTTATATTTCATACTGTAAAAATAATTATGAAATAACATTTCATAATTTTAACATGTGTACATGTTTCCTATTCAAATAATTTTTAAACACCAGTGTCCTTCTGTGGCTCTAAATTTTCAACCACCAAATCCACTAAAAAATATTTTGTTAACTATTGCCAACAAATCCACTAAAAAATATTTTCTTTTAAGAAAATTGAAAGAGACATTAATTCAGTAAACAATGTTGTTTTTCCTAAAGAGAGTTCCCACCTAGGTTCCCATTCTGGTCTACTTACACAAATAAAGAATGCAAACTTACTTAGTTTTGATTGGGCAACACTTACTGAGTTCTGATTGGTCAATTCAGGTCACAGTCCATTGGCGGATTTAGGTGAACTAGAAAGTTATGAAAGACTCAAAGTTCAGCTAGGGTGGGGGTTTTCCAGGAATGCAGAATGTTTGCATGACCAACAATCAGCAAATGGCTACTTGCCTCTGTTTTGAATTCAGGCCCAGTTAGCCACTCGGGATCCATCTTGAAGGATTGTCTCTTTTAAGATTCATAGGATACAACAGATTTTAAACGTTTACCTGAACATCTGAATGTCTTATATTTGGAAATTCCACAAAACAGGACTTTTTATTTGAAAATTCACATCAACAATAGCAAAGAGAAATTATGCATATACAAACTCCCCCTTTCCTTTTTTTGTCTCCTGTCTCTCTCTCTCTCTCTCTCTCTCTCTTCTCTCTCTCTGTCTGTCTTTCTGTCTCTCTCTGTCCTCTCTTGCCCTCGCTCTCGCTCTCTTTCTTTCTAACAGGGTCTTGCTCTGTGGCCCAGGCTGGAGTGCAGTAGTGCAGTAGTGCAGTCATAACTCACTGTAGCCTCAAACACCTGAGCTTAAGCCATCCTCCCACCCATGCTCAGCTAACTTTATTTCTTTCGTAGAAACAGGTCTTGTTTTGTTGCCCAGGCTGGTCCCAGACTCCTGACTTGAAGCAATTATCCTGCCTCAGTCTCCCAAGTGTGAGCCACCCTACCTGTTTTTTTTGTTTTCATTTTTTTCTGTCTACCTCCAACTAGGAGAGAGACTGTAGAGATACAAGGCTGAACCAGCATGGCTGGTTGGACTATCAGAGACTGTACTAACCTGAATTAAGTCTTTGGAGAACTGTAAGATCCTTCCACAGTGGTATTCTCAAAGCCAGTTGGTTAGGTTTGGGGAATTTGTGTTCTAGAAAGGATTACATTAAAAAAGAAGCACAGAATGTGTCAGTTGACAACAAAATTGCCCAAGATGGTTTCCACTGAAGGTAATCTATTCTGTCCTCTCTTGGGTTCACACGAGTAATAACTAAAAGCCAGGCCAGGCTCGGTGGCTCAGCCTGTAATCCCAGCACTTTGGGAGGCCGAGGTGAGTGGATTGCCTGAGCCTTCGGGTTCGAGACCCGCCTGGGCAACTTGGCGAGACCTCGTCTCTACAATAAATCAAAAACCTAGCCGGGCTCGGTGGCTCAGCCTGTAATCCCGCACCTTTGGGAGGCTGAGGTGAGTGGATTGCCTGAGCCTGCGGGTTCGAGACCCGCCTGGGTAGTGAGACCTCATCTCTACAATAAATCAAAAAATCAGCCGGGCATGGTAGTGCATGCCTGTAATTCCGGCTACTTGGAAGGCTGAGGCGGAAGGATCGCCGGAGCCCAGCAGGTCGAGGCTGCGGTGGCCGGGAGTGGCCATTGCACTCCAGTCTGGGCGACAGAGTGAAACTCCAACTCAAAAAAAATTAAAAATAACTAAAAGCCTTGTAGCAAGCAGGCCAGTGCAAAGCTCACAATGGTACAATATGGCCCAAATCCTGAAATGCCTGTTTCAAGACAAAATTTTTTCTGTCATAACCATAGTTCTGATCCAGTTTTAGCCATGATATTGAAGACTAAACTCTGACCTCCCATCCCCCCTTGCCAAATTCTTCACTAAGAGGCCTGGGGCGTCATGCCCTACAAAGTCTCGTCAGACACGTTTTTATTAACCTTATGGAATGTGAGTTATTTTTCAGCCCGACTCAGGCATAACATCACATAACAGGTAAAGAAGGAAATAAAAAATATTTTATATCCCTGCTAAGTCATCTCTTTTTTTTAATTTTAAAGATGTGGGGTACAATTCAGGGTTTGATATACAAATGGTCATTATGCAGCTACCCTTGTTGACGAGGTATACCCTCCTTCCCTCCCCTGGCAGTTTCCCACTACTGCCAATCCCTTTCTTATAGTATCATGATAATCATTCAAGGTCTGCTTATAAGTGAGAACATGTGGTATTCAGTTTTTGTTTCTGTGATAGATCGTTCAGTATTATAGACTCCAAGTCCATCCACATTGCTGTGAAGTTCATAATTTTGTTCTTCTTTATGGCTATGTAATATCCCATAGTGTATATGTACCACATTTTTTTCTCCAGTCCTCTTTCAATGGGCAGCATGGTTGGTTCCATGCTTTTGCTATTGTGACTAATGCTACAATAAGCATGCATGTGCAGGTATCCTTTCCATAGATGGATTTGAGTTCCTCTGGGTATATTCCCAGAAGGGAGATCGTGGGGTTGTATGGAAGGTTGATTTTTAGATCTTTTAGGAGTCGTCAAACTGTTTTCTACAGAGGTTATACTAGTTTACACTCCCCCCAGCCGCATAGAAGTGTTTTCCCTTTTCCCCCGCATCCTCGTCAGCATCTGCTGTTTTTCGCGTTATTGGTGATGGCCGTCCAGACTGGAGTGAGGTGGTCTCTCAGTGTGGTTTTAATCTGCATCTCTTTGATGTCTAGTGAGGCTGAGCATTTTTTCGTGTATCCGTTGGCTGCTCATGTGTCTTCTTTTGAGCAGTATCTATTCATATCCTTTGCCGCCTGTGTTTTTGAGATGGAGTCCCATCCCGCCGCCCACACCTGAGTGCAGGGGCACACTCACAGCCCCCGCGGCCTCAGCCTGCTGGGCTCAGGTTTCCACATCAGCCTTCCAAGTAGCTGGAACCACAGGAGTGCGCCTCCACACCCGGCCAATTTTCTAGTTTGTCGTAGAGACGAGGTCTCGCCACATTGCCCAAACCGGTCTTGAACCCTGGGCTCTTGCCTCCACCTCCCAAAGAGCTGAAATTACAGGTGTGAGCCACCACTCCTGGCTTTTTGCCCACTTTTTAGTAGGCTGTTGTTTGACAGTGCTGTTGGTTTTTTTCTTTTTGGCACGTCTGAATTCCTTGTAGATCCTAGATGTTAGGCCTTTGTCAGATACACAGTTGACCCTGCTAAGCCACCTCTTGGGGAAATTTGCTTCTGTGTAGAGTCCCCTTTCTAGGAATACCTAGAGGAGCTAGACATTTGCTAGTTTCTCCTAGGGCTGCTACCTATGGGGCTTCATCTTCACATCAAGAAATTTGACTTCCTCAAACCACGCTTTATCTCAGTGCAGCATTTCCTTTACCGACCCCAAAATTTCTTAGGCAGAGCAAATCTTTGAATCTACCTGTGATCTGCAAGCCCCTGCTTGGAAATGTCTTACTTTCCTGGGCCAAACCTATGTAAATTTCACATGTATTAGTTTATGTTTTTTTGTAACTTCTGTCTTCCTAAGATGTGTGTAACCCAGCTGCAATTCAACTGCCTCAGGCACATATTCTCAGGACCTCTTGGGATGATGCCACAGGCCTAGGCCACTTACATTTGGCTCAGAATAAACCTTCTTAAATATTTTACAGAGTTTGGCATCTTTTGTCACCAGTGTTTTGCTCAAATAACATGAAATGAGGGCATGAGGTTTTGATATGTATAAAAAATGCTGAGTTTGAGAAATATATCTCAAGGACTAAAATCTATGTGTGGAAGAAAACAAGGGTCAAGGCATAGCAATTTTTTCTCTCACTTATAGCTACATGACACTCTATCTCGTTATTAGCTGAAGACAAGCATTAAATAACAAATTGCACTTTTTAATTTTTTTAAATTAGTTTGAAAAAGGTTAAGAAACACTATTCAATGGCAATCTTGATCTTTTAACTTAGGTTTTGTACACAGCTGCCGCTAGGCTCTCAAGAGATGTAATAAAATGATCTGATTAGCTTTGGTCATGTAGGGAAGGAAAAATAATTTTCTCTCTTCCTTCCATAGTTCTTAACTGGGACTCCCTGGGAAGATTAATGAGACACAAATAAAGAGAAGTTTACTAGTGTGTATATTTCATGTACACATGGAAGAAAACCAAGTAGAAATAAGTAGATCTCTAGAGTAGCTCTCAAGAAAGAGTTTAAACTTCAGGCTTAAATATTGTCCCTTTTTGAAACAAAATAAGAAGGGTGAGGGGGAAAGACCCTGTGGTCTTTCCAATGGCCAGAAAAAGCACTGTCAATCAAGGTCAGGTTTGTTATGCAGAGCTAAGTTCATGCTGTCCACATTCTTCAGGAGTTTCTAGTGATTTCCTTTATAGGTGTACATTTCCTTACAAAAGGACAACTTTTCAGAGCTACTTCTGTGTCTGCAGTTTCTCAGAATAACCAGCTCAAAACAATCCACACATGAAAGGGGCATATTTTGGGGTGACATATTCTGGTCTCCCACAGTTATATTTTGAGATGGTGTGTCCTGACCCCCGTTGGTCCCTTCTTTTCTGCAGCCTTTCCATTTCTCCCCTCCTTCTCTTTGAGCTGGTCACACTGACTCTCATTCCACACTTTGACCTTTTTGTTCCAACTTCCACCCAGGCCTAGACCCGCCCCCCCTTCAAGATATCCCTCCCATTACAACCCCAAATGCTTATCTTTGAATGCTACTCTACTATCTATTATGTGTGTAATCTGACTCACTGAATTAATTCGTATTACAGTATGAGTCAGACTTAACTTTTCCAGGATATATTTGTATTTTCCAAAGTGAAGTGTGTTAGCAGAGGCGAGTCTCCAGTTGGTGAGTGTTGCCAGGAAGATGACGCCGAGCAACCAGGTCACCCAACTCCTTGCTTCCCCATCGGTGGGCAGCTGCCTGTGGAGCATTGACGGTGTGCCAGGTCCTGACTGTGTGTCTAGGTGCTGGCGATGCAGCAAGCAAAGGCAGAGTCAGCCCCCAAGGGGCCTGCACTCCAGGTGGAAGGGCCGGCCATACATCCACCAGCACATTCACGAAGCAGTTCTAGATGCTGAGTGAAATCAGGGAGGTAAAGAGTGGCAGTGTAGTGCACAATGCATGAAGGCAGGCTGGTGTTTCAGCCAGGCTGGCGGTGAAAGAACCCAAAAAGACGCCACCTCAACACAGGAAGAGGGACCCACAAATCTGGAATTTATTGACAAAAAATTTGTGTTTATTCTTGCATATTTAAACTTCAGTCACCTTCAAAGTACCCTCCATTTGATGGAATACACCTACTAAGGGACACTTTTTCCACTGCTCAAAACAGTTTTTGGACTCGTCGATTTTGATGCTGTTTAGTGCTTCTACCGTTTTTTGTTTCATCTCTTCCACATCAGCAAAACGTTTCTCTTTGGGGATTTTTTCATCCGGGGGGGGGACGTCACTTGGAGAGATCGGGTGAACAGGGAGGATGGGGCATGGGATTATGCTGTTTTTGGTCAAAACTGCTGAACACTCAGCACAGTGTGGGGAGGTGTGCTCATAAATCATCCATCATGAAATGGGCAAACGTGTTGAAAGAACTCCCAAAAAAATTCACTGAAGCTGAACACAGCCTCTCACAACAACACCAGCTGGTACACGGACGGTGGTGGGCTCCTAGAACACTTACCTAGCAGGGGAAGCCTGTACTACAAGGGACACCCCCCTCCAAAAGATAGCTCCTGATGTTTTTTGGGGGGGGTTCCCCTTGCATACTTCATTGGCATGCTCTGAGATGGCTATTCAGAGCGGCTGCAAACACAAGTATGGCCCTGAAAACCTGTTTTTTGTGGGGGATGTTTGCATCTGTAGAGGAAATCTGCATTCGTGAAATAAATAGCAGATACAAACAGACTTTCTTGGAGGCCCCTTTATCAGGATCTAGGAAAGATGAACTCACATGAAAAGGAGACTAAAAGCCTAACACTTTTGAAGGTCTGGCAGAGAATCTTTCACCACAGTCTTTCTTTCCGAGGGCTGCTACCTGCATGGCTTTCTCTGCATAACAGGACAACCGTGGCTACCATGCCTTTCTCGCTTCATTCTCCCTTAAACTGTGATCCCTCTCCTAGGAAGCCCCAAGCCCTCATTCTTCCTGAAACCTCAGGATGGGATATGAACCTCAGTCACCTAGTTCCCCCTTTGAGTCTCACACCTTGTCTATGGCTCCCATGTTTACACACAATAGTGCATTCATGTGCCTTTTTTTCCTGCTAATCTGTCTAGTATCAGTGTGTTTTATAGACTCAAGCTATCGAGCTTTCAGAGGGAGAGGGAAATCCTCTTTGCCCCTATAGCGGAAGCCACCTTGAGTCCCAAGTGACAAGAGCAAGGGTGATGAAGATACGCAGGGAATTCGCTTTCCAGGTAGAGACAACAAGTACAAAGGCCCTGGCATGTTTCAGGGAAAGAAACACGAGTGTGGGTTTAAATTCTACCTACAAACTTTCAGTCATCTCCCCAGCCTGGACATTTCTCTTCACCTCCAGATTCTTACATCCAGCTTGGCTCTAATGGGTATCCCAAAGCCAGCAGGTAAAAAGCTGATCTTTTGGCTTCATACTCCAGCCTCAAAGTCAGCCTCTCAATGTTCTCAGCTCAGTAAATGGCATATCTATTTCTCCCGTTATGGAAGGCTGAAATTTAGGTCGTTCCTGACTCTCTGCTTTTCTGGAATCTCACACGACATCCGTCACCACCCACAGCAACTGCTTCTTCCAGATGAAACGGAATCTGATTCTTGCTCGCCAGTTCTGCTGCTACCACCTTTGTGCAAACAAGTGAAGAAAATCAAACTATTTTACCCTAAATTACATTTCTTTGACATATTTTGGAATGGCTGCCACAAGGGAAATTTTTTTTTTTTTTTTTTTGAGTTCGAGTCTCACTCTGTCGCCCAGACTGGAGTGCAGTGGCCGCTTCCGGCCACTGACAGCCTCGCCTGCTGGGCTCTGGCGATCCTTCCGCCTCAGCCTTCCAAGTAGCCGGAATTACAGACGCGCTACCACGCCCGGCTGATTTTTGATTTATTGTAGAGATGAGGTCTTGCTGCCCAGGCGGGTCTCGAACCCGCGGGCTCAGGCAATCCATTCACCTCAGCCTCCCGAAGGCGCGGGATTACAGGCTGAGTCACCGAGCCCGGCTAAGGGAAATTTTTTAGAGAATCTCGGCCAGGCATGGTGGCTCACGATTATAATCCCAGAACTTTAGGAGGCCGAAGTGAGAGGATTGCCTGAGCTCACAGGTTCAAGACTAGCCTTGACAACTTGGCGAGACCTCATCTCTACAATAAATAACAAAAGAAATTAACTGGGCATGGTGGCGTGCACCTGGAGTTTCAGCTACATGGAAGACTGAGGCAGAAAGGACCACCTGAGCCCAGCAGGTCGGGGTTGTGCTGGTTGTGAGTGTGCCATTGCACTCCAGCCTGAGCAATAGAGTGAGACTCCCACTCAAAAAAAAAAAAAATCTTCACTCATGTAGCCAGGACTTTTCTAAGCCTTTCCCAGATCTAGGAGAGATTGAGAGGCTGACATCTTTAAAAGTCTAAAAAGAAGCTGGGCTCAGTGGCTCAGCCTGTAATCCCGCGCCTTTGGAGGCTGAGGTGAGTGGATTGCCTGAGCCTGTGGGCTCGAGACCCGCCTGAGCAACTTGGCGAGACCTCATCTCTACAATAAATCAAAAAGTCAGCCGGACATGGTAGCACGCGCCTGTAGTTCCAGCTACTCAAAAGGCTGAGGCTAAAGGATCACCGGCGCCCAGCAGGTCGAGGCTGCGGTGGCCAGGAGCGGCCACTGCACTCCAGTCTGGGTGACAGAGGGAGGCTCCAACTCAAAAAAAAAATGTCTAAAAAGAAACATTTACCATTTCTCTCTGAGGACTACTGATGAGGCTTCCTTTACACAGCAAGACCACTTTTGCTTTCTCTTTTCTTTACCTGTCTTACCTCTTAGCTCGATTTATCAACATAGCCTGTCTTTGGCTGTGTTCTGGGTCCACATTCTTTCTATAATCTCAGGTGGTAATTAAGTTGCTGTATCTTATTTTTGAGTTGGGGATTCACTCTGAGAGCCCCCCGTATTAAACATATTAAACACATTTATATGCCTTTTCTCCTTTAATTGATGTGCCTCATGTCAGTGATTTTTCTCACACAAGGACTGTTGCAATTGCCTCTACAGTAGGTAGGGTGCTAACTAAGATACTGTAACAAAAAATATCATTCTATGAATACATTAAGAATGCACCACAATAACAATGAAATATTATTCAGCCCTAAAAAGAATAATATCCTGACATTTGCAGCAACATGGATGGAACTGAAGGTTGTTATGTTAAGTGAAATAAGCCAGGCACAGGAAGACAAATATTGCACTCATTTGTGGGAGCCAAAAAGTGGATCGCATGGCGGTAGAGAACTGATTAGTGGTTACCAGAGGCTAGAAGGGTAGAAGGATGAAGAGAGGTTGGATAATGGGTACAAAGATACAGTTAAATAGAAGGAGTAAGAGCTAGTATTCGATAGTACAATAGGGTGATTATAGAGGGGGAAGCCTTTTCCACAAGGGGCCCATCCTCCAAAAGGTAACTCTGGGTTTTTTGGGTTCCCCCTTATATTTCTTTTCCATTTCTAATCTAATTGTCCACTTGCTTGAGAAATTCCAGAGGCAGTTCCAGGGCTGACCTTGGAATGACAGAGTATGGAGACCCCATAGCAGAATTCTCCCTTGCTTAGAGGTTACCTTAAGTAATTAATCTACAACATGGTCACAATCTGGATGGTATTGGTCAGCTCTCCAGATGGACAACAATTCAAGACAACCATGGAAGCAAGCTCAGCGTCCGGTGCCACTCCCAGGTGCTCCTCATTCCATTCTTTCCCTTTAAAATCCCTATTCTCAGCCTAAAATTTTGAAATTTTTTGAGCCACGAGGCTGTCCCCATGGGCCAGTTTTTGGAATAAAATACCTTCCTTTCGCTGCATCTCGTGCTTGTTTATTTTAGTTTAGAAGCAACAAGCAGCCAAGCTTGCTATTGGTAGCAGTCTCTGCCCTGATTGCCTCATTTAAATAGCATCTCCTCCCACTGCTCGCCATTTATTTTACCCTGCTTATTTTTCTTCATAGCACTTACCCTTGACACTTTACCTATTTGTGTATTATTTAATTTTTTTCTCCCACAACGATGTCACCAACTTCAGGGCAGAGATTTTGTCTGCTTTGTTCACAGCTGTGCTGGCACAGTCAACCTCAAAGAGCAAGTCGGGATACATAGATGAGAAGGAAGAAAGGGAAGAGCTACAGATACAGGTTGGCAGAGACCCATCATAAAGAGCCCTGTACACCAGTGTGAGGAGTCAGCATTTTGTTCAAATTGTATTTTATAATTTATTGTTATTATTATTGTTTTTGAGTCAAGGTCTCATTTGAACCAGCGTCATGATCACAGCTTACCATAGCCTTGAGCTTCTGGGCTTATGTGGTCCTCCCACAGCCTCTTGAGTAGCTGAGACTACAGGTGTGCACCACTATGACCGACTAATTTTTTTTTTTATAGAGACAAGGCCTCACTTTACTGCCCAGGTTGGTCTTGAACTCCTGGTCAAAAATTGTGATCTTCCCCCCTTAGCCTCCCAAAGTGCTGAGATTATAGGCATGAGCCACCGCACCTGGTTGTTTTTGTTCTAATTTTAATTGGGAGCTATTAAAATAAATGCATACATATAAATAAAATGGAAGGATTCTAAAAATAAGAAAAAAAAATAACATTGAAGAGCTCTGATTTTGTATAGAAATGAAAAACAAATGGTTCCCGAGCATGTGAGGAATAAAAAAAAAAAAAACACGCCATGCTGAATGAATATTAAAGCTACTCTTAGATATTTTTCACACACAAGTTTGGCAATAGTGCAAAAGTCAGAAAACATTTAAGAAGGCTGTGGAAAATATGGCATTCTCATATTGTCAGAGATAATGTCAATTACTATTTGACTTATGGAAGGTAACTTTCTGGACATCTACTAAACTTAAAACTCACATTCCATTTGGAACAGTAAATCCATTTGGGAGAATTTGTTCTACAGATATACTTGCCTGTGTGTGAACTGATGTATGTACATGTTTATTCATTGCAGTATTCTTTATAAATAAAACCTGAAGTGACAAAAAACGGGGGTGGAGCTATGGAGTGTCTAAACTGGAGAGTGACCTGATATGGTTTCTTTGGTTTTGGGTTTTTGAGACAAGGTCTTACTTTGTTGTCCAGGCTGGAGTGTGGTGGTACAGTCGTAGCTCACCGCAACCTGGAACTCCTGAGCTCAAGCAATCTTCCTACTCAGCCTCCCGACTAGGGAGGACTATAGATGTGTGCTGCCATGCCCAGCTAATTTTTTAGAATTGTATGTAGAGATTGGGCTCAGCCTATAATCCCAGCACTCTGGGAGGCTGGTCAAGGCTGGGGTGGCCGTGAATGTGCCACGGCACTCCAGCCTGGGAGACGGAGGGATACTCCAACTCAAAAAATAAATCAAAAATAAAATAAAATTGTAAGTAGAGACAGGGCCTCACTACACTGACCAAACTGGTCTCTAACTCCTAGCCTCAAGCGGTCCCCCCACCCTGGCTTCCAGTGTGCTGGGGTTGTAAGCATGAGCTACCACGCTCAGCCCTTCTCTGTTCTTTGGGCTGATCACTCAGTTGAACTTCAAGGGCCTAGAACTCGATGTTGTCACTGAAAGGATGTCCATCACTTCTTGAAGATTTTCTTGCTGAATCTTTAATTACTAAACATTCCTTTCACATACAGAATCCTGTTTCCCTGTCACTGATATCCATTAACACAAGGTCTGTGCACAGGAATCACCTTGAAATAAGTTTTAAAATTCTTGCCATAATGATCTTTTTTTTTTGAGTGGGAGTCTCACTCTGTCTCCCAGGCTGGAGTTCGGGGACATGCTCATGGCCACCACAGCCTCGACCAGCTGGGCTCAGGGGATCCTTCTGCCTCAGCCTTCCAAGTAGCTAGAACCACAGGCATGTGCCACCATGCCTGGCTAAATTTTTTATTTATTGTAGAGACGAGATCTCACCAAGTTGCCCAGGTTGGTCTCAAACCCATGGACTCAGGCAATCCTCTCACTTCTGCCTCTGAAATTGCTGGAATTATAGGTATGAGTCGACACACCCAGCTACCATAATGGTTCTTGAAATATTTGGAGACAGCCTTCTTAGCCTTGTCTTCTCCATGATTCTTGATTTATTACACTCTCACATGACTTTGGACTCTTCATTGTCTTTCCAAGAGGTCAGGCTTTTCAATATACTCCTCAAGAATGCCCACACTGTAGTCTGACAGCCACTGTACAAAGAAGCAATCATGTCTGAGATTGGAGGGTCTGTGTCTTTGAACACAGTCTAATTTAAGTATATTTCAGCCATGTTGCTCGTAGGTCGGACCAAAACCATTGTCAATAGAAACATCTGGAAATTTAAGCTGGAACTGCTATCTCTTCGACTTAAGTTACATGCTGACATTTACAATAATCTTGTGAAACGTATCCTGTGGTTTGTGGCTGAAGTGTTGAGCTTTTTGAGATCAACTCTGTCTACATTCTCTCACTTGTGCAACATCTGAAAGTTTGTAGAATTTTGTTCTTATTCTTTTCTATTCTATTTTTTATTTCACTCTGTCACCCAGGCTGGAGCACAGTGGCACCCTCACAGCTACCACAGCCTCGACCTGCTGGGCTCTGGCAATCCTTCCACCTCAGCCTTCCAAGTAGCTGGAACTACATGTGTGAGCCACCATGTCTGGTTAACTTTTTTTTTTTTTTTTTGAGTTGGAGTCTCACTCTTGTCATCCAGGCTGGAGGGCAGTGGCATGCTCCCGGCCACTGCAGCCTCAACCCACTGGGCTCTGGCGATCCATCTGCCTCAGCCTTCCAAGTAGCTGGAACCACAGGCACTAGCCACCATGCCCAGCTAATTTTGATTTATTGTAGAGATGAGGTTTCGCCAAGTTGCCCAGGCTGGTCTCAAACCTGTGGGCTCAGGCAATCCTCTTACCTTGGCCTCCCAAAGTGCTGAGATTATAGGTGTGAACCACTGAGCCTGGCTAATCTTTTGATTTATTATAGAGACAAGATCTCACCAAGTTGCCCGGGCCAGTCTTGAACCATGGGCTCGGGAAATCCTCTTCCCTCCACCTCCCAAAGTACTGGGATTATAGGCTTGAGCCACCGTGCCAGCCTCGTTCTTATTCTGTATCTAATTGTTGAAAATATTGAATAGAATTAGGCCTGGGGAAAGAATTCTATAGTTTTATTCTTAAAAGTTTTTCTTAATCATCAACTTGGAAAATGATGGGCTGAGGGGTAGAAGAGGATATTCTTACAAATGGAGCGTGAGGATCCTTAGCTCTGGAATATTGGCAGATAAATGTGGAGATTTTGGAACAGAGTGAATAGATGAAGGGGATGTACTAAATTGAATCAAATTAATGAGAGAACACAGAAACAAAGGGAAAATCACAAATATTCTTGACAGGTTAAGTAACAAGTTGGATTTATTTTGATGTAGGCGCCAAGGACGGTTGTCCATAAAGCTCCTTGATATATTTGTGCTGATTTGCATATCCAGAATATTTCTTAAGATGCATGGTTCTCTTGGGGACCCAGTCTAGATCAACATTGCTGGGTGTCCATGCTCACTTTAAATGTAAATATTGAAATTTAAAATGAAAGGCAGTAGATCATATTTGTGGGAGTCATCTGTGTTCTACTCTCTTAAAAACTGTGAATCATTCTCCAGGATCTCCTTTCCTTTCATGTGATCTAGACCCGTTAGAGCCTACAAAACCCCGTGGAGCCTGGGAGCTTCATATGACAGCTAGGGAGCAGAACTTTTCACATACAGTGTGGACATGAAGCTGCCAAGACAACCCGCAGTACTGTCTCTCAATCCACAGGGCTGTGTTTGTCTCCCAAGGATACCAGCAGAGAAGCCATCAGATGCTTTGTGTTTACATTATAGCTAAAGTGTTTCCCCTTATCTACTAACCTGTTGACTACGTCTGAAGTAGAATTGGGCTTAATTTGTTGCAACTTCAAGTGTTTTAAGAAAGCCCTTGTTTTTTAGTGCTCATTTCACATTCATCTAAATGCTCATAAACCATCTGTCTAACAATGCATGCCGTTGGGCTGTGGATTTATGTCAACCTTACTGAGGCTTGGTTGTCAGAATCTGCTGCTTTTCCTCCTGTGTCTTCAGGCATCTCTCCTGTTTATCACTTTTTAAAAAATTCCTGTTTTCTCCCACTGTATAATGATACAACATATTGCATAAAATTTGGAAATAGGGAAAGCAAACAAAGCAGTCTACTGATTCAAATACCCTGATTTTTTTGATGCATTAGCTTTCGGCATTTTTTTTAATTTAAAGATTTTTAATATATTAAGCAATAATCTATTCACATTTATAACCTTATGATCACAATGTGGAAAGGTTTGTAAAGAAGAGATTTTTGGTTGGTTTGTCTTAAGGGAACAAGTGTGCTAAGGTTCCCTGTTAATAATCAGCATTTTTCTATATATATTCTTAGCAGCATCACAGTGCTGTACATGTATTTTTTACTAAAATTTTCATGTCATTAGGTTATCTTCCTTAAAATTGCATTCCTATATTGTAAAGATTGCTAACCATGATGTCCATTGGGTCACAATTGCAAATTTTTGCAACTTGGGATTTATTTCCCTAGCTTTACAACCCCTAAATTCATTTTGGACAACTAACTGCTTATATTATTTTTTAGCTGGGTTTCAATTCTTTTTTTTTTTTTTGAGTTGGAGTCTCACTCTGTCGCCCAAGCTGAAGTGCAGTGGCATGCTCATGGCCACCACAGCCTCAATCTGCTGGGTTCAGGCAATCCTTCTACCTTAGCCTTCCAAGTAACTGGAACTACAGGCACACGCTACCAAGTCCAGCTTATTTTTAATTTTAATTTTAATTTTAATTTTTTTGAGTTGGAGTCTCACTCTGTCGCCCAGACTGGAGTGCAGTGGCCGCTCCCGGCCACCACAGCCTCAACCTGCTGGGCTCCGGTGATCCTTCCACCTCAGCCTTCCGAGTAGCCGGAATTACAGGCGTGTGCTACCATGCCCGGCTAATTTTTTGATTTATTATAGAGATGAGGTCTCACTGCCCAGGTGCGTCTCAAACCTGCGGGCTCAGGCAATCCACTCACCTCAGCCTCCCAAAGGTGCGGGATTACAGGCTGAGCCACCAAGCCAGGCTATTTTTTAATTTATTGTAGAGACATGGTCTCACCAAGATGCCCACGCTGGTCTTGACCCCCTGAGCTCAGGCAATCCTCTCGTCTCAGCCTCCCAAAGTGCTGGAATTACAAGCGTGAGCCACTGCACCCAGCCCCAAGGCATTTATATTAATGATAAGAAGAATGTTAAGGAGAGCTAATTTCATGAAGCACTCACTATAAACCAAGCACTTTGTAAGTGCTCTGCATGCATTCTAATTTAATCCTGACAACAACCATCTGAAAGAAGTTTTATGCTTACCACTATTTTAGACATGAAAACTTGACCATAGACTATTGCTTGCCTAAGATGACACAGCTCATCAGAGACAGAGTCCGACTAGGCGTAGCGGCTCATGCCTGTAATCCTAGCACTTTGGGAGGCCAAGGTAGGAGAATCACTTGAGCCCAGGAGTTCTGGATCAGCTTGGGCAATATAGCAAGACCCTGTTCTACAAAAAAATAATAAACCTAGCTGGGTGTGGCAGTGCTCCCCCGTAGTCCCAGCTTCTCAGAGGCTGAGGGGGAAGGATTGCCTGTGCCCCGGAGGCTGCAGTGAGCTGCGATCATTGCGATCGCGTCACTGCACTCCAGTTAGGATGACAGAGTGAGACCTCAACTCGAAATACCAAACAAAAAAGCCCCCCTCCAACTCAAGTGTACTGTGATGAAAACCTCGACCTTGACCATGACCCTGCACTCTCTTGTGGTGACGGGCTTGTCCTTCTCCGGCGCAATCGTCCTATGGAGAACTGGCCCTCTGCTCCTTCTCCTGTTGGGTTCACCTCCTCCTCCACATAGCTGACATCATAACTGCATCCAGGCGCCTGTTTCCAAATCTAAAACCTGAACATCTGGGTTGTGAGTCTGCCCAACAAAACTCCCTCCAGGTTCTTATACGTGCTCAGCCCTTGACTAGGAAGCGTTTCCCCTGGCGAGTGAGCCCACGGTTTGGGAGGAAAGGCTCCTGCACACAGCATTCTCCTGAAGCCTGCTGCCAACGTAGGCTTCAGGAGAACAGGGAACGTCCTCGTTCGTCCTAGACGGGTGCCTGTGGCCAAGGTCACATTGACCACTTCATAGGCACGTCTCCTCGTCACGGACACCACGGAGAGTGGCAGTGGGCTGGGGGTGGGGATGGGGGGGGAGTCTGCGTCAGGGCAGGCCGGTTTTCCTCTCAGGTCCTTCTCCCTCTGCACTGCGTTCTCACCCCAACGCATCCTCTACCCTTCAGTCGATATTCTTTCCTAAACACGCACCTGACCCTGTTCCTGCCCTTCACTGCCTTCGAGATGAGTCCTAACTCCTAAACGTGGCTCACAAGAACCTTTGTCTTCTAGTTCCTGCTCCCCCTCCAGCTTTGTTTCCTGCTGTTCCTCAGCTGAAATGTTTGGCCCCAGCAGCATTCAGCAGGTTGCAGCTGCGGGTGTACAGCAAACTGGCGTATGCCTCCAGCCCTCGGAAACTTCCTGGGATGCCCTCATCCTTATCATTACATCCTTATATGCTGGGATACACAAGTACTGACACTCTCTTCTATTTGCATTTGTAGCATCGTACCTCAGTCTTAGCAAACTGTAAACTCCTTAGAAGAAATAGCCAAGTCTTGTTTCTTTGTGAAATTTCGCTATCAACCACAAAGTACATCTCAGAAAGAGCTTAGTACGTATTTATAAAAGAATAAAGGCACTGATGGAATCCAGGAGGAAATTTGTGAGAGATCAGGTGTTGTGTAATACGGAAACTATAGAAAGCAGTCTCAATTTGGCAAAAGGTAAAATGTATGTGGTGCAACTCTGATAGTTGAACTTGACTCAGGTAAACATTAACATGCTGGATCAGTGGGCCTTAATCCTCTTAAAATCATCATTACCTGGACATTTTTTAAAAGCCCTATTCCCAGAAGTTATGCGTAATTTGTCTAGACTGGCGCTCCAGTCCTCGGTATTAAAGGAAAAAACAAAAAACAAAAAAAAAAACAGCTGGGAGAGTCTAATATGCAACCACACTTGAGAACTGCTCTAGATAAAGACAGAGATTATCGTATACAGCCGGGCACAGTGGCTCACGCCTGTAATCCCAGACATGGAGGTAACCGCGAGAGAATTGCCTGAGTTCAGGGGTTCAAGACCAGCCTGGGCAACATGACAAGACCTTGTTTCTACAATAAATCAAAAAAATTAGCTGGGCATGATGATGCTCGCCAGTCGTTCCAGCTACTTGGAAAGCTGAGGCAGAAGGATCACCTGAGCCTAGGAGGTTGAGGCTGCAGTAGCCATGCTCATGTCACTGCACTCCAGTCTGGGTGGCAGAGTGAGACTCTGACTAAATAAATAAATAATAGTATATGGTCATTAGTTTTCTCAAAGTAAAATCTATTTGCATTTATAGGATTCCAGTATCCCCACAAAGATGTCCCAGTACCATCTTAGGTCAATCATACATTTCTAGACATATTTAATCATGTCCATTTACGCCCTTGACATGTTTTCCTATCCCCTTTGCAAATGTATACATAGTTCCTGATAGATTTTGTTATCATGAGAACAAAGACACTTTGTATCTTTTCACTGGAAGCTTGTTGGTGGACATTAGCTAGAATTTCAAACCAGAAAGACACAAGATTGAAAGTAGTTTATTTTAAAAAATCTGAACTGTTGCTAAATGTTTAATGTTAAGGTTAAAGTCTCTGCTTGTTAAGTAAATAAAGTTTTTGAACATGTGATGCAATGTGGTTTCAGGAATACAAAACCTTGAACGGTTTCAGGAATACAAAACCTTGAACTCTGAGTCCAGGTCTCTACAGTTAAATTTACAAATTAGGGTAGGAAAAGATATAAAGTTATTGGGCACGGTGGCTCACACCTATAATCCCAGCACTTTGGGAGTTGGAGGCAAGAGGACTGTCTGAGCTCAAGGTTTTGAGACCAGCCTGAGCAACATGGTGAGACCTTGTCTCTACAATAAAAAATAAAAAATAAAATAAAATAAAAAAGATATAAAGTTATTAACAATTTCAAATACAAGGACCTATGTTACTTGTGAAACAAATATTGTTATGTAGTCTTCAACCTAAAAGTCTGTATGTCTATATTTTCCTGATCATGATGGAAAAAGTGTAGCATACTAAGTTTAACATTAAATTCAAGGCTTGTTAATCTTACCTGGTGAGTATAAACTCTAGCATACAAAACAGCCACTTCTTTTGCCAAAATTCCTTGGATTTTTAAAAATTATTTTTCCATTTGCTTTGCCAAATTAACTTCAATGGTAAGTTTAAATGTGACTTTAAGAAATTGAGGTTTTGCTTCTGGGAACTCGATCCTGTTCCATTGGTCTATATGCCTGTTCTTGTACCTATACCAGGCTGTTTTGATTATTGTAGATTTATAATAAAGTTTAAAGTCTGAGACTGTGATACCTCCCACTTTGTTTTTGTTTTGTTTTGCTGAGGTTTTGAGGTCATTTATGTTTCCATATGAATTTCTGTAATGTCATTTCCAGGTCCGAGAGGAATGCTGCTGGTAATTTAATGGGTATTGCACTAAATCTGTAGATCACCTTGGGTAGGATGGACACCTTAACAATGCTGATTCTTCCAGTCCACGAGAGGAAATATTTTTCCATTTGTTTGTGTCGTCTTTGATTTTTTTTGAGCACTGTTTTGTAGTTTTTGTTGTTAAGGTCTTTCACTTCTCTAGTTAGGAAGATGCCAAGGTATTTCTTTTTGTGTGTGGCTATTGTGAATGGCGTTGTGCTTTTTATTTGAGTTTCTGTTTGTTTATTATTGGTGTATAGGAATGTGACTGATTTGTACGCATTTATTTTATACCCTGAGACTTTACCGAAGTCCTTTATCAGTGCAAGGAGGTTTTTGACAGATTCTCTTGGGCTTTCAAAGTATATAATCATGTTGTCTGCAAAAAGGGATAACTTAACTTCCTCTTTTCCTATTTGGATACCTCTGATTTTGTTCCCTTGTCTGATTGCTCTAGCTAGGACTTCCAGTAGTGTGATGAACAGGAGGGATGACAGTGGCCATCCTTGTCTTGTTCTGGTTTTCAGGGGAAATAGTTCCAATTTCTGCCTGTTTAGCAACCAACCCATCTTCGACAAAGCCTCTACCATCAATCACTGAGGACAGGAGAACCTATTCAGTAAATGATACTGGGAAAATTGGCTGACCACATGAAGAAGATTAAAACAAGACCCCTACCTATCACCATACACAAAAATCAACTCTAAATGGATTAAAGACCTAAACGTAAAACCTCAAGTTGTAAGAACTTTAGAAAATGCTGGAGATACCTTTATGGAAATTGGAACTGGCAAACAATTCCTGATCAAAACCCCAAGTGCCCAAGCCATAAGAGATAAGATAGACAAGTGGGACCTCATCAAACTGACAAACTGCTGCAAAGCCAAAGAAACCATCAAGAGAACAGGGAGACAGTCCATGGGCTGGGAAAAAATATTTGCCAACTGTATGTCTGAAAAAGGCCTAACATCTAGGATCAACAAGGAACGCAAATGTGCCCAAAAGAAAAAAACAAACAGCCCCGTTACAAAGTGGGAAAAAGGTATGAATAGATACTTCTCAAAAGAAGACATACAAGATACATGAAAAAATGATCAGCTTTGCTAGTCATCAGAGAAATGCAAATTAAAACCACCCTGAGTTACCACTTAACTCCAGTCAGGATGACCATCATCAATAACTCATAAAACAACAGATGCTGGAGAGGATGTGGGGAAAAGGGAACACTTCTTTTTTTTTTTCTTTTTGAGTTGGAGTCTCACTCTGTCACCCAGACTGGAGTGCAGTGGCTGCTCCCGGTCACTGCAGCCTCAACCTGCTGGCTCCAGCAATCCTTCCACCTCAGCCTTCCAAGTAGCCGGAATTACAGGCGCGCGCTACCACACCCGGCTGATTTTTTGATTTATTGTAGAGATGAGGTCTCGCTGCCCAGGCGGGTCTCGAACCCGTGGGCTCAGGCAATCCACTCACCTCAGCCTCCCAAAGGCGCGGGATTACAGGCTGAGCCACCGAGCCTGGCTCAGAAGGGAACACTTCTACGCTCTTGGTGGGAGTGTAAACTAGTATAACCTCTGTGGAAAACAGTTTGGCGATTCCTAAAAGATCTAAAAAGCAACCTTCCATATGACCCCACAATTTCCCTTCTGGGTATATACCTGGAGGAACTCAAATCACTTTGTGAAAAAGATACCTGCACACGCAGGTTTATTGCAGCATTATTCACAATAACAAAAACACGGAACCGACCATGCTGCCCATTGAAAGAGGACGGAATACAACAAAATGTGAAACAGACACACTATGGGATATTACAGAGCCATAAAGAAGGACAAAATTACGAACTTCACAGCAACTTGGATGGACTTCAAGTCTATAATACTGAGTGATCTATCACAGAAACAAAGAACTGATTACCACATGTTCTCACTTATAAGAGGACTTTAAACAATGATCATAATATTATAAGAAAGAGATTGGCAGTAGTGGGAAACTGCTACAGGTGCACACCACCATCCCTGAGAGACAAGGTCTTGCTATGTTGCCCAGGCTGGTCTGGAACTGCTGGGCTCAAGCAACTCTCCTGCCTTGGCCTCCTAAAGTGCTGGGATTACAAGCTGAGCCACGGTGCCTGGACTTTAGTTATATTTTTCAATGATTTTAAATTCCAAGCTTATGGAAGAGTTGCCTGAATAGAACAAAAAATTCCCGTATGGTCCACCCAGAGAGCCCCGCCAAAGTTCCAGCAAGTGCTCCCTCAGGCACTTGCAGACTCAGGATCGCATTGTGCAGCCACTTCTCGGGTCTCCCTGGGCTGCCTCAGCCTGCCTTTGCCTTCCGTGGCATGTGCCTTTTTTGAAGATCGCAGTGTAGTCATTTGGCACCGTGTCCCTCAGCCTGGATGTGCATGATGCTTCCTCAAGGCACAACCCAGGCTGTCACTTTTTGGCAGGAATGGCCTAGAAGGGGCACTGTGTTCTCATTGCCTCCTTCTGGGAGGTGGCACACATGCCAACTAACGTCATTAGGGTGACATTAATTTTGATTACTAAATCAAGATGGTGTCGGCCATGTTCTACTCCCATGAATTCCTCTTCCTCCTTTGTAATAAAAAAGAATTTTTTTGAGTCGGAGTCTCACTCTGTCGCCCAGCCTGGAGTGCAGTGGCACGCTCACAGCCACTGCAGCCTCGACCTGCTGGGCTCCGGTGATCCTTCCGCCTCAGCCTTCCACGGAGCTGGAACTACAGGCACACGCCACCATGCCTGGCTGATTTTTTTTATTTTATTGTAGAGATGAGGTCTCACCAAGTGGACCAGGCTGGTCTCGAACCCATGGATTCAGGCAATCCTCTCACCTCGGTCTCCCAAAGTCCTGGGATTACAGGTGTGAGCCACCGTGCCCAACCATAAATAATTATTTGATGTGGAGACTTTTAAGGCTGTTTGAGCATTTCATTTCTCATCTGACTTGCACCTCCATGGCTTAGCATCTGTGGATTTTTCCTGCCAGCATCAAATATTTCTCTGATGATTCCCAAATGGCAATTTTCTAATTCCAGAATTTCTACTATATCAATTAGTTGGCATTCTAATGTAAGGAAGAACTTTCTTGTCTCCCCATATAGCTGCTAATTTGTTTACTACTACTAACTGCACTCATTGATTCTTATTTTAGTCAATGGATTATAGCCCATTACTAGTATTACTTACTTTGATACACAAATTGTTCCAGATTTGACCAGGGAGAGTCCCTTTCGATGGACTTTCTGTCCTTTTGACACGTCCCTATCATTCTGAGCATCACCTGAGCTATTCCTCACAACACAGTATTCCAGGTTTAGCTTGAATTGTTCTGCCCGGGTTCAACAACCAGCCACTTTTCCAAGCAGCCCATGCATCTTTCAGTTGAAACGCGTGTTTAGAAACCAAGATCCAAGTGCCATGTGTGCTCACTGCTACTGGAGGTGTTGCTGTTTCCGGGTTCTCCTAGTGTACAGAGCTAGCAATTAAGCATACGTACAGGCATACAGACGAGAGCACACACATGCACCTCTCACTGTATCTATATCGACTTCTCTTCTCTCTCTCCAAAATTTGTACTATCTCACTTGCAATCCAACACCACAGGTTTATGCAAACTTTCCTTTTTTACATATCACCACTTCTATGTGTCAGTGAGGAACCTGATTCACATTATCCTCAAAATGTATTTGCACGTTTGCTCATACCCTGTATGTAGCTAAGCTTGCGACATCACGGGGCTACCCTCCTCACGCTGTGACTGCCCCACTCCGGTCTTCCTCATCACTGCTGAACTGAATTAGGATGGCAGAAAGGGAAAAGGGGGGAGAGAGAAGGAAAGGGGGGAGAGAGAAGAAAAGGGAAGGAGAGAGGGACGGAGGAAAGAAGAAGTGCATTGTCTCCTAATTAAATAAATGCACAGGTTTTAAATGTTTAGTTTGACAAATTTTGAAAACTGCATATACCCAGGTAACAACTGCCTAAAATAAAATATAAAATAAAGATTTCCACCCCTGTAAATTAAAGGAGTGTATCCATCAACAAACGTCATTAAAGATCCCTTTCCCCATCACTGCTCCTCTCACGGACCCCAGATCTTTTATTATAGAACAACTCGGCCTGTCTTAACTTCATTAGTTCTTCAATCAAGTAGAACCTGGGATTTAGCCAACCAACAAGAATCTTCTTCCTTGGAAGGACAAAAGGGGAAGAACCACCGTCCTTTTAACATTTACATTTTATTTTACATTTACATTATTTACATTCTTTTTCTTATCATGAGACGCAGTGTTCATTAGGTGCATAGTTTAAGAATCACTGCCTCGGTTGGGCTCAGGGGCTCAGCCTGTGATCCCAGCACTTTGGGAGGCCGAGGCAAGTGGATTGCCTGAGGCTGTCGGTTTGAGACCCACCCTGGCAACTTGGCAAGACCTCGTCTCTACAATAAATCAAAAAAATTAGCCAGGCGTGGTGGCGCACACCTGTAGTTCCAGCTACTTGGAAGGCTGAGGCGGAAGGATCACCGGAGCCCAGCAGGCCGAGGCTGCGGTGGCTGGGAGCATGCCACTGCACTCCAGTCTGGGCGACAGAGTGAGACTCCAACTCAAAAAAAAAGAAAAAGAAAAAAGAGTCACTGCCTGGCATGGAGATTCTCAGTCTGATGTGTCTCAAGGAACTTGAAACCTGTGCATGTAAACCAAGACCACCCAAATGAGAACAAGCATATTTATTCAGAGCATTGTGATAGCAAGGGAGCCACCATCATCACTCGTGTTTGGCAGAGACCGAAAGTCAGGCGCAGGGGTGAGCAAGCCTCACGAGAGAAAGACAGAAGGCACCAAGTTCTGGGGAAGTTACAGGGAGCCTGCTGGAAGTGGGGCCTCGTGCGATTGGCTGGAGAAACATGTCTGGATTTTTCTGGTTGGTCTTAAGTTGGGCCAATTGCTACAGAGGCTGTGGTTTGGCTCCTAGACTGGTTGCCATGGACTCATGGGTCACAGTTCCATTTCCGGACATGGCCTGGTCATCGTCCATTTGTGTTCAGTCTCTTAGAGCAGATGGTGTGTAAGAGAACTGTGCATTATGTAGTGTAAGGAAGGTCTCCCCTGAACCCTCCCAGGCAGCAGCGTCAGTGTCAGCCCTTTCCCCCCTCCCGCTCGACTTTTCTTCTTCGAGTCCCAACTTCCTTTTCTCCGAGGCCTGAAACAGAATAGAAATTTGTCTAGACAGACCTAAGGCATCCTGAGAATGGGTGGCAGAGCATTGTATTGATTCCACATGAGTGAAGTCAGAGAATTCAAGGACAGCGCTAAAGTCCTAACTAGAGCTACCAGGAAGGTCTTGTTATTAACTGGAGAGACAAGGGGAATTGAGAAGAAGTAGTTGTTTTGTGAGAGAAAATGTTGAGCTCAGTTTTAGGGCATTAAAGTTGTAGGTTCCTCCTTGAAGGTATTATGGCAATTGATTCATCTAGAAACTAGACAGCATTTTAGAGACGTGGGGACTGAGACGCTGGGGACAGATGACTGTCCCAAGTTTGCGTGCCCAGGCTGTGGGTAGGGCAGGAGCTTCCACCTTTTGGTGCTCCATCTACAACACACACAAAATAGAAGACGGAAAGCGAGAAGTTCCAGCAATCCAGGAGTCACCAGGGTTCTGCCCGAAGCAGCAATGAGCTGTTCCGTGCCTTTAACAAAGATACCACGAAGACTGAAATCGTCTCCCAGATTTCACAACAGGCCCACCAAAGGGAAGAGTAATGATTAAAGAATGTAGGCCTCAGAGTTCCTCTCGAACCGTGACATTGCCTCTTCTGTTTACAGAGGTAGAAGTACACCCCCAGAAAGGTTAATGTATAAGCACTTTGATGCTTGCATCTCTCTTTTTCGCAGTGGACACCACTTGGGTAGTGTCAGTGGGAGTCACCCACAATGATTTCTCCAGGGCTTGTCTTGTTCTCGGGCTTTCTCTGCCATGTTGCTATTGCAGGACGGAGTAAGTACTTTTTGCTTTTGAGAAAATAATTAGTATATCCTTCCCCTCATATATGCCCGGGATCGGTAATGATGACCTAAAATTATCTTTAGAGTGGATGCTAGAGAGACTGGATAGATACCTCTTCCTTATTATTGACATACTAAAAGTTCCTTCATAATTGACCTAGCCAATTTAAGCCTCAGTGTACTGACCTGTGAAATGGGGGCAAATCTTTCAAATAGTTATTGAGAAGATTAGGTAAGATACTCTGTATGAAGTATTTAGTATGGAACTTAGTATACTTATTATTGGTAGCATTAAATACTTTTCATTTGCCTGCTAGTTAAACTTAAAAATGCAGATAGTGATTTCTGATCATCCTGTGCTTTGTGCTCCATTTCAGCCTGTCCCAAGCCAGATGATTTGCCATTTTCCGTGGTTGTTCCATTAAAAGCATCCTATGACCCAGGGGAGCAGATCACATACTCCTGCAAGCCGGGCTACGTGTCCCGGGGAGGGATGAGGCGGTTCACCTGCCCACTCACGGGGATGTGGCCCATCAACACGCTGAAATGTACTCGTAAGTCAGCACCTTCTCTCCCGTTTGGATTCTGGGTGTTTTGGGGGGATAGCCTGCTTTCTGTTTAGAGTGCAGGAAGCCGGAGTGGCTGTAGTCTGGGGGATTCTCTATCAGGGAAGAGAATGGGCCAGTCGGTGCTATTTGGAGAAGAGAAGATCATAGCCTGGAACCAGGGGGTTTAAGAAAGAGGCCTGGTGTGATAAAAGAAGAGGGAAACGCGACAGAATTTAAGAGAGGTGGACATACTCTGAAATGTAAACTGGGCCGGGCATGGTGGCTCAGCCTGTAATCCCAGCACTTTGGGAGGCTGAGGCGAGTGGATTGCCTGAGCCCGCGGGTTGGAGACCAGCCTGGGCAACTTGGCAAGACCTCGTCTCCACAATAAATCAAAAATTAGCTGGGTGTGGAGGTGTGCGCCTGTAGTTCTGGCGACTTGGAAGGCTGAGGAAGAGGGATTGCCAGAGCCCAGCAGGTCGACACTGGGGTGGCCATGAGCATGCCACTGCACTCCAGCCTGGGCCATGGAGTGAGATTCCAACTAAAAAAAAAGTAAACTGATGCCAAAGAAACACTTGGAAAGCAGAATCTGGAGAAACATCACAGTTTTAGACTTTGCCTCAAAATGAAAGCAGACAACAGTTACTGAAATGAATATGATTTCCATCTAACTTATGTATATATATATGATAATAAATATATAAAGATATTAAATTAAATCAATAATGTCTTGCAAATTATCTGTCTTTCACTTTTACTTTGTTATAAGTTGTTGCTTTTATTTATTTCCCAGAACATAGTATTACGATATCTACCAGCATTATTTTTAACAGTCAGGTATTGAGCAACCAACCAGAATAAATTTCCAGCAATTTTTTTTTGAGCCTCACTCTATCACCCAGACTGGAGTGCAGTGGCACAATCACGGATCACTGCAGCCTTGAGCTCCTGGGCTCAAGCAATCCTCCTTCCTCAGGCTCCTGAGTAGCTGAAACTATAGGCATGCCACCATGCCAGGCGAATTCATTTTTATTTTTTGTGGAGACAAGTTCTCACTGTGTTGCCCAGGCTGGATTTCTAGCAATTATATGTAGAAGTTAAGCAGTAAAACCAGGCAGATGAATCTTCTGAGTTCTGGTTATATGGCCTTTGTCAAATTTATGTGTGTTCTTATAAGTTGATTTTACTATACTTTTTTATTTAAAAAGGCTAAACATAATTTTTAAAGAAAAACGATTATAATATCATTAGGGTAAGTTTTTCTTTAAGTCAGACATAATTATGAAATATTAACAATTTCATTTTTTTGGGTTATCTCTCCTGTGTATATTTTTGCATTGTTGCAGAGTATGTACAATATTGTATTTTTCTATTTTCTTTCTTTCTTTCTTTTTTTTTGAGTCGAATTCTCACTCTGTCGCCCAGGTTGGATTGCAGTAGCACACTCACGGCCATTGCAGCTTCAACCTGCTGGGCTCAGGCGATCCTTTCACCTCAGTCTTCCAAGTAGCCGGAACTACAGGCACACACTACCATGCCCAGCTAATTTTTTATTTATTGTGGAGACGAGGTCTCGTCAAGTTGCCTGGGCTGGTCTCAAACCTGTGGGTTCGGGCAATCCACTCACTTCGGCCTCCCAAATGCTGGGATTACAGACTGAGCCAGTGAGCCTGACCGTATTTTTCTATTTTCATCAGCAAACATAAAACTTGACTGTATCTTCATAGTCTTAATAATTCATATTCTAGCCGGGCTTGGTGGCTCAGCCTGTAATCCCGCGCCTTTGGGAGGCTGAGGTGAGTGGATTGCCTGAGCCCGCGGGTTCGAGACCCGCTTGGGCAGCGAGACCTCATCTCTACAATAAATCAAAAAATCAGCCGGGCATGGTAGCGCACGCCTGTAGTTCCAGCTACTTGGAAGGCTGAGGCGGAAAGATCGCTGGAGCCCAGCAGGTCGAGGCTGTGGTGGCCGGGAGCAGCCACTGCACTCCAGTCTGGGCGACAGAGTGAGACTCCAATTCAAAAACAAAAAAACAGTAATGATGTAATGAACACCTTGGTGTATATATCATTTGTCTTAATTTTGAATTTTTTTCTAGAATAGTTACTAGAATCAAAGGATGGAAGTGAGTTCATATATTTTCATCGTAATGAAAAATTCCATAAACAGAAATTTACCTTTTTAATCTTTAAATTACAGCCAGAGTGTGTCCTTTCGCTGGAATCTTAGAAAATGGAGCAGTACGCTATACAACTTTTGAATATCCAAACACGATCAGTTTTGCTTGCAACACTGGGTAAGGACTTCCAAGCAACTAAGAAGCTCATGTCTGTGTACATTTCTGTGCCCTTAAGCTAACCCTCAAGACTTTTATCTTTTATTTTTAGCCTTTTAGTTGGACTTGCTGAATACAAATAAATCTTAGTCCTGCTTTTGAAATATACTACAGTGGTGGTGAGGGTGGGGTAAGGAGTAGCAAATATAACAACTAATGAAATGTGAAGTCACCACTGCAACTAATTGTTTTTGCTCCCAATTAATTACTTGTTTGAGGTGGTACATTGAAATGATTGAACTGAATTATATGATGGGGACCCCCCCAAAACCCAGATTTATCTTTTGGAGGGTGGGCACCTTGTAGTACAGGCTTCCCTTACTAGGTAGGTGTTCTAGAAACCCACCAGCATCAGTGTACCAGCTAGTGTTATTGTGATAGGCTGCATTCAGCTTAGTCAATTCTTTTTTTGGAGATTCTTTCAATGCATTTGCTCATTTCACAATGGGTGGTTTATGAGTGTACCTGTCTATGTTGTGCTTGATGTTCAGCAGGTTTTGACCCAAATTGCATGACCCTGTGCCCCATCCTTCCTGTTTACTCCATCTCACCCCAAGCAACTTTTAAAAATTGTTTTCCTGGATGAAAAAAGTCCTCAAAGGAAAACGTTTTGCTGATGTGGAGGAGGTGAAACAAAAATGGTAGAAGCACTAAAAGGCATCCAAACGGATGAGTTCAAAAACTGTTTTGAGCAGTGGAAAAAAGTGTCTCAATAGGTGTATTGCATCAAGTGGAGAATACTTTGAAGGTGACTGAAGTTGAAACATGTAAGATAAATACAAGATTTTTAATACATTAATTTAATACATAATTTAATACATTAATTTTTCTGTGTGTCTACCCTCATAATTCCTTATTATTTCTGGACCAAATCTTGGCATAGGACTAAAATACTGTAGGAACAATTGGGTTTTAGTTATGAGGCTAAAACTTGATCGACCAAGCCTCTCGCCTCTAGACGAGAATTCAGCGGGGACGGCTGGGCGTGTGAGGACCTAGAGCATGCCTCACTTACTCCTCACATCGTGTGGTACAGCATCCTCAGGAAGAGTACACTTATGCTGGACACGTGTCTCTTCTGCCTTATGAGCACAGTGATCTTGTCAATAGCATGTTGGCTGCACATATAGGGCAAGGTTTTACTGGGGATTTTTGTCTGTGATCGGCAATTAGGAAACACTATGTGCAAATCAGAGATGCAGTCCTTTCATCTGAAACACCAATTACCGGTGTGGTAACAAATGACCTTGAAAAAAATTGACTTCAAGGACAGAATGTTCCATCTTCATTGGAAACAGACTCCATTGTTTTTACACATTTCTGTCAGTAGGCATGGAGAAAGTGAATAGGAGAGATTACTCCGTTTGATTCATTTTTGTCATCCTGAAAAAGAAATGGATTTTGCTTTATGTAAGAAGCAGTTAATTTGACCTACTGGGTGCAGATGAGAGATTTAGGGGCTTGGCTTCTATACTCACCAGCTATGGAACCCTCCAGTCATTCACCTGCAGCATTGGCTGGGAGACTCCATGAGACCTGCTTGATGCTAAGATCCTGAGGAAAACATTGTCAGACGGGAGATAAGTCAGTGGCATTAATATGAGGCAATGCTCACTGGAGAAGACGTTTGAAACGCCAGTGATGGATTATCTGATTGCTTGATAGATTAAGTATTCCTTTTGCAGGTTTTATCTGAATGGAACAAATTCTGCCAAATGCACCGAGGAAGGGAAATGGAGTCCGGAGCTTCCTGTCTGTGCTCGTAAGTCTGTAGGTCCCATTACAGGGAGGGTGACCAGTTGATTTGCTCAGAACGTTCCTGGTTTTAGCACCGAAATTCTCACATCTGGAAACTCCTCAGATCCAGCTTAATGATCTGGTTGGTGATCCTTATGGGGAACACGCATCCTGATATCCTGCTCTGAAAGATGCAACAACCGCTTTGGAATGACAGAAGGGAAGCATTTTACTGATGAACATGTTTTTCATCCTGCATCTGTTAGTAGTCGCTCCAACCAAGCCAGTAATGACAGGGTTCGTTGACTCCAATGTGCTCGTGGTGCTGTACCAGGGACTTGGATATATGTGGCATTGGTCTCTCATAGACCATCACCATTTGACTAGGAGAATTTTTTTTTTTTTTTTTGAGTTGGAGTCTGTCGCCCAGACTGGAGTGCAGTGGCTGCTCCCGGCCACCGCAGCCTCGACCTGCTGGGCTCCGGCGATCCTTCCGCCTCAGCCTTCCAACTAACTGGAACTACAGTCGTGCGCTACCACTACCGGCTTATTTTTTGATTTTTGTAGAGATGAGGTCTCGCCAAGTTGCCCAGGTGGGTCTCAAACCCGCAGGCTCAGGCAATCCACTCACCTCAGCCTCCCAAAAGTGCAGGATTCAGGCTGAGCCATCGAGCCCGGCTTGACTAGGAGAATTTCTGCAGACAGTGAGATTAAACATCCTTCACTCTGGAATCTCATTCATTCATGTATTCATCTATCAGGTGCTCAGTAAACATGAATTGAAGATCTAGTATATGCTAGACCCTGTTCTCAGCAGTGAAGTTGCAAGGTCAAAGGAGACCAATCGCTTTGCCTTCAGGGAATAAGCCTAGTGATGCCTTCACAGTGCGCCAAGAGTCCATCAAAGGGCCCTGCATCCTAGGAGTTGATTGTGATACCTCCCAAAGCACTGACAGTTTTTCAGGTGACCCTAAGCCAAGCAGTCGGGGTCATCTCTGGGTTTTGCTTATGTAGGGAGGGGCATTCTTATGTTCCCTGACTTGTGATTTATACAAGTCCAATCTTTGACCAGAAGGCCCAGACATTACAATACTAGTTATGGTTTTTCAACATTTCATCAAGTTCTGTACTTAGCAAAAGCAAGTGGAAAGTAAAGCAGTTTTTAAAAAATGTTAAAGAAAAACGAACACCAAAAAAGTTGTTTTATCTTGTGTTGTGTTGAATTTTTGTGGAGATAAGGTCTCACCATGTTGCTTTGGACTCAAGCAATGCTCCTGCCTCAGCCTCCCAAAGTACTAGGATTATAGGCATGAACCAGCACACCCAGACCCTAAAAAAGTTTTTTAAGGATAAATTATAAACTTTTTTACTCCACAGCAAGAATCACCATGATTCCCATAGTTTTCCTTTTAAGCAGGTTTATACCAGTTATGTAAGTTCACTTTTTTTTTTTTTTAAGAGAGAAGGTCTTGCTCTCTTGCCCAGCCTGGAGTGGCATAATTATAGTTCACTGTAACCTTAAACTCCTGAGCCTAAGTGATCCTCACACTTCAACCTTCCAAGCAACTGAGATTGCAGGCTCATGCCACTATATCCTGCTAATTTTAAACTTTTTTTAGAGGTGGTGTCTCACTATGTTGCCCAGGCCAGTCTTAAACTCCCAGCCTTAAGTGATCTTTCTGTCTCAGCTTCCCAAAATGTTGGAATTGCATGTGTCCAATTGTACAATCACTTTTTAAAAGTTGTAAGTGGAAGGCTTTAATCTAATTTAAATGAGTGTTCCCCATACTTTAATGTACATATGAATCATCTGGGCATCTTGTTAAAATGTGGATTGTGACTCACATATCTGTGTTGAGGTCTGAGCTTCTGTGTTTCCAACAAGCTCCTTGGCGATACCCATGATGCTGGTCTCTGGACCACATTTAAGCAGCCAGGGTCTGAGTAATACAAGTTAAATTGCATTTTGATCTGTGGCATTTCTATTATGTTAGCGTAGCTTTCCCTGAACTTGTTGGAGCTGTATATTTCTCCAGTCAGGACTACAAACCACACCACCTCTCTGGGTTCTTGAAGCCACTTGCATAAGCGCCATACATACAGAGTCCAAAAGCAGGAGGTATCCAACAGGCACAAACCAAGTGAACGAGTAACAGAACTCAGAAGCATCAGCACCTATGCACTGAGTTGCTGTTGCCAGTTGTTACTTCGGGATGGTCCACCAACAAAGTCCTCCACCAACTCTGCCTTTCAGAATCGTCTTCCAAGGTAAGGTAGCATTGGCAGCATGGATTTTTTTCTTTCTTTTTTTGAGTTGGTGTCTCATTCAGTGGCACGCTCACGGCCACTGCAGCCTCAACCTGTTGGGCTCAGGCAATCCTTCAGCCTCAGCCTTCCGAGTAGCTGGAGCTACAGACACATGCCACTACACCTGGCTAGTTTTTTGTGATTTATTGTAGAGAGGAGGTCTCACCAAGTTGCCCAGGGGAGCACAGATTTTATGGAAACCCGATCATTGTGATGTTATAAGTGGCCAGACAGGTTTACTTCATTTTTTTAGTTTTTTGACTGGTTTGGACATCAGATTTTAGGGTTGTGTTTTCTTATTTGTCATCCACAATTTCTTTTTATCCTTACATTTGGCCAAATTTTGCATTTTCTCAAGTTCATCCTTGCTTTTTTATCCTTCTGGAAAGAGTGTATTTAAGAGCCTCAACTGTTTTCATAGAAATGATAGTTTGTTCTTTTTCCAGCGGTAACCTGTCCTCCACCACCTTTGCCTAAGTTTGCAACACTGAGTGTTTATAAGCCGTCAGCTGGAAACAACTCTCTTTATCGGGACACAGCAGTCTTTGAATGTTTGCCACCCTATGCAATGTTTGGAAATGACACAGTTACCTGCACATCGCATGGAAATTGGACTGAACTACCAGAATGCAGGGGTAAGTGCAATAAGACAAAATAATTACAGTAGTGTAGAATCCCATTTTTGAAAAGTATTGAACATTCCACCCATCGTGAGTATGTCCAATTACCTCCTTCAGTAATCATTATTGAGCATCCCCCATGTGCCAGGCAGTGTGCTCGGCACCGGGGATGCGGGATGAATGAGGCTGGCTTCTGACTCAAGGGAATGATATACAATGCAGCGAACTGTCCAGAGCTGCCTGGGGAGGCTTCCCGAGGCAGTGCCCCTTGGAATGGGTCTCGGAGGAATCGAGAACGAGGAGCAGGTGTGCCACATGGGTACAGCACGTGCAAAGCCAGGGAGGCCAGAGGATAGACATCCATGGACAGCGGAGTATTGCAGTGAGGGTGGTGAAGAGAAACCTGGATTACACTGGGGAGTCTTTGGCTGGGTGCGGTGACTCATGCCTACAATTTCAGCACTTTGGGAGGCCGAGGTGAGAGGATTACCTGAGCCCATGAGATCGAGACCTGCCTGGGCAACTCGGCAAGACCTCGCTTCTACAGTAAATCAAAAAATTAGCCGGACATGGTGGCATGTGCCTGTAGTTCCAGCTACTCGGAAGGCTAAGGCTGAAAGATCACCTGAGCCCAGTAGGTTGAGGCAGTGAGCATGCCACTGCCCTCCAGCCTGGGCGACAGAGTGAGACTCCAACTCAAAAAAATAAAAAATAAATGAATAAACAAAATAAACAGGGAGTCCTAGGAGACGAGGGTGAAACTGGGCTGTAGCTCAATTGTTACAGGTTTTTACAATCTTTACCTTAATTTAAGAATCACAGAAATTATGAAAATTCTCCCTCTGTCAACTTGACCTGTCATTACAATCTTTAAAGTTGTCAGCTGCATAACAAGTAGACAAATGATAGTTTGTCATGTGCACAGGGTTATTCTAAGGACAATTCATTTCTCTAATGGTAGATAATACAGGTAACGACAAGAGTAACTGGTACCTTTTTGGGCACTCAACTATGGGCCAGGGGCTGATCTCCTGCTACAGACATTTAATCTGACTTAATTCCCCCAAGTCCCAAGCAATAGGGTTCTTCTGTTTTTCAACTTTTCACCTGAATGTATACACTGTCAGTATGTTGTGACGTTTTCTCTCTCCATTTCTCCATAGACAGATCATTTTTTTCCTGAATCATCTGAAAATAAGTTGCATATGTCATGACACTCACAAGTACGTCAGCATGACTATACTAACCACAAAGACGTTCCATATTATCATTGCCTCCAAGCCATTTAATGTTTTACATTATTAACAATAATAACCTAAATTATGATAGCATAAGCAATTAATGCATAATATTATGCAACATTTATTTCAAATGCAAGTTGTTCCAATTGACCCAGAAGTATCCTTTTTTTTTTTTTTTTTTTGAGTCAGAGTCTCACTGACTCATGCTCACAGCCACTGCAACCTCTACCTGCTGGGTTCAGGTTTCCAAGTAGCTGGACCTACAGGCATGTGTCACCACACCCGGCTAGTTTTTCTTGATTTTATTGTAGAGATGAGGTTTTGCCAAGTTGCCCAGTCTGGTCTCGAATCCCAGGGCTCAGGCAATCCTCTTGCTTCTACCTCCCAAAGTGCTGGGATTACAAGCGTGAGCTGCTGTGCCTGGCTCAGAAGTATCCTTTATACGTGTGTTTTGTCTTATGCAGGCTCTAATCTAGAATGACACCTTTTATTTAGTTGTCATGTCTTTTTAGTCATCTTTAATTAAGAGTAATCCCATTCTTTTTTTGTTGTGTTTCGTTGACATTTTTGAAAAGTATATGCTGGTTGTCTTGTAGAATGTTCCATAATCTGAACTTGGTTTGTTATTTACTCACAATTAGATTCAAATTGATGGTTTTGTTTAGAATACATTCTGCCACATCAGGAGGCCTGTAGTGTCAGCTGGATCCATCATTGGTCATGCTTAGTTTGATCCCTTGGTCAGGTGGGGTGTGCTAAATCACCTCCTGGTAAGGTGTTTCTTTTTCACTGGAGTTAGTAAGCAGGCTGTGGGTGATACTTTGAAGCCATATGAATGTCCATGCTCAGCAATGTAGAATCCACTGATGATCCTCAGTGCTATCAGTTATGACATTGGTGACCGCAAAATGGTGACTTCCAATTCCACCTTTCATTCTGTATTTATTCGCTGACTTTCCTCTGTAGAGAAGGACTTTCCCTCCACCCACAATGTTTTGGTATTATCATGGACTCCTGGGTTCTTCTTTATTCAATGTGTGGCAGAGCCAAAATCGAGCCAAGCAGTCTGCCTCTGGGGTTTGTAGGCTTAATGACCTCCCTGGACGACCTCCCAAGGACACTGTGCTCCTGGCTCCAGCCATCCCTCCTTGCTGTGGCGGGTAAAGGTGCGGGTTGGAGCTTCACCATTGAGGATCACAAGGCGACCAGCCTGCAGCACCATTTTTCTCTGAGATACCTCATGCTGGCTTCGTGAATACGCTGACGACAACAATTGCAATTAGGTTTACTATTTTAAAGTCAAATAACAGTATGCTAAGTGTGCATGGGGTGGTGCAGTCTTTGCGATTTAATTTCAAGGTGTGTTGACTGAAAGAAATACACTTTATTTCCCTTCTTTCAAATTCACCATCTTAGACCAGGCAGAGTGACTCGTGCCTATAATCCCTGCACCAAAGAAGGCCGAGACTAGGGAGGATTGCTTGAGCCAAGGTGTTTGTCCCAGCCTGGGACACATAGTGAGACCTAAAGCCTACAAAAAAATAAAAATAGAAATTGTGAACATTGTGATTGCAAATTGTTAGTTATTTGTCTTTTCTCTTTTTTTCTCTGTCTTAATTTTTATTTAAAATTGTGGGGTACAATTCAGGGCTAGGTATACAAATATTCACCGTGAAGTTACCCTTATCGATGAGGTATGTCCCCCCCTCCCCGGGCAGATATCGACTACTGTCAATCTCAACTCCCCACCCCCCAGGTGTAAGCCACTGCATCCAACTTTCTCTCGAGTTCCTTTTCCTACATAGTTTTGTCTCTGAGCGGCATGGACCTATTCGTAGTTGCCTTAAGAAAATTAAATTTTCTTTTGCAAAATAAGAAATAAAAATACATTGGTTGGGCATGGTGGCACATGTTTGTAGTCCCAGCTGCTTGGGAAGCTGAGGGAGAGGATTGCCTGGACTCAGGAGGTTGAGGCTGCGGTGAGCGGTGATCATGCCATCGCACTCCAGCCTGGATGACAGAGTAAGACCTCCAACTCAAAAAAACAAGAAAACAAAAAAAGGAAATCTCCATTTTAGACTGTGTAGAGATAAATAACGCCTAATGGTTATAAATGAGAGCCCGAATAACTTAGTAGATGGTCATTAATTTACTTTCAAAGTGCTGTTTTTTTCTTAATATCCATGATCCCATGAGTATAAGGGAAGGGTGACAGAATTAAGCACAAGGTACCTGGAGATGGCATTCGAGTCACAGAATACCTAGTGATTCAACGATGTGACGCTGACAAGAATGTAACCATTCTTTAACTCCCAGACAGCGCTACTATTACTAATTTGTCTTATTGAATGAAATTTTTAGAAGTAAAATGCCCATTTCCATCAAGACCAGACAATGGATTTGTGAACTATCCTGCAAAACAAGCACTTTATTACAAGGATAAAGCCACGTACGGTTGCCATGATGCCTACACCTTGGATGGCCCAGAAGAGGTCGAATGCACCAAACTGGGTAACTGGTCTGCCACGCCAAGTTGTAAAGGTATGGAAATACTGTCAAGGTCCTGCAAGGTTTCTCAGTTTACCCAGCGGGGGACTTCTGCTTGCCACTTTCTTGTTCTAATCAATTCCCACTTGTTGCTCAGACGTGCTTCACAGCGATGGGCACGTGAAAGACTTTAGAACTTATGTGTGCATGGGGGAGTCTCATGCTTAGGAAGCTTGCTTGATATAAACTGTATGCATGGATAATATGGTGGAAGATCATGTGGGCTTCTCACATCTTCTAAGTCTTTGCCTAAGAGCCTCATATTTGTGCTCTGTCTAGCCAAGGTCCTTCTCATTGCAAAAACCGACTGCACATTCAAGCTCGTTCAGGGAAATGGGGGATCATTATGAAAAGGCAACAGGCAGTTATGTGGGCATTGAAGACGAGGACATGAAATGCAGCTGGCTCTCCTGAGGACAGAAGTAAGAGTCAGGAACTAGGGTTGCTCTTTCCATGCCCTAATGGGGTCTCCTGTTTCTGTGTCTTTCTGCTTCCTCCTCTTGAACATGGTTTGATCTACACTAGGACCTCTCAGCTAAAGGATTCAAATCACCAATGGCATCTTTGGGCAAAGAATTGCAAGCTAGCATTATGGCTCTGCTTGGGTTGCTCTGGGCTGGATGGTTTGAGCAGAAAGAGGAAATTTGGCACAGTGGGCACCATGACAAGTAAGCATTTTAGGTGGGGGTCCCTTAGAAGCAGGACCTGAGACAGAGATTCGGGTGCAGAGGATGTATTCAGTGAGTGTCTCGGAGGAGAGACTGAGGCGGTTGGGATAGGTCCGAGTGCTGATCCTCAAAGTCCACCGTGCATCAGCATCACCTGGAGGGCTGGTCTCCACACAAAATTTTTGGGCACTCTCGGAGTTTCTGGTTCGGTAGAACTGGGACGGGACCGACGAGCTCTATCAAGTTCCCAGGTGATGCTAATGCTGCTGATCCAGGGACTGTATTTTGAACAAGGGTGTGATCTCAGGGAGAGTGCAGCATCAGTTTGGTCCCACTGGGAGCTCTGAAGCATGAGTTTTACCCTGCACCGCATCCCACCAAGAGACAAGAGGACCTGCTCTTAAAGATCCCCTTGTAAGTCAGTCATTGGCTATGAGCTGTTCCCTTCCCTGATGCCTAGATGGCGTGGGGTTAGTTTGCATAATCTCCTGGGAGAGGTGGCTCTTCTGTGGCTGAAGACAATTTTTCAGAGAAAGGAGCATCTGTGAGCTGTTAGGTGGCACTCACACTGGCTGCTGATGGATGCACTTGCTTAATAATGGGGAGCTGGGTGGGCAGTGCAAGCTTACATGAAATGGCAACATCTGGCAAAAGTTTTTTTTTTTTTCGAGCTAGAGTCTCACTCTGTCGCCCAGGCTGGAGTGCAATGGCACTCTCACGGTCACCCCAGCATCAATCTGCTGGGCTCTGGCGATCCTTCCTCCTCAGCCCCAAGTAGCTGGAACTACAGGCATGCACTACCATGCCTGGATAATTTTTTTTATTTACTGTGGAGATGAGGTCTCGCCAAGTTGCCCAGGCTGGTTTCGAACCCTCAGGCTCAGGTAGTCCACTCGTCTCAGCCTCTCAAAGTGCTGGGATTACAGGCCAGAAGTTCTTTTTCACTGAAGCTGGGGAACTGATGCTGCTGTTCTGAGCTCCTGATATGGATACCGTTAGGGAAGAAAAGGCCATCTTGGAAGTCTAGAGTCCCAGCTACTTGGGAGGCTGAGGCAGGAGGGTCTCCTGAGCATAGAAGGTCGAGGCTGTGGTGAGCTGTGATCGTGTCACCGCACTCCAGCATGGGTGACAGAGTGAGACAGCAGCTCAAAAAAAAAGAAAAAGAAAAAAGGGCCGGGCGTGGTAGTTCAAGCCTGTCATTCCAGCACCTTGGGAGGTGGAGGGAGGTGAGAGGATTGCCTGAGCCCAGGGGCTCAAGGCCTGCCTGAGCAACATGGCAAGACCTCGTCTCTACAACAAATAAAAAAATTAGTCGGTCATGGGGGCACAAGTCTGTGGTTCCAGCTACTTGGAAGACTGAGGTGGATCACCTGAGCTCAGAAGGTCGTGACTGGGAGACAGAGTGAGACTCCTACTAAAAAAAGATAAGAAAAGAAAAAAGAAAAAACGATTACCATCTTAGACTGTGCGGAGATGAAATTCGCAATAAATAGCACCATATGGTTCTGCTGCAGAGAACTGCTATTAGCAATCGTATCAGCATTACTTACTAGCACACTCTTGGAAACATAGGTGTGCTCATCCACTGCTTCAAAAGCTACGCTCTCTTTAAGAGAGATTTACTGAATTCTTAAGTCTTGACTATGTATGTTCTCTCTTTCAGCATCTTGTAAAGTTTCTGTTAAAAAAGCCACTGTAATATACCAAGGAGAGCGAGTCAAGATTCAGGAAAAATTTAAGAACGGAATGCTGCATGGTGATAAAGTTTCTTTCTTCTGCAAAAACAAGGACAAGAAATGCAGCTATACAGAGGATGTGCAGTGCATAGATGGCACCCTTGAAGTCCCCAAATGCTTCAAGGGTAAGTTGACCGTGGAGTGTTTAGACAGGACACCTGTCTGCTGCTCTCCACAATCAGAATGTTTGTTGTACGACGACTGTCAGAAACCGTATCAGTTTGGCCACTGGAGTTTTCAAAAGGGATGTGACAGGGAGAAACCACCAGACGGAGCAGTGAATTGCTGACGGTGTCTCCACTTCCATGTTTCTTTCCAACTCTTTCCTTAAAACTCGGGGTTGTGGTTTCGTTCAATGAAGGTTGAGGTGAATTATGTCGTCTTGAATAATTCCAAGTGAAGTTTGAAAACTAATGTGGACCCAAACATTGAGTAATAAAAATACCACCTTTTGGTTCCAAATCATAAAGGACTTACCGCAAATTACAAAGTTGCTCACGGCAGTGGTAATTGGTCTATAGATCTTCTAACATTTCCCTCCTCCTTCAGCAATCCCTAGAGTTTGAAGAGTATCCATTTGTGCCAAGTATACGTTAGAGCAAAATGCTTTAAGGTAGATGATACTATGTTTGTGTGAGAAAAAGAAGTGTGTGATGGCCAGCATTTGGAGAAAGAAAGACTCTACTAACCGCTCAAGGTTTCAGGTTTAGGGTTTTAATGTCTCTGTTGCTAGGAAGGAAGAGCCAGCTGGAGACTGAAGCTACAGGTGGTTCTGGGTTCAGAAATGCCCCCCAAACACTGACAGCCCCGTATCGGCAGCTGGAGAGGAGAGTCAGCAGAAGGCAGAGCCAAGGAGAGATGGGTCTGAGAAGTGTCCAGCTAGCAGGATAGAAGGGAAAGATAACTGACTAAATATGCCCACCTCAGCCAGACACAGTTGTTCACACCTGTAATCCCAGCACTTTGGAAGGCCAAGGCAGGAGACTCACTTGAGCCCAGGAGTTCAAGACCAGTCTGGGCAACATAACAAGACCTAATCTCTACAAAAAAAATTTTTTTAAATTAGCAGGCTATGGTGGTGTTCACCTGTAGTCCCAGACGCTAAGGTGAAAGGATTGTCTGAGCTCAGGAAGTCAAGGCTGTGGTGAGCTATGATTGTACCACTGCACTCCAGCCTGGGTGACACAAAGAGGCAAGCAAAAACAAACAAACCCATCTCACGGGCTTGGTTTGACCATTAGAAATACTATGCATGTGGCCGGGTGCCGTGGCTCATGCCTATAATCCCAGCACTTTGGGAAGCAGAGGTGAGAGGATTGCCTGAGCCCACGGGTTCGAGACCAGCCGGAGCAACTTGGCAACACCTCATGTCTACCATAAATCAAAAAATTAGCTGGCGATGGTGGCACGTGCCCGTAGTTCCGGCTACTTGGGAGGCTGAGGCGGAAGGATTGCCTGAGCCCAGCAGGTCGAGGCTGTGGTGGCCGTGAGCGTGCCACTGCACTCCAGCCTGGGCAACGAGTGAGACTCCGACTCAAAAGAAAGAAAGAAATACGATGCATGACATGGAGTTAGTGCTCACCCGATGACGTCATCATTTTAACTACAAATAGTTAGAAACGGAGAGAATAAAGTGTTATTGCTTAAGAGATAGCAGAACCCTGGTGAGAAGTTCAATACAAAAATTGACAAAGCTTAGTGTGAACCATTAGGAAAAATATTAGAAGAGAATAATTTTTTAAAAATTCAGTCTGGCTGCAGCGGCTCATACCTGTAATCCCGGCACTTTGGGAGGCAGAGCGGGGCAGTGCGGATCACTTGAGCCCAGGAGTTCAAGAGCAGCCTGGGCAACATAGCAAGACTTCACCTCTACAAAAAAGTCAAGAAATTAGCTGGGCGTGGTGGCACATGCCTGTCGTCCCAGCTACTCAGAAGGCTGAGGTGTTGGAGGCTGTAGTGAGCGATGATTGTGCCACTGCACTTCAGCCTGGGCAGGAGTAAGACCCCTGACTCAAAAAAAAGGGAAAAAAAAATCAGAGCTTTGTTGATGTACTTCTTCAAGCTTTTTTCCCTGAAGGTTTCCAGACAGATGCAGGAGGACTGTTGTTGCATTGGAGAATAGATAAAAGGTGGATGCCGCTTTGTTCCCCCTTTTTTTTTTTTTTTTTTGAGTTGGAGTCTCACTCTGTCGCCCAGACTGGAGTGCAGTGGCCGCTCCCGGCCACCGCAGCCTCGACCTGCTGGGCTCCGGCGATCCTTCTGCCTCCGCCTTCCGAGCAGCCGGAATTACAGGCATGCGCTACCACGCCCGGCTGATTTTTTGATTTATTGTAGAGATGAGGTCTCGCTGCCCAGGGGGTCTCGAACCCGCGGGCTCAGGCAAGCTTTGTTCCCTTTTAATCTCGACAGTAAGACTTACCTAGAACCTTTTATTTTCTCTCCTAGAAACGAGTCTTATCATTGCCCTGATGTTTTCTTCCGTCACTTAAGCCTCACACTAAGTGGTGTCATTCGTATAATTCAATGTATTCCATACATTTCTAAGATGTGTTTAATTGTTTCTCTTAGGATGTTTCTCTTTTTCTCTCCACAGAACACAGTTCTTTGGCTTTCTGGAAAACCGATGCCTGGGATGTGAAGCCATGCTAAAGTGATTTTCAGATTAAAAATTCAGTGTCATTTTGTATCTTGTTTGTTGAAGGAACCTAATGGAAGTGGAAAAATAAAGCTACCAAATGTATTGCTTCCACCATTGTGGCGTTACTCCTCAAGGGTGCTTACTTTTAATTATGCTAATTGGCCAGGCTCAATGGCTTGCACCTATGATCCCAGCACTCTGGAAGGCCGAGGTGAGAGGATTGCCTGAGCCCATGGGTTTGAGACCAGCCTGGGCAACTTGGCAAGACCTCATCTCTACAATAAATTAAAAACAAAATTTAGCCAGGCATGGTGGCACATACCTGTAGTTCCAGCTACCTGGAAGGCTAGGTATCACCTGAGCCTTCAGCCTTGCAGAAGGATCACCTGAGCCCAGCAGGTCGAGGCTGTGGTGGCCATGGGCATGCTACTGCACTCCAGCCTGGGTGATGGAGTGAGACTCCAACTCAAAAAAAAAAAAAAAAGTATGCCGGGCTCGGTGGCTCAGCCTGTAATCCCGCGCCTTTGGGAGGCTGAGGTGAGTGGATTGCCTGAGCCCGCGGGTTCAAGACCCGCTTGGGCAGCGAGACCTCATCTCTACAATAAATCAAAAAAATCAGCCGGGTGTGGTAGCGCGCGCCTGTAATTCCGGCTACTCGGAAGGCTGAGGAGGAAGGATCGCCAGAGCCCAGCAGCTCGAGGCTGCGGTGGCCGGAAGCGGCCACTGCACTCCAGTCTGGGTGACAGAGTGAGACTCCAACTCAAAAAAAACAACAACAACAAAAAAAGTTAATTGGGTTCAAAAGTGCAGATATGTGAACCATCATCATTTCATGGCTGTGAGATTAAAAGTGTAAACTACTAGGTGGGTAACTCAGCTTCCCTCTGCCTAATACTGCCCTCAAGCACTCTCACCCGAAACACCTGCAGTACAGTATTTTTCATCGAATGGTCTACAGACTCTCACGTCAGTATTACCTGTCTATTCATTATAAAGAAAAAAATGCTGGGTCTCAGAATGGCCCAGGAATCTGCATGTATGACAAAGTTCCCATATCGATCCTGTGCATCCTCAAGTTTGAGAAACATCATCGCCATCCTGGCTGGGCGCGGTGGCTCACGCCTATAATCCCAGCACTTTGGGAGGACAAGGTGAGAGGATTGCCTGAGCCCATGGGTTTGAGACCATCCTGGGCAACTTGGCAAGACCTCATCTCTGCAATAAATTTTTTTAAAAATTAGCTGGGTGTGGTGGCGTGTGCCTGTAGTTCCAGGTACTTGGATACTTGGAAGGCCGAGGCAGAAGGATCACCTAAACCCAGCAGGTCGAGGCTGTGGTGGCCATGAGTTGCTACTGCACTGCAGCCTGGGTGACAAAGTGAGACTCCACCTCAAAAAAGAAAGAAAGAAAGAAAGAAACAAACAAACAAACAAACTTCGCCACCCAGAAATAAACATGAACTCCCAGGTCAGCAGAACTGATCTGCATCCTTGATGTCAGGCTGACATGAGGCCCAAAGCCCTTCCTGCCCACCAAGAGCGCAGGGTCTATCGCACTGCTCCTTTGCATCTCTTCAACTCCCTCCCTTGCCCCTTGCTCCTTTGGTAGAACTTGCTGGCCATGCTCACCCCAGGCCTTCCCCATGCCTGCCCCTAAGTAACTGAATGTTGCTGGATGAAACCAAAAAGCTCATCTCCACGCCAGAAAGTCACACTTGAAAATCATCAACACATGCTTTATACAGGCCCTGGCTCAGCCCAGCCATGCCATCCTGTTTCTCTGGTGTGTTCACGCCCTTCTCTCCAAAGCGGCTGTTTCTCTTCTCAGTCTTCCCCAAGCCACCTTCCTTCTCTTCACTCTCAGCTGATAACCCTTCTCCATATTTCACTGAGAAATTAGGAAAGATCCTTCTTTATCTTTGCACTCCCATATCCAGCAGTCTAGCAGTGTCTGTGCCATGGACTCGGCCTTCCACTGGGTTACGACGGTTGGACTCTAGGATTCCAGCCAAGAACAAGCCCTCCCCTTCCGCAGTGGGTTCTATCTTCTCTCTGCTACTTAAGGACTTTGCTCCTCCAATTTGTGTTCATCTATTTTAATTTTTTCCCCATTTTATTGGCACATTTCTGTCAGCATACAAGTATATAGTAATATCACCCATTTTTAAAACTCTCTTGCTACAGTACCTCTTTCTCCAGCTACTGCCCCATCTTTTTAGTCCCTATTTTTACAAAAGACCTAGAGTTATTTGCCTTGGTCATCTGTGATATGTGCTACCCATCACTACTCTGCAAATCTGTGTTCTTCATAGATATGTCCTCACCAGTGTCTTTCTCAGGACTGGACCCTTTCCATGTGGTGGGGCTGGATCTCTTCTCCAAGACACTTTCCACTCCTCCTCCTTTGACAGAATCCAGTGGTTCCTCTCCCTGCTACTGTCATTCAAAATCTCCCAATTCCCAATTCCCTTTATTTACTTAAAAAACATTTTACCAGCCAGGCTCGGTGGCTCAGCCTGTAATCCTGTGCCTTTGGGAGGCTGAGGTGAGTGGATTGCCTGAGCCCGCGGGTTCCAGGCCCGCCTGGGCAGGCAAGACCTCCTCTCTACAATAAATCAAAAAATTAGCCGGGCGTGGTATCCCGTGCCTATAATTCCGGCTACTCGGAAGGCGGAGGCGGAAGGTTCACCGGAGCCCAGCAGGTCGAGGCTGCAGTGGCCGGGAGTGGCCACTGCACTCCAGCCCGGGCGACAGAGTGAAACTCCAACTCAACAAACAAAAACACTTTACCCTTTTCCTCCTCAACTGCTTCCTTCTAGATTGTGTGTGTGTGTGTGTGTGTGTGTGTGTGTGTGTGTGTGTGTGTGTTCGAGGTGGAGTTGGAGAAATTGTGATGCTTTCCCTTCCTAAACCAAAGTTTAGATTTTCTAACAAAAGAATCTTTCTCCCTGGGGCTCCTCCCCGCAAAGCACAAAGTGTTAGAACCACAGTTTTCTTTACCTTGTCACGCATTAATTTTAAAATGGGCCTCCCCCTCATCTGACTTAGCAGCTCTAGAAATGGAAAGAAGGCCATAAAGATGTTAGAGAGTCTTCCCATGCCCCACATTGCATGTGCTTTGAAAAAGGGGAGAATATATTTTTTACTGTCCCCCCTTTGGTTGTAAATGCTTTCATAATTACTTTGATTGTTTTACTTTAAAAATATATGTTAGAACTAACAAACAAATTCAGTAGAGTTCCAGAAAATAACATTAATATACAAAAATCAGTTGCATTTCTTCCCCCCTCCTTTTTTTTAAGAAAGTTAGGATTTTTAAGAAGACAGGAAAACTCCTGGCATGGGAGGGGCCCTGAAGCCACTGAGCCCAGCTCGTGTTGTTGTGAGAGGTCCATCAGTAGCATTTCTACACAAGAACAAAGAGCTATTTGCAAAAGAAATCAAGAAGACAATACCGTTCACAATAGCTACACAGCCCCCAAAAATACTTAGGAATAAATTTAGCCAAGGAAGTGAAAGACCTGTATGCTGAAAACCGTAAAATATCAATGAAAGAAATTAAAGATGATACAAAGAAATGGAAAGATAGCTGCGTTCATGGACTGGAAGAATTAATTCATGTTACTCAAAATGATCTACAGATTCAATGCAATTGCTATCAAAATTCCAGTGACATTTTCCCCAGGAATAGAAGAAACAATTTGTATGAAACTGCAAAAGACCCTGAATAGCCAAAGAACAAAAAGAACAAAGCTGGAGGCGTCACATTTTCTGACTTCAAACTATACTTCAAAGCTATAGTCATCAAATCAGCATAAAAACACACATATGTATGTCTGTCACAAAAACAGATATAGGAGGGGAGAACTGAAAGAAAAGCTGGAGGGCAGGCCCTTTGTAGTACAGGCTTCCTCCACCAGATAAGTGTTCTAGGAAACCATTGGCATCAGTGCACCAGCTAGTGTGCACTGGGATCAGCAGAAGTGCCAGCCAAGGGTAAGAGAAATAGAAAACAGGCCAGGCTTGGTGGCTCAGCCAGTAATCCCAGCACTTTGGGAGGCTGAAACAAGTGTTGTGAGGGGCTGTGTTTAGCTTCAATGAAAATTTTTGGGAGATTCTTTCCATTTGTTTGCCTATTTTATGATGGGTGAATTATAAGCACACCTGCACATACTGTGCTGAGTGTTCAGTTTTTGACCAAAAACAGCATGACCTCTGTACCCACCCTCCCTATTCACTTGTTCTCCTTAATGCAAGCAACTTTTTGTTGTTGTTGTTGTTTCCCTGGATGAAAAACTTCCTCAAAGGGAAATGTGTTGCTGTGTGGAAGAAATGAAACAAAAAATGACAGAAGCACTAAAAGGCATCAAAATTGACAAGTTCAAAAACTTCTGAGGCTGGGCTCAGTGGCTCAGCCTGTCAAATAGTTCATTGTTAGTGTATAGAAATGCTACTGATGGGCAACCCTTCAGGGCCTCTCCCACTGCCAGGAGCTTTCCTGTCTTCTTAAAAATCTAACTTTCTAAAAAAAAAAGGTCTTTTGCACTTTGGGAGGCCAAGGCGAGTGGATTACCTGAGCCTGCAGTTTTGAGACCAGCCTAGGCAACTTGGCAAGACCTCATCTCTACAATAACTAAAAAATTAACCAGGTGTGGTATTGCCCACCTGTAGTTCTGGCTACTTGGAAGACTGAGGTGGAAGGATTGCCGGAGCCCAGCAGGTCGACGCTGGGGTGGCTGTGAGTGTGCCACTGCACTCCAGCCTGGGCAACGGAGTGACACTCCAACTTAAATAAATAAATAAATAAACAAACAAACTGTTTTGAGCAGTGGAAAAGGCATCTTAATAGATGTATTGCATCAAATGGAGAGTACTCTGAAGGCGACTGAAATGTAAACATGTAAGAATAAACACACAATGTTATAAATAAATTCTGGTTTTGGGGGGGTACTCTCTCATATAGACCATTGTAAGAGAATAGAGAAGCAAGAAATAAATTCACATATTTACAGTCAATTGATTTTCTACAGAGGTGCCAAGGGTTGGCCAGGGTTGCAGTCGCATCTGAAGGCCCAAGTGGAGGATGATGCACTTGTGAGCTTACTCGGTGGTTGTTGGCCTGGCTCAGTTCCTGTGGGCTACGGGAAGAGAGCCTCAGTTCTTTGCTGGCTTTTTGTCAGTGGCCTCCCTCAATTCACTGTCACTGGGGGAATATATTCTTCAAAGGAAACTGGATGGCACAGCAGAGTATCTAAGCCAGTACACGCTTTGCTTTTGAATTCACTGCTTCGCATATTTTCTGAGAATAGCTCCTCCAGGATTCTGATGGGCCTTTTTTCCTGGGTGAAAGTCAGCAGAGTAAGGTTGGTAAGATCAACTATAGCCCCTGCTGCTGCAGTTGGTCTTGGGCCTGCCTGATACTTATCTTCTCCCTCTACCAGTATCTATTTTCTTTTTCTTTTTTTTTTTTTTGAGTTGGAGTCTCACTCTGTCGCCCAGGCTGGAGTGCAGTGGCACACTCATAGCCACCCCAGCGTTGACCTGCTGGGCTCCAGTGATCCTTCCACCTCAGCCTTCCAAGTAGCTGGAACTCCAGATGTGCACTACATGCCCTGCTAATTTTTGATTTATTGTAGAGACGAAGTCTCGCCAAGTTGCCTGGTCTGGTCTCAAACCTGTGGGCTCAGGCAATCCACTTGTTTCAACCTCCCAAAGTGCTGGGATTACAGGCTGAGCCACCGAGCCCGGCCTGTTTTCTATTTCTCTTACCCTTGGCTGGCACTTCTGCTGGTCCCAGTGGTTCTTCAGGTGGGGTGTGACACAGGGGTCTGAGAGGTTGCCATGCATTTCTCAGGTTGAAGTTTCTGTATTCTTTATAAGAAAATTACATAAAGGAGTCTGAAGGAGGCGGCAGCACTACTTTCTCCTTATGATCAGGGTCAATGACCATTTCTGAGATGGTGAAACCTTTGCTTGTTGGCTGGCCCCTTGGCAAAAGGATTCCAAAATTGCCAGGCATCATCTATCGTGTATAGTTCAAAAGGACTTGCTGTCCTCACAGTGTAAGCATTTTTCCTTTGGGACCAAGACCCTTTAAACTTGCAGAGATCAGATGTGGAGAAACAAGAATAATTATCACCAACGAGGGCATGGGAGGTCATCATAAGGTGGCCACTGCTGCTTCAAACCCCTGATTCCCAGACCCTTGTATTGTTCCTATTGGGAACAAAATGAAGGTATTTGAATTAAAGTATAGGTGGTTTCTCTTGTCCATGCCAGTTCTGGCAAGTTTTTCTTTCCTTCCCCTCTTCTTTCTCTAATAAGCTTTGTTCTAAAACTTTGAAAAAGGCTTTGCAGATGCTGCCGCATTGAACCTTTTCCCATCAGCCATGGTCAACCCCACTGTGTTCTTCCACATCACCGTGGATGATGAGCATTTGGGTTGCAACTCCTTTGAGCTGTTTGCTGACAAAGTTCCAAAGACAGCAGAAAACTTTCATGCTCTGAACACTGGAGAAAAAGAATTCGGCTATAAGGATTCCTGCTTTCACAGAATTATTCCAGGGTTTATGTGCCAGGGTGATGACTTTACACACCATAATGGCACTGGTGGCAAGTCCATCTAGGGGGAGAAACTGGATGATGAGAACTTCATCTTGAAGCATACAGGTCCCGGCATCTTGTCCGTGGCAAATGCTGGACCCAACACAAACAGGTCTCAGTTTTTCATCTGGACTGCTTAAGACTGAATGGTTGGATGGCAAGCATGTGGTTTCTGGCAAGGTGAAAGAGGGCATGAATGTTGTGCAAGCCATGGAGGGTTTTGGGTCCAAGAATGGCAAGACCAGCAAGAAGATCACCATTGCTGACTGTGGACAACTCTAATAAATTTGACTTGTTTTATCTTAAAAATAAAAAAATGAAAAACACTTCAAAAATGAATTGAGGCATGTATTTCATCCTACAGGGTGGTACCTCAAAGCTGGTGCTTTGATTGTGCCTTTAATAAGCCATTTCACAGTTCTATCTAGGCAGCTTCTGAATGGTATGGTAGGTAATATGACCAGTCAGTCCTGTGGTCATGGGCCCAGTGTCACACACACCTCCTCTGAGGGTCAGGCACAACATTGTGTAGGATCCTGTGTCCGAGAATTACAACTGTGTTAAGTCCTCAGGTGGTGATGCTGGGTGAGGCCCTGTTGACAGGAGAAACAAATCCATATCCGAGTAAGTGCTGACTTCTCTTCTGATACGTTTGTATTCCTTCAGTGGAAGCAGGCCCAGTGTAGTCAATTCGAACCACAAGTTCCTTTGGGCCACTTGGGAGATGAGGTCAACTTGGGGGCTCCACATTGGTCTCTGGTCCCTGTTTCTTGCAGTTTGGATTTCAGCCAAGGCAGTGTCTAGATCAGTCAGTATAAACAGGTGACCGTGCTTTGAGGCCCATGAATTATCTCCATTCTTGTTTCTACAACCACTTCCTTCCTGTGCCCATTATGGGAGCACTGAGGCGGCCAGTCAGAGAGGCTGGATGCTGTCAACTGGTTGAGTGTTTTTGTCTGTCCGGCTGTTTAGTACCTTGCTAGTGGGAGTTAATATGTGTGCTGGCGATCTTCATGCTTCATGCCCTCCCCATTTATTGTTTCACATGTCCCTGCTCCAGACTCCTTTGCTCCCGATCTACTCATCTTCCTACTCTCAGACTGTCAAGTCATTTGCCAGGGCCCAGGAGTGCATATATATTTTAATCTTGGGCCACTTCTTCTTTTTTTCTTTTTGAATCAGAATCTCCCTCTGTTGCCCAGGCTGGAGTGCAGTGGCATGCTCATGGCCACCAACCTCGACCTGCTGGGCTGACTTCCAAGTAGCTGGAACCACAGGTGCGTGCCACTACGCCCAGCTAACTTTTTTATTTATTGTAGAGATGATATCTCGCATGTTGCTCAGGCTGGTCTCGAATCCCTGAGCTCAGGCCATCCTCTCGCCTTAGCCTCCCAAAGTGCTGGGATTATTGGCGTGAGCCACTGCATCCAGCATGGTTCACTTCTTTTTCTACACAGAGGATGACCGTCCAAAATACTGTCTGTGGGGAGGATTTTCCCTCACACTGTTTTTCAAGACCCTCTCTGAGTAAGCTGTACTGTTATTATCCATTTCTGGCCTGCACCCACATATAGACCTGGGCATCCATGAACCAAGCACGGGCTTTTTCCTCTGCTGTGAGCTGGTCATAAGGGATCTCCCATATAGCTATAAGTTTGCACTTAAGAGGAGCACTGGTGCAACAGGGACGGATGATGCGTGATGGACGATGGGACTTTTGGACTTTCTAATCATAATCATTCATCCATTCTCATCTTATCATGGATTGTTTCTGGACACACCTGACCTTGTGACTTCATGGATCTGACAGAATATAGCTCGTGATGGGCAGCCTGGTCACTTGGTGCCTTTGCACCCAGAATATCAGGAGCTGTTTTTCTTTTCTTTTTTTTTTTTTGAGTTAGAATCTCACTAGATCACCCAGGCTGGAGTGCAGTGGCACGCTCATGGCCACCCCAGCATCGAGCTGCTGGGCTCTGGCGATCCTTCCGTCTCGGCCTTCCAAGTAGTCGAAACCATAGGCACATGCTACCACGCCAGTCTAATTTTTTTATTTATTGCAGAGACGAGTGTTAAACCCGAGACTCTAATCAGAGAGAGAGAGAGAGACCACAAAGAGCCAGCTCCGATGCAAACACACGAGGGTCTTTATTCAGGCTTGAGTCTGGGCTCATGCATGAAGCCCACAGAGGCTTCATGAACCAGAGCCCTGATTCACAATGGCAAGCAGTTTTTATGCACAATTACAGAGGGAGGGGAAAGAACTTTAAACTTGATTTTACATGATTGGGTAATTTCTCCTAATGGGTACGGGCACACTTGGTATTGGTTGGTGCCTTTCGTGGGTTGCCCGTGATTGACAGAAACCCACTTAACGGGCAGAGTGGAAGTTTAGCTAAGTCAGATCCATACAGTCACTGCGTATATAGTAACCTGAGCAGGCAGGTAAAGGGTTACATTAGCCCTTTAAGTTTGCTAATCCACCCCAAGGTATGCTTAGGAAAGCTTGTTTGCTTAACATTTACATAACATAACATGGTCATTATGGGACAGCAAAAGCCAAACTTAACAAAGTTTTAAATATGAATGCTGCAAACACATACAGTGAATGTGGGGTAGAAATTCATATACTAATTCTGGGAATTTATAAAATATCACAAATCTCTTATAGCAAGGCGGTTTTTGTAAAGGTCTCTGATTCTCTCAAGTTTACATAGCCACTGCAGGTAAATTAACACTGGGATGAACCCAGTGATAAAGCCCACCTAGAGAGCAGCTGGCGCCTCAGAGTCTGCTTCGATCTCGTAGGAATGTCTGAAAGGGGCTTATCACTTTATCATTTACATCCTGTTGTAAAAGCAGAAGTTAGCCTGGTAATTGGGGCTGACAATGCTTAACTCAAGAGTTCTAAATACAAACACTACTTATGCCATTATACAATTGGTCACGACCTGGCACCGACATATGCCTAATTCTACGGGGTTTGAAGTAGGATTTAAAGTACTAAGATTTCATAAAGTACAATGAACATGAGGTAGGAATACACAAAATATATAGTGAACATGAGGTAGGGATATATGAAATATAGTGAACTAAACACTACTTTTACAGCAAGTATGACTTTTTAAGTTTCTTGGTTTCTTGGGTCTCTCAATAGCTCCTAAGTCTATTATTGTCCTCTCACGAGGTCTCACCAAGATGCCTGGGGTGGTCTCAAACCCGCGGGTTCAGGCAATCCACTCGCCTTGTTTTCCCAAAGTGCTAGGATTACAGGCTGAGCCACCGGCCAGAGGTTGTTTTTAAAGTGGCATCTGATTCTCCACTGTGGATAGCATGGCCTTGCTTTCAGTCTTTTTTGATCGAGAAGAGCGTCTCTGTTTTTCTTCCTCTCTCACAATCTTCATGTTTTTAATGAATACAGGCCAAATATTAGGGCTTGTTTAATGTTACGTCATGATGAGATTTTGGTCATCAACGGTTGAGAGGATTATAAGAGAGGAGAGATTGTGTTCTTAGTGTATCTAACCAGGAGTTACATGATGCCAATCAATTTATGTCCTTACAGACTGGGTGCAGTGGCTCAAACCTATAATCCCAGCCCTTTGGGAGACCGAGGCAAGAGGATTGCCTGAGCCCACAGGTTTGAGACCAGTCTGAGTAACTTGGTGAGACCTTGTCTCTATAATAAATCGAACAATAAGCCGGGCGTAGTAGTGTGCTCCTGTAGTTTCAGCTACTTGGAAGGTTGAGGTGAAAGGATCGCCTGAGCCCAGCAGGTCAAGGCCACTGTGGCCATGAGTGTGCCACTGTGCTCCAGCCTGGGCAACAGAGTGAAACTCCAACTCAAAAAAAAAAAAATTATGCCATTACTATTGGTAATTTTTTTTTTTTTTTTTTTTTTTAGTTGGGATCCCACTTTGTCACCCAGGCTGGAGTACAGTGGCATTAACGTGCCTCGCCACAGCCTCAACCTCCTGGACTCAGGCAACCCTTCTGCCTCAGCCTCCCTAGTAGCGGGGAGTACAGGTATGCACAACTATGCCTGGCTATTTTTTTTGCTGTAGATATGAGGTCTTGCTATGTTGCCTAGGCTGGTCTCATACTCCTGGGCTCAAGCAATTCTCCTGCCTTGGCTTCCCAAAGTGCTGGGATTACAGGTGTGAGCCACCATGCCCTGTGGTGATGTTAATTGTGATTACTTGGTTAAATAATCTGATGTCTGCCAGATTTCTACATTGTATGATCACTATATTTTCCTTTGTAATTGATCACTATCTCATGGGGAGATATTCTGAAACTGTGTAAATATTATGTTTTTCGTAAGACTTTCATCTGGTAATTTTAGTGTACACTGATGAATTTTACCTGAATCAATTGTACTTTTCTAATTTCATCATTCCATTTACATTTATTATGTGCCATTCTACTATAAGGAAGTAGTTTCCAATTTTCTCAATTAATTAGTTAATTAATTTATAGCACTATGAACTCATGGATGTTTACCTTATTCAGTGAATTATAATTCACTGCCAACATTATTTACTTTGATGCTTTAATTTGGTCAGTGGAGGCCACTTCAAGTGGCTCAGGTGTCTTTTTTTTTTTTGAGTAGGAGTTGCACTCTGTTGCAAAGGTTGGAGGGCAGTGGCTGGAGGACAGTGGCACGCTCATGGCCACTGCAGCCTCGACCTGCTGGGCTCAGGTGACCCTTCCACCTCAGCCTTCCAAGTAGCTGGAACCACAGACATGCACTACCATGTCCGGCTAATTTTTTTGATTTATTGTGGAGATGAGGTCTTGCCAAGTTGTCCAGACTGGTCTCAAATTCCTGGACTCAGGCAATCCTCTAGCCTCCACCTCCCAAAGTGCTGGGATTATAAGCATGAGCCACCGCACGTGGCTATGTGTCCTTTTATTAAACATTATTATTATTATTATTATTTTAGAGACAGGTCTTACCCTGTCTCCCAAGCTGGAGCGCAGTGGCATGATTGCAGCCCACTGCAGCTTTGAACTCCTGGACTCAAGCCATCATATGCACTTTTGATATGTCTCCATATTCTTTAGGCACGTCTTTACTTTTGGGCAAGACAAAATGCCCCAAACTCATCTTATACTTTGTGATTCCCCAGCTTTTCAAATCTCAGCAATTTCTTCAATGAGCTGAAGATAATGGTGTTTAGAAACCGAGATTTGCCTGGTATCTAGATGTGTTCACTGCTCCTGGGGTGTCACAGCTTCCAGGTTCTCTTCAAAGACTAAGCTGGGTCTGGGCCTGGTGGCTCAGCCTGTCATCCCCAGCAGTTTGGGAGGCCGAGGCGAGTGAATTGCCTGAGCCCATGGGTTCAAGACCAGTCCAGGCAATTTGGTGAGACCTCGTCTTTACAATAAAAAAATAAAAAAATTAGCCAGGCATGGTAGCGCGCACCTGCAGTTCTGGCTACTTGGAAGCCAGAGGTGGAAGGATCATCAGAGCCCAGCAAGTTGACTCTGGGGTGACCGTGAGCATGCCACTGCACTCCAGCCTGGGCAATGGAGTGAGATTCCAACTAAAAAAAAAAAGTTATATATATATTAATCAAAGACAAAGCTGGGACATACATACGCACCTATATGTATACACGACCACTATCCTATACACAATCAAGAGATCTGTATTTTGGTAGCATCAGATCTTTCAAACCTGCAGTACCTTCCCAACACCACTCCCTTTCCCAGTCTATTTCACAAAGAAGCTCTTGGAACATCACAGTTGCTGAAGACAGCTTTTTATACCATTTTATTGACTGGAAGGCATTTCAGACTGCTGGATAGGCGTGAATCCCTGGAAAATAATCACAGGAGACTTTAGAGCTTCGACCATCATACTGATTCCTCTAATTTAATGATATTTTCACAGAAATGAAAATCTGCTATTTTTGCAATCTGAAGGGGCAATTTGGATTAGAGGAGCCCATTAGTAGAAAATGCCCAATTGCAGACCCTCTATTTAGGGATTATGTGGGTCATTTAGTCCCATAAGTAGACACCCTTTCCGAATGCTTTTCTTCCTAAATGCTTAGTTCATCAGACTGTCTGACATCAAAGTTCAGCTCTGCCCTCCCTAGCCACAGTGTGCTGTGATCTCTCCTCCTGGCTGATGGTTCAGGAAGTACTAGCCCCCACAGGTGGGCCAGTGAAGAAAGAACTACAACCACAAAGAGCTGGTTAGCATTCTCTACGTTTGCATGGTTGAATTTGGCCTTCCCAAATTAATATTACTTGACGAGCAACTGCAGACTAAATGAACCCTGTAAGTTAACTTGCATATGGCTAAGGAGGCCTTCTTCCAAGACAAGCCGGTCCCTGAAGGTGCTTTCCAATGACACTCTTTTTCTCTTGGATTATGGCAGGGTGGCCTTCTAAATGCAAAGCTATCAGTGTTCTAACTTATTGCTTCTGCTATATTTCTGCAAGGAGTTGATAATATAAAAAATGAATTCTTTCATTTCTTTTTTTGCTTTTGTATTTGTTTTTTTTTTTGAGTCAGAGTCTCACTCCATCACCCAGTCTGGGGTGCAGTGGCACACTCACGGCCACCCCAGCATCTACTCGCTGGGCTCAGGCGATCCTTCTGCCTCAGCCTGCTAAGTAACCAGAATTACAGGTGAGCACTACCACACCTGGCAAATTTTTTGTTATAGAGATGAGGTCTCTCCAAGTTGCCCAGGTTGTTCTTGAACCGTGGGCTCAGGCAATTCACTCACCTTGGCCTCCCAAAATGCTGGGACTACAGGCTTGAACCCTCGCACCTGGCCAATTCTCTCATTTCTAAGACATTGACCAATTTTCCAATATACAGGATCTCATTCCTCTGCCCTCAAACTTAATAATAAATAACATTCATCAGTGACATTTCCTATCTGCTAGCTTGAGTATCATTCCCTGCTTTAATCCCTCAGGAAAAGATTAAAAAGATGAAAGGAAGAAAGAAAAGGAAAGAAAACATCTTGGGCTGTGCACATGTGCATGTCAGTATATCTGTGGGACAGAGTGTATGTGACTGGTGTGCAAGTATGTGACCAGGCTTGTGATCCTGCATGTGTGATGAAGCATATATGTAGTGTGCGTGATATGTACACGATGTGCACGCGTATGTGGCTGGAATGTGTGCTTTTATGCATGTCCCAAGGGCATGCATGTGTGAATGTGTGGATGTGTGGGTGACAATTAGTTCTTGTGTGCTATTGCTGCCTCCTAGTGGCATCTAGTGTTTTTTTTTGTTTGTTTGTTTGTTTTTTGGCGTAGTCTCACTCCGTTGCCCAGGCTGGAATGCAGTGACAACCTAAGGCCACCCCTGCGTCGGTTGGCCTCCGGCAATCCTTCCGCCTCAGCCTTCCAAGTAGACAATTAATATGTGCATTACCTCACATCAATTTGAACACTTAAAATCTACTCTCTTAGTGGCTTTCAAGAATACATTGTAATGAACTGTTGCTGGGTGGAGTGTGGCACAAGAAATTTCAGAGTGGCCAGTATAGTTTCTTTTTTTTTTGAGTTGGAGTCTCACTCCGCCGCCCAGACTGGAGTGCAATGGCCGCTGCCGGCCACCGCAGCCTTGACCCGCTGGGCTCCGGTGATCCTTCTGCCTCAGCCTTCCAAGTAGCCGGAATTACAGGCATGCGCTACCACACCTGGCTGATTTTTTGATTTATTGTAGAGATGAGGTCTCACTGTCCAGGCGGGTCTCGAACCCGCGGGCTCAAGCAATCCACTCACCTCAGCCTCCCAAAGGCGCGGGATTACAGGCTGAGCCACCGAGCCCAGCTCCAGTATAGTTTTAAAACAGAATTTATAGCTGGGCACGGTGGCTCAAGCCTGTAATCTCATCACTTTGGGAGGCCAGGGCCAGAGGAGGTGGAAGGATGGGTTGAGGCTGCGGTGGCCATGAGCGTACCACTACACTCCAGCCTGGGTGACAGAGTGAGACTCCGACTCTAAAAAAAAAACAAACAAAACAACTCCCAGAATTTATTAGAGAGAGAGAGAGAGAGAGAGAGAGAGAGAGAGAGAGACAGAAATATACCTGAAGGCATGGACATCTTAGAGAAAGATCTTGTTTTTGCTTTTTGCAAGAAGCTTGACATATTGATATAGCTAAACAATTATCATGCTGAAGAGGGTGAGCTACAGGTATCTGCTCCTGAGAGATTACCATCTCTTCAACACTGATTTTGCCTTTGACAGGAGGCTTGATAAATTTTTAGTGATTATTATCTTAAATCATGAACTGAAAGGGGGGCCAATTACCATTCTACATCCTTACTAGGCTAAGGGATGGATTTGGGCTTGAGCCTTTACTAGCAAGCAGAGTACTTGATAGACTTTTAGTGATTATTATGCTAAACTATGAACCGAAAGCTGCACCATTTCTACACCTTGATGAGCTTTTCCTTGGTGAGTTGAGGGAGTGGGATGGGTTGGCAAATCCACATTGCAGCCAGCTGGGTGGTCAGGACTGTAAGAAAGAAGTCTGGAAATGCCCTTATTTTAAAACTGCTTCTAAGAAGCTTATCTATGTCTAGCCTAGGGAATATTCTGCCTCATTAACTAAAGTCACCAAATGGAACAATAGGTCTCTTGAACTTACTCCTCCCATCTGACTGAAGTTTGGTATTCGTTGATCAATGTTCCCTTCCTCAGGGATGGGAACGGGGATGGGAATAGTTTACAAAACTTGAAGAGCTTCACTGATTGGTCAAATTCCTGCAATTGCGTGCTTGGGTTTTGCATCCTTGATTCTCAGTGCAAATGAACTGAATTATATATTATTCTCTAGCTGTAAACATGTCCAAATATGTTTTTGAAAACTAAACATTCTTAAAAGCATTCTGTACCCTTCGTTTCCTTGGCATGATTTGTCTCTGAAACAGTGAGCTGTCTGTGTTTACTTTCAATGGGGTGGGTTTGAAAAAGAACCTTGAAAAGAATTTGACTTCCCCCTGGAAGCTTGAAAGTAACTAATTACAAATGAATGAATCTTCTATTTTCTTTATGAAAAGTTGAAAAGATGCTTCAAGATGTGCTTTTATTAGATTTGGAACCACACTGAGCGCATCACAAAGATACTGCAGAAAGAATCCTGTTGCGAAATTAGATGAAAAACAGTGGTACACTGAATCTCATTTCCGTGTTTTTACAATTTAAATTGTACTTCTCCCTGATTTTAAAAAAGATATAGCTGAGAGGTTCTCTAGAAAAGCAACAGAAGCCCAGAGAACACCGCAACACAGCAACGCAGAAGGGGAGACTGCTGTGACGTGGATGAAACCTACAAAGATACATTTTGCACTTGATGTTGCTATTCACAGGATCGGTAAGCGTGAGGCCCTTTTATTTTATTTCGGGATCTTCAGAATTTGGGGTCATTGTTTCAGACCTCAGATAGCTCCAAGCGCAAACAACAAAACCAAACCGTCTTCTCTTGTTCCCGCTTCATGCCCGCCGAGTCACCCCTGGGTTGTGAGGTATCGAGGAGGAAAGACATTTCCACCCGATACTCATTCGACCCTGACGGCCGATCAGACGGTGAGCACCGGCCTTCGTGAACATCCTCCAGCAATCCCGGGTTCGGGGCCCCGGGCTTGCTCTTCCTCCACGGCCCCTCGCGCGTTCACAGGCCGCGCTCCGCTCAGGGAGGGCCCCCGCAGGCCGGAAGCGTCGCCATGGCAACACTCGCACCGCTCGCCGCGGCCGAGGGCGGGGAGACGTCCGCGCGGAAGTCTCCGCCCCCGCCCGGGGGAGGGCGGGAGTCGCGGGCGGGAGCGGCGCCACGGCAACGGCGGGCCGGCCGGGCCGGAGGGGCGGGGCGGGGGCGGGGCGGGGGCGGGGCGGGGCGGGGAAATCCAGCGCGGAAGTCTCCGCCCCTGGCCCGGGGGAGGGCGGGAGTCGCGGGCGGGAGCGGCGCCACAGCAACGGCGGGCCGGCCGGGCCGGAGGGCGGGGCGGGGCGGGGGCGGGGCGGGGCGGGGGCGGGGCGGGGCGGCGCGGGGAAATGCCAGCGCGGAAGTCTCCGCCCCCGGCCCGGGGGAGGGCGGGAGTCGCGGGCGGGAGCGGCGCCACGGCAACGGCGGACCGGCCGGGCCGGAGGGGCGGGGCGAGGCGGGCGGGGCGGGGCGGGAAATGCCAGCGCGGAAGTGCCCGCCCCCGGGCCGCTGGGCGGGGGGGCGGCGGCGGCTCTGCGGCCCGCAAGGATTTGAAACCGTTCGGGGCGGCGGCGTTGGCGGCGTTGGCGGCCGAGCGGAGCGCTGGCGTGGAGGGACGCCAGGTCCTCCTCTTCCCGGGTCTCCCGCGCCTCCCTCCAGGTTCTCGAGTGGAACTTTGCGCCGGAGGGCGGCCGCCCCGCCCGAGCGGGCTGCTGCGGGGAGGGGCGTCCCCGCGGGCCCCGCCGGCGCTCCCGGTCCGCGGGGCGCGTGTCCTGCGCGGGCTCTCCGGGCCGTGGCGGCGGGCGGCTTCCGCGGGGGCCGCTGGCCGGGGCGCGGCCCGGCGCGGCGAGGGGCAGCCGGGCTGCCGGCTGGGGCCGGGGCGGGCGCGGAGGGCGGCGGGCTCCGTGGCCGCCGGCCCAGGGCGGAGCCGGGCCGGGCCGGGTCGACCAGGCCGCTCGGCGGACGCGGGAGCGGCCCTGGCGGCGGCGCCGCGTCTCGGGAGGACGACGGCGCGGGCGCGCCCGGCCTTCCCGCCGACGCCGCGCGGCCCTTTCGGAGTCGTCCTCGCGCTCGAAGCGGAGTGGAGGCGGGAAGAGGGGCTGCGATGCCACGAGCCCCGGCGGCCGGGCCGTCGCCTCCCCGGGGCCCGGGCCCGGCCCGGCCCGGCGGGGAGGGCGCCTCGAAGCCCCCGAGGGCGTCGCCGGGCGGCCCGCGCGCCGGTGGCCCTTTTAAGTGGCGCGACGTCCCCGGCGTCTTGCGTGGCCCGCACTGCCTGGGAAGATGATGCGGGCGCACGAGACGGGCTTTGCACACTCCCGGGCACGCGGTGCCCGGCGGGGGCGTGAGCACGCGGGGCGCGCGTTCTTTGCCGAGCCGCTGTGGCTCCTTGCGCGCCGAGGCCTCCGGCGTCTGGGCTGGCTGGCGCCTGGCCGACGTGTGGGCCGCGGGCGCCCGAGAGGGCTCGGCCCGTTGTGCGGCTTTCCGCGAAGACGCGGTCCAAGGAGAGACGCCGCCGGCGCGGTGGAGGCGGTCGGTGGTCCAGACGTAGATTATAGCGATAAACAGGCGTCACCCGATTCGTTTCTTTTTTACTTTTGAAGTCGTCTGTAGAACTAGTAGGCATACTGCATTTTAGGCCTAAGCCGAAGATGTTCCTTTACTTGTTTTTCAACTTGGATAATTTAAATCTGCAGTTTTGATGAGTGGCATAACACTTTTTGATTAGCCAGAACTCAGTAGATATACTTTGTGTAGAAGAGGTGATTTTTTTTTTTTTCTTCCTGAGGTGAAGTCTCGCTCTGTCTCCCAGGCTGGAGTCCAGTGGCACGCCCACGGCTACCGCGGCCCCGACCTGCCGGGCTCCGGCGATCCTTCCGCCTCGGCCTTCCAAGTAGCTGGAACTACAGACGCACACCACCACGCTTGGCTAGTTTTTGTGATTTATTGTAGAGACTAGGTCTCACCAAGTTGCTCAGGCTGGTCTCGAACCCCTGGGTTCAGGCAGTCCTCTTGCCTCGTCCTCCTGGAGTGCTGGGGTCACAGGCTGAGCCACCGCACTTGGCCAATACTTTATTATTAATAGTTGGAGATACTGCTGACTCCTAGGTAAATGGCAAAGTGGTCAGATACAGTGGATCTGAGAGTTAGGGATTTCAGAATTTTAATTGGACCTTTTTGCTTAATTTCATGATTTTGGGTGAGTCATTTGAGTCATTTAACTGTTGAGTTTTAGTTTCTTCTAACATTAAACACTAACATTTCCTGCTGGTGTCAAAAGAATTTATTGAGAATTAGTGTTTGGGGTAGTCTTTTTACTTTAACCACGTCTATGGTTGCTCTCAGACAAACATTTGAGTACGTGGGCAGGATACGCTGTCTAAGCCTGGCAGTACACCTAGGCCAGAGCTGTGCTGAAAGTTCTGGGTTGACGAGTTTCTGTTGGTTTGCTCATTCATTTGAATAAGCGCTTTTCAACTTTGTTTATTGAGTCAGAGTCTCGCTCTGTCACCTAGGCTAGAGTGCAGTGGCACGATCATGGCTATTGCAGCCTCATCCTGCTGGGCTCAGGTGATCCTTCTGCCTAGCCTTCCAAGTAGCTGGAACTACAGGCACATGCCCTCATGCCCGGCTAATTTTTTGATTTATTGTAGAGATGAGGTCTTGCCAAGTTGCCCAGACTGGTCTCAATCCCTGGACTCAGGCAATCGTCTCATCTCCGCTTCCCAAAGCGCTGGGATTACAGACATCAGCCACTGTGCTTGGCTCCTTTTCAATTTTGCGCTAACATCGAGCAATGGTGTTATAACCTTCCATTACCAAGAACATAACTGCTAGAATATATTGCAGGGATATATAACAAGACCAATCAACCAAGCCAAAAAACCTCCAAACAACTAGCTAATCAGAAAATGCATTTAGGCCGGGTGTGGTGACTCAAGCCTGTAATCCAAGCACTTTGGAAGGCTGTGGTGAGGGGATTACCTGAGCCCACGGGTTTGAGACAGCCTGGGCAACTTGGCCAGACCTTATCTCTACAATAAATAAAAAAATTAGCCGTGCATGGTAGTGCGTGCCTATAGTTCGGCTACTTGGAAGACTGAGGCAGAGCCCAGCAAGTCTCCATCCTGGGCGATGGAGTGAGACTCCAACTCGAAAAAAGAAAAAATATGCATTTAAATAAAATTAATTTAACCAGGTCTTCAATTTGAAAAAAAATTTTTTTTCCTGTAATGCAGAAGATAGGATGACTGGTTTTGACAAATGGAGTTAGTGGCATACAATATTCCTATTCTGGAAGACCTAGGTGGTACTCAGAACCAGAAGCATTAGACAACCTATTAATCATGTAGAAGTGGGTCACTAATCTGTTTATTTAGCAGGCAGTTCTTCCTCTCCGAATGTATATCAGATACTATGCTAGGTGCCTTCTAAGTTGGGTAAGTTATGGTCACTGCCTTCCAGGAGCATCTCACAGATAGCAGAAGATATGTAAATAATACACAGATTTGTTTTTTGTTTTAAAAAGCATGATAAATGCTATTGCACAGATGCGAGCATTTGCACGGAGAATGGAGTAACACCCAGCATGGGGAAGGAAAGTCCTGCTCCACTCACAAGTGACATTTGAGCTGCATCTACCTGTTTCAGACCGAGGGAACAGCCTCTGAATAGGATGTGGGATCAGATAAGGGCTTGGAGTCTTTGAAGAATGGTGGGGAGTTCATTGTGACAAGAATGAAGTGGTCATTGGTAGGATGGTATAGCTAGGCAAAGTGTGTGTGAGAGGTGAGACATAGGCCTGCAAAGGTACTTGTATGCCTGACTTCGGGTTTGGATACTGTCCTCTTGCAGGCAGTCATGAGAGAGTATTAAAACGGGGAGCGCTGTACTTTGCTTTGTCTTTTGGAGCTTATTCTGGTGCAGTGAGGAAACTGGACTCAAGTAGAGAAGATGCCAGTAGGAGACAAGTTATGAGGCTGTTGTGGTAGCACAGGTAAGTGTGGACAGGTCTTTGAGACTGTGGCAGTGAGAATAGAGAGGCGGGTGGATTTTGAGATGTTTCTGTGCATTTCTTGATACATTGGCTTGTGGGAGTTTAGAGAACGGAGACTTTGAGAATTCTGACTTGGGAGGTGATGTAAACGATGATGCCACCAAGCAGGGTGTTACATAGGTAGAGTAGTCTTACGGGGAAGAAGACGTGAAATTTAGGAACAGGACATTAATGAATAGGTCCAAGAGGCTGTTGTAAATATGAATCGAGTTGCAAAGAGAGACTGGAGTTTGAAATAAAACAGGTAAATTGCTTGAGAGTAATTATGGTATGGTTATGGTAGTGGATGTTATCACACAGGTAGAATGGAAAGTCAGATTAAAAGAAGGCTAAGGGGAGAGAACTGGAGAATCCCAATTTAATGGACAGAGAGGCGTGAAGAGACTGAGAAGAAATGATCTGGGACCCGGGGGTAGATGGAACCACTGAAGCCACAGGAGAAGAGTTTCTCAGAGTAGCGAGTTATCAGAAGCATAAGATGCTGGGAGATGTCGCATTGGATGCAAACTGAAGATGGCCCTTTGGATTTGGCTGTTGGATCATTGGTGAACTCTGGAAGATGATTTCCAGTAGCATGATACAAGAGGTAATTTACAGGGGGGAGAAACAGAGACACAGAGAGAGAGAGACTGAGAGGGAGATGGAGAGAGGCAGATGGAGATGGAGAGACTGAGAGAGAGAGACAAAGAGAGAGACAGAGATGGAGAGAAGATAAGAATGAGAGACATTAGGCTGGGCACAGTGGCTCAAGTCTGTAATCCCAGCACTTTGGGAGGCTGAGGCGAGAGATTTGTCTGAGTCCAGGGGTTTGAGACCAGCCTGGACAACTTGGTGTGACCTCAGCTGTACAATAAATCAAAACACTAGCCAGACATGGTGGTGCATGCCTGTAGTTCCAGCTACTTGGAAGGCTGAGGCAGAAGGATCACTTGAGCCTAGCAGGTCTAGGCTGTGGTGGCTGCGAGCGGGCCACTGCACTCCAGCCTGGGCTACAGAGTGAGACTCCAACTCAAAAGAAAAGAAAGAATGAGAGATGCTCGGTCCCTCCTTTTTTTTAAACGTTGGTTCACTTCTAGTGGTTGAGGGAAGCAAGTCAGCCAGTGGATACTAGGGTTTACTTGCAGATACAAAGGTAGACAGAACTTTCTGTGAAGAAGTTGTTGGTAATGAAATGGTGGATACTGTGGTGAGTATCAGAAGCTGGTTTAGCAGGGAAAGGGCAGTCTGTGGAGCAAGAACGCTTATGAAGCAGAACAGAACTTCCCCCAAAGATACAGTTTGTAAGTTGAATAAATGACAAATTGGGCATGATACATAGTGAAGGTAGTTCACATCTCTATAAAGACATTTCACAATTTAAAGGAACATGTAGAGTATGGATATAAGTATCCTAAGAAATTTTGTCAAAACCTAACGTTTCTGATTTTTGGGATTCACCCTCTTTGTAGTCAGTGATTTTCTTGTTTAAAATTAGGAAGAAATATGAGGCCAATATTGAAAGTTTTTTTAAGGGAAATAAATGGTGTTACAGTTCTGTGAGTTTTTGTATACACACAAGTTGTCGTAACCCCTCTGTAGACAGTGTGTAGAGCACTTTCAGCACCCCCAAAAATTTCCTTGTGCCATTCCCCTATGTTGAGACTCTCCCCCACTGCTAACCCCTGTGAGCCACTGATCTGTTCTCTATGCCTACATGTTTGCCTTTTCTAGAAGGTCATAATGAAACTGGTATGTAGCCTATTGAGACTGACTTCGTTTACTGAGCATAATACGTCTGAAGTTTACTCAAGTTGTTTTGTGTGCATCAATAGTTTATTCCTTTCTGTTGCTGAGTGGTGTTACTGTGTGGATACAGCACGGATTATTTATCCATTCCCCAGTTGAGGGACATCTGTGTTTTCAGTGTTTGGTGATTACCAAGGGAAAAAAGGGAAAACTGCTAAAGTACATTCAGATTTTTGTGTGAATATAGATTTTTTTCATCTTAAATAAATAGCTGGGAGTAGGATTTCTGGGTTGTATGATAAGTGCATTTTAACTTTGTAGGAACCTGCCAAACTCTTTTCCAGAGTGAGTATACCGTTTTGCGTGTCTGCCTCAATACGTGAGAGTTCCTGTTCTGTGTGCTCACTGGCACTTGGTAGTTTTGTGTTTTTAATTTTAGTTGTCTTTGTAGTGGAATTGCATGGCTTTAATTTGCATTTCTGCAATGACTAATGACATTTTTATTGGGTTATTTTCTTATGGTTGAGTTTTGAGAGTTCTTCTTTTCTCTCTTTGAGTTGAAGTTTCATTCCGTTGCCCAGGTTGGAGTGCAGTGGCATGCTTACGGCCACCCCAGTGGCGACCTGCTGGGCTCCCGCAATCCTTCCAACTCAGCCTTTCTAGTAGCTGGAACTACAGGCACGTGCTACCATGCCTGGCTAATTTTTTATTTATTGTAGAGATGAAGTTTTGCCAAGTTGCCTGGGCTGGTCTCGAACCCCCAGGCTCAGCCTTGGCCTCCCAAAGTTCTGGGATTACAGGCTGAGCCACTGAGCCTGGTCTGTATTCTTGATACTAGTCTTTTATGAGATGTAGGCTAGGCTTATCTTCTCAATTTCTTAACAGAGTCCTTTGCGAAGCAAGTTTTTTTTTTTCTTTTGGTGAATTCCAGTATATCAATTTTTTACAGATAGTGCTTTTACAGATAGTGCTTTTTGTGTTGTATGTAAGAAATCTTTGCCAAGGTAATAAAGATTTTTCTTCCATATTTTCTTCTAAGAGTTTTGTAGTTCTACATTTTACACAGAGATCTATTATTCATTTTGAGTCACTATATGCATATGTATACATATATGCGTATATATATGAGATTTATGTTGAGGTTTGATTTTATTTCCATATTTATGTTCAGTTGTTATAGCAGCACTTGTAAAAATGGTCATTTCTCCATGAATTGTGCCTTTGCTGAAAATCAGTTGTCATGTTTGTATATGTCCATTTTGGGACTTTCTAGTGTGTTCCATTGGTTTGTGTGTCTAAATTGTTTTGACTACTGTAGCTTTATATTACATCTTAAAATCACTCCAACTTTGTTCTTTTTCAAAATTGTTTTGGCTATTCTAGTTCCTTTACATTTTTTTTTTTTGAGTCTGAGTCTTGCTCTGTCATTCTGGTTGGAGTGCAATGGCACGCTCATGGTCACCACAGCCTCAACCTGTTGGGCTCAGGTGATCCTTCAGCTGGAACTACAGGCATGTGCCGCTATGCCTGGCTAATTTTTTGATTTATGGTAGAGATGACGTCTCGCCAAGCTGCCCAGGCTGGTCTTGAACCCTTGGGCTCAGGCAATCTTCTCGCCTCTTGGCCTCCCAAAGTGCTGGGATTATAGGTGTGAGCCACTGTGCCTGGCCTCCTTTACATCTTCATGTAAATTTTAGAATCAGTTTGTCTCTATCGACAAAGAATACTGCTGGATTTGGATTGGAATGCATTAAATCTATAGATCAATTTGGGGAGAATTGAGTATTTAACGGTGATGAGTTTTCTTTGATCTCTTTCATCAGAGTTTTGTAGTTTTCAGCATACAGATCCATAATATTTTAATTTTAAATCTTGTACAGATTGAATTATGGAAGTGGGAAGTGAAGAAGAAAAATGGGAGATGCTGGATGCAGAATTTGATCACTTTGTGGTTGACATGAAGCCCTTTGTTCTGAAATTACCCCATAGGTCAGGTAAGATTATGTTTGAAAATTAGATTCTGAAGATTAAATTTTTTCTTTTTATTATTTAGTCAAACCATTGAAGTGTTGAAATGGAAGGAAAGCTGAATTCTTCTAGTAACAGTTTTTACCTTTGATTGAGGGTAAATAAAAATTTTGTGACAGTGTCCCTTGAAATTCTGGAAAGATCTTATTGTGATGCTGTCTCTCATATGTCATGAGCTTATAGCACACAGATGGTACATTTTATTGTGATTGGTTTTTTTTCTTGGCATCTTTTTCTTCTCTGTGTGGAAATGTTTTATCTTCTAGGAACCTACTGTCCACCTGTTCTCTGACCCTTTTTTGTTTATGAGAGCAAAAAATAATCTATTAGTCTTCTTTTTTTTGAGTCGATTCTCACTCTGTGGTCCAGGCTGGAGCAGTTGCACGACCATGGCTCACCAAACCTTGAACTCCTGGGCTTAGGCAATACTTTGGGCTCAGGTGATCCTTCTTCCTCAGTCTCCTGAGTAGTTGGGATTACAGGTGTGTGCCACCACACCCAGCAAATTTTTAAATTTTTTATGGAGACAAGGTCTTGCTATGTTGTAGGCTAGTCTCAAACACCTGGGCTCAAGCAGTCTTCTTGTATGGGCTTCCCAGAGTGTTGGGATTACAGGCATGAGTCACCACGCTTGGCCTCTAATGGTCTTTTATGCTTATTGGTTGACTGAATAAAATCAAGTATGATTGAGCTTTTGTTGCTATCTTGTCCTTCCAAAGTGTGGGGTTTATGGGCATGAGCCACTGCACCTGATCAATTGTTTTTAATTGCAGAATGATAATCTTTGTCTCAAGTTAGAGAATTTTCAGATAACTTAAGTCATCAGAAAGCAATTGGAGAGGATTTTAGGGAAATGTCGGAGTGTACTCTGTATTCAAAGTGAGGAACTGACTCAGTATTAGATACAGCAGTATTCTCCTTCTTCTCCTTCAGGACTAAGACCTCCAATATTCCCAGAGGCTGCCTGAAACCACGGATAGTGCTGAACCCTCTATACACACTCATGTACAATGCCTGTGATAAAGTTTAATTTATAAATTAGGCACATAAAGTGATTAACAGCAATAGCTAATAATAAAATAGAATAATTATGACTGTACTTAATAAAAGTTATGTGAAGGCCAGGCTTGGTGGCTCAGCCTGTAATCCCTGTACTTTGGGAGGCTGAGGCAAGTGGATTGCCTGTGCCTGTGGGTTCGAGACCAGCCTGGCAACTTGGGGAGACCTCATCTCTACAATAAATGAAAAATTAGCTGGGCGTGGTAGTGCGCGCCTCTAGTTCTGGCTACATGGAAGGCTGAGGTGGAAGGATCACCAGAGACTAGCAGGTCGGGGCTGCGGTGGCTGTGAGCATGCCACTGCACTCCAGCCTGGGTGACGGAGTAAGGCTCCAACTCAAAAAGCAAGAAGTTATGTGAATGTATTCTCTCTTTCTCTTTTTGTCTCAAAATATCTTACTGTACTGTCCTTACCTATTTTCAGACTGCAGTAGGCTGTAGGTGGCTGAAACCAAGGAAAGCAAAACCACGGACAAGGGAGGCTACCATGTTTATTCTAGGGAGCTGTGTTAGGAGAAGGGAGTGTGATACTTGAATCGTGCGTTCCATGGGTTACCCATGGTTCTGGGGCCTGCCGCCTTTCCTGGTCCAGGGCAGAGTGGCATGAGCTCCCCTTGGAGCCTCTTCCTGTCTACTCTTTTCTTCTCTTGTTGGACTTTAGCCTCTTCTTTCTTCCTCTGCTGTTCTTCAAATGAATATTTCATGTCCCATGACTCAATCATGATTACTTGAATGATTTTAAAGATTTAAAGATTTTTATAGATTTTTCTGTGCTGCAGCCTCTTCTGATAATCACTGTCTTTTTTCTTTTTGTCTTAGATTTGTTGATTACAAAATATTTGTATTACAATTTTGTATTTTAAGTGTCTTTCCAGTCAAACTACCCTCATATTTTGCCTTCTTATAAATAAAGATTTTAAGTACATAGAGTAGATTAATTGTAGTCTCTGGTTCATGACACATTGTCAGTATTGAATACACCCAAAACCTTTTTTTGTTTAATTGATTTCATAATGAACAATTGGTAACTCACATCCCAATCAAGAAATAGAAATTTACAATAATTTACATTTTCTTGTAGCCAAATTCTGTTTTTTTTTTTTTTTTTGAGTTAGAGTCTCACTCTTTGTCGCCCAGGCTAGATTGCAGTGGCACGCTCATGGCCACCACAGTCTCAACCTGCTGGGCTCAGGCGATCCTTCCACCTCAGCCTTCCAAGTAGCTGGAACTACAGACACACGCCACCACACCTGGCTAGTTTTTGTGATTTATTGTAGAGATGAGGTCTCACCAAGTTGCCCAGGCTGGTCTCAAACCTCCGGGCTCAGGCAGTCTTCTTGCCTTGGCCTCCCAAAGTGCTGGGATTACAGGCTGAGCCACCAAGCCTGGCTCAGGTGATCCTTCTGCCTCAGCCTTCCAAGTAGCTGGAACTATAGGCATGTGCCACCACGCCTGGCTAGTTTTTGTGATTTATTGTAGAGTCAGTTTGCCCAGGCTGGTCTTGAACCCATGGGCTCAAGCAATCCTCTGACCTCGGCCTCACAAATAACTGGGATTATAGTCGTAAGCCACCTTGCCTGGTTTTAGATAGAGTTTTAAAAGGATAATTGTTTTGGCCAGGTATCGTGGCTCAAGCCTGTAATCTCAGCTGTTTGGGAGGCCCAGGTGAGAGAATTGCCTGAGCCCATGGATTCGAGAACACCCTGGGCAACTTGCCTCATCTCTACAATTAAAAAAAAAAAAATTAGCCAGGCGTGGTGGTGTGTGCCTGTGGTTCCAGCTACTTGGAAGGCTGAGATGAAAGGATTGCCTGAGTCTAGCAGGTCAGCGTTGGGGTGGCCATGAGCGTGCTACTGCATTCCAGCCTGGGCAGTGGAATGAGACTCCAACTTAAATAAGTAAGTAAGTAAATAAATAAATAAATAAAAGGATAATTTACAAAACCTGTGTGTAAATAATACTCAGTTATTTTATTTTATTTTTTTATTTTTTATTTTTTGAGTTGGAGTCTTACTCTGTCGCCCAGACTGGAGTGCAGTGGCCGCTCCCGGCCACCGCAGCCTCACCTGCTGGGCTCTGGCGATCCTTCCGCCTCAGCCTTCCGAGTAGCCGGAATTACAGGCATGCGCTACCATGCCCGGCTGATTTTTTGATTTATTATAGAGATGAGGTCTCGCTGCCCAGGCGGGTCTCGAACCCTCCCAAAGGCGCGGGATTACAGGCTGAGCCACCGAGCCCGGCTCAGTTATTTTTAGAGATGTTAAAACCTTAAATAAATCAGCTATAAATCCCTGGATGTTATTGGCTTTAGTAAATAAAACACTTGGGATTTAATTTTAGAGTAAGTTGAAAATGCTTAGATAAATCAGAGACTGCATTTTTATCTCTTTCTATGTTTATATAATTGGAATTATAGAGAGGTTTTTTTTTTTGGAGTTGGAGTCTTACTCTGTCACCCAGGCTGGAGTGCAGTGGCACAATCATGGCCCACTGCAACTTTGAACTCCTGGGCTCAAGTTATCCTCCCACCTCAGCCTCCTGCATAGCTGGGACTACATGTGTGCACCCCGTGCCCAGCTAATTTTTTCATTTTTTTTTTTATATAGTCAAAGTCTTGCTATGCTGCCCAGGCTGGTCTTGAATTCTTCTTTGGGTTCAAGCAACTTGTCTTGGCCTCCCAAAGTGCGGGGATTATAGGTGTGATCCACCATGCCTGACCAGATTTTCAAATAAAATTATTTTAGAGAAGCAAAATATAACAAAATTTTTCTTAGAAATTTACTGGTAATCAATAAATTTTATTTTTGTGAAAATAGTTTTTGCATTTGCCTTACCCAGTTGCCAATTAACTGATAAATGTACCTTCCAGACCAGGAGTCAGCAGATGGTAGCTCATGAACCAGCTCTTGACCACAGCCTTTTTGGGTAGCGGTTTTGTTGGAATGCAGCCATTCCATTCATTGACCTGTAAGTGCTTTCATACTACAATGGCAGAGTTGAGTAGTTGCACCAGAGATCACATGGCATGCAAATCTGAAGTGTTTGCTATCTCGTCCTTAACAGAAAAAGTTTGCTGATCCCTGTTCAGTACTAAAGTGCATATTATTATAGGTCTTTGTGATGTTTTAGTTTTTGAAAAATCAAGTTTTGGTAATTCTTATGTATTTCTAGAACGGCAGAGGTGTGCTCTCTGGATTAGAAAACTATGTGAGCCTTCAGGAATAGGTGCAGGAATAATGGGAAGGAAGAATCGGAACCTGTATGCAAAACTGTTATTACATATGCTTAAACGAGGAGTGCTTGAAGGCCCTTTTACACACCGACCTGAACCTGGGACACTAAAAACTTTACCTTCATACATGGTAGGTATCAATGACCAAAAGATATATTAGTTTCATTTTTTTTTAAATGTCTCCAGGGCAGGGAAGATTGAAAAAAAAAAAGTGAATTTAAAGTTATCCTCTCTTTTGGGAATGTTAATATAATATAATAATACTATGAAGTTGTATGTGCTAGATAATATTTGTTAAAACTACTTTTCTTGCTAAGAATGGTGGCTCACATCTGTGATCCAAGCTCTTTGGGAGGCTGAGGTGACAGGACTGATTGAGCCCAGGAATTCGAGACCAATCTAGGGACATAGTGAGAACTTGTCTGTACAAAAAAAAAATAAAAAAATTAGCTGAACGTGGTGGTACATGCTTATAGTTCCAGCTACTTAGGACATTGAGGCAGAAGGATTGCCTGAGTCCTGCAGGTTGAGGCTGCAGTGAGCTGTGATCATGCCATTGCCAGCCTGGTCAACAGAGTGGGACTCTGACTAAAAAAACCAAAAAGCAAAAAACTGTTTTTCTTCCTAATTCAATTTTTTCCACCTTTAATAGAAAACAGGTATATGCCTTTGAGGAGGATATCCTTATTGATATATTTATCCCTCAGTATACTATAATATTTCTAAAAAACTGAGAATGAGTTTTTAATTATTGAGGTTTAATTTCTTACTAATTCTCACTGGATTATAATAGGATTATTTTATGTTTTTTCAGTAAACTCTAGTTTACTAAACTCTTTCATATATTTTATTTTAAAATTCATGAGCAGTTTTATTGAGTGACTTCTAAATGTCCATTTTACTCTAATAGAATGACAATAGTAAGTTGGAGTTTAAAAGTTATTTTCTATACTTCGGTTACATTTACTGTCAAGTATCCACTTTGTTACAAAGGTAGTTATTGTTATGCTTGTTTGATGAACTTTTACTGTTCTGACCTTTGTAATCATGAAATATACCTTGGTTTATGTGATATTGGAATACGTGAACTTGAGAGATCTGACTGGAGTATTAGATTTTGGTAGTTGCTGTTAGGATGTATAGGTATAATTTATTTGAACTGCAATATTTTAAGAGTTTTCTGTATTTCATGTTTAGTTAAAGCAAAATTTAGTCAAGAGGCATACTGCATACTAGAATATAATTTTTGTTTTCTGTGGCAGAATGACAAAAGTTTTAATGCCAATTGCATGTTAAAATAGAGCTATACATTTTGCTTCAGTTAAGATCAGTAGTATTTGGGATAGTATTTACTTAACTCAATAGTTGATTAGATGTTGGAGTGACTGTTTCATTTAAGAAGACATTTCTGTGCATCTCTGATTTAGAATAAGGGTCCTATGTTAACCCTCCCTAGAGAATAACCCCCTGAGGATATTCTTTGTAGAATTGGGAGAATTGTTGTAGAAGTGTGCAGTCAATGTAGAGTTTTCTTGAGAAAAGTGTAAAAGTAGAACATTTTATGAAGCACATGTAGATTTAATGTTTCCCATTGACTGGTTGCAGTGGCTTACGCCTGCAATCCCAGCACTTTGGGAGGCCGAGGTGAGAAGATTGCCTGAGCCCACAGATTCGAGACCAGCCTGGGCAACTTGGCGAGACCTCATCTCTATAATACATCAAAAAATTAGCCAGGGATGGTGGCACGTGCCTGTAGTTCTAGCTACTTGGAAGGCTGAGGTGGAAGGAGTACCTGAGCCCAGCAGGTTGAGGCTGTGGTGGCTGGGAGTGTGCCACTGTCCTCCAGCCTGGGCAACAGAGTGAGACTCCATCTCAAAAAAAAAAAAAAAAAATTTCCATTAACACTCAATTTCATAGACTCGTAGAGAAAGGCTTTAGTTTGCAGATAATAACAAGAAGACCTGGAGACCAATCGCGGGTTTCCCGGCTAATTAATAGGACGGCCAGAACTAACCCACACTCTGTTGTCCTTGCCTTAACAAGGGATTCCTAATTTTAATTTCTGATTTGTATTGATTGTGGTTTATTTGCCCACTGATTTTTTTTTTTTTTTTTTTGTGCAGAGTGGTTAATGATTACAGAAAGAAATAGGGTAGCACACGATTTTTAAAAGCTATTTGACTTCACAAAGCTGATTATTATTTTCAGATTTGTCTATTATATAATTTTTGCTTATCGGATTTTTCATATAATAGAGCACAACTAGCTTAAGTATATTGCTTTTTTTTGTATTTTAGTATTTCCAAATTCTTTGTTAATTTACTGATTTTTAAATACTTGTATGTAAATACTTATATGAATTTAAGTATTTGAAAGGCTGTTATTAAACTTGAAACTTGATGGAAGTTTTAATAGTTCTATTATGCTGCATTTTGAAAGAATAATTTTTTTAATTTTTAAAAAAATCAGTCCATCTATTTTGATGAACCAAATCCAGCACGAGCAAAAGGTTCAAGCCCAGAGGGATTACCAGCCTGGGTTTTGGGCGAACTGGGAACAAGTGAACACACATTACAGGAATCATGGAAACTTTCTTCTGGAGAAGATAACACTTTGATACAGTCGCCAACTGATGACCACAGGTATGCTAGAAAGTGAGATTTTAAGTGCATTTCATATTTAACTTGCCTTTCGAACTGGCTCATACATTCTGTATATTCAAGATTATTTTATGTTTTTAGCTACTTTTTAAGGTATCTGTTAACTTCACATATTCCATTGCTTGGAAAGTGGTGCCTGTAAATCTTTAAAAATTTTTTTTTATTTTAAAGATGTGGGGTACAATTCAGGGTTAGGTATACAGATGTTCATTATATGGGTACCCTTGTTGATGAGGTGTGCCTCCCCGTCCCCCGGCAGTTTCCCACTACTGACAATTCTTTCTTATAGTATTACAATAATTGTTCAAGGTCCTGCAGATCTTTAAATGACACAATTATGTATTTTCCTTTATGACAGGCATGAATTAAGAGCATTATTAATGACCTCAAAAAATATATCTTCCAAATCTTAAAATTTATGCTAGAATTTCTTTCCCTTTCCCCTTATGTGAACAATGTTTGTTTTCATTGAATAAAAAAATGGATGTAAACATAAATCCTATTAAACTGTGCTTTCTTACTAGGGTATTAAACTTAAGTAGGATATTTAGTGCAAATAACAAATTTTCAAAATATACAAAAAGGCCCATTATTGTGGCAATATAGTTTTTGAATAGATTTAAATTTGGACTTTTATCAAATTTTTATTTTTCCCTTTGGCCTTGTTCCTTGAAATGTTAAAATATTGGAGAGTATCAGTTGGCGTGTGTCATATTTAAAAAAAAATTTTTTTTGAGTTGGAATCTTACTCTGTCACCCAGGCTGGAGGGCAGTGGCACACTCACGGCCACCACAGCCTCGACCTGCTGGACTCGGGCAATCCTTCCGCTTCAGCCTTCATAGCTGGAACTACAGGTGTGTGCCACTATGCCCGGCTAATTTCTCTTGATTTATTGCCAAGTTGCCCAGATTGGTCTCGAACCCGTGGGTTCAGGCAATCCTCTTACCTCAGCCTCCCAGAGTGCTGGGATTATAGGTGTGAGCCACTGTGCCTGGCAAAATCTGGTTATATTTTTTAGACCTGAGATGTTATGGTGGAAAAGAACAGACAAACAAAAGCAAGAGATCCAGTTCATGGGAAATTATTTCGTTAGAAAGGAGAAGCACAGGGAGGCAAAAAAGGAGAGGTGGAATAATTATGGGAACGTTTAGAAGAGTAAAAAGAAATGAATGTGTAACTCCATAGGAAGTAGTATTAAAGATTTTTACTTTCATAGGTGAGTTAAAGTTAGAAGAAGTGTAATTGTAGAATTTTTGTTTGCCTTGTAGGAAGGTAAATAGAGGTGTGAAGAGATGGTGGTCTGTATACCATGAAAAACATGATTCTTAGTTTGGCTGCAAAGTCCATCAGTTGTTTGCCTATGTATATATTTAGATTGGAAAACACAGTTTATTTAGAAAGTAGATTAGAGAGAGAGAGAGGAGATTTCCCCTTCAAGGTAGGAGAGGAGGCCAAAGCTTAGGGAAACATGGCCAGACCAGTTCAACAAAAGCAAATGGTGGCCAAGCAATGGCCAAAAAAATATTTGTTAAGAGTCCAGCTAGGTGTCCACCATGTCCTCTCGGGGGCTGCCTGAAACTATGGCTACTGCTTATGAGTTCCTATTAAAGGTTCATTTCTGAGGAAAACAAAAAAAGTCCAGCTAAAGGCTGGATGTGGTGGCTCAAGCTTGTAATCCTAGTACTTTGTGAGGCTGAGATGAGAGGATTGCCTGAGACCAGGGGTTTGAGACCAATCTTGGTAACTTGATGAGACCTCGTCTCTACAAGTAAATGAAAAAATTAGCCAGACGTGGTGGCACACTCCTGTACTTCCAGCTACTTTGGAAGGCTGAGGCGGAAGGATTGCTTGAGTTCAGCAGGTTGAGGCTGTAGTGACTATGAGTGTGCCACTGCACTCCAGCCTGGATGACAGAGTTGAGACTCCGCATCAAAAAAAAAAAAAAAAAAAAAGCTAAATTCTGGGTTCCTTTCTAGGTGTAATGGTGGAGTTTACAGTATAAAGGCGAACCAAAATTGTTTCCTCTATCTTAGAACTTAAAACCAGTTAAACATTTGTGATCTTGGTCTGACTGAATCAATGTGTAGTTTTTTTTTTTTTTTTTAACTTCACTAATGTCTTTAACAGTTTTTGAGTAAGTTGTAAAAATTAATAATTGAGAATTGCATATAAAAGCTCAACTTTCTGGCTTTTCTTAAAAACTGGAGACTAGCAATCTTTCCAGAAAACAGATGTAGGTTGGAGCTAAGTTATATTTGGTTGTCCCCTTTATAATATGTGTAATAGTATACCTTAACTATTTCCTGCTAATTCCTGACACCAAATTTGAAGTCAGCTGCATCTGTTATGGAGCTTGAGCTTTTTTTCCCCCTTTAAATAGGGTTGATAGGAAAATGAGGTATTTATGTTCTATCAAAAATAAAAGAAGAAAGGTAGAAAAAGAAGGGCCATATAATTAAAGAAAGTGATTGGGCTGGGTGCATTAATGTATGCCTGTACTCTCAGCTACTTGTCAGGAAGATTGTTTGAACACAGGAGTTTAAGACCAGCCTGTGCAACATAGTGAGACCTTGTCTCAAAAAAAAAAAAAAGGCTAAAACACCATGTCTTTGTGTAAGTAAATGATATCTTTACATTACTCATTTGTTACGTGTTTAAGTCCTGTAGATATTTGATATATAGCTGTTATTTAGATGAATGGGGAAGATAAATAAGTTCATGGATAGTTGTGGAAGTATTTGCAGGATTGTTATATGTATCATAGAAGGGTTCAGGATAGGAAATAGATTTGAGATTTCCTTGGAGTCCAAATGAATGGACTTTTTCTTCCCCCTTGGAACATAGAATAAAGCTTGAGAAAATAAATTGAGAATATTCTTTAACTGTTGCTCACTGACTTCCCTGGGAAATGAAGCCACAATAAAATCCCCACAATTTTATTTTATTTTTTTATCTTAAAACTTTAATGAATTTGTTTCTTAGTTCTTTTTTATAATTTTTAATTTTAAAGATGTGGGGCACACTTCAGGGTTAGGTATACAAATGTTCATTATGCTGGTACCCTTATTGATAAGGTGTGCCCCCACTTCCCTGGCAGTTTCCCACTACTGCCAGAATTCTTTTCTTACAGTATTATGATAGTTGTTGAAGGTCCGCTTATGAGTGAGAACATGTGGTACTTTGTTTCTGTGATAGATCACTCAGTATTATAGACTCTAAGCCCATCCAAGTTGTTGCGAAGTTCATAATTTTGTCCTTCTTTATGACTGCGTAAAATTCCATTGTGTATATGTACCACATTAAAAAAAATTCAGCCCTCTTTTGATGGGCAGAATGATTGGTGCCATGTTTTTGCTATTGTGAATAATGCTGCAAGAAACATGCATGTGCAGGTATCTTTTTCATGGAGGGATTTGATCTCCTCCAGGTATATTCCCAGTAGGCAGATTATGGGGTCATATGGAAGGTTGATTTTTAGATCTTTAAGAAATAGCCAGTTTTCCACAGAGGTTGTACTATTACCACCAACAGTGTAGAAGTGTTCCCTTTCCCTGCATCTTCTCCAACATCTGTTGTTTTTTGAGTTATTGAGGATGGCTGTACTGACCATGGAGTTAGGTGGTATCTCAGTGTGTTTTTTTTTTTTTCTGAGATGGAATCTCACTTTGTCATCCAGGCTGGAGGGCAGTGGCATGCTCCTGGTTACCACAACCTCGACCTGCTAGGCTCAGGTGATCCTTCTGCTTCAACCTTCCAGGTATCTGGAACTACAGGCATGTGCTGCCATGCCCGGCCAGTGAGCCACTGTGCCTGGCCTCAGTGTGGTTTTAATTTGCATTTCTTTGATGACTAGTGAGGCTGAGCAGGTTTTCATGTATCTGTTGGCTTCTGGTAGGTCTTCTTTTGAGAAGTGTCTATTCATATCTTTTGCCCACTTTGTAATGGGGCTATTTGTTTTTTTCTTTTCAGCAAGTTTGAGTTCTTTGTAGATCCTGGATGTTAGGCCTTTGTCAGATATATAGTTGGCAAATATTTTTTCCCATTCTGTTGGCTGTCTCCCTGTTCTCTTGATGGTTTCTTTGACTTTGCAGAAGCTTTTCAGTTTGATGAGGTCCCAATTGTCTATCTTATGTCTTATGGCATGGGTACTTGGGGTTTTGATCAGGAATTGGTTACCAGTTCCAATTTCCATAAGGGTGTCTCCTGCGTTTTCTAAGGTTCTTATAGTTTGAGGTTTTACGTTTAGGTCTTTGATCCATTTAGAGTTGATTTTTGTGTATGATGATAGGGAGGGGTCTTGTTTTAATCTTCAGCCAGTTTTTCCAGCACCATTTAATGAATTGGTTCTTCCCCCTAGTGGTTAATGGTGGCCCATAATTTTAACAAGAAACTTATTTCTCATTGTTGGGCACCTATAGCTAAATGGCATTTAGTGCAAAAGAATCACTACAGTATGAGGCATTTGTTGGTTAAATAATTATTTTTTTTTGAGTCAGAGTCTCCTACTTTCACCCAGGCTGGAGTGCAGTGGCAAGTTCATGGCCGCCACAACCTCTACTTGCTGGGCTCAGGTGATCCTTCCGCCTCAGCCTTCCAAATAGCTGGAACTACAGGCACGTACCACCTCACCTGGGTGATTTTTAAATTTATTGTAGAGATGAGTTCTCGCCAAATTGCCCAGACTGGTCTCGAACCTGTGGTCTCAGGCAACCCTCTCTTCTCGGCCTCCCAAAGTGCTGGTATTATTGGCGTGAACCACCGCGCCTGGCCTATAAGTAATTAATGGGTAAAGCAGGCGGTCTTGTGGCTCTGGCCAGTCCTGCCCATCCTCCATATCCACAAGTTGAAAAAGGCCTTCCTTGCATCCCAGTCAGTTTAGGTGGCCCTGCTATTTACTCCTATAGTACTCCTTGTTTCTTTGTTGCACTGATCACATGCAAAGGTTGACTATATGTTCTTTGTACCATGTTGTTAATTTCATGAGGTGTAAGAACTGTGCTTTTTCTATTTGCACTGTACTTCCAGCTCCTCGCACTGGTGAGAACATGCTAGGAATTCCACGGTGTCTATATGTGAGAGTGCATTCATGCATGAAAGAATGGTTTGTGTTAGGCATGCCACATATCTAATTTAACCTGTAGAAAATCTCTTAGAGACAGGTACGTTGTGGTGAAGGGAATGGCCCAACATTTTGAAATGTTTCTTTTTAACATTTTAGAAAATATTGAGGCAAGGATACTTTTTAGAAAACACTGGAAGAAACTTGGATACAGGCTATACAGATGCCCTTTGCACACTGTATGGAATATGAGACAGTGAAGGAACTGGAAAGGATATACTTAAATATTTTTCTGGTCAGATGTCAGAAGATCACTAAGGCTAATGGTAAATTAGGGCTTTAAGAACAAAGCTTTTCAGGGTATCTTATGTTTCTTTCTCATAATTTTAATTTGATTTATTTTAGAATTTCAATTTGATTTAAAATTTTAATCCACATGTGCATTAGTTAACAGATATTTGAAGTTTTACATGAAGATGTTTAAAAAATAAAACTAGCATTTACTTTAGCTAAAGCCAGCAGAATTGATGTTAAAGCCAAATATACAATGCATAATAGATTGTATGTGGTGGTAAATCGCCTATTGATTGTCTGTGTTCATATTTATTTTCTAAAACTGCTTCTTTTACTCTGAGTGGCCATACTTTGTTAATGAAAAAGTTAGTATCCGCTAATCTTGACCTAATGCATCTAATCAATTCTGCAAGAAATTGTTTTAAAAAGTTTAAGAGGCTGATAATATTTGACACATGTATGTTTTTATAGTGAATAATTTATTGTTACTTAGAACTGAAGTTTAATGCTGCCTCATAAATTTTACAACCACTTCAACTTGTCCTTTGAAAAACCTCTTTAATCTTAAAAGATTTTCCCCCCTTAGTGTTTCTTTTTTGATCACTTTATAAAATCCTGCTTTACTTAGACCTTTTTGTATATGAAGTATTTCTCTTGGCATTTTAGATTATGCTGTTTGTGTCCTAGCCTTTTTATATTATTAAAGATGCGGAGTCCACTGGAAGCCTTTTTGTTCGGGCTTCCTGTTCAGTAGGGATGACACCTCTCCTTTTCCTTTACTCTTTCTTGGGATAAGTAGGATATGGCATGGCTCATCATTCCAGACTGCTGGAAGTACTATGAGGTCATATTCTTTTTTTTTTTTTGAGTTGGAGTCTCACTGTGTCTCCCAGACTGGAGTGCAATGCAGTGGTATGCTCACAGCCACGCAGCCTCTACTTTCATGGGCTCAGGCAATCCTTCCACCTCAGCCTTACAAGTAGCTGGAACTACAGATGCATGCCACCGTGCCTGGCTAGTTTTTATGATTTATTTTATTTTTATTTTTTTGAGTTGGAGTTTATTTTAGAGACAAGGTCTCACTGAGTTGCCCAGGCTGTCCTTGAACTCCTGGGCTCAGGTGATCCTTTCGCCTCCACCTCCCAAAGTGCTGGGATTACAGGCATGAGCCACCCCACCCAGCAAGACCTAACATTTTGCACCAAACAGCTTCAGCTGTTCTGGTTCTCTTCTTTTCACATTTTTTGGCTTGAAATCCTGTTATTACCCATGTTTTCTTTTAGAAAAGCCATTGTTCCAGATTGCGTGGCATTGCTGTCTTATGATATATCTGTTACTGTATTTTAATGTTACTATCTGCCTATTTTCTTGACAATGAAATGTTTTAGGTGTATTTGAATTCGGAGCATGACTTTATAAGATGTTACTCAGGAAACCATATATTTGGATCTCATCCATGTATATATAGTTTGGTTAATTTCATTTATTTCTACAATCATGGGCTATATCAACATGTATTACCTTTCTGGTCATTCTTCAGATACCACTGAAATCTGGTAAGGATTTTAATTGTCTTTGTGGTAGATAAACTTGAAGGTGGCCCCCATGATCCACCTCCTGGTATTTACACCCTTATATAATGCCATCCCCTTGAGTGTGGGCAGGTCCTGTGACTTGCTTCTAACTAATAGAATATGGCAATGGTGATGGGATGTCACTCTTATGAATATACTGTGTTATATAAAACTTGATCTTGCTAGTAGACTTGCTCTGGAGTGTTGCCATCTTTCCCTTGGCTGGCTTTGGAAGAGGCAGCAGTAATAAGGAACTGAATGTTGCTCACAACATGCAAGTGGGGAAGTGGAGCCCTCCTTAATTGGACCTCTGGATGAGAATCCAGCTCTGGTCCAGCCATGACTGGAGCCTTATGTAAGCAGAGGACCCAGTTCAGCTGTGTCCAGACTTCAGACCCACCCACAGAAACATGAGAAAATATATGTACTTTATTTAAAACTGCTAAGTTTATAATAATTTGTTACTCAGCAATAGATGACTAATATAGTCTTTGTCCCCATATTAAAAAATTACATAACCTATATGTAATACATGCCTGAAAAACCTCATTGTAGAAATATGTAGAGTGAAACGTCCAAGTCCTTCTCTCTCTGTGTCCTCCTTATCACACTTTTCTCGCGAGAGGGCATCACATTAACAATTTTGTGCATGTCATTCATTCTACAGTAGGCACCCACACAAATCACAAATTGGCTTATACTATGTACTTTTCTGAGACTTGCTCTTTTTTCACTTAACTATGTCTTAAACCTGTATCATGAACATCTTTTTAATTGCAGATAATCCATAGTGTGGATATACTATAAATTAATCTCTCTCTACTGCTTTCAATTATTGTTATAAACAGTGCCTGAGTTAACACTGTAGTATGTATGTCATCAAGCACCTTATTTTAAAATGTACTCAGTAATTGTCTTAATCAGTGATGGTAAGGTGACAGACATGGAGACAGCTGCCTCTGAGAGAAGAGTTTATTACTTACAGTTCCCAGGAGTAAGGGGGCATGCCTCACCATGCAGGGCCACATGGGGAAGCACCCAGGTAGACCAGGAGGCAGAAGGGGTGAGGCATGGGCAAGGACCCTTCTTACTACAGCGGTGGCATGTCCCCTGTCGGGCAGAAAGTGAAACACTAATGTTGGGCTTTGTAATTGGAGGGTTTGTAATTAATTTCCAAGTGCCTGCAGAAATGCAAGGATGGTATGGATATCACAACTTTGGCTGTTAGTTTGGTTTGTGATTTCAAGATACCAAATCATCAGTTAGAATAAATGATTATTACATACCTGTGTGTGTTTTGGTCTTTTAGAATTCCTAGAAAAGGAGTTGCTTTGTTGGTGGGATTACTAGTTCGTTCAACATCATATGTGCAGTGGTAAAAAAAAAAAATCTATATGGGCTACTATGACAAGATCTGTGAGATATATAAAGTTAAAAAGAAGTGCATACAAGCATAGTAAGCTTTCTTTTGTGTCTGTTTTGAAGAGGCTGTATGCATACATATATGTACACATGTGCATAGACTATTTGTAGATGCTATACATGAAACTGTTCAATATGGTTACCTTTAGGGAGTAGGACTAGTCTGGAATGTAAAGTTAAAAACATTCTTTTTTAAAAAAAAAATGAACGTATGTTATTTTTAATAATCAAACATTTATTTTTTGATAGATACTGTCAAGTTGCCTTCCTTTTTTTTTTTTTTTTTTTTTTGAATTGGAGTCTCACTCTGTCGCCCAGACTGGAGTACAGTGACCGCTCCCGGCCACTGCAGCCCTGCCTGCTGGGCTCCGGCGATCCTTCTGCCTCAGCCTTCCAAGTAGCTGGAACTACAGGCGCGCACTACCATGCCCGGCTAATTTTTGATTTATTGTAGAGATGAGGTCTTGTCAAGTTGCCCAGGGGGTTCTCGAACCTGTGGACTCAGGCAATCCACTCACCTCAGCCTCCCAAAGGCTCAAGTTGCCTTCTGAAATGCCATCTTAAAATGTTTGTACATACACATTGTTCACATTAATGATGCAAATTAATTTAACTATATAACAAGTATATGTTGGTTTAAAGAAAGTTTCAGTAAATACTCTTAAATGTCTGGATTCCATTTGTTTGTTTGTTTTTGAGGTGGTCTCACTCTGTCGCCCAGGCTGGAGTGTAGTGGCACACTCATGGCCACCCCAGCGTCGACCTGCTGGGCTACAGTGGTCCTTCTGCCTCAGCCTTCCAAGTAGCCAGAACTACAGGCGTGCGCTATCATGCCCGGCTAATATTTGACTAATTGTAGAGACGAGGTCTCACCAAGTTGCCTGAGCTGGTCTTGAACCCGTGGACTCAGGAAATCCACTCGCCTTGGCTTCCCAAAGTACTGGGATTGATTACAGGCTGAGCCACCTCCACTGTATTTCTAATTTGTTAAAGCAGAGGCCAAGTGAAACAAGGTTCATTTATGGAGTGCCTACTGTGTGCTAGGTACTACTCTAGAAATCTTTTCCAAGTTGTCTGATGTAATCCTCTCAATCTTGTCAGGTTGACATAGATGACATAACAGCTTCAGGATGGTCAAGCACCTTTCCCAGTGATGGATACAGCATTGGAATGCAAGTCTTTATGATTTCACTCCCTTGTTCTTTCTAGTATACCAGTAGGCATAAGTACTTTATGCAGCAAATATGGAAATTTCATTTTATCTATTTTTTCCCACTTGTGCTGCATCAGCAATCCGGGCAACGTGCCTTTGTTCTTTAGGTTGAGCTGCAATGAAGCAGTTTGCCTTTGTTCACATTCTACTTCTGATACTTGGCAGCCATCTGTCTTTAGGCAAGTTGCGTAATTTCTCCCTCAGCCCCAGTTTCATTATTTGTAAAATGGAGATAGTGGTAGTACTAACCTCGGAGTGGTAAGGACGAAGTGAAATAGAGCATGTTGAGCCTATGACACCGGGCCTGTGAAGTGTTAGCTGTTGCTACCACCATCATCATTTTGGGGATTGTTCTTGTAGTAGTTCATCCAAGGCCTGGCTTGCTAGATTGTTGGACCATTCATTTGCTTCTCTGACTAATCCTCCCAAAGAATATTGTCTTAGAATCCACTGGCCACACTAGTTATTTTCAATTACTAGAAGTCATTTTGTGTTCCCTGACAAAAATTAATTAAATTATGGCTATGCAGAAAGATTATGATATAAGCATAGGTCCTGCAGACTATCAAAATAAAGAATGGTAATAGAATGTTAAAAGAGGCTTTGTGGGTATCTTTGTTTAAATAACTTAGCAAGTCCCTTTGTCCAGGGTAGAAGGAATACAGAGTGGCTGGCCTCACTTTTTACATTTTGCCGCATCGTATATTTGAAGCTGCTTAAGCAAGTAACATTTAGACTTCAGTTCGTGTCATATCTATCTATATTTTTTTTGTGCTTTATTCCAAAGACAGAACACAAAGGTAATAGGTTGTATTCTTAAAATTCTGTGGAAAATGTTTTGCAGCTTTTTAATGGTTTACAGTTATTTTTATACTTTCCAATGAAGTATGTGTGGTCTGAAAGCTATCATCAAAGTACAGTTAGGTTCTTGGATAGGAAAAAATGAAAAAAAAAGATTGATTAAAACTTTGATTAAAAGTTAAGAGTCAGGATAGGGTAATGGGGAGTCATGAATCAACCCTGGCTTTAAACACTGCTTCACTGTAGAAGAAGCATATTGCTTCTGCTTACTTTAGGGGGAATTTGTCAATGAAAAAGAAGACATTTGTTTTGTGTGTGTTTGTGTGTGTGTGTTTTTCGAGTTGTAGTCTTACTCTGTCACCCAGGCTGGAGTGCAGTGGCACATTTATGGCTACCACAACCTCGACCTGTTGGGCTCAGGTGAGTCTTCCATCTAAACCTGGAACCATAGGCATGTGCCACCATGCCTGGCTGATTTTTTTATTTATTGTAGAGACAAGGTCTTGCCATGTTGCTCAGGCTGGTCTCAAGCCCTCTTGCCTCTGCCTCCCAAAGTGCTGGGATTACAGGCATGAGCCAGTGTGCCCAGCTTTGTTTATATATCTTTAGATGCCATTTTATAAGGAATGGTCAACAAGATTGCTTAAATATTCTAGGAATGTGCAAAGAATTATTAATTGCTTATTACTATTACCATATCAGACTTTGGTAATTTTATATAAATTATATCTTATTTTTAAACATATTGGGTCATGTAAATAATATGTGTTAATACCTATAAGGAAGGACTTAGAGAATCACTATCCTATTGTAAATGATTATAGAGGGCTATCATTTTTTGCATCTTTGCTTTAATGAGATTTTTCCATGGGTTATTTGATGCTAGATTTGAGTTTGGAATGGATTCTATTTATGGTCCTGAATTTATGGAAAATGTGATTCATTTTATAGTGATCCTCTATGATGTGGTTTTCCAGGAATGCATGTGGCAGAAAGCTGGGGTTCTGTATGTCCTTCAAAAGTGTCTCTTTTATATAACTGATATTTTGTTTGCTTGTGTAGTTTGATAGCATGGCCAGCAGATGGTGGTCAAGTATAGTGAAAACCTACTTGTGAATGAACAGGCTGATCTTTGTGAGAAAACATTTTTTACTTTAAGAATATTCATTGAACTTTTTCGGCCATGTACTAAACAACAACAGCAACAACAAAAAACTGTAATAGAATCTTTTTACTTTGTTAAACTCATTTTTATATGACACTAACATAAATCATCGCTCCTCCTGAAATTGTTGGATGAATTTATCAAAAAGTTAATTGATACCTTTCCTTCTTAGGGACTCTTTATGTCAGTTGTCTTAAGTGTGGTTAGGGTTACACATAGTAAAGATTTCTTAAATATTACTCACAAAAGTTCACTGATTTTATTTATGAATAGCCTCTTTGGACAAGGACATATTTTACCAGCAGCACTGTACAATATACCTTCCTGGATGGTGGTAATGATCTGTAGCTGTGCTGTTCAACACAGTAGCCACTAGTAACATATGACTGTCAAGCACTTGAAGTGTGGCTGGTGTGGCTGATATACTGAATTTCTAATTTTAATTAAACAACCACGTGTGATTCGTGGATACTACATTGGGCAGTGTGTTCTAGATCTGGGTCTTCTACTGGACCATTACAAAACCTGATTTGCTAGATGGAGAGCTACTAGTCTGTTCTCTGTCTAGGCAGGGAAATGGAGTGGGCCTGGGAACTAGGACCTGCATACTGGGTGTATGTAAAGCTGGATCTGTCTGTCTTCTGTGCTTTCTTGATTTCATTGGCAACATCCTTCTTTGATGATGGTCACTCACGATCAACATTTATTGTTCACTTCAGAGAAGCTCTCCCTAACAAACAAAATAAATTTGTCGTCAATTTATTGGGGTAGAATACTTAGTATGGGGTAAATCTGATGAGATATCTTTGATACAATGGACACTTGTTGGTAGACAACTTGTGCTCTAGAAATAAGGCTGCTACATAAATGAGAAGTAAAAACTGCTTCTTGGAGTGTTCAATAAAATCCAACATTTTACGCATTTGTAAAACCACTTAGCTACTCATTAATTTTCAACATTAATGTGCTGATATCATTGTTAGGTACTTACCAAGGCAAGACCAACTGACAGTAATTGGTACCTGAGATGGAACAGCTTTGAAAGTAAAGCTCTGCAATTTTTTTTTTCCAATAAGTCAGATTTTTGACAAATCAGTTACATTTCTTTCTTTTTCTTTTAAATGAATGAGACCTTATAAAAACATTTAAAAATTTCCCAAGCAAGCTTGTTTTTATCAGATAATATTGAACAGTTTTGGTTGTCCTTTTAATAAATAAAAATGGATGACAGCAAGCTTATAAATATATTGTAAAATTTAATTTTAAGGAAATTAAAATAGTGTAGTAAACTAGAAATATTTTAATATTGATTTAAATGTGTGATTTTTAAATATGGTTTAAGTTTTAAGTCAAATGTATTATTTTTAAAGTAGGCAATGGGAAATATGAAGTCTTAAAATATTTATGGATCTCTGGTCACATCTTAGTTTTGTTAAACATCTCATCTTTTCATTTAGTATTGTTTTTCTTTTTATTTATAATAAAATTCCCCTTGGAAATTTAAAATTAAATTAGCCGGGTATGGTGGCGCGTGCTTGTAGTTCCAGCTACTTGGAAGGCTGAGGCGGAAGGATCGCCAGAGCCCAGCAGGTTGAACGCTGGGGTGGCCGTGAGCGTGACACTGCACTTCAGCCTGGGTGGCGGAGTGAGACTCCAACTCAAAAAAAGAAAAGGAAAAGAAAATAAATAGGTTGTGGATCATTGGAGGCTATTTTCATTTTTAAGTTTTCGGCATTGACACTACTGCATTATTTATTGTTGCTATTTGTTTTTATGTTTCACAGATGTTTAGCAATTAGCCCCAAAGAAGACTCTTCTGCAGTTAGTATATAACAATACTACTTGCTGCTCAGACAAATGGAAAGACATGAAACCTAAAGTTCTTACTTTAGTTTTCTGATCATTTATATTTCAGTAGCATACATGTGAAAAAAATGTGTGAAATGCACAGGTAAAGTTTAAAGAACAATTAGAAAATCAATATGTCTATCCTTCTACCCAGCCAACAACAGTATATTACAGTATTCCAGAAGACCTCTGAGATCCTTTCCCTGATTGCCTCTTCTTCCCTTCTCCTGGGAGGAAACCACTATCCTGTATTTTGTGTTAATCATTTCTTTGTCTCTCCTGTTTATTCTGAACTTCATGTAAGTGGAATCATACTATATAGAGTATTTTGAGACTTGCTTCTTTCAATCACCATATTTTTTAGATTTATCCATGTTAGTAAATGTAGTGGTAGTTTTTTTTGTCTTTTGGTAAACTTTTTTTTGAGCTTCTTTTTTGCTTTGTTTATCATTTTTTGTTTGTTTAAAACTATTCATGCCATGGGAAGTCTCTCTGAGTTTGTTTTTGGTAAACTTTTAAACGCGAAAGCATAACATACATACAGCAAGACATATCAAAGTGTACAGCTTGATGAAATTTTGCAAAATGAATATATCCATGAAATCACTTTCTAGATCAAGAAATGCTGTTGTTCTATATGACTGTATAATACTCCATCATGTATATGTACCACATTTTCTTTATCCAGTCCACTTTCCATGGGCCGTAGAGTTGGTTCCATGTTTTTGCTATTGTGAACAGTATGGCAAAAACATGCTTGTGCAGGTGTCTTTTTTGTAGAACGATTTATGTTCCTCTTGGAATACTCCCAGGAGAGGAATTGCTGGATCATATGGAAAGTTAATTTTTAGTTCTTTTAGGGATCACCATATTGCTTTGCATAGAGGTTGAACTAGCTTACATACCCACCAACAGTATAGAAGTGTTCCCTTTTCACCTCACCTGTGCCAGCAGCATCTGTTGTTTTCTGACGTTTTTTTTTTTAAACTTACTAATGACAGCCATCCTTACCAGAGTTAGATGGTATCTCATTGTGGTTTTGATTTGCATTTCTATGATGATGAGTGAGGTTGAGCACTTTTTTTTTTGAGGTTGAGCATTTTTAAATGTGTTGGTTGCCCGTATGTCATCTTTTGAAAAGTATCTGTTTATGTTCTTTGCCCACTTTTTAATGGGGTGATTTTTTTCTTTCATTTCATTTGAGTTCCTTGTAATTCATGGATGTTAGGCCTTTGCCAGATGCATAATTTGCAAATAATTTCTCCCATTTTGTGGGTTGTCTCTACTTTCCTAATGGCTTCTTTTGCTGTTTAAAACCTTTCAAATTGGTGAAGTACCACTTGTCTATCTTACATTTTATGGCATTTGCTTTTGGGGACTTGGTCAAGAATTTGTTGCCTACTTTGGTATGCATAAGAGTGTTTCCTACATTTTCCTCTAGGATTCTTATAGTTTGAGGAGTATGTTTAGGTCTTTGATCCATTTTGAGTTTATTTTTGTATTTGGTAATAGGTAGGGGTCCAGTTTCATTTTTCTGCAAGTAGTCAGCCAGTTTTCCTAGTACAATTTGCTAAATATGTTCTCCTTTCCCCATATTATTGGTGGTTTTGTTGAAGGTGAGTTTGTTGAGAGACCGTGTTTTTGCTTTTGGAAACTCTGTTCTGGTTCCATTGTTCTATGTGCTATTCTTGTACTAATACCAGCATGATTTAGTTATTTTTGCCTTGTAATAAAGTTTAAACCCTCAAAGTGTGATACCTTCCACTTTGTTCCTTTTGCTGCAGGTTATTTTGGCTATTCATGCTCTTTTTTATTTCCATGTGAATTTCTGTATTTTTGTTTCCAAGTCTGAGAAGAATGATGTTGGTAATTTTATAGCTAATACGTTGAATCTGTAGATTGAGTTGGGTAGGATGGACCTCTTGACAATATTGATTCTTCTAATACATAAGCTGAAATATTTTTCCATTTGTTTGTGTCATCTTTGTTTTCTTTGAAAAGTGTTTGGTAGTTTGTTTTGTTTTGCTTATGAGTCAGAGTCTCACTGTTTCCCAGGCTGGAGTACAGTGGCATGCTCACAGCTACTGCAGCCTCATCCCTCTGCCTCAGCCTTCCAAGTAGCTGGAACCACAGGCATGTGCCACTGTGCCTGGCTAATTTTTTGATTTATTGTAGAGATGAGGTCTTACCATGTTGCCCAGACTGGTCTTAAACCCCGAACTCAGGCAATTCTCTCGCCTCTGCCTCCCAAAGTGTTGGCATTACAGGTTTGAACCACTGTGCCCAGTTGTAGTTTTTGTTGTAAAGGTCTTTCACTTCACTGGTTAGATGGATGACAAGGAGTTTCATTTTTGTGTGTGACTGTTGTGAAAAGGATTGAGTTTTTTATTTGGTTCTCTGCCTGTTTGCTGCTGGTATATAGAAATGCATGTGTTTTGCATATTGATTTTGTACCCTGAAACTTTATCAAAGTCATTTGTCAGTGTAAGAAGGCTTTTGATGGACTCCCTTGGGTTTTCAAGATACAGCCTCATATTGTCTGCAAAGATTAATAGCTAAACTTCCTCTTTTCCTATTTGGATACCCCTGATTTCCTTCTCTTGCCTAATTGCTGTGGCTAGGACTTCCAGCATTATGTTGAACAGGAGGGGGAAAGTGGGCATCTTTGTTTTATTCACGTTCTTAGAGGAAATGCCTCCAATTTCTGCCCATTGAGCAAAATGTTGGCTGTGGGTTTTTATCATAGATGGTTCTTACCGTTTTGAGGAGTGTTTCTTCTATGCCTAGAGGCTCAAGGGTTTTGATCAAGAAGGGATGCTGGATTTTGTTGAATGCTTTTCCTGTATCTATGATATAATCATGTGGTTCTTGGTGTTTCATCTGTTAATGTACTGAATTATGTTTATGGTCTTGAGAATGTTGAACCAGTCCGGTACCCCAGAAAGGAAGCCCGTCTGGTCATGGTGGATGATCCTTGAGATGGATTGTGGATCTGATTTGCTAGAATCTTGTTGAGAATTTTTGTGTCCATGTTCATCAAGGAGATTGGCCTGCAGTTCTCTTTCCTGTTCATCCCATTTGGGTTTACTCCCTTAGACAAAAGCCATATATAATCTCCTTGAGAGGTATTCATTTTTACCTTGGACTGCTTCTGGGGAGATTGAAGTGTTATGTTTTCTAGAGGCCCTCTTTTTTTTTTTTAAACTTTTAAGTTTTTTTTTTTTTTTTTTTTTGAGTTGGAGTCTCACTCTGGCGCCTAGACTGGAGTGCAGTGGCCGCTCCCAATCACCGCAGCCTCGACCTGCTGGGCTCCGGCGATCCTTCCGCCTCAGCCTTCCAAGTAGCTGGAACTACAGGCATGTGCTACCACGCCCAGCTGATTTTTTGATTTATTGTAGAGATGAGGTCTTGCTGCCCAGGCGGGTCTCGAACCCGCGGGCTCAGGCAATCCACTTGTAAATTTTTTATTTTAAAATCGTGGGGTGCAATTCAGGGATAGGTATACAAATATTCTTTATGCAGATACCCTTGTTGATGAGGTGTGCCCACCCTTCGCCAGGCAGAATCCACGTACTGCCAATCCTACCTCCCTGCCCCCCATCCCTGAGGCCCTCTTTTTTGATTCAGAGGATCTGTGACGCACACTCTTGAACTTTTCAAAGGACTCTGTGTAGTACTCTGATGTACCATCTTTTATCTTTTTAGTCTTAACAAAAGGTTTTACATTCATACCCTTGAGTCACCTCTAGGCAGTGCCCAAAGCATGCATAGATGCCTTTTCTTAATTTAGGAAATTTTGCCACCTGGAGAGCCTGAGAGTTTAAAGCCATGAAGTCTTGATTTCATTTTCTTTAACTTTTCTTTACTCCACTTGTTACTCTATTCTTGCATTTGTAAGCAAAATAAAATACTTTGTACATTTTCTTTGGTATATTACCCACCTAGTTTATCAGACATATTTTTTTTTTTTTTTGAGTTGGAGTCTCACTCTGTCACCCAGACTGGAGTGCAATGGCCGCTCCCGGCCACCGTAGCCTCAACCTGCTGGGCTCTGGTGATCCTTCCGCCTCAGCCTTCCATGTAGCTGGAACTACAGGCATGTGCTATCACGCCCGGCTAATTTTGATTTGTTGTAGAGATGAGGTCTTGTCAAGTTGCCCAGGCGTGTCTCGAACCCGTGGGCTCAGGCAGTCCACTCACCTCTGCCTCCCAAAGTGCTGGGATTACAGGCTGAGCCACCGAGCCCAGCCGATATATTTTCTAATTTACAAGTTACTGAAGGTGATAGTGTAGCTTTTCACTGCTATATAAAAAGTATCCCCCTTCTTCCAGTTTTCAATAACATATTTTCCGTTTTCTCTTGAGTCCTCATTGGCAACATCCTTAAATTACAGATTTCTACTAATGACCTCTTCAAGTCAATTTTGTCTTTAGCATACTACCCACAATCTTTATAACCTATGCCTACTATCTGGGTCCAAAGATGTTTCCATATTTTTAGGCTACATCTCACTTTTAAGTACCAAAATCTATATTAGTTATTTATTGCAACATTGCAAATTACTCTAAATCTTATTAACTTAAAGCAGCAAACATTTATTTTCTCAAAGACATGGCTCAGCTGGATCTTTTGGCTTAGGTTCTCTTGTAAAGCTGCATCCAAAGTATTGATTGGGGTTGTGGTCCCAACTGAAGACTTGACTGGGGGAGAAATTTCTTTTCTTACTTTTGTTGTTTATAGGATTCAGTTCTTTGTGGAGTATTGCTGTGAGAACCTCAGTTTTTTCTGGATGTCATCCAAAAGCTTCCCTCAGTTTTTTTTTGGCGGGGGGAAGGGGACTCTTAATAGGACAGTCCACAACATGGCAACTGGCTTTCATCAAAGTGAACACACAAGAAAGCAAGAGAGGGTATGGCAGAACAAGCATGATGGAAGCAGAGTTGTTTTGTAACCAAGTCACTTCAGTCAGATTGTGATTATTAGAAGCAAATCACTAGATCCAGTCTACACTCAAGGGAAAGTGCATGGCACACAGGCATGAATACTACATATTGGGGAAAATTGGGAATCATCTTAGAAGCTGCCTAATGCATACCAGCAGCAAATACTAAAAATATAATGTAAGGCTATATAACTAGAAAGACATACCTAGAAGGATTAAAATGGAAGATTAATGTGACAAAACCAATAGCAAAAATGACAGACTAAATAGAACTATGTGAACAATTGGATTAAATACAAATGAACTCACCACTGGAAGCCAAAGCAGTTATTGTTATTTGGATAAAAAAGGCAAGAATCAACTTTATTTTATTTATGAGATATACTTTCAATACAAAGACAAACAGGTTGAAAGCAAATGGATGCAAAGAGTTGTACCATGGAAACAATAAGCATAAAAACTGGAATGACTATATTAAAGACTAGCTAAAGAAGACTAGGTAAAAAAGACAAGGTTTACAAAAGACAAATAGTCATTTTGTAATGGTCAAAGAGTCCATTCATAAACATGATATAATGATCATAAACATGTGTAAAGCAAATAATAGAGCTTGAAAGATGAAATAAAAGCTGACAGAATTAAAGGGAAAAATAGACAAATGTATTAATATAAAATATTATTGCATTTATTTTTTCTTTTCCTGGTAATTGATGGACTTGAGCAAAAAACAAAAAAGGATGTAGAAGATTTGAAGAACAGTCTGAATTACCACAAGTTAACTGACATTCATAAAATACTCCATCCAATAACTGCAGAATTACATAGTCTTCAAGTGCACATGGAATATTTACCCAGCTAGGTAACCAATCTCCAATGGTCTCAAGATTGAAGCTTATAAAGAGTATGTTTTCTGATGTCACTGGGATTGAATAAGAAATCAACAATAATAGTACATCCAGAAAAGAGCCAAAATGTTTATAAGGTAAGAAAATTCACTTCTAAGTAACCCATGGGTCAAGGGAATTTAGAAACTCTTTTGAATCAGATCATTAAGAAAGTATAACACATCAAAATTTTGGGTATTCAGCTAAAGGGACATTTGGAGTTTTTAATGCCTGTGTCAGGAAAGAATGATCTAAAATCTTTGATTTCAGGGCGGGCTTGGTGGCTCAGCCTGTAATCCCACCACTTTGGGAGGCCGAGGCGAGTGGATTTCCTGAACCCCTGGTTCGAGACCAACTTGGTGAGACCTCGTCTCTACAATAAATAAAATATTAGCCAGGCGTGGTAGCACATGCCTGTAGTTCTGGCTACTTGGAAGACTGAGACAGAAGAATTGGTGGAGCCCAGCAAGTCGACACTGGGGTGACGGTGCGTATGCTATTGCACTCCAGCCTGGACGACAACGTGAGCCTCCAACTCAAAAATAAAAAAATAAATAAAATAAAATTTTTGATTTCAAGTCTTTGGAAGCTTGAACAAGAGCTGGGTGCACCCAATGTCAATAGAATGAATGTAATAAAATAGATGGGAGTGGAGTTCAATGCTACAGAAAACAGTAGAGAAAAATTAAATGAAACCCAACATTTTTTTTAAAAGATAAAGTTGTTAAATTCTAGTTAGACTAATCAAATAAAGAGAAATACGTGGACAAATATGAAAACGTGCAGTATTGTATTTTTGGTTCATAACTTTACTTTTTTTTCTGTGAGATTAAAAAAAGATGTAAAATACAAATATATGTTAATGGTATGCAACATAAATAATCTATGGGGGGTGAAATGGAGCTGTAAAGGAATAGGGTTTTTGCGTGTTATTGAAGGTTAAAATAGATTGTTATAACTTAAGAGTATTTTCTTTACTTTTTCTTTGAATTGGAGTCTCACTCTGTTGCTCAGTCTGGAGTGCAGTGGCATACGCATGGGCACCACAGCCTTGATGTGCTGGGCTCAGGCAGTACTTCCGTCTGAGCCTTCTAAGTAGCGGGAACTACAGGCATGCATACCACACCCAGCTAAGAGAATGTTTTCTTTAATCCCTATGGTAACGATAAAGAAAATATTTATAGAATATGCATAAAGGCAATAAGAAGGAAATAAAATATATCAATCAAAAATCAGTAAAGCAGAAAGGAAGGCAGTAAGGGAGAGAGTAAGGGAAGATAAAGGTGTAAGACACAGAGGAAAAAATGACAAAGTGACAATTGTAAGTCTTTACCTATCAGTAATTAACTGTAAGTGAATTAAACTCCCTAATCAAAACACATAGATTGGTAGAATAGATTTACAAACAAAACAGAACAAGATCCAACTGTATGCTGTGTACAGACACTGTGCCATAGGACATGGATAGTTGAAAGTGGACGCATGGTTAATAATATACAATGCAAAGAGGAACAAAAGAGCAGGGGTGGCTTACTCATATCAGACAGAATGGACTTGACGTAAATTGCTAAGAAGATATAACGGTTAAAAACATATATGCACCAAACATCACAACTCCTTATCATATGAAGTAAACATTACAGAATTGAAGGAAGAAATAGACAGTTCTACAACAATATTTAGGGACTTCAGTACCACTTTAAAAAATGAATAGAAGAGTCAGACAGAAGATTAGTAGAGGACTTGAACAACTCTATAAACCAGTTGGATCTGAGGGACATATAAAGAACATGCCAACTAACAACAGCAGAACATGGAACATTCTGAAGTATATAACACATGTTAGGCCACAAGACCTATGCTTAAGAAGATTGAAATCATACAGAGTATCTTTTCTGGTTACAGTAGAGGGAAATTAGAAGTCACTAGCAGAAGAGCGAGGGGATATTCAAGTATGTGAACATTAAAAGGAGAAGTCAACAGGAAATTAGAAAATACCTTGAGACCGAGACTGATCCAAGATGGCCACCTAGTAGTAGCTGACCAGTACCTCTCTCTCACAGCACATCAAGGAAGAGAGTCCTAGCAGCCAGTGACCACGAGCAGCTTGAGCAGGCCAAGATTGAGGATGTGCCTCACATGCTGCAGAGGACTCTTGGGTCACATAGGGAATGAGGAGGAGAGAGAAGGGGAACTGGTTTTGGAGCTGAGATGCTCCATCCCTACTAGGCGCCGGATTGCATTGGATTTGCAGTCCTGCCTTATATGTTGAGGGAGTGTGTGCTATTGACGTGGTCTGTGACAGTTTCTTTCCCCAAGCCACACAGGTCTCTATTCCCATGTGAGAGGTGGCCTGGATACAGCATAACAGCCTACTGCCAGGGCCCATGTGGAGCTGGAAACCCATCTAAACTTGAATGCTTATGTCCAATGAATCCCTGAGTATGTGTGCCTCGTGAGGAGTGCTTGGTGGCCAGCCCCCAGACTCGAATGGGTCACCTGCTGGCTTCACTCACCCCAAGGGCAGGTCTTGTTGTGGCACACACTGGTTTAGAGCAAGTTTTGGCAGATTCTGCTACTCTTGACTTCTGAAAGAAGATAGGCCTTTAGTGGGGGAGGAAGAGTTAAGAGGAGCACAGGTAACCCTGATCTTCCCCCAGGTGTGCTTCTGGGCAGTGGATGACACTGCCATTCTGGCAGTGGTGCCACAGCAGCCGAGGGGCTCTTCACTCCTCTGGATCCCTACAGAGAGCTCGCAGTTGGGGATTTGAAAGCAGTCTGACTGTCCAGCTGTGGGAGAAACTTTGCAACAGAAAGTCACTTTGGGTTTTGAGCACTACTTAGTAGGAGAGGCAGACCTGGAGATGGCAGATGCTTGCAGTCCTGGTGGTCCCTCTCTTCCTGTGGGAACCCTTCTGAATGAAGGAAAAGGCCCTAGAATGGGTAGACTGTATTTAACTACAAAACCACAAAGCAAAAATAATGAGAAGAGTGGGTCCTCACAGATGAGGAAGAACCAGTGAAAAAACCTTGGCAATCCCCAAAGCCTTAAAGCGGCTTTACACACAAAAGCTCCTCTCAGAGCCCAAGCAGCAGAACTCGCACAGAGTGGCTTGTCCCTGATGACAGACGGAATTCCGATGATGGATGACCAAAACAGCCAAGGAAAGTCATGAGACGATGGAAGCAAAGGTCACCTAGACAGCAGAAGCAGAGCAGGAGATAGAAGTGGAGCTGGCCCGCACAAGAAAGATCCGCTCTGAAGTCCTGGAAATGAAGACTCCTTCCTGCAATTTCAAAGCACAGTGACAGGCCTAGACAGCAGAAATGACCAGGCAGATGAAAGAATCTCAGAGGCTGAAATCACAATATTAAACTTAACCAGTCTGACAAAAACAAGGAGAAAAGGCTCACAAAGAATGAGCCAAGCCTATGAGAGGTGTGGGATTGTGCATAGAAATGAAATCTATGGTTGACTGGCATCCCTGCGGCAAGGGGGAAACTGAGAAGAGGTTTCAAGAGGTGATCTAAGAAAATTTCTCCTGTCTCGCTAAAGAGGTGACCATGGACGCACCAGGGATCCAGAGAAACCCTGCGAGGTATCACATGAGAAGACCATACCCAAGAGCACTGTAGTAATCTGTCTCCAAAAGGTAAGCCTGAAAGGGAAAATATGGCAGCTAGAGAGAAGGAACAGACCGCCTACCAGGGAAGTCCCATCAGAATTGCAGGAGACTTCTCACCAGAAACCCTATAAGTTAGAAGTGACTGGAACCCTATCCTTAATGTCCTTAAAAGGAAGCAATTTCAACCAAGAATTTCCTACCCTGGTAAACTAAGTGTTATCAAGTAAGCAGAGTTATAATCCTTCCAAAATATCCAGTCTGTAAGAGAATATGCCACCTCCAGACCAGTTCTGCAGGAGATACTTAAAAAAGTTCTGAGCACAGAAATTAAAGAATGTTTCTACCCATCACAAAAGCATAGGCAAACACAGAGATAACACATCATACATATTAACCAAAAAACAAAACAAAACAGCCTCTTAAGAGCATTATGAAAACCCTCACAAAAATACTAACATCAGTACTAACATATCAATAATTAACTTGAATGTGAATGGACTGAACATGCCTATCAAAAGGCATCAAGTAGTAAACCGGATCAAGAAACATCCAACATTTTGCTGCCTCCAGGAAACCCATATCCCTACAAAGGACACCCCAGTTTCAAAGTAAGGGACTGGAGAAAGATCCTCCAGGCAAATGGAAGACAAAAAGAGCAGGAATAGCTTGCATCAGACAAAACAGACTTAAAACCAATAAAAGTTAAGGACAGTGAAGGACACTGCATAATGATATAAGGCTCAATCTACCAGCAATAAATATCCGTCTTAGATATATTTGCACCCAACACTGGAGCACCCAGATTTATAAAACAATTGCTACATAAACTAAAAGAGGGCAGACACCCATATATATATTCATAGCAAAAGACTTTACTACCCTCATAATGACGGTAGGTGATTCATTGAGACAAAAAACCAAAAAGGAGATCCAGAACCTTAAGTCAATACTGGAGCAATTGGACCTAATAGACGTCTACAGATCATTTCATCCAACAACCACAGAGTATGCATTCTACTTATCACATGGAACATACTCCAAGACTGATCAAATTCTTGGGCATAAATCAACTGCGAACCAATTTTAAAAGGTTTAAATAATACGAAGCATCTTTGCAGACTACGATGGAATGAACATAATTATCATCATCACAGGAACTCTCCAAAACACAAATACATGGAAACTAAGTAACATGCATGTTATATAACATGTTAAATAAATGACTTTTGGGTCAACACAGGAATCAGGGCAGAAATAAAAGATTCCTGGAAACGAAAGCAGATACAGCATATGAAAATCTCTGGGCTACCATGAAAGTGGAACTGAGAGGAAAGTTCTGAAAGGAAAGCATTTCATGCACATATCAAGAAAATAGAGGGATATCAAGTAAACAGCCTAATGACACAACCAAGGGAGTTGGAAAGGGAACAATGAAATCCTAAATCTAGTAGAAAAATTCAAATTATTAAAGTCACAGTTGCATGAAATAGAATTCAAAAACATCATAGAAGGGATCAACAAGACAAAAAAACTAGTTCTTTGAAAGGACAAATAAGATTGACAGAACCCTGCCCAGATTGACTACAAAAAGAGATAAAGTCCAAATACAATTAGAAATGACAAAGGTGATGTCACAACTGACCCTGAAGAAATTTAAAATATTATCAGAGGTTACTATGAGCATCTGTATGCAAATAAACTAGATAATCTGGAGGAAATGGAAGAATTTGTGGCATCACATAACCTCCAAAGATTGAAACACGAAATTGAAATCCTAAACTAACCAATAACAATCCAAGAAATCAACTTAGTTATAAGAAACCTTACTAAAAACCATTGACCAGATGGTTTCTCAGTTGATTTTACAAGACATACAAGGAAGAGCTGACACCAATTCTATTGAAAGTATTCCAGGCAATTGAGAAGGAAGTAATTCTCGCTAGCGCTTTTTATGTAGCTGATATCTTCATGATACCCCAGGTTGGCTAAAACCCAACAAAGGACTACAGGCCAGTTTCTCTGATGAACATAGATGCAACAATTCTAAAAAAAATAAAAAAGCAAACAAAAAAACCCCTCAGCATGATTCTAGCAAATTGCATCTAACTACACATCTCAAGGATCATCCATCATGACCAGGTGGGCTTCATTTTTGAACTGCAAGGCTGATTTAACATTCATAAGTCTATGAACTTAATTCATCATATTCATAGCTGTAAAACTGAGAACCACATAATCATTTCATTAGGTACAGAAAAAGCATTCAATAAACAATTATCATACTATAAGAAGGGGATTTGGCAGTAGCGGGAAACTGCCAGGGGAGGAGGGGTGAGGTTGGCAGTTGAGGGAAAGTGCCAGGGGAGGGAGGGACACACCTCATCAAGGGTACCTGCATAATGAACATTTATATACCTAACCCTGAATTGTACCCCACATCTTTAAAATAAAAAATAATTAAAAAAATTCGTTAAAGTTTAGCATTCTTTATTAAAAACCCTTGAACAACCTAGGCATTGAGGGAACGTTCTTCACAACAGTAGGACCCAACTCTGATGAATCTACAGCCAACAACATGCTAAATGGGCAGAACCCAGTAACCAAGACAACATGGTGTTGATACAGGAATAGAAACATAAACCAATGGAATAGGACAGAGAATCTGGAAATTTATAAATTTGTTATTTGTTTTTGAGTTGGACTCACTCTGTTGCCCAGGCTGGAGTGCAGTGACACATTCATGGCCACTGCAGCTTCAACCTGCTAGGCTCAGACGATCCTTCTACCTCAGCCTTCCAAGTATCTGGAACTACAGACATGTGGCACCATTGCCTGGCTGATCTTTTGGTTTATTGTAGACATGAGGTGTTGCCCAGGTTGGTCTTGAACCTGTGGGCTCAGGCAGTCCTCTCACCTCGGCCTCCCAAAGTGCTGGGATTATAGGTGTGAGCCACCTCACCTGGCCATGAATCTGGAAATGTAACCATGGGTCCTCAACCAACTCACCTTTGACAAAGCCATCAAAAACAATGGAGAAAAGAAACCATATTTAGCAAATGTTGCTGCGAAAACTGGCCAGCCACCTGCAGAAGAATAGAACTGAGCTGCTACCTATCACCATATACAAAAATTAGTTCAAAATGGATCATGGACTTAAATGTAAAACTTCAAATTATAAGAATCTTCGAAGAAAACTTAGGGAATACCCTCCTGGTCATTGGAGTAGGCAGTGAATTCATGGCCAGGTCCTCAAAAGCAAATGCAAGAAAACCTAAGATTGGCAGGTGGGACCTTATCAAACTGAAAAATTTTTTGCTTAGCTAAAGAAACCAGCAAGACAGTAAAGAAACAACCCATGGAATGGGAAACAGTATTTGCAAGCTGTGCATCTTACAGGGGCCTAACATTCAGGATCTATAAGGAACTCAAACAAATTGACAGGAAAAACAATCCCATTAAAAAACCGGCAAAGGACATGAGCAGACACTTCTCAAAGGTAGACATACAAGCAGCCAACAAACAAATGAAAAAAACTCTCAGACTTAGTAATCAGAGAAATCCAAATCTAAACTACAGGATGGCTATCATTAAAAAGTCAAAAAAACAGGTGCTGGTATGGCAGCAGAGAAAACAGAAAGCTTCAACACTGTTGTTGGGAGTGTAAGCTAGTTCAGTCTCTGTGGAAAGTGGTGTTGCAATTTCTCAAATAACTAAAAATTGAGCTTCCATACGATCCCTCCATCCTCATCTTTGAATATACCCAGAGGAACATGAATTGTTCCACCAAAAAGATACCTGCGCCTGTATGTTCATTGCAGCACTATTCACAGTATCAAAAACATGGAACCAACTCAGATGCCCATTGAAAATGGGCTGGGTAAAGAAATGTTGTACATTTACATAATGGAATATTACACAGTTATAAAGAACGACATGGCCTTTGCAGTAACATGGATACAGCTGAAGACCATCAAACTAAGTGGAGTGTCACAGAAACAAAAGAGCTGACAACTGCATGTTCTCATTTATAAGCAGGCCCTGATCACTGGTCACATGAGCACAAAGGTGGGATCAGCAGACACGGAGCACTGCTAGGGGAGGGAGGGAATGAGGAGGGGGACACGGCAACACGCTGGGTACCTGGTTCACTATCGGGGGATGGAGGGCCAGCTAGAAGCCCAAACTTCACCTGCATGAATGTGTGTAGTAAATCCTCACTTGTATCCCACAACTCATAATGAAGTGAAATATAATGAAATGAAATGAATTATCCTGAGACAAATGCAAATATGACATACTAAAATGCATGGGATGCAGTGAATTCAGTGCTAACTGGGGCATTTATAGCTGTAAGAGTTTGTGTTAAAAAAGATCTCAAATCAACAACCTAAATTTACTTAAGGAAGTAGGAAAAGACAAACCTAAAGCTAGCAGAAGGAAAGACATGATAAAGATTTAGAGCAGAGAACAACAAGAGAAAAACAAAGAAAATTCGTGTAACTAGGAGTAGTTTTTGGTTACAACTCAACAAAGATCAACAAAATGACAAACTTAGATGGGCTAAGAAAAACTGCTGAAATGACTAAAATTAGAAAAGAGTACATTGTAACCAACTTAAAAATGATTATAAGACAGTACTGTGAGCAGTTAAATGGCAACAAATTTGATAACCTAGATGAAATAGACAACTTTCTCAAAACATACAACCTACCAAGACTGATTCATGAAGAACAGAAAAGCCAGATAGACTCTAATTAGTGAGGAAATTGAATAAATAATTGAAAACCTTTAAACAAAGAAAAGCCCAGAACCCAGTGGCTTCACTGGTGAATTCTACCAGACATTTAAAAAAGAGTTAATGCTGGGCCGGGTGTGGTGGCTCATGCCTGTAATCGCAGCACTTTGGGAGGCTGAGGTGAGGGATTGCCTGAGCCCACAGGTTCAAGTCCAACCTGGGCAACTTGACGAGACCTCATATCTCTTAAAAAAATAAAATAAAAAAAGCCAGGTGCTGTGGTGCACGCCTGTAGTCTCAGCTACTTGGAAGGCTGAGGCAGAAGGATCACTTGAGCCTAGCAAGTTGAGGCTGCGGTGGCCCTGAGCTTGCCACTGCCTTCCAGTCTCACAGAGGGAGACTACGACTTAAAAAAAAAAAAATCCAAAATAACAAAAATTAAAGAGTTAATGCCAATCCTTCCTCAGACTTTTCAAAAAAAATTTTCAAAAAAAATTTTCTTTTAAAAACACTTCTAAATTTATTGTGTGAGACCAGCATTAACTTGATATTAAGCTGGGTAAAGACACTACAAGAAAATAAAATTATAGGCCAAAATCCTGATAAGTGTTGCCGGAAGCTCCCAAAGAATTCAGCAGCTCACTAAAGGCTTATACATGTGGCCAAGTGGAATTCATTCCTAGAATGTAAGAATGGTTCTACATATGAAAATTAATAAACGTGATATACCACATTAACAGAATGTTGGGAAAATCTCACATAGTCTTCTTAATTGATGCAGAAAAAGCTTTTGACTGTATCGCTCCCCCCCCTTTTTTGGTGAAAGGCAACTTATATAGGAAGAAAAGGAAACTCAGCACAATAAGTTTATATAAGAAAAGCCTATAGCCAATGTCATACTTAGGGTGAAAGACTAAAAGCTTTTGTTTTAAGATCAGGAACAAGACAAGGATACTCTCTTTTGTCAGGTCTTCTCAACATAGCACTCGAAGTACTAACCCGAGCAATTTGTAAGAAAAAGAAAATAGGCATCCAAAATGGAAAAGAAGAAGTAAAGTTTTCTCTCTTTACAAACATGATCTTGTATGTAGAAAACCCTAAGGATTTCACAAAAAACTGTTAGAACTAATGAGTGAATTCAGCTTAGTTGCAGGATACAAAATCAGTGCATGAAAATCAGTTACCTTTTTATATGCTGGTAATAAACAACCTGAAGTGGAAAGTTCAAGCATACTCTCATTTACAATAATATCAAAAGTAATATATTCATAGGAATAAATTTAACCAAGGAGGCAAAAGACTTATACAATGAAAACAACAAAACCTGAATTAAAAAATTAGAGATGACACTTATAAATGGAAAGACATCGTGTGTTCATGAATTGGAAGACCTCATATTGTGAAGATGTTAATACTACCTTAGGTGATTTACAGATGCAATGCAGTCCCTATCAAAACTTCAGCAGTGTCCTTTTTTTCAGAAATAGAGCAATCCATTAAATTTAAGGAATATTTTGGGACATTGAGTAGCTAAAATAATTTTGGAAAAGAACAAAGTTGGTAGTCTCATATTTCCTGATTTGGAAACTTGCTGAAAAGCCGCTATTATCAAAACAGTGTGGTACTGGCATAAAGACCAATATGTAGACCAATGGAATAGAACTGAGAGACCAGGAGTAAACCCTCATATATTTGGTTATATGATTTTTAGTAAAGGTGCCAAGACCATTTAGTGAGAAAAGTACAGTCATTTCACCAAATGGTATTGGGAAAAAATGGATATCCACATACAATGGAATGAAGTTCATATGTAAATGAATTAAAAATGGATCAAAGAACTGTCTATAAAACTCTTAGAAGGAAACGGAAAAGCTTCTTGATGTTTGTTTTGGCAATGATGTCTTTCTTGGATATGACACCAAAAACACAGATAAAAAAATTGAGCTATATGAAAATAAAAAACTTTTGTGCATCAAAGGACACAACAGTGAAAGGTAACCCAATGAATAGGAGAAAATATTTGCAAGCCCTTTATCTGGAAAGGAGTTAACATCCAAAATATATAAAGAACTCATACATCTCAAGAGCAACAACAAAATAACATGATTTAGAAAAATGAGCAAAGGACTTGAGTAGATATATCTTCAAAAAAGAGGTATGAGTGACTGGGCTCAGTGGCTCAGCCTATAATACCAGTATTTTGGGAGACTGAGGCAAGTGGATTGCCTGAGCCTGTGGGTTCAAGACCAGCCCGGGCAACTTGTCGAGAGCTCATCTCTACAATAAATAAAAAATTAGCCTGGTGTGATAGTGCGTGCCTGTGGTTCTGGCTACTTGGAAGACTGAGGTGGAAGAATAGCCTGAGCCCAGCAGATCGACGAAGGGGTGGCTGTGAGTGTGCCACTGCACTTCAGCCTGGGTGACAGAGTGAGACTCCAGCTCGGGGCGGTGGGAGGAGAGGTGTGAATGACCTATAAGCACATGAAAAATTGTTCAATATCACTAATCATTAGGGTAATACAAATTAAAATGACAGATTTTGCCTCACACCCATAAGGATGGCTGCCATAAAAAAGGGAGGGTGGGGTTGGCAATGATTTGGAGAAATTTGAACCTTGCATACTGTTGGTGGGAATGTAAAATGGTACAGCTGCTGTAGTTCCTCAAAGTATTAAAAATAGAATTAGCATTTGATTCAACATTCCCACTTCTGGGAATTCTTTTTATATCCAAAAGAATTGAAAGCAGAGTCTTGGAGATATATATGTACAGTTAGGTTCATAACAGCTTTATTCACAAATAGCCAGAGGTGGAAGCAACCTAAATGCTTATCTACAAAGAACGAATAAACAAAACGTGCTGCTTTTTATTTTGAACTCCATCTCTTTCTAATTAACCTATATAATTCCTTTAAAAACTTTGTATGTTTCTGTGTGTCAAATTATAATCCACTCTATTAGTGGAATAATATATTCACAAATTGCTTTGAGACAGGCCTTCTCTGGTTTGGTCTAAGAATTAGGGTGTTCTCTGGTTTGGTCTAAGAATTAGGGTGCTGTAGTATAACACCCTCATGATTCTTAGATCCCATCTTATCCCTCAGAAAGGATTTCTAAGGTACAATATTCAAATATTTAGAAGCCCTTTTGTTTTGCTGGGAGGGTAATTTGAGGCACTGCCCCATATCTTTCTGAGATCTTAAGACTTTTCACAGATGTATCCTTCAGATTTTGATCCTGAGTACATGTTCTACTGGCAAAACCTTGGATTTGATCTTTATCCACTGGTTATTTCTTGCTCTCAGAGTCTTTTGGTAGCTGAAGAAGCTGCAACTGAAAACAGTTTGCCTTTTTTTTTTTTAGGTTGGAAAATATAGTTTATTTAGAAAGTAAAATGGAGAGACAGAGGGAAGAGATTGAGCTCCCCAAGGTAGGGGAGAGGGCCAAAGCTTGGGGAAACATGGCGGCCGTAGCTCAAAGAGCCCCATGGCTAGACCAGAGCTTGGCAAAGCAGTGGCCCAGTTTGCTTTTCCAATTTTACATGTCCTGTGTCGGAAATACAAGTATGCCTTCTGGATCCTGCTTGAAATCGGAGCCTTTCCTTTATCTCTATTTATGTTTTCATACACAGCTAAAATAAACCATTTAGCGCTTTCAATATTTTACCTGGAATCCTCTTTAGCCAATGTTTTTCACATTCATAAAGCATGTTTTCTATTTTCTATATTACTGTAGGTGACACTGTTGCCAAGCTTTCCATCCTTGCATAATATGGGTTGCCTTTTTCTCCAGCCTCAAGTAACATTTTCTTCCTGTCCGTCCAGTCTTCACGTTATCCTTGAGGTCCTTTCCACATCTGCAGGCTGCCTGTTCTTACAGCTGATGTTGTGTGTTTTAGGGTTCTGTTATTCAACACTTCACTTTTAGTAACCAACTCATGTTTTACTAATTAATTTATTTATTATTAAGATGGTGTAGCAAACCATCTTAACTTAGTAACTAGAAGGGCAGTGGTTTTTATTACCTCTTATGACTCTGGGTTACCATAGGCATAACTATGAACTCAGTTGGGCAGTTTTTCTTCTCATTTTGGTTTGGCTTTTACTCATTTGTGGACTCAACTGAGCTATCACTTTGAAGATAGCTCACTCATAGATCAAACATCTTGGTGGTGGGTGAGGCTGGCTGTCTGGGCTTAGCTATGAAGTTTGGAATTCTGTTTTTCTCTTCTTGTAGTCTCAGAGTCTACATGTGACTTTTCCACATGACCTTAGTATGTGGTCTCTCCTCTACAGCAGGGTAGTCAGCCTCTTTATATGGTTGATAAGGGATTCCAAATATGTAAAAGAGAAAGCTTCCAGGTCATCTTAAGGCTTGGACCTGGAACTGGAAGAGTGTCAGTGTGCTGCATTTTATTGAGAAAAGTGAGTCCTAGGTTCAGCTTGCATACAGTGTAGAAAGGTACTATACAAGGAAGTATGGTTCATTGGGGCTCATCTTTGGAGATTACTTACCATGTGGCCCTTCAAGATAGCAAAGATATCACACATTAGTTACCAAGTCTGCATAAACTGGCTTATGCCATGACTTTGAGATTATATCTGTGTCCTTTTCCTTTCATAGGTGTTCAGCTTGTTATGAGCCTTAGCTATCAGAAGGCGTCATCAGCACTTAATTTTCAGCTTCCTTTCAAGAGCAAGGAACTTCATCTCAGCCTCTGGTTTCTTGATGAGTTAAACTTTATACTCCTAATTCGTGTGGAAAAATTTGATTCCCTCTTTCTTCTCAATAGTCATACTTCCTGCTGTCTCTAGTTGTTTCTAGAACCAGAGCCTGGCAGATCTTCAGTTTCCATCCTTTTCAATTCATTTTTGTCCTAGCTAAAAATGATATCCTAAGTTCATTCTTTTTTGTGTGTGTGTATGTTGGAGTTTCAACAGTTTCCCAGGCTGGAGTGCAGTGGCATGTTCTCAGCGCCCCCAGCATCGATCTCCCGGACTCTGGCGATCCTTCTGCATCAACCTTCCAAGTAGCTGATACTACAGGTGTGCGCTGCCACGCCTGGCTAATTTTTTGTTTATTGTAAAGACGAGATCTAGCTAAGTTGCCCAGTTTGGTCTTGAACCTGCAGTCTCAGGCAATCCTCTTGCCTTGGCCTCCCAAAGTGCTGGGATTACAGACTGAGCCACCAAGCCTGGCCCTAAGTTCATTCTTTAAGGCTCTTTTCTGATGCAGTCTTGATTGGCATCGTCAGTACTATATCTTCATTGTTTTTTGAGTTTCTGTTTGGTGTTCTCCTGGCATTCATATTTTCTCTGTAGTAGAGATTTTGAATTTATATTCTTCATGTATTACACTTTCATTTATTATCTCTTTATTTTTTCTTTGTTTTCTCAGAAACTTTTTTGAACTGTTTTTCTAACTCACTGACTTTATTTTGTGAAATATTTAATCTGCTATTTTATTCTATTGTGAATTTTAAATTCAGTAATCATGCTTTTCATTGATAAGAACATTTTTATGTTTACAGATTATTTATTTCCTTTTTATATAAGAAATGTTCACTTGAATCACATTGAAAATCCAAATTAAAGAAACATTTTAGAAGTTTTTAAATTTTTAGTGGTACTTCTTATTTATTGTGGTAAAAATACATATTGTGAAATCTGCCTTCCTAACATTTTATGTGTATAGCACAATGTTGTACAGCATAGCTATAGAACTTTTTCATTTTCTATAACTGCAACTTTATATGTGGTTGAATGGGGCAACTCACCATTTTTACTTCCTGCAAGCTCCTTGCAACCAGCATTCTACTTTATTCTCCTGTGAGTTTGACTAATCTTGACCTCATATAATTAGAATCAAATAGTATTTATCCTGTTATGATTGACTGTCTAACTCAACAAAATATCCTCCAGGCTCAACTATGTTGTCACATATGATAGGATTTCCTTTTGTTAAAAGATGAATAATATTCTGGTGCTAGGAAAACTGGCTGATCACATGCAGAGGATTGAAACAGGACCCCTGCCTATCACCATACACAAAAATCAACTGATCAAAGACCTAAATGTAAAACCTCAAACTATAAGAATCTTAGAAAATGCAGGAGACACCCTTATGAAAATTGGAACTGGCAACCAGTTCCTATTCAGAACCCTAAATGCCCATGCCTTAAGAAATAAGATAGACAAGTGGGACCTCATCAAACTTACGAGCTTCTGCAAAGCAAAAGAAAGCCATCAAGCGAGCAGGGAGACAGCTCACAGAATGGGAAAAAATATCTGCCAACTGTGTATCTGACAGATGCTTAACATCTAGGATCTACAAGGAACTTAAATGCGCCAGAAGGAAAAACACAAACAGCCCCATTAAAAAGCAGGCAAAAGACATGAATAGACACTTCTCAAAAGAAGATATACGGGCAGCCAACAGACACATGAAAAAGTGCTCAGCCTCACTCATCATCAGAGAAATGCAAATCAAAACCACATTGAGATACCACCTAACCCCAGTAAGAATGGCCATTATTAATAAAACAAACAACAGATGCTGGTGAGGATACGGAGAAAAAGGAACACTTCTACAGTGCTGGTGGGAATGCAAACAAACTAGTGCAACCTCTCTGGAAGACAGTGTGGCAATTTCTGAAAGAACTAGCAATTGACCTTCCCTATGACCCAGCAATTCCCCTATTGGGAATATACCTGGAGGAACTCAAATCATTCTACAAAAAAGATACTGTACACGTATGTTTGTTGCAGCTGTATTCACAATAGCAAAAACATGGAACCAGCCATGTTGCCCATCAAAGCAGAACTGGATAAAAAAATGTGGTACATATGCACAGTGGAATATTATGCAGCCATAAAGTTCAAACATACGGACTTTACAGCAACTTGTGTGGACTTAGAGTCTATCATACTCAGTGATCTATCACACAAGCAAAGAACAGAGTACCATATGTTCTCACTCATAAGTGGACCGTGAACAATTTTAATACTATAAGAAAGGAATTGGCAGTGGTGGGAAACTGTCACGGGAGGGAGATGGGATTGGCAGTTTAGGGAAACTGCTAGGGGAGCGAGGAGCATACCTCATTAACAGGGGTATCTACATAATCAACGTTTGTGTGCGTAACCCTAAATTGTACCCCACATCTTTATAATATTTAAAAAATGGAAAAAAGATGAATAATATTCTATTGTGTGTATATACTACATTTTCTTTATCCATTAATCTGTAGATGAACATTTAGATTGCTCCAGGGTCTTGGCTATAGTGAATAATGCTTCAATGAATATAGGAATGCAGATAGCTTTTCGAGATTCTGATTTCATTTTCTTTAGATGTATAACCAGAAGAAAGATTGATGGGTAGTTCTATTTTTGACTTTTGGAGGAACCTCAGTATTATCTTCCATAATGGCTATGCCAACTTATGTTCTTAGCAACAGTGGAAAGGCTTCCCATTTCTTTTGTCTTTTGATAATAGACATTCTAACATGTATGAAGTGATATTTCATGTGGTTTTGATTTATATTTGCTGATGATTAGTGGTGTTGAGCATTTTTTTATATCCATACATCTACTTTGGAGAAATGTGTACTCAAGTCCTTTGTTTTTTTTTTTTTTAAGAGTTGAGGTCTCATTCTGACACCTAGGCTAGAGTACAGTGGCATGATCATAATTCACCACAGCCTGAACCCCCTAGATCAGGTACTCCTTCCGCCACAGCATCCTGAGCAGCTGTGAGTACAGGTACGTGCCACCACACGTGGCTAATTAAAAAAATTTTTTTTGTAGAGATGAGGTCTTGCGATGTTGCCCAGACTGGTCTTGAACTCCTGGGCTCAAGCAATCCTCCTGCTTTGTCCTTCCAAAGAGCTGGGATTACAGGCGTGAATCACTGTATAAAACCCTTTGTCCATTTTTTAATGGGGTTATTGTTTTCTGGTGAGTGAGTTGTTTAAGTTCTTTATATAGATTGGATGTTTAATCCCTTATCAGATATATGATGTGCAAATATTTTTCCTTATTCTTTAGATTGTTATTTCACTCTGTTGATTTTTGCTGTACAAAAGATTTTTATTTGAATGTACTCCCATTTATCTATTTTTGCTTTTGTTGCCTGTGTTTTGGGATGATATCCAAAAAAATACTGCATAGACCAGTGTCAAGATGTTTTCCCCTTGCTTTCTTCTAGCAGTTTATAGTTTCAGGTCTTATGTGTAAGTCTGTAATCCATTTCTTGTACATTTTTGTGTATGGTGTGAGATAAGGACCCAATTTTGGGTTTTTTTGCATGGGAACATTCAGTTTTGCTAACCCATTGTGTGTTCTTGGCACCTTTCTCAAAGATCAGTTGACTGCATATGCATGGGTTTACCCCTGGGCTCTCTGTTCTATTAAATCGGTGTATATATCTGTCTTTGCACCAGTATTATACTGTTTCAATTGCTGTAATGTTGTGATTTGTTTTGAAATTGGAAATTCTAAATGAAATGGAGGATTTTCTGATATCACACAACCTCCCAAGGTTGAAACAAAAAGAAATTGAAATTCTAACAGACCACTAACACTTCAGGAAACTGAGTCTATCATAAAAAATCTTCCCACCAAAAAAAGGCCCTGGACCAAATGGCTTCCTAGTTGAATTCTCCAAGGAGGAGCTGATACCAATGTTTTTGAAAGTATTCCAAGCAATTGAGAATGATGAAATTCTCCTCAACTCTTTTTATAAAGCTAACATCGTACTGATACCCAAACTTGGCAAAGACTCAACAGGGAAAGAGAATTACAGGCCAATCTCCTTGATAAACATAGGCACAAAAATTCTCAGCAAGATTCTGGCAAATCGAATCTAAGAACACATCTCAAGGATCATCCACCATAACCAGGTGGGCTTCCTTTCTAGGTTGCAAGGTGGGTTCAGCATTCACAAGACCATAAATGTAATTTAGTACATTAACAGATGAAACACCAAGAACCACATGATTATATCATTAGATGCAGAAAAAGCATTCAACAAAATCCAGTATCCCTTCTTGATAAAAAACTTTGAACCCTAGGTATAGAAGGAATATTCCTTAAACTAGTAAGAGCCATCTATGATAAACCCAAAGCCAACATTTTGCTCAATGGGCAGAAATTGGAAGCATTTCTCCTAAGAAAGGGAGCAAGACAAGGACGGCCACTCTCATCCCTCCTGTTCAACATAGTGCTGGAAGTTCCAGCCAGAGCAATCAGGCAAGAGAAAGAAATCAGGGGTATCCAAATAGGAAAAGAAGAAGTTAAGCTATCCCTCTTTTTGGATGATATATTGTACCTCGAAAACCCAAGGGAGTCGGTCAAAGACCTCCTCTCATTGAAAAACGACTGGTAAAGTTTTAGGGTACAAAATCAATGTGCAAAAGACAGTTGCATTTCTATACACCAGCAACAAGCAGGCACAGAACCAAATAAAAAGCGCAATCACATTCACAATAGCCACATACATACACACAAAAGAAATATCTTGGTATCTACCTAACCAGAGAAGTGAAAGTCCTTTGCAAGGAAAACTACAAAAAATGTTGCTCAGATAAATCAAGGATGACACAAACAAATGGAAAAACAGTTTTTACTCATGGATTGGAAGAATCAGTATCATCAAGATTACCCAAGCCAATCTAAAGATTCAATGCATTAGCTATCAAATTACCAATATCATTCTTCTCAGACCTGGAAACAGCAATGCAGAAATTCATATGGAAATAAAAAAGAGCATGACTAGCCATAACAATCCTCAACAAAAGGAACAAAGCAGGAGGTATCACCCTTCCAGACTTTAAACTTTATTACAAGGCTACAGTAACCAAAGCAGGCTGTTATTGGTACAAGAATAGACACATAGACCGATGGAAGCAGGACAGAGATTCCAGAAGCAAAAACATGGTCTCTCAACCAACTCATCTTTGACAAAGTCACCAGTAGCAACCAATGGGGACCATATTTAGCAAATGCTGCTGAGAAAACTGGCTGACCACATGCAGAAGAATGAAGGCTGGACCCATATTTAGCAAATGGTGCTGAGAAAACTGGCTGACCACTTGCAGAAGAATGAAGCTGGACCCCTACCTATCACCATATGCAAAAATCAACTCAAAGTGAGTCAATGACCTAAACATAAACTCTCAAATGACACAATTTCTGGAAGAAAATGTAGGAAACATCCTTAATGCACACTGAAGCAGCTAACAAATTCTAGACTATGTCTTCCAAAGTGAATGTTACAAAAGCTAAGATAGACAAGTGGGATCTCATCAAACTGAAAAGCTTTTGTACAGCAAAAGAAACTATCAAGAATGTGAAGAGGCCATCCAGAGAATGGGAGAAAATATTTGTAAATTATGTATTTTGCGAAGGCCTAGCATCTAGGATCTACAAGGAACTTTAATGAACTGAAAGAAAAAACAAACAACCCATTGAAAAGTGGGCAAATGACATGAACACACACTTTTCAGAAGACATAGGAACAGCTAACAGACACATGAATAAATGCTCAGCCTCACTAATCATCAGAGAACTTCAACTCAAAACTACAGTGAGATACCACCTAACTCCAGTAAGGTTGCCCATCATTATTAAAAAAGCAACAGATGCTGGTTCTGGTATGGACAAAGAGAATGCTTCTATATTCTTGGTGTGAATGCATGCGAGTTCATCCTCTCTGGAAAGCAGTGTGGTGGTTTCTAAAAGAACTAAGAATTGACCTTCCATGTGATCTAGCAATTTCTGTCCTGGAAGAACATAAATCGCTTTACAAAAACAACACCTGCACATGCATGTTTATTGCGACACTATTCACAATAGCAGAATTGGAACCAATCCTACTGCCCATGGAAAGTGGGCTTGATAAAGAAAATGTGATATATACACATGATGGAGTATTATGTAGCCATAAAGAAGAACAAAGTCATCGATTTCGCAGCAAGTTGGATGGAGTTGGAAACCATCATACTAAGTTATCTATCATAGAAACAAAGAACTGAATACCGCATGTTCTCACTCATAAGTGGGACCTGAATATTAATCACATTAGCACAAGGGAGGGATGAGCAGTTGCTGGGCACTGCTAGTGGAGGTAGGGAAGGAAGAGGGCAAGGCATATAACAATACAAAGAGTACCTGGCTCTGTACTGGGAGAGTGAGGGCCAGTTTAAGGCCCAAGCTTCACTTGCATGCAGCCAACATGTGCAGTTAATCCTTACTTGTATCCCACATCTCTATAATAAAATAAAATGTTATAAAAAATTATTTGTTGAGGCAGGGTCTCATTGTGTTTTCCAGATTAGTTTTGAACGCTGGTTTCCAGTGATCTTCCTGCATTTGCTGGGATCATAGGAATAAGCTACTGTGCTTGACCTGGATTCCTTTTATTTGTTTTTCTTGCTTAATTGCCCTGCCTGGTACTTCCAGCACTATGTTGAATAGAAATGGTGCAACTGAGCATCTTTGCCTTTTTCCTGATCTTAGAGGAATACCTTTTATCTTTCCACTGTTTGAGTATTATGTAGCTGTGGGCTTGTTATACATGGGCTTTATTATTTTGTATACATTTTTTCTATGCCTAATATATTGAGTTTTTATCATGAAAGGATGTTGAATTTTGTCAGATGCTCTCTCTGCACCTATCTATATGACTGTATAACTTATCCTTTATTATGTTAATGTGGTGTATCACATTTATTTAGCATATGTTGTACTACTTTGGCATTTAGGGATAAATTTCTCTTGATCGTGGTATATGATCCTTTTAATATGCTGTTGTATTTTGCTAGCTAGTATTTTGTTGAGGATTTTTGCACCTGCAATCATCAGGGATATTGGCCTGTAATTTTCTTTTATTATAGTGTTCTTGTTTAGTGTTATTATCAAGGTAAGTCTGGCTTGGGAAAATGAGTTTGAAAGTATTCTCTTTTTTTCAGTTTTTAAGATGAATTTGAGGAGGATTAGCATTAATTCTTCTTTAAATGTAGAATTCATTAGTGAAGTGATCTGGTCTTGGGCTTTTATTGGCTAGGAGATTTCTGAATACTGATTCTATTTTCTTACTAATTACTTGTTCAGATTTTCTATTTCTTTGTGATTCAGTCTTGGTAGGTTTTTGTATTTTGAGGAACCTACATTTCATCCAGGTTATCCAATATCTTATAATTCTTTTTATTTCTATTAACTGATTGTAATCTTCTCTCTTTCATTTCTCATTTTCTTTATTTTTCGCTTCTTATTCTGTGCAGTTAAAGATTTTTTGATTCTGTTAGTCCTTTTAAACACCTCTTAGTTTCATTTTCTCTATTGTTTTTCTACTTTCTATTTTATCTCTGCTTGGATTTTTATTTCCTTATGTTAGTTTTAAGTTTAGTTTATTATAATTTTTTAAACTTTTTTAAGTTGTAAGTTCATGTTGTTTACTTGTGATTTTTTTTTCTTTCTTTTTGTAAGCTCTTACAGCTCTAAATTTTTCTCTTCACACTGTTTTTAGTGCACCCCATGCATTTTGGTATGTTGTATTTTTGTTTTCATTTGTCTCAAGATATCTTCTGATTTCCCTTGTGGTTTCTCCTTTGATCTGTTGGTTGTTATAGAGTGTGTTGTTTAATTTTCACATATTTGTTTACTTAATGCTGCTATTTTTTAAATTGCTTTCTGAATATTTTGTAGTTCCTTTGTTAATTTCTTGTTCTCTTATTGTCTTTTTTGTGATTTGATAACTTTTTTTGTTTTGGTATGCTTTGTTTCCTTTTCTTTGTATTTTGTGTACCTTCTACATTCAAAAATTTGAGTTGTCATAAGGCTTATGTGAATCACTTATAATAGTTTATTTTAAGCTAATAACCACTTCAATTGCATATAAATGTTCTATACTTTTACTCCCCCATACTGTATGTTATTAATGTCCTATTTTTACTTTTTTGAATTTTGCAGGTGGTCCAAAAACGTATACACATTTTTAAGAAAGGAAAAAACTGTACTAAATTTATAATACTCTATATATACTGATAACAAAATATGAATATAAGTCACATTTGATTTTTGCAATTATAAGAGGTGCTTAAAGTGGTTGCCATCAGTGTCCAGACACTTCTAATTATGGTGAACTTAAAGTAATAAATAGATAATATCTCTAAAGGTGTGTGTACACTTTTTTGGCACCCCGCATATCCATTAGCACATTTTATTGATTATAGTTTTTTGAAGACTTTTGTCTTTTAACTTTTTAAATGAAATTGAAAATGATTTATGCATAACCATTACATTGATAGAATAATCTGTATTTCACTATATGACTACCTTTATTGGTGAGTTTTATATTTTCATGTCTTTTCATACTGCTAATTAGTCTTTTTCAACTTGAAGACATTATTTTAGCATTTTCTAAAAGCTAAGTCTAGTAGTGATAAACTCCTTCAACTTTCTGTTCCTTTTTTTTTTTCCTTTTTGAGTTGGGAGTCTCACTCTGTCGCCCAGACTGGAGTGCAGTGGCTGCTCCCGGCCACAGCAGCCTCGACCTGCTGTGCTCCGGCAATCCTTTCTCCTCAGCCTTCCAAGTAGCTGGAATTACAGGCGCACATGCCCAGCTAATTTTTTTGATTTATTGTAGAGATGAGATCTCACCAAGTTGCTCAGGCGGGTCTCGAACCCGCAGGCTCAGGCAATCCACTCACCTCGGCCTCCCAAAGCGCGGGATTACAGGCTGAGCCACCGAGCCCAGCTCTGTTCCTTTTTTTTGAATTGGGGTCTTACTCTGTTACCCAGTCTGGAGCTCAGTGGCATGATCATAGCTGACCACAGCCTTGAACTCCTGGGCTCAGGCGATCCTCCTGCATCAGCCTCCTGAGTAGCTAGGACTACAGGCAGTCACCACCATGGGCAGCTCATTTTTGACTTTCTGTAGACAAGCTTTTGCTTTGTTGCCTAGGTTGGTCTTGAATCCTGGTCTCAAGCAGTCCTCCTTGCCTTGGCCTCTCAAAGTGCTGGGATTACATGTGTGATCCCAGTCTGGCCTCCTTCAATTTTTATTTGTCTTAGAAAGTCTTTCACCTTCATTATTTCTAAATGATAGTTTGCAGGGTAGAGTATTCTTAATTGGCAGTTTTTCTTTCAATACTTGGACTATATCGTGTAATTCTCTCCTTGCCGGTAAAGTTTCTACTGAGAAATCTGACAATTTAATTAGTCTCTTTTTGTATGTGATCAGTTGCTTTTCTCTTTTGAATTTCAAGATTCTTTCCCTGTCTTTTATTTTTGACAATTTTCTTTTAATGTGTCTTGGTGTAGGTATCTTTTTTTTTTTGAGTTGGAGTCTCACTCCGTCGCCCAGGCTAGTGTATAGTGACCCACTCACAGCCACCCAGGTGTCAACCTGCTGGGCTCAGGCAATCCTTCTGCCTTAGCCTTCCAAGCAGCCGGAACTACAAGTGTGTGCTACCACGCCCAGCTAATTTTATCTATCTAGCTATATATTTTGAATTGGAGTCTCAATCCGTCGCCCAGACTGGAGGGCAGTGGCACGCTCCCGGCCACTGCAGCCTTGACCTGCGGGGCTCCAGCGATCCTTCCGCCTCAGCCTTCTGTGTAGCTGGAACTACTGGTACGCACTACCACACCTGGCTAATTTTTTGATTTATTGTAGAGATGAGGTCTTGCCAAGTTGCCCATGCGGGTCTCGAACCCACAGACTCAGGCAATCCACTCACCTCGGCCTCCCAAAGCGCTGGGATTACAGGCTGAGCCACCGAGCCCGGCCTTATTTTTTTTTTTTAATTGTAGAGATGAGGTCTCACCAAATTGCCCAGGTTGTTCTTGAAACCCTGGGCTCACGCAGTCCCCTCACCTCAGCCTCCCAAAGTGCTGAGATTACAGACTTGAGCCAGAGCGTCTGACTGTAGGTATCTTTTACTTCAACCTGGCCAGGCGCGGTGGCTCATGCCTGTAATCCCGGCAGTTTGGGAGGCCGATGTGAGAGGATTGCCTGAGCCCACGGCTTCAAGACCGGCCTGGGCAACTTGGTGAGACCTCATCTCTACAATAAATCAAGAAAAATTAGCTGGGTGTGGTGGCACTTGACTGTAGTTCCAGCTACTTGGAAGGCTGAGGCAAAAGGATTGCCTGAGCCTGGCAGGTCGAGACTGTGGTGGCCATGAATGTGCCACTGCTCTCCAGCCTGGGGGACAGAGTGAAACCCTGACTCAAAAAACCAAAACCAAAATACATTCAACCTTTGGGATTCTTTGCATTTCATAAATCTGCGTGTCTTTTTTCTTCCCCAGATGATTTCTTTAAATAAGCCTATTGCTTTTAATCAGCTTATTGCTTTTCTCTCTATCTCTGACTCCGGTGATACATATATTGATATTTTTGATATTGTTCCATAAGTTTCTTAAGCTTTCTTCATTCTTTTGTATTAAAAATATTCTTTTTTTCTCTGAATGGATAATTTCAGATGCCCTGTTTTTGAGGTTGATTCTTTCTAGTACTTGGTAAAGGCTGCTGTTGAACCACGTGAGTTAAGTTTTGAGTCCAGTTGTTGTATTCTTTAGTTCCCCAATTTTTGTTTTTCCTTTTTAAGAATGTTTTCTGTTTGTTGAAGTACTCATTTATGCATGGTTTTTCTGGGTTATTGAGTTTCTTGATGATGGTTATTTTGAATTCTTTAGTAATTTATATATTTTCATTTTTTTGGAGCTGGTTTTTGAAGATTTATTTTGTTCCTTTCTCTAGACCATGTTTCATGTTCCTTGACCTTTTGTATTAGTGTCTGCATTTGAAAATCAACCACTTCTCCTAGTCTTTATGACCTGGCTTTGTATAGGCAAAGAACTTCAAGAATGAGCCCAAGTAAAGATTCTGGGTCCCTTTAAACTTTCTGTGAATGTGTCTTCTCTAGACTTTTGTGTATAAATTCCTAAATAGGGAGATTTGCTAGTTTCTGTTTTCAGGATTGTGTAATCCCTTGCTCATTCTAGTGCTTGTCTCTTGTACAGTAAGCCCTCTAGAGCAGTAGTATACTTATTTTCTTTTCTTTGCTTTTTTGTTTTCAGCTGCCCCTAGGCATCTAGATTATGCTGGTCTTCACCAGTGCCTCAAGACAGGTGAGACAGAAAAACAGGTTCCCTGGGCCGTCCTCCCAAAAGCCTGAATGTTAGACATATGTTTTAGTTTTCTTTTTCCCTTACCAGGAAGAGGCTGTGGCCTGTAAGTTTTTCCAGTTGTGTCATACTGAGCCTGGAGAGGGGCTCTGGCCATGAGAGTATACTAGTTCAAATCATTGCGTTTGTTTTCACTGGCCCACAGACATTTAGAGTATGCCAGCCCTGTCAGTACTTACAGATTCAAGTCCCTGAGGCAGTCCCCTCAAAAGCCAGTAGGCTGGACAGATGCTCCAACTCTTTCCCTCCTCAGGGAGGTCCTGGGACTTGGAGGCATTTATCTGCTAGTTCTGTTCCGAGTTGGGAGGAGGGGCTGTGGTTAGTTATTGCATGCTGGTCCAAACTGTAGCCTTTGTTCTCAGCAGTTGCCAGTTTGGGACCCTTTTCTGTCAGAGTTCAGATTCAGGCAAGATGGAAATCAGTTCCTTAGGTGGCCCCCTGGAAAGTTAGAATGTTGAGTGTGTAGTTCATTTCCCTCCCCAGAGGGAAGCTGAGAGGTCGGGATTTTCTCCTGATCACGTAGCATTCTATTGGAGGGATTACGGCAAGAGTATTCCATACATTTTCCCACTGACTTTTCAATGTGGTTGGTTCTCTGGCTGCTTGGAGTGCAAGAAGCCTCTCATCTGGTTTCTGGATGTCTTACAAAGGGAATTGATCTATGAATTATTGTTAAATTTGTGTGTCCATTGGGAGAAGGCGGGTCTGGGACTTCCTGTTTCACCCTCTTGTTCACATCATCCCTTACAGTAAGTTTCTTTTGTGGGAAGACATTTTATTGGTTTTCCTTTAGGTGTTAATCTTGTTATATATCTCATTCTTTATCTCTTTATCCGTACAGAGGCAAGTTTATATTTTCTAACATTTGGAATAAGTATAGATACTTTGAGAGTGTTTCTGAATTCCTGTTGAAATATTTTGCGTTAGGTGAAAGTGAAAGGGAAAATTTATATTCCTTTGGTTTTACTGCTTAAGAGTAGAAAGAGCATGTCAAGGACTTTTATTAATGTACTGATTTTTTTCTTTCTGTGCTAGCCTTGGCTCCCAGAAATTAATCAAACCGCAGTAGCTCTTTTCTACTTGGTGCAAGTACCGTATTGTGAGCCCACTGTGAACATGTCCTCTGTATCAGTTGTCTTTATCAGCACCAGGACTTGCTATTAAGTGTGGCAGGCAGTATTTGTTGTTCATAAAGAGGGTTTTAGGGTTGAGCTTTTCTCCCATTTTGTTTCACTATTCACCCTGACCACTAGTCCTGTCACTCTGAGTTTGAGGCTCTCTTTGTACTTATGTAGAGCTTAAGTTAATTGTGTTTCTAGCGCCAGACAGTCTCACGACAAGAAATGAAATTCCTGTGCTGGTGTTTCTTGCGCCAGTAGGTTCCAGCAGTAATACTGACCTCCTCCTTCAGCCGGCTCAGATGCCTTTACCAGAAGCTTGCCTGGGCAGTGCCTCTGCATTATTTGGCCTTCGTTGGTGCATGTTTTAGGGGCATCGTAGTGAAGGTAGCTTTGGATATGTTGAATTGAAGGGACCCTGTTCCATCTGTGTTTGTGATGGGTTTGGAGGCCAAGAGAGCAATTTGGACTGCAGATATACACTTGGTAAGCAAAGATTCTCCTTATCTTAAAAAAAATTGTTTTATTTTAAATATGTGGGGTACAAGTGAGGGTTAGGTACATCTGTAATCTTCATATAGGTAAAGTGTGGATACCCTTATTGATGTTATATGCCCCCTGGCAGAGTCCCACTACTGCCAATCCCTTTCTTATAGTATTATGATAAATGTTCAGGGTCCGCTTATGAGTGAGTACATGTGGTACTGAGATCTTTGTTTCTGTGATAAATCACTGAGTATTTTAGACTCTAATTTCATCCAGGTTGCTGCAAAGTTCATAATTTTGTTTTTCTTTGTAGCTGCATAGTATTCCATCGTGTAAATGTACCACATTTTCTTTATCCAGTCCACTTTGTTGGACAGCTAGGTTAGTTTCAGGTTTTTGCTATTGTGACTACTGCTGCCATAAATATACGTGTGCAGGTATGTTTATTATAGAGTGATTTGAGTTCCTCTAGGTATATTCCCAGAAGGGTGATTGCTGAGTCATATGGAAGGTCGATTTTCAGATTTTTTAGAAATCCCCACAATGTTTTCCACAGAGATACTAGTTTACATTCCAAACCACCAACAGTGTAGAAATGTTCCCTTTTTCCCACATCCTCTTCAGCGTTATTGAGTTATTGATGATGGCCATCCTGACTGGAGTTAGGTGGTATCTGAGTGTGGTTTTTATTTGCATTTCTTTGATAACTAGTGAGGCTGAGCATTTTTATCATGTATCTGTTGACGGTTCGTATGTCTTCTTCTGAGAAGTGTCTATTCATATCTTTTGCCCATTTTCTTTTTGGGGGGGTTGGAGTCTCACTCTGTCACCCAGACTGAAGTGCAGTGGCGGCTCCCGTCCACTGCAGACTCGACCTGCTGGGCTCCAGTGATCCTTCTGCTGCAGCCTTGCAAGTAGCCGGAACTACAGGCGCGCACTACCCCACCTGGCTAATTTTTTTTATTTATTGTGGAGGAGATGGGGTCTTGCCAAGTTGCCCAGGCAGGACTTGAACTCGCGGGCTCAGGCAGTCCACTCACCTCAGCCTCCCAAAGCATGGGATTACAGGCTGAGCCACTGAGCCCGGCTCTTTTGCCCATTTTTTAATAGGGTTGTTTGATTTTTTCCTTTTGGCATGTTTGAGTTCCTTGTAGATCCTAGATGTTAGGCCTTTGTCAGATATATAGTTGGCAAATATTTTTTACCATTCTGTTGATGTCTCCCCAATGTGTTGATGGTTTATTTTGCTGAAGGGATAGAAATTGGAAGCATTTTCCTTGAAAACCGGAAGACAAGGCTGCCTGCTCTCACCCCTCTTGTTCAGCATTGTGTTAGAAGTCCTAACTAGAGCAATTAGACAAGAAAACTAAATCAGGGATATCCAAATAGAAAAAGAGGAAGTTAAGTTATCCCTCTTTGCAGATGACATGATCCTGTAACTTGAAAAACCAAGAGAATCTGTAAAAAACCTTCTTGCACTAATAAAGAATTTTGGCAAAGTCTCAAGGTATAAAATAAACATGCAAAAGACAGTTGCGTTCCTACACACCAACAATAAACAGAAACCCAATAAAAAGCACAATCCCATTCACAATAGCCACAAAAGAAAGAGAGAAAGAAAGAAAGAAAGGAAGGAAGGAAGGAAGAAAGGAATACCTTGGCATCTTCCTAACTAGAGAAGTGAATTACCTTTATATTGAAAACTACAAAACTGGCCGGGTGCAAGTGGCTCACATATATAATCCCAAGCACTTTGAGAGACCAAGGTGAGAGGATTGCCTGACCCACGGTTCGAGACCAGCCTGGGCAACTTGTTGAGACCTCGTCTCTACAATGAATCAGAAAATAAGCCGCATGTGGTAGCACTTGCCTATAGGTCCAGCTACTTGGAAGACCAGGGCGGAAGGATTGTCTGAGCCCAGCAGGTCAAGGCTGCAGCGGCCATGAGCGTGCCACTGCACTCCAGCCTGGGTGACAGAGTGAGACTCCAACTCAAAAGAAAAAGAAAAAACAAAAAAATCTTACACGACACTGCTTAAAGAAATCAAAGATGACCCAAACAAATGGAAAAATATTCCATGCTTATGGATTGGAAGAATCAACATTGTTAAGGTGTCCATCCTACCCAAGGAATCTACAGATTTAGCGCAATACCCACTAAATTACCAGCAGCCTTCTTCTCAGACCTGGAAACGACAGTACATAAATTCATGTGGAAACATAACCACGGATAGCCAAAACAATCCCAGCAAAAAACAAACAGCCAAAAAATAAAAAATAAACAAAGCAGGAGGTGTCCCACTCCCAGACTTTAAAATTTCTTATAAAGCTACAATAATCAAAACAGCCTGATATTGGTACAAGTATAGGCATATAGATCAACAAAACAGGATAGAGACTCTGGAAGCAAAACCTCAATTTCTCAACCAACTCATCTTTGACAAGGCCTCCAACAACCACCAATGGGGAGAGGAGAACTTATTCAGTAAATGGTGCTGGGAAAACTGACCACATGCAGAAGATTAAAGCAAGACCCCTACCTATCACCATATACAAAAATCAACTCTAAATGGATCAAAGACCTAAGTGTAAAACCTCAAACTGTAAGAAACTTAGAAGAAAATGTAGGAAACACCCTTATGGAAATTGGAATAGGCAACCAATTCCTGATCAACCCTCCAAAAGTGAATGCCATAAAAGATAAGATAGATAAGTGGGACCTCATCAAACTGAAAAGATTCTTCTTGTTATTTGAAATTTAATAGTGTTGGAATCAGACAAGGAAAACATGTAAAATGCAAATAAGTAAGTTTAGACACAGAACTCTGGGATTGCAGCATATATGGGATTGGCAGAGAAAGAAAAGCAAATAAAGTTTACTTGTGAAGGAGATTTCTGAACAATGAGAAGAGAACCAGGGAAGAATATTTTATAGAGCCAATGAATGTAGCATCTTCAAAATTCTTCCTCTAATATTTTAGTGAGGTCAGCCAGATTAAGGACAGATTCTGACTTGTTTGAATGTCTGGGAGATGGTTGATGTTCTTGCTTATGGTACTTTCAGGATGAGTGGAAGTCAGATTTTCATTGATTGGAAAATATATAGTATGAACACATAGGACATGTATCCAATAACTTTATTGAAAATTTATTGTGAAAGGAAAGAGGTTGATTGGTACAGAAGAACTGCTACAAGTGAAATAAAAGGTTTATGTTTAAACCCTGTGCCATATATAGATTAATGTTTCAGGCTTCTTTTTAAATGAATATTTTCTATGAGAAGAATTACTTTTAATATTTAAGCATTTTTCAGTTTTTATGTATAGATTTTTTTTTTTTTTTTTGAGTTGGAATCTCACTCTGTCACCCAGGCTGAAGTGCAGTGGCCGCTCCCGGCCACCGCAGCCTCGACCTGCTGGGCTCCGGCAATCCTTCCATCCCAGCCTTCCAAGTAACTGAAACTACAGGTGCACGCTACCACGCCCCACTAGTTTTTTAATTTATTGTAGAGATGAGGTCTCACCAAGTTGCGGGGTCTTGAACCCGTGGGCTCAGGCAGTCCACTCACCTCAACCTCCCAGAGCGCGGGATTACAGGCTGAGCCACCAAGCCTGGCTTGTATAGCTCTTTTATGATTGTTTATTTTTAAAGAAGAATAGGCCACTGCTTAGTATGATATAACAGGTTTTCTCTTACTACAGATTTTCAAATGCTTGTATCAACTCATGCACACTGACTGATGAAATTATTCTCAAAATATTACTTTGCCTATTTTTCTCATTTACTTTTTGGGCATCTGGTTTACCAAATGGAGGATAAAAATCAGTAGCTCTCTTTAAAACAGCTTTTTCAGATATTCTTCATTACTTATTAAGTAGTCTAAGGAATGTTATTGTATCGGTGTTACTATAAAAGATACATCAGTTTTAATATTATCTTTTAAAATTAATATTTTGTCTTTTGAGAGTACTTAGTATTTGTGAAGGAAATCCTGATATGTTTTCTGGATGAAAGTTAGTGAATTTAATTCCTTATACAATGGTTGTTTTCCATTTCATATATCTTGAAGCAGCTGTTCAGAGAATAGATATACATAATCATAGAACTTTCATTGAAGTAGCTTGAAGAGACACATTTAAGAGCTACTCTAGGCTAAAGTAGGATATTTGAGATTGGTATTTCTAGGTGATATTTTATATTAGAGTCTTTTTGTTGAAATTCATTTAAACCAGTTTCCTACTTATCCTGCCTGTATCATATTTTACCTGAATTAACATGGTATATTTTTTAATTGAAGACTGATATATTTGTGGTTTCTGACATGGTTTCAAACTAGTTGAAACTTTCAGCTACATTAAGGTTTTGTTGTTTTATGTATTTTAAGGCTTCATCTTGATGTGGAACACAAATCCAACACAATTTGCTAATCTTCCTAGAACAATTATCTTCTCTCTGAATATTTCTTCCTACACTTAGAAAAAGGGGAAAGGAGGAAAAAAGATTTAAATACAGGTGGTTTATTATAGTCACCCTTCATCCCCCTTAAAAATAGCATTTGTGTAAGTACAAGGGGGACCCAAAAAACAGAATTCATTAATTAAAAAATTGTGTGTATTCTTGCATGTTTTAACTTCAATTACCTTCAAAGTACTCTGTTTGATATAATACATCTATCAAGACAGTTTTTCCACTGCTCAGAACAGTTTTCGAACTTGTCAATTTTGATGGCTTTTGTTGCTTCTACCAGTTTTTAAATTAAATTAAATTAAATTAAATTGTTTTTAAATTTTAAAGATGTGGGGTATAATTCAGGATTAGGTGTACAAGTGGTCATTGTATAGGTAAAGTTTGGACCCCCCTTTGGTTCCCACTTTGCCTGGTTTGAGATCAGGTACCCTTGTTGATGTTATATCACCCTCCCACACCCCAACAGTATCTCGTGCTGCCAATTCCTTTCTTATAGTAAATGTTCTGAGTTCGCTTATGAGTGAGGACTGTGGTACTCTGGTCTTTGTTTCTAACTCACTGAGTATGATAGGCTCTAAATCCATCCAAGTTGCTGCGAAGTTCATATGTTTGTCTTTATGACTGCGTAATATTCCACTGTGTATATGTACTATTTTAAAAAATGCAGTCCAGTTTCAGTGGGCTTCTGCCAATTTTTGTTTCATCTCTTCCACATGAACAAACGTTTCCCTTTGAGGATTTTTTTTCTTAATCCTGGGAAACAAAAAAGAGTCACTTGGAGGAAGATGGGGTAAATGGGGAGGATGAGGCATGGGGGTCATGCTGGTTTTTGGTCAATAGCTGTTGAATACTCAGCACTGTATGGTAAGAAGCGCTTGTAAGTCACCTGTCATGAAATGGGCAAACATGATGAGAGAATCTCCAAAAAAAAAAAAAAAAAATTCACTGAAGCTGGTTGCAACCTCTCACAAAAATGCTAGCTGGTACACTGACGGGTACCTAGAATACTTACCTAGTTGGGGGGGGGGACGCTATACTACAAGTGGCCTGTCCTCCAAAAGATAATTCTGTTTTGTTTTGGTTTTGTTTTTGGCTCCCCCGCTCATGTGTGTGACATTTGTATGATGTTTTACTTATAATTTTGTCTAAATGAAATAAAATGTGTAAATAAAAATGGTAATTGATCTATATTTTTTCTTTGCAGTTGGATCACTGTTTTTAATATAAACTATCACCTTATTTACAAAAGTAAAAAGAAAAAGGCTATCCTATATTCTAATGCTCTGTGTTCTCTAAATTCTCCAAATTTTGATTGTTACTATTTTGATTTCTCAGTAGGGAACAATACACGGGGACGCTCCAGATGAGATCACATTCTATGAGTCCAACTTACAGAGAAGATGGACAAAACATTACACCAAAGATTTGCGTAAGATCAGATTTTACTTTGGCTTGTTTTTAAAAAAATAACAAAATTTTAATTTCATATTGCTGAAGTTTCAATGATTGCTTAAAAACCATGAATGAAGTTAGAAGATTATAACTGAACATCTTAATGTCGAAGAAAGTGGTGTGTTTTGTGTACTCCATACTGTTCCTTCTGCTTTGTCAGTGATTCTGGGGTATCATGCTAATTAGTCTGTTATTTCTCCTGTACGTGGAAGAATAACTTTTCCCTTTTACTCAGACTATGTAAGAAAATGATTCAATACCCAGTGATCATAAAGTTAAGAAAACATTAGAAGTAACTTGTAGTGATGTAGGGAATACTTTTTTCTGATGAAGGTGAACCATTTATATTTTAAAATATGAATGCCTATTTTCATCTATTTTTTTTTAACATAGATTTGATTGAACAAGGTGTTAATGAGCATTCCAGTTAGGTTTGTGAAGAGAAAAACTGTGCTAGCCTACTGCGGTCTTCACTGCCTAACTCTGGCTATCGTGGGTTATATGACTTAGGTACGAGAGAAATCATGACTGTTTTAGCACTATTGCTCTAAAGTAGCTCATTGCATTTTCTCCAATGGTAATTAAAAACTTAAAATTTTATATAAAGGGCAGTGCATTGTTAATAATGATTAGCTGTCAATCATCCTATTTACTCAGAATTAGCACGGCAGGTACATTTTCATATTTAATAAGTTCTTGTTCTCAAAGAAAAACATACATGAAGTAAGAGATCACCAGTATACTTCATACTGAATTTTAATATAGTACATGAATAATAAAAATTGACAGTTTGTTGAATAGAAATGTAGAGACTCAGTAAAATATGAAGAACATTTTAGTGCATCTTAAAAATCACTTTATATTAATTTAAATGACCATAGGTAAATAGGTTTATTTGTTAATAATGAGGCTTTCTAAAAGTGTGAAAGTGCTGTACCACAAGTTAATTTTAAAACATATTTTGGACTGCAAAATAACCTTTATTTTAGAATGATTTATCTTTCTTAAGTTTTTAGAGCAATCTGATCAGTGTCCGTTTCTGGGCAGAAATCATAGGTTGTCTTTAGTTAGGTTGGGTTGTCTTCGGTTAATTATATATATACTATATACAATATAATATAAAATAATATGTAGCAATAAATTATACATGCATATAAAAGACTTTTTTGTAAAAAGTGAAGAATCATCAAAATTGTGTTTTCTTGATGTGGATTTGAAGATTATTTATCTTTATATTCAATGTATGAATGAGGATTAATTTAAGAACAAAGAGCTTCTTAGACACCAACACAAAACTTTCATGTTAACTAATATTAACGAGAGTAATAATTCATCTTTCAAGTCCTCCCCTACCCCTAACACACTTTAAAGCTACTGTGGCATACCACAATTAAAACTTTCTGTAAAAGAACTTAAAGAGAAGAGTCTGGATTAATTTTTTAAAATATTCTTTTGATTTTTTTTGAAATCGAGTTACTGTGTGCATATGTCCTTTAGGCAGCTCATAGCCCTAAGCAGCTATAATAAATGGTCATTACTTAGAATTAAGAGCTCTAGCTCAGTGGTAGCAGAACCCTTTCCTCTGAGAGCAGGATAGCGTTGCCAGAGAAGCACACACAACTCATCCGTCTGAGGGACACACACTTTGTCCTGTTTTCTTCCTCCCTCTCTCCCTCCCTCCTCTTCTGTCTCTCTCTTTCCTTCCCTGACCCCTTTCCTTTTACCTTCCTCCTTTCCTTTCCTTTCTGCTCTTCCTCCCTCACTCCTCCTTTGTTTCTCTCTTCCGTCCCTTCCTCTGTTATTCTTTCCCTTTTCCTTCTCCTTCCTTCTTCCCTTTTTTCTTTTGTGTTTCAGGAAGTCCGTTTGACAGCACCTCCTGTTTCCTTGGATGACAGTGACATTGAAGCTCGCCTTAATAGTTGGAATCTTGGGGTAAAAAAAAATATTTGTTTTACGTATATATTCATATGTCAAATTTGTATTGAATGCGGATGACATCTGAACTAATTTTATTTCATTTGATTTAGTGACTATTGGATGTTAGATGTGTATTACCATACTGGCCTTGAGAAGGTTTTAGGTACAGAAAAGAGAAATAACATTAGAAACAAACATAAAATAGTCCCTGTCCTCCACTAGCTAACTTTCTTATTGGTGAAATACAAGATATACCCATAACATAGTTAAATAATTTAAGTCACTGTATGATACAATTCCAAAATGTATTAGATGAAAAGAAGCATATAAGGTGGAGGGGTGGGAAGGGAGAACTTGAAGCACGGCTGTTAGTTAAAAACACTCAAGGAGACTTTCTGGGCAGGCTCAGGTAATCCTTTGCCTCCGCCTTCCAAAGTGCTGGGATTACAGGTGTGAGCCACTGCGCTTGCCTGGGGGACTCATTTTAAAGGCTTAAGAGTTTTAATTTAGACTGGTGGAGTTTGAAGAGATGGAAAGATTAATTGGTGGGTTCAAGGCCCAGAGTTTCATGAGATTCAAGGGTTGGAAGTATATTTTGGAGTCACACTGCTAGAGGTGGTAGCTGCACCCAGAGACTAGAACAGCTCTGGTGTTTTGAGAGTACTGAGTAAGGAGGACTTGGTGGAAAGGACAGAGAATGAGTATGCCTGGCTCATGGAATGGGTGCAACTAGAAGGTTGGGAAATAGTTAGGAAGGTAATGTGGATCTCCTGTTGATTTTGGGAGTATGCTAGTAAAAGAAAAAATTAAAGTTGATAATAAATCAAAAGAAAAACATTTTCACGCTTGACAGTGTAGGGAAAGTTACCATTGGAGGGAGGTCCTATTACCAGTGTTGAAGAAGAGCACAGGAGATCCCTCATAAGCCAAACTTCTTTTTCCAGAGAGCAGCATCAAAGTAATAAATACAATTTTGGAGCTATTCTTGTAAACCTGCCTTTGCCCTTAGCCATTTGAAATTTTTGATGTACATTTCTTAGCACATAGAATACTTTTCATGATTATTTAACTGTTCAGAGGATTAAATATTTCATTCATATAATAAAATTAAAATAAAACATCTAAATATTGTGAAGTAGTGCCTTAAAACTAGTCCTGTCTAGGGTTTTGTTTCATGTTTTTTATTGCTCAAAGAATACACTAAGAGTGTAAAATATAGAAATTTTACATTTTTATGTATTTATGGTATATATGCAATAATCAGTCTGAGCTATATCTTGATCACAGTTGAATTAAGTATTCAGTTTATTAGAAAGCTTAAATTTTGCTTTAATTTTAGTTTTGTATGGTAATGTATGACTGGTTTTTTAATCTTTCTTCCTCTGAGTGATCAGTTAATAGCTAGAGTTAATATTTGTACTCTAGATTCAGAATACCTTTTTAATATTGCTGGCATTCTTGTCAGCACCTTCATTCTGATCCATTAGATAGTCTAGAATTTGAATTGTCTAGTTTTTGTTAAAAATGCATTTTCCCCCAAATATATTCTTCCTTTTCCCAGGAGTATGTTAATATTTTTTCTAGGAATACATAATTCAATTATAGATTTATTTATAAAAACTAGCAATGACATTTTTCTCCCGATTTTTTTCTCAATTTTTGTTTTCTCAGGCTTTTGTTTTTGTATTGTTTTTTTGCTTTCTCAAAATATTTTGCATATCTATTTCATGTATGACTCTCTAAGTCACAAACTGTATTGTAATGCTGTGTTTGTTAGCTGTTTGTAAGTTAATTTCAGCGATTGCATGGATGGAGGCTTTGGAATATTCTGCCTTTATCTGGTGACTCATATATCACTATGAAACAGTCTATGTGCACCCATTTGAAAAAAACTTTAAAAATTGTGTCTTACTTGATTTTTCAAGTTTTAGGTTCTGTTGTTTATTTTGTAATTAATTTAATATCTTAAAATCTATGTTGGGAGTATTAGAGGCCTTTGATGTTAGTTAGGGATTATTTGTAGCTTCCTTTACTTTTTAAGATATTAGGAAAAAGTCATAAATACTTTCTTCCTGGTTACTAGAATGTGTTTGTGAGTTTTCTTTTTAGAAATGAGGTATATAACAGCCAATGAAAATAACATTTGTGACACAATTTAAAAAAAAAAAATTTTTAAAGATGTGTGGTACAATTCAGGGCTAGGTATACAGATGTTCATTATGCAGGTACCCTTGTTGATGAAGTGTGCCTCCCTTGCCCCTGGCATTTTTTCACTACTGCCAATCCCTTTCTTGCAGTATTATGATAATTGTTCAAGGTCCACTTATGAGTGAGAACATGTGGTACTTAGTTCTTTGTTGCTGTGATAGCTCACTCAGCATTATAGACTCAAATTCCATCCAAGTTGCTGTGCAGTTCGTAATTTTGTCCTTCTTTATGGCTGCATAATATTCAGTAGTGTATATACCACATTTTTTTTAAAATCCAGTCCTGTTTTCATGAGCAACGCGGTTGGTTTCCTGTTTTTTGTTATTGTGAATAATACTGCAGTAAACATGCTTGTGCAGGTATCTTTTTCTTAAAGTGATTTGAGTTCCTCTGGGTATATTCCCAGCAGGAGGATTGCAGTCGTGACACAAATTAAGAATCCCTTTCCTCTTTAAATTCGAATGCCTTTTCCTATTTTATAGGTATAAAAATGGATGGGAAAAGTGACATAATTAAAAGCTTTCACTGCATAAAGCTTTTGAATTGTAGTACTAATAGACAAGGTCATATTGGCTGGTGATTTAAAAGAAAAAAGACCATACGTAGGAAGACCAACTTTTATCCTAAAAAAATTATATTATTCTTATTCTTAAGTTGTGATTAAATTGATAATGTTTAGTTTCAGACTTTTTATTTTTGAGTCAAAGTCTCATTCTGTCTCCCAGGCTGGAGTGCAGTGGTACGCTCACGGCCACTGCAGCCTTGACCTGCTGGGCTCAGGCAAGCCTTCTGCCTCAGTCTTCTAAGTAGCTGGAACTAAAGGCATGCGCCACTGTGCCCAGCTAATTTTTTGTTTTTAATCTTAGAGATGAGCTCTCTGCCAAGTTGCCCAGGCTGGTCTCAAACCCGTGGGCTCGGGCAATCCTCTCACCTCGGCCTCCCAAAGTGCTGGGATTCCAGGTGTGAGCTACTGCCCCTGGCCCAAACTTCTAATTATGCATATTTTTCTCATCTTTTCCTTTTTCTCCTATTTCTTTCATTCCTCTCTTCTGTCTCTCTTTTTTCCTTTTCTTCTTCTTCATGTGTCTTTATTTTACAGAAAGACCTGAGAAGGCAAATATGTTTTAAAATATTCACTAATGGAATGCTTTTGAATGTGATTAACTGGGATAATTCTCATTAAATCAGTATGTAATTTCAGCTGTTTTATATAATTTTATTTTAGGCAATTTAATGGTTTTTTAATGTAGGTTAGAAATCTGCCCATTTTCATGCTATGCAATAATCTTAGAAACGAAAGTGAACATTTTGATATTTTAGGCTTCTCTTTGGCTGTAGCTTTCCACAAAAAAGTAAATGTGTCAGATTTTGTGAATAGGACAAAATTACCTAAGTTAAAAAGAGGTACTCATGGCCACCCCAGCGTCGACCTGCTGGGCTCCTGTGATCCTTCTGCCTCAGCCTTCCAAGTAGCTGGAACTATAGGTGCATGCTACCACACCCAGCTAATTATTTATTGTAGAGATGAGATCTCGCCAAGTTGTCCCAGCTGGTCTTGAACCTGTGGGCTCAGGTAGTCCACTTGCCTTGGCCTCCCAATGTGCTGGGATTATAGACTGAGCCACCAAAGCCCGGCCTATTTTTTTTTTTTTAAAGTGAATATAAACTTCTGCTTCTGACCACGATGGAGTAAATCTTTGTAGCCTGGTTCTACAACCAAAAATTATGGACAAAAGTACATAAACCAGTCACCTGGGGACTCTTAAGGTGGATGATTGCAGGCTACCCGGGGTTCGGAAAGTTCAGTCATGAAGAATAGGTGGTACAGTGGCCAGGCATTTCCCATTTCCTGTTTGTCTTTTTGTTTTCCCTCTTTAACTCCCTCTTTGATTCCAGGGTGGACCACGTTGAAGGATTGTGTAGTGTGTGAGGACAGCAAAAACTCACAGAGAAGCCTATCTTTGGCTAGAGGACTGGAAGAAAGACTGGAAGAGTGTCTAGAGAATCCTTTTTTTTGTATTCTAGCCCTGTCGTAGAGCAGTCTCTGTTGAAAATCTAAACTTTTGTGGTGCAGCAGCAGGCGTTTGTGTCCATCTGGTTGGATAGTTCAATGGGAAGAGGAACGTCTGTTATGCAAAGAACGTCAGGGAGCATTTTCTATAATTTTTTTCTGTCTTTTTGCTTGTCACATTGAGAGTGGGCCCAGTCACATGGAACTGCACAACAATGCAGGATACTCAAACTCTGAAGGAACCTCATCGATTTGTCTAGTGGGACCGAGGAAGAAGTCCTCAGAGCAGGAGAGTGTGAAGAGAAATCCAGGAGAGGAAAGAGTGGGACCAGGGGATCCCTAAATCTGTGTATGAATCTGCACAAGTTGCAGCCTTCCTCCAGTTGTGTGTATGTGGAATTTCTAAGTCATAGAAATGTCTTAGGGAGCTGAGCTATGATGTCAACTACTTAGCCAGTGCCAGATCAACTCTTCAGTGGTACATGTGATGGGCAGACTCAAATGTCATAGTAAAAGCTTTGAACAAGGAACTGACTTCAGAGCCACTGTTCACAGATGGAGAGAGAGAATTCACAGACTATTAAACGGAGGTGATTGCCTGCTGAGGCATAGAAATAAGCATCAGCATTTTTCAGAACCTCACAACGTAATTCTAGTGATTATAATCATACTTCTTCTGATCATAAGGGAATTAAACTAGAGATCAGTAGAAATTATTTGGAAAAATCCACAAATATTTGAAGATTTAACACCGTACTTCTAAATAATCCAGAGGTAAAAGAAGAAGTCTTGACCAGGTTTGTTGACTCATGCCTATAATTCCACCACTTTGGGAGGTGGAGACAGGAGGATCATTTGAGCCCAGGAGTTCAAGATCAGTCTGGGCAACATAGTGAGACCTCTTCTCTACAAAAATAAAAAAGTAAGCCAGGTGGTGGTACATGCTGTAGTCCCAACTACTTGGGAGGCTGAATGGAAGGGTCACCTGAGCACGGGAGGTTGAGGCTGTGGGGAGCCATGATGGTGCCATTGCACTCCAGCCTGGGCAACAGTGAGACTCACCTCAAAAAAAAAAAAAAAAAAGAAGAGAAAGTAGAAAAATTTTTAGACTGAATTAAAATGACAACACAACATATCAAAATTTGTGGGATGCAGACAAAGTCAGTCTTATTGGGAAATTTATAGCATGAAATACTTATGTTAGAAAAGAAGAGTGAGTTCTGTTTTTAGAATTGGCCACATGAGGACCTCTGCAGATCTTCTTCATATCAAAACACACATAACTGGTAGTTGAAAGTTTTCTGGAAATTGAGCTAAGCACAAAGAGCAAATGAAGACATTCTTATTCAAGAAAATAAACCACAACATGGTAAGAACAGCAAGAGTTGGTGGCACTTGAGCCGTGACTTGCTTCCAGCCTTCCCCTGTCCCTCTAGCCAAGCTTAATGGAAGTTCCAGTCTCAGTGGGTGTGGCCGGGAAGATGGTGGTGTTTCCTTTCAGCTCTCAATCGAGGGATACACTACCTCATTGAGAGGGGCACGCTGCTAGCATTTCTTATCCCCTTGAAGTCTGAGTTGAGGAGTCTCCATTTCTGGTGAGTGCAGATGAGTGGTTGGGCTCCCTTCCTCCAGTCAGCCCCCACCTGTAGGGCAGAGGCTCTGCCCCAGACCTGGTGGGTAAAGAATACTGTGGCCCTGATTGTCCTTACCCAACCTTGTTCCTAGAGTGGAGATTCCACTCCAAGAGAGGCAAGCCAAGAGTCAGAGAGACTACTGTCTCTGCATAGTGCCCAGAGTAGTAACTTAGGGATTTTGCACACGGGGAGAGGCAATCTAGGGACTCTTTCCAAAGAAACACTGTGGACAACAGTATGAGGAAGTTCAAGCTTACACAATGACGACCAGGAGGAGTCTGGCTGCGCCTCGTGATTAACAGCAGTAAACGCAACCGTAGGCCAGTCAGTTCACCGGTGAGAACCAGGGAAAGAGACTGCTAAGAAGAGTCCTGGGATCAGAGCGGCCCTCAAAGACTGCATCACCATCCCGCCCTGGCTGAATTTAGTTGGATCAGACTGAGGAGCAGCTGATGGCCCAGGGCATTGTTGAAAACGGCAGAGCAATCAGCCAGCAATTAGGAGCGCACATCAGCTGGGTTTGATATCAAATTAGACATACAGTTTAACAGAAAGATGAGGGAAATAAAGATAAGAAAGATACGATGACTCTGCTAAAACCATTGTCATCCCAGAGGACTCTGCTAAAACCATTGTCATCCCAGGGTGACTGTGCACATGGCCAGGGCAGCACACACTGAGGAGTGACACCAATGTCTTCACACCATGGAGGAATCATGCATCACTGATATATTCTAGCTAAGCCCCTAATCAAATTAACTAGTAAATAGCAACTAAAATGCCTCCTGGAGAACGGAGAGAGGAATCAGCATCCATAGTTGCTATCAAGTATTACCTAAAATGGCCATTTTTCTAGAAATAAAGTTGCATGACATGCACAGAAACTGAAAACACAGAAACTGCCTGTGATAGGACCCAGAAGCCAGAGTTGACAAAGACTTCAAAGCAGCTATTATAAATATGTTCAAAGAACTAAAGGAAAGCATGTTTAAAAAAGTAAGGGAAGCTCTATTTGATGTCTCATCAAATGTTGAATATAAATGGATAGAAATGATAAGAAAGAGCCAGAGTGGGCATGGTGATGTGCACTTGGAGTTCCAGCTCTGGGGGGGACTGGGGGGAGGATCACCTGAGTCTACAAGTTTGAGGCTGTGGTGTGCTATGGCTTTGTCTGTGAATAGCCACTGTGTTCCAGCTTGGGCAACACAGTGAGACTCTGTCTCTACAAACAAACAGACAAAAAGAACCAAGTAGGAATTCTGGAATTAAACAGTATAATAACTGAAGTGAAAAATTCACCACAGGGGTTCAACATATTTGAACTGGAAGAATTAAGAATCAGTGAACTTGAAGACAGATTGCTCGAGGTGATGCAAGTTGCAGAACGGAGAGAAAAAGGAAGAAAAACAAGCATTGCCCAGAGAGGCGCACCAACATATGTGTAGTGAGGGAACCAGAACAAGAAGAGACAAATGAGCAGAAATATATTTGAAGAACTGATAGCTGAAAATATTTAAATTTGATGAAAAACATCAGTCTGAACATCCAAGATGCTCAATGAGCTTAAAGTTCAAATATATGCAAAAATATTCATACCTAGGCACATTGCACTAAAAATGTTGAAAGACAAGAGAAAATCTTGAAAGCATCAACAGAAGGAAGAAGAAACCCCTAAGTTATTCATCTAAACTCCCATCTACAGAAACTGACAAAAAGAAGAGCAAGTTAAGCCCAAAGTAAACTGATGAAGGAAGAAGTAAAGATTAAAGTAGAAATCAATGAAATTGAACACAGAGAAAAGCTGAATCTTTAAATGATGAGTAAAGTCAATGAACTTTTTAGCCAGACTGATCAAGGATGAGAAGAAGATTTAACTTGCTAATATCAGGAATGAAAGGAGATATCACTATACATCCTACGTATGTTCAAAGTATAATAATAGATTATTACAAACAATTCTATGACCTTAAATTTGACAGTGTAGATCTGGGGTCTCCAACCCGCAGTCCACAGACCCGTCTGTGGCTGGTTAAGAACCAGATCACACAGCAGGAGGTGAGTGGGCCAGCCAGCAAAGCTTCATCTGTACTTACAGTTGCTCCCCTCCTCATTTGCTTCACTGATGTCTGAGCTCCGCCTCCTGTCAGATTAGCACTGAAAAGCCTGCTTCTGTTTCCAACATCCTGTCTTTGTGAAGCAGGGTTTTCTGCAGTGACAGCAACCAAATGAGATTACAGAATAGACGGGATAAGCAACATATTTCAGGTGTCAGTCTCTTATCATCCCTAGATGGGACCGTCTAGTTGCAGGAAAATAAGCTCAAGGCTTCTGCTGATTCTGCATCATGGTGATTTATATAATTACTTCATTACCTCTTCCCCTTACAACCCTTTCCAGCCTCTAGTAACCATCATTCTATGTTCTGTCTCCCTTTTTTCTGTTTTTTTAGCTACCATGTGTGAGTGAGAACATGCAATATTTGTCTTTCTGTGCCTGGCTTAATTCATTTAACAAGATGTCCTCCGGTTCCATCCATGTTGTTTCAAATAACAGGGTTTTATTCTTTTTATGACTGAATAAGATTCCATTGTGTGTATATGCCACATTTTCTTTATCCATTCATCTTTTGAAGGACACTTAGGTTGATTCCATATCCTGGCTATTGTCAGTAGTGCTGCAGTAAACGTGGGAGTACAGATGTCTCTTCAAAATACTGATTCGTTTTTTTTTTTTTTTTTTGAATGTATACTCAGCAGTGGGATTGCTGGGTCACAGGGTAGTTCTGTTTTAAATTTTTTGAGGAACCTCCATACTGCGTTTTCCATGGTGTCTGTACTAGTTTGCATTCCCACCAGCAGTGTATAAGAGTCCACTTTCTACACATCCTTACCAACATTCTTTATTGCCTGTCTTTTTGATAAAAGCTGTTTTAACTGGGGTGAGATGACATGTCATTGTAGTTTTGATTTGCATTTCTCTGATGATTAGTGATGGTGAGCATTTTTTCTTATACCTGTTGGCTATTTGTATGTCTTCTTCTGGGAAATGTCTACTCAGGTCTTTTGCCCATTTTTAATCAGAGTATTTGTTTTTTTTTTCATATTGAGTTATTTGAGCTCCTTATATATTCTGATTAATAATCCTTTGCAGAAGTAGTTTGCAAATGTTTTCTTGCATTCTGTGGGTTGTCTCTTTCTTGTTTCCTCTGCTGTGTAGAAACTTTTTAGCTTGATGTGATTCTCTTTGTCTGTTTATGCTTTGGTTGCATGTGCTTTTTTTTATTTTTTATTTTTTTGAGTGGGACTCTCACTCTATCACCCAGGCTGGAGTGCAGTGGTACAATCACAGGTCACTGTAGCCTTGACCTGGGCTCTGGCGATCCTCCCGCCTCAGCCTGTCCCTGTAGATGCGCTGTCTCTGTAGATGAACTGCCTGAGTTGCCGACTCACCCAGTTGTTAGCTAAAGAAAATGGCTGTAATGTCAAGCCATGAACCCCAGGGTGACTTGCCATGTAGCAACAGCTGATAGAGCAGGCACTGCAAATGTTTTCCACAGTGGTTGTGCCAGTTTACATTTTCTTATCAACGTCATGTGCCAGTTCCCATTGTTCGTCTTCTTCTCCAGTACTTGGTATTGTCTGCTAATTTTTTTTTAATTTTAAAAGTTTAACCACTCTTGAGAGTTATTAGTTACACTACGTTGTGTAAGTTTAATATGTATTTTCCTGATGACAAAGCCACGTGACTTTGAATGTCTTTATAGCCTCTTAGAGGGAAATGCCCACTTACAGCTTTGTCAGTGTTTTTGTTGGGTTATCTGCCATTTTCTTATTGATATGTAAGAGCTTTTTCTCTGTTCTGGATGAGTCTTTTTGCAATAGACTTGTAAATATTTTCTTTCACTTTGTTGCTTTTCTTCTCTTACTGGTATCTGTAATAAGCAGAAATTTAAAATTTTAATGCAGCTCATTTATCATTTTTTTCTTTATGGTTAGTTATGTTTTGTGTTCTGTTTAAGAACTCACGCCGGGCTCGGTGGCTCAGCCTGTAATCCCGCGCCTTTGGGAGGCTGAGGTGAGTGGATTGCCTGAGCCCGTGTGTTCGAGACCCACTTGGGCAGCGAGACCTCATCTCTACCATCAATCAAAAATGAGCCGGGCGTGGTGGTGCATGCCTGTAGTTCCGGCTACTTGGAAGGCTGAGGCGGAAGGATCGCTGGGGCCCAGCAAGTTGAGGCTGCGGTGGCCGGGAGCGGCCACTGCCCTCCAGTCTGGGCGACAGAGTGAGACTCCAACTCAAAAAAAAAAAAAAAAAAAAGAACTCACTGACTAAGGTTCTGAAAATGTTCTCTTATGCTTTCTTCTAGAAGATTTATTGTTTTACTTTTCCTGTTTGTTTCTATGAATCATCTGAAGGTAATTTATTTTTATTTCATTTCAGACGTGTGGTACAAGTCAGGATTGGGTGCACAAGTAGTCTAGGTACAGGTGAAGTTTGAATCTCCCACTGATCCTCACTATGCCTAGACTAGAGTCGAGCAAGTGTATTGATTTTGTGTGCCCACCATCCCTGGTACTGTCTCACTACTGCCAGTCCCTTTCTTGCAGTATTATGACAGGTGTTCAGAGTCAACTTATGAGTGACAACATGCGGTAATCCGTTCTTTGTTTCTGTGATAGATCAATGAGAATGAGAGACTCCAAATCCATCTAAGTTGCTGCTAAGTCTGTAGTTTTTTCCTTCTTTATGGCTTTGTAATATTCCATCCTGTATATGTACCACATTTTTTTTCCTAGAAAAATACTTTTATTAATTAGCTGCTTTAGATAGCATGGTAGTTCTTTTTATTCTATATTTTTGGTGTATTCTTCAATTGCCTCATATGACAATATTTTAGACTATCTCTTTTTAAAAATATTTTATTTTAAAGATGTGGGGTACACACATGTTCTCACTCATAAGTGGACCTTGAACAATTATCATAATACTATAAGAAAGGGCTTGGCAGTGGTGGGAAACTGCCAGGAGAGGGGTGGGATTGGCAGTAGTGGGAAACTGCCAGGGGTGGGGAGGCATACCTCATCAACAAGGGTACCTGCATAATGAACATCTATATCTAACCCTGATTTATACCCCACATCTTTAAAATTAAAAATTAAAAAAAACAGTGTGGTGCAATTCAGGATTATGTATACAAGTGGACATTGTACAGGTAGATCTTAGGCTTCACTTTGGTCCACACTTTGCCTGGTTTGAGATCAGGTACCCTTGTTGATATTGTGTCCCCACCTCCACCCTGGCAGTATCCTGCTACTGCCAATCTCTTTCTTACATATTATGGTAAATGTTTAGGGTCTGCTTATGAGTGAGAACATATGGTACTCTGTTCTTTGTTTCTATGATAGATAACTGAGTATGATAGACGCTAAATCCATCCAAGTTGCTGTGAAGTCCGTATGTTTGTCCTTTTTTATGGCTGTGTAATATTCTGTCCTGTATATGTACCACATTTTTTTATCCAGTCCAGTTTCAATGGGCAGCATGGTTGGTTCCATGTTTTTCTCTTGTGAACAGTGCTGCAATAAACATGTGTGCAGGTATCTTCTTTGTAGAATGATTTGAGTTCCCCTGGGTATATTCCCATAAGGGGGATTGCTGGGTTGTATGGAAGGTCAATTTCTAGTTCTTTTAGAAATTGCCACACTGTTTTCCATAGAGGTTGAACCAATTTGCACTCCCACTAACAGTATAGAAGCATTCCCTTTTTTCTGTATCCTCGCCAGCATTCGTTGTTTTGTGTTTTATTAATGATGGCCATTTTTACTGGCGTTAGGTGATATCTCAATGTGGTTTTGATTTGCATTTCTCTGATGATTAGTGAGGCTGAGCATTTTTTCATGTATCTTTTGGCTGCTCATATGTCTTTTTGGAAGTGTCTATTCATGTCTTTTGCCCACTTTTTGATGGGACTGTTTGCTTTTTTTGCCTTTTGGCACATTTCAGTTCCTTGTGGATCCTGGATGTTAGGCCTTTGTCAGATATACAGTTGACGTATTTTTTTTCCATTCTGTGGGCTTTGTCCCTGCTCTTTTGATAGTTTCTTTTGCTTTGCAGAAGCTTTTCAGTTTGTTGAGGTCCTACTTGTCTATCTTATCTTTTATGGCATGGGCATTTAAGGTTTTGATCAGGAATTGGTTGCCTATTCTGGTTTCCGTAAGGGTGTCTCCTGCATTTTCTAAGATTCTTATAGTTTGAGATTTGACGTTTAGGTTTTTGATCCATTTAGAGTTGTTTTTTGTGTATGGTGATAGGTAGGCATCCTGTTTCATTCTTTTGCATGTGGTCAGCTAGTTTTCCCAATGAAGGCTTTGTTAAGATGAGTTGGTTGAGAAATTGAGGGTTTGCCTCTAGAATCTTGATTCTGTTCCATTGGTCTGTATGCCAGTTCTTGTACTAATATCAGGCTGTTTTGATTATTGTAGCCTTATTATAACGTCTGGAAGTGTGATACCTCCTGCTTTGTTTCTTTTGCTGAGGATTGGTTTGGCTATTCGTGGTCCTTTTTGGTTCAATGTGAATTTCTGTATTGTCGTTTTCAGGTCTGAGAAGAATAATGATGGTAATTTAATAGGTATTGCATTGAATCTGTAGATTGCCTTGGGTAGAGTGGACATCTTAACATGTTAATTCTTCCAGTCCATGAGCATGGAATATTTTTCCATTTATTTATGTCTTTTTCGACTTATTTGAGCAGTGTTTTGTAGTTTTCATTGTAAAGATCTTTCACTTCTCTGGTCAGGAAGATGCCAACGTGTTTCAATTTTGTGTGTGGCTATTTTGAATGGGATTGTGCTTTATATTTGGTTCTCTGCCTGTTTGTTGTTGGTATATAAAAATGCGACTGTCTTTTGCACATTGATTTTATACCCTAAGACTTCGCCAAGGTCCTTTATCAGTGCAAGGAGGTTTTGACAGATTCTCTTGGGTTTTCCAGGTATAGGATCATATCATCTGCAGAGAGGGATAGCTTAACTTCCTCTTTTCCTATTTGGGAACCTTTGATGTTTTTCTCTGATCTGGTTGCGCTAGCTAGGACTTTCAACACTATGTTGAACAGGAGAGGTGAGAGTGGACAGCCTGTCTTGTTTCGGTTTTCAGGGAAAGTGCTTCCAATTTCTGTCCATGTAGTAATATGTTGGCTCTGGGTTTATTGTATTTGGCTTTTACTATTTTGAGGTATGTTTCCTCTTAGGTATTCAAGGATTTTTTTAAAAATCAAGAATGGATGCTGGATTTTGTTGAAAGCCTTTTCTGAGTCTAATGATATAATCATGTGGTTCTTGTTTTTATATCTGTTGATGTATTTAACTGCACTTATGATCTTGTGGGTGTTAAACCAACCCTGCATCCTGGGAATGAAGCCTACTTGGTCATGGTGGATAATTTGTGAAATGTGTTGTTGGATCTGATTTGCCAGAATCTTGTTGAGAATTTTTACATCTATTTTCATCAGTGATAATGGCCTGTAGTTCTCTTTCTTTGTTGGGTCTTTGCCCAGTTTGGGTATTAGTTGATTTTAGCTTCATAAAATGATTTGGGGGGTGTTCCATCTTTCTTGATCACCTGGAATACTTTTAATAGGATTGGTATTAGCTCCTCCTTGTATGTTTTGCAGAATTCAGTTGGAAAGTCTTCTGGTTCAGGACTTTTTTTTTGGAGGTAGTTTTTCTTTTTCTTTTAATGTCAGAGTCAATTTCCTAGGTTGTTTTTGGCCTATTTAGGGTCTCTGTTTCTTCTTGTTTCAATCTTGAGAGGTTGTGTGATGTCAGAAAGCCCTCCATTTCATTTACATTTGAGAATTTGTTTCCATACAGGTGTGCTTAATAATCTCCGATAACCTTTTGTATTTCTTTCTTTTTTTTTTTTTTTGAGTTGGAGTTTCACTCTGTCGTCCAGGCTGGAGGGCAGTGGCACACTCATGGCAACCCCAGCGTCAACCTGCTGGGCTCCGGCGATCCTTCTGCCTCAGCCTTCCAAGTAGCCGGAACTACAGGTGTGTGCTACCACACCTAGCTGATTTTTGATGTATTGTAGAGACGAGGTCTCGCCAAGTTGCCTGGGCTGGTCTCGAACTCGTGGGCTCAGGCAATCCACTTGCCTCAGCCTCCCAAAGTGCTGGGATTACAGACTGAGCCACCAAGCTCGGCCATCTTTTGTATTTCTTTGGGGTTAGTTGCAACTTGATCTTTTGAGTTTTTGATTGTGTTTATTTGGGTTGTTTGTCTCTTTTTCTTGGTCAAACTGGCAAGGGGTCTGTCAATCTTGTTTATCCTTTCAAAGAACCAGCTTTTTGTTTCATTTATTTTTTTTTCTATGATATTTCTGTCTTCTGTGTATTTGGGCTTTTACTTTGGTGATAGGGATTTTTCTGCTGAAGTTAGGGTTTTGGCGGTCTTGCCTTTCTAGCTCCCTTAGGTGATTTGTCTGGCTGTTGACTTGTGATCTTTCTATTTTCTTGATGTGTATTCATAGAGATAGGAATTCCATCTTTAGAACTGATATCAAGGCTCCCAGAGGTTTTGGTAAGATGTGTCTTTTTTTTTTTTAAGGTGTGTCTTTGTTTTCATTTGTTTCCAAGAATCTTTTGATTTCTGTGTTGATCCAGGAGTTGTTCAGCATCATGCTGTTTAATGTCCATTTCTTTGTGGGTTTTAGAGGGATCTTGTTGGTGGTGATATGTATTTTTATCCTGCTATAATCTGAGAAGGTATATGGTAGTATTTCAGTCTTATGGAATTTTTTTGTTTTAATGCTTGATTTATGGCCAAAGATGTGGTCAATCTTGGAGTATGCTCCATGTGGTGATGAGTAGAATGTATATTTCATGGGTGTTGGGTGGAGTGTTCTTTAGGTATCTATTAAGTCCATTTAGTCAAGGGTCAAGTTAAGGTTACAGATCTCCTTATTGATTCTTTTGCATTTGTGATCTATCTAGTGTTGTTAGCAGGATATTTAAGACCTCAGTTATAATAGTGTTAGAGTCAATATCCTTTTTAAATTTACTTAGTAGTTGTTTTATAAATCCTGGTGCTACTGTCTTGGGTGCATATATATTCAGGATAGATACTTCTTGGTGTATTGAACCTTTTATCTTTATGTAGTGTCCTTCTGTATCTTTAATAATTTTTGATAACTTGAAGGTTGTTTTGTCTGATATTAAAACCACGACTCTTTTCTTCTTTTGTTTTCCATTTACCTGAAAGTTTGTTCTCTTACATTTTCTTGTAGAAGCTTTATTTTTTTACTTTTCTATTTGTTTCCATAGATCATCTGAAGATGATTTTGGTATATGTTGTAAGATAAGGAATTAAGTTTTGTTTTTATTCCTGATATACATCCAGATAATAGTAACTTTTATTGAAAAGACCATTTTTATCCAGTTACATGGTAGTGTTGTCTCATAAATCATGGCTGGGCACGGTGGCTTGTAATTTCAGTACTTTGGGAAGCTGAGGTGGGATGATTGCTTGAGCCTAGGAGTTCAAGACCAGCTTAGGTAACATAGCAAGACCTCTTCTCTACAAAAATAAAAATAATAATAATGATAATGATAATAATAGTAATAATAATAATCATAATAATACGGTAACAGTTTGTCTTTTTCTATTCTGTTTCTTTGGCTCATTAGCTTTTCTTTGTGCCAATGAACTTTATTTTCATTCTTGTATTTTTGATGCTTATTAATGTTTGTTGAAATGTTTTGGGTAAACTAATAAGTTAGAATCAATTTGTAGTATTATTTCAGTGGAAAAATGGTTTTAAAGTTCTAAATATTGACATAAAAACATAATATTGAAACATAATCAATTTGGTCTTGAAGACTGGATTTATTTTATACTATGGATAGAGTTTTGTCAGTGCTTCTGACTGATGCTGTGATTTTATTTTATTTTTTGAGTCGGGGTCTCATTCTGTTGCCCAGACTAGAGTTCAGTGGCCCAATCACGGCTCATTGCAGCCTCGACCTCCTGGGCTCAGACAGTCCTTCTGCATCAGCCTTCTGATTGGCTGTGACTACAGGTGTGTGCCACCTGCTGACTTTTTAATTTTTCCTGTAGAGGTTAGGTCTCACTATGTTGCTCAGGCTGATCTTGAAATCCTTCGCTCAAGCATTCCTCCTGTCTTGACCTCCAAAAGTGCTTAGATTACAGGTGTGAGCTACCATGCCTGGCCTGTGACTTAAAAACATTGATACGTGTTGTTTTGTTGGTAATATATTACTTGAAAATATTCTTTCTTCTAGGACAGCTAATATATCAGATAAAGTACCTTTTAATTTTTCTGGAAACTTTTAACTTCCCTAGTTGATCAACAGGTAATAAAGGATATTTGCTTATGTCATTTTTTTGAAATCCTGAATAATAATAATAATAAACATGAAAGAAAGCCCTTTGAAACCAAAGAAACCTGCTAAAAAGAACTAATCAAAATAAATACCAGAAGCCAGTTTTTATTTGTAGTGGGGATCTGCTGGGGGGGCAGGGATACACCTTATCAGCAAGGATACATGCATAATGAACATTTGTGTACCTAACCCTGAAATATATCGCACATCTTTAAAAAAAAAAAAAGAAAGAAAAAGAAAATATTTAGATATCTGTATTCATGGCTAGCTTAAATTATCATATATTTTATTGTTGTGATTTTATTTGCTTCCTTTTTTGTTGTACCATTTTACATTCTCAATAGCAATATCCATTTGCATCTTAAACAAGAAATGTGCAGACATGTTATTTATGCCGATGGAACTTAATTATTTTAGACTTGCTTTCTGTGTTATTTTTTATAGATGTCAATGTTTCATATAAAGTCCTTTTTATCTTCCATTTTGGACATTCTTTATTGTGGTATTCTTCTTTTTGAGATAGTATGAGAGAACAAAAAGTTTTCTGAAAGAGCATGAAATAAGTAAATGTTACGTCTGTTTACTTATTACTGTTAACATTACTTGAAATGTTACTGTTTCAAGTCCATGTTACTTGTGTATTACAAAGTGGGAACATTCAGCTTCAAAGCACATCTGGCTGCTGTTACAAAATCAGAAAATGGATTGCTTATTTCCCCAAATAGACTCAAGAACATACTTTCCTATGAGTAATGCCCATTGCATATTGCAATTGGTTATGAGACAACATTGTAATGAATAATGACAACATACTGGTCTTTGTTTTATTGTGTTCATTGTTGGTTTTAAAAATTGGAAGAGATTTTTTCTTGATTTTGTCAGCTTGAGAAAGGAAAATTTTGATACTAGAATGGGTCTCTAAGTTTTGTATTTAATAAATTGTAAAGATGAAGAGGATGAAAGTTACTTCTAAATAGCTGAAATGCTGCATTGTAATTAGCTAAACTAATATTTCGTACCCTGCTTATAAATGTATAGCTGAGTAAAAGTAAGTCACCGATGGTTTTCTTTGCTTTTGCTTTTAAATATTAAACTTAATTAGAGCTTAAGCATCTTTGAAAATTTCTGTTTTCTTTTCATTTACTTTTTCTTTTAAATCTCATTCTGCTTCATGAATTAGGGTTTTATATATTTTGCTGAATTGCATGTGTCTTTGAAGAACTTACTTTCTGTGCTGCTTTTCTGCATTCCAAAAATAGAGAATTATTACTCATTTTTCATATTCATACCTTCGGTAAATAAATATTTAACTGAGTATATTTTGCTGTCTGCTGGAAACGTGCTGTTTCTAGTTTTCAAAGAGCTGTTTATGTACGTGTGTGTGTGTGTGTGTGTGTGTGTGTGTGTGTGTGTGTGTGTGTGTGGTGTGTGTAGTGTTATTTATTGAAGAAGATACTTATTTTTTAATACAGGATTTAGGATAGATTATATTAATAATTGTTTCCCAAAGTAAATGTACTAATTCATATACCTATTAGTAGTGTTCCCATCTTGAACATTTTTATTGTCAAATTTTAAATGTATGCCAATCTGTAAAATTATAAAGTGTCATTTCATTGTGACATTACTTTATATTTTTTCATTTCTAAACAGATTGAGTATATTTTCATATTTTTATTAGCTGTTCATAATTCCTCATCAGTGAAATGTGCTCCAAGTATTTTTTCCATTGTGTTTGTCTTTGTTTCACTGATTTTTAAAGGCCTTCTTTACACATATTGGAGACTAATAATTTGTACAAAAGTCTCTTGGTTTATGACTTTAAGGGGACATTTCACGTCTTTCAGCTTACTGATGCCTGCTTATGGTTTTTTTGTAGATTGCCTTTATCAAGTTAAGGATGTCTCTTTTTATTCCTTTGGGTCAAGGTGGTTTTAAGAATCATGACTGGTTGTGGAATTTTTGAATGCCTTTTTCATCTTTTGAGAGGGTCATATCATTTTCCTCCTTTAATCTGTTAATAGTAAACCCCACAATAAATTGCTGTTATTTTTATCTTATTATGTTTCTGTTAGTTCTACTTCAAATAGTCAATTATTTATTAAAGAGATTTAAAACATAAGAGTAAAAGTCTTATGCATTTGCCCAACTATTTACCATTTCTGGAGTTATTAATTATTTCATGTAGGATTTCTATCTGGTATTATTTTCAGGTCTTTACAACATTTTTTCTCACGACTCTATCATAAACATCTCTCAAAGTGCTTGGCATGTGATAGATGTTTAGTAAGTAACTGTTGAATGAATATGCTACAAACCCAGGCTGTGACACAATAAATACTTCCTTTGGAGGATCTCTTACACACATGTTGGCTTCTGGGTAACTGTGTTGTCTCAAATTTTGTCTTCCTAAACCTACAATACTTTTATCTATATAAGATAGAAAAGTAACTCTTGAGACAGTGAAATTTTTCTCAGCCTGATTTTTTCTAGTTTACACAAAATAATTTTCACATTGTTCTTAAAAAATAAACTTTATAGCCTGGCTCGGTGGCTCAGCCTGTAATCCCACGCTTTGGGAGGCTGATGTGAGTAGATTGCCTGAGCCCGCGGGTTCAAGACCCGCCTGGGCAACTTGGTGAGACCTCATCTCTACAGTAAATAAAAAATCAGCCGGGTGTGGTAGCGCGTGCCTATAGTTCCAGCTACTTGAAAGGTTGAGGCGGAGGGTCGCCGGAGCCCACAGGTCGAGGCTGCGGTGATTGGGAGCGGCCACTGCACTCCAGTCTGGGCGACAGAGTGAGACTCCAACTCAATAAATACATAAATAAATAAATAAACTTTATTTTACTTCCAACATATGTTTATAACTTCTATATAATAACTGGTATTCCATTTAGCTGGTCCCAAGTAACCACTAACTTTTATGCAGTGGCTTTCCACAGAAACTCGATGTGTTCCTCTTTCTTTTTTCCCAGAATTAAAATTGTTTTAAAAGTATTTTTCCTAAAGCATGTATTTAAACTATGTAGTGATCACAAACTGCTCTTTAGCAAGACTAATCAATAATATTTGGCTTTCCAGGAGCAAAATATAAGATAATTATGAATTTGGTTTGTAATCTTATTAAATAAATCTTAAAAAAATTTTTTTATTATGAAAATATTTAAGTCAAAAAGGAATGGTATAATAACTTTTGTGCCTATTGCCTTTTATACTGTATGATTTTGCTTAATTGGAACTATTTTTTATGAATTTTAGTTTTTCAAGTTAAAAAACATTTATTATTTTAGATTCAATGGGTACATTGTGCAGGTTTGTTACACAGGTATATTGTGTGAGCGTGAGGTTTGGTGCTTCTGCTGAGCTCATCGCCCAGGTAGTGAGCATGGTACTCAGTGGCTGGTTTTTCAGCCCTTACGCCCCTCCCTCTCGTCTCGCTTTTGGAGTTTCCCGTTGTCTGTTGTTCCTAGTCTTGTTCCCAGGTGCACTGAGTGTTTAGCTCCCACTTGTAAGTGAGAACATGTGGTATTCAGTTTTCTGTTTCTGTGAGAGTTCACTTAGGGTGATGGTCTCTAGCTGCATCCATATTGCTGCACAAGACATGATTGTGTTCTTTTTTTATGGCTGTGTGGTATTCCATGGTGTTCTGTATCCAGTTCACCATTGATGGGTACCTGGGCTGGTTCCATGTTTTTGCTGTTCTGATTAGTCCTGCGGTAAGCAAGTGAGTGTGGGTGTCTTTTGGTCAGAAATTTGTGCTCCTTTTGTATATATCCAGTAGTGGTCTTGCTGGGTCGAATGGTACATCTATTTTCAGTTCTTTGAGAACTCTCCACACTGCTTTCCATAGGGGTTGAACTAGTGTACATTTTTACCAACAGGGTAGGAATGTTCGCTTTTCTCTGAACCCTTACCAACTTCTGTTTTTTTAAAAAATTTTTTTGACTTTTTAGTAAAAGCTATTCTGATTGGTGTGAAATAGAATCTTATTGTTATTTTGATTCGCATTTCTCTGATTATTAGTGATATCTAACATTTGTCATATGTTTGTTGACCGTTTGTATGTCTCCTTTCAGAAGTGTCTGTTCATATCCTTTGTCCTTCTGTGTTTTTTCTTTTTTGAATCAAGGTCTCACTCTGTCATCCAGGCTGGAATGCAGTGGCACAATTACGGGTCACTGCATCCTCTGTCTATTGAGCTCAGGTAATCCTTCCTCCTCAGCTTCCCAAGTAGCTTGAACTATAGGCATGTATCACCATGCCCAGCTAATTTTTTGGTATTTTATTTCCTAGGCTGGTCTTGAACTCCTGGGCTCAAGCAGTGCTCCCACCTCAGCCTCCAAAATGATGGGATTACACGAGCTACTGCACCTGGCCCTTTGCCCACTTTTTAATGGGGTTACTAGTTTTTTCCTTATTGGGTTGTTTGAGTTCTTTATAGATTCTGAATATTAGTCCTTTTTTTGAATGCATAGTTTGCACATATTTCCTCTTTCTGTAGGTTTTATATTTACTCTGTTGATGGTGCCTTTTGCTGTACATACGCTCTTTAGTTTGATTAGGTCCCACTAGTACATTTCTGTTTTTGCTGCTTTTGAGGTCCTGGTCATGAGTTCATTGCTAGACCTGATGTCCAGAAGAGTGTTTCCTAGGGTTTCTTCTGGGGTTTTTAAAGTTTGAAGTTTTATGTTTAAGTAATTAATCCATTTTGACTTAATTTTTGTATGTAGTGATAGGGAGGTTTCTAGCTTCCTTCTTCTGTAGATAGTTAGCCAGTTTTCCCAGCACCATTAGTGAAATAGAGTGTCCTTTCCCCAGTGTGTGTTTTTTTGTGTGTGTCAGCTTTGTCAAATATTAGATGATTATAAGACAGCAGTTTTATTTCTGGATTTTCAGTTCTGTTTCATTGGTGTACATGTCTATTTTTGTATTATTACCACACTGTTTTCGTTATTATAGTCTTGCAGTAAAGTTTGAAGTCTAACAATGTGATGCCTCCATCTTTGTTCATTTTGCTTATAATTGCTTTGGCTATTCAGGCTCTTTTTTGCTTCCATATGAATTTAATTATTGTTTTTTCTAGATATGTGAAAGATGATATTAATAATTTGGTAGGGATTGCATTGAATCTGTAGATTGCTTTAGATAGTGTGGATATTTTAATATCTTCCAATAAATACTACTTAGTTCATCAAACAGTCCAGGAACATGAAATGTTTTCTGTTTGTTTCATATTTGATTTCTTTCACTAGTGGTTTGTAGTTCTCATTGTAGAGGTCTTTCACCTTTTTGGTTAGATGTATTCTGATTATTATGTATTACTATTTTTTATGAGTATTGTAAATGGGATTGTGTTCCTGATTTGGTTCTCAGCTTGAACAGTGTTGGTGTATAAAAATGCAGTTGATTTTCATGCATTGATTTTGCAGCCAGAGATTACTGAAGTTACTTATGAGTGCTAGGAGTCATATATTGGAATCTTTAGGGTTTTCAGATTCAGAGTCATATCATTTGCGAGGAGAGATAATTTAACTTCCTCATTTCCTATTTGATGTCTTTGCTTTCTTTCTCTTGCCTGATTGCTCTGGCTAGGACTTCCAGTACTGTGTTGAATAGGAGTGGTAAAAGTGGGCATCCTTGTCTTATTCTAGTTCTTGGGGGAATGCTTCCAACTTCTGCCCATTAAGTATGATGCTGGCTGTTTATTTGTCATGGATAGTTATTATTATTTTGAGGAATGTTCCTTCGATGCCCAAGCGGTTGAGGATTTTTATTGTATGGGGGTGGTTGGATTTTGTCAAATGCTTTTTCTGTGTCTGTTGAGATAATTATGTTGTCCTTGCTTTTACTTATGTTTATGTGGTAAATTATGTTTGTTGATTTGTGTACATTGAATCATCCTTGCATGCCGGGAATAAATTCCATTTGATCATGATGGATAAGTTTTGTGAGTGTACTGCTAGATGTGACTTTTGTTGAGGATTTTGTTGAGGATTTTTGCATTTGTTTTCATTAGAGAAACTGGCCTGTGGTTTTCTTTCTTTGTTGGGTCTTTGGCATTTTTTTGATATCAGATGATCTTGACATCATAGAATGAATTAGAGAGGAGTCACTCCTTCTCAATTGTTTGGAATAATTGTAGTAGTTTTGGTATCAGCTCTTCCTTGTATGTCTGGTAGAGTTCAGCTGTGAAGCCATTAGGTCCCCAACTTTTTTGGGTGAGTAAATTTTTTATTACTGATTCAGTTTCATTGCTCATATTGTTTTGTTCATAGTTTCAATTTTTCTGTTTTAATCTTGGAAGATTGTGTGTTTCCAAGAATTTATCCATTTCCTGTAGATTTTCTAATTTGCACATATACAGATGTGTATAATAATCTCTGATACTCTTCTGAGTCAGTTGTAATATCACCTTTTCATCTCTTTCTTTTTTTGGCTAGTTGGGTCAAGGGTTTATCAATCTTTCTTATCCTTTCAAAGAGCCAGCTTTAGATGCATTGCTTCTTTGTATGGTTTTATTGATTCAACTGCATTTATTTCTGCTCTGACTTTGATTATTTTCTTCTGCTAGCTATGGTTTTAGTTTGTTCTGTTTTTCTAGTTCTTCTAGGTGAGATGTTAGGTTATTTATTTGAGATCTTTTTGTTTTCATGTCATGAGCGTGAAGTGCCATAAACTTTTGTCTCAGCACTGCTTTGGCAGTGTCCTGGAGGTGTTGGTATGTTATCTCTTTATTTTCATTTGTTTCAAATAAATTTTTTGTCAAGATTTGGTTGTTTACCCCCAAATCACTCAGGAGCAAGTTGTTTGCTTTTCATGCATTCGTGTGTTTTTAATGATTCTTCTTGGTGTTGATTTCTAGTTTTATTCCACTGTGGTCTCAGAGAAGAAGCTTGGTATAACTTTAATTTTTTAGAATTTATTCAAGGTTGATTTATGACCAAGTATGTGGTTGATCTTGGAATATGATCCACATGTGGATGGGAAGAATGCATATACCCTGTAGTTGTTGGGTGAAGTGTTCTGTTAGATCTGATTGGTTGAATGTTGAATTAAAGTCTAGGATTTGTTAGTTTTCTGCCTTGATAATGTTTCTAAAGCTGTTAGTAGGGTGTTGGTGTTGTCCACTGTTATGCTGTGTGTGGCTGTCTGTGTCCTTTCTCAGGGCAAATAGCAATTGTTTTACAAATCTGGGTGCTCCTATGTTGGGTGCATATATATTTAAAATAGATAATTTTTTTGTTGAATCGAGCCCTTTATAATTATGTAATGCCCTTCATCTTCCTTTTCTACTTTTATTGGTTTAAAATCTATTTTGTTTTCGTATGATGTATGAATAGTGACTGCTTCTCTTTTTTGTTTTCCATTTGTGTGGTATATCTTTCTCCATCCCTTTACCATGAACCTGTGGGTGTCAGTCGAGGTGATATGGGTCTCCTGGAGACAACAAAAGGATGGATCTTGTTTTTTTAATCCAGTTTGAACTCTGTGTCTTTAAAGTGGGGTGTCAATGCCATTAAGATTCACAGTTGCTATGGATATGTGAAGAGTGTGTTTCTGTCACAGTGTTATTGAAGAACTGCTTAGTGGTCTCAGTTTTGTGTGTGATTTATGTGGTGTGCAAACTGTGTGTTTTCTTGTGCTTTTGTGGTGGGTGGCAGTGTTCTTTGTTTCCATGTTGAGAATTCTCTTAAGCATCTCTTGTAAGGTTGGTCTGGAGGTGACAAATTCCCTTATTGCATGTCTGGGAAGATCTTTATTTCACCTTCATTTATGAAGCTTAGTTTGGTAGGGCAGAAGATTCTTGGCTGGCATTTTTTTTCTTTAAGCATATTACATACCTGCGGGAGCCAGTCTCTTCTGGCTTGTGAGGTTGCTGCTGAGAGGTCTGCTGTAATTCTGGTGAGTCTCCTGGTAGGTGTTCTGTCCCTTCTGTCCAGCTGCCTTTAAGATGTTCTTTCCTGCTGACCTTGGATAATCTTATGACAGTGTGCCTCGGGGATGGTTGTCTCATGTAGTATCTCACAGGCGTTCTCTGAAGTTCTCTGAAGTTCTTGAGCCAGCTGGGGGAAGTTTTCATGGATTATATCTGCTGCTACGGTCTCCAGAGTGCCCCATTTTCTCTTTCTCTGTTAGGCATGCAGATCAGATGTGAACTTGGTCTCTTTACATAATCCCTACCTCTCAAAGGCTTTGTTCATTTTTTATTTTTATTTTATTTTGTTTTTGAGTTGGAGTCTCTGTCACCCAGGCTCTAGTGCAGTGGCATGCTCATGACCGCCGCAGCCTCTACTACCTGCTGGGCTTAGGCGATCCATCTGCCTCAGCCTTCCAGGTGGCTGGAACTACAGACGTGTGCTACCACACCCAGCTCATTTTTTGATTTATTGTAGGGATGAGGTCTCACCAAGTTGCCCAGACTGATCTCAAACCCCCAGGCTCAGGCAATCCTCTCACTTCAGCCTCCCAAAGTGCTGGGATTACAGGCTGAACCACTGCGCCCAGCCTGTTCATTTTTAAATTTTTTCTTCTTTATTTTTATCTAACTTGAGTTATTTCTAGGGATTGGTCTTCAAGCTCTGAAATTTTTTCCTTTGCTTGATGAAGTCTGTTGTTAAGGTGTCTTGAAATTCTTGTGGTGAGTTCTTCATTTCCAGGAGTTCAGAGTGGTTCTTCCTTAAATGACCATGTCTGCATTCAATTCTTGAATGGTTCTCATGGCCTCTCTGTTTAGGAGTCCACTTCTCTTGGGTCTTGATGTGTTTCCTTGTCATCCATATTCTGAATTGTGTGTCATATGAACAATTTATTCTCTGTGTGATCTGTTACTTGGGAGCTGGTGCAATCAGGAGGGGGTGATGAAACACTCGTTTTTGTGTCACTGGAATGCTTAGGCTGACTCCCTCCCATCTGAGGGTACTGAAGCTTGCGCTGGGATCTCCTGGCTACTAGTGGTGGTGATTTTAACTTGTCGCCCAGCCCATGGTGCTGGAAGGCCTGCCTGAGGGTGCTGGGTCTGTGCTGGCTCCTCAGGCTTGGAGCTGCCATCTGTGATTGAGGGGGAGCATTGACGAGGGAGGCTGCTGGGTGCCCTGACCCCTCTGCTGGCACTGGTTTTGGCTCCAGAGCCTGTGTTGATGGTCTGCTCTGCATGTGGTCTGACTGCTCAGTGGCACTGGAGCTGGCCTCTGCAGGGCGGATGATGGTCCGTTGTGTCAGGTTCAGAGGGTTGTGGGTGTCCACTTGAGATCTGGGGTGGGTAGCACGCCTGGTTGAAGCAGCCAAGGTTGGGGAGGGCATAGAGCACCCTGATTCCTGCTCCTGTTGGCTTCAGCTGGGTCCTGTGCTGGGGACGTGCCATCCCTCTGTTGTGCTGCTCCCTCCCTAGCCTGGGAGCAGCTGCAGCTAGGGCGACAAACACCTGCCTTCAGTGAGGGCCCTGGATCTTCCTTCCTTGCCTGAGCTGTGCAGGTGTTGTTGGCCCTAGGGATTCCACGTGGGCTTGGGCATGGCCTTCGTGTAGGCGCCACTGGGGACTCCATGCTGGCCCTGGGGCCTAGGAGTTGCAGAGCCTTTTCCTGGACTTGAATCACCAGGGTCTGTGACAGTGGTTGTGGCTCCGGGGAATTTCTCCCTCACTCCTTCCCTCTTCACCACGTTGGGATCCTCCCCCGTCTCCTTGCTGGGTCCAGGCCCCTGTCCGCAAGCTGTCTGATCGCACTCCTCTGCCTCCATGGGACCCATCACTTCTTTGTTGAGACTGGGGTGGGAAGTTTTGATCAGTACCATTTGAAAGTACTCTGCGTCCGCTCAACACCAGTTCCTTGGTGGAAGTTCCTTATTATCTTTTTGTTTTTCTCAGTCATCTTCTGACTAAGAGAAAATGTTCATCTTCTAGTATAGTGATCCCCAAGCTTTTTGGCACCAGGGACAGGTTTCGTGGAAGATGGTTTTTCCAGAATGGGGAGGGAGGTAGTAGGGGGACGTGGGGGATGGTTTGGGGATGATTCAAGCCCATGACATTTGTTGTGCACTTTATTTCTATTATCATTGCATGGTAATATATAGTGAAATAATTATGCAACTCACCACAAAAAAAGAGGTGCAGATGGAAGTGGTAAATAAAATAATGGGTGGGCCACATACGGACTAAAATAAGTGTTGGATTCTGACTTAAAGCCTCCCACCAGATGCAGCCGTACAGTTGAAGTACATCGACTCACTTGCCACTCACTGGCAGGGTTTTGATATGTGTCTGTAGCAACTGACTTATTCTGCTTTGTGTGCAGGCAAAGCTTGCTGCTCACGTTAATCTGTGTTTTCAGCTGCTCCCCAGCGCTAACATCACTCCCTCAGCTCCACATCAGATCAGCAGGCATCCGTTCTCTTAAGGAGCATGCAACCTAGATCCCTCACATGTGCAGTTCACAACTGGGTTCACACTCCTATGAGAATCGAATGCCACCCTTGATTTGACAGAAGACAGAACTCATGTGGTAATACCGCTGATGGAGAGCAGCTGTAAACACAGAGGAGGCTTCGCATGCTCGCCTGCTGTTCACCTCCTGCTGTGCATCCTGGTTCCTAACAGGCCATGGACAGGTACTGGCTTGTGGCCTGGGGATTGGAGACCCCTGCTCTAGTAGAGTCTGCATAATAGACTTCGTAACATAATATTTTTTGAGTTTCCACATGTTTCAAATGGTGTTGTATGCTTTTGATTCTTGAAGGCCATCTAAAGTGTATTGAATATATGTATGTCGTGCCTGGCGCAGTGGCTCATGCCTGTAATCCAAGCACTTTGGGAGGTGGAGGCAAGAGGATTGCCTGAGCCCACGGGTTTGAGACCAACCTGGGCAATATGGTGAGACCTCATCTCTACAATAAATAAAAAAATTAGCCAGGTGTGGTGGTGTGCACCTGTGGTTCGAGCTACTTAGAAGGTTGAAGTGGAAGGATGAGCCCAGCAGGTCGAGGTTGCGGTGGCCGTGAGTATACCACTGCACTCTAGCCTGGGTGACAGAGTGAATCTTCAACTCAAAAATAAATAAATAAAATATGTTGCTTTTTTAAAAAACCTCAGTTTCTTAAATATTGTTTCACAGTTATTGTGTTATCTACGATGTATGTTGCAGTTGAGAAGTGTAATACATACTTTTATTTTTAAAAAAATTTCTTATGCTTTTTGACTGATGGCCCAGAAAATTAAAAAAATTCATACTTAATGTTCAGTATTTTTATTTTCATTATGTTATACTCTGAAATATATTCCATGTATTACCTTGAATTTTGTTCAACATTCAGGTAATTGGTCCAGGATATCCATTCCCCTTACCACAGATAGCAAAATCTGAGGATGTTAAGGTCCTTATATAAAATAGGACAGTATTTACATACATCCTGCACATCATTAAATCATCTCTGGATTACTTGTAGTACCTGATATAATGTAAATAACATATAAGTAGTTGTTGTGCTGTTTTTTTTAAAATTTGTATTATTTTTGTTGTATTTTTTTTTTTTTATGAGTTGGAGTCTCATTCTGTTATCCGGGCTAGAGTACAGTGGCACACTCATGGCTACTGCAGCCTCCACCTGCTGGTCTCAGGCGATTCTTCTGCTTCAGCCTGCCAAGTAGTTGGAACCACGGGTGCATGCCACAATGCCTTGCTAATTTTTTGATTTATTTTAGAGATAAGGTTTTGCCATGTTTCTCAGGCTGATCTTGAATCCTTGGGTTCAGGCAATCCTTTTGCCTCAGCCTCCCAAAGTGTGTTATTACAGGCATGAGCCACTGCACCTGGCTAATTGTTGTATTTTTTAAATTTTTCTGAGTATTTTCAGTCTGTGGTTGGTTTACTCTGTGGATGTGGAAACTGTGGATGTGGAGGGCCGACTGTGTATGTTTCAGAGGTGATTCCTGAGTCAGTACTCCAAGGAGAAGTGAGAATATTAAATATGATGATTCAGGTTTTATTTTAAGAACATTTTCTTAATAATTTAAAATTTCTTACTTATATTTTATCTTTCTTCAGGGAATCCAGTTGTACATTTATTGCATTCTTGTTACCTTTTTTAAAAGTCAGTTTCTCTTTGATACTTTTAAAATATGCGTTCTTAGCCAGGCTTGGTGGCTCAGCCTGTAATCCCGCGCCTTTGGGAGGCTGAGGTGAGTGGATGGCCTGAGCCCGCGGGTTCGAGATCCGCCTGGGCAACTTGGCGAGACCTCATCTCTACAATAAATCAAAAAATAAGCCGGGCGTGGTAGCATATGCCTGTAATTCCGGCTACTCGGAAGGCTGAGGTGGAAGGATCGCCGGAGCCCAGCAGGCGAGGCTGCGGGGGCCGGGAGCGGCCACTGCACTCCAGTCTGGGCGACCGAGTGAGACTCCAACTCAAAAACAACAACAACAACAACAAAAAACAAAAATAAAATATGTGTTCTTATTTCAGTTTCATTTCTTAGTTTTATTCTAGTTTCAGATCCTGTCTTTATCTCTTGCTTTTACTGTAGTTGTTATCTTTTCTCCCTTGTTCAACTCTTAATTTGGTTTTCATTTCTTAGATGATTTACTTTGTTGGTTTTCTTTCCTGAATGTATTCAGCTTTTGTTTACTATTTTTCTATTTTTGTCTTTATTCTTATTTGTAGTGTTCATTATCTCTGAAGTTGTTTAAAAGTTATATTCGATACATATTGTCCTAATGGTGGTGGAATACAAACACTGTGAAACACGAACCTGTAGGAGCGTGGTCTGCGTCAAGTGAATCGCACAGAAAGCTGATGCGTGAGAGTGTGTGGTTACGGGAATCAAACGGAGGCTGCGTTGCTGCTCCCTCTGCTCATGGCATTTAAAAAGAGTTTCCTTCTGCCAGGAGGCTTTGATTTTCTGTTTTTACAGCATATTTTTTTTGAAATTAGATTCTTTTTTTCTGTTAACGATTGTTAGGTTTTTCTGAGCAACCCACAGCCAGTGATCCTGTTGGAAGTGGTAGTTTGGGTGGCTTGCCAAGAAGGTCCTCTTCTTATGCTGCACTAAACTTTAATTTCTTTAAGAAATGGTGTCTTTTGTGTCAGTCATTTTGGCCTGTCATCTTCTGATTCTTTGATTCCATCTTGTTTTTGTAGGGCCCTTTTCTCTGCCTGCTTTTTCTTTCCCTTCATCCTGGACAAGCTTCCTTCTAAGCTGCCTCTCTCCAGCCCAGAAATGGTTCCTTCCCAAGCCTGCCTTTTCCGGTCCTTCCCAGTTCCCAAGCCCCTTCTTTTGTGTCCCTGTCTCTGGGACTCTGAATCGTCGTGTTTTGTGTGCGACCCATTTAAGATACACCACTTTCCTTTGACAGGTCAGTATTTGATGATACTTTCATCATTTCTTGAACCCGGAGGCACTTCCGTTTTTCCACGCTGTCACTCTGGTCTGGCTCAGGATCTAATTCTGCTGACTTGATATCTTTATTTGACCACTTACACATTAGTCCAGGGATTAGTATCCTCTTTCTCCTTGTTATGATGGGCATTTTAATTAGGTCTCTTATTTGATCTTTCTGTCTTTGGAGGATGAGGAGAGAAATTTAAATTTAGACAGCTGCCATTACCTTATGGGATCTAGCTTTTAGGTGAAAAAAATGATTTTACTTATTTATCCTAATTTAGGTGTTAAAATATAATTACTTCTCACTTCATACCCTGTTTCAATAGAGAGTTTCAAAATTTTACTTAAGTTCTATTTTAAATTTTATTACCTCTACATTTTCTGATTAATTGGTTCTTTATTCTTCTTGTCTTTATTGTCATATTGGGTGTGGATTATTCAATAATTTCAATAATTATTAACCATAATAAATCATTTGGGGATTACTTTGAAAACACAATGGGATTTTGGAGGAGTAGGATCCAATGGTATATCACTTAATCCTATTCCAGGATAAGAACTAGATTGAAGTCATGGTTAATGTTCTTGTAAGATTATTCATTTAGTAAATTGTGAGTTGATAATGTGAAGATATTAGACTTCCATGATCATGATTTTAAATTATCACTTTATTTGTGAGTGAAATATTTCGGATAGCAATCAATGTATCCTCTTTATCATGTACTGTTGTCACTCAGCATATATTTTATTCAAAGACTGCTGTGCATTAGATATTGTTCTAGGTATCAGGAATAGAAAATGGAAAAGACATCATTCTTTCTAAAGAAAGACATGTGGAGATACACCGATAAGCACTTAAGGTATTATGTAAGGGCTATGATATGTGGACATAGGGAACTCTAGGAGCTGGTAAGAGGGTGGAATCAGGTGTAATTTCCTCCTTTCTTTCTTCCTTTGTCCCTTCTTTCCTAATGAACATTTGTTGAGCCCTGTGGTGGATGCTGGGCATAGAGTGGTGACTAGGGTGGTCAGGGTCTCTTTTTAGACTCCACACTGTTTTGAAGAAGATGGTGCTTGATCATGGAAAGGAACTGTTATCCAGGATACCACTTGAGTAGTAAGAATTACGTTTCCTAGGGGAGATTATTTCTAAACTGCAAGTCTTGACTAACTTAACCATGTGAAGAAGTTGGTAGAATGATTTTATAGATTGCAAAGACTCAGATATGGGAGAGAGCATAGTGCTTTCAAGGTGAAACACCTCGTTTGGTATCCTTGGAACATAGGGTCTGGTGGGCGAAAGATACTCCTGTAAGGGTAGGCATGGGGGAGTCTAGAGGAATTTCATACTCTCCTTGTTGTTAGGGCGGTAAAAGGAGTCATATACCAAATATATCTGAGAGTGCAGTGGTTAAGTTAAGCCTCGAAGAACAAATAGGTATGTGGGAAAAGAGGTTGGAAGGGTGGGCAGAGGAATACTCCGAGGCACGAGAGCATGTACCATGTTCTGGTGATAGAAGTCATTCCGGATTCTAGAGTGGAATATGTGAGGTGTAAAGTAATAGAAGGCAAAACTGGGCAGTTAGACAGTGAGGGTCAGGAAGGAGTTTCTGTTTTATATTTTACTTATTAGAGGAGATCACTAAAGATAGATTATACAGTACCCATTCTAAAAAATGAACTAAATGCAGTAAGTCTCCAACATAAGAACAAGTTCCGTTCTGGAAGTGCGTTTGTATATCCAATTTGTTGTTAGTCCAGCAAAGTTAGCCTAAGTGCCCAACTAACACGATTGGCTAAGTAGTACTGAATGTACTTAACAGGCTATACTGCCTCCTGTTGGAGAGATAATCCATAAAAACACATGTTGACATTTTTGAAAGTTTGCAACTTGATGGTTCGTATGTAGGGTAAACTTTGTATTAAGACATATAGAAAACATTTTCATACAGCAGCTTAACTGTATATCTTATCAAGTAATATTTAAAACACTAAAATTAATAAATCCTTATTTTATTTTTAAATTTTCAGATAGAAAATCCTCGGTACCTGAGGCAGAAGACTATTCCAGTTTCTCTGGTATGTAGGAGATCCATTGGTCTTTTTTAGGGTCAGGTGTTTTTAAATAAAATAATCATTAAGTCATCTACAGAAAATAATTCAGATTCACATTATTAAGCTTAATGGTTTTTAATAATCCTGTTACTTGGAAGTAAATTAATCACTTTTTTCTCTCCAGTGTTAGTATTATTTTTGCATGGATTTCAAGCAGTTTAGAAGTTTACTTCTGGCTTAAGGATAAGCCAGATCTGCAGAAGTATTAAATAACTCGTTCTTCTTCAACAGATGACTCCCAAATTCAGCCTGAGAAAATCCAGCAGTCTCCATGATGATCATTTCCTATCTCGAATGTATGAGAAAGAGGTAGGTCTGAGGTAGTTCTGATGTACCTACTTGATGTAACCGTTTTAATGTTTTGTATACTGAGTTTTCACGTTCAGTTAGAATAGTGATGCATGACAGGAGGAGGCTGCCTTTGAAACAAACCTAACATGCTTTCGGGTAAGCAGCGCTCTGTTTCTGTCTTTACCACTCGTCTTCAGTCATGTGTGTCCCAGCTCTGCTCCTGCTAGGCAAGGAGTGCTGAGGCTCCTCCTTCAGCTACTGATTATCGTGAGCTAGGGAAATGGCAGTTTTTAGAAAAATGTCTTTGACTTCCCTGACTCCGCTTCCCTCCCTTTATTTCAGCCTACTTCGAAAGTGTCTTCCTGGTCTTACTCTTCTTGCTATTCATTATTCTTTCTATTCCTCCTAGTTACACTGGTCTGCTAAAATCACCTGTGTGATAGCTAATATATGACATCACATACTACTTTCTTTGATCATTTGCAAGGGCAATTATTAAAGAGGCAGTGTTATTTATTGGTTGAGAGTGTAGACCAGGGAACCAAGAGTATGGTTTCATCTGCGTACTAGCTGTGTGAACCTGGACTGATGCTTATCGTCTCTGAGTGTCGGTTTCCTCATCAAGATTGGAATACCAGTTTTGTAGGGTTATTGCGAAGATTGTTTCGTCTGTACCCACCTGTCACCTTTATATACTGTATAGGAGTTGTTAAATAAATGCCAATTAAAAAATTTTCTTTGAAAACATTTTGTTCTGGGAAACTTAAAGTCATTACTATTATTTATATTTTGGCTTATGAGACCACGGAGACACTTGGGTAATCTGTGTGATATTATAAAAGATTATTAGAGTAGGGATTTGAAAAACTGTTTACTTAACCTACCTTAATTAGTCTCTAGTCATATGACCCGGGGAAGTCAAGATTAGATTTTTTTTTTTTTTGAGTTGGAGTTTCACTCTGTCGCCCAGGCTAGAGTTGACCTGCTGGGCTCCAGCCATCCTTCCACTTCAGCCTTCCAAGTAGTCAGAACTACAGACGTGTGCTACCACACCCGGCTAATTTTTTATTTGTTGTAAAGACGAGATTTTGCCAAGTTGCCTGGGCTGGTCTCGAACCCATGGACTCGGGTGATCTACTCACCTTGGCCTTCCAAAGTGCTGGGATGACAGGCTGAGCCACTGAGCCTGGCCAAGAATGGATTTGATCTCACAAAATTGTTACCACAATTGGTAACAAAATTGTTACCACAAAAGGCAATAATAAATATTTATGCCACTTGCAAATTATAAACCACCATTTAAATGTGCAAAATATTATTATGGAACTATAATTATTTATTTAAATAATTTTATTTTCTTTCTTTGTAATGAGGAGGCTTCTAAGATTTCTTGAATTTCAATTTCTATGTGATTCTTCCCATTGTGATAGTTTTTTCATCAGTCTGTTTATAAAATATCAGAAAAAATATGTATATATGTTTCTTCGATAGTCTAAGCAATAACATGGGCATATATTTTTTCCGTTGTTGGTAATGGAGGAGAAAGACTACTTTTTCTTTTATAATTTCAATCTGCTGATCTTTTAATATCCTTTCTTACTTTATAGCTTAAATTGAAGGCATGCAGGGTTTTCTTTTCTTAATTTGCAAATAAAAATGGTGTGTTTATTGTGTACAACATGATGTTTTGAGATATGCACACATTGTGGAATGGATAAATTGAGCTTGACAGATGAAATATCTAGCATACTTATTTTATGATGAGAACACTCGCATCTCTTTTCTAAGTGGATTTTAAAAAGTGGCGCCTTGTTATGACTTAAAGTTGCCGTGTTGATAAGGGCTCTCCAGGCTTTACTCTTTCTGTGAGCTTGGATTTCGTGCCCTTTGGCTGGCATCTCTCAGCCCTGCCCGCTCTCTCCTGGCCTCTGGGAACCACCATGTACTCTCCAGTTTTGTGAGTTCAACTTCTTTGTGTTCCACCTATGATTGAGAGCATGCAATCTTCGTCTTTCTGTGTCAGGCTTATTTCACTTGAGATGAGTCCTGTATGTTCATCCATGTTGTCCTAAATGACCAGATTTCCTTCTTTTTTAAGGCTGAATAGCATTTCATTGTGTGTGTATATCACATTTTCTTTATCCATTCATTCATGGTGGACATTGATACTGATTTTATATCTTAGCTATTGTAAATAAGAATATAGTGAACATGTGAGTCCAGATGTCTCTTCAACATACTGATTCCATTTCCTTTGGATGCATACCCAGTAGTGAGATTGCTGGATCATATGGTAATTCAGGTTTTGGTTTTAGGAGGAGCCCCCATGCTGTTTTCTGTAAAGGCTGTGCTGATTTGCATTGCTGCCAGCAGTAGGCCAGGGCTCCCTTTTCTCCACGTCCTCTGCAGCACGTTGTTATCTTCCATCTTCTTGATGATAGACATTCTAACAGGTGGAAGGTGGAAGGTGGAAGTTCCATGTGGTTGTGGTTAGCACTTCTCTGATGATTAGGGATGTTAAGCATTTTTCATATTCCTGTTGGTCATTTGTATGTGTTCTTTTGATAAATGCCTATTTAGATCCTTTGCCCATTTTAAAATCAGATTATTTGTTTTCTTAGTATCTTTTTTGAAGTCAGAGTCTTGCTCTGTCACCCAAGCTGGAGTGCAGTGGCACAGTCACGGCTCACTGTAGCCTCAACCTCCTGGTCTCAGGTGATCCTTCTGCCTCAGCCTCCTGACTGTAGGTGTATGTAACCATGCTCGACTAATTTTTTGATTTTTTTTGTAGAGACAGGGTCTTACTATGTTGCCCAGGCGGCTCTTGAACTCCTGGCTTCAAGCAATCCTCCTGCCTCAGCCTCCCGAAGTGCTGGGATTATAGGGGTGAGCCACCACACCCAGCCTGTTTTCTTACTATTTAGTTGTTTGAGTTTGTTACAAAGTTTGGATAATTAACTTCTTATCAGCTGTATGATGTGCACATATTTTCTTTTGTTCTCTGGGTTATCTCTCCATAGTTGATTATTTCCTTTGCTATGCAGAGCTTTTTTTGATGTAATCTCACTTGCCTATTTCTGCATTTGTTGAATGTGCTTTAGGGTTCATATCTAAAAAAATCACTCAGATCAGTGTCACAGAGCTTTTCCTCTATGTTCTCTTCTAGTAGTTTTATAATGACAGGTCTTACATTTAAGTCTTAATTTTGAATTGATTTTTGTATATGATGTAAGGTAAATATCATTCTTCTGCATGTCCTTTTCCCATTGTATGTTCATGTTGTCTTTGTCAAACATCAACTGACCGTAAATGTGTAGGTTTATTTTTGGGCTCTCTATTCTATTTCATTGATCTATATGTTTTTGTGCCAGTTACCATGCTGTTTTGATTATTGTAGCTTTATAGTATATTTTGAAATCAGGTAGTGTGATGCCTCCAGTTTTTTCTTTTTGCTCAAAGTTGTTTGGCCTATTTAGGGTCTTCTGTGGTTTTATACAAATTTTAGGTTTTTAAAAAATTTCTGTGGGAAATGCCATTGGGAATCAACCTAGATGCCCATCGAAGGTGGACTGGATAAAGAAAATGTTGTACGTGGGCAAATGAAATACCAAGCAACCTTAAGGAAGAATGACGTCATGTCCTTTGTAGCAACATGGTTGCAACTGGAGACCATTCTAAGTGAACTATCACAGAAACAGAAAACTGAATACCATACATTCTCACTCATATTGGGCACGAGAATGGGAACAACAGATGCTGGACACACTAAACAAGGAGGGAGGGAGAGGGGATAAGGGATGCAAAGCCAACCATTGGGTGGCATGTCCACTACTTGGAGGGGGTTGTCAGAAGCCCCGTCCTCGCTCTCATGCAGCCCACTTAGGTAGCAAAGCCTCACACGTACCCCATGATTCTAAAATTTAAAAAAATGCCATTGGAGTTTTGATAGATATTATACTAAATCTATAGAATATTTTGTTGGGTATCCTGGAAATTTTAACAATATGAGATCTTTCAGTCCATGAACATGGGAAATCTCTCCATTTATTTGTCTCTTCTTAAGTTTCTTTTATCAAGGTTTTATATTTTTTGGTGTACAGGTCTTTTACCTCCTTGATCAGACTTGTTTCTAAGTGTTTTATTTTTTGGATGCCTATTATAAATAGATTGTTTTCTTGAATTTTTTTTTTTTTTGGAATAGTTTGTTGTCATTGGATAGAAAAGCTACTGTTTTTTTTGTATGTTGATTTTGTATTTTGCAATTTCACTCAGTTCATTAATTAATTCTAACAGTTTTGGTGGAGTTTGGAGGTTTTTCTATATACAAGATAATGTTGGCTGCAAACAGAGACAATTTGGATACCTTTTATTTCTTTCTCTTATTGCTCTGGCTAAGACCACCAGTACTGTGTTGAATAGAAGTAGTGACAGTGGACATCCTTGTCACATTCCTGGTCTTAGTGGAAAAGCTTTCAGTTTTTCACTGTTGTATATGATGTTATCCTTGGTTTTGTCATATATATCCTTTATTGTGTTGTGGTGTATTCCTTCTGTACCTAATTTTTTAAGTTTTTATCATGAATGGATGTTGAATTCTGTGAAATACTTGTTCTGCATCATTGAGATGTATGGTTTTGTCCTTCATTCTGATGTGTCATATTTATAGATTTCCATATGTTGAAACATTCTTACATCATTGGAATAAATTTCACTTGCCCATGGTGAGGTGGGTGATCTTTTAACTTTGAGGTTGAATTGTTTGCTAGTATTTTGTTGTGGACTCTTACATCTATGTTCATCAAGAATGTAATTTCTGTAAATTTCTCATTTCTTGTTGTGTACTTCTGTGGTTTTGATATTAGGGTAAAGTTGCCCTCACAATAGTTCAGAAGTATTCACTCCTCTTCAGTTTTTGAGAGATTTTGAGCAAGACTGATATTAGTTCTTCTTTAAATGTTTGGTAGAATTCAGCATTGAAGACATTGGATTTTGGGCTTTTGTTTGTTGAGAGATTTAAGTTAATTATTCTGTCTGAATCACATTTTACGTGTTTTATATTGCATATACCTTAATAAATGGTATAGCTATTATGATGTTAAATAGTATAATATCTTCCTACTAAAGATATAAGTAGTCCCCACATATTTATAGTATTAGGGTATTCTGAATTTGCCTGTTTACTTATTCTTATCTGTGAGTTTGTTCTTTTATATGTTTTCTTACTACTTATTGGTATTGTTTTTTTTCAGCTTCAAGATTTCCCTTTAGGGCAACCCCTTTGGGTCCCCTCCCACTGTGGGAGCTTTTTTTTCCCTCTCAATAAATCCTGCTTTCAAAAAGAAAAAAGGGATTTCCCTTTAGCAGGTCTGGTTGTGATGAACTCCCTTAGAATTTTCTTATGTGGGCAAATTTTGATTTGTTCTTTATTTCTAAAAGATAGCTTTGTAGCTTACAGTATTCTTGGTTGTCAGTTTATTTATTTTTTGAGTCAGTCTTACTCTCATCCCCGCTGGAGTGTGGTGGCGCATTTCATGGCCACTTTAGCCTTGACCTGCTGGGCTCAGGCGATCCTTCCCCCTCAGCCTTTGTAATAGCTGGATCGAAAGGAGTGCACCACCATGCCCAGCTAATTTTTTTGATATAATGTAGAGACGAAGTCTTGCCCAGGCTGGTCTTGATCCCCTGGGCTCAGGCAGTCCTCTTGGGTTTGCCTCCCAAAGTGGTGGGATTACAGGTGCAAGCCACTGCGCCCAGCCAGTTGTCAGTTTTTTTTTCTTTCAGTACTTTGAATATGTCATCCCACTTTTTCCGACCTTTAATATTTCCTTGGCAGATTTTGCTGCTAGCCTTATTGGAAAACTCTTCTACGTGATTGGCTTATTTTCCCCTGTTTCCAGGATCCTCCTTTTGTTCTTGATATTTGACAGTTGGATTATAATACGAGGCAGGCCCCCCAGACCCCAGAATTTATTTATAAAAATTGTGTATTTATTCTTGCATGTTTAAACTTGAGTCACCTTCCAAGTACTCTCCTTTTGATGCAATACACCTATTGAGATGCTTTTTCCACTGCTCAAAACAGTTTGTAAAGTCGTCAATTTCCATACATTTTAGGGCTTCTGTCATTTTTTGTTTCACCTCTTCTACACTGGCAAAACGTTTCCCTTTGAGGACCCTTGTCATCCAGGGAAACAAAAAGATAGTCACTCAGGGTGAGATTGGGTGAATAGGAAGGGTGGGGCACAGGGGTGATGTTTTTGATCAAAAACTGCTTAACACTCAATGCAGTATGGGCAGGTACGCGTCATGGGGAAAGAACCAGTCATCACAATTTGGGGTGTTTCTTCTACAAATCATCATGCAACCTTTTCAAAAGTTTCAGATTAAAAACTTAAGTTGACCATGTGATCCGGAGGAACAAATTCCAAGTGTACTGCACGGGCCTTGCCCTCCAAAAGATAATTTCAGGTTTTTTGGGTTCCCCCTCGTAGGTTTTAGTGTAGTCTTATTTGGATTAAATCTGATTGGAGACCTTTAACCTTGGATATAAATACCTTTACCCAGTCTGGAAAGTTGTTTGCTATTATTTCCTCAAATAAGCTTTCTTTTTTTTTTTTTGAGTCGGAGTCTCACTCTGTTGCCCAGACTGGAGTGTAGCGGCTGCTCCCGGCCACCGCAGCCTCGACCTGCTGGACTCCGGCAATCCTTCCGCCTCAGCCTTCCGAGTAGCTGGAACTACAGGCGTGTGCTACCACACCCGGCTGATTTTTTGATTTATTGTAGAGATGGGGTCTTGAACCCACGGGCTCAGTCAATCCACTCACCTCAGCCTCCCAAAGGCGTGGGATTACAGGCTGAGCCACCAAGCCCAGCTTCAAATAAGCTTTCTACTCCTTGGCTTCTCTTCTCCTTAACTTCTATAACTTGAATATTTGTTCTTTTTTTAATATTCCATAAACTCTGTAAACTTTATTCATTTCATTTTATTCTTTTTCTGTTTCTTCTTTGCATATTTTCAAAGAACCTGTCTTTGTGTCACTGATTTTTTTTTTCTGCTTGATTGATTCTGTTTTTGATGCTTTCAATTCCATTTTTAATTTAATTTATTATATTTTTCAACTTCAGAATTTCTGTTTGACTTTTAAAAGTAATTTCTCTATCTGTTAAATTCCTTATTTTGGTCACTTATTGTTTTTCTGATATCACTGAGTAATTTCTCTGTTTTTTCTTGAAGTTTGCTGAACTTCCTTAAAACAATTATTTTGAAATGTTTATCAGTCAGTTTATATATCTGATGTATCTGATATTTGTTTGAGTCAGCTACTGGGAGATTGTATTCTTTAGTTTTTTTATGGTTTTTAAAAAAATTTTTATTATAGAGATGTGGCGTAAATTTCAGCGTTATGTATACAAACATGGATCATGCAGGTACCCTTGTTGATAAGGTACTCCCCTTCCTCCCCTAGCAGTTTCCCTCAGCTACCAATCCCACCCCCCTCCTCTGACAGTTTCCCACTACTGCCAGTTGCTTTCTTATAGCATTATAATTGTTCAAGGTCTGTTTATGAGTGACAACATATGGAACTCTGTTCTTTGTTTCTGTGATCAGTCACTGAGTATGATGGACTCCAAATCCATCCAAGTTTCTGCAAAGTCCATATATTTGTCCTTCTTTATGGCTGCATAATATTCCATTGTGTATATGTACATTTAAAAAAAAATTTTATCCAGTCCTGCTTCGATGGGCAACACGGTTGGTTCCATGTTTTTGCTACTGTGAATAGAGCTACAACAAACAAACATGTGCAGGTATCTTTTTGGTAGAATGATTTGAGTTCCTCTGGTTATATTCCCAATAAGGGAATTGCTGGGTCATATGGAAGGTCAATTTCTAGTTCTTTCAGGAATCACCACAGTGTCTTCCAAAGAGGCTGCATCAGCTTGCATTCCTACCAGCAGTGTAGAAGTGTTCCTTTTTCTCCACATCCTTGCCAGCATCTGTTGTTTGTTTTATTAATGATGGCTTACAGGGGTTAGGTGGTATCTCAGTGTGGTTTTGATTTGCATTTCTCTGATGACGAGTGATGCTGAGCACTTTTTCATGTGTCTGTTGGCTGCCCGTATATCTTCTTTTAAGAAGTGTCTATTCATGTCTTTTGCCCACTTTTTAAGGGATCATTTGTTTTTTTCCTTTCGGCTTGTTTGAGTTCCTTGTAGATCCTAGATGTTAGGCCTTTGTCGGATAAACAGTTGGCAAATATTTTTTTTCCGTTCTGTGGGCTGTCTCCCTGCTCTCTCGATGGCTTCTTTTGCTTTGCAGAAGCTCATTAATTTGATGAGGTCCCACTTATCTATTTTATTTCTTATGGTTTTGGCCTTTAGGGTTCTGAATAGGAATTGGTTGCCAGTTCCAATTTTCATAAGGGTGTCTCCTGTGTTTTGTAAGATTCTTATGGTTTGAGATTTTACATTCAGGTCTTTGATCCATTTAGAGTTAATTTTTGTGTATGGTGATAGGTAGGGGTCCTGTTTCAATCTTCTGCATGTGGTCAGCCAGTTTTCCCAGCACCATTTAATGAATAGGTTATCCTCTCCCCAGTGGTTGTTCCAGGAGGCTTTGTCAAAGATGAGCTGGTTGAGGAATTGAGGCTTTGCTTTCGGAATCTCTATCCTGTTCCATTGGTCTAAGTGCCTGTTCTTGTACCAATACCAGGCTGTTTGGATTACTGTAGCCTTAAGTTTGAAGTCCGGAAGTGATACCTCCTGCTTTGTTTCTTTTGCTAAGGATTGTTTTAGCTATTTGGGGTCGTTTACGATTCCATATGAATTTCTGTATTGTCATTTCCAGGTCTGAGAAGAATGATGTTGGTAGCTTAATGGGTATTGCATTGAATCTGTAAATTGCCTTTGGTAGGATGGACATCTTAATAATGTTGATTCTTCCTATCCATGAGCATGGAATATTTTTCCATTTGTTTGTGTCTTCTTGAATTTCTTTAAGCAGTGTTTTGTAATTTTCATTGTAAAGGTCTTTCACTTCTCTGGTTAGGAAGATGTCGAGGTATTTCATTTTTTTGGTGGCTACTGTGAATGGGATTGTGCTTTTTATTTGGCTCTCTGCCTGCTTGTTGTTGGTGTAAGGAAATGCGACTGTCTTTTGCACATTTATTTTGTACCCCGAGACTTCCCCAAAGTCCTTTATCAGTGCAAGCAGGTTTTTGACAGATCCTCTTGGATTTTCAAGGTATAGGATCATATCATCAGCAAAGAGGGATAACTTGACTTCCTCTTTTTCTGTCTGGATACCCCTGATTTCCTTCTCTTGTCTAATTGCCTGAGCTAGGACTTCCAACACGTATTGAACAAGAGGGGTGAGAGTGGGCAGCCTTGTCTTGTTCCCGTTTTCAGGGGAAATGGTTCTAGTTTCTGACCATTTAACAATATCTTAGCTGTGGGTTTGTTGTAGATGACACTTACTATTTTGAGGTATGTTCCTTCTATACCTAGTTGTTTGAAGGTTTTTATCAAGAAGGGATGCTGGATTTTATCAAAAGCTTTTTCTGCATCTAATGAGATAATCATGTGGTTCTTGCTTTTGTAATTGTTGATGTGTTTAATGACATTTATGTCTTGCGAATGTTGACCCAGCCATGCATCCTGGTGATGACACCTACTTCGTCATGGTGGATGATTTTTGAAATGTGATTTTGGATCCGATTTGCTAGAATCTTGTTGAGGATTTTTGCATCTGTGTTCATAAGGGATATTGGCCTGTAGTTCTCTTTCTTTGTTGGATCTTTACCCGGTTTGGGTATCAGTGTAATGTTAGCTTCATAAAATGATTTGGGGAGAATTCCATCTTTCTTAATTGCCTGCAATACTTTCAGTAGGATTGGTGTCAGCTCCTTCTATGTTTTGTAGAATTCTGCTGGAAAGCCATCCGTTCCAGGGCTTTTTTTTGGTACGTAGTTTTCATATGACAGAGTCAATTTCCTGGGTCGCTGTTGGTCTATTTAGTGTCTCAGTGTCTTCTTGTTTTAACCTAGGGAGGTTCTGTGATGTCAGAAAGTCCTCCATTTCATCCAGGTTATTAAGTTTGTTTCCATATAGGGGTACATAGTAATCTCTGATAATCTTTTGTATTTCTTCGGGGTCAGTTGTGATTTGATCTTTTGTATTTCTGATTGTGTTTATTTGGGCTTTTTCTCTCATTTTCTTGGTCATTCTGGCTAGGGGCCCATCAATCTTGTTAATTCTTTCAAAGAACCAGTTTTTTGTTTCATTGATGTTTTCTATGATATTTTTGTCCTCTATGTCCTGTATTTGGGCTCGTAATTTTATGATTTGGATTCTTCTGCTAAAGTTGGGGTTTTGGTGGTCTTCTCGATCTTTCCATTTTCTTGATGTGTGCTCATAGAGATATCAATTCCCCTCTTAAAACTGATTTAATGACATCCCAGACATTTTGATAAGATGTTTCTTCATTTTCATTTGTTTCCAGAAATCTTTCAATTTCTTCTCTGATTTCAGTGTTGACCCAGTTGTTGTTCAGCATCATGCTATTTGGTGTCCATGTCTTTGTGGGCTTTGGGGAAATGTTGTTGGTTTTGATATTTATTTTTATTCCACTGTGGTCTGAGAATGTGAATGGGAAGATTTCAACCTTATGGAATTTGTCTATGCTTGATTTATGGCCAAGAATGTGATGGATCTTGGAGTATATTCCATGTGGTGATGAGTAGAATGTATATTCTGTGGTTGTTGGGTGGAATAATTTGTAGGTATCCACTAAGTACATTTGGTCAAGTGTCAAGTTTGGTTCTAGATCTCCTTGTTGATTTTTTGCCTTGATGATCTATCTAGGGCTGTCAGTGGGGTATTTAAGTCCCCTGCTAGATAGTGTTAGAGTCAGTATCTTTTTTTAGTTTATTCAGTAGTTGTTTTATAAATGCTGGTGCTCCTGTGTTGGGTGCAGATATGTTTAGGATGGATACTTCTTGTTGATGGATTAAACCTTTTATTATTATGTAGTGTTCTCTTGCATCTTTTAAAATTTTTGATAGCTTAAAGGTTATAAGTCTGATATTAAGATTGCAACTCCTGTCTTCTTTTGCGACCCATTTGCCTGGAAACTCATTTTCCATGCTTTAACTTTGAGTCTGTGTGCGTCCCTTGTAGTGAGATGAGTCTTCTGGATGCAACAAATAATGGGGTCATGGTTTCTTATCCAATCCACCATTCTGTGTTTTTTTAGTGGTGCATTTACCATTCACATTCAGGCTAATTATTGAAATGTGGGGGTTTATCCCTGTCATGAGGTTCTTATAGAGTTGTTGTTGTTCCTGTTTATTTGTTGTCTTTCCTTTGGTTTTGGGGTTGATTCATGTGTGTTTTCCATCTTTTCCCTGTACTCTTGTGAAGGACATTGTCGTTCTTTTCTCATTTTCTTCTGTGTTTAATACTTTAAGTGTTTCTTGTAGAGATGGTGATAATTGTTTATCTTTGAGGTGCTGATAATTGTTTATCTTTGAGAACTTTGAAGATTGGACTCCAAGCTCTCCTAGCCTGAATGGTTTCTGTAGATAAATCTGCTGCTATTCTAATTGGTCTTTCCTGATAGGTAGTCTGACCTTTCTCTCTTGCTGCCTCTAGGATTTTTTCTTTTATACCTACTTTGTTTAGGTGAATTATTATGTGTCTGGGAGTTGGTCTTCTCATTTGCTGTTTTGCAGGGGTTCTCTGAATCTCTTGTGTTTGAAGTTTTGTATTTTTTTTAAGTGTCTCTGCATTTGAAGAAGTATGGACTCATTAGTCTTTGCAGACTTCCTTTGTCTGAGACAGCCATTAGCCTATTGGTTCATCCAGAGATTCTGGGCAGGTTGTTTGGCATGGTTTGTTGGTGACCTTGTTCCTCAGACAGCCTAGTTTGGTGCCTGAGTTAGCAGGTGTGTGGGACATGTGTCTTAGTCCCTGTGTTTGGGCTTGGAGCCTGCGTCTACTGGATAGATGTTTTGCTTAGGTCCATGAGGGTAGACTTGGAGTTTGACTCTGCGAGACCAAAGCTGAAATCTGTATCCATATGTGCCAGCCTGAAGCCTGGGTCACAGGGGCTGATCTAGTGCTGGTTGGGCTTTTGAACTTGAATATGCAGGGGTCAGGCTGGTGCTGGGATGGGCCTGGGTCCTGAGTTTGCCAGCATTAGTCTGGGTCATGGATATGTAGGGATGGGCATGAAACCCTGGTCTTTGGAGGCTGACTTGGTACCAGAATCTCCTGGGATGGGACTGGCCTCTGAGTCTGCTAGGTGGACCTGGACACTAGGTCTTCTGGGAGTTGGGGCCACAGCTCTTGGCCTGGAGTTTGGGGCCCCAGGCATCAGCTCCGTACCTAGGACCTGAGGCGCTGACTGGGAGAGGTGGTGGGTTCAAGACTTGGGGTTGTGTAGGCTGGCCTGACAAAATTCTGGAGTGTACTTGGTGCCTGGGGATGGAGAGGGTGGCCTGGCATGGGTGTGTTTGGAGTCCGTATCCACATGGGACATCCTGGAAGCTGGATCCATGGGTGCTGGACTGATGACTAGGGGTTCAGAGGCTGGCTTGGCACTGGGGCAGGCATATCTCCTGGGACTGTAGAGGCCAGTCTGGTACTAGGGGTGGTCTGGGACCCAGAGGCCACTGGGACTGGCCTGGCAATGTAGTAGGTCCAGAGACTAAGTCTACTAAGCTGCCCTGGAACCTGGGCCTGCAGGATCTGGTTGGGTACCCGGGTATGCCTAGCATCTCAGTTTCTGAGTTCTGCCTATAATCTGGAGCTGCAGCGGCTGGTCTGGGGCCTGAGGTGGATTAGACGCTCAACTGACTGAGATCAGCCCAACCTTGGCACGGTGTGAATGCTGAGGCTACGGATTGATTTGGTAGTGGGTGTACCTGAGGGATTGTATTCATGGTCAAGCCTGGAGCCTGGGGCAGTGGCGTGTCGCCTTGCAGCAGTGTGGACCTGGAGGTTCCGTCCTGGGGTACTGGCCTGGAGCCTGGGGCTGTGGGGACCTGCTGGGTGCTAGGCTTTGCTGGGACTGGCCTGACCTTGGGGTCCAAGGTAAAGTCCAGTGCTCACTTTTCTCACCTTCCTCCACAGGAAGGGTGTCTTCCTCCTTGCTGTGCTGCTTGGAACTGGGGAATGGATATTGTAAAACTGTTCTTTCCACTCTTTTCAATATGTCTGTTCTTATTTCTGTACCCACATGCTGTAATAATTTCACCTTGTTTTCTTAACTCTTGTGAAGATAATTTATGTGTGGATAGTTGTTCAAATTGAGTTTTCAGCAGGGATATGATCACTTGAAAGTCCTGGTCTGCCATCTTGCTGACATCAAGCTTTTTGTCTCTGGCTTTGTGGTCTTGTGCAATCCTGGTATCTAAAAACGGTTGAAATAAAAACAAATTGCATTTTAGAAAGATGATTTGGGCATAATAATGCTTATATTCAGACATACCTTTTTTGGGTATATTCCTTCTTTGAATTTCTTTTCTTTTTTTTTTTTTTGAGTTGGAGTCTCACTCTGTCACCCGGACTGGAGTGCAGTGGCCGCTCCCGGCCACTGCAGCCTCGACCTGCTGGGCTCCGGTGATCCTTCTGCCTCAGCCTTCCAAGTAGCCGGAATTACAGGCATGTGCTACCACGTTCGGCTGATTTTTTGATTTATTGTAGAGATGAGGTCTTGCTGCCCAGGTGGGTCTCGAACCCGTGGTCTCAGGCAATCCACTCATCTCAGCCTCCCAAAGGCGCAGGATTACAGGCTGAGCCACCGAGCCCAGCAATTTCTTTTCTTTTTAAAAATTGTCATTAATTATTTCAGAAATCATTGCGAGTCATTCTCAACCTTTTTTTGTCTTTTATTTTGTATTAATTTTTACTATTGAAGTTGCTTACCATAAAATAATTAAACGAATTGAAAGAAAGTGGTGGCTTTAAAAAATATTTGTGGTCTTTCATGGAATAATTTTTATGAAGATGACTTGGGGCAGGAGTAAACATTCTAATACTACACACACATGTTTTGAAAGAAAACATTTAAGGTTAACATGTATTACATCAGAGATTCATTTTTGAGTGTATGTGACTTTATTTTTTTCCACACCCTTATGGTTTTGTTTTTATTTTTGGCATACTGTAAAAATATTTGCAACATTGTTGAGAAGTTTGCATTTAAACATCAACTTATTCCATATCTTAAAATATATTCACGTATATTTTTATAAAATAACCCTTTGTAAGCAGTTGCACAGTTCTTTCTGACTTATACTGAGAGTTTCTGATCATATTTTTTATCTTAAAATTTTAAAACTATATACTGAGTTGCCCCATTGTAAGACCTGCCTTAATTTGACCTGTCTTTTAAAGCAATATTTTTATTATAAAATAATTTATATGCATTTTTTTGAAGAAATTTTGGAAAATAGAGACACTTGTAAAGACTGATAAAATATTGTGTCATTTTATTCTTTTCTGTATGTATCCCATAAACACATCTTTTTCCTTAGAAAATTGGGATGATATATATATTGTTTTATATATCAAGTATTTTTATAGTACTAAATGTTATTCTTAAGCCTTTATTTTGAACTACTATATTATATTTCATATTTAGGAAGTATTCTTTGTTAATTTCATTTGTCTCTATTGTTGCACATTGAGATTCTTAAGTAATTTTTACTAATATAAATAATTATCTGAAGAATATCCTTGTGTTTCTACCTTTGTATGCATCTCTAAATATTTCTTTGAGGCAGTGAACTATATTTTATATGATGAAATTGAAATGATTGGTTGTTTTGTTTTATTTCTGAGATTGGCTCTTGCTCTTTACTTCATCTAGAGTCCAGTGGCATCATCGGAGCTCACTGCAGCCTTGACCTCCTGTGCTCAAGCGATCCTCCCACCTCAGCCTTCTGAGTAGCTGGGATTACAGGTGCATGCCACCATATCTAGCTAACGTTTTTATTTTGGGTAGAAATATGGTCTCACTATGATGTCCAGGATGGTCTTAAACTCCTGGTCTCAAGTGATCCTCCCACCTCAGCCTCCCAAGGTTCTGGGATTACAGACTTGAGCCATCCTGTGTGTGACCTGAAATGATGAATTTTTAGGTTGATTGCTTTTATATGTGATATGACTGGTTTTATAAATGCTAATTTAATTTATGAAATAAAAATGAATACTTGGAAACCTGTTGAAAACTATATGTTAGTAGATGTTCCTAATAAAAATTTATTACATGAATATAAAAAGTCAAAGGTAGTCCTTAGAAGGGAGCCCTTAGAAGACAAAAAAAAAAGCAGCAGTTTAGATTGCCTGTTAAAATGTAGAAATATGAATTATATCTTTAAGTGGAACAAGTACTTTTCTGTAAAAATGTTTCAGTTCTAAGACAAATATTTAAAAATTTTTTTTGATATAAAAAATAGCAATCATGGCCGGTCGCGGTAGCTCAAGCCTGTAATCACCGCACTTTGGGAGGCCGAGGTGAGGAGATTGCCTGAGCTCATGGATTCTGGAACAACTTGGTGAGACTTCATCTCTGTACTACATCAAAAAAAAAAAAGAAAAAAGAAAAGAAAAAAAACTTAGCTTGGCGTGGTAGCACGTGCCTATAATTCCAGGTACTTGGAAGGCTGAGGCAGAAGGATCGCCTGAGCCCAGCAGGTCGACACTGGGGTGACCTTGGGTGAGCTACTGTACTCCAGCCTGGGATACAGAGTGAGACTCCAACTAAAAAAAAAAAAAAAAGCAGTCATGTACTTTATTTTTTTTTCCTGTTTTCTAGAGATGCTTTTCTACTTAGATTGTCCCCTTAATTTAAATGAATAGCTGTGTTATGAATGCATAGTTAACCATTTAGAAGGATAATCTTATATCCACTTGCTTGAATCACCGTTATTAAACATTAATAGTGGGCATGAGGATAAATGCTCTTTTGTTTTGATGTTCAATAGTGCCTTACATGTCCACATAAAACAACTCTGATGTGTCTTGTGCATTTTTTCTCATCTAAAAATACTTTTGTGGTTGCTGGGTAATTTTTTTTTAAACAATACATAGAATTCTTTCAAGTGAATTAACTTTATTTAAAGTGAAATATTAACTATTAAATTAAATATTTAATCTTTGCTTTCTCAATTCCTTAGCTTTATTCTTCAGAGGTAGTTATTGCTAAAAATTTGATGTGTATTTTCTTTAAAATTCCTTAGGAATAATTCATTTTTTAATAAAATTAGATCATACAATATACTCTGTATACTGTTTCATTGTTTTTTTGACTGAATTACATATTCTGATGATCTTTTCATATTGGAAATATCCCATTCTTTCTCATATTTATCCTATTTTATTTTACATATATACTACCTCTTATTAATATAGGTATTGATGGATTGCTATTGATGGATATAGGTTTTTAGAGTATTTTTCTATAACAGAGTTTTAAGAACACCCCCTGCATATCTTTGTATATTATATATTTTTTACAGGATAAATTCTTATGGAATTTCTTGATCAAAGGGTTACACATTAAATTTTGATTGACACTGAAAACTTTTCTTAAAATAAGGTTATACCTGCATAGGGCAGTAGGCATGCGAGCGAATGGGAAGTGTTCGCTCGTGGGTGTGGAGTTTCTTTTAGTAGTGATGAAAATGTTCTAAAATTGGTTTGTGGTAATGATTGTGTAACTCTGATCTGTGAAAACCTTTGAATTGTGTTCTGTAAACAAGTTAATTTTCTGCTTTGTGAATTCTATCTCAATAAAATTCTTAAAAATAGTTGTCTATTTATAACTCACATTAATGGTATAGAGAACGTCTCTTTTCCCATTTTATTATCGACACTAAATTCTAAACCTTTTAAAAACTGTGACGCAACCCCCTCGGGTCCTCTCCTGCTGTGAGAGGTTTTCTGTCCTCTCAGAAAAACAAACCAAAAAACTGTGACGTGAAAAATATTTTTTTGTTTTGATCTTTACATTTTATTATGACAGTGAATGTACTTTTGTGTGTTTATTTTCTTGTATCCTTACACTGTCCATATTTTCATTGAATTGTTTGTTTTTATCATGATTTCTAAGAGCAATTTATATGTTAAGGTATCAGATCTTTGCCATGTGTTTTGCAAATATTTTTCTCTATGTCTTTTGGTTTGTTTGTGCTATATTTTAGTGTAAATAAGTTTTTTTTTAAATAGTGGGTCTATCAGTCTTTTCTCTATGGCTTCTGGTTTTTGTATTATGCTTTAAAAAGTCTTTCTCATTCCAAAATTACAAGAATAGTTCTCAGTTTTGGTCAATTTAAAAATCTTATTTTTGTATTTAAATCTTGGCTCTAGTTCAGAGGTTTTGCTGTAAGTTCTGATGGTGATCTGGGTTAGTCAATTCTTAGTGGTATAAAATAAAAATTTAGTGGTATAAATTAAAAATTGCTTATGTTAAACAATCCAGTAATTATGGAAAATCTTGAGTGATAATTTCATATAGAATTCAAAAGAAAGTATTTAATTTTATTGAAGTCCTAGAGAATCTTAAAATATTTAATTAGCCTTTAGAAGTCACAACTTCTGTTTTACTTCAAAATGTGTGGAAGATCCCTTAGATGGTAAATGAGTAATATTTGTAACATTACCAATGTAATCTGCTAATAGATTAATAATCTATTTACTGAATCTAATTTATATTCTTAGTCTAATCTTACTATCTAATATTATTAGGGTTAGAGAATTAGAGTGGTTTTGTTCTGGTGACTGTAAATACACATGTAAAATATTTTAAGATGTTCTTTTCAATTTTCAATTTATTTTGGCTTCGTTGCAAAATGTATTCAGTGACAGCGTTCCTTTATTTTAGCTTTAGCCTATCAGTTACAAACATACTTGGGGTTGCTTGCTTTTGTAATTTTTAACACATTTTTTTCTGATATCCACATCACAGTATTCTGTGATGGCAGTGAATTTTTTTTAATTTTAAAAAAAAGGTTTTTGACATGGATTAAGACATTAAAAAGTTTGGTAAAACTATTTTCACTGAAAATGAGAGAAGGGACAACACACCAAGAGAGATCAATTTTCAGAGCAACTGTCAAATTTCAGAGAACAGAGTGCTAGAAATTGCTCTTTCTGTGGAATAAAATAGAAGAGTTCCTTTGAACTTTACCTTCACCCATATTGAATGCTTCCACCTATTTTCTAAAAAGAGATGTTGCTTTTTTTTTTAAACATGTAATGCCAACTAGGCTGCTTTTTTCCCTGTGAGTCTGGTAGTTAAATATGTAATTTAAATAAATCCAAGACAAATAAAGCCGCAGTTGCTGGCATAATAAATGAAAGAACAAGTATTTGTAATTTTTTCTTGTGAAATATAGTATTTAGTTACATACAGTGTCTCAAAATGTGCAATGTAATTATACAAAGTAATATAATTGTAAATGCCGCCCAGGCAAGAACCCGTCACGGCCACTATCCCAGAGGTCTTCTCTCTGGCCTTTCGAGTCGTCTTCTCTTCCATCTTTCCTAAATGTGAATACTGTTCTGGCTTTTCTGATGATAATTTTCACCTATGAGTTTTAAGGATTGATTTTAGCACTAATAATTGCATCTTTAAAAATTAAAATATTTTTATTTTACCAGATTTTGAACTTTATATAAATAGAACTAAACCTTTTTTTTCCTTTTTGAGTTGAAATCCCACTCTGTCTCCCAGGCTGGAGTGCAGTGGCACCCTCATGGCCACTGCAGTCTTGACTTGCTGGGCTCAGGTTAGCCTTCCTTCCTCAGCCTTCCGAGTAGTTGGAACTACAGGCATGCATCATGATGCCTGGCTAATTTTTTGATTTATTGTAGAGATGAGGACTCACCAAGTTGCCCAGGCTAGTCTGGAACCCGTGGGCTCAGGCAGTCCTCTCACCAGGGCCTCCCAAAAGCTGGGATTATAGGTGTGAGCAACCACGCCTGGCTTGAACTAAACTTTTAATATTCTTTACATCTTGCTCAATAGTTTGTTGCAGACATTTGTCCATGTTGTGCCAGATAACTGTATTAGGCTAATATGCATTGCTCTCTATTTAATGGTATTTATGTTTTTATTTATGGTTTTTTTTTGCATTAACATTTGCACTGATGGTATAAAAGCAGTGCTGGGTAAAACTATGTCTTGGTTCAAATCAAGTCAGTGGCACCAATTCACTGCTACACACTCACAGAAACACAGTGGCCAGTTTTACTTAAGAAATCCTTGATGAAGCAGGCAGTAAAAATTATTAATTTTATTAAACCTTTTCCTTTGAAAATTCATGTTTTTGCTATCTGAGTGATGAAATGGAGCTATTCATAAAGAACTTATACTGTATGTCAGAGTGCGATGACTGCCTAGAGGAGAATCACTTGTGTAACTCTCTGAGTTGTGAGCTGCGATGGCTATTATTTTTGTGGAATACCACTTTTATTTGAAAGAATGACTGCATGACACACTGTGGATATTCAGATTGGGCTATTTGGTAGATCCTTTTTTCAGAACTGTACAAAATGAACCTGTCAAATCAAGCAAAAAATGGACAATATTTGTTGTAAATATTAACATTTTACTTTTCAGTGAAAATGATAATTTTATTTTAATTTTTTTTTGTGAGTTGTACTCTCACTCTGTCTCCCAGACTGGAGTGCAGTGGCACACTCATGGCCACTGCAGCCTTGAGCTGCTGGGCTTAGGCGATCCTTCTGCGTCAGCCTTCCAAGTAGCTGAAATCACAGGTGCACACCATCACACCTGCCTAATTTTTTTGATTTATTGTAGCGACAAGGTCTCGCCATGTTGCTCAGGCTGGTCTTGAGCCCCTGGGTTCAGACTGTCTGAGATTACGGTGTTGAGACATCGCTCCCAGCAAAAAATTAGAATTTCAGAAAATTCTAATTTTAGTCACTGTGAGCTTGACAACTTTGCAATACTAATACTCTTCTGATAAATTGGTGAGGACATTAACCAATGTGAAGTTTGGATATTATATAATGACATTTTTAGTATTTGATATGTTCATAACTTACTGAACTTACATTTTCTAAATGAGTATTATATGTTTGAATACATTCATAGGTAGGGAAAAGATCCATTCCAAGTGTAAGATAGACCAAAATAATTTAATCTGAATGAAAAACCTCAGATACTACAGGACAAGTAACTTTTAAAAATTAGTTCTTGAAACTAGTACTTGTGAGAGCTGATTTTCTAGAGAAGATTATCTACAGTTATCTAAAAAGGGTACTAAGATTCTTCTTCCCTTTTCAGCTACATATTTATATGAGGTTGCATTTAAGGAAGAACTAATTCCAATATTACACTCAATTTTCTTTGAGACTAGTGGAGAAGGGAATATTTCTTAACTCATTTTATGAGGCAGGCATACTTCTGACATTGAAATCATAAAGGACATTACAAGAAAAAAATTAAATTCTAGTAAAAATAAAAATTTAATCACAAAGTTTGTTATCAACACATTGAGAACAATTTTTATTACTTAATAAACGATATTGGTACAATTTGTTATTTACCCAAAATTAAATAAATTGAGTCATCCTCTAATAACAAAAATAATCTCTGGATGTACTAAAAACTTAACGTAAAAATGCCCAAGCAAGTTTTAAAACAACAAAGAGTTTATTAAAACATCTAGGAATTGAGATACCTTTCTATACACAAAACATTTCCAAACTCAGAAACTATAAAAAAAAAGAATTGAAATATTTGACTGGGCCAGGCGCAGTGGCTCACACCTATAATCCCAGCACTTTGGGAGGCTGATATGAGAGGATTGCCTGGCTGAGGGGAAGGATTGCCTGAGCCCGGCAGGTCGAGGCTGCAGTGGCCATGAGCATGCCACTGCACTCCAGCCTGGATGACAGAGTGAGACTCCAATTAAAAAAAAAAAAAATTTGACTCAAGTGAAATTAAAGACTTTTTTAATGGCAGAAAACATCACAGACAAGGTAGTGATGGCTAGTTTTATGTGTCAACTTCTCTGGGCTTAGGGATGCCCAGATACCTGGTAGAACATTATTTCTTAGTGTGTCTGTGAGGTACATCACAGATGAGATGAGCATTTGAATTGGTGAACTGAGTAAAGTAGATGGGTCCTTCCCAGTGTGTGTGGATGGCATTCATCCTGTGAGGGCCTCAGCAGAACAGAAAGTTGGAGGATGGATTCCTTCTTCTTGAACTGAGATGTCCATCTTCTGCTGCCCTGGACATTGGTGCCCTGGTTCTCAGGCCTTCAAGCTCTGAATGAATCCGACCACTGCCTTTCTTGGTTTTCTGACTTCCAGACAGAGGATCGTAGCACCTCTCGGCCTCTATAACCATGGAAGCAATTCTTATAACAAATCTCTCTTGTATATACTATTGGTATGTTTCTCTGGAGAACAAAAGAAAGATAATAGATTTGAGGAAATATTTGGGACACATTGCATGTTAATGTGTGCAGAATATTAAAAATTATGTGTGCTAAGGATGTAGCAGCTTAAAGAACATAACTTATTTATGTCATGTGGGAGTCCAGTGTGTTTAGGTCATGCTCCTCTGCTCTGTGGTGTCACTGGGGACCCAGACTGGTGGAGAAGCTCTGGCTTCAGTCTGTGGGTCTGAGATGGCAGCTGCTCAGCAGTACAGTTCCTCAGAAAGAGCATGCAGAGAAAGCCACTTCCTCTTTAAAGGTGTCAAGTAAACGTTGCCGCCTCATTTCTGCCTCATCATTCCCCTTGGCTGTCCCTAGTCACGTAGTCACAGGCAGCTACATGTGGTTGAAGAGTGCTCACCCACGTTTTGTGGTGATAGGAGAGCCCCAAAGAAAGAAGAGGAGAATAGATATCTGGGGACAATGGCAGTCTGTGCCACGAACACCCACACGGGTGTGAGCGGATCTGCTCATGCATGTATTTGTATGTCATTCTGTGAGCATGGCAGACGATAGGGAAACATACTAAGTTGTTAAAGGGAATATCCAGGGAGGGTATTGATGGAGGAAGATATGGAGAGGAAAAGGAGAGAGTGAAACAAAAAAGAAAATGAGGCCTGGCGTGGTGGCTCATGCCTGTATTCCCAGCGCTTTGGGAGGCCAAATCAGGAGAATTGCTTGAGCCTAAGATTTCTAGACCAGCCTGGTAGCATGGTGAGACCTTGTTTCTTAAAAAAAAAAAATTATCTGGTTGCAGTGGCACACGCCTGTAGTTCCAGCCCAGCTATTTGGGAGACTGAGACAGGAGGAGTGCTTGAGCCCAGGAGTTTGAGGCTGTGATGTTCACGATTGTGCCACTGCACTCCAGCTTGGGTGACAGAGTGAGACACTAACTAAAAAAAAAGAACACCAAGAGGGGTGCAGGCAAGCTAAAAAATTCAATATGTAGTATGTATATACTTTATATAAATTATGTTTCTACATGATATATGGACAAATTTTTAAAACTAGAAAAGAAATAAGAGCATGTACTATGTGTACTTTAAGTATCACTTCTTCCCATAATGTGGTAAGTTCTGAGAAGATTAAAATTACTATTTAGGAAAATTTCATATATCTCTTATCCCCAGGAGTGACATAACAAGAGAGATGACTTATTTTGTTTGCTATGTTTATAAATAAACATCATGGATAACAATTAGCATTGTGAAATATCTTAAGAATAGAATATTTTGGAGGTATTAATCAGGAAGAATATGATAGTTTCCTCTGACTAGTGACTAACAGAATTCTCTAGAAAAGTGATGGTAACAATTAAGTATCCAAGCAAATAGAGAGATGATTATTTTGTGAATCACTTATTTTGCAGTTTGATGAGTGATGATTGTTGAAATGTAGAAAGTGCAAAGTAGTGACCAAAGAGAGGCCCAAACTTTAACTGGATGATGTCTACTTGTATAACTAATCCTGAATGGTACCACACGTCTCTAAAAAAAAAAAAAAGAAATGTAGAAAGTGTGGCTAAGTAAATACATTGTTCAGTTCTTGCTGATAATGCTTTGGAAATATTTGGGCAGCACAGAAACTTGACATCAAGTTTGACATCAAGTGATATTTTAGACGTTTTATGCCTTACAATTTAATTGGTACAGAGGCACAGTAAATAAAGACAGACAAAAACACTCAGTAATACTATAGTGGCTACATTTTACACTTCATTAAAAGCTTGTATAGTTATTTTCCACATCAAAATAAGTTTTGCATTTTGTTCCTTTTACCCTAATTGAGGTAGGTGACTGAGCAACGTTAAAGGGATTTCCTTTTTATTGTAAAAAGCATGGATGATGCCTGTCTATTTAACTTTAATATATTTTTTCTTACATCGTCGTTAATGATTATTATGCTGTTTTATTTTTGCGTTTTGTTAATTTAAGTATCAAATGGTAAACAAAATTTGCACATGTAAAACTGCTAATAGTAAAAAGTAGCATTTGAATAAGAAATCTGCTCTTCTGTAGAAGCGAGCGCTCAGATACGGGCCCACATGGCGCTGCCTAGGATCTAGAACTACATCGTCCGAACCTCATCCCTTCTTCTCTAGTTCTGTCTCTCTCACCTCAAAGCTGGCCGCCACCGGCCCTGCCGCCTCAGAGTGAAGTCGTGAAGGTGGTGAACCTGAAGCAGGCCATGTTACAAGCTTGGAAGGAGCGATGGAGTGACTACCAATGGGCAATCAATGTGAAGCGCCACCTGTGACATTCTCAACCTGGCAGATGCGCTGCGGGAGCAGGCATGACTGGGCCTTCTCCCAGTCCTCTCATCCTGTCCTGTCCGAAGAATGCCGTTAGCTCTCACTTGGCGTCCTACTCTTCTGTCCTCACGGCTGTCAGTACGTTTGATGACTTTTCCCGGGACCTGTGCGTCCAGGCTTTGCTGGATATCATGGATATGTTTTGTGACTGTCTGAGCTGTCACTGAGCCTCTGCGGAGTGGCTCCGCGAGGGGCTGGAGGCCGGCTCTCCCGCTGCAGGGGAGAAGCAGCTTGCCCTGTGCCTGCAGCGACTGGAGAAGATCCCTGGCAGCACCAAGAACCGGGACCAGCTCCACATCACCAAGCTAGAGGAGGCCTCTTCCTGGGCTGCTATCGAGCATTCTCTCTGAAAGCCTGGGGAGATCCTGGCTGGTCTCAGTAACCCCCAGCTCCGGGGCCAGGCTGAGCAGTGTGGCATTCTTATTAGGAGCATCCCCACAATGCCGTCTGTGCACATGGAACAGCCCATAAGATGGGCTTCCCTACTGTCCACTCCTTGGTCCTGCTTGAGGGGACCGTGAGCCTGACAGGAGAGACACAGCCACTGGCGGAGCCGCTGATGATGGTGAGGCGCGTGCAGCACATCCCACTCCACTCTCTGTCCTGGAGATCTGAAAGCTTGCTTCGTGGGTCTCGCCGAGTCTCCCAAGGGCACAGGGGAGCTCAAGCGGATGAGTTTCACCTTCCTTGGATCCCACCGGTTTTGGTGAAGTTAAGGAAGTTCTGTCACGGGGACAGGGACTTCGCTGAGGATGTCACTCTGCTTTGGAGTACCTGCTGAAGTGCACGCCCTTGTTGGGCAAAGCTGGCCAGCGCGGCAGCTGTGACTGTACAGATTTCCTGCCTCAAGAATGTGACAAGCAGGGGCTTCTGTCCGAAGCCAACGTGGACAACCTCACGGCTAAGCGCAACACTGACCGGGAACGTGTCCCTCAGCAGAAGTTGGGAGAAAACGCCAACATGCAGCCGAATCCTGGGCTGATCCTCGGTGGAGCCTGCTGTCACAGACATCCTCAAGATGACTTGAGGCAGACCACTCCAAGTCCCTGGAGGGCCTGCTGGGGGTCCTGGACCACGTGCTGTCCGGGAGGAGTCTGGACGTGCTGCTGCTGCCATGGGGGAGCTTAAACCCTTCGCCCGGAAATTCATTGGTTCGCATGGATTCACGACCGATGGCAGTGAAGAAAACATCACACCCGCTTCACTTCGGGCCTTGCTTCTCGACCTCTCTTTCCTCATGGGTGCCACGTGGCCCCGAACTATGGCTCAGAGGTGATTCTCTCCGAGCCGCGCACAGGAGCAGAGGTGCCCTTCTTTGAGACCAGAGTGCAGACCTGCATGCCCGAGGAGGGCACGAGCCTGAGCCCCGACCGCCCCTGCTTGCGGCCCGACTCCGCCGAAGTGGAGTCCTTGGTGGCCCTGCTCAGCTACTCCTCGGAGACGAAGCCGGTGCAGATGGAGTGGCAGGAAGCCTGCCTCGGCATTTCAGCTGCCGTCTCGGGACTCCTCAGCGCTGGGGAGAACGGGGTCCTGGCCTTCGAGTCCATCCAGAAAATCGCTGATGACATCAAAGGAAAGGTGTGCAGTCTCGCGGTGTGTGCTGTGGCTTGGCTTGTGACCCACGTCCGGATGCTGGGACGGGATGAGCGTGAGATGTCGCTGCTGATGATCTATCAGCTGGCAGGGCCACTGCACCACCGGTGAGGACACCCTGCAGTTCTGCAATGAGAGGGTGGTGATCATGAGCTCCATCCTGGAGCACATGTGGGCCGGCCTGCTACAGCAGATGGCCATGCAGATCAAGTTCCCCTTCATGGGGGTGGACGACATGCCCTACTGTAACCTGCTGCCCCCCAAGCGGCCCATCAAGGAAGTGCTGATGGACATCTTTGCCAAGGTGCTGGAGAAGGGCCGGGTGGACAGCCGCTCCATCCACATCTTCGACACTCTGCTACACATGAGTGGTGTCTACTGGTTTTGTAACAACCTGGTTAAGGAGCTACTAAAGGAGACACGGAAGGAGCACACGCTGCGAGTGGTGGAGCTGCTTTACTCCATCTTCTGTCTAGACAAGCAGAAAGGGACTCTAGTCCTGCTGGGCCACATCCTGCCTGGCCTGCTCACTGACTCCTCTAAGTGGCACAGCCTCATGGACCTCCCCGCCACAGCCTTGCCACGCTGGCAGTGTGGTGCCCTGAGTTCCTACTCCTCCCACAAGGCACAGGCATCCGCCTGGCAAAAGAAGAGACACCGCGAAGACACTGAGGATTACATCAGTCTCTTCCCCTCAGACGACATGCAGCCGTCAAAGCTGATGCGACTGCTGAACTCCAGTGAGGACGACACCAGCGTCCTCTCATGCCCCGTTGACAGGTCCATGAGCAGCTCCCTCTCGGCCTCCCAGCTGCACACGGTCAGCATGAGGGACCCTCTGAACTGCGTCCTGGCCAGCCTGTTCCTGCTCATCTCCTCCATCCTGGGCTGCGGACCGCCAGCCCCCCACCAGTTTGTGCAGTGGTTCATGGAGGAGTGTGTGGACTGCCTGGAACAGGGCAGCCGGGGCAGCGTCCTGCAGTTCATGCTCTTCACCACCGTATCGGAACTGGTGAAGGTGTCAGCTATGTCCAGCCCCAAGGTGGTCCTGGCCATCATGGACCTCAGCCTGTCCCTGGGCTGCCAGGTGGCTGCCAAAGCCATTGCCGCGCTCTGAGGGGCTCAGCGTGGCCCAGGGGCCAGCTGGGGCGTCGTGACTCCAGTGCCTCGGTAGAGGACGGTGAGGAAAGCTGAGGCATTGTTGCTCACATCCACGTGATGTAAGAGCCCTTCATCAGTTTCCAGATTTTTCCACTGCTCTCAACTCTGACTTTCAATATGTTTCCCAGTGGCTTTCGTGATTTCCTCTCCCTCTGCCACTCCTGAGGAGCATGGGCACCCTGGCTCCTCGGCCGGTGAACTCCTGTGTGTGCCTCCCCTGGGCCAGGGGTGGGCCTACCTCTGAGGAACTTTTGAGTTGCATAGTATGTAAATATATATATATTGACATACTATATTTACATACTACATATATGTGTGTGTGTGTGTGTGTGTGTGTGTGTGTGTGTATTTTGTAATACGTGCAGGGAGTCCGCCTCCGCTCACTGTAAATAAAGATCCTCGTGGATCCCTTTATGACAAAAAAAAAAAAAAACAAGTGCACATTCAATACCTCAGTGAATAGAACATTGAAAGTGTTCCTTTAAAAAAAAACCTGTAGCCGGGCTCAGTGGCTCAGCCTGTAATCCCGCGCCTTTGGGAGGCTGAGGTGAGTGGATTGCCTGACCCCGCGGGTTCGAGACCCGCCTGGGCAGCGAGACCTCATCTCTACAATAAAAATCAAAAAATCAGCCGGGCGTGGTAGCGCATGCCTGTAATTCCGGCTACTTGGAAGGCTGAGGCGGAAGGATCGCCGGAGCCCAGCAGGTCGAGGCGCGGTGGCCGGAAGCGGCCACTGCACTCCAGTTTGGGCGATCGAGTGAGACTCCAACTCAAAAAAAAAAAAAAACAAAAACCTGTTAGCTCAAGGTTGGTAAATATTCAGTTGAGAATAAAGATCCAATGACTTGGATAATTTTTAAAAATTTAACTGGTTACACTATAAGTGGGATGTCTTTATTCTCAAGGAGATATTTTTAAACAAAAAGTATATTCATCAGCTTCATTCATTTGGTGGGAGTGTCCAACTTCAGAACTGTTCTTTGAAGTAAATACTTCAGAAAAAAATGGGTCCCAATGAGCTTTCCAAGTACATTTTCTTGAGTTCTCAGAGAAACGTGAGGCATTCTTTAAAGATAGCTTTCCTGAGTGCCCTCTGGAGAATGAAACCTCCCATCTCAGCTTCTTTGCTTTAGTGGTAGACTCTCCAGGCAAGGGCTTAGCACACACTCTTGTTATTTGAAGTGAGTTCCAGTCTCCTGATGGCTCTCTAATTCTCCTAAAATTGGATTGTTGAGCCTGGAAGTGGTTCCGTTAATTGTCTGAGAGGATTTTCTGGTCATATAGCCTAGGGGATTGGTCAAAAAAGACAAGGTTTGTCTTTTCTATTTATCATAAAATATTTTTTGAAGGGGACAAATGGCTTAGAGGGATATTTCAGACCCACATTAGACCTTTTTAGTATTAGAGGATGAAAAGGTGAGAATAGGTCACACAATGGCTGATTTTAATAATGGAAAAGAGAACATTCACTTTTCTTATGCCAGGTGTTAAGAAGGGCTCCTCTGCTTATACTTTTAGTAGCTTACTCTGCCTTAGCCTGACATTAAAGATTCTGTAATTTAGGCTCAGATATTTATTTGCCTAAATTTTAAAACTTAATTTTAATGCATATGTACGTGTGTACATATAAGTGTACATGTATATAATATAAAGGGAGTACAAATATGACTACAGAGTTAAGGTATTTTATTCAGCAAGCGTTATGATAGTTTCCTAAACTTATATTTCACTTCTAGGAAAGTATAGTACAAACCAACTGTAAGGCAACATAGAATATGAATTGTGTGGTATATTGAGGAAGGAGAAATTGCATTTGTCTGGGAAGCTTCAGGAATACTTGATGGAGGAAGTGCCATTTGAGCCAGGGATGGAATTATGTGTGGGATATTAATAGGCAGAGAAGTCATGGAAGCAAGAAGCTAGAGTGTGTTTAGCTGCAGCTCATAGACCACTTGGCTAGGGTGTTAAAGAAAGACAAGAGGAGGAGAGGGTGGTACAGTCAGAAATGCCTGTTGCCTTGAGCAAGATGGAGCCATTCAAGTTTTTCCCAGAGAATGGCATTTTTACACCTGCATTTTAGGGAGATTGGCAGCTTCTCCAGTGGATTAATGGGGTGAAAGATCGGTGGTGGGGAGTTTGTAGTGAAGAGGCCACTCTATCAGCTGAGCTGAGGGCTAACGAGGAACTTTGTCCACTAGCCTGGAAACCGCATTAAAGGGACATCCAGCTGGAGCTCTCTGGGAGGCAGTCGGAACCTGGGAAAGACGTGAAACCTGGAGATGGAGAACTGTGAGCCTCTGCCAGGGAGGTTAGAGGTAAACCAGATAAGATCAACAGAGACAAATGACTGTAGGACTAAATCTGGGAGAATGCCCACCTTTAGGACCTGGAAAAGTGGACAATGCAAAGGAGACAGAGAACCAGAATAGCAATACTGCCACAGAAGCCAAGAAAAGCCAAGGAGAGAAACAGGGCAATCATGGTGCAAGTTACTGGAGAAAAAGATGTCTGCCCTTAAATTTGATCATCAGAGGGCCTTTGGATGAGCAGTGAAAATGATGTCATTGTGACTTTCGAGAGTGCAGTTTTAATAAACGGTGAAAAATGGTCTAATCCTAGGCTAGGTACAGTGGCTCACGCTTGCAAACCTGTAATCAGCACTTTGGGAGGCTGAGGTGGGAGGATTTCTTGAACCCAGGCATTCGAGGCCAGCCTGGGCAACATAGTGAGACCTCATCTCTACGAGAAATCAAAAAATTGACTGGGCGTGGTGGTGCCCGCCTGAAGTTTAAGCTACTTTGGAGTCTGCAAGAATTGCCTGAGCCCAGGAGGGCAAGGTTGCAGTGAGCCTGAGTGAGACCTCAACAAAAACAAGCAATATTTTCTTTATATAGTGCTCTTTTGAGGAAATTATAGAAAATAAAAATTATGTTTGTATTTCTCCACTTACTATTTCTGGTATTCGTCTCTCCTTTAGTTGTAAGTTTCTGTTCTTAAGAACTCCTTTTACTATTTAGTGCAGGTCTACTGTGATAAATTATGTCATCTTTTATCTGAGAAAGGTTTTTTTTTTTTTAGCAGTAATAAGATATTACTTCTTTGTCCTCTGTTCTCTGTTGTTTCTGCTGAGGTGCAAGTAGTTATTATTTTTATTATTTTGAGTCAGTCTCACTCTTGCCCAGACTGGAGTGCAGTGGCATGATCACGCCTTTCTGCAGACTTGAACTCCTGGGCTCAGGTGGTTCTTCTGCCTGAGCCTCTCGAGTAGCTGGGACTACAGGTGTGCACCACCACACCCAGCTAATTTTTTGATTTTTTTGTAGAGTCAAGGTCCCAGGCTGGTTTTGAACTTAAGAGCTCAAGCAGTCCTCTTGCTTTGATCTCCTCAATTGCTGGGTTTCCATGTCTGAGCCACTATGTCCAGCCATTATTTTGGGGGTTTTTTTTGGGGGGATGGCGGGATGTAATAGCTTTCCCTCTGGCTGCCTTTAAGACGTTCTCTTTATTTTTGTTTCTAGCAGTTTGACTGGATGTTCCTAGGTGTTGTGTTCTTTGTATTTATCCCACATAAAGTTCTTGTTCTCTGTCAGTGATTTTTATTTTTTATCAAACTTGGAGACATTTTTGTCATTTTTTTCTTTGTTTTCCTTTCCTAGTTTCCCTCTGTTCTACAGATTCTCCAGTAGCGCATATATGAGATTGTTTGATTTTGTTTCACAGGTTCCTAAAATGTTGTTCATTTTTTAAGTCAGTACATCAGTTTTGCTTTCTCCCAGGTGTTTGGGTTAGAGAATTTTATTGTTTTGGCATGAAATTTGCTGGTCCTTTCTTCTGTTATCTCATATCTTCTGTTAAGCTCATCTAGTAATTTTTTGTTTCTTTCTATTGTTTTGGAATTTTCATTTATTTCCTTTTTATAGTTTTCATTCGTTGTTTAGATTCTGTATCTATTCTCTCATTAAAATAATATTTTCCTCCAATTTTTTGACTATATTTTTCTTTAGTTCTTGGAAGCTATTTTTATTAACTGCTTTAAACTTTTGTATGCTGAAATAGGGTCATCTTGGGACTTATTATTTATTTGTTTTGCTTTTGCTTATGGACACTTTTTTTTTCTTTTTTTGGTGCAAGTTTATTAATTTCTGGGTAAAGGACATTGTGGATGATACATTGTAGAAACTCTGGATTCTGTTATTTTTCTCCATTAAATACAGATTTTTTGTTGTTGTTGGCTGTTCAGCTACTAAGTCAATCACCTTTACGTTGTGTGCACGTGATGTTCCATTCTGTTAACGCAGTATGTAGAAAGTCAGTATTATCCAATACGGTGGAATCTAACCTACACACTATCTGGGTCTTGCTTTTAGCCTTTGTTAGATAGGTTTTGAGTAAGCCAAAAGTGTGTCTTTGTGTTCTTGCAGCTGCATGCCCAGGTGTTCACAGGTTGTTAGACACCGGCTGGGCGGAATCTTTGGTGTCTCTGAGCACTGCTTAATCTGTGGTATCTGTTACATTTTCTACCCCGTAGCAGCCATGTTTTGTTATGTACCCAGTGTACACACATTCCAGCCCATCAGCCTATAGTGAAGGAATGGCAGAGGCTTCTTCTGGCAGCTCATGCCTCCCTTGTGCCCTGTGCTTAAGAGTCCAGCTTCTTCAGCCTCTCTGAACTCTGACCTCTGCCATCTCAGCTCAGCAGGCCTGCAGTGGTCTACTTGGGCTCCAGTAGTTGGACCCAGGCAGAGCCGAGACTATTGTGGGGCTCAATTTGTGCATATCACAGTACTGCATGGCCTGCTGTCCACTACCTGAAAACGGTCACCTCATAGGTTTTATCCTATCATATGGTTGTTAACAGTGAGAGGTTAGTTATGTACTGGTTGTTTCGTTATATCCTGAAGTAGTTCTACAGGCTTAATTTTCCTATCTTATATTTGAAATTGATAGTGTATATTCTGATTCTAGGAAAAGAAAAGTTAAATGTTGCTTGAAGTCAGGGTTACTTGGAGGAGGTTCAACAAATCAAAAGTGTTATGGTTAGTCTTTCAGTCTTTTGTGTTAAACTAAGTTAGGTAATGCAGTTTACCACTTTTGGCGTATACATATATGTGTCAATAGATGCTCACATGTACATGTATCTATATTTATAACTACATCTAAATCTTGTGTCCTTGTGTTGCTTTTACTATATAAGTAAGGCTGTTTCTGTATTTTAATCCTGATGATTTATCATGCCTAGATGGACATGATAGGTCTAGGATTTTTGCCCCAAAGGTCAGGGTAGAAATATAGAGCCATTCTATGGCATAAAGTAAGTTTTCAGAGAAGAGATACTCTTAATTTTTTTAAAGAATGGCTGTGGAGAAACTTTCTTTTTAATATGACCATTATAATAACTTGATTTCACTATTTTAACCAAGTTATTAAACCTTATAGTAGAAATATTGGACAAACTTCCTTCTAATGTGAAGCAATGGAAAAGGACCAATATCACTTTAGTGTCATTCTATAACCGCAAGAAAACATCACACAAATCCAAATGGAGAAACATTTAATCACTGGCTGTACTCTTAAAAAATGTCAAGATCTTGAAACACAAAGAAAAGCTGTTCCATATTAAAGGAGATACAGCTCCTTGATATAACAACTAAAGGCAACATATGATCCTGGATTGGATCCTTGATTGGGGAAAAATAGCTGTAAATGGAATTTTGTAAAACTTGGCTATAAATTGTGCATTAGATAATATTATTGTGTTAATATTACATTTTCTGAACTTCATAACTGTGTTGTGGTTATTAAAGACAGTGTACGTGTTCACGCGAAATGTGCACTGAAGTTTTTAGGGATAAAGATACTTTATGTTTCTAATTGACAGATTATTCAGAAAATAATATACATGTACCTCTCTGCATGCATATGTAAATGTAAATATGAATATAAAATGATAAAGCACATGGGGCAAAATGTAAACAATTGGTGAATCTGTGTAAAGGGTATATCAAAGTTCCTTGTGCTATTGTTGCAACTTTTTTATAAGTTTAATGCTATTCCAAAGTAAAAAGTTATAACCAAAAAATAGAATTTAGATAAATCTCTTCGTTTATAAGAGCAGACATCCATCAAGCTACCTAAAATAAAAACAGACGCAAAAATTTATTTGAATTCAAGGAAGTCTAGTGTCATTGAGACTGTTGGAGCCTGAGTTTGCTCACTTCATATTTCAGATGCTGTGTGGTTTCTAATCTTTGCTATGTTTGTGTATTTGTTTTGCTTTCTTCTGTATACAGGATTCATCTCCTTTCTCTTGGTTGCTACACTGTAGAACTTGGGTTTGTTACCCAAAGTAGCAAACTTGCTGTCTTAATTCAGATTCTTGAGAAAGAATCTGAGTGATTGTTTGCTAGTTAATGGATTGTTTAAGCATGCTTTGGGTGTTTATTCCTAATCTGGTCATTAAATATTGGGGTGGGACAGGTAAGAGAGGTGGTGGGTTGGGGTGATAGTGGTATACTTACATAGTATTTAGGGCTGACCCGCAGAAGCTGAGCGTATAAGAAGTGTTCTAGAAGGTATTGAGTATGTATCTGACAATGAATCATGTACCTGACCAGCTTTGTCATATAGTTTTTGCGTTTAATTCCCTATTAGTAGGCCCCAAATATGTTTCTGTTAAGGATCTTCACATGGAATTAGATCATCCAATTCCTTTTTCTGCAAAACTGAGGAAGAAATATCATTTGACTGAGAGGCAAGATAAGGAAAACGTTTGTATAGTAAATGGATAATTGTCTCCTTCTCCACCACTCTTAATGCTTGAAAGTTATGAATCTGTGTTATATTAACTTCTATTGGTGAAACTTTGAAATTTCATTTTGATATGTTGATTTGATTGTGCATGTTTATCTTGCTAAATTTATATTCATTTTTTTGTATTTGAAACAGTAGTTGAAAATATATGGTATATTTCAAACATTCTCAAGATAAAATTTTGATGGTATGTGTCTAATATTTTAAATAAAAAATTTCCTGGAGTCTGTAAACTAATATTTTTTGCATATACTTTGTGCTATACATTCTTTTGAGTTATGCTCACATATTATTTTATTGAATATAATTTTCCCAATCCATTGAGGTCAGGATAACTTTTCATAATTAGCAGAAGAGGAAATTGTGGTGAATTGCCCAAAGCCACAACAGTTAATATGTAGTGGGATTAGAATTAGAAATGAGGTTCTTCAGGCTCCAGTGTGCATGTTCTCTTAAATTATAAGGACTCTGGTGGCCAAACATTTTCACATTTGAGATGATCAGTTTCTTGTTGCTCTTCCTAAAACCTGCCTCTACTGCTCTTTTAATTGTAGGATGTGTTTATTATTACCAGCAAGCATTGGTTACATTTTTACTGACTTTGCTCAGGACAGTGCTATGTGTGGTGTTGGTCTGGCGAGGAGAGGTGTTGTCAGGGAGTGCTCAAGAGGAGATCGTCACTGCCTTGAGGGAGTTGGGGTATGGTTCTAGGGAGAGCTGGAAAATTCTTGAGGGAGAGATGTATTTATAAGTAATCTGTATTTTCATTCTCAAATTGTCATATTTACATATGTGGTTAATAAGAGTATTTTAAAATGAGTGCTTAGATGTGATCATAGGAAAAAAATGAGAGATTGGAAGAGAATTACTTAAAAAATAATGACTAAAATGTTGTGTGGATTTAAATGTAAATGCAAAATACCACTTCAAAATGACCTTTTTCCTTGGGAAAGAGTGGTAAATCTGTACTTAATATTGTCAGTTTTGCCTATCAAGTGACATTTATTTTCAAGACTTTTAATTAGTTTGAAAGTAACTGAAAGAATGTAATAAGCATATTTATGTGATTGCTGCAACTTGTGACTACAAGGTAAAAGTGGAATATGATACTCTCTTTTATATAGGGAGTTTTAAAAAGTTGTGTATTTTTTGCCCAAAGGAAAAGTATTAACTACACCTTTAAAATATTTTTCTTGAAGTTGGACATGAAAACAAAAATGATGGAAGCTAAATTTCATGAAGAAAAGCTTAAACTGCAGCAGAAACATGATGCTGATGTTCAAAAGGTAGGATATGTATCATTTATTCTTTTATTTATATTGAATATTTAAAACTTTCTAGGTCTTGTGATGATCTTTTCATTTATCCATCCATCCATCCATTCATCCACTTGCTTATGTTTTATGACAGTCTGTTATAAATGGAATTTGCTAAAGTAATAGCCCAACAGAGGCTGATCTGTCAGCTTCATTGACTAAACATATGTGTTTATGTACAACCTTACATTTACATTACCTTTTAGTTTTTCTATAACTATTGCTTTAAGTCTGGCCTTTTATAGTCCTTTACTGGCATTCTGTAATTGCCTTTTATGAATGTTGAAATAAGACATCAAGTGTAAATCCTAGAATTTGTTTTGTTCTACTAGTCTTTCAGTTTTCTGGCAATTAAATTTCCTTTTTAATTTAAAAAGGAACTCTTGAACTTAGTTCTGTTTGGTATAGACTGCATGCATTATAGTGTTAGCACTGACAGTAAAGCCTTCTTTTTAAAAGCAGCTTATTGGGATTTACACTTTCTAATTTTTCAACCTGTATTTTAAAATAAAATTTATTTTTCTTCTTGACTGGCACAGTAAATGTTATCCATTTATGGTTATTCTACATGGAATTGAATTGATACTATATTTAAGCCATGATTAAATAATTTAGTAGAACTAATGTTCCTCTGTGATTTAAAAAAAAAATACATGGGGCAACCCCCTTGGGTCCCCTCCCAATAAATCCTGCTTTCTAAAAAAAAAAAAAAAAGCATGGAGGTTGATCCAAATAGGAACATTGCAGTTACTGTTTCAAAACTAAGCCTATGATTCTGATTCCCAAAACCGAGGGCCCGAGACAGAGGAGGTGCTTGTGGGCACATCATGAATCCTAGCTTTCTTTAAAAGCTCAAAATACGTTAGTATTTTGTCAGGTGCATATTTGTCTCATCTTCTTTCAGAGCAACAAGGAAAGAACTACTGATGGAATATAAGAAGGATAAATATATTGAATCCATTTTCCTTCTCTCTTCTTCCCCATTCAGATGTTAAAGGCAAACATTTTTTGCACTTATAGAGTTTTACTTTAATTTAAATTGTTTAGATGATAGTTTCTACCTCTGTAATTTAAATGTTTAGATAAAGTTTCTGATGGCTTCTCTCTATCATAAGTATGTTAGAGAGTTGGTGTTATAATTTCAATATAACGTGTCCAAATGAAATAGAATCTCTTGATGTATAAGGTAATGAATTTAAAAAATTGGAAAAATCATGGTGATAGAGTTTTAAAATAGGCTTCTTGGTGCGTTTGTTACAAAGATTTATTTTAAGAAAAACATTGAATAATAAAATTCTTTCCAGAAATTTCTCTTTTAAAATAAACCCTGAAATTTATTGCAGAAAGCAGTACCACAAATTTGAAGTGCCAGATAAAAGATAAATAAAATCCTTGACCTTATGCTAGATTTGAAACGTATATTCATCAGCTTGTTGCTTGTATGGCATTTTCTAAGCATCAGGAGTTGGTGTCTTATCTACTATCATACATTGTTTTCCTTTTTTGCTTTTCTGTGGACATTAGGGTCAAACTTGTACCTTTTCTTATAGGACTAAAGTAAGCAAAGTGAAGTAATTGCTAGTAATAAAAACACTAAGAAAAAGGTGGTTAGATATTGATCAGTAACTTTTTTATTTCTTGTTTAGAGACAGGGTCTTGCTTGTTGCCCAGTCTGTAATGCAGTAACTGTTCACAGGTGTGATCATGATGCCCTGCAGTGTCGAACTCTTGGGCTCAAAGGATCTTCCCACCTCAGCTTCCTGAGTAGCTGAGATTACAGTTGGGTGCTACCAAACCTGACTCTTTTTGTAATTTTAAGGCTGACTTTGGGTGTATAGGCATTATATACCTAGTCTAAAAAAAGTGGATATTCCTACTCTAGTCTTGGCTTGGTTTTCTGTTTTCCCTTGGTTAGTGTTTTATCTTGCTTGCTAACTTTCTTACGTTTTAGTTATTTCTATAGGATATTTTCAAATATAATGTGTAGATGTATTTTCAGAAATAAAATCATAATTAAATTTCACTAAATGATTAAATATAAATTTTACTAAATGATTAAATGCAAAGTTTCTGCACAATATATATTAGCAATGTACAATTTCAGGCAATTTTTGACACATGTTGAGCTGACTTTTCTGATTCCCAGTGACAGAGCTGAATATAAAAGAGCCTCTTACATGTCATCTTCCTGTGTATCTGAGAATCCTTGTATTGTGCACTACAGTGATAGCAGGGCCCTTGTGGGAGAGTTCAAGAGGTGGACTCAGCTGAAAGATGTTCTGTTCCAGTGCAGTGTAATGAGTTGTACTATCCCAGCATGTCAGGTTCCGATGGCTTCCCTCTGTCATGTTATGACAGTTTAATTTCTGAATTATGATTTAGGGACGAGGATCACCTAACTCATTACTTATACTCTCCTTAAAAATTGGTATATGAAAATCCCAAACAGATAACAGTCTTTCAGATAATCACTTATTCTAGTATATTTAATAATTTTATAAATGCACTATAATTTTTCAGTTTTGAGGGGAAATCATTTATGAGATTAGCTGAGATGGACTTGAAAAAGTATTGTGCTTGATTAAAAAATTGTGTGATTGATTCTTTATGTTTTTCTGTTAGTATTTGCTTGCCGATTAATCATTCACCTGTTATCTGCTGGAATTTGCTAGCAGATAAACAACAGTAGGCTTCGTAGGTATAAGGAAAATATGTGAAGAGAAACATTAGACACATAAAAATTTTACCCATTTTTGCATTAATCTAAGGAAAATAATCACTGATTCCCTTTCAGGGACAAAATACTTCTACCTAATGTATAAATCACTGGCATTTGAGAATCAATTTCAAAGGTCAGTTAAATCACTATAACAACAGTTTGTGGTAATATTCACTAATCAAAATGAGGAAAGTTCCATGATCCCAGGCTACATGGAAGCTTCTGAGAGTGGCAGATCACATAGTTGCTATTTCTTAGCTGCTGTTAGAGCAGACTAGTAGGCAGATGCTTAAGTCTCCTGTTGGGTCACTTGAAACTGGAGACGTGTAAAGTAGAGCCTCATAGTTCATAGTTTTGCCTTCCACTGTTTTAGTTAGATGTGTGTACTTGTGTGCATGTACGTTTGCATGTTCATATTAATCATTTCATAAAATGGTCATATTTCTTGCAATCACTTTTTCTATTTATGTTTTGGAATTAAACATGTCAGAATATTTTTTAAATGTCCCATACTTAAAACAGTGCAATATACTAAAACATTTAAAATTTATTTGCAGATTTTAGAAAGAAAGAATAATGAAATAGAGGAACTGAAAATGTTATACAAAAAGAAACAAAATGAAGCTGAAGAAACTATTAGAAAGCTTGAAAAGAAAGGTAATGTGTTGTTACACAAATCTTTAATAACATCTTTCATCTTATTTTAGCAGTGTAGAAAATAAGATTTGATTTCTGACCTTTTGTAGTATGAGATGGGAGTGTTTATGTGGGCTTCCAACAATGGATGAGTTATGTAGGCTTCCGGATGACTGGGGAAAACTGGGGGGGGGGCGGTGATCATGATGGGATGGTAGAGGTGGTTAGTTGGGCCAAGAAATGGGAAGAGTTTGCTGCTGTCACTCCCTCTTCCTAACTCTCTCTCCTCACTGGGCTAGAGCTGCCATAAATACTTGAGGGCATCACAGAATTAGGATTTACTGACTTTCATGAGGAAGTTGAAGGACATTACTCTGCTTCATCTAGTAAAATTCATTACGTGAAGTATCTACTTTATGCTTTATGTTATATGCTAGTATTGTGATTGACAGAAAAACTTTAAAAGTATTCCATGTTTATATTTTCATCAAGAAGGAAAATAATGCATGTAATCAAGGGTTAAGTTGATTATGATTATGGGCCAAAACGTCTTAATCAAGAAATGATCATTTAGATAGAGTGGGTGTTGAAAATATTTTTTGGAGGTAGACTTTGTGTAAGATTTTAAAAGTGTTTAAAGATTTGATCAGTTGGAGAGTTCCTGGTACTAGAATAGGAATGCTGAAATTAGTAAGTTGTTGGAAGGATTCTTCAAAATTACTTAACCCGAGTGGATACCCTGTGTGTTAAGAGAGCGATTTGAAAGGTTAAGTTAGTTGACTTGGGCCAGATTGCTCATGACCTTGGTTTTCAGATTTAGAAGTTTGAACTTTATCCTGCAGATGGTGGGGAGCCAGAGAAGCTTTTTGAGATGTGAGTTTTAGGACCTTCTGTTTTGGGAGGAGCAACTTGGTAATGGGTGTGCGGAACACGGTTGAGGCCAATTCCTACACCATCACAGAAGTCAAAGGCAGAATGGAGTGAGGGAGAGAGCATTCTACTGGTTAGAAAAATAGCAAATCTGAACTCTACTAGTCAATGTCTGATATATGCCATTAGGAAATCTCTGGGCCTTGGTTTACTCATTATAAAATGGTGAGGTCAGAATAAATAATGTATAAAATTGCTTCCAACTCAGAGATGTTATACTTCTGTGCTTCTGTAATTTTGCGTGTTCAGATGAGAAGGACCCAGAATATCTGAGTGAGAATGGAACTGATGAAGAACGTTGTAAGAGTGAATCATAATTTTGTGAATGATAAGATATAGGCAGTGAGTAAGAGGAAGGGTGATAGAAGGTTTTCATTCAGGAGTTTCTGTATGGAGCTTACCTGGGTCCATTTCACCAAACCCTAGTGTATCTGAGTGAGTGGCAGTGTCCTTGGCAATTGCACGTACAAATTAGCCAATTAAAAAGATATTTTTAGATTCATTTTCATCCTTAAATATTGGTGAAAGCAATAAGAAGTTTGTTTAGGTTTTCTCTAAATATTATCAGTGGCTAGAAAAATATTTTAAATTTATTTAAAAGTTTTCTCTATTTCTAGGTTTTCTTTCAAACCAGGTAATTCAGATGTGCCCAAGGTTTAAAAATGCCTAAAGTTTAAACATAATGTTTCTTAAGATTTTAAAAATTACAACCAGATCTCAGTTTAGTTTAGAAAGTGTAAAGTAAAATATGGTTTAGATGTTGAAGACTCATATTAGGTTAACTTTGATTCATCTCCTTTCCTTGTTTGTTGCATAGTTGAGATATAAGAGTGAAAATGATTTTTAGGGAAATGTCTTTGAAATTTTGCTATCTTGAAGTAAATAAATAAAAAGTATATTTAGTAAATTAAGAAAATATATTTAAATAAAAATATGGCTGAGTTTATTTTACTATCCAGATGACTTGAATCTCTTAAACACACTTCCACTTAAATCAGTGACTGCTTAAATAATCTTAGTAAAGAAGATAGGAATATAAATGAATTATAAGGCAAATATTTTATGTAATTTAAAACATATTTTGTTTTAATAACGTAAACCTTGAAAACAATTTTAAAGTGTCTAGGAGCAACAATATTTTGAAATGATGGGTTCCTTTATTTATTCATTCATTACACATCTTTTTGAGCATTTGCCTGTGTGGCATTGTTATGCCCTGTGAAACCCTTGATTACATGCATAAATCGAAACCTGTTCTCCTCAGTGAACATAGGTTGGTGAATGGTTCAAAGAAGGTGATTCTTGAATTGAGATTCCAAGGATGAGTAGGAATTTTTCAACGAGGAAGAGAAGAGCATTCTAGGTTGATAGGTGGTCGTGTTTAGGCAGTAAGGTAAGAAGAACATGCTCTTAGGAATCTGTTGATAGGTCAGTGTGTTTATAAAACAGGTTTAAAACAAGTAAGTGGCAAGAGATATGGCCAGAGAATAGTTGGACCATGAGTAACTGTTTTCCAGGCAAGAGGCTTTGGCTTGTATCTTTTGGATGAGGAGAACTGTGGAACGACTATAAGCCTAGGAGTAATACTGCTGGATTTGCACTGCTTAAAGGCTTCTTACAAGCAAAAGAGGATTTATTGGAGGGGAATTATACCTGAGGCTAGTACACTGGTAAAATTGTCTAGGTAGGGAGTGGTGTTGAATCCAAGACTGTCTGTGGTGGCAGGAATGGAGAAAAAAGAACAAGGAATAAAACATATTTTAGAAGAGAGAAGTAAAACGACTTGGTGAAAGTTGGTTTTCTATGATCTAGTACACTATATTCTATAATCTATATCATCAAACTCTTATGAGGTATTTAGATTTGGTTTAACTGTTTTCATTATTTTTGACAGTTCAGACCCTTGTACGTGACTGTCAAGTTATCAGAGAAGCTAAAGAAAACCAGATTGCAGAATTAAAAAAGATATGTGAACAAAGTACAGAATCTCTAAATAATGACTGGGAAAAAAAGGTAAGCAACATAAAATAGTAAGAGAAAATGTAACAGCGTATGCTTCAAAGTAGCATTTAATTGTGAAGATAATGGATTTCACAGAATATACAGAAAAACATTTAAAAAGAAAATAAAAATAGCAAAAATTGTAGGCTATCTTGAAATAGCCACTTTTCATGTTTTGACATGTTTTCTTATAGATGTCTATGGCCTATAAAATATTTTCATTTAGACATCATTTTTTTGACTAGTTCTTGAATTTAATGTTTTGGATTTTTTGTTATAGCCAATAGAAATTAAGCAAAATTAGTAAATAGTAAAACAATATTTAGAAGTTAAACAATTATAATTTTGCATTTGGGCCATTGGAGCATTTCTTTCTTGAAACTTCAGATAATGTCATTTACTACAGACTAGAATTTATAGTATAAACTTTAAAAATTATTTATTTTTATTTTTATTTATTTATTTTTTTGAGTCGGAGTCTCACTCTGTCGCTCAGACTGGAGTGCAGTGGCCGCTCCTGGCCACCGCAGCCTCGACCTGCTGGGCTCTGGCGATCCTTCCGCCTCAGCCTTCCAAGTAACCGGAATTACAGGCATGCGCTACCATGCCTGGCTGATTTTTTGATTTATTGTAGAGATGAGGTCTCACTGCCCAGGCGGGTCTCGAACCCGCGGGCTCAGGCAATCCACTCACCTCAGCCTCCCAAAGGCGCGGGATTACAGGCTGAGCCACCGAGCCCGGCAAAAATTATTTATTTTAATTGACACCTAGTTGACACATATTTGTGGGCTACAGTGTGATATTGTGTAATGGTCAAATCAGAGTAGTTAGCATTTCTACTACCTCAAACATTTATCAGTTCTTTGTGGTGAGAACATTAAAATTTCTTTCTTTTAACTTTTTGAAATATACAATACCTGATTGTTAGCTATAATCACTTTACTGTATATTAGAAAATCAGAACTTCTTTCTCCTTCTTTCTCCTTTGACTGCAGCACTGTACCCTTGTCCAGCCTCTCTTCATCCCTCTTCCTCCCTCTTCTCCCCAGCCTCTGATTACCTCTATTCTATTCTCTGCTTCTATGAGCTCAACTTTTAAAAATTCCATAAACGTAAGATTATGCAGTGTTTGTCTTTCTGTTCCCGGTTTATTTTACTTAATATGGTATCCTCTAGATTCATTCATCTTGTTGCAAATGGCCGGATTTCCTTTTTTGAATGGCTGAATAGTATTCTATTACACACACACACACACACACACACAACACACACACACACACACACCATTTTCTTTTTCCATTCAGGGCCCTTTGATTGATTCCTTGACTATTGTGAATAGTGCTGCAGTCAACATGAGAGTACAGATACCTCTTTGATGTACTGATTTTACTACCCCTGGATATATAGCCAGTAGGGGGATTGCTGGATCATATGGTAGTTCTGGTTTTAATTTTTTGAGGAACTATGGTGCTTTCCGTAGTGGCTGTATTAATTTGCATTCTTAGCAGCAGTCTGAAGGGTTGTTCTGTTCTCCACGTCTGCATCAACACTTCATATCTTTTGATTTTTTTGTTGGTAGCCATTCTAACAAGAGTGAGGTGAAATCTTATTGTGGGCTTGATTTGCCTTTCCCTGATGATTGGTGATGTTGTGCTTTTTTCCTTGGCCCTTTCTAGACATCAGGTTATTATTATTATTTTTGCTGTTGAGTTGTTTGAGTTCCTTATGTATGGAGAGGGGCTCCAAAAAGCTGCAATTTATTCATACAAAATTATGTGTTTATTCTTACACGTTTAAACTTCAGTCACCTTCAACTTACTTTCTGTTTGATGCAATACACCTATCGAGATGCTTTTTCCACTGCTCAAAACAGTCTTTGAACTCATCAGTTTGGGCAACTTTTAGTGCTTCTGCCATTTTTTTGTTTCACCTCTTCCACATTGGCAAAACGTTTTCCTTTGAGGACTTTTTTCATCTGGGGAAACGAAAAAAAGTTGCTTGGGGCGAGATGGGGTGTATGGGGAGGGCGGGGCATGGGGGTGATGCCGTTTTTGGTCTAAAACTGCTGAACACTCAGTGCGGTGTGGGCAGGTGTGTTGTCATGATGGGAGAACCAGTCACCTGTTTGCCACAACTTGGAGTGTTCCTTCTGCAAATAATGACGCAGCCTTCTCAACACTTCCAGATAGAAACCTTGGCTGTCCATTTGACCCGGAGGAACAAATTCTGAGTGTACGTCAAGATAATGCTACCTTTTTGGGGTCCCCCCTCATATTTTGGATATTAACCCCATATCAAATGTGTAGGTTGCAAATATATTTTCTCATAGTAGGTTGCTTCTTCACTCTGTTGATTGTTTCTGCTGGATTAGTAAATCTTTTTTACAGTTATACAGTTCTATCCTTTTTACACTTTTATATAATAATACCTAATTTTTCCTTACAGTTATACAAAAGTGGATGTGCAAACACTGCAAATCTGGTTGAAGGTGTGTGTGTGTGTGTGTGTGTGTGTGTGTGTGTGTGTGTGTGTGTTACAATTCCACATAAATTTGGGCAGAGATGAAAACCTAGTGCTAGCAGGATAGGTACCAAAATTAATAAGCACATGATAGATTCATTTTGTGATTTATGCAGTCAGTCATTCAAAAATATTATGTATTCTATATGGACAAGGTGATGTGATGCGATGTGTATCTGTGTGTGTGTGTGTGTACTACCAAATAGAAGTATCCATTGTATATCTCTTAACCAAAGTCTTCCTATTTAAAATTTGACTACCTATTTAAATTCTCTCCTTGATTTAAATTCCTCTTGTGTCCCCAGACTCCATAGTTTTCCTTTGTCCCAAAAGTTATTCTCCTTCCTAAGGGTATTCCCTTAGGAATAAGTAGCCAGCTACTCAAAGACTCTTGTTTTTGCCTCATTCCACATGTCTAATCACTTGTCAAGTTCTGTTCATTTTTATATCTTTTGACTGTATTGACCACTGTCACTTCCCTAGTTTAGGAGATCCCCATCTGTTGCCTGGATATCCTGTAGCGGGGTTCTACTTTCTAGTCTGCTGTCTTCAGTCCACATCTCACAATACAGGTGAATTGGTCATTCAGAACCACAAATCTGGTTGGCCTCATGACTGTGTTTATATCACTCCAGTGGTTCCTGTTGTCCATAGGATTTACCACACTTTTCATGAAGAGACTCTTGTGATCTTTAAACCTCATCTTTTGTCATAATCCTGCTAACTTTTGCACACTTTCTCACTAGCCATACAAAACTTTCTTCAGTTATTTGACCATATTATGCTGCTTTTAATCTGAGGGCAACTGAGTTATGATTCACATGCCATTCAGTTTACCCTCTTAAAGTGTACAATTTTATGGTTTAATATATCACAAAGTTGTGCAACTGTCTCCACAAAATAATTATCAGACTTTCCATCACCCCAGAAAGAAACCTTGTACCCATTGTCAGTCAGTTCCCATTTCCCCCTCACTCAGGTCGCAGCCACCAATCTACTTTCTGTCTTTTTCAGAATAGGAAATGGATTTTCCTGTTCTGAACATTTCATATAAATGGAATCATATAATGTGTGGCATTTTGTGACTAGCTTCTTTCCCTTACTGTAAGGTTTTTGAGTTTTATCTACGCTGTGTAGCATGAATCTGTAGTTCAGGTAGTATTACGGCCGGATGATATTCCATTGTATGGAGATACCACAGTTTGTTTATCTGTTCATAAGTTGATGGACATTTGAGTTGATTCCATTTTTTGGATTTCATTAATAATGTTGCTGTGAACATTTTTGTACATGTTTTTGTGTGTCCATATGTTTTGCATTCTCTTGGGTGTATATCTAGGAATGGAATTGCTGGGTAACATGGTAACCCTATTTAACTTTTTGAGAAATTGTCAGACTGTTTTCCAAAGTGGTTGTACCATTAACCTGTGGGGTTTTATATTGGTTTGCCTTTTAAGCACATTCCTGATGCCTCTGAGTTTCCTCTGGCATGAGCCAACTACATGGTCAAAGTTCAGTATGTAGGATGCTAGGAAGGGTTTTGGTGTCTCCTGTACCCATTGCCAAATTCTCGATGAAAAATCTCCTTAGTAATTTATATGAGTCAACTCATTATCAGAGCCATGATGGAATTCTGTGATTTCATAAACCCTAGTGAGATGTGTATTCTATAGCCTAATAATATTTTCTGGTAAATTAGATGGTTTATCCCTCAGGGGAGTGTTTGCTCTTTAAAAACCTCCCAGACTGAGCGACCTGGACTCCAATTCATTGTTCTAATTTTGTGTTGTGCCTGGTACATACTAGGTACTAATAAAATTTGTTGCTGATTACATATTAATCATCTCTAGTTAGATTACCTGACTAGATATATTCATCTAATCTTCAAACAAATCGGTCAAGTTATAGCATTCTTGTTTTTGCCAGTCCATTTTTGTTCTTGTAGTCTCGAGCATTAATTTCTTGGATGAGTTATATGTGTCAGACTGACTTACAGACATCTCACCTACAGCCACTGTTCCTTTACAAAACAACTGGGGGATACACCTGAGAAATCACTACCTGTGAATGGGCTACTAAGTACACTAGATTTTGGACCTCCAGCAGTCATTTGTTTTATGGCCTAGAGACCATAAACATGAGGAAACCAATGTAACATATCATTGCTCTCATAGATGTGACTGCAGAACCCTGAGTGACTCCTTTACATTCCTTTATCAGAGTTACTATGGGTGTTAATTGACAGCTATGAAGGAGCATTGAGATCTGGCTGCAATGGACTTGACTATGTTATTGTACCAGCTAAGTGACTCACTTTTTTTTTTTTTTTTTTTTTTGAGTTGGAGTCTCACTCAGTCGCCCAGACTGGAGTGCAGTGGCCGCTCCCGGCCACCGCAGCCTCGACCTGCTGGGCTCTGGCGATCCATCTCAGCCTTCCGAGTAGCTGGAATTACAGGCATGCGCTACCATGCCTGGCTGATTTTTTTTTTTTTTATTTATTGTAGAGATGAGGTCTTGCTGCCCAGGCGGGTCTCGAACCTGCGGGCTCAGGCGATCCACTCACCTCAGCCTCCCAAAGGCGCGGGATTACAGGCTGAACCACCGAGCCCAGCTAGTGGCTCACTTTTGATAGCAGACCTGATGCTGGTTTAAATGTTTATTTCAGCAAAAATAGAAATTACAGGTATCAGGGACCTTGGAGATCCCCTACAAATAATCCGGAGTCCATATGTTTGTTGAAACCCAAGGGTCTTCTGTTTGGCTGTTACTGAGCCATTTTCACTCATTCAGTTCCACTAGAAACTTGAAGAAAAGCTCTGGAGACCATCGCCAGTACTATCCCATAGTTACTACCTGCATGCTGATACTGGCTTCCATCTCTCAGAGTCTTCCTGGTTCCTCCAATGTCTTCCTAGTAAAATAAGAGTCCACACTACCTGTGCTCCGTTCTTGTCTCACTCCCCTACTTGTGGAGAGTGAATCAAATGCATTGTTTGGATTATTTTGGATTCCTGATATCTCCAGCTGTTGAGTGGACTTGGAGTTGAATGCAGGGAGTGGGAGTTCAGCTTGGCATTCCAATTCCATGAAGATAAGTGAAGGCATTCCCACAACCCCTTGGGAAACTATTCATTGAACCTTGTCTGGATCTCCTCTATTTGCCTTTGTTTTCTTTACCTTAGATTATAGATATTTTAAAGCTTCATCCATTTAAACAGCATACATGTAATAAGCTTTATAGAGACCTCTCTGCATATAGCATACAGTTTTCCTTAGTCATTCTACTTGTACTCGATTTGCAAATGTGGTCTTTGTGTTCTGTTTTTGTATGATGGGTAAATGGCTAAAAGTAGTTTCTTGTTGGGAGTATGGGTAGGGGAGAAAGCAGTTTTTGACATTACTGTTGTATAAAATGTCATGCATTTAAGATGAATAGTGCATGAGACAATATTTCTAACTAGTAACCATATTTCTGACTTCAAATTAATACTAGTATGGTCTAGCTGAAGCATTGTATTATCCATCTGATTTATATACTATTTCTACCCGAGGCAGATAATTCCTTTTAACATTTGTTCATCTATCACAATTTTCTTTTTTTTTTTTTGAGTTGGAGTCTCACTCTGTCGCTCAGACCGGAGTGCGGTGGCCGCTCCCGGCCACCGCAGCCTCGACCTGCTGGGCTCCAGCGATCCTTCTGCCTAAGCTTTCCGAGTAGCCGGAATTACAGGCGCGTGCTACCACACCCGGCTGATTTTTTGATTTATTGTAGAGATGAGGTCTCGCTGCCCAGGCGGGTCTCGAACCCGCGGGCTCAGGCAATCCACTTACCTCAGCCTCCCAAAGGTGCAGGATTACAGACTGAGCCACCGAGCCCAGCTTATCACAATTTTCAATTCAGTAAAGTAAAGAAAAAATTTAGTGCTTTTTAATCCTGGTCTTTACATCGTTATTTTGAATGTTTATTTGTGAGTTTTATAACTTTTGTTGTTTGGGCTACTATGTATTTAAATAGAGGAATACATAGAATACTATGTATTTAAATAGAGGAATAGACTAAATTGCAAAATAGTCTATTCCATAATATGAAAGAGCCAATTCTTGATTTCACTCTGCAGCTCCATAATGCTGTAGCAGAAATGGAAAAGGAAAAGTTTGATCTTCAAAAGCAACACACTGAAAACATTCAAGAATTGCTGGAGGATACAAATGTACGTCTGAATAAAATGGAGGGTGAATACATGGCACAAACACAGTCTACAGTAAGTCTCTTTTTCTTGACATTTTTAGACATGATCTTCATTTCCATGTCCTCATGCATCTCTGATATGTGCAGGATATAAATAAACGTGTTATAGATCAAAAGAGAAAACTTTACCTTCCTACTTGATGCAGATTCATATGTGTCAAAGGACAATCCCGAGAAGTTTGCTGAGGGAATTGACTCTGGATTGTTTGATGTCACTTTTAAGCAAACCCCTCCTAAGCCTTTACAACTCACTGACTTTCAGTTCAGAGTTAATTTCTTTTCTTTCTTTTTTTACTTCATTCTTTTTAACTGAAAATTTTATTGTTTTTCTGAAAATATTGAATGCTGGTGTGAAGGAAATCAAAGAGGGCGATAAGAGTAGTGTGACCACTCTGACAACTTTCTTAATAGATTCATCTTCATTAAGGAACCAGACACAGACATCCCATGGGTATACCCCCAAAATTCCTTACCAAAAGGGTGCAAAGGAAGTCACTATAGTTAGGCTATATAGCAGAGAGGCCAGTGGCGTTGTTCAAGGTGAAATCCCTTAAAGGAGCCTCCTCTTGGAGTACATAGTTGCAGAGTATAGATCTGAGGAAGGGAATGTCTTCAGCCTTTCAGCAGCTCACCTGACACCCTAAGTTCCAAAAGCCTGGAATGGTTCTGCCTGTCGGCTGATCTGCATGTGAATCAAATATGCATGGGGATCAGAGCTCTTCATGTCTAAGGCCTCAGCAGTCTTGCTACTAATGCAGACAGTCCCTGACTTATGATATTTCAACTTTATGATGGTGTAAAAGTGATATTTTGGGACATAACCCCATCATAGGTTGAGGAGCATCTGGTATTCTCTTGAATTCATACCACTTTTGCACCATTGTAAGCTGAAAAATTGTGTCTAACAATCTTACGTCTGGGATTATCTATTTAATTGTTCTTTTTTTCCACCTTTAGTACAGTATGCAGCAAATTACGTAAGATACTTAACACTTTATTATAAACAGTCTTTGCATTAGATGACTTTGCCCAATTGTAGGGTAATGTAAATGTTTTCAGTACATTTAAGGTAGTCTAGGCTAAGCTATGATGTTTAGTAGGTTAGGAATAGTAGGCAGGTTTTTTTCTTTTCTTTTCATTTTTCTTTTTTCTGTGTGTCTCACTCTGTTGCCCAGGCTGGAATGCAGTGTCATGATCACAGCTCACCACATCTTCCAGCTCTTGGGCTCAGGTGATCCTCTCACCTCAACCTCCCAGTTGAGGTTGGGACTAAAGGCACATACCACCACGCCCAGCCTATTTTTTTTTTTTTGTAGAGACAAAGTCTCAATATGTTGCCCAGGCTGGTCTCGAACTCCTGGACTCAAGAAATTCTCCCATTTCAGCCTCCCAAGATGCTGGGATTGCAGGTATGAGCCTCTGCTCCTGGCTGAAATACATTCTGACTTACCAATATTTTAAACTTATGATGGGTTTGCCAGGACATAATCCTATCATAAGTCAAGGAGCATGGGTTTAAAATATGACCTCGTCAAACGGTCACCTGTGACATCCAAGGCATGAATCCAGTCCTCACTTCCCATTCACAGCTTCATTTGGCCAGGTGGCTTGGTCCAAGTACTTTCTTGAATTTAAAGATGTGGAATTTGAACAAGAGTCAGTAACTCAGGCATATTGTAGATACATCTCAGAGTCTGTTACCGTGGACTCTTAGACCAGCGCTAAGACCTATCTTACATGGAAAGAGAAATGGGAAGTGGTATGTACAGTTGTTTGGATCCTGGACTTTAGGGCCAGACAGTCTTGGCAATCCCAATTTCATAACAGCTTGGTTGTCATATAAGCTCTTCATATGTTAATTTTCCTCATCTGTGGGATAGATTAACAGCAATACAATGTAATATAAGTTGTTGGAAACGTTACATAAATTAATATACATAAAATATTACATAACAAACACTCAGTAGATAATTGTCAATATTATGTTTGAAAATTTACAGTAAGTTCCCTATATTCGCACCTGCAAGTTGCAAACTGTCAAAGATGCGAATGTGTGTAGGTATAGGTCTGAGGAAGTGAATGTTTTCAGCCTTTCAGCAGCTCACCTGACTTCCTAAGATCCGTAGGCCTGGAACGTTTCTGCCATGTGATTTACATGTCCAGTCACATAATTTAGTTCACTTGTCTGGCGTATTTTGGCACATGCATGCATCCTGTATAAATGGTTGTGCTCTTGTATACTTTACTGTGCAGTACTGTGTAGAGCATAGTAGTACAATATCTTTATTTCAAGCCCAGGATGTCCAGAAGCAAGTGTAAAAGCAGTGACGATGTAACTGGTTTAGCTAATTGTATTAGTTGGGTACCTAGGCTAACTTTGTTGGGCATGCTCTTAGAATGGAACTCGTTCATATGTAGGGGGCTTACTGTGACATACAAAAATAATAATCAAGACAGACACACAAATGAGAAAAGAAGGACTCAGTTTAAGAAGTTAATCAACATTTGCTTGTAGATGGTGAGTTGAAAACAGTTTGACCTTAATTGCCTTCCCCAAAAATGATAGGAAAGAGATAAAAAGGCATAAACCCAGATAAACAAAGAGAATGGGAGAGCAATACAATTTTTGGAGTTGGAAAGGTGATGGATAGGTTGAAACTGACCTAGCAGATTCAGGAAAGGCTAACCCTCAATCAGCAGTGAAGAAATCTGAGAAGGCAGCTGAATTATATTGTGCCACCTGTCAGAGCTCTATTCATCTCTGGAAGAGATGTATGTAGTTCTTCAACATACGGATTACAGTATAAGTAAAGGATTGGCAGTAGCTGGAAACTGCTGGGGGTGGGGGGAGGGGGTGGCGGGATTGGCAGTAGTGAGAATCTGCCGGGAAGGGGGCCACACCTCATGAACAAGGGCGCCTGCATAATGAACATTTGTATACCTAACCCTGAATTGTACCCCACATGTTTAAAGTAAAAAAAATTAAAGGAAAAAAGCATGAATTACTAGAAGGTCTATTTAAGAAGTGTCTAGATGTTGAATCTGGGTGATGGGTGCAGGGGTGTTTATTATACCATTCCTTCTGACTGTTAGATATTTGAAGTGTCTCATAATACTGCTCTTTAAAATGATAAAATAACTAAAACAACCAAATCTTTCTATCCTCTCTCCTATTTTGTGAATAGATTCCCTAGGAATCCTTGAGACTTTAGAATCCTTTGAATGACCAGAATGAAACGGCTTCTACCTCCTCCCCTTCCATCCCTGCCCCAGTGGAAAAACAAAAAAAAGGTTGTCAGTTATAAGGGAAAAATATACTAAGATGTCTTCAGTTTTCTTTACCTCATAGTCGATGCCAGAGGACAGTGAAGCTACACCTGGAAGGTGAACATTAGAAAAAATTGTGATCGCACATGGTTTTCAAGTATAAAGTATACAAACAGTTTTGAACATCAGAAAATATCTTTGATTTTTCATAGTTGTAACTGTCACTTTAGCTGTGGCTTTTTGGCATTATTTAGAGCTCTTTAAGTCTGAGTTTTTTCATTTTTCTTTAGTTCTGAGAAATATAGTTACATGCATTGTTTCTTTTAAAAGATCTATTCTTCCCACTTCTTAAGTCTTAACTTAGGTTTTCTTCTCATTTTATTTTCTTTCTACCTTTACTTCTAGGATAGTTCCTTATTCTGATCTCACTCTCACCAATTGATTTGTCAGTAAACTTACTCCTGCTTATTGTATCTATTACACTTTTTATTTCAACTTTTTTTGTACTTAATATTTTTATTTGACTCTTTAAAAATTTTCTTGTTGTTTCACTTGTTAATGTTACTATTGATCTTACTGTTTGTTAGGTTTAGAGTCTGTTCCAGAAGCACCAAGAGAGTGAGAGTCAGCCTCAAGGTGAGACCCTCTGGAAAACGCAGAACCACTTTTGAACTCCCTTTAGCAAATTCCTATTTGCAATTAGCAAGCCTTACTAATCCCAAGGGAGAGACAGTCTCCCTAGATTCCCAGCAGGAACTAGCTCTCTCTGAAAATTCTAGAAAAAGAGGATTATTATTTTTTATTTCTACCTAGCTTCTGGTGGTTGTGGGCAGTCTTTGGCATTCCTTGGCTTACAGCTGCAGTATTCCAGTCTCTGCCTCTGTCACTACTTGGGGTTTTCCTTGCACATCTCTTTGTCCTGGTGTCTTCTTTTAATGTCAGCAGTGGTTCGATTGAGGGCCCACCCTAATCCAGTATGACTTCATTTTAACTTGCTTACATCTGTAAAGATGCTGTTTCTAATGAAATAAGGTCATATTCACAGGTACTGAGTGGTGGGCTTCAAATCTCTTTTTGGAGGACACAGTTCAACCTGCAACAATAGATAAAAATGTTATTTTAATAATGTTATCACTTTTAAAAATGAAATATTGAAAACTAAATCATTGGATTTAAAAGGAAGAAAGTCTTAACATGTACATGCTAGTTTCTTGTAAATGATCATGTTTTTTATTTTAAGTTGCTAAAAGCCAAATTTGGGGCCTCTATGAAGCAGTTAATCATACTAGTATGATGTGTGCTTTTTAAAAACTACGCTTTTAAAACATTAACTTATGAATCCTTTTAAATAAAATATCTATTGCATGTGAACATAAATAGTATTTTAATAACTTTAGACTATTTCTAAAATGCACTAAAATAACTGTATTTTACAAAAGAATAGAAATTTAGTTGGGAAGCATGCCAATGCTTTACATTTTTGCAAGTCTTTTTTTTTTGAGTCAGTTTCTCACTCTGTCACCCAGGCTGGAGTGCAGTGGCATGTTCACGGCCACTGCAGCCTCCACTTGCTGGGTTCAGGCAATCCTTCTGCCTCAGCCTTCTGAGTAGCTGGAACTACAGGTGTGTGCCACCATGCCTGGCTAGCTTTTTGATTTATTGTAGAGATGAGTCTCGCTAAGTTGCCTGGGCTGGTCTCCAACCTGTGGGCTCAGGCAATCCTTTCCTCTCATGTTGGCTTCCCAAAGTGCTGAGATTATAGGTGTGAGCCATCACGCCTGGCCTTTTGCAAGTCCTTTTAACTTCTATCTTAGAAGGCAGCTGGATTCTTATTTCTGTTTTTGCATTTATTCTGTTGTGATACCACATGTCATGGAGCGTCTGGAAAATTCCAGTGTACACTTGTTAGAAAACATAATGAAATAGACAAATAATGTCTTAGTATTATTTTTTAAATAGTTTTGAACTTGTGGACCCACTAAAAGAGACTTGGGGTTCCTCAGGAGTTTGTTGACCATACATTGAGAACTGTTGCTCTAAGCCATTGATTTCCCAACATTTTTGATCTTGATTCCCAGTTAGAAATAAATTTTATAAATTGTGCCAGACCATACCTAAGCATATGTATAAGCAAATACCACCTGCCTATTTGTAACTCAAACAAAAATTTTATTACTGGCCTCTCTGACGTATTCCATTATTTTTATTTTGTTTAATTTCATTTGAAAATTACCTACAATTTGAAAATCAGTGCTTTAGGGACTATATATCTAGGAATGTAATTTCTGTGTCCACAGTCCACTTTTCAAAGTAGTTATGCCAATTCATGCTGCTACTCAACAGAGTATAAGAGTCATCACATCCTTGCCAGTGCTTGGAATTATCAGATATAACATTTTTTTCCGATTTGAAAAATGTGTTTTAATTTACATTTATCTAATGACTAATTTGTATGTTTCTTGGCCATTTTAAGTTACCTATTCATCGCTTTGTCCATTTTAAAATTCAGTTATTTATCTTTTTCTTTGATTTGTTGGATTATTTTATCTACTTAAGATACAAATCAGTTGTCAGATTTTTTTATTCATCCCTTTTTTTTCTTGTGGTAAAATATACATAACATAAAAATTTACCATTTTAGCAATGTTTGCACATCTAATTCAGTAGCATTGAGTACACTTAGATTGTTGTACAACCATCAGGACCCTCCATCTATCTCAAGATGGTTTCGTTTTCCCCAACGGAAACTTTGTGTCCTTCAAGCAACAGCTCTCCATTTTGCTTTCTGTCTGTATGCATTTGACTGCTCTAGGAACTTCATATAAGCAGAGCATTTGTCTTTTAGTGATTGGCTGACTTCACTTAGCATGATTTATCCATGTTATTGCATGTGTCAAAATTTATTTTTTAAGGCTGAATAACATTTCATTGTATGTACTACCACATGTTGAGTATTCATTTGTCAAAGGATACTTGAGTTGCATCTGCTTTTTGGCTATTGTGTATAATGCTGTTATGAACAAATATCTGTGGTATTGAAAGCCATGGGCAAAAATCAAACTTAAATCTGAAATACATTCATTTCAACATTCCAAATTAAAAAAAATAATAATTAAATAATTTTAAAATTGAAATTTGTAAAATATATTAATACTTAAATATTTACTGCATTGGTATATTTTATTAATTAAGTAAGGTTATGAGAAAAATATCTTTCACAGTGGGATTTTAAATTTTTATTTGGGGGATGGGAAGAAAGGGATACTTGGAGAAAAGAGGTAACTATCAAAGAAACTTCATTCTATTTTTAATGAAAGTTGAATTTAAAAATTAGTACTCATACCTTGTCATAGGTAATAATAGTCAATATAGAGAGAAATGGACAGAGTCTGTCACAGGATTGAATTTAAGAATCATCAAAACTAGACAGGACTTGCTGAGCAGCTCCTGATTTAATAATTAAGCAAGGTAGAGTTCAAGGCCTGGCCTAAGATGAAAGACGAGGCTGTCGTTGAGAATTAATCTCTCTATTTTGTTGTTCTTTCAGCCTGTTTTCTTTTTTGTTGAGTCTTGTTTTCTTTTATTGCCATTTATTGCAAGCAGAAATTATTAGACATGTCTTTTGCTATTGGTAGGGATTTTTTTTTGTGAAACTCATAGTTAAAGCTTGTAAACAATGAATTTTAAAAGCAAATATTAAAACTTACAAAAATTATGGCTGCATTATTAGATGCTTGGGGAAGTGAAGGCAATAAAATGATGGATTCTATTGATATCAAGGTTTAGACATACTCAAAGTCTATGAGTGGCTTTTTTGAGAGTTTCTGCTTTATTAGTGGAATTTCTGACATTTTTCTGTTATGGACCTTGCTGGCAATCTGGTGAAGTTTATGCAGTCCTTCTCAGAATAATGTTTCTAAATTTAATTAAATACATGATTACAGAAAAGTTATATTTGGTTATAGTTGTCAAAATAAATTATAATAAAGTAATATAATTGCTTCTAAATTAATGTAATAAATATCTAGATCTAGTGGTAAGTCTAGCAGTAATTTCTGAAAATGATGGTGTAAACAATATTCAGTGGTTACTCAATAATGTAATGAACTATAAAAATATTCATGATTTCTGTCAGTTACAGGTATTACTAATATTGCCTTGGTTTCATGACTATATTCATACTTGAAGGGAAATGCTAAATTTCATTTAGGGCTGTGAAATAAAAATAAACTTTTTTTCCTATTCAAATTTACTGACACTCTGAATTCTATCCATGCACCCGTATGGTTGGTTAAGGTTACTATAAAGCTTATCAAAAGCCTTAGACATCTGAAATATTTCACCTTAACTGTTGTTAGTAGTGACGTATGAGCAACCTGTTAACTCGCTAAGAAAGCTAGAATTTGATTTTATAGTCTCTGATTACCATTTCTTCTCCCTACCTCATGGGGATTATAATGGAGAAATCTCAAAAGAGTGCGTGCAGTTCATCATTTTGAATAAAATGACCATTTAAAGCATAAACTTTATTTTCAGAGCAATTTTAGATTTATAGAAAACTTAAAAAGATAATGCAGAGAATTCCCATATTATCCTGTACTCATTTTCTCCTGTTATTAATATCTCACATTATTTTGGCATACTTGTCGCAATATATAAATCAATACTGATACATTATTATTAGTTTAAGTCTGTAGTTTCTTCAGATGTCCTTAGTTTTACCTTAATGTTCTTTTTCTTTTCCAGGATCTCGTCTAGGATGCCACATTACATTTAGCTGTCCTTAGGTTTATCTTGGTTGTGATAGTTTCTTAGACTCAACTTTGAGGCATTTCAGCCAACATATTGTAAATTGCCCATATGCTGCAATTTGATGTTTTCATGGTTAGACTGGGGTTATGGGCTTGGTGTGGAAGATCACAGAGGTCAAGTGTTGTTTCAGGAGCCCATAACTTGACATCATCGCTAGCAGATCAATTTGATACCTAGCTGAGTCAGTGTTTATTAGGTTTCTCCATTGTAAAGTTACTTCCCACATGTCCAAACTGTGCTCCCTGGAAGGAAGTTGCTATTTGCAGTCCGCATTTAAGAAGCGGGGAGCTTTACTATATCAATTATTTGAAATTTTTCTGCATGGGACATTTTTCTCCTCTCATTTCTTAATTTGTTCCAGTATTTATTTACAATAGTATGATCACATGTATCTCTATTTTATGCTTTGTGTGTAAACCAGTACTACTTTATTCTGTTGCTTTGGCCATTGGGAGGTCTTTCCCTTGACTGCTGTGCTCCTTTGACATACCCCTATCAACATGGATTGTACAGAAGATGGTACTGGAAACCAAGATCTATGTGCTAGGTATGCCTGCTACCACTGGGCTGTCATTTCCCTTGTACTCTCTAAGCTGACAGCAAGGAAATACATCCTTATATACTAACATGTATATATAATACGTTCTCACATTGTTTTTAGATTCTTGGAAACGGACTTTGAGTGAAGTGATGTGTCAAAAATCGTTTTTTTTTTTCCTCACCAACATTATAATGAAATTATGTGATTTGAGGCCCTGCTTTCATTTTGCTTTAAGTTTTTTACACAGTGATATATAAACTCTGCTTTATTTGCTACTTTGGTTGTGCATAATGTTTTTTCTTGTTTGATTAAAAGTTCCAACTTCCTATAACACTTACTTTAGTGGTTGCAGTATTTTTGGTTTCTCAAAGTATATTCATTATATAATAATCCCAAATCATCTTTTCTTTGCTTTTTAAAATTTTGGGGATTGGCAATATAAAATTATAGTCGTAATGAAAATTGATTATAATTATTTAGTTTATCTAATTTTTTTTCCAAGTGGTCCTTTCAATAAATTGGTCAATTGAGTATTCATATAGGAAAATGCATTTTGAACCTTCACATCATTAGTAAGCCAATTTTAGAAACATCTTAGAGTTAAATGTGTAGATAAAATAATAAATCTTATAGAGGAAATCTTATTAGAATATCTTCTTGGCCTGGATTAGTCAAAGATTTCTTAAAGAGGAAATCAAAATGTTAACCGTAAAGGAAAATGCTGATAAACCAAAATATATTAAATTTAATACTTTTTGTTCACCAAAGGATATCATTAAGAAAGGGAAAAGGCAATTCAGACTAGATGAAGATATCTGCAATTCCTTTATCCAGTAAAGTTCAGGCCGGGCTTTGTAGCTCACACCCGTAATCCTGGCACTTTGGGAGGTCAAGATACAGGGGTCGCTTGTGTCTAGGAGTTGCCCAATCTGGGCAACATAGCGAGAACCTGTCTCTACAAAATAAATAAATAAATAAATAAATAAATAAATAAATAAAAATTTGCGGGCGTGGTAGGACACACCTGTAGTCCCAGCTACTTGGAAGACTGAGGTGGAATTGCTGTATGACAGAGTGAGACTCCAACTCAAAAAAGAAAGAAATGTGTGCATATATGCACCATAACAAATGTATGAAAGTGATCATAGCAGCATTACTTTTAATAGTCAAAAACTGAAGTCAATCCATCAATAGCATGGATAAATTATTTTAGCTATTTTATATACTCACAACGAAATACTGTATACAGTACTGAAAAAGATTTAACTACTGTTAAACTCAACGACATGGATGAATTTCACAGGCATATATTATGCATGAAGAAGCCTGACCCAGAAGAGTACATACTCTATGATTACATTTATACAAAGTTTGAAAAAAGGCAAAATTTATTTATGGTGATAGAAGGTCAAAATAGTGCTTACCTTGGGGACAGGGTGACTCATAGGCTTCAGAGGGGCTTAATTATATCTTCTAGTGGTTCATGGGTGCTTTCAATTTGTAAATATATATATATGTGTGTATATATATATATATGCACTTAAGATTTATGCACCTTTGTGTGCGTGTGTGTGTGTGTGTGTGTGTGTGTGTGTGTGTGTATCCCGTTTCCACAGGTAGTTTATGCAATAAGATAAAATATGTTGCTGCTTTTGCCACTGGAGTTAGCCATAGGAGAGCTTCAGACACCAAATAGTTGCTTAATAGTAACCCTTTTACATTTTTGACTTCTACAAGGTTTCAACATTTGCATCTCTAGTCTTGATTTCTTATGCCATCTATCTTATACCGATAGTTGTTATATACTAAGAACCCACTGGATATTTTATATTTCCTAAGACTTAACTTGTCAAAAATCATGACTATGCTATTTCATACCAATATAATAACCTTTCCCGTACTTTCTCCTAATTCCCAATTGGCATCCTCATTCTCTAGGCACATTAGATTTTGAACCTGAAAGATTTATCTTTTATTTTATTTTTGTTTAAATTTTAGATTTAGGAGTACACATGTGATTTGTTACCTGACATATTATGTAGTGGTGGGGATTGGGTCTCAGATGGCCTATTTCACTGATAGTGAACACTGTGCCCCTAGGTGGTTTCCCTGATGCCTCCCTCCTCCAATATTTCCATCTTTGTGATGGTTTAGCTCCCACATATGAGTGAGAACATATGTTGTTTGGTTTTCTGTTTCTGAGTCAGTTCACTTAGGATGATGATCTCCAGCTCCTTCTATGTTGCTGCAAAGGACATGCTTTCATTCTCTGTTATGGCTGTGTGGTGTTTCATGGTGTATGTAAGTACCACATTGTCTTTATCCACTGATCAGTTGATGGGCATTTAGGTTGATTTTACATCTTTGCAATTGTTTGCATAGAAGCATTCAAAATAGTATTGGATGGCCTTTGGAATTTCTGTTGTATCAGTTGTAATGAGTGTCTTTTTTTTCATATCTGAATGAACGAATTTGAGTCGTCTCTGTGTTTCTCAATCTAGCTCTAGTGTTCTATCAATTTTGTTTATCTTCAAGGAACCAACTTTTTTGTTTTGTTGATCCTTTGTATTTTTTTTTACATTTCAAGTTCATTTAGTTCTGCTCTTATCTTCATTATTTCTTCTCCTTTCTTCGCTAGCTTTGGGTTTTGTTTGTTGGTGTTTATCTAGTTCCTTGAGGTGTGATGTTTGGTTGTCAGTATGTGATCTTTCAGTCTTATTAATGTAGGCCATAAACGCTATAAATTTTCCTCTGAGCATAGCCTTGGCTGTGTCCCAGAGGTTTTGATAGCTTGTTTCATTATTGTCTTTGGTATTGGGGAATATTTTTTTTTTTTTTGAGTTGGAGTCTCACTCTGTCACCCAGACTGGAGTGCAGCAGCCGCTCCCAGCCACCGCAGCCTCGACCTGCTGGGTTCCAGCGATCCTTCCCCTCAGCCTTCCAAGTAGCTGGAACTACAGGCGTGCACTACCACGCCTGGCTAATTTTTAAAAATTTTTTATTTATTGTAGAGATGAGGTCTCGTCAAGTTGCCCAGGCGGGTCTCGAACCCGCAGGCTCAGGCAATCCACTCACCTCAGCCTTCCAAAGCATGGAATTACAGGCTGAGCCACCGGGCCTGGCTGAGGAATGTTTTAATGTCCCTCTTGATTTCATTGTTGATCCAAGGGCCATTCAGGAGCATATTGTATAATTTCCATTTCATCCATTTCTTCACAAACTCTTCTTGGAGTTAATTTCTAGATTTATTCCACTGTGATCTGAGAAAGTACTTGATATGATTTCAGGTTTTTTTGAATTTATTGAGACTTGATTTATGGCTTATCAAACGATCTGTCTTGGGAAATGTTCCATATGCCAATGAGAAAATTGTATATTCTGCAGTTTTGGGACAGAGTGTTCTGTAGATGTAGTTTAATTTCCTCTAGAGTCCTGTTTAACTCAAGTGTTTATTTTTTGAATTTCTTCCTTGATGATGTGTCTGTTGCTGTCAGTGGAGTGTTAAGGTCTCCCACTCTTATTGTATTGCTACTTTTTTTTTAGGTCTATCAGTATTTGTTTTATAAAGGTGGGGGCTCTGGTGTTAGGTGCTTATGTATTTAAAATTTTTATGTATATTTTTGTTTGATCTCTTTATCATCATATAATAAATAATAATGATATTATTATATAGTAATACGAAGGACTTCCTTTCTCCTTCATTTATGAAACTTAGCTTTGTGTGACACAAAATTCTTAGCTGACAGGTTTTCTGTTTGAGAATATTGAAGATGGGACCCCAATTCCTTCTTTTTTAAAAAAACATTTTAAATTTATTTATTTTAAAGATGTGGGATACAATTCAGGAGTAGGTAGATAAGTGGTCATTTTACAGGTAAATTTTGGCTCTCCCTTTGGTCCCCACTTCACCTGGTTTGAGGTCAGGTACCCTTGTTGATGTTATGTGCCCTCCTCTCCCTGGCAGTTTTCCGCTACTGCCAATCTCTTTCTTATAGTATTATGATAAATGTTCAGGGTCTGCTTATGAGTGAATACATGTGGAACTCAGTTCCTTGTTTCTGCGATAGATCGGTGAGTATGACAGATTCCAAATCCATCCAAGTTGCTGTGAAGTCCATAATTTTATCCTTAGGACTGTGTAGTATTCTATTGTGTATATGTATCACATTTTTTAAATCCAGTCCAGTTTTGATTGACAGCATGGTTAGCTTTATGATTTTGCGATTGTGAATAGTGCTGCAATAAACATGCATGAATGATTCGAGTTTCTCCAGGTATATTTCCGGAAAGGAGATTGATAGGTTGTATGGAAGTTTGATTTTTAGATTTTTTAGGAATTGCCACACTGTTTTCCACAGAAATTGTACTACTTTGTACTCCCACTAACAGTGTAGAAGCATTCCCTTTTCACCACATCCCCTCCAGTATCTGTTGATTTTTTAGTTATGCTATTGATGATGGCCATCCTGACTAGAGTTAGGTCGTATCTCAATGTGGTTTTAATTTTAATTTACATTTGTCTTATGATTAGTGGGGCTAAGCCCTTTTTTAGTTTTTTTTTTTTTTTTAGAATGCAGGGTTTGAGAAGACAGAAGAGCTTCCAGAGCAGGAAGGGACCTGAGGGGGTTGCTCTGAATATTTTTTAAATGTATCTGTTAGCTGCTTTTATACCTTCTTTTGGGAAATATCTTTTATATCTTTTGCCCACTTTTTAATAGGGCTTTTTTTTTTTTACTTTTGGTATGTTTGAGTTTCTTGTGGATCCTGAATGTTAGGCCTTTGCCAAATATAGAGTTGGCAATTTTTTTTTCTCATTCTGTGGGCTGTCTCCCTGCTCTCTGATGGCTTTTCTTTGCTTTCAGAAGTTTTTCAGTTTAATGAGGTCCCACTTATCTGTATTATCTTTTCACGCATGGGCATTTGGGATTTTGATCAGGAATTGGATGCTTATTTCAATTTCTATAAGGGTGTCTCCTGCATTTTTAAAGATTTTTATAGTTTAAGGTTTTATGTTTAGGTCATTGCTCCATTTAGAGTTAATTTTTGTGTATGGTGATAGGTAGGGGTGCTGCTTCAATCTTCTGCATATGATCAGCACCATTTATTGAATAGGTACTCTCCTCAGAGGTTGTTGGTGGGGGCTTTGTTGAAGATGAGTTGTTTGAGAAATTGAGTTTTTGCTTCCAGTGTCTCTCTCCTGTTCTATTGGTCTATAGCCTGTTCTGGTACCCAAACTAGGCTGTTTTGATTATTGTAGCCTTATAGTAAAGTTTAAATTCTGGAAGTGTGATTCTCCTACTTTTGTTTCTTTTGCCAAGGATTCTTTTGGCTATTCGTGGTCTCTTATGTTGCCATGTGAATCTTGTATTGTCATTTCCAGGTCTAAGAAGAATGATGATGGTAATTTAATGGGTATTGTATTGGGTCTGTAGATTACCTTGGGTAGGATGGACATTCTGACAATGTTGATTCTTCCAATACATGATCATGGAGCATTTTTCCATGTGTTGGTGTGTTCTTGGATTTCTTTGAGCAGTGTTTTGTAGTTTTCATGTAACAGTCTTTCACTTCTCTGGTCAGGAAGATGCAGAGATATTTATTTATTTTTTGTGGCTATTGTGAATGGGATTGTGCTTTTGATTTGATTCTGCCTGTTTGTTGTTGGTGCATAAGAATGTGACTGTCTTTTGCATGTTTATTTTGTACCCTGAGACTTTGCCAAGTTCTTTATCAGTGCGAGGATTCTCTTGGGTTTTCAAGATATAGGATTATATTATCAGCAAAGAGGGATAGCTTAACATCCTCTTTTTTTATTTGGATATCCGTTATTTCCTTCTCTTGTCTGATTGCTCCAGCTCGGACTTCCAACTCTATGTTAAAGTAGATGGGTGAGAGTGGGCAGCCGTGTCTTGTTCAGTTTTTAGGGGAAATGCTTCCATTTTCTGTCTGTTTAGCAATATGTTGGCTGTGGGTTTATTGTAGATGTCTTTTACTATTTCAGGTATGTTCCCTCTATGCCTAGGTGTTCGAAGGCTTTTATCAAGAAAGGATACCAGACTTTGTTGAAAGCTTTTTCTGCATCTAATGATATGATCATGTGGTTTTGTTTCTACATCTGTTGCCATATTTAATTACACTTATGGTCTTGGAGATGCCCAGAGATATAGTCTATTTGGTCATGGTGAATGATTTTTGAGATGTGTTGTTGGATATGATTTGCTAGTATCTTGTTGAGAACTTTTGTATCTATGTTCATCAGGGATATTGGCCTTTAGTTCCCTTTCTTTGTTGGATCTTTATCCAGTTTGGGCATTAGTGTGATGTTAGCTTCATAAAATGATTTGAGAAGTCCGTCTTTCTTGATTGCCTAGAATACTTTCAGTAGGATTGGTATCAGCTCTTTCTTGTATGTTTTGTAGAATTCTGCTGGAAAGCCGTCTGGTCCGGGGCATTTTTTGCAGGTAGTTTTCTTATGACACAGTCAATTTCCTGGGTTGTTATTGGTGTATTTAGGATCACAGTTTCTTCCTGTTTCAACCTTGTGAGGTTGTGTGATATCAGAAAGTCCTCCACTGTATTTAGATTTTCAAGTTTGTTTCCATGCAGGTATGCATAGTAATCTCTGATAATCTTTTGTATTTCTTTGGGGTCAGTTGTGTCTTGATTTTTTGCATTTCTGATTGTGTTTATTTGGGCTTTTTGTCTCTTTTTCTTGGTCAATCTTGGTAGGGAGTCTGCAAATCTTGTTTATTCTTTCAAAAAACCAGCTTTTGGTTTTGTTGATTTTTTTTTTTTTTCTATGATATATTTGTTTTCTGTGTCCTGTATTTGGGCTTTTACTTTGGTGATAAGGATTCTTCTGCTGAAGTTAGGGTTTTGGTGGACTTATCTTTCCAGCTCCTTTATTTCCTAGGCTGTTGACTTGTGAACTTTCTATTTTCTTAATGTGTGTTCGTAGAGATATAGATTCCCCTCTTAGTACTGATTTCATTTTATCCCAGGGTTTTGGTAAGATGTGTCTTTATTTTCATTTGTTTCCAGGAATCTTTTAATTTCTGCTTTGATTTCTGTGTTGACCTAGGAGTTGTTCTTCATCATGTTGTTTAATGTCCATGTCTTTGTGGGTTTGGGGGGAACATTGTTGGTGTTTATATTTATTTTCATTTCATTGTGGTCTGAGAAGGTGCATGGCAGTATTTCAGTTTTACGAAGTTTGTTTTTGCTTCATGAATGGCTGAGGATGTGATTGATCTTGGAGTATGTTCTATGTGGTTATGAGTAGAGTATATATTCTGTGGTTGTTGAGTGGAGTGTTCTGTAGGTATCCATTAATTCTATGTATTCAAGTGTCATGTTGAGGTTCTGGATCTCAGTTTTGATTTTTTTGCCTTGATAATCTAGCTATGTTTGGTAGTGGGTTATTTAAGTCCCCATCTATGATAGTGTTAGAGTCTATATCTTTTTAAAATTTACTTTGTGGCTGTTTTATAATAAAAAGCTGTATTGGGTGCGTATACTTTTAGGATGGATATTTCTTGTTGTTGAATTAAACCTTTTATCATTATGTTGTGTTCTTTCATGTTTTTTTTTCATTTTTGATAGCTTAAATGTTACTTTGTGTGATACTGAGAATGCCACTCCTGCTTTCTTTTGTGTTCCATTTGCCTGAAAATTCGTTTTCCATCCTTTAACTTTGATTCTGTGTGTTCATTTTGGTGAGATGTGTCTCCTGGAGACAGCATATTGGTGAATCATGGTTTTTATAATCCAGTTTGCCATTCTTTGTCTTTTCAGTGGTGCATTGAGTCCATTCACATTCAGACAGACTACTGAGATATGAGAGTTTATCCCTGTCATGAGATTTTTATAGAGTTTTTGTTGTTTGTTTGTTTGTTTTCTTTCAGTTTTGGGGTTGATATATGTGTGTGTTTTTGATTTTTCAGTCACAATGCATGCTGTGTTGGTTCTCTGTTTTCCTGAATTCTTGGGAAGAGTATGGTTGTTCTTTTTTTTCTTTCTTCTGTGCTTTATACCTTCTTAATTGTCTCTTGCAGAGCTTGTCTAGAGGCAGCATAGACTCGCAGGGATTGAATGTCTGGGAAGGATTTTGATTCTCTGTCATTGATGAAGCTTGGCTTAGCTGGTAGGAAATTCTTCGATGGAGTTGTTTATCTTTGAGAACTTTGAGGTTGGACTCCAGTCTCTCCTAGCTATAGTGTTTCTGTAAATAAGTCTGCTCCTATTATAATTGGTCTTCCCCAGTAGGTAGTCTGACCTTTCTCTCTCACTGCCTTTAGAATTTTTTCTTTTATACCTACTTTGTGTAAGCGAATTAATATGTGTCTATTATTTCCTTCATAATAATTTTGCATAACTGAATGTGTTTTTGTGTTTTTTTTTTTTGTAGTGAATCTTCTAGGAGATTTTTGGGCTTCTTGTATTTGGATATTTAGATTTCTGACAAGGCCAGGGAAGGTTTACTCCATTATTTCCTCAAATAGGTTTTACAAACCTGTTGCTTTTTCTTTTTCTTCAGGAATACCTATTATTCTTAGGTTTGAACATTTTATATAATCCCACATTTCTTGGAGACTTTGTTTCATTCTGCTGATTCTCTTCTCTTTGTTGTTGTCTGATTGGACTAAATCAAAAGCCTTGTCTTCAGCTTCTGGGATACTTTCTTCTGCTTGTTGTAGTTTATTGTTAAAACTTTCCACTGCATTTTGTACTTTCCTAAATTATTCTTTCATTTCCAGAACTTTAGCTAGTTTTTTTTTGTTGTTAGGGTATCTTTCTCTTTAAGAATTTTTTATCCATGTTCTGAATAGTTTTTTTTTTTTTTTGAGTTGGAGTCTCACTCTTGTCACCCAGACTACAGTGCAGTAGCCGCTCCTGGCCACTGCAGCCTCGACCTGCCGGGCTCCGGCGATCCCTCTGTCTCAACCTTCCAAGTAGCTGGAACTACAGGCGCGTGCTACCACACCCGGCTAATTTTTTTTATTTATTGTAGAGATGAGGTCTCGCCAAGTTGCCCAGGAAGGTCTTGAACCCGCGGGCTCAGGCAGTCCACTCACCTCAGCTTCCCAAAGTGCGGGATTACAGGCCGAGCCACTGAGCCCGGCTCTGAATAGTTTTTAAATTTCTCTCTGTTGGTTTTTAATTTTCTCTAGAATTTCATTGACCAATTTTATTATCAGCCTTTTGAATTATATGTCTGGAATTTCAAAAATTTCATTTTGGTTAGGGTTCATTGCTGAAGAGTTGGTATGGTCTTTTCGGCGTGTTGTAGAACTCAGTTTTTTCATATTGTCAGAATTATTTTTCTGGTTCCTTCTCATTCGGGTAGATTCTTTTTTCTTATTTGAGGTTTGCAGGTGGCTGACATAGGCATAGGCACTGTAGGGTTCCCTTGGTTATCTGTAGCCTTGGTGTGGTGAGTTTCTCATTTGCCCCATGTGGCAGCCCTGTGCTGTGTACCTGTACTGGTTCACCGTGTCCTGAGTGGCTTGGAAAGTGTTAGCTACGGCCTGGGATCAGGACTTTCCCAAAGCTGAGGTATTGTGACCAATCTAGTTGGCTATACTGCTGGCCTCCGGCCAGGAGGTGGTGATTGTGGGAGACAGCTGATTGCACTGCTGGCTAAGAGGTTCTCCATGGTGAGTATTGCTTCAAGGGTGTGCCCAGCTACCTTAGGCTGAGGGCAGGATTCTGGGATTTCCCATGTTCTCTGTTTTGAGCCTTCTGGTGTATTGCAGGGGAAAGGAACTCAAGCACTCCAGCTGGTTGCATTCTTGGCTACCTCTCTGGGGATTAGGAGTGAGTCCCAGGCCAGGGATGCTGTTGTCCAGAGCAGGCCCAGAGGACTTCACGGGTGGGGGGGTGTTGGTATTGCAACATATGCCTCAGGCAAGTCTGCGCTTTCAATGTCAAGGTGCAGCCAGCTGCAGCAACTGTCTACATCTGTGGAGTTTGCCTGTGGGACCCATCCTCTCCCAGACTGGCTGGAAAGCAACCATTCTATCTGTAAGGGTTGTGTTCCTGGGAAATGGTGGCTGACACTTTCCAAGGCATTTTTCCTCCCCACTCCATGGCTGAGCACAGTGATTGGAAGGCATTTTCCCGTGAAGGCCTGGGGTCCCACAAGGCCCAGAGAGTCCTGCATATTCATGGCAGGAGCACAGAACTCCCGAAGTCCTGTCACTTACCCTCTCCACTGTGCAGACTGCAGTGGACTGGGTGGTACAGTGGACTGGGTGGTACAGGTGGTACCGTTCCAGTCCAGGTCAGTGGGTTTTTAATTCTTCTTTGCTTTATGTCATTATGATCTCTCCTTTGGAGACTTGTGGGGCATCCTGCTGGATTCATTCTTCTTTGGGTGCCGAGGAAAGTATCTTGGTTGACCTCTTAGGAGAAACTCACTCTGGTTGCCTCATATCAGTCCTCTTAATCTGGAATCCAAGCCTGGAAGGATTTTCGCTATTCCTCAACTCCCTTATTTAGTATGTTACAGAATCATTCAGTGTGCTTCTTTGAAGAGTTTTTTGGATCAGCTCTCTTTCCTCCACAGCTGTCAACTTATTCCTGGCCTTTGTAGCCTGTTTCCTGGACTTTTCCTGCTCATTACTCTTCCTTTCTCGTCCTCCTCTATCTCTGACAAATGCTACAGTCTCCACTTACTCATGATCAAAAACTTGAATTCCTAACCTTATGCTGATTATAATTTCTGCTTACAAACCACATCAACTAAGAAGTCCAACTTAGTCATCCAAGTGCTACCTTTGAGTTCCCAATGTGAGAAGATATATCCTGTGCACTCAAGGTAATCTGTTTATCATTTCCTGTAGAGTAACTTATTTCTTCCCTGATCCTGTTGTTATATAACACTGAATTACTCTTCTTCATTGTCTGTTATAGCCTGCAAAACATGATCTATATAAGCATTTTTTTCTATAATAATATTTCACCCCATTTTACTGTCTCCACTATTTTGTATTCCCTCAGCTCATTGGATTCTGTTTAAAATCGATTTTTTCTTGACAAAATACTGTTGTTGTCCTTAAGGTACTTTGTATACGTATGTAAGGCTTTGCCTTGATACTATAGCTTTTAAATTTCTTTATTTTCTTTTGTGCCTAGAATTCTGTGTAAAACAGTGAGCATTCAGAAACTGCTTTAGAAATAAATAATAAAATGAATAAGTGATATAACATATTTTACATCTTCAATCAGAAAGTTGATATCAGCATATACAAAAGTATTTGTTCAGTAAATATAGATATTAATTCAGAAGCCACTTTTTTATTTTATTTAATACTTATCTGCATGTAAGAAAGCATGCCAGCTTCTAAAACTAGTTATGTTTTGGCAAGTGCTCAGTGTTTGAAAAATTAATATTAGAATCTGCCCATTTGTTGGACCTCAGCTATACAATAATAAATCATATGTATGTACATACAAATCTGACTTATACATGTACATCCTTTGAATTATATACTAAAACATTCTCAGGAGAAGTAGTCTTTCGCAAACTGGCAATGTTTGGCTTTTGGTATATTGCAATTACATGAGCATTATATGTAAAATTCATTTTGTAAAGAAGTAATGAATTGGACCCACACAACCTTTCAAAGTTGATAACAGAAAGAAATTGACATCCTGAACAGGCCAATAACAATTCATAAAATTGTTTCACTAAGAAAGAACCTACCAACCAAACAAAGCCCTGGATCAGATCCATTCACAACTAAATTCTACCAGACATACAAGGAAGAACTGATACTAATCCTACTGAAATTATTCCAAGAAATCAAGGATGAGGGACTTCTCTGTGCCTCACTCCGTGAAGCCAGTATCATCCTCGTACCAAAATCTGTCAAGGACACAACAAAAAAAGAAAACTGCGGGCTGGCAACCCTGATGTACACAGATACAAAGATCCTCCACAGAGTACTAGAAAACCAAAGCATGGCTGGGTAAGCTGGCTCAATCCTATAATCCCAGCACTTTGGGAGGCCGAGGTGAGAGGATTGCCTGAGCTCACCAGCCTGGCAACTTGGTGAGAACGCATCCCTACAATAAATCAAAAAATTAGCTGGGCATGATAGTACGCACCTATAGTTCCAGATACTTGGAAGGCTGAGGCGGAAAGATCACTGGAGCCCAACAGGTCAACGTTGGGGTGGCCGTGAGCGTGCCACGGGCAACAGAGACTCCAACTCAAAAACAAAAACAAAAACAAAAAAAACCAAATGCCTGGGCAACATAGCAAGACCTCGTCTGTACAACAAACAAGCAAACAAATAAACACAAAATAAATGAAGCTTGGTGGCATGTGCCCATAGTCCCAGCTACTTAGCAGGCTGAGATAAAAGAATTGCCTAAGCCCAGGAGGTCAGTGCTGTAGTGAGTTGTTATCAAACCACTGTATCCAACCTGGGTGACAGAGTGAAACTCTGACTCAAAAAAAAAAAAAAAAAAAAAATTGGAAGAAAAAGAAAGAAAGAAAATACTAGCAAACCACATCTAACAGCTCATCAAAAAGGTCGTTTGTTATGATCAAGTGGGCTTTATTCCTGGGATGTAGGGTTAGTTCAATGTATGCAAATCAATGAACATGATCCACGACTTAAAAACAGAATTACAAACAAGAACTACACGATCATCTCAGTAGATGCAGAAAAAGCATTTGGTAAAAATCCAACATCCCTTTGTGATAAAAATCCTTAACCATGTAGGCATGGAAGAAACACCTCAAAATAATGAGAACCATCTATGAAAAACCCACAGTCAACATCATGCTAAGTGGAAGCGTTGTCCTTTACATGTCTTCTGTCACCACTCCTATTTAGCATAGTAATGGAACTTCTAACTCGAGCAGTCAGGCAATAGAAAGAAGTAAAAAGTATCCAAATAGGAAAAGAGAAAGTCGAATTATCTCTCTTCCCAGAGATATGTAAAAAACTCTAAAGATTCCACCAAAAGACTTCTAGGCTTGATAAATGACTTCAGTAAAGTCTCCAGGATACAAAATCAACATTCAAAAATCAGCATTTTATATACCAACAACATTCAAGTTTAGAGTTGAATCAAAAACATGATTCCATTTATAATGGCTACAAAAAGTAAAATGCCTGTGAATTCATCTAGCAAAGGAGATAAAAGATCTCTGCAATGAGAACTACAAAACATTGTTGGAAAAAATTCAAGATGATACAAAAAAACGGAAAAACATTTCATGCTCATGGATTGGAAGAATCAATATCATTAAACTGTTCATAGGGAATTGGCAGTAGTGGGACACTGCCGAGGGGGGCATGTCACGTCAATAAGGGTCCCTACACTTTGCTGTATGATGACCACGTATATATCTGACCCTCATTTATGCCCCACATTTTAAAAATAAAATAATTTTTAAAAATGTTCATATTGCCCTGAACAGTCTCAGATGCAACACAATCTCTGTCAAACTGCCAACATCATTTTTCACTGATTCTTAAATTCCAGTGGAAACAAAAAGGAGCCCAAATAACCAAAGCAATCTTAAACAAAAAGAACAAAGCCTGAGATGTCAAATTGCTAGACTTTAAATTTTACTATAAGTCTGTAGTAAACAAAACAGCATGGTACTGGTATAAGAATAGAAACATAGTTCAGTGGAACAGTATGGAGGATTCAGAAATCCGATCATCTACAACCAACTGATCTTTGACAAAGTTGACAAAAATAAACATTGAAGAAAGGACACCTATTCCATAAATAGTTCTGTTAAAAGTGGCTAGCCACACACAGAAGAATGAAGGTGGATGTTTTCTTTTCACCACATGCAAAAATTGAGTCAGGGTCTTTTAAAGACTGAAATGTAAGACCTCAGAGTATAATATTCCTAGGAGAAATCCTAGGAAACACTCTTCTGGATATTAGCATAGGCAATGCAGCAAAAATGAAAGTTGACAATTAGGATCAAATTAAATGAAAGGACTTCAGCAAAAGAAACTATCACCAGAGTAAATAGACAAGCTATAGAATGGGAGAAAATATATGCAAACTGTGAATTAGACAAAGGGCTAATATCTAGAATGTATATGATACTGAAATGAATCAACAGGAAAAAATCTAATAATCTAAAAATTGGGCAAAGGACATGAACAGATATTTCTCAAAAGAAGAAATACAGGCATCCAACAAATGTGAAAAAATGTTCAACGTCACTGATCATCAGGGCAAATCCAAACTATAGTGAGATGCCACCTCATACCAGTCAGAATGGCTAGGATTTATAAGTCAAAAACAATAGGTGTCGCCAAAGTTGTAGACAAAAGGGAACACACCTACACTCTTGGTGGGAATGCAAGCTAGTTCAGCCCCTTGTGAAAGCAGTTTGGAGATTCTCAAGGAACTAGAAATAGTTTTACCATTTGACCCAGCAATCTCACTACTGGGTATATACCCAAAAGAGCATAAATTATTCTACCAAAAAGACACCTGTACTTATATGTTTATTGCAGTATTGCTCTCAGTAGCAAAGATGTGGTACCAACATAGATGTCCATCAGCAGTGGAATGGATAAAGACAATGTGGTACATATATACTGTGGAATACCATGCAGCCATAAGCAAGAACAAAGTCATGTACCTTGCAGCCAAGTGGATGCTGGAAGCCATTATCCTAAGTGAAGTGACCAAACCCCTCATGTTTTTTATTTATAAGTGGGAGCAAAACACAGACATGAAGACGGGGACAGCAGACACTGGAAACTCTTAAGCGAGGGGGATGGAAGGAGGCAAGTTTTGGAAAACTACCTATGGCTACTCTGCTCACTGTTTGAGTGACAGGCTTAGTAGAGGCTAAATCTCACTATCATGTAGCAAACTTGCACATGCACCCACTGAAAGCAAAACTTAAAAAATCTTTGTAAAACACTCAGTTTGGATGCCTCCACAGTTCGTGGTGAGAAACAGCACGTTAACAACATGTACAAATACATTTTGTTTCAAGTAAATGTGACTTAATAGCCATTATTTTGTTAGTCCCATAGAGTCTTGAGGAAAATATATGTGTAGCACAGTGGAGTAGGTTTTGGTGTGGGAAGTTCTTGGATTAAATTCTTTCCTGCTGCTTACCAGTTTACCAGTAGGGCAGGTATGGCCAAGTTCATCAAATTTACTAAGTCTTAGTTCTTTAAGACTTGTTAGTAGTACATTAATTTTGCTAAGTCTTAGTTTTTTAAAGACTTACCTGTTAGTACTTACAATACATAAGATAACATAGCGTATCTTCGGGAAGAGTGGCCAGCAGCCCACGCCACAGCAGCTAACAGGGCAAAAGAAAGGAACCACTTCCCCTCATAGACCTGCTCCTTTTGACAGGCCTATTTCATGGGTTACCTGTTTCAGTCACCTGTCTCCTCCTTTCAGATCTCATAATTTTTATTTCAATAGCTTTAGGGGGTACAAATAGTTTTTGGTTACATGGTAGCACTGTATAGTGGCAAAGAAGTTTGGACATTAGATGGATCCGTCACCCCACCTGTGTATATTGTACCCAATAGGTGATTTTTTTTGTCTCTCCACCCCTGCTTGCCCTCCCCTTCTGAATCTCCAGTGTCCATGAAACCATTCTCTATGTCTTTGTAGATCCTTAGTTTAGCTCCCACTTATGAGACGATGTGGTGTTTGGTTTTCTGTTCCTGAGTTCATTTACTTAGGTTGATGGTCTCCAATTCCACCCAAGTTGCTGCAAAAGACATTATTTCATTTTTTTGATAGCTGAATAGTAAGTATTTCCATGATGTGTGTAGGTTGATTCCATATTTTTGTAATTGTGAATTGTGCTGTGATGAACAGGTGTGTGCACATGTCTTTCTTGCACAGTGACTTCTGTTCCTTAGGGTAGATACCTAGTAGTGGGCTTAAATGGTAGATCTACTTTTAATTCTTTGAGTAATCTTCATACCACATTCCATAGAGGTTGTGCTCATTTACATGCCCAACAACAGTGTATAAATGTTCCCTTTTCTCAACAAACATCAGCATCTATTGTTTTTTTATTTTTCAATGATGGCCATTGTGACTGCTATAAGGTGTTTTTCTTTTTTTTTTGAGTTGGAGTCTCACTCTTTCGCCCAGACTGGAGTGCAGTGGCTGCTCCCGGCCACCGCAGCCTCGACCTGCTGGGCTCCGGCAATCCTTCCACCTCAGTCTTCCGAGTAGCTGGAACTATAGGCGCGCACTACCACGCCCAGCTGATTTTTTGATTTATTGTAGAGATGAGGTCTTGCTGCCCAGGCGGGTCTCGAACCCGCGGGCTCAGGCAATCCACTCACCTCAGCCTCCCAAAGGCGCGGGATCACAGGCTGAGCCACCGAGCCCGGCTTATAAGGTGTTTTTCATTGTGGTTTCAATTAGCATTTTCTTGACGGTGATTTTGAGCATTTTTTCATGTTTGTTTGCCATTTGTAAATCTTTTGAGAGATGTCTGTTCATGCTCTTTGCCCACTTTTTAATGGAGTTATTTGCCTTTTTCTTGTTAATTTGTTTGAATTCTTTGTATATTCTGGATATTAGTCCTTTGTCCCATGGGTAGTTTATGAATACCTTTCCCATTCTGTAGGTTTCTTATTTCCTCTGTTAATTATTTCTTTTGCTGTGCAGAAGCTTTTTAGTCTGAGTCCTACTTAGTTTCATTTTTGTTGCATTTGCTTTTGGAGTTTTGGCCGTGAAATATTTGCCTAGGCTGATGTCCAGAAGAGTTTTTCCTAGGGTTTCTTCTAGAATTTTTACAGTTTCAGGTCTGACATTTAAGGCGTTAATTCATCTTGAGTTAAATTTTGTGTATGGAGAGAGATAGGGATTAAGTTTCATTTTTCTGCACAGATCTCATAATTTTTTGATCATTTAAATAATCCCTTAGTTAAAATTCCAGGTTTACTTTATCACTGTTAATTTGCTGAATGATATACACACAGTTTAGGTCACAGTATCATTTCAGCATCTATCATTTTCTTCTCAGATTTGTTGATACCTTTTTATCTCTCAGAAAATAGTTTCATGCTTTTATCTGAGCAGTTTTTTTCCTCTCATCTCCACTGTAATTAATTATTAATGGTGTAGAAAGAGGATTGTCTGTTTTTTCTGGCTTATGGAAACTTTTTTACTTTAGGCAAAATCTGTAGCTTTATTTGTGTAAATTCGGTCCCTTTGCCTTGTTTTATATCTTTAGCAATTCTGTATCTTCTATTAATAACATTTTTAATGCTCACATTTATTTTGTATTAAGATAAGGAAATAAGAATTTTCAAAAATTCTCTTAATTTTAAGGAGATATCTTTACCCCTACTTTGAATTTCTTGTATTCTGTCTCTCCTTATTATAACACACGCAAAAAAATGTTTTGGTATATTCTCTACTGATCAGATGTTTGTTATTTTCTCAGTCTAACCTAGTTATAACCGTATAAACTGCTGATATTTTTCCATAATGTTGCCAAGATCACTCTAGTTTTGAGTGTGAAATGGACATTTTGAGATTTTAGCAATCATACTGTTTTCATTTTTAAAATGTGCAGTTGTCTCCCTGTATATGCAGGGCATTGACTCCAGGACCCCATTTGTACCAAAATCTGCATATATTCTAGTCTTGCAGTCGGACCTGTGGATCCTGGCATAGCAAAAGTCAGCTGTTTATAGCAGAACTCACATCCCACACATGCTGTAAGTTTTTTCCCTCTTAGGCTGAAAAAAAACTATTTACAAGTAGACCTGTGCAGTTCAAACCCATTATGTTCAAGGGTCAGCTGTTTTGATAGTATACAAATGTTTCTTGAATACCTACTAGAGGCCGACAAGTGTTCCAGAAGCAGGAGATCTAATGCACACAAAGCAGCATCTTGGCTGTCTTGAGCTTATACTTTACTGTGGAAGACAGACAACCAAGAAACCAAAAAACAAACAAACATGAAAAAAAAAACAGGTAAGAGATCTGTTTTTTTAGATAGAATGGCTATGGAGAGATTTTTTTCATAAGATGACAATTAGGCAGAGAACTCCTAGAAGTGACGCAATGAGCTGTTCAGGCATCTGGAGGAAGATATGAAGGGGGATTCCCGCAAAACCGGAATTATCTTTTGGAGGGCAGGCCCCTTGGAGTACAGGCTTCCCTCACTAGGTGAGTATTCTAGGAAGCCATTGGCCTAATCAATCAGCTAGCTTTGTTTTGAGAGGCTGCGTTCAGCTTCAGTGAATTCTTTTGTGGCAAATAGGTGACTGGTTTTTCCACCGTGACAATGCAACTGCCTACGCTGTGCTGAGGGTTCAGCAGTTTTTTGCTAAAGGTGGGATCACCCCTATGCCCCACCCTCCTTATTCACCCCATCTCGCCCAAGTGCCTTTTTTTTAAATTTTCTCAGATGAGAAAATTCTTCAAAGGGAAGCATTTTGCCGATGTGCAAGAGGTAAAACAAAAAACAGCAGAAGCCCTAAAAGGCATCAGAATCGATAAGTTCAAAAACTGTTTTGAGCAGTAGAAAAAAGTCTCGATAGGTGCATTGCATCAAATGGAGGTGAAAAATTTAAACATATCAGAATAAATACACTTTAAAAAAATTGTTTGAGTCAGAGTCTCACTCTGTTGCCCAGGTTGGAATGCAGTGGCATGCTCATCATGGCTACCACAGCCTCTACTTGCTGGGCTCAAGTGATCCTTCTGTCTCAACCTGAGTATCAGAGAAACCACTGGAAGGTTTTTGCAGGAGCGAGACATGTTGGATTGATGTTAGGATCATTTTCTTGTAGTCCAGTAACTTTACAAAACATTGGCATTCTTCATTCCATGTTACTTTTATAAAATACTTTTTCCATGCAAAAAGAACATACAAAAAGTCTTTGTATACTCTTCTAGAGTTTTCTTGCAGTATGTTTTTTAGTATATTTTCTTGTTTTTGCATTGGTGTATTTCAGGTCCACCTAATTACATAAATGCTGGATCTCCAGTTTCCCTTTCTGTATTGATTACTTGCTGTTTTACATTTTGTTTAATTCAGTTTTTATTTTGTTTGCTTTCCACAAGCTTTCTTTCACGTTTCTCACTGTCTCTTCCATAGACAATCTTCTTTTGAGCTATTTTCATTGTAGCTTTTCTTTTCACGATGCTTGTCCTCTTTTTGTACCCAATATCTTTATGTTTTGTTTTACACTTTTATGTAGCTCAACATAGCTTACTTGAGATCTTATTGTTTTTATTTGACCTATTTATTATAGAGGTGAGATCTGTTAACTTTTTATGGATATATAATCTTCTTTCAAATTTTAAAAGGTATTCTTTTGATATATTTGGTGTTGATTTTGATCTTTATGTGTAAGTGATTTTCCTTTTCCCAGTGGATGTTCTGTATTTGTCCTTTTTTTCCTATCTTTTCTTTTATTTCCTTCCCATATCCTTGTGTAGATACTGGTGGTCTGTTTTTTATTACTTATCATCCTTTAATATACATATTTCTTCCTTGGCCAGTTATTTGAAGACAGTTTCTGAATATATCGAACCAGGATCATGTTTCATATTAGAAAGACTTTCCGGCCGGGCTCGGTGGCTCAGCCTGTAATCCCAGCACTTTGGGAGGCCGAAGTGAGCAGATTGCCTGAGCCGGCGGGTTTGAGACCCACCTGGGCAACTTGGCGAGATCTCATCTCTACAATAAATCAAAAAAAAAAATTAGCCTGGCGTGGTAGCGTGCACCTGTAGTTCCAGCTACTTGGAAGGCTGAGGTGGAAGGATCGCCCCTTTTGATTATGTTTTTTGGTATGCCGACTATTTTGTGATTGATTGCATGACACTGTGTGTGAAAAAAAATGAGGCTCTGAATGATGTTATCTTCCTCCAGAGAGGCTCTGTCCTAACTTCTGAGAGGCAGACAGATCACCCGATCCATTTATGGAGTGAATTGATTCAGGGCTGTGTCGCCGTCTGTGTATCTCTGGTCTGCTTTGGACGACTTCCACTCCTAGAAGCAGCCCTCAGCACAAGTCACACCTGAAGGCCTGTCATGTGACCCGGGACCCTCCTCCTTGTACGAGCTACACATTTTTACTTTTAAGTACAATGATACTGCTGGAGGTTCTAGTGTGCTTTTCATTGGTTTCTCACTTGGCTTATTAGGTTCCTGCCCTGTGAGTGTAAGAATTTAACAAATTCCTTGAGGAGAAAACTGCTGGTGTGGTGCCCATTTCTCTGTGCATTCCTTTTCTCTGAGATTCTGGTTCCTCAAGTCCTGGCTGCCTTGGCCACCCTCTGGTCTGATTTCCTTGCCTCATCTTCATCCTCTCACACTGAAAAATACCTCTAGGATCAAAACAACCTACAGAAGTTGACTCCTCTCTCTGAGGTTGCTTCCTCTGGCTACCTTACATCCAATCTGCCTTGGCAGTTTCCTAATACTTTCCTACAGATTAAAAACATTTTTTGTTTTGTTTTTTCAGTTGTTCTCAGTGGGAGTGTGATCTACTGCAAGCTACTTCTTCAGAGACAGTCATAGAATTTCCTCTTCTCGGATTTATTAAGACGGAGTTTGCATTTCTGTTTCTATTATGTCTTGTCCCATTTGGTAATTTCCAAGAGAAAAAGGGATACAAATTATCTGCCACTTAAAATTGGACAGCAGAGTATATACTCTTAGTTTTTCTAAACAATTAATAATCAGGATACAAGGAGAGCTTAGAATATGTATTAGAAAATTGAAACTGTTTTTTGAAAACAGTGCTGCTAAAGCAGAGAGATCTTAAATAAAGAGGAAAAGTAATAAGCTGCATGAAGAAGAGGTCGGAACATCTGATATGTGTTAAACAGGCACAGTATGTGTTTTAAAAAGTGACTCTATAAACTGTGCTTTTAAGTTAGACATAGTGATTTTCATTCTACAGATTTGGGAGCTGTTGCACCAACATTTAGCTTGTATATCTATGAAGTATTGAGGTAAAGTAAGGATGCCAGGGATGTAATATCACTTGATGTCTAAACTTCATTTTAAATGTTTATCTTAGAAAGAGTATAACAGGATAATTGACCACAACATCATACTAACCTTTCCTAATTACTTATACTTCCTAGGAGATTTGTTTTTAAAACAAAAATTAATTGTCCCTTCAGCTAATACTTGCTTGCCTTAATTTTAGATAAGCACCTATTACATCACAAGAACCTTTATCCAGGTTTTTTTTAAAATTTGTTTTTTAATTTTAAAAATGTGGGGTACAGTTCAGGGTTAGGTATACAAATGTTCATTATGCAGGTGCCCTTGTGGATGAGGTGTGCCCACTCCCCCCACCCCCCCGTTTCCCACTACTGCCAATCCTTTCTTATAGTATTATGATAGTTGTTCAAGTTGCATTTATAAGTGAGAACATGTGATACTCGTTTCTCTCTTTCTGTGATAGGTCACTTAATATTACAGCCTCTAAGTCCATCCAAGTTGCTGTAAAGTTCATAATTTTGTCCTTCCTTAAGGCTGCATGATATTCCATCATGTATTTGTTCCACTTTTTTTTCCCAGTCCTCTTTTGATGGGCAGCATGGTTGGTTCCATGTTTTTGCTATTGTGAATAATGCTGCAATAAACATGCATGTGTAGGTATCTGTTGTTGTTTTTTTTTTTTTTTTTAAGAAAGCAGGGTTTATTGAGAGGTCAGAAAAGCTCCCACAGTTGGAGGAGTTGCCAATATCTTTTACACAGAGTCATTTGAGTTCTTCCAGGTATGTTCCCAGTAGGAGGACATCAGGGTCACATGGGAGGTCAATTTTTAGATCATTTAGGCATTTTTACACTGTTTTCCACAGAGGCTGTACAAGTTTACACTACCACCAACAACACAGAAGTGTTCCCTTTCTGCCGCATCCTCTCCAGCATCTGTTGCTTTTTGAGTTATTGATGATGGGCATCCTGACTGGAGTTAGGTAGTATCTCAGTGTGGTTTTAATTTGCATTTCTTTGATGACCAGTGAGGCTGAGCGTTTTTTCATGTATCTGTTGACTGCTTGTATGTCTTCTTTTGAGATGTATCTATTCATATCTGTTGCCTACTTTGTAATGGGGCTGCTTGTTCTTTTCTTTTAGGCATGTCTGAGTTCCTTGTAGATCCTAAATGTTAGGCCTTTTTCAGATATGCAGTTGGTAAATATTTTTTCCCAGTCTGTGGGCTATCTCCCTGCTCTCTCGATAGTTTCTTTGGCTTTGAAGAAGTTTGTCAGTTTGATGAGGTTCCATTTGTCTATCTTGTCTCTTATGGCATGGGCCCTTGGGGTTTTGATCAGAAATTGGTTACCAGTTCCAATTAAAATAAGGGTGTCTCCTGAATTTCCTACGATTCTTGTAGTTTGAGGTTTTATGTTTATGTCTTTGATCCATTTAGAGTTGATTGTTGTGTATGGGGATAGGTAGTGGTCTTGTTTTAACCTTCTGCATGTGATCAGCCAGTTTTCCCAGCACCATTTACTGAATAGGTTCTCCTCTTCCTAGTGGTTGGTGAGGAGGCTTTGTCAGTGATGAGTTGGTTGAGAAATTGATGTTTTGCTTCTTCTTTATCCTGTTCCATTGGTCTGTATGCCTGTTCTTGTACCGATACCAGGCTGTTTTGATTATTATAGCTTTATAATAAAGCTTAAAGTCTGGAAACATGATACCTCCTGCTTTGTTTATTGTTTTGTTTTGTTTTGCTGAGGATCGTTTTGGCTCTTCATGGTCGTTTGTGTTTCCATATGAATTTCTGTATTGTCGTTTCTAGGTCTGAGAAGAATGCTACTGTTAATTTATTGGGTATTGCGTTAAATCTGTAGATTGCTTTGGGTAAGATGGACATCTTAACAATGTTGATTCTTGTAATCTATGAGCATGGAATATTTTCCCATTTGTTTGTGTCATCTTTGAGTAGTGTTTTGTAGTTTTTGTTGTAAAGGTTTTTGACTTCTCTGGTTAGGAAGATGCCAAGGTTTTTCTTTTTTTTTCTTTTTTTTGTAGCTATTGTGAATGGGATTGTGCTTTTTTCTTGAGTTTCTGTTTGTTTATTGTTAGTGTATAGGAATGTGACTGACTTTTGCACATTTATTTTATATCCTGAGACTTTACCAAAGTCCTTTGTCAGTGCAAGGGGGTTTTTGGCAGATTGCCTTGGGTTTTTGAAGTATAGAATCATGTCGTCTACAAAGCGGGATAAATTAACTTTCTCTTTTCCTAATTGGTTACCCTTGATCTCGTTCTGTTGTCTGATTGCTCTAGCTAGGTCTTCCTATACTATGTTGAACAGGAGGGGTGAGAGTGAGCATACTTGTCCCCAGTTTTCAGGGGAAATAGTTCCAATTTCTGTCTGTTTAGCAGTATGTTGGCTGTGGGTTTCTTGTAGATGGCTCTTACTGTTTTGAGGTATATTCATATATTCCTAGATGTTCAAGCGTTTTTATTAAGAAAGGGTGCTGGATTTTATCAAAAAGCTTTTTCTGCATTTAATGATATAATCATTTGGTTTTTGCTTTTATGTCTGTTGATGTATTTAATTACGTTTATGGTTTTATGAATATTGAACCAGCCCTGCATCCCAGGGATGAAGCCTACTTGGTCATGGTGGATAATTTTTGAGATAGGTAGTTGGATCCGGTTTACTAGAATCTTGTTGAGAATTTTAGCATCTATTTTCATCAAGGACAGTGGCCTGTATTCTCTTTCTTTCTTGGATCTTTACCTGGTTTGGGTATCCATGTGATGTTAGCTTCATAAAATGATTTGGGGAGAATTCCATCTTTCTTGATTGCCTGGAATACTTTCAGTAGAATTGGTAACAGCTTATCCTTGTATGTGTTGTAGAATTCTGCTGGAAATTTGTCTAGTCCAAGGTTTTTTTTTGTTTTGTTTTTGTTTTGTAGGTAGTTTTCTTAGGAAAGAATCAATTTCCTGGGTTGTTATTGGCCTATTTAGGGTCTAGATTACTTCTTGTTTCAATCTTGGGAAGTTGTGTGATATCAGAAAGTCCTCCATTTCATTTAGGGTTTGAGTTTGTTTCAATACAGGTGTACATAGTAATCTCTGAAAATCTTTTGTATTTCTTCGGGGTCAGTTGTGTCTTGATCTTTTGTATTTCTGGTTGTGTTTATTTAGGCTTTTTCTCTCTTTTTCTTGTCAGCCTAGCTAGGGGTCCATCAATCTTGTTTATCCTTAAAAAACCAGCTTTTGGTTTCATTGATTTTTTTTTTTTTTTTTGTATTATATTTTGGTCTTCTATGTCCCATATTTAGGTTTTAAATTTGGTGATCTGGATTTTCTGTTGATGTTAGGGTTTTGGAGGTCTTGCTTTTCCAGCTTCCTTAGGTGAATTTGTTAGGCTGTTAATTTGTGATCTTTTCATTTTCTTCATGTGTGTTTGCAGAGATATGAATTCTCCACTTGGGACTGGTTTCATGGCATCCTGGAGATTTTGGTAAATTGTTTCTTTTTTTTCCATTTGCTTTCCAGGTATCTTTTAATCACTGTTTTGATTTCCTTGTCGACCCAGGAGTTGTTTAGCATCATGTTGTTTAGTGTCCAAATCTTTGTGGGTTTTGAGGGGAACTTTGTTGGTGTTGATATTTATTTGTATTCCATTGTGGTCTGAGAAGGTGCATGACAGAATTTCAATCTTATGGAATTTGTTTATGCTTGATTTATGGCCAACGATGTAGTCAATCCCAGAGTATATTCCATGTTGTGCTGAGTAGAATGTATATTCTGTGGTTGTTGGGTGGAGTGTTCTGCAGGTATCCATTATGTCCATTTGGTGGAGCTTCATGTTGAGGTTCCAGATCTCCTTGTTGACTTTTTGTCTTGATGATTTGTCTGTTTTTGTTAGTGGGGTGTTTAAGTCTCCAGCTATGATAGTGTTAGAGTCGATATCTTTTTTTAGTTTACCTAGAAGCTACCTTATGAAAGTTGGTGTTCCTGTGTTGGGTGCATACTTATGTTTAGGATGGATATGTCTTGTTGATGGATTGAATCTTTTCTCAATATGTAGTGACATTCTGTATCTTTTTAAATTTTTGATAACTTAAAGGGTATTTTGTCTGAGATTAAGTTCATGACTCCTGCTTTCTTTTGTGTTACTTTCACCTGAAATTTTGTTTCCCTTCCTCTTACTTTGAGTCTGTGTGTGTCCTTTCTGGTGAAAGGAGTGTCTTGGAGACAGTATATTGTTGTCTCATGATATTTTATCCATTTTGCCATTCCATGTCTTTTCAGTGGTGCTTTTAGTCCATTCACATTCAGGTTAATTATTGCGATGTGAGAGTTGATCCCAGTCATGAGGTTCCTACAGAGTTTGTTGTTGTTGTGCTGTTTGTTTGTTGTCTTTATTTTGATTTTTGGGTTGATTCATGTGTGTCTTCAGTCTTTTTCCTACATTCTTGGGGAGTGCGTTGTCATTCTTTTCTTCCTTTCTTATGTGTTTAATACTTTCTTAAGTGTTTCTTGTAGACCTGGTGGGCAGTGTAAACGATTGGGGATTGAATGTCTGGGAAGGATTTTAATTCTTCATCATAGATGAAGCTTAGCTTAGCTGGGTAGATAATTCTTGGTTGAAATTGTTTATATTTCAGAACTTTGAAGATTTGTCTCCAAGCTCTCCTAGCCTGAAGTGTTTCTGTAGATAAGTCTGTTGCTTTTCTAATTGATAATCCTTGGTAGACAGTCTGAACTTTCTCTCTTGCTGCCTTTAGGATTTTTTTTCTTTTTTACTTACTTTGCGTAGTCGAATTGCTATGTCTCTAGAAGTTGGTCTTCTCATTTGTTGTCTTGCTGGGCTTCTCTGAATCTCTTGTGTTTGAATGGTCACATCACTGATGAGACGAGGGAAGTTTTATTGGATAATTACATGGAATGTTTGCTCCAGGGAGGTCTCTGTCTATCTGTCTAACTCAGAGATTCCAATTAATCTTAGGTTTGGTCTCTTGAAATGATTGCTCATCTCTTGGAGGTTTTGTTCTGTTTTTTAAAGCTTCTTTTCTATGTTTTTCACAGTTTGGGTTTGTTCCGTATTGTGGTCCTCAAGCTCTGAGATTCTTCTGCTTGGTTAATTCTGCTTTCCATGCTTATCAGTTTGTTGTTTATTTCATTCACTGTACTCTTTATTTTGTTATCTCAGTTATCACCTCCTTCATTCTTTCCTCTTGCCTCTCTTCATTTCTATTTATTCTCTCTATAATATCTTGATATCGCTGGGCTTGGTGGCTCAGCCTACAATCCTGCGCCTTGGGAGGCTGAGATGAGTGGATTGCCTGAGCCCGCAGGTTTGAGAACCGCCTGAGCAACTGGCGAGACCTCATCTCTATAATAAATCAAAAAATTAGCCGGGCGTGGTAGCGTGCGCCCATAGTTCCAGTTACTTGGAAGGCTGAGGCCGAAGGATCACCGGCTCCCAGTGGGTCAAGGCTACGTTGGCCGGGAGCGGCCACTGTTCTCCAGTCTGGACGACAGAGTGAGACTCCAACTCAAAAAAAAAAAAAATCTTGATATCTGGGTTTGTGGTTTGAGACCAGTCATTCTGGGGCTCTTCATTGTTTGAGTTCTGGAGTGTGTATTCTCAGTGGCTGACCTCCCATGCTTCTGTGTGAGACCAATATTCTTCCTTTGGTTTTTCTTCATTTCTGTAGGTCTCCCCTCCGCCTTTTTTAACCTCTTCTTTAATTCTCTTGTTCAGCGATGGGGGAATAACTTTTATTTCTGATAACTCAATCTCCTATTTTTCCTTATGTAGATTCTCTAGTTTTGTTCAATTCTGAGACTGGACTAGGGGCGGGGTTCTGTGCTTTTTACAGTTTTGGGATTAAGGGGGGAGCTGTGATTCAGAAGCTATCTCCAGATCCCAGTATTCGCTGACAGGTGTTTGGGCCCCCGGAACCCCCTTCCCACTACCTTACAATCTGTCTGTGCTGCGGAGGTGTCTGTTTGCCCCGAAAGCAAAATAAGACAAGAAAAGGGAAAGTAATGGAAAAACGAAGACAGAAAGGAGGTGGAGAGCGAGAAAAGAAGAGGGAACGCAGACAGGCATACCGACTAACAAACAAACAGAGACAAAGACAGAGAAAACAAGAGACAAAAACATACAGGCAGTCATACAAACAAAAATCCCCCTGTTGGTGAACTCTCCCTCAAAAATACCCACACATCAACAGAAAAATCTTTAAAAAAATTAAAATAACGGAAGCAAAGCGAGTACAAAATCATAAACAAAACAGAAAGAGAGAAGGAAAAACGCTAAAAGCAAAACAAAAACCACACCCGGAAAAAGAAAAACAAAGACCAAACTCGCTCTCTGGCCCTTCGGCGAGTCCAGGCTCCTTTCAGGCCTCGCCTGAGGGAGCAGCGCTGCTCCTGCCCCTCCCCTCCGCGCTCAGCTCCGGGACGGGCCGCCCTGGGCGGGCCGCGGCCCCCAGACTGCGGCGCGAGGGGCGGGCTCGGGTCCGCACTCACCCTGCCGGCGGCTGCCACCCGTCAGGCCTCCGCCCCCGCCAGAGGCCTCTGTGCCCGGCCAGCCGGGGCGGAGCGTCTGTCTCCGAGTTGAGGGGGAAGGGAGCCTCCCGTCCGGGGCGGAGGCTGGCGCGGCTGGGCGGGGCCGCGAGGCTCTGGCCGGCCCTGGGACTGAGGGGGCGGCGCCGCTGGGGTCTTGCTGGCCGCGGCCCCTCCCCGGCCTGGAGCCGTCTTCCGGTTTTCCGCTGCCTGCCTTCCCGGGCCCTCCTGCTTGTGCCCGGTGTGCCGCGGCCGGTGATGGCGTCACTGGCTTTGGCGGGAACCCTCACAGTGCGACCTGTTTCCTCGCTGTCAGATCCTGAATGTATGGAAAAGCCAGGAAAGTCAAGTATTTTTTAAGGTTGTGGACACCACGCAAAGGAATTTAGAGCTTCTTTCTCACTAGTAAAAATTCATCCAGATTTTAAATTGCTATCTTACAAGGGTGAAAATTTTTTAGAGAACTTAGTTATGTTAAATAATGTAAAAATGTTTTTAAGCGATAATTTGAAGACTGTAGAAAAATGAAGAAGTTCTTGGAAAAGGAAAACAATCATTATATAAAAGATACCTGTACTCAGAAGTTCACTGCAGAACTATTCGCCATAAAAGTCATGGAAACAGCCTAAGTGTCTATCAATGAATAACTGCATAAAGAAAATATGCTATATATACACCATGGACTACTGTGCACTCATAAAAAATAACAAAATTATTTCCCTTGCAGCAATACGGATGGAACTGGAGACTGCCATCCTAACTCAGAACTAGAAAATGAAACACCGCATGTTCTCACTCACATGTGGGAGCTAAATGGCCACAAAGATGGAAAATGTAGTTACTGGGGACACCAAAAGAGGGGAGGCAGGTTGGGAGACTCGAGTTTAGAAGTTACCTTTTGGATATAATGTTCACTATCTGGGCCTTGGGCCACCAGAGGCCCACCCCAGTGCTACATACTATGTCCTGTGACAACATGCATTTGCACCACTGAATCTTAAAAAAAAAAAGCCATTAAAAATGAATGAAAATTTTGAGTGAATAAAATGAATGAAAAAAATGATGTAATACAATGTTCCTATACATGTATGTAATAATAGATGTATCACTTATGTGAGAATCCCTGATTAAAATTTTGGGGTTATGAATTTCCTTTAAAAAATATGTTACATTGCTTTTATTATAAAAAATGTCTAAAACTTCAAGTGAAGAGGAAAGAACACTGGTAACGTGTCTACTTATAAAGAGGTGTAAAGAGATTTTCCTGAGGATTGAGGGTCTGTATCATTTACTATTATGTACCTGCATCCTGGCATATTACCAAACTCATCAAATATTCATTAAATGAATGAATGGGTTAAAGTCTGTAACCATGTTCTTAGTTTTGTGGCAGTGAGCATTCTTTTTTAAAAAGACTTGGTTAGTTTGGAGCTTGATTTAATTTTTGCTGCTGCAGTTTATGATACATTTGTTTTCTTTGTTCTTATAGGCTATGCATTTTCTTCAGGCTCCTTTCTAATACAAAAGTGTCATAAAGTTGCTCTTTTTTTTTTTTGATTTGGAGTCTCACTCTGTCGCCCAGACTGGAGTGCCGTGGCCGCTCCCGGCCACCGCAGCCTCGACCTGCTGGGCTCCGGCAATCCTTCCTCTTCAGCCTTCCGAGTAGCCAGAATTACAGGCATGTGCTACCATGCCTGGCTGATTTTTGATTTATTGTAGAGATGAGGTCTCGCCAAACTGCCCAGGTGGGTCTTGAACCCGCGGGCTCAGGCAGTCCACTCACCTCGGCCTCCCAAAACGTGGTATATAAAGTTGCTCTTAACGATGACTCATTCTTTTAGAACCACATGATAAAAGAATTGGAGGCCCGTGTCCAGCAGCTGACTGGAGAAGCAGAGAGCAGTAATTTACAGAGGCAGAAATTAATTCAAGAAAAATCGGAACTTGAAAGGTGTTACCAGATAACATGCAGTGAATTACAAGAAGTAAAGGCAAGGTATTGTCTGAAATTAGAAATCTGTTAGGTGTACAGATGAAGTACTGATATTAACGTTATAATTTATCTGCTGAAACTTCTCACACGTGTGCTTTTAACTTTGGGAGGTTTTTGATCTATATCACTGTTATTTTTAAATTAAAGAAACTCTTTTTAGAGACAGGGTATTACTCTGTTGCCCAGGTTGGAGTGGCATGACACAATCATACCTCTCTGCAGCCTCAAACTCCTGGGCTTCATCCTGCCTCAGCTTCCTGAGTAGCAGGGACAATAGGCACATGCTACCATGCCTGGCTAATTAAAAAAAAAAATTTTTTTGGTAGAGACAAGGTCTCTGTTGCTAGTGAACTCCTAGCCTCAAGTGATCCTCTCATCTTGGCCTCTTAAAGCATTGGAATTACAGGCGTGAATCATTGCACCTGGCCTGTTTATTTTTTTAAAGTCTCTTTTTATTTATTCTTTTTTTTTTTTTTTTTTTTTAGTTGGAGTCTCACTCTGTTGCCCAGACTGGAGTGCAGTGTCTGCTCCTGGCCACCGCAGCCTTGACCTACTGGGCTCTGGCGATCCTTCCACCTCAGCCTTCCGAGTAGGCGGAATTACAGGCGCGCGCTACCACGCCCGGCTGATTTTTTTATTTATTGTAGAGATGAGGTCTCGCTGCCCAGGCGGGTCTCGAACCCGTGGGCTCAGGCAATCCACTCACCTCAGCCTCCCAAAGGTACGGGATTACAGGCTGAGCCACCCAGCCCGGCTTAAAGTCTCTTTTTGACATAAGCACGGTATTTAGAAGCAGTTGATAAAAATGTGGATGCTTATTTGGTATATTGATTGATAATCTATTGGGATTTAGTTGGTTAATAAAATTTCATCTTAGATATTGGTTCCAAATATATTGGGAGTCTATTTTCTTTTTCTTTTGTAGGCGCAACACATTGCATAAAGAGAAAGACCATCTTGTAAAGGATTATGAGCAAAACGTGAAACTATTACAAACCAAATATGATGCTGATGTAAACCTTCTAAAACAAGAGCATGCTCTCGCAGCTTCTAAGGTATTATGTCTGCTGGTAGATACACTCCATGGAGTATTTCCTGACCTTACTCAGCCTATAGCCGTGGATAGCCACAGAGAGATTACTCAGCATTTGCAGTTAATCTCTCCTTCACTTTAATCTTAACATAATAGAAATTTCAATAACTTTTACTGGTATTTAAAATGTTGAAAATGCTAAATGCCTTGTACGTAGCACAGCAGAAATATTTAGCCAAATTGTACTATATGCTAGCAATTTTAAGCACCAAAGTTTTTAAAGGAGGAAACATAACTTTCAAGAAGAAATGCTTAGTTATGTGTTAGTACCTACATACATACAATACATATATTAATGTATGTGTTCTTATTTTGAAATCTTAATTTATTATTTAGATTTTAAAAGTTTTTTGTAGACCTATTTTTGTATGATGGCTATGTTTTTATGGCATTAATACTATGTAGCATTTAATTTCTATTTTTGCTTTTTTAAAAATAGATTTTATTTTGTTTTAGAGATGTGGGGTACAAATAAGGATTAACTATACAAGTAGGCTGCATGCTGGTGAAGCTTGGGACTCCAGCTGTCCCTCACTCCCCCTGGTCGTGGGCCACGTACCTTTTGTGGTGTTATGTGCCCCCTCCGCCCTTTTTCATTTCCCTGGAAGTGCCTGGTGACTAGGTTAGTGGACCAGGTACCCTTTGTGGTGTTATGTGCCCCCTCCGCCCTTTTTCATTTCCCTGGCAGTGCCCGCGACTGCCAGTCCCTCCCTTGTGCTAATGTGATTAATGTTCAGGTCTCACTTATGAGTGAGAACATGCAGTATTCAGTTATTTGTTTCTGTGTTAGATTGCAAAGTATAATTGTCTTTAACTCCATCCAATTTACTGCATAGTCTGTGATTTTGTTTTTCTTTATGGCTGCATAATGCTCTGTCGTGTACAAGTACCACGTTTTTTTCATCTAGTCCACTTTCCATTGGCAGTAGGGATGGTTCCATGTTTTTGCTATTGTGAATAGTGCGGTAATAAACATGCATGTGCAGGTGTCTTTTTTGTAGAACAATTTATTTTCCTCCAGGTATATTCCCAGAAGAAAGAATATTACTTTAATATATTACTTTAAAAGATTAATTTTTATACTGTTTTATAAACTTTTAAAATTTTTATAGTGCTTTAGAAATATTTTTAAAATGTGATTTATAGATAATTTTAGTTCTGATTGAGCTTCAGGGGAAATTATTTTTCAACCAATATCATAAGATGGTACAAAACTCAATATTTTTGTTTTTATTCTTCTTAAAATCCTTCCAGGCATCTAATAGGATTGAAGAATTAGAACAGACTGTCTGTCAACTAAAACAGCAGTTACAGGAATCAGAACTTCAAAGAAAGCAGCAACTCAGGGTAAGTATTGCATTTCCACACGGAAAAGCAGTGCCAGACACGCCTTTCCTTGCCTTGATCTGTATGTGGGTCAATTAAAAAGCAAGACTCAGGAATGTAGTTGGCCTTTTCTGACTCATTGTAATTGCATAATTTTTCGTTTTATTTGTATTAACTAACAGGTAGATGCTAATGATCTATAAAGAATAAAAGAACAGTAATTTTAATTGGAATGATCTCTTTTTTCAGATTAGTTTAAAAGTAAACTTTATTTAAATACGTTATTTTAGAATAATTTCCTTCTTTTAAATTATCTGCCAATCTTCACAATCTCTCTGTCTCTCTTTGTCTCTCTCTTTTGTACTTTTCAAATCTTTTCTTTCATGGTCAAAACGTGCCAAGGACTGGCATATGATATAACTTCAAATTTATCATTCCCATATTGATTAAGTTAGTCATTTAAAAGTAGTTTCCCACTTTTAAGGATTAGAAAGTTTTCCTTATGCTGTAAAGTAGGTACTTTTGAGAATAGTGATGTCTTCAGGTAACTATAATTTTATGCTGTATAGTATAAAACTACTCATGTTTCTACTTGTGGGACTCTCTTAATACGCAAAACTGTGAATTAAAGTTTGACATCAAGTTGATTCATTAATTTCATTCGATTACTAATTGTATTGACTCTAGCAGTTTTAAATATAATAAGAATAAACATTTATTATTCACAGGATCAAGAAAATAAGTTTCAAATGGAAAAAAGTCATTTAAAACACACCTATGAAAAAAAGGTAATATGTTTTGTGGGAAGCTATAAAACATTTAAAATAGGAAAGAAGCCATCAATGGGGACTGAGTTTTATAAAGCCGTATATTCTTACTTTTAGAGAATTATTTATTTCTAAGTTAATTTTAGCTAACCAATAATTAAAATTTTCTTACTCATTTTTCATATTCATAAATAACTTCAGTTCACTTATTATATCAATATTAAAACACTTCTTGCATGTCATATTTAAAGAGTGAGGAGTACAGTTGTCCCTCTATATTTGTGGATTTTGAATCCACATGAATTCAATCAATTGTGGATTAAAAATATTCAGAAGCAAACATTATATAAAGTTCAAGAAGCATACCTTGAATTTGCCATGATCCGAATACTACGTTGAATCCATGTGAATGAAGTGATGTGCAGGCATTGGAATAGGCATTGTAAGTGATTTAGAGATGATGTAAAGTATATGAGACTATGTGTATAGGCTATATGCAAATATGATGCCGTCTTATAAGAGGAACCTGAGTATCTGAGGAGTCTCTAGCACACTTGGGGTGTGCTAGGACCAATCCCCCATGGATACCAAGGGACAGTGTAACCTTAACCTCTCATAATAACACGTTGAAATTGCCTTTCCTTCCTGTCGGTTTAAGTGCATGTCACCATCGATGTACTTTGTATTCTGTATGTCATGTGTGCCATGAGAACTTTAAATATTTAAACAAAGAACTTACCACAATGAAAGAATCTGCTACTACTTAAAGATGATTATTGTTTCTTGTCATTTATAATAATGCATATTTCTGCTGTTATATGTTGATATCCCTTTTATGAAAACTTGGGTGTTATTGACACACTTAACACATGACGCCGCAAAATGTAGGGTTCTGTAGGCTTGTGACAATGAAACCATAGTTTTGAAACCTTTTCCTTAAAACTTGAAAAGTCAAAGGATAGTTGAAATAGCAAAGGTTTAGCTACTCCTTTTGTAATTATTTGCTATTTACATTTACCAAATTAACCTATTTGTAAAATACACATATATGGAAAAGGAGAAGATGAACCCTTCAATCAACTTAAATATATACAAATTAAAATCGGACATGGTTTATATTACAAAATTCTTGCAACATGATGTGATACCACATCTTAGGTGTCCATATAGTAGTCACTCAACAGATATCCATCAAGTGCTTACCTTGGACAAGATAATCACATAGGTACTGGTTGGGGTTGAGGATGAATTAGATGTAGAGTCTGTTGTTAAGAGCTTAACGTATAGGAAGAAGAATGTTTCTGTCATTGGGAAAAATGAGTATTTCTACTGACGCGCATGTTGATCTGCGTATGTGCTCTTTAAAATTATAGTAAATGTTGTTATTACTCTAATTTTAATACGTCTCAATGCCAGATCTTAAGTATATTTCATGTCTATAAAATGTCTGAGCAAGCATGGGAAAATATCACTTTTATTGAAATAATCTTTTTTCAGTTTCTACTTCTGCGCCACACAGACTCCTAAATATTTTACTTACCAAAAGAAGAACATGCATTATCATAAGCCTTGCTTCCCACTGTATAAGGCACCTGGGTCCTCAGTGTGTACTTGTTAGTCCATTGTTCACTCTTTGGGCAGTTCATTGGCTTCCTGGCCATTAAGGAACCACTTCCTGACCTCTTGCTCCCTTGTGTTCTGACCATCTGATCAGCTTTTTCCTGAGAGATGATTTCTGTGTACCTGAGGGACAGATGGGCGTGCGACAAGGAGAAAGGGACATGGTGACTAATTGTAAAAGAATGTATTCTTATTCCAAACTTCATTGAGCCCTCCCGAAGACTGTTAAATTCAGAAAGAACATCTTTCTCCTATCACTGTCTTTTCTTGGGTATTTAGCTAATGAGTAAACTTAAGGTTTCAGCCATCTGATGAACATACATAAGAAAGAGAATGTTAGAGATCAGTTCATCCTTATCCATAAAAGCTGCCCACCATTCCTATTCTATTTCACTTCAGGGAGCAGACCTAAATCCTTTTTATTGGGTATTATAACTAGTACTATTTCCTTTCCATGAGGTAGCAACTGGCCTAGCTTTATAATAAAGTAACTAGTTAAAGTATATTAATTGTTTTCAATGTAAATAAAACTTGTTTAAAATAATAGCAATGCTTAAAAGAAAAATAGCCATAGTTTTCCACATCGCATATGTTCCTAACGTGGTTTATATTGGAAGAAAATGTTCCTCAGCATGCTGCTTTTTATTTCACAATTAATTCCATAATCTTCCCTTTTAAATTGACATCTGTTCTCCTTTCTTTATTAAACCTGCTGTGATCTCAACCCTTGAAGATTTGATGTCTTGTACCCCCCTCAGGGAATATCCTTTTTGACTGCTCAAAGAGCTGACATAAATCTTATATAGTCCTGGACTGTGAAACTGTATAGCTAAAATGGGATATATAGGGCTTTTGTTTGTTAGACAGTGTTACAGGTATGCACATTCAGTAACTTTTGGTACAAAAGTTAGTTCTGAATATCTGTTCAGGAGGAGGAAATGCCATCTGAATGATATTTTCTCATGCATGTAAGAAAGCAGCAGGATGGGAACTTTCCATTCTAATGTGTCCTTGAGGTAAAAGAAATAGCTTCATGTGCTGTCCCTAATTTAAGCACACACATATTATCTAATGTTCTTTATTGATCTCTAGTGGCTATTGCCTGTTCTTAAGATCTTTGAACATCAAACAAATAATAAGTAGTGAAGCTAAATGTCATTGTTTGGTGAAGTGTCCTAGTCTGTTAAATCAGGAAATGGTTAGACTAAATGATTTTCCTGGCAAGGAAACACCTGCCTCCTACAAATAACCTATTGCTTGTTTTCCAAAGAGGCATCAGAGAGTAAAAAAGATGGTGCTGTTTGCCTAGAGATGTTTATAAGACAGATGTGAAACATACATATTCTAAAATGTGCCGAATTAAAACATCTACTTAAAACCAATCTGATGTAACTATTTAACAAGTGAGATATACATTGTAATGGAATTCAAAGCCATGAAAATAATGTTATTCCAGTGCTTAGTACTCACAATTATTTTCATTATGTTTAATATGATTGAAAATGTTCACAACTATACTTATAATATATTGGATAATATTTTAAAATTCCTACTGACATGATTTTTAAAACAAGTATGTGTGTCTTTACTGAAGTTTTAAAACATGAAATTGTGCAGTGAAGATTTATAAAAGTCATGCAACCTGATCGCCCATATTTTTTGTTTTGCAAAGCAGAGGTCCGGGCAGTTAAGAAATGACAGAGTTCCTTCCTCAGCTAGTCGGTGTTGGGTTAATATCAGTTCTGTGGTTTTCACTGTGCTATGTTGTCTGCTGCAGCGTATCTAGTTCCTAATGTACAGCTCAGTCCTTTTCTTATTTATACAGTACACCCTTCTTGATTACTCAAATTCTTTGGAAGCATAGGAATAAAAATATATTTAGTAAATGTTCAATAAATGTGCTTCTGACTGCTTAAATCAGTTACTTACAGCACATCCTCAGGTTTGAAAATATATTATGTATCCTTGACTATCTGGTTTGTGTTTTCATTATTCATCACTTTTAAATTCTTGTTGCTATTAACAACATGGGGGAAATGATTACAAGCAAATCATTTCAAGTCTTATTTCTTACCACTACTAATACCAGAAAAAGGAAAGGTTGACAATAGCATTATCTTTTTCTAAGTTGTTTGTTTTTCAGTTTTAAAATAAAGGATTTTTTTGCAACCAAAGAAGAGTATTGATAGCTCTCTCTCTCTCTCTCTGAGATTAGTATGCAGTGATTTCTCACTTATCTGGTGTTTAATTATCTATTACCAACAGTTATGTGGAATATAGGTAAAAGCTAAAAAACACAATCCAAAAAGGCTCTTAAACCACACAAATATATTCAGTTAAGAAAAACAGACCCGGAAGAGTGTTTGTTGACTATTGGGGTATGGACCAGGTACTGTCCTGGGTAGTAGGGATATAGAAATGGGAACCAGCTTCTAGTGTCAAGGAATCCCAACTCAAAAGTATGTGCATTGACACGTGCATCTTTACCTCAGAGGGAGGATCCTTATTCTTCCACCCAAATACTTCCATTTCTCCTTTAGAAAAAGTTCTAATAATTTTGGAAGCAATAAATTGGACTTAACGTGCTTGAGTTAGCACTCTGACCAGCATAAGATGTGTCAGCTACAAACTTGTCAGAGGTTAAGACTCAATAGTGAGTGATGAAGAGCAGTTACAAGAACTTAAAATGCTTTGCAATTCAGAGGTCACTCTCTGAAAGGGCAAGCAATCTAAGGGAATTACTGTATTGTGGCACATTGTCGTTTGGGGTGTTCATAATAACCCTGGGTTGTCAAGAAAGGTTTGTTGTAGAGTATTCAGTGTGAGGAGGCAATAGTAGTTTTTTCCACATGTATTGGGCATTTAGGAGTTTTACATCAAGCAATTTATTAATTTATCAGAATTATTTGGTATATTGACTGTTATTACCTCCATTTTTGAGAGGAGCAAACTGAGGCACAGACTATTGAGTAACTTGTGAAGGCGTAGGTATAAAAATACATGCCAGAGCTTCCACTCATAATTACCATGTAATTGTAGATAGATTTTCCTCAAGAATGGTTAATGTTGTGACACTTCCCACTTTAAGAGGTAAATCTCAGACATGCTGTTATGCAGATAGTTCTGAGTCCTAGAAGAAAATTGAGCAGGAAATAGATGGGAAACTACCAGTAGTATAGTCCATCGGAGGATGCAGTGCCAGTTTGTAAAATACCTACTGACTTGTCAGTAACTCTGATAGCAGTTCCTTGTTAGTTTTTCATGTAATGTGTCATTTCTACTGGAAAAACAGACTGTGCAGTAAGGAGAAGCATGCCTCCTCGGAGCAGCATAACCTAGTTTAGACCCTCCTAGGAATTATCCTGGGAAGTGGGTGTTAGCTGTAGCTCCGAGAAGGCGATCACAATGAGAGACATCTGATAGAAGCAAGATTATGCCCTGTGTAGTTTTTGTCAATCATTTAGTTGGGTGGTGTTCTGAACGTCAAGCCCCAGATCTGAATGGTGAACACTGGTCAAGCATGAGTAGAATAAAGCCAAAATGGAGTTTGGAAAAATACTGTAGAGGAAAGAAACGAGAGCATTATATGGAAGATTCAAAGAAAAGAGTTTCTTTTGAAAATGTGTGACTCCAGAAGAAGATATTGAGAAATTAATTAGTAGAATACAAGAAGATACGATGTTTATGAAATGAGGATGGACACCATAAGAAAAGGATGAGGCCAGGCTCAGTGGCCCAGCCTGTCATCCCAGCACTTTGGGAGGCCGAGGCGAGGGGATTGCCTGAGCCTGCGGGTTCGAGACCTGCTCGGGCAACTTGGTGAGACCGCGTCTCTACAATAAATCAAAAAAATTAGCCAGGTGTGATAGCGCCCGCCTGTAGTCCCGGCTACTTGTAAGGCTGAGGTGGAGGGATCGCTGGAGCCCAGCAGGTCGAGGCTGTGGTGGCCAGGAGCGTACCACTGCCCTCTAGCCTTGATGACAGAGTGAGACTCCAACTCAAAAAGAAAGAAAGAAAGAAAGAAAAGGATGAAGTGAAAATTGAGGTGGTTGTCATAAGGAGGGTGTGTAAGGAAAATGAAAGCACAATATCAGGTTTAAGTGCCACATAGTAGCTGGCTGGGGGGGTAGAATAGATTTTGTAAAGAACTAGATGAGTGATATGATGGAAAACGTAATTGTCTTTCACACTACAAAGGAAAAGAGCAAAGAATCAAACATTTTGAGAAAGCTGATAAGTTACTAAGGCAGAAAATAGAACACCAGTATGCAACAATGGATGCTTTTGAAGGGAGACTCAGAATAAATGAACACAAATATAACTAAAGATACCAGAAAACTTTTCAGGGCTATGCAGATTTTAAAGATTCACTCTTTATCAGCTAAAAAAATTAGTAAAAGATTAAAAATCATTTAAATTACATCACAAAGAAAATAACATCATAAATGTCCAGACCGGGGGGAGGGGAGGGCAAAACTTACACTGCTTTAGTCTTCTGAGTTGCAAATCTAACGTTGACTATTTTGGCCCCAAATGTTGTGATCTAAGAATCTCATACACATTTTCCTTCATGAGTAAATGCAACAGAAGGACATTATTGGATCCGCCTCAGAGATATATCACTAGCTTTTTGAAAAATAACACTGGGTGTTGTGCTTTAATCTAAGGATAAGCAAAAAATGAAATCAAACAAAAAAAAATTCTCAAGAATGGAAAGAAGTACTGGTGGATGTCAAAATTATCTACAATAGAGAAGAATATAAATATTTTTTGTGTATGCAGTATAAACAATGCAAATGCCGGTAGACAGTCTTGAAAGAGGAGGATATGTAAAGTTAAAAAAAATTTGAACAGCCCTTTGAATGAAAATCTCCAGATTACACAAAAGAAAAGTAACACGACTAGGAGAGGGGAAGTAATCATGTGTTCGCTATTATTTTAAAAGGATGGGCATAGATCTTAATTTATCACTTGCTGACTATTAGAGACATATAGGCTATGAATAATTGTGAGATATTTATTGCATTATTGGTCTCCAGCGATAGACTTCTATAAACTAATAGCAAAGTATCTAAATCAGAAATTTTAAAAAATCAGAAATTTAAAAAAATCCCATGTACAACAGCATTAAAAAATTAGGAATTAATTTAGCCAAGGAGGTGAAGTGCCTATGTACTGAAAACTATAAAACATGAAAGAAGTTGAAGAAGACACATATAAATATAACAATATCCCAAGTTTATGGATTACAAGAATTAATATTGTTAAAATGTCTGTACTTGGAAAAGTTATGTGTAGATTCAGTGTAATCTCTACCAAAATACCAATAACATTTTTCACAGAATTAGACTATCCTAAAATTTACATTAAACCACAAAGTCCCTGAATAGCACCCCGCCCCCGCAAAAAAAAAAAAAAAAAAGTCTTGAGAAGGAAGAGTAAAGCTGGAGTCCTCACTCTTTCTGATTTGAAAATATAATTCACAGCTAAAGTAATCAAAACAGTATAGTTCTGCTTAACATCAGACATAGTCCAATAGAACAGAATATAGAGCCCAAAAATTAATCAATGAATTTACAGTCAATTAATCTTCTATAAATGTTCCAAGATCACATAACGGGGGAAGGACAGTCTCTCCAATAAATGTTTTTGGGAAACCTGTCTGTCTACATGCAGAAGGATGAAACTGAACACTTACTTCATATTTTAAAATCAACTGATAATGGACTTATGACTTAAACATGAGACTTGAAAGTATAAATGACTGGAAAACATAGGAGAAAAGCTCCATAACATTGGTTTTGGCAAAAAAATTATTGGGTATAACAAAAACACAGGCAACAAAAACAAAAATAGACAAATGGTGTTATATCCAACTGAAGAGCTTCTCAGCAAATCAAGCAATCAAGTGAAGAGGCAGTCTACAAAACTGGAGAAAATATTTACACATCATAAAACCAATAAAGGATTAACATCCAAAAATACATATGGAACTTAAGCCACTTAATAGCTAAAACAAAACAAAACAAAACAACAAAAATTTATTGTGTACATAATATAAACAATGACACAAAACTACCAAAAGAACTGATGATTAAAAATTGGCCATGGACCTGAATAGATGTTTCTCCAAAGAAGGCATACAAATAGCTAGCATATGAAAAATTCTCAGCACCACTAATCATCAGGGAAAGTCAAATCAAAACTACAATGTGGTATTGCCTCACACCTGTTAGAATGGCTTTTATTAAAAACACATGAAGTGAAAGGACAAGTGTTGGCAAGTATGTGGAGAAAAGGGAACTCTTCTGCTTTGTTGGTGGGAATGTCATGGCATACAGTACAGAGGCTCCTCAAAAAGTTAAAAGCACTACCGTATGATCCAGCAGTTTCCACTTATGGGTATTTGATGGTAAAAAATGTAATTGATATTTTGGTAGGGAATGGGTGGATGTTGGTTAAAGAGTACAAAGTTTTAGTTTAGATATGAGGAATAAGTTCTGGAGGCCTATTATCTAGCACAGTGATTGTAATTTATACTAATATATGGTATACTTGAAAATTGCTAAGAGAATAGACTTGAAATGTTTCATCACAAGAATAAATACATGATGAAATGAAATCAGGATATTTCAGAGATATCTGGATGCTTAAGTTCGTTACAAGACTATTTATAGTAGCCAAGAGACTGAATCAACTTCGGTGTTCGTCTAGGAATGAATGGAAAAAGAAAATGTCACACACACACATACACACACACACACACACACACACACACACACACACACACACAGAGGAATATTATTAAGTCTTTAAAAAGAAGAAAGTCTTGTCATTTGTGATAGCAGTGATGAACCTGGAGTACAAAATACTGCATGATCTCACTTGTATGTGAAATCTAAAAGAAGAAGTCAAACTCATAGACTCAGATAATCGAATAATGGTTAATTACTAGGGACTTGGGTGGCGAAAGGCAGCAGGGAATGGGTGGATGTCATCATTGGTTACAGAGTTCTAGTTGAGACATGAAGCGTAAGTTCTGGAGGCCTATTGCATAGCACGGTGATTATAATTTACACTAATGTATAGTATACTTGAGAATTGCTAAGAGAAGAGACTTAGAATGTTCTCTTCACAAGAATAAGTACATGATGATTTGCCAAAAAAATATATACACATTTAAAGCATGATGGTCGCTTAAAAGATGACATTAATCAAATGAATGCTAGCGTCACCATATGATAGGCAGGGCAATCAAAGAAAATAGCGCAAGTATGGTTGAGAAGACGTCATACTGCACATTGCTACTGTAATGAAATTCAACTTTGTAAAGTAATACATAGACAACAACTCTTAAAATGTGTATATATTTTTTGGCACCCCCCCCCGGTGTGCCTGTGTGTATTTATATATACCACATTGTATATGATAAACATATACAATTTGTCATTACTCCATTTAAATACATTTTTAAAACGCTGTTGTACACCTTAAATTATACAATTTTTAAATTTGTCAATATATGTCAATAAAGCTGGAAAAATAATTTTTCGTCTCTGTCAATCAGAGCATGGAGGAGTTTAGAACAACAAGAAAGTCACATTAAAAAAAAACCAGGTAACAGGAAAAATGGCATAAATAATACTTTCATGATGACAGTAAATTCAATAACCTTCCCTATTAAAAGAAGAAAATGGGCCATTTCCTTGCTAAGCTGTGGTTTGAGCTATGGTCAGGCTATGTTTTGTTAAGCTTTGGCCCCCTCCCCTACCTTGGGGAGGTGAATCTCCTCTTTCTCTCTCCAATTTACTTTCTAAATAAACCATATTTTTTAATCTAAAAAAAAGAAAATGCATGCAAATTCAACTTGCAAGAAACTTAAAGTTGACGAAGAAGTATTTATGCAAAAAGAAGGTAGACATATATAAGAAAACACCAAAGGAAAATGTTTTATTTTTATTTTTTTATTTTTTATTTTTTTTTTGAGTTGGAGTCTCACTCGGTCGCTCAGACTGGAGTGCAGTGGCCGCTCCCGGCCACCGCAGCCTCGACCCGCTGGGCTCCGGCGATCCTTCCGCCTCCGCCTTCCGAGTAGCCGGAACTACAGGCACGCGCTACCACGCCCGCTGATTTTTGATTTATTGTAGAGATGAGGTCTCGCTGCCCAGGCGGGTCTCGAACCCGCGGGCTCAGGCCGTCCCCTCACCTCAGCCTCCCAAAGGCGCGGGATGACAGGCTGAGCCGCCGAGCCCGGCGGAAAATGTTTTATTTGCTGGGTTCTTCCTTTAACGTTCTTCCAGGTGACTGTCTCCCATCTTTCTTGAATAGATTACTTTTCTCTGTGCTTTTTATGCCCCCGCCCCCCACCCGCCTGGGCAACAGAGTGAGACCTCATTTCTAAGAAAGCAGAAGAAAAGTAGTCGGGGATGATGGTTCCCACTTGTAGTCCCAGCCACTCGGGAGACTGAGGTGGAAGGTGCCGCGACTGAACCTAGCAGGCTGGGGCCATGGTAGCCACGAGTATGCCACTGCAGCACAGCCTGGGTGGCAGAGTGAGGCCCAGACACACACACACACACACACTCTCTCTCTCTCTCTCTCTCTCTCTCTCTGTCTCTCTGTCTCCCCCCCTCCCTCTCTCCCCCCCTCCCTCCCTCCATACACACACGTTGGTATTTTGATTTTTACGTAAGATTTCCTCAAGAAAGGATTTTACTGATACAAAAACATGCTTCCGGTATCTTCACATGAGGTCATATCTGAGTTTCAGCTTGAAGGTTTTTCTTTTTTGAGTCGGAGTCTCACTCCGTCGCCCAGACTGGAGTGCAGTGGCCGCTCCCGGCCCCCGCAGCCTCGGCCTGCTGGGCTCCGGGCGGTCCTTCCGCTCAGCCTTCCATCAGCTTGAAGTTTTAATCACCGATTCTATACATTAAAAAGACAAGGTTTGTGTGGGAATGGCGCTTTTGTTTCTCTAGTATTGTTTATACTCCAATTTAATATGCTTACTATGTGCCAAGCACTGTGATACATGTTAGGGATCCAAAATAAATAACGATCTAAGTATTGAACCTGGTAAAGTTTTGAACAACAGACTTGTCTTTTTCTCTTGTGTTAAGTAAAACAAATGTAGTGGGAGAAGTTTGCAAGGCAAGTTGCTCTTGCTCTTTCTGTTGAGAAAAATAGTCTTTATGCGATATTTTAAATTTGTCACTTAAAATAAGGGGGAGAGTAGTTTCTGTTTCCTAATTCTGCATTTTTTCCTCAGCCTCTCAGTGTTTTCTAATGTTTGATATTACCATCATAGCAGCCAGTAGGAGCTTTTTGATATTATCATGAAAAACTTCCTCTCTACCCTTACTCTTTTAGTTTATAAACATACTGATTTTATTAAATTATTTATTTTACAAACACCAAGGGAAAAAATACTAAAAGGGAAAGGTCAAAGAATGTAGGGTTTAAGTTAAATAGGTCCTTACTCAAACTAATATAAATAGCTAACTATAAATATTTTTGGCTGGCACTGATTCAGTGTTTGATGCGGTATCTCATAGTAAGTTTTGTTATTATTGTTCTTGTAATTACTCTCTTATCCCTGTTGCTCACTGGTTTCACTGTGGGCCTCACCTAGGTTGCCAGCAGATCTGTGGGATATTCCTAGCCCACCGATGTCTTGAGCTCTCCTACCTCCCGACTGTTCTCTGATCCCTCATTCCTGTATTTGGAACCATGGCTGCTGTTTTACTCCTTCCTCGTATCCAGCTGTCTAGACATGCTTATCAGTGTTTGCATATGAGGAGCTTTCTGTGAAGACACATTTTCGTTTATCCCATGCTATTGATGCTGCCACCGCATTTACTTAAAAATGCCACATGCAGGAAACAGACATGGTGGGGGAATTTCCTGCCAAACTCAGTAAATGGTTATACAAATCATTTCCAGCAGTGGGAGAGAAGACTATTTCATCATAACCTTTATGTGTTTGGGGCGTATGGATGCATCATTTATTGTATACTCCAGAATCATGTGAGATTCCTTTCCTTTGGCTAAAATGTAATTTGAAAATAAGAAAAGAATCCACATGCAGGTAGAGTCAAACAAAAAACTTTGAACAGAAGATTCGTATTGGATGTGTAGTATTGATATCATCTTATGGTAAATTATTATGGTAAACCAGGTTTCTATCTTGAAATAGCTAAATCTAATTTTATATTAAAAATGGATTTGAGATTGCTGCTTCATTGTTTATATTTCTCTTTTGAGTAAACTTTACTTGTCTTCCAATAAATTTTACATGTCCCTGTCGTGACAGGTTCATGACTTGCAGAGTGAACTTGATAAAGAAAAAGAAGATGCTCACAAGAAAAGTCGCAAATTTGAGGAAGGTTTGAGGTGAGTAAAATTGTAGCACATTTAATTTAAAAATATTCTTATACTACACTATGAACCAAATTAAGCAACTAGAACTTGAACATCATATTTTTATAAGAACCTTGTTTGGAATGATTTATGTCAGTTTTCCATCACAAATCTCTATTTTCGGAATTTTACTATTGGTCAGCAATTTTTTTAAAAAATAAAAATTATTTAGCTGTTTTTAAGTGATAGGAATGTAAGAAAATATAACTTTTTGGCTTCAGATGCTTTCTCCCTCTTCAGTGAAAACTGTTTTGTTTTTTTTTTTAAATGAGATTTAGGTCTTAATACATTTAGAAATTCCTCTGTAGGTTTTGTTGGGAAATTTGGGCAATTATAGTCTAGTTGTAATATTTGAAAATGGATTGCAGACATTGTTTAGGAAAAGTTGTCTTATGATGTAATATTTAAACATACATTAAGGTATTAGATTTTGTTTTTCTTCATTCATTTACTAGGTTGATTAGGCCCTACTTATGATTAGGTTTGGCTTTACAGCTTTACGTGTGTCAGGCAATGTGTCGTCCCTTCTTATATGGCCATATAGTCAACTGGGAAGATATTCAAGAAATTTGGCAATTAAAGTACAGAGAGTAAGGATTTAATTGGTGGAATAGTCAATAGGGTACTTGACCTAAGAAAATGACTTAAGAAGAGAAGCTTCCTTGAGCTCAGTATACCCAGCTAACTTCCCGACAATCAGCTAATTCCATTTTACCTGCTTCCCTAAACCTCCAAATAGGAATAACTTGGAAAGGCCAAAAATGATCAGAAAACTTCATATCAAATTCTGCCTGGGTTGATTGCATAACCATGCCCTCTCCCTCACTTTGCTTGCTAGTAAAATGTATCTGGCCCAGTCGCTGAATAGAATGGCTTAAAACAACCTATGTACTAGGGCAAACACAAGATGACACTTACAGAAAATCTATACAAGGATCATTGCTTGTTTGTTCGCATCACCCGTATGAATTAGACGAAATCAGAAGAGAGCAGAAATATTCGTTAAACATTAAGTCAAACGACAGTGTTTTCTCCTCCAACCGGGATGGTGAAACGAGGGCCAGAACGAGGGCCTGCTTGCTGTTTTCGGAGGATGCCCTCCCTGTGTTCCCCATTAATTCGTGTTTTTTCTCCTTAAAATGATTGACAACTTTCTTCATGAAGGTTTCTTCATGAATCTTATTGAATATGGCAAAATCTTGTGTTCTACTGTGCTTCTGCTCTTTTTACATTTCTTTATACTTTTTCCATTGGTTTAATTGATTTGTGTTTTATATCATGAAGAGATAATTCTTGTAAGTAAATGCTTTAAATCAACAAATATTCACTTAGTATCTATAAAATTTATATATTATAATATCATACTAAAGAAAATAAAGGATATAGAAGACAGAGCTCAAGATATACTGATGTTTGAAATTACTTTAGAGTTCAGATTAAGCCCTTGACATATGTAGTGTAACTTAGTATTAAGTTGTTGACAATAATGCAATTAGAGTTCAGAAAGATTTTTCAGTTGTATATTGTGAATTTATGTGTATAAAATAACATATGTATCTTTTATTGTTGCCTGGTAGATAGTCAGATAACCCTGAAACATTTTCAGAGGCAAGTAACAATCTTCAGGGGATTTAATGGTCTTTGTCAAAATACCAAATTTTACTTGGAGTTAAAATTTTTAATAAAATTCTTATTTATTCCATTCTCTATGTAGGTGGTATGTTTATTTTGGCTAAATATTTGGATAATCTTAACAGTTAGAGAACCAGATATAGTAGGAATGATGGAGTGTGAAATTAACAGAGTAAATTCTTGTGAGAACTGAACTTCAACGTAAGCAGCATGACTAGCTGTTTTCCCAAAGAAGAATATTCTGGGGGGGGGGTGACTGCCTCTGTTTTTGAATCTGAATATTGTGTAGGACCCTATTTTGCTAAAAGACAGCTATATGGTATAGAAATTTGCCTTGATCATTGGCAAACTTTTTCTTTAAAAAATATGTACACAAGTAAAAAATCTCAGTTTTGGAAATATGGTGTTACTCATGTATTTTTTCTTTTATTCATCTAATAAGGGTTTCTTTTGTGAATGCTGAATATATAGTAGGGGATATCAGAGAATACAGGAATTTACACATAAGAATTCATATACATGTATGGCAAAGGAACTAAAAGACATAATAAGGTGATAATAAGTAAGATGGGTTGGTCATGGAAGGCATCTTAGAGAAGGAAAACGCTTATACGGAGTTGTGAAGGAAGGGTGGAGAAAACGATAAGTTCTCCCGGGATTTTGGTCCTCTCCTCTTCTGACTCTGCAGATGCTTGCCTCTCACGATAATTGTCTTTCTTTTTTATTTCCAAGATTTCTTTTTCAACCTACTTGTGTCCTTCACCTAGTTACATCATCAGATCTATTCCTTCCATATCATGCCTTTCCTTTTCTCTTAATGACTTCCAAGTTTCAAGTTCTTTGCTCAGATCAGAGAATTTTGCAACCATGAAGGGGTAGGTAGTCTTGTGAATTGAGGTGGTATAAAATGTGTTTGACATGTTAACAGAAAAATTAGGTGACTTTATTCTGACGTCATAGCTGTGTTAAGACTGAAAAAGGCTAGGAATTTTTCTGTGTGAGGGTGATGCAGTTGATTTCCAAGCAATTGAAACTGCCAACTCAATCATTGGTTTCAAGCTCAAGTTGATATTTTAGAACCTATCATTATTTAAGAGGGACACTTTGGATTGTTGTCCGCGTTTTTCACTTCTTTTTTTTTATTATAAAGATGTGGGGTACATTTCAGGGTTAGGTATACAAACGTTAATTATGCGGGTACCCTTGTTGATGAGGTGTGCCCCTCCCTCCCCTAGCAGTTTCCTTCAACCGCCAAACCCACTCACAACGTTTTCACTTCTAAAAGCTAATTTACCTATTGCCATTGTTTCCAAGAAATAAGTTTAATGTTGCTGCCTCGACTAGTGTTTTCACTTTTTGTTCTATATATGTACTAATCATTTTGCTCTCTCCTTCATTGTTACCATAGAAAATTTTATCTGAAACTACAACTGTAAATGATGTGAATTATATGTTTTCATTTTTCAAAGATAAGTAATTAAATTATGAGAAACTAGATAGACTCTAGTGATTGGAAAATGACTATGTATAACAAAATAATTATTTTTTGGAGGAGTTAAAATCTATCCACAACAGATGTGGATGGTATAAATTGCCTATTTTAAAGTATTCACCGAAACACTCCCAAGCCATCTTTTTTATTAATAACTTTTAGACTCCTTTTTTACAATAGAATACAAAAATGCCTTGAAATGTTTACTCCGATATATTTTAGTCTTTTTTTTACATTGTCAAATAGCAAACATTGTAAGTATTTTTAACCCTGTCACATAGAGACAAGCTTTCTATTTTTTAGTTAGTATTGAAAATATATACAATAATAGCAGTTTCACTAGAACATGTTATAATATCGATCTTTAGGTAATATGGTTATAAATGACCCTACAGGAAACAAGTCTTTATTTAGTGAAATATATTGTTTTGGTTGCAGTTTAAAAAATATGTTTTTTATTTTAAAGATGTGGGGTACAATTTAGAATAAGGTCTACAGATGTTAATTACGCAAGGTACCCTTGTGGATGAGGTGTGTCCCTCATCCCCTAGCAGTTTCCCACTACTGCCAATCCCGCCTTCCCTCTTCCCTGTCAGTTTCCCACTATGCCAATTCCTTCCTTATAGTATTGAGATAATTGTTCAAGGTTTACTTATGAGTGAGTGCATGTGGTACTCAGTTCTTTGTTTCTGCGAGAGATCACTCTGTATCATAGACTCTAATTCCATCCAAGTTGCTGTGAAGTTCATAATTTTGTCCTTCTTTATGGCTGTGTAATATTCCTTCATGTGTATGCACCACATTTTTTTTTTTATCCAGTCCTCTTTCGATGGACAGCATGGTGGGTTCCATGTTTCTGCTATTGTGAATAGTGCTACAATAAACATACGTATGCAGGTATCTTTTTCATAGAGTGATTTGAGTTCCTCCAGGTATATTCCTAGTAGGGGGCTTGTAGAGTTGTATGGGAGGTTGATTTTTAGATCTTTTAGGAATCACCAAACTGTTTTCCACAGAGGTTATACTAGTTTGCACTCCCACCGTTGCTATGTATACGTCTATGTATGTGCATGATGTGTATACCATAAATAAAACTTCTATTGCATTTTTAAAAATGCCAGAGAGTGAAAGCCTGTTCATATCTGGGCCATAACCCCTGGCCAGAAGCCTCTTGATGTTGCTAATACAAACTAATAGTGCAGTTTTTTTCCAAAAGAAGCAAACACTGCATGAATTTTGGATATTCCATTAGTCTTCTAATTGTTATCTTGAATTTTCTCACAATTACTTTGTAACATATATTATGTGACTTTTTGCAAATTATATACTATATAAAGTGTAAAATAGGAAGATATTTGATTATTTCACTGCTTAAAATTATCTGTTCTGTTCTTGCTTAGATTTTGCTATAAATAAATGTGCTAAAGGAAACTGACTAATTGCATCCTTACGATCTTTAAATGTGTTTTTAAAGGTAAGTAATGGAGGTCCACGGTTTAAAATCTTGAAAATTAAAAAAAAAAAAGAACACCCACCCCCTTCCAGGGAGCGTCTAGCTTCACAGTCTCTCTACGCGAAGGAAGCAGTGTTACCACTTACTGTGTATTCCTTTATGTGCAAACACAAGTATTCTTCCCCATAATATTTTTCCCTTAGACTCCACATATATTCTGTCCTAAGTTGTTCTTCCTTTTTACATGTCAATATATCTTAAGGTAGTTTCATGTAAGGACAGAAGGAGATTCCTCATTTTATGTATTTGATGTACTGTAATTCATTTAACCAGTTTCTTATTTAAAAAACACATGATAAAAACTCTTCTATTTGTCTTCTAGTACATATATGATTTGATTTTTATGTTTAAATATGTGATCAATTTGTAATGTGTCCAGTGTGGGTTGTGAGGTATGGATCTGGGTTTCTTTGGCATTTGTCAAATGGCAATCCAGTGACCGCAACATCATTTATTTAATAATCCAGCCTTTTGCTTACTAGGATATCTGTTATAGTATCTTTGTCATTGGCCTTATTTTAAGACTTTCTATTCTGGTCCAGAGATCTGCATATGCTTGTATCAGTGCCATGTTTTCTTTCTTTCTTTTTTCTTTTAAATATGTGGGGTACAATTCAGGGTTAAGTATACAAATGTTCATTACGCAGGTACCCTTGTTTTTTAATTACCTCTTCTTGTTAAAAAAAACCCAGTGGGTCATTAATGTTTCTTTACATGTATAGTTCAACAGAGGAGTAATTGACATCTTTTAATGTTGTATCTGTTCACCCGAGAGCATGATATACCTTTTCATTTGTTCAGGTCTTCTTTTTTGCCATTCTACAGCTATATAATTTTTGAAGCAAATATATTTCATGGTGGATTTATGTTACTTAAACATAACAAGTTGATTCTTTTATTAAACATATGTGCTAATATTTTGACTATTTGAATATGTGATGTGAAAATAAAAACACGTAGAGAGTTGTACATTCAAGCTTTAAAGTTTCACACAACGTTTTAGATATGGGTTTAAAAATCTCTATACTTGTATACATAGCATATATTTTTATATGAATAATGTAATTCTTGAGGACATCACTTGTTTATACGTCTGTAACCATTCGCTGCCTGTTTGATTTTAATCAAATTAATTTACTCATTCATCCCACCATATATTTTGTTCTAGGAATTTTGTTGCTACTGGGTATAAAGTGCTGAACGAAAAAGGCAAGGTCTCTGCTGTGGCCACTGTACACATCTGTACAGGTTTACATCTTATAGAACTGTGGAGGCCATGGTTTACATAGTCTACTATGTGATGTTTTCTGGAAGTGAATTGTGCTTTTCCTGCTTCACTTGATAGCATGAGATATTTTTTACCTTATTTTATTTAACGAATGTAAGATAGTGATTTTGCCTTCTATTGAACTAATGTTGGGATTGCTGCACTATTTGTAAAAAGTAATTTTATAGTGAAGAGATAAAATGAAGTATTTCAGCCACTGTTTCAAGAAAGAGTAAGTTATAGGAAGTCCAGAATCAGTCTGCTTAACCTTCTATGTCAATAACATTTTTTAAAAACTAGTTGCTTGAGTACTTCCCTAATCATCTGGCTGGTTACCATCAATTCAAACACTTAAATTATAACATGTGCTGCCTTTATGTAATTTTTTTCTCTGTTCATGTATGCAGAATGAAAAATCAGTGTTTTTTTCTTTCAGAGGCAGGCCTAACAGAATGTCTCTAAAGCTACCCAACTTCTCTTTTCAGAGAAAAAAATCTTAGGGATTTAAATGCAAAGTTTTGTTTGTATCATGGAATTTCTAACCAGAACTCTTTAAAATGCTACTAAATTTTTTTTTGTAATGCTAATTCCAAACAGTACTGTGAGTTTGAAATGCCTGGCATATTATATCATTTAAATAATGGGTAAATATAAGAAAAATAAATAATTTAGTAATTCTTATTGAAGTTCATTTCAGGCTGGGCTCAATGGCTCAGCCTGTAATCCCAGCATTTTGGGAGGCCGAGGTGAGTGGATTGCCTGAGCCTGTGGGTTCAAGACCAGCCCAGCAACTTGGCAAGACCTCATCTCTACAATAAATAAAAAATTTAGCCAGGTGTGGTAACGAGCACCTGTCGTTCTGGCTACTTGGAAGGCTGAGGCAGGATTGCCTGAGCCCAGCAGGTTGACTCTGGGGCGGCCGTGAGCATGCCACTCTACTCCAGCCTGGGAAATAGAGTGAGACACCGACCCCCAAAAAAAGTTCATTTTAGTAAGTAAATAGTTACTGTATTTATAATAAATTGATACAGTAAAATTGTTATAAGAAATGAATAAAATATCTTATTTCTGAAACAGATTTCAATGGCTTATAGTGTAAACACATTAACACGTAATTAAAATTAAGATATAACGTGTAAAAAAAGGTAGATCTTGATATGGCTATATACAACTATCTCTGTATTTAAAGTCTAAATTTACTTTGATCTGAACTTTTTCAGGCAGTTCTGGGAAACATTTGAATTTAGTGTGGGTTAAGAACATGAACTCCTGCCCCACCTGTCATGAATCAAATTCTAGCTTAGATTACTAACTGTATCTAACTTCATGTGATTCCGTTTTGCATCTGTAACATGAGGGTAATAACACTGTCTTCCTCCTAAGATTGATTGTTGAGAGTCTTGGAAGAGTTAATATAAAGCCATTAGAAGGTTGGGCTCCGTGGCTCAGCCTGTAATTCCGCACTTTGGGAGGCTGAGGTGAGTGGATTGCCTGAGCCTGGGTTTGAGACCCGCCTGGGCAACTTGGCGAGACCTCATCTCTACAATAAAATCAAAAAATTAGCCGGGCGTGGTAGTGCACGCCTGTAGTTCCAGCTACTTTGAAGGCTGAGGCGGAAGGATCGCTGGAGCCCAGCAGGTCAAGGAAGCGACCAATACACCCCGGTCTGGGTGACGGAGTGAGACTCCCAAGTAAAAAAAAAAAAAAAAAAAAAAAGCTGTTGGAAGAGCTGTGTATGTGTGTTTTCACATACACAGAATTATAAGGGCTATATTGTCTATGTGTATTATCCCAGATTTCATTTCTCATTCCCTTAACAGGTTCTTCAGAGGTAGCTTTTTTCTGGCACTAATTTTTTAAAAGCAGCTGTATTGAGGTACGATCCCCACACCATAAAACTAACTTGCTTAAAGTGCACAATTTGATTATTTTTAGCAGATTCACAGAGTTGTGCAACCATCACCATAATTCAATTTTAGAACATTTCTCTCACCCCTAAAAGACCTCTTCTGACACCAGGCTTTAAAAGAAAATAGAGATTGTTTTTTCCTAATCAAAATGAGTTACTAGTAAGGGACAGGATCTTTCACAGTTGTTTTGCAGAAAATACAAATTGACTGTATTTCTTATTTTGATTCTCAATAAAAGCTGAAGTTACAATATTAAGATATACTTTGACATATTGTAAGTTAATGTAGTCCTAGCATGTTGCTTCCTAGGTATTTTACTTTCCAGTATTTTAACTTTGATATAAGGATGAAGTTAGAAAGTAGATTCTTTATGGGTGTGTTTATATGTGTATTAGTTTAGGGTGTGTGTATAAATGCATTGAAAGGGATATATTTTTTTAAATCATTTTCAATCCTAATATTTGAATGTTACGTTTGTAGCTTAAGTCAGTAATGAAGACAAAAGAAACCAATAAAGAATTTGGAAGGAAGAATTACATAACATTAATACAGTAGTGTTGTATGCTCACTCTAATTGGTAACCATATGGGATTTTAAAAAATTTCTCTACATTTTGCATGTATTCTTAAATAAACATATCTCAGGATTCTTGAGGGGCCTGAGACACTTTCAACTTGTCCCAAATCACTTAGCCAGTAAGAGGTGGGGAAGGGTATAAACCCAGACAATCTCTGGAAATAGCTAAGGTCTATTTTGGAGTTTTGACTGAAAAAGCCTTCTGTGTATTTCATAAGATACACAGAGGGGTGTTAGGGTTGACACATTCTTTTTTTTTTGAGTTGGAGTCTCACTCTGTCGCCCAGACTAGAGCGCAGTGACCAGGCTCGACCTGCTGGGCTCCGGTGATCCTTCTGCCTCAGCCTTCCGAGTAGCCAGAATTACAGGCGTGTGCTACCACGCCCGGCTAATTTTTTGATTTACTGTAGAGATGAGGTCTCACCTGCCCAGGCGGGTCTGGAACCCGTGGACTCAGGCAATCCACTCACCTCAGCCTCCTAAAGGCGCGGGATTATAGGCTGAGCCACGGAGCCCAGCAGATACATTTAAAAAAAAAAATAGGTGAGAAGTTTTCTCACCTAGAATGGAAGGATACTCTGCCACAACCTTTTAGGAGAAGCTGTAATGGAGGCCCATGAAAGATAGAATAGAAAATACAGCTTTCTAATAAGTACACAATTAGGATTTTAAAAATGAAAATAAACTGTGTTCTCCAGGTAAGATTATTGTGCATTTTCGACATGCTTCAAGGCTCTTTGTGGGAATTCACATGTAATGCATAGATTCATCTTTTTTGTTTTTTTTTTTGAGTCAGAGCCTCACTCTGTTGCCCAGACTGGAGTGCAGTGACATGCTCATGGCCACCCCAGCGTTGGCCTGCTGGGTTCAGGCAATCTTTCTGCCTTAGCCTTCCAAGTAGCCAGAACTACAGGTACGTGCTACCTTACCCAGCTAATTTTTTGATATATTGTAGAGATGAGGTCTCACCAAGTGGCCCAAGCTGGTCTCAAACCCTTAGACTCAGATAATCCTCACACTTCAGTCTCCCAAAGTGCAGGATTACAGGCTTGAGACACCACGCCCGGCCTCTTCTTCTACTTTAACATATCAGTCTTTGCAAACTAGCATATTTTTCACAGGGTAGCACATTCTAGAACTTGAGTTATAAGCATGCTATGATGAAAAAATATTTGGGAATGTAAAAATTCTAATTGAATTTGTTTTTTTGGGGATTGAATTAAGATGACTGACCGGAGGCAACTAGTGTGTGTTTTTCCTATGGAGTAAACTAAGGTATAGTTTCCTCAGCACCCAGAGAGGAACAGGACCAACAGAATGCCCCATGACTCTTGCAAGGAGTGATAATAACCACAAAGAAGAGAAAAATCCACCAGCCTGGGCTGGAACTGGGCAGATTCTCACTTGCACCTCAAAGTCCACTGGAAGCCTCTGGATGCAGTAGGAAAGGTGAGTGAAGGGAATTCGGGAGTTCTGTGCTCCTCCTGTGAACTTGGTGGGTCCCCTGAACCTTGCAGGACTTCAGTCCCTCAAGGGAGACTACCTTATTAGTAGTCTTACCCGTAGCGATGCTCTGTAGAAGCCCATGTAGAGTTGTGCAGGACAAAAGAAAGCCTTGAGCAGTGCCAGCCGCCATTTCCCAGCAACTCAACTCTTGCAGGCCATGTGGCTGCTTTCTAGCCAGCCTGGGAGGGGACGGATCCCACGGGCAAACTCTCCAGGGCTATAGTCAGTTCCTGGCTGGGGTGATTGCTGTGAGAGCCCCCTGAAGTCTTGAGGCCAGCTGTACTTTGACATTCACAGGACAAATCGCCTGAGGCCAAGGTGGGAGCCAGGTGGGACACATTGCCATAGCAACTTCTTTCTCCCCTGTTAACATCTCTGTGCTTGACAGCATTACCCTAGTGGCTGGAGACTCCCTCCTAATCCCTACTAGGGTAGCCAAGAGCACACCCTGTGGGGTGCTCAAGATCTTTCCTTCATCTGTAGCAATCCCTGTGAAGGCTCTAAACAGAGAATTTGGGATTAGGGTAATCATTACCCCAGACTATTTCCCTCGAGCTAGGTTGCCTGGGCATTTCCTTGAGGCAGCAACACATGCCAAGGAGAAACCCTACAGCCACTGTTGCAACTGACTTTCTCTCACAAGGACAAGATCTTGACCAGGGGACAACATTACAGCCCACCATATCAGCTTTGGGGAAGGCCTGATCCCAGACCCCATGTAATACCACTTTCCAAGTCATTTCATTCATTCAGGGCACCATGAGCCAGTGCAGTTACTCAGTACAAGACTACTACAGCTGGCAGTTGAGAAACTCCCAAGAATATATATAACCAAGGGAACACTACAGTGCCTATGCCAGCCCCATGCCAACCTCAAATAAGAAAAAACAGTCTACCCAAATGAGAAGGAACCAGAAAAATAATTCTGACAATGTGAAAAAAGAGTTCTCCAACACCTTCAAAATACCAGCAGTAGAACCTAACCAAAATGAAATCTTTGAAATTCTAGACATAGACTTCAAAAGGTTGATTATAAAATTGAACAGTAAACTTCAGGAGAAAATTGAAAACCAATTTTAAAGACTATTTAGGATATGAACAAAAAATTCTCCAAAGAGATAGGCACCAAAAACAAAAATAAAAAAGCTGAAATTCTAGAAATGAAATAATCATTTGGGAAAGTACAAAATGCAGTGGAAAGCTTTAACGGTACACTAGAAAAAAGCAGAAAAGGATCTCAGAACTTGAAGACAAGACCTTTGAAATAACCCAGTCAAACAACAGTAAAGAAAAATAAATCAAGGGAATGGAGCAAAGTCTCCAAGAGATGTGGGATTAATAAAACATCCAATCCTAAGAATCATAGGTGTTTCTGAGGTAGAAGATAAAACAACAGGTTTGGAAAACCTATTTGAGGGAATAGTAGAGAAAACCTTCCCTGGCCTTGCCAGAAATCTAAACATCCAGATACAAGAAGCCCAAAGAACCCCAGAAGATTCTTTGCAGAAAGGTCAGCTCCAAGGCATATAGTCATCTGGTTATGCATAGTTAGTGTGAAGGAAAGAATTTTAAGAGCAGAGAGACAAAAGCATCAAATAGACCGGGCTCAGTGGCTCAACCTGTAATCCCAGCACTTTGGGAGGCCGAGGTGAGTGTGAATTGCCTGATCTCGCGGGTTTGAGACCAGACCGGGCAACTTGGCATGAGTCCTCATCTCTACAATAAATAAAAAAATTAGCCAGGTATGGTAGCATGCGCCTGTAGTTCCGGCTACTTGGAAGGCTGAGGCAGAAGGATCACTGGAACCCAGCAGGTAGATGCTGGGGTGGGCCTGAGCATGCTGCTGAACTCCAGCCGGGGTGAGGGAGTGAGATTCCAATTAAAAAAAAAAAAGCATCAAATAACTTACAAAGGTAAATTTTTCAGAGTAACAGCAGATTTCTCATAGGAAACCCTATAAGCCAGAAGGGATTGGGGTCCCATCTTCAGTCTCCTCAAACAGTATGCCGTTGCCAAGGATTTTGTATCCCGTTAAACAAAGTTTTATAAATGAAGTAGAAACAAAAACTTTCACAGAGAAACAAATGCTGAGAGAATTTGTCACCACTAGACTAGTTTTGTAAGAAATACTCAAAGGTGTTCTAAATACTGAAGCAAAAGATCAAAATACATCAGTAGAAAAATGCTGGAAATCATAAAGCTCACAGTCTTTATGGAACAATAGAAAAATAAATAAAGCAACCAGATAACAACCAGTATGGTGAATGGAATAGTACCTCACATATCATTATTAACTCTGAATGTAAATGGCCCCAATGTCCCATTAAAAATATAGAGGCTGGCAGAAAGGATCGAAACCAAAACCAAAATCAAACAAAAAGCCACACAACCCAAACATCTGCCTTCAAGAGACTTACTCATCTCACATAGATGCCTGCAGACTCAAGGTAAAGATATGGGGGAAAACATTCCAGGCAAATGGAAGCCAAAAATGAGCAGGAGTAGCCATTCTCATATCAGAAAAATAGATTTTAAATTAACAGTGATAAAAAGAAAGACAAAGATGTTTATTATATAATGATAAAAGGATCAATACAGCAAGAATACATAACAGTTTTAAATATATATGTACCTAACATCAGAGTGTCCAGCTTTATAAAACATATTTTACTAGACCTAAAAAAAATGGGGGGGGGGTTAAGATTGTGACCGGGCAACCCGGCGTCTGAAGCCCTCTGCAAGGGAGATCTGCAGTGGGTCTCTGACTCTCACCTCAGGGGGCTGGGGACCCCAGCATTGCAGCCTGCACTTCAGACAGAGCTCGGCCATCGCCACTGCTGGAACATCAAAACGACTGGGCCTTTTTACTGCATTGCACTGTCCCGCCACCGCCGCAGCCCCTCCCCCCGCCGGCGCTCTGGTTGCCGCCGCCAGCGCTCCCGTTGCTGCCGCCGCGGCCTCTGGGACGGGTAGCTCATCACAACCCGGTCCGAGGAAATCCACACCAAACCGCTTCAAGGAAGATCTGCTGGGATCGCTGCCACCTCTCCTGCTCCGAGACTGTCCTGCCCGCCCGGCGTGGGGCTCCTGTTGCCTGCTCGGAGGCAGGCAGCCATCTTGCTCCTGTCTGGCCCCACCCCCTCTGGGGTGAGCAGATGAGATAGCACCACCTGCTGGCGATTCATGGTAACAACACCAAAATGGGAGAAACAAGCTTGATAAAGACATAGACCAAACTTCTGAACCGAGCTTAATCTGAACTGTCTTTCACAGCAGATCAGGGGAACTGACCCTAACTGCAAACTGATTTACCAGCTTGAAAAGAAAACTAGAAATCAGACCTGAAAGGACATTGGATTAAACGAAATGTCTCAGAGTGTGCTACAATGATTCTATTAGTTTAATGACTTAATTCTATTCCTACTGTATTGTTCCCTTTTTTCTCTTTTCCTTTTCCTTTTCTTCTCTTTTCTTCTCTCTGTAAACCATGTCTTTGTATAGAGGAACAGCACACTAATAAGGTGGCTGGATAGCTGGTATGTTAGCATCACTATATGTTTTATTTTTGTTTGTATGACAGTTGGTTCGTCTGTAGCTGCGGTCTATCATTTTTATCTGTTTCAGTATAGGCCTCTCTCTCTATTTGTTGGCACACTCGTTTGTTTCCCCCTTTACTCCTCTATCTCTCCACTCCCCTCTTCAACCCGCTATCTGCTCCATTCTCTCCCCTCTGCTAACCACATTTTATTTCAGGGAGTAAACCTACAGTCCCACTGCATGGACAGATTCCAGGGCAGTGGGAAGTGGGTTCCACCTTATCCACATGCCTGTCAGCGAATACCAGGACCTGCAGACAGATTTTGAATCACAGCTCTCCCCTTAAGTACATCTCAAAACTGCAAAAAGGACCACCTCCAACCTATAGTGCAACTTCAGAATTGAACACAGTAAGAGGACATACATAAAGAATAGGAGATTGAACAAACAGAAGTAAAACCAATCCCTTTACCCCTGAATAACAGAATTAAAGAAGATGGTGACGTGGAGGGAAGGAAAAAATAGGGAGGGGGAAAAACCGCACAAATGAAGAAAAACCAAAAGAAGAATATAGGTCTTACACAGACCCCTGGGAGATCAGACAATGAGAAAACAGATTCTGGAACACAGACAATGAAGAGTCCCCAGAATGACTGGCTACATGCAACAAACCCAGACATCAAGACATTAATGGAGAGAATTAAAAAAATTGAGGAGAGACAAGAGGAAAATAGGAAGGAGCTGTTGTCAGAAATGACAGCAGTAAAGAATACTGTGATGGAAATGAACAACAGACTAATAAACATGGAAAGCAGAATGAGCCAAGCAGAAGAAAGAATCTCAGAGCTTGAAGACCAAAGCGCAGAACTAACCCAAACTGTCAAAAGCATAGAAAAACTCAAAAAGACAGAACAAAACCTGCAAGAGATGAATGATCACTTCAAGAGTCCAAACCTAAGAATAATTGGGCTTCCTGAGGCAGAAAGAGAAACAGAAGCCACACTGGAACAAACATTTCATGAAATCATTCAAGAAAACTTCCCTCATCTCATTAAGGATGAAAAAATTCAAACACAGAGATTCAGAGAACCCCTGCAAGACAACAAACGAGAAGACCAACTCCCAGACACATAATAATTCGCCTAAACAAAGTAGCTATGAAAGGAAAAATCCTACAGGCAGCAAGAGAAAAATGCCAGACTACCTACCAGGGAAAACCAATTAGAATAGCGGTAGATTTATCCACAGAAACCCTTCAGGCCAGGAGAGCCTGGAGCCCTATCTTCAAAGTTCTAAAAGAGAAACAATTTCAACCAAGAATAACCTACCCAGCCAAACTTAGCTTCATTAGTGAGGGAGAATTGAAATCTTTTCCAGACATCTAATCCCTAAGAACCTACGCCGGCACCAGACCACCTCTACAAGAAACATTTAAGAAAGTACTGAACACAGAAAAAAAGAAAAAAGAACAACAGCAATCTTCACAAGAGTACAGGCAAAAGATTAAAAACACACATGAACCAACTCCAAAACCCAAAGAAAGACAACAAATAAACAGGAACAACTCTGTGAGAACCTTATGACAGGGATCAACTCTTGCATTTCAATTATTAGCCTAAATGTGAACAGACTAAATGCACCACTGAAAAGACATAGATTGGCAAAATGGATAAAATATCATCAGGCAACAATCTGTTGCCTTCAAGAGACTCACCTTACTAGAAAGGACACCCACAGACTCAAAGTAAGAGGATGGGAAACAAACTTCCAGGCGAACGGAATGCAAAAGAAAGGAGGAGTAGCCATCTTAATTTCAGACAAAATACCCTTCAAACTATTAAAAATCAAAAAAGATACAGAAGGCCACTACATAATGGTAAAAGGCTCAATCCATCAACAAGAAATATCTATCCTAAACATATATGCACCCAACATAGGTGCACCAACTTTCATAAAGCAACTTCTTGGAAAACTAAAGAAAGATATTGACTCTTAACACTATCATAACTGGGGACTTCAATACCCCACTCACAACCCTAGACAGATCATCAGGACAAAAAATCAGCAAGGAGATCCGGAACCTCAATGTGACTTTGGACCAAATATACTTAATTGATACCTACAGAACACTCCATCCAAAGACCACAGAATACACATTCTACTCATCACCACGTGGAACGTATTCTAAGATCGACCACATACTCGGCCATAAATCAAGCATAAGCAAATTTAAAAGGACCGAAATTCTACCAAACACCTTCTCGGACCACAGTGGAATAAAAATAAACATTGACACCAACAAAGTCCCCCCAAAACCCACAAAGACATGGACACTAAACAGCATGATGCTAAACAACTCCTGGGTCAACGACAAAATCAAAACAGGGATTGAAAGATACCTGGAAACAAATGAAAATGAAGAAACATCTTACCAAAATCTCTGGAATGCCCTGAAAGCTGTAGTAAGAGGGAATTTTATATCCCTACAAACACACATGAAGAAAATGGAAGGACCAGAAATTCACAAACTAACAAGCCACCTAAAGAAGCTGGGAAAGCAAGACCACAAAAACCCTAATTTCAGCAGAATAATCCAGATCACCAAAATAAAAGCCCAAATCCAGGACATAGAAGACAAAAAGATAATACAAAAAAAATCAATGAAACAAAAAGCTGGTTCTTCGAAAGGGTAAACAAGATTGATGGTCCCCTAGCTAGACTGATCAAGAAAAAACGAGAAAAAAACCAAATAAGCATAATCAGAAACACAAAAGATGAAGTCACATCTGACCCTGAAGAAATACAAAAGATCATTAGAGACTACTGCGTACACTTGTATGGAATTAAACTTGAAAACCATAAGGAAATGGAGGACTTTCTGACGTCACACAACCTACCTTGGTTGGAACAAGAAGAAATTGAGACCCTAAATAGACGAATAACAATCAAGAAAATCAACTACGTAATAAGAAAACTTCCTACAAAAAAAAGCCCTGTTCCAGATGGCTTTCCAGCAGAATTCTACAAGACATTCAAGGAGGAGCTGATACCAGTCCTACTGAAGGTATTCCATGCGATTGAAAAAGATGGAACTCTCCCCAAATCATTTTATGAAGCCAACATCACATTGATACCCAAGCCAGGTAAAGATCCAACAAAGAAAGAGAACTACAGGCCAATATCTTTGATGAACATCGATGCTAAAATTCTCAACAAAATCCTAGCAAACCGGATTCAGCAATACATCTCAAAAATCATCCACCATGACCAAGTAGGCTTCATTCCTGGCATGCAAGGCTGGTTCAACATTCGTAAAACCATAAATATGATTAAATACATCAACAGATGTCAAAACAAAAACCACATGATCATATCATTAGATGCAGAAAAAGCTTTTGATAAAATCCAGCATCCCTTCTTGATAAAAACCCTTGAACATCTAGGCATACGGGGAACATACCTCAAAATAGTAAAAGCCATCTACGAGAAACCCACAGCCAGCATACTCCTAAATGGACAAAAATTGGAACCAATTCCCCTGAAAACTGGAACTAGACAAGGATGCCCACTCTCTCCCCTCCTGTTCAACATAGTATTGGAAGTCCTGGCTATAGCAATCAGAGAAGAGGAGGCAATCAGAGATATTCAAATAGGAAAAGAGGAAGTCAAGTTATCTCTCTATGCAGGTGATATGACGGTGTACCTTGAAAACTCAAGAGAATCTGTCAAAGGCCTCCTTACATTGATAAAACCCTTTGGCAAAGTCTCAGGATACAAAATAAATGTACAAAAGACAATCGCATTTCTCTACACCAATAATAAGCAAACAGAAACCCAAATAAAAAACACAATTCCATTCACAATAGCCACAAAAAAAATGAAATACCTTGGCATCTTCCTAACCGGAGATGTGAAAGACCTTTACAATGAAAATTACAAAACACTGCTCAAAGAAATCAAAGCTGACACGAACAAGTGGAAAAATATCCCATGCTCATGGATTCGAAGAATCAACATTGTGAAGATGTCCATCTTAACCTAAGGCAATCTACAGATTCAACGCAATACCCATCAAATTACCAACAACATTCTTCTCAGACCTAGAAAAAACAACACAGGAATTCATATGGAAACACAAACGTCCAAGAATAGCCAGAACAATCCTCAGCAAAAAAAACAAAGCAGGTGTTATCACAATACCAGACTTCAAACTTTATTATAAAGCTACAATCATCAAAACAGCTTGATATTGGTACAGGAACAGGCATATAGATCAATGGAACAGAATTGAGATTCCAGAAGCAAAACCTCAATTCCTCAACCAACTCATCTTCGACAAAGCCCCCACCACCTACCAATGGGGAGAGGAGAACATATTCAGTAAATGGTGCTGGGAAAACTGACTGACCACATGCAGAAGATTGAAACAGGACCCCTATCTATCCCCATGCACAAAGGTTAACTCCAAATGGATCAGAGACCTAAATGTAAAACCTCAAACCATAAGAACCTTAGAAAAGGAAGGAAATACTCTCATGGAAATCGGAACTGGCATCCATTTCCTGTACAAAACCTGAAACCCACAGGACTTAAGAGAGAAGATAGACAAATGGGACCTTATTAAACTGCCAAGCTTCTGCAAAGCCAAAGAAACCATCAAGAGAGCAGGGAGACAGCCTACAGACTGGGAAAAAGTATTTGCCAACTTTAGGTCTGACAAATGCTTAACATCCGGATCTACAAGGAACTGAAACGTACTGAAAAGAAGAAAACAAACAACCCCATTATAAAATGGGCAAATGATATGAACAGACACTTCACAAAAGAAGACATTCGATCAGCCAACAAACACATGAAGAAATGCTCAACCTCACTAATCATCAGGGAGATGCAAATCAAAACCACACTGAGATACCACCTAACTCCAGTCAGAATGGCAATTATCAACAACTCAAAAAATAACAGCTGCTGGAGAGGGTGTGGTGAAAAGGGAACACTTCTACACTGTTGGTGGGAGTGTAAACTAGTCCAACCTCTGTGGAAAGCAGTGTGGTGATGCCTAAAAGCTCTAAAAACTGAACTTCCATATGACCCTGCAATCCCCCTACTGGGAATATACCCTGAAGAACACAAATCACTCTATAAAAAAGATACCTGCACACGTATGTTTATCGCAGCGTTGTTCACAATAGCAAGAACCTGGAAACAACCATGCTGCCTATCAAAAGAGGACTGGATTAAAAAAATGTGGTACATATACACGATGGAATACTACGCAGCCATAAAAAAGAACAAAATCATGAATTTCGCAGCAACCTGGATGGAACTAGAGTGTATAATACTGAGTGACCTCTCACAGAAACAAAGATCAGAATATCACATGTTCTCACTCATATAATGGTCCTTGAACATCCAATGTAATACTATAAGAAAATGACGGACGGTACTGGGAAATTATGGGGGGGGATGGGATTAACAGTAGCAAATATCTGTCTGGGACTGGGAAAACACCTCTTATCAACAGGGTGCCCGAATGAAACGTAATTGTACACCTAACCCTTAACTGTACCCCACAAAACCATAATAAAAAATACTGATTACTTATAAAAAAAAACCAAAAATATGTATGTATGACTAAAGTATTATTAAATATAATTGGTCTAGAAAAAAAAAGTGAGACAACAATACAATAGTAGTGGGAGACTTCAGCACATCACTGACAGGAATGGACAGATCATGAAGGCAGAAAGTCAACAAAGAACAATGGAGTTTTAACTGGACTCTAGAGCAAATGGAACAGACATCTACAGAAAATTCCATCCCCAAACTGCAGCATATACATTATTATTTTCAGCACAGTAAGCATTCTCCAAGATAGAGCATATGATAGACCACAAATTAAGTCTCAATAAATTCAAAAAAATTGAAACCATATCAAGCACCTTCTTCCACAGTGGAATAATACTAGAAATTAACTCCAAGAAGAGCTTGTGAAACCAAACAAAAACATAGAAGTTAAACAGTCTGCACCTGAGTGATCTTTGGGTCAACAATGAAATCAAGATGGATATTAAAACATTCCTCAAAACAAATGACAACAATGAAAAAAGTTGTCAAACTCTCTGGGACACAGCTCAAGCTGTGCTCAGAGGAAAATTTATAGTGCCTTAGACCTACATTAATAAGACTGAAAGGTTGCATAACAACAATCTGACATCACATCTCAAAGAACTAGGAAAATGCAAACAAACAAAAAACCCAGGGCTAGCAGAAAAAAAGAAATAATGAAGATTAGCCAGGAACTAAATGAACTTGAAAAAAAGAACAATACAGTGGATCAATGAAACAAAAATTTGGTTCTTTGAATATATAAACAAAATTGACAGACTACTAACTTGAATAAGAAATGGAGAGGACTCAAATTATTTCAATCAGAAGTGAAAATGGTGACATTACAACTGATACAATGGAAATGCAAAAGATCATCCAAGACTATTATGAACACCTCTGTGCAACCAAGCTAGACAATCTAGAGGAAATAGAAAAATTATTGGAAGCATACAAGCCCCCAACCTAAAATCAGGAAGAAGTAGAAACCCTGAACAAACCAATGATGAGAAGTGAGATGGAAACAGTAATTAGAAGTCTCCCAACAAAAAAAAATTTAGGATGTATCGGATTCAGAGCTGAATTCTGCCAGACCTTTAAGAAGCACTGTCACCAATTTTACTGAAGCGATTCCACAAGAGTGAAGAGGAGGAAATTCCCCTTAATGCATTCTATATAGTAAGTATCACTTTGATACCCAAACCTGGTAGAGACAGAAGGGGAAAAGAAAAATATGGACCAATGTCTCTAATGAATAAAGATGTGAAAATCCTCAACAAAATATTAGCAAACTGAATTCAATAGCACATTAAAAAAGTACTACACCACAACCAAGTGGGTTTTATCGCAGTGATGCAAGTGTGGCTCAACATATGTATTCAGTAAATGTGATCCACTACTTAAACAGAAGTAAAATCAAAAAACAAAATTATGCCATCATTTCAATAGATGGAGGAAAAGCATTTGATAAAATTCAGCATCTTTTCTTTATAAAAACCCTTAGCAAAACAGGCATAAAGAGAAAATTCCTTAAAATAATAAAAGGTATATATAACCTAACAGCTGATATCCTCCTGAAGGGAGAAAAGTTGAACACATTCAACAGCACATCATATGTTCTCATTAATAAGCAGACCCCAAACATCTACCATAATAGTGGAATACTATTGTTAGTAGTGGGATACTGCTGGGGTGGGGGTACGGACATAACATCAGTATCTGAGCGCAAACCAGGTAAAGTAGGGACCAAAGGGGGGCCCAGACATGACCTGTTGGCAGTCCACTCATATACCTAATCCTGAATTGTACTCTACATCTTTAAAATAAAATATCAAAAATGGTAATAATAATAATAATATACCATGGTCAAGTGGTTTTTAATCCAGGGATGAAAGGGTAGTTTAACATACACAAGTCAACAAACATGCTCCACTACTAAACAGAATTAAAAACAAAAATCATACTATCGCTTCAATAGATTCAGGAAAAGCATTTGATAAAATCCATTATCTCTTCGTGAGAAAAACTCTCAGCAAAATAGGCAAAGAGAAAATTCCTCAAAATACTAAAAACTTTTAATGACAAGCCAACAGCCAATGTGATCCTGAAGGAAGAAAAATTGAACACATTCCCCTCAGAACTGCAACAAGGCAAGGATGCCCACTTTCACCACTACGATTTGAAATAGTACTGGAAGTCCTAGCCAGAGATATCAGACAAGATAAAACAACAAAGTTATCCCAATAGGAAGAGACGAAATCAAACTATCTCTGTATGCCTATGACATGATCTTATTATACCTAAGAACCCTAAAGACTCCTGTAAAAGACTCCTGGACTTGATAAATGAATTCAGTAAAGTTTGAGGATACAAAGTCAACACATACAAATCAGTAGCACTGTAATACACTGATATTGACCAAGCTGAGAATCAAATCAAGAACTGAATTCCATTTACAATAACAGACAAAACACTAAAATACTTAGGAATATATTTAACCATGGAGGTGAAAGATCTCTACAAACAGAATTACAAAACTCTGATGAAAGAAACTTCAGACGACACAAACAAATGGAGAAACATCCTATGATCATGAATTGGATTAATGAGTATTGTTAAAATTGACCCTGTTACCAAAAATAATGTACAGATTCAGTGCAATCCCTATCAAACTACCAATGTCATTTTTTACAGAATTAGAAAAAGCAATCCTAAATTTTATATGGAACCAAAAAAGAGCCAGAATAGCCAAAGCAATCCTAAGCAAAAAGAACAGAGCTGTAAGCATCATATTACTTGACTTCAAATTATACTACAAGGCCGTAGTTATTAAAACAGTACGGTACTGGTGCAAGAGCAGACACATTGAACCATGGAATGGAAGAGAGAATCCAGAAATAAACCCAAATTCTTACAACCAACTGATCTTTGACAAAACAGACAAAAACATACACTAGGGGGCAGCCCCCTCGAGTTCCCTCCCACTATGGGAGCTTTTCTGTTCTCTTAATAGATCCTGCTTTCTCAAACAAACCAAACAAAAACAAAAAGAAACAAACAAAAAACATACATTAGGGAAAAGACACCCTGTTCTGGGAAAATTCGACAGTTACATGCAGAAAAATGAAATTTTATTGCTTCTCATATACAAACATTAAATCAAGATGGATTAAATCAAGATGGATTTAAAGACTTAAATATTTGACTTGGAACCATAAAATTTGTAGTGGAAAACCTAGGAGAAAGTCTCAGTGGACATTGGCCTAGGCAAAGAATTTATGTCTAAAACCCCAAAGCAAATGCAACAAAAACAAAAATACATAAGTGGGACTTACTTATTTGCTAACTGCACTTCTGACTAAGGACTAATATCCAGAATCTACAAAGAACTCACACAAATTAGCAAGAAAAAACAGATAACCCATTAAAAAGTGGGCAAAGGACACTAACGGACGTCTCTCAAAGGAAGATGTACAAATGGCCAACAAATATGTGAAATAATGTCCAACCTCACTCATAATCAGGGAAATGCAAATTAAAGCCACAATGTGATACCACCTTACACCAGTCAGAATGTCCATGACTAAATAATCTAAAAACAATAGATGCTGATGCAGATGTGGCGAAAAGGGAATTGTACACACTGTTGGTAGGAATGTGTCCAATTTGGACACCCTGTTTGGAAATCGGTATGGAGAGTTCTCAGAGAACCGAAAGTAGATCTACTGTTTGATCCAGAAATCCCATGACTAGGCATCTACCCAAAAGAACAGAAGTCATTATATGAAAAAGATACCTGTACCCACATGTTCATCCCAGCACAATTCACGGTGATAAAGATGTGGAATCAACCTAAATACTCATCTGCTAATCAGTGGATAATGAAAATGTGGTATATATACACTATGGAATGCTATTCAACTATCAAAAAGAATGAAATAATGTCTTTTGCAACATCTTGCACAGAATTGGAGAAAATCATCCTAAGTGGACTCACTCAGGAACAGAAAACCAAACACCACATGGTCTCACTTAAAGTGGGAGCCAAACTGAGGAACTTCAAAGGCATAGAGGATGGTTTCATGGACCCTGGAGACCCCTCAGAAGGGGGAGGGCAAGCAGGGTGGGGGACAGAAGATTACCTCCTCGGTACAATATACACAGGTGGGGAGATGGGTCCACTTAGAGCCCAGACCAAAAACTATTTGTACCCCACAAAGCTATTGAAATAAAAAAATTAGTATAAAAAGCTGAATGTGAGTTTTTTCTTATTTTGTCAACTTCAGTTGTTAAAGTAAAAACCAAACATTTTCTTTGAGTTTCAGTAATTTCAGAGATAAATTGTTTAGTCTATTTCTGTTTATTGCCTTTTCTAATCAATGCCTACATTTTCAGAGGATTGACTAAACAAGCTGAGGGAAGTGCTGGGTGGATTCTGGAAGAAGAGCACTTGTGCTGGGAGACTTTTTGGTATTCTAACTGGTGCCTCATAAATAGAGTAGATTTTGAACCATCTCTAACCAGCCAAGGCATTTCCCCTCCTACATTAAAGATGTCTTTGTGAACAGAATCTATATTTGCCTTTTGTTTTTTTCTTGGAATTATCACTTCTCTCTATCATTCCCTTTTTGCCCAGTATCTTGCTAAATTTTAATCTCTGAAGATAAATTCACCCACTCTTTGCCAGAAAGGAAGAAAACCAAGACCAGATTAGAATTTCAAGAGAAGTAGTGGGGATAAAATTTAGCCCCTCTTCTAAGAACTCTTTACGCTTTCCATTTCTTTTGATTTCTAACAATATGGGGCTTTAATTATCTGGTTTCTTGTTGAATTTAATTCAAAACCAGAAAGCAAGGAAGCCCATTGATGGCGATGAGGAGACTTGACATCTGGGCCCCAGAACTGGGTGGAGAAGGGTAATGAGTGTTCTGAAGTGTTCCTTTTTTTTTTTTTTTTTGAGTGGAGGTCTCACTGCAGCCTCGACCTTCTGGACTCAGGAGATCCTTCTGCTTCTGCCTTCCAAGTAGCTGGAACTACAGGCATGTGCTACCACGCTTGGCTAACTTTTTGATTTATTGTAGAGATGAGGTCTTGCCAAGTTGCCCAGGCTGATCTCAAACCTGTGGGCTCAGGCAATCCTCTCACCTTGGCTTCCCAAATTGCTGGGATTATAGGCGTGAGCCACTGTGCTCAGCCCTGAAGTGTTCTTTAAAGATGTTCAGCACAGGAGTTGGTGACAGAGCCCTTAGAAGCAACATTGTCACTTGTGATTAGGTCAGTGGCACTGGAGATGGAATGTGGCCCCACGACAGGCAGGTATACAGATGATCTTCCCTAAACAGTCGCTTGACAGGGAGTTTTAAACAAAAAGTCCTCTTCTTCCCAAGGATGCTTGAGAGAAGTGTGATGAGTGGTTCTTTTTGACCTGTTTGGCTCATGTGCTTCTTGTTCCGCCCTCCCCCACCACACACAAACATCCTAGAACTATGTTTACTGTACATCGTGCAACAAATTGCTGTTAGAAGTTCCATGCTGCTTTAAGATCTCACAGATTGAGGGGTAAACTGCATGTGTGGTCAACTCAATGGAAAACACCTCTGAGTCAGGGAGAAAGCACCATTTCTGGAATTGCTGTCTTCCTTTGAAATCTCACTATCATCCCAGATTGTGATTCTTCTTTCCTCTCAGATCATGGCTTTTAGAACTCTCAGTGCCTCCTTTCAAAGTTACAAAGACCCTGTTCCAAGCCTTGTTGACCATGAACTGCAGATATCTTCTGTTCATAATGGATAGGTATTGAGTTGTAATACTATCTCTACCTAGTTTTTTTTCTGTGAACATAAGTTTATTGAAGGTGTGCATCATGCAATCCCATTTTTTAATAACTTTCTATTGAAATGTGATGCTCGACCAAAAAGTCGACACATTGAACATACCCATGTAAGGAGCTCATAGATTAAGAAACCTATTACCAGCATTTCCAGAGACCTCCCTCCTATGCGCTTAGTCGTCACTACCCCATTTTTCGGAGTAACCATCTTGATTTCTTTTATTTGTTTTGAACTGCATATAAGTAGAATCATACATAACACATTTTTTTGTGTCTGACTGTTTTTGCTCAACATTTACATTTGTGGGATTCACATATTTTGTTGCATATCCTTTTAGCATATCATTGTAGTTGACTCATGCTCACTTGTTGAATGGTATTTTAGAGTGCACGTTCCACTGTATGTTTTCCTCCATTCTGCTGTCAGTATCCACTTGGGCTGTTTGTACTTTTGGGTATTATTAATGTGCTGCTGTGAATCTTCTTATACATGTGTAGAAGAAATACCATCATACGTTTCTTTTGGTAAATACTTTTACACATTTCTTTCGGATACATACCTTCACCAGGTTGTTATGTTGTGTCAGGATGACCCATACAGGGGGGACCCAAAACACTCTAGAACTTATTTGTAAAACATTGCGTATTTATTCTTGCATGTTTAAACTTCAGTCACCTTCAAAGTACTCTCCGTTTGATGCAAAACACTACCAAGACGCCTTTTCCACTGTTCACAACAGTTTTTGAACTCATCAGTACAGACACCTTTTAGTGCCTCTGCTGGTTTTTATCTCACCTCTTCCACATTGGCAAAATGTTTCTCTTTGAGGACTTTTTTTTCACCCAGGGAAACGAAAAAAGTCACTCGAGATGAGATCGGGTTCATACAGAGGTTGGGGCATGGGAGTGATGCCATTTTTGGTCAAAAACTGCTGAACACTCTGTATGGTATAGGCAGGTGCTTTGTCATGTTGGAAAAAACTGTTTGCCACAACTCGGAACATTTCTTCCAAAAATTGTGACTCAACCTTCTCAAAATTTCTAGATAAATACTTGGGTTGACCATTTGATCCAGGGGAACAAATTCTGAGTATACTACAAGGGACCAACCTTGTCAAAAATTAGCTTTTTCTGGGGGGGTCCCCCCACGTATGAGGGAGTGGTCTCCCTCATAAACGGGAAGAATTAGGCCTAAGTGCAGTTCCTGGATCAAGTTGAACTTTTAGACTATTCCATGCCATTATCAAAGATCCACTTGAAATGAGTGATTTAGTTGGTTTTAAACCAACAGGGAGATGTTATTAGAGACCTTTCTTCACTTTTACTTCATCTTAATATACTTTTGAACCTCTAATTCTGAGAACATAGTTATCATAATCAATTTCCTTTGTTTAAGAGAATCTAAGATGTAAGTGATCTGATTCATGGAATTGCCAATTGCTAAATGGATCATTATATGTAAGTCTCACAAGTAAGAAAAAATGTACAAAGTTTTTAAGGACTTATTTTGCCATTCTTGATTTTTAAAAAGCAGTCTTCCTTCTAATAAAGGTGATTTTATTGGTAGCTGTTTTTTTGGAAAATGTATAATCATTTTTCACATAACTATTATTGCCTTTTCAAGCATAATTTTATTTGCACATGGAATTACTAGAAAAAGAAGTTTTTGATATTTTCTATCATAATTCAGAATGCTCTTAATTATATTTTTAATTGACGTATTTTGAAGCCAACTCAAAATGCTGGTGCTATTCAGTCATTTTATGAAACCATTTATTTATACAGAAATTAACAGCACTTCTTTTTTGCCCATATTTACCTATAGGTTTTTTGTTGTTGTTTGTTTTTTGAGTTCAAGTCTCACTCTGTCGCCCAGGCTGGAGTGCAGTGGCACGCATGCTCATGGCCACCCCAGCATTGACCTGCTGGGCTCTGATGATACTTCTGCCTCAACCTTCCAAATAGTCAGAACTACAGGTGCACACTACCATGTCCAGCTAATTTTTTTTTTATTTATTGTACAGATGAGGTCTCTCCAAGTTGCCCTGACTGATCCCGAACCCATGGGCTCAGGCAATCCACTCACCTTGACCTCCCAAAGTGCTGGGATTATAGGCTGAGCCACCGAGTTTAGCCCTACCTGTAGTTTTGTTTAAAATAAGAATTTTTATGAAATAGTTTTGGGATGCTATTTTTTCAACAAACTGACATATAGCTTTTTAAAAGTGTATCTTTTCTTGCTTAATATGCATAGGATTTATAATCTCCTATTTATAATCTCCTACTACAAAAAAACCGATTATTTAACTCTAAAGTTATGTTTTTAAATATGAGTGGAAAATTTCCCTTAAGTCTCTTTTAAATTTTCTACATTTATCTTTTGTCAGTTGTTTGTTGTTATAAATCAACATTTATAATACTAATAAGAACAAGAATTAATCTTCAAATAGGAAGCCTTAGAGTAAAGATAGTAAAACTGCAAATTTGTAATGACAGTGTTTTTGTGCTTTTATTTGCTAGACACTAATCTTAATAAAAAAATCTTAAATGGAACACTAAAAATTCTCGTGATTATTCCAAGAGGAAGTTGATTAGGTTTGTTTTTTAATGGCAAATTGCTTATTGCAAAAATTTGGATAAAGTGGTATTAAAAGCGACAGCCTTACAGTTTACTCAGGAGCTTGAATTTGAATTTTGGTAGAAATAGAGAGCTAGGTTAAATTGGTCTTGTGTAGGAATTTTAAAATTTAGTTTTAATATTGCCAGATTGAGGAACTGTGGCTTAGAAATTTTGTTTGTAAGGTTGGTGAAAAATATCTCAAGGAATTAATAGTGTTATTTACTTTAAAATGGAAGAAAATTTGAATTAAGGAGATATTTAGAAAGACGTCAAAAAGAAGCCTGCAAACCTGCATAGTTAAATATTTTGTACCTAATCAGTAAGAACCTGGAGAGGAGATTTTATTTTGTTTGGAAAACAAATTTGAATTTTTAAAAAGTTTTCTCGGCCGGGTGCAGTGGCTCATGGGAGGCCAATACTCTGGGAGGCCAAGGCAGGAGGATTGTTTGAACCCAGGATTTCAAGACAAGCCTGGGCAACATAATGAAAGCTCATCTCAACAAAAGGTTACCTGCGTGTGGTGGCATGTCCGTCTAGTCCCATCTACTTGGGAGGCAGAGGTGGAAGGATTGCCTGAGCCCAGTAGGTCAAGGCTGTGGTGAGTTATGATCAGTGTGCTGCTTCTGCATTCCAGCCTGGGTGACAAAGTGAACTAAAACACAAACAAAGAAAATATATAAATAAATAAATTCAAAGTTTTCTTGAAAGATATATTATACTGTTCTACAACAAAATCAAAGTAGCCTGTAACTTATCATACTTATAAAGAAAATGTTGTGCTGGTTTTAACTGATGCATATATATTTAAAGATTAATTGATTAAGTTTATACATGTTAATATATTGTTTTCTATTGCTATTATTACTAAAATTATGAACAGATATGATTCATATTATTTAGCCAAGATATGTCAGATTTTCTTATCTGCTATAATTTTGTTTCTCACAACATAGTTACTGTATAGAGTTGGGGAGCAAGGAGGAAATATTTGACCTGTATGTTTAACTAGAATTAGAGGAATTGTATCAATGTGGGATTAAATGTAACCAGAAATTGGTGAATCATATTATAGATGAAATATTTTAAAAGTTTATTCTTGGTCCCTGCCATTCAAGTTCTAAGTTAATCCAAAAGAGAATCTATGTTATAATACTGTAATAGAAGGCTAAGTTAACATGAATCTATTCAGAGTTCTTAGAATATTCATCAGTGATACTGGCCCGTAGCTTTCTGTTTGTGTGGTTTCCTTGTTTGGTTTTGGTATCAGAATAATCCAAGCTTCATAGAGTGAATTTGGAAGTATTCCCTCCTCTTCAGTTTTTTTTTTTTTAAGAGTTTGGTACAAGTGGTTTTATTTTTATCTTTAAATGTTTGATGGAATTCAGCAGTGACGCCATCAGGAACTGGAATTTTCTTTGATGAGAGACTTATTACTGCTTTGATCTCATTAATTGTTAATAGTTTGTTGTGGTTTTCTACATCTCCATAGTTCAATCTTGACTGGTTATATGTGTCCAGAAATTTATTTATTTATTCTAGTTTTCAAATTTGTTGTCATATAGTTGTTCATAATAGTCTCCAATTATTTTTTATATTTCTGGGATTTCTGTTGTTATGTCTTCTTTTCCATTTCTGATTTTATTTGGGTCTTCTCTCTCTTTTCATGGTTACTCTAGCTAAAAATTTGTCAATTTTGTTTATCTTTTCAAAAAAACAGATTTTTGCTTTGTTGATCTTTTGTTTGGGTTTTTTAGTCTCAATTTTATTTATTTCTGTTCTGATTTTTATCATTTATTTCCTTCTACTGATTTTGAGTTTGGTTTGTTTTTGCTTTTTTAGTTTTTTCATATATTTCATTCGATTATTATTATTATTATTATTATTATTATTATTTTTTTTTTGAGTTGGAGTCTCACTCGGTCGCCCAGACTGGAGTGCAGTGGCCACTTCCGGCCACCACAGCCTCGTCTGCTGGGCTCCAGCGATCCTTCCGCCTCAGCCTTCCGAGTAGCCGGAATTACAGGCATGCGCTACCACACCCAGCTGATTTTTTTTTGATTTATTGTAGAGATGAGGTCTTGCTGCCCAGGCGGGTCTCAAACCCGCGGGCTCAGGCAATCCACTCACCTCAGCCTCCCAAAGGCGTGGGATTAAAGGCTGAGCCACCAAGCCCAGCTGATTAGATTATTTTTAATACTGCTTTTGCTGTGTCCCATAGATTTTGGTATGCTCTATTTTCATTTTCATTTGTTTCAATACATATTTGAATTTTCTTCTTAATTTCTTCACTGACTGTTTGGTCTCTGGGGCATGTTGTTTAATTTTCATGTGTTTGTGTACTTTCTGAGATTCTTCCCTTTATTAATTTCTAGTTTTCTTCTATTGTGATCAAGAAAGATATTTGATATGATCTATACTTTTTTGAGTTTGTTAAGACTTGTTTTGTGGCTTGAGATATAGTTTATTCTGGAGAATATTCCATATGCTGATGAGAAGAATTTGTGGCAATTGAGTGAAATGTTCTGTAAATGTCTACTAGGCCTCTTTGGCCTCGTGTGCAGTTTAATGGCAGTGTTTCTTTGCTGATTTTTTGTCGTTTACTGAGAGTGGAGTGAAGTACCATAATATTTTGTATTGCTGTCTGTCTTTCCTTTAGATCTCTTAATGTTTGATCTATAAACTGGGGAGTTGTGGTATTGAATGTAGATATTTATAATTGTTACTTTTTTGAAGTGACCCGTTTATCATTATATACAGTGACCTTGTCTCTTTTTTTAACAGTCTTGGATTTGTTGTCTGTTTTACCTGATATAAATATAGCCACTCCTGCTCTGTTTTGACTTCCAGTTGCAGGTAATATTTTTTGGCAGTCCTTTCCTTTCAGTCTGTGTATTGTGTGTTTGTGTGTGTGTGTGTTTGTGTGTGTGTGTGTGTTTGTGTGTGTGTGTGTGTTTGTGTGTGTGTGTGTGTTTGTGTGTGTGTGTTTTTGTGTGTGTTTTTTGTGTGTGTTTTTTTTGTGTTGTTTTTTGTGTGTGTTTGGTTTGTGTGTTGTGTCTGTTATGTGTGTGTTGTTGTGTTGTGTGTGTGTTTTTGTGTGTGTGGTCTTTCTTGTGTTGTGTTTTGTGTGTGTTGTGTGTGTGTTGTGTGTTTGTGTGTGTGTGTGTGTTTGTGTGTGTGTGTGTGTTTGTGTGTGTGTGTGTGTTTGTGTGTGTGTGTCTTACTCTTTCACACAGGCTGGAGTGCAGTCCTCTGCTCACTGGGCTCAGGCCATCCTTCTTCCTCAGTCTTCTAAGCAGTTGGAACCACAGGAGTGTGCCACCATGCACAGCTAATTTATTTATTTATTTATTGTAGACCAGGTCTTGCCAATTTTCCCAGTCTTAGGCAATCCTCTTGCCTCTGCCTCTCAAAGTGCTCAGATTACATGAGTGAACCGCTGTATCCAGCCCTACGTATGTTTTTGCAGGTAATATGGGTTTCTTGTAGGCAGCACATAGTTGGTTCTTATTTCTTCATCCCTTCATCCCTGTGCCTTTGCATTAGAGAATTGAGTTCATTAACATTAAGCATTATTATTGGTAAGTGAGGCTACTACTACCATTTTCCAGTTTGTTCTTTGGTGTTTTATAACTTTTTTCTTATTCTCTTTATGGTTATAGGATTTCTTTGATAGTATGTTTTAATTTATTCCTTTTTATGTTTAGTGACTCTGTTACAGGTTTTTGCATTGTGGTTATTATGAGGCTTACAGAAATCATCTTATAGATATAAGAAATTATTTTAAAGCGATGACAACTTAGATCACAGAGAAAAGATTTGTAGTCTTTGTAGAAACATGCAAAGAAAAGACCCTCTACACTTTAACTCTATTGGCGTCACATTTTGAATTTATGTTGCCTCAATTTACATATTTTTATACTGTCTCTTTACAGGTTGTTGTAGATGATATTATTTTTTATTTAAAATTTTTATTATCGTTTGTGTTTTGGGCTTCATACTAGAGTTACAAGTGGATTGTACACCACAATTAAGCATTAGAATATTTTGGGCTAAGGTATGTCCAGTGTTGGTGAATTCTCTCAGCTTTTGTTTTTCAGGGAAAGTCTTTATTTCTTTTTCATATTTAAAGACAGTTTTGTTGTATACAGTATTCTTGAATGATAAGAGGAAACCTAGACTTCTTCAAGTGACCAAAGCAAGGAACCAGCAACTGGCCCTAAGGGTCAGCTCCTCTTCACTCTCTTCACTGTGTATTTTATTATTTTTTTATACATATTTTTTATTTTAAAATTGTGGGGTACAGTTAAGGGTTAGGTATACAAATATGCATTGTGCAGGTATCCTTGTTGATGAGGTGTGACGCCCCCCCCCACCCCCAGACAGATATTGACTACTGTTAATCCCACCTCCCTTCCCCTCCCTGCCCCGCCCTGTAGTTTCCCACCACTGTCAATCCTTATAGTATTACGATAGTTGTTCGAGGTCCACTTATGAGTGAAAACATGTGATACTCAGATCTTTGTTTCTGTGAGAGATCACTCAGTATTATAAACTCTAATTCCATCCAGGTTGCTACAAAATACATGATTTTATTCTTTTTTTTTTTTTTTTTTGAGTTGGAGTCTCACTCTGTCGCCCAGACTGGAGTGCAGTGGCCGCTCCCGGCCACCGCAGCCTCCACCTGCTGGGCTCTGGCGATCCTTCCACCTCAGCCTTCCGAGTAGCTAGAACTACATGCGTGTGCTACCACGCCCGGCTAATTTTTTTATTTATTGTAGAGATGAGGTCTCGCCTGCCCAGGCGGGTCTCGAACCTGTGGACTCAGGCAATTCACTCACCTCAGACTCCGAAAGGCGGGGGATTACAGGCTGAGCCACCGAGCCCGGCTGATTTTATTCTTTTTTATGGCTGTATAATATTCCACTGTGTATATGTTCCACATTTTTTTAATCCAGTCCTCTTTTGATGGACAGCATGGTAGGTTCCATGATCTTGCTATCGTGAATAGTGTCACGATAAACATGCGTGTGCAGGTATCTTTTTTATAGAGTGATGAGTTCTTCAGGGTATATTTCCAGTAGGGGTATTGCGGGGTAATATGGAAGGTTGATTTTTAGAGCTTTTAGGAATCGCCACACTGATTTCCACAGAGGCTGCACTAGTTTGCGCTCCCACCAACAGTGTAGAAGTTCCCTTTTTACCACATCCTCTCCAGCATCTGTTACTTTTTGAGTTATTGATAATGGCCATTCTGACTGGAGTTAGGTGGTATCTCAGTGTAGTTTTAATTTGCCTTTCCTTGATGACTAGTGAGGTTGAACATTTCTTCATGTGTCTGTTAGCTCCTTGTATGTCTTTTGAGAATTGTCTGTTCATGTTTATGCCAACTTTGTAATGGGGTTGTTTGTTTTTTTCTTTTCAGCACGTTTGAGTTCCTTGTAGATCCTAGATGTTAGGCGTTTGTCAGACATGGAGTTGGCAAATACTTTTTCCCAGTCTGTGGGCTGTCTCCCTGCTCTCTTGAGGGTTTCTTTGGCTTTGCAGAGACTTGTCAGTTTAATGAGGTCACACTTGTCTATCTTATCTCTAATGGCCTGTGCATTTCGGTTTTTGCTCAGGAATTGAATGCCAGTTCCAACTTCCATAAGGGTATATCCTGCATTTTCTAAGGTTCTTATGGTTTGAGGTTTTACATTTAGGTCTCTGATCCATTTAGAGTTAATTTTTGTGTATGGGGATAGATAGGGGTCTTGTTTGAATCTTCTGTATGTGGTAAGCCAGTTTTCCCAGGACCATTTACTAAATAGATTGTCCTCTCCCCAGTGGTTGTTGTTGGAGACTTTGTTGAAGATGAGTTGGTTGAGAAATTGAGGTTTTGCTTCGGGAATCTCAGTTCTATTCCATTGGTCTATATGCCTGTTCTTGTACCAATACCAAGCTGTTTTGATTATTATAGCTTTATAGTAAAGATTAAAGTCTGGTAGTGTGATACCTCCTACTTTTTTTTTTTTTTTCTGAGTATTGTTCTGGCTCTTCTTGGTTATTTGTTTTTCCATATGAATTCCTGTATTGTTTTTTCTAGCTCTGAGGGGAATGTTGCTGGTAATTTGATGAGTATTGCATGAATTCTGTAGATTGCCTTAGGTAAGATGGACATCTTCACAATGTTGATTCTTCCAGTCCATGAGCATGGGATATTTTTCCACTTGTTTGTGTTATCTTTGATTTCTTTGAGCAGTGTTTTGTAGTTTTCATTGTAAAGGTCTTTCACGTCTCTGGTTAGGAAGATGCCAAGGTATTTCCTTTTTTTTTTTTGTGGCTACTGTGAATGGGATTGTGCTTTTTATTTGGGTTTCTGTTTGTTTATTATTGGTGTAAAGAAATGCAATTGTCTTTTGCACATTTATTTTATACCCTGAGGTGTCAGGATGGCTGAGTGGTCTAAGGCGCCAGACTCAAGCTTGACTTCACTGTGTTTTTTCAAGTAGGTGGTCTTGAAGCTCACTGATTCTTTTTTTTTTTCTTTAGGCATTTAAAAAATCGTCATCTCACTCCCTTCTGGCCTGTATGGTTTTTGTTGAGAAGGCTGTTGCCAGATGAATTAGAGCTTTCTTATATGTTATTTGCTTCTTTTCTCTTGGTGCTTTTACAATCATCTCTTATTCCTTGACCTTTGAGAGTTTGATTAGCATACGTCTTTGGTAGTCGTATTGGGGTCAAATCCATTTGATATTCTCTGACCTTCTTATACCTGGATATTTATGTCTCTTTCAAAATTTGGAAAGTTTTCTTTTATTATTTCTTTTTATAAACTTTCTGCTCCTTGTTCTTTCTCTACTCCCTTTTGAACACTGATAATTCTTAATTTTGGTCTTTTGAGGTAATTTTTTATATCTTATAGGCAGTTTTCATTCCTTTCTTCTTTTTACTGTCCTCACTGTGTATCTTCAGTTAGATGGTCTTGAAGCTCACTGACTCTTTGCTTGATCCATTCTGCTATTGAGAGCCTCTCATTTTTCTGTTCAGCAAACATATTTCTCAGTTACAAGAATTCTGTTTGAATTTTTAAAAAATTATTTCAGTCTCTTGCTTAAAGCCCTCTAATAAATTCCTGAATTGTTGTTTTGTTTTATCTTGGAGATTACTGAGTTTCTTTAAAACTGGTATTTTGAATTCTTGATTAGAGAGTTCATATTGCTGTCTCATGAGGGTCTGTTGCTCCCTGTTTGCTGTTGTTTCTTGTGGATGTATATCAATGTCTCTGCATTGATTTGAAGGATTACTTACATATTCCAGTCTTCTCTGTCTGGCTTGTTTTTGTTTTATTGAATATGTTTGCTTAGGGATTCTTAGTAATCTGCCTGTTGAATTCTTTTGTTTTTGTTTGTTTGTTTGTCTTCCTGCTAAACTTCTGTCTTCTGTTTTGAGACTAGATGACGCCTTAAGCCTAGGTTTGTCTTGATTATAGTAAACAGAGTGCCACCTGAATGGGGAAAAACTAAAGAAGTCAGCCCAGCAGTGTGGAAGGCTGGTTAGGGGTTCAGCCCAGGGAACCTGTGGAATGAACCTTCTACACTGAGGTGTTGCTGAGCAATCACTCTGATTTGGTATCTCCTTTGACAGAGTTACAGAACAGAGTTTCTTTTACTTTTTAAATCAATTCTGTTTATAAGATGTAGGATACAATTCAGGATTAGGTATACAAGTAGTCATTGTACAGGTAAAGTTTGGGCCTCCCTTTGGTCCCCGTTTTGCCTGGTTTGAGATCAAGTACCCTTATTGGTATTATGGGCCCACTCAACCCCCAGTCCTCTGGCAGTTTCAGGCTATTGCCAGTCCCTTGCAGTATTATGGTAAATGTTTAGGGTCTGCTTGTGAGTGAGAACATATGGTACTCAGGTCTTTGTTTTTGTGATAAATCACTGAGTATTTTAGACTCTAAAGCATCCAAGTTGCTGTAAAGTCCAAATTTCGTTCTTCTTTATGACTGTGTAATATTCCATCATGTATATGTACCAGTTTCAGTCCAGTCCAGTTTCAGTGGGCAGTGCAGCTGGTTTCATGCTTTTGCTATTGTAAATAGTGCTGCAATAAACATGGGTGTGCAGGTATCTTTTTTGTAGACTAATTTAAGCTCCTCTGGGTATATTCCCAGTAGGGTGATTGCTGGATTGTATTGAAGGTCAGTTTCTAGATCTTTTAGGAATTGACACACTGTTTTCCATAGAGTTGGACTAGTTTGCATTCCCACCAATACTGTAGAAGCATTCCCTTTTCTCCACATCCTCTCCAGCATCTGTTGTTTTTTGTTTTATTAATGATGGCCATTCATTCTGGAGTTAGGTGATATCTCAGTGTAGTTTTGGTTTGCTTTTCTCTGATGATTAGTGAGGCTGAGCATTTTTTCATGTATCTGTTGGCTGCTCATGCGTCTTCTTTTGAGACGAGTTTATTCATGTATTTCTCCAACTTTTTAATGGTACCGTTTGTTGTTTTCCTTTTGGCACAATTGAATTTCTTGTAGATCCTGGATGTTAGGTCTTTGTCAGATATGCAGTTAACAAATATTTTTTTTCCGTTTTATGGGCTGTCTCCCCACTCTCTTGATGGTTTCTTTTGCTTTGTAGAAGCTTTTCAGTTTGATGAGTTCCCACTTGTCTAGTCTCTTATGGCATGGATTTTTCGGGTATTGATCAGGAATTGGTTGCCTATTCTGACTTCCATAAGGCTGTCTCCTGCATTTTCTAAGATTCTTAACATTTGAGGTTTTACGTTTAAGTCTTTGATCCATTTGTAGTTGATTTTTGTGTATGGTGATAGCAGGGGTCCTGTTTTATTGTTCTGTATGTGGTCAGCCAGTTTTCTTGCCATTATTTACTGCATAGATTCTCCTCTTCCCAGTGGTTGTTGTTGGAGGCTTTGTTGAAGATGTGTTGGTTGAGAAATTAAGGTTTTGTTTCTGGAATCTCTCTCTTGTTTCATTGGTCTTTATGTCTGTTCTTGTACCAATACCAGGCTGTTTTGATTATTGTAGCCTTATGAAGTTTAAAATCTGGAAGTATGGTATCTTCTGCTTTGTTTCATTTGCTAAGGATTGTTTTGGCTATTTGTGGTCATTTATGTTTCCATATGAATTTCTGTATTGTCATTTTCAGGCCTGAGAAGAATGATATTGGTAATTTCATGGTTATTGTGCTGAATCTATATATTGCCTTTGGTGGGATGGACATCTTAGCAATGCTGATTCTTCCTATCCATGAACATGGAATATTTTTTCATTTGTTTTGTCATCTTTGATTTCTTTGAGCAGTGTTTTGTAGTTTTCATTGAAAAGATCTTTCACTTCCCTGGTTAAGAGGATGCGATGTCGAGGTATTTCTCTCTTTTTTTTTGTGGTTATTGCGAATGGGATTGTGCTTTTTATTTGGTTCTCTGCTTGTCTGTTGTTGATGTGTAAGAATGCTACTATCTTTGCACGTTGAATTTGTACCTTGAGACTTTGCCAAAGTCCTTTATCAGTGCAAGGAGATTTTTGACAGATTCTGTTGGATTTTCAAGATACAGGATCATGTTGTCAGCAAAGAGGGATACCTGACTTCTTTTCCTATTTGGATATCCCTGTTTTCCTTCTGTTGTCTGATTGCTCTAGCTAAGGCTTTCAACACAATGTTGAACAGGAATGGGCAGCCTTGTCTTGTTCCAGTTTTCAGGGGAAATGCTTCCAGTTTTTGTCCATTTAGCGATATGTTGGCTGCGGATTTTATCATAGATGGCTCTTACTAATTGGAGATATAGTCCCTCTATGCCTAGGTGTGCAAGGATTTTTATCAAGAAGGGATACTGGATTTTATCAAAAGCTTTTTCTGTATCTAATGATATAATCATGTGGTTCTTGTTTTTGCATCTGTTGATGTATTTAATTACATATATGGTCTTGCGGATACTGAACCAGCCCTGCATCCCAGGGACAAAGCCTACTTGGTCATGGTGGATGATTTTTGAGATATGTTGTTCAGTTTTATTTGCTTGAATCTTTTTGAGAACTTTGCATTTATGCTCATCAGGGATATTAGCCTGTTGTTCTCTTTCTTTGTTGAATTTTTACCTGGTTTGGGTATTGGTGTGATGTTTGCTTCATTAAATTATCTGAGGAGAGTTGCATCTTTCTCAATTGCCTGGAATACTTTCAGTAGAATTGGTATTAGCTCCTCTTTGTATGTTCTGTAGAATTCTGCTGGAAATCTATCTAGTCCAGGGCTTTTTTTTCTGTAGGTAGTTTTCTTATGACAGAGTCAATTTCCTGGGTTGTTATTGGCGTATTGAGGGTTTCGATTTCTTCTTGTTTCAACCTGGGGAGGTTGTGCGAAGTCAGAAAGTCCTCCATTTCATTTAGGTTATTGAGTTTGTTTCCAAACACATGTGTATAGTAAGCTCTGATAGTCTTTTGTATTTCTTTGGGTCAACTGTGCCTTGATCTTTTGCATTTCTGATTATGTATATTTGGGCTTTTTCTCTCTGTTTTGGTTATTCTGGCTAGAGGCCCATAAATTTAGAACAGAGTGTTTAGGGCTGAAGATTGTAGCTCCACCTTTCCCATTTGTCTCTTGCTATCCTCATCATTATTTCTTCCTCAGGGCAGTGCTTCTTCTGGCCTAGGGCAGGAACAGGTCTTCTGCTAGGGAACCCAAGATGGTGGGAAAGCTGGTTGATCTCACATTTTCCAGTGTAGAAACTGTGAGATGAGGGGAAATTTCCTACGTGCTTGGGCAAGTTGTGGGAGGCATTGCAGATGTGAAAGTCTGTTTCTCTTACTGTCTTCTTAGAGTTTTTTTACTTCTGTGTGGCCCTGGGAACTGTGTCATTCTCATGTTTGATTTCTGGGATATTGCTGGTGATACTCTCAGCCCTGCATGTTTATTATAGTTTTCTGTGAGAGAGAGTAGAGCCAGCTTACTTCTATGCTGCCATTTTGGAACTGGGCATCTGAATCAACTATAGTTCTTTTTTAAAATCTGTTTATGCTAGGATGCAGTAAGACCACACAATTTTTAATTTTCTTGTAAAAATTTTAAGCCTTGTAAGTTTTTTAGAAATCTTTTTTTTTTTTTTAAAGAGACTAGGTCTTACTTTGTCACCCAAGTGAGAGTGCAGTGGTGAGATTATAGCTCATGTTGGTCTCGAGCTCCTGGGCTCCAGTGATTCTCCCCCTTCAAGCTCCCGAATAGCTAGGGTGACAGGCGCACACCACTATGCCTGGCTGATTTTTCTGTTTTTTGTAGAGATGGGTCTTGCTGTGACGCCTAGGCTGGATTCCCCCATTCCTGAGCTCAAGTGATCCTCTTGCCTCTGTCTTCCAGAGTGCTAGGAATAGAAGTGAGCCACTGCACCTGGCTGAGACGGTCTTCTTTCATTTGGTTTCCTCATACCTTTTTGATATTTTCTTCTGGATATCATATGAGATCATTTTGATGGTAGCTTTTTATTTTGTCCATGTTTAGACTGTTGTGCTTTTGCCCTATTTCCACAATAGCTTTCAGGCTACAGTTGGTATTTTCTCTTTCATTACTTAATCATGACCAAAGTAGATTGGTCTGATCTTAATATTTTACTTATTTAACAAACACTTATTGATCTCTCTGTGTGTACATTTTTCCAAGTACTGTCTGACATTAGTGTACTATTTATTTTTGAGTATGGATTGTCTCGTCTCTGCTATGTGTCAACTTGTGCAGTGGTCATATTCTTGTGATTATCTGCAGCTGGATAAAAAAACATTGATCAACTGCCAGTGAAGTTCCAAGTTTCCAGGAAAATATCACCTATAGAAACTCTTTACTGATGGTCTACCTTTTCATAACCTTTATTATGAACCTTTGATTTCTGAATGAATTTTATAGTTCTCAGTATATTCTGAAGTCCTATTTCTTTCTATTTTTGTATCTACCTGTTTCCTTTAGCTGTGGAGATTATGGCTCCCTGCACACAGTGCACCAACATCATTCATTCTTTACTTCAGTTCAGATGTTTTCTGTGAGTTGCTGGCTCTGAATGGATTTGTATAAAACACTAATAAATGTAGAAAAAGAATCATCATGAAAGAGTCACACCTACCAAATGCTTTGATTTTTTTTTTTTTTTTGACACAGAATATTTCACTTGAGTGAAGTAGAAACTATCCTATCTCATTTTTCTATTGTTCTATTTCCTGAAGCTAACTTACATTTTCTTTCAGCTAGGACTGTGTAGATATTTTTTAATTGGTCTGTTTCTATTTACTTTATATTTGTTGGAGATTCCTCCAGGGTTTCTTCACGGGGTTGTCTGTTTATCTCAGTTCTTATTGTTATTCAGAAGTTTTTCTCCCCTTTCTCTTTCTAGGTATTTTAGTGAGCACTTGGAGGAAACCATTGGTGAAATGCTAACCAGATATCATTTTATCTATGAAGATGAGAGATATTCTTACCCTGGTTTTTGATAGGATTATTCTTGAGATATGATATATGTACTTCCATCCTCTTTATAATTGCATAGTGAAGAAATTTATGATAAGTCAGCTTTATTACTTTTGGAATCAATTATTGTGCTTGGCTATAGATTCAATTACTTAGTTAGTGGGACTAAAATGTAAATACACACTGACTTTGAAACTTGATTTCTTAAGGGAAAAAAAATGTCCTTGATCTCAGCTTGCTTTGTGGTCTAATGTCTCTTTTTTAAGAGGAGAGGCTGAGGCATGTGGAGCATGTGACCTTCTGAGCAGTGTATCACAGTTAGCTTTCTGCAAAACTAATAAGTGAATCAGAGGCTTACTCAGGATCTCCCACATGTTTTTTTCTTTTACTCCAAAAAAAATCATAATCTCTATTCCCATGAAGTGTTATTTGATTTTTCACACCACTGACTATATGCTTTATTAATATAGTAGACCAGGATGATTCCTCCTGAGCTTTCATTTCTTTAAAAAAAATCATTTCTGGCACTGTTTGTTCATGCAGTGTATGGTGAAGCCTGAGCCATCACTTTTAGACCGACAGATAGTCCCCCTCTACCTCTCCATTAATTCATCACTAATTACATGCAGAGTTGGAGCTACTTCTATTGTGAATCAAGGCCAAAATTTTGTTTCTGATTTCATTAGTGTTCTTCTTTTAAACCCTCACCTTCTTGTATTTTGTTTATTTATAGGATGTGTTTTTTGTGCCACTCCTTCTACTAATTATTTGCTCTCCCTTACAATTATTGCTTCTTTCTTCATTTTGAAGGCTACTTCAAGATGCCCTGGGTATCTCTCACTGCACTGGTCCTTCTAACATTTATACAAAATTATGCATCTTTTCTTTGCTTTTATAGTTAGGTTTCTTTAAGGAGGTATTTTACTCATTTCCACCATTTTCTCATCTTCCGTTCTTCAGCCCAATCCGGTCTGACGTCTTCCCTCGTGTCACCAAAACATCTCCTCCCAGGGCTGCCAGTGACTTCCAGTCTGGACTTTGTGCAGTCTCTCTTCGTCATGACGTCTGCTGCTGCTTTTCTTGTCACACACGCTTCTTCTCCAGTGCTGTCTTCTTTGCATGCTCATCCTGCTCTCGTGTCGCTGTAGATTCTCTCCTTGGACGATCCATTTCTTTTTAAATCTGTCTATCACCCATCCATCCATCCATTTTAAGATGTGGGGTACAGTTCAGGGTTAGGCACACAGATGGTCATTGTGCAGGTACCCTTATTGATGAGGTGTGTTCCCCGGAAAATACATTTCAAGACTATGACTTCAGTAGCCATCCCTACCACAATGATTTACAAATGTGTATCGTAGCCTTGGTCTAGTTGCATTAATTTCTTTGTGTCACTTCTTTTTCATTTTTAATCAGAGTCTCACTCTGCCCAGGCTGGAGTGCAGTGGCATGCTCATGGCCACCGCAGCCTTGACCTGGGGCTCAGGCGATCCTTCTGCCTCAGCCTTTCAAGTAGCTCGAACTACAGGCATGCACCACCATGCCCGGCTAATTTTTTTTTTTATTGTAGCGATGAGGTCAAGTTGCCCAGGCTGGTCTCAAACCCCTGTGCTCAGGCAATCCTCTTGCCTCGGGCTCTCTGGGATTATAGGCTTGAGCCACACACCCAGCCTGTATCACTTACTTCTATATTTTAATATCTTTTATTTCTTTAAAGTCCACATTCAACTTTATTTTATACAGCATTCCAGGATTGTGTCATATAACTATTCCTTTCTCTTGTAATTTTTTCCTGCATGTTACTCTTATTTTTGCTGCTTCTGTTCTTTTTTTTTTTTTATTTTTTTTGAGTTGGAGTCTCACTCTGTCGCCCAGACTGGAGTGCAGTGGCCGCTCCCGGCCACCGCAGCCTCGACCTGCTGGGCTCCGGCGATCCTTCGGTCTCAGCCTTCCGAGTAGCCGGAATTACAGGCATGTGCTACCACGCCCGGCTGATTTTTTGATTTATTGTAGAGATGAGGTCTCGCTGCCCAGACGGGTCTCGAACCCGCGGGCTCAGGCAATCCACTCACCTCAGCCTCCCAAAGACGCGGGATTACAGGCTGAGCCACCGAGCCCGGCTTGTTCTTTTTTCTTGTCTGTTTTGATGGTCTTCTGTTCAGGTTCAAGCTTTCCAGCAATGTTACAAATCTCTTGGCTTCAGAATGAGTCATTCTGTATTTATATTCAGTTTGGCCTACACAATGTTTTGAAAATTTTGGATTATTTGCCAACATTATAAAATCAAATTTAACATAAATTTTAGATTTCTGGATCCTCTTGAACTATAAGAGATATGGCAACACTGAGTCCTTTTCAAGGCAACAAATGAAATTGGAGAGTGCTTGGACTGGTTCATAAGGGAAGTCACAACTGCTTCCGAAAAATTGTTGTCATAGAGACCACATTTTCTGTACTTTGTGCAGTTAAATTAAGTATCAACAATAAGTAACCAGTTTTTTAGAAGAACCTTCATGTTTGGAAACTTAAAATTGTACTTTTAAATAAGTTGGGGTTAAAAGGAAAACACAGTAAAATTGCCAGATATTTAAAACTGACAGATAAGGAATGTATTACTCATCAAACATTTAAAGCAAGAGTCTCCAACCCCCAGGCCCTTGTCTGTGGCCAGTCCTTGGGTCACCTGTGGCTTGTTAGGAACTGGGCTGCATGCAGCAGGAGGTCAGCAACGAGCAAGTGCAGCTGCTTCTGTATTTACAGCCACTCCCCTTTGCTCGCATTACTGCCTGAGTTCTACCTCCGATCAGATCCATGGTGGCATTCAGTTCTCATAGGAGCACAAACCGTATTGTGAACTGCGCATGCAAGGGATTTAGGTTGCACGCTCCTATGGGAATCTAATGTCTGAAGATCTGAGGTGGAGCTGAGGCAGTGATACTAGTGCTGGGCAATGGCAGCAGACATAGATTAACCTTAGCAGTGAGGTTTGGCTGCACAGAGACCATCCTAAATCAGTCGCCTGCAGAATCATACCAAAACGCTGCCAGCGAGTGGCAAGTGAGTTGATGTACTTCAACTGTATAGCTGCATCTGGTGGCAGGCTTTAAGTCAGAACCTGACACTTACTTTAGTCCACACGTGGCCTGCCCATTATTTTATTTGCCACTTCCATCTGCACCTCTTTTTTGATGGTGAGTTGTATAATTATTTCATTATGTATAACAATGTAATAAAATAGAAATTAAATGCAGAGTAAATGTTATGTGCTTGAATCATCTTGAAACCATCCCTCCTTCCACCCCTGGTCTGTGGAAAAATTGTCTTCCATGAAACCAGTCCCTGATACCAAAAAGGCTGGGGACCACTGTTGTAAAGTATCACTAAGTAGATATCTAGACTTGTAACGAGCTAAGCTTTAACCCCCCAAATAAATAAGAAGACAACAGAAATATGAAAAAATGTGAAATAAAACTAAAAGAGAGGAAATCAATGAAATTTGAAGCACAATGAAGAGAATCACAAAAGCCAATGCAATAAAGGAATGAATTAGACAGTTTGTATTAGACTCGTCAAGAAGAGAAGAGAAAACACTAAAAGGTAAGAGTTGACAAAGGGAAAAGGAGATGCCCAGGGATATAATTACGTAAAGGGCCTTTGGCTCAGCTTTTCGTTTTTGTTCCCTGACTCTTGCAGACCTTTGCATTTGGGCCCCTGCGCCACAGTTACAGTTGCTTTTTCTTTTTAATTGAAGTAAAATTTATGTAACATAAAATTAGCCATTTAAAAGTGAATAATTCAGTGGCAGTACATTTACACTGTTGTACAACTACCAGCGCTATTTACTCTCGGATCACTTTTATCACTACGAATAAAACCTATGCTTATTATGCAGTTAATTCCCATGCTTCACCCCCTTCCAGATCCTCTTAGCAATGAATCTGCTTTCTATGTCTATGAATTTCTTTTTCCTGGGTGGCTCATATAAATGTAATCACACAACATGTGTCTTTTGTGTTTGGCTTACATAGTATATTCTTGAGGTTCATCCACATTGTATTGTTATTTCATCAATTTTTATGACTGAATAATATTCTGTTGTATGTATATTTGGTTATCCAGTCAACTGTTGAACATCTGGTTTGTTTCTATCTTTTGGTGCTTATGAATAGTCCTGCTATGAACATTCATGTATAATAATTTATTTGAGTACCTGTTTTCAGTTTTTTTGGGTATATACTTAAGATTGGAATTGGGCTGGCCTTGGTGTCTCAACCTGTAATCCCAGCACTTTGGGAGGCCAAGGTGAGTGGATTGCCTGGCAACCTGACAAGACTTCGTCTCTACAGTAGATAAAAAATTAGCCGGGCATGGTAGTGCGCACCTGAAGTTCCGGCTACTTGGAAGACTGAGGCAGAAGGATCACCTGAGCCCAGCAGGCTGACACTGGGTGGCTGTGAGTGTGCCATGGCACTCCAGCCTGGGTGACAGAGCAAGACTCCAACTAAAAAAAGAAAAAACGAATAGAATTGCTGGGACAGCTAACTGTTCTTATAAACTTGGCTTTTCTTATTGGTCTTCAAAATAATACCCCGGCAGTTCCCTTTAACCCTAGTTGCAGCTGCTGCTATAGGCCACAAAAGGAGACTAGTCATTGAGAATTTAAGGGTTTCCAGGCCTTTGATAAGACTAATTTTTTCTAGTGGGCTTGCCTACTTAAGAATTCAAACCATAATTATAAGGCCACAATAATCAAAACAGCGTGGTATTGGTATAAGAACAGGTATGTAGACCAATAGAACAGGATAGATATTCTGGAAGCAAAACCTTAATTTCTCAACTAACTCATCTTTGACAATGTCTCCACTGACAACCACTAGGGAGAGGTGAACTTATTCTGTAAATGATGCTGGGAAAACTGACCACATGCAGAAGATTAAAACAAGACACCTACCTGTTACCATATACAAAAATCAACTCTAAATTGATCAAAGACCCAAAAGTAAAACCTCAAACTGTAAGAACCTTAGAAAATGCAGGAGACACACGTATGGAAATTGGAACTGGCAAACAGTTCCTGATAAAACCCCAAATGTCCATGCCATAAGAGATAAGATAGAAAAGTGGGACCTCATCAAACTGAAAAGCTTCTGCAAAGCAAAAGAAACCATCAAGAGAGTAGGGAGACATCCCACAGAATAGGAAAAAATATGTGCCAACTATATATCTGACAAAGGCCTAACATCTAGGATCTACAAGGAACTTAAACATGCTGAAACGAAGAAAACAAACAGCCCTATTAAATAGTGGGCAGGCCAGGCTTGGTTGCTCTGCCTGTAATCCCAGCACTTTGGGAGGCCTAGACAAGTGGATTGCCTGCGGGCTTGAGATCACCCCGGGCAGCTTGGCAAGACCTTGTCTCTACAATAAGTGAAAGAAAAAAAAAATTAGCTGGGCATGGTGGTGTGTACCTGTGGTTCTAGCTGCTTGGAGGGCTGAGGCAGAAGGATCGCTGGAGCCCAGCAGTTCGATGCTGGGGTGGCCATGAACCTGAGTACCACTACACTCCAGCCTAGGCAACAGAGTGAGACTACAACTCAAAAAAGGGGGGGGGGAAGATAGGACTAGACACATCTGAAAAGATATATGAGCAGCCAACAGATACATGAAAAAATGATCAGCCCCACCAGCCATCAAGGAAATGCAAATTAAAACCACACTGAGATACCACCTAACTCCTGTTAGCGTGGCCGTCATCAATAACTCAAAAACAACAAATGCCAGAGAGGATGCAGGGAAAAAGGAACACTTCTACACTGTTGGTGGGAGTGTAAACTAGTACAGTCTCTGTGGAAATCAGCGTGGCAATTCCTAAAAGTTCTAAAAATCGACCTTCCATATGACCCCACAATTCCCCTTCCGGGAATATACCCAGAGGAATTCAGATCTCTCTCTGAAAAAGATACCTGCACACACGTTTATTGCAGCATTGTTCATAATACCAAAAACATGGAACCAACTGAGCTGCTCATCAAAAGAGGACTGAATTTTTAAAATGTGGTGTGTATATATATATATATATGTATATATATATATATGCAGTGAAATATTTCGCAGCCACGAAGAAGGACAAAATTGTGAACTTCACAGCAATTTGGATGAACTTCGAGTCTATCTTACTCAGTGATCTCTCACAGAGGCAAAGAGCTGAGTACCACATGTCCTCACTCATAAGCGGATCCTGAACAATTATCATAATACTATAAGAAAGGATGGACAGTAGTGGGAAACTGCCAGGGGAGGGAGTGTTGACACACCTCCTCAATATGGGTACCTGATCTCAAACCAGGTGAATGGGGACCAAAGGGAGGCCCAAACTTCACTTTCCCATGACCGTTTTATACCTAATCCTGAATTGTTGCCCACATCTTTTAAAAAAGAAAAAAAAAAAAGAATTCAAACCATAGGTTGGAGTGTTGTCTGATAACCCCAGATTTATAACTAAAAGAAATGGGTGTGGTCAAGTGTTATTGCTATCAAGACAGGGCAGGCAGGAATGTTGAGTAAATCGTCCGTCTCTGCTTTGAGGGTATTTTCCCTGTATCTCTCATGCAAGCTTCATAAACAAAATTTTTCTTTGCCAGTCAGTGCTGAAAGTACTCTGATAGTTTTTTTACCTTCCAAATCCACCCATGTATAATCATCAAAATAAAAAATAGTAAATGAAAATATCACACAGTATACCCAGAGAGTTATAATAGAATTGTTAGAACATTATACCTGCAGGCCATTGTTGGAGTATGTCACTATTGCCATCTCTTTCTATGGAAACTAACTTATATAGTCATTTTCATTATTTATTTGTAGTTTTGCAAATCAGAAAAATAGTGTCAATTATAGTGGAACAAAGTTTTTTTTTTCTCTTCTCCATTATCATTCAAAAATTTCCTGAATATTTCTTGGCCATAAGTAAGTTTTGAAGGAAGGTCAGGAAGTAAACCAGTGAGGAAGAGATAATTTTCTTACCAGAGGAATAAAATGTTCCAAGGACATGAATATGATGACGTATTAATGTTCAAGCATGAAGTTAGAAGTATAGCAAAGAGTTCTGCTTTTCTGGAAGAAATGTTTTGTCAGATTATAATAAACAACGGATAAATAAATGTCAAACATTTCCATCCTTGAAAAACATGCTTCTGTTTCCTCACTGACTTTCCTTTATTCCTCCCTAAATCAGTCCCTAAAGTTTGACGTCATGAATTTTAACAAGGGTCTTTTAAAACTGGTGACAGTTAAAAGTCTGAATTCTCTGGTTTTTTATTACTTGATATAAAAGTTATTCATTTTAGCTGTGGAATACACAATTGTCAAGGAACTTTGAAGAAACATTCAGTAATGTGAACCATAGACCTCTATTTTTAGTGAATAATGAAAGCACCCCAAAGGAGGTTTTATGTGGAGTAAACTGGGTGTGGATATGGTCCATATAGAGAGACCTAGTGGCCTTTTGATGTCTGATTCTTTGATTTGGCTTTTTCTTTTTAAAGGGGTGCTATGTGATTATAATGAGAAACATTTCAACTTCTTTATTTGTGAAGTTAATTATTCCCTAGTTCACTCTATTAGGACGAATCATGCAGTTTTGAATGGTAGCAGTGTTTGAAATTAAGGAAATTTACCATGTTTAATGCAGAATGTTCCAATTTGTCATGAAAGTGTTATATCCATATTATGAGCTCATTTACTTTGCAGGTTGTGGCTATGATGTGAATATATTTTTATTACATACTAAAGGTGTTTTGTTTTAACAATTTTTAAAATAATTTACTGGGAACATAATAGTTTGCTTTTCTTGCAACCTGAAGTGTTCTATTTTAAGTTAGAAATTATGGCTATATTACTAGAAGGCATGAGTGAGAATTCACCTTCTTTTTTGGCAGGCGATTTTGACGTATTCCATTTTTTTAATTGATAGAAGCATCACGGTTGTCTTGAGAAACATTATCCCTACCATTTTGAAAGTGCCTAAAAATGCTGGCTGTACATTTTTCTTAAAGCTGACTTTCTCACGGGTCAGCGGTGTTGGGGGGCCGCGGTTCTCGTCTCCACTCTGCTGGAGCATCTGAAGCCACTTTAGTTCCAGAGTGGGCAAAGTCTCCCGGTTGTTGGAGACCTTCCTTCACTCCACGAACAGGCTGACTCGACCCTCCCACCGAGGCGCCCGGTGGAAAGCTTGAGGAGAAAAGAGCAACGTGTGGCAGTCTTGCTTCCTGTGGAGGAGAACAAGACTTCTGCTTCTGAACTATTTCTTTGTAGGTATGTCTTCACAGACCTCCACGCTTCTCACAAGAACACGTTGCTGTAAATGAGTGTCGGTGTATTATGACTGTCAAGAGGCTCTTGGTGACATTGTGACACCATTCCCACAATAGGTTTAATTTGAAACTTGAGAGTTTAGGTTTACTGGCTGCTTTCTTTAGGAAATGAGTTGGTAAAATCTTTTTTTTTTTTTTTAGCAGTTTATATATTTAGTTTCTTGAGTTTTACTGCAGTCAAAATTTACTTTAGTAATGAAATGTGAAAAAAATGTAATGGTGGGAAGTAAAATAAGCCAATAAAGCACAGCAATACTTCATTTGTGTTTTAAAGCCAATGAAATGGTTTTAACGTGTGCTCTCTTAATGTATCTTCAAAAGCAGTCCGTGGAGTTGTGTTCTGTTATCTGCATGTTATAAGGAAGAAGCTAAGGTGCATAGAGTTTGAGCAATTAGACCAACGTTGCACAGCTGCTCTGCGAGTGAGCTGGTCCTGGGCTGGCCAGGTCCTGCTTCAGGGTCTTGTCCTGGTAGATGCTTGCTTTTGCCTGTGTCACCAAAGTCGCTTTCCTTTGTGCTTTCAATGGCGTGCTCCAAACATTCGTAGATGGCAGTGTTTGCCAGAGATGCCATGACGTGTTCTTCACTTATGCCCAGGTTGGGGACTCCGCCCTCCCTAAAGTTAATGGGGACAGCGCACCACCTCTCCTCCGCTGCCTTTCGGGGCCACTCGTTGGGTCTAGATGGACACTTGTTCCAAAGACCGCTGGTTCATTTTGCTGTGAGGGGCAAAGAGCTGAAGTCACATAGTGGTAGAACTGCCAGAATTTGAGATGGTGTGTGTGTGACTGTCCATAGCCACTGGGCTGTACTGCACTGCTCCTCTTCCCTGGTCTCAGGAATATGGAACTGGAAAATCGAGAGACTGTCTCGTCAGTGCAGAAGCTAAACACTGGGAAAGTTGCGATGATGAAGAGGGACTAGGCCGCCCTCGTACGCCATGTCTAAGCTCAAGCTTGAGCAGCTGTGTCGATGCCAAGGAAGAAGGGAGCAGGCCACAGAGAGAAGCAGAGGTGCAGGAAGAAACGCCCTGCGTGGGGGCGAGGGGCACTCATGAGCGTTCACTTTTTTACAGTACGCGGCTGCTTTACTTGGTCAGTGTGAGTTGAAAAGTATTTTAAAAATGTATTTGAATAGTTGCAAGTTTATTTTTTAAGAAAGTTACACGTGGCCTGTATAATGTTATTGTACCATGTATTTCTCTTAAAAAGGACATTTTTCTTAGAATAAAGGTGGACTTTCATTTCTCCCCATTAGAATCATCACACAGTCTTACAAAGCCTGAATTATATGGATGGCATATTTCTAGAGATTCAATTTAGCAATTTTAAGGAAGATTATTTATAAAAATAAAATTAAGGGCATTCTGCTTTATTAGGAACACTTAAAGAGTTTTTTTCCCCAATGTTTGCAAACTACTATTACTATAAGGCAGTTATGAAGTAGTTAGTGTAAATTTGTATAAAGCCTGAAAGATGGGTAACATTTTTTTATTTGGCAGAGAATACAGGTCAGTAAATAACATGTTCTTTCCCTCTCAGAATTAGAAGTAATTTGGAAAAAATAGAGGAATAACATAGATAAACTACGGTTTGGGTATATGGCCGGAGTGAGGATTGGGAATCCTTTCTCATTAGAATGAATGTACTTGCCAGGCCACAGCTGGTGCCACCACAATAGCCTGTGCAAAGCAGAGGAGGACATTCTGACAAGGGGCCATTTCTGAGGGAGAGGATCCTGCACAGCACAGGCACACTTGCTCTCCTGGAGTTAACAATGGTGAGCATGTGCGGAAAAGCGGACATGTGTTCTCTTCTTGTTGGAAGAGCTGAAATGCTTTACCTTCTGGGCCACATTTGGGAAGGTGGGTGGATTGCATGGCATACCCAGCACACATGTACGTGTTTCACAAATGATAATGTCTTCTAATATTTACTTCAGATCCTTTTTATTCAAAGAAAAAAACACCATAGGTAGGGGGTTTTCTTTCCCTCTCCAGAGAGAATCCCTTTTCTTGTCCATATTTTATGCTTTTATTGTTCTTTTCAAGGCTACGGTTAGTCCCAATTGAGGACTCCTACTACATATACTTTAAGTAGAACAATATTCCAGAAAAGATTTTCAATTGCTTTTCCTATTTAATGTATGCACTTGAGGTTTAAATTGTTTCAGGGGATTCTTAAGTTGTATTGCACACATTTTTATATGTAATGTGTCCTTTGTGCTCAAGTTCCAAGTACAGTAGTTGTTCATGACTTTCAATCTGATTTCTTATTAGACACTGAAAAATTTCTTGAAAGAATGTATTTTTCTTTCCGAAGAAATTGCTTTTGGCACCTTTCAGCAGGCAGAGCTAGGAAAAAAATAAACGCACATACACCCACACCCCCCTACACATGCATTCTTGTATGTGTATATGTATGTTTACATATCTATATTTGTTTGTACATTTATCTATGCATTTTTTATGTCGTGCACATATCACATACTTATATACATCTATTTCTGTATTTGCTAAATATATTGAAATCATGAATTCACACTAATTTCAGTTGTAGTCAAATATGACAGGATTTGTTTTATTCTTTCCCTCTTATTTGTTTGATTGTCCTTATGACTGTGACAAACCTGACTTCTGTTGTATAGTTAGCTATATTTGCTCAAACCTAGAATACCAGGAAATGGTTTTTAAAGTGAGTAACTATACCTCTATGAAAAAGACACCTGTAGCTAGAGTCTGATAACCTCTGAGGTATTTCAGTCTTCAGCTTGAGAGCATATGATCCAAATAATTTGTTCCAAAATCAACTTGGTTTTTTCTCCCTCCTTCAGTGTGACTGTTTTTAATCATTTGAAATGCACTTCGCTTGATTTGTTTCTGTTTGATTTGCACGTCAGGGTTTCTCTCCTCCATCCGTGTTCACTTCATTTTTTAAACAAGGTAAAACATTAACGTGGCTCCAGATACGACACCTCAGCTGTGCCGTGTGTTCACCGAAGTGCCGCCCGTCCCCCCACCCGCCTTTTCTTCTTCATTCCCAGCCCCTTCTGTCGATGAAAGGTCTTCTTGGTCTCTGGGCGATCCTTGCTGTGTGTGTACTGCACAAACGAGCAGATAGCATGTATCTCTCAGAATTCCATCTCTCTTCTTACACAAAAGGTACGGAGATTCTTTTATGCATTGCTCTTTTCATTTGTTACGATTGGGAAGTCACTCATTCCTTTTATGTCTGCATAGTATGCCAGTGTATAGATGAGCCACAGTTTATGCAACCACTGTGCTGCAGACAGGCATGCGGGTTGCTCCCGGTATTTGCAATCACAGATGAATAGCCTACTTGATAGTTGCTTTTGTGTTGTTTGGAATATGTATTCAGGGTAACTTTTTAAGAAGGGGAATTCTGGGTCAAAGTACATATAAGTAGTTTTGTTATGTATTGCCAAGTTTCCTTCCATGAAGTTTGTACTAATTTAAATTTCTTGTGGTTACTTATAAGAACGCCTTTTGACTCATAGCCTCCCATACAGTGTTTTTATGGTTTTAATATTTTTTTAAATCTAGGAGGTGAGAAATGATATCTTTTTTTTTTTTTTTTTTTTTGAGTTGGAGTCTCACTCGGTCGCCCAAACTGGAGTGCAGTGGCCGCTTCCGGCCACCGTGCCTCGACCGCTGGACTCCGGCGATCCTTCCGCCTCAGCCTTCCAAGTAGCCGGAATTACAGGCATGCGCTACCACGCCCGGCTGATTTTTTGATTTATTGTAGAGATGAGGTCTCACTGCCCAGGCGGGTCTCGAACCCGCGGGCTCAGGCAATCCACTCACCTCAGCCTCCCAAAGGCGCGGGATTACAGGCAGAGCCACCGAACCCGGCTGAGAAATGGTATCTTCACATAGTTTTAATTTGCAATATTCTTATAATAAATGAGATTAAATGTTTTCCTATCTTTAAAGGCAGTTTTAACAGCTTTGAGTTATAATTGACATACAATAAATTTCACATATTTAAAGTGCAGTTTCATGTTTTTTTTTTTTTTTGAGTTGGAGTCTCACTCTGTCACCCAGACTGGAGTGCAGTGGCGCTCCCGGCCACCGCAACCTCGACCTGCTGGGCTCCGGTGATCCTTCCACCTCAGCCTTCCAAGTAGCCGGAATTACAGGCATGCTCTACCACGCCCGGCTGATTTTTTTGATTTATTGTAGAGATGAGGTCTCGCTGCCCAGGTGGGTCTCGAACCCGCGGGCTCAGGCAATCCACTCACCTCAGCCTCCCAAAGGCGCGGGATTACAGGCTGAGCCACCGAACCCGGCTTCATGTTTTGATGTACGTGTATACTTATAAAAAATTGCCATCACAGCAAAGATGTATATGTAAGTGTATTCATTAGCCCTCCAAATTTTCTCATGCACCCAAGTAATTACTCCAGACTACCCCTTCTGCTTTCTTCATATTCAGGTAATCATTGATTTTCTGTCATTATATTTTAATTTCTAGAATCTTAGATAAACGGAAGCATATTATGTGTATAATTTTTTTCTAGTCCCTCCACATCTTTCCCAAAACTTGATATGGTCAGTGTTTTTAATTTTCACCATTCTAGTAGACGTGTTAGATGAATGATTAATGACATTGTAAACCTTTTTGTGCCCATACTCGCAAAATACCTACTTTGATGACTGTCTATTCAAATCTTTAGTGCATTTTAAAATTAGATTCATTGTTTTCTTATAATCAAGTTTTCCTAATTGTTTATATATTTTAGATACTAGTCTTTTGTCAGATAGACAGTTTGAGAATATTTTCTCCTTGTCTGTGACTTGTCTTTTCATTCTTTTAAAGGTTTCTTTCAGAGAGCAGGTGTCTTTAATTCTGATGAAGTTCATTTTATTTACAGTATTTGTTCTTTTATGGGTTGTGCATTGGGTGTCATATCTGAGGAATCCTTTCCTTACCCAAGTTCTCTAGGCTTTCCCCTATTCTGGAAGTTTTGTGTTTTACATTCAAGACTATGATAATTTTTTAGTTATATTTTGTATATACTGAGAGGTATGGATTGAAATTATTTTCATTTTTTGTAATATTGGTTTCTTGTCTTTTTAATATATGTAGAATCTGTAGCGACATAACCACTCTTATTAGCAATATTGCTAATTTATATAGTTTTTTTTTCTGATCTGACTAGAAGTTTATCAATTTTGTTGATTTTCTCAAAGAAACAGCTTTTGGTTTCATTGATTTTTGTTTAATGTTTTTCTGTTCCTATTTTATTGATATCTGTTCTGATTTTTATTATTTTCTTTCTTCTACTTATTTTGTGTTTAATTTGCTCTTTATTTTCTAGTTTATTAAAGTGAAAGCTGATGTCTTTGATTTGAAAGCTGAATATTATTTTCTAGTGTCAGTGTTTAATTCTATAAAATTTTCCTCAAGTACAGTTTTAGTATCATCTTCTCTTTCTCTCTCTCTCTCTCTCTCTCTCTCTCTCTCTCTCTCTTTTTGTTGAGTCAGAGTCTCACTCTGTTGCCCAGGTTAGAGTACAGTGGCACGCTCACGACCACAGCTGTGTCGACCTGCTGGGCTCAGGTGATCCTTCTGCCCTTCCAAGTAGCTACTGCACCCTGCTAATTTATTTATTTATTTATTTATTTTATTTAGAGATGAGGTTTTGCCATGTTGCCCGGGCTGGTCTTGAACCCATAGGCTCAGGCAGTTCCTTCACTTGGCTACCCAGAGTACTGGGATTCGGCTTGAGCTACCGCCAGCCACCAACATCTCTTTAATTTTGGTATTTTGTTTCCAGGTTCATTAGTTCTAAATACTTTCTCATTTCTAATTTTTTTATTTTCCTTGACTCACAGGTTAGATAGAAAAGTATTATTTAGTTTCTAGTTATTTAGAGATTTCCCAGATATCTTCCCTTCATTGATTTTTAAATTTTATTTCACTCTGACTCTGGATTGTACGTTGCACGATATGCATCTTTTACATTTATTGTTTTTATGTTTCAGAGTTTGGTCTATTTTGATAAGTGTTCCTTGTGCACTTGAAATGAGTGTGTGCTTTGCTATGATTGGGTGGAATGTTCTACAAGTTTTACTGTTAGGTCAAGTTGGTTGATAGTGTTATTCAAATCCTGTTTATTCTAGCTCTTTATTCTAGTCTGCCTACTTGTCCTGTCAGTGATTGATAGAGAGGAATCTTGAAGTCTCTACATGTAATTGTGCATTTGTTATTCATCCTTGCACTTCTGTAAGTCTTTGTTTCTTGTATTTTGAACATTTGTGTCCAGTTGATAAATTGTATCTATGTATTATCAAATTGGTTTATTTGTTGTTGGAAATATTCTTTGCTCTGAAATCTACTTGTCTGATGTTAATATTACCACTCCAACTTTCTTTTGATTAGTGTTGATATGACATATCTTTTTAAGTGCTTTTACTTTTAACCTTTTGTCATCTATATTTTTAAGCAGCATGTGATTGGCTCATACTTTTCAACCAGTTTGACATCCTTTGCCTTTTATTTGGGATATTTAGTCTACTTACACTTAATGTGACTAATAATATAGTTAATTTTAAAACATATGGTTGTTTCTGTTTTTCCTATCTTACCATTTCCTTTTTATTTTTTCTATCTTCCATTGGATTGATTGAATATTTATTATTCTTTCTATCTCCTATATTGACTTATTAGCTACAGTGAATTGCTTTGTTATTTAGTAGTTGCGTTAGAGTTTAGACTATACATTTGAACATTATCACATTGTACTCTGTGATGATATTGATTCAGTGTCTTTTTGCTTGCAGTGTCTCCCCTGAGGAGTCTGCTGTTGTCCTTATTTTTGTTCTTCTGCAACACATATTTTATCTGGCTGGTTTCAGCATCTTTTTTCTTTTATTACTGACTTTGGAGAATTTGATTATGATGTACTTTACTGTAATTTTCTGTACATTTCTTGTTCTTTCAGCTCTTGGAACTGTAGGCTTATAATTTTCTTCAAATTAGAAAAATTTTGGCCATGGCTTCTTCAGATTTTTTTTTTTTTTTTTTTGTCCCCACCTCTATTTTTTTTTCCTTTAGGCACATGTGTTAGACTCCCTTAGGCACATATATTAGGTTGCAAAGTTGTCACCGTTACTGTCTCTCTTTCACAATTCTATTTTTCTTTCCATTGTTATGTCTTTATGTTCGCTAATCTTTTCTTTAGCAAAATGTAATCTGCCTTTAATTTAACCGTTTTATTTTCACCTAACATGGAGTTTTCTTATCTGTAATATCAGTGTGAAAAGGTAACTCTTGGATTTATTAGACACTCTGCTCTCTCTGTTCCCTGTACTTCAGTCATACGGGCTCTGGTTTTCTTTCTCAAGTTAATCAGTTTTCTCTTTTTACATCTTCTCTGTTTGTTTGTTTTTAATTTTTATTTTAAAATTGTGGGATACACTTCAGGGTTAGGTATACAAATGTTAATTGTGTAGGTATCCTAGTTGATGAGTGTGTCCCCACTTCCCCAGGCAGATATCGACTACTGTCAATCCCACCTCCCCATCCTCCTTCCCCCCCCCTGCAGTTTCCCGCTACTGTAAATCCTTTTCTTATAGTATTACGGTAGTTGTTCAAGGTCCACTTATGAGTGAGAACATGTGATACTCAGCTCTTTGTTTCTCTGAAAGATCACTCAGTATCATAAACTCTAATTTCATCCAGGTTGTTGCGAAGTTCATGATTTTGTTCTTTATGGCTGTGTAATATTCCATTGTGTATATGCACCACATTTTTTTATCTAGTCCTCTTTTGATGGGCAGCACGGTTGGTTCCATGTTCTTGCTGTTATGAACAATGCTGTGATAAACATACGTTTGCAGGTATCTTTTTTATAGAGTGATTTGAGTTCTTCTGGGTATATTTCCAGTAGGTGAATTGTGGGGTCATACGGAAGGTTGATTTTTAGAACTTTTTTTTTTATTTTCTTTTTACCAACTTCTACTCATCCTTCAGTTAACTTTAATAACACTTTCTTATATCCTAATTCCTTTATGAGGTTTTTTCCTCCTGTTATACAAAACCTTAATACCTTATATTTTACCTTTTTCAATGAATTGAATATTCATTGTTCTTATTAGTATTAATTCAGTGACTTTTTTTTCCTGCTAACCTGGAAAGGTCTCTTAGTGCAGGAACTGGATGTGGCTAGTTCAGTGATGATTTCTCAACATCTGTCAAGGTACATGGCACATGATGGGTCCTCAGCATGTTCATGGTAAATGAATTCATGAATACCACATGGTACCAGATTAACAGAAGGGTGAACTTCTTATAAAGCACATGAAAATAATCACCAGAATCTTTGGAAGACTCTAGTGCTAGGTGGAAAGTAATGGTTAGTGAAACATGGATTATAAATATTTATAAATAATGATTTTTATCTTAACTCAATGTAAATCCAGGTAACACGCTTTCATGCAAGAATGGATTCAGTGTGCTTTTTACAATCGTTAAAAAATGATTACAAATATTTTATTATAGCTCACATAAAACTTTGAGTCTATCTTTAGAAATTTCTTACTTCTGCCATATTTATCTTTCTCTTGAAGTAAAGTCTTCTGATGGACATATGCATTTTTTCAAGCATTATGATAATGAGGAAAAGAAAATATGTTTTATAAATAGCAAAAATGTATTTTGTAAATATATATACGTTTTATAAATGCATATAGTTTTAACATATAGCTATGTGATCCGCATACATGTATGTTAGACCTCATAAACATTTCAGTGATGGTCTTCCCAGAAAGTCAAGTCCTTAGTGAAGCGTCCCCGTAGTTCTCTAAGCACAGTGAATTCCTCTGGGTCCTTGCACTGTGTTCATATCTTTGTAAAGGTTTTGTCAGGCTGAAAACAGTACACTTCCTTCTTTCCCATACTGAAAACAGAGGCAATGTCTCGGTCATTTTGCATTTCTTATACTGAGCACAGCTCCTGGCATATAATAAGTGTTAAGTAAATGCTTAATGAACATTTTAGTTTTCACATATTTTAAAACTGCTTTGATATGCAAATGTTTGTATTTAAGGATAAATTACAGTAAGCAGTTTGTTGTAAATTCACCTAATGTCAAACAGTAATTTAGTGAAAAAAAGAAGTACAGATTTAAAGAAATGACATAATGTAGTGAAACTACTTTGGACTTTAAAGTCAGCTGTATTGATTTAATTTCTTTTTTCTTTTTTTCTTTCTTTCTTTGTTTTGAGTTGGGGTCTCACTCTGTTTCCCAGACTGTAATGCAGTGGCACATTTGCGGCTACTGCAGCCTTGACCTGCTGTGCTCAGGCCATCCGTCTCCCTCAGCCTTCCAAGTAGCTGGAAATACAGACAAAAACCACCAGGCCCAGCTAGTTTTGTTTATTTATTGTAGAGACAAGGTCTCGCCATGTTGCCCAGGCTGATCTCAAACCCTGGGTTCAGGCAATGTTTTCACCTCTTCCTCCCAAAGTACCAGGATTACAGATGTGAGCCACTGTGCCTGACCTAGCTTCTTATTCTGCCACTTACTACATTAACTTGGGCAAATCGTTTAACTCTTCTGCATTTCAGTGTTTTCATCTAAAAAAAAGGCAAAAATTTCTATTATGATTATGTAAATTAAAGAAATAATATGTGAACTTCCCTAAACTGTAATAAGCATAGTAGAACTTCAATAAACATTCATTCTACTTAATCATTTGCAAATATTTAAAAATTATATTTGTTAGAAATGTCATGGTTTGTAGCATCATCACTCAAAGTAATGGAAAATATCTTTTGTGACTTTTCATTTTATATTCATTAGAAATCATTTATAATAACCAGAAAAACTTTTCTCATATGATAAATACTATATTTATATTTTTTTTGAGTTGGAGTCTCACTCTGTTTCCCAAGCTGGAGTGCAGTGGCATGCTCACGGCCACCCCTGCATTGACCTGCTGGGCTCCGGTGATCCTTCTGCCTCAACCTTTCAAGTCACTGGAACTACAGGCGTGCATTTCCCGTGCCCAGCTAATTTTTTACTTATTATAGAGACGAGGTCTTGCCAAGTAGTCCAGGCTTGTCTCAAACCCGTGGGCTCAGGCAGTCTGCTTGCTTCAGCCTCCCAATGTGCTGGGATGACAGGCTGAGCCACAAGCCTGGCCTATTTATGTTTCAAAAGTAAAGAGAAAATTTGCCTACTTAAAATTTGATGTATTTGTCCATCATGATGAATATAAGTAAGAATATTTTACAGCTACTTTGAAATATTGAACTGCCCAGGGACAAGGCATAGATGATGTTTTTGAAGGAAATAAATATTTCAGCTTCCCATTTCAGCCTTTTTTCTCTATTCCTTTGATCTGGCATTGGTTTACTTATCATTCTGCTTGGATTCCTTCACACACTGTCTTTCTTCCTCTTTCTGGTAACAAGAAGTAGTCCTGCACTTATTCCAAAATATTTGTGTTTTGTCATTTTACAGAAATGACATGTATTTCCTTTTTTCTCACTGATGTAATACTTCCTCTGAAATCAAATGTATTAATGGATAAGGATGCAAACTTTGTATATGTGATGTATTATTTATATGTGAAAGTTTTAATCAATAGTTTCTGAAATATAGGAAACATAAAAGGTAACAGCATTATATTTTGGGGTTTATTTTAAGGTGCAAAGACTTTAAGGATTTTAAAGCAATTATTCTTTACTGTGTACCATGGCTGTTTATCTCTAAGGATCATTTTCTCCAGATTTAGTTACTTTATCATGAAAATATTAGCTTCTTTTTTATTTGCTGAGCTTGAATTCATTTGATTTTTTTATGGACCCATATTATAGGCAGAAGTAATATAAAACTTTACACTTTTAAAACTTTCATTAAATTTATTACTATAGTTTTATTTTCTACCTCACAAATAAATTTGATCCTCTGAGATTGGTTTTCTTATATAGACGCTCAATGCTTCTTTATATTCTTTGTATTCTTTTAGTGCTTAACATTTAGTTTACATAATACGCGACTATTTGATTTTTTTTTTTAAGTTGGAGTCAGACTATGTAGCTAAGACTGAAGTACAGTGGCACAATAATGGTTCCCTGCAGCCTTGAACTCCTGGGTTCAGATAATCCTTCCCTCTCAGTTTCCTGAGTAGCTGGGACTGTAGGCACATGCTACCACACTTGGCTGTTTTTTAAATTTTTTTGTAGAGAGGAGGTCTCATTATGTTGTCCAGCTTGGTCTTGAACTCCTGGGCTCAAGTAATTCTCCTGTCTCAGCCTCCCAAAGTACTGGGATTATGGGCATGAGCGATCTTGCCCAGGCCTGAATTATTTGATTTTTCAATTGCATTTTTGCCCTTTCCTATTGTCAGATTATAGTTTCTTCAAGATAGGAACCGTGTCTTATACTTTTATGTTTTCTGTAGTATTTGACTGAACAGATCTCAGAATTTGGTGTCAGGAAGGACCCTTGTCTCAGCTCTTAGAACACAACTAAGTCACCAAGAATGAAGGCTAGAAAGTCGATGCCATAGCCAGTTCTTTTGAATCATAACTCAAATCCAGCTGACTTCAAAGATTTATGGGCCTCCTCAATGAAATCTGTATCTCTTGAGAGGGTTTTGAATAGTTGAAGCAGATTCCTCATCTCAGTTTATGAGAAACATTCTTCAACCAATAACCATGGTTCTTTATGACAGAGTTTACCCTGGGGGCAAGCTCTCTGGGTAAGCCTAGGTCATTGACAATAAAAGGTCCTGTCAGAAGAGAGTTCCATGGGACTTTATGCTGCCACCATACCTTTTGGGGGCTTTTTTCTTAGCAGCAAGAGAGAAATCTCTGATTTAGTTGTTCTGATGCACCACAGAAGGATGAAGGTTCCTGTAGGAGAACTCTGCTTCCTATACATTTGTCTCTTTTAAGTTAAGGGGAATAAGATCTGTCTTACTATTTTGAGCTCAACAGAGCTGATGTTCTTTCAGGAGCAAGCAAAAAGGGAAAACTCTTCTTTTGTTTGCTGTGAGCTTTGAAAATATATGTTCTTTAAGGAGGTTGCTATTTGTTACTAGAACTCTTGTTAATTTCTAATTTGTTTCTAAGGATATATTTTTGGCTTTTTCAGCATGAGTAGTTAGATGGTTATCTTATATACTGCCTACTCTGTGACTCAAGATAACACATTTTTTCTGTATATTTTGAACTGAACCATGAACACCCATTATGTGTCAAATATTGTGACAAATGTCTTTGATATGAGCAGTGTGGAAATGTTTGGCATCATCATTTCCTTATAAGGCCCTAAAACTTCTCACAAATAGTTATCTGTGAACTGGCTTCCTCTGGAAGTATCTGATAATGTCTGGGGCTTCCTCATTCCCCATTATCCGTTGCAGAGTCTAACCTATATTGCTTTCTGATCTTATGAACGTACCTTAGAAAATTAAAATTTTCTTTGGTTGTAGTAAGTTGTAGTGGCCACTGGTCTCCAGAAGCTTTGGTTCATAGATCTACAGGCTATGTATAACTTAGAGATGGCTTACTTGGGCATATTTATCTTAGTTAAGGGGGTTATCTGGAATTAACTTAATAGTTTTTTGGGCAACTTCACTCAGCCTATCATTCAAACTTGCTTCTGTTAACTGTAAATATTCCCTTTGGGGAAAGGAATCTGTGTTTTTAGGTTGTCTTTTAAACCTGGTGATATTACTTAGAGAGTATCAAGTACCTGAACAATCACAAAAACTTTAACTACTTGAAGATTATAACATAATTTCAATGGATTTTTTTGCTCTGTCTAGTTTAACTTTTAAATTTGTCTTATTCATAGCTCATATTTTTCCCATAGCATTGTTAGGAAAGTTATTAATATGACATCTTAAGTACCTTAGACAACCCATGGTATATTGTGTTTAATACATGTAATATCATTAGTGTTGTTAGTTGTATTAGGTTCCTATTGCTGCTGTACAAATTACCACAGACTTCGTGTCTTAAAACAATTCTCATTTATTGTCTTACAGTTACAATGGTCAGACGTTCAGAATGAGACTTGAGGGTTCCCATGGTGTTGTCAGAACTGGGCCTTCCAGGAGTTAGAGGGAAAATCAGTCCCTTATCTTTTCTACCTCCTGGACATTGACTCGTGGCCCTGCCTGCATTGTTTGTGATGAATCTGTAGATCAGTTGGGGAAGTATAGCTATATTTTCAGTATTAAAACCATTACTGATATCCATTTTACTGGGCATTCCTCTGACTCCTGAAGTATCAAATGTGTAGATGTCTCAGTGTTTACTAATTTTAACAAGAATTTAGTAGAGACTACTAGTCTTAGGAGGTAAGAGAAGAAGCCAAACTAGTTTAATCATTTATCATGCTTACTGAAAGGCATTATTTTTAATGTTTTTGACTGACTCAGTCTAATCAATTTAAATACCAGTTGGCAGCCATGAATATAGGTGATATTGCTGCTTGAAACTCTTATTTTTCAGCCTAGCTAGAAAGAGAATGGCGGCACTCGCTGCTTTTCACACTTGTTTGAAGTTTTTTGTTTTGTTTTTCTTGGAGTTTCCAGGGGAGATGCCAAGCTGGCAGCAAATGAAGTATACTGTAATGTGAAGCCTTATAAATACATGTTGGATTGCAGCCATCATTATCAAAGTGTGCTAGAGGAAGAGTTTCAGAATAAGATCGGCCAGTCCACATAAATGTTTGTTCATAATGCACAAGGAATACTAAACTGTAGTCCATTAGACCCTACGGTTTTATTGCCCTTTTTGAAATAATCATGCACTTCAGAACATCCTTTAATCTGAGCTGACTTGTGGTTGTTTGAGAATGCAGCTTCTTTTTTCTTTATCCTTTATATACTCAGATGAGGAAAATTTACTGTACTTTATAAATAAATCAGAGCTAAAAAGCAAATTTTTCTTCCTACCTTTTTATTTTCTTGAAGGCCCTGCTTTAAGGCCTTTAAGGCTGCATTTCTATTTGGCTGCACTACTAGTTCCACTGGAAAAAAAAACTTCAAAGCCCCCCCCCCCGCCCACAGACTTCTTTTTCTTCTTGTAGGACGCACTGTTTGGGATTGTGGCTTAAAAAAAAAAGGAGCACTGTTCTCATGATAGCAAGGAGCAGGCCTTTGTTTCAAAGACTCAGAGTTTTTACTTCTGCTTCATCGCCTCGCAGAAACTGAATGGACCCCTCCTTAAAATTATTACCACCTCTTATGTTAAGACAGATATTTAATTTATATTGAGACAGAGGTATCTGAATATTAGGAGAGCTTAACGTACTCCTCATTGTTTCGTTGGACAGATCAATGATGTCCATTGAATGAGGGCTTCTTTGCTATTTAGCTTTACCGTTTGATCAGCTCAGCCAGTGAAGGGGACTGGAGATGATATCCCACACATTCCCTGTGCTTACAACGGAATATCAACGATACTTGCTATTTGTAAATCTGGATAGAAATTAAAAACTGAAAGCAATGTGCTTTATTGTGAGAGGTTTTACCTTTTTAAAAGGGCCTCAATATGTAACTGATGGTAGTTGAAGTTTATGACTTTGATTTATGTGGTCATAAGTTAGTTATAAAGTAAATGAACTAAATTTAGTAGGTATGCATGACATGTTACAGAGAAAAAGTCTTGTACTGCTAAATTGAAAGTGTTTATATTGACTAAATAGCTCATGTGAATTATTGCACAAAAATATAAAATAACTGACTTTTAAAAGGGATAGAACAAGCTGATATTTCAACCATAGGTCATGTATTTTTAAAAAATGTGTTGCCTAATTAATGGTACATAATTTTAAGTTATTTAAACTTTTAAAGTTTTCAAATGTCCAGTTAACTTTCTTTTCTATTTATAGACAAACTGACCACATAAAGGTAAACTTTCGATAAATTTTAATCCTAATTATGAAGTGGTCTTCCAAGGAGCTTTTGGAAGGGGGCCTCGAAAATTGAGTAACATAAGGAAGCCTCGTTCCTGTCATCTCTGAGTGGCAGAGAGACAGCCCTTGTGCTGCCTAACCCCAACATCTTGCAGTGAGGCCACCATTCATCAGTCACCTCTCAGAATCCTTTTTAGTAGAGTGTTCCAGGCAACTTCTTCCAGTCAGTTTGGACCATTACACCAGAGAATATCTTCTTGCCAACCCAGGTCTAGACAATTGTCCCCAGTATAATTTATATGATTTTATATTGCTCCCATATGGTACTTTGATATCTAAATATTTTAACTTTCAAACAAATTATTCAACATTTGTGCCAGAGAAACCCTATATGCAACTTAAGGCTACCCGTTCTTGGGAAGAATGCTATAGGCAGGGTGAAAATGCACCAGGCCAGATTATGACCCTCTATAGCCGCCAGAGTGCAGTCCATTATATGTGACCCTGGAATCAGTCTCTATATGATGTACATGCTTATTGGGATTGCCAATGTCTATGATTAAGTGGCACAAAACATCACTAATATTAAGGCCTACGAACTTAACAACCAGTTAACATCAAAGATGTTTTGTTTTAACAACATGTGTGGCAAAATGGTGGACAGCAAGATGTTCAGGCTCCTGTTCATTAAAATGGACAAGCTAAATAATTTTTACAAAATTCCAGAAGCCCGTACCCTCTTGCTATGCATGCAGTGCAGTAACTGAGAGTCCCATCTGGCAAGCAAAATGATTTGGCAGGGCTGAACTCTCGGGTAAGGCATCATACTCCTTGGGGCAGTATTAAATTCTGTAGGCCATAAAAATGGCGGCCGTGTTTGTAAAACAGACACATAGAAGAGGAATTTTGTGGAAAAACTGCTGTTTATCATAGGGTGCAGTGATTGTCGTCATTGTCAGGTAGATGGACCTGTGGGTGTTTATGAAGAGATAAATGGACACAGGTGGTACTAACAGGGAAAAATAAAGGAAAGACACAGGGTGTGTTCTTTTGTCCCATTAACTGCAGATATGCCATGCTCAAACACAGGTGTGGGGGTTGGCAGCAGGGGCTGGGGAAAGACATGTATATAACCTCATTAAAAAGAGACAGGAGAGTCTTGCTGAAATGGAAGCTAGGTGACATGTTTTCTTACCAGTATTTTGGCCGCTTAAGCTTTGAGAAAGATTTTCAATTTTGGAAGGAGAAAGTTTGGCATTTTGATATTTTATATCCAAAAAACGCAAATTACTTTTTGCTCACTTTTTAAAAGACAGAGGCATCATGGTTTAGAAATGTCTTTTCCCCCATTATGATACTTCTCTAAAATTTGATTTGGGTGAGATAAATTATTCCCCATCATTCTCCAGCATTCCAGTTAGTCATAGGACAGTGGTTATGTGTGTGTAAAACCTTCCTGCTTAGGGAAAATCAGCGAAGTTAACCATACTGACGTCACCTGGCAAATCAGGAAAGCAGCGTAATGCAGTAGCCCACGGCAGGAACTCTAGAAGCAAACTGCTGGGGCTGGAATCCCGGCTTGACCTGTTACTCTAGGTGTATAACCTTGAAAATACTCTCTAAACCTCGGTTTCCTGTTCTGTAAGAGTAATGATGTAGCACTGTTATGCAGGTTTACTGTGAGACTAGATGAGGGAAGACAAAAAAAATCTGTTGTAGAGTGCCTGGCACCTCACCAGAGCTTAGAATTAGCTGTTGTTAACTTGTGTGCATTTAAAAATAAAGTCTTTACTTTTTTTTCTTCCATCAACACAATGTTTGCTTTTGTTTTGTTGGACTCTTTTGGCCATATAATTTCAGCTCGAGGTATCAAGAAATGAGATGGTTTTCAGTTGTTTCAGGCAAATCTGCAAGAGAGCAGTGAAATGACTTCACCCATCATGTATCTTTGTTGCACTGACCCCTTTGCAGATCAACTGCTGGTAGATACATCTTTCTATTAGTACACTGGTTTTTTTTAAAAATTGAAATATAATTCACATAAAATTCACCCTTTTTAAGAGTACAATTTGGTGGATTTTAACATATTCTCATGGATGTCCCACCATTACCACTATCTAATTCCGAAACATACCTGTTAGCAATCCCCTAGAGTCTTATCAGCAACAAACCTACTTTTGTCACTATGGGCTTACCTACTCTAGAATTTTAACATAAATGGAATCATGCAGTATGTAACCTTTTATGACTGATTTCTTTCACTTAGCCCAATATATATATATATATTTTTGTTTTGTTTTTTGAGTTGGAGTCTCACTCTGTCGCCCAGACTGGAGTGCAGTGGCCACTCCCGGCCACCGCAGCCTCGACCTGCTGGACTCCGGCGATCCTTCCGCCTCAGCCTTCCGAGTAGCCAGAATTACAGGCACGCGCTACCATGCCCGGCTAATTTTTTGATTTATTGTAGAGATGAGGTCTCGCTGCCCAGGCGGGTCTCGAACCCGCGGGCTCAGGCAATCCACTCACCTCAGCTTCCCAAAGGCGCAGGATTACAGGCTGAGCCACCGAGCCTGGCTTAGCCCAATATTTTTAAGAGTCTTCTTTGTTGTAGCATGTATCAGAGTTTCATTTCTTGTTTTTTTCTTTTGCCATTGGATAATATTTATTGACATAATAAAATGTTTTAGAACTATTATATGAAAAAGCTACAAAGAAGCATATATGTACAAAAAGGTATATATATGTCTATCAGAGTATTTTACTTATAGTTTCAAAGATTAATATATATGCACGAAAAATAGACTAGATAAAAACACGCCATAATGTAAATCTAAATAACTTTTAAAATAGAGATTATTTTTAACTTTGTGCTTGTCTATATTTTTCAAAAATTTTACAGTGAATATTTACACTTTAGCAACCAGAAGAATTTACAATAAGTGTTATTTTGAAAATTTAATGCACATGCTAATTCGATTATTATTTTATTGTTATTCTATTTTAGATTCAGGGGGTACAAGTGTTTGTTTGATATATGGATATATTGTGTACTGGTGGTGTTGGGTTTCAGGTGGCCCATTTCCCAGATAGTGAACTCTGCAGGTAACTTCTGAGCCCTACCACCCTCCACATTTTATCATTACAAAAGCAGTATAATAATATTTTTTAAAAGGAAATCTATGATCTCAAAGTTTTAACCAGGGATGCATCCATAAGTGATACACTAATTATTACATAAGTATATAGGAGTACTTTATTACACCATTTCATTCATTCATTTTTTTATTCAAAGTTTTCATTCCTTTCATTTTTAATGTCTTTTTTTTTTCAAACAGAGGGTTTATTTTATTTATTTATTTATTTATTTTTTATATTTTGAGTTGGAGTCTCACTCTGTCGCCCAGACTGGAGTGCAGTGGCCGCTCCCGGCCACCGCAGCCTCGACCTGCTGGGCTCCGGCGATCCTTCCGCCTCAGCCTTCCAAGTAGCTGGAATTACAGGCATGCACTACCACGCCCGGCTGATTTTTTGATTTATTGTAGAGATGAGGTCTCGCTGCCCAGGCGGGTCTCGAACCCGCGGGCTCTGGCAACCCACTCACCTCAGCCTCTCAAAGGCGCGGGATTACAGGCTGAACCCCCGAGCCCGGCTTCTTTTATTTTTTTAAAGTCCATGGAGTACAAATGTTTGTTTGTTACATGGATGTATTGAGTAGCATTGGGGATTGGGCTTCAGGTGGCCCATTTCCCAGGAGTCAACATTATACCCAATAGGTAACTTCTGGACCCTAACCTTTTCCCACCTCCCCCCTTATTGGTATTCTCAGTGTCTATTATTTCCATTTTTACGGTCATTTAGCTCCATCATATAGTGAAAACATGTGTTTGTTTTATATAATGATTTTTTCCCCCTTGAATAGCTACTTAGTAGTGGGATTGCTGGGTGGAATGGTAGTTCTATTTTTAGTTGTTTGAGAAATCTCCATACTGTTTTCCATAGAGGTTGCACTAGTTTACAGCCCCAGCAACAGTGTGTGAATGTTCTCTTTTCTCCATATGTGTGCCAACATCTGTTCTTTGGCTTTTTAATAATAGCCAGTCTGACTTACATGAGATGATATCTCATTGTAGTTTTAATTTGCATTTATCTAATGATTAGTGATGCTGAGCATTTTTTTACATTTGTTGGCTGTTTTTGTGTCTTCTTTTGGGAAAACCTACTCATGTTCTTTGCCTACTTTTAATGAGGTGTTTTTAAATTTCCCCCCCGTGGTTTCTTGTGCCAGTACCATGTTGTTTTTTTGTTTGTTTGTTTGTTTTGTTGTTGTTGTTGTTTGAGTTGGAGTCTCACCTGTCACCCAGGCTACAGTGCAGTGGCGTATTCACTGCCACAACAGCATCGACTAGCTGGGCTCTGATGATCCTTCTGCCTCAGCCTTCCAAGTAGCTGGAACTACATGCACTCGCTACCACACCCAGCTAATTTTTTGATTTTTATTGTAGAGTTGAGGTCCTGCCAAGTTGCCCAGTCTGTTTTTGAACGATGGGCTCAGGCAGTCCACTCATCTCAGCCTCCCATAGTGCTGGGATTACAGGCTTGAGCCACCACACCTGGCCCATGCTGTTTTTAATTACTATAACCTTGTAGTATAATATGAAGTCAGGAAATGTAATGCCTCTGCTTTTGTTCTTTTTACTTAGAATTACTGTGACTATTTGGACTATTTTTGGTTTCATATAAACTTTAGGATGTTTTTTCTAATTCTGAGAAAAATGATGTTGATATTTTTATAGGGATTGCTTTGAACCTATAGATTGCTTTGGGCAGTGTGGTCATTTTGATAATACTGATTCTTCTGATCCATAAGCATGGAATATTCTTCCATTTGTATCATCTACAATTTCTTTCATCTGTGCTTCATAGTTCTCCTTGTGGAGATCTTTCATCTCTTTGTTTTAGTGTATTTACAGGTATTTAATTTGTTTGTGGCTATTGTAAATGGGATTGAGATCTTGATTTTGTTCTCAGCCCAAGTGATATTGGTGTATATGAATACTACTGATTTTTGTATATTGATTTTATATTCTGAGACTTTACTGAAGGTGTTTATCAAGTCTAGAAGCCTCTTGGAAGAGTCTTTAGGGTTTTCCAGGTATACAGTTATGTCATCAGCGAATAGAGATAGTTTGACTTCCTTCTTGATGATTTGAATGACTTCTTTTGTTTCTCTTGCTAGATTCCACTGCCTAGAACTTCCAATACAGTATTGAAAAACAGTTGTGAGAGTGGACATCATTGTCTTGTTTCAGTTCTGAGGAGGAATGTTCTCAATTTTTCCCCATTAAATAGATGTTGGCTATGGTTTTTTCATTGTAAGGAGTTACGCCCCCCATAAAACTGGAATTACCTTTTGGAGGGTGAACTCCCTGTAGTACAGAATTCCCCCTCTAGGTAAGTGTTCTAGGATCACATTGGCATCAGTGTACCAGCTAGCATTGTTGTAAGAGGCTGCATTCAGTTTCAGTGAATTTTTTTGGAGATTCTTTCAATGCATTTGCCCATTTCATGGTAGGTGATTTACGAGCATACCTGCATACACCATGCTGAGTGTTCAGCAGTTTTTGACTAAAAACAGCATCAGCCCCATGACCCATCCTCCCTATTCACCTGATCTCATCCCCAGTGATTTTTTTGTTGTGTTTTACTGGAGCAAAAAATGTTCTCAAAGGAAAACATTTTTGTGGACATGGAAGAAGTGAAACAAAAGTGGCAGAAGCACTAAAAGGCATCAGTATTGATCAGTTCAAAAGTGTTTTGAGAGGTAGAAAAGCATCTTGGTAGGTGTATTGCATCAATTGGAGAGTACTTTGAAGGTGACTGAAGTTTAAACATGTCAGGATAAATACCAATGTTTAATAAATAAATTCCAGGGGTTTTGGGTCCCCCCCCCATATATGGCTCTTATTATTTTGCGATATGTTTCTTCAATGCCTAGTTTGTAGAGAATTTTTATCACAAAGGTATAGTGCCTTTTCTGTGTCTATTCAGATGATTATTTTGTTGTTGTTTCTCTTTATTTGGTGAATCACCTTTATTGTTTTATAGATACTGAACTGGCCTTACATCCCTGGAATAAAACTCACTTGATTGTGATGGATTTTTTATTAATGTGCTGATAAATTTTGTTTGCTTGTATTTTGTGGAAGACTTGTGCATCTCTGTTCATCAGAGATACTGGCTAGCCTGTAGTTATCTTTTTTGCTGTCAATGAGATACTGGTCATAGAATGAGTTAGGAAGGACTCCTTTCTCTTTGATATTTTGGTAATTAATTCAGTAAGACTGGTACCAACTCTTCTTTGTACTTCTGAAAAATTTGGCTCTGACTCTATGTGGCCCTAGACTTTTTTGATGTTGTTGGAAGACTCTTTTTAATTACCGATTCAATTTTATAGCTTCTTATTTGTCTATTCAGGTGTTCTATTTCTTCCTGGTTCAGTCATGGAATATTGTATGTTTCCAGGAATAAATCCACTTCCTGTAGGTCAGAACTCCCTTTCTTTTAAAGGCTGAATAATATTTCATTGCATGGATATATACCACATTTTTGATTATCCATTCAGGAGTTGATGGAGATGCATAGTTTCTCACAGATTGGTTGTTAGGGAAATCTTTGAAAGCAGTTTTGCTTCATCAGAACATGTATTGCAAGTTTATATTTTTCTCCCGAGTCAAATTTTTTTGTGGTCAGCTTTTTATGAGGACATCTTATAGGATCAGATTGAGAAATTGAAATTTGAATTTTATTTTAGAGAGGGTTAAATAGCATTTTTTCATTCAAGTTTGTTTCTTTCATATCTTAACTCCGAAGCTTTTCTGTACTTTTCTAGGGAAAAAGAGGAGCAACTAACTCGTGTGACTGAAGTCCAGAGGCTGCAGGCCCAGCAGGCAGATGCTGCTCTGGAGGAGTTTAAGCGGCAGGTGGAGCTGAACTCAGAGAAAGTCTACGCTGACATGAAGGAGCAGGTAAGGAGGCAGCCACACCATCCTTTCCGAAGGTCACTGTCAGTGGGAGGGCACGTGCGTATCTTCAATATGACAGAAGCATTTTACTTTTTGAAAGAGCTTTACCAAAAGGAGCCATACAATTGGGTCGGAGATTCAGAATGAGAAAGAGGTACTTCCCCATTCATCATTCCTCAAGCAATGCCAGGATGATCATTTCCCTTCTCAAAATGCAGTCATAGCAAGAATGTATCTTGCCTTGGGAGGATGGAACAGCCTGCAAGGAAAATGCCACGACGGATCATTTTCTGTAGCACAGGGACTTAAGTTAAGCATGTCTTTGTTTCTTCATGCTCCATAAATAGTGTCTGACTTATCACTTACAGCAAATTATTTTCAACTGGCAGTTCAGGAGGAGAGAGGCTGTCTCTAGTTCTTGTACAGGATAGGTAGTATATTTTTTAGTTTTGAAAGAAAATAAAAAGTCTGTAAAAGAATAAAGGGAATTATTATATACACTTATTTATGCATTGTGAAAAAGGAATAATTGTCAATACTATGCTTATATAAACAAAAACATTGCAGAGGAGGTTTTAGATTACTGTTACTCATTTCTCAACACATTTATTCTCTCCTCTTCACCTCTGAGAAAGCCACTTTAATTAATTTAGTGTGTATAGTTTCCCCTCAGTATCTGTATGTACTGCATCTGTGAAGTCAACCAACCATGGCCCAAAAATATTTGGAAAAAAAATCCAACAAATTGCCCAAAACTTCCACACGAATGAAGTGAAGTATAGACATTATTTTAGGTATTAGAAATAATCTAGAGATGGTTTTAAGTATACAGAAGGATGTGCACAGGTTATATGGGACTACTATGACATTTTCCATAAGGGACTTGAGCATCTGTAGATTTTGAGATCTGTGAGGGGGGTCTTGGAACTAATCTCCCATGAATATTGAGGGACAGCTGTATTATTTCAGTTTATACTTTTATGTGCATATATAATGCCCATTAAAATATGTATTATGTGTACGTATTATATGTTATAGGCATATTTAATTGTTTTCTTTTTCTGTTTTAAAAAATTAGATAAATGTAGATTTTAAGTATTATACTTGTTTGCTCTTTTAATATTACGTATCTATGCTCTAACCATGTGATTTAGTGTAGTCCTTTTAACAATAAATGCATGTTATCACATGTATATACCACATTTATAAGCTCTTCTGTTCACGCATATTTAGTTTCAGTTTTTCTTGATTTGAAATAATGTTACAGTCCTTGCTTGTGTTTCAGTTTTCTGTCGTAGCTGTGTTCCTTAGGAGTCCCCAGCACACACTGGGTGGTAGCAGGTCCCTAAGGAAGGTTTCATGCTGGAATCTGAGGGAGCCTGAAAGGTTACTGTTTGGAACTGTGTTTATTTTTGCTGTTAGTTTTCAATTCTGATGTCCACTCATACAGATTTGTGTGAATTTGGTCCCTGAGAGGGGGAGTCTGATAGCCTGTTATTCTATCTGCCACTGTTTGCCTAAGGCAAAAGCCGAATTCCTGCTGAGAGTTTGTACTGGAAAGCTGAGACTTTCAATCCTTGCTACATTGATGTGTACTTCTTTCCAGCTCCCTTCTGTGATTGGGGCCCAGACCCTAGGATGTATATCTGGCCCAGATATTCAAGGGAACTGCATAGGAAGCTCTCTGATAGGCCTAAAATTAAAGAAATTGAGAAAATATTGAAGGAAAGCCCCAGGCAAGAATGTTTAGGTATACTGTTAAGAATCTTAGGTTAAAAATTAGACATTTGAAAGTGCTGAGGCCCACAGTATAGTTTTCTGAGAACAGCTGACTGTGACAGTCACCTTTGGCTCAGTAAATGCACTTCTTGGAGCTTGTACTTCTTGATGTAAAGTTAACAGCTTGCAGAATTCATGGGCAAGTAAGAAGAAAAAGCAAGTAGACAACATTGGATCTGTGAAAACATTCTGTAGGAAAAGGAGAGGTTGCTGCATTCGCCCCACAAGGTAAAGCATACTTCTGAAAATGACCTGTAGAATTCAGAAAAAAAATTTCAGAAAAGTAGTACTTTTATAAGAGGCTACAGATCAAATACAGTTCATGCAATGAAAACTGAATACATTCTGGAACAAGAATTAAGCCAAGAATAAAATTATAATTTTGCACTAGCTAGGAGATTAGAAAAATAACAGAGAAAAAAATAACATTGGAAAATAATGCTTCATAGTTTTAAAAGAAAAAGGTTGTGACTCAATTTTATACACAATCAAGGAGTAGTCACTTGCAAAATCAATAGGAAAACATTTACTTATATATAAGAGCAAAGAAAAGAAATAAGTGGTATATATTTATGTTAAGAGCCTATATAATATCTATCACTTCTTTTCTTTCTGGAAAAAATTATATGAACACAATACCAATCCAGCAATGAAAAACAAGACTTCCCACAAATGAGGAAGGAAGCCATAATACAAAAGGCTGGGTAGAGAACACTGGAAACCAATAAAGAAGAGACAAACGAAAATAAAATTACACAAAAAATCATGTGAAAAGAATGACGAAAATATGTCACATATTCAGACAAAAAGAAAGTAGGAATGTAACAGTATTATATAAATTAGAATCAATACAAGTCAACAAACTGGATAGAGGGATATATTTTTGCATGCCAGAGACAAGAGTACTCAATCCAAATATGAAAAGATGTTAGAAATCCATGGAGAAATTAATTTAGATAGTTATGTGATACTTTAATATAGCTTTCTCCATCTTTGACAGATTAGGGGAACAAAAACCAAGTAAATGAGAGGTCTAAATAATAGTTTATAGGACAGCTATGTTTCTACTTTTTAACATTTAGAGACAACTCATTAAGTCTCTACTCTCATAAAACAGTTATAAAACTCAATAGACCTTGGTATATTTCTAAAACTTGGCATGTCAGAGAACACATATTTTTAAGCACAATGCAGTATAATTAGAAATTACATTTCAGTTAAAGTTGCTACATTGCACTTCACCAGAATTAAAAGCTTTTGGTGTCTATGAAAGACACCATTAAAAAACAACAGAAGGAAGTAAGACAAGCCAGAGAATGGAAGAAAAACTCACACTGTATATATTTCAAAGAATTTGTATCTAAAATATAAAAGAAATCTTACAACTCAATGGTCAGACAAACAACTCAAAGCTAGGCAAAAGATTTGAACAGGCACTTCACAGAAGAAGATAGACAAGTGACTAATAAACTCATGAAAAGATGCTCAATGTGATTATCATTCGTCAGGGAAATGCGAATTAAATCCAAAATGAGATGCCATTATACATTCATTAGAATTATGAAAATGGTAGAGACTGGTTGTCATGTATTCGCAAATATGTGGTGCAATTGGAACTCTTATACACTGCTGGAGGGTGTGTAAAATAGTACAGCCACCTTGGAATACTGCCAGTTTTCCTAAAACACTAAATATATCATAACATATGTCAGTCATTCCACTCTAATGTATTTAACCAGGATAAATAAAGACAGGTCCAGACAAAGACTTCTGCACAAATTTTGACAGCAGATTTGCTCACAATATCTCAAAATGTGAATATCAAAATGTTTCCCAACAGGTGAAAGGGTAAACAAAATGCAGTATGTACAGTAAAATGGTACACAGCTGGAAAGAGGAATGAACTATTAATATACCCACAGTCACATGGCTGAATCTCGAAATCCTACTGAATGAAAGACTATGAAAACAATATAGTATATGTAGAGTGCTTGTAGTCTGAGTCCTGTAGATTTCTCTAGATAATGTCGCATTTTTTGTTTTAACAGAGTATAAGCCCAATTCAATTCAGTGCAAAAGTCTTGTCTCATCTTCTGTGGGTGGATTCCAGCGTTAGTTAAGTTTCAGAGCCTTTGCAATGCTTCTTTGAGTCTGTTTTCACTTGTGCTGCTCAGTGGTGAGTCTCAGACATGGGTGGTGATTTAAATCACCCCACCCAATGACTACAGGCTTTCATGGAACATTCTCCACGACAGACCCTATGCTTGGACACAAGACAAGTCTCAAATGTAAAAGGAGTAAAATGCAGAGTATCTTCTTTGACCTCAACAATAATAAATTAGAAATAAGCAACAAAAGAAACTCTGGGAAATTCCCATATATTTGGAAATAAAATCACACACTTCTAAATAATTAATGGGTTATAGAAGATATTGCAGGGGAAATTAGAAAATATTTTTAACTGAATTAAAATAAAATATGGCATATTGGAATGTATAAAATGCAGTGAACACAGTGCTTGCGGAAAAATGTACAGCTTTAAATATCTAGATTGAAAAAGAAAGCACACAGCATCAATAACCTAAACTTTACCTTATGAAACCAGAAAACGAAAAGCAAGGCAAGCTTTGGTCTATACAAACAGAAAAAGGAAATAACAAAATTAGAACATAAAGCAAAGATCTGAATACAGAAAAACAGAAAAATCAATGGAGTCAAAAACTGGTCCTTTGAAAAGATCAACAAAATCAACAGACCTTAGTTTGACTGGCCAAACAAACCATAAAAGTGAGGACATACCAATGACCAAAGTTAGTAGTTAAAAAGGAAAGGACACCACTATTATTCCTATAAAAAATGAAAGGATTATAAGGTGATATTTCCCAAAAACTTTATTCCAACAAATCATACAACTTAGATGAAGTGGACAAATTCCTAGAAGGATGCTAATTACCAAAAATGTCTAAAGAAGAGACAGAATATCTGAATTGAACTATAATAAGAAATCTAGTTGCCAATTAAAAACCTTTTCACAAAGAGAAGTTCAGGACCAGATGGCTTCACTGGTGAATTACATCAAATATTTAAAAATAATAATTTTAATTCTTTGAAGTCTTTTCAGAAAATCGAGAAGGAACACTTGCCAATTCATTCTGTGAGGGCAGTATTGCCATGATGTCAAAGCTAGACAATGATGTGGCCAGTAAACTACAGATTAATATCTTTCATGAAAATAGGCATAAAAACCCTACATGATATTTTAGTAAACCAAATCAAGCAACAAATAAAATGATTATGTACCACAATCAAGTGGGATTTATCTCAGAAATCCAAGGTTGTTTTGTCATTTAGAAATCAACTGATGTTTTACCACATATTCGTAGAATAAAAGACAAAATCACATTATCGAACCAATAAAGGAAATAAAAGGCATTTGAAAGAGTTAAACACTTTTTATTTTATTTTATTTTAATTTTTATTTTTTTGAGTTGGAGCCTCACTCTGTCGCCCAGACTGGAGTGCAGTGGCCGCTCTCGGCCACCACAGCCTCGACCTGCTGGGCTCCGGCGATCCTTCCGCCTCAGCCTTCCAAGTAGCTGGAATTACAGGCATGCGCTACCACGCCCGGCTGATATTTTGATTTATTGTAGAGATGAGGTCTCGCTGCCCAGGCGGGTCTCGAACCTGCGGGCTCAGGCAGTCCACTCACCTCACCCTCCCAAAGGCGCGGGATTAGCCCAGCGAGTTAAGCACTTTAAAAAAAAAATTTTTTAATTAGGACCTGAAGCAAATTTACTCAAGCTAATAAAGGATGTCTATGAAAACCCTACAGCTATCAAAGTTAATGATTGGAAGATTCAATGCTTTTTCTCCTAGGAATAAGGCAAAAATTTCTGCTTTTACAACCTTTATTGGAGGGTCTAGCCAGTGCACTTAAAACCAAAACAAAAAAATCCAGATTGGAAAGAATATAGTACAAATGTAGCAGATATTATAGTCCCATGTGGTGAAAATTCCATAAAATCCATAAAAGAAAAATTAGTAAATGATTTAAACAAGCTTATAGGATATAAGATCAATATATCAAAAATCAATCACATTTCATATACTAGCCATGAATTTGAAAATGAAATTAAGGAAACAGTTATTTCACAATAGCATCGAAAAGAAAAATATTTACAAGTAAACTCTTAAGTTGAAGACTTACTTAAAACTATAAGATATTGAAAACTACGAGATATTGCTGAGAGAGATTTAAGATCTATGTAAGCAGAGAGCTATTCTTTGTCCCTGGATTTGGCTACTCTGTGTTGTCAACGTGGCAACTCTCTCTAAATTGACCTGTGAATTCAATGCAACCCCTGTCAATCCCAATGTAATTTTTTGTAGAAATCGACAGTAAGTAATATTTGTTTTCACTAGCAAAGTCTTAAAAAATTCAAACAGCAATGAACTATCTTTAAACTAACATATAGGCAGAAATTCACAAAGGTCCGAGGAAACAGGTGATGACATGCCTTTCTGGTGTGAATGTGAAGTTGCATAACTTTTCTGTGGAATTGTTTTAATAATGTGCTTATCATTTACCTGGTGGTTCTACTTCTAAGACTTTGCGTTATTGAGAAAAATATAGTGAGTGCAAGATGTATTCTTAAGGATGTTTATTATGATGTTATTTATTAATGGCGAAAAATTAGAAAATATTTGTCAAAATTGGAGAGTGGTAAAAATTATCAATTTTAAATAAAAAAAATTAATTTCCTATTTGTGTGACAGAACTGAAAGCCCAAAAGATAATGTAACCTCAGAAACCTCAAGAACCCAACCCAAACACAAAATGAGACTGCCACCACGTAAGGATAGCCAGGGATGAGAAATAATGTTTGTGGAGTTGGCTCCGGAACGACCCTTTCAGTTAGTCCACTCCTCATCGTCTGTGGTTGCTCCGCCCCATGCCTCGCCCGTGGTCTGTATTCTGCCTTACTTCTCCAAATGTGCAGATGTATAAGAACCCGAAGAGTCCTTGTGTCCCACCTTCTTGGTACTGCACTTCTGTGGACTGCTTTAATGACTCAGCGAGGGACCCAAGTGGGTGCTTGGGGATCCCCTCCCTCCCCCACACACCCTATTCCCATGTCTTGTCTATGAGCAGCCCTCACCATGCCTGATCTGTCTAGGGTGATAGATTCCGATTTCTTAAAAACTCATAGGAACAGCAGCCAATGAGCAGTACATTCTTTTGGTTGTCTTCTATTGAAGAAATGTTCTCAATGGTTTCAATTACACATAGTTTTGCCAAGTACAGTTGGGTCTTTGAAATAGAGAAAACAACCTTGGTATAAGTGTGGTAATAAGAGACCTCATTTATAAGAAGAGTCCTCTTTCACAAATCAAGTAATTCTTATATGATGAATTTGAACAAGTGTTAAACAAAATATTCAAATGTATACTTCAACACATGGTAGATTATAAGTCCAGATTATTGGCTGAGTAAGTATGATCTCTTATAGCTCAAATTCAAAGGAAAATCAAACAGCAGATTTATTATTTGGAAAATCATCATGTGTTTAATTTTTCCATAGTCTATATTTTTAACAGTCTGTCTTCTTCTGTTCTTGTTTTGAACTGCTTTTCTCTTCTTACAGAAATATTTTGTGTAAAAGCCAGCAGAGCTGTAGGGCATCATTTTCCATTTGGAAACTGCTGCAGATAGCAGACAATGGGATTTTAGATTTTAAAAAATAAAAGCTTTGAGTTTGTTTTAGAAACAGAATCGCTGTTTCAAAAATGAGGCCCATGAGACAAAATCGAACAGACTCAAACTTTAAAAAAATTGCTTCATACCGTTTCTTCCACTTTGAAGAACATTCTATCTCATTTAGCATTGCTTAAATAATTTATACTCCAATGGTGAATTCCATTATAAGTGTTAGCTGTCAACAATTATTTGTGTAAAATTTACATGTTTTAATTGTGGAAATGCATTACTGTAGAATTATTTCTGTATATTATATAATCATATTTTTAAAAGAAATAGTGTTCTATATTTACCTATTATCTGTGAAACAAATAAGTGACTCAAAAAGACAGCTATGTTCTTTGAAGTATTGGCAGCAATTCTAAAGTGGAACTTTTTAATCTTGCACACCGACTACATGAATGTCAGTTAGCTGGATCCTCCTGGGACTTCTCCTAGCTACTTGACTTTTCTCCTCTATTTTTCTCCTCTTGAAAATACATCCTCATTAAGTGATATTTGCTGCTAAATATCTGACTTTAAATTATATTCCTCTTTTTTTTTTAACAGTCATTAGCTACATGATATTAGCTTTATACCTGGAAAACCCTCTGGTTTGTCATGAAAACAAAATTCTGAAAACTGCTGCTGTTGACTAGTAGTGTTGACTCTGGCTTCTTGCACAATTGAAACTGGCTAGCCAGTTCCTTGCATTCTTAGAGATTTTAAGTTTAGCTTATCATCCTATTATTGCTTTTCAATTAAGGAAAAAAATTATCAACTTACAAGGAAGTAAGAATGCCATTTGGATATATTTAGGTAATTATGTGTTGTTGGATAACAAATCGACTTAATGAACTTAAAAGATCATCATACAAACTGTTCATTATGACATATCTTTGTCCTCTTGTCCTTTTAGGCCTATTCTGGCTCATGTAATTCTGTTGTATTGTATCGTATCTTGTATTGTATTATGCAGGTGTGGGGCACAAGTGAGGATTAACGACATATGTAGGCTGCATGAAGGTGAAGTTTGGGCTTCAAACTGGCCCTGACTCCCTCAGGAAGTGGACCAGGTACACTGTGTTGTCCCGTGTCCCTCACCCTCCTCCATCCCTCCCTTTCCTAGCAGTGCCCTCTGAATACTGATCTCTCCCTTGTCTTCATGTGACTATTGTTCAGGGCCCACAAATGAGTGAAAACATACAGTATTCATGTCTTTGTTTCCGTGATTGGTCACTTAGTATGATGGTCTCCAACTTTGTTCGATTTGCTGCCACGCCCTTGATTTTATTCTTTATGGCAGCGTAATGCTCCATTGTGTATATGTATCACATTGTTCTTTATCCTTTCCATGGGCATCTGGGTTGTTTCCACGTTTTTGCTGTTGTGAATAATGTAGCAATAAACGTATGTGTACAGGTATCTTTTTGTAGAATCATTTATGTTTCTCCAGCTATATCCCCAGGAGAGTGATTACTGGATCATATGGAAGGTTGATTGTTAGTTCTTTCAGAGATGGCCACACTGCTTTCCACAAAGGCTGAACTTGCTTGCACTCCCTCCAGTGGTGTGGAAGCATTCCCTTTTCACCTCACCTGTGCCAGCATCTGTTTTGTTTTGTTTTGTTTTGTTTTTGTTTGACTTACGAATGGGAGCCATTCTTACCAGGTTTAATGGTGGTATCTCATTATAGTATTGGTTTGGATTTCTCTGAGGCTGAGCCTTTTTTCATGTGTCTGTTGGCTGCTTGTATGTTGTTGTTTGAAAAGTGTTTATGTCCTTTGCCCACTTTTTAACGGGGTTGTTGGTGTTTTTCATTTTGTTTGAGTTCCTTATAGATCTTGGTTGTTAGGCTTTTGTCAGACGCATAATTTGCAAATATTTTTTCCCGTTTTATGGATTGTTTCTTTGCTCTCTTGATGGTTTCTTTTCCTGTGCAAACACTTTTCAGTTTGATGAGGTCACACTTGTCTAACTTAGCTTTTATGGCATTTGCTTTTGGGGACTTGGTCAAGAAGTCATTGCCTTCTCCAATGTGCATACGGGGGTTTCCTATGTTCTCTTCTAGGATGCTTATAGTTTGAGGTTGTACATTCAGGTCTTTGATCCATTTAGAGTGGATTTTTGTAGATGGTGATACGTGGGGGTCCAGTTTCTTTCTTCTGCATGTGGTCAGCCAGTTTTCCCAGTACCATTTGCTGAATATGGTCTCTTTTTCTCAGTGGTTGTTACCAGTGACTTTATCAAAGATGAGTTGGTTAAGAGACCAGGTTTTTGTCTGGAATCTCTGTCCTGTTCCATTGGTCTATATGCCTGTTCCTGTAGCAATACTAGGCTGTTTTGACTACTATAGTCTTATAGTAAAGTTTAAAGTATAGACATGTAATACCTCCCATTTTGTTTATTTTGCTGAGGATTGTTTTGGCTGTTCATATTCTTTTTTGTTTTCTTATGGATTGCTTTATTGTCATTTTCAACTCTGAGAAAAATGATATTGGCAATTGATGGGTATTGCTTTGAATCTGGAGATTGCCTTGGGACATCTTGACAATATTGATCTTTCTGATCCATGAGCATGGAATGTTTTTCCATTTGTGTCATCCTTGATTTCTCTGAACAGTGTTTTGTAGTTCTCATTGTGAAGGTCTTTCACTTTTCTTGTTAGGTGAATGCAAGGTACTAAAAAAATTTTTTTTTGTGCGTGTGGCTGTTGTGAGTGAGATTGTGTTTTTTATTTGGTTCTCTGACTTCCTGTAACTGATGTATAAGAAATGCGACTGTCGACTGGACACGGTGGCTCAAACCTGTAATCCCAGCACTCTGGGAGGCCAAGGTGAGAGGATTGTCTGAGCCCAGGAGTTCAAGACCAGCCTGGGAAACATGACGAGACTTTGACTCTACAATAAATACATAAATAAAAATTGGCCAGGTGTGGTAGTGTGTGCCTGTAGTTCCAGCTACTTAGAAGGCTGAGGTGGCAGCATCACTTGAACCCAGCAGGTTGAGGCTGTGTTGGCCGTGAGCGGGCCACTGCACTCCAGCCTGGGCGACAGAGTGAGACTCCAAATCAAAAAAAAGAAAAGAAAAAAGAAAAAGAAATGCAAATGTCTTTTGCATATTTATTTTTGTGCCTGAGACTTTACCAAAGTCATTTATTAGTGTGAGGAAACTTTGACACACTCTCTAGCATTTTCAAGGTATAGAATCATATTATCTGCAAAAAGGGATACTTGACCCTCTTTTCCTGTTTCCTTGTCTTACCCGATTGCTCTGACTAGGGCTTCCAGAACTATGTTGTACAGGAGAGGTGAGAGTGGTCATCCATTTCTTATTCATGTACTTAAGGGGAATGTTTCTAGCTTCTGCTTATTGAGCAAAATGTTTATCATAGGTGGCTCTTACTGTTTTGAGGAATGTTCCTTCCATGCCTAGGTGCTCAAGTCTTTTTATCAAGAAGAGATGCTGGATTTTGTCAATGTTTTTTCTGTATCTAATGATATAATCATGTGGTTCTTGGTTTTACTCCTGTCAATGTGCTGAATTATATTTATGGTCTTGTGAATGTTGAACCAGCCCTGCATTCCAGGAATGAAGCCCACCTGCTCATGGTGGATCATCCTTGAAATGTGTTGTTGGATTCAGTTTGCTTGAACCTTGTTGAGAATTTTTATGTCTATGTTAATCAAGGAGATTGGCCTATAATTCTCTTTCCTTGTTGGGTATTTGCCAGGTTTGAGTATCAGTATGATGTTAGCTTCATAAAATGAATTGGGGAGAATTCCATCATTCTCGATTGCCTGAAATACTTTCAGTAAGACTGGTATCAGCTCCTCCTTGTATGTCTTGTAGATTTCAGCTGGGAAGCCATCTGTTCCTGGGATTTTTTTGTTGAGAGATTTCTTATGACTGAGTTGATTTCCTTGGTCTGTTGATAGTTTCTGATTCTTTTTGTTTCAACCTTGGGAGTTTCTGTGATGTCAGAAAGTCCTCCATTTCTTTTAGATTTTCTAGTTTATTTGCATACAGGTGTTCATATTAATCTCTGATAATATTTGAATTTCTTCATGGTCAGTTGTGACTTCACCTTTTGCCTTTCTAATTGTGTTTATCTGGACTTCTTCTCCCTATTTAGTCAGTCTTGCCAGGGGACTGTCAGTATTATTTATCCTTTCACAGAGCCAGCTTTTTGTCTTGTTGATCCTTTCTATGATATTTTTGTCTTTATATTCTGCAATTGTGATTTTGTCTTGGTGATCGGGATTTTTCTGCTGAAGTTAAGATTTAGGTTGTCTTACCTTTCCAGCTCCCTTAGGTGTGATGTTAGGCTGACTACTTGTGATCTTTTTGTTTTCTTGATGTGTGTGTGTGAATTGTTATGAATTTTCCTCTTAACACTGCTTTTGTAGCATCCCAGAGATTCTGATAAGATGTGTCTTTGTTTTAGTTTGTTTCCAGGAATCTTTTTATTTTGGTCTTGATTTCTGTGTTGGTCCAGAAGTCATTCAACAGCATGTTGTTTAATGTCTATGTCTTTGTGTGTTTTGGGGGGATCTTGGTGGTGGTGATATTTATTTCTATTCCACTGTGATCTGAGAAGATGCATGATATTATTTCAAATTTTTGAAATTTGTTCACATTTGATTTATGCCCGAAACAATGATAGATCTCAGAATATATTCCATGTGCTGATGAGTAGAATATATACTCAATAGATGTTGGGTGAAGTGTTCTGTAGATGTCTATTACATTCATTTCATCAAGTGTCGAGTGGAAGTTCCAAATCTCCTTTTTGATTTTTTGCCTCAATGATATATCTAAAGTTGTTAATGGAGTATTTAGGTTTTCAACTGTGATTGTGTAAGAGTCAATGTGCTCTGTTATATTACTTAGTAGGTGTTTTATAAAACCTGGTCCTCCTGTGTTGGGTGTGTACATATTTAGGATGAATATTTCATGCTAGTGGATTGAGCCTTTTATCATTATGTAGTCTCCTTCTGTGTCCTTCCTTGACTTTTTTTTTTTTTAATGGTTTGAAGACCTGCCCTCTTCAGTTTTCCATTCGCCTGAAAGATCATTTTCCAGCTTCCAACTTTGAGCCTGTAGGTGTCCTTTGCAGTGAGATGAGTTTCCTGGAGGCAGCAGATTGTTGGGTCATTCTTTTTTATCTAGTTTGCCATTCCATGTCTCTTTAGTGGCACATTTAGTCCATTTATGTTAAATTGATTTTTGAAATGTGAGAGTTTATCTCTGTCATAGGGCTCTTAAAGGATTGCTTTTTTACCTTTTTACTTTTGTATTTATATATGTGTGTGCTTTCATTTTTGTGAGTGCTCTGTTAGCTCTGTTTGCCTGTACTTTTGTGATGGGTATGATCCTTTTTTACCCCCCCCCCCCGTGTTCAGCACCTTCTTGAGCATCTCCTGAAGGGCAGGTCTGAAGACAGCATATTCTTTAGGGATTGAATGTCTAGGAAAGGATTTTAGTTCTTCATCACTGACGAAGCTTAGCTTGATGGAGTAGGGAATTCTTGGCTGAGATTGCTTATCTTTAAGAATGTTAAAAATTGGATTCCATGGTAGGTGTGGCGGGTCATGCCTGTAATCCCAGCACTTTGGGAGGTTGAGGTGGGAGGATTTCCTGAGCCCAGGAGTTCGCAGCAAGTCTGGACAATTTGGTGAAACCTCATCTATACAATAAATCAAAAAATTAGCCAGTCTGGTGGTGTATACCTGTAGTCCCAGCTACTTGGAAGGCTGAGGCCAATGGATCACCTGAGCCTCGCAGGTTGAGGCTGCAGTAGCTGTGATTGTGCCACTGCACTCCAGCCTGGTTGATTGATAGAGTGAGACTCCAACTCAAAACAAAATAAAAACATAACAAAACAAAAAAATTGGACTACAGCCCTTCTGGTTTGTAGTGTTTCTGCACATAAGTCTGGAGCAATTTTGATGGGTCTTCTCCAGTAGGTAGTCTGCCCTTTCTCTCTTGCTTGCCTTTAGGATTTTTTCAATCATGCTTATTTTGTGGAGTCAGATTACTATGTACCTTGGGGATGGTCTTCTCATGTGATACCTTACAAGGATTCTCTGAATCTGTTGTACTTGGATGGTTAGTTACCTCTCTAACGAGATGTGGGAAGTTTTTTGGGATGGCTTCATGGAATGCTTGTTTTAGGGTGTTTTCTATTTCCCTTTCTACTTTAGGGATACCAAGCTGGCACATACTTGGCTTCTTGACATAGTCTTACCTCTCTTAGAGGCTTTGCTTCTTCTTTTTGACCTTTTTTTCCTATGTTTTTCACAGACTGGCTTAATTCCATATTTTGCTCCTTAAGCTCTGAGATTCTTTCCTTTGACTGGTTGATCCTGCTCCCTGTACTTGTTTCTGTGTTCTTAATTTTCAGGATGAAGTTTTTCATTTCCATTATTTCAGAATGGGGTTTTTTGAAATTGGTCAACTCCACTTTTACTTCCTGTATAACTTTAGTGAGTTTTGCTTCTAGTTTCTCTTGGTTCCTGTTCAGTTCTGCCATCCATCTCTGATTTCTGTGGCTGTCTTCTGGGGCAAGTCATTCTGGGGGGTTTTAGTTGTTTGTGCTCTGATGGCAGCTTTTTCTGGCACTGTCTTTTTAGGACTTTGAGGGTTGCCTGTATTTTTTTGTTGTTGTCATTGATTTTTTTTTTCATTTATGACAGGTCTTTCTTCTTTCTGTATGAGTTCTCTTTTTTGTTGTTGCTCTGAAGCTGTTCAGTGACTCTCTGTTATAGAGCCCTTTCTGTGGTGTAAAACAGATAGCTCAATGAGGGAGGGAGGGGCATTCAATTCTGTTCCTTGCTCTATCTTGTGGCAAGATTCTGTCACTGCGGATTTTCTCTCCCCCTGCTAACGTAGTTGGACCATCTTTCAGCCTCTGCTGTTAGCCCTCTGCAGAGAGCAAGTGAGGGGATGGGTCCCCATCTGCTCTCTGTGGCTTGTAGTCCAGGAACCTTCCCACTGAGAAAGGCTTAGGTTGTCTTTTGTGTCACTCCCTCCCTGTTCAAGTCTGCACTCATCTCTTGAAAATGAACACGTTCCTTGCCACCCTGTAAGTACATAAGACTTGGGGGTGATTCTTTCTGATCCGGCTGGGCAGATGGCCAGTAGTTGTTGGTGGTAGACGCCAGCCAGGCTTACTCTGCAGATGATCTTTTCCTGCCTGGAAACTGGCCACCATGGAGCTGGTGTGTGGGTTTTATTTCCTGTTTCACTTGGGCTCCGGTTCCCCCTGCAGTGCCCTGACCAGGACTCTTCTCGTGTGGGACTGACAACCCACACACGGCTGGGAAGGGGTGAACTAACTCAAAGCATCTTACAATCATTCACCCCTCTCCTTCACTTGGCATGGCTTTAATGCCTGTGTGAGTCTGACACACGGAAGGGGGTGTGGGGGGGATTGGTGCACCTGAATTCCTGTGTCTGCCACTGCCTTCTGTTCTCCATGTGTTCAAAGAGACCTTTAGGCATGGGGTGTTTTGCCTGTCCAAAAGTGTTCAGGGTGTCTCTATGTATTGGTAGCTGGTACCCTACTTTCTGCCTCACTGGCAAGACATGTTCCAGTCTGCTGCTCCACAGTGGCCATCTTGAATCCTCTCCCACAGAATCAGGTCTTCTTAACGAGATGGCTAATATTAGGCTAACTTTCTCTATGTTTATTGTGAGAATGCAGCTGCAATTAACATCCTCCAAGAAGTTTCTTGTGAATTCACCTGTCAAAGACAGAATACCCATTCCATTCCTATGAAAATGACCAACAGAACCTTTCGTACTTTTCCACAAAAGACCTAGAAATCTCAAAGTCAACTTCTTCAGTGATGCTTTGCAGAAAATGATGACATCTAACTGGGCTTGCCTCTGTACTGATATGTTCATGTAGTTTTAAATAAATTTTTAAAGACAACTTTTGAGATAATAAAATACCCAATATCAATAGAATCATTTTCTGTCAGTTACTTTTTGGTGATAATGGAGAAATCTCTCTACTCTTTTAAATGTTGTATTTAAATGAGATTAGATAACAGAGATTAAATGTTAAAATATATGTCAGTATTTAAATAGAAGCCATTGTGATAATCAACTTTAAAGGACAACATCTAAAGAATATGTATAAGTATTTGGCCTTGAAAAACAAAATGGAAAAAACCCAAACAATTAAAAGAAAACTTACATCTTTAAGTACTTAATTGAATAGTAGGCAAAGCTTTCCCCCAATTATTAACTAATGACTATTTTCTTTTGCAGAAATAAAATAAGCAAAAACAAAACAAAACAAAAAGCTAAACATATACTGAGGACATCTGGCTAAAATAACTTATCATTTTGTCTGTATTTGGCTGATTTGTGAAAAATAGTAGCATTATTTTTTTAATACCTTGACTGTTTTATTGACTTACTGGCCAAAGGATTCAACAGACTTGATTTGTTTTTCTTTCATTTATTTAAGTACCTCATAAAGCAAATACTTCAGAGACATGCCAATCAAAACTACAATGAAATACCACCTGAAAGTCAAGAAACAACAGGCATGGCCTTTGGAGAAAAGGGAATGCTTCTACACTGTTGGTAGGAGTGTAAGCTAGTTCAGCCTTTGTGGAAAGCAGTGTGGCGTTTGGATACAGCAATCCCACTTCTGGGAATCCACCCAGAGGAACATAAATTGCTCTACCAGAAAGACTCTGTCAAATGTATATTCATTGCAGCACTGTTCACAATAGCAAAAACTTGAAACCAGCCCCGAATGTCCACTGAAAGCGGACTGCATAAAGAAAATGTGGTACATACATGCAATGGAACACTACACAGCCTTAAAGAACAAAATAATGTCCTTTGCAGCAACATGGATGCAGCTGGAAATCATACTAAGTGAATGATCACAGAAACAAAAAACTACATACTACGTGTTCTCACTCATAAGCGGACCCTGAACATTGGGCGCACAAGCACAAGTGCAGGACTAACAAATATTGGGCACTGCTAAAGGAGAAAGGGAGGGGGACAGGGATGAGGGACAAGGGGCGCACACAGCCACCCACTGGGTACCAGTTCTGCTACCGGGGGAGAGAGGGCTCACTAGAAACCGAGACCTCACTTGCACACAATTTACTCATGTAGCAAGTCCTTACAACTACCCCACAGTTCTAAAATTTAAAAAAAAATGTCTGCTCTATACTTGCCTCTGTTGTAGATTTTGAGGATACAGAGATTGTTTACAGACATGTTTGTGGCTTATGTGATAGACCAATGTGTCAAGGCTTGTGATTATACTAGATGGTGTAACCCATGAAGTAGTTCATTAAGAGAACACTGAAGAGAGATATCTAAGGTAGCCCAGTGAGTTACGCATTTATCTACAATTGTGACATCTTTGCATGACTATGAGTTTCTCAAAATGTTTACTTGTTAAAAATGTTATTGATAATGAGTGTCGCAGTGTCACTAAATATAAGGTCCATATACAAGTCAATTTTATTCCTATCTACCAGCACAAATACAAAATAAAATTTGAAAAAGATGTCATTTATAAAATATCAAAAAGTATCACTTTCCTAAGAATAAATCTAACAAAAGATGCACAGGGCATCTATTCTGAAAACTGGAAGGTGTTCTTGAGAAACACTAAAGAAGATGTGTATGGATTTGAAGTCTCAATATTATAAAAATGGCAGTTCTCAAATTAGTCTATAGAGTCAACATAATTCTAAAAATCAAACTTTTAGCAGTGCCATTTTAAAGGAACTGAGGGAGATGCAGAAGCTGATTTCAAAATGTTTGTGAAGTACAGAGTGCTAAAAATAGGTAAGACAATCTTGAAGAAGAATACACCTGGAGAACTTGAACTACCAGATATTGATATTTCTGTTAAGCTATAGTAATTAATGCAGTGTGGTAGTAGTGCAGGATGACCGGTGGAACAGAAAAAAGACCAAAAATAGACCTTTATCTATATGCTCAGTCTGATTCCTGTCAAAGAAAGCAAGCAGTGCAGTGAAGAAAGAGATCATTTCAATAATTGGTGCTGCATCAAGTAGATGCCATATGGGGAAAAAAATGAAGATTTTTTTCTCCCTTATTTTACCTTATTTACAAAATTAATTCCAGAAGGATTATAGATATACCAAACATAAAACAATAAGTTTTTCAGAAGATAATGTGGGGGCATTTTTGATAATAGGGCATAGGGAATGGTTTTCCAAATAGGGAACAAAAATGCATGAAAAACAAAATATTTTAAAATTGGACTCTGTTAAAATTAAGAACATCTGTTCATCAAAAGACACCAGTACCAAGGTGAAAAGGTCCCCAGATTTGGAGAAGATACAATTCATTTGCTGAACAGAAGACTCGTGGATACAGAACTAAATCAATAAGGGCAGACTCCAAATAGAAAAATGGGCAAAATGCTTGAGCAGATAGTATTTCACAAAAGTTGATTTCACTATGACCAATTAACATATGAAAAGGTGCTTAGTTTCTTTATTCTTTAGGAAAATGTAAAAGTAAAACCACAATGTGATAGTACTGCACGTCTATCAGAATGGCTTAAATGAAAAAGATGGAGAATTGAAAATGTTGACAAGGATGTGGAACAATGAAACTCGTGTATACTACTAATGTGTGTGTAAATTTGTACAATTACTTTGGAAAACTATTTGGTAATATCTGCTAAAACTAAATATATGTATACTATATTTCCAGGTATTTATCACCTAAATACAAGCCCTACATATGCATACATATTTAACAAGACATGTACTAAAATATCAGTAGCAGCATTATTTGTAACAGTCAAAAACTGGAAGCTACTTAATTTTTCAGCAATAATATGTATAAACAAATTGTGGTATAATCACACAAGGGAATACTATACAACCACGAGAATGAAGAATCTATAACTCTAACAGTATATATGAATCTCACAGATGTAATGTTAAAGGAAACTAGCCACAAAGAGTTTGTATCATATGATTTTATTATATTAGCAACAGAACCAGGCAAAATTAGTCAGCATGTTATTCTTGGGTAGAGAAGTAATGACTTCTGAGCTACTATTTATTGACCTGGTGCTAGTTACATGGAGGTGTTCAGTTTGAGAACATTTATCTACATTCACTTTTCTTTAGCTATATTATATTTCAACAAAATGTTTTAAAAATGTTAATAATACTAAACCAAAAGCAATATATTATTTTAATTTATATGAAAGTATTTTAATTTGTGTTTCCAAAACATTAGTGATATTCTGTAATAATGATGTTCATGAAAATAACATTAATAATAATTATTTTAATTTCATTCATTTTCCTATATTAATAAAGAAATATGCCTCTAAAGAAATATAAAATTTGAATCATCTGAAAGCTGTCAAATGGAATAATGAAATAAAGGGCAATGCCTTGAATGAGGAATAATACTTCACTCAGTAATAGATATATTAAGCCTGTTACTTTGTTTTGTTTAGATAAATTCTCTTAAATTGCTAGTAAATCATAATGTAGTTTCAGTATATTTCTAGAAATATTTCTACATTTCATATTTCCTCGATTTCATGCCATTCTCTCCCCACACTGACATGTATGTGACATATTGTCTTTCTTAGTCCATTAATGATTACCTCTCAGATATAATTGATTAGTGTGTTCACTGATTTTCCTTGTTGAGGACATTACTTCCCATCGGGCTTTTACACAGGTACGGAAATAAATGTCTGTCTGTCTGCCATTTATATCTATTTACCAGCCTTCCCACCTATTTCTTTGTATCTGTGTATTTAAGTATATTTACATATGTGGCTAAAGATATGTGAAGGGTTATTTCTTATAGTTTATCTAAATATGTATTCAGTGCATCAAAATATATTTTAAATGTATATTTGTATACAATTGAATAATTGTATAATGTGAATTGCATATGTCAAATTACTTTGAATGTAACAATACAGTAGTACTTTACTGGAGAAAAAAGCAGTAACTTTTTATGACTATATTTGCCAGAGACTGCCAGATGTTCACTCGATATACATTCCTACAACATGAGACACAGTTTTAAAACTGTAGACTCTTCTACCTTGTGGTGGAGCTGGACATTTAATGTAGTACAAGTGAACTGAGATGCACACAGGATAATTAATTTGCTTTTGGCAGTTCTTTGCGGGAAGGGCTCTTGAAAGGGGATTCAACTCAGCTAATACTTAGCCTTTGCCCTTATTCCGTTGCCCTTCACCCCTTACCCTTCTGTCCCCAGATGTTCAGAGTTGCAAAAGCCATTCTGCAACCATTAAAGTAAGGCTGAATTGCCCGACCTTAACCCTGAAATCTTTGAGCTGCCAATGTAACAGACTACTTCTGAATTTTTTGTTACATGAGGAAGAAAATAAGGGTCTGTCTTGTTTAAGCTTTGGACACGTGCAGAGATGGGGGAGAGAGGGTCATCTTACATGTAGCAAAAAGTCATGCCTGAGGCATCATATCAGGAAGATCTAACAGACTTCATTGTCTTTCTTTCTTGTGTATTTAAACACCAAACAGTCACAGAAGTATACCCAAACCTTTTTCTGCACCTTATTTGACTACCAGCTTTTACTCTGAGGTTCTCTTTAGTTTGTGGTTTGTTTTTTTTTAACTTGGAATATGGAATGATGTATGATGAAGCAGAATCTTTTGCCTCTATGGCAACTGCCAAAACTAAAACTGCCTTTACATAAACTTTTAACTATTTTGTAAGACTTAGTTTTTGAATTTTTGTTAAATTGTGGAAGGAGAATGGAGTGGCGTTTGGCATTTTCGGTCAGTATATCTAAAATAACATGTATTTCATTGTCTTATGATATCAACTTTTATTTACTTTGAATTTTTCTTAGTGTTTAGGTATAAGAAGGCTTTTCATGTGTTTTCAATTGTTTTCTATATTGATTACAGAAGATCATTCTATTTAGATAGAAGATATTCTACTTTTACCAACTTTGAGTACATACCACTCAATGTTTATTTTAAATATTTGAGTGTTTGGTATTTTAAACATTTTCAAATGTATTATTTACTTTTAATATTTCAACTGTGCTTGAATAAAAGAAACTAAAAATCATTTTCATATGTAGCTCTGTCTTAAAAATACTGATAGGCTGGTTTACCATCCTGGATTTACCTTCTTTTTTCCTCACCAATCACTTTTGCTTACCAGTCTAATCATCCTTAAGGATCTTTGTAGACACCAAATAATTTTCTCGTATTTTATTATGTTTTTTAAAGTTGGCAAGTCATAATAGTATATATTTATGGGCTACAGTGTAGTATTTTGATATAGGTATACAATGCGGATGATCACAATAAGCGAATTAACATCTCCATTGCCTCACTTTTTTGTGATAGTTTAAACTTACTTACTTATGGATTTTGACATATACATTATTATTGACTGTAGTCACCATATCGTGCAGTCGACCACCAGAACTTATTCCTCTTGTCTCACTGAAACTTCCTAACCATCTCACTCCCTTTCCCCCACCCTCCCCTAGCCTCTGGGAACCTCCATTGTACTGTACTCTCTGCTTCTTTGGGCTGGCTGTTTTTAGATTCCATATGTGAGTCATATCACGCAGCTTGTCTTTCAGTGCGTGACTTATGACACTTGCCACAACGTCCTCCAGGTTCATCCATGTTGTTGCAAATGTCAGAATTTCCTTCTTTGTAAAGGCTAAATAGTATTCTGGTGTGTATATATGCCTCATTTTCTTTAACCATTCATCCTGCAATGGATACTTAGGTTGATTCCATGTCTTATTTATTGTGAATAATGCAATAAATATGGCAGTGTAAATATCTCTTTGAAAGTTTGGTTTCAGTTTCTTTTATTTATACCCCAAAGTGAAATTGCTCAAGTGTTCTATTTTCAGTTTTTTGAGGAACATCCATGCCATTTTCTGTAATGGCTGTTCTAATTTACATTCCCACCAACAATGTATAAGGCTTCCCTTTTCTAAACATCCTCCTTAATGCTTGTTTTTTTTAATCTTTTTGATAATCACTATTCTAACAGGTGTGCAATGATACCATTTTTATGTTTCATTTTAAGAAATATCTGTTTATGTCCTTTGCCTATTTTAAAATAATCAGTGTATTTGTTTTCTTGCTATTGAGTTGAGTTCCTTATATGTTTTGGATATCAACCTTTTATCACATGTATGGTTCACAGATATTTTCTTTTATTCTGTAGGCTGTTTCTGAACTTTGCTGATTTTTCAGTTTGCTGTGCAGAAACATTTTAGTTTGATATAATCACGTTTGTCTATTTTTGCTGTTGTTACCTGTGCTTTTGTCATATCCAAGAAATCTTTGCCGTGACCGACTTCAAGGAGCTTTCCTCCTGTGTTTTATTCTGTTGTTTTTACAGTTTCAAGTCTTACATTTAAGTTTTTAATCTATTTTGAGTTTATTTTTGTGTATGATGTGCGATAAGAACCCAATTTCATTTTTCTATGTTTAGATAGCCAGTTTTCTCAATGCCATTTAGTGTAGAGATTGTTCTTTCCCCATTGTGTGATCTTGGTACCTTTATTGAAATCAATTGTCTATAAATGCATGGATTTATCTCTGGACTTTCTGTCCTATTCTACTGGTTAGTGTGTCTGCTCTTGTGCCAGTACTATGCTATTTTGATTACCATAGCTTTGTAGGGTATTTTCACATCAGGTAGTTTGATGCCCCTAGGTTTCTTTTTTTTTATTTAATTTTCAATTTTTTAGGGGAATCTGTTATGGTTCTGTGTAAATTTTAGGATTTTTTTTATTTCAGTGAAAAAATGACATTGGAATTTTGGTAGGAATTGCATGGAATCTGTAGACTGGGTATTTTGGATATTTTAACAGTATTAATTCTTCCATTCCAAGAACACAGAATATCTTTTCATTTATGCCTAATTATGTTATTTTTATTGCTATTGTAAGTGGAATTTTAAAAAAATTATGTTTTGAATATCTTGTTATTAGTGTATAGAAACACAACTGAGTCCTATTTTTTATTTTATTTTTTAATTAATTAATTAACTATTTTTTGAGTAGGAGTCTCACTCTGTAGCCCAGGCTGGAGTGCAGTGGCACGCTCACGGCCACTGCAGCCTCTACCTGCTGGGCTCAGGTGATCCTTCTATCTCAGCCTTCCAAATAGTTGGAACCACAATCATGCACCACTCACTACACCTGGCTTATTTATTTATTTATTTATTGTAGAGACGAGATTTCACCAAGTTGCCCAGGCTGGTCTTGAACTCGTGGACTCAGGCAATCCTCTTGCCTCGGCTTCTGAAAGTGCTGGGATTACAGGCGTGAGCCACCACGCCTGGTTTACAATTGAGTTTTAAATGTTGATTTTGTATCTCTCAACTTCACTGAATAAGTTTATCAGTTCAAACAGTTTTTTGGTGGAATATTTATGGTTTTCTATATAGATATGTCATCAGCATACAGAGACAATTTCACTTCTTTCTTTTCTATTATGATACATTTTGTGTCTGTCTGTGTGTCTCTCTCACCAAATTACTCTAGCTAAGACTTGCAGTACTATGTTGAAAAGACGTGATGAACATGGACACTCTTGTTTAGTTTCTAATTTTAGAGGAAAAACTCAGTTTTTCACTATGAAGTATGATGTTAGCTGTGGGCATGTCATTATTGTGTTGAGGTACATTTCCCCTATACCTAATTTGTTAAGAGTTTTATTATAAAAGGATGTTTAATTTTGTCAAATTATTTTTCAGCATCTATTGAGATAATCATGTGGTTTTTGTTGTTTATTTTGCTAATGCAGTATATTACATTTATTGCTCTGTGTGTGTTGAAACACCCTTGTATCCTAGGGATAAATCCTTTTTGGTCATGGTGTCTGATCATTTTAACGTATTGTTGAATTTAGTTTACCAGTATTTTGTTGATGATTTTTGCATCTATGCTTATCAGTGATACTGACCTGTAATTTTCTTTTGTTGTGTTTCCGTGTATGGTTTTGGTATCAAGGTAACATTTGCCTCATAATATGAGTTTGGAAGTGTTCCCTCTGCTTCAATTTTTTTGGAAGCGTTTTAGCAGAATTGGTGTTAGTTCTTGGTAAAATTGAGTTGTGAAGCCATCAGGTCCTGGGCTTTGTTGTTGTTGTTGTTGAGAAGTTACTTCTCCCTTTTTTTTAAAAAGATGTGGCAGACAATTCAGGATTAGGGACATAAGTGGTCATCGTACAGGCAAAGTTTGGGGGAGACATTACTTATTTAGAATTCAATATCCTTTCTTGTTGTTGGTCTTTTCCGTCTACTATTTCTCATGATTCAGTCTTGGTAGTTCCTGTGTATCTGGGAATTTGTGACAAAGGTATTCATTCTTTTCTTCTCTCTGTTATTTATTTATTTATTTATTTTCCATTCTTGTCTGTGGATAGTTACTGGATAGAGATCTATGAGGTGGACTGGAGCTGGGGAACCTTAATTCCACCATCTTGCTTACTTCAGTCATCTTTATTCTTAAGAATTTGATAAGTTCTCTATACCACGGCAACTGTTTAATAAATGTACACAAGAAAGAAGTGTAAAACATAGTGACTTTTATTTGTAAACTCATTATCTAGATGAATAAGCTCACAAGTTTGAAACATTTTCATACTGTGGATAAAAAGAAAATGTGCTAGGAGAATTAAGATGTTAAGGCCTAGAAGATAGAGAGAAGGGAGACAAAAATGTCAGTTACTGGAATTAAAGAACCTCAGAAAGGAGAAGAAACTTGAGCCAACCTTGAAGAGGTGAATTGGATGAAGAAAAAAACGAAAGGGCCTGGCAGACAGTGTGATGAGCAAGAGGCCATAGAGTCACAAAGAGCTGTGGCTTGCTTGGGAAGCTTCGAGGATCTGGAGTGTGGGTTGCAGAGGACGGACTTAGGAGCCTCCCGTTTGAGGTCTAAAGGGAAAAGCACTGTGGGAGCGCGATCCTTGGAACCCAAGCCTTGAACTGGAAGCGGCAAACAAACCGAATGTGGGCTTGACAAGTACTTACGTTTATTACTGACCCTCGTATTGATTCCCTCTAGACCAGTAGTCTGAGAGCTCTAATAACTGAACTTGGAGGCTGATGACAGTATTTTCAGGGTTTGATCCTTGGTATTTACGAAGAAATGCTTAGGGGCTGAATATGATGCCACAGTCTAGAGGGTGTTCAGACTTCAGTGTAGGGGCCAGAAACTGGCACGTGTTGTCAGAAAGCAGCAGTGGGTGGTCATGTGTATTTTGTTTTCGTGCGGTGAAACTGGTGGCTGTTTCCACTGAATATCTGTGTTCCTAGAACCTTGAAATTTGATAATGTCTGAATAAATTCATTGACTGGTTTCTTTCCAATACAACATGAAAAACTGAAAGAAGCATTTTCCATAGCTCATTTACTTAATAGTCATGTCTTAACTAATCTTCGTGCTTGCCAAAACGTAACCTAAAAGAAGGCATTGCGTACAAGTTGAAAAGAGGTAGCTTGATATACCAGTGGAGCACAACAATAAGGAATATAAAGTATTCAGTGACAGAATTGTCATATTAACCAACAATTGCCTCAAAAAAGTGTTTTCCTAAGTTGTACTAAAATGTGCAGGGTTAGAAAGACAAACGAAGTACTGCCCTACTTTGAATAAAAGGTACCATTTTCATGTTATTGACATGGAGAGCTTTTTCTACTGTCTGTAGGAAGATCTTTCCTATCACATATACAGAACATCTGATCTGCACATGGACAAAGTAATAGAAAAGTTAGACCCAAAACTATTTACTTATTTAGTTTGTATTTTAAAGAATTTGGAATGAAACGTTGAAAATTGTAAATTCATCAAGCCTTGAACCAATTTGGGGATGCTGTCGTTTTTTAAAATTTGATTAGTATTTATTGAGTCCTTGTATGTCCCAGGCACTGTGATAATAGTTGATGCCATTTCACTGATACATCAGTGAACCTGAGGTTGCATTGAAAGCAGCCCAGTGACGATGTAAATTATAAGGTGAACCTGAAGCTGATATAGCCCATGGAATAAAAGAGTAGCAGGGAGGGAAAGCAGACCTGGGTGGACTTAGTGGATGTGGGAACTGCAAAATAAAACTTAAACCAGAGTGGTCTGGGAGGCCTCAGTACAAAGGTAATGTTTAGGCAAAACCTGAAGACTTTGAGAAAGAAACCACGTGAACATTGGACAGAAGTTTCTCAAGCCCACAGTGAAGGCATTTCTGGCACGTTACAGGCCCAGGAAGGAGGCAGGTGACCTGGAATGGTGGTGGTGGCGGCTTAGAGGAATGTCAAGGTGCTAAGAGAGGTCACAGGGTTGGATGCCACAAGGCCTCATCAGTGCTGTGGAGAATGGCTTTACCTTTTTTAAAAAAGTAGCAGTTTTGTTCAAATAAAATTCATATACCAACAATTCACTAGTGAGTGTACAATTTAGTAGTTTCTAAGGTATTCACAAAGTTGTGCAGACATTACCACAGTCACTTTTAGAAAATTTCCGTGGCCACAGGGAGAAACTTCACACCCGATAGCCGACACCTCCCAGATCCACTCACCCTAGACTGACCTGCTTTCTGTTTCTATGGATTTGCCTACTCGGGAGGTTTCATGTGAACGGACTCATACAAGACATGGTCTTCTGTGACACACAGCTTCATGCTTTCAGGGTTCATCTATGTTGCAACATGTATTAGTGCTTCATTTCATCTCTTTTAAATTAAAAAAAAATTTATTTTGAAGATGTAGAGTACAATTCAGGGTGAGGTATACAAATGTATACCTCCGGGTATATGCAGGTACCCTTGTTGAGGTGTTCCCCTCTTACCTGCCAGATTTCCACTGCTGCCAATCCTGCCCTCCCCACCACCTTGACAGTTTCCCACTACTACCAATCCTTTTCTTATAGTATTACGATAATTGTTCAAGGTCCGCTTATGAGTGAGAGCATGTGATACTTAGTTATTTATTTCTGTGATAGATCACAGTATTACATAAGTCCATCCAAGTTGCTGTGAGGTTCATAATTTTGTCCTTCTTTATGGCTACATGGTATTTCATCATGTATATGCACCACATTTTTTTTTATCCAGACCTCTTTCAGTGGGCAGCACGGTTGTTTCTATATTTTTGCTATTGTGAACTGTGCTGCAATAAACATGCATGTGCAGGTATCTTTTTCATAGAGAGATTTGAGTTCCTCCGAGTGTATTCCCAGGGAGATTGCAGGGTCATTTTTTAGATCTTTTGGAAATCACCAAACTGTTTTCCACTGAGGCTGCACTAGTTTACACTCCCATCAACAGTGTAAGTGTTCCCTTTTTGCTGCATCCTCTCCAGCATCTGTTGTTTTTTGTTATTGATGATGGCCATCCTGACTGGAGTTAGGTGGTATCTCAGTGTGGTTTTAATTTGCATCTCCTTGATGACTAGTGAGGCTGAACATTTTTTCGTGTATCTGTTGGCTGCTCGTATGTCTTCTTTTGAGAAATGTCTATTTGTATCTTTTGCTCACTTTATAATGGAGCTGTTTTTTTTTTCTTTTCGGCACGTTTGAGTTCCTTGTTGATCCTAGAGGTTAGGCCTTTATCAGACATACAGTTGGCAAATATGTTTTCCCAATTTGTGAACTGTCTCCCTGCTCTCTTGATGGTTTATTTGGCTTTGCAGAAGCTTGTCAGTTTGTTGAGGCTCCACTTGTCTATCTTGTCTCTTATGGTATTGCACTTGGAGTTTTGATCAGGAATTGATTGCCAGTTCCAATTTCCATAAGGGTGTCTCCCGCATTTTCTAAGTTCTTATAGTTTGAGGTTTTGCGTTTAGGTCTTTGATCCATTTAGAGTTGATATTTGTGTATGGTGATAGGTAGGGGTCTTGTTTTAATCTTCTGCATGTGGTCAGCCAGTTTTCCCAGCACCATTTACTGAATAGGTTCTCCTCTCCCCAGTAGTTGTTGGTGGAGGCTTTGTTGAAGATGAGTTGGTTGGGAAATTGAGATTTTGCTTCTGGAATCTCTGTCCTGTTCCATTGGTCTATATGCCTGTTCTTGTACCAATACCAGCCTGTTTTGATTATTGTAGCTTTATAATAAAGTTTAAGGTCTGGGAGTGTGATACCTCCCATTTTGTTTTTGATTTTTTTTGCTGAGGATTGTTTTGGTTATTCTTGGTTATTTATGTTTCCATATGAATTCCTGTATTGTTGTTTCCAGGTCTGAGAAGGATGCTGCTGGTAATTTAATGGGTATCCCCTTAACTCTGTAGATTGTCTTGGGTAGGATGGACTTCTTAGCAATGTTGATTCTTCCAATCCATGAGCATGGAATATTTTTCCATTTGTTTGTGTCATCTTTGATTTCTTTGTGCTGTGTTTTGTAGTTTTCATTGTAAAGATCTTTCACATCTCTAGTTAGGAAGATGCCAAGGTTTTTTTTGGGGGGGGGTGGGGGCTATTATGCATGGGATTGTGGTTTTTATTTGGATTTCTGTTTGTTTATTGTTGGTGTATAGAAAGGTGAATGTCTTTTGCACATTTATTTTATACCCTGAGACTCTGCCAAAGCCCTTTATCAGTGAAAGGAGGTTTTTGACAGATTCTCTTGGGTTTTCGAGGTATAGAATCATGTCATCTGCAGAGAGGATAACTTAACTTCCTCTTTTCCTATTTGGATACTCCGGATCTCCTTCTGTTGTCTGATTACTCTACCTAGGACTTCCCAAAGGGATGGGTGAGAGTGGGTATCTTTGACTTGTTCCAGTTTTCAGTGGAAATTGTTCCAATTTTTGTCGGTTTAGAAGTATGCTGGCTGTGGGTTTCTCGTAGATGGCTCTTACTATTTTGGTATGTTCCATCTACGCCTAGATGTTCAAGGGTTTTTATCAAGAAGTGCTGAATTTTATCAAAAGTTTTTTCTGCATCTAATGATATAATCATGTGGTTTTTGTTTTTACATCTATTGGTGTATTTAATTACATTTTTGGTCTTGTGAATGTTGAACTAGCCCTGCATTCTGGGATTGAAGCCTATTTGATATTGGTGGATGATTTTTGAGATGTGTTGTTGGATCCTGTTTGCTAGAATCTTGTTGAGTATTTTAGCATCTGTTCATCAAGGATATTGGCCTGTAGTTCTCTTTCTTTGTTGGATCTTTACCTGGTTTGGGTATCAATGTGATGTTAGCTTCATAAAATGATTTGGGGAGAGTTCCATCTTTCTCAGTTACCTGGAGTACTTTCGATAGGTTGGTATCAGTTCCTCCTTGTATGTTTTGTAGATGTCTGCTGGAAAGCCATCTGGTCCAGGGCTTTCTTTTGTAGATAGTTTTCTTATTACACAGTCAGTTTCCTGGATTATTATTGGTCTACTTAGGGTCGCGATTTCTTCTTGTTTCAACCTGGGGAGGTTGTGTGATGTCAGAAAGTCCTCCATTTCATTTAGGTGTTCAAGTTTGTTTCCATACAAGTGTACATAGTAGTCTCTGATAGACTTTTGTATTTCTTTGGGGTCAGTTGTGACTTGATCCTTTGCATTTCTGATTGTGTTTATTTGGGCTTTTTCTTGGTCAGTCTAGATAGGGGCCCATCAATCTTGTTTATCCTTTCCAAGAACCAGCTTTTTGTTTCATTAATTTTTTTGTATTATATTTTGGTCTTCTATGTCCCAAATTTGGGCTTTTATTTTGGTGATCTGAATTCTTCTGCTGCAGTTAGGGTTTTTGTGGTCTTGCTATTCCAGCTTCTTTAGGTGATTTTTTTAGGCTGTTAACTTGTGATTTTTCCATTCTTTTGATGTATGTTCATAGAGATATGAATTCCCCTCTTGGTACTGCTTTCATGGCATGCCAGAAGTTTTGGTAAGGTATTTCTTCATTTTCTTTGTTTCCAGATATCTTTTAATCTGTGTTTTGATTTCAATGTTGACCCAGGAGTTGTTTAGCATCATGCTACTTAGTGTCCATGTGTTTGTGGGTTTTGGGGGATCTTTGTTGGTGCTGATATGTATTTTTATTTCACTGTGGTCTGAGAAGATGCATGCCAGTATTTCATTCTTATGGAATTTGTTTATGCTTGATTTATGGTGGAGGATGTGGTTGATCTTAAGAGTACGTTCCATGTGGTGATGATTAGGATGTGTATTCCATGGTTGTTAGAGTGTTCTGTAGGTATCAATTAAGTCCATTTGGTCAAGAGTCACATTGAGGTTCCATATCTCCTTGATGATTTTTTGTCTCGATGATCTGTCTAGGGTTGTGAGTGGGGTATTTAAGTCCCCAGCTATGATAGTGTTAGAGTCAATATCTTTTTTTAGCTTACCAAGAAGCTGCTTTATGAAAGTTGGTTCCCCTATGTTGGGTACATATATGTTTAGGTTGGATATTTCTTATTGCTGGATTGAACCTTTTATCATTATGTAGTGACCTTCCATATCTTTGTAAATTTTTGATAGCTTAAAGGGTATTTTTGTTTGATATTAAGATTACGACTCCTACTTTCTCTTGTTCTGCTTGCCTGAAATTTTGTTTCCCATCCTATTACTTTGAGTCTGTGAGTGTCCTTTCTGGTGAGATGAGTCTCAGCATGGGTCAGATGCCCCACAGATCGCTGTGGGAAGAGGATGGATCAGACTCGGACTCACCCTCCTTTCTGCTGCTGCTGCTGTCTTGTCTCCCGCACTGATCTGATGTGTCTGCCTGTTCCAGCATAGGGGAGGGGTATCTGTCTCTCTGAGTTTGATGAGGAGATAACCAGGTTGGAGGCTGGGTGGAGCTGGATGGGGCAATGCAGGTCTCTGCCTGGTCCTGGGACAGAGAAAATGGCGCCAGTTGGCAGTTCCTCACCAGTGATGGGGCTACTTTCCAGCTTCCACAACCTGCTTTCTCCACAGATCCCAGGGCTCCAGCAGCCCTGCTGTCACAGGTGATAGTGTGGGCCGGGTGCCAGGTGGTGAGGATCACCTTTTTTCTACTGCCTCGTCTCAGGAGAACCCTGAGATCAGCAGGCAACCTTGCAGGCTGGGAGCTCCAATCTCAGGGTGGTCGGGGGTTGCAGTTACCTCTGGAGGAGATCTCCAAGTGCATGAACTCAAGTCTCTCCTCAGACAGACTTTCACTCACCCACCAACCCATACCCACTCATACAGAGAGTATTTATGGACACTTGTTTTTGTGGAGACTCTCAGAATCTGACCTGTTCCTTCACCATCTTGCCAGAAATCTCATTTTTTCTTATGGCTGAATAATATTCCATCCATATTGTACTTATCCATTTAACAACTGATGGATGTTTGGGTTGTTTCTTCTGTTATGAACAATGTTAGTATGAAACATTTGCATACATGTTTTTTGTGTGAATGTATGTTTTTATGCTTTACCTAGAAGTGGAATTCCTAGGTCAGTGGCAATTTAACCTTTTAAGGAGTTGCCAGAATGTATTCCAGTGTGTCTTCACCATTTAATATTCTCACCAGCAATACTGAAGGTTTGGACTTCTCCTAATCTTTACCAATTTTTTTTATTATGTTTTTGATTATAGTTATTGTATAGGGTGTGAAGTGAACGCAATTCTTGCTTTAATTTGCAGTTGCTTAATGATTTGCAGTTGCTTAATATAGTTGGGTGATTTTTTTGTTAATTTAAGCATTGACAGTTGCTTTAATTTGCAGTTGCTTAATGAGTATCTTTTAATATACCTTTTGACCATTTGTGTATCTTTTTTGGAGAAATGTCGCCTATTGAGATCCTTTGCCCACTTTAAAATTGAGTTTGTTTGCCCATTTATGATTGGGCTGTAAGGATTTTTTAGATTTATTCTAAATGTAAGTCTGTTATCAGAGATATTATTTGGAAATATTTTCTCCCGTTCAACATATACTATGAGCTTAATAAAGTCTTATTGAATAAATATTTGAATGTCCAAAATTGTATTTCTATTACACTGTTGTTATAATATTAGAATTTAGTCAGTTATATACCAATTTTATCTTCTCTCCTTAAATTATAAAGGTACATTAAAACAAATTGATATATGTTTTATTATTTTATTCTTTAAAATTCATTATTATGGTTGATGAGGTATTTAAAATCTGTCATTTTGGCGGGAGCGGTGGCTGGGCCAGGAGTAACAGCCCTGGAAGACCCGGCCCAGTGAACTGTTAAGATGAGTGCAACCTGACTTTGAAAAGAAATCAAGTCCTCTGACACTGGATGCAGAAATGAAATCAAGGATATCTACAATACCCACCACAGAGGATTCCTGAGGGCCTGTTCTGAGTGCAGCAAGCAGCCCAAACCTAGGTCCCCAGAAGATTAGTCACTAACTACCACTGTGGAAAAGCCTGGTGACCTCCTTGTGTGCTTTGTCTGAAGCCATTTATCAGGAACAGCCCAGGTGAAACGTGATGTTTTGCTATTTATTCATGTTTTGATGAACAGTGGGGAGCATCCTGAGAGATGAATCCACAGACGATCTGGGCTTCATGTGAACATCATAGAGTGAACTTACATGGGCCTAGATGGCACATCCTGACTTCTGCCTTAAGGTTGCATGGTATCGTCTGTTGCTCCTAGACTGCAAGAAAGTACAGCACCCCTTAATCCCACCTTTCCTCTCCTACAACAGCCTTGCCTGGATGGAAGGCCAATCTTATCTAGTAAGCCATTGCTTGTGCTGAAGAAGAACCAGCTGGCAAGCCAGATCACCTAATAAAGGCCACAGAAGTGTATCTGAAAGCCTGATGTGGGCATTGCCCATCTCCCCTCCATCAGTGAATACAAGGATATCAGACTCTTATAGGCCACAACTCTGGGAATAGGAGAGTGTTACAATTGTTTTAAAATGATTTGAAGCTATCATTTTAAATGCTGTGACTTTTGCTTCCTTCCAGATGTTTAAATTGTCTTCCCCTTCCTGTAAAAAACATGTTGTAAATTACAGAATGTTATCTAAAATGTCAGCATGACGAGGAGACTCTGAATCATGTTAAGTGGCCATGTATAAGAAATTGTTCATGTAAATCTTGATCATGCTGAAACTGCACATATGTAGGCTTCAAACTCGGGCTGGGTGAAGGACTATGCATTTAAAATGTAAATATTGGAATAAATTTGTGTTACTTTGAGTGGGTTTTTTGGTAAGGATGGTGACCCATCTCCCTGTAAACTGGCTGTAGAAATTAAACACTCCTTTTTCTCCCCCTCGTAAAAAAATCTGTCATTTTAATGAATGGACAAATTATAAAAACAGGGAATATAATTTTTTGTTTAAAATATTTGATATTTGATTTTAAATTTTATAGATGGAAAAAGTGGAAGAAGACCTAACTAGATCCAAATCTCTTCGTGAGAAACAATCAAAAGAGTTTTTATGGCAGCTAGAGGATATCAAACAGCGATATGAACAGCAGGTTGGTCTTTCATTTTGATGATGCCATTGAACTTTTTAATACATTTTTACTCTCTTAAAATCTCTTTAAATCACAGAATATCTACATAATGAAAATATTACTAAGAGCTGTTATTACCAATATATCTGAACTATTTAAAGTAATATTTCTTTCAATAAGATCCAGAAAAAATTTTAACATTGCACCAAAGTCTATTCTGACAGTTTGTTAATGTGAATTTTTAATTGAAACATTTATTGTGATTCTTGTATTCTTCTATTTATGTCAGAGCACTAGTTTGACTTACTCACTTACATGAGAAAGAGTGATGGGTACCTCCTATGTGCCAGTACTGTTGCCATCACTAGGTCACTAAACAGTGATGGAGAGGACACGGTTCCTTCTCTCACAGAGCTTACACTTTGGTAGATAGTCACTTCATCAGTTAAAAGATAAATACTTTTGAAGAGTAATTTCTTTTGAAGAAAAAAGGGTGCATTCATAGACTTCACCAGGTAGAGAGTGGTAAGGTAGTCGCCAACAGTGGACAGGGCATCAGGGAAGCCCTGACACTTGTGCTGAGAGTCCTAAAAATGGGGAAGAACCCTGCTGTGAGCGCTCTGGAGGAATACCATGGCAGCTTGAGGGAACAGTTTGAGTCCAAAGATCCTCAGAAGCCGGTAAGGTGGGAGGTTTAAGGACCACACAATGACAATGAAGACCAGGTTAGCCATAGTGTAAGGAGAAAGGTGCCAGCTGCAGGAGGTGAGAGGGAAGAGACAGGTTGGCACTAGGATGTAAGGAACTTAGATTTTGTCCTCCAGTGCTCTCCTCTTACTTAGTAAGAAAAAGATTTATTTTCTCCTTTGCAAATATATACGTTCCTGTTTATTCCCAGAACATTTAAGAGGGCTATTAATTTTTATTTGTTTGTCTGATTTGCTTACCTTGTTTCTTTAACATCCAGAAAAGCATTAATTGGCTTAGTTATTCAGGCTAAGAAAATTTTTTCTAAAAACAATATTTAAAACCTTTTAAGTCTTGAAACCTGAAATAATTTTGTATTATTACATTTTAGTTCCCTATTGATCAGGTACTGCATAAAAAGCTAATTAATCCCTAGTGGTTACTGAATTTTATTTCCTCTCTTAATTGATAACAATCATTGGCTCACTTGAAGTTAATGTGAAGGAAGTCTGACCTGTCATATGTCTTTTGCTCTGTTGTTGTTTGGATCTTAAAGCTGTCGTAGAAATACTTGCCTACGTTATTTCCATTGGGATGGGGTGAAGGCAAAATAGTTACGAAGAAAAAGTTGTGACCTGGTCCCTCTTTGTTGTTTTCATTGTCCGAAGTAATGAAACAACTCCATTATTCTGCCTAGGTACAGTGTGCTCATGCTTGAAGACGTACCTCATGTTCCAGCTCTTCCGTCAAATGTTACATGACTGTTTTAGCCCATATCCATTTTTTCTTTCCCTAAAATTATAGCACTTATCATCTTATTATTTTGTATACTTAGTTCTTACATGTTAATGTAACACAGAGTTGTTTTTATACAGAAAGGAGGTCAGTTTACAAGACAGCAGATACTTTCACTTATATTTCTTCAACCTCTATTATATTATATTTCTTTTTTTTTTTTTTTTTTTTTTGAGTTGGAGTCTCACTCCATGTTGCCCAGACTAGAGTGCAGTGGCACACTCATGGCCACCCCAGCATCAACCTGCTGGGCTCCAGCAATCCTTCTGCCTCAGCCTTCCAAGTGGCCAAAACTACAGGTGTACCCTGCCATGCCCGGCTAACTTTTTATTTATTGTAGAGATGGGCTCTTGGCAAGTTGCCCAGGCTGGTCTCAAACCTGAGGGCTCAGGCAATCCACTTGCCTTGGCCTCCCAAAGTGCTGGAATTACAGTGTTACATTATATTTCTATGACTGAGTTCATAATAGAAGCACAATTCATTGTTGAATTGAGTTTATATCAACAGATGTCTATTATCTATACATTAGAAGGTTGAAATTTCAATGTCTTTAATGTGATCATCATGGGAAACATCACCTTTGGTTGGTTGTATGTGTATTTTATTTAATTTTAAAAATTGACTTATATGTTGCTGTCTTATTAATCCCAGGTGGTAAAATGGCTCGCTCAATGTCATAAGCTAAATAGGTTAGAGTTTTTAGGAGAATCCAGTTTCTGATTCCTCTTGTTTCTTTCCTTTTGCCATGCTGCCAATATTATGTTTCTCTGATACCTCCAGGAAGATTTAAGCATGTGGCTAAAAGGATTTTAATAGATTGGCAGTAGTGGGTCACTGCCAGGGCATTAGAATGGGGAACATATCACTAATCAGGGCGCCTGAGCCCAAACCAGGCAAAATGAGGACCAGCAGGAGGTCCAGACTTCACCTGTGTGATGACCACTGACGTTCCTAACCCTGAGTTATACCCACATGTTTAAAATAAAAAGTTGTGTAAAAAGAAATATTTGAAACCATACACACACAAAAAATTTTTAATAGTAACAAAACAACTGTACATGTAAGTGATAAATTTAATTTTTATAGCTCTTGGTTGGTACTACCTTAAAATTACTTTACTACACAGGAAATATGAAAGTTGCATACCACAAAGGAAATAACAAAGTATCTGAATGGTAGAAAATGAAAACATAATGTCAAAACTCATGAGATGTAGAAAAAACAGGCTTTTAGGGAAATTTATAGTATTGTGTGCTTATGTTAGGAAGAATGAAAGGTCTTAAATAAATGATTCAAGCTTCTATTTTAGGAAACTAGAAAAAGATAAACAAGTTAAACAAAAATAAGCAGAAGGAAGAAAATAACATAGGACAAAAGTCAATAAAATGATTAACAGTTGAGGAAACAGAAGAACAGGAATACTTGTCCAAGGACACAGTCCTTAGTGGCAGAGCCATGCTTCAGCCCAAGTTTTACAGATCTAAGTTCCCTGCTCATAACTGCTCAGCTACACTGCTTCTTAACCTCATCAGAAAACATAGGCGAAGAAATCCTCAGAAAGCAGGACAAAAGGCAGAGAAACAGTAGTTAAGAGGCTGAATGAATTATCCAGGGAAGGTGAACATCACTATCCAGTTAGGAGTCCAAGGGAGAGAACAGAGAAGTAAGATGGAAAATTGTCAGGGAAATAACACAGAAGATTCTTCTCAGAGCTGAAGGAAAAGAGGCTCAGGGAATATATCTCTGTGGAATTTTGGAGCACAAGGACAAAGGAAAAATCCTAAATAACAAGATGGAAAACTTTGATTTCAGGTGAGATCAAACCCTCAAACTTGTTTTTGTTTGGCCATCCATGGGTTTTTTTTTTTAAGTCAATTTTTAAATGACTTGTTACTGTTTAAAATACACATGATTTTATACAAAATACAAATTTCAGGCTTGTCTTGGGACCTTAGTAAATCTGGCAACGGTAGGCCCACATTTTCCCATGGCAACAATCATCTGTGATTGAGAGACCATTGCTTCCATGATATAAGGGCTTGTCCTTGTTGATTCACAATAACCCTTTTTACTTTCTGTATGTTTTACAGGCACAGGCTTCATAAGATTATGTTGCAAGCCTGTTCCCTATTGTCCTATGAGTTTGAAATCCCTGCTAATACATGCAGAGAGAAAAACAGAACGTGTACAAAGGAAGAAGAGTCACATTCATTTCAGACTGTTAAACAGCAAAATCGGATCCTCAGAGAAAGCCTTCAAAATTCTGAAGTCAATTTTATTATTAATCATGTAGTTAATCTTATTGTTAATCATTATTACTTCTCATGTGCACTTTCTTAAGAAAAGGGCTGTTCTCTAGAAAAATGAGAGTAAACGGAGGAAAATGACACCTTGAGATCCAGCATCGTAAAGAGCAGTGGGGAAGGAACAGGACGTGAGCTGTTTGGAAGCCTGCAGAGCAGTCAGATCCTGTGCAGTCAGGGAGACAGAGGGCTCTGAGTGAAGCTTTCAGGAAAACGAGATACTTAACATGCGGATAGCGTAGTTTTGCTTTGGTAAATGTGATCCTAAATGTCAATGGCTTAGAACAATGAAGGCTTATGTCGCACTCATGCCATGTATGCTTTGAGGGTTGACTGCAGCTCTGGTCCACGTCATGTCATCTTAAGTTCCAGAGTGAACTATCCAAAATGAACAGTCTGGGACATTGCCATGTGAAATGAAAAAGGAATTATGTTAGCATATGCTGGTTCTTAAAGTTTAGGTAAGTGCATTTATACATCCATTCACATTTCCTTGGCCAAAGCAAACACGAACTCACTGTTCATTCTCCTGTAGGAAGGGGTGTTACAGAGAAGACCGTCAAATGAGAGTGAGCATAATAAACTCCCATGCTCATTATGATTGTAAGCTTAGAACATGTAAAACAGGAGAAAACACTGGAACTGAGTTCCAGAAGCACTTTTCATCAGGTAGCATAACTGTTATGATACTGGAACAGTAAAGAAGGAAATGGAGTCTTCCCAGAACATTCTTCATTGAACAATATGTCCATAGTCACAATAATTAGATGACATTTATAGTGTCCAACTTTCAAAACTAGTTTATCATTACAGCACAGAGCATAAATGTTACCAACTTTGCTACTGTAACAGTAAACATAGATGGGACACAGGTGGAATATTATGCAGCCATAAAGATGAACAAAATCATGAACTTCACAGCAACCTGGATGGACTTAGAGTCTATAATACTGAGTGATCTTTCACCAAAACAAAGAACTTAGTATCACATGTTCTCCATAAGTGGACCTTGAACTACTGTCGTAATACTATAAGAGAAGGATTGATAGTAGTGGGAAACTGTGGGGCGTGGGGTGGGGAGGTGAGATTGGCAATAGTGGGAATCTGTCTGGGGAAGTAGGGGCATACCTCATCAACAAGGGTTCCTGCACAATGAATATTTGTATACTTAACCCTGACTTGTACTCCGCAATTTTAAAATAAAAATTTAAAAGTTAAAAAGAAATAAAGCCAATATAAGAGGGAAAAAAAATAAATGAAAATAAATTAAATTATTTATTTGCAGCATAAAAATAATCAATAGATGAAAAGCCTAAAAGAGAAGAAAAGATAGCAAAGATTAAAAAGATAAAAACGATTAAAAAGATAGCAAAGATAAAAAAGATTAGCAAAGTATTTACAAAGGTGCCAAAGTATCAATAACTCCAGACTTTCTAACCACAAAAGTCAACGCAGTGGAAATATTTTATCAGATATTTGTAAAAAATGGTGTAATATAAGAATGAAAAAGCTAATTTCTGGTTAATATGTGATGGAAAGGAGGTCGCTTAGCAAACTAGTTTTAGAAACTAGGTGTAGAAAATTATATTAAGAAGTGGAGCCTGAGATGGTTGGGTAAGGGGTAAGGGGAAACAGATAATAATTAATCACATATAAATAACAATATTAAGGAAAGGCAAAGAATGTGGCTTTCTATAATGCTGTAGTTACAAAGTATAGTTGAAGTCATTTTTGGATTAATGACTATATTATAAGCACTAATAAAAATTTTTTTAAATGTCAGTTTCTCATAGTAAATTGGTGAAGGAAAAGGGTTGAAAAAAAAACCAAATTTAAAAATTTTTATGTGACATAAATACCAACCAGAAGTTACTGTACTGTAGGTAAGTATAAGAGATTAAAGTGTTCTTCATGAGAGTTTTAAAATTATATTTTCATTTCGATGATAATCATATGGATGACAAATTTACAACCTAGCGTCATTTCAGTGCCTGATTTGCATTTATTTTGTGACTATTTTGGCACAACTCTGCCTTTTTAAAGTTGGACACAATAAGCAAAACCACTGAGGAAAATGTAAACACTTTGAACTAAATAGAAATTATTTTAAGTTAAAAAAGTAATTGAAGAAATTGTAATTGCCACAGGTATCTTAGGCAAAGAGTGATTCTCCTTATTAAATTAAGAAGTGTATAATACAGAAAAATAATTAGCAGATAAAGTAATTTGCACAAATGATAAGAAAATTATTAGTGTCCCCAATAATGACCTGGCAAAGGAAAGAAAGAGATAAGAAATTAATTTAGGGAACAACCATGTAGAAACATCTTCAGTCTTGGTGTTAATAAAAATGCAGATTAGAATTAACCATGATATACTATCTAAACTTGTCAAAAGTTTAGTGAAATTGGTACTTTCATATACGTTGGTAGCACTATAGCCTCTTTGGAAAGTGTTTTGGCAGTATCTACCAAAAGTCATAAAAAATTTATTCCTCTCTCCAATTTTCCTTAGTCTTGAAAATCAGAAAGGATATAAAAACAATAATGTTAATTATTTTTAGACGAGGCAGTCATGGTGAATTCTTTTTCTGTACCGCTACTTTCCACATTGTGAAAGTAGCACCTTTTAATGTAAAAATATATTAATGTAAATTTGTTTGGAAGCATATTAAGCTTCAAAGTCTTTTCTCAAAATGACAGACTTTAGAGTCTATGAAATTTTTGTGTTTATATTTTGTTGATCAAAAATGCTTAGCACAATAGAGGATATTGATGAATTCTTTAAATAATTGATAGTATTAATAGAAGCCATGCACTATTGCGTCTATTTTGCTGTTTCCTTTTTTTTCATGAAAAAGGTAATACTAATGTGGGTTATAACAGGGATTTTTAGAAACCACGCAAGGATATTTTAGGTTGGTGCAAATTCCACCCATTTTTATCCTTCCTGTATCTACAGTCCTGTTGATTAGAACCAGTGAGGACAATGAAGATCCCAGGCAGTAACTCGCTAAGGAAAGCTGAAGGCACCAATATGAGCAAGGGTGTTTTAGGCAAATGTCTGTCGATGTGATCGCATACAGACTTTTTTAGGTAACCAGTCTAAGCAGAATGTCCTCTTTACTGTGACAGAATTTCCCTGGTCACTCCAAACTGTGAAGGTCTTCACTGTGGAAGTTTATCGTGACAAATGATAGGCGAATGTAGCGATCTCTGCTGGCATTAGAACACTAGAAATGAAGCCGCTTAAACTAAGCTTCTTTTCTTCTTTGAACAGGGCCATCCGGCTGGTAGATAAGAAAAGAGGAGCAGGTGGAATATATCAGAATTCACCGAGCCGTATGACAAGGTGCTACTTGACGGCAACATGGGGAAATATGGTGTGACTATTGGTGCACTTATGTGGCTAAGTGATAGTTCAGAGGGCCATCTCTGAGTGATTTGTGTCAACCTGAAGTGCAGTTTCTAAGTGTCTGTCAGTCAGTGGATGATGATTAGGGATTTTCAAAAGTTTAGAGTTTCCCAATGCTTAGAGTTCTGAGGAGTGTTAATATGTAGGATAGGAAAAATCAGTTCCTGAAGCTTTAAACAGGCTGGTATTAAGAAGATTACATTGATTGATGTCAATATAAAATGCCATGCTTTGGTGCAGAAAATCAGCTGCAAGAGAGAGAGAAGAAGCCGGGCTCGGTGGCTCAGCCTGTAATCCCGCGCCTTTGGGAGGGTGAGGTGAGTGGACTGCCTGAGCCCGCGGGTTCGAGACCTGCCTGGGCAGCGAGACCTCATCTCTACAATAAATCAAAAAATCAGCCGGGCGTGGTAGCACATGCCTGTAATTCCGGCTACTTGGAAGGCTGAGGCGGAAGGATCGCCGGAGCCCAGCAGGGCGAGGCTGCGGTGGCCGGGAGCGGCCACTGCACTCCAGTCTGGGCGATGGAGTGAGACTGCAACTCAAAAAAAAAAAAAAAAAAAGAGTGAGAGAGGGAGAGCCAGTAAGACAGAAAGAAACAGAGATAAGGGGAGGAGGGTGCCGAAGACAGTGGAATGAGAGGGCTGGAAGACATGGACCCAGGCGACGGTGGACATACCAAGTCACATAAGGCAGAGGCTGATTTTGGTCACCGTGCTTAGGCGGGACTCTGGCAAGCTGGAACCTGTTCAACAACGTCAGAGGGGATGTTCAGAGGGAGAGTATATGTCTCTATGTTTGCAAACGTGAGGTCTGTGTTACAGGAAACATGTAACTCGTCTGTGTGAGAAGAACCCAATAGGCCCCTTTATGTAGGACATCCCGTGTCCAGCCATGCTCTGAGTGTTTCACGGGTGTGAGGCAGTGCCCGTGGTTGACGGTTCACATCTTCTTGTAGAAATGGAAGGCATGGCCAGTTGAGTGGCCAGGGTTCCTACACGATTAACAGGAGGCAGGATTAGTCGCTGAGTCTGAGCCGTGACCCTGCAGGTGGAGCTCCAGAGGGGCAGAAATTCTGCCTGTGTATAGATGGTGCTGTAAGAAATATTTTGAGTTGTTTCAAGGTTGGTCTTTTTTGAAGAACTTTTCAGATGTGCCGTGGTTTGTCTTGTGAGAGAGTGTTTCTCAGCATGAGTGTGCTGGAATCTGTCGGGCTGTTACGGAGGCAGGAGTGCTGTGCTTTTGGGCTGTCCTACCATGAGGGTCTCTTTCAAAGCCAGGATTCTGTGACTTTCTGTCCATTTGCCTGGTTAGACTCTCAGCCCCTCTCTACAGACCGACTTTTCTGGTTCCATGGATTCATTTACTTACATACCTGTCTAGCTGAATTTCTTTATATCTGGGCTTCTTCCTAGTGGCTCTGTTGCCATTCAGATGCAAGTGTGAAAAGATTTCTATTATTTTGTCTAAGTTTTCTCTAAAAGGTAAGATTTAAAATGTCATGGTTTAGCATTTCACACCAGGAGGGGACTCCCATGCTGATCACCCAGGCCCTTGCTTCTCAGACTTGAGTGATCCCTGGGGAACACCCGAGTACCTGGGGTACGGGTGGCCACAGACGTGTTTCTGGGAGTGTTGGGTTCCCTCGATCACGTCGTGGGGAAGCAAAGTCGGTTCACCACTGAGCCGACATTCATATTGAAACAAACACACATTTTCCTGTTTTGTAAAATGCAAAGTCCTTGTGAATTCTTAAGATGAAATGGGGCATTTCAAAGAAACTTTCAGCTTGCAGAGGCTGCTTCAGGCTGTACCCTCAGATCCCCTGGGGGGTACTATTCATTCTGGTGCTTCTGGGAGTACTGTGGTGGAAAAGTTTAAAAACCACTTATCTGGTTTAATGCTGACATTGGATAATGAGGAATTGACTGACATTAAGAGAACATGGATGACTTGTGCCTTCTGGGCCTCAGTGTCCTTCTGCAGTCTTAATTTTCGAGCTCTTCCCTGGTGAAGAGCATTGTGCCCGGAACTGTAATTGTTTTAAAACCCCTTAGCCAAAATGAAGGCATAAAGTGTACACATGTAGAAGGAAAAACATCAAACACATGGGATAAATACACAAATAGCCTGTAACCCTTAGCTTTCATCAGGATTTCCTGCTCCTTTCCTATATAACCCACTGGAACAAAAAGAAATTCTAATTGTCTTTTCACAAACCACATTCAAGTTGGAAACAAACAACCAACCAGGCGTGTCAGGATTTCCTGAACTATGGAGGTTTTTTTGGCAACCCCATTATATCATTCCTTAATCTTATATTTCATGTCTTTTTTCGCTGTGAAGCCTTTAAAGAGAAATGTAGCCCAGCAGATAGACATGTCAAATTCTCCAGAAAGAATAAATGCTTACTGTCAGTGGTTACAAAAAATACTGAAGGCCACACCGCTTACAAACTACCATTATTTGACATTTAAAATATCGTGGAAGTCAAGACAGTAGCAAGGACAAAGCAAGTTATGCAAGCTAAGCAAGTGAGAACTCTGAAGTTATGGCCAGTTGGGATAGTTAAAAAGCAGATAGCATGTGAGTCCCAATTCTTTCCTTTGTGATATTCTGGCCTTTAATTATCTGGGTAATATAACCTAAAGCCATGCGTAAGCCAGAGACATTGTCTTACCTAAAGACAATGGGAAGCCAGAGACAGAGGAACAGGGAAGCTACTCACCTCGCTTCCTAGGAAGGTGGAGACACTGTCAGGATGGAGGTGCTGGCCTCAGAGAAGATGGCAGGGGTCTCCTGGGGCTTGAAATATGTGGAATTTACTAGAGATCAAGTATGTTGCTTTTATTCTTTTTGTCTTGCACTTGTTCACCTTATCCTCTTTTAAACGTCTTTTGCTTGGTCTTTTCCCAATTTGTAAATTCTTTAGCCCCTAAACTGCAGACCAGCCCCTCTGCTCCTCAGTGGAGATCAAGCCAATTGCATTCTTGATCTGGTGATGCCCCCGTTTTTGAAACTGTATCTTTCGCTAACCGTAGAATTCAGGGCGCGAAGCTCTGTTACAAGTCACACACTGGCCCTGCAGGCTGCAGGTCAAGACTGGATTCCGGGCCCTCAGGCTGCCCCATCGAGACCAGTGCCCTGAAGCCGCAGAGCGGGGCTCATGGATCCAGGCCGAGTGTGCAGACCCTGGATTCATGAGACGAGCGTTGAAGTTTAGTGAAAGGCAGTTGAAGCAGGGCCTCCTTGTCCCTGTTTATGGCCCGAAACTCGTCTCCTCTCAGTTCAAACAAGTGGCACCTTTATCTGGAGTGGGAATGACGCGGGCAGAGGTGAAGGCGCTTCTTCTCAGTAGCTGTGGTGGGACGTGCTTATGCCTGGTTTTAGATACTTCATTTATCAGTTTTTCCTAGATATAAATAGCTCCTTCTCCAAACACGCTGAAAATACAAAATGGTGCTAAACGCTGTTCTCGGCGCTTAGGATATGGCGGTGAACAAAAGCAAGTTCTCACCCTTATGATGGAGGAGAGAACGCCTCCACCTCGACCACACACGCGCTCTCTTTCTCGGAGTGTGACTTAAGGTGAGCTGATAACTGCCGTGAGGAAAAGCAAGCGGGACAAGGCGTCTGTGGGTGCGGGCGACGCCACGCGCGGCCGCGCTCTCCGGCCAGGCGGCACTGCAGGTCCGGCTGCCAGGGCGGGGCTCTGGCGAGGGAGGGGAGCGAAGGCGCGCTCGGAAGCGGGAGGCGAGGCGGGATTCCAGGCGGAGGGCAGAGCAGGGCAGCCCCGTGGGCTGGGCGGCGCGGCTGCGGCGGGAGGGGCGGGAGAAGTGGGCGGCGGCGAGGATGCGGGGACCGCCGGCCGGTGGCGCGCCCTGTGGCCGGAGGCCGGCTTGCTTCTGCCCGCGGCGGGCGGCCTGGGGCGTCCGAGCAAGACCCGGCGTTCCTTCGAAGGCCCCGCGCCGCGGCGGGAGCCGGCCGGGGGCGGAGCGAGGAGGAGGCCGGCGGCGCCTGGGCGCGGAGGGCCGGAGCTGGCCCCCGAGGCCTGGGCCGCCCGGGTGGGGGCGTGGCCCGTGCGCGTGGACGGGAGAGTGGGGCCAGGCGGGACGCCAGCCAGAGCTGGGGAGTCTTCGCGCGAGCGGCCGGCTGGACGGCGCTGGCCGACGCGGGGCCGAGCAGGGAGGGGCCACAAGGACGTCCCGGCGCTGAGCCCGGGCGGGGTGGAGGCGGCCGCCCGAGCGCCGGGAAGGGGCGGCGGCGAGGCGGGGGGCCGCTCCGGAAGCCGCGTGCGGCCAAGGTGCTCGGGACGCGGACGTGAGTCCCCGCTGGCTCCCGGTGTCGCCGGGAGGGCACCGCCGGGCTTGACGGTGGGCTCCGGTCACCTCAGGAAGACCGGCTTCCGCGGAATGGCAAGGAAAGGAGCCGAGAGCGGCGGTGACGAGAGGGTCGTGGGGTCAAGGGAAGCCATTTCCGAAAACGAGACACCGGAGAAGCGTTTGCTTGTTGCCGAGAACGGTCCGGCGAGAAGAAAGTCTCGAGGACGCCGAGGCATGGGGTAGCTGTGAGAGCGGCGCGTCTCGTTTGGCCGGAGGGCGTGGGCTCAGCATGCAGAGGGCGGGCTCCCCCAGAGGGCCGCAAAGCCCGCCGTCCTCGAGCCGTGAGGAGGCGGCCACCACGCAGGCGGACAGGCGGCAAGCCGACCTGCTGGCGGGAACGTGCGTTCTCTCTCTTCTGGCTGCCTCTGATTCTGCTTTCTCGCTGTTCCCGAATGCCACATTGTGCCAGTCAGAACTGTGGAATGTTACGAAGCGCTGTGGTAGATAGGCGAGGAAAGTAAGAGGAGAGTGGAGACAGTCCTTGTGTGGGAGGAGTTGATCATCTGCTTGGCCTCTTTGTCCGTCTGAATTCCATACTAGTTGGCCGACCTCCATGATTTTTGCATTTCATGTTCATTCAACAATAATGATATACTCGGTCATGACAAACGTCAGTTTCATCGAGAACTGAATGTGTGTTTAGAGAAACAGACATAAGGTAAAATGAAATACACAGTTGTGACGTGATTAAATGTTGAATTCCCTTTGCATATGTGAGATCTTAGTTAATTAATTTTCTCAATTTGGGTGATTTGACTTGACCGTTGAAACCGTGAAAAAGCCGGGCTCGGTGGCTCAGCCTGAGCCCGCGGGTTCGAGACCCGCCTGGGCAGCGACACCTCATCTCTACAATAAATCAAAAAATCAGCCGGGCGTGGTGGTGCATGCCTGTAATTCCGGCTACCCGGAAGGCTGAGGCGGAAGGATCGCCGGAGCCCAGCAGGTCGAGGCTGCGGTGGCCGGGAGCGGCTACTGCACTCCAGTCTGGGCGACAGAGGGAGACTCCAACTCAAAACAAACAAACAAAAAAACCGTGAAAAAAATCCTCTTGAAGCCTTTGTCTGAATCCTTGCTGAGTTTCCACAGAGCTCTGGGAGATAAAAGTAAAGAAAGTAATAGCTAATTTTCAAAATGTTTTAAAAGCTCGGGATAATTGTCACTCGTCACCTGCAGGTGCCGGGTGAGCGTTTTGAAGTGTTAATGTGAAGGATACACACAGAAGCCGGTGCTTGCTTCCAGCACATGCCTCGTTTGTCCACACCTGAGTCACCGCTAGCTTCCAGCCTGCAGCTCTCAGTGTATCGTGGGCCCTGAAGCGTCAGCAGGCAGTTGTCCTGGTTCTTGACGGTGGGCTGGAGAGGAAAAGGAAGAGCAGGATGTGCTGGCAGGCCCTGGGCCACCTCTAATAGCTGTTTCTACAGCGGTGTCACGCTTTTAAATAAAGAGAACTTGCATGGCTAACTTGCACTGTTGATTGACTGATTTCATGGATGTGTCTTTTTGTTGCGTGAGTTTTCAATCCTGGAGCCACATGACCATCCCCAGATTGACACATTCTATTTCTTGACATACGGCCTGCTTTTTACTATTTTTTGTGCCTTTCTGTTAAAATGTGGCTAGAAAGTCAAACCATGTTGTGGTATTTTTGGTGCTAAAGTGTATTTTTACTTGGATTTCAAAGATGTCTTTGAATCTATCTTTAAGGAGTTTTTATTTCTTATATAATGAAATGTCCATTAGCACATTTGACGTTGTATAATTGCAACTGAAAAGAAAGATTCCAACACCTTTTAGCAAAGACATAAAAGCACTAGTTAAACTGTGCTAACTTTACAGTAGACTCTGTCCTACTGAAACTAAATTTCTGGAGCTCTAGAGAACTTCGTAACTTATTTTGTCAATTCAGGTGTGCTATTTTGCAAAGGCAGTTGCTCAGAGACATAACCTGATGGTGTTAAGTCGGTATCTCATTAAATGGAAACTACCAGGGCACGCACCTGTTCTTTAGTGTGGATCCGAATGCCACGAGTCTTGTGAATCTCCTCGAAATTGTACCAAATTTCACCACTGAGAAGCAGAAGGTTTCCACAGAGAGCCCTTGGGTGGGGTGTGGGAGGATGTAGAAGTGTTACTGGCACACCCTGAGAAGAAAAACTGCCTCTTAAGGGCAACATTTTAATGCAGAGTGTTCCTTGAACTATTAGTCTGATGATCAAAATAATTGTTGACAGAGTTCACAATGTTGGGACTGACCCTCCGTCTCTCTCTTTAAGCAAAATTTAGCACATTTGGCGATAGTTTGTGATTTCCCTAGGCTTCTGCTGCTTCCCTCCTGTTCCAGTTCTACTGGAACTGCCTTTACGTAGTATTGGGGAAGAGACAGCAGTGTCAGGAAAATGAGAATATAAGAGTGGTTTTGTTACATCGGACCAGAGAAGTCACTTTGTGGGCGGGGCCTAGAGCGCGCACTGAGACTGGGGCATTGACACCATGGAGCAACCCCATGGGGACTTCCTCTGTGTTCCAGGGCCGGCAGTAGGAGACGCTGCTATGGAACTGAGCTGCCTGCTTTCAACAGGCAGGTAGGGTTCCCAAGCAGCAGACACTCCATGGGGCACTCAGATGTCAGATGGGAGGCAGAAGTGACTGCTGTCTTGGGCAGCAAGGCTGGACTGGCCATCAAGTGTCTTGCCTTGCAGGGATCTGTGGTGATAGTGAACATAACGCTATGAGGAATGGGATAGAGAGTTAATGACAATACTACTGGACTTGTACAACTTTGAGCTAAAAGTCCAGAACTGGCAGGTGAATGAAGCTGTTTTCTACCTTAGTGGAAAATCATGACTTTCTACCATGTTTTCAGATCTAAGTTGGTTCACAGACCAGAAACCATTTGTTTAGCCTGGGCACAGTGTTTCATTAATCCCAGCACCTTGGGAGGCTAAAGTAATCTTTATATGATTACTAAGGAGTTCCAGGCCAGCCTGGGCAACAGAGTGAGACCTCATCTTTACCAAAAAACAAAAACAAAAACAAAACAGCATGCACCTGTAATTCCAGCTACTCAGGAGTCTGAGGCAGAAGGATCGATCCCCGGAGCCCAGGAGGTCCAGGTTGCCGTGAGCTAAGGCCGTACCACTATACTCCAGCCTGTGCGACATAGTGAGACCCTGACTAGAAAAAAAAAAAAATCATTTGTTTGAAGAGAGACTATGTCCCTGGTTTAAGACTCTTGCAATTCAACCACAAGTACATATGCCCCCAAAGGGGGAGCTATGGCAACTTGAAATGGTAATTTATTACACACAATAAAGAAATTAAAGATTCTACCCAAATCTTGTCTTTCAGAAATGACTGCTACTAATCTTAGATGAGCATTATTTCAGAAAGTTTTATGAGAGATAGATAAAGAGAAGAATAAACAGAGATACAGATAAAAACAATTTTTGAGAAATAGGACTGAGCAGCCTCTTTCAGGTTCCCTCCCGCTGTGGGAGCTTTTCTGTCTTCTTAATAAATCCTACTTTTTCGCAAAAAAAAAAAAAAGAGAGAGAGAGAGAGAGAGAGAGAGAGAGAGAGAGAGAGAGAGAGAAATAGGACCATGCTACGTTGACCACTTTTATTAAAATATTTAATTTTATGTGAAATTAGTTGAAGAAACAAAGGAAATGAAAAGATTGCTAAAGTTTAGAAAAATGTTGCTTTCTCCTTATAAGAGATGATTTCTTAGAATGCTATGATATAAAGAGTAAAAATATACTGAGATTAGAGTACTTTTTAAATTTTATGGTTCAATTTTGAGGGCATTCGCTACTCCCTACTACAGAAAAATTAAATTGCTTATACTTCCTTCTCCCCACCCCACCCACTCTATTTTGTCAACTATATATAGTGTTTATTCATTGTTGAGGTCTGTAGCATTTATGTTTATGTTCTGTTCCATAACTATAATTCTCATAGTTATTATAGACTTTATTTTTCTTTTAAACCAATTATGTGCTCATCACCAGAACTTTTGGCACAACTTCATATCTGAGTTCTTTGTTTTGATTATCTGTTGACTACTAAGATTTATCAAGTAGCTTTTTAAAGAAGGGCTTATAATTTTATTCACTGCATTTTTGCATGTTTGAGAATCACTGTGTTCTCTTATTCATGAAGGATGGCTTGGCTGGGCATAAAATTCTTTGGTCATCCTTTCATCTCTGAAACTTTGTGCACATCATGAATTTTGCTATCAAATTTTTTTTTGGTTTTTTTGGGAGGGTTGGTTCAAGAGTAGTTTGGGTGCTATACTTTTTGAGTCCTTCCATGTTTGAACTTTAGTATTCTTGAGTCATTCTGTTCCTCAGTTGGAATCAAAAAATCTTGGTTTACAGTGTCTTTTTGATATACACGTTCAACTCTTCATTCATTTTAGGGAAATTTTTTGATATCACATCTGTGTATATGTGGATTTTATTTTACTATTTTCTTTCTACATTATCTTCTCTTTTTCTTTTTTTGGGGGTTTTGCTATAATTATCTGAAGCTTTTTGCCTATGTCAGTTATTTGATTTTTAGTCATGTTTATTTAGCTCATCGTTGTTTCTAATTTGAAATTAATTTTGTGATGGCATTATTTTGGTTCTTAGTTAATTCTGTTGTTTATATTTTTGTGTTTTAGTTCTTCTTCCTTCATTACACTCATGTTCTTATTAAGTTCTCTCATAACTAATTGTTTCAGTTTTTAAGGTATAACTTCCTTTCCTCCAGACTGTTTTTTTCCATTTTTCTTCCTTTTTCTCCTTTATTTTATTTTTTGCTTAATTCATTCTTTTCTTGATGTAATTTTTTTTTTAAGTTTTCCAAACACTTTTCCCTTTCATTTTCATCTAGCTTAGGCTTAAGTGGGCTGTTCTGTCCAAATCTGTATATACTGGTACCGTATGCGTGATTTCTCTTTGACTGCTTTTCAGCCTTTGGTTTCAGTCTGGTTTTCCTCTGAGTTTACATTTGAGGGTACAGGTTTTTTGTTGCCTTTTCTATGAGATTCGGACAGGGATGGAGGACAGAGTATAGTGGAGTTCTGAGCAACTTTTGTTAGAGTGGCTGGTATCCGCTCTGTCCTTTTACAATGTATTAATGTCTTACACCGGTTTTTTAAAAAAATATATATTAGAGTGTGTTTTCTTTTTTAATGAGAGCTCTGAAGCCTATGTTCTGTCAGAATCAGTCCTGATTTTTACTTTCACAGTTTTATTCTTCTCTCTTCAGCAGTCATTGGCATTATCTCCACTGAAATTATCCTCCTTATCTCCCGCCCAGGTAGAAGAGGGAAAAGTGCATGATACATCTTCAGCCCATTTCTCTCTAAAATTGGGGTATAAGCAAATATTATTAAGCATTATTTCAACTTCCCAATTCCACGTCTGGGGTATGGGAACAAAATAATGTCTCACCAAACCGTGCCAGACTCTTCTGTCTTTCCTTGAATACCACCTTTTGAAGTTTATGGCTAAAATATCGTTTCTCTTTTCTTCTCTGTTTGCTGCCACTGAATGTTCTTTTGTTCTTAATATTTGTTTTTGTTCTTTTCACAGTTTTCCGTTTCCCCTGCTATCTTTACCCAGAAGTTCCAGTGCCAAGCATGTCATTATGAGGCATTGATGCCTGGGAATCCAGCGATTTCCTTGTTGCAAAAATCATTTCAGCAGTCCCTGAATGACCAACGATCAGGGTACTATGGAAAGGCATTGGATTAAGGATAGCAACCAATGTAGTCTCCAAGTCCCTCCAGAGTCTTAAGTTTTCATATTTCTAGTCACTTAACATTAGAGCAATTATCATTGCATTCTAGGACAGGTCTATGCCTAGGGCTCTGTGACTCCCTATCTTCCTCCTTTGCCAGCCAGAGAACATGGAGGACCTCTCTCCCTGCTTCCTATAACTTTGACCCATTCTTACCCCAATAATCATAGAATTTAGATTTTGTAATTTGGTTACCTTAGAGGTTATTTTAACATTTGTACTATGCTTCTCCTTTTCCATGTGTTGTGTTATTTTCTGTCACTTCTATAATTTATGTTTCTGGTGTTGGACTTCCTGATGTTGAGATGTGTTATCTGGATGTGTTAGTCATCCATATATTGTGTATTGAGAAGTATTGATTTTTTTCTTTCCCCTTTGTCTGTTTCTTTGTATGATTATTAAAAAGTGTCCAGGCCACAGTTGCCAGCATTAATTTCATTGTAAAACAGTTACCAGGACTTAAAAAAATACTCGTTTCAAGACCCTCAGGTACTTGGATATCTCCCACGTCATTGTAGTCTTTCTCCGGGACCGGAATGTACTCCTGCCTCTGGGCAGTTACATTGAACTTCAGTTGGAATGAGGATACCATCATCACATTGTGGGGTGATTTAGTCTGTGAGGGAGGGCCATCCTTTCAGGGACTTCAGAACTCTAAAACTTTACTTTTGGATTTCATGTTCAGAGCGTGTTGGGGAATAGCATAGGAAGTGGAACAGGACCCATAGGTATCGCTTATTTTGACCTCCAAAAATGGCAGTTTCATACAGAGCAAGCCAGTAGTATCTAGGCAAGAAGATTGTTTTCTCATCCAAACTCCAACCACCAAACTCTCAAACCCAGCATCTCAAGGGACTATCAGATGCTACCAGATGCTTGTACATGTGGTCTGATTACTCCCATTGTCCCTGGAAGACATGCCAATCTGCTTTAATACACTTAGAGTGGGCACATACCTAAAATTATTATCTGGCCCACAGCTCAATGATTTTGGATCAGGAAACTTGGGAGCCTTCTCACCTATATTATAGGGAACTCTTTAGCCAGCCTTAGTTAAGCAGGATCCTTGATGGTAGTACATCCTGTTCTCCTTTGTAGCATGTATTACAAGCCAGGGCCCCTTGCCCCTGATTTGCAGACTGATGACCACTTAATATTCATCCTTGTGGATGTTGTCTACTCCTATATCCTTCACATTGTCCTTAATGTTCCACCTCCTGCTCTGTTAGACATTATTGTTGATCAAACAACCAGAAGTCTACTAGACCAGCATAAAGAAGTTGTGCTGCTTTGTTTTTACCTTTGAGATGTGTCCACAAGTAAAGGACCAAACTGGAAAGTCCAAGGCACTCTTTTAACATGTACTTACATGGAAGGGGCTACGGACTGAAAAACGTTGCATTTTAACACAGATTCACCTTGATGATGGCTTTTGTATTTGTGAATACCATCATTAAGATGTTCTCAGGACATCAGGGCTTTTCCTCTGGACTCTACCATTTGTCTGGAGAAAATATCCCTATCAGAGAAGATGCTGACAGTGCGGAAATCCAGGCAAAGACCAGAAAGGGCTTATAACTTGCAGAAGTGAAGCAAGCATTGTTGGACTGAGCAGATAAGCCTGAGCAGTTTCATTTTAACAGGCTTCAGCAAACCTGAATACAATCATTGCGAAACAGACACTGATAAAATAACAAACTAATAATTTATGAATATCTGTCTTTAGGCTTGAAATTTCACTATCACTGTTTCATGTTTTCCTGATTTTTAAAAATGAATAAACTGAAATTTGAATGTGAGCATGGTCACTGATCAATCTATAAGGACACCTCAAGTGACTCAACTTAGAAAGTTACTATGAAAGTGCATTATTACAAGAGCTCAGGACAGGACAGCACCCCTTACTTATCACCTCATAGCTAGTCCTAGTAATGTATATTTTCTTGGGGAAACATTCTGTAATTCTTTTGCCCCTATTAGAAGTCATTTGGTTGCTTTTCCCCAGATTATTGTAAAATATTTTGCTTCTATCAATTCCTCCAAGCTTTCTGAGGCTTTTAAAAAGACCTCAGTAGAACTTTCTAGCTCCTACTTCCTCTCATTATAATACATACTTATATAATTTTGATTAAAATTTATAGCTTTATTATAATGATTCTTCATAGTGTTACACTGAGTAGAAGTAATAATATTTCAAGAACTAAAAATATTTCAACTCAATAATTCATTCACTTGGCTTCTAAAAAGTGCCATCATAATACCAATAACATGCTAGATTCTCCCTTTTGTTTGGATTAACATTGTAGTTGTGTGAAACAGAATACAACACATTCATTTATTTTAAGTAGTCAAAGAAAAGTCTTCTTTACTACTTGTATACTATGTATTAGGAAAAACATTTCTGTTTTTATTTTTTTCTGTATATAGCCAACAGTAGAATAATGGGAGGAAAAAACCCCTACATTTTAAATAAATATAAATTCACTATAATACATCTATCTTTATTCTCAAATGCAAAATAAATACATTTTTCCTTATTATTTATACATTACTATGTTCTGATAAGCATATATATATATATACATATATATAGAGAGAGAGAGAGAGAGAGAGAAGCATTAGCATAGCTTTCTTCTAAATAGCATAATACATTTTTGGTTCGATGTTTACTATTGAATTTCCAACTGAGAAAAATCACAATAAGAAAACATGAGACCTGTGTTTTCAGGTAAATTTAATTCGGTTTTGATTCTTGATGTGCAACTATGGGATGAGGATTTTGAATTTAAGAAAGACACCTCCTGAAAAGGCGTGCGGCATGATGCCTGGAGAAATGACTGCTATAGCTTTAAGATAAGGTAGTCCTGGTGATTCATTGCATGGAGCAAGATCGATGTGGAGCAGGCTCCTACTGCTAGCCGTTTTGATGATGGATTCTCACGCCGAAAATCACACCACATATTTTAGACGGCAGCAGTTTTTCCCCCTGAAATCCACCAAAACTGAAGGAAAATCCAAGTGACTGTTCTTAGCAGCTGTGTGGCCTGGAGTTCACTGGGGAAGCTGGCTTCCTGCAGTCTCCTATTCATCACCTGCTTCAAAGACAACCAGACTGGCTATAGTTTGCAGGCCAGGTAGGGTGCCATTGTGCACAGTCTGGGAGGATTAGTATCAAAGCTGCGGCCACCAGGCCCTTGGTCTCGGGCTGCCACTCAGTCTAGCAGGGAGAGGCTAAGACTGGCCAAGGTCACAGTCTCCACTGTGGAGTGGACTGGGAAAGGATCCTGAGAATAGAGTGCTCTTTATGAAATCATGGCGCAAGCTTGCCGCACAGCAGGTGCCCTTCTGGAACACATAGCATCTGCTTTTGTGGGTATACCGTGGCCGACAACGAGATAATAGCACTTTGAAACTTACCATTTTTTTTTCAGAAAGACAACTGTATATGCAATAATCCAGATGCGTAGTTAGCTTCAAGCTTTTATTTGAAAATCATGAAGAAAACGGGCCGGTTTAAGTGCTGCCTTTTACATGTGTATATTTAAGCCAAAATCTAAGCGAACTGACTGTTAACCATTTATAACCATTGCTGATCAGTAATGCCCAAATTCTTGGGGAGGAGATGTCTAGCATTCAACATAATTTTTTTCAGTGTTCAGACATTTTTGTCAACAGATTGCAGAAGGATTTACTAAATTTGCCCAACTATTTTGAATATTAGGGGGTTTGGATACCCCCTACCACCACCATCAAATGAGAGTATTTCAAGGGTTAGGTAATAATGATGCAAAAATAAAATTTTCTACTTGGAAAAATTAGAGAAAAATTAAGCTGTACGTGAGTTGTCATGACGACAAGGATGTTCTGTTGATGAACTGTCCTCTTCATTGTCCAATCAGATAGTAGAGCTGAAGCTGGAGCATGAACAGGAGAAGATGCACCTATTACAGCAGCATAACGCAGAGAAGGATAGCCTAGTCCGAGACCATGAACGGGAAATTGGAAACCTGGAAAAACAGCTTCGCGCTGCCAATATGGAGCACGAAAATCAAATTCAGGAGTTCAAGAAACGAGATGCACAGGTAATTATCAATAATATTTGATAAAGCGGGTATCTATGTTTAAAAAGTCATCAGCGTTTATGTTTTCCTGTTATTCTTGTTGATGCACGCTGTTTGATCATTTGTAAAACTGACATATAAATGTGATTTTTTTGTTGTTTTTCCCCCCTCCCGTTTTGGGGATGAATAAAACTCTAACTACAGAAACCACAGGTAGCCAGATTAAAAATCCCATGGCGCGCTATAACTTGGCCCTTTTTTATCATCTTGTCTCGGTTCCTTTCAAGATGGATTTTTTTAAGGTATCTGCCCCTTACCCCTCCCCTTAGCCTTAGTAAATCCCTATGAAATATATCAGCCTCACTCCTTGCTTTTTGTTTTAATCTCTGTAGGTAATCAAGCAGCTGTTTTAATATTTGCTTTTCCTCCCCAGTGTTGCTGTTTTTCATGAGACTATACTTGATTAGATCGTTTAGATGGTAGCTGATAAAAAGGACCCCAGAGAAGGGCCCTTTCCCACCGGGTCTGTTGCTTTTTCCTACACACACACACACACACACACACACACACGCCTTTACACACACACACACACACACACACACACACACACACACACACACACACACACACACACACACACACACACACACACACACACACACACACACACACACACGCCTCCTAGTCCCCATCTCTGTAGTCCCTGTTGGAAGCCGTTTGGCAGAATAACCCCCAGCTGTGGTAGCATTTGACTCCTCGAACTTGTGAATGAAATGGGCACTGTCAGCGTGGAAAATTATCTCTATAAATTTCAGAGGAAAAAAATCTACTGGGACTGTGTCTTGGTGGTACAATATATTCTTTAGGGTATCTATAGTCAAGGGCCTTTAGTGTATCCTCTTGGGAAGATTGCTGTGAAATTTTATTGAAGAAAAATGTAAGAGCAATTGATAACAATAAAAAGATAATGCTCCTTTCTAATAAAACCATATTGTATACTAGGCTTAAATACCTCTTTTCCCAGTGAAATCTAACATACTAACTATACCACACACGCTTCTTCCCCTAATTATGCTTCCTCCCAAAATAATATCTTTATCAAAGAAAATAAACTTTCTGTGATACTACGTGTTTAAACAATTTTATAATTATCTAAACAAAAACACACCACTAATTAAATAAGATATTAATTTTCTGAGAGGAGAGAGAGCGGTGGTAAGGCAAAGGAATAGGAATTATTGGTTATTTTTCATTTGACCTTGAGATGTCTTCTACTTTTGCAGAATAATTGATGTAATATGAATATACTCAGCACTGGGATTTTTTTGGTCAATAATATGCTTTATAGTAAAATTATTTTCAATTTGTTTTATGGTGGTTTGCTACCAAAAAGGTAGTCATTGTAGTAGCAGCCGTAGTGCCAGAATAGTCGGCTGGATCCTGTTAAATCAATGTGTAATACGCTTTTGCCACCAACTTCATTAGAGCCCTTGTAAAGCATGCTGGTCTTTTGAACTGTATGCTTAGTCACTTACAGTTGATTAAGAATATTTTCCAGCTTATATTCTCCTTAAACCCTTGTTTCCCCCAGTAAGGGATATGCGTTCTGAGTCCATGCAGGATCTGTTTGCGTAGCAGAATTCTATAATGGGTACAATAAAATTCATTAACTGGCATGCCTTCCCACTACTTTGGTGCTGTTGTGAGCAGGTGACTCAAGGGAGCCTTGGTGGTTTTGCATATGTTGTATCTGCCAGGCGGTGCGGTTCATCCAGTCACAACAAAAGGGAGACTTTAAAACTATTACGCATAATAAAGCCACTGGAATGCTTTAATAACGTTGTTAGTTGTATTTCTTCTTATTGAAATATTAAGCATGAGGACTGTATGACCTCTTCAAATGCTATAATTTAGGATTCTGTTTCTTATATCTTGTGTCTTTCTTAGAGTGTTTTGTTAGTTGAAATTGCTGTTGTGGGAATGCCAGGAAGCAATGAAAGTATAGGCTAAATGCATTCTTGGTTAAAAGAAAAATAATTTTTATGCGTGTAGAGAATACGGCATTAAAAAACTTTGACCAAATAAGTTATATTTTTAAAAAATCTTTGTATACCAAAATGCTCATAATTTCTATTTATCTTTGGTTATTTATTGAGAGTGTTAATTCAAAGTTTCCTTCAGGTAAGTCTTACGTTTTCAGGATATATATTTTCATGGATGTGGTTTAAACAATCTAATTTATAATACCTTTTAAGGTCTGAAAGCCATTCACATATTTTAAGAAAACAAAGTAGACATATGATTTTCAAATAGAAGATCTTTTTTCATGTCATTGTGCTGTAGTTTGATGCAAAACAAACACATATCTTAAATGTTGGATTGTATAATTTTTAATTTTAGTTCCATAGAGACTTGCTTTTCAGCACTGTTTGGCTATTCCAGTTTAGCAGTGGAGGCCATTTTGTAAAAAGGACTATTTGAAATGCTTAACTGAAAGAGAACTGGTGAAATATCTACTTTGGATACTATGGCTTTGTTTGCTTTTTCTCTTTCTTCAGTGTCTTAAATGAGGACAGTTTTCTAAAAATCTGTTTTTGGCTTCTTTCAAATATGTAGTAAATTGTATGCCGATAAGAAATCATTTTTGTAATGTACAGTTATCAACCTTAAGATGAATCATACCAATTAGGAACTCTATTTTGGTGAATGTGTTTTATAGTTATTAAGGGTGAGTTGTTATTCTAATAATTTCTCTTTTACAGAACAATGATAATATATAGAAATGCAACTAAGGATAATTAACCATTTTCTTCCTTTTATTTGGTGCAGTTAGCTAATTATTTATGTGCGTGTTGTATTTTTGTCATAGTTCTTTGGTTTTTCAGTGGCAGGATACATTATATTGTGATATTTACATTTGCTAAAATACATGTTAAATTTTACCACCATCATACAAGATGTTCAGTCTGGTGTATACCTAAGGTCATAAATGTAAGAGAAAGCATTCAGATAAGTAAAAATAAGGGCACATACAAATTCATAACTTCAGTGTCAGATATTTTTCATTTTCCAGGTCCCTTTTATTGAAATTATTTTGGAGAATTATTTGATTGATTCATTCTTTTTTTAACATAAATAAAATGTGTATGTATGATCTTAGCTTCTTGTAACATGAAAGTTCTGCATGCAATTCTTGGTTTGCTTTTGAACTGTAATATAATGAAAGAATGTTTGCAGTTTATCCTGTTAAATTAGAAGAAAAATACAACACAGATTGTTTGATCTTTTACTTGTCCTTTTAGGACCCTGAATCACTTAGAGATTGCTTGATCTTTTATGTTTGTTGCCACAGTGAGTGATATGTGTGAATACTGTAGAGGATGTTACTTAGGACCTCTGTGAATTTCCCCAGAGATGGTATCAGCATCTTAGGACAACTAAGTAACCTGTTGCAGTACAGACAGATCAGGGAGTGAGCGGATCCAGCAGCCACTGGGAACTACCACCAGTATCATGCTATTAAATGCAGCAGTCCTGGAGAAGGTATCAGCAATATCTGAAAATATATTGCGTTTAGCATTTGTCTGCAGTACAGTGGAACTAGCATAACGTTGGCATCTAAGCACCTGACTTGCTTCCCTGAACTGAAAGTCATGATTCTAATATGAACAATTTTTATATAATATGGACAGATCGTCTTAATTTTGTCATACTGATTCACATGAAGAGCTGAACCTATCACTGATTCTAAAATGTGGACTTTGTGGTAAATCTCTTCTACTTAACCAAAAGTTTTCCCAAAAAGATAGGCAAAAATTATATCTCAATAACATTACATTATTATTCATGAGTTACCAAATATGGGCACAAGATAAAAATCTCCATTTATAAACTGGGTGTGTGCTTGCCTGCAGTGGATATGCACTATCATTCTTCAAAGATTACTCAAAGGATAAATTTAATAACATGTGTACTCTGAACATTATTATCATACATATATATGGGCACTGGGCTTTGGATGCATTTTTCTATTGAAAACATTTTATTCTAATTTTTTGTATGTCAACTACTTTCAGAAAGGACTTATTTCAAGGCAACAGTGTATAATAGATACACACTTACAATAACTGAAAACAATAATTAAGCAATAGATGATATTAACCATATTAGAAAAAATGTGCTGAAAAGAAAATTGCAGTTAAGTGCAAGTTTTAGCTCTGAGTGTGCCTAGAAGCCACAGCAAGGAGGGAAACATGATGAATTGTGTAATTCTAATTATATAATGAGAGAAATTATAGCAGTTTTTTCTCCCAGCTTTCAGTTCTAAGAGAAATTTATGCCATGAGACTTACCATAAAGGACATTGACCAATATAACTAATGATGTTCCCTGCATGTTAAAACATTTGGAGATAAAATCTAGTGGGAAACCTTAGATTCTGTAAGTATTTTCACAAAAAAAATGCAATTACTAGATTTTATTTTAATGTGCTAAGTTTTCATTTTAATTTATTGAGAATATCATTATTCTCAAGTCAAAAAGCAAAACCACTTGGAGAAATCCTATTTTGTAGATATTATTAATCATAAGAAAGTATATTTTATATTTTAAGGCCTAGTAAATTCTAATACAGCCATATTATCACTGTGCCAGGAACCCTTGCAAAATATCTTTTGGAAGTAAAAATTAGAAACACGGCTAAGATTAGAGATGGTTTTAGAAGTTCATTTCTACTATTAATTTCCAAGTGTGTTCCTCTTTTCCTAATATCAGATTCCCTTATTCTCTGAACTTATACTATGAAAACTATAAAAGAATAAGAAAATCAAGTGGTAATTAATTCTAGGAGTAAAAGATATTTAACCTGTACTAAAATGATTAATAGTTTACCTGTATAACCAAAGTAGTATTTCATCATCATTATTTATTCATTAATATCATTTACTGGGTTCTGAGGAAGTATATGTTTGTTTCTTTCAGTCAAACTGGACTCATCACTTGGTGAAACAAAGCTATGTAAATCTATCCCCCCCCCCGCCACCTAATGAAGCTATTACTATTAATGTAACTCTGTTTTTTGTTGTTGTTGTTGCTATTTCCCCCCGCCCTTCCATTCAACTCTGGTTTTTGTGATACACATGGTCACATCAGAGTGGTTGCTTAGTGTTTCAGCTGTGTACACACTACACGTTGATACATATCCCCTGATGGGCCAGGTTATTTGTATTAGAGAGAGAGCAGAGTGAGTTTTAAGTATGAAGTAGGTTTTCCTGCAATGTACAAAGTTTACTATCAGGTATTATAAGGTTGGTGGGGAAAGTTTTTTATCATTTCACTTTAATTTTGTAAAAAGAAAATATTTTTGGTGGACTTCCATAAACCACACTTTACAATTCTCAATTTATTTTCTTTAGTTTTATAGTATTATCTAAGTGCTGTATTCACATAGTCCAAGAACTTTCTATATACATTTAAGATATGAGTAGAGATTTTCCTAACTAGGCCACTTAAAAAAACCTGTAGAGGAAATACAACTTTTCTGTATTTTCCAATTTTCCAAATCAGGGGCAAAAATCTGTGACAATCTTGTTTCATTATTATTTAATAATGATGTATCTAATATTATTTCATATGAATTTATTTATTTATTTATTTTTGAGTTGGTGTTTCACTCAGTTGCCCAGACTGGAGTGCAGTGGCCGCTCCCGGCCACCACAGCCTTGACCTGCTGGGCTCCGGTGATCCTTCCGCCTCAGCCTTCCAGGTAGCTGGAACTACAGGTGTGCACTACCATGCCCGGCTAGTTTTTGATTTATTGTAGAGACGAGGTCTCGCCAAGTTGCCCAGGAGGGTCTCGAACCCACGGGCTCAGGCAATCCACTCGCCTCGGCCTCCCAAAGTGCTGGGATTACAGGCTGAGGCACTGAGCCCGGCCTATTTCATATGAATTTAATAATATATTTAATTTTTACATATTACTATATAATAACTTGTATAAGGATGCTATTTCTTATGTACTTAATAAGGAAAAATATAGGAAAATTACATTTTAAGTAAAACTTACATTTTTTGTGGGTCATCAGCTTTCTTTTTCCATTGTAATTCTAAAATTCTGTAATTATTTTCATTTGACAAGCAAGAAACCAGTATATATACCCGAAGGGGTCCAGCCCCTTTGCCAGGTCGTGAGATCTCCTGAAGGAGAGATGGATAGGTGAATGACGAAAATCTTATACTCGGATACCTGCTTCCTGAACAGATGACCTCCTTTATTAGTTAACAGAAAGCTTTTATAGCATTTGTAAAAGGGGCAAGACAAAGAAAATTCCTTCATGTACATATGCTTTAAAAGTTACCACCATCTAGCGGTCTTTAGAAGAAATGAATAAGCCAAAAACACTATCTACTTTCAGTTAATGAGTCTTGAGATAAATGTAAAAGGAGTTTCACTTAAACTAAACATAATGCATACAAGGTTTACTTTGACTTTGGTTCCACATCACTTGTCTAATTAAAAAGTCTTAAAATCACTAGTACAAAACTATAGATTGTACCTAGTGATAGTAGGAATATGAAACCCATTAACTTGACCAAACAACAGTGGCTAGCATTTAAAGAATAACTATGAAAGTCACTTACTGTGAAGATACATACACTAATCTTTACTCTGAATAAACATATAAAGTGAACTAAACACAATGAAATAAAACTAACACAACTAAAATTATTATGGTTGCATAATTGCCAATGAGCTTTTAAGTTTAGGATAATGGTGATTTGGCTGTTTTCCCTTATGCTTGGCAACCTCCTGGAAAACATCTTTGTCTTAAGATAGGCAGTGGAGCAATTATTATTATCTTTGAGGCACCAATTTTATCATTGTGTGAACTTAAATTTATGAACTTAAAACAATCTTCAAAGTAGCTATAAAACACTAAACTATAGCACTAAAACTTAATGACACAAAGTAAAAACCTTTAAACATGACCAGAGCCTAATAATTTTTGTCAACCCTCATACATATGTATATTGATTATGTAAACTTGTATGATATTACATTTACCAATTATGATTAATACATGGATAAAACAATTATCATGTCTAGAATAGCACTGCCAGCAACTCTCTTCAAAAGAGTTCCAAATTACAGTCCTTGAAGTGCTTCAAGAAAGTTCCCAGGTGCATGGTTCTTCATGTAGCAATTCTTCTCTTTTGGGCTTTTACGACCTTCAAAGCTTTTGTAATCGCCTTTCTTGTCCAGGTGTCTTCGTTAGTTTTCTCTTATCCTGCAGTGTTTATTTCTAAAGAAAACTCAAAAGAAGCTTTTAATAACATTTCCCAGGCCCCCTAGGTTGCTTTCTGTATTTAGTTAATTATCATAAAAGTGTCTAATTAGTATATTATGAATACAGTGAAAACCCACTCTATAAACGTTTACTTAAAATTTAACTATAAGCCGGGCTCGGTGGCTCAGCCTGTAATCCCGCGCCTTTGGGAGGCTGAGGTGAGTGGATTGCCTGAGCCCGCGGGTTCGAGACCCGCCTGGGCAGTGAGACCTCATCTCTACAATAAATCAAAAAATCAGCCGGGCGTGGTAGCGCATGCCTGTAATTCCAGCTACTTGGAAGGCTGAGGCGGAAGGATCACCGGAGCCCAGCAGGTCGAGGCTGCGGTGGCTGGGAGCGGCCACTGCACTCCAGTCTGGGCGACAGAGTGAGACTCCAACTCAAAAAAAAAAAAAAAAAAATTTAACTATAGAATTAAGTAAAAACCTTAATGATTAATCTTTGTCCTAAGTCTGTGAAGACAGTGTTATAAATCACCTACATAACTCTTAGATAAGTGTTAGAATTTATAATGAGCTCATAATGAACTTACCATAAACTTGTACTTCTAAAAAACCTTATGTCTGAACACTAAGCTGCATAATTCTAAATCAAATAAGGAGTGAATATACTTATATCATTTTTTACTCAAGCAATATCTAGTAACTTATAACCAAGTGAAAGAAAGCATTCTTGATGTGCTTCAGAGTTAACCCTTGCATATGTTAGAAAAGGCCAAGCGGCATAGTGGGAAAATGGGAAAATGAACCATGACATTCTCAGGTTAGGTGTGAGTACTTCGCATAAACATGCCATTTTCTTCTTCCACGACTGCACAGAATTTCTTCAGCCGTATCAAACAGCAAAGGTAGAAGACAGAAGGGCCTTAGCTTCCCGGGCTCGCCCTGCGGCCCGGGGTCTTCGGCCCACCGGGTCCCTGTCAATCATGTGGACCTCCAAGGCTGGCTCCCAACATATACCTGTAATTAAACTATTATAAATAGTATAACTTGGTCCTCAACATGGAGAAAATTACGTTAAATTTAAAAAACAAAAATACAGGCTGAGACAAGAAAATTGATTTCACTAAGAATGATACATTTGTAGAAGATATAATGTGTCTTTAGTCATGTGCTTTTTAAAAAAAAATGTGGCAGTTACCATGGAAACCACATTCTATGGTATTTGGTCCACTTTTAGAGAAGTATTCCTATTTTTTTGATTTGGAGTTTCACTCTGGCTGGAGTGCAGTGCAGTTACACATTCCCAGCCACCGCAGCCTCTACCTACTGAGCTCTGGCGATCCTTCTGCCTCAGCCTTCCAAGTAGCTGGAACTACAGGCGTACAGTAGCTACAGGCTAATTTTTTTATTTATTGTAGAGAAGAGGTCTCGCCAAGTTGCCCAGGCTCTTCTTGAACCTGTGGGCTCAGGCAATCCCCTCACCTTGTCCTCCCAAAGTGCTGGGATTACAGACTTGAGCCACTGTGCCCGGCTAGGAGTATTCCTTTTAAGACAAACCTTCTAAATAATAATATATAAAGTATGCCCTTTTTTTTGAGTTGGAGTCTCACTCTGTCACCCAGACTGGAGTGCAGTGGCTGCTCCTGGCCACTGCATCCTCAACCTGCTGGGCTCCGGTGATCCTTCCGCCTCAGCCTTCCAAGTAGCTGGAACTACAGGCACGTGCTACCACGCCTGGCTGATTTTTTTTATTTATTGTAGAGATGAGGTCTTGCCAAGTTGCCCAGGTGGGTCTCGAACCCACGGGCTCAGGCAATCCACTCACCTCAGCCTTTTGAATTAGCAACTTTGTTTCAGCTAATAGAGACTGCTGTAAAAATGTGTCTTTTCTCATTTATACTTAATGGATTTCTTTAGAAATAATAAAATTGTTCTTGAAGAAGAGGTAGTAAATGCAGGAGATCATTTAAATAAGGAGTAAATGTGATCACTCTGCAGGAGTGAGAATGGGAAGGACTGCAGAGAAGCACAAGTCATTGTCTACAGTATGCTCTGATGAAAGTGAAGCTTTTACTCATATCAGGTATCGAAGTATCTGGCACTAATATAGTCAGATTAAGTCATCTAAAGAGATAACCACATGCCATTATTTTCCATTTACAGATAAGGAACCTGTGATTCAAGGACACTATTTTGTCCAAGGTCACAGAGCTAGCAAACCAGGACTTCTTTAGTGCTCTGTCACGGCTTCCTCTAAGAAAGATTTTAGATTTTAGAAGAGACTTGGACATGGCAAAAAGAAATAGGTTGGCTGGCTTGGTGGCTAAGCCTGTAATTCCAGCACTTTGGGAGGCCGAGGCAAGTGGATTGCCTGAGCCTGTGGGTTTGAGACCAGCCTGGGCAATTTGGTGAGACCTCATTTCTACAATAAAATAAAAAATTAGCCAGACGTGGTAGCTGTAGTTCCAGCTACTTGGAAGGCTGAGGCAGAAGGATTGCCGGAGCCCAGCAGGTCAATGCTGGGGTAGCAGTGAGTGTGCCACTGCATTCCAGCCTGGGTGACGTGGTGAGACTCCAACTCAAAAAAAAGAAAAAAGAAAGAAAGAAACAGGTTGTATAGAAATCTATGCTTAGTACTGGAGAGACACTGGTATTCTTTGTTTCCCCTGCTGAGGCTCTGGTAGCATTTGCATTTGTTTCAGTGATTTGCCATACTTGATGTTGCTACAAAGTCATAATTGAATAATGCTGCTTGATTTCCAGTTTGAGTTCGTAGTACCTCCTAGACGAACACTGACTTTGTGTGTGTGTGTGTATAACAGCAGCAGCAGAAGCAACAACAACAGATATTTATTGTGTGTTTCCCATGTGCCAGGCTCTCTGCTGGGTCCTTCACACTGCAGTATCTCATGCAACCCTTGAATACCCTATGAGGATGAAACCCTGTATGGAAACTCTGCTTTGACTTTCTTACCTGTGTTATAAGGCAACTATGTATGTTTTCATTTTATCAATGAGAAGATTCAGAAAGCAGAAATGAATTGCCCAGGGTTATATGCCTAGCAGTTAGTGTACTGGGACTCATGGCAGAGGACCCTGCCCTATATGTCTATTTAAGTATAAGCACGTTACCTCTGAATTTTATTTATTCTGCATAAACTCATTATATTCTTAATTTTGGATTGTCAAAATATTGCTAGATTAAAAATACTTATAACACTCAGACTGTGTAAATCAAAATCAAGTTTTAGCCAGTAGTTTTCAGTCATTCTCCAAGGTCACAAGTCATGACTATGTCTTTATTTTGAGATAAATTAAACTCTAAAGAGATATGCATTAGTTCCTTCCAACATATTTCATAATTTGTAGGTTGAAAAAATTGTTTTTAAATGTATTCACTTTTGGTTTTCACATTATGACTGAAATAAAAAGATATGCCCAGAGAATAAGAATCCACCAAACTTTGCAGTCAGTGGCACCTACAATCGTGGTAAAAACTGCGCAGTAATTTGCTTTTATTACTGGTGAAGGATAGGTGGTTGTGACTGCTTTGTGTTAGGTGGATGCTTGTTATGGATGCTTGTTATGTGCATACACTAATTTAGAATATTGTGTATGATCCATTCATCTTACATGAATTTTTACATCTCAAAGAGTTCAATGTTATTTTTTCCCAAAAGAACCTGAATAAGGATCCCATTGCATGACAGAAACTATTCAAAACCTTTTAGAAATAAGGTCAAAGACGGTTAAGTTCAAACTTGGGGACTTTTTTCTTAGAAATGCAAGGAAACATAGAAAAGGTGTTTCTTTTAGGCTTCTCTATAGCAATTTATGTTGATAAAGATATGCCCAGAGAATAAGAATCCACCAAGCTTTGCAGTCAGTGGCACCTACAATTGTGGTTAAAAACTGTGTAGTAATTTGCTTTTATTACAACTTAACTTAATTCTAGAGCTAAACATTTTAAGGTGAATTCTTTCTTAAATAAATACTCCAGAGATAAATCATTATTCTTCATGCTGAATGTCGTTTCCATTGACTTGAGGAAACATGCTTTGAGTCATTTTTAGTGTATTGCTCGCTCCTCCTCACCTCTGTCTCAATGAAATTACTAAGAATATTGGCAGAAATTATGTCTGAGGAAATATTGAATGAATAACCCTTCCTCCCTGATATCTTGGAAAGGTCATTTTTGGATTTCTGACTCAATCAGTCTGTAAGAGGCATCCCTGATGTCTTCATTTGTATATGTGAGGTAATTTTTTGTGACAGAGAAGTTGAAGCCAAAGTGCAAGGAATGATTGGCAAAATGATGATATCATCAAATGTTCAAAGAGCTGGCAAATTGAAGCTTATTAAACTGTCATTGTGTCTTCCAATCAGGACTAATTGGAATCATGCCTACTTGCATGATATGAAAGATATTTAACACCTGAGCTTTTTTCATGCCAAAAATGACATAAATTGATGTCATGGAGACCTTGAACTCCTATTTGAATAGCAGAGCAAGGCATTGCATGAAAATAATGGTCTGTTTTCAAACTACTTTAATATTTGTATACAGAAAATATTTGAAAAATATTGTCACAAAGTGGAAACTTTTACATAATAAAAATTGGCTTAATTGACCCCCAAAACATTGGATTGGTGGGTTAATGTGAAACTTGATATAGTGCTTTTTTTTTGAGCTGGAGTCTCACTCGGTTGCCCAGACTGGAGTGCAGTAGCCGCTCCCGGCCACTGCAGCCTTGACCTGCTGGGGCTCTGGCAATCCTTCCACCTCAGCCTTCCAAGTAGCTGGAACTACAGGCACGCGCTGCCACACCTGGCTAATTTTTTGATTTATTGTAGAGATGAGGTCTCACCAAGTTGCCCAGGCGGGTCTCAAACCCGCGGGCTCAGGCAATCCACTTACCTCAACCTCCCAAGGCGCGGGATTACAGGCTGAGCCACCGAGCCCGGCTGATATAGTGCTTTTTAGTTGAAATAGATATTAAAATTCAGCAAAAAAGTTTTTCACTTGCTTTAATAATTATTTAAATTATATCTTTACTTTGGGTGTTTTTGGGTAGTTGTATACTGGGAGACTGGGAAGGATCAAAAGAAATCAGAAAGTAACAATACACAATTAAACTTCCAGAGCTTGAGAATGCGTGTTATTTTTCTGGTTCATTTTTATGTGTTTTGCTTAGATAGGAAGTCAAGGCCTAAAAATATTAATGACATGTGAATCAACATGTTCTTGGAGAATGAAGCTTGCGGAGTGATGTGGCGTGATCTGGCTCTCTTCTCTTGTGGATAGGGACAGGTACAGAGCAGCATCCGTCTTGAGGGGGGTATGTGGGTGGCCCTTCCCACTGATGCTGTGACTCTGTGATACAGAGCAGCTTTCAGTGAACCAACCAGAACAGACAGTCCAGTCAGCCCCCTCATCTCAGAACAAGGGAATTTCCAGGGGAGAGACCTGAAATGTGCCGGTCTTTTCAAAGGTTTATCTTTATTAAGGAAGCAAACCTCAGATTCCTAGGGTCAGGCGGGACCTTATTTAGTTTGTTATTTGCAAAGATATCATTTACCGATGTATGTGTTCACCAAATGTTTCCTGAAAAGCTTGTTTTTTGAAATATAAATGTTATCCTCACTTGTTGGGCAGATTATATGACAGCTCCAGGGATAGTGATGTTGGCATGCAGCATGTGAAATACCGTGTGAGGGCTGAAAACACTTGCTCTTCGGGTATTTAGAAATTTTTGCCAGAGCTGTCTGTTGCTAGACAAAAGCTGCGCATCCAAGTGGTACAGTGTGTTCAAGGCTCCCCTATTCAAAGTGGTCCTGATGTGCATTGCTATTCCAGACCTGGGTGAAGTTTGGAGATGTTCACTTGTGTTTTCTCTTTGAGAATCATTTCTAGTAGCATGCAATAAAAAAATTTTCATCTATTGCCACAATGACGGTGTTTCTTAACAAAAGTATTCAATTTAGTAATAATAGCAGTAGAGTAAATCTTCTCAAGTTAATAGTAAGCATTGTCAACTATTTTTATTACTCTTTGTAATCTCATTGTTCTAGATTGACATTGACAAAAATGCAATTCTGTGACTTATAAATCTTATAAATATGACCCTTCAGATAATATATAAATTAAATTTATTTTTATATAAGTTTCTCTATCCAAAAGTTAGGCAGAATTATATATATGGAATTTCCCTATGCTATCAACTTTCTTCAACTTGACTTATTTACTCCGTTAAGATATTTTGGGTGCCTACTCTGTACCAGGCCCTGGGGCTGGGGGTTCACACCTTTAGGAGGTGTCTTTTATATCTGGGTATATGTGAATGTTGCCCCAGAGTTGGGTAGGGTGTGTGACCTGTATTTCCCTAAAGAGAGTTCCTGCACTGGGTACGGCAAAGAATAAGACTGACTCAGTACTCTGCTCTAAAGGAACTTACACTTGAATTTGGGAAGACAGATGATAACACAAAACACCAAATGAACAAGGATAGCATCACATAGCGGTATCTTCTAGGCAGAGTATTAGAGAGAGATGATACAGTGGCCAAATTATTGTGTTAGCTGGTCATCAGAGAAAGACTCTCAAAGGAGGAGCCATCTCAGTTAAGATCTGATTGATGAGAAGCCAGTCAGATTGAGGGAACAGTTGGTGCAGAGAACTAGTAGAAAAATAAGTTTTGTGTGTTCAAGAAATGGAAGAGGAAGCTGTCTGGAGAGAGCATAACAGGTATGGAGAAGGGTGGAAAGCAAACACAGGGCCTATTAGTTAGTGGTGGTGAAGAGTTTGGATTCAGTTTTTTTTTTTTTTTTTTTATGTCTCAATTTTTTTATTGGGATGTAATTTACATATAGTATAATAGTCAAATCTTCAGGGTGTAGTTTAGTGAGTTTTGGTAATTGTAAGTACCCATGCAACCAGCCAACTAAAACCAGACTCAGAGCATTGTAATCATTTCAGGAATTTACCTTATTCCATTTTTTGGTCAATTCTACCTCAACAGAACCATTGCTTTCTGGCTTCTGCATCCTTAAGTAAGTTTTGCCTTTTCTTAGACATTATATAAAGGGAATCATGTGATATGTATCTTTTGTATCTACCTTTCTTGTTCAATCATTTTTGAAAATCATCCATGTTGCTATGTGTATCATTAGTTCATTCCTTCTGAGTACTATGGTGTTGCACAAGTATACCACAATTTGCTTATCCTATCTTCTCTTGATAAACACTTATGCTATTTTTGGCTATTGTGAGTAAATCTGCCGTGAACATTCATGTGCAAGTCTTTATGTCAACACGTTTTATTTCTCTTGGGTAAGCTCCTGAAGGTTGAATTGTTGGGTCATGAGGTAGATATATATGTGGAAATTTTTTAAAACTGCCAAAAAATTCCACAAATAAGTAGCATTATTTTACATGACTACCAGCAATGTGTGAGAGTTCCGGTTGTTAAATGTGGTGGAAGACAGGGACTTTTAAGCAACAGGGTGGCATGATTTGATTCATGTTTTTAAAAGATTGGTCTGGTTGTTGTGAACAGCCCGGGGTGTCTGTATGACATATGTATGTGAGTCAGTGGGACTTGCTGTTGGGTTAGATGTGGGGCGTGAGGAAAAGGAGGATGAAGGGCAACTCCTAGAGTTTTGGTGTGAGCAGTGAGATGGGTGGTGATGTCACACATGAGGGAGACTGTAAGCGGAAAAAGCAAGAGTTGTTTTGTTGTCAAACTGTGGGAGCTGCATGTTAAACATCCAGAGGGAGGTGTGTCAGGCAGGGCACTGGGTGTGTAGGTTGAGCTTCCAGAGTTAGGAATCTGACATATTGAAAATAATTGAAGCGTGAGCCCAGATGGAGTTGCCAATTTCTTGTTGAATATGAAGATGGAGGTGCTGGGTTGTGGCCAGTCTCTCATTTATCTGCTCTATAAACCTGAATTAATAGAAGTTAATTAAGAGTTAAACGTGATACCTCTGCTCGTCATTTTCCACCTGCAATATCCATTCATTCCTTTAGTAGCTTTCATTAAGCTCCTGATACATGTCAGACCCTATGCTAGGACCTAGATATTTAAAAAAGGAATGGTTCCTGCCCTCTGCATATAGTCTGTGGGGAAACAGGCACTATGCATGTCATAAAGGGAGTGGTGTAAATGTTATATCATATATAAATGTGATTCATACTGAGAAATGTGAGTCAAGAATCCTTTCCACAGCAGCAAGACCCCATCTCTCCAAAAATTTTTGTAAGAATAAATCAACAGCAGCAGCAACAACAACAAAAAAGAATGCTCTCCTTTAACATAGACAAATGATGCATCTTGCCACACATCAGAGCTGCAGAGGAAGGCCACGTAGTAACAACTCCAGTCAGACAGACAGGCTCCTAGGGTCTCAAGTCCTCATGAAGGCACACTTGGCCAATAATGCCACTTGATTAGAGTGATGATTTAATCAGGCCCTTTAGGGAACTTTCTTTACCCATCTGTGGTGTGGAGGGAAGTCAGTGTGGAGGTAGCTGGTAGCAATACCAGCGTCTTTCTGAGGATGACAGAGAGAGTGTGGGCGTGGAAGGTTGCCTTCTGTGGCCTGCTCCAGCATGCTCCTCCTTCCGGCCCTCCAGAGTTATACCAAAGTGCCATACAGTTATAGAGCAGCATGGATCCCAAGAAAAGAAGAGATCGCCGTCATGGTGTTTGGGGGCACAGAGTCAGGGGAGGTCATCAGAACAGGTCACGTTTGGGCAATGTCACATGCATTGAATCTTCTAAACGAGTAGAAGTTTGCCGTGTCCATTAGATGGGAATGGCATTATAACAGAAGTGGCATGACTGATACATGGAGAACTCTGTATACCCTGTTGAGAAGTCTGGACTGCAACCTGCTGGCCAATGATCTCCAATTTGGGGTTTGTCATACCTATCTGTGCTGCCATTTCTATCTCTGCAACATTTCTTCACTTTCTCCACTTTAAAACATCCTACTTTTTACATTTATGACCCCATCTAGTTATTACTTATAATAGTGCTCTCCAAAGTGGGATTCATTGGAGTATAGGAAGAAAAAACTGGAACTTCTATTTATGTGCATTTGAATTTTATCTTTAAAAATATCTATTTTGTGCACATTTTTGTAATTTGCTCAACAACAACATAATGTCTTAACATATCCTGTGACTTAGGGGCAGATAAAAAAAAAAAGAAAAAAATATATAGCTGTGTTACACATTCATACATATACACGCTGGGTTGCATGCCCCAATGTTTTATGATAGGAGTGTCCAGAAATCGTTTAAAGACCATAATTTTTAGCAGTCAAAATTCACCAAAGAATTTTAATCAGAGGATGAAGCGTCAGAGGGCAGTAAGGCTGGAGCTTGAGTGACTTGTTGGAGTTATCCTGGTGAGACGTGATAAAAGCCTTCGTTAAGGCAGTGTCACTGGGGGAAGCTGATGTAATGAGGGAGAGAGAAGAGACCCCAAGGTGAGATTTGACGTACTGCAGGCCATGTAGGTGTTGGTGCTGCTTATGCAAGTGGACATGTAAGACTAGAGCTCCAGAGGTAGCACCCCGTCTCCATTGGACGTAGAAATTTGTGAATCACAGCATGGATGGTAATGGATGCCAGTGGCGACGATGAGGTCTGTGGAGGGGAAGAGAATGAAAAGAAGAGACACTCACTTCTTAAAGGGAAGGTGGAAGAAGAGCTAGACGAGAAAACTGAGGAAGTGGTCAAGAGAGGTTGGAAGGGAAGGAACCAAGAGAAAGTGGTATTTCAGGAGCAGGAAAAAAATAAGAATAATGCTTCGCTCATGGATTGTTGTAGAAATTTGAGATGGGCGGCTTTAAAAAAAAAAAACCCTGTCAATGTTAGTTTATATTTTCTCAGTTGTGAACTGTGGCTGTACAACTGCACCAAGTGAACAACAGTCTATGAAAACTGACTCTACATAGCAGAATTCTGCAGTTGGCCGTGGTCTCTGAGCTCAGGAAGTCCATCTTAGAGATTGGAAACATGAGATCCAGTTCAATAAAGCAACTTGGGCCGTTGTGCAGAGTCTAGCAGGATTTGCAGGCAGAACTAAGCCAGGTGTATTTAGTGATGTGGGGAGAATCAGCACCCAGACCAGCAGCTCCATTCTTGCTGCTGCTCCTGCGAGTGGTGAAGTTTCATGTCCCTAGCAAGCTTTGCCAGATTTGGGTCTCACACCTCACCTAGAGAAGCAGGGATTGACTGTCGGGATCACCCAGTGAGGCACAAACTCAGTTCTGGCGGGAAGAAAGGGACAAGGTCTGGCTTAGACAATGCAAGAGCCAAGAGTTTGGAGAGGTGAGATCAGAAGGAGAACATATCTCACATCAGCTGACAGGAGAGAAGGAGACACACAAGCTGCATGTCCATGCTCCCTAAAATACCCAGATCTCACACTGAGTTGCTTGGCTGAGGATGCTCTCACTCAATCTGTCAGTTTCGTTGCTTGAAATATCTTTAAGTAGAATTTGCTTGGGCTGAATGATGTCCTCTCTCTTGCTTGTCCTTTTATTTTAATTGAATACATTTGCCTTGAATGGGTAGCTCATGATTGCATTTAAAACCATTCAAAATGGATAAATATATACAGTAAAATGAATACTTGAATAGGTCATTCATAAACACTTTTAAATATTAAATGAATTAATATATGTGGTAAAAAGAACACATGATCTTTTTATTTTTATTTTTTATTTTTTTGAGTTGGAGTCTCACTCTGTCGCCCAGACTGGAGTGCAGTGGCATGCTCACAGCCACCCCAGCATCGACCTGCTGGGCTCAGGTGATCCTTCTGCCTCAGCCTTCCAAGTAGCCATAACTAAAGGCGTGCACTACCACGCCCAACTAATTTTTTGATTTATTGTAGAAACGAGGTCTCACCATGTTGCCCAGGCTGGTCTCAAGCCCACAGGCTCAGGCTGTCCTCTCTACTTGGCATCCCAAAGTGCTAGGATTACAGACTTGAGCCACTGGGCCTGGCCTGGTATTTTGAAATATGATAATAATATCTCCAGGGATTCTTTCATTTGTCTGGTTTTTTGTTCCTTGTTTGTTGAATACCATGTTTCAGGCACTGTGCGAAAATGCATTCAAAAGCAAGACAAAGCTATTCCCTGGAAGGGTTCTTAGCAGGCAATATAGCAAGTGGGTGCCACATGACAAGTAAGATGGAGGCTGTTTGCTTATTAACCAGAAGACTGGGTGTGCCTGGAGGAACCAGAGGAGGTGTTCGTAGGAGGGAAAAATCTCAGCAGCATTGAGCTGGAGAAGAAAATAGCTATTTTGATACCATACTGTGAAGTTGTTTCTAATTCAGTTGTTCTTATATGCTGAAGCCTAGTACACTGGCGAAATGGGAGTTTTGATGGATGGAAAGAGTATGAAAGAAGAATAAAGAGGGATGTTGCAGGAAGATGATGCTTCTCTGGTAGAAGGTCATGGGAGAGTTTCCGTCAGAAGACTGGGACATCTGGAGGTGGGTAGGAGGGAGGCGAGATCAAAACTGGGGAGTGCAAACAAGGAGACAAGAAGACGCTTAAGGCAAACTTCGCCTGCTTCGAAGCTGTGCCTGGTGCTAGCAATGCCTGAACTGCAGTCACTTAGAGACCTCAAGGAGGAAACAGTCCTTCCCTAGGGAAATGCCCCCCAAGATGTTCCTGTCCTCAGAGGAAAGCTGAGGGGCAGGGAAGAGGATTGCAGCCAGTGTCTTTAGGGGCAGGCTGTAGGTTCCTGCCCACGAGAGCTCTCTCTCTAGGCAGGTGCTGCCTCCTCCTCTTTATTGTCCAGGTCTGAGACCTGAGCTCACTTGAGCATGGTATTCTCTCTCCCATACCCCCTCCAGAGTCCCAGTACCCCATCTGCTGAGCTGCCTCCGTAGTGTCCTTGCTGTACTGGGCTAAAGGCTAGCTCTCAGAAGAAAGCAGGCATTTGCTTACAGGGTTGACTAGGCATGTCCATGTAAGAGGACAACATAAAAAATGGGGGAGAGCTTAGAAGTTAATGGTTCTGGAACGGTGGAAAATTTCAGCATGCACATTTAAAAGAATGGTTGTTTTCATTAAAATGTAGTTTTGTTATACTCGCATATAGAACTATAAATATTTTCAATTAGAAAAGGACTTGCTTTTCTGTATATTATTTTTTCTGCGTATCTTTTAAAAATGATTGCATCTCATTAATTTTTTGTGTATCATTCAGTTGAGAAAGGGACTTAAGTACAATCGGATGTGCTGGACACTTTCACATTGCTTTCTGGGAGGAGATAGGTACATATCTCAGTTTTTACAGGTGGGGAGACAGACCCAAACAATGCAGCTCTTAAGGGAAGGGGTTAGGATTGGAGGACTTGAACCTAAAGCTGGCTGATTTCAAAGTCATGAACTCTCTTTCCCCCGAACCTCATCACAGTGTAAGTTACAGGTATATCCTTTGGTGGGAAAGCATTTTTTTTTTTTTTTTTGCTGCTAGAGACTTGTGGTTAGCATTCATGAATATCATGAGGGTAATTCACAGAACAAACCAAACTGACATGTCAGACATATTTTGAAGGGCAGGTAGTTCTGAAGTACTTCAAGTCCCTCCCTTAAATGTTAGAAAGGTGTCCCCCAGCATTTTGCACGTGGTATTCCAGCCTTTTCTTTTTAGTAGGCATGAATGTTTATATTGTAGTATGGCTGTAATTTTTTTTTCCCTTCAGCAACTCTTTCCTTTCTGAACCTTATGGCTGCACGTGGTTGTTTAGATTGAACTCAGGAATGTTTTAAAACATTAATTTGGTTTGACATGATGTGGTGCAAAAATTAATTATTCAGGCACACATTGTTCCGTGTACATGAAAAGAACAAACCTGCAGTGAACTGTATTTTAACTGCCACGTGTGAATTGCAGTGTTACTAGCAAACAGACGATGAAAGAACAAAGCTGGCAACATGTAGTAATTCTGAATTGGGCCAGTCCCACAAAATTAGCATAAATATGTGAATCAATCAGAATAGTTTGGGCTTACCAGAAAAGTGTCCTTATTCTTATCTAGTTCTAAAAGAATGTGAAATAAACTGTTCATTTAACCAAGTATAAAAATATGTCTGCTATGCAGTTATAATCATGTGTCATTAATCAGAAAATACTGCAGAAACTCTGACAAATTAAAAACACAAGGATGTGTCTGCAAGGGTTTTTTCTTTTTCTTTTTCTTTTTTTTTTTAGCCATTAAAAAGCTGCTTCACCTCTCAGGCAAGCTCTTTTATGGCAACTTCTTGCTCAGTGTACTGACATCTTCAAAGGCTCTGACATCTGTCGGCCTTTGAACTACCATTAAAAAATATTATCCCATTTCCATTCTTTTCTGCCCATTTTTTTAATTATAGCCCTTCTTTCAAGTTGGGAACATGGTTGGTTTAAATGATGCTGTCCTTTCGTTTTCAGCCACCCAGCTGCGGTCTGAATAAATTGATGTAGAATCAAAGGCGGGACTTTAAAGGAAAAAGGTTTGATGGACTTGGACTCCGAACCAGATGAGGTTTTATGATGAAAAGGGTTTAATCCCAGCACAGGCATTGCTTCTATCAGTTGAGCAGTACAAAGCAATTCATATATATAGGTTCACGTGAAATGATCTATTTTTTTAACAGCACAGATCTCTTCAGGACTTGCAAATGTGGCATTAGCTAATATTCAGAGAGCTGATTTCCTTTCATCCACCAGAAGCTTATGATTATAGTACAGTTCCCGAATTGGAAATGAGAGCTGCAACACAGATTTAAAGCTGTGCTGTCTGATTTGTATTCAATATACATGTCACTGCAGGACAGACTAGTCTGGGCCAAGCTGGTTCGATACAAGGAGAAACAGTTTCATCATCTGAGATTCTTAGTCAAAAATATCACCATCTAATTAAAACATCAGTTCCATGACTGTTAGTGAGGTGTTTGGTTGATTGGTATCTCTTAAAATTTGACAAGAAGAATTTAAAGATGCAACTTATCTTTTGTTGCGTATTCTTCTTGCAGTGTTAATGTGTTCAAGTGCCTTACTGGTAGTGACCCGTAATCAGTTAACTCAAATCATTTTTTTAAAAAAGGAAAACAACATACTTTGAAAGCAATTACTGATTTTGGCATTAAAATAGTTCTCCCTACCCTATTATTGATCTGGCAAAAAATCATGAAAGCAGACATCAACATTGTCTTTGCTTTGTGTATTATTGAATGATAAATATCATTTTGAGCCAAATATTTAAATAACTGAGTAAGTAGTTTAGGATAATTACAAACCTACATCATTGATCCGAGTCTCCTTTATAGTAAATAGTAAAATAAATAGTAAACAGTCATAATTTTTAATGTTCTAAATGTAATTCAGGATAAATAATAAACTCAATGTATTAGAACATTTTCTCGATAATGAGCACCTGCTTGTTATTAAAAATGTGCTTTCTATTTCTCAGGGAAAAAAATGGTTCCTCCACTTTCTTGGAAGGTTTGGCACCATTTAATTGTATAGGTTTAATGATTGCACAACCTTTTTTCATGTTCTTCAAGTAGAATTTTCATTTGAAACTACAAATTAATATCCAAACTATAGTTAAAATAGATTTTTAATATGTGTAGTTTTAAATTAGGAAAACATATACATTTCGGGAAAAGTTTTGTGATGACAGTTTGTCATCTAACTCACATTCTAGAATGTTTAATTTTTTTCCCTCTTCTCCTTTAGAAAACATGTAGTAAAACACTTTTATATTTATATAGGATGTACCAGGAAATCCGTTTTACCTATTTCTTACAGATCTTCCCTAAATCCAGGAGCGCTTCCTGAATTACTTGGGAGAGGCTGAATTTTCAAGTCCAGTCACCATGGTTCACTCTGTATGTGCTCGATGTCCAGCGTCGTGTCTCCGACTGGCCAGCCTTGCCCTGCTCTTCACCGTGCAGCTCGGCTTTCCGCACTGCACGCGTGCCCTGGGCATGGTCCTCCTGGGCTGGTCTGCACCTCCCGGGTCTTCCCGGCTTTTCGCGCGCTTCTACGTCTCCGTCGCCCGTTCTGTTTTCTCTGCCAGTTCCCTTGTTTGGCGTGACGCGCCGGACTCCGGCCTTCCTTTCCGCCTCTTCCCGTGCTTCTCCCGAGTGGCTGCGTGGGTTTCGGCGGCCTGGACCCGCTGGCTGCCGGCGACCTGGAAGTCCCATCGCGTCGGAGGCCTGCACTCCGCCCCGCGGCGCCCTGGCGCTCGCTCCCGCCCCCGGCGGCGCGGCCGGCGGCGGCCTCGGCCTCGGCCTCGCGCGCGTGCGGACGGCGTGCGGACGCGCTCCGCGTGCGGCGGGCCTGGGCGGGCGCCCGCGGCGCCGGCCGGCTCTTCGCTGCCCCGCAGACGCCGCCGAGTCCGCCTCGCGGAGGCGCCGCGGTCCGGCCGACGCCGCCTCCGCCGCCCCCGCGCCCCGCGGCCGCCCGGGCCGCTCATGGGCTCCGGGGTCCGGCCCGGCCTCGCTCTTCCCCGCGGCCAGGGGTCCCTCCGCGCCGGTCGGCCGCAGAGCCCCTGCTCGAAGTTCCCGCCCAGCGTGCGCTTGGCGTCCGAGCCGCGCTTCTGGGCGCGAGCTGCGGTCGGCGGCCTTGTCTCACCGTTTCGGTTTCTGCCCGCGCTCGTTGCTCCTTTCGAGCGCTGCCCCAGACAGGCGTTCCCCCGAGGGCCCGCGTGCGTGTCCGCCGCTTCCAGAGACCTCGCACCTACAAGATGTCTGGTACGGGGGGAGCAGACTTTTGCACGTGGCTGCATTAACCTTTGGCTCAGAGACGTCTCGCAGATCACCGGCCAGCAACCGTACTTTTTTTTTTTACAATATAGTGAAAAACAAATCACTTCATGTTCCATAGCATAGCACTGGAACCAATTATTTTATTGTAGTGATGTCTGGCTTATAATGGAAATTTGGGCCGGGCTCGGTGGCTCAGCCTGTCATCCCGCGCCTTGGAGGCCGAGGTGCGAGGATTGCCTGAGCCCGCGGGTTCGAGACCCGCCGGGCAACTTGGCGAGACCTCTCCTCCACAATAAGCCACAAATGAGCCGGGCGTGGCAGCGCGCGCCTGGAGTTCCGGCTGCTCGCAAGGCTGAGGCGGAAGGACCGCCGGAGCCCGGCAGGCGAGGCTGCGGTGGCCGGGAGCGGGTGACTGCGTGAGACTCCAACTCAAAAAAAAAAAAGCAATTTGGGCGTTGAGGAACTTATTTATGACCCAAAAATCAAAATTTTGTCTTATGTTTCTAATGTGTGGCATGTGGGAAACAGTCACTGACATGCACTGCAGGTTCATTGATACGTGTTGTGCAGTAGTAATTTGACATCTGCCACCTGATGTTTTTCCATCCGCGTAGACAATGCAGTCTCGTTTTCTTCCTCCCACAGTAATAATACGTAATTTGTTGTGCAGTCTGCTATTCGAAGATAATGTGGAAGGATGCACTTGTGGTTCCTGAAAACTGCCTCTTAACTGATCGATCAGAATAGGTTTTCTTTTTTCTTTTCTGGTGCGTGGTACTGTATATGGGAACTGATATGCATATTTCTTGTCCCCAGAAGAATAATTTTCTCCACCATTTAAAAGATTTTCACAAAAAAACAATATGTAGAAGCACATTGATTCACACGGGCCGCACCACTCATATCTGCAATGTAATTTAGAATCATTTCAGTCTTTCTGACAGGTATAATATTTGCACTACGTAATGTCCTTGCGGAAGATTTCATTCCTGCATGATTCCGAATGCTGAGAATTGCAATGATCCTTTTGTCTTTCCACGCATAAGATTGTTTTTCCTATACATTGCTGGGTTTTTTTCATTGAAAACTTTGGCTTTTTGATTTGTGCTGGTATTTCCTTTCAGTTGACTTTGATTTACCAGTAAGATGACATTTCATCTTTCGTAGCTCTTCTGCTAGGACAATGCTAGTGTAATATCTGTCAGTAAACATGTGGCATCCTGCTGCATTGGGAACTTTTTCCAATAAGTTTTTATACAAATGTAATAGAACTATGGTGCCTTCTCGAAGTTCAGATCGAATGATGTTTTCAGATGTTATGCTGCTGTAGTATGGAAGTATTGAAGAAAGATATCCTGTTTTTGAATCAGCCAGTGCATAAATGCATATACCCCATTTGGAAGGCTTATTTGGATTGTATGTTATAAATGATATTTGCCCTTTAAAATAAACAACGGATTTGTCAACACAAATTGCCTGATCTGGTATGAAATATTGCAGCCACTTTAAATCAATATATTCCAGATAATTATTGGCCTTTTGAATGAGTTCAATGCAGGTGTCTTCAAATTAAGCATCCAGAAGACTTGCATAAACTTTTCTACTGAACGTTTCCAAAAAGAAGAGTATTTTACTATTGAAAAAAGTTCAGCAGTACTCTTGTAAATTTGGTACTTGAATTATTCCTGTATTTGGGATAACTGCAATAAAAGCTAAAGATTATTGTTGGTCAAGGTCATGCCACTTATGCCAAATTGATTTGTGTGATAGCCACTTTTTCCTTTTTTTCATCCGCATAATAACATGTTTCTTACACTATCCACTAATTCATTTGTAAAATACAGGGTACACTAGTTGGTTGGTTCTCTTATATCACTTGATATTTGTGGTCCTGTTGTTTGAGGATGTACAACAAAATTTATTCTTGCAGGAGGATCATCTTTTTCTGCAATATCTTCCCATTCTTCACTTGACAATACGTTGTCTTCTACTTCTTTGAAACCACTAACACTTACATCACTATCACTTTCTATTAAATCCATTTTCTTCTTGGTGGGATGATATCACTATTGCTATATCGTTTTCTTCCACATCAATGTTCATTTTTTCTAACTTATCTGTATAAAAGTCTAAATTTAACTCATCTTCACTGCTGAGGTATAATAAATTATAACTCTCACTTTTGTCTTTGTTTTGCCGTTGTCCTGCAAACTAAGTAAAAAATTTCTAATTGTAAATTACAAAATCACTAAATGAAATCTATCAAGAGAATATTGCTTTTCTAATTTTACTTTTCTGACTTAGCTCAGATAGATATATTCCGTCTGTGCCGCTCCATACTTCAATACAATCTGCCTTCAATCTTGAAAGTCTCTTTCTTTTTTTTTTTTTTTTTGAAAGTCTCTTTCTTTTAAGGCTAGAGTAACTTGCTGATCTATCTTTTCAAGTTAGGCTGTGTGATACAAAGGGCATATCCACAGCTGCCTTTCTTATACAAATGCTCTTTATTGCTACCTTCTATTACAAAGATGTGTCAGCACCACTGTGAAATCACTTCACACTTTCTCTTTCTACATAACGCCAGCTGATTTTTGTAAACGTATATCTCAGTATATATTCTACCTCTTTATTTGTCTTTTTGTGCAATTTGAATGGAAAAGTTCAAGGAAACATACATTTTTAAAAAATTTGTGCTTGCCTAAGTTTGTCATGTATAATCACCAGCAATCTTTTTATGTTTCCTGAGAGTGGACATCAGAATGGTTTGCTAGATTTCTGATGTCCCCTCAGAGGGGACACCTGAGTACAAAGGGTTAATACAGGCAGATTCACTGATTATTAAGCGCTATAGGCCCCCCTGAAAAGTCAGAGTGGCATAAGAGTTGAATTAGGTCACAAAGGAAGAGACTGATTGATGGCTTGCTGTGCTTTCAAAGAAACCACCAATTATTTTAGATTTTTGGTTTTGATTACCTGCTCTGGTGGATGGCATTGTCAGTGTATTTATAATTCTTGTCTCTTTGAGCTCTCACAAAATTTTTAACATATAACAATAGAAACATTTGTATAGCATAAACTCATAATTACTGTAATGTCATTATCATTGACATATTTAAGTCTTTCAGAGAAGGGAATACTCTTATCTATTTTGCATCCCAAGGACCTACTGGAGGACCTGACCCAAGTGCTGATGCTTAATCAGTGAATGAATGAGCACAATAAATTTAATTATGCTGCAGAGATTGATTTAGGTCTGGACTTTGCTTGTTTCATATCATATTTTTTATCCTTCAATTTCCAAAATATGCAGAAGCATTTATTAAATTTCCAAATAATAAGTACTTCAGAGAACTGGTTACCATTTTTGTGACATAATTAAAATGAAAGAATATTTGTCTGATATGTTTTAAGGGCCTCCTTAGTTTCAGGCACATTGCCTGCTCCTGGAGATGCAAAAATGAGTGAGATGCACATAATATAATGGACAAAAGACAAAGAAGCATAAACGTAAAATCACATGCCAAGAGCAATATTGGAGACATAATGCATTGCTGTGAGCTATGGAGAAAGGGACCAAATGCTTCTTGAGGAGGTAGCAGGCAGAGATGGGGATTATGTCTTTTCACCAGGGTGTTCTTCCTGGTCACTGCTCTTGTGGAGTTGAGTCCCAAGCGAACAGAGTATCATTTTCCTCCTTTATTATTTCTTTAATGTTTTTCAATAAATATGAACTTATTTTACTTGTGGATGACTTCTCCCTGCAGAGGCAACCATGTGCGAATAAAGCAGGAGCATAATCAGCAAACGTCCCATTTTCAGTTCTTTGCTGAAAGCCACCACAGTCAACTAGTGAGTGAATTGTGCTACTGAGTCCTTGGTGATAGAACGGTATTCCTACATAGTTTTAATTCCCTCTCTATGATTTATATTCAGATCTCTAAAATGTTTAGGATTCAGTATAAAGGATGTCTTTGGTTTTGTGGTCCCCTTGTAGTGATCATTGAGATTGATGTGGTTTGGCTCTTTGGAGCTTTTCTGATATGTAAACTAAATTCAGTATGTAGAACTACGACTCTCTTGCCATTGACACATTGCAACGATGAGGACAGATGTGGTATTTGTGTCACGGGGTACTGCCCTACCACAGAGCAATCACTGACTCTTTTTATCCATGTCCAGTGGGTATGATGTTATAATGAAGGATGGCTGTTTGGCAAAGGAAAGAGAGTCTGAGATCGTCTTCAGGAACTTCTTTAGCTCTTTTCCAGGCAATAAATTAAGTTTTAAGGGGTAAAATAACAAGATGGTTGTTTGAAACTGTGTCTGAGGGCCAAGAAGAAAACAGGCACCCATGTATGTCTATGCACATGCACTCACACACACGTGCGCACACAGCCTCTTTTCTGCTTTGCCTCTGAAGTTAATATGCAAAACTAGGCCGCATCCATTCTCGTAAAAATGACACAAAGGAGAAAAATACATCAGCTATAATAAAGTAGCATTGCTCTGTGTGCCCGTGGGCCTTTGACTTTCTATGCCTGTGTTTAGTTTTTACCAGAATTATAAGCTTTCTCATCTGAGATTAAGTTCCTTTTGGAATTAATAAGTATTGTTCCTTTATTAGGCAGAGTAGACTATGAGGTTGGCCAATCAGAAGGTTTCACCACTTGAATAAGAGAAGTTTAGACATTTAACTGGTATTGAGCACTGGCCACACATTGCCTCTGTACAGTGGGCAGAGGTATGAGATAGCCCTATTCTCAGATCACTTCTTCACACCTCAAAAATCACAAGGTTGTGGCTGGGCGTGGTGGCCCACACCTGTAATCTTAGCACTTTGGGAAGCTGAGGCAAGGGGATTGCTTGAGCCCAGGAGTTTGAGGCTGTGATAAGCTGTGATCGCACCACTGCACTCCAGAGGGAGACCCCAACACAAAGAAAAAAAGAAAGAAAAATTACAAGGTTGTACATTGCCTCTGTCAAGCGTGTTCTAGTTCTAAATCGAAGAACTGAGAATGTAGACAATGCCAGCCTCTTTGGAAGACACCATGAGTGTAACTTAGAAAGGTCTCTAACAGTAGATTGTAATCACATTTCATAGGAAAGAAGCCATGGCTTGCACAATCAGTTAACAGAAGCTGCCTTTAGTGCCTTGTCTGACTCCATTAGATAGGCTCCCTGGCCTTTAAAATTTAATTTTTGTTGTTTTTAACCTGTGACCTATTTTTAATATTATATTCTTCAAAATGGTATGTTCACATAGTAACAAACATCATGAAGATATTCATTATCATGATTTGTATCTAATATTTCGAAGAAGTCCTTATCTCCACAATAAGATGAGGAAGAAGAAAACAAATGATACAGGGTTGGAAATCAAGAAACAAAACTACCATATTATAGATAATATAAATAATCGTTTGGCAATCCCCAGTCTATGAATAATTAAGAGAAATGATTGGATATAAACTCAATTGAGTATACAAAAATCCACAGCATTTTAATACTTTAGCGACAACAGACCACGTATTTTTTTTTAAATACTATTTACAATAGCACAAGAATACAAGGCTCCCAGGAAGGCACTCGACACACGGTGCGGTCTTCTCGAATTCCGTCGTCGATGTGACTGGCACCGCTGCTTCTCCAGCTCTGGGAATTTTTCTGGGTCACTTCTTCGGGAATGCCTTCCTTCTGGCTTCACTGCCATCTACAGTCTCTCATGAGTTCCTGAGGTATGTTGAACCTCCTGGATTTGCCTTCATGACTTTTTTTTTCTGAAAATCATTTTCATTTTCGTCTCATTCATTCGTTCATTTGTTTGTTTTGAGTCCGAGTCTTAACTCTGTCGTCCAAGCCAGAGTGCAGTGGCATGATCACGGCGCGCCACAGCCCTGCCTCCTGGGCTCAGGCTCACCTTCCGCCTCAGCCTTGTGAGTGGCTGGGACTGCAGGCCTGTGCCACCACACGTGGCTGGTTTCTTCCTTTTTTGCGCAGATGCGGTCTCACTATGTTGTCCAGGCTAGCCTTAAACTCCTGGGCTCAAGCAGTCCTCTCGCTTTGTGCTCCCAGAGTGCTGCGATCATGAGTGTGAGCCACACACCCGACCTTGCTTTCATCTTGCACTTCGTGTTTTTGTAGATTTCTTTCTCTGCATGCGCCAGAATCATATTCTTAAACGCTAAAAGATCTGTTTGTACTTTCCTTATTTATTTATCAGAGCATCTTGTTTTCATTTATAGATGTCATAAATTTTCCCATCACCAAGTATGAATTAGAATTATTTTTATGTTTTGTGCCCTGAATTATCTCTCTCCTTCAGTGCTGGTTTTCCTGTTTATCTTTACATTTATCTTTCATAGTTATTTGTGTTTGTTTTTCTTATATACTCTGATTCTTACTTCTCATTTATGTTTACCAAAAAAGGAATGGGGTGTTTGTTTCCTATCACTATTGTAACAAATTACTTAAAAGAGCAGAAAATTATTTTACAGTTCTGAAGATGAGAAATCTGAACTTAGTCTTATAAAACTAAGAGAAAGCCTGCTTCCTTCTGGAGGCTCCCGAGGAGCACGTGTCCTTGACTGTTCCTGCTTTATAGGCCAGTGGCATTCCTGCGCGTGGTCCCGCAACCTGCCACCCCTCCTTTGCTGTCTGCGTTGTCACGTTCTGTACTCTGACTCTGGCCACTCCCCCCAGTCTCCTTCTTGTAAGGACTCTCGTGATTACAATGCAGGGTAATCTCCCATCTCGAGATCCTGAATCACATCTGCAAAATCCCTTTTACCATGTAGAGTGGTATAGTCACCGGTCCTGGGGTTTACGAAATGTGAACGTCTTTGGAGAGAAGGTTGCATTATCGCACAGATGGGATCATGAGATAGCAGATTTGTTGTGTAGCTTTTTTTTCTATTTATTTTTTCTTAATATATTTATAGAGTTTCTTTTTCATCTCACTTCCTAATATGTCTCTCCCTGAGTGAAAATTCAGAGTTCTGGGGTGGGGGGGGTATGTGTATTAGAATTCAGGCCCCCTGAGTGCTGGGACTTTACTGGTTGCAGGGTCTACACCAGAAGTCATGGTTTCCCTGAATTGGTGTTTTGTTTTGCTTTTGGAAGACCCTTCTGTTTTTCACTTGGACTACCTACAGGCTGCGGGCTGGCCTGGGTCTACTGACTCTGTTCGTTTAGAGGCTTGTCTCTGTTCTCACCTCTCACCATGTTTTCACCATCCTTATGGTGCCTGGACCCAGAGGCTCTTGAGAATGTGTGATAGGTGAATGGGCTCCCAGCTCTGCTGAAGCTGCCCTGGTAGCTATGACTGAAACAGCCTGTTCTACCTCTCAGTGTTTCAGTGTGGTCCTCTCTATTTTGTATCCTCCAGAAAGCGACTGAAAGCTTTTTGCAGCTGCTGAATGTCACCTGGACGTGCTTTTTCCCACTCACTTTGTTTTTGTGATTGGCTTTGTGTTGTATATCTATAGTTTTTATTTTACCCCAGGTCACTCCTTAGCAGTTCACTAAATTGGTTAAAGGTCACCAAAAGCAGGCTTTAAAATGTTATGTATATTTGCTGCATCTTTTTTTGGCTTTACTGGGGTATAATTGACAAATAATTGTATATATTTAAAATATCCACGTTGATCTTTTAGTACATGTAGACATTGTGAAATAGTTACCACAATCAAGTCAATTAGCATATCCAGCATCTCAGTTCCCATTTCTCTCTCTCTCTTTTTTTTTTTTTTTTTGGTGAGGAGAACATGTAAGATCTGCTCTGGTAGCAAATTTCAAGTATACAAAACAATGTTGTTCATTATATTCACACTGGTGTATATTAGAACTCCAAAACTTATTTTTCTTGTGTAATTGAAGCCTTGCATCCTTTGACCAACATCTCCTCAATTCTCTGTTGAATGGGTGGTTGCCTCTGGACCAGATAATGTCCTCCAGGTTCATCCATTTTGCCACAGATGTGAGGATTTCCTTGTGTTTTTTTTAAACCTGCATTACAGGTTTTAAAATTCATTCATCTATTGGTGGACATTTAGGCTGTTTTCATGTGACTTGGCTATTGTTAATAATGCTACCAAGAACATGGGAGTGCGGTGATCTCTTTCAGACCCTGATTTCATTTCCTTTGGGTGTGTAGCCAGGAGTGGGATTGCTGGGTCATAAGGTAGCTTTACTTTTAATTTTCCGAGGCCTTTCTTTACTGTTTTTCATAAAAGCATTACTAATTTACATTCCCACCAACAGTGTACAAAGATTTCCTTTTCTCCTTTTTTCTACGTTCTCACTAGTACTTGTTATCTTTCATCATTTTTTGTTGTTTGTTTGAGTTGGAGTCTCACTCTGCCACCCAGGCTGGAGTGCAGTGGCACGCTCATGGCCGCCAAAGCCTCGACTGGCTGGGCTCCAGCCATCCTTTTGTCTCAGCCTTCCAAGCAGCCGGAACCACAGGCTCGTGATACCACACCTGGCTAAATTTTTTGGTTTATTGTAGAGAAGAGGTCTTGCCAAGTTGCCCGGGCTGGTCTCCAACCTGCGGGATTAGGCAGTCTACTCGCCTCAGCCTCCCTAAGTGCTGGGATTATAGGCTGAATCACTGAGCCCAATCCTTTTTCTTCTTTTGATAACAGCTATTCTGACAGGTGTGATGTGATAGCTCGTTGTGGTTTTAATTTGCATTCTCCCAATGATTAGTGATGTTTAACATTTTTTCATATACCTGTTGGCCTTTTGTATGTTTTTGAGAAATTTTTATTTGGGTCCTTTGTCCATTTTTAGATCAGGTGATTTATTTACTTTTATTTGTGAGATATATGAGTTCCTTATGTATTTTAATACTAACCTTTTATCAGATACATGGTTTATAAATATTTTCTACCATTCTGTGGCCTTTTCATTCTACTGATTATTTATTTTGCTCTACTTAAACTTTTCAGTTTGATGCAATCCCATTTGTCTAATTTTGCTTTTGTTTCCTGTGTTTTCGATGCCAGATCTTTAAAAAAAATTCTTTGCACAGACCAATACCAAGATTTCCTTTATATTTTATTCTAGTAGTTGTACGATTTCAGGTCTTATACTTACTTGTTCATGCTTTTTGAGTTGATATTTCGCATGTGGTGCGAGAAAAGGGCTCAGCTTCATTCTCTGTGTCTGGATATCCACTTTTTCCACACAATTTATTGAAGAGATTGACCTTTTCCCCATCTTGTGTTATTGGCACCTTTGTTAAAGATTGATAGGTTGAGATGTCAGGATGTATTTCTGGGCTCTGTTCTGTACCATTTGTCTATATGTTTTTATACAAGTACCATACTGTTTTTGATTACTGTAGCTTTCTAATATATTTTGAGATAATCAAGTATGCCTCCAGCTTTGTTCTTACTCAAGATTATGTTGGCTATTTGGGGTCTTTTGTTGTCCCCTATGAATTTTAGGATTTTTTTTTTTATAGTTGTAAAAAATCGCTTTGGGATTTTGATGGGGATTACATTAAATATGTGGATTTAATGAATTTAATTAAAACATGAACATTTTAACTATTGTTTTTTAATCTATGAACGTGGGATATCTTTCTACTTATCTGTGTCTTCCTGAATTTCCTCATCAATGTTTTATAATTTCCAGTGTAAATATCTTTCTCCTTTTTACTTAAGTTTATTGCTAAGTGTGTATTTTACTGTTGCTATTGTAAATGAAACTTTTTGAAAAATTTTCTTTTTGTTTATAGAAATGCCACTGATTTTTGTATGTTGATTTTGTATCGTGTAATTGTATTGAATTTAGTTATTAGCTCAAATAGTTTTTTCTTTAGGTTTTCTTTAGAGTCTTACGTGTTTTCTACATATATGATCACATCATCTGCAAACAGATCATTTTACTTTTTCCTTTTCAATTTAAATGACTTTCACTTATTTTTCTGGTCTAATTGCTGTGTCTAGACTTCCAGTACTTCACTGAGTAAAACTGTCAAGAGTGGGTATCATTTTTCATATCATATCTTGGAAACAAAAGCAGACTTCTTTTTTTTTTTTTTTGAGTTGGAGTCTCACTCTGTCACCCACTCTGTCATCCAGCCTCGACCTGCTGGGCTCCGGCGATCCTTCCGCCTCAGCCTTCCGAGTAGCTGGAACTACGGGCGTGCGCTACCACACCCGGCTCATTTTGATTTATTGTAGAGATGAGGTCTGCTAAGTTGCCCAGGCAGGTCTCGAACCCACAGGCTCAGGCAATCCACTCACCTCAGCCTCCCAAAGGCGCAGGATTACAGGCTGAGCCACCAAGCCCAGCTAAAAGCAGACTTCTTAATACATCATAATATTCATTTAAAGATATAAAAATATTTGTGCATATAATTACCAAACTCCTTCATTCAGAGTGAATTCTTAGTTACAGCTCTTTGTTAATTTACATCTCATACCCTAGCAAATGATTTGACGCATGTTAATTTTTAAACAAAGGGCCATTGAAATAGACTAGAATAAAGGATAACTAGGTTTATTTCTGTTAAGTGTTTATTTCTTAACAGAAATAAACCTGCCTTCTCCCTTGCAATTTAGTGTCGCATCACAAAGAACCTCCTTGAGAGCTTGAATTTGCACGGTCTTGTTTTAGTTTTGGGTGATTCTGGAAACGGAGCCCAAGACGACATATTTGAGATAGGAGGGATTCCAAGAGTCTGAAGTGAGGAGAGATCGAGGAGGGTGAGACGGGGAGGGGAGAATAGTCAACAAAGGGTGCTTTCTTGAGTAAGTTGCTACTAAGAAAGAACAAGGGGAGACTCCATTCCCCTGTGCACTCCTGGTGTTTTCTTAGCGTGCACCGCGGAGTTGTCCCACCAAAGAGTGGGAGCCCACAGCACTTACCCATGGACTTCCAGCTCTTCTGGTGGAGGATACTCCCCGAGGACATCTGCACTTGTATCTCCTGGCTACATCTTCACGTCCTGCACGCTTCTGCACTTCCTGCCTCCTCTGCGACTTCCTCGTGGCATCTGCACCTGGATTTAGTCGCCTCCCCTAGCTTTGATCCTGAGGTAGAGAAGCTGAGTAGCACCACACTTCTCTCGACGGTGCCTCAGGTGTGCACTGCCTGTCTGAGCTGGGCGGCAATCAGGCTGGCAGAGGAGATGTCCTGGAGAGTGACCAGCCCCTTCAGGCGCAGCACCCAGTCACACACACACACACACACACGCAGCCTCTTGCCTGCGTTTTACCTCCTTGAATGTGAATAGGCAACCCAAGCTCCTCCGACGTTTGTGGCTTGTCTGAGAGGCATGCGAGGGAGGCAGAGCAACAGAAGACCGCAGACCGAAAAGGAACGTCAGGAAGCAAAAGGCAAATTTAAAGAAAGCAAAGCTTCAACATAAAGTTATGTTATATTCATGAAGGATGAACAGACTGCTCTGGAAATGTAACAATCAAAAGATAAGGACTCTTAGGTATTAAAAAACTTGATGTTTGACAAAATTCATGTCTAGAAAATCACAAGGGAGAATAAAAAGCAGAGATAATAATACAATAATAATAATGTTTATATTTTTAGTTGGATTCTCTCACTGTTGCCCAGGCTGGAGTGCAGTGGCGCACTCATGGCCACCACAACCTTGACCTGCTGGGCACAGGTGATCCTTCTGCCTCACCCTTCCAAGCAGCGGGAATTACAGGCATGTGCTGCCATGCCCCGCTAATTTTTTTATTTATGGGAGAGATGAGGTCTCACCAAGTTGCCCAGGCTGATCTCAAACCCAGGAACTCAGACAATTCCCTCACCTCGGTCTCCCAAAGTACTGGAATTATAGGCATGAGCCAGTTCGCACAGCCTAAAAATATATTCTAAAAATCTGAAACATAGGTGATTAATACAAGATGCTTAGTATTTAAGTGATATTCAATAAATAGAAGTTAGTATGAATGTAATAATGATTATAAAGTTTACAAGTCTGAAGAATGTATTTATTTATTTTTTTTTATCCTTCATTTTTTGAGTAGGAGTCTCACTCCATTGCTCAGGTTGGAGTGCAGTGGCACACTCACAGCCACCCCAGTGTCGAACTGCTAGGCTACAGCATTCCTTCCACCTTGGCCTTCCAAGTAGCCAGAACTACAGGTGCATGCTACCACACCCAGCTAATTTTTTAAATTTACTGTAGAGATGAAGTCTCGCCAAGTTGCCCGGGCTGGTCTAGACCTTGTAGGCTCAGGCAATCTACTCCCTTCAGCCTCCTAAAATGCTGTGATTACAGACTGAGCCAAGTGTTTATTTTTTATCTTAAAGATGTGGAGTACAATTCAGGGTTAGGTATACAAATGGTCGTTATGCAGGTACCCTTATTGTTGAGGTGTGTGCCCCCCTCCCTCAGCAGACTCCCCCTACTGCCGTCCCTTTCTTCTTATAGTATTATGATACTTGTTCAAGGTCTGCTTATGAGTGAGAGCATGTGGTACTCAGGTCTTTGTTTCTGAGATAGATCACTTAGATAGACTCTGAGTCCTTCCAAGTTCCTGCGAAGTTCATAATTTTGTCCTTCTTTATGGCTGCGTAATATTCCATTGTGTATATGTACCACATTTTTTTCATTCATTCCTCTTTCAGTGGGCAGTGCAATTGGTTCCATATTTTTGCTATTGTGAACCGTGCTGCAATAAACATGCGTGTGCAGGTATCTTTTTCATAGAGGGATTTGAGTTCCTCTGGGTATATTACCAGCGGGGAATTGCGGGGTCATATGAAAGGTCAATTTTTAGATCTTTTAGGAATCTCCAAACTGGTTTCCAGGAGGTTGTACCAGTTTACACTCCCACCAACAGTGTAGAAGTGTTCTCTTTCCCCCACATCCTCTCCAGCATCTATTGTCTTTTAAGTTTTTGATGATGGCCATCCTGACTGGAGTTAGGTGATATCCCAGTGTGGTTTTAATTTGCATTTCATTGATGATTAGTGAGGCTGAGCATTTTTTCATGTATCTGGCAGCTGCTTGTATGTCTTCTTTTGAGAAGTGTATTTTCATATCTTTTACCCGCTTGGGGTTGTTTGTTTTTTTCTTTTTAGCACATTTGAGTTCCTTGTAGATGTTAGGCCTTTGTCAGATATACAGTTGGCAAATATTTTTTCCCATTCTGTGAGCTGTTTCCCTCTCTCTTGATGGTTTCTCTGACTTTGCTGACGCTTGTCTGTTTGATGAAGTCCCACTTTTCAGTCTTATCTCTTATGGCATGGGCACTTGGGGCTTTGATCAGGAATTGGTTGCCAGTTGCATTTTCCATGAGGGTGTCTCCTGCATTTTCTAAGGTTCTTATAGTTTGAGGTTTTACATTTAGGTCTTGGATTCATTTAGAGTTGATTTTTGTGGATGGCGATAGGTGGGGGTCTTGTTTTAATCTTCTGCATGTCGTCAGCCAGTTTTCCCAGCACCATTTTCTGAATAGGTTCTCCTCTCCCCAGTGGTTGTTGGTGGAGGCTTTGTCGAAGATGAGTTGGTTGAGAAATTGAGGTTTTGCCTCTGGAATCTCTGTCCTGTTCCATTGGTCTATATGCCTGTTCTTGTACCAATATCAGACTGTTTTGATTATTGTAGCCTTATAGTAAATTTAAAGTCTGGGAATGTGATGCCTCCTGCTTTGTTTCCTTTCTTTCTTTCTTTTTTTTTTCCTGAGGATTATTTTGGCTATTCATGGTCATTTATGTTATTTATATTTCCATAAGAATTCTTGTATTGTCGCTTCCAGGTCTGAGAAGAAGGCTGCTGGTAAGTTAATGGGTATTGCATTAAATCTGTAGATTGCCTTGGGTAGAATGGGCATCTTAACAATGTGATTCTTTCATTTCATGAGCATGACATATTTTTCCATTTGTTTGTGTCATCTTTGATTTCTTCGAGCAGTGTTTTGTAATTTTCATTGTAAAGGTCTTTCATTTCTCTGGTTAGGAAGATGCCAAGGTATTGTGAATGGAATTGTGCATTTTATTTCAGTTTCTGTTTCTTTATTGTTGATATATAGGAATGCGGCTATCTTTGCACATTTATTTTATACCCTGAGACTTGCCAAAGTCCTTTATCAGTGAAAGGAGGTTTTTGACGTATTCTCTTGGGCTTTTGAGGTATAGAATCATGTTATCTGCAAAGGGGATAACTTAACTTCTTCTTTTCCTATTTGAATACCCCTGATCTCCTTCTCTTGTCTAACCGCTCTAGCTAGGACTTCCAATACTATGTTGAACAGGTGGGGTGAGAGTCGGCATCCTTGTCTTGTTCCAGTTTTCAGGGGAAACTGTCCCAAATTCTGTCTGTTTAGCAGTATGTTGACTGTGGGTTTCTCATAGATGACTCTTATTATTTGAGGAGTGTTCCATCTATGCCTAGATGATCAAGGATTTTTATCAAAAAGAGATGCTGGATTTTATTGAAAGTTTTTTTTCCATGTGTAATGATATAATCATGTGATTTTTGAGTCTACATTTGTTGATGTATTTAAATATGTTTCTGGTCTTGTGAATGCTGAACCAGCCCTACATGCCAGGGATGAACCTACTTGGTCATGGATGATTTTTGAGATGTGTTGTTGGATCTGGTTTGCTAGAATCTTGTTGAGATTTTCAGCATCTATGTTTATCAAGGATATTGGTCTGTAGTTATCTTTTTTTGTTGGATCTTTACCTGGTTTGGGTATCAATGTTAGCTTTATAAAATAATTTGGAGAGAGTTCCATCTTTCTTGATTGCCTGGAATACTTTCAATAGGATTGTTATCAGCTCCTAGAATGTTTTGTAGAATTCTGCTGGAAAGCCATCTGCTCCACAACTTTTTTTATAGGTAGTTTTCTTATGACATAGCAAGTTCCTGGGTTGTTATTGGTTTATTAGAGACTCAATTTCTTCTTGTTTCAACCTGGGGAGGTTGTGTGATGTTGGAAAGGCCTCCATTTCATTTAGGTTTTCAAGTTTGTTTCCATACAAGTGTACATACTAATCTCTGATAATCTTTTGTGTTCTTTGGAGTCAGTTGTGACTTGATCATTTGTATCTCTGATTGTGTTTGTTGGACTTTTTCTCTCTTTTCCTTGGTCAGTCTAGCTAGGGGTCCATCCATCTTGTTTGTCCTTTCAAAGAACCAGCTTTTTGTTTCATTGATTTTTTTGTTGTTGTTGTTTTATATTTTTGTCTTCTATGTCCCATATTTGGAATTCTATTTTGGTAATCTGGATTCTTCTGCTCAAGTTAGGGTTTTGGTGGTCTTGCTTCCAGCTTCCTTAGGTGGTTTGTTAGGCTGTTAACTTGTGATGTTTCCATTTTCTTGATGTTTGTTCATAGAGATATGAACTCCCCTCTCAGTACTGCTTTCATGGCATCTCTGAGATTTTGGTAAGATATTTCTTCATTTTCATTTCTTTCCAGGAATTTTTAAATTTTTGTTTTGATATCAGTGTTGACCCAGAAGTTGTTCAGCATCATGTTGTTTAGTGTACATGTCTTTGTGGGGTTTGGGGGAATTTTTGGGGGGATGCTATTTATTTTTATTCCACTGTGATCTGAGAAGGTGCATGGCAGTATTTCAATCTTACGGAATTTGTTTATGCTTGATTTATGGCCGAGGATGTGGTCGATCTTAGAGTACATTCCATGTGGTAATGAGTAGAATGTATATTCTCTAGGTTTTGGGTGGAGTGTTTTATAGGTATCAGTTAAGTCCATTTGGTCAAGCTCAGGTTGATGTTCCAGATCTCCTTGTTAATTTATTTGTTTTGATGATCTGTCTAAGATCATTAGTGAGATATTTAAGTCTCCAACTATGATAGTGTTAGAGTCAATATCTTGTTTTAGTTTACCTAGAAGCTGCTTTATGAAAATTGGTGCCCCAAGCTGGGTGCATATATGTTTAGGATGGATATTTCTTGTTGATGGATTGAACTTTTTCTCATTTTGTAGTGACCTTCTGTAACTTTTTAAAATTTTTTAAAGCTTAAAGGGTATTTTCTCTGATGTTAAGATTGTAACTCCTACTTTCTTTTGTGTTTCATATTCCTGAAAATTTGTTTTCCATCCTCTTACTTTGAGTCTGTGAGTGTCTTTTCTGGTGAGATGAGTCTCCTGGAGACAACATATTGTTGCATCCTGCTATGTTACCCAATTTGCCATTCTCTGTCTCTTCAGTGGTGTGTGTGGTACCTTCACATTTAGGCTAATTATTGAGATGTGAGAGTTTATCTGTCATAAGGTTCTTACAGTTTGTTGTTGTTGCTGCTGTTTGTTTGTTGTCTTTCTTTTGATTTGGGGGTTGATTTCTATGTATTTTCAGTCTTTTTCCTGTATTCTTGGGAAGGGCATTGTCATTCATTTTTTTCTTTCTTCTGTGTTTAATACTTTCTTAAGTATTTCATGTTGAGCTGGTCTGGAGGTGACATAAGCCCTTAGAGATTGAATGTCTGGAAAGGATTTTAATTTTCCATCACTGATGAAACTTAGCTTTGCTGGGTAGGTAATTCTTGGTTGAATTTGTTTATCTTTGAAAACTTTGAAGATTGGACTCCAGTCTCTCCTATCCTGAAGTCTTTCTGTAGATAAATCTTCTCTTCTTCTAATTCTTCTATCTTCCCCAGTAGATAGTCTGACCTTTCTTCTTTTTTGACCTTAGGATTTTTTTCTTTTATACCTACTTTGTGTTAGTGAATTTCTATGTGTCTGAATTCCTTGGTCTTCTCATTTGTTGTCTTGCAGGTGTTCTCTGAATCTCTTGTGTTTGAATTCTTGAGTAACTGATGAGATTAGGAAAGTTTTCTTGGACAATTTCATGGAATGTTTGGTTCAGGGTGGCCTCTGTCTCTTTATTTGCCTCAGGGATTCCAATTATCTTTCTTTTGGCATCTTGACATAATCGCTCATCTCTTAGAGGCTTTGTTCTGTCTTTTTAAGCTTCTTTTCTATGTTTTTTACAGTTTGAATTAGTTTCATATTTTGGTCCTCAAGGTTAGAGATCCATTATTCTACTTGGTTAATTCTGCTTTCCATGCTTATCAGTTTATTATTTATTTTATTCACTGTATTCTTTATTGCTGTTATCTCAGTTATCAACTCCTTCATTCTTTTCTCTTGTCTCTCCTCATTTCTAGTTATTCTCCCTATTAATATCTTGATATCTGGGTTCGTACTTTCTTACCAGTCTTAATGAGGCTCTTCATTGTTTGAGTTCCAAAGTCTGTATTCTCAGTTGTTTTCCTCCTCAGGGTCTGTATGAGACCCATTTTCTTCCTTTTGTTTTCCTTTGTGAAGGTTTTCCTCCCTCCTTCGCCTTTTTTAAACCTCTTCTTTAGTTATGTTGTTCAGTGATGGGGGGATAGCTTTTACTTCTGTTTACTCAATCTCCTATTCTTCCTTATGTAGATTCTCTGACTTTGTTCAATTTTGAAACTGGACTACGGGTAGGGGGCTGTGTTTTTTGCAGTTTTGAGATTTAACTAAGGGAAGAGCTATGATTCAGAAGCTATGTGCTGATCCCAGTATGTGCGGACAGGTGTGTGTGCCCTCTGGATTCCACTTTGTACTGCCTTACAATCTGACCATGTAGTGTGGGTGTATGTTTGTCTCCTAAAGCGAAATGAGATAAGAAAACGAAAAGAATGGAAAAAGGAAGGAGGAAGATGAAAGGAAGGTAGAGAGAAGAAGAGGGAAAACAGGTGCCCCAACTAATGAATAAACAGAAACAAAGACAGAAAAGCAACAAAAAAATAAAATATACAGACAATCATATAAACAAACAAAATCCCTCTGTTGATGTACTCATCCTCAAAAATACCCATATACAAACAGAAAATCTAAAAAAAAAAATTAAAATAGCAGAAACAAAGCAAGGATGAAAACATAACAAAAAACAGAAAGAGAACAAACAACAAAAAACAATAACATTAGGAGGCAATACAGGCAGAAAATGTGAGTGAAAAAAAGGAAAACAATTAGAAGCCTCAGGGAAAACAAAAAACTCTGTCAGAAGCAAGATGTATTTGTGTAATATATTATGTGGTTGTGTTTTGAATAATAATTGTACTGTATATTAAATTTCTCCTTTTGAAATAAATTTATACATAAAGCATAGAAAATATATTTTTGGCTAGAGATGCAATGTAAGTGTCGCTGACCTGAACCCCAGTGCAGATAACAGACATAAAGCCTTAGATAACGGAGCTTGTGAGAACTACTAGGCCAAGTGAGGGTGAGGCAGTGCTAATATAGTCATGGTGCACAGTGAGAAATCAAAAGATACCATATAATTTCTGGAAAAAGAAAAGTTTAATTATTTCACTGAAAGTTATAGACGTACTCAATAAAGGAATTAAAGATTGTGGCACAACTCTTTTTTGAAGATGGAGATGGGGAACTAGTTGATGGTGTAAGTGAGCTCCATTCTTATCTTTCCTGGCAGAAAATCAGTAAGTTGTGAATAAATTACTGATGGATAGTTGATGAGGTAATTATCAACAGGATTGAAAACAGACAATTGAAAGGGCTAAATGTGTCTGCCTCTAGGGAGGGGATTGGAGATGGGTAGTCATAAATAGTAAAGTACTGTTTTTATTCAGAGTGCTTCTATATTATTTGTTTTGTTTAATTATGTGTATTTTTAAAATAAAAAAACACTTGAGTGAAAAAGTTTTGTGAAGAAATGTTTAGCAATGCAATGAACTAGTTGTTCCTTTTCTATTTACATATAATTTTCTGAGGTGTTCCACAGAATTAGATTCATAAATGGTTTGGAAAAATGTTTAACTAGTTAATACATATTGATTTTTTCAGAAAAATTTAGAACTTTTTAAAAGACATATCTGACTTGAATATGATATTTTAGAATGCAACTGTCTTGCATCTTGTAAAACATCTTTTGGTCCCATCATTTGCTATGTTCTTATAAGAATGACCAGTAAATTATATCTATGATTGGTGCCACAAAGGTACATACATATTAGGGTTAGGAAGGTAAAGTTAGGTATCATTTGGGGTGATTCTTGGGATGAACAGTTACAATTCCATAGGGAAATCTTAGCATGTGCCACAGTGAAGGTTATAGATAAAGCAAAGATTGACACTTTTTTATGGTGCTGATGTAAAAAATAATTACAGTCATAGGTTCATCAATATAGAAAATGTATTAGGTGATCCCCATGATATAGTTGTTTATATAAGTAGTGAGTTGAAAATATGAAATCTAAGTACAAGAAGGATTAGGAAAAATGCTCTAAGTAACAGAACATAAAACAGAACTAGTCATGAAAATCAGTAGACAGCAGAGTACACACTTTCTTGTTCTTAAGTTTTAGAGTTGTGGAGTCCATGTGAGGATTTGCTGCATAAGTAAATTGCATGCAGGTGAGGTCTGGGCTTCTCGTGAGCCCTGTCTCTCCTGGTGGTGGACATGGCACCCAGCGGGCGGTCGTGTGCCACTTATCCCTCCTCTCCCTCCACTCCTATTAGCAGTGACCAACATGAATTGTTCCTGCCTCTGTGCTTGCATGCCCAACATTTAGGCCCGCTTATCAGTGAGAACATGTGGTAGTCAGGTTTTTCTGTTTCTGTGATAGTTCATGTAGTATGATGATCTCTAGCTACATCCACGTTGCTGCAGAGGACATGATTTTGTTCTTTTTTCTTGCTGTGTAATTTTCCATTGCATATATGTACCACATTTTCTTCATCCAGTCCACCTTCTGTGGGCATCTGGATTGGTTCCATGTTTTTGCTGTTGTGAGTGGCACTGCAGTGAACATACATACATATGCATCTGACTTTTTGGTAAAACGATGTATGTTCCTCTGGGCATATTCCCAGAATTGGGATTGCTGGCTCATATGGAAGCTCAATTTTTAGTTCTTTGAGAAAATATCACACTGCTTTCCACAAAGATTGAACTATCCTACATTCCCATCAACCATGTAAAAGCATTCCCTTTTCTCTGCAGCCTCACCAACACCTGTTATTTCCTGACTTTTTAGTATTAGCCATCTTGACTGGTATGAAGTGGTATCTCATTGTAGTTTTGATTGGCATTTATATGATGATTAGTGAAGCAGAATAATTTTTCATATGTTTATTGGCAGCCTGAATGTCTTCCTTTGAGAAGCGTCTGTTTACATCCTTTGCCAACATTTTAGTAGGATTATTTGTATTTTTTTCTGTCAATTTGTTTGAGTTTCTTGTAGATCCTAGATGACAGGCATTTGTTGGATGCCTAGCTTGCAAATAGCTTTTCCCTTTGTGTTGGTTGTCTCCTTACTCTTTTTATGGTTTCTTTTTCTGTCTAGAAACTTTTTAGCTTAATAAGTTCCCACCAGTCAATCTAAGTTTTGCTGCATTTGGTTTTATGGACTTGGCCATGAATTCATTGACTCCTACAATGTCCAGGAGGATGTTCTCTACGTTTTCTTCTAAGATTCTTATAGTTTGAGGTTTCACATTTAAGTCCTTGATCTTTTTTAGTTAATTTTTGTATATGGTGATAGGTAGGCGTCCAGTTTCCTTCTACTGAAAGTGGCTAGCCAGTTTTCCCGCACCATTTGCTAAATATGGTTTATTTTCCCCAATGTGTGTTTTTGTTGGCTTTGTCAGAGATGGGTTGGTTGAGGGTCTGTGGTTTTATTTCTGGATTCTCTATCCTGTTCCTTTGGTCTATGTGTCTTCTTTTGTACCAGTACCATGCTGTCTTGGTTACTGAAGCCTTGCAGTAAAGTTTGAGATCTAGAAGTGTAATGCCTTCAGCTATATTCTTTTTTGCTGAGGACCATTTTAGCTATTTCAGTTCTTTTTTGCTTCCATATGAATTTCTATATTGTTTTATCCTAGGTCTGTGAAAAATGATGTGGTAGTTTGATAGGAATTGTGTTGAATCTGTAGCTTGTCTTGAGTAGGATGGACTTCTTGATGATACTAATTCTTCCATTCTGTGAACATGGGATGTTTTTCCATTGGTTTGTGTCATCCTTGATTTCTTTGAGCAGTGTTTTATAGTTCTCATCGTGAAGGTTTTCACTTCTTTGGTTACATGAATGCCAAGGTATTTTATTCTCTTGTGGCTATTGTGAATGGGATTGTATTTTTTGTTTGGTTCTCTGCCTCCTTGCTGCTTGTGTGTAGAATTGCAGCTGTTTTTACACATTGATTTTTGTATCCCAAGACTTTTCTGAAGTTGTTTATTGATGCCAGGAAGTTTTTGAGAGACTCTCTAGGATTTTCTAGCTATAGAATCCTATAGTCTGCAAAGAGGGATAATTTAACTTTATCTTTTTTCTTATTTGGATACCCCTAATTTCTTTCTCTTGCCTGACTGCTCCTTCTAGGACTTCCAGTACTATGTTAAATAGGAGGGGTCATTGTGGACATCCTTGGCTTGTTCCAATTCTTTCTCTTGCCTGACTGCTCCTTCTAGGACTTCCAGTACTATGTTAAATAGGAGGGGTCATTGTGGACATCCTTGGCTTGTTCCAATTCTTAGCAGGATAGCGTTCAGCTTCTGCCCGTTAAGCACAGCATTGACTGCAGGTTTGTCACAGATGGCTCTTATTATTTTAAGGAATGTTCTTTCCATGCCTAGGTGTTCAAAGGTTTTTATCAAGAAAGGATGTTGTATTTTATTGAATGTTTTTTCTGCATCTAATGAGATAATCATGTGGTTCTTGATTTTACACCTGTTTATGTGATGATTTTGTGTATTGATTTATATATGTGGAATCAGCTTTTGTATCCCAGGAATGCAGCCCACCTGTCATGATGGATGATCCTTGAAACATGCTGTTGGATGCAATTTGCTAGAATCTTGTTGAGGATTGTTGCATCTTTCTTCCTCAGAGAAATTGGCCTGTAGTTGTCCTTCTTTGTTAGGGCGTTGCCATTTTGGGATATCAGGATGATACTGGCCTCATAGAATGAGCTAGGGAGAAGTCCTTGCTTCTCAATTTCCTAGAATAGTTTTAAGAGGATTATTATCAGCTTTTCATTGTATGTCTTGTGGAATTCAGCTTAAAAGATATCTAACTCGGTTTTTTTTGGCAGGGAGGTTTGTTATTATTGAGTCAATTTCTTGGATTGTCATTGGTCAGTTTATGGTTTCAATATTGGGAAGTTATTTGATGCCAAGAATTTCTCTATTTACTCTATACTTTCTAGTTCATTTGCATAAGATGTTCTTGGTAATCTCTGATAATCTTTTGTATTTCTTCACGGTCAGTTGTAACCTCACCTTTTTCATTTCTAATTGTGTTTATCTGAATTTTCTCTCTCTCTTTCTCTCTCTCTCTCTCTCTCTCTCTCCCTCCCTCCCTCTTTTTTGTTAATCTGGCCAGGAGTCTATCAATCTTGTTTATCCTTTGAAAATCAATGTTTCATCTCATTGATTCTTTGCATGATTATTTTGGTCTTTATTTCATTCAACTATGACTTAATTTTAATAATTTTCATTTTTTCTACTAATTCTGGGATTGGATTGCTCTTGTCTTTCCTGCTCCCTTTGGCATGACATTAGATTGTTTAATTAAGATTCTCTGTTTTCTTGATATATGCATGCTGTGCTATAAACTTCCATCTCAGCACTGCATATTTTATGATATCCCAGAGGTTTTGGGGGTTGTGTCTTTGTTTTCATTTGTTTTTAATCATCTTTTTTGTTTTGATTTCTGTATTAACCCAAAAGTTATTCAGAAGCATGTTGTGTAATTTCCATGTATTTTTGTGTTGGGGGGTTCTTGTTGGTGATGATATTTGTTTTTACTCCACTGTAGTTTGAGAAGATGCTTGGCATGATTTTTACCTTTTGAAATTTGTTCCACTTGATTTATATCCAAGAAAGTGCTTGATCTTGTGCTGATGAGAAGAATGTATATTCTGTGATTGCTGGGTGAAGTGTTCTGCAGATGTCTGTTAGGTCCAACTGGTTGAGTTTTAAGTTGAGGTTCTGGATTTCCTTGTTAGTTTTTTGCCACTGTGATCTAAGTCTGTTAGTAAGGAATTAAAGTCTCCGAGTATAATTGTATGACTGTCTATATCCTCTCTTAATTTACTTAGCAATTGTTTAGAAAATCTGGGTGCTGTTATGTTGGATGTGTATGTATTCAAGATGCATATTTCTTGTTGTTATACTGAGGCTTTTATTATTATGTAGTCTCCTTTTTATCTTTTACTGGCTTAAAGTTTGTTCTGTCTGATATAAAAACAGCTACTCCTGCTGTTTTTTGTTTTCCATTTGCCATTAGCCTGGAAGAGTTTTCTCCAGCCCTTAATCTTTTTCCTATGAGTGTCATTTGCAGTGAGTTGGGTTTCTTGAAGGTAGTAGGAGGATGAATGCCATGCTTGTTTATCCAATTTGCCATTCTATGGCTTTTGAGCAGAAAATTTATTCCATTCACATCTAAGTTAATTATTGATATGTTGGATTTTGTTCTGTCATATTACTATTAATATTAAGAGGCTGCTTTGCTTTTTAGGTTTGTGGTTGATTTGATGGTCTATAAACTCTGTGCTTGCCTGTGCTTTTGCAATGGCTGGAATCTTTTTTTTTTTTTTTTTAATTCTGTCCTTGGAAATTTCTTAAGCATCTTATGAATGGAGGTGGAATATTCTCTTAAAGATTGAATGTCTGGGAGGGATTTTAATTTTCCTTCATTAATGAAGCTTAGCTTTTCAGGGTAGAAAATTCTTGGCAGAAATTGCTTTTCTTTAAGGTTGTTAACAATGGAACTCCAGTCCCTTCTGGCTTGTAGGGTTTCTGCTGAGAAGTCTTCTGCAATTCTGATGGATCTTCCTTGGTAGGTGGCCTGTCCCTTCTCTATAGGTGTTTTTAGGAATTTTTCTTTTATACTCACCTTGCGGAGATGGATTATTATTTGCCTTGGGGATCATCTTCTTGTGTAATACCTAGCAGGAGTTCTCTGAATCTCTTATGTCGGCATGGCTACCTCTCAAGTGAGGTGGGGGAAATTTTCTTAGATGACATCATGGAAGGCTTGTTCTAGGTTATTCTTGGTTTCCCTTTCTGTCCCTCAGAGATGTAGATAAACCATAGAATTGGTCTCTTTAAGTAATCCAATATCTCTTGTAGGCTTTGCTCATTCTTCCTAAGCCTTTCATCCTTGTTTTTGTCAGCTTGGGTTAGGTTTGTAGTTTGATCATTGAGCTCTGAGATTCTTTTCTCTGCCTGGTTGATTCTGCTGTTGAAGTTTGCCATTGTGTTTTGAAATGCCCAAAGAAGAATTCTTCATTTCCAGAATCTCACAGCGGTTCTTTCTTACAATGGCTCGCGCAGCTTTTCCTTCCTACACTGTTTTGTCACCTGAATGATCTGTGTGTCCAACTTCTCATGGGTCTTGTTGATTGTCTTTGACATCCATAGTCTGAATTCTATGTCTGTCATCAGGGACAGATTGTTCTGGATAGCTTCCATTATTTGGGATCTGGAAGGTCCTTTTGTGGGTACCAACTTCTTAAGGCTTTGGGGATTACTGATTTTTTTTTTTTTTTGGCTGATTCTTTCCCACCTGTGAGGGCAGACTCTTCTCTTTTTATTTTTCATTTTGTTGTTTTTTTAATTAGATAAAGTTGTTACTGTTGAGGGTGGCCGTTTGTGGATTTCATTGGCCTGCCAGTGGAGTGGGAGGTGTCAGCAGTGGCAGAAAGGGTGGTAATCTGAGGAAAACAGTCTGAAACTGCTTCATTGGTGTCATTTGGCAGAAACAGGGGAGACCGTTCCTTTATTTCAGAGTCTTTCCTCTCCATTCAGGACAGGCTATAGGGGCAGACTCCTTCCCAGACTGCTTGTCCCACGAGCAGGATTGGCGGGTGGCCAGCTGGGGCCTGTGGCTCTCCTCTGGCTCAGGTGCTCTTGAGGGTGGGGTTTCGTCTCCTCTCTGGGCAGGAACACTCCTTTTGCCCAGGATTAGGAGGGAAACAAGGGGGTGTTGTTTATTCTTCTGTCTACAGGTGGGCGGGTACTACCACTGCAGTGCTGTGAAGATCTCACTCTGATTGAGTGAGGAGCTATAACAACAATGGAGACCCCCTGAGAGCAAGCTGATTTGTACCTAGGGCCACAAGGAAGCTTCCCTGAATTGGTGACCTTGCCTCTGCTGGGTGCTGAGGAGGGAGGGAAGGGAGAATGCCCATGTGGCACAGACACCTCCACAGGGTGTTTCTTACTGAGGTTCTCCATGGTGGGTTTGCTAGGCATGGGACTTCGAGACTCGGGATTCCCTGGGGTCCACGTGGGACAGGCCGGCACCTCCGTGTTTCCCCAGGGCAGTGCTCTGCCCCCGGTGACGTAGGAAGGGTGTGTTGGGGGCAGTTCCTGGGCTGTCTTTCCCTCGGGTGGAGTGCAGAGGCCTACGTGTGGTGTGCGGAAAGAGATGCTGGCGTTTTCACTCACCCGCTTTGTCTCTAAAAGTGTTCTCCCATTCTGGCATCAAGGCCCCCTCCAGGGGTGGCAGGGACTTGGAACTCTCTGTAATCTGCATCCTCAGGTCTGACAGACATCAGCTTGGGTTTTCAGGTCGACCCCCCCCAGGCCCCTGGGTCCACTCCTCCATATAGGCTTCATTGCAGAGAGCTGCGATATTGCAATGTCTTTGGCTGACCATCTTGGACCTCCCCACTAGAGTAAAAATATTCTTAATAAATCTTGAGCATCCTGTTGAAATATAATCTCATGACACAATAACATTTGAGAAGAGAAGCAAAATTACAGACTTTAATAAAATGGCATTATATCAGAAAGGTAACTTGCCAATACATGAGCAATAACTCTATCTGAGTGAGTCTAATGTGTCCTTTTTTCCTGCTAATATTATTTTAGATTTCTTTAGAAGTTTTTTAGTACTAGTTGAAACTGTGCTATTGATCTAGTTGACAACTCTTTGTGAAATAAATTAATAGTGGTCACTAAATATTTTAATTAAAAATGTACGAAAATGCCCTGGTCACTGGAGTCTAAACCTCTGTGCAAAATCTCTCTGAGATCTAGTTCAATAAGCGTTAGTTAGCTAAAAGGCAGTACTATCCAACAGAGCAGACAAATGAAGTCAGGGTGTGTTTGTGTCAATCCTCATTGCTACTTATAAGATTTGTGAACTAGAACAGATACCTTAATCCTGCCTTTTTGAATATCCACCTTATCATTTTCAGTAGAAACAATGATACCTACACGTTTATTATATGAATTTCAAATAAGTCTGTGAAGCTGTTTGTAAAATGTTGAAGCAAGTAGAATATATGTACACACACATATAATGGTTTTCTAAAATGCAGAATTGAAATGAAGAGTACTGTTCAAGTGATGTGGTTTGTATTGTGTGTAGCATTTTAATTACCAGCATCTGTTTTATTTTATACATTCAAATGTAATTATATAAGACTGGGGAAAAAATTTTCATCATGATATGAAATAGGTGTATGCTATATACCCACATTCAAGGTATCCCTTACAACAAATAACAAAAACCCCTCTATATAATTTTCTTCTAATAAAAGTAATATGTACTTTCTGATTTCTTGGGTCACATTCTTAAGTTTCTGCCTCCTTATTGGCTAGCTCTTTGCTTTGAAACTGCATGGAATAGAAGTTAGATCATAAATACAGTTCTGTATCCATGGTAACAAGAATTTCTGTTTCAACGTTTTTCAGGTAGCTATTTTCCTTCTAGCACTTACTTAAATTTTCTGGGGAATAAATGGGAGTTAAGTGGCCTGAGAATAAATCTAGTAAGTTCAGAAATCTAGGGAGTAGCAGAGGGAAGAGACCAAAACCTAGGTAGCTAGGCATAAATATGGATCATGAAATTGTCAAGAGTCAGATGATGGGTAAGACGTTTCAAGTAGGTCAGTTTAGGTTAATGAAGGCAGATTTAGAGGGTCAGGGAACAAACCTCACAAGTTCAGGTAGTTAAATGAAGAGATAAAAAGAATGTACTTACAGAAATCAAGAATCTAATCACAAAAATGAGTTGGGGAGCAGGTAGTAACCTTAATTTAGGGACATGCATAAGGTCAGGAATCCAGATCCCAGATTTTGAAGCAGTCAAGCATCAGAGATTGAGCAGAACAAAATGGTTGAGTCAGGTAGGTGAGCATGGCAGGATGATGACCAAAGTTCATGGCTGTGATTTTCTTATGAGTAATTGAGCAACCAAAGCTTCAGAGTACTTTACTTTAGTAATGTCATATGGTTTTTGGCATGGTAGTTAGTGTTCTCTGAATGGCACTAGTGTAAAGTGTGGGTGATGTGCCCCTAGGGTGTACCGTATGTTTGGGTAGCAGCCAACATGGAACTGGTGGAAAACCTAGGTCAAAGCTCTGCTTTCCTGGAAAGGGGAAGTGCAGTAAGTGGCAAGAGTGTTGAGAATCTGTTTTCCAGTTACTTGAATGTAATTCTTTTTTTTTTCTTTTGTTTATTCTTTTGCTATAAGATCAGAAAATGTTGCATGTTCTGTACAGTTTCCTATAGGTTTCTAGTGAAGAAGAATTCAGCCTGAATTGTGTTCTCCTTGGAAGGCCAAATAGGTTACCTGTCACTCCTGAAAACTCTTAAGAAAATAACCTATAAAGAGTCTCTAGATGCTGCAAATAACATCTTCCTGACACCTAGTCCCCCAGTTTGTTAGCCCTGATGTTGCACCAGAGTGAATTATGAATAATGCACCTGTGTCGGCTTTTTAATACTTATATTTTGCATTTTGAAGATACGATTATTAAAAGTGCGATTTGAAGATAGTTTCATTTTAGTGATATCATTCTCAAGTGGAATATTTCTTTTATAATTTCATTTGAGTCTAGAAAATATATAAGTATATTTATATTTTGTGCTTCTGTTAACTTTTCATATAGTGTTTAATTTATAAAATAAATCATCGTACATAATTATTTTAAATGTAGTAGACATTCCATTTGCAAATGTTTAAAGTAGGCCAATGTGTTATGAACCTTTTTTCTCTTTTAATCTTAACCTAGAAGCAAATAGTTATGGTCATTTTTACTCACTTTCTTCAAGTCCTATTTTTAATCTGATGAGTTGGGTGGTTCTTTTAAAACAAAATTATAAATTTCAATACCAGTTATGAATCTTTAGCAGTATTGACTTTACTCACAAAACACAAATGCAGCCATAATGTTTGCCAGGTAATGTGACTCATAATATGCCCTATTTCTACTTTTGAAGTTTTTTTCCCCTCCAGATAAGCATGTAAATCAGTGAGTCCTTTTCTTCTGTATTAGCACTGTATTTCTTTCTTTAAAAAATAAAAAAATTCTACCTAGAGCATCCTCTTCTTTTGCAGGCAAACATATGTTTTGTTCTTGACATTAGCCCTTTGTAGGACACTCTAAAACTGGATATTAATTGTTCTAAAATTTTAAACCAAGTTGAGGTTTTTCTTGCCTTAACATACCTTAGGCCTTGCCCGCTCCTTCCTCACGTAAGGTAGCAGCATCATTGTAAACCATGGCTCCACAGTTTAGTCTTGTGTATATTATTCCTTCCAGAGCTAAGCTATTCTTTTGGAGTTCACGAGAATTTAAGCCTCTTCCTCATCTTTACAAGTTGCAGAGGAAACATTTTCACTGAACCACAAAGTAGGCTAATGATTTTTATTTTTAACTACTAAGTTTAATAACAGTAGAACAAGTCTAAAAACATGCATGTACTTCAAATACGATCAAATATACCTATTGGATCTCAGAACAATTTTTGAATTACTTGAGGTAATTCAAATCTGCTGGCTCTATTTCTAAATATGTTTCAGTCATTTAAAGGATTTTAAGAATATTTTCCACTTGATAAAACACAGGCAATATTAGTCAAGAAAGTTCTATTTGCGGCTTAGAATGCAGCAAGGTAAAAATAGAAACTGTGCTGCCCTAGGAGTCTGAAGACCTGGTTTCTTGTCCAGACTTTTATGTGACTTGACCTTCCTCCCTGAATGTTTCTGTTCTACTATTACCAATTATTTAACACACTTTAAATATTTAACCCTATAAAATGCTATAGAATTACAAACTTCAATTTAAAAACTCACAGAAAAATGCTGCCTCCTTTATAAAATAATTTTATAACATGTGACTTAATTTGAAATCTTAATTTCCAAAAAATGTATCATATTTATGATATAGTTATGTAGTAATATTTGTGTTTTACTTTAACTGTTTAGATGCACCTCATTTTTAAAATAACAAACATGTAACCTGTTATGTGCATGATATAAATTTAATCTCTATGAAAGACATTGACATGCTAAACCTATCCAAAATAATCTTTTTTATTGAAACAACAGTATTTTCCTAATATACCTATTCTGTTATTGGTTTTTAACATGTATACTGTTCTTTGAAATCTGTATATCTGCTTTCACAACATTAATTCTATATATTTAATACGATCTCAAAATACATAATTATTCAATGTATTTATTTCATTTAAAAAATAAAAATTTTGAAATCTTTTCTAAAAATCAACTTTTTGATTCATTGATCTTTGGATAGATTTTTTAAATCTCAATGTCACTTAGTTCTTGAGGTGCAAGGTTAATCTGTTAGTTCTGATCTTTCTATCCTTTTGATGTAGATATTGTATTTTAGTGGAGTGAAAACTCTTGATGAATAAGAGTCTGAAGTTTTCCACATTATAACTGATATAAGGAGGAATCAACAACCAAATATAACAGAAAGATTATCGTTTATGTATATTTTGATTTTGGAATATTTTAGTAAATATAAGTAATAAATAGCATAAACTAATAATAAATACACTCTATATTTGCATTATTTAACTAACAGAACTATATGTTTTTGAACTATTTATTGGAAGTTTTTTTCCCCTCAACATAATTTGACCAAACAGCCCTGGGTGATTTGTTCCCTTTCCCTCATAAGCTGGTAACTGCATCTACTGAAAGGTGTCTCTGGTATTTCCATCTGATAAACATCTCAGTGACGTTTTAGGGATGTATAGTTGAGGACAAATTTGGGGTGATTTCCATAAAATCACATTAAAATGGGAAATGTAAATCTATAAATAAAGCTAAGTTATTATACATAAATTCCTTATTATTTAGAATCTAAAGAAAAAGAAAGAGGTAAGTAAGGAGAATGTAAATGTGTAGGCTCCATAAAAGTAAACAACTGATAATAAGGATTTTTCTTTCTTCACAGTTACTTACAGAATATTTATCTGGCCATTGTTGGTTAACCCCAATCTCTTCAACCTCACACATATGTATGGCTTTTCATGCATAACTGGATTTTAAGATAATGACCATGCATTATTGTATAGTTCTGGAGTGTTTTCAAAAACTTCAAAGTAAGATTAAATTATGATAAGTGTGTATGTAGTAACTTGCTGTCCTCAGTATGGTACACTCACTTCTTACTGTGTGTGAGACTTACAATGAATTAAACATCTCACCTCATATTCAAGTCATGCAGAGCAACTGCAGCAGTCCTTCCTGTATAAGGTAAAATGAAACAAAAGATTGCTCACACACACACACACACACACACACACACACACACACACACACACACACACACACACACACACACACACCCCCTCTCAAAAGGCTCCTTCATTCCAGGAATGGGTATAGTAAAATGAAACAAAAGATTGCGCGCGCGCGCGCGCACACACACACACACACACACACACACACACACACACACACCCTCTCAAAAGGCTCCTTCATTCCAGGAATGGGTATAGTAGCACACTCTGGTCTTTTCCACATCATGTAGCCAGTCAGGAAATTAGATGACTACGTCAGGCCTTTACTGGTCTGTAAGGTTTTTGAGCATGTGGCATTTCTGTCCTTGAAGTGATAAAGAGGCAGGCAGTGTTTTACAGCTCTTCCAAATATCCCACAGAAATGATCGGGCACACCTCAGCCTTTCCAGTCTGCATTCACCCGTCATCATGTAAGAAATACAGGTGACAACCTGCTCTCAGAATCCTGAATGGAGCAGTTATGATACCTGACCCAAAGTCATTCACTTCCTTACTGTACTCAAACTGCTTGTGGCCAGCCAGAGTAAGTCGAGGAAGGGAAGACAGTGGCATCAGGGCCCTGTTGTTTGGGCTCTTACCGTTTCACAGGAGGAGAAATTTCCAGTGAAGAGGAAGGCAGGACCTTGGACTGCTTCTCCTGCTCGCTTTTTAAGTGATTTTTGCCTATTTGTTTGTTACTTTTTATTTAAAGACGTGGGGTACAACTCAGGGTTAGGTATGCCAGAGTTCATTGTGCAGGCACCTTGGTTGATGGGGTGTGCCCCTCCCCCGGCAGATTCCCACGACTGCCAGTCCTGCCCCCTCCCCGCCCCCCCAGCAGTTTTCCGTACTTCCGACCCCTGTCTTGTGGTATTACGATAACTGTTCGAGGTCTGCTTGTGAATGCGGACATGTGACACTCAGAGCTTTGTTTCTGTGATAGATCGCTCAGTATTATAGATTCCAAGTCCATCCAAGTTGCTGTGAAGTTCATAATTTTGTCCTTCTTTATGGCTGCATAATATCCCATTGTGTGTATGAGCCACTTTTTTTTTTATCCAGTTCTTTTTCAATGGGTAGCACAGTTGGTTCCATGTTTTTGCTATTGTGAACAATGCTGCAATAAACGTGCATGTGCAGGTATATTTTTCAGAGTGATTCGAGTTCCTACCAGTACATTCCCAGTAGAGGGTTTGCGGGGTCATATGGAAGGTCAAGTTTTAGATCTTTTAGGAGTCGCCAAACTGTTTTCCACAGAGGTTGTGCTAGTTTACACTCCCACCAACAACGTAGAAGTGTTCCCTTTTCCCCGTATCCTCTCCAATATCTGTTGTTTTTTGAGTTATTGATGATGGCCATCCTGACTGGAGTTAGGTGGTATCTGAGTGTGGTTTTAATTTGCATTTCTCTGATGACCAGTGAGACTGAGCATTCTTTCATGTATCTGTTAGCTGTTCGTATGTCATCTTTTGAGAAGTGTGTATTCATGTCTGTTGCCCACTTTGTAATGGGGCTGTTGGTTTTTTTCTTTTTGGCACATTTGAGTTCCTTGTAAATGTTAAGCCTTTGTCAGACATGCAGTTGGCAGACTGTGGACTGTCTCTCTGCTCTTTTGATCGTTTCTTTGGCTTTGCAGAAGCTTGCCAGTTTGATGAGGTCCCACTTGTCTATCTTCTCTCTTATGGCATGGACACTTGGGGTATTGATCAGAAATTGGTTGCCAGTTCCAATTTCCATAAGGGCGTCTCCTGCATTTTCTAAGGTTCTTATAGTTTGAGGTTATGCGTTTAGGTCTTTAATCCATTTAGAGTTGATATTTGTGTATGATGATAGGTAGAGGTCTTGTTTTAATCTTCCGCATGTGGTCAGCCAGTTTTCCCAGCACCATTTACTGAATAGGTTCTCCTCTCCCCAGTAGTTGTTGGTGAAGGCTTTGTCGAAGATGAGTTGGTTGGGAAATTGAGGTTTTGCTTCCGGAATCTCTATCCTGTTCCATTGGTCTATATGCCTGTTGTTGTACCAATACTAGGCTGTTTTGATTATTGTAGCTTTATAATAAAGTTTAAAGTCTGGGAGTGTAATCTCTCTCACTTTTTTTTTTTCCTGAGGATTGTTTTGGCTATTTGTGGTTGTTTATATTTTCATATGAATTTCTGTATTGTTGTTTCCAGGTCTGAGAAGAATTCTCCTGGCAATTTAATGGGTATTGCATTAAATCTATAGAATGGACATCTTAACAATGTTGATTTTTCCAATTCATGAGCATGGAATATTTTTCCATTTGTTTGTATCACCTTTGGTTTCTTTGAGCAGTGTTTCATAGTTTTTGTTGTAAAGGTCTTTTACATCTCTGGTTAGGAAGATGCCAATTTCATTTTTTTGTGTCACTATTATGGATGGAATTGTGCTTTTTATTTGGGTTTCTGTTTGTTTATTGTTTGTGTATAGAAATGTGACGATCTTTTGCACTTTTAAAGACTTTGCCGAAGTTCTTTATCAGGCATGAAGATTTTTGACAGATTCTCTTGGGTTTTCAAGGTATAGAACCATGTCGTCTGCAAAGAGGGATAGCTTGACTTCCTCTCTTCCTATTTGGATACCCCTGATCTCCTTCTCGTGCCGGATTGCTCTAGCTAGGACTTCCAAAACTATGTTGAAAAGGAGGGGTGAGAGTGGGCATCTTTGTCTCATTCTGGTTTTCAGGGAAAATGGTTTCAATTTCTATCTGTTTAGCAGTATGTTGGCTGTGGGTTTCTCGTAGACGGCTCTTACTGTTTTGAGGTATATCCCAGTTTCTTTTGAGAATTCTACTCCCTTGGTAAATATTGTGCATAAAAGGTACGCTTAAGACGCATCAACATTGACAGTCCAGCTTCCAAAAATATGATTTGTTGAGATAATGGATGTTTAGATACACACACAGAGTGGCTGCCATGATGACCAGGGAGCTTTGACTGCCTAAGGATCAAAAGTCTTGAAAGGTCCGAGGCTTGTGTCCAAACAAGAGTTCACCTGGAGGTACTCACTTTATCTGCGTTGAGACACTTAACCCATTGTAAATATCGCCCACAGGAAGAACACCTCTGCCTCAGACTTTCCAGCTTTAAACCTTTTGATCCCGTATTTTATCATTTTGTTTCTTTTTAATCATGCCTCTTCATATCGTCTGACTCTGCTACTGCCTGAGCTCGTGGTGCTCAGTGCACACTTGTCCCGCTTGAGAACAGAGCTGGCTGCATTTAATTTATTAGAAACAAACTAATCTATCATCATTTCTGGCCCTAACTTTTATCTTTGGAAGATAAAAGCAATGTTTTTGTATAAGGTTAAATTCTCTTTTTGCTGAAGTTCCTATGGGAGTTGTTTACAAAAGAAGATAAAATTCTATTGGATGTGATATTTATAAAATAATGTTAGAAGACTAAAAGATCATAAATTAAAATAATTTTTTTTGAATTTGTAAGCGTGAATCCCAAAATATATATATTTATTGTATCCAGTATAATGAAAATGGAATTATTTTGAGCAGCTTTATATGACTTAAAATAATAAATTCCATGGCCTAATATTAACCATAAATAATTAAAATGTATACTAGGACTATTAATATGTTGTTATAAAGAGAATATATTATTTTAATTAACTTTATTAAGTCATCAAAAGTAGAGAATAATGACGTGTAGTATTCGGAGACAAACTAGAACTGAGGGCCCCCTGTGAAATATTTCCAGCAAAAAGAAAAACTGCCATAGATTGTTTGCTTTTCCATAATAAACAGCCTGGCAATATATTTTAAAAATTATCGTATTAAAATTTAAGAATAGCCGGGCTCGGTGGCTCAGCCTGTACTCCCAGCACTTTGGGAGGCTGAGGTGAGTAGATTACCTGAGCCCGCGGGTTTGAGACCCACCTGGGCAACTTGGCGAGACCTCATCTCTACAATAAACCAAAAATTAGCCGGGCGTGGTAGCGCGTGCCTGTAGTTCTAGCTACTTAGAAGGCTGAGGTGGAAGAATCGCTTGAGCCCAGCAGGTTGAGGCTGCAGTGGCCAGGAGTGGCCACTGCACTCCAGTCTGGGTGACAGTGAGACTCCAACTCAAAAAAAAATAATAATTAAGAATTTATTTATTTTTAGAAACAGTCTCCTTATAACCTGGGCTTAAAGTCTGTACATCATTTAAACAAATTTTTGTCTAGTGTCTTACACATAAAAAGAATGTATTTCATAAATAATATTTTAATACTAATGCATACAACAAAATGAACATCATGAACATCACTCAAGGTGAGAATTAGAATAGAATTAAGATTGTTCCCTCTATCAGTCTATTAAGATTGTGTGTTTCTTCCCTTCCCATATTCCTGGCCACTCTTCTTGAGAGGAAATCATCATCTTTAATTGTGTGTTGATAGTTACCTAACAATTTTTTCATGGTAGCTTTATCATATACTTTTGCTTGCTTTTGAACTTTATAAAAATATGCATTGTAGGTAATCTGATTTACAATCTTTCATTCAATATCTTATTTTTAAATTCAGCCATTGTCTTGTGTGCAGCCCTAGGTAATTCATTTTGCTGAATATAATATCCCGTTGTGTGAAGAGAAGTTAATTATGACCATTTGACACAAGTTTAATAATGTAGGGGTAGCTGGGCTTGGTGGCTCAACCTGTAATCCCATGCTTGGGGAGGCTGAGGTGAGTGGATTGCCTGAGTCCGCGGGTTCGAGACCCGCCTGGGCAACTTGGCAAGACCTCATCTCTACAATAAATCAAAAAATCAGCCGGGCATGGTAGTGCACACCTGTAGTTTCAGCTACTTGGAAGACTGAGGCAGAAGGATCGCTGGAGCCTAGCAGGTCGAGACTGTAGTGGCCGGGAATGGCCACTGCACTCCAGTCTGGGCGACAGAGTGAGACTCCAACTCAAATAATAATAATAATAATAATAATAATAATAATGTAGGTCTTAAAATGCTGCTGTACATTTTTGGTTGTGCCCCTCGTGTACATGTGTGAAAGATTCTGTACAAATAGTTTACAAAAATGATCAACTTTTCTATTTCTTGGTATTGCCCATTTAATTTACAGTGGGGTTTTACCACTTTACACTCAAATATGTAGTGTGTAGGAGTACCCATTGATACACATCCTTGCTAAAAACTTTTGGTATTATCGGATGTCTTAATTTTTGCAAACACAGTGATTGTAAAATGATGTCAAAATAGCTTTAATCTGCGTTTCTGATGACTAATGAAGTTGGACACCTTTTCTGTGTTTTGTCTTTTACGAAGTGCGTGATCATATATTTTACTTATTTTCTGTTGTATTATTTATATTTTATTTGTTGGTATATTGGAGATTCTGGCTAATATTCTTTTGTCAATTACATGTGTTGCAGATCTTCCCTTCCAGTTTGTGATGTAGTTTTTCGTTTTCTTTCTGGCGTCTTTTGATGAACAGCCCTTCTTAATTGTATTGCAATCTAATTTATCAGTCTTTTAAAGTTATTCCCCTTTGAATCATGCACTTCTTTACCTTGAAGCCATAAAGCCATCTCTGATTCTTTGAAAGATTTTGTTTTTCGCATTTGGTCTATGATACATTGATAATTGATTTTTAAAAATCCTGTTGAGGTATAATTCCCATACCATACAATTCACCTATTACACTGCGCGATTTGGTGGTTTTCAGTATATTCACAGGGTTATGCTTCCATCACCACAGTGGATTTCAAAGCCTCGTATCCCCTCTCTCCACACACCCTGTATCCAGTCACTCCTCATTCCTGCCCAACACGCCCAGCTCCACGGATGTGCCTGTGCCACTGGGTGGTGACTGGGTTCTTGCACTTGGTGTGTTTTCAAGGCCCATTAGTCTTTTAGCATGTATTAGTTCTTCATTTCTTTTTATTGCTGAATAATATTTCATTATTAGCCATTGTGTAGATATACTGTATCTTACTTGTCCATTCATCAGTTGATGGACATTTTGATTGTTTCTCCTTTCTGGCTTTTATGAATGTTGCTGCCGTGAATGTTTATGGACAAATTTTTATTTGGACATATGTTTTATTAATCTTGGATATAGAACTAAAAAGAGAAAAACATATTTGTGTCTATTGTGTAAGGTAGGGTCCAGTTTCATTTTTTCCCAGCTGAATAACTTATTATCTCAGCACAATTTTTAGAGTACAGTAGTCTGTCATATCCCCATTATACTACAGTACCATTCTGTCCAATGTGACCCTGTTTCTAGGCTTTCAATTCTGACCTGTTAGTCAATTTGTTCTTTTCTCTGTGGTAATACTACACTGGGTTAATACAATAAGATTATGTTAGGCCTAGATATCTGATAGGAGATGTCACATCACCTATTCTTTTACAGGGATGTCATGGTACTATGTTCATACCTTAGTATTTTAGAGTCACCTTGTCAAGTTTCTTGAAAACTCTTCTTGAAATTTTAATTGGACATGTATTGATGCTATACATCAATTTGCAGAGAACCAATGGAGAGACTTTCCTTCATCCTGATAAATCTCTTCTTTAGATTTTCTTTTTTTTTTTTTTTTTGACTTGGAGTCTCACTCTGTCACCCAGACTGGAGTGCAGTGCATGCTTCCGGCCACCGCAGCCTCGACCTGCTGGGCTCTGGCGATCCTTCCGCCTTAGCCTTCCGAGTAGCCGGAACTACAGGCGCACGCTACCACGCCCGGCTGATTTTTTGATTTATTGTAGAGATGAGGTCTCGCTGCCCAGGCGGGTCTCGAACCCGCGGGCTCAGGCAATCCACTCACCTCAGCCTCCCAAAGGCGCGGGATTACAGGCTGAGCCACCAAGCCCGGCTTAGATTTTCTTTAATGTCTTTCAAAAGGCTTGCATATTTTTCTTAGAGTTTTATACATCTTTTAATAGGCTTTTTAGTCCTCAAATCTTTATTAACTCTTTCATAGATTCTTACACTAAGAAAACACACTATATTCTTTCCAGTAATGCCCCAAATTGATAGACTCTTTAAAGGATCTTTTATTTGTTGTCATAGTTATAAATGATATTTTATAATTTTTGACTGATGTATAAAAATTGCTGTTGTTTTTTGAACATTGAATATTTATTCAGACAACTTTCTAAACTCTTTATTTCTAATAATCTTTCATTTCCTACATACACAATCTGCAATTTAATACAGATTTTTTTGGCCATACACTTGTGAATATAAGTCATGACAGTAGGCATTCTTCTTCCTCATTTTAGAACATCACAATAAAGAATTAATGAAATTTGCTGAGATTTTTTTGGCAAATACCTTTTATCTCATTAAGAATGGTCTTTATTATTTCTATTTTACTAAGAATTTTTATTGAATTTTATCGTGTTTTGTGTATTGAGAAATCATAATATTTTATTTTAATGCATTAATGCATAAATTATATTATAGGTTCATTTTTAACATTACACCAACCATTCAGTTTTCAATAAGGTAATGGCACTGGATTCAATTTACTCAAGATTTGCTAATAATTGTTGAGAGAGATTGGCTGGAGATTTTGTTTGTTACTCTCGTTGGCATGTTTTTAAAGTAATGCTTTGCTAGTTGTTGAATGATGCTTCTTTTTCTATTCTCTGAAACAATCGATGTAAGAATGAGTTATTTGTTTCTTAAATATTTAGTGGAACTGAGCAGTAGAGCCATCTGGGCTTGATATTTTATTTCTGGATTTTTTACTATTATTTTAATTTTTCTAATGATAATACAATGATTCACATTTCTGAATTTTTAAAGTCAGTTTTGGTAAATTTTTGTAATTTAGGAATTTTTCCTCTTAATCTAAAGTTGATATTTGTTGGCATTTATAAATTTTAATAAATGTTCCTGCATTCTCTACATCTTGGTGATTATGTATTTTCTGTTTATACATTGCTAGACTTGGCTTGTTGATGATTTAAGATTTTAATGTCTATGTTCTTGGGTGAATTGGCATGGAATTTTGATTTCTCTTCCTATCTCTGTCATCTTTTGGTATTAATATTATAATGACTTTTGAATTCATTTGATATTATATTTCTCTTTCTCTATTCTCTGAAAGAGTTTGTAACAGACTGGCATGGCCTAACCTGTGGGAGATTTTTTGAGAACTCATTTATAAAATTATATGATCTCAGTGTTTTTTTGTTAAAAGATTTTTAACTATTCTGTAAATCTCTTTAAATTTGTTAGATCATTTAGCTTTCTATTTCCTTTTTTGGCATTTTATACATTCCTAGAAATTTGTTCATTTCACCTAGATTCTACAGTTATTGGCATAATATTTTTATACTATCTTATTTTTTGATCTCTGGTGAATCTATAGTATGTTCTTTTTAAAATTTAATATTAGTTATTAATATCTTTTTGTAGTTAACATTGCCATAGCTTTATTTTCATTACTAATATTGTTTATTTATATCTTCTTTTATGATAATTTTTACCAGAAAGTATTCTAGCTTGCTAACTTCTTTTTCTTTTTTGAGTTGGAGTCTCACTCTGTCACCCAGACTGGAGTGGAGTGGCCGCTTCCGGCCACTGCAGCCTCGACCTGCTGGGCTCCACCGATCCTTCTGCCTCAGCCTTCTGAGTAGCCGGAATTACAGGCACGAGCTACCATGCCCGGCTAATTTTTTTGATTTATTGTAGCGATGAGGTCTCGCCAAGTTGCCCAGCTGGGTCTCAAACCCGCGGGCTCAGGCAATCCACTCACCTGGGCTTCCCAAAGTGCGGGATTACAGGCTGAGCCACCGAGTCCGGCCTACTTGCTAACTTCTTAAACTGATTACCTACTTCATTAATAATTAGCCTTTTATAAATAAATGGCATGTTAATAAATGTAAGTTAGTCTTGTTTTTAAAAATATGCTTAAAAGAAATTCTGATATCTGCTTGTCAAACACTTATCTAGAGTGAATGTACACAGATAATGTAGAAACATTTAGTTTGTTAGCATAGATGTACGTTGTGTGCAAGTGTGCCACTATTGGGTTATTGCACTGAGTTCCACAGGGACAAAATATCTCTGTAACTAGAATAGAAAAACTACATTATAACTTGCTTGCCTTTGAAAGTGCTTCATTCTGTGAACTAAAATAAATGATCATAACATTCTAAAAAATAAATAAGTGAAATGGCATGTTAAGGCCACACATTTCCCTCACTTTAGCTTCATCCTTCAAAATTTAATAGATACTATTTTTAATATTATTAATATTAATTTTAATATTAATTTATTTTTAAATTATTAATATTAATTTTAATTAATATTAATTTTAATATTATTAATGTATTTTTAATTAAGCAGTGTCAATGTTGATCGGAATTTATATATCTTTCACTCACCTCAGACTGTCATCACTAACCCTCCAGTTCCCGTCCAACATAGTACCAATGTAAAAAGTGTCTTTTGTCTCCTTTCAGAAACTATATACTTTTAATTTTACCTTGAAACATGAAGCGTGCTTTTGTAATTTGAGCGTATGTGGGGAGAGTTTCCAGTGCCAAGATGGTGACGGTGAGGCAAACTGTCTTTTCTCCCTTCAAAAAAACCAAATATATAACTTCACAACCTTTACAAGCAACAACCCAGAACTGAAGAAGTGTGTAGAAGAGACAGTTCCCAGGACCACAGAGAAACAGAAAAATTCTAAGGGATGTTAGGAGAACTGGACTTCCACATCACATCTGCTGTCCTTTCCTCCAACCCTCGCCATATCTGTTTCCCCCCCACCCCCCCACCCCTTCATTCTGTCAGACCCCACCCCAGTCGCATTGAAAATCTCTCCTTAACTTGCAGTTTCTACACTGGAAAAGGTGAAACTGAGGTGGTCAGTCAGCTCTTCTACCTTCTTGAGTTCTCTGGCAGGAAACCTGTGCTTGCCTTAACCCACGGGTAGCATCTGACTGCCTGAAGAGAGAACTGTCTCTGAGGACAGGCAGAGACACATGGCAGAGGCAGGGCTGCTACGCCTAACCCAGAACATCTGCCTTGTAACTCAGACAGAGAACGCCAAGTAAGATTGGTGGAGGGGTTATGTTCTCCAGCTTCCCTGGGAATTAAATACTACACAGCTTTCCTGCATTGCTGGGATAATCCAAGTGGGACCACCCGCCTTTGGGACAGACAGTACTTGGTCATTTACTAGAGACAAGGCAAACCTGGCTTAAGGCACCACCTAGAGTTGAGAAGCAGGCAAGTGAAGATTCGCTACTCAAATATATACAATAAAAAATAAAACAAGCCGAACAGAAAAACTGGAATAAATAACGAATCCTCCAATGCAAAGACATTGACGTATACCTACAAGAAACAACAGCAACCATGGAACCAGACCTTTCCAGAACGACAAAGCAAAAATCTGGTGAGTAACTAATGAGATGGCAATTTGTGAGCTCTCCGACCAGCCATTCAAAATGGCAGTTTTAATGAAACTCAGTGATCACCAAGATAATTCGGAAAAGCAGTTCAGAAGTTTACTAGAGACATTTAACAAAGAAATGGAATAATATTTAAAAATCAGACAGAAATCTTGGAACTGAGAAATGCTTAACTGAAAAATTAATTAGAGGCTCTCAGCAAGGTGAACCCAACAGAGGAAGCAGTGAGCTTAGAGACTCGTTATGTGAAATACTCAGAGGAGGAAAAAAAAATGAAGAGGAATGAAGACCAACCACAAGATATAGGAAGTTACCTCAAAAGACCAAGCCAGAGAGTTACTGGCATTCAAAAGGGAGCTACGCAAAAGCAAGGGATAGAAAGCTTATTCAAAGAAGTAATAACAGAAAACTTTTGAAATCCTGAGAAAGGTATTTCCAGATACAGAAAGGTCAGAGAACACCAAACCCATTCAACCCAAATAAGGCTACCCCAAGGCATTTAAAATCAGAGTATCAAAAGTGATGTGCAATAAGAGCTCTCTGTGATAAACTTAACAGCTAACATCCTGCTCAATAGACAGAAACTGGAAGCATTCCCCCAAAATGGGAACAAGACAAGCTTTCCCACTCTCACCCCTCCTTGCTGGAGGGTTTTAGGAATCACCACACTGTTTTCCGTAGAGGTTGAACTAGTTTGCACTCACACCAACAGTATAGAAGTGTTCCCTTTTCTCAGCACCCTCACCAGCATCTGTTGTTTATTGGTTTATTAATGATGGCCCTCCTTACTGGAGTTAAGTGGTATCTCAATGTGGTTTTGATTTGCATTTCTCTGATGAGTAGTGAAGCTGAGCATTTTCATTTATCCGTTGGCTGTTCATGTGTCTTCTTTTGGGAAGTGGACTGCTCAACAGACAGAAATTGAGTAAGAATATCCAAGTAGGAAAAGAGGAAGTTAAGCTCTTCCTCTTTGCAGATGATATGACCATACACCTTGAAAACCCAGTGGAGCCTGCCAAAAATCTCCTTGCACTGATACATGACTTTGGTAAAGTTTCAGGGTACAGAACCAATATGCAAAGACAGCAGCATTTCTATACCCCAGTAACAAACAGGCAGAGATCCAAATAAAAAGCACAATCCCATTCACAACAGCCACACACACACAAAAGGGAATACCTTGGCATCTCCGTAACCAGAGAAATGAAAGACCTTTACAACAAGAACTATAAAACACTGCTCCAACAAATCAAAGAGGACACAAATAAGTGGAAAAACATTCCATGATCATGGGTTGGAAGAATCAACATTGCCAAGATGTTCATCATACATCTACAGATTCAATGCAATACCCATCAAATTATCGGCATCGTTCTTCTCAGACCTGGAAATGACAATACAGACATTTGAATGGAGACAAAAAAGAGCACAAATAACCAAAACAGTCTCTAGCAAAAGAAACAAAGTGGGAGGTATCATACTTCCAGACTTTAAGCTTTACTATAAGGCTATAATAATCAAAACAGCCTGGTATTGGTACATGCACAGCCATATAGACCAATGGAACAGGACAGAGATTCCGGAAGCAAAAACTCCATCTCTCAAGGAACTCATCTTTGACAAAGCCATCAATAACAACCACTGAGGAGAGAAGACCTTATTTAGCAAATGGTGCTGGAAAAACTGGCTGACCACATGCGGAGGAATGAAACAGGACTCCTACCTATCACCATATACAAAATTCAACTCTAAATGGATTAAAGACCTAAGTGTTAAACCTCAAACTTTAAGAATCTTAGAAGAAAACACAAGAGACACCCTTATACACATTGGAATAGGCAACCAATTCTTTATCATAACCCCAAAAGCAAATGCCATAAAAGATAAGATAGACAAGTGGGACCTCATCAAATTGAAAAGCTTCTGTAAAGCAAAAGAAACCATCAAGAGAGTGGGGGGATAACCCAGAATGGGAAAAAGTATTTGCCAACTGCATATCTGACAAAGACCCTACATCCGGGGTCTACAAGGAACTCCAATGAGTGGAAAAGAAAAAGAAAAAGTCAAACAGCCCTATTAAAAAATGGTCAAAAGAAAACACACGAACAGCCAAAAGATAAATGAAAATTCTCAACCTCGCTAATCATCAGAGCAATGCAAATCAAAACCACATTGAGATACATCCTAACTCCAGTAAGAATGGCCATCATTAATAAATCAATAAACATCAGATTCTGGTGAACATGCTAAGAAAAGGGAACACGTCTACACTGTTGGTGGGAGTGCAAACTAGTTCAACCTCTATGGAAAGCATTATGGTGATTTCCTAAAGAACTAGCAATCTACCTTCCATATGACCCAGCAATCCCTCTACTAGGAATATACTTGGAGGGACTCAAATCCTTCTACAAAAAAGATACCTGCACATGCATGTTTATTGCAGTACTATTCACAATCGCAAAAACATGGAACCAACCGTGCTGTCCATTAAAAGTGTACTGGATAAAGAAAATGTGGCACGTATACATGATGGAGTATTGCGCAGCCATAAAGAAGGGTAAAATTAAGGACAGCAAATTGAATGGGTCTAGAGTCCATTATACTCAGTGATCTGTCACAGCAACAAAGTACTGAATACCACGTGTTCTCACTCATGAGTCCTGAACATTTATCACTATACTACAAGAGAGGGGTTGGCAGTAGTGTGGTACACTACCGGGGGAGGAGGGGTGGTACATAACATCATTAAGGATACCTGATCTTAGACCAGGGGAAGTGAAAACCAGTTGGAGGCCCAAACTTCACCTGCATGTAGACCACTTATGTACCTAATCCTGATGTTTACCCCACATCTTTAATAAAATAAAATTACAAAAACCAAACAAACAAAGGTCATGTACAAAGAAGATCCTAAAAACAGCTAGAGCTTAAGAGGTAAACAATATATAAAGGAGTTCCAATGTATCTGGCAAGCAGACTTCTTAACAAAAACCATATAGGCCAGGAGGGAGTGGAACAACATTTTCAGAGTGCTCAAGGAAAAAGAAAATGTCACCCAAGAATATAGCATCCAGCAAAACTGTCATTCAGATTTGGAGAGAGTTTTTTACAGACAAGCAAAAGTTCAGAGAATTTAACATCTCCAGACCTGTCTTGTAAGAAATGCTAAAGGAAATTCTTTAATCTGAAAGAAGAAAAATATGTAAAAGAAAACCTTTTGTTCTTTAGTTGGAATCTCACTGTGTCATCCAGGCTGGAGTGCAGTGGCAAAATCACAGCTACCTGGCTAATTTTTTTATATACTGTAGAGACGTCAAGTTGCCCAGGCTGGTCTGGAACTCCTGGGCTCAGGCAATCCTCTCACCTCCGCCTCCCAGAGTTTCTGGGATTACAGTGTGAGCCACCCTGAAACCTACTGGTTAAATTTAGTACATGGATAAACCTGGAACATTCTATTACTGTATTTGTGATTGTGATTTACTTATAACTGTGGTACAAAACCCAGAAAATCAAACTATTAAAAATAATAGTAGCTATTGCAACCTGTTAAGAGCTAGGTAACTTAACATTATGTAAATTGAAACAACTAAAAGTAAAAATATGAAGGTGGGGAATGGAACTTAAAGTATAGAATTTGTGTGTGTGTGTTTTGTCTTTGTTTTTATTCTTTTATTTGTGGTCTAAAATAAATAATATCTCTTTAAAATAATTTGTTACTTCTACAGAGTGTATTGGGAATTATTTATGCTTATGTTTTTGTTATTTTGTCATTGGCTTCTAACTTAATTGCGATGTTGTCAAAAAATGTCTTTTTGATACCACCCATTTCTTTCAGTGTGTTGACTTATTTGTGTGTGAGTGTGTGAGTGTGTGTGTGTGTGTGTGTGTGTGTGTGTGTGTGTGTACATGTGTGTGTATGATGAAATCTCCTACCAGGATGGTAGATTTGTCCATTTTTCCTCATGGTTCCATGAAATGTTTTGCATATTTAAGATGCAAATTCTTTATCACGATGTATTTTGCATATATTTTCTCTCACTCTGTGTTTTATTTTTTTACTCTGTTTTCACAGAGCATAAGTTTTTAAATTTTTAATGTCATCCAACTTATCAATATTTTTCATGAATTATGCTGGTATTTTAATTGCCATATGCAGTTCATTGCCATTATTCACTTTACTGCAATAGTCTGCAACCAAATTCATACTATCTCTGAGGTATAATTGTACTGTAAGCAGGAAACACCAAGGAGCTGCTGAAAGTGACAAATATACTAATAAATGGGAAGAAAATTAAAACTGGGGAAATGCAGAACAGTTATCTATACAGTGGTCATACCATTAAAAATATTTTTATGTACATTGAGAAAGATTGAATTAATTCTGGGGTTGTTTCAGGGCTTTTGGAAAACTAACCTTTTTTTAAAAGGCATTACCTCATAGGTGCAATGTACACTATTTGTGTGATGGTTACACTAAAAGCCCAGACTTCACCACTACGCAGTATACCCATGTAACAAAGCTGTACTTGTATTCCTAATATGTATGTATGTATGTATAAATTAAAAACATTATGATTTTGTGACTTTTGAATGTTAACTTTGTACCAACCATAGTGAAATTTAGGGATTAGAGGCACACAATAATAAATTAATGGTGTGCAATAAACGTACACTCTCTGTGAGAAATTCTCAGTACTTTGATGTGGTATCGTATGTGAGTATGTGATAAAAAGCAAAGACTTGCCAGATTGAACTTCAATAAAATCTTTCCATGTCTCTTTTTCTCAAACTTTAATTATCTAGATGATGTCACTTTTTCGTGTCCTTTACATATCTTAGCTTTTCTTTTACATTTCTATCTTATCTTTCTCTGATGGCTTCTGGGAGAGTTCTTCAGTCTTGTTCTTCCAATCTGCAAGGCTGTTCTTTGGTTGCAGCTAACTTGCTCTTCTGTCATTTTACTTTTTCTTTCTTGTGTGACTTCTTACTGCTGGTTCATGTCTCTGACTGCTTCTGTTACCCTTTTCAGCATATTTATTGCGTATGTGTGTCACTATTACTATTCATATATTTATTATGCGCTTTTTTTTTTTGAGTTGGAGTCTCACTCCACCGCCCCGGCTGGAGTGCCATGGCACAATCACAGCCAGCCCAGGGTCCACCTGCTGGGTTCTGGTGATCCTTCTGCTTCAGCCTTCCAAGTAGCCAGAACTTCAGGCATGCGCTACCTCGCCCTGCTAATTTTTGACTTATTGTAGAGACGAAGTCTCGCCAAGTTGCCCGGGTTGGTCTTGATCCCATGGGCTCAGGCAGTCCACTCACCTTGGCCTCCCAGAGTGCTGGGATGACAAGCCTGAGCCACCGTGCCCAGCCTTATTAGGCTTTCTAACAGTTCCTGACTCTTGTGCTGCTCCAGATAATGGATGTTATTTCATGTCTCTTTTCTGTAGTAGTTTTGCTCCTCAGGTTTGTTTGCTCTGGCCCGTGAGCTCGCATTGCCGAGGCTGTCGTGCAGTCTGGCAGGATCTACTGGGAGAAAGCAGGAGGCCATGCCTCAGTCCTTGGCCCCCAGATGAGCTCATGGAGCAAGAGATTGTGAACCCAAGACAGCACTTCATGGCGGTACCACTCCTTTCACAGTTGCTTCGCCAGGAAAATCCGTAGTTCGTCACTTTACCTAACCCCTTGGCAACAGGCGGAGGCAGTCTTCTAAGGTGTCAGTCTTTAGTCCTGGGAGTTTGGAGGGGAGAGTGTGAAAGAGGGAACGTCCAGGAAGTTTTGCCGCGTCTGTGCCTGTTTTCTTCAACTCCTCATCCAAGCAAGCATGCTGCTTGCCCTGGTGTTACCTGACTTACCACAGCCCCATTTTGGGTTCTTGCTTTCGACATGTAATGGGACAGACGAGTTGGTTCCTCTTAAAAAAAGGGAGTGATGAACAAGTCAGGCATTCCCCCTGCGAACCTTCTCTGCGACCCTTCCACACAGTATATTCTACAGGTTAGGACTGTCCTAATTCTACTCGGTGGCTTTCTGGTGTTTTTGTTATCTTTATTATTGTTGTCATCATTATTGTCTCAGATTCATGCTTCCTATGGTTTCTCCAAGACGGATTTTGGGAAGGGAGGTAGCACTCCATCCTGAAATTTTAAAAAATGATGCCTCCTAGAAGCTTAACTGTTGTCACTGCTAAAGTCTGTCAGCTTTTAGATTTATCCTCTGTTTCAGAATTTGCCTAAATTGACTTTTTTCTTGGATTCAAAGGAATCATTATAAAATAAGGAACAAATGGCCAAAAAAACTTTGTTTCTAAGGACAATTGTTATACAACTGTATGCTGATATACAGATATCATCCATAACATAGAGAAACAAATAAATGTTGACATCATTTACATTTTCTAAGGAAAAAATACTTTATTTTCTCCCTATAGATTTATGAGGATCAACCTATTATATGAAGTCCTCTTACACATTCCTCTGGGATTATTTCAAGTCAACTTTTTTTTTAGAGAGTCAGGGAAAAATGGCACATCCTATCACCACCAGCATTTGGGGCTAGATTTGTTTTTGTGAAGCACTTTTTTCCCCTCTAATATACATATTTTTGTCCAGCCATCCTTAATACACATGTTTTCCAATCTAGTGTGGAGAGAGAGTAGTGTCAGTAGCTGAGCTAGTGTATACTGAGAACAATCCAGAATAAGGAAAAAGGTATATCGATAATATCTGTCATATAGTGTTGTTACAAGGGTTAAATCATCTAAGATTATATAAGATGCCTGGTGCAAAGTGAATACTCCAAATTCTCACAATTGTGATCTGTCATATAGAAATGATGAAATGTAAACATTCAAAATGGGATGAGTACATTATTTTTTATTGAAAACAAAATAATTTTTGTTGGTATTTTGATCAAAGCACCTTTTCCTCATTTAGCTTTATACTCCTTTTTTTGTTTTTGAGTTGGACTCTCACTCTGTGGCCCAGGCTGGAGTGCAGTGACATACTCACGCCCAACCCAGTGTCATCCTGCTGGGTTCAGGTGATCCTTCCACCTCAGCCTTCTGAGTAGCCAGAACTAGAGGTGCATGCTACCATGTCCGGCTAATTTTTTGATTTATTGTAGAGATGAGGTCTGCCACGTTGCCCAGCGGTTATTGAACCCGTGGACTCAGACAGTCCTCTCACCTCGGCCTCCCAAAGTGCTGGGATCACAGTCTTGAGCCACTACACCGGCCTTGTTTTTTTTTTTTTAGAGTAATAAAAGGAGTTTTAATTTGAATTGAAAATACACACTCGAGAGAGAGGAGTGCAGGCAGTCTCCAGGAGGGAGACGCCGGCTTTGTATTCTTATACCCAGTATCCTAATGTTGCTTATGTATTTTTGTCACTTCAGGGTTTTTCTGGTTTCCATTCAGGAAATATTGGTTTATGCAGTGCTTGTTGAAAGTACATCAGGCATGAAAAATTATCATAGTGTTTCGGAAAATGTTGCATTCGTAGCTAATGCATTGGTGGTAATGCATTTAGGCCTGAGCTAGTTAACTATTCATCTAGTAGTATGGCAGGATAGGTTTCCTGATTTACTTTCCCTCAAAATCAACTAAAAAGGCTAGATTTAAATTTTTCAAGTACATCTTTTGAGAAGTGTCTATTAATGGGGCTGTCTGTTTTTTCCTTTTGGCACATTTGAGTCCCTGTAGATCCGATGTTAGGCCCTTGTCAGATACGTGGTTGGCAAATATTTTTACCCTTTCTGGGTGTTGTCTTTCTCTCTCTCTCTCTCTCACTCACTCTTTTTTTTTAGAATGGAAAATATAGTTTATTTAGAAAGTAAATTAGGGGGGGGGAGAGGAGATTCACTTCCTCAGGGTAGGGGAGGAGCTCCCCACTCTCTTGGTGGTTTATTTTGCTTGCAAAAGTTTTTCAGTTTGATGAGGTCCCACTTGCTTATCTTATCTCTCATGTCGTGGGCTTTTGGGGTTATGATCAGGTATTGGTTGTCTGTTCCAATGGCTATAAGGGTGTCACTTGCATTTTCTAAGGTTCTTATAGTTTGAGGTTTTATGTTTATGTCTTTGATCCATTTAGGGTTGATTTTTATGTATAGTTGTAGGTCGGGGTCCTGCTTCCTTTTTCTGCATGTGGTCAGCCAGTTCTCACTCATAAGTGGACTCTGAGCATTTATCATAATACTACACAAGAGGAATTGGCAGTAACAGGGCACTGCCAGGGGAAGGAGGTGTGGGAGTGAGGGGACATACCACGTCAATAGGCAAAGTGAGAACCAATGGGAGGCCCGAACTGCCCCTGTGTGTAGACCACTTGTGTACCTAATTCTGACTTGTACCTCACATCTTTAAAATAAAATAAAATAATCTTTTAAAAAATGTCAAGAACATCTTGTTTATTATATTCATTATCTGTTAGGTTAGGATATTCAGAGACCAAAACCAAAATGAAAATCCAAAGATGTAAGCAGAGTGCAGAAAAACAATACAAAACAAAAAACAAACCTCTCACTTTTTTTAAACTGGATGAAGTTGAACTTTGGTTTTGGTTTTGGTTTTTTTTCTTCCTGTGGTTTTCTTGGCTCTTATGAAGCACAGGGAACAAAAAACAAAGTCCAGTTTCTACTTAAGGTAGAGAAACTATTGGCACACTTCCATACATACAGGCAGGATGCCAAAGAGCCATGTTCATGGCATATGGATGTGTTAGAGACCAGTGAACTAAAGAACATTACATGCAAATTAAAATCTTAGCACTGTGTAGGAAACTGTCCCTTAAAATTTATAACTATATGTCAGTCTTCTTGAGGATTTACTACCTGAATTTACAATATCAGAATATCCTGAAAAACTTGAGGCTAAGAACATATTTTAAAGTTTTCAAAAGATGCTGATATCTCTGTTTTTCTGTCAGAGTGACATGATCGCTGGAAAACCTACTTTCACTTCCAACAGATAAAGTTCCAAGAAATATGAGCTCACAATTAAAAAGAGCAGCAGCACAAAATACATGAGAAAACAAGGAACCATGAACCAGAACTTTGAGAAATTATAAATAGAAGAATGAGACCTGCAAAGAGTTGAGATACTGGAATTATCAGCAACAGAATAGAAAATAATTCTATTTAATATGTGATATATATTTAAAGAACTGTTAAATGGATTTGAAACTGTAAAAGGAAGAGAGTTTGAAAATTACCAAACATATTTGAAAAAGAATGAAATAAAAAATATTGAAATTAAGAACTTAGATGTCTCTTACGGCAGATTAGGCACAGGAGAAAACATCCAGAATGTAGGAGAGACTATAAGAGATGAAAAATATCTAAGAAAGGTTAGGGGAAATGAAAGAATGGGACTATCCAACATATATCTAAAGGAGTTCTGGAAGGAGTGAAGAGAACAGGAACAGTGACACTAAATGGGCAGTCATGACTGAGAATTTTGCAGTACTAGTCAGAGATAGATGTGGAGAACTAAGACGTCCCAATCAGAATAAATGGAAGCATGTTTATACTTAGAGAGATCATAAAGTGACGAACATTAGAGACCAAGAGAAGATCTTAGAAGCAGCCAGAGGGGCAAAACAAATTATCTTCAAAGGAATAGCAGCTGACTTTTCAACAACGTCCATAAAGATATTTTCAGACCATAAAAACTGAAGGTACGTGCCACAAAACCTCTTTCCAAGAACTTAAATGACGTGGCTGAGGCTAACAGGAAGGAGCCACTGTTGGGAGCCCATAGTTGCAAGGATGGTGAAACAAGACACTGGTCAATACATGAGCCTCTCCAACAGCTCCTGACAGGATAAAATAGCATAGGAGGAATGAGTCGAGGAAAACAAAACACATTGCAAATAACAGCTGTAGTATATAGATCCAGAAGGAGACGACACGACTTAAAATGTCCTAAGTTTCCTCTATTGCTTAGGAAGCTATGGAAATTAATCAACTCTAAAATTTCACCAACAAAGCCTGGGTGTTGAGGCCTTTTACTAATACCACTAAAAGAAAATACAGTGTATGACCAGGAAGGAAAAGAAAATAGAAGGAGGAAAACATTTATTTGGAATAAAAATACACAAAATATGTTAGCATATACAAATGAATTTAAAAGACAAAAAGAAAATTTTAAATTTGTTATTTATGAGACATATCCAAAAATTGAGGATACAGAAAGATATAAAGAAAAATAATGAATAAAAATATACCAAGTAAATACTCTTTCCCCCCAAATGCTGCTTATTAAAATCTGTTTATTCCAGACAAAAATGACTTTACGACAAAATCAATTCTGGAGAAAAGATGATGAGAATCATTATTTGATAACAAAAGCAATTAACAAGTAAGATGTAGCCCTTACAACCAAAAAATATATAAATGAAAATGTAATAAAGATGCAAAGAGGAATAGATATTCACCATTATAGTGGGAGATTTTAATGCATACCTTTAAGTAATAGCTCACTTAAAAAAACAACAGTAAGTTTTAGAAGATTTGAACAACATAACAAGTTTGATCAATAGCCATATGGAATATGGCATTCAACCACTGCAAAAAATGCAGAATGTACATTTCTTAGCAATGATACATGAAGCTTTTTAAAAAATTGACTGCATAACTTGCCATCAGACAATCTCATAATTTTCAAAGAATTAATGGAAGATAGACTACAGTCTTTGACCATTATGCAATTAGAGGTGGATAACAAAAAAAAAACCATTAAACTTCATGTCGTGAGTTGAATGGTGTCACCCCAAAATTTTGTGTCCACATAGAACCTGTGAATGTGACATTATTTGGAAATAGGGTGTTTGCAGATGTAATCAAGTTAAAATTAGATGGTGGTGGAATAGGGCAAGCCCTATATCCAATATGACCGGCATCCTTTAAATGAAGGAGGGAGACACAGAGACACAGATACCCAATGTGAAGCATGCATGTGAAGACAGAGGCACAGATTAGAATGATGTGTCAATGAGCCAGCCAACACCAGGATGGCCAGCGTATCCAGAAGCAAGGAGAATAGGCATGGAGCCGATTCTCTTTCAAAGCTTCCAGAAGGAACCAACTCTGCCAACACCTGGATTTTAACACCTTTGGCCTCCAGAGCTTTGTGGTGCTTTGTTATAGTAGCCCTGAGAAACTAATGTATCTCATATGCTTGGGAATTAACAAACGTAGGCTTCAATGGCTCATAAGTCAAAGAAAAAAATCGTAATGGAAATTTAAAATATTTTGAACTAAATGATAATGAAAATGCCATACATCTAAACCTAAAACATAGAATAAAGCAAGAGTTAGAAGCTTATAGTCTTGAATTTATGAATCAGAAAAGAAGAACGTATAAGAATAAGCAAGTTAGATATCCAAGATAAGAAGTTAAAAGAAGGAATACTAAATGAACTTGAAGAAAGTAGGAGGAGGAACCGAACAAGAATAAAACCAGAAATCAATGAAATAAAAACCAAAAGCCTAGTAGGGAACATGGAATAACTTTCAGGAACGTGATATGGTAAACGTTTGAAAAAGCAAATTTTAGAAAAATACCTGTAACATTACATTGGAATAGCTGTCGGAAACAAGAAGAACTAAAGAGTATGCCATTTGGGGTACAGACACATATGGCAAGGTGTCCCAGGTGGCATTTACCTCTGGGCTGGGAGGGAACGTTGGCGTTGGGGAACATGGCGAGGATAGGAGGAAAGGGGAGGGAGGGAGGCCGGAAGGCAGGCAGGAAGAAATGCTCAGCTTTGCATCTTATGTTTTGGTATTTTGTCCGTTCACCTTTGCAGCTCCTTTTGGTGACTCCCCCGTGTCCTTTGCTCCTTCTTTCACTTTAAAACACAAGGTCGTGGCCGACATGGAGACCCAGGTTCACAAGTTGAGAGAAGAGCTGATTAACGTGAACTCACAGCGGAAGCAGCAGCTGCTAGAGCTTGGTCTTCTGCGAGAAGAGGAGAAGCAGAGGGCTGCCAGGGAGCACGAGGCTGCCGTCGGCAGACTGAAGGCCGAGTCAGAGAAGACGAAGTTGGAGCTGAAGAAAACGCACGCGGCTGAGACGGAGATGGCGCTGGAAAAGGTAGGGCCGCGGCCGGGTCTCTCAGCAGGCAGTGGGGGCCCTGCTGAAAACGAACTGCTGCCGCCCTGAGCGCTAGCCTCTGAAGGGCAGCCGACGTAGGGCTGCGCTGCCCATTCACAAGCGGGGTTCGAATGAACCATCGAAGCGTCCTGCTCTGGGTCTGAGCACCACCAGCATGATCCAGGAATTGTCCTGACTTTTCCCTTGATTTCCACCAAAAGGGGCGTGTATGAAAAGGAGTACGTTAACTCTTCGAATTCACAGTAGTTAGATATACATTATGATAAAGCAATGCCCTGGGGTTATGAAGTGTTACGTTGATGAGAGATGCTTTGGCTGCATCCCTCCATTTTCCTCGGTTAAGACTACGCTTCACGCCTTCCCTAGGCTGTCTAAAAATCATTTCTAGATTTTACAGTTTGTAGCATGGTAACATAAGTAAAAACGTATTTTCCCAGGCTGATATTTCAGTATAAATAAGAAAAGTCTCTTTAAAATTAGGTATTATTGAAATAAATGTCAATATAACGTTCACACATTTTTGGTTCATTTATATTCAAGGTATAATCACTAATGTTTTTATTTTGATGTTCTGAGAAGGTATGTGCATTTTAATCAAGGACCAACTGCGAAGCTCTTTTTGTAAAATTTTCTCGTAAGTCTCCTGGACCGGTCTGGGTCTTGGCAGCATAGCTGTGAACCCGGAAATACACAGGAAAAGGGCTCTAGGGAGGCGAGAGGAAGGAGCTGCAGGGAGGCTGGGAGGCTGGCGGTGGTCACCAGGGAGGAGCGAAAGTGCGGAGGCGGCCTGAGCCCGCCAGGGAGAGGACTTTGCTGTGGCTCCCTGCGAGCAGAGGCGGTGTGATCTGGCTCCCCGTGAGTCTCTCTCCAGCTGCCCGCTGAGGGTTGGGGGGGCGTGGGGAGCCCGACTCGAAGGCCGCTGCAGCCCTTGAGACAGAGTGGGCGGAGGCTTGGGCCCGGGCAGGTGCTGTGAAGGCGGCGCAGACCCGCCCAGTTTGGGACGTGCCGTGAAGGCAAAACCCACGGCACGTGCGGTGAGTCATGCATGGGACGGGGGGGGGGGGGGCTGGTGCCAAGAGCGACGCCAAGGTTACCCGCCTATGCCAGGGGACGAACGGAGCTCCCCTTTCCTGGAAGGAAGGAGACTTTCACGAGCAAGCGGCCAGGCCACGCAGGATGTGTTCGGTGGACATGCCTTTTGTACGTCTAAGTTAAGGGATAGCTTCTTCCCAGCAGTAAAAGATAGTGCTTGGATGCTAAAATATAGGAAGTTTCAGTGATTAGAGAAATTTTCTTATACAGAACGTCTTAAACCTTTGACAACAGCAGCTAAAAGAGGCACTGGTAGAGAGTAAAAGTGGTGTTGCCACTTTTCTCTTAACTCTTTCACACACCTGACCTTGGCTTCAATCTGCTCTGCTGCTAGTTCCAAGTATTTCTAAGTAAATGTTCTTAAATGGTACAGATACCTGTGTACCTCAATTCAGGGAAACTGGACGTACCAAAGCCAGACTTAAAAAGCATCCAATTTAGACCTTAATTTTCTTGAATTACTCACATCCAAATGTTTAACAGGAGATGAACTTTTTCAAGTGTAGTTTTATGTGTGTTACTAACGGACATGTTAAAGATAATTTAAAAATTAGTATTAAAATCCTTGGTAATTCATTTGACAAACATTTCCGGACGATTTTGTCCATCCCAGAAAGGCATTATCCCAGGCACTGTGGGGATACCAAAAAAAGGAAGGACGCTGTCCTTAAAGCGAAGTAACAGTGACTGCAACACACACACACATGCATCCACACACATTGAACGGTGATGCAAGGTAGAGTGTGGATTGGGGGAAAATTATTTTCTGCTGAGAAAATAGAGGAAGATTAACTGCAAGAGATAACATATGAAGTAGACATGTAATATGTAGGATTTTGACTCGTAGGTATGAGGATGGCATTCTGAGTCAAAAGAATAACCAAAGCAAGAGCAAACAGAACCTCTTACATGACGTATGGGTTAAACAAGTGATCAGGCTAAAAGATGGCTCCAAAGCTGTGATAAGTATTTTGGTTTCATTGGATAAACAGTGAGGAGCCACTGAACGTTTTTGAAAAGTGAAGTGTCAAAGTCGAAGTGATTATTAGGAGCCTGGTTTTGGCAGTGTTGGCAGGATGTGGTAGCAGTCAGAAGAGCTAACAGGGATTGGATTCCGCCAGGCAGAGGCCCTGAGGGCACAGGCGAGGTGCCCTTGAGGGCACATAAGAGGCAGTGATAAGAGGCCTGGTGGTAGTGGACGAGAGAGAACATCTGAGACTCGCCACAGAGATGGCACTGATTGCGCTTGTTGACTGTAACTTCAACTGTTAACCAGTTGGGAATGTGGAAGTTTCTGGCTCGGGAAGGAAGAGGATGGATTCAGTTAAGAACATGGGGATTCTAAGAGAGGATAGGACTGGAGAAAAAGCCGCAGCTGTGGGCGTCACCCACAGAGAGGGCCTGGCCTGAGCGAGGTTGTGAGAGGGGTTGGGATGTGGGGGAAGGGAGTGGAGGGGGGGACAAGGAGGGGGAAAGAGTGAGAGAATGAGAAAGCAGCTGCGAAGGAAGAACAGAACCATTCCGCTTGAGAGGTCGGGCAGGAAACAGCCCAAGAAGGGTCATCAGGGCAGATGAAATATGACAGGAATGAATTTTCACAGAGGAAAAGAATATTAGGAAAGGAGGATTGTCAAGAATGGGACAGAAAATCAGGAAGGATAAGGGTAGAGGAAAGGTCACTGGATTTGAAACTGAGAATCATTGGTGATCTTGGACAGTGCACTGGAAATGGTAGTGTGCGCAGAAACAGGGTCGCAAAAGGTAAGCAAGGAGTGGAGACAAGAGAAACTGTTGCTTGAGAAAATACAATGTTAAAGGGAAGATGTAGTTCCAAAGAGCAGCAAGAGTTAGGGAGGGTATATTTTGAGGCTGAACAGATCTTGAGCATTTTGAAGCTCATAGTAGAGAAGAATAGTTAATGATTGAAGAATCATAAATAATTGGTGGCTTGCAAGCTGAGTGGTGCAGGTCACAGCTGCAGCTCCGCCCCCTAAGCCCTTGGCTACAAGGGTCCTGACGCGCAAGACGTCAATCAGACTTTCAAACATGCCACACTCCCCCCTGGCCCCCAGATGTTGACAGCTGTCACCCTATGCCCAGAATGCATCTCTGCATGGTGTTCTTATGGCCAGCCTCCATTCTCCTCTCCTTCCTCACGCCTCAGAACATCCTTCCATAATCCCTTTATCTAAAACATGGTCTACCTCTGCCACCTTACTTTGTCCCATTGTCTTGATAGCTTTATGATGAACCCATGTCTAGAAAACCCGGCGTGCTTACCTGGTGCGTGTTAAGTGAGTGGGTGCCAGGAGGCACGACTTGCACCAAGGAAGGAAGGAAGAAGAGGGTTGACAAAGATACAGAGAAGTTCCCTGACAAGACCTGAGAAGACCTCAAAGCTAATATCTGTGTTCTTGGTAAAAAGAAGCCCCGTCGTCTGCTTAGGTGAGGAGTTTTAAGAAGAGCGAAATAGCCAAGCTTCCAGGTGGCAGGTGGGTGAAGTGCCAAGGAAAGAAAGAGTATTGAAGTGAATCCGCTCTTGTAGAGTCGGAGCTAAGCAGATAGAGGAGTCAGGAGGAATGGACTGTTCCTGACCTGAAGTGAGAGCACAAGGAGCACAAGAAGACAGAAGTGAGGTTTCAGCATAGTAATGCTGACTGGCCTGAGAAAGATACTGAGGAGCTGAACTAGAGTGCTGGGACTTGTTGACAAAGTGGGAGAGTGTGGGGAAAGGTAAGAGGACTAAACAGGCTGGAGTTTAGGGCAGTGAGTTTGGATTTTCTTGAGTTAGTGGAATCTGCCAACCTCAAAGTCAATATGATGAAATCCAGTTGCTGGGCTCTTATTAACGTAATTTGTGTTTCCAATTGATTAATGTTTTTACTTAACTAGTAAAGAGAGTTTAGGAGTTCCAAATGCAATGAACCCTGGACTGTTAATTCCCCGAAAGCTGGAAACTCTTGTTTCTAAAGCTCCAGGAGCATGCGTGATGCCTTGCACAAAGTAGGTATTCGTTAAATGTTCAGTGATCAAATAAAAGATTGGTGAGCTGAGACATTCAGAATAGCCCCTGTGTGTGGCAATGTGAATAAGTAAATTATTATTGATTTATCCAAATTTGATTTCAACCCACTAGAAATACTTTGAGTGGGACAAGATACATCTTTGTATTCAAATATTTATTTATGTTGTTTTAGTGTTGTAATTTCCTCCATATTACTTAATAAGTTAATTTTCTCCATATTACTTGTTAAATAGCATAAATCTTTTAGACATATTTTAATTTTCTACATAAATTAATAAACAATGAGCTCTTACTATGAAAATTTGAATTAAAACTAATAAGCTACTAATTCTGTTGCAACTCTTGTATCTTTCTACAAATTACTTGAATTCTTCTCACTATATCTTTAAAAAGGTTTAATGTTTCATTATGTTTAAATAAATCTAAAAGTTAAAATATTTACTTGTAGTTTAAAATCCAGTCAAGAATTTAGAGGTTTACAAATTGAATTCCTATTGTTGAGTATAGAGATGCGGTTTAAAGAGGAGAGGAATTTATCCAAAAACACTAGAAGGATCAATAATTTACATGTAACATTCTATGTGGGTCTGGATCATCTCAATAGCACTTACAATGTTAAGTTTATAAAAGAATTCCTAAGTCCAGATTCTACCTGAGTTTCTGTCAGGAGCAATTAAGACCTAGATGATATCTTCAATTACTTTGAGTTAAGAGAAACATGAAATACCTCCACAAGGTCAAAATACATGAAACAGAGAAGCTAAGAGAGTAAATGATTGACATTTGCAAAGTGAAAGCTGCTTCTTTGGCCTTTTAAAATATTTTCAAACTGAATTGAAAAAAAGCCCATAAAATATGAAAATTTGAAAAATTAACATTACTAAGTGACGATAGTGGGTAATTTTCAGAAGCTTGATTAAAACTTTGCCATTTAAATTTTACCATTGTTTCAGAAACCTGTTCAACTATTTAAAAAATGAACTTTCTTGAGATAGAGGATATTTTAGAAAATACAGAAAATGAGAGTGTAAAACTCCCTTTTACTATTATCACCCAGATAAAACCAATATAATAATTTAATGTGTATACAAAAGAGCTACATTAAGTTAGCTGATAAAAATCATGCTAAACTATTCCATCTCTTGATTTTTTTAAGTTATGCTAAGAATATTTCAATGTCATTTGAAATTATTTGAAAATATAATTTTTATTGTTTCATGCTATTCCATTTTATGGATATAGCATTATTTATTGTGGTCTTATTTTGGAACATTTAGAGTTTTAAAAAATTGCTTAATCTGGAGATTAGCATCTTCATTAATAAAGTTTGTCAGCATCCCCCCTTAGGTTAAAATTCCAATAGATTTAATGTGTTAAATTGCATTTCAGAGAGTTTGTACTAATTTATATTTACTCTACGTAGTCCTTAATATTATTAATATTTTTCCTTAATTTTCGGTTCTTTTTGTGAAAAGCAATTATTGCTTTTAATTTTCTTTTTTTTTTTTTTTTTGAGTTGGAGTCTCACTCTTTCGCCCAGACTGGAGTGCAATGACCGCTCCCGGCCACCACAGCCTCGACCTGCTGGGCTCCGGTGATCCTTCCACCTCACCCTTTCAAAAGGCCGGAATTACAGGCATGCGCTACCATGCCTGGCCGATTTTTTGATTTATTGTAGAGATGAGGTCTTGCTGCCCAGGCAGGTCTTGAACCCGCGGACTCAGGCAATCCACTCACCTCAGCCTCCCAAAGGCGCAGGATTACAGGCTGAGCCACCAAGCCCGGCTTAATTTTCATTTTTAAGAGCAAGAGATTGAACATTTACAGTAGATTTACTTGTTATTTATATTTCATTTTCTGGGAATTGTCTGTTCCTATCCTTTGCAAGTTTCTCTTCTTTCAGGATCCTAATATTTTTCTCATTAGCTCATGTAAACTCATTTTGTTTTGTTTTGTTTTGTTTTGTTTGAGTTGGAGTCTCACTCTGGTGCCCAGACTGGTGTGTAGTGGCCACCACCGCAACCTCGACCTGCTGGGCTCTGGCGATCCTTCCACCTCAGCCTTCCAAGTAGCTGGAACTACAGGCACGAGCTACCATGCCCGGCTAGTTTTTTGATTTATTATAGAGATGAGGTCTCACTGCCCCAGGCGGGTCTCGCTAAGTTACCTAGGCGGGTCTCGAACCCACGGGCTCAGGCAATCCACTCACCTCAGCCTCCCAAGGCGTGGGATTACAGGCTGAGCCACCAAACCCAGCTGTAAACTCATTTTATAGTTAAGATGATAAAACCCTTACCTTTGTGGCGAATAATTTTGGTATACTTCTTTTAATTTTATGTTATACGACAATTTTATTTGTATTTGATCTAATCTATTCGTCTTTTCCTTTGTGAGTTCTCTGCTATAAATAGTTGTTTTAAGCTTCACATTTTGGTATTTTAAATATACCAACACATCAAACATTTTCTGCAGTGAACACTATTAAGAAAAAGCTCTTGTGATTTTGACACAACATTTACCAGCTTGGGCTCCTGGTCTATAATTTTATTATCTGAAGGGTTATACTGGAATTCTTCCAGCCTGAAGCCATTAAAAGGCTTTGAGCAACAAATCAGCATCTTTTTCAACTTTAAGAAAAGCTCCATATGGCATAATTATTCAAAGCTAAGGTCACAGAAGCTACTTAAACCTTTGAAATTTATAATTAAAGGATTAATGGTAACTTATGAAGAATCATTTTGGCTTAAAATGGATTTCTAATCTCGATTTTGTTATTTTTACTTTGATCTTTTCCCTGGCTTTTTCCTCTGCTAAAAAATGTGAAATTTTATGTCTTAAATTTTAAATCAAATATTAGCCTCAAACAGTTTAGATTTATAAAAATTGCTTGACAAACAACATCCAGTACAACTTTTATTATATCCTGCAAATATTGATGAACTTGAAGCCGACATTTTCCTCTGGGTGTATAAAACTATCGCTTGAGATAATGGGTAATGACACTCCTAAACATAAGAGTAAATTATTTTACAAAATAAAAAAAAAATGCACAAATGCCAACTCAGAAAAGTATTTTCCTCAGATCTTTTATACATCAGCTCCCAGCTCTCCTACTTTATCTGCCTGCAATAAGTCTGGGGTATTCATTTATTAAACAGAAAGAGCAGGATATCGCTTATTATTCATGCTTGAACATGTACGTTGTCGAAGTTCGACCATCTCTACCTGGGTGGGACTGCAGAGCTCAGTGTCAATGTGACATCATGGATACAGATGGAAAGGTACGCTTTCTGCAGAATGGTTTTCACAGTTCCCAGAGAATCTTTTGCTCTTTCTCTTCTTTGCTGCATGTTAAAAAGCATTCTCATTTTCTAGCAATATGGGAGAGCAAATCAGTAGGCTAATTTCAAAGTCTTGTTTTCCTAGGATAGAAAACTGTGTTTTATTTGGAGAAAATTAAAAGAAACTATATTTTATGTTAATACTATTATAAAATAAAATAGAATTATATATGTTACATATAATTACAAGCATAATTATATGTAAATTATATATAAAATAGAATTATGTATAAATTATAGTTTATTTATTTTTTACTTATTTATTTTTTTGAGTTGGAGTCTCACTCCTTCTCCCAGGCTGGAGTCAAAGTCCTAAAAGATAAACAATTTCAACCAATTTCAACAAGCTCATGGCCACCCCAGCGTCAACTTGCTGGGTTCCTGCGATCCTTCCACCTCAGCCTTCCAAGTAGCCAGAATTATAGGCGCGCACTACCACACCCAGCCATTGTATTTTATTGCAGAGATGAGGTCTTGCCAAGTTGCCCAGGCTGGTCTTGAACCCACAGGCTCAGGGAATCCACTCGCCTCGGCCTCCCAAAGTGCTGGGATTACAGGCTGAGCCACCTAGCCCAGCCTATAGTTTATTTTTAAAGTGAACATTTAAAATTTACAAAATTGGACCTCGACCTGAAGATGGCGAAGTCATGGATGGATCTGTGAGACTCTCTGAACATGAGTTCCCAAAAAGACTCTTACTTTTCTTCCTGCACCCCCCTGCCCACCACCAGCCGCACTGGTACGAGGCCTGGGGACTTTTGGTCCCACGCAGGGCCAGATATTTCGGCCTAATCGCAGCTGCTCCACTATATGTGATTCCGGGCGACTGGGGAATCTGGAATCCCGAATCCCAGCTCCCTCCCTGGCTACATTGTCATGACCAGCACCCAGCACCAAGCTGCTGGTCATCCAGGGAGGCTTTGGGCCCCGCCCCTCAGAGATACCAGTCCCATTTATGGCTGAAGTGCCCTGTGAGGGACCCAGAGCCACCACCTGCCCTCTGGAGCTTTGGAGATCTTAAGCCCCGGCCCACCCTGGCTGAGGCACTCAGCATGCGACCACAAGCCTGTGTAAGGGAGCAGAACCCCGAGGTAGTGTAAGGTGCCAGTTGGAGGCTTCCAGCTCCAGAGGAGGGAACGCCCGACCCTCTCTTCCACCCCAGCCTGCTGGTGGCACCCTGAATCCAGCGCCCAGCTGTGCAGCTGGTCCTGCCTAGAGACCCACACAAGCATCCCTAAAAGTGAAAGTACAACTACCACCTCCGCCATTTTCAAGGCATATTTGCATTGCATCGCCCCGCCCACCTATCAGAGCCTCCACCTCGGTTCCCATGGTGACGTCCTTAAACAGGAGACAAAGTCCCTCCCCTACACTGAACAGAGACCAGTGTCACAGATCTCCCAGGCAGCAGGCTAGCTGCCTACAACAAAAATAGAGGGGAGAGGCTGGAGATTAGAGCTCAAGGGACTTTATCCACTAAGGGATGAGAGAAAAATCTACACAAATGAAGAAAAACCAAAAGAATATGAGTCTCTCCCAGACTCCTGGGAGGGCAGACACTGAGAAAACTGACTTCGGAATGCAAACAATGAAGAGCCCCCAGAATGACTGGTCTCAAGCTACAAACCTGGATATCAAGACATTAATGGAGAGATTAAAAAGAATTGAGGAGACTCAAGAAGAAACTAGAAAGGAACTGATATCTGAGATAACAGTAATAAAGAATACTGTGAATGAAATAAATAACAAACTGATAAGCATGGAAAGCAGAATTACCCAAGCAGAAGAAAGAATCTCAGAGCTTGAGGACCAAAATATAGAACTAAACCAAACTCTCAAAAACACAGAAAACAAGCTCAAAAAGAGAAAAAAACCTTCAAGAGATGAGCGATTACTTTAAGAGACAGAACCTAAGAGTAATTGGACTTACTGAGGCAGAAAGAGAGATAGAGACCACACTGGAATAAACCTTCCATGAGATAATTCAAGAAAACATCCCTTATCTAAAAACTCACACACAAGAGATTCAGAGAACCCCTGCAAGACAACAAATGAGAAAATCAACTCTTAGACACATAGTAACTCACCCAAACAAAGTAGGCATAAAAGAAAAAATCCAAAAGGCAGCAAGAGAAAAAGTTCAGATCACCTACCAGGGAAAACCAATTAGAATAGCAGCACATTTATCTACAGAAAACCTGCAGGCTAGGAGTGCTTGGAGCCCTATCTTCAAAGTCCTAAACGATAAACAATTTCAACCAAGAATAACCTACCCAGCCAGATTAAGCTTCATCCGCGAGGGAGAATTAAAATCTTTCCCAGATATCCAATCCCTAAGAACTTATGCTGCCACCAAACCACCTCTACATGAAACACTTAAGAAAGTACTAAACACAGAAGAAAAGGGGAAGAAAAGAACAACGTTCTTCACAAGAGTACAAGAAAAAGAATAAAATACACATGAACCCACCCCCAAAACAAAAGAAAGACAGTAAACCAAGTGGAGAACAACACTATAAAAACTATATGATAGGGACGAACTCTCACATTTCAATAATTAGCCTGAATGTGAATGGACTAAATGCTCCACTGAAAAGGCATAGAATGGCAAAATGGATAAAATATCACCAGGCAACAATATATTGCCTTCAAGAGACCCATCTCACTAGAAAGGATATGCACAGACTCAAAGTAAGAGGATAGGAAACAAATTGTCAAGTGAATGGAACTCAAAAGAAAGGAGGAGTCGCGATCCTAATTTCAGACAAAATACCATTTAAGCTATCAAAAATTTAAAAAGATACAGAGGGCCACTACATAATGATAAAAGGTTCACTCCATCAACAAGAAATGTCTGTCCTAAACATATATGCACCTAACATAGGTGCACCAACTTTTGTAAAGCAACTCCTAGGAAAACTAAAGAAAGATATTGACTCTAACACCATCATAACTGGGGACTTTAATACCCCACTCACAACCCTAAGCAGATCATCAGGACAAAAAAATCAGCAATGAGATCCGGAACCTCAATGTGACTATGGACCAAATGGACTTAATTGATACCTACAGAACACTCCATCCAAAGACCAGAGAATACACATTCTACTCATCACTGCATGGAATGTATTCCAAGATCGACCACATAATTGGCCATAAATCAAGCATAAGCAAATTTAAAAGGACCAAAATTCTACCATGCACCTTTCGGACCACAGTGAAATAAAAATAGACATTAACACCAACAAGGTCCCCCCAAAACCTACAAAGACATGGTCACTAAAAAGCATGATGCTAAACAACTCCTGGGACAATGATGAAATCAAAATGGAGATCAAAAGATACCTGGAAACAAATGAAAATAAAGAAACATCTTACCAAAATCTCTAGGACGCCTTAAAAGCTGTAGTAAGAGGGGAATTTATATCCCCACAAACACACATGAAGAAAATGATAGGAGCACAAATTAACAGCCTAACAAGCCACCTAAGGAAGCTGGAAAAGCAAGACCACAAAAACCCTAATTTCAGCAGAATAATCCAGATCACCAAAATAAAAGCCCAAATCCAGGACATAGAAGATAAAAAGACAATACAAAAAAATCAATGAAACAGAAAGCTGGTTCTTCGAAAGGATAAACAAGATCGATGGTCCCCTAGCTAGACTGACAAAGAAAAAGTAAGAAAAAAACCAAATAAGCACAATCAGAAACACAAAAGATGAAGTCACATCTGATCCTGAAGAAATACAAAAGATCATTAGAGACTACTATGTACACTTGTATGGAAACAAACTTGAAAATCTCAATGAAATGGAGGACTTTCTGTCATCACACAGCCTACCTAGGTTGAAACAAGAAATTGAGACTCTAAATAGACCAGTAATAATCAAGGAAATTGACTATGTAATAAGAAGACTACCTACAAAAAGAAGCCCTGGACCAAGATGGCTTTCCAGCAGAATTCTACAAGACGTTTAAGGAGGAACTGATTCCAATCCTACTGAAGCTATTTCAGGTGATTGAGAAGGATGGAACCCTCCCCAAATCATTTTATGAAGCTAACATCACATTGATACCCAAGCCAGGTAAAGATCCAACAAAAAAAGAGTACAGGCCAATATCTTTGATGGACATAGATGTTAAAATTCTCAACAAGATCCTAGCAAACCGGATTCAACAACACATCTCAAAAATCATCCATTATGACCAAGTAGGCTTCATCCCTGGGATGCAGGGCTGGTTCAACATTCGTAAAACAATAAATGTAATTAAATACATCAACAGATGTCAAAACAAAAACCACATGATTATATCATTAGATGCAGAAAAAGCTTTTGATAAATTCCAGCACCCCTTCTTGAGAAAAACCCTCAAACATCTAGGCATACAGGGAACATACCTCAAAACAGTAAAAGCCATCTACAAGAAACCCACAGCCGGCATACTCCTAAACAGACAAAAATTGGAAACATTTTCCCTGAAAACTGGAACAAGACAAGGATGCCTACTCTCACCCCTCCTGTTCAATATAGTACTGGAAGTCTTGGCTAGAGCAATCAGAGAAGAGAAGGCAGTCAGGGGTATCCAAATAGGAAAAGAGGAAGTCAAATTATCCCTCTTTGCAGATGCATGATCATGTACCTTGAAAACCCAAGAGAATCTATCAAAAACCTCCTTACACTGATAAAGGCCTTTGGCAAAATCTCAGGATATAAAATAAATGTGTAAAAGACAATCGCATTTCTTTACACCAATAATAAACAAACAAACCCAAATAAGAAGCACAATTCCATTCACAATAGCCACAAAAAAAAGAAAGAAAGAAAGAAAGAAAGAAATACCTTGGCACCTTCCTAACCAGAGACGTAAAAGATCTTTACAGTGAAAACTACAAAACTCTGCTCAAAGAAATCAAAGATGACACAAACAAGTGGAAAAATATCCCATGCTCATGGATTGGAAGAATCAACATTGTGAAGATGTCCATCTTAACCTAAGGCAATCTACAGATTCAACGCAATACCCATCAAATTACTAGCAACATTCTTCTCAGACCTAGAAAAAACAACACAGGAATTCATATGGAAACACAAACAGCCAAGAATAGCCAGAACAATCCTCAGCAAAAAAAAACAAAGAAGGTGGTATCACACTGCCAGCTTCAAACTTTACTATAAAGCTACAATCATCAAAATAGCTTGGTATTGGTAAAGGAACAAGCATATAGATCAGTGGGATAGAATTGAGATCCCAGAAGCAAAACCTCAATTTCTCAACCAACTCATCTTCAACAAAACCTCCACCACCTATCACTGGGGAGAGGAGAACCTATTCAGTTAATGGTGCTGGGAAAACTGGCTGACCACATGCAGAAGATTGAAACAGGACCCCTATCTATCCCCATGCACAAAGGTTAACTCCAAATGGATCAGAGACCTAAATGTAAAACCTCAAACCATAAGAACCTTAGAAAATGAAGGGCATACCCTCATGGAAATTGGAACTGGCATCCAATTCCTGAACAAAACTCGAAACTCACAGGCCATAAGGGATAAGATGGAAAAGTGGGACCTCATTAAACTGACAAGCTTCTGCAAAACCAACGAAACCATCAAGAGAGCAGGGAGACAGCCTACAGACTGGGAAAAAGTATTTGCCAACTCCAGATCTGACAAAGGCGTAACATCTTGAATCTACAAGGAACTCAAATGTGCTGAAGAGAAAAAAACAAGCAACCTCATTATAAAATGGGCAAAAGATATGAACAGACACTTCACAAAGGAAGACATCTGAGCAGCCAACAGACACATGAAGAAATGTTCAACCTCACTAAATCATCAGGGAGATGCAAATCAAAACCACACTGAGATACCACCTAACTCCAGTCAGAATGGCAATTATCAACAACTCAAAAAATAACAGCTGCTGGAGAGGGTGTGGTGAAAAGAGAACACTCCTACACTGTTGGTGGGAGTGTAAACTAGTGCAACCTCTGTGGAAAGCAGTGTGGCGATTCCTAAAAGCTCTAAACATCAACCTCCCATATGACCCTGCAATCCCTCTACTGGGAATATACCCTGAAGAACCCAAATCCCTCTATAAAAAAGATACCTGCACACGAATGTTTATCTCAGCATTGTTCACAATATCAAGAACCTGGAACCAACCACGCTGCCCATCAAAAGAGGACTGGATTAAAAAATGTGGTACATATATACCATGGAATACTATGCAGCCCTAAAAAAGAACAAAATCATGAATTTTGAAGCAACCTGGATGGAGCTAGGGTCTATAATACTGAGTGACCTCTCACAGAAACAAAGATCCGAGTATCACATATTCTCACTCATATGGTGGACCTTGATCATCCAATGCACTACCATAAGAAAATGTCTAACAGTGGTGGGAAACTATGGCGGGGGGGATGGGACTATGGTAGTAAACATCAGTCTGGGGATGGAGAGACACCTGTTATCAACAAGGGGGCCTGAATGAAGCATATTTTTATACCTAACCCTTATATATATTTGTATATGTACCCCACAATATCAAAATTAAAAATATTGATAAAAAATAAAATAAAATAAAATTTACAAAATTAGTCCTCGCTTGTCATTCTGTAGCCTAATTTTTGATATTCTAATAGAGTTATTTAAAAAAGGAGTTCTGCATTTGCCAGAAAGTTACTGGTTTTATGTTTCTGGGTGCTCTTAGGTGAAAACATTTCTACCTAGAATAAATGAAAATCTTTTAGGTCAAGGAAGCAGACAGTAGTGACTTGACTTGGGAAATTATGAAGAATAGAGCAGCTTATTTACTGTCTTCAGAGGTTTATACCTAAACTGAAAGAGTTGGGGGCAAGTAAAACAAGCAAATATTTATTCCCTGAGTCTTGTGTGTGTGTGTGCACATTTGTGTTTTTTGGTGTGTGTGTTTAAAATTAATGTTGATACTTGTGTAAACCTTTTAAAAATATTTTGTTGATACCTGATTGTACATATTTATGGTATATATGTGATATTTTGACATATGCATGCAGAGTTTCACGGTCAAATCAGGGTAATTAGCATATCATCACTCAAAATATTTATCATTTCTTTGTTTTAGAAACATTCCAGATCTCTTCTAGCTATTTTGAAATACACAATAAATTGTTGTTGACTACAGTCACCCCACTGTACTATTGAACACGGAACGTCTTCTGTGGGTCGAGCTATATTTTTGTGCCGGTTAGCCAGCCTCTCTTTATGCCCCTCCCACCTACCATTGCCAGCCTCTAATAACCATCCTTCTACTCTCTATCTTTATAAGATCCACTTTTTAGCTCACACATATAAGTGGGAAAATGTGGTATTTATCTTTCTGTACCTGGCTTATTTCACATAACATAATGACCTCTGGTTCCATCCATGTGGCTGCAAATGAAAGAATTTTATTTTTTATGTCTGAATAATATTCCTGTATGTGTGTGACACATTTTGTTTATTCATTCATTGTTGGTGGAGACTTAGTTTGCTTCTCTATCTTTGCTTTTGTGAACAGCGCGGCAATAAACATGGGGGTGCAAATGTCTCAGATGGGCCGATTTTCTTTCTTATGGATATATGCTTAGCAGTGAGATTGCAAGGTCATATGCTAAATCTATTTTTAGTTTTTTTAGTTTTTAGTTTTTTAGTTACCTAACTCCTTACTGTTTTCTAAGGTGGCTGTACTAATTTGTATTTCCACTAACAGTGTATTAGTGTTCCTCTTTCTCCATATCATTGCCAGCAATTGTTTTGTCTTTTTATTATCAAAAAGTCATTTTAACCGGGATGAGATGATATCTCATTATTGTTTTGATTTGTATTTCCCTGTTGATTAGTAATATTCAGCATTTTTTAATATACCCATTGGCCATTTGTAAGTCTTCTTTTGAAAATTAATTTTTCAGATCATTGGCCCATTTTTAATTGAATTTTTTTGTTATTGAATGGTTTGAATTTCTTATATATTCTGGTTATTAATTATTTGTCAGAGAGATAGTTTGCAAATATTTTCTCTCATTTTGTAGGTTATCTCTTCTCTTTGTTGATTGTTTTCTTTGTTGTGCAGAAGCTGTTTGGCTTGATATCACCCCACATGTCTACTTTTGCTTTGATTGTCTGTGCTTTTAAGGTCTGAGCCAAAATATTTTTGACCATACAAATGTGCATTTCTCTAATATTTCCTTCACGTAGTTTTATGCTTTCATACTTTCAAGTGTTACATTTAAGTCTTTAATTCATTTTATTTGATTTTTGTATACATTGAGAGATAGCGATCTGGTTTTATTCTTCTGAATATAGATCACCAGTTTTCTCAGCACAATTTATTGAAATAATGAGAAAATCTGTGTTCTTGGTGCCTTTGTTATGAATGAATTGACAATAATGCATGGATTTATATCTGGGTTCTTTATTCTGTTTCATCGATTAGTGTGTATATTTTATGCCAGTACTTTGCTGTTTTGGTTACGATAACTTTGTAGTGTATTTTGAAGTCTGGTAGTGCGATTTCTCAAACTTTGTAATTTTTGCTCAGGATCCCTTTTGAATGCAGGATACTTTGTGGTTCCATACAAATTTTAGAATTGTTTTTTTCTATTTCTGTGATGATTTCATTCATTGGTATTTTGATAGGGACAGCATTGATTCTATAGATCATTTAGGATAGTGTGGACATTTTATCATTATTAATTCTTCCAGTTCATGGACACAGGGTATCTTTTTATTTTGGGGGGTTCCTCCTTAATTTCTTTGACCAGCGTCTTATAGCTTTCAGTGTGGAGATCTTTCACTTCTTTGGTTAAATTTATTCTTATGGGTTTTTTTGTTGTTTTTTGTAGCTATTGTAAATGGAATTACTTTCTTGATGTCTTTTTCAGATTGTTTTGCTGTTGTGTAGAATTGCTATTGATTTTGCATGTTGATTTATTGTTCTGCAACTGTACAACATTTGTTTATCAGTTCTAACAGTATTTCGGTGGAATCTTCAGGGTTTTCTAATTATAAGATCATGTTGTCTGTGAACAAGGATAATTTGACTTCTTTTTTTTCAATTTGGATGTCCCTAATTTCCTTTTCTTGCCTGATTGTTCTGGCTAGAAAAATAAAATTGGTGAAAGTGGACATCTTTTGTCTTATTCCAGAGAGTAGAGGAAAGGCTTTCAATTTTTCCCTGCTCAGTATGATGTTAGTTGTGGATTAGCCATATATGGCCTTTATTGTTTTCGGAGATCTTCTATATCCAGTTTGTTGAGAGTTTTTATTAGAAAGGAATGTTGAATTTCATTGGCTTATTTTTCAACATCTATTGAAATGACCTTATGGTTTCTGTTCTTGGTTCTGAGAATGTAATGTGTCACGTTTATTTTGGGGGGTATATTGAATCAACCTTGTATCCCTGGGATAAATCCCACTTGATGTTCCTGAATTCAGTTTGCTAGCATTTTCTTGAGGATTTTTGCATCTGTGAAGGAGATTGACCTTTGGTTTTCTCTGTATATGTCCTTGTCTGGTTTTTGTGTCAGGGTAATGCAGGCCTTGTAGAGTGATTTTTTTTTTTTTTTTGAAGTATTCCCTCCTCGCCAATTTTTTTGAAGAATTTAAGTAGAAATGGCATTATTTCTTCTTTAATATTTGGTACAATGCAGCAGTAGCCAGAAATCCTGAACTTTTTTTTTTGATGGGGAACTTTCTATTACCCCTTCAATTATTGGTCTATTCAGGTTTTCTATTTCTTCGTAGTTGAATCTTGGTAGGTTCTGTGTGTACAGGTATTTATTCATCTCTTCTAGGTTTTCTGTTATATAGTTGATAATAACAGTCTCTAATAATCCTTTGTATTTCTATGGTGTTAATCTTTTTTTTTTTTTTTTGAGTTGGAGTCTCACACTGTCGCCCAGACTGGAGTGCAGTGGCCACTCCCGGCCACTGCAGCCTCGACCTGCTGATCTCCAGCGATCTTCCACCTCAGTCTTCCAAGTAGCTGGAACTACGGGTGCACGCTACCATGCCTGGCTAATTTTTTGATTTATTGTAGAGATAAGGTCTCACCAAGTTGCCCAGGCGGGTCTCGAGCCCGCGGGCTCAGGCAATCCACTCACCTCGGCCTCCCAAGTTGCGGTATTACAGGCTGAGCCACCGAGCCTGACTTGTGTTAATCTTAATGACTCCTTTTAGACCTATGATTTTAGTTATTTGGATATTCTCTGTTTTTTTCTTATTTTATCTAACTTAAGGTTTGTCCATTTTGTTTATCTTTTCAAAAAAACCAACTTTTTTGCTTTGTTTACTTTTTTATATTTTTTGAGTCTCCATTGCATTTATTTCTGTTCTAACCTTTTATAATTTATTTTCTTCTATAAATTTTGGGTTTAGTTTGTTTCACTTCTTCTGTTTCCTATAGGTGCATTGTTAGGTTGCTTATTTGAAGTCTTTCTGCTTTTTTGATGTAGGCATTTATTGCTATAAACTCCCTACTTCGGACTGTTTTTGCTGTATCTTACAGGTTTTGATATGTTGTATTTTTTATTTGTCCCAAGAAATTAATTTTTTTTAAAATTTCTGCATTGAGGAATATTACACAGCCATAAAGGAGGACAAACGTATGGACTTTGTAGCATCTTGAATAGATTTAGAGTCTGTCATACTCAGTGATCTGTCACAGAAACAAAGAACTGAGTACCACATGTTCTCACTCATAAGTGGACCCTGAACATTTAACATAATGCTATAAGAAAAGGATTGGCAGTAGCAGGATACTGCTGGGGCCAGGGGAGAGGGATGGCAGGGACACACCATCAATAAGAGTACCTGATCTCAAACCAAAGTGGGGACCAAATAGAGGCCCAAACTTTACCTGTACAATGACCATTTGTATACCTAATCCTGAATTGTACCCCATATCTTTAAAATAAAAAAGTAAATTAAAAAAATTTCTTTGTTGACCCATTTGTTGGTTAGGAGCATGTTTTTTAATATCAATGGTTTTGTAGTTTTCAGTGTTTCTTTTGCTATTGATTTTAAGTTTTATTTAATTATGATTAGAGAAAGTATTTGATGTGTTTTTGATGTTTTAAAATTTGTAAAGACTTGTTTTGTGACCTAACATATGGTCTACCTTGGAGAACATTTTAAGTGCTATTGAAGAAAATGATTCTGCAACTTTTGGATGGGATGTTCTATAAATATCTGTTAGTTCTATTTGGTATAGAGTGAATTTTACCTCTGATAGTTCTTTGATGATTTTCTATCTGAATGGTGTATCCATTGCTGAAAGTAGGGTGAAGGAGTCCCCTAGTATTATTGTATTGCAGTCCCTACCTCCCTTTAGATCTGTTAATATTTATTTTATTTATGTGGGAGTTCTGTTATTGGGTGCATATATATTTACAGTTGTTATATCTTCCTGAAGTATTGACCTATTTATCAATTTATTGGCCTTCTTTGTCTTTTGGGGTTTTTTTTAGTTCTTGACTTAAATTCTATTCTATCTGATGTAAGTATAGCTACTCCTACTTTTTTGTGGTTTCCATTTGCATGGAATATCTTTTTTCATCTCTTCACTGTCAGTCTGTGTGTGTCTTTTTAGGTGAAGTGAGTTTCTTGTAGACAGCATATAGATGTGTGATATGTGTATATATAAATATATATAATACTATACACATAGCACATAGTCTTGTGTTTTTATCCATTCAGCCACTCTGTGTTCTTTAATTGGATAATTTAATTGCATTATTTAATCCATTTACATTCAAGGTTATTATTGATAGGTAACAGCTTACTGCTGCCATTTTGTTACTTGTTTTCTGGTTGTATTGCAGATTCTTTCTTCCTTTTTTTCCTCTCTTACTGTGTTCCTTTGTGGTTAAGTGATTTTTCTTTAATAGGATGTTTTATTATGTACTATTTAGTATGTATATATTACAAGTTTTTGCTTTGAGATTACCCTAAGGCTTGTTAAAAAGTCTTATTTAAAACTGATGATGGCTTAACTTTGAGCACAAAGGTAAGAAAAATAATAAAAAACAAACTCTATCTTTCAATATCTTTTCCCACCACATTTTGACTCCTTGATATTTCAATTTATATCTTTTAGTACTACCTGTCTCTTAACCAGTTGTTATGGTTATTATTTTTTAATAGTTTCATCTTTCAGTCTTCATACTAAGATATAAATGGTTTACTTACCCAAACTACAGAATTATTTTACCTGGTCAGTTTAATACCTTCAGATGTTTTCTTGTTATATATTAACATTCGTTTCTTTCACATTGAAAAACTCTCCTCAGCATTCCTTGTAAGCAGGTCTGGTGTTGATTAATTCCCTTGGTTTGGTTTGTCTGGGAAAGTCTTTATCTCTCTTTTCTGTTTTAAGGATAGCTTTGTTGGGTACATTACTCTTGGTTGGCAGTGTCCTCCTACACCCCTGGGTTTTGAATATAGCAACACATTCTCTTCTGGCCTGCAGGGTTTCTGCTGAGAAATCCACTGAAAACTGTATTGGGGCACCATTGAATGTGATATATTTCTTTTCTTTTGCTGCTTTGAGTATTCTTTCTTTATCTTTGTTGTTAATTTGAGTGATGTGCTTTGGGGATTTCTTCTTTGACTTGCATTTGATTGGTGAACTCTTCCTATGCCTGGTTTGTGCTGCCTTTCTCCAGATTTAGGAAATTTTCAGTCGTTATTTGGAAAAAATATGCCTTTTGGCCTTTTCCCCTCATCTTCTTGGGAGTTCTTACTATGTAAAAGTAAGTTCACTTGATGGTGCCGCATAATTCTCACGGGGGGCCTGCTTCACTATTTTTATTATTTTTTTTCTTTTTGCTGTGTTATTGGGCAGTTTCGTATGTTCTGTCTTCAGGCTTGCTAATTTTTTCCTCTGTTTTGTCAAGTCTACTGTTGCAGCTTTCTAATGAATTTTTCAGTTTAGTTACTGTATTCTTGGCTCTAGAATTTCTATTTGTTTTTTAAAATTGTTTCTATTTCCTTGTCAAATTTCTCATTGTGTTCCTGGACATTTTCCAAATTCCATTTAGTTTTTTGTCCATATTTTCTTGTGATTTTTTTTTTTTCTTTAAGAGTATTAGTCTGAATTCTCTCTTCAGTATTTCATAGATCTTTAATTCTTCTGGGTCCATTGCTGGAGCTTTGTTGGTTTCGTTGGGTGTTGTCATATTTCCCTGAGTTTTCACAATCCTGCCATCTTTATTTTGATGCCTGCACTTTGGGGGAGACAGTGACCTCTTTCACTTTTTGAACATGCTCTTTGGTGGTGTTTGACCTTTACTACTTAGTATCAGAGTTCAATGCAAGTCTGTTGTTTCTTCCCGTGCTGGGAGGAACTTATAGTGATCATCAGAAGTAACACACTGCACTAGAACTCACTCATTGCCCTGCTGTTGTTTCCTAGTAGGGGAGGACTTATGGTGAGCATTGGAAGTTAAACATTGCCCTGGAACTACCTGGCCTAATTTTAAGTTGTTCCTGGGCCAGGGTAAGGCTCCACAGGAGGGCCTGGGCTTTGCAGAAAATCCAGCCAGGGATTTGGGCCTTTTGCAGATCGTGCCCCCCGAGGCAATGTGGCACCAGCCTGTCTCTTCAGCGTAGCATCTCTGCTGATCGGCATGTAGTATAGCTGCCATGTGCTAGTCACTGTGATAAGCATTCACTTTTTGTCCCTAATTCATTTCAGGTGGGTCAGTTTTCCTGGCACTCCCAGTAGTTCCTGTGGGGACAAGACCAGAGTGATAAGCTTCCTGTGGAGATTCCCAGACCCGCGGGAAAATCCATCATCCACCTCCAGTCTCTCCTCTCACCCTGGAAACTCTGCCTAGAAAACTGTTGTTTGAGAGGCATCATGCTGGCTTGGGAGAGGGGCAACACAGTCCGAAATGAGTATGCCTCTTCCCTGTCAGTTCTGTGGGCCCAGGGGGTCTGTCCACTTCTCCTCCAGGTTTGGGTGGAACCAGGCTGGCGTTCTTGCTTTCGGGTTGTTTCCAGTCGCGTCTCTCTGGGCAAAGCGGTGCCAGGGAATCCTCTGCCCTGCCCTCTTGCTGCCACCAGCCCAGGCCTCCCTTTGCTGCTTTCCGCTTCGTGGCGAGGTCTGCCGTCGTCTTGTTGGATGGTCCTTCTGCTTTTTGTGACACTGAAGAAACAAATGGAAAATACATTTCACTAGTATCTTTGTCAGTGATGAAATTATTGCAAATAAGAACAGAAACGATCATTTGTATTGCTGTTTGGATGTCTCATCAACAGTGAGGTGCTTGTGTGCCTCCATTTGCCCAGGAAGGTCTCGCTTTGTACCTGGTGTCCCAGTTTATTGTATGATCTAGCGTTTCCCCAGTCTCTTTCACTGCTAAATATGTCCCAGCTTCCATGCTAAGCTATATGGTCACCCTAACTGTGAGAGTAAAGGTTGCATCTTTTCCTTATGTCTCCTGTGACTTAATTGTTGAGTACCATAGTGGTCACTATATTTAAGAATGCTTTTTTTTGACAGTAATACCATACTTAGATTATAGATAACTAGACTATAATTGTTGTAATATTCCGAGTAGCCTTTCTGTTATTTTTCCACTACACACCAAGATTCCAGTAGCGTTTTATGTGCTTAGAACCAAACGTATTGCTTGGTTCTGAGGAGGCTCAAGGAAGATGGAGAGACAAAGTGACCAAGCCTCCCTATTTCGCACTTCTGTCTCCTCTGTTTAGACTTTCTATGACAGCTTCAGCTGCCCAGGTGCTTTGTGCTTATAGTACAGTAGAAGAGCCTTGGACTGAGTCAAGTCTGGTCCTCACCCTTATTCACAGTGGAAGAGAAGCAGTTATCTCTGTGGGCCTGGGCTTCCTGATCCAATATTGTCAGGATCAAATAAATTAATAATAGAAAGTGGTTAAGTAATTTAACTAAATTGAATACATTTTGGGACATGGTAGAAAAATAGAGAAAGGACATGATCAGCAAAAGTACGTTGGCTTAAATAAACTTCTTCATTCTCACAAGTAATCGAGGAAATGCTAATTAAGACATGATCTTTAAAATATTTTAAACAATACAAGGATTTTTTTTTTTTTTCTTAGCTGGAGTCTCACTCTGTCACCCAGGCTGGAGTGCAGTGGCATGCTCATGGCCACTGCAGCCTCAACCTGCTGGGCTCAGGTGATCCTTCCACCTCAACCTCCCAAGTAGCTGGAATTACAGGCACATGCCACCATGCGTGACTAATTTTTTTATTTATTGTGGATCTGAGGACTCTCCAAGTTGCCCAGACTGGTATTGAACCTGTGGGCTCAGGCACTCCTCTCACCTCAGCCTTCCAAAGTGCTGGGATTATTATCGTAAGCCACTGTGCCCAGCCTTCCAAGCATCATTTTTAATTAATACTACCAAGTACCTAGGGTACAGTGAATAACACTTTTAAAATGCTGTTTGTGGGAATGTGAATTGGTACAACTTTTCTGAAAGCCTTCGGTCACCTAGTTTAGAAAACTTAATATTACTTATTTCTTTTGACCCGGTAATCTGTTCGTTGTTTAGAATAATATCAATATCAGAACCCCAAAAACACAACCCTCTGAAAACAGATTAATCTCATTTGTGAATATTGTAGAAACCTCAAATAAAATATTAGGGAAATTTATCTATTAGTGCATTTAAAGCATCATACATCATAATCCCATGGATTTTATTCCAGGAATGCAAACATCAGGGACACTATTAGTATGATTCGCTATACTGTTAAATCAAAAGAGAAAAGTTTTGGTCTTCTCTGTGTCATTAGGGTGAGCCTGAGCTGCCCTAAAAGTTAGCCCCAAAATAAAATGGATATTTTAGATAGGAAAGTGTATTTCTCTTACACACAACAACTCAGAAGCATTAGGATGGACCAGGGTAGGAGGAAACGGCTCTATTCCATGAGGTTCCTTGAGAACTCAGGCTGGCTGGTGAATGGCCTCTGTCATCCTCAACTTGCGTTTCCATCTTGACACCATTTCCCAAGGAGCAGGAAGGGTGAGAGGACAAATAACACCCTTTCAGGGAAGTGCCGTGGTTTTGCACATCTCGTTCACACGTTCCACTGGAGGGAACTTAGTCTCGGGGCCACACATGGGGAAGCGGGGACCTGTGAGCATGAGCTGTGGCAAAAGCTGGGGGGGAGACTATTATTTTTTGAAGAAATGAAGAACAGAGCAACCCCCTGGGTCCCCTCCCACTGTGGGGACTTTTCATAGAATAGATGCGTGAAGACTCTAGGCTATCAGTGTTGGGACCATTTAAATAGTGTGGCCAGAGCTGGTTCACTGAGGAGGTAACGTGCAAGCAAAGAAGGGGCAGTTAGCCACGTCCACCCCCGGAGGAAGAAATTGCCCACAGTGGGAGGAGGCAGTGCAGGGACCCTGGGCAGGAGTGTGGCTAGGAAACCGTAGGAGCCAGCGTGGTGAGAGCAGGGTGCACACACAGGGGCGTAGGGGACGGCTGTGGGGTGCCAGGGCCTGCTGCTGTGGGGCTTCGGAGGCCTTTCCAGGGACTTCGACTTTAACTCCGAGTAGTGGGAGAGCATGCGAGTATTGCACCACCGAGGGAGGTGATCTGACTTAGGCTTTAATATTCACCTGCCGGAGAACAAAAGTGGGGAGCCAGTTAGAAGGCAACTTTGGAATCCAGCTGAGAGAAATGATGGTGGCTTAGACCAGAGCCATTGCAGGGGCGGTGGTCAGATTTTGGACATGTTTTCAAGCGAGAGCCCAACATGGCTTTCTGACGGACTTCATGCGGGTGTGAGAGCAAGAAGGTAAGCTTGCCCATACAAGACATGGAGAGAAATATGCGTTTATTTCTTTGTGGAATAGGTTTGCGTGGAATTTTTAAGTTGCATTTTTCTGTATTTTCTAAGTGCTTTCCATTGTAAACACTTTGCAAGCTGAGAGTGATGTGCAGAAGTCACCATCTAATCATATTGTTGCCCTGTCCCCACGCCCATGAAGAAGAGGCCGTGCCCTGGCATCATATTAACTGTCATCAGGAACTGAGCAGTGTGATCGGGATGTCACCTGTCCTTCCTCGTCCCCACCTAAGAGACTGGGGGCATCTCAAAACTCTGACTCTCCTTTCTGTCAGGGCTGGGGGCTTGATTCTCATTGGCATCAGAGATAAGAAACTGAAGCCCGGCCGGCCCTGCAGCCTGCACCAGGAGCTCTCATCATTGCTTCTGGGATCTTAATGGTGGCCAAAGGAGATGTGGGCTTCTCTGACTTTGGGCTGCCCATCTCCTAAGGAAAGCCAAGAGATGAAGAAAGACAGTGGTAACACCCCCAAAACAGAGCCAGCTGGAAGGTTGAGGCCCCAGAGGGACCGTGGACTATCTGGCCTCAAAGAGAAGAAGGCAAGACTGAGACACCCTCTGTGTTCCTGAGATAGGAACTTTGCTAAAAAAACAAAGCTTGTTAATGAGCTGAATTAGGTACTTTAATATAAAAACGGATTCTCCCATCAAGGAGATGAAATTTGATGGGACAGGGATGATCGCACAAGCTGATCACATTGAACAGAAATTAGGACCATCGCCTAGCGTCTAAGTCACTGAGCAACATGGGAAACATGCCTGGGAAACATGGGAAGGTGTCTCAAGTTTGGGAGGGACAAGTGGAATCAGGCAGAACTTTCTGGAAGAGGTAGTCTGTGAGCTCATAGCATTTTCCTTCCTTGCTTGAAAACTTACAAAGTGTCCTTGCCCAAGACAAAGACAAAAATTGACCCCCAGATTTACAAAGTTGCCACAGCTGCTTAGCTGTCTAGCCAAGGAGTGGCATAACCCCATTTCTCCTCTCTACCTTTCCTTGTTTTTTTCTTATGTATTTATGTTAACGCATTAATTTTAAGTTGTGGTAAAATATATGTAATGTAAAATTTGCCATTTTCACCATTTTTTATTGTACTATTTAGTTGTTGTTAATACATTTAAATTGTTGTACAACCACAACTACCATCCATCTCTAGAACTTTTTCCTCTTGGAAAACTAAAATGTGCCATTAAACAACAACTCCCCAGTACTGTCTCCCCCGGCCCCTGACAGCCACTATTCTACTTCCTGTCTCTATGGAGTTGATGGCTCTGGAGTACCCGATATGAATAGACTCACGTGTAGCAGGCCTTTTTTGACTGTCTTATTTCACTTAGCATAATGTCTTCAAGGTTCATCCATGTTGTAGCATGTGTCAGAATTTCCTCTTTTTTTAAGGCTGAATAGCATTCCGTTGTATGTATAGGCCGCAGGTTTCTTTTACCTTTTGGCTATAATGAATAATGCTGCTGTGAACATAGGTGTACAGATGTCTGTTCTAGTTCCTGCTTTTAGTTTTTTTGAATATATACACAGATGTGGAATTGGTGGATTCCAAAATTCCATTTTTAATTTTTTGAGGAAGTCTTATGTTTTCCGTAGTGGCTACACCATTTTATGTTCCCACCAGTAGAACACAGTCTTCCAGTTTCTTTACACCATTGACAACATTTTGTTTTATAATAGCCGTTGTAATAGGTGTGAATTGGTATCTTCTATCTTTCTTACTGTCTCGCCTACCACGGACACATCTGTGTTGCACCTACCCCAGACAACTCCCTTTGCCACCGTCTGCTGTCACCCTTCACAGCTTCACACAGGGTGCTCCTTCTGCCTGGAAGACCTGATGACCCCTTATCTTCACCCAGAGATGTTGCTTGTGCCTGTCTTTCTCCTCCCCATCTCACCTCTGAAGAAATCAAGCCTTTTCTTGTATTCCTCTAACTCTTTATTCGCTCTCCTCTTTTTAAAACAAATGCAACTTACATATAGAAAGGGAACAATTCTTTAAGTTTCAACAAACCATCACCACAATTGAGATTACAGTTTCATCACCTCAGATTCCTGCAGAGCCTGGGTCATCGGCTTTCCTTCCTTTCTCATGCCCCAGCTCCTGGTCAGTACTCATCTGTGTTTTCTAACTGTGGACTTCCCTTTTCTGGAATGTCATGTGAGTGAATTATTGAGTATATAGCCTTTTTGAGTTTGGCTTCTTTCCTATAGCATAATGTATTTGAGGTTCAACCATGTTGTTGTTTGTAGCAGTAATCCATTCCTTTTTATTGCTTAGCAATATTCCATTATTTGGATGTACCAAAGTTTATCTGTTCTCCAGCTGAGAAATATCTGTGCTGTTGAATATTCACATAAAGGTTTTGTGTGAATATAAACTTTAATTTCACTTGATTAAATAGCAAGAAATGGGATTGCTTAACTGTGTGTTAAGTACGTTCTTCAACTATACTAAAAACCGCCAGACTATTTTCCCAAGTGCCTACATAATTCTGCATTCCCACCAGCAGTGTATGAGAGGTCCAGTTATGTGGCATCCTCACCAGCCTTTGGTATTACTGAGTTTATAATGTTATTTTAGCCGTCCTGATATGGGTATCTCACCACATGTGTATTTTCTTGGTCACTAATGATATTGAGCACCTTTTCATTGTGTATTTTGTCACCTGAATATCTTCCTTGGTAAAGTGTCTATTAAAACCTTTTTCCTCATCTCTTATTCACTTGCTAATTTTCTAACTAGCGAATTTTGAGAGTTATTTATGGAATCTGGTTACAAGTCACTTGTAACTATGTGATTTGCAAACTTTCTTCCAGTGAATTGACTTTTCATTCTTTTAAAAGTGTCTTTCAAAGAGCAGAGGTTCTTAATTTTGGTAAAGTTCAGTTTATCAGTTTGTTCTTTGATAGGTTATGCTTTTGATGTTGTATCTAGGAAATCTTTGCCTAACCGAAGGTCACAATGATTTTCTCCTATTTTCCTTAGAAGTTTTATGCTTTCAGGTTTCATATTTAGGTCTGTGGTCCATTTTGAACCGATTTTTTGTGACTGAAGCGAGGTATAGATTAAGATCCTATTGTTTAAGCACTATTTGTTGAAAAGACTATCCATTATCCATTGTGTGGTCTTTTCAGCTTTGTTGAAAATCAGTTGATGACATGTGTGTGATCTACTAATAGACTCTCTAATTTTGTTCTATTAATCTATATGTGTCTCCTTTTCCAATACCACCCTGTCTTGATTACTGTAGCCTTTGTAGTCAGCCTTAGAGACAGATAACATGAGTTGTCCAACTCTGATCTTTTTTCAAAATGGTTTTGCCTATGAGTGTTCCTTTGCTTTTCTTGGAATCAGAACAATGAGTCATATACAAAATCCCACTAGAATTTTAAAAAAAAATTTGTTGAATCTATATTAGAGCTGAAATCTTAATGAAATTGAGTCTTTCAGTTCATGAACTTGGAAGATCTTATCCCTTATTTAGGTTACATAATGGCTACATAATTCTGCTTTCCCACTGGCAGTGTATGAGAGGTCCAGTTATGTGGCATTCTCACCAGTCTTTGGTATTATTGAGTTTATAGTGTTATTTTAGCCATCCAAATAGGGGTATCTTATCACGTGTGTATTTCCCTAATGACTAATAATGTTGAGCACCTTCTCCTGTGTGTATTTTGTCATTTGAATATCTTCCTTGATTAAGTATCTATTGTGTTTTTCATCAGTGTTTTGGTTTTCAGCATCTAGATGTTGCCCATATTTTGTTAGATTACACTGAGTTATTTCAGGCGTTTATCTTCAATTCCCAGTTGTTCATTGCTTATGTGTAACTGTAATCAGTTTTTGATGTTGATCTCATGCCATGTGACTTTCTAATCTCACTTATTAGTTCTAGTCACTCTTTTTGGCAAACTATTAGGGATTTTCTTCATAGATAAACAGATAAATACCTGTTGCTTAATATTTTTCCCTGTGAGTTATTTTATTTTTATTTCATTTTATTCTAGATATTTTTAATACAGGTGATAAGTTTTACTACTGACTGATGTCTGTTTTTTGAATCCAAAAAGTTTGTGCCAATATAAGATAAAGCGGATGATATGAATTCATGTGAATACTAGAAATTTAGACAAATAAACAGAAAATACCAAAACTGAACAGAGAATCCACTATACATGCAATTAAAGCCATAAGTTCCTGGGGTATCATTTCAGAGACTGATCCTCATTCAACCTTTCTGTACAATGATTTCTCCACCTCTAAAAGAGGATAAACATCAGCCCTGCTCAGTTTACAGAGTTGCCAAGAAAAATAGTAATAGATGAAAGTTATTTGTGATGTTACCCATGCACAAGCTAAGTTTCGCATGCCTGGCCTTGAAAACCAATGAACAAAAATTTTCCCAACAGAAGACAGCAAATCTTGACTCCGAATCTCACTGCTCTGGATGCTTGCTCAACTTGATAAGCAGGAACATCCATGTTTTTCTGTAACCATTTGCCTCCAGTATTCCTGAGAATTTTCAGGTGCATTTAGGAGTGTCATAAAAATGTTCTCTACTCTCCACAAGTGTGAGAGTCTCAGATAAGGACACTAAACCTCAAGCAATTGCTGGGAGCAACGGTGGGTCGGACGGAGAGCGGGGGGAGAACTGGCGTTGCGACCCCACTGCTGCAGCGCCGGCTCTGCTGTCCTCGGCTGCTCTGCACCTGCCTCCTCCCACTCCCTCTGACTGAACCGGGACGTGCTTCTGCCTGTGTTTTGGGGATCTCTGGCTTCTTCTTCAGCCCAGGACTTCCTTCTGCTGATGTCCCTGCAGAGCTCTGCAGCTGTGGCCCTTGGTAACCTGAACCGTTTGGTCTTCCGTTGCTGGTGCCCGTGCAATTATGCCACATATGTCAGCACATTTTGTTTTATTTTTCATAGTGGTTTATTGTGTTACTAGACTGGTGCATGTCGGAAAATGACTTCTCAAAAACGAGCCAAACATGTGAATAATCAAATGAACAGAGGGAATGTTTGTATGATACGGAAGCAGGAGCATTTGTCACTTCCCTCTTTGCAGTCAGCCCTCTGGATCTGTGGATACAGCCACCTGTAGATGGAAAATATTGAAAAATAAAAGCAACAATAAGAAGTAATACAAATTAAAAGGCAATACAGTAGTATAACAGCTACTTATGTAGCATTTGCATTGCATTAGATATTATAAATAATCTCGAGATGATTTAAAGTGTACAAGAGGATGTGCATAGGTTACATGCAAATACTGTGCCAATTTATATAAGGGACTTGGGCATCAGTGGATTTTGGTGTCCACATGAATCCTGGAATCAATCCCCTGTGAATACCTAGGGATGACTGTACTTCACTGTGTCCTGTGACTTACTTATGATCAGGAAAGATTGACAATAATATAAACCAACATGGAATACAAAAAGTGACAGATAATTTCAAAAACCTATTTTTAACAAACGTGTTATTTTTGGTCTTCACTCTTCATAGTAATCATTCTTTTAAAATACAAACAGTGTTATATTTTTAAGTATAAAAATCATTTTATGTTATCCAATCGGTTAATATAAAAATATGTTTTAAAAAGGATGGGCTCAGTGGCTCATGCCTATAATCTCAGCACTTTGGGAGGCCAAGGTGGGAGGATCACTTGAGGCCGGAGTTCGAGACCAGCCGGAGCAACATAGTGAGACCATGTCTCTACAAAATAATTAAAGAAAATTAGCTGGGCATGGTGGTGTGCTCCTGTCGTCCCAGCTACTTGGGAGGTTGAGGCAGAAGCATGGCCTGCGCTTAGGAGGTCCAGACTGCTGAGCCATGATCATGCTGCTGCACTCCAGTCTGGGCAATAGAGTGAGATCCTGACCCCCTCAAAAAATATATATATATGTATTTTAGGGGCCCCATATATATAGAGGACCCCCTGGGGAAAAAGTTGTTTTTTGGAGGGTGGGCCCCTTGTACACAGGATTCCCCTACTAGGTAAGTGTTCTAGGAACCCATCGGCATCAGTGTAACCAGCTAGTATTGTGAGAGGCTGCATTCAGCTTCAGCGAATTGTTTTTGGTTTTTGTGGGAGATTCTTTCAACGCATTTGCCTACTTCATGATGAGTGATTTGTGAGCACACCTGTCTACATCGCGCTGAGTGTTCAACAGTTCTTCACTAAAAATGGCATGACCCCCTTGCCTCACCCTCCTTATTCACCCAATCCACCCCAAGCGACACTTTTTGGGGTTTCCCCAGAAGAAAAAAGTCCTCAAAGAAAAACATTTTGCCAGTGTGGAAGAGGTGAAATTTTAAAAGGCAGAAGGACCGAAAGGCATCAAAGTTGATGAGTTCGAAACTGTTTTGAGCAGTGGAAAAGGTGTCTCAGTAGATATATTGTACCAAATAGGGAATATGTTGAAGGTGACTGAAGTGTAAATGTATAAGAATAAATACACAATGTCTTATAAATAAATTCCAGGGATTTTTTGGCTCCCCCCTTGTACATATACATATATGTGTGTGTATATATACATATATATATAATCTATATATGCAGTTTATATGTATATTGTTTGTGTGTGTATTCTAAAGATTCCATGGACTTGATAGCATTGGCTGCCAAAATATTTTTAAAATTTCATAAATCATAATAGAGAAATCAGGCACAATATATTTTATTCTACAATATCAAGCCAAAATGTATTTCTTCTCCACACACATTTTAAAATTGGTAAAAAAATAAATATATATAAATATATATATATTTTAAAAAGCATTGTTTGTTTTATCTTCTCAGATATTAGAACTATATTATATTAGAACTATATTTTTTAGTAGTTGAGAAGTTTTTTAATGTATTGGACTCCCCAAATTATATAGAAAATCCCCATAACTTCTTTTTTTTTGAGTCGGATTCTCACTCTGTTACCTGGGCTGGAGTATAGTGGCACACTCACGGCCACCACAACCTTAACCTGCTGTGCACAGGCAATCCTTCCTCCTTAGCCTTCCAATTAGCTGGAACTACAGTCATGTGCTACCATGCCTGGCTAAAAAATACCCTTAACTTCTGTACTTTAAATTATATTCTACTTTAAAGCATTTTATTTCCTTTAATTGGTTGGTTACATCACTAGAGTATATTTTGAGCTTTATAGTCTATACATATAAATAAGACTGAGCTAGCCACCGAAAAGAGTTACTAGTACACACGCATACATATGTCCACAACTTAAAGTACGCTGGTCAGTTTCAGTAATTGCATAGCCTGCATTGCTGCACTTAAAGGTAAATGCTACCATTCACAATAGCCACTAAAAAATGAAATACCTTGGGATCCACCTAACCAGAGAAGCAAAAGACCTTTGCGAGAACTGCAAAACACCGTACAAAAGAATCAAGAATGACACAAACAAATGAAAAAACATCCCATACTAATGAATTGGAAGAATCAATATTATCAAGATGTCCCACTCTACCCAAGGCAGTCTACAGATTCAATGCAATACCCATCAAATTACCAACATCATTTTTCTCAGACCTGGAAACAACACTACTGAATATGCAAGCAAAAAAAGAGCACAAATAGCCAACAGTCCTCAGCAAAAGGAACAAAGCAGGAGGTATCACACTTCCAGACTTTAAACTTTACTACACGACTGGCCTAACATCCAGGATCTACAAAGAACTTAAACAAAATGAAAGGAAAAAGAACAAACCACCCCCATTAAAAAGTGGGCAAAGGACATGAATAGACCCTTTTCAAAAGATGACATACAGGTAGCCAACAGACACATGAAAAAACGCTCAGCCTCATTAATCATCAGAGAGGTGCAAATCAAATAGATACCACCTAACTCCAATACAAATGGCCCTCATCCATAAATCAAAAACAACATGCTGTCACAAGTGCGGAGAAAAGGGAATGCTTCTGTTGGTGGGAGTGCAGGCTAGTTCAACCACTGTGGAAAGCAATTTGGCGATTCCTAAAAGAACTAAAAACTGACCTTCTGTATGATCCAGCAACCCCTCTCCTGGGAATATTCCCAGAGTAACATAAATCATTCTACGAAAAAGATACCCTCACATGCATGTTTGTAGCTGCACTATTCACAAAACCATGGGACCAACCCCACTGCCCTCAAAAGTGGGCTGAATAAAGAAAATGTGGTACATATACACGATGAAGTATAGCAAGCCATAAAGAGGAACAAAATCATGGACTTCGCAACAAATTGGATGGAGTTGGAGACCATCATACTTAGTGATCTATCACAGAAACAAAGAACTGAATACCAAATGTTCTCACTCATAAGCGGGGCCTGAACATTAATTACATTAGCGCAAGGGAGGAAATTAGCAATCAACGGACACTGCCAAGGGAGGGACAGAGGAAGAGGGCATGTAGCATCACAGAGGGTACCTGGTCCTAAACTAGGGGAAGTGGGGGCCAGTTGGAGGTCCAGATGCATCTGGAGGTGCCTACTTGTGTAGCTAATCCTGATTTGTACCCACCTGTCTGTAATTTTTTGAAAAGCTAAACACTGGTTACCCAGCCATGTGTAGAGTATTGTACAACATTTTTTGTGTTTTTCAGAATGTACTACAAATTATTATTTTTTAAGGAGCTACATTTTTAAGTGTGTGCAGATGTGCATTTTGGCTTACAGAGCTGAATTTTTTAATATTCATCTATGGTATTCTCTTGGCAAAGAAAATGTACACTTGTTCCCACTGTATGACTTTAACAGATCAGTAGACATCCTAGGAGTGCTCAAAGGAAACAGTCCTGAGTTATGGAAAATAAATCATAAAACATTGGTATCTTTCTATCTTATCTGTGACAGTTGGTTATGTTATTGTACCTTTAATATTAACATTGAATGAGGAATTTAACTTTTTTTTTTTTTTTTTTGAGTTGGAGTCTCACTCTTTCGCCCAGACTAGAGTGCAGTGACATGCTTCCGGCCACCGCACCCTCGAACTGCTGGGCTCCTGCGATCCTTCTGCCTCAGCCTTCCAAGTAGCTGGAACTACAGGCGTGTGCTACCATGCCCGGATAATTTTTTTTAATTTATTATATAGATGAGGTCTTGCCAAGTTGCCCAGGTGGGTCTCGAACCTGTGGGCTCAGGCAATTCACTTACCTCAGCCTCCCAAGGCATGGGATTACAGACTGAGCCACTGAGCCCGGCCGAATTTAACATTTTTAAATGAGCTTCTAAAGACTTCTAATTTAGGTTTGTATTTCTATAAATTGTTTTAATTCTGAATTATGGTGCTTATTCAACCCCAATTACTTTATTAAATTGAAAGAAGTATTACACATTTTGGTTACTTCCTGAGAACAAGAAGTTGTCAGAATTGCCATACTTAGATCGTAACTAGCAGTCCATTCAGTCCTAGATGTGATGTCTAATTACACAGAGAGGTCGTGAATGGATGACATGAGCTTCCAAATCTCTGGTTTCTTTAGTAATGCATGAGTGAATGAGTCAACATGTACTTAACAAGCATTGACTGTAAGTTTAGCTCAGTGCTGGAGAAGATCACAAAAAGAGGTACAGTTTTCTGGGAGCTTTCCTTATTGTAGTGATAATGAGAAATACAAGTAAAAAAGAATTAAAAATTATCTAATTATCTAGTTCTACATTGGGGTACAGTGCTGGGAGATCTGAGAATGTCTATATCTGTAGTAATCAGAGGATGTTTTATGTAAGAGTATAATATTTAAATTGGCATTAGATATGAAGAATTTTCTGAGGCAAAGGAGATAACATGGGAAACTATGAGCTTAGGACAAATCGGGAGAATGTCAGACAATAATTGTGTATGAAAACCCCACTTATTCGAAAAAGGTTGAAGGTGATTTTTTTAACTTTTTGTCTTAAACTTATTTACATTTACTGAAAAGTTACAAACATAGTGCAGAGAATTCTCATATACCCTTTACCTAGCTTCCCCCTAATGTTCACAAACCTTAGTTATTGATAGTTACCAAAGCCTGGAAATTAACTTTGGTACAATCTATTACATAACTAGAAATCTTATTTTAATTTCACTAGTTCTTTCACTAATGGTCCTTTTTGGTGTTCTAGGACCCAGTTCGGGATCGCAGACTGCATTTAGTTGTAGTATCTCTTCAGACTCCTTCAATCTGTGACAGTTCCTTATCTTTCCTCCTCTTTCAAAAATGTCCACATTTTTGAAGAGCACTAGCTACTTATCTTGAAGAATGTTTGTCACTTTAGATTTGTATAATTTTTTCATGATTACAATGAGGTTATGCATTTAGCAAGACTGATATAGAAACAGTATCTTGCCTTTCTCAAGGGCATTGTAACAAAGGATACATTATATCAACATATCTTCTTACTAGTGTTTTAACGTTGATCACTTGGTTAAGGTGGTGTCTGCCAGACTTATCTGCTGTAGAGTTACTCATTTTTCATTGGAAAGATGTAAAATATCTTGGGGAGACATACTTTGAGATTATGTAGGTGTTCTTAGACCACTAATTTTAACATCCCTTGGTGAATTTTGCCTGAAACAATTTTCTTTTCTTTTTTTTAACTCACAGTTACTTTAAATTTTATAATGTTCTGGCCTATGCTTAGACTGTGGGGTTTTGTTTTGTTCTATTTTCATTTTTATTGTTTTATAGCATTGGGAAAAAATACTGGAAGTTGAAAGTAACTTTTTTTTATTCTTTTGAGTTAAAATTTTTTTTTTTTATTTTAAAGATGTGGGGTAGAATCCAGGGTTAGGTATACAAGTGAACATTGTACAGGTAAAGTTTGGGCCTCCCCTTGGTCCTCAGTTTACTGGGTTTGGAATCAGGTACCCCCATTGATGTAATGTCCACACCACCACATTGGCAGTATTCTACCACTGCCCATCCCTTTTTTATAGTATTATGGTAGATGTTCAGAGTCCGCTTGTGAGAGAGAACATATGGCACTCTGTTCTTTGTTTCTGTGATAGATCACTGAGTATGATCGACTCTAAATCCATCCAAGTTGCTGTGAATTCTATATGTTTGTCCTTCTTTATGGCTGCATAATATATGTGTAACACAATTTTTAAAATCCAGTCCAGTTTCTGTGGGCAGCATGGTTTACTCCATGTTTTTGCTATTAGAAATAGTGCTGCAATAAACATGCGTATACAAGTTTCTTTTTTGTAGAATGACTTGAATTCCTCTGAGGATATTCCCAGTAGGGCGATTGCTGGGTCATATGGAAGGTCAAAGGCTAGTTCTTTTAGAAATTGCCACATTGTTTTCCAGAGAGGTTGTACTAGTTTGCATTCCCACCAGCAGTATAGAAGCGTTCCTTTTTCTCCTCATCCTCACCAGCATCTGTTGTTGTTTGTTTTATTAATGACGGTCATTCTTGATGGGGTTAGGTGGTATCTCAGTGTGGTTTTGATTTGCGTTTCCTGATGATTAGTGAGGCTGAGCACTTTTTCATGTGTCTGTTGGCTGCCCGAATCTCTTCTTTTGAGAAGTGTCTATTCATGTTCTTTGCCCACTTTTTAATGGGACTGTTTGTTTTTTCCCTTTCAGCACATTTGAGTTCCTTATAGATCCAGGATGTTAGTCCTCTTTGTCAGTTGGCAAATATTTTTACCCATTCTTTGGGCTGTCTCTCCACTCTCTTGATGGTTTCTTTTGCTTTTGCTGAAGCTTTTCAGTTTGATGAAATACTACTTGTCTATCTTATCTCTTACGGCATGGAATTTGATCAGGAATTAGAAGGATGTCTCCTGAATTTTCTACAGTTGTTTGATGTTTTATGTTTAGGTCTTGGATCCATTTAGAGTTGACTTTTGTGTATGGTGATAGGTAATGGTCCTGTTTCAATCTTCTGCATGTGGTCAGCCAATTTTCCCAGGAACATTTACTGAATAGCATCTCGTCTCCCCAGTCATTGTTGGTGGAGTCTTTGTTGAAGATGAGTTGGTTGAGAAATTGAGGTTTTGCTTACAGAATCTCTATCCTGTTCCATTGGTCCATATGCCTATTCTTCTACCAATACCAGACTGTTTTGATTATTGTAGCTGTATAGAAAAATTAAAGTCTGGGAGTGTGATACTTCCAGCTTTGTTTCTTTTGCTAAGGCTTGTTTTGGCTATCACGGTCATTTATGTGTCCATATGAATTTCTGTATTGTTAATTCCAGGTCTGAGAAGAATGATATTGGTAATTTAATGGGTATTGTGTTGAATCTGTAGATTACCTTTGGTAGGATAAACATCTTAACAATGTTGATTCTTTCTATCCATGAGCATGCAATATTTTTCCATTTGTTTGTGTCTTCTTGGATTTCTTTGAGCAGTGCCCTGTTGTTTTCATTGTAAATGTCTTTCATTTCTCTGGTTACCAAGATGCTGAGGTATTTCTTTCTTTCTTTTCTTTTTTTTTTTTTTTTTGTGACTCCTGTGAATGGGATAGTGCTTTTAATTTGGTTCTCTGCCTGCTTATTGTTGGTGTTTAAGAATACAACTGTCTTCTGCACACTTATTTGTACCCCAAGACTTTACCAAAGTCTCTTATCTATGAAAGCAGGGTTTTGACAGATTCTCTTAGGTTTTTGAGGGCTAGAATCATATCGTAAGCAAAGAGGGATAACTTAACTTCCTCTTTTCCTATTTGGATACCCCTGATTTCCTTCTGTTGTCTAATTGCCCCAGTAGTACTTCCAACACAATGTTGAACCAGGTGAGAGTGGGCGGCCTTGTCTTGTACTGGTTTTCAGAGGAAATGTTTTCAGTTTCTGTCCATTTAGCAATATGCTGCCTGTGGGTTTATTGTAGATGGCACTTACTATTTTGAGATATGTTCCTTCTATGCTTAGGTATTCGAGGATTTTTATCAAGAAAGGATGCTGTATTTTATCAAAAGCTTTTTCTGCATCTAATGATATAATCATGTGGTTCTTGTTTTTACATCTGTTGATTTATTTAATTACATTTATGATCTTGCAGATGTTGAACCAGCCCTGCATCCTGTGAATGAAGCCTATTTGAATATGGTGGATGATTTTTGATATGTGTTGTTGGATCCAGATTGCTAGAATCTTGTTGAGAATTTTTGCATCTATGTTCATTAGGGATATTGGCCTGTAGTTCTCTTTTTTTGTTGGATCTTTACCCAGTTTGGATATCAGTGTGATGTTAGCTTCATAATATGATTTGGGGAAAATTCGTCCTTTTCAATTGTCTGGAATACTTTCAATAGGATTGGTATCAGCTCCTATTTATATGTTTTATAGAATTCCACTGGAGAGCCATCTGGTCCAGGATTTTTTTGTTTTTTGTTTTTTTGGTAGATTTTTTCTTATGATGAAGTCATTTTCCTGGGTTGCTATTGATATTTAGTGTCTTCTTGTCTTCTTATTTCAATCTTTGAAGGTTGTGTGATGTCAGAAAGTCCTCCATTTCATTTAGGTTATGAAGTTTGCCTCCATTCAGGTGTGCATAGTAATCTTTGATGATCTTTTATATTTCTTTGGGATCATTTGCAATTTGATCTTTTGCATTTCTGATTGTGTTTATTTGGGCTTTTTGTGTCTTATTCTTAGTCATTCTGGCTAGGGGTCCATCTATCTTGTTTATTCTTTCAAAGAACCAGCTTTTTGTTTTGTTGATTTTTTTTTTTCTGTGGTATTTTTGTTTTCTAGTTCTGGATTGGGCTTTTACTTTGGTGATCTAGATTCTTCTGCTAAAGTTAGAGTTTTGGTGGTCTTGTATTTCCAGCTCCCTTAGGTGATTTGTTAGGCTGTTATCTTGTGATCTTTCCATTTTCTTGTTGTATGTTCATAGAGATATAAATTCCCCTCTTAGAACTGATTTCATGGCATCCCAGAAGTTTTGGTAAGATGTCTCTTCATTTTTATTTGTTTCCAGGAATCTTTTAATTTCTGTGTTGACCTAGTAGTCATTCAGCATCATGCTGTTTAGTGTCCCTGTGTTTGTGGGTTTTGGGGGAATTTTGTGTTGATACTGATTTTTATTCCACTGTGGTCTGAAAAGGTACATGGTAGTTTTTTGATCTTATGAAATTTGTTTATAATTTGATTTGTGACTGAGGGTGTGATGAATCTTGGAGTATGTTCCATGTATACAGAATGTATATTCTGTGGTTGTTGGGTTAAGTATTCTGTAGGTTTCTATTAAGTCCATTTAGTCAAGTGTCAAGTTGAGGTTCCGGATCTCTTTGTTGCTTTATTGTCTTGACGATCTATATGGGGTTTTTATTGGGGTACTTAATTCCCCAACTATAATAGTGTTAGAATGAATGACTTTTTTTAGTTTACTTAGTAGTTGCTTTATAAATGCTGGAGCTCATATATTGGGTGCATATATGTTTAGGATGAATATTTCTTGTTGACACATTTAACCTTTTATCATTATGTAGCGTCCTTCCTTATCTTTTTAAATTTTTGACAATTTAAAGGTTGTTTTGTCTGATAATAAGATCATGACGCTTGCCTTCTTTTGAAATTCATTTCCATCCTCTAACTTTGAGGATGTGTGCATTTCTTGTGGTTAGATGAGTTTTTTGGATTCAGCAAATTATTGGGTCATGATTTTTTATCGAGTTTACCACTCTGTGTCTTTTCAGTGGTGCATTTAGTCCATTCACATTCAGGCTGATTACTGAAATGTGATTGTTTATCCCCATTATGAGTTTCTTTTTTATTTTTATTTTTTATTTTTTGAGTTGGTGTTTTACTCTTGCCACCCAGACTGGAGTGCAGTGGCATGCTCATGGCCACCACAGCCTCAACTTGCTGGACTCAGGTGATTCTTCTATGTCAGCCTTCCAAATAGTTGAACCTACAGATACACACACACCACATCCAGCTAGTTTTTGTGATTTTATTGTAGAGGCGAGGTCTCACCAAGTTGCCCATGCTGGTCTCAAACCCGTGGGCTCAGGCAATTCCCTCACCTCGTCCTCCCAAAGTGCTGGGATTACAGGCTGAGCCACCGGGCCCAGCCATCATGAAGTATTTATAAAGGTTTTTCTTTGTTTGTTTTCTTTTAACTTTTGGGTTGATGTATATGTGTGTTTTCAAGTTTGTAGTCGTGATGTATTCTCTGTTGATTCTGTGTTCTGATGTTCTCTTTGGAAGTTTGTGGTCATTCTTTTTACTCTTTCTTCTGTGCTTAATACCTATCTAAACATCTCCTGTAGAGCTGGTCTGGAAACTGCATAATCTCTTAGGGATTGGATGTCTGGGAAGGATTTTAATTCTCCATTGCCGATGAAGTTGACCTTGGCTGGGTAGGAAATTCTTGGTTGAAATTGTTCACCTTTGAGGACTTTGAATATTGGACTCCAATGCCTTCTAGCTTATAGTGTTTCTGCTAATAGGTCTGCTGTTATTTTGTTTGGTTTTCTCCAGTAGGTAGTCTGAACTTTCTCTCTTGCTACCTTTAGGATTTTTTCTTTTGTACCTACTTTGTGTAGGCAAATTACTCTATGTCTAGGGGTTGGTCTTCTTATTTGATGTCTTGCAGGGGTTGTCTGTATCACTTGTGTTTGGAAGGTCACATCTCTGGTGAGATGGGGAAAGTTTTCTTGGATAACCTCCTGGAATACTTGCTCCAAAGTATTCTCTGTTTCCCTTTCTTCTTCTGGGACACCAATCAGGTATAGGTTCAGCCTCTTGATATAATTGTACATCTCTTGAAGGCCTTGAGTTTTCTTTCTGAGTTTCTTTCTGAGTTTTCTATGTTTTTTACAGATTGGGGTAATTTCATGTTTTGGTCTTCCGGCTCTGAGAGTCTTTCTTTTGCTTGATTAATTCTGTTTTCTATGCTTGACATCCTGCTATTTCTTTCCTGGATGAAATTTTTTATGGCCAAAATCTCTGTTAAAAGTTCTTTCAGTGTTGCATCTTGTCTTTCTTGAGTCTTATTCACTCTTTCCATCCATTCCCTAATCTCTGTGTAATTCTGGAGTCAGTTGTTGGTAACTTCCATTGTTTGGGCTGTGAAGTCTGATTTTTCAGGCATTTTCTCTTTGTAACACTGATAATTACCTGTGTTCCTTCGTTAGTTTTTCCTCATTTGTGACAGATCTTTTTCTTTTCTCTTTAGTTCTGTTACATAGTGGCAGTGGGAGAGGCTTTCATGTCTGATGTTCACACAGCCCTGTGTTCTTCCCTGTTTCGGGCTCTGAATTTGTTCCATTTTGAAACAGGGCTGTGGGTGGGAAGCTTTGCTGTCTCTTGTAGTTTTGAGAGTTGAATAAAGTGGAGGATGGGGAGCTAAGATTCAGAAACAACTTGCAAATTCCAGTGTTCATTGATTGTGATATGGATTCCCTGAGACCCCCTCCCCACCACCACTCTATGATGATGCAATTGGTATGTGTGTTCAAGATATGGTAACAGCAATTAGGAGAACAAAAAAAGTAGAATAAAATAAGATGGATTAAGAAAAAAAAAAACCGAGATAAACAAAAGCAGAAACCAAAGCAAAAAGCAATTAAACACACAGACTCATGTGCACACAAACCAAAAATAAAAATTAAAAATTGAGGAAAAAAGCAAAAAAAATAGAAATAAAAAAAACAGACACACACACACACACACAACGCGTGCCCAATACAAAACTAAGGAGAAGAAGAAAGTTTAAAAGAAGGAATTCAGGCCATCATTAATAAAAACAACAACAGATGCTGATGAGGATACAGAGAAAAAGGAATGCTTCTACACTGCTGGTGGGAATGCAAACAAGCACAACCTCTTTGGAAGACATTGTGGTGATTTCTGAAAGAACTAGGAATTGACCTTCCATATGACCCAGCAATTCCCCTATTGGAAATATACACGGAGGAACTCAAATCAATCTACAAAAAAGATACATGCACAAGTATGTTTGTTGCAGCTCTATTCACAATAGAAAAAACATGGAACCAACCATACTGCCCATCAAAGCTGGACTAGATTAAAAAAGTGGTACATATACACAGTGGAATATTATACAGCCACAAAGAGGGGCAAACATATGGACTTCGCAGCAACTTGGATGGATTTAGAGTCAATCATACTCAGTGATCTGTCACAGAGACAAAAACAGAGTACCATATATTCTCACTCATAAGTGGACCTTGAACAATTATAAGGTCAACAATTATAATTATACTATAAGAAAGGGATTGGCAGTAGTGGGAAACTGTCAGGGGAGGGGGAGTGAGATTGACAGTTGAGGTAAACTGCTAGGGAGGGAGGGACACACCTCATCAACTAGGGTATCTGCATAATCAACACTTGTATAGCTAACCCTGAATTTTACCTCACATCTTTATAATTTTTAAAAAGGATAAAATTTTTTTAAAAGGAATTAAAGGTGGCCCCTACACATGTATTCACAGAAATACTCAATCGTTTACATATACACCCAAACAAAAACAAAAGACAGAAGAAGAAAGGAAAAAAAATGGCGGGTGGGAATACAGCTCAAACTCTCACATACACATTCATGTATAAAGGTGAAAGAAAAAAATGTTAAAAAGAAAAAGAAACAAAAGCACAGCCTGCCCTCTTGCGGCAGGTTCTGCTACTGTCCCTCTCAGTTGCCCACAGGTAAGTTTCTCTGCTGTCTCCTGCGGAGCTCCAGCCATGTTCACAATCGCCCCGGTGTCCGGCTGGGGAAGGAGTAGTAGGCAACGGCAGTGTGCGGGGCTTCAGTCCTCCCCTCCCACTCTCGGGTGGTCGGAGGGATCCCCCTCCAGTGGGGAGCGTGGGATTGCCTCCTCCAGGTTCTGGCGGGGGTGAGGGGCCCTCCAGTCAGGCTTGTCCTGGAGCACAGTCCTCTTGTCACCGCTGCCATCCAGAATCTGCCTGGGTTCCTTCCTCTCAGTCATGTTCCAGCCATGTGAGTCTCATGGGAGTCATGCCCCAGCCACGTGAGGATCGGTGGAGGAGGAGGTTGGGTCAACTTCAGACTCACTACTGATCGCTTCCTTGTCCTTTTCTGGTCGCGCCCTCTGTTCTGTGGCTGAATCCGTGCAGAGGGTGGGACACCTGAGACCTAGCACTCATCCTGTCCCTCCAGAGTTGTGCTTTTGGGATATTCCCTCTGGGTCTCAGCCAGCCCCTGAAGAGTTGAAATGCTGGTCACAGAAGTCAGGTCTGTCTCTCTGTGGTGGGCAAGCCAGAGCACTTTCCGGCCTAGTTTCCATGATCACGTCAGCGGCCTCTTTCGTCTTTTCCACTGTGGCTCTGCCTCTGGCTTCCTCACTGTGCCCCCTCTGCAGTCCTTGCGGCATGTCCGGCCAGGCTCGGCAGTGGCGAGGCAGAGCCTGGAGCCGGCAGTCACTCCAGCAGCTTTTCCCAGGTCGGGCTTCGCTGGTCTTTTTTTCAGTGGCGCTGGGCTTCTAGCGTCCCAGCAGGGCAGCTGCGGCACCGCAGCCTCACAGGAGAGCCCTGGCCACTTGCTCCCAAGTCCCTCCTCAGTCAGCCACGCCCACGCCCCCTTGCTCACAGACACAGACCCAACGTTTTCCATACGCTCACTCACTCCACGAGGACTTGCGTGGTCTGACTGGCTCTGCCTCCGTCTTCCTCCCCCCTGAAGGCTCCTTTTTTCAGGCAAGAGTCTTTTAAAGGAGAGAAGCAGACTAGTGGGAAGTAAAAGAGAATATACAGTGAAGCTGGAGGTAGGGTTTTGAAAGCCCAGTGCACACTGTGAGGGTTTGGGTACTGCTTGCTGAGGAAACTCAGTTTAAGCCCACACTTTCCATTAGCAAATGTAAAGAGCGTATCACAGAACAAGATTCAGTGCAATAAACTTTTTTTTTTTTTTCTTTTAGTTGGAGTCTCACTCTGTCGCCCAGACTGGAGTGCAGTGGCCGCCCCCGGCCACCGCAGCCTCGACCCGCTGGGCTCCGGCGATCCTTCCGCCTCAGCCTTCCGAGTAGCCGGAATTACAGGCGCGCGCTACCACGCCCGGCTGATTTTTTTGATTTATTGTAGAGATGAGGTCTCGCTGCCCAGGCGGGTCTCGAACCCGCGGGCTCAGGCCATCCACTCACCTCAGCCTCCCAAAGGCGCGGGATGACAGCCTGAGCCACCGAGCCCGGCTGCAATAAACTTTTTAAAGTCAGTAATTCAAATTCTTGGAATTGAAATGTTTAGAGAAAAATTTACCAGGGATTCTGAAAGAAAAGACAGGTGTAATGTGGTTAATTAACATCCTCGTGGAACACAATTTTTTTTTCTTAGAATGGATGTGTAATAGGTATTACTTTTATTTTAACTCTCCTAAAAATAGAGTGACTACTAGAATGAGACATAATGTAACAAATGACATAATCTGAACTCCAGAAATTCTTTCAGAGTTCATAGTCATAACATTTGTAAAATTATTTTAGAATTTAAAAAATCAATGAACATATAGTATTTACTTTAACAGGAATTGAATTCCTGCTATTTGAATGCTAATGTGCTAAATAATCAAAGTCTTGTTATAGTAGTAGTTTTTTGGAGTAGAAATCATTACATCTCAGACCATCTAAAGGGGATTAAATTGAGATGCCCAAAATAACCTTGTTACAAGGTAGTTCTGTAACATTAGCCTGGAGTCGAAAATGATAGCAACACAGATTTCCAAGTATTTGCTTTATTTGATGTAATTCTGAAGAGATTACAAAACCTGCTTCAGGTTTTGCGTCTTATGATAATCATAGCCACTGGAATATGAGAAAGAACGTTAGAGGAGTAGTGACGAAGAGAAAGAGGTATCAGTTGCTACTCAGATTATCTTTGATTAATTTTATATTTCTAACAAACTAAAAATACTTAAGATTTTGGCATCTTAAAATAGGTGAGTTTGTTTCTTCTGCAGTGAAGCCTTTTCTATTTTTAACAAAAAGTTTTCAAAAACCCTTTCACAATACTTAAGTGAATGACTGCCTCTCTGAGATGTGAAAAGTAAAATATATTTGCACATTTAGAACCACTTCTAAAAAAAGAAAAAGGAATGTATAATCACTTCTTGATGCCCTACTCTGGATTACTTTGTGAATTGCCACATCACCAGTTTAATTCAGTGAAATGTCACTTTCTAGTTAGACATGTACTGAGTAATGACAGTGATCAGGATTTCAGGATAAAATGCATTTTGACACAGGTTTTTTTAAAAAGTTGATTTCCCATAAAGTATAGCTGAAAATAAAAATAACCCAACATAGTGTTAAATCAGATAAAGAGCACAGTGAGTGAACTACGTATATCAGGGTATGTAGAATTCCCATGTTATCTGCATTTATTGGGTTATAAGCTGAAAATATAAAATACCATGAAGTTGTCAGAATGGTGTTTTGGCACAATTTTTAACTGCTCTGTACCATCTTTTTTTTTTTTTTTAAGATGTAGGGTACAATTCAGGGTTAGGTATACAAATGGTCATTGTATAGGTCAAGTTTGGGCCTCCCAAACTTCACCTGGTTTGAGGTCAGGTACCCTTATTGATGAAGTATGCCCCCCTCTCTCCCCTGGCAGTTTCCTACTGCTGCCAATCCCTTTCTTGTAGTATTATGATAATTGTTCGTGTACCATCTTTTTAAAATATGTCTTATATGGCCAAGGAATCAGTCAACACTTGATTTTAAAAATCCAGATGTTGAAATTGATGTCTATTTTTGAAATACTCTATGAAACCTCATGAATAGAACCAAGTAAAAATTATCTAGTTTTATAAACTGTATCTTTATTGTTCAGAAGCTAGAAATAGCACAATTTTGATAAACAATTCTTGGAGAAATCTTAGATTTTTAAAAATCGTGTGAACAGGGACTTATATGAAAATGAAAGGAATCTAAGTTTTGCTTTGATCAGATTTTTCAAGAAAAAAAGAAATTTAGGAAACCATTCTGTAATCTTTTCCAGCTAAATAGCTGTGGGTTGGACTAGTCCCTTACATCCTCACATCTTGTATTTCATTCACAGTTTTGTAATGTCTTTAATTAGACAGTATTTTGGTTTTATTCTCATAACCTAGATGGTTTAATTAACCACCAAATTAATTGAAGAGCTTTAGCCAATATGCCAAATATTTCGTTGTCAAATAATAAGAAACAATCTCCTTATATTTGCATTTTGAAAGTAGCCTTTAATATTGTACTTTACCCAAAATTAATTTTATTTCATATATGCATGTATAAACCACCACATATTGTTTGTTCACACACAAAATAATTTTAAGTGAGTTAGGAAAAAAAACAAGAGCCAGGTAACATTTTATTTTTTGGTTTCACAAATACTTATTTGGCAGTTTCTGTATACAAGTAACTGCTAGCATGTGCTGGAAGAAAAAATTACAAGCAGCTTCTTTCACAATATTTTTTATGGAATTAGTTAGGGAATAATGAATGCATAAACAAGTATACTGTAAAACAAATAACTACACCAGAGAATTCTACCAGAAATTCAAGAAAGAAGTAATATCAATTCAACATATACTGTTTCAGAAAAAAAAAACACACAGAAAAACACATTTTCCAACTCACCTTACGAACTTAGCATTATCCTAATAACAAAACTTGACAATGATATTGTAAGGAAAGAAAACTGCGTATTACAGACACATGCACACACAATCCTTAACAAAATATTAGCAGTCAAATCTAGCCATATATTAAAAGGATACCACATTAGGGTCAAGTGAAATTAATTCAGGAATACAGAATTGGTCCAACATTCAAAAACCGTAATGACAAACTAAAATAAAAACCATGTCATCTCAGTAGGTGCAGGAAAAACTTTTGACAAAGTTTAATACCTATTCAACTTTCAAAGAGCAGATACCCCCCCAAAAAAGAAAAATTTACAGGTAAAATTAAAATGGTAGACTATATAGTGCAAAAATGTCAACCATTATCATTTCTATTCACTTTATACTGGAGATCCTAGCCAGTGCAACAAGTCAAGAAAAATAAACAAATGGCATACAAATCAGAAAGAAAGAGGTAAAACTGTCTTTATCTGCAGACTACATGAAATAATCAAAAGGAACCTACAAAAGAAATACGAAAAGTAATAAATTTAGCAAAGGTCACAGGGTACCAAGTCAATATGCAAAATCAGTTATATTTATATGTACTAGCAGTGAATAACAGGAAATTTAATTTTAAAAAATCATTACCATTTACAATGTCATCACAATATGAAATACATGTTTAACAAATTATATGCAAAATCTGTAAACTGACAACTACAGAACTTTGGTGGCATAAAGAAGATCTAATTAAGTGGAGAGAAATACCAAAGTCATGGGCAGGAAGACTCAACCTTATTAGAATGTCATTTCTACCAGGTTTATCATTAGATTAATGTAGTACTAATCAAAACCTCAGCAAAGTTTTTGTTGAAATTGACAGCCTGGCTCTAAATTTTATTTAAGCATTGTCTTTGTTTTTTGTTTTTGTTTTGAGTTGGAGTCTTACTCTGTCACCCAGAGTGGAGTGCAGTGGCCATTCCCGGCCACCGCAGGCTCGACCTGCTGGGCCCCAGCGATCCTTCCGCCTCAGCCTTCCAAGTAGCTGGAACTACAGCCATGCGCTACCACGCCCGGCTAATTTTTGATTTACTATAGGAATGAGGTCCCGCCAAGTTGCCCAGGAGGGTCTTGGACCCGCGGACTCAGGCAATCCACTCACCTCAGCCTCCCAAAGCGCTGGGATTACAGGCTGAGCCACCAAGCCTGGCTTAAGCATTGTCAATTTTGAAAAAGAACAAAGTTAGAGAAATTACAATTGCTGATTTTATGACTAACCATAAAGCTATACTAATCAAGAGAATGTGGCATTGGTATAGGATAAACACATCAATCAGTAGAATGAAATGAAGAGTCCTGAAACAGACCTAAACATTCTTGATCAATTGAGTTTTGTCAAAAATGTGCTAAGTTAATACATGGGGGAAGGATGGTCTTTCCACAAATAGTTCTGAACAATTGGATATCCACATAGGGAAAAAAAGGACCTCAACTTTTACCTCACACCTTCACAAAAGTTAGCTTGAAATAAGACATGGACCTTAACATAAATGCTGCAAATGTGAAGCCCTAGGAGAAAGATCATGTTAATGGTGTTGGTTTAAGCAATATTTCTTTAGTCAGGCTCAAAAAGTGTGAACCATGAAATAAAATATTGATACATTACTAGTATCAGAAATAGGAATTTTGCTCTTCAAAAGATGCTTTTAAGAAAATAAAAGGGTAAACCACAGACTGGGATAACATGTTTGCAAAATGTGTATCTAATAAAGAACTCTAAGAACTTAATAATAAGATAACATATTTTTAAAAATCAGAAAATGAGCCTGTAATCCCAGTGATTTGGGAAACTGAAACCAGGAGGATTGCTAGAGAACAGGAGTTTGAGACTCTGTCTGTAAACAAAAAACTTAGCTGGACATGGTCGCACGTGCCTGTAGCCCTAGCTTCTCGGAAGGCTTAAACAAGACGATGGCTTGAACCCAGGAAGTCGAGGCCGCAGTGAGCTTTGATTGCACCAGTGCACTCCAGCCTGGGTGACAGAGCAAAGCCCTGTCTCTTAAAAAACAAAACAAAAGGAAACCACAAAAAAAAAAAACAACCAGAAACACTATAATAGACTCGTCACCATTGAAAATGCACTGATCACTGGAATTCTCACTACGCTGTTAGGACACGGGTGTAGCCAGGCCGTGAGAACAGAGATTCGTGCAAATGGGCGCTGCACAAAGCAGGGGCCACCTGTAAGCGTCACCACACCGCTGCTTTCAGAGTTTGTTTTGTGTGTTTGCCTTCACTGAGTGTCTGACGAGGGACACGGTCTATGCTATTTTGGGGGCAAACAGCCCTCGGTATTTGTTGGACATCTGAGATTAAATGCATCTTGCCTTCATTGTCCTTACTTGCGACTACAAAATGGCCAGCATTTATTGGACCCCGTGTCACTGCTGTAAAGACTCTTATTACTGTCTCCTTACAACATACCAATAAATAAGTGCTTCCATTCTTGTAGAGGCTTATATAGGCTTAGTAGTTGGGAGGGATGAGATTTAAAGTCAGTTTGACACCAGAATCTGTGCTCTTAACACACGTAACAATATGCATGACGTCTATGTTGAGAAGGGAAATACAAAAAGCTCTGAGAATGTAGCAGAGCAGAAAACTTTGTCTTGGGACCAAAAAGCGCTTCCCCGAGGAAAAAACACTCATGCTCCTTCTTTGGTAAGAATGGCTCACGCCTAATAAGCTCAGCACTTTGGGAGGCCAAGGAGGGAGGATTGCTTGAGCCCAAGGTGTTCGAGACCAGCTTGGACAACAGAACAAGACCGCGTGTCTATAAAATAAAGATTAAAGAAATTAGCTGAGCACGGTGGTGGTGCCTTATAGTCCTAGCTACTCAGGAGGCTAAGGTAGGAGGATTTCCTGAGCCTGGAAGGTCAAGTCTGTGGTGACCCATGTTTGTGCCACTGCACTCCACTCTGGGTGACAAAATGAGACCTGGGTCCAAAAAACCAAGAAGGAATGAGCATTAGACATACATGCAGGGAGAAATATGGGTTCTAGAAAGTCTCTGTCAATAGCTAGCTCAGCAGTCCTAGACAGTTTACCTCCACGAACAGATTCTGCCCTTCTCTTGCATGGATCCTCTTTTCTTAAGCTTTGACTTTTTATGCTTTCTCATCCCTTTCTGTTAAAAGGGCACCTTTAGTGGATGAAGTATTTATTATCTGATTAAACTGTGTTTGCCAGTTCTTCCTTTCTTTACAACCCTGTTTTCTTCTTCCTTTTCTTTTTTTATAATCAATATTTTTTATTGTGAAATTGTGGGGCACAGTTAAGGGTGAGGTATACAAATATGCTTCGTTCAGGCCCCCTTGTTGATAGGAGGTGTCTCCCCCTCCCCAAACAGATATTGACTACCGTTAATCCCATCTCCCTTCCCTTCCCCCCCCATAGTTTTCCACCACTGTCCGTCATTTTCTTAAAGTATTACCTTGGATGTTCAAGGTCCACTGTATGAGTGAGAACATGTGATACTCAGATCTTTGTTGCTGTGAAAGATCACTCAGTATTATAGACTCTAGTTCCATCAGGTTGCTGCAAAATTCATGACTTTGTTCTTTTTTATGGCTGCATAGTATTCCATTGTGTCTATGTACCACATTTTTTTAATCCAGTCCTTTTGATGGACAGCATGGTTGCTTCCAGGTTCTTGCTATTGTGAACAATGCTGCGATAAACATTCGTGTGCAGGTATCTTTTTTATAGAGTGATTTGAGTTCTTCAGGGTATATTCCAGTAGGGAGATTGCGGGGTCATACGGGAGGTCAATATTTAGAACTTTTAGGAATCGCCATACTGTTTTCCACAGAGGTTGCACTAGTTTGCACTCCCACCAATAGTGTAGAAGTGTTCCCTTTTCGCCACACCCTCTCCAGCAACTGTTATTTTTTGAGTTATTGATAATTGCCATTCTGACTGGAGTTAGGAGGTATCTCAGTGTGATTTTGATTTGCATCTCCCTGATGATTAGTGAGGTTGCATATTTCTTCATATGACTGTTGGCTGCTCAGATGTCTTCCTTTGTGAAGTGTCTGTTCATATCTTTTGCCCATTTTATAATGAGGTTGCTTGTTTTTTCCTTTTCAGCACATTTGAGTTCCTTATAGATCCAAGATGTTAAACCCTTGTCAGACCTGGAGTTGGCAAATACTTTTTCCCAGTCTGTAGGCTGTCTCCCTGCTCTCTTGATGGTTTCTTTGGCTTTGCAGAAGCTTGTCAGTTTAATGAGGTCCCACTTGTCTATCTTATCTCTTATGGCCTGTGGGTCTCGGGTTTTGTTCAGGAATTGGATGCCAGTTCCAATTTCCATGAGGGTATGTCCTTCATTTTCTAAGGTTCTTATGGTTTGAGGTTTTACATTTAGGTCTCTGTTCCATCTGGAGTTAATTTTTGTGCATGGGAATAGATAGGGGTCCTGTTTGAATCTTCTGCATGTGGTCAGCCAGTTTTCCCAGCACCATTTACTGAATAGGTTCTCCTCTCCCCAGTGGTAGGTGGTGGAGACTTTGTCGAAGATGAGTTGTACAACCCCGTTTTCCCTTTCATTTCCACCCCAATAATTTGATCAGGAAATCCAAGATTGTTTAATAGAATTGTTCTTGTCTAGAGTTGACACTGTCAATGTCATGAAAAGAATAAACTCTCTTCTCTGTATTTTTTGAGGTCAGACAACACAGATCCCCAACTCCATGCTTCCTTGTATTCAGATAAATGTCTGAAAATAAGTGGTAAAAGTTAAAACAACTGATAAGCAATGTGTAGAATGTGCTGGCCAAACAGAGAAGGTGTTTGTTGTGTGCCTGCCTTGTGTCAGGCACTTTCGTATACCATATCTACTTTTATTCCCACACCATTCTGGAGTTGTTATTGCTGTAGAATCATTGGAGATGCTGAAGCTCAGAGGAATTAAGCAACTTGCTCCGAGTAAGACAGCTGTAAGTTGCAGACCGAGGCTCTAATTCCAGTGTCTGTCTTCAAACCCTGTGTCAGGAAGTGCTGGTCTCCCATGCGGCACCAGCCATCAGTTGGCTCAGAGGGCCAAAGACAGAGCTCCTGCCCCACAGGACGACTGGTCTCAGTGCCAATGCACACCTGGTCCCACGTTCCTGACGCCCCAGCAGACTCTGACTTGGGTTCCTAACTCTTCATTTCCCATACCTTGTGCTCACAAAGTCCCCCTTCCTGCTTTTTGTTTCTGTCGTGATGACCCCTGATTATTTGGTACCTGACTGGTCTTTCGGCTCTCATCTGATCACTTTGGACTTGATCTTAGATCCATTTGATTTATGGAATCCTCTCAGTGTGCCTTTTCTGGCAGAACTATTGGTCTGTGTCTCTGGACAGACACCAGACTTTTTCCTGGTGTTTCTGTGTAGGATGGCCAGAAGCATAATCCTCCTATCATGTCCCACTAGTCACCCAGATTCAGAGGAAATGCTCACCCACGTGTCATCTTATTATTTGGAATGATGTTCTGTTCTAGAGTTTTGCTCTGTGCTTAAATTTGCACTGTAGATTTTTACTTTTATAGGAATAAATTTTCTGCTCAACTATAGCTTTAGAAAAGCAATATCTGCTTTTGTTTTCAATCCTAGAAATGGTAAAAGCAAGCTTATATTCTGTATGAATTCTCAAGTTTTATACATTTATTAAAGTGTTAGTTCTGTTTTTAAATTTTGCATTGACATCTGTAGAAATTCATGTGAGTTTAAATAGCAGTGCTTGAAAGTCACTTTGACTTTTGAAAGCCGCCTGATTGCCTTTGAGAGATTAGGGATGCTTGTTTGGAAGGTTGCCTTTTGTCTAAATAAAACTGAAGTTTCATTATTCTGTTGTAATATTTCGTTTTAATCTGGTTTGGTTTCTTGTGGAGATGATAATATATAATAGGAAGCAAAAATAATTCAATGCAAACCTTCAGTTATAAATAGTTGACTGTTGTTTGATGCTTCAGGTGCCCTTGTCAGCTGCATTAGTCTGCCAATTTCGATTGTAATTCATGGAAAAAATTTATCTGGGTTCTTAGGGTCTGCTTTGGAGCAATGAGTTATAAACCGGCTCCATTCCTTTTTTAAACTAAATCATGTACACGGGGGAAAATCCTGGAGAGCAGAGAAGATGAAAGTAAGATATTTTTCAACATGAAAAAAAATTGCTTTTAATATATGATTATGATTGGAAGACAGCAATGACAAAAATTATGGTTTTTTGTGGGGGTGGGGAGTTGACTGGAATCTCACTCCATCGCCCAGACTAGAGTACCATGGCACACTCATGGCTACCCCGGCATCGACCTGCTGGACTCTGGCGATCTTTCCACCTCAGCCTTCCAAGTAGCTGGGACTACAGGCACACACTACCACACCCGGCTGATTTTTGGTTTATTGTAGAGACAAGGTCTCTCCAAGTTGCCCGTGCTGCTCTTGAACCCACGGGCTCAGGCAATCCACGTACCTCAGCCTCCCAAAGTGCTGGGATGACAGGCTGAGCCACTGAGACTGGCCAGAAAATTGTGTATCAACAATGGAACTAAAACAAGAATTATTTTACATGTATTTTAGTAGTAAAGTGCCACTTCAGTTTAGAGTTGTAGATCAGAAATGCAATACTTTGTTATTGCAAAAGTACAACTCTTTGTTTAATTTTCACTTCTAAATAGGAGATTGGTAAAGTTAAGAAAAGCAATTTTCCTGCCTGGGATGGGAGATGCAGGATTGGCAGTAGTGAGAATCTGCCAGGGGAGAGGGAGGCACACCACATCAACAAGGGTACCTGCATAATGAACATTTATATAGCTAACCCTGAATTGTACACATCTTTAAAATAAAAAAATTAAAGGTAAATAAAGAGAACAATTTCTTTAAAACTGTCATTAAATAACACTCTTCTTGTAAAGTCTAGATATTGCTTCATATACTGTCTCATTCACAGAGCTTGGCTTTCATGACTGTAACTTGCATGTGATGAGACTTGGTACAGAAAGAACAAAGCAAGTCCTACCCCAGATCATAGTTGTCCATAGCCAAGACGGCAGTGGGTAGATTGGCCCATTAATGAGAATGATTGCAACTTAACTGGCCTCGTGGTTACTTGAGCTCATCACTCCTCCACCCATTCACGGGTATGGCCCAGAGCCCTCGACAGCTCCTACAACTGCAGCACCTTCAGAGTCCTAGTTCAAGCATTCTACCCTGCCCATGCCCACCCCCCACCTTTCTAACTCAAGTTACCAACCTCACTCCAACAGTGTTTTGCCCCATGGGACTTATAATCCACGAACACTACCACTTTCCCTTTCCCTTAACTTCCTCATTTCTTTACTTCCGGTCTTAGTTTTCACGGCCCATCAGGGTGATCACTCCCTTGAGCCACCCCAACTTTTCTGCCCCTCTTTTCTTCCCCCTTCCTCATTGGCACATCTCCAACCCTAGTTAAACCAAATACTCATGTGCCATGCTCATGTATCTAAACAGTTGAACATGTTTCAAGAGAAGGGACACTTACATTGACTGCTTTAACTTAAACTTAAGGCCAGAAATCTCGAGTGCGCCCTTAGTACTGCAGTGTTAACTCATTTTCCCACTATCTAAGAACATTTTATGTCTCTCTTTTCTTCTCAAACCTCCAGCCCTGCATTTCCATTTCTATTCTGAGATGACAACCTCAATTTCATGGAAAATGCTGGGAGCAAACATAAGAGAACCACTTCATTTGTCAGTCACAAATCCACCCTGCAATTGCATCTTTACCCGTATAGTCTACCTCCCCTCCCATAGGGTAGTTAGATACTTTACTTAAGAAAACATGTGCGCCTCTCCCTAAGGCCTTCACTTGTCTTCCGCACTCCTCATTTTACTCAAGGGTTTTTCTCCCATAGTTATCCAGTGTTTCCCTTATATCAACATTTTTCTCTTTACTGCATTGTGTCCAAAACATAAAAACACAGTATAACATTTTAAAGAATCCTTTGGTCAATTGGGTACAGTGGCTCAAGTCTATATCCCAGCACTTTGGGAGGCCAAAGTGAGGGGATTGCCTGAGCCCATGGGTTCGAGACCAGCCTGAGCAACTTGGCGAGCCTTCATCTCTACAATAAGTCAAAAAATTATCTGGGCATGGTAGCACGTGCCTGTAGTTCTGGCTACTTGGAAGGCTAAGGCAGAAGGATTGCTGGAGCCCAGCAGGTGGATGCTGGGGTGGACATGATCATGCCACTGCTCTCCAACCTGGGCGACAGAGTGAGACTCCAACTCAAAAAAAAAAAAAAAAAAAAGAATCCTTTGATCACCTATGCCGAATTATGCTAAGTTATACTTTGGTAACATGTTGACTCCCAAATCTCGGTGACTTAACTCAGACATAATTTATTATAAAGTAAAACCTGCTAGGTGTGGTGGCTCATACTTATAATCCCAGAACTTTGAGAGGCTGTGGCAAGAGAATTACCTGAGCCCAGGAGTTCAAGACCAGCCTGGGCAACCTAGCAAGACATCATTTCTACAAAAAAATTTTAAAATATAGCCAGGCTTGGTGGTGTGTGTCTAGTCTCAGCTGTTCAAGAGGCTGAGGTGAAAGGATCATCTAAGCCCTGGAGGTCGAGGCTGTGGTGAGCTGTGACCGTGTCACTGCCCTCTAGCCTAAGTGACAGAGTGAGACCCCAACACAAAAAATAAAAAATAGTAAGTGAAACCATAAGTGCTCTTCTTACAGATCTAAACTAGTGGGCCGTCAATAATTCAATATGATTTTACATTTCCAGTTGCAAATCCAATGTTGGTTGGCAAGGAGATCTCCTATCTTGAACACCACTGGTCACTCATGGCTGGAGAAGAGATGGTATGAAGAACTCACACCCAATCCTCTGTGCTTCAGCCCAGAAGTAACACATACTCCACTCACAGCCCATTGGCCAGAGCTAGACAGAGTCCCACCTCCCCACCAGGGACCAGGAAGTGAGTATGGAGAAAGAGAAAGGAAGTGCGGGGGACGGACATCCGACTCCCACCGAAGGCTCTGCTGCTGTCCAAACCCCTTTCCACCACTGTTCCATTTCTCTGGGCATCTTTGTAACCAGAGTCTCCAAACCGGCTTTCTGCCAGCTTTCTGTGCTGTCTCATAGTCTCTTCTGCCTTTGATCCATGGCAGCAAGGTTCTTAGCCCCTTCAGCAACCTGCGCATGCGTCCAGCCAACAAATGATCTCTGCACCGAATGCAGTGCTCAGCCCTCAGTCTCCCTCTCAACTGACCTCTCAGCAGCTTGGGTCCCTTGGTCACTCCCTCTCTGGTAGACTAAGCGCAGTGTCAGTTAGGAGGAACATCATGCTTTCCAGGGGTTTCCTCTAACTGGCTACCTGCTCCTATGCCAGCTCCTTTACTGGCCTTGTCTTCTGTATCCGTAAGATTTCTTTACTTAGACCCTCACTTACCTTGCCCGGTATCACAACTTTAAATGCCACCTGCATGCTGATAACTTCCAGTTTGTGCCTCTAGTCCTCGTCTCTTCCTGGAGCTCCAGGTTTGTATCCAACCCCTTCCTAAATATCTTCCCTGAAATTATAATAGGCATCTCATACTTAGTATTTCTGAAACAGAACTCTTGACTCTCCCCCAGTGTTCTTCAAATTGATAACTAGTACCGAGCCGCCCTTTACTTGTTTCTTTCTTTCACATCCACATTCTTCCTATCAGAAAGTCCTGCTTGTTCTGTCTTCAAAATATATCCCACATAAACCCACTTCTTACCCTCCTGTCATTACCACACTAGTCTAAAATACCATCACCTCTTGACCGAACTGTTCCAATAGCTCCCACCTGGTCTCCTAGTTTTCACACATGCTTCCTCCAACAGTTTATTTGTACAACCAGATCTTTTGGGAAACAAATGCGATTGTATAATTCTCCTGTTCAAAACCCTCCAATGGTTTCCCGTTACTATTAAAACAGAGTGGAAACTTTAACTTTGCGTTCGAGGTGCTGTGTGATCTGGCCCCTGCCCATCTCTCCAGCGTATCTCCTGCTCCGCTCCCTATCAGTGACACAGGTCCACCACGTGACTTTCTCGCCATTTATGGCTATGCCAAGCTTGTTTTTACCTAAGGACTTTAAATCCAGTTTTTCTCTCTCCGAAGGTCCCTGCCGAAATGGCCTTATTTGGGTTTGCATCGCTGTGACAAATACCCCAGACTGGGTGGTGGATAAAAGGAAGTTCATTTGGCTCATGGTTCTGGAGGCTGGAAAGTCCAAGACGAGGGGCTGCCCCTGACGGGGGCCTTGTGTCCATATCAGAACACGGGGGTGATGTCACATGGCAGAGAAGTGGGAGGCAGCACGGGAAGGCCAAAGTCACTCGTATGACAAGCCCCTTCCTGTGATACTGGCACTAAGCTGCTCCTGAGGGCAGAGCTATCGTGACCTGACTGCTTCTTCTTTTTTTTTTTTTTTTGAAAGCAGGATTTGTTTAGAGGACAGAAAGGCTCCCACCATGGGAGGGGACCCAAAGGGGTTGCCCAACCTAATCACTTCTTAAAGGCTCCAGTTCTCAACGCAGTTGCATTGGGGGTTAACTTTCCAGCACATTGCCTTTGTGGGACACATCCAAACCATAGCAGATCTCTTACCTACCAATGAGTACTGGCTTTTTGCCCAAGTCTTAGAATATCTCCTGTTGCTTTCTATCACTAAACCCTGCCCTTTGTCTCCACACTACTTCTCAATTCTTATGGTTTATTGTTATTATTGTTTATTGTTCACTGTTGATTCTCCTGTGCCTAAAACAGTGACTGACATGTAATAAGCATCCAGTACAAATTTGTTGAATAGATAGATGAGTGGAAGGATATTTACTGTTTTTCCAGTTACGTCATCCTCATTGAGACTGGAAAGGATTTCATCAAGACTAATTCTTGGGTCTTGATTTCACCAAACAGTAATATTGACACAGATACTCTTTGGAAACAGCATGGAACAAAACAATAAAATATGTTTAGCACTGTTTAGAATAATTTGAAAGAAATTGTTTCAAGTCATATAAAAGGAAGCACAGAACTACCTCACTTATCAGATATTGTCCAGGAATAAAATGTTCCACAAATCAATTTCCAAATAACTAAAATATAAGCCCTATACAGTTGCCAAAATAGATACCATTTTAAAGGATATTTTTCTAACATGCTCTACTTACTCTCCTATTTTAAACTTAAAAAAGCTAAAACATCCTTTCAGAGTCATCATTGTGAATGTTTTGGAACAATATAAAAATTTTTTTGCAATGAAATGTGCCCCACATTTTCTTTCTTTCTTTTTTTTTTGAACTGTTAGTTTTTTGCTTTATTTAAACCCCACATTTTCATTCTAGTTTTGTCTTCCAAAGATGGAAGGAGTCCTTCCATCTCCTTCCTCTTCTTTCAGTTGTTACTTTCTGCTGACGGCACTGCTTTTAGTTTGTTGACTGACTTCATATGTCCAGTAGCATGGGTGGGGGCCTGATGGCAGTTCCTAAATAATTCTGGTCTCTGGGCAAGTGAGGTGCTGTGGTGGTAGTAGAACTAGTGAAACAACACAAGGTACGTTAACATGATAATGTTGATGAAGACCTTTGTGACTCTTCCTGCCCTTGGACAGGATTTATCCTTTGCTGGATGGACTGTGGCCCTCACCTAGCATGGTGGTATTTATTTTAATACTCTCTTGTAATAGCGTATGAAGATATGACTCATATTTCAGATGACAGTAGGACCCAGTTTCAGTGCCCTCTCCTATCATGGTGGTACTTATTTTAATATTATCTTGTAATAGCATATTGAAGATTCATATTTAGGATGACTATAGGACTCAGTTTCAATGCCTGTTTTTCTGTATAATTATTGAAATTTTATTTACTCTTATAAGTTATCCAGTTTTGATAGTAAATGATATATTTATCCTATATATAATGCATTTTAAATCACAAAGTAATAGTAATTTTTTCATTCAGTTTTTCATTCGCCCCAGAATGTGGCTGCCTGAAATTAGAAATTAAAACTCAAAGAAGGGGTTTTTTAAATGAGATCATCAGAAATATACTTGATGGAAAAGTATGTTCAATATATTAAGCAAAAAGTAATGTGAATTAAGAAAATATTTCCTGATATCTCTTCTAGAGAAAATTTTGTAGTTGATATAGTACTCCATATGAATGTGTTGAGTGAATAAGTAGATTTATTCACCTATTTGAAATGAAAAAATATCTGAAATTTGTTTCTCTAAAAAAAAAAAGCTGTATAGACAGAATACAAAAATGTCATGAGCATAGATTGTTCATCTAATTTGAACAATTCAGATAAATTTTTTTATATTTGTGAATCAAAATGCAAAGTTCTTGTGTTTACTTAGATTAACATGTCTCTTGGCTTAAGTAAATCAGACAAAACACATATGCAGAAATTATAGATAATTCCATCTCTTTTTAAAAATATGCTGAATGAGGAGGGGCTGTTGAAAGTCAAAAATTCTTCTTGTTTAGGCTTCATTTAATGTTAAATTTTTTAGTATGTTAAGCATCTGTTCTAAGGAAATATAATTTCAAGATATTAATAGCTACTAGCTTACGATTAAACGTGTTAAAAACAGATTCATTTTTCTGTCATGGATTTATCTACTTTAGGACACATTAACCCTGTCAAAAAGTGGGCAAAGGGCTTGAATAGACGCTTCTCAAAAGAAGACACGCAAGCAGCCAACGAACGTGAAAAGATGCTTTGCGTCACTCACCAACAGGGAAATGAAAATTACAACCACAACGAGAGGCCACCTTACACCAGTTAGAATGACCGTTATTTGAAAAATTAAAAAATAATAGATGTTGGCACGTGTGCGGAGAAGAGAACACGTATGCACTATTAGTGGGATGCAGACTAGGACCACTTCTGTGAAAATTGGTATGGAGTGTTCTCACAGAGCTAAAACTAGATCCGCCATTTGATCCAGCAGTCTCACTTGCTGGTGTCTACCTAAAGGAACAGAGGTCAGACTCAAGCTGAATGCCCATCAACTGATCAGCGGATCGTGAAAATGTGGTGCATACACATACCATGGAACACTATCCAGCCCTGAGAAGAATGAAGTAATGTCTTTTGTGGCAATTTGGACAGAATGGGAGACCATCCTCCTAAGGGAGGTAACGCGGGAACGGAAGGCCAAAGCTGCGTGTTCTCTCTTGTAAGTGGCAGCTAAGCCAAGGAATCGCGGTGGCGCACAGAGTGGCCTAATGGACACTGGAGGCTCAGAACGGGGAGGGGAGGGGAAAGGGATGGAAACATCGCCCGTCCGGTGCAGTGTGCACCAGTGGCGTGGGGGGTCCTCTTAAAGCTCCTACTTCATCACTTCAGTGCCTCCGTGTAACCAAAAATGATTTTTTACCCCTTGAAGCCATTGAAATGAAAAAAAAAGAGGCTAGAGAACTTGTGAGAAATTGATTTCATATTCAGAGCACAAGTTTCTTTCTCGGTTTCTGAGGAACTCTCATCTGTGACTCACCTGAGATCATTCAGATCTCTTAGGACGTCTTCTTTCTTTTGTTCTAATTGCACTCTGAAAAATATACCCAAGCTCAACATCTTTAAACAAAGAATGTCTATAGGAAAATTCGTGCAAATGTGTCAGTGCGTGGCTGCCGGTGTGTTTGTGAGCGAGAGAGGTAAAAAGTAGATGATGTGCAAAGGAGTGAAAATTCAGTTGTTTCCCTCTGTTTCGTTTTTTGATTTGCCCTAATGTGACTTTCTTTTTCCGAAAGAGGCATGAGGCTGGGATAGCCCCATTTCACTGCCTTTGTCTCTTCAAGGTTGTAGTTGCATCGGAGCTTTAAACAAAAGCCCTCGCCCCAGCAGGAATGCTCCTTGACTAGGGCCACAGTTCTCTGCTCTGCTTTTCTGGTCCTTTCTCCACAGTCCCAGGGGAGCTATCTCCCGAACTACACTTCTGTTTATTTGCTCCCCGCTCATGGACTTCTGACACATCTCACTGCAGCCCAAATAAAATCTGGTTCCTTGGCCTGAGACTCCTTGATGCAGCCAAAACCCTGAGTGGTTGGCCCTGAAACCATAGTTGAGTGGGAGACAGAAACCGGACACACAAGACAGAGATTGACCATGAGGTGTGTCTGGGTACGGTGGAGAATATGGTACCAGCTTACATTCTTAGCTCTCTATGCATCCTTTGAAGCTTTTTGTCTAAGCTGTCAAGGGGGAAGTGTAGATATTCCTAAAGATCTTCTGTTGGGACCCACAGATTTTGTTTCAAAAGTGAGGGGAAAAGAAAACAGGCCTTACTCAGGAAATTGTGCATAGAAAATACTTTCTCATAATTTCACCTCAAAGTAAAAGGGAAGTAACACTGGGGAATTGACTACTACAGTATCATATACTTAAATTTTTTTTTGAGTTGGAGTCTCACTCCGTCGCCCAAGCTGGAGTGCAGCCGCATGCTCACAGCCACCCCAGTGTTGACCTGCTGGGCTCAGGTGATCCGTCTGCCTCAGCCTTCCAAGTAGCCAGAACTACCACACTTGGCTAATTTTTATTTATTTATTGTACAGATGAGATCTCACTAAGTTGTCCAGGCTTTTCTTGAACCCATGGGCTCAGGCAATCCCCTCACCTCGGCTTCCCAAAGTGCTAGAATTACAAGCTTGAGCCACCACACTCAGCCTCATATACTTAAAGTTTATAAACCAAGCGGAAAGGAACAGCATTTGAGTCTGTTTCAGGGTAAAATACTTGTATTATGTCTTTGACCCGTCAAAGAAATTTAAACATCTAATTTCTGCCTCTTTGTCTAGTAAATTGTTCTGTTCACATCTTTCTTTTTTTGTATTTAAATATTTTGAAGGATCATGGTCTTTAATAAAGATTAAGATGCATGAAAGCACTAGTAAATTCTGGTTTATAATACATTTGCATACAGAATTTTATTTACTCTTAATTTTTTGGTGAAATCATGTAGTTCATCAGAAAAGCACTTCAGGATTTTAGTAGCTTTTGATTCTAAAGCAATTAACTATAACCCTTTCAAACAAGAGACAGTAAAACGTCTTGGAATTTTTCCAAGTTCTTGTCTGAGATTACAGTACTAGAGATGAGTGCTTGTGACAAATGACAGGTGTTAAGCTTGTCAAGAGGCTGGTGTAGAATGCAAGCAAGGTTATATGCAAATCTAAATGAAATTTAATAATAGGTAAAACATAGGACAGTTTGGAGTGCCTCCAGAACCAAGGACTACTGTGAGTTGGTTTTTTTTTTTTTGAATTGGAGTGTCACTCTGTCACCCAGACTGGAGTGCAGTGGCCGCTCCCGGGCTCCACTGATCCATCCACTTCAGCCTTCCAAGTAGCTGGAACTACAGGTGTGCACTACCACACCCGGCTAATTTTTGATTTACTGTAGAGATGAGGTCTTGCCAAGTTGCCCGGGAAGGTCACGAAGAGTTGGTCTTTTAAAATAACCACATGGGAGTATCACAGCATTAAACTCATGTGCCTGCAAATAGGGCCCAGATTGCAATCCCATGGTAGATCATGTGGATGGCATCAAGAGAGGAGCTTGAATATTCTTAGAAGCCAGCTGGCCATGAGACTGTCCCCAAAATAAACTAACTTAGATAAGAATCTTTCACTCAAATACCTGTAGGAAGATGATGCTAAGTTTCAAATCTTTGAATTGAAATTATGAATATATCATTTATTTCTTATAGCCAAATACCTGGAGAGGAGATAAGGAGGTGACTCTCCATAGAGGGACCCGTTCCTAAAGACCCAAGGAGTATAAGCGGGCTGGTGGCATTTTGTTGAAAAACATAGTGCTGGAAAACCAGTGAGATTCCAGAGGGGCATCAAACCCAGCCAGGCCATGTGGTTGAGGCTCTGCTCACACACCACCCAGGCTTCTCCAGGATTGCTAGCAAAGTCATCTGCAAGCATCTCCCACTGTTTCCCACTTTAGCCATTTGCATGAGACCCTCAGACCCATCCTCAGCCTTCCCTACCACAGAACCATGACCTACTTCATCAAGTGTCCTTCCGTGGGTTTTTGGGGTCAAGAACAAGATTGCTTTCAATATGGCCATCAGGCAAAAGAAGATTTTCACAACTAGATGGAAGAGGTGGCCAGCCTAAGCACTGAGCCACCTTTCAGTTGGGCTTAAAGAAGACTTAATCCTCTTAATAATAAGCTAGACTTGAGGGTGGAATACACAAACATGCTAGGATATCCAGGTGGATATGACAGCCTAAGAGATCAGCTGGAATCTTTATCCTTGAAAAATTGTAAACTTTTTGAGTAGACAAGAATAGGCCATTGACAGGCACAAACAAACGAGCCAGGCTTAGATATTGGCACCAGGTACCAGAAGACACATCTGTGTCCAGAAGATAATACTGTAGTCAGTAGACATCTCCACAATCTCTCTGCAGATGCGTATCAGCTAAGTTGTGTCTGGACTTGGCTGACTCCAAATGTCACAATGCTCCAGCAGAACCAGTCACTAATGACAGAAGCCCAGGACCAGGAGCAGAAGAATCCTAAATCAGCGGTAGTGATCTTCAGTCATAATATCCAGATTAATATCATGATGCATACACAGAGGACTATCCAGGATATTATTAACATGGTGACTAAGGCTCCAATATTAAAGATCTATACATTTTTACAGTCTTCCACTTCAATCAGTATTTGCAAACTATATGGAGTAACTGGGATTTTTTAAAAATTGCAGTTAATATCTTAGTTCTACATAAAAGAAAGGTAAATGTTAATGTTCCTTAAGTATTGTTTGCTAATTTTTAAGGTAATGATTGTTGTGTGCAAAATAAAAATACTCTAATATACAGACTTGGTATATCATCCTGCCTGCAATAGATGAGCCCCCAGGCCATTCTTTCCGTTTATTCAGCAGGTAGCAGTGGCTGGTTTTACACAGAGAATTGGGTTTCAGAGAAGGTTCTTGTGTTCTGAGGACTCGTCGTCTAGTAAAGGAAGACAAACGTCTAGACACGAGGCAGGCAGTGTGGACGTGATCGAGTGGAAGGTGGAAGTATGATTCTCCACAGCGGGTCTGGGAAAGCTTGGGAGAGATGGGACTTTAACTGGTTCTTCTAGGACGGGATTGAACACGTGGCAAAGGCTTTCTAGTGGCGGGCGCAACTTGAGCAAGGATGTAGCGGCCCAGGGAACACGCAGAGGACAGACCCAGGGCAACCAGGCAAATTCTACACGGGATGGGGAAGAGGAGATCATTACCAAAGTATGAAGGGCACTGAATGCCTGACTCAGGACCCTTATTCTTTGTGCATCAGGAGCCATTGAAGGTTTTTGATTGGAATAAAATGACAATCTTGAGAGAGATAATTCTGATACAGGACTTGAAGGGAGTCAGAGGTGATCTGGACTTGTGGGGTTTGAATTCCTGCTTTCCAGCTTACTGTTCTTGGACAAGTATCTCAAACTCTTCTGCCTCAGGTTACGTATTTGTGAAATGGGGATAATACCTCTCTTGCAAAGTTGTAATTAAATGAGTTGTAATTATGCAAAACGCTTGGCACATAGTAAGAATTCATTAAATGGTAGTCAGAATAACCAATTCTCTAGCATTCTTTTAAAAAATTATTTTAAAGATGTGGGGTACAGGCAACCCCTTCGGGTCCCCTCCCAACTGTGGGTGGTTTTCTGTCCTCTCAATAAATCCAGCTTTCTAAAAAAGATGTGGGGTGCAATTCAGGATTAGATATACAAGTGGTCGTCGTACAGGTAAAGTTTGGGCCTCCCTTAGGTCCACACTTCACCTGTTTTGAGATCAGTTACCCTTACTGATGCTGTGTTCCCCACCTCCTCCACCCCAGCAGTATCCTGCTACTGCCAGTTCCTTTCTTACAGTATTAGGGTGAATGTTCAGGGCCTACTTATGAGTGAAAACCTACTTATTCACTTCTTTGTTTCTGAGGTAGGTATCCTCTTGGATGTGGTGCCCCTCCCCTCGCCACCCCAGCAGTATCCAGCTACTGCCAGTCCCTTTCTTACAGTGTTAGGGTGAATGTTCAGGGTTCGCTTATGAGTGGAACATGTGCTGCTCTGTTCTTTGTTTCTGTGATAGGTCACTGAGTATGATCGGCTCTAAACCCACTGGAGTTGCTGCAAAGTCCATATGCTTGTCCTTCTTTACGTCTAAGTAATATTCCATTCTGTATATGTACCACTTTTTTTATCCAGTTCAGTTTCAGTGGGCAGCACAGTTGGTTCCATGTTTTTGCTGTTGTGAATAGTGCTGCAATAAACATGCATGTGCAAGTATCTTTTTTGTAGCATGATTTGAGTTCCTCCAGGTATATTTACAGTAGGGGGATTGCTGGATCACATGGAAGGTCAATGTCTAGTTCTTTTAGAAGTAGTCACACAGTTTTCCAGAGAGGCTGCACTAGTTTGCATTCTCGCCAGCAGTGTAGAAGCGTTCCTTTTTCTCTGCATCCTCACCATCATCTGTTGTTTGTTTTATTAATGATGGCCTTTCTTACTGGGGTTAGGTGGCATCTCTGTGTGGTATGGTTTGCATTTCTCTGATGACTAGTGAGGCTGAGCACTGTTTCGTGTGTCTTTTGGCTGCCCGTATATCTGCTTTTGAGCAGTGTCTATTCATGTCTTTTGCCCACTTTTTTTTTTTTTTTTTGAGTTGGAGTCTCACTCTCACCCAGACTGGAGGGCAATGGCCGCTAGCGGCCACCGCAACCTCGACCTGCTGGGCTCCGGCAATCCTTCCACCTCAGCCTTCCAAGTAGCTGGAACTACAGGTGCATGCTACCACGCCCGGCTAATTTTTTTGATTTATTGTAGAGATGAGGTCTCGCCAAGTTGCCCAGGCGGGTCTCGAGCCCGCGGGCAGGCAATCCACTCACCTCACCCTCCCAAAGGCGCGGGATTACAGGCTGAGCCACCAAGCCCGGCTTCTTTTGCCCACTTTTAATGGATCTGTTATTTTTTTTTTCCTTCAGGCGCGTTTGAGTTCCTTGTAGATCTTGGGTGTTAGACCTTTGTCAGCTATACAGTTGGCAAATATTTTTTTTTCCCATTCTTTGGGCTGTCTCTCTGCTCTCTTGATGGTTTCTTTTGCTTTGCAGAAGCTTTTCAGTTTGATGAGGTCCCACTTGTCTATCTTATCTCTTATAGTATGGGCACTTGGGGTTTTGATCGGCAATTAGTTGCCAGTTCCAATCTCCATAAGGGTGTCTCCTGCATTTTCTAAGGTTCTTAGTTTGAGGTTTTATATTTAGGTCTTTGATCCATTTAGAGTTGATTTTGAATATGATGATAGGTCGGGGTCCTGTTTCAATCTTCTGTATGTGGTCAGCCAGTTTTCCTAGCACCATTTACTGACTAGCTTCTCCTCTTCCCAGTGGTTTTTGGTGGAGGCTTTGTCAAAGATGAGTTGGTTGAGAAACTGAGGTTTTGCTTCCATATCTCTATCCTGTTCCATGGGTCCATATGCCTATTCTTGTACCAATACCAAGCTGTTTTGATTATTGTAGCCTTATAGTAAAGTTTAAAGTCTGGAAGTGTGATACCTCCCACTTTGTTTCTTTTGCTAAAGATTGTTTTGGCTATTCGTGGTCATTCATGTTTCCTTATGAATTTCTGTACTGTCATTTCCAGGTCTGAGAAGAATGATGTCGGTAGTTTAATCGGTATTGCGTTGGATCTATAGATTGCCTTTGGTAGGATGGACATCTTAACAATGTTAATTCTTCGTATCCATGAGCATGCAATATTTTTCCATTTGTTTGTGTATTCTTGGATTTCTTTGAGCAGTGTTTTATCATTTTCATATAAAGGTCTTTCACTTCCGTGGTTAGGAAGATACCAAAGTATTTCTTTTTTTTTCTTGTGACTATTGTAAATGGGATTGTTCTTTTTGGATCTCTGCCTTCTTGTTGTTGGTGTATAAAAATGCAACTCTCTTTTGCACATTTATTTAGTACCTCGAAACTTTGCCAAAGTCCTTTATCAGTGAAAACAGGTTTTTGACAGGTTCTCTTGGGTTTTTCAAGGTATAGGATCATACCTCTTTTCCTATTTGGATACCCCAGATTTCCTTCTCTTGTCTAGTTTCTCTAGGACTTCCAACACAATATTGTACAAGAGGGGTGAGAGTGGACAGCCTTGTCTTGTTCCTATTTTCAGGGGAAATGTTTCCAGTTTCTCTCCTTTTAGCAATATGCTGCCTGTGGGTTTATCGTAGATGGTACTTACTGTTTTGCAGTATGGTCCTTCTATGCCTAGATTTTCAAAGGTTTTTATCAAGAAGCGATGCTGGATTTTATCAAAAGCCTTTTCTGCATCTAATAATGTAATCATGTGGTTCTTGTTTTTACATCTGTTGATGTATTTAATTACACTATGGTCTTGCAGATGTTGAAACAACCCTACATCCTGGGGATGAAGCCTACTTGGTCATGATGGAAGATTTTTGAGATGTGTTGTTGAATCTAATTTGCTAGAATCTTGTTGAGAATTTTTGTACCTATGGTCATTATAGACATTGACCTGTAGTTTTCTTTTTTTGTTGATCTTTACCCAGTTTGGGTATCAGTGTGATGTTAGCATCATAAAATGACTTGGGAAGAATTCCGTCTTTCTCAATTGCCTGGAATACTTTCAATAGGAATTGGTATCAGTTCCTATTTGTATGTTTTGTAGAATTCTGCTGGAAAGCTGTCTGGTTCAGTGCTTTTTTGTTGTTGTTTTTTTTCTGTAGGTAGTTTTCTTAGATGGAGTCAATTTCCTGGGTAGTTATTGTTCTATTTAGTGTCTCGATGTCTTTTTTTTCAACCTTGGTAGATTGTGTGATATCAGAAAGTCCTCCATTTCATTTAGGTTATCAAGTTTGCTTTCATACAGGTATGCATAGTAATCTCTGATAATCTTTTGTATTTCTTCAGGGTCGGTTGTGATTTGATCTTTTGCATTCCTGATTGTGTCTATTTGGGCTTTTTCTCTCTTTTTCTGGGTCATTCTGGCTAGGGGTCCATTTATCTTGTTTATTCTTTCAAAGAACCAGCTTTTTGTTTTGTTGATTTTTTTTTTCCCCTACAGTATTTTTGAATTCTGTGTTCCGTATTTGGGCTTTTACTTTGGTGATCTGATTTCTTCTGCTAGCATTAGGGTTTTGGTGGTCTTGTCTTTCCAGCTCCTTTAGGTGATTTGTTAGGCTGTTACCTTGTGATCTTTCCATTTTCTTGATGTGTGTTTGTAGAAATATAAGTTCCCCTCTTAGAATTGATTTCATGAAGTTTGGGTAGGATGCTTCTTCATTTTCATTTGTTTCCAGGAATCTTTTAATTTCTGTTTTGATTTCTGTATTAACCAGTAGTCATTTAGCATCATGCTGTTTATTGTCCATGTCTTTGTGAATTTTGTTGATATTGATGTTTATTTTTATTCCACTGTGGTCTGAGAAGGTGCATGGCAATATTTCTATCTTAGGAAATTTGTTTGTGGTTGATTTATGGCCAAGGATAGCTTGATCTTGGAGTTTGTTGCATGTAATGATGAGTAGATTGCATATTCTATATTCTGTGGTTATTGGATACAGTATTCTGAAGGTATCTATTAAGTTCACTTGGTTAAGAGTCAAGTTGAGCTTCTGGACCTCTTTGTTAATTTTTTTGCCTCAGTGATCTATCTAGGGTAGTTAGTGGGATATTTAAGTCCCAAGCTATAATAGTGTTAGAGTTAATGTCTTCTTTTAGTTTATTAGTTGTTTTATAAATGCTGGTTTTCCCGTGTTGGGTGAGTATGATTGGGATAGATATTTCTTGTTGATCGATTGACCCTTTTATCATTATGTAGTGTCCTTCCATGTCTTTTAAAATTTTTGATAGCTTAAAGGTTGTTTTGTCTGATATTAATATCATAACTCCTGCCTTCTTTTGTGATCCATTTGCCTGAAAACTCATTTTCCATTCTCTGACATTGAGTGTGTTTGCATCTCTTGTGGTGTAATAAGTTTCCTGAATGCAGGAGATTATTGGGTCATGGTTTTTTATCCAGCTTGTCATTCTATACCTTTTCAGTGGTGCATTTAATCCATTCATGTTCAGGCTGATTATTGAAATGTGATTGCTTATCCCCATCATGAGATACTTACAAAGTTTTTTCTTGTTTTCTTTTAGCTTTTGGTTGGATGTGTGTGTGTGTGTGTGTGTGTGTGTGTGTGTGTGTGTGTGTGTGTTTTCAGTTTTGCAGTCATGATATATTCTTTGTTGATACTTTGTTCTGCTGTTGTCCTGGGAGTCGTGGTCATTCTTCTTTTTTTCTTCTGTGCTTAATACCTTTTTAAGCATCTCCTGTACAACAGGTCTGGAAGCTGCATAATCTTTTAAGGATTGGATGTCTGGGAAGGATTTTAATTCTCCATCGCTGATGAAGTTGACCTTGGCTGGGTAGGAAATTCTTGGTTGAAATTGTTTATCTTGAGGACTTTGAATATTGGACTCCAGTGCCTTCTAGCATGTAGTGTTTCTGCTGATAGGTCTGCTGTTGTTCTAATTGGTTTTGCCTGATAGGTAGTCTGACTTTTCTCTCCTGCTGTCTTTAGGAATTTTTTCCTTTGTGGCTACTTTGTGTAGGTGAATTACTATGTGTCTAGGGGTTGGTCCTCTCATTTGATGTCTTGCAGGGGTTTTCTGTATCTCTTGTGTTTGGAAGGTCACATCTCTGGTGATATGGGGAAAGTTTTCATGGATAACCTCCTGGAATACTTGCTCCAAGGTATTCTCTGTTTCCCTTTCTTCTTCTGGGATACCAATCAGGCATAGATTAGGTCTATTTATATAATCACACACCTCTTGTAGGCTTGTTCATTCTTTATGAGTTTTCTATGTTTTTTACAAATCGGGTTAATTCCATATTTTGATCTTCAAGTTCTCGCATTCTTTCTTCTGCTTGATTAGTTCTACTTTCCGTGCTTGTCATCTTGTTATTTATTTCCTGGATGAAATATTTATGACCAATATCTCTGCTACAGGTTTTTTCAGTGTTGCAGCTTGTCTTTCTTGAGTCATATTCACTCTTTCCATTCATTCTCTAATCCCTCTTGTACCCTGGGGCCAGTCGTTGGTGACTTCCATTGTTTGGGCTGTGAATTCTGATTTTTCAGGCATTTTCTCTTTGTAACAATGAGAATGACCTGTGTTCCTTCACTAGTTTTTCCTCATTTGTGACAGATCTTTTACTTTTCTCTTTAGTTCTGATATGCAGTGGCAGTGGGAGAGGCTTTCACTTCTGATATTTGCTCAGTCTTGTATTCTTCCCTGGTCAGGACTCTGTATTTCTTCTATTTTGAAACAGGGCTGTGGGTGGGAAGCTTTGCTGTCTCTTGTAATTTTGAGAGTTGAATAAGGTGGATGGTGGGGAGCTAGGACTTGCAAATCACAGTGTTCACTGATTGTGAAATGGGTTCCCCGAGACCTTCTCCCCACCACCACTCTATATGGTGATGCAATGGATTCCTGTATGTACCCCTTGAGTCCAAGATACAGTAACAGCAATTAGGAGAACAGAGAAAAGTAGAATGAAATGAGATGGACAAAAATTAAAATAAAAAATAAAAGCACAGAAAAACAAAAGCGGAAACCAAAACAAAATCAATTAAACACACACACACACCCCAAGATAAACTGGAATAACAACAAAGCAAAGCAAAACAAAACAAAACATAAGACAACAATAAAACACAGGAAAACCAAACACACACAGGCCCAAAGAAAAGGGGATGAAAAAGAGAGGAAAAAAAGGAATTCAAATCGAACCCTCACATGTGTATTCACACACACTGAACTAAAAAAAAGAGACAAAGACTAAAACAAACCTAAGCAAAACTTTAAGATGAACACTCAGTCCTTCGCATGCACACATGAAGAGAAAACAAAAAATGAAAGAAAACAGAAAGTGAGAAGGGGGGTGCAGACCACACCCTCACATACCCTTCCTGCACAAAGAAGCCGCACAAAACTGGGCCAGCGCGAGCAGCCCCGCCCTCTTGCGGCAGGCGCTGTCCGCGCGCCCCTCCGCGGCCGGCCTGTGGCCCGCAGGTCGCCGGGCAGGCGGCGCGGGCGTGGGGCCGAGCCCCTCCCGCGCGCGCGAGCAGCTCCTCCCCCGCGGAGCGGCCTCTGCAGCCGGGCTCCTCCCGCGCGGCGGCGCCGTGCTGGCTCCGCCCGGGCTGCTCCTCAGCCGCGCCGGCGTGTGGGTGGCGGCCGGAGGCCGGGGGCGGAGGGCCTGCGCGCCGCGAGCCGCCGCCGTCGCCCCGGAGGCCCTCCGCGCCCGGTCCGGCCGCCCCGCCCCGCGGCGGCCCGGGCGGGGCGGGGCCCTGGGCCTCGGCACCGCCGCTGCCCGCGCCCCCCGCGCCGCGCGTGCTGTCGGGGGCTCCCTCGGCGCGGCCACCCCTGCGCGCTGGGCCGGCGCGGCCGGCCGGAGCGCTTTGCTGCCCAGCTTCCGGGAGGGTGGCAGTGCCGCTCCGTCCTCTCCAGCGGGTCCGCCTCCGGGCGCCTGGCCGGGCTCCCTCTGCAGGCCTTGCTGCCCGTCTGGCCCGGCCCTGCCGTGGTGAGGTCGAGCCTGGGGCAGCAGCGTCTCCTGGCAGCTGCTTCCCAGGAAGGGTCTGTTGGTTTTTAAAAAGTGGTGCTCGGCCTCTGAACCCCGGGAAGCACCAGGGATCAAACAGCAGCCGCCGCGGCACCAGCCACCTGACCGGGTGAGCCCTGGCCGCTCGCTCTGGAATCTCTGCTCAGCCAGCCCCTCACACACCCATTGGCTCACGGACACAAACGCAAACGTTTCCACACTTTCACTCACACTGGGACTCGCTTATTCTGATGGGCTCCGCCGCCCTCTTCCCTCGAATCCCTTTTCAGGATCTCAGCGGCTTGGACTAGGAGTCCCCAGCCCCCAGGCCGCAGACCACTTCCCCCAGGCCTCTTGGGAGCCGGGCGCACAGCAGGAGGTGAGAGGCTGGCAGGCAAACGGAGCTCTGCGCGCTGTGAGGTCAGTAGCGGCATCGATTCCACAGGAGTGTGAACCCTGTTGTGAGCTGCACCTGCAAGGGGTCCAGGTTGCCCTCCTTTTGAGAATCTAATGCCTGATTGTCGCTGATTCCCCCGTCCGCGGAAAAATTGTCTTCCACGAAACCAGTTCCTGCTGCCAAAAAGGCTAGGGAATGCTGGTGTAGAGAGACAGTTAATAGTGTCATAATGAGTTGGTGCTTCAGGGTAAAACTGATCTAACTTCAGATCCCCGTTTCCATTTTTCCTAGCTCTGTGATTAGGACAGTTTACCATCTGGCAGTGTCCTCATCTGTAAAGTAATGTTGGCAATTCCTGCCTCAGGTTGTCTGTTGATCAAATTAGAGGGTACCTATAAAAGGGCTTTATATGCCTGACACTTAGGCAGTATAGAGTTCATTCGTTCATTCTGTCCACACAAGTTTGCGGATACCTGCTTTTGTGCCAAGTACCGTGGCGTTCACTCAGAATATATCAGTGAACAAGGCAGAGTGAAGTCCCGCCTTGCAGAGCTCACATTCTAAATGATCCTGTTGTTATTGTTGAAAGGGAACACTGGTTGAAAAACTATTGCAGTTGTCTCGGAAAGTGACACAGAGGTTCAGGGCTAAGGCAGTGTTGGTAGAAGGGGACACTGAGGCCGAAGCCGTAGGTGTGGTTCCTGGCTGGGTGCTGGTGAAAAGAAATGGGGAGATTTGAAGAGGATGTCCAAGGTCATCAAGCTGTTAACCAAGAGAGGGAGCATAGAAGAAAAACACATTCAAAGAAGAAAATAATGGACTTCAGTCTAAAATGTTTCATATCCTCAGGATACCCATCTTAGCAGGCAATGGGAAATATTTTTCTGAAATTAGAGAGGTTAAGGGTTTTGGCAGGGAAGTTTCCTATAGGACCTCGGTAAATTGGACCCTCGGTAAACCAAGTGGTGGGGTGCAGAGAAATTAGAGAGTAGAAATAGTAGGTACAGACTACTCGTTAAATACATTATACCAGGAGGGAAAAAGGATTGAGAAAAGTCGCTTGAGACAGCAGTGTCTTCAGATATTTGTTTATGTTGCAAGGAGAATGAGCCAGTGGAAAGTGAATGAATGAAGCTATAGAAGAGATTATGTATCACTCTTATTTTGTTTTTATTTTAGATTCAGGAGTTACAAGAGCATGTTTGTTACATGGACATATTGTATACTGGTGGAGATCGGGCTCCATGTCACCCAGATGGTGAACATTGTACCCACCAGGTACTTCTGACCCATAACCCCCTTCCTTCCTGCCCCCTGTGAGAGTCCTCATGTCTATTATTTCCATCTTTATTACCATTTAGATCCCACATACAAGTGATAACCTGAGGTGTTTGGTCGTGGTTTTATCCCTTTTTCGGCTGTATCATACTCCATTGTGTATACACACCACATTTTCTTTATCTCGTTAGTCATTGATGGGTACTTAGGCTGGTTCCACGACTTTGTTATTGTGAAGAGTGCTGCAGTGAACATGCAAGTACAGGTGTCTTTTAATATAATGATTTTTTTCATTTGGGTAGATACCTCGTAATGGGATTGCTGGATCGAATGGTAGCACTATTTTTACTTCTTTGGGAAATCTCAGTACTGTTTTTCATAGAGGTCGAACTAGTTTGCAGTCCCACCAGCAGTGAATGAGTGTTCCCTTATCTTCACCTCTATGCCAGCATCTGTTGTTCCTTGACTTTTTAATGATAGCCATTTTGTCTGGTGTGAGTGATCCCTCACTGTGGTTTTAATGTGCATTTCTCTGCTGATTAGTATGTTGAACAGCTTTTCTTTCCTTTTTTTTTAGAAAGCAGGGTTTACTGAGCACAGAAAAACTCCCACAGTGGGAGGGGGCGCGAAGGGGTTGCCCGAACACTTTTTCATATGTTTGTTGGCTTCCTGTGAGTCTTCCTTTGAGATATGTCTGTTCGTGTCCATTGCCCCCTTTTTGATTTAAAAAATTTTTTCACATGATGAGTTGTTTGAATTCCTGATAGATTCTAGAGATTAATACTTTGAGGCAAAATTTGCAAATATTTTCTCCCATTCTGTAGGATTTCTGTTCACTCTGTGGATAATTTTTTAGCTGTCCAGAAGCTTTTTAGTTTCATTAAGTCCCATTTATCTACTTTTGTTTCTGTTGCATTTGCTTGTGGAGTCTTTTCATAAATTATTGCCTAGATCAATATTCAGAAGAGTTTTTTCTAGATTTTCTTTTAGGATTTTTATAGTTTCTTATACCTAAGTCCTTAATCCATCTTGAGTTAACTTTTGTATGTGGTGAGAGATAATGATCCAGTTTTCTTCTTCAGCGTATGGCTAGGCAATATTCCCAGCGCCACTTATTGAATAAAGTGTCTTTCCCTCACGGTTTATTTTTGTCAGCTTTGTCAAAGACCTGTTGGTTGTATGTATGTAGTTTTATTTCAGGTTCTCTATTCTGTCTATTTTTGTACCAGTACCATGCTGTTTAGTTACTATAGTGATGTAGTAAAATGTAATCTGAAGTTGGGCGATGTGATGCTTCCACACTTGTTACTTAGGATGCTTTGGCTATTGGACTCTCCTTTTCGATTCCACATAAACTTTAGGATTGCTTTTCTAGTTCGATGAAAAATGATGTTTGTATCTTGTTAGGGATAGCTTTGAATCTTTAGATTGCTTTAGGCAGCTATGGTCATTTTAGCAATATTGATCCTCTCAATCCATGACTGTGGAATGTTTCTCCATTTTTTTGTATTCTCTATTTCTTTCACTAGTGTATTTTAGTTTTCCTTGTAGAGATCATTCACATCCTTGGTTAGGTGTATTCATAGGTTATTTTTGTGTGTATGGCTATTGTAAATGGGATTGAACTATTTGGTTCTCAGGTTGAATGTTATTGATGTATAGAAATACTATGGATTATGTACATTTATTTTGTATCCTGAAACTTTAATAAAGTCATTTTTCAGGTGTAGTAATCTCTTGAAGCGCTCTTCAGCGTTTTCTAGGTAAACAATTATGTCATCAGTGAACAGAGTGACTTCCAATTTGGATATGTTTTACTTTTTTCTCTTTTTTTTGAGTCGGAGTCTCACTCTGTCACCCAGGCTGGAGTGCAGTGGCATGCTCACGGCCACCACACCGCAGCTGCGACCTGCTGGGCTCAGACGATCCTTCCACTTCAGGCTTCCAAGTGTCTGGAACCACGGGCATGTGCCACCACACCCGGCTAATTTTTTTAATTTATTGTAGAGATGAGGTCTTGCCAAGTTGCCCAGGCTGGTCTTGAACCCATGGGCTCAAGCAATCCTCTCACCTTAGCCTCCCAAAGTGCTGAGATTATAGGCATGAGCCACCACGCCCAGTTTACTACTTTCTCTTGCTGGATTGTTCTTGGACTTCCAATACAGTGCTGAATAGGAGTGATTGTCTGTTCTTTAAATGATTATTTATTCTTTTTCTACTGTTTGCAAAATACTTTGTTATGGGAATGCGTACAAAGATGAAAAAGAGATGGAATATGGCCTTAAGAGAGTTTACCCTTCAATAGAAAATTGTACATACCATTAGAACATTTTATTGCTTCTCACTGGAGTGTAACTTTCATGATAGTAGGAATTTTACCCATTTTGTTCACTGCTGTATCCTCAGTTCCTGGAAGAATGCTTAGTGTATAGCAGGCATTCAGCAGATATTGACTAGATGAATTAAAAGTTCTATCAGAAAAGAAATGTCTGAATTATCTAAGAAAACTCATTCTTTTTGTTTCGTTGGAGAGTTATTTTGCATAATCATTCCTTAGTAGGTATGAATAGAGTGGGGGCACGCACGGAGGATCGAGATATAGGTCAAACTGAAGGGATTTTTAAAAGGTCATGGTGTCAGAAGGATTATTAGCCAACAGTCAAATATTATCTTTTCCCGAAATACTAGCCAACAGTCAAATATTATCTTTTCCCGAAATACATGTATGCTGTTTTTCTGGTGAGCAATTATTAGGACTGAAGAATGTATTAGCAAACCTACAGGGCAGAGATTTATCCCCGTTTTAGATTCCGTTTTCGTGAATGGTGGACTGCGAATGAGGAATGGAGGAGAAGGTGTCTCTGTTCAAGATAGTGGGAAAGCAGATTCAGGTGCGCTTGCCACCTGTTGCCTCAAGGGCAAAAGGACGGAGGGAAGGAGAGAAAGCCATACGACAAAGCTGAAGATTGCTTTTTCTGCTTATTTAGTTACAAAACCCAGGAAGCAGGTAATCATAAATAGTAACTGCTGTCATCAACACCAAGCCATCCTACAGGATCTAAAAAGCACAGAACCACCTGCAAGAGGAGTTGAGTTGCGTTTCAGAGCAGGATTTTCAAGCCCTTCCTGAGCCTCAGAATCAGCGGGGGAGACGGCCGAAAAGAGCAACGTGTGGCCACCTCAGACCTGCTCAGCAGGACTCTGGGGTTGGGAAGTCTGACGTGCAGGCAGGCTGGCCGCCACTGGTCGAGGGACCGGAGAAGGGCCGATACGTGCACAGCTCTCCATTTGCAACACGGCCTTCCGTTTGAAGTTTAGAAAGCAGCTTCTCAAGGAATGGAAATGGGTATGTCTTAGATCTCCGTACAAGGCAGTCTGGTAATCTAATGGCCAACCCCTCCTTCCGGAGGCCTGGCCACACTGGTCAGATGTGTAATAGGAGGCCCATTTCCCCGTGAACCTATTCAATTTTCATTTTTGCTCCTAATATAAAAGCAGATCAAGTAGTTTTTATTTCTGTGTTCTCTGAAATTTCCAAAGCAGGCTCAAGGAGCTCAGACATTTCGAGTTGAAAGAGATCTAAGGGCCATTTGGTGTGACATTTCCTGCCATGGACGCAGACTTGTGTTCAGGGGACATTTCAGCTCTAGCAACTCCAAAGACGGGTCTTGGTTTTACTTAGTTCAGAGAGTTTTATATACAGTGCTAATGCTCTGATCTGTGCTTTTTATGTATCATAGCACAATTAAGTTTGCCTTTTTAGAGTTTCTGTTTTCCCACCTGGTGTGTCTCTTCACTTATCTGAAATTAAACAGAGAGATTTACTACTTTTCTTTGAAAAAAGGACATCACCATGTGACTACTCCTGCGTTGTTTTAATGTGAACAAAAGCAAAATGCTCCAAAATTACTTGCTTGCAGCTACAAGGCATATTTAAGGAATAAAAATCTCCCTGATTAAATAAATGCGTGAGGGAAAAAAAGAATTGTTTTGAAGTTCTTATAATCAGCTTGTATGGGCTTCATTGTAAACTAATGCTAAAGAGCCCCCATTATGATCTATGTATTTTGGTGCCAGAAGGTTTTTTTCTTATGCTAAATTATTAAGTTCTGTCAGCTGCTGGGCTGTCATATAGAGATATAGCAAATCACATTATATTTTGTCATGGATTACACAGAGCAATAAATTTGGGAATAAAGATCAAAGTAGTTCCACAATCACATCTGAGTGTAGTAGGGATGTTTAACTTGTAGAAAACTGATTTAGGTAAAGCTGTTGCAGTTCTTGTGTGAATTTCAAACGAATTTGGATATTTGGTTGAAAACGAATGAGGATCAAGTCCCGAAATGACTTTACATTTCTGCATTTAGTCCAGGGAAGCTAATTTCAGTGCCTAACTGCATGACTTGAATTAGATAAATAATTACATGCTGAGAGCGGTAGACTCAGTGAAAATTGTGTTTATGTATTTTAGTTGCTTTCATGATTAAACAATGTATTCCATTTTACATTTTTTGGTAGGGTTTCCAGACCACATAATTAACTAAGTACTCATGTTGTAATGCTGTGTGACTCCTTGGAGCTGAAGGGTTTGGTTTTTTTACTGTATTTTAAAACCATTAAAGTAAGCCAATTAAAGCTTATAAAGCAGCCTTGATAATGTAGATCTTGGTGATTATTATCTTTGTTCTGTGTTACAATAGAAAATCTATTAGGTTTATCAAAGTTGATGACATTCTTTTATTTAGAACAACCAATCTCAACTAGTTGGACTCTCTTCAAAGAAAAATTACAGTAGAAATGAGATAATACACCAGAAGTGATGAGCAGAAATTGGGTGCTTTATATAAACTACTGTCCTTACACTTTTAGTTAAGAAAGTGTCCATAGTTAGCTAGAACAGTGGTTTCACAACTTGGGTGATTATCAGAAACAACAGAGAAGCTTGAGTCCTGGGCCACAAGATCCTGGTGATTCCAGCAAGTAGAAAAATCTCAGAAGCATTTTCCTCCCTTAACTCTGGCATCATCTCTCCTACTTTCTTCATTCTGATCATGTTTGGAGAACTATTTTTAAATGCTATAGCCTCTTAACAGACATTTACGCTTTGTAAAATTATTTCTCAAGATTTTGGTCTCCTGTTTTACTTGTAGTCTCCTCCTGTCATCCTTTTTTTCCCTCTTGTGATGTCTAGAAGATTTACACTAATGCTGTAATAAATCAATCTGACATTAGACTTAAATAAATTCCCTCCAAAATTATATGAAGATTAAACCTGCCCCCCATTCCAAATGGCATCAGAATAAAGTCTAATTGGGATATAGATATGATAGCCTGCAGTACTCATTTTGGTCTGAAGGGAAATAAAAGCCCAGTTGGTGACTGTATGTCAGGTATATCCCCAAGGGAGCGTCAGACTAAGAGGGAAGGGTTAGCAGTGATGCCACCAAGGCCTAGTTAGAAGAGATGGAGCAGTCTGAAGACCTCAGCAGAAGACCGCAAAGATTCTGCTTACAAGCCTCAAGCTGTACCATCGGGCCTTTTCTCAGGTCTTCTGATAATGGAGCGATGCTTTCTAAGTCCAAGGCTCCCAGACTGGAGCCACTGTTGCAGTCATCACAGAGAAAAGCCAAGAGCAAGAAGTCCTTTCAGAGAATGACCCGAGCCTACGTGTTTAGAAAATGTAGGTCTGTGCCAGGAATCGAAAGAGCTGAGGACTGGAGAGGTCAAGACTAGAGAAGGGCTAGAGCACTCGGACAGCCCAGGCACTGCAGCTAAGTGGGCCAGGCTGGCTGTTTACCAGGGCTGCTTCCTGAGAGCATGGGTGCATTTCAGCAGCTCCTGAGCCTGGACGGCACTGGCCCCTGAGGAGCCCTGGCTGTCATGGTCTGCATCTTCCCTGGCTCGTCCTCAGCATGTGTGCTCATTCCTCAGGCTTCAGCCTGGTCCTGGTCCCTGTTCTCATCATAGATCTGTAGAGGGATTTGAATCAGGCCCTACCCCTAGCCTGGTGTACTGAAGCCCCGATCCCTCGCAGTCCCTGCTTCTGATTCTGCTTGCAGAGCTTTAAATGGTCTCCTCTGCTTTCGGACACAGATGCCACAGACTATCCCTGTCTAGAAGTCCCGCCTCCCAGACTGCATGCTGCCTTCTCAGATCGAGCTCCTTAGGCAGCCAGCTCTCCAGTGTGCTCTTGCCTGGGGTTCCTGGGATTCAGGCTGCGGCTCCTTCAGGGAAGAGGGAAGAGGGAAAGCGACCGTTAGGTCTTCCTCGGCCCCTGTGGTCGGTTTCAGCGGCCGCTCCCTTCCAGGAAGGCACGCTAAGCCTGCTGGGTCGTCGTTAAGACATGGCCGTGGAGCAGGAGGTGAGCTACAGCCCAGTTCCCTCAAGAAAGCTAAATGTGCATCTTGTTATGTGGTAGGTCCTGGGAGTTAAGATGTATAACAAATCGCCTCTGCCCTTAAGGAGCTGTCAGTCAAGGTGCAGATAGATCGTTTCAAGATAATATGATGAAAAACATAATGATTAGGGTGTACAGGCTGGTAGAGAAGTGTGACTTGGCTCAGACTGATTTTCCTGAGGTTTTGTGGAAGGAGGAGACGGTGTTCAAATGATTCTTGGGAGGTGATTAAGATCCCACCAGAGAAAAATGATATTCATGAGAAAAAACAGATTGAACAGAAATGTAGGTGTGCCATAGCATATTCAGGGAACTACAGCCTGATATTCTCAGAAGCATAAAGAGTGGAATGAGAAAGAGAGAAACAAGCGACTGGAAGGGTGAACGCCTGGCCCTGAATGGCATTTTATTTCCCGCTAAGGAACTTGAACTTTGTTATTATTTGCTAGAAAGCAATGAAGGTTTTTAAATTATAAAGTGATGTAATCATATTTGAACTTTAGACAGAACATCTGTTGAAAGGGGTGTATGGATCTATATTGAACAGCAAAAATAGTATCTCTTGAGTGAATAGGACAACCGGTTGGAAGGGTATTGTAAAAATTCAGGAGAGAAAAGGTGAGAACCTCGAAGTAAAAATTAGCAGGACTGTCAAGGTGAGGGAAATTCTATTAAGTTTCTGATCTGTACATTGAAAACTACAAAACACCACGAAATTTTTTTTAAACCTCAAAAATGGCCAGTTACAGTGACTCACGCTTGTAATCCCAGCACTTTGGGAGGCCAAGGACAGAGGATTGCCTGAGCCCAGGAGTTCAAGACCAACCTGGGCAACTTGGTGAGACCTTATGTCTATAATAAATCAAAAAAATTATCTGGGCATGGTGGCACACATCTGCAGCTCCAGCTGCTTGGAAGGCTGAGGTGGAAGAATTGCCTGAGTCCAGCAGTTCAAGGCTGTGGTGGCTGTGAGTGTGCCACTGCACTCCAGCCTGGGCAACAGAGTGAGACTCCAACTTAAAAAAAAAAAGTCTCAAAAATGGAAAGGCATTTATATTCACAGATCTGAAGACATAATGTTGTAAAGATGGCAGTGTTACCATAATTGATCTACAAATTCAACACAATCTCTATCAAAGTCCCACTTGCCCTTTTTGTATAAATTGACAAGTTGATCCTAAAATTTATATGGAAATTCAACAGTGCTGGGACAACTGAATAGCCACATGTGAAAGAATGAAGTTCAACCTCTATCTTACAACGTACTAAAAAAAAAAAAAAAACCCAAAGTGAAACACAGACCTAAATAAACTCTCAGAAAAAGGCTATAGGACTATAGGGACTATAAAACTCTCAGAAAAAGGCAACAGGAGAGAAAAATGCTATACAACTCTTAGATGAAAACATACACGTACATTTTCATGACATTGTTTGATTAGGCAAAGGATTCTTAGAAATGACATCAAGAGCAAAAATGACTAAAGAAAAAATAGATAAATTGGACTTCATCAAAATTAAAATACCTTTGTGCTTCAAAGGACTCTTTCTAAAAAGTAAAAGAAAACACACAGATGGAAGGAAGCAATTGCAAATTGTAAATCTAAGGGTCTAGTATTCAGACTATACCTACAACTCATATATCTGATAAGGGTCTAGTATCCGGACTATAAAAAGAACTCTTAAAACTCAATAATGAAAAGACAACCCAATTTTTTAAAGTAGGCAAAGAATTTGAATATACATTTTCTCAAAGAAGATAGACGAATGGCCAACGAACACATGAAAAGATGCTCAACGTCATTAGTCACTAAAGAAATGCAAGTCAAAACAATGGGATGCCACTTCCCACTCCCTAGACTGTATCTAATCAACGAGATGGACATAAAAGTCTTGGCGAGCATGTGGAGAAATTAGAACCTTCATACTTTGCTGGTGAGATCATAAAATGGTGCAGTCATTTCAGAAAACAGTTTGGCAGTTCCTCATAAAGTGAACATAGTTACCACATGACCCAGCAACTCCACTCCTAAGTATTATATGCATAAGAATTGAGAAAATATCTCCCAAAGAAACTTGTACAAGAATGTTTACCACAGCTTTATTCATAGTAGTCAAAATGTGGAAAAACCCAAATGTTCATTGACTGATAAACAGAATGTGGTATATTCACACAATGGATTTGACAACGAAGAACTGACATGTTTCACAACATACGTGAACCTTGGAAACATGCTAAGAGAAAGAATTTTGTCAGGAAAGGTCACATGTTATTTATTTCACTTATATGAAATGTTTAGAATAGGAAAATCCATAGAGACAGATAGTAGATTAGTAGTTGCCAATGGGAGGGAGAGGAGAATGGGAAATTAATGGGGATGGGTTTTTTTTCCTTTGAAGTGATGAAAATTTTCTAGAGTTCAATAGTTGTGATAAATGTGTAGCTCTGTGAATATACTAAAAGTCATTGAATTGTACAGTTTAAAAGTGAACTTTACAATATGTAAATTATATCTTATTAAAGCTGTTGTTGAAAATAGAAAGCCTGATAATGCTAAGCATGGTTGAAATTGTGGAACAAAAAGAATTCTTATATACTCTGGTGAGACTATTTAGGTTGCTCTGGAAAATAAGCATTATCCTGTAAAGCTGGCCTTTTGACTTATGAGCCATCAATTCAGCTCCTTAACATATGCACTGAAAACTCACAGATATGTGCCAGAATACATGTACAGAAATGTTTATAGCTGCATGGCTGATGGAGGGAAAAATCTGAAGAATCCAAATTCCTCTGGCAACCAATTCCTGATCAAAACCCCAAGTGCCCATGCCATTAGAGATGAGATAGACAAGTGGCACCTCATCAAACTGAAAAGCTTCTGCAAAGCCAAAGAAACCATCAAGAGAGCGGGGAGACAGCCCCAGAATGGGAAAAAATATTTACCAACTGCATATCTCACAGAGGCCCAACATTTAGGATCTACAAGGAACTCAAACGTGCCAAAAAGAAAAAAAAAAAGCCCCATTACAAAGTGGGTAAAAGACATGAATAGACACTTCTCAAAAGAAGACACACAAGCAGCCAACATACACATGAAAAAATGCTCAGCCTTCTGGTCATCAAAGAAATGCAAATTAAAACCACACTAAGATACCACCTAACTCCAATCAGGATGGCCATCATCAGTAACTCAAAAAACAACAGATGCCAGAGAGGATACAGAGAAAAGGGAACACTTCTACACTGTTGGTCGGCGTGTAAACTAGTACAACCTCTGTGGAAAAGTTTGGTGATTCCTGAAAGATCTAAAAATTGGCCTTCCATTAGACCCTGCAATCCCCGTACTGGGAATATACCTGGAGGAAATCAAATCACTTCACAAAAAAGATAGGCTTGCCACAGTGGCTCAAGCCTATAATCACAGCACTTTGGGAGGCCGAGGTGAGGAATTGCCTAAGCCCACAGGTTCGAGAATAGCCTGGGCAACTTGGCGATGCCTCATTTCTAAAAGAAATCAAAAAATTAGCCAGGCATGGTAGCACACGCCTATAGTTCTTCCTACTTGGTAGGCTGAGGCGGAAGGACCGCCTGAGGCCAGCAGGTTGACACTAGGGTAGCCATGAGCATGCCACTGTACTCCAGCCTGGGCAACACAGTGAGACTCCAACTCAAAAAAAAATAAAGAAAAGAAAAGAAAAAGATAACTGCACACTCGTGTTTATTGCAGTATTATTCACAACAGCAAAAACATGGAAACAACCATGCTGCCCATCAGAAGAGGACTGGGAAAAAAAACATGATACATTTACACGATGGAACATTATGCAGCCATAAAGGACAAAATTATGAACTTTGCAGCAACTTGGATGGTCTTAGAGGCCAAAATACTGAGTGCTGTATCACAGAAACAACGAACTGAATATCACATGTTCTCACTCATAAGTAGACCCGGCACAATTGTAGTAATACTATAAGAAAAGGATTGGAAGTAGTGGGAAACGACCAGGGGAGGGGGAGCACACTTTATCAGCAAGGTCCCTGCACAATGAACATCTGTATCCCTAACCCTGAACTGTAACCCACATCTTTAAAATAAAAAGTTTTTTTAGAAGAATTCATTTTTTTCTACTCACACAACTGAATGTTCCAAAGCAATGGAAATGAAGGAAATGTAGATTCAAATGAAACGTCATGAATAAATCTTAAGAACAGTGTGTGAAAAACAGCAAGTTGCAGAAGCTGTTAACACATGGAGCTTGATGATGTTTATATGAAGCCCCAAAAAACAGTAAAGCAGTAAGTTAGAGACACCAACATGTATGTTAATTTTTTCAGCAAGACAATAAAATTCAGGACAGTGATGACTTCTCAGGAAGGATCAGGGGAGGGAGTAGGATAGGAGGAAGCACACAGATAAACACACTGGTATCTGCAATGCTAGATACTGTGTTGTCTGGTCATTTTAGAAGGGTTCTGTATCGTGTTTCATGAACTTACGAAATGTTCAGTTCTTTCGTAGGTGTTACTACGTAATTGAATTAAACATTTGCAAGTAATTTTTATACCCAACCCTGAATTGTGTCCATCTTTAAAATAAAGTTGTTTTTTTAAAATTTACAAGTAGAAATGAATAGCATTGTCAAAAGCAGCACAGCACCCCAGTCTTGAGGAGGAAAATTGTTTCCCCTCTAAAGACGCTGAGGAAAATAGTTCTTTCCATAGGCTCCAAGTGGATGGATGAATAAGAAAGAGTAACTAGAATTGTCTGTGAAGACTGATTTTGGCAGCTGACTTTTCTGAATGACTCTGCAGTTTTATAAGTGCAGCTATGGTCAAGTTATGTCTGTCTTGTTTCCACTTTGACCATGAAAAAATGCAGCCACACCTTAGGCCTAACCTTACCCAGCTAGTTCACCCCCACGATCTCCATCTGTCAAATCTCCGTTTGATCACTCTTGCCTAGCCTTTTATTTTTCCCATTTTCTTATGCATAAAGAACTGGTCTTTGTCTTCATTCCAGCTTTGACTCACTACTCTCTGATCCATTGCCATCTTAAACTTCCACCATTCCTACATTCCTAAACCTCAGTGCTATTTAATCTTTATTGTCCACTTTATCTGCACATTATAACATAATGCCCAGGAACATTAGATGGTTTGCCCAGAGTCACCACCCAGATTGGTTTAACTTCAAAACCTGTGCTCCTAAGCACCATGCTCTACTGCTTACCACCTGGCACCAGTTGTTGAGATAGTCGATCAAAACAGCTTGAGTTGATGAAAACAATGTTGGGAGTAGATTTGAGGGTTTGGATGATAGGAAATTCAACTACACAGCAACAGAAAACCAATAGGACTTCTTATTTTTGTAGACTGAATGAGGAGCAGGACATGTGTGTGGGAATCATGCCCATTGCTTTCCAATGTTTCGAATGTTGTCTTTAAATGAAGTAGTTTAGGAATTTCTGTTCCCATTAGATCCTGGAAAACTAAATAAGTCTAGGTCATTTTAAGTTAGGAACAGCTAATGACTAAATCTCAAGACTGTTTTCTTAGCACCTATTCCAAACTCCAAATAATTCAGTATAGGAAATAGTGCTTTTGTTAAGAATTAAGATCCCTATTCTATATTTAACTGCCTGTAAAATCTAACATAGCAGCTTTTTGTAAATATATTATTTTATAAACTTCTAATCAATATGCATTACATTTTCTACGTATACAGATGAACCAGAAAGTAGAAAATTGTCCAAAATAATAAGTAAAATATTAATGAGATTTATGAGTATGTCAAATTGGGACATCTAACTCATAAGTTCAAAGCTTATAATTGAGTTAATTACTACTTGGCCAGCTAATGCCATCTGAACATTGAACAATATCATTATTTGTTGCTCTCTGAAATTTGAGGTAGATCTTCTGCTTCTTGAAAGTACTATAACACAGAATATGCCACTCACATGGAAATTATATTACAAAAAGTGTATATCATGCAGGTCTAAATGTGTTTTAAAAAGTAGTCATTTTCCTTTGACATTTGTCAAATCATACAGTATTAGATTTTAGTATACATGTAAGAGTGTCAAAGACTTAAAACAATATTACCAAAGGTAGAGATTCTTAAAAAAATTAATTGACCCATTTACATTGGTCTTTGATGATAAATCCTTTTATGAACATCAGAGCATAGTTGCTTCTTCCCTAAAGCAAAATTTTTCCTCCCTCGTTCTCTTGAAGTTTGTATTCTTCCCGAGTAATAAGCGAGTTTCAGTTTCTGTGGCCTTTGCTTCAGAGAGCTTCTCTAGGGTGAGCTTTGAAATATGATTAGATCTTAATTCTTTAACTATGTCCATAAGCTTGTTTCACAGTTTGCTTTCTTACTCGGTGAGTGGGGTGGGAAGTGCGTGTAAATCTTACGTGATCATTTATGGGTGTTAGCCATGTGAATACATGTTGCAATGGTGAGAAATCTAGTCCTTGTGAATTACGGGGAGGGAAGAAAATCAACTGGCCTTGTTCCTCCTTAGGTTAACTGTCATTAAATGCATATTATTTTAGTCCACAGTATTTTTTGGTTTTTGTTTGTTTTTTTGTGGTTTTTTTTGAGTTGGAGTCTCACTCTGTCACCCAGACTGGAGTGCAGTGGCCGCTCCTGGCCACTGCAGCCTCGACCTGCTGGGCTCCAGCAATCCTTCCACCTCAGCCTCCCAAGTAGCTAGAACTACAGGCACGCGCTACCACACCCAGCTACTTTTTTTGATTTATTGTAGAGATGAGGTCTCGCCAAGTTGCCCAGGCAGGTCTCGAACCCGTGGACTCAGGCAATCCACTCACCTCAGCCTCCCAAAGCACTGGGATTGCAGGCTGAGCTACCGAGCCCAGCTAGTCCACAGTATTAACTCTGTGTGGGCAGAGGATGCATATTCAGAAATAGGTTCAAATTCAGGAATACATGGGCACTTAGAATAGATTCATCATTATTTACTGATAGGGATATCAGTAGTGACATGTATCACAGCGGTTTTCAAATACTGTCTCATTTTGGGGGTTGTTCTGTAATAAAGCATGTGACTTTTCCATGGGATTCTTACAAAATGAACAACAGTGACAAAAAATAAAGCACTCAGCATTTCTAATGGCTAGCTTCTGGTTTTAGGTAAAGCAGTTAAGACGATTCAGTTAACGTTCTAGAAATGAAGTAAATTGAGGCGTCATTAAGCAGACATAGTGACATTTGCACATGTTTTGCTGTTTAGACTAATTTGTCATTTTCTCAAGTTGGGATTCATATGTGATGATGGACGAGGAAAAGAATTCTTTACTTGAAGTACTTTTTCTTGTAACAATTGCATCAAGCTGAGAACTTATCCTTGATTCAATATAAGATACAAAAGTCTTAGGATGCTACGTCAAGAACTATATCTTATTCATATTTTTATCCTCACCTGACACATAGCAGATATTCAACAAATGTTTGCTCATTTCCAGCCACCTCTTGTCCTGATTACTTTCAGGAAGGGGCTTTGAGATTAGAAATGCGATCATTTTAATTCTTGCAAATGGCATTCTTCCTACTAATTAATACTAACCTCTAAGGAATATATATATATAAGCTTTTGTGTTTTTAGCAAAGTTAGTAGCATAACACTTAATTGTTTAGTACAGTGTTTGGGGAAAAGTTATCATAACTTCAGTGTGAGGCGGGGTCTTGCTCTGTCATCCAGGCTGGAGTGCAGTGACATGATCAAACTCACTGCCACCTGAAACTCCTGGGCTGAAGCAGTCCTCAGCCTTACAGGTAGCTAGGACTATACCTGGCTTTTTAATTTTATTTAATTTGGGGGGAAACAGGGTCTCACTGTATTGCCCGAGCTGATCTCAAGCTCCTGGCCTCAAGTGATCCTCCTGCATTAGCCTTACAAGCAGCTGGGATTATAGGCACGAGCCACTGCACCTAGAAGATGCCTTCTTTGGTAAACCCAAAATTCTATGATCAATTTCTATTTTTACCACAAATCCTCTTTATCTCCTCTTAGAAGAGATAGTAAAGTCTGGTAAATCATATTTTATATATATATACTCATAGACCATTTCATGTCTACCTTCCCCTCTTCCTTGCCTTTAATATGCTAAATGAAGGTGAAGAAATAGAAAGCTATCTTCTTATCCAAAGCTATAAAAATCTTACCAATTCAACCCATATTAATCTTTTTTCATTAATTTATAAGCACTATTTTCCAAGCAACTACCAAGGGCAAAACAATGAAAGCAGAGCCATGAACTCTGTTCAGAACCTATTGGGAGAAATAGAAAACATTTTCAAAAAACCATAGAGCAGCCATGCATATTACCAGGATTGTGAATATGAATGGACAAAAAGTAAATCATTTCTCAAGTATGGGCAAAGAAAACAGTATTAGCTTTTGAACTGGTCATGGTACATTGGTGGGATTAGGGCAAAGCATTGTGCAGAGGGACAGAGACTCCAAAGCAAAAAAAGTAATCTGGAGAACACCATTCGTCCATATGAGAAAGTGAGTGTTCAGGCAGGAGTCACAATCTTAGTATCAGACAAAACAGCCTCTGAGCTACCCAAAATTTAAAAAGATCCAGAAGGAAACTACATAATGATAAAAATTTCTTGTCAATCCATCAACAAGAAATATCTATCCTAAACATATATGCACCCAACACAGGAGCACCAGCATTCACAAATCAACTACTAAATAAAAAAAGATATTGACTCTAACACTATTATAGCTCGGGACTTAAATGCCCCACTAACAACCCTAGATAGATAATTGAGGCAAGAAAATCAACAAAGAGATTCAAAACCTCAACTTGACGCTCTACCAAATGGACTTCATAGATACCTACAGAATATTCCACCCAGCAACCACAAAATATGCATTCGACACATGGAACATACTCCAAGATCAATCACATCCTCAACCGTAAGTCAAGCATAAACAAATTTTCTAAGATTGAAATACTTCCATGTACCTTCTCAGACCACAGTGAAACAAAAATAAATATCAACACAAACAAATTTCCCCCAAAACCCACAGAGACATGGACACTAAAAAGGATGATGATGAATGGCTACTGGGTCAGCACAGAAATCAAAACAGAAATTAAAAGATTCCTAGAAACAAATGAAAACCAAGAAACATTCTACTAAAACCTCTGGGATGCCATGAAAACATTTCTAAGAGGGGAATCTATATCTCTATGAACAAGCATCAAGAAAACAGAAAGATCACAAGGTACCAGCCTAACAAATCACCTAAGGGAGCTGGAAAGACAGGACTGCCAAAACACTAACTTTAGCAGAAGAATCCAAATCCCCAGAGTAAAAGCCCAAATATGGAACATGGAAGACAAAAATACAATAGAAAAAAAATCAATAAAACAAAAAGCTGGTTCTTTGAAAGAATAAACATGACAGATGGACCCCCTAGCCAGAATGACCAGAAAAAGAGAGAAAAAGCCCAAATAAGCATTATCAGGAATGCAAAAGATCAAATCACAACTGACCCCAAAGAAATACAAAAGATTATCAGAGGTTACTATGCACACCTGTATGGAAGGAAACTTGATACCTAAATGAAATGGAGGGCTTTCTGACATCACACGACCTCCCAAGGTTGAAACAAGAAGACGTTGAGACACTAAATAGACCAATAACAACCCAGGAAATTGACTCCATCATAAGAAAACTACTTACACAAAAAAGCACTGGACCAGATGGCTTTCCAGTGGAATTCTACAAAACATACAAATAGGAGCTGATACCAATCCTACTGAAAGTATTCCAGGCAATTGAGAAAGACGGAATTCTCCCCAAGTCATTTTACAAAGTTCATACCACACTGATACCCAAACTGGGTAAAGACCCAACAACAACAACAACAAAAACCATAGGCCAATGTCCCTAATGAATCTAGATGCAAAAATTCTCAACAAGATTCTAGCAAATTGGATCCAACAACACATCTCAAAAATCATTCACCATGACCAAGTAGGCTTCATCCCCAGGATGCAGGGCTGGTTCAACATCTGCAAGATCATAAATGTAATTAAATACATCAACAGATGTAAACAAGAACTACATAATTATATTATCAGATGCCCAAAAAGCTTTTGATAAAATCTAGCATCTCTTCTTGATTAAAACTCTCGAAAACTTAGGCATAGAAAGACCATACCTCAAAACAGTAAGCACCATCTACGATAAACCCACAGGCAGCATATTGCTAAAAGGACAGAAACTGGAAACATTTCCCCTGAAACCTGGAAAAAGACAAGACAGCGTACTCTCACCCCTCTTGTTCAACATCGTGTTGGAAGTCCTAGCTGGAGCAATTAGACAAGAGAAGGAAATCAAGGTTATCCAAATAGGAAAAGAAGAGGTTAAGTCATCCCTCTTTGCTGATAATATGATCCTAGCCCTCAAAAACCTAAGAGAATCTGTCAAAAACCTGCTTTCACTGATAAAGGACTTTGGCAAAATCTCTGGGTACAAAATAAGTGTGCAAAAGACAGTTGCATTCTTTTGCATTCTTTTATGCACCAACAGTATGCAGGTAGAAAACCAAATAAAAAGCACAATCCCATTTAACATAGCCACAAAAATAATGAAATACCTCAGCATCTTCCTAACCAGAGAAGTAAAAGACCTATACAATGAGAACTACAAAACACTGTTCAAAAGATCCAAGAACACAAGCAAATGGAAAAATATTGCATGCTCGTGGATAGGAAGAATCAACACTGTTATGATGTGCATCCTACCAAAGGCAATCTATGGATTCAACGCAATACCCATTAAATTGCCAACATCATTCTTCTTCGCCCTGGAAATGACAGTACAGAAAATCATATGGAAACACGAACGACCATGAGTGGCCAAAACAGTCCTCAGCAAAAGAAACAAAGCAGGAGGTATCACACTTCCAGACTTCAAACTTTACTATAAGGCTACAGTAATCAAAACAGCCTGGTATTGGTACAAGAATAGGCATACGGAACAATGGAGCAGAGTAGAGATTCCAGAAGCAGAGCAGAGTAGAGATTCCAGAAGCAAAGCCTCAGTTTCTCAACCACCTCTTCTTCAACAAAGCCTCCAACAATAACCACTGGGGAGAGGAGAACCTATTCAGTAAATGGTGCTGGGGAAACTGGCTGATCACATGCAGAAGATTGAAACAGGACCCCTGCCTATCACCATACACGAAAATCAACTCTAAATGAATCAAAGGCCTAAACATAAAACCTCAAACTATAAGAACCTTAGAAAATGCAGGAAACACCCTTATGGAAATTGGAACTTGCAAGCAATTCCTGATCAAAACCCCAGGTGCCCATGCCATAAGAAATAAGGTAGACAAGTGGAACCTCATCAAGCTGAAAATCTTCTGCAAAGCAAAAGAAACCATCAAGAGAGTGGAGACACAGCCCACAGAATGGGAAAAAATATTTTAACTATATATCTGACAAAAGGCATAGCATCTAGGATCTACAAGGAACTCAAACATACCTAAAGGAAAACTCAAACAGCCCCATTCAAAAGTGGGCAAAAGAGATGAATAGACATTTCTCAAAAGAAGATATACGGGCAGCCAACAGACACATGAAAAAGTGCTCAGCCTCACTCATCACCAGAAAAGTGCAAATAAAAAACCACGTTGAGATATCACCCAACCCTAGTAAGAAGGACCATCATTAATAAAACAAACAACAACAGATGATGGTGAGGATGCGGAGGAAAAGGAACACTTCTACACCGCTGATGGGAATGCAAACTAGTGCAACCTCTCTGGAAAACAGTGTGGTGATTTCTAATAGATCTAGACATTGACCTTCCATATGACCCAGCAATCCCTACTGGGAATATACCCAGAGGAACTCAAATCATTCTACAAAAAAGACCTGTACATGCATGTTTATTGCAGCATTAATCAGAAGAGCAAAAACATGGAACCAACCATGCTGCCCATCGAAACTGGACTCTACTAAAACAATATGGTACATGTACATAATGGAATATTATGTAGACATAAAGAAGGACAAACATGGAATTTACAGCAACTTGGATGAATTTAGAGTTGATCATACTCAGTGATCTATCACAGAAACAGAACAGTGTGTCACATATTCTCACTCATAAGTGGACCCTGAACATTTGCCATAATACTATCAGAAAGGGATTGGTGGTAGTGGGATACTGCCAGGGTGGGGGGCAGGGTACACAACCTCAGTACGAGTACCTGATCTCAAACCAGGCAAAGTAGGGACCAAAGGGAGGCCCAAACCTTACCTGTACAACAACTACTTGTATATCTAATCCTGAATTGTACTCCACATCTTTAAAATAAAATAAATAATCAAAAGAAAGTGTGCGCTCATTCAACAGTTACATCTTTGGATGTGTCAGTGAACAGAATAGACAAAGACTCCTGCCTTTAAGAAGTTTATATCCTACCAGGATAATGGTAGAGTTTAAGTGTGTTGAAGCAGAGAAGAGATGTGGGCTCCATCCGTATCATACCTTGAATACCAGGCCAGGGAGTGTCATTTGGTAAGCAAGATTCTGCAGCAGAATAGTCACCAACAGTGATTCAGGGCCGATTCGAGATTGGCCAAATACCAAGGCATGGAGACACATCAGGAGAACACTGTCAACATGATATTGAGGAAGAGTGGAGTTGGTAACACGGTGGAACTGTCACGGACCAGGAACTGAAGAAAAGGTCATGGTTTAAGCCCATGGGCAGAAAGATAGTTCCAGAGCACCACTCCAACTCCCTTGAATCATTGAGTCCTTTTAGAAGTATGCTGAAATATTTAGATTCTCTTCCAGAAAGAATACAGTGTGTCTAAAGCTTTGCATGGGGGGAGGGGACGAGGTCCATGGGCTCTCAAAGCCGTGCCATGGCTCCAGATGGACTCCGCGTGAGAGGGAGGGAACCTCAACCACCAAACACTTACTGAGCACCTTATGAGGCATTTTCGGCCTGGAGGGGTGGCTCACACCTGTAACCCCAGCACTTCTGGGAGGCTGAGGCGGGCAGACTGCTTGAATCCAGGAGTCCGAGGCCAGCCTGGGAAACATAGTAAAACCTCATCTCTCTAAAAAATGTTTTAAAAAGTTAGCCAGGCGTGGTGGTGCATGCCTGTAGTCCCAACTGCTTGGGATGCTGAGGTGATGCCCGGGAGGCCACGGTAGGGGTGAGCCATGACGGCTGTGATCGTGCCACTGCGCTGCACCCTGGGCAACGGAGTGGGATCCCGGGACGCATCGGGAGAACACTGATTTCAAAAACGAAATAACAGGCACTCGACACTGCCTCTGCGGGGTGTGGGTGGAGGGAGGGTCGATAACTGGAGCACAGCTCCTGCCGCAAAGTAGGCAGACTGGAGAGATGCTCGATGCCGACGTTGCCAGGGCGTGACTCGGGCGAAGTGCCCGCTCTCTCCGATCAGAAAGTCAGGAAACGCCCAGTCAATAGAGGTGTATTTGTTAGGGCTGGAATCATCAGCGGGTCTCGGAGAACCCCAGATAACAGTGGCTTCAACAAGTCCTTTTATTTCTCTCACACGCAAAACACGAGCTTGACTGTCAGGTCAGGGCCTAGCGTATCACTGTGCCTCCCTGCGGTGTGGCCTCGTCTCTGGGGCCCAGCGAGGCATCAAGGGCCTAGGCGTCAGGGTGAGGGACAGAAAGTGGACAAAAAGGCATCCAAGTTCCCGTACATACGGCATCTTACGGAAGTTTCCAGAAGCTGCCACAAAAAACCCGCATTTACATGCCATCGGCACGGACAGGACTTGGTCGTATGGCAACACCCAGCTGCACAGAAAGCTGAAAAGTGTAGTCTCGATTTTGGACAGCAGGTGCCCAACCAAAACTTTTATTCCCATGGAAGAAAGAATAGGCGTTATGGAAACAACTAGCTTATTTATTCTCACAAATAACGTAAAACAAATTAAAATAAGAAATATTCTTAATCCCTTGGTGAAAACTGTATTAAGATAAAAATACTTAACTTTTACAAGTCTGTAATATAGTGACCCCTCAGGCAATGATATATTTAATGTAGATTGATAACAACCTTTCTGGAAAGCACGTAGTATGTATAAAGAGTTAGAAAAGTGGTTCCATACGTTGACTTAGTAGTTTCGTTTCCTGGACGGTATCTTAAAAATATAATCAGTGGTCCAGTGAACGTTTTTTGCATGCAGTTATATGCCACCGTTTTATTTTCAGTGATCCATGGGCGAAATAGCCTCGGTGCCCAGGAGTCGAGAAGCGGTCCAGGCCGTCGGTCTCAAGAGAAGAAAGCCGAGCTCGCTGCTTGCGTTCACGAGGCGCGGCCGGGCTGGGCAGGCAGCTCTCTGAGCAGAGCCAGCTGCGGATGCAGCGCCGGGTCGGGCGAGAGGAGCTGGGGGGCGCTCGGAGCCCCGAGCCGACGTCGCCGGCGGCAGCCCGCGGCCCGAGGGGGATCGCTGCCGACGCCGGCCGCGGCGGCGTCCGCTGGGCGCGGCCCTCCGACCAGCGCGCTTGCGGGAGCGAGGGCCCGCACCTCCCGGTCCGCTCCGCCGTGTGCTCGCTGCCCCGACTCGCCGGAACAGGCCACCACCGGTTTGGTGGTTGCGCGCTACTGCGGCTGCAGAACAGTCCGTCTTCCTGAGTTGGGGCCACGTTTTTACATGGCTGAAAGGTCTCGGCCCATATGCTGAAGTACTGAGCCTGCGGTAGCCTCAGGTACGGGGGAAGCGAGGCCGGCGCGGCGCGCAGGGGGCAGCACGCGCCGGCCCGCGCCGCTCCCCGCCTCGGCCTGCCCTCGCGCCGCCGCAGCCCCGACGCGAGCGACGCCGGCCGGCCGGCGGGCGGGCGGGCGTCCGCGCCCGGCTCCGTCTGCGGCCGGCGGGCGGCAGGGCGGGGTCGGCCCCGGTCTCCGCGGGCTGGCCTGCGCTCGCGCTGGCCCGGGCCCGTCCTCTGCGGCGGCCGAAGGCGGCCAGACAGCGGCCGGCCCGGGAGGGGCGTCTTGGCCTCGCGGCCGGGAGCCTCGCCGCCCCTTCCCACGCCCTCGCCCGCGCGAGGCTGCTGGGCGCCGCGGCGCCCGGCGGGCCGCGCCTGTGGACGGCCGGCCGCTGCCCTTCCGTGCACGCACGGCTCTCCGCGAAGAGGGGCTTCGTGCAAGCCAGGGCCTGAGCCGGACGCCTCGGGCGACCTTGCTGACGCCGGCCTGCCGGGGCGCCGAGCCCGGGGCGCCGGCCCGAGGTGCGCGCCTCGCCCTCGGCGCGGCTTCCGCTCCGCGTCCCGGCGGGCCGAGGCGGAAGCTCCGGCCCGGCCCTCGGGCGGCCCGTCCTCCGCCCCCCCGCTCTCCAGGCGGCTCGGAAGGCCCCGGGCTCCAGCCTGCCGCGGGCGGCGGCGGACAAGGGGCGCCCGCCACGCGGGCGACTGCCGGCGGGCACGGGCCCGCTCCCGGCCGCCCCTTCCGCGCCGAGAGCCCTGCAGGCCGCATTCTCGCCGCCGCGTCCGCGCCGCCCCAGGCCCCGGGAAGCCGCGTCCTCTTCCCGCCGGCCCGGGGCGGGGCCCGCCCGCCGCGGACCGGGCCGCCGTCCTGCCGCGCGGCCTGCGGGGCCGCCGTCTTCCGGCCGCGGCAGGGCCTCCGCGCGGCCAGTCCCCGGCCGGACGCGGCCTCCTCCGCCTCCGCGTGCGCGTCGTGCCCTCCGGTCCGGGGTGGGGCCGGGAGGCGGGCAGGCGCCGCGGCTGCGGTCGGCCCAGGGTCGCGGCGCGGCCCCCGCGCGACGCCCGGCTCGGCCCGGCTCCACGGCGAGGCGGAACAGCAGGGCGAGGCGCGGGGAGGGGCTGCGTGCGCGAAAGCCCGGGCCGGAGACTTCAGAAAGCCCAGGTGTCTGCAAAGCTGCGTGATGTCTGCCCAGAAAAAATCGTCGCGGCGTTGGCATTGCTATGCCGGTGATAGATTACGAGCGACGTTTGCCCTGTGTATTTCTTTCACTTGGTTTTTCTGCAGCGAGCATACGTGTTTAAGAACACAGCTTCCTTGGATGTCATTTACATACGGAAAAGTTGTTTTAAGTGTGCGGCTCCACGATTTTAAACAAATTTACAGACTGTCCAATCATCACCACAATCTGAATTCACTTTGATAATCAGAAGAAAATAAGTGTTATAAAAAGTGACCTCTTACGAAGCAGGAAAAGGTTGTTGGCAAGTGGAACCGAGGGCAGGGTCAGATTTCAGGTCATTACAAAGAATGGGCAGTTACCAAGGAGCTCAGTCTGTCTAGAACTAGCAAGGAAATGAAAATAGGGGAGGAAGGTAGAGATCGCCTTTCAAGAAACGCTCCTGTGAAGGAAGAAAAGGAAGCCTGGAGCTTCAGACCGAGCTGCCATGCTTCTTCAAGCTCTTGTACCTTTGCACACGTCACGCCTGTCAACTGGAACTTTCTTTTCTCCCTTCTCACTGGTTGATTCCTGTTCTTTCCTAGCTGTATAACCTGACGCATTTTTTTAACTTCTCTGTCTCCGTTTTAGTGAGGATAATAATAGTGCCTACTGAGAGTTTTAGAGAGGTTTAGATATGTTAATATGCGTAACGCGCTTAAGCAGTATATGTCAGTGGAATAAGGAAAGTATGAGTTGTTTGGTTGCTGTCATCACCGTCATCATCAGTGTTCACCTTGCAGAACCTTCCCTCGTGCAGGGTATCTCCTGTTTTCACCTTGATAACCCCCTGTGCTTATCTTTCCTGATACTTTATTATGCAGTATTTTATTTATTCACTCATCTGGCTCTTCCCCAAATGCATTGAGTCTTTTTCGACTGTAAACATGCAGTACCTAATACAGGAGAGGCACGCAAAGTACTTGTGAAATTAATACAGTGCACAGAAGTATATCAGAATTTCAGAAAGGGCTGTGTGTGTGTGTGTGTGTGTGTGTGTGTGTGTGTGTGTAGGAGAAGGAAACCTAGCCTTTTTACAATCAAAGAAATAAATCTGTATAGAAAAAAATAGTGGTGATGTGCAAGAAAGGAAGCCCAGAAAAAACTAGTGCTTCAAAGTTTTGGTAGTGGTAAGAGAAGTAGATTCCACGTGTGAGGGTATAGCATCGCCCCTGCAACCGGCCATCACCGTCATTTCTGCCTACCCTGTTTTCTGTAAGAGTTTATGTGGAGATGGTTTTATTTCTTCCCCAGATGCCTGTTAAAATTCACTGATGAAACCACCTGGTCCTAGATATAGGGGTATATGTGTGTGTGTTACATGGTTCTTTGAGTTTTCTGTTTCTTGAGTCACTTTTGGTAATTTGTATCATTTAAGAGATGTTTCCATTTTGTCTAAATTATCAAAAAATTGTAAGTATGATGTTCATAATATTTTCTTATCACCTGCTGTCTTTAGAATCTAATAATGATGGTCCTTTGCTCTCGTTACCAATATATATGGTAATGTGTGTCTTCCCCATTTTCTGATCAATCTAGACATTTATTGATTTTAGTGTTCTTAAAGAACTGGCTTTTGGTTTCATTAGTTTTTCTCTGTTATTTTTATGTTTTCTATTTTATTGATTTCTGCTCTTGTATTTATTCTTTCTTTTGTTTACTTTGTCTTTGTTATTCTTTTTCTCACTTCTTCAGCTGGAAGCTTATACCGCTTTTCTTTAGCATGTCTTTCTTTGCCAGTCAAATAATTCAAAGCTCAAACTTTCCTCTAAGTACTAATTAACCTTCATTCTATAATTTTTTTTTTTTTTTTTTTTTTTTTTTTGAGTTGGAGTCTCACTCTGTTGCCCAGACTGGAGTGCAGTGGCCGCTCCCGGCCACTGCAGCCTCGACCTGCTGGGCTCCGGCATTCCTTCCGCCTCAGCCTTCCAAGTAGCTGCAACTATAGGCATGCGCTACCACGCCTGGCTAGTTTTTTGATTTATTGTAAAGATGAGGTCTCGCCAAGTTGCCCAGGCGGGTCTCGAACCCGCGGGCTCCAGCAATCCACTCACCTTGGCTCCAAAGCGCTGGGATTACAGGCTGAGCCACCGAGCCAGGCCCATTCTATAATTATATGCTTCCATTTTCATTCACTATAAAATACTTTCCATTTTCTTTGTGATTTCTTCTTTGGTTCATAGATTATATGTCCGTCTTTTATTTTCCAAATATTTGGGGAATATCAAATACATTTCTGTTATGGATTTCTGATTTAATTTCATTATAGTCAGAGCATATACTCTGTACAAGATCAGTCCTTTTTAAATTTATTGAAATTTGTTTTGTGGCCCAGATTATGGCCTTCTTGATTAGTAGTCAAGTTGGTTGATAACAATTTTCAGATCATCTATATCCTCACTAACATTTGGTCTACTTGTTCTATCAATTTCTAAGAAAAGAGTATTGAATTGTTCCTAATTATAATTTGTGAATTTGCCCACTTATCCTTTTAGTTTGTTAGTTTTTGCTTTATGTATTTTGCATATCTTAAAATTAGGTACATACTTATTTAGGATTGTTATACCATTTGCAAGAATTAAGTTTTTATCATTATCTCTGCCAAGTTTCTTTGTTTTGAAATTTACTTAGTTTGATACTAACATATTCACACCACTGCTCTTATGATTACTGTTCTCATATTACATCTTTTTTCATCCTTTTAATTTTAACCTTCTTTTAATTTTTTAAAATGTTCTTGAAAACATCATGTGGTTATACCCTTTTTAAAAATCCAGTTTGACAGTCTCTGTCAGTTATTTGGAGTTTTTAGACCATGTACATTTAACATCATTATTCATATTGTTAGGTCTTAATCTACCATTTTGCTGTGTGTTTTCCAATTGTCTCTTCTTTTTCCTGTTTCCTTATCTTTGCTAGATTCATTGAGTACTTTTTAATACTGTATTTTATTATTCTATTGGCATACTAGGTATACTTCTTCATTGTTGGTCTTTAGAGTTGCTGAGTTAGGTTTTATAAAATGCATCTTAATTAAAGTCTTTCTTCACCTTCCACTGTACTAGTTTATATAAAATATTGTCTCTTAACGTAATTTTTCATTTCCCCATTCATATCTTATGTTTCTGCAAATATTATTAACCCTACAGTATACTTTGTTATTATTACTTTTAAAAATTCAATTTAAAAGAAATTTCAAATCAAGAATAAGAAGTAACTTACATTTACATACATATTTTCTATGTCCAGTGCTACTGATTCCTTTGAGTCCACCCATGTCTTCATTTGGTATGATTGTCTATCTGCCTGAACAACTTCTTTCAGCCTTTTTTATACTGCACACCTACTAATCACAAATTCTTGCAAACTTTTGTTCGAAGAGGTCTGTTTTTCACTTTCAGTTTGGAAGGATATTTTCACTGGATATGCTGTTCAGTTTTTTTCAGCACTTAAAAGATCCATTGTCTTGACTTCTGACTTGTATAGTTTCAGATGAGAAATCTTCAGTCATTTTGGTCATTTTAATGTATCTGTTTTTTCTGGCTGCTTTTAAGATTTTGTCTTTATTTCTGTTCTTTACAATTTTATTATGATCTGCCTTGATGTGGTTTTCTCTGTGTTTAGCTTGATTTTTGTTTGATGATCCTTTGGGCTTGTGGTTTAAGAGGTTTTTTCAGTTTGGAAAATTTTCAGCCATTATGTCTTCAAATATTTTTCTAAACCTTCTTTCTCCTTCTGGAATACAGTTATGCATATGTTAGATGATGTAGCATTGCCTCAGAGATTACTGAGATTATTCATTAAATTCACTCCTTTATCTGGAAATCATTTGGATGTCTAAAATGTTATTTCCAGGTCAGTTTTCAGTTTCCATTCCATCATGTAAGGCACTTGGAAGTTGCCACTTATCCTAACAACAAATAAAAAGCTGAACAAATGGAATGGAAAACCAACAACCTTTCTTATATTTATCAGAGAAGTAAACTCACAGGCCAAACTGCTGCCCCACAATTTGGAGAGACAAACAGGCAAATACAGAGATTCACAACCAGAGCAGAAACTCACTAGCAGAAACCTTTGCTACAATCAGTGCCAGGATAAGAAATCCTGCACTGTAACTGATAAATTGTTGGAGGCTTAGTGTGGACAAGTCTAAGAAATAAAACTTTGGTAGTTTTTTAAAATAAATTTTATTGTATATTTTTAAGATATAGAGCATGCTATAAGAAATATATATTAAATATAATAAAATGGCTACTGTAATAAAACAAATTCACATATCCATAATTTTCACATAGCTATGCATTTTTTCCCTGTGGCAAGAGCAGCCACAAGCACTCATTTAGGGAACATCCTACATACAATACACTATTATTAACTGTCGTCCTCAGGTTGTACGTTAGATCTTTTGATTTGTTCTTCCTATGCATTTGCATCTTGTGACCTACTCTCCATTTCCTCTCTCTCACCCAAACCCTGGCAACCACTGTTTCATTCTTTCTCTATATATTTGACATTTTATTTTTAGATTTGACTTATAAGTGAGATCGTGCAATGATTTTTTTTCTGCATCTGACTTATTTCACCTATTCGGGTCCAAATTGCGGCAAATGTCAAGACCTCCTTTTTTAAGGTTGAATGATATGTATGTCGAGGTTTCTTTATTCATTGCCCGTTGATGGAAACCTAGGATGTTTTCACACCTTGGATATTATGAGTAATGCTGCCGTGAAGATGGGAGTGCAGATCTCTTCCCAAGGTGGTGACTTCATTTCCTTTGGGTGTATTTTCAGAAGAGGGACTAGGGAGTCCTATTTTTAATTGTGGTAAGAGCCTCCGTGGGTGCACCCATCTGCATTCCCATCTGCATTCCCATCGAGGTTCGCAAGGGTTCCCTTTCCTCCACGCCCTTGCTGACACTTAGCTGCTTTCTTTTGTTTATAGCAGTCCTGACAGGCATGAAGTGATAGTCCAGGTTGGTCTTGACTTGCATTTCCCCAAGGGTTAGTGACGTTGGACACCTTTTCGTGTACTTGTTGGACATTTTTATTGTCATCTTTGGATAAATGTCTATTCATATCCTTCACCCGTTTTTAACAGAATTATATGTGGTCTTGCTATTGAATTGTGTAAATGTTTGTAAATCTTGAAAATTAACCTGTTGACAGATATGGCTTGCAAATATTTTTCCCAGCTTGTAGGCTGCCTTTTCATTTTGTTTGATTGTCCCTTTTGCTGTACTGAAGCTTTTTAGTTTGATATAGTTCCAATTATTCACTTTTGCAGCCTGTACTTTTGGTGATATCAAAGATCATTGCCAACACCAGGGTCAAGGAACTTTACCCCTTATCTTTATTTATTTATTTATAGCAGTTTCCGGTCTTTTATCCATTCTGGGTTGAGTTTTGTGCATGGCGTAAAATGGGGGTCCATTTTCATTCTTTTGTTTGTGAACATCTAGTTTTCTCAGCACTATTTATTGAAGACACTATCCTTTCTCCATTGTGTTTTCTTATTGCCCTTCTCAAGAATTAGCTAACCATATATGTTTGGATTTATTTCTGGGTTCCCTATTCGGTTCCACTAGTCTGTATGTTTGTTTCTATATCAGTACCGTCCTTTTTTGATTTTTATAGCTTTCTAATATAATTTAAAATAAAGACATGTGATGACTCCAACTTATTTTCCTCAGAATTGCTTTGGCTATTTGGCGTTTTTTTGTGGTTTCTTATGAATTTTAGGATTGTTGTTTCTATTTCTGTGAAGAATGTCCTTAAGATTTTGATAGGGATCGAACTGAATGTATATGTTGCTTTTGGTGATATGGACATTTTATCAATATTATTTCTCCCAATCCATGAGAATGGTATATCTTTCTATGTGGTTATATCCTTTTTGATTGCTTTCATGAATGTCTTCTAGTTTCCAGTGTATGAGTCTTTCATCTCCTCAGTTAAATTTATTTCTAAGTATGTTTTTATGCTATTGTAGGTAAGATTGCTTTCTTGATTTCTTTTTCAGCTAGGTTGTTATTTGTATGTAGATATGCCACAGATTCTTGTATGTTGAGTTTATATCCTGCAACTTTTCTGAATTCATGTATTAGATCTAACAGTTTTTGATGAAATCTTTGGAGATATTTTTACATATAGGTTCATGTCATCTGCAAGTAGAGATCATTTTATTTCTTTTTTCTTGCTTAGATCTTTTTACTCCATTTTTATTGTCTGATTGTTTTGAAAATACCTTCAATACTGTATTGAATAGAAGTGGTGAGAGTGGGCATTCTTACCCTATACCAGATCTTAGAGGAAAAGCTCTGTTTCTCCCAATCAATTATGTTGTTAGCTATGGGTTTGTCTCAAATAGTCTTTATTATGTTGAGGAACTTTCCTTCTATAGCTAAACTGTTAAGAATTTTTATCAAGATGGATGTTGAGCTTTGTCAAATGCATCTTTGTGTCAATTGAAATGATCATGTGGTTTTTGTCTTTAAGTCTGTTATTATGATTGATTTGCATATGTTAAACCAGTCTTGCAGGCCAATGATAAATCCAACTTGATCATGACATAATGTTTTTGATGTATTGTTGAATTTGATTGGCTAATATTTTATTGAGGATTTTTGCATTAATGTTCATCAAAGATATTGGTCTATAGTTTTCCTGTGGTGTCTTTGGCTTAGGTTTCAAGGTGATGCTGGCCTCAGAAAATGTGTTTGTTAGGAAGTCTAGTTGAGACTTAATATAGGTTTGAACTATATGGTTCACTTATTGGGAGGGGGTACAAAAAACCTGGAATTTATTAAAAATTTTTATGTATTCTTATATGTTTAAACTTCAGTCACCTTCAAAGTACTCTTTGTTTAAAGTAAAACACTTGCTGAGATGTTTTCTCCACGGCTGAAAACAGTTTTGAACTCATCTATTTTGATGCCTTTTAGTGCGTCTGCCATTTTTTGTTTCACCTCTTCCACATTTCTCTTTGAGGACTTTTTTCATCTGGGGAAGCAACAGCAGCAAAAAGCCACTCAAGGGGAAACCAGGTGAACAGGGAGTGTGGAACACGGGAGTCCTGCCATTTTGGGTCAAAAACTGCTGAACACTCCGTTGCGGTGTGGGCAGGTGCATTGTCATGGGGAAGAACCAATCACCTGTTTGCAACAACTTGGTACGTTTCTTCCACAAATCATGAGGTAACCTTCTCAAAATTTCCAGATAAAAACATTGGTTGACCATTTGATCTGGAGGAACTAATTTCAAGTATACTACAAAGGCCCTGCCCTCCAAAAGATAATTTCATTTTGGGGGAATTATCCTCATATATAGACTTTCTTCTGCCTCTGCCATCCTTTACATGACAAAACCAACCCCTCCTTTTCGTCTTCCTCCTCAGCCTACTCAACATGAAGACAACAAAGATGAAGACCTTTATGAATAATAATTACATTTTCTCTTCTATGTGATTTTAATAACATTTTCTTTTCTCTAGCTTATTTTAATAAGAATAAAAGATATAGTACATATAGCCTACAAAACATGTGTTAGTTGACTATATATATTATCCGTAAGGCTTCTAGTCAGCAGCAGGCTATTAACAGTTAAATTTTGGGAGAGTCAAAACTCGAATTTTCAACTGAATAGTAGAGGAGTCAGCATATCTAATCCTCACATTACTCAAGGGTCAACTGTATTCCCTCCAGCTCTATGTTTTGGAAAAATTTAAGAAGTATTAGTATTAATTCTGTGAAAATGTGAAAGAATTCAGCCATGAAGCCATCTGGTTCTGGGGTTTTCTTTGTAGTAGGTTTTTAATTACTACTTCAATCTTTGTTTTTTATTAGACAGTTCAGGCTTCCTATTTCCTGATTCAACCTTGGTAGTTTGTATTTTTCAAAGTATTTATTCATTTCCCCTGTATTTTCAAAAGTGTTGACATGTAATTGTTTATAATAGTCCCTTATGATCTATTTTATTTTTGAGGCATCTGTTATAATGTCTCCACGTTTATTTTTTATTTTATATATTTTAATTTTCTCTTTTTATCTTAGTCTAAACTAAGGGTTTGTCCTTTTTTTTAATGAAAAACCAACTCTTCATTTTATTTTTTTATGGTTTTCCTTTTCTCTTTTTGATTTATATCTGTTCTAATATTTATTATTTCCTTCCTTCTGCTACCTTTGGGTTTATATTAGGCTATTGATTTGAGAGCTTTCTTTTTCAATGTAGGCATTTATTGGTATAAGCTTCCCTTTTAGAACTCTTTTGCTGCATTTTATAGGTTTTGGAATGTTGTGCTTTCACTGTCATTTTGATTTTCTTCCTTTGGCCCATTGGTTATTTAAAAACATGTTGTTTAATTTCTACATATATGTGAATTTTCCAAAACCTCTTTTATTTTTAGTTTCATACCATATGGTCAGACACAACACTTGATATGATTTTGACTTTTAAAATTTGTTAAGACTTGTTTTGTGGCCAACCTATGATCTCTGCTGGTGAATGTTCTATATGTACTAGAGGAGAATGTCCATTTTGCTGCTGTTGGATGGAAGATTCTGTATATATCTATTAGGTTCATTTTGTCTAGAGTACAATTCAGTTTCAGTATTTTCTTATTGACTTGCTGTTTGGTTGATCTATTCATTGTTGATACTGGGGTGCTAAAGTCCCCTGCTATTATTATATCGCTATATATTTTTCTCTTCATATTCACTGATATTTGCTTTACATATTTAGGACCCCAATGCTGGGTGCACATGTATTTCCACTTGTTATGTCTTCTTGATGAGTTGTTCTCTTGATTCTCTGTTCCCTAAGACAGCTTTTGACTTCTAGTCCGCTGTATCTGGTATAAGTGTAGCTACCCTCGTTCTTTTTTGTTTACCATTTGCATGAAACATTTTCTTCCATCCTTTCACTTTCACCCTATGCATGTTCTTAAGGCTGATGTGTGGGTCTCTTGTAGGCAACATAGAGTTGGATCTTCCTTTTTAATTCATCAAATCACGCTATGCCTTTTGACTGGAGAATTGAATCCATTTATATTCAAAGTAATTATAGACATGTAAGGACTTGCTACTGCCATTCTGCTCATTGATTTTTGGTTGTTTTGTAGATCATTTCCCCGTTTTTTTCCTCTCTTCTTGTTTACATTTGTGATTAGGTGATTTTCTAGAATGTTAAAATTTGGTTTCTTTCTCTTTATTGTTTATCTGCTGTAGTGTTTTTCTTTGTGTTACCATGAGGCTTACATAAAATGTCTTTTAGTTATAATAGACTCTTCTACACTGATAACAATTTTAGACACATACAAAAACTCTAAAGTTTTGCCTTCCCACCACAATTTATACTTTTGATGTCATAATTTATTCTTAGGAGTATGTATTCCTTAAGAGCTTATTGTACTTACAGTTATTTTAACTGCTTTAACTTCTAATCTTTATACTAGAGATACATGTGGTTTATAGAGCACCATAACACTATTAGAGTATTTTGGATTTGACTATATATTTACTTCTACCAGTTAATCCTATATTTCTTCATGTTAGTAATTAGCACCCTTTCATTTGTGTTTGATGAACTCCCTGAGGCACTTCTTATAAGACAGAACTAGTAGTGATGACTTTTCTCCATTTTTGCTTGTCTGGGAATGACTTTATTTCTCCTTCACTTCTGAAGGGCAGTTTTGCTAGGTATAGTGTCCTTCATGGCAAGGGTTTTTTTGTTGTTGTTTTTTGTTTTTGTTTTTTAATTCAGCTCTTTAAATATATCATCCTATTTCTCTCCTGGTCTGCAAGGTTTCTTCTGGGAAATTCATCGATACTCTAATAGAGATTCCTTTATATGTGATGTGATGCTTTTCTCTTGCTGCTTTCAAAATTATCCCTGTCTTTGACTATTGACAATTTGATTATAATGTGCCTCAGAGAAGACCTCTTTTGGTCTAATCTGTTTGAAAACTGATCTTTATGGATCTGGACATTCATCTCTCCCTCTTTCTCTTAAGACTTGGGAGGCTTTCAGCAATTTATCTTTGTCTGCTCTTTTTTCCTCCTGAAACTCCAAAAATGTAAATGTTTATTTGCTTAATAGTCTTTCATAAATCCCATAGGCAGTCTTCACTCTTCATCCTTTTTACATTCTTTTTCTATTTCTTTTCCTTGACTGAGTAATTTCAAAAGACCTTTCTTCAAGTTCAGAGATTGTTTTCTGCTTGATCTAATTTGCTGTTGAAGCTCTCTGTTGTATTTTTTAATTTAATTTACTGAATTCTTCCATTTCAGGATTTTTGTTTTGTCTTCTTTTATATCTATCTCTTTGTTGAATTTCTCATTCAGATCATGAATGGTTTTGCTGATTTCACTGAATTGTCTATCTGTATTCTCTTGTGTTTCACTGCATGTCTTAAGGTCATTATTTTGCATTTCTTATCAGACAGTTCATAAGTTTTCTTTGTGGTCAGTTACTAGAGAATTATTGTGTTCTTTTGGTAGTGCCATGTTTTCTTGTTTTTTCATGTTTTTGTATCAGATATGCACATCTGGTCAAACAGTCACCTCTCCCAAACTTACAGAGTGGCTTTCATAGGAAAAGACTTTCACATGCAAATGGATCTTTAATGTGACAGTTGGGAAGGCTGTGTGGACTCTGTTTTGGAGATAGCGCGGTGGAAGAGCCTCCATACGGCTTCGTCATCTGTGATCGATGTCTGATGTCTGTGAGTGTCTCAGTGGCTTCAGGTGTAAGAGTTAGGGGCAGCAGTCTGTGCCGTGAGAGTTCGTGGTAGCAGGGGCATTGGGAGCCTCCTGTTCCTGCGTTCCCCACAATGGGCAGTCGTGGCTGAAAGGATCCCTCATGCCGTTGAGTCTGACATGGCCCGCAAGCAGCCACAGCAGGGCTGGGCTTCTGTGAGTTTTGCCTCCAGGAGCTTGATCAGATTCTTACAGTGAATATTGCAGAAAACTCAGTTGTGCTTCCAGCAAGGGGAGAAGAAAAGTGAGCATTGTGAAATACAATCAAGTATTTTTTCCCCCCTTTAACAGGTTTCTAGAGAAACTGTTTTACCGGAGCCTAAACTATTGGAGATTTTTCTGAGCTTAACCAACCTGAGGGGAAGGAAATAACCAGCTCCAACCCATTCTAGCCTTCCATGCGGAAGATGAGGAATACACAGCTCTAGCTCTCTCCAGCCATCCTGTCTGACCTAAGAGAGAGACAGAGACTGAAAAGTACTGGTGAAGGTTACAGTCCAGGGAGGCAGACTTACTAAAATACTGACCTAATCATAGAACTGTAAGTGTTCATAGACTATAGAACACTTCTTCTCTTCCCACACCTTCCCACCACATTACTAAAAGCCTATTTATAGCTGTTCTTTTAATCCAGTACATCATATCTAGCTCTCAAGAAAAAAATTGCAAGTCATACAAAAATGCAAAAACACATTTTCAAAGAGACAAAATAAGCATCAGAACCAGGCTTACATATGGCAGAGATGTTGGAATTATCAGACCAGGAATTTAAAACAACTATGATTCATGTACTAAGGGCTCTAGTGGATAAAGTAGACAGCATGCAAGAAGCCATGAGCAATGTCAGCAGAGAGATGGAAAATCTAAGAAAAAAAAAAGCCTGCAGTTCAAAAAAACTAACAAATTAAGACTGTCTGTAATGGACTCATCAGTAGACTCAACACAACTGAAGAATAAAAGTTGAGCTTGAGGATACCCAGATAGAAATTTTCAAAATTATGGAGAAAAAAGAAAAAACAGAGTAAAATATCTTTTGTAGTTGGAACAACATCAAAAGGTGTAACATGCACATAATGAGAATAAAAGGAGGGGAAGAAGGAAAGAGAACACAAGAAATATTTGAAGGCATAAGGACTGAGAATTTCTCACAAATTAATGTCAGACACCAAATCACAGATTTGGCAGCTCAGAAAACACCAATCAGGGTAACTGAAAATCAAACAAACAAAATATGCTAGGCATATCATATTCAAAATGCAAAAAAAATTCAATGGCAAACAAAATATTTGAGAGATGCTGGGGGGGGGAAGCCTTCCCTACACAAAAGCAAAGATAAAAATTACATTTGTTTTTTACGAAACCATGCAAGCATGAAGAGAATGGAATGAAATATTTAAAGTGTTGAGAGGAAATACCTCTACTAATCTAAAATTCTGTACCTTACAAAATTATCCTTCAAAAGTAAAGAAGAAATACTTTCTCAGACAAGCAAAAATTAAGAGAGTTCATTGCCAGTAGACCTGCATCTCAAGTAATGTGAAAATAATTTTTTATAGAGAAAGAAAATGATATAGGTCACAAACTTTGTTCTACATAGAGCATTGGGGAAACATAAGTGAAGATAAAAGTTAAAAAAATTTTTTCTTATTAATTAGCAGTTTACCCAAAATATTAATAGCAACACTATATTCAAATATATGTATGTATACATACACACACATACTTATATAGGCTTATGTATAAGTGAAATGAATGACAACCATGAAGATAAGAAGGAGGAAATCAGGATTATTTTGTTATTGTGCGGTATTCCTACTGCCCAGGAAGTGATACAGTGTTATTTGAAAGAGGAATTGGATTAGTTGGAAATGTATATTGCAAACTCTGTGACAACCACTAAAAAAATTTTTTTTTAAAAAGGAAGTATAACTGATATGCTAAGAAAGGAGAGAAAGGATAATCACATAAAATGCTCAATTAAAGGCTGGGCATAGTGGCTCATACCTGTAATCCCAGCACTTTGGGAGGCTGAGGTGGTAGGATTGCTTGAGCCCAGGAGTTTGAGACTAGCCTGGGCAAAATAGCAAGACCCCATCTCTATTTAAATAATACAAAAGTAAATAAATTTTTAAATGCTGAATTAAAACCACAAAAGGCAAAAAAGTAGTAGAAGGCATAAATAGAAATAATGAGCACAGTCAACAAATATAAAATAGGAATAAACATGGTAGATATTGTTCCAACTATATCAGTAATCACTTTGGGGTTTTGTTTTGTTTTTTATATTTTTTTTATTAACATTGCATACAATCCCTTACCACCATTCACATTAGGCCCAGGGTCATTTTCCAGACTTCTTCACAGAAATGCAAAACAACTGGTCTAAACTGAATGCAACTGTTTTCAGCTACATTGAGTCCCTTCATATTTCTGAATTTTGTCTGGGATAGAAGAGAATGCAGCTGGAATCCAGCTCTTCAAAGTATATATTCCAAAGAGTTCCAAACCCAGAAACTGTCCCTGGTGTATGTATCCATGTACCCAGTGGCCTCTGTGCTTTTTTTTTTTTTAAAGATGTGGGGTACAATTCAGGACTAGGTATACGAGTGGTCATTGTCCAGGTAAAGTTTGGGCCTCCCTTTGGTCCTCACTTTGCCTGGTTTGAGATCAGGTGCCCTTGTTGATGTGGTGTCCCCCACCCCCACCCCGGCAGTAACCCCCTACTGCCAGTCTTTTCCTCGTAGTATTATGGTAAATGTTCAGCGTCTGCTTATGAATGAAAACGTCCTACTCTGTTCTTTGTTTCTGTGATAGATCATATCAGTAATCACTTTAGATATCAACAGTCAATAACTAAATACACCAGTTAAGAGTCAGATTGGCACAGTGGCTCAAAAAAATAAGACCCAACTGTATATTGTCTACAAGAAGTCTGCTTTAAATATCAGATACTCTGGGCTCGGTGGCTCAGCCTGTGATCCCGCGCCTTTGGAAGGCTGAGGTGAGTGGATTGCCTGAGCCCGTGGGTTCGAGACCCGCCTGGGCAGCGAGACCTCATCTCTACAATAAATCAAAAAATCAACCAGGCATGGTAGCGCATGCCTGTAATTCTGGTTACTCGGAAGGCTGAGGCGGAAGGATCGCTGGAGCCCAGCAGGCGAGGCTGCAGTGGCCGGGAGCGGCCACTGCACTCCAGTCTGGGCGACAGAGTGAGACTCCAACTCATAAATAAAAAAAAAAAATAAAAAATAAATAAATAAATAAATAAATAAATATCAGATACAAGCCGGGCTCGGTGACTCAAACCTGTAATCCCACACTTTGGGAGGCTGAGGTGATGGACTGCCTGAGCCTGTGGGCTTGAGACCCACCCGGGCAACTTGGCGAGACCTCATCTCTACAATAAATCAAAAAATTAGCCGGGTGTGGTAACGCGTGCCTGTAGTTACAGCTACTTGGAAGGCTGAGGCGGAAGGATCACCGGAGCCCAGCAGGTCAAGGCTGAGGTGGCCGGGAGCGGCCATTGCACTCCAGTCTGGGTGACAGAGTGAGACTCCAACTCAACACAAAAAATAAAAAATTTAAAAAATAAAATAAAATAAATATAAGGTGCATATAGATTAAAAACAAATGGATAGAGAAAATATACCATGCTAACACTAATCAAAAGAAGGCAGTAGTAGCTATATTAATTTTAGACTTCAGGACAAGAAAAGTTATCAAGGAGAAAGGGGGACATTACATAATGATAAAGGGTTTAATTCTCCAAGAAGGTACAAGCTTCCTGAACACTTATGTGCCTAACAAAGCATTGAAGTACGTGAGTCAAAAACTGATAGAACCGGAAGGAGACTTAGTTGAATCCACTGTGATAGTCTGAGATTTCAACATCCTCTATCAGAAATGGACAGAGACATCAGGCAAAAAAATCAGTAAGGACATAGTCGCACTCAACAAAACCAGTCAACTGGATAGAATGGATAGCTTAGACTATTTCATCCAACAGCAGCAGAATACACATTCTTTGCAAGCATACACAGAACATTCAGCCAGATAGACCACATTTCATAGCAAGCTCACACAGAACATTCAGCAAGATAGATCACGTTTCATAAGTACTTGTTAACAAATTTAAAAGAATAGAAATCATATAATATCTGCTTTCAGACCACATAAAATTAAACTAGAAATCAACAGAAATATAGCTGGGAATTATATAAATACTTGGGGATTATACAACACTCTCTAAAAATCCTATGAGTCAAAGAAGAAATCTCAGTATAAATTTTTAAATATTTTTAACTAAGTGGAAATGGAAACATAACTCATCAAAATTTGTGAGATATGAGGAAAGTAGTGATTAGAGAGCAGTTTATAACATTGAATGCATATATTAAAAAAGAAATACCTAAAATTAATAGTCTAAGCTTTCACGTTAGGAAATTAGAAAAAGAAGAACAAATTAAATCTAAAGCAGTAGAAGAAAGAAAACAATAAGAATCTCAGCAGCAATCAGTCAAACAGAAAACAGGAAATAAGAGTCCAGAGTGCTCACCATTACGCCCTGGAACCTCACACTGAAAACAGGAAATCAAAAACTGGTTCTTTGAAAGATAATAAATTTGATAAGCCTTAACCAGGCTAACTAAGAAAAAAAAGGTGAGAGAACATAAATTACTAACATCAGTCATGAAAACTGGGACATCACTAAAGACCCCATGGGCATTGATAGACTAATAAAGGGTACTATGAACAACTCTATGCCCACAGATTTGATAACCTGGATGAAGTGGACAAATTCCCTAAAAGACACAACCTGCCAAAACTCACACAGGAAGAAATAATAAGTAAATGAGTAAACTGATATGTATCAATAAATCGAATCAATAATTGATGATCTTCCTTTTCCAAAACAAAAAGAACCAGACCTATGTGAGTTCCATGGAGAGTTTGGCCAGACATTTAAGGAAGAAATTATAGCAAACTTCTACAATCTCTTTCAAAATATAAAGCAGAAGAAACACTTCATCACTCATTCTATGAGGCCACCATTATTCTGATACCGAAACCAGACAAAGACATTACAAGGAAAGAAAATTATATACCATTATCTCCCATGAACAAAAATGCAAACATCCTCAACAAAATAGTAGCAAATGAGTCTAACAAATTACAAAAAGAATTATATATCACAACCAAGTGGGATTTGTCCTGAGTATGCAGTGCTGGTTCATCATTTGAAAATCAATTAATGTAATCTATCACATCCACAGGCTAAAGAAGAAAAATTATATGATCATATTAAGAGATGCAGAAAAAACAATATTATGAAAAAAATCAGCAAACTAGGAATAGAGGTGAACATCTTTAACTTGATAAAGAACAACTACAAAAACCCTACAGCTAACATTGTGCTTAATGATGAAAACTAGAAGATTTTCCTTTAAGATCAGGAACAAAGTTAGAGTGTCTCATTACCACTCCTGTTTAATACTAGAAGTCTTAGCTCATGCAATAAGACAAGAAAAGGAAATAAGAGGTATACAGTTTGGGAAGGAATAAATAAAGCTCTTTGTTGGCAGACATGATTGTGTAGAGAATTCAAAAGAATTGACAAACTACTAAGAAATTGTAGTGAGTTTGCAAATGCAAGGCTAATATACAAAAGCCAATTGCTTTTATATATACCAGCAACAAGTGGAATTTGAAACTAAAAACAATACCATTTTCATTAGCACCTCCCAAAATTAAATATTTATATATAAAGCTAACAAAATACAGATGGTCCCCAGCTTACAGTGATTCAACTTAGATCTTTTGACTTTATGATGGGTTTATCAGGGTATTAAATGCATTTTCTACTTATGATATTTTTTACTTAAAAGTGAATTTATCAGGATGTAACACCATCATAAGTTGAAAAGCATCTGTATATACAAGATTTATATGAGAAAAATTATAAAATTCTGATGAAGGAAGTCAAAGAACTGAATAAATCAAAGAAGAACTAAATGAGAGTTACTTCATTTGTTTCCCTTCTCTTTGGGTCACAGTCCTATGCTTTCTGTTGCCTAATATTCTAATAAATCATTTTTATCCTCATGAAACTTTGTTTTAATGGGTCTCAAAATTCTGTGACAGATTTTTGGTCAAGTTGTTTCCATAAAAAAGTACTGATTTAAAAAACGAATAACTTAAAACTGCCACGTGCAAAAAACAAAACAAAACCAAACCCAAAATGCTCAACAAAACATTCTCCTTTCCTTTTGAAAGTTTTACAATGCATTATTATCATCAACCAGTTTTTTACTATTAAACTTAGATGACCAATTAAAACAAACAGTTGTGAGACCGTTCTTCCACCACTGATTAAGACTGGGGTGGCAGGTATTAGGGATAATATTCATTTAGCCTTCTGAGCTTTCTGAGCAGACTCAGTGACCTTGCCAGCTCCGGCAGCCTTCTTGTCCACTGCTTGATGACACCCACAGCAACTGTCTGCCTCATATCATGAATGGGAAATGACTTGGAGGAGGATAGTCAGAGAAACTCTCCACACACATGGGCTTGCCAGTAACCATATCAACGATGGCAGCATCACCAGACTTCAAGAATTTAGGGCCATCTTCCAGCTTCTTACCAGAATGGCGAGCTTTTCCTTCAGCTCAGCAAACTTGCATGCAATGTGAGCCGTGTGACAGTCCAGTACAGGGGCATAGCCAGCTCTGATTTGGCGTGGATAGTTCAGGATAATCACCTGAGCTGTGAAGCCGGCTACTTCCATTGGTGGATCATTTTTACTGTCACCAGCAACATTGCCACGGCGAACATCTTTGACAGTCGCATTCTTGACATTGAAGCCCACGCTGTCCCCAGGAAGAGCTTCACTCAAAGCTTCATGGTGCATTTCAACAGACTTCACTTCAGTTGTGATGTTGACTGGAGCAAAGGTGACCACCATGCCAAGTTTGAGAACACCAGTCTCCACTCGGCCCACAGGGACAGTCCCAATATCACCAGTCTTGTAGACATCCAGGAGAGGCAGACGCAAGGACTTGTCAGTTGGACAATTTGGTGGCAGGATGCAGTCCAGTGCCTCAAGCAGCGTGGTTCCACTGACATTACCATCTTTACGGGCGACTTTCCATCCCTTGAACCCAGGCATGTTAGCACTTGACTCCAGCATGTTGTCACCATTCCAACCAGAAATTGGCACAAATGCTACTGTCTTAATGTAAGTGCTGACTTCCTTAACAATTTCTTCGTATCTCTTCTGGCTGTAGAGTGGCTCAGTGGAATCCATTTTGTTAACGCCAACAATCAGTTGTTTCACACCCAGTGGGCATGCTCACGGGTCTGCCCGTTCTTGCAGATACCAGCTTCAAATTCACCAACAGCAGCAGCAACAATGAGGACAGCACAGTCAGCCTGAGATGTGCCTGTAATCGTAATTTGATGATGTCTCTGTGTCCTATCATCCACCACCAATGATAGTGATGTAGTACTTGCTGGTCTCAAATTTCCACAGGGAGATATCAATGGTGACACCACGCTTACGCTCAGCTTTCAGTTTATCCAAGACCCAGGCGTACGTGAAGGCGCCCTTTCCCATCTCAGCAGCCTCCTCTTGAATTTCTTGATGGTTCTTTTGTCGATGCCGCCACATTTGTAGATCAGGCGGCCAGTGGCGGTGGCCTTGTCCGAATCGATGTGTCCATGACGACGATGGGACTGTGCATCTTTTCCTCTCTCATTTTGGCCTTTAGGGGTGGTTTTAACAACACCTGTGCTCTGGCGGCAAACTTGTTGGGAAAAAGCTAAAGCATTTTTAAAAAATATTTTGTCCAGTTTTTTAGTTGTTTCTATGGCAGATAAAAATATGTTATCCCAGTTATTTCATCATGGCCAGAGGAGCAGTTATGACTTTTATTTAAGTTTTACAAATGTGCACATTTATTTTGAGGTAAAATATAACCATTTTCAAGTTTTACCGTTCTATAAAATTTTTTTTTTTTTTTTTTTTTGAGTTGGAGTCACTCTGTCGCCCAGACTGGAGTGCAGTGGCCGCTCCTGGCCACCACAGCCTCGACCCGCTGGGCTCCGGTGATCCTTCCGCCTCAGCCTTCCAAGTAGCTGGAACTATAGGCGCACACTACCAAGCCCAGCTAATAATTTCTTTATTTTATATTAAATATAAATATTTTTTATGAACTTTCTGAACATGTCTGCTGATAGACATATGGAATTTTACCAGGTTGACCATAACTGTATTCACAGTGTTTCAGGAAGTTTCAAATGGATGCCTAGAAAGCGTTTGAGTAGAAAGTGCTGCATAATTAACTGAGTTTTATACTATGTTTCAAGAATCTGAGAAGCATTCTTGCTTTCTTTCATCCTAATAATAAATGTATGCTATTATATTTTTTTATAGATTTATTTTTGTAAGATCTGGGCTTGCCTTAAATATAATATTTGAGAGGAATCTGCTAATTTTCTTTTCTCCAAGTCAGCTTTCAAATACAGGAATAAAGGACTTTTTTCAAAATATAAGAATAAAGGGCTTTTTTGAATGAAGGCATAATACAAAGTACTCTACAAGAAAAGCACAGCACATTAAGATAATTGCCAACCATCAGCACCTTTGTGAAAACTGTTTTGTTTTTTTTTTTCTTTCTAATTGGGACTTAAGCCCAAGATTTTGTTTGGAATTACATAGAAAAGGTGGACCAACACATTGGGTTCTTTAACAAGGAGAATGATTTGTATACCTAACCCTGAATTGTACCCCACATCTTTAAAATAAAAATTTTTTAAATAAAAATAAGTATATAAACAAAGAGAATGATCTGAAGAGCAGCCCTAGAAAAGCACAGGAGAACTGAATACTTGCTGGAGGGTAGAGGGCACAACCAGTCCTCTCGAGCAGTGAGGTAGAGCCAAAGATCAATACAGTGACACAAGAACAGAAACTTTGCCCTCTTCGAAACTCCTCCTCTGTTATTTTACATCTATTCAAACCATGCTGCAGGTAGTTGTTTAAAATTATGTTTCTACATAGAAATGATAGCTATGAAGATTTGGTTTAAAATAACTAAACCTAGCTTAATTTTAAGTATGAAAATGAAATGTACAGTCGTTACCATCCTGAGAATAAAGCTATTCAAACAATATTTTAGGGACAGTTTACATGATAAAAATCAGCTGTGGATTTTTAGCCGTGCTAAACCAGAGCATTTTAAGTTTATTTAAGATGGGTTCAGAAATTCAGACAACTGTGATTTGGGCTTGGATAAACAGTAAAAATCTCAAAGGTCGATAATTTAATTTTACTGCTTTTTATTCAGTTGCTCTTATTACTCACTTAGCTGTTAGGAGGTGCTAGAGGTGTTTATGCATTTTGAACTGGTCGTTTTTGAAATTCAGCGCTGGTAAATTCAAGTGGGCCCTAGCGCTTCATGAACTCCTGGGGCTCATCCTGTGTTTCCCAGTCCTTTCCTCTTCCCATTGTCCTGGACAGCTGACTCTTCCTGCCGTCCCTCACTTCTCAAGTTCCCAGCAGTTTCTTCTATCATCCCTGGGCTCACAACTGGTGAATCTTTCTTCCTGTTTCGTGGAGATCGTGGAAGCAGTCAGAAGTGTCCTGTCACGGAGGTCATTTGCCCACCTGCCAGCAGAAGCCATCTCCCGCCCATGTGCTTGGGACCTTCCTCTCTGTTAAACACAGTTACCTCTAAAGCCCCTACCTCCAAATTCAGTTACATTAAGGGTTTGGGTTTCAACACATGAATTTGAGGAGGATGCAATTCTCCTTTGGGAGGCAGGTCTCTAGCAAACTTCTTGCATCATCTGTTTTTTTCTCTCTCCTGCTAGATCCTTCCCATCACCCTACAGACGTGCTGTTCGTTTTCCGACATTCCCAACAAACACACCAAAGCAAGTTGGTCTTTGGTGACACACTTTCCCTGCAGCTTCCACCCCATTCCTTGTCTCCCTTGTAGCGTCATCGCAAGTGGTCTGTTTCGACTCCAGTGCCTCCTCTCTCCTTATCTATGGGGCCATCTCTAACTCAGCTTTCAGCCTTCCCACTCTACCAGAACTTCTTTTACCTGCACCACCAATGCCCTCCATGTTGCCAAACCCATGTGATCCGGTCTCAGTTCGCACGTTATATGGCCTCTCTGTAGCATTGGACACAAGTGACTAGTCCTTGAAACACTCTTCACGTGGCTAAGGATTGCGTATTATTCTGATTTCCTCTTTCTCTCTTGCTATTACTTTTGTCTGCTTTCCTCCTCATTTCCTAGCCTCCTAACGTTTGTAGGCCCAGGGCTTTGCTTTTCTTACATATACTCGATGTCTTGAGATCTCATCCAGTAGCATAGTTTCATACAGCAGGGATAAACTGATGACTTCTGAACTTTTAATCTGAACCTCGAACCTAGACCATAAATTCAAGGCTTGAATACCCCAGTACTCACTTCAACACTGGATGTCTAATAGGCATCGCCAAGTTTAATAAGTCCAAACTGATCTCTTAATCTTCCCCCCAAAACCTATTTCACTACCCATACTTTTCCTCATGTTCTGTAATGACTAGCTTATTCTTCTAGTTGCTTAGGACAAAAGTCTTGCAGTCATCCTTGACTCATCTCCTTCTATCATACAGTGTGTCCAGTTGGGTCCACTCCTCCCTTCTCAGAATCTGCCCACCTCTCACCACCTCCTCTCTTGTCATCTTGGCTGACTTGGGGCAGCCTCCCAACTGCTTCTTTGTTTCCTTCTTGCTCCAAGCAAAAGCTAGAGTGATCTTATTAATACTTAAGTCAAATTACATAATTCTCTTTTACTGAAAACCCTTCAGTGACTCTCAATTTCCTTCATATTAAAAACCAAATTCATATACAACACCTTGCAGGATCTGGCCCCTTGTTCCCTCACAGACCTCGCCTTGTCTGAGGGAGACATTACTCACCGATTCAGCCACACCGGCCTCTTCACTGTCTCAAACACGCTATGCGTGCCTCTGCTTCAGGGCCTTTGCACTGGCTCTTTCCTCCTCGGAAATGCATCTTCCAGGAGTCCGCCATGCCTTCAGGTGTTCACCGTGAATTCCTTCCGGTCCATCGTGCTTCCCCTGTCTCCTGCAGGTTTTTGTTCACACGTCAGCCTCCCAGGAAGGCCCTCCCTAACTCGGATGTTTTTGAAGTCATACGGCAGCCCTGCCTTCCCGTGCTTCCCGTCTCCCTCCACAGCACTTGTGCCACCGAAAAGCAAACTTTTCAAAGTGATTTTGTTTGCTCTCTAGGACAGAAACTCCAGAAAAGCAGAGAGGAATTCTTGGCTGTTTTGCTCACTGCTGTTATTCTGGCTGTCCAGAATGGATGGATTAATGGGACACTTAGTTGTAAAGGAGCTTAAGTGGGTTTGTGAGACTTGCGGCCTCACCAGATGCAAACTCATGAAGAGTAATGGCAACAGAGACAAAGGCTTTCCTGCGTTAACCAGCGTCTCTGACGGCAACTTTTTTGGGGAAAAGTAACTTAATCTTTATGACACTATAATTAACTTTTAGATTTTCTGGTGGGTAAGTAAATATTTTTAAAGCACTTAGAACAGTGCCTGGGACATGTATGAGCTCTATAAGTATTTATTGAAAGAAGCAGCCAACATTTTATCAAGCATTTGGTGACACATGATACATAACAATGACAGAATGTGAACCAAGACAAGTAAACCTCAAGGGGTTCTGAGTGGCCCTATTCTAGAACGGAGAGTGGCTTTATCAATCACAGAACTGGCATAGAGTCTGATGGCCTGCTAGGGAAACAGCAGTAGTCACATACCCTACTGCTATGTTCCTCGTAACGGACCTGGTTGAAAGCCTGTGTGGGGTGCAGTCAGATGACCCACAGCTTCCCCACCTCTCTGTTCTGGAAAAAACAAAACCACCCTGTGTACTTGAGGAGATCATAGGCACAGAGTGATTTGTGGAGCACACTCCGGAAAGTTGATGTTGAACTTGAGTTTGTAAAACATTGGCTCCGAAAGGATCGCTTCAGAGTCGGCCAAGCCGTAGAAGAGGAAAAGGGCTTGTGTGGTGTCCCCTCGTCAGGTGAGCGTGGATGCTCCAAGCACTCTGTTAAGGGCTAAGGCCTGCCTTCTAGGATCTCACAGTCCAATAGGAGAGAAACAGGCCAACCAGCAGTCACTGATTCGGCCTCTGCGCTGCGGCAGAGGTGTGCCCAGAGTGAGCCGATAGCACGGAATTGCTTCCTCACCCCATTTGTGTTACGAAAATAAAGAAATCATTTGCTTCCCATTAAATACAGTGGACAGAACTCACCTGTTTATTTTCACTCCCTGAGGAAGTCCCGCCAAAAGGAAAGTAGTGAAATTTAAAAAGGCTCGAGCCAATGGCTTTTAACCTTGGCTGAACATTCTAAAGAGCAGCAGAGATTTTGAAAACCCGAATGCCTGGGATGTCCCCCAGAGAATTAAATGCAACCTCTGGGGGTGGGATCCAAGCACTGATATTTTTATACTATAATTTTTGCAAAGAGGAAAAATAGTACACATAAGAAATCAATAGCTTTTGATAACTGGAGAGGGGGCCGGATCTGAAACGGACTTAGCAGAAATAGGAATCCTAAAAACAGTACAGTTTCCATAGGAAAGGAGGCCTGGAGGATGCCAGTTAGAAGCAGAAAGATCCTTCCTGTGGTAGACTTCGGAAAGGTTCAGGGATCTGAGGGATTGGGTAGAGGGCGGAGCAAAGAATGGAACTGGTTGAAAGCCTGTGTGGGGTGCAGTCAGATGACCCACAGCTTCCTCCCACCCACCCCTAGTTTGCTCTCTGGAAAGATGGACTAAGAGAAGGGCCTCAGGTAGAGTTGAGGACAGCAAGGAAAATGGACTCATGCTAGGGGCGCTGTCCTGAGCAGCCCAGTACCCTCCTGTCACCGGCAGCCAGATCCTTGCTGCCTGGCAGTCAACTATAGGGTGCAGCTCTAGGAAAACGGGTCCAGGAGGAAACTCCATGCCCCTTGGTGGCGCCCTGTGGTGCCACCCACCCATCCACAAGCCCACATGCATCCAAGATTCTTCTATTCAGCTTAGAAGCCTTGCTTTAAATAAGGAACCGGAGAGATAAAACACCCAGAGTTGCAGAGAGAGAGCGAACGAAAGAGACACAAACAGAGAGGAAGTCATGAGAGTCATGACCAAAACCTTTTCCAAAAATGAAGGACACAAGTTCAGATTGAATGGCCTCTTTGGTGCCCACATGCTTGAGAACCCAGGCCAGGGCATGTCACTGTGACATTTCCAAACACTAAAGGTAAAGTGAAGATCCCAACAGCTTCCAGAGAGCAGAAAGCAGGTCACATACAAAGAGCTGGAACCTGAGTGGCAGAGGAGATAACCAAGCTCTAAGCCCTTGGACTAATTCTGGAAAGGCCACCCTGGTTCCAAGATATGAAAATTGTTTGATTTAGATATATTTGTCGCTCCAAAAAAGTAGCTCTTCTGTGTTAGGCAGAATGGAGGCTTTTCCTCTACTCAGGGAGTCTCAAAATCTCCCAACTGCCTTCGTCCAGGAGCGTCTGTTGCTTTTATTTTTAAACCCAAGTGAAAACGTATTAAATTTAGCTTCTGTCTTCCTCCCCCTCCTCTTCCCTCTCTCCTTTCCTTTTCCTTTCTCCTTACTTCACCTTCTGAGCCTTCACACTGTGGCTGTGTCTATTTCTGTCTCTCCTCTCTTTCTCTTTCTATCCACAGAAGTCTTATGTTTGTCTAATAATTGGCAGAAGGGTTTCTCCCTTTTTTTTGCTTTGTAAGTGATGAATAGTTGGCGTTAGATCAAAGACAAGCCCTGTGGTTTTCTGGCTACCCCGGAAGGGCGATGCAGTTGGCAGACCGCCCGGTGATAGGCATGTGGAAGAGACAGCACACTCATAGGTCACTGTGTATGTGTTCATGTATGTGTGTTTTTCAGGCCAACAGCAGGCTGAAGCAGATTGAGAAGGAATATTCGCAGAAGCTTGCCAAATCTTCACAGGTAAGCAGCATGAAAAGAAATAAAACAAAGTCAAGCCAAAACAAAAATGAAACCTATGTATAAAAGCCTTTGTACTTCAGAGTTACACTCCATTCTTTTCATTTTTTCATGGATTAGTATTGTATTTTTTGATGGGTTTGCAAATAGAATATGGTTTTAATATTTCAGTGTTGTTAGAAATCAAGAAAAACTAGGCATATTGAGCCATCTGAAACAACACCCCCCCTACACACACACACATAGCCACACACATTCAAATGTGGTAAAACCAGCCTGAACTCTTGAACAAGCCCAGGCTGAAGCGCATTTCACAAGGACAGGAGATACACATCTCCATTTGTGACATAAGCACTTTGATACCATCTGTGCTTTTTCACAGTATTCCGTTTTGCTGTAGCTAAAGGCTTCTTACAACAAAACTCAAAATGACAAATAATTCTAGGTTCACTCAGTGGCTCAGCTGTTAACTCCTGTTGGGAAAAGGAGAATTACAAATGCCTACGTCCATAGCTTGAGATTCATAATTGCTGTAGTGGTTTAGTAGGAGAAAGCCAACATGCTTATCTCTGCTTGAAATTTGATGCCGAGAGAACTTTTTCTGCATAAGTTGTTATAACGATATCTAATAGTATCATTTAGGAATACCAAGCATTCCTTAGTTCTGAGTGATTCTAGAACAAATAAATACAATTTATCTTTATTTTTCAGGTGGATAAGTTAAGCCATTTAGCTTTGTAGACATCATATCTAATGATTCTAAAGATCAGCTTGTCTCAGTATTTTTGTGTATATGCAGTGATATGTGGTAGTAAATGGGAATCTATGGGCCATGCTTCCATATAATACCACATAATAGTAGGAACAACAAAGCATGATAATATTTAATGTTTATGGGACACTAACCATGCTGACTCCTTCAGTCTTCACTTATTGTAACTCTGGGGTTAAGAACTATTATTGGCCCCATTTTTCTGGTTCAGAAAACTGAGACTCAAGAGAAATGAGGTCACCTAAGTTAGCAAGTGACTAAGCCAGGACTCAACCTGCATCTGACTTCAAAGTGGAAATTCTTAACCTTGATGCTACCCACCTAGCCCAGTTGCTTACATTTTAGTATGACAAAACTTCAGTGCTAGTTATCATGAAATTTCCTCAATTCTACAAGTAATTCTAAAATGTGTTTGTCACATAATTTGCATCCCATGAGGAAAGCAAAAGTCTTTGTCTGAATGAAGCGTCCTATGTGTTTAAGTAAGAAATGCTGATTATGTCTTGATCGCCATTATTTCAACCTTCCCTTGAGGAATGAATGTGAAGTATCCTTTTTAATCCACTAAAACAATTCTTAAACGCAAAAGAAACCTTGTGACTGCAAAAGTTAAAGTTTAAACTACAACATAAAAGTCCCAATTGGCATACTGCTTTATGTTAAATACAGGAGGCAGACCAAGAGTGAGATAGAAGATAGCTAATAAGAATGCCTGAGCGGTGAGAGTGTAAACAGGAGTGTTTAAGTTTATCTAAAGGGTTGCATGAAGAAGCCTGACTAGTTGATATTAAAGCAAATTAAATGTAAGCTGGTAGAAGAAGGAAGAAAACCTGAACTTTGGAGTCCGACAGACCTGGATTTGAACACCAGTCCTACCACTTCTGTGACCTTGAGCGAATTACTTACCCTCTTTGGAATTCCGTTTCCTCATTTGTCAAATAGAGGAGCAGTACTTACCTCATAGGGTGGTGGTTTTAGCTGTGAAGTAAAACAATGCCAAAAACACACCTAGTATTGTGCCTAGTACATGCAAAAGCAATTAATGACTGAGAGCTGTTATACTCGTAGTAGCAGTTCTAAAATTCCAATAGAGAAAGGAAAGGGGAAGGGAGGGAAGAATGAGAATAAAAAGGGTCTGAAAGGAGGGAGAAATCAGTTCTTCGCACAGTGTATTGTCTGTTCAAAAGCTGAGAAAATCTCACTGTGAAATTTGGAGACGCACAGTGTTACTGTTTTCCCAAGTAAAGACATGGACGAGGAAGAGGAGGAGAAGGAAAAATCAACCAGTGAGAACTTTCGTATACTGTCAACATCACTTCATAAATGAAGGGACAGTGCAAAACCAAAAAAAGACAAAAACATCTTAGAAAGTGTGCAGCAACGAACTTGAACATGCTGAAAGGAAAAAGACAAACAGTCCTATTAAAAAGTGGGCAAAACACATGGAATAAACAGTTCTCAAAAGAAGACGTATGAGCAGCCAAAAAGATTCATGAAAAAATGCGCAGCCTCACTAATCATCTGAGAAAGGCAAATTAAAACCACCCTGAGATGCCATCTCACTTCCGTCAGGATGAGCATCATCAGGAACTCAAAGACAGTGGATGCTGGTGAGGATGCGGGGAAAAGGGAACGCTTCTTTCTGCTCCAAAGGTCAGAGTGTAAACGAGTACAACCTCTGTGGGAAACACTGGGTGATTCCTAGAGGATGTAAAAATCGACCTTCCATGTGACTCAGCAGTCCCCCTTCTGGGAATATGCCTGGAGGAACTCAAACAATTGTATTGGAGAGACACCTGCACACCCATGTTTATTGCAGCATCATTAACTCAATAGCAAAAACATAGAACCAGCCCTCCTGCCCCTCGAAGGTGGAGTGGGTTAAAAATAATGTGGTATCTACACATGATGAAATATTATGCAGCCATAAAGAAGGACAGAATTGCGGACTTTTCAGCAACTTGGGTGAGTTTAGAGTCTATTATACTCAGTGATCTATCGCAGAAACAAAGAACTGAGTACCACATGTTCTCATTCATAAGCAGACCAGGAACATTTATCACAACACTGTAAGAAAGGGATGGGCAGTAGCCAGACACTGCCAGAGGAGAGAAGGGAGGGGTCATAACATTAATAAGGTTACCTGCTCTCAAATCAGGCGAAGTGGGGACCAAAGGGAGGCCCAACTGTACTTGTGCGATGACCACTTAGCTACCTAATCCTGAATTGTACCCCACATCTTTAAAATAAAAAATACAAAAATAAAAAGAAACTGTATAATGACATAATAATAGTCCATCCTTCTCATAAAAGGCAGGATGATAACCTTACATTGATGACATTTTGTTTGCCTACCTCTACATATATGTAAAGATTTATATGTATAAATATGTTTATGCCTGTGAACTAACATTTGGGAGACATTGATCTACAATGCCAGTCGTCTCAGAATAACATACCAGATTATTTTTAAATGAACACATTATATATTATTAGTAGATTGACTCCATTTTCAAGTGATAGTTTAATAAACTCTGTAACTCATGTCTCATCAAGCTGATGAGAACACTGGAAGCAAAGTTGCTTAACTGTTAATCAAATTTTTTAAGTCCCTCTCTTAAATAAAAAAAGAAAGTAGTTAAATGAATGCATTAGCAGTGAATGCACAGATACATAAGAGAACAACAGGTTAATTTTGGAAAATATTTTAGACATTTTCATCCTTTAAAGGAAGTTACTTAATTGTCAAGATTTTATCAAGCTTTAGGCCCTCCTAGACCACGTGTACGAAACCCCTGGCAATCCAAGGACTGTGTCCCCCTCTGCGGGCACAAGATTCACCATGACAGCAGTGTTTGCCTTATCTCTGGACATGCCCCCAAATATCATTTCTGTCGGAATCACATCTTTGTTCTTTTTATCTTAATAACATGTGTTAACCTTTCCCTTTCAACGCGAACGCAGCTTTCCCCACTCAGCTCTGTCACCTGCTGGCCATTTTTCAAACAATTTTCAAGTGTAATCATGGGAAGACTGACGTTGGATGCCAGCTGAGCCCACCCACTGCCTAGGACTGGCGTCCCCACCACTGGCCACACCTCGTGCAGATTAGTGCCTGGGCATAGTCCACAGGTTCCATTGCACCTGATTTCATGTCAGTCTCCAGGGGTCCAGCTGGGAGTGCATGGGGCATCCATTTATATCATGAGAAGCTTTAATGTTTACCTAGCCTTTCTAAATTTGGCTTCCTAAGTGGCTTGACTCATCTATTGAATTTTAAAGATGGGTTTTTAGAAAAATCTCAAACTGTTATACAATCTGAAAATCAATAGAATGAGTTAAAGATGAATCTTAACCTCTATTTAGTATCCTCTATTAAGTATCTTTTTTTTTTTTTTTTTTGAGTTGGAGTCTCACTCTGTCACCCAGACTGGGGTGCAGTGGTATGCTCACGGCCACTCCAGCGTCAACCCACTGGGCTCAGGCAATCCTTCCAAGTAGCTGGAACTATAGCTGCGCGCTACCATGCCTGGCTAATTTTTTGATTTATTGTAGAGATGAGGTCTCACCAAGTTGCCCAGGCTGTTCTTGAACCCGTGGGCTCAGGCAATCCCCTCACCTCAGCCTCCCAAAGTACTGGGATGACAGACTTAAGCCACTGCGTCCGGCCTTAGTATTTTTTTAAGACCCAAATAAGACCACTAACATTTATGCCAAGTGTTAACTACTTAACAATTATTATCAACTATTATAGCTTTCATGGGTTAAGTTGCTTATGGCATCAGCCCAAAATAGCTCTCCTTTTGTTTCCCGAAGTTTTGATTTTTAATGTCCATGTGAAAACGTCTCCTCCCTTGTGTCACTTTCATAATTTTTATAAACAGCTTCCCAAAGATCGTCTCACACTTCCCCTCAGGGCTGTCCTCCCCAGAGAATGGAAGGCTGCTTTTTCCACACAAAACCAAACCTACCCCCCTCAGGACATCATGAACTTCACTTGTCGTCCCTTCCAAAAACTGCATTTATTTCTTTTTGACATATACTTTGTCCTAAATCTTCTGAAAATGAGAAGTGTCCCTTTTTCATACCCTTTGATCATTTGAAGTATCCCAAAATATTTTTATCTTCAGTCTTTGGTCAGTTATAAGCTAGTTTCAATCTAGTACTTTTTTAAAGAAAAAAATGACCTGTACTTTAAAAATATATTTCATGACTACGGTTGTGGATATATGAATCTGCCCATGGGATAAAATTGAACAGAACTAAACAAACACACACATTTTCACAGAATTAAACCTATCTCTTCTAAAAGTTGTCGTTTAAGCAGCTTAAAACGTTGAAATAGTCAGTTACTTTTTATTCTTCGGCCCCATGTTCTCATAAAAGATCAATCTTAAGTTTCATGTTAGGCCAAGGAAATCTGGCTGTTTCTCATCCATGGCTCCTCTGTGACTGTGAGTTGATTATTCTGTCCATCAGTTTTTGACAGAGTTACTATAAGAATTTAACCTTTCCTGTTTCACAGAAGTGCTATGAGAATTAATTGAATCGATGTGAGAATGGAAACAATATTTAATCAAAATTTAGAAAACAGATGAAAATACCTTTATTCTCAGTAAATGAGTTTCTCTACTCATAGCAGAAAGTTCAAGTTCACATGTAATAATATTAACATACTGCTATTATGAATTTTGTCATTTCACAATTGGCTTAATATTTGACTCTTCATACATTTCGAATATCAAACTTTGTTGCAGTGAATTTGCTCACTTCTAAAAGCATAAACACTCCACATTTTATTGTCAAGATGCTATTATTTATGTTAATACTAACAGCTGATATTTCTACAGGTCTTGGCTTCTGGAGGACTCTAATTTCTATTCGTTGTCTTATAATGCAGTAATCTAGTTTTGTCACAAAATAATAGTTGGAAAAACCAAGCTTCAAGAAAAATAACAACTACTGTTTCTCACTGTCTGGCCCCCTCCCACAGAACCAACAGACTTATATTCTAACCCAGGGCTAATGTTGTTTCTTTTATTAGAAGAAACAACTATTTCCTGCTTTTAAAAAGCCATCACTATTAATTTTGCAAGGAAAGGGATACCTCCAAAGCAAAGGAAGGGCATGCTCTCAGAAGGTTGATTGAATGTAAAAGTTCCTCATCAGATGGTTCATTTGAGAAGTTGGAGGAACGCTATCTGGGAGAGAACTTATTCCCAAATGTGGAAAAGCTGCAGGAGTCTCTGAAATGGCACTGCCTGCACCAAAGTAAACCTCTGTGACTATATATCGGTTAGGAAGAAGACCGCCTATTGCAAGTAGAAATTTCTCCTCAATACTGAAACCTTGTTCAAAACAAAAATAGCCGGCCAACTAGGAAAACCACTTAGTGCTGTGATGGATCTAATGGCATGGTTCAAATCCTGCCTGTTCTTATTTGGATGTTATTTTCAACAATGTAAAATATTTGACCTCTTTCTGGGCCTCTGACTCCTCAATTATAAAAAAAGTACATAGTAATAATACTTGTCTCACAGTAAATAACAGAAGAATCTAAAGTGTTAACATACAAACAGTAGTGAATACCTAAAAACTATTGTGTAGGGTTGGGTGACTATGAAGAGTAAACTCAGTTCATGATTTTCTTTGGTTATTACAGTTCGAAGCATTATGAGAAACAGAATCGCTTTTCTCATTCTAATAAGTGTGTTTCTCAGGAAAGTAAAGTCTGACACCTTTCCTATTTTTGAGATCACAGATACTCTTTCTTCTGATGAGTAAATGTGGTGGAATGTTAGAGTGAAAATGTCTCCCAAGTATATTTGGTTCAGCAGTTGTTCATCATTCACAGTCTTATTATAGTCTTCTATTGTGTGGAATGTCACGCATTATAGTGTGCAATATGTTAATTGAAAATATTTAGTTTGTGGAATAGAGTTTTGCCAAGTCCATCCTTTTGTTAAGCATAAATACATATAAAAGAGATGCCTTTCCCTGAAGAATTTGCAGTTATAGCATGCTGTTTTCATTTTAGATCATAGCCGAACTTCAGACAACCATTTCCTCTCTGAAAGAGGAGAGCAGCCGGCAGCAGCTTGCTGCAGAAAGGCGGCTCCAGGATGTTGTACAGAAGTTTGAAGATGAGAAGCAGCAGCTGATTAGAGATAATGACCGAGCAATCAAGGTAATCTGAAGACGGCAGTAACCACTGGCACCAGCTGCTTTGATGTAATTAAAAGGAGGGCTGAAATCCCAGCAGTGGGCAGATGAATGCAGGTACCTGGCTTGCTCACACAGCCTGCAGTCTTTCCATTCACTGGACTCCACCTTTGATGTGTCCAGTGACTCAGGCTGACTTCCCTCGAAGAGAGCACATGCCAGCACACAAAGTCGGTTTTGGCAAGCCCATCCATTCACATTGAGCAAATATTTGAAAAATACCCTGTCCTTTCTCTTGAGAACCACTTTGGAATTGTCTCTTGAAATTAGAATGAGTGTTTTAACCCAGTACTGCTGGCTGTTAAATTCAGAAATCAGCTTCCAATGCCCATATCCTTTCATTATATATTCACATGATGAGAACTAACCTGTTTGAGGCTCGGAAGGCCAACCATTCGATGTGCTCTGACACACTACTGGGTAGATGTGTTGCTGCTGAGAAGTGAGGTTGTTTCCAAACGACTTCAGAGAAGCACACCTTTCCGAGGAACCGAACATTCCCTGGACTTTGGTTCCTTAGACGGCCAGCAATTAGACCTCAAAGCACTTTTTTCTTGGCTTCAGAGCACTGAATATTGTTGTAAGTGTCTACATCATGCTGTGCTTAATCTGTAAGGATAAGCATCTGGAAACCTTTGTAAATAAGGCTTGAAAGAGAACAAGTTTTTTTTAAGAATCCCCAGCAAAAGATTATTTTTCAGTGACTTTACCATAACAATACTTAAAGTGTGTAGAGTAATCATACAAGGCAAAGAAAAATAAAAGAAAACTTGGGGTTTTATAGTCTGCCCTTTTCTGCCCACCCTCCCCACCTTTGTTTCGTGTAGCCTCTTGTAGGCGGGCTGAGCAATTTAAGGAAAATGTGTCGATGTAAGTTGCTTTTAAGATATACCCTTGAAGCTTGGATAACAGTGGACAGGATACAAAGCCTTCAGAGGTGGACAAGACCTTCAAGGCTGTTACATCTAGTCTCCTCACTTTACTGGGAAAGACATTTTTTGTTCATGACATTTTCCATAGTATTTCCCCTGTTTGTGTTATGAGACCCAAAAAATTTGTTTGTTTTTCAGATTCTAGTAATTTAAAAACATCTCCCAAGTTTTTGTTAAATTTACAAATGCACAGGAAGTGCCTCATTGATCTGTAAGAACTGTGCTGCTTTTCATGAACCGAGTTGCATACTTTTAAAAAATTATTTTAGTTATATAAGATTTTTACTTTAAGTGAATTTCCGTTCCACATAATGTCCAAACATGAAGCTGTTGGTAATGTCCAAATTTTAAATAAATAATTAAATGTCAACTTAAGTAAAAAGGGAAAACATAGATTGAGTTACTCTAAACAACATAGTTCTAATATTGTTTCTTGAAGATAAAAATATCTTGAAAAAATTATGATTAGTATATTTGCCTATTCTTTTTGTTGTTGCTATGTTGTTGAAGATGTAGGGTACAATTCTGGATTAAGTATACAAATGGTCATTGTACAAGGAAAGTTCGGGCCTCACTTTAGTCTCCCCATTTCTCCTGGTTTGAGATCAGGTGCCCTTACTGGTGACATGTGCTTTCCTGCCTCCCCTGGCAGTTTTCACTACTGCCAATCCCTTTCCTATAGTATTAGGATAATTGTTCAGGGTCTACTTATGAGTGAGAACATGTGGTACTCAGATCTTTGTTTCTGTGCTAGATTACTGAGTATTATAGACTCTAAATCCATCCAGATTGCTGTGAAATTCGTAATTTTGTCCTTCTTTATGGTTGTGTAATATTCTATCAGGTAAATGTACCACATTTTTTATCCAGTCCACTTTCAGTGTGCAGCACGGTTGGTTTCATGTTTTTGCTGTTGTGAATAATGCTGCAATAAACATGCATGTGCAGGTATCCTTTTCATAGAGTGATTTGAGTTCCTCCAGGTATGTTCTCAGAAGGGGGATTGCTGGGTCTTTTGGAAGGAAAATTTTTAGATCTTTTGGGAATCGCCACACTGTTTTCCACAGAAGTTGTTCTGGTTTGCACTCCCACCAACAGTGTAGAAGCGTTCCCTTTTCCCCACATCCTCTCCAGCATTTGTTGTTTTTTGAGTTATTGATGATGGCCATCCTGACTGGAGTTAATGGTGTCTCAGTGTGGTTTTAATTTGCATTTCTTTGATAATTAGTGAAGCTGAGCATTTTTTCATGTATCTGTTGGCCACTCGTATGTCTTCTTTTGAGACGTGTCTATTCAGACTTCTGCCCATTTTTTAATGGGGCCTTTTGTTTTTTTCTTTTCGGCATATTTGAGTTCCTTGTAGATCCTAGATGTTAGGCCTTTGTCAGATAGACAGTTAATTGCCTATTCTTAATTATGTATTCTTAGCTTTAGCTCCTTTATCTGTTAAACAGTAAAATCAGTTTGATCCTGATTTCAAACAAAGCCCAAATCACAAAGACTAAATTTAAAAGATGGCAGTTTATGTGTGTATAGCATGTTTCAAAAACATATGTACCATATGTTACCTGAAAATAAAGAATTAAAATTACAACATAGGTAAGATACTGTTCAATTTTGATTCATTCCCTTAGATTATGTACAAAATGGCTGGTTTTGTTTTAACTAACCTGTGTTAAAGTTGCTAAGATAATTGATTCATTAGCTTCATTGCCTTGGTTCTTTTTTTCAGTCTATGTGAAAAAAACATAGAAATAATTGTTGATATTTGTTAAACATGTACTATGTACCAGGCTCTCTGCCAAACATTTTTTATTCATCTCATATTCTATTATCATCATTTAAGCTCTCAAGTAATCTTCATAAGGAAGGGATTTCTATCATCCCCATATTCCAAAGGGGAAACTGAGACTCTAGTGTTAAATAGCCAGCCTAAGAGCATACTGCTAAATAACTGGTAGAGTCAGGCTCAAGCTACAGTCTGCCTTACTTGAGAGCCTCAACTCTTCACTGTTACACCACACCTCAGTATCCTACGTTCTGTCTATAAAAGTGAGTCAAAGTCTATGGCCATACCACCCTGAATGTGCCCTATCTTGTCTGAAAATGAGTCAGTGGACCTGAATATTCTCACTCTACTCTTCTGTCTACCTGAGTGATATCACATTTTATAATAGTTTGATTTGGACATCCTAGTTATAGGTGAGTGTTTTATAATCTAGATATAGATACAGGGATAGGCATTAATACTCAGAGAGAGGCACAGTTGCCATGGGCTTGATTTTCTGAGACCAAGTGCATTTGTCTGCAGATATATTCAGTAGTGTTGCCAAAACAGTGTGCATGCCCATTTCTGCACTGATGGTGAGCTGAACTCTCTCGAACTCTCAAACTGTGATCAAGAATGAAGATGGAGGGTAGACTTAGTCACCCATTCTGTCGAGCTTAAAACAATGTTTCCACCGATAAATTGCACCTTTCACCAAAGTAACTCTTCAGAGAAAACTTGAGGTGTGTACTAAAATCGACTTCAAGGGCCACCAGTATGGTGCAGTGTAACTTGATGAAACTTTTCTGGGGGCTATTTTGGCAATACCTGTCATCCATCATGAGACTGCCTGAGAGACGTGCTTAGCCTTTGACCCATTTTTAGAGTTTTCCCTAAGGTGGCAATTAAGAGCTGCAATTAAGCTTTCGCTAGTAAAAAAGGGTCTTGCTCTAGCTTTCATTCTTTTAGCCAATAACTATTTACTGAGCTTCTATCACATGCAGGCACCTGCAACACCAGTACTCGCTATCTGCTTTCTATATTTTTCACCAGAGCAAGTAAACTGAAAACCGCACACTTCTGAAAATGACGTTGGAGAAGGGTATTTAAGGATATTGAAATGTTTACAAGATACTTTTCAACGATAATGCAGGTTACTAAACATATACATATGAGCTCATTTTTGCAAATAAAAGTACATATCAATAGGAAAAAGACAGCAATCATATGTCAGAATTTTACTGCTGGATATCTCTGAGTGGTGGAATTTATTATTTTACTTGTTTTGTCTATATTTAAATTACAAGACCATACACAGTGGCACACGCCTTTAATTCCAGCACTTTGAGAGACCAAAGCAAGAGGATCACTTGAGCCCAGGAGTTCGAGTCCAGCCTGGACAGCATAGTAAGACCTTGTCTCTACAAAAATAAAAATGAAAAATTAGCTAGGTGTGGTGGCACACACCTGTAGTCCCAGCTACTCAGGAGGTTGAGATGAGAGGATACTCGAGGCCAGGAAATCGAGACTGCAGTGAGCTATGATGGCAACTGCACACCAGTCTAGGTGTCAGAGTAAAACCTTGTCTCAAAAAAAAATTATAACATCACTTTTGCAGTAAGAAGCAATAAAAATTGTTAGGTAAAAAAGGAAGAGCTACCAGCCTAAAGAAATCTAGTGGACATTATGGCAATAGTAGTATGTGAGACTAACAGCAGGCATGATCTTTGCTGTCCAGAAAACAGCAGATGAAATAAGGTCTTTCACAGAACAGAATGCCTGTAGTGTAAAAAAAGAAAAAAGTTACACAAACAAATTTGTAAGAATAGATTTGTATGCTGTAATGCCTTATTTTTAAAAAATCAAAGCATCTTCTTCTTTACTGCTGTAGCTCATTCCTTTCATTCAAAGTCATGCTTCTCAAAAGAGCTGTCTCCAGAACTTGGTGGCTTAGGGCAACAGCTATGTTATGTGACCCTAATTCTTTGGGTCAGGATTTGGGCAGAGATCAGCTGGGTGGTTCCTCTGTTCCATGTGTGGTAGTGACTGGGGCGCCTCCTGGGGTTGCATTCAGCAGGAAGTTGAGCTGAGGCTGGAATGTCTGGTACCAGGCCCCCTCCAGATTAATCAGACTTTTCATGTGGCGACTGGTGTGGAAGGGAGAGCATTAAAAGAGACAACAGCAAAACCTGGGCCACTGTTAAGGCTTGCCCTGGGAAGAGTCACAGTGTCACTTCCACCCCATTCTGTTGATCAGCATAGGTCGTAGGGTCAGTCCAGAATCAAGGAGGGGGAAATGGACTCCAACACTCAGTGGTTTTGAGGCCATCTTAAATCTACCTCAGTTGTCTGTACTGCAGATTCAATCATCATCTTCCATGTATCCTTCAACTATACAAAATAGTACAAAGGGGAAAATGCCTGTATTCTTACTACCCAGAATCCACAGTAATTAACACTGTGGCATATATATTCTTTTTTTTTTTTTAAAGAAAATCTACTGTGCTGTTTTTTATTAAAATGGAATATGGCATATGTTCATCGTAAAGAATTCAAAATGCAAGGAAAAAGGGTAAAAGTTTTAAAAGTCACCTTAATGCCCATCACCCTGAAGTAACCATCATAGAATTAAGGTGACCATCAATCCCGATATCCTATTATGTGTTGAGGGAAAAAAGAAAGGCAAGCCAAATAAACTTAGGAAATGAATAATACTCTAGATTCTGTTTTTTTGTTTGTTTTAGAAAATCTTTAATTTTACTTTAATTCAACAGACTAGAGTAAAACGGAAGGCATTGTTGACCTTTTGGACAGAATTTATTGATTTTTGACTGAAAAATGTGTACAGTTGCACCCTCATACTTTCCCTCTAACCCCTCCCCACCACCTCTTACCTGGTATAGTGTTATTTTCACACTGTCTAGCTTTATGATATTCACAACTTTCTAAACCAGAGTCTGTGGTCTAATTCTCATCCTGCAGTTAAATGGGTGCAGTGCTTACACTAGGCCTTTTACCATCGTGTTTCAGTTCCCAGATTTTTACTTTGTCTCTTGATTTACTGGGTGATACTAAGTGGTACTCTTCCCTAAATGGTTTTATTTTTTTCTTTTTCTTTTTTCTTTTTTGTTTTTTGAGTTGGAGTCTCACTCTGTCACCCAGGCTGGAGTGCAGTGGCACTCTCATGGCCACACCAGTGTCGAACCACTGAGCTCTGGCGATCCTTCTGCCTTAACCTTCCAAGTAGCTGGAACTACAGGCCTGCGCTACCATGCCCAGCTAATTTTTTGATTTATTGTAGAGGTGAGGCCTCGCCAAGTTACCCAGACTGGTCTCGAACCCGCGGGCTCAGGTAATCCACTCACCTCGGCCTCCCAAAGTGCTGTGATTCCAGGCTGAGCCACCAAGCCCAGCCTACCTGAGTGTTTTCATGTTTAAGAGTGTCTGCTGCTCAGTGATCTATCACAGAAACAAAGAACAGAGCAGCTATGTTCTCACTCATAAGCACACCCTGAACATTTATCATGTTACTCTAAGAAAGGGATTGGCAGGAGTGGGCTACTGCCAGGGTGGGGGTGGCGACACAGCATCAGTAAGGGGGCCTGATCTCCAACCAGGCAAAGTGGGGACCAACGGGAGGCCCAAACTTCATCTGTATGGTGACCACTTGTCTACCTAATCCTGTATTGTACCCCACATCTTTAAAATAAAATAAAACGAAAAAGAAGAAGAAGAATGCTGGCTAGCCTTTCTTTGTGACCCATTAGATGGGCAAGGGATTCCTTTTCACGTTTTCTTCCCGTGTGTAACGCTGCTCATCCAGCATCTAGTATTACTGTGAGAGGCTTGGGGAAGACTAGCCATTCCTCCATGTAAGTGACTGGCTTTTTCTTTTTCATTAGAAAATGTAGTTTATTTTTAAAATAAACAAGAGAGAGAGAGAGGAGAGTCACCTTCCCGAGGTAGGGAAGGGGGCCCGAACTTAAGAAGTCGTGGCCTGGCCACAGCGCAAAGAGCACATGGCCACACCACAGCTTCGTAAGAAAGTGGACGTGGCAATTGCAGGGATGGTCTGGCAGTGGCCATGATTCGCTTTTTCGGAGGACTCCTGAAGAGGTCTTTCTTTATCATGTGAGTTTACTAGATTAACCAGGATAAATTCAGTCACTGACCAGAAGAGTCTAAATGTTCAGCATTCAGTGACAAATGCTTCTGCGACAGAGTGCTTCTCTTGGATTAGTGATGTTCTCCGACCTAGGGGAGGCAGAGCTGGAGGAGAGGAAGTCTGCAGCTGCTGGACTGAGTGTTTTCTCTTTGAGATTTTGCCAAGCGTGTTTCAGGGCTCAGACTACTTAAGCAGAGGGGGCATCTTCTATCCCCTGGGGTTTGGAAGTATCCCAATTTGCTGCGTGTCCCAGAAACCTAGACACTATCACTTCCCTCAGAGGTGGCTGGCCCCGATGTCTGCCTGTTTTTCTGCCTCATCCGTCTCCACTACTGTCAGCAAGAAGAGGAAAAAGAGACGAGGGTACCATGCAGTTTTCCTCTCTCCAGATTTGGTGATACTGAGAATTCTCAGGATTTCATTGACTCATAACAAAATGAAGATTCTGGAGAACACGGGCAAGTTTTGAAACGGGGCCACCCTGTGACCCTTCACTGTGCTCAGGAATCAGGCTTCTTTCCTTCACCACAGGTTTTGATTTTTTTGTATTGTGTCTGCTTTACCACCCTATACTGTTCTGTCAGTGCATTTTTGCTAGGTTTTGCTCTTATTTACTCATTTCATTGGATGTTAGGAAGGGAAATTCAATTCACTGATCTTATAAGCCTGTTTAATTTCTTTGTAACATTTAACAAGGAACCTGTGTTGCTCATCTGTTGCCACAATAATGCTGCTTAACAAACAGCTTTGGAGACTCCGTGACTTTTGTACAACCGTTTATTTTTCTTGCCACACTTCTGCAGGTTGCCAGTGTGGCTTAGATGCAGAGTGTGCTTTGACTGGGCCTGACTCCAGGCTTTAGACTGGACTCAGCCAGCTCTGCATGTCTGCACAGCCTCCTAGGACTGGTAGCTACCTGGGATATCCTCTTCATGACGAATTACAGGAGTGCAAGGGGATGAGTAAGAAAAAGCGCCCGCATCCTCAGTCTCATTTCTGTCCACACTGATGGGTCAGGGAGGTCACACACCCCCTCCAGCAGGAGGTCACGCACACCTGGGGGCGATGACCGAAGCTGCACGAGCCGTCTCAGGAAGCCCCCTGGGCTCTGCAGCAGCACTTTCAAGGCCGTCGACCGTTCTGAACCCCTCTTTCCCAGGCTTGCTCCCTGTCTCCTCTTCCTCGTTTTTATATTCGGATAGTGGTATTACTGGGGTCTCTTGTGTTTTCCCGGAAACACTGTTCCTGGACAGTGTCATCCCTTCATGTCACTCCCATGCACAGGACATGTGAAGTGCTGGATCTTCACCTCCACTCAGATTGTCTTCCCGAGCTCGAGGTTCACGTTTCCGACTTCCATGGGACGTTTCGATTTGGATCGGCCGCAGACCGCTCAATCCAGACCGATCATGAACTGCACTTACCTTCCTCTTGCTCTTCCCCAGCCCCAAGCTGCTCGTCTTCTTGTACTGATTGTCTGAGCTAAAGTACCACCAGCACATGCACAGCCACTCGAGCCGGATTCCGAGGAATGCCCCTGAATTACTTCTCTCCTCCCCTTGCCACTCACAGGTCCGTTCCTAGAGACAGCTCCCAAGTGTCTCCAAACGTGTGCCCCACTCCCCAGTTACTAGTTCTTTGGCCTTGCCCATGTAACGCCTCCTATCCAGAATCACTGCCGATAACTCGACCCTCTCAAATCTATGCCTTGCACTGTTGGTGAAGTGACTTTGCAAAAACACAAATGTGACCGTGTTGGCTTTTCCTTAAAATTTCTAAAATTGCCTGCAGGATAAAGCCTGTACTTGTCAGCATAGCATACGAGCCGCTTTATGATCTAAACCAGCAGTTCTCAAGATGTTGTCTTCAGATTTCTGGGGGTCCCTGAGACCATTACAAAGGCTCCGCAAGGTCAGAACTGTCTCCCTAATAACACAAGGACATCTCTTGCCTTTTGGACTATGTTAACATTTGCACAGACGGCATAAAAGCAGTGGTGGGTAAAACTGCTGGTGCCTCACACAAAACAGAGCATTGACCTTGAACGAGATGAGCAGTCATTATTTTCTTTACCACCACATAAGCGTGGTGTAAAAAAACTTGAAGCAATAAAATATACAGACAGTCCCTGACCGAACAGTGGTTCAACTTACAGTCTTTTACTTTGAAAATGTTGATCCAGGTAGGAAGGACATTTTCCACCTGATGACGTTTTCCACTGTGAGCTTATTGGGCTGTAACCCCATCTCAAGTTGACGAGCATCTGAATTGATTTTGCTGAGTCTCAAACCTTGAGGCTACATCTCTTCTGACATGAGTAGGAATTCCACATAAAGCACTCCGGCTGCATACTGAGGTTGGATTGCATCTCAAGGAAAACCTGTTCCCGTTTGCGTGTGAGCCGAGCTCTAGTCACTCTGAAAGAACAGTGGGCAAGCATCCTGTGCTTCTTCAGATTCGAGAATTTGGCAGCCCTCCTGAAAACGAACGAAACGAGCCTGACACTTCAAGGATGACAACGGAATGTATTGTTGCTAATGATAAAATGAACTTTTAAGCAAAATTAGAATTTTGGAAACCTGATACTGCCACTGTGAGTTGGATAGCTTCCCAAGAAGCTTGAAGACTTCTACTGAGATCAGTGATATTATTAGTGATATGGATGGGATAAAAGGAAGAGGAAGAAAGGGAAACATGGCCAATATTTAGAACATTTGCATGTCACTGAACCATGTTTTCCAGGTGACCAACACCTGATGTCATAAAACCATGCGTGGGTAAAAGATCCATCCAAAATATGAGTTCAATGGATTTTAATGTAATAGTGTGAAAAGTTCACTGCTGGAGTTTCAGATTCCACATTGCAACTAACTTTGAAGAAACTGTCACTTGTCAAGTTTTGGTGTAGTTACAAAGAACATTCCAACCATCTAAAAAGGCTACTGAAATACACCTCTTTTCTAATTACATATCTGTGTGAGACTAGATTTTCTTCTATACTTGATCAAAGCAACATTTTGCAAGAGATTTAATGCAGAAGCACATATGAGAATCCAGCAGCCTTCTGTGTTGCACCAGACATTGAAAAGATTTGCAAAGCTATAAAACATAGCCACTTGTCTTACCAATGCTTTTTGCTTTGAAAAATAGTTATTTTTAAAATATGGGTTTACTACTGCTATTTTTAAATGAATTAAATGTATTAATATTTCTTAATTGTAATTTCTAGTATTGTAGATATCAATAGCTGTAATCCACATAAACAAAGCCTCTTTGGGGTTGTCAGTTTTTAAGAGTGGAAAGGGGTTCTGGAACCAAAAACTTTCAGAGCCGCTTGTCTAGACACCGCCCTCCTCTCCAACCTGTCAGCTGCCAGTCCCCCACCAGATCCACATTCTGTGTGCTCCCATGCCCCCATGTAAAGTGCCCAGGAGCTCTGTGTAAAATGTCCTATTGCTTTAAGACCGAAATGTCATCTTTTCTGTGAGGCAGCAGAGTGTGAAACTCATGCCAGCCTTGTTCGTTCCTCTGATGAAGTTTTTCCTGCATTAAAGTGCTGATTCTCAATCCCTTATCCAAATCCTTGAGGTTGGATATGTTTTACAAATCAGAGTCCACAGATTCTTGGAGGGTGACATAGTGCTTGTATTCCATCCCCAGTGGATCTAGAGCAGCACAGTATACTCAGACACATACGCAAGCAGAGAGATGTATAAATGTGCCCTATAAGTGGGATAAACAGAGATGACAGATGCCCTCACACCATCAGCCAGGCTTTATGTCCAAAGAAATTAACTGCAAACTTCCAAAAAGAATCGGTATTTTTCAGAGGATTTTTGAATTTCAGGATTGTAGATAGGACGTTGTGGACCTCTATTTTGATTAATTCTCTTTCTCACCAACTGGAATCTAAGGTTTTTGAGAGCAAGCATTTAGTACAATGTTTGTTTTAATGGAAGTGCTAGAAATATGCTGAAAATGAATGATGTTATCTCATAAGCCATAAAAGGCTCTGATAACTAATGATGTCACTTTGTTCTCATTATTTTATTTTTAGTGGCAGCAAGCTCATAAAATATTTTGTGATGGTATGGCAGATATGGGGAAAAAACTCAGGTCTTGTGGTATAAACTATGCGGATTCTAATAAAATACCTTACAACCTTGTATGTACAGACTGCCCTCATTTTATTGTGGTTTACTTTATTGGGCTCCATAGATACTGTGTTTTTTATACATTCAAAGTTTGTGGTAACCTTATGTCAAACAAGTCTACTGGCACCATTTTTCCAGTAGCATGTGCTCTCCTTGCATCTCTGTGACACATTTTGGTAATTCTCACAGTATTTCAGACTTTTTCATTATTACATATCTGTTATGGTGATCTGCGATCCGTGATATCTGATGTTACTGTTGTCATCGTTGTGGGGCACCACAAACTGCACCCACACAAGATGGCAAATTTAATCAAGACACGTGTGTGTGTGCCGACTGCTTCACTGACTGGCCGTTCCCCCATCTCTCTCCATCTCCTCGGGCCTTCCCGTTTCCTGAGACGCAGCAGTATTGAAAGTAGGTCAACTAATAACCCCACAATGGCTTGCAAGTGTTCAAGCAAAAGGAGGAGTCACACATCTCTCACTTTAAATAAAAAACTAGAAGCTTATCAAGGAAAGCATGTCAAAAGCCAAGGCGGACAGAAAGCTAGGCCTCCAGTGCCACTTAGCCAGGTTGTGAATGCAAAGGAAACACTTTTGATGGAAATTAAAAGTGCTTCTCCAGTGAACACATGAATGGCAAGAAAGCAAATTAGCCTTGTGCTGATATGGAGAAAATTTGAGTGATCTGGATAGAAGATCAAATCAGATGCAACACTCCCTTAAGCCAAAGCCTAAACCAAAGCAAGGCCCTAACTCTCTTCAAGTCTATGAAGGCTGGGAGAGGTGAGGAAGATAGGAGTGAAAAGTTAGACGCTATCAAAGATTGGTTAATAACTTTTAAGGAAAGAAGCCAAGCTGCAAGACGAAGCAGCACGTGCCGAAGGAGCAGCTGCAGTGAGTTCTCCAGAAGATCTAGCTGAGCTCATTGATGAAGGGAGCTACACTACACAACAGACAAGGAGTAGGTCTGAGTGCAAGGCCAGAGTCTGCTCTGCCTGGATGGGGAGGGCCCGGAGCCCGGGGCCCGGCGGGGGAAGTGGGCAGGGAAGACGGGTTCCCCTCGGCACAGGAGATCCAAACGTGCCACCATGCAGGGCTGGAAGGAGGGGAGATGTGGGGAGGAGCCCGGCGGGGAACTGAGGCCACCGTGTGGTGTGGGGTTCTGTCTCGACAGGGGAGAGTGGAGGTGGAAACGCTGGGGGCGCTGGTCCATGCCTCTGAGGAGCTTGTGCTCTTAGTGGAAGTTACAATTAGAATCATCGGCCAGACACTGTGGCTCAGGCCTGTCATCCCAGCCCTCTGGGAGGCGGAGGCGAGAGGACTGCCTGAGCTCAGGGGTTCGAGACCAGCCTGGGCAATGTGGTGAGACCTCGTCTCCACAGTAATTAAAAAAAAAAAAAATTAGCTGGGTGTGGTGGCACACAACTGTAGTTCCAGCTACTTGGAAGGCTGAGGCGGAAGGATCGCCTGACCCTAGCAGCTTGAGGCTGTGCTGTTCGTGAGCTTGCCACTGCACTCCAGCCTGGAGACAAGGGTGAGACTTCAACTAAAAAAAAAAAAAATTAATAAGACTATAGCTGCCACAGATAGTGATTCCTCTGATGGGTCTGGGCAAAGTAAATTGAAAACCTTCTGGAAAAACTTAATCATTCTGGATGCTCTTAAGCACATTTATGGTTCACAGGAGTAGGTCAAGATATTAACCTTAACAGGAGTTTGGAAGGAAGAAGTTGATACCATCCCTCACGAATGACTTTGAAGAAGTCACTGTAGATGTGATGGAAATGGTAAAAGAACTAGAATTAGCAGCAGAGCCTGAAGATGTGACTGAATTGCTGCAACTCAGGATCAAACTTGAACAGACGAGGAGCTGCTTCTTGTGGACGGGCAAAGAAAGTGGGTTCTTGAGATGGAATCTACTCCTGGAGAAGATACAGTGAACATTGTTGAAATGACAACAAAGGATTTAGAATATTCCATAAACACAATCGGTAAAGCAGTGGCAGGGTTGGAGACGGATAACTCCCATTTGAAAGAAGTTCTACTGTGGGTAAAATGCTATCAAATAGCACCATGTGCTCCAGAGAGAGCTTTTGTGAAACGAAGAGTCGATCAGTGAAGCAAACTTTATTGTTGTCTTATTTTGTGAAATGCCACAGCAACTCCACCCTTCCGCAACCACCATCCTCATCAGTCAGCAACCATCAGCATCAAGGCAAGGCCCTCCACCACCCACTAGGTTATCACTCGCTGGAGGCTCAGATGGTTGTTAGCACTTTTTAGCAATAAAGTATTTTTAATTATGGTACGTGCATTGTTGTTTTAGACACAACGCTATTACACACTTAACAGACTACAATATACTGTAAACATGACTTTCCTATATACTGGGACACCAAAAATGTGACTCTATTGTGAACTTCACTTTATGCAGCATTCTGGAACTGAGCCCACAGTATCTCCAAGGTATGCCTATATTAACAGCATAATTTGTATGCTCCAGGGAAAGTGCCCACAAAAGGCTGTATGCCAAAACCAAGTTATCTAAGTGTGAGTTCGTACTATCCACTGAGCGCACTGGAGTTCATCTGGGGAAACGTTAGAAATAGTTTCATAGAGAGACTGTGGAGCATTCTTCTGGCATTGCTGCACTGCCAGGGCTGAGTCCTTTCTTTGAAGCTAGTGTATTGAAAGTTCCTCACTGTGAAGCCAGATGTCCAAGCAGAAATTTCATTTCAAGGAGAAATGTAAAAATTTTGCTTGCAGGCATAGAGAAGAGATTTTAAAGCACTGATGCTTCTCTCTCCCTTGGCCACTGACTGGAGTTCATAAGAAAAGGTCGGCTGCCAGTAGGACATCTAGAAATCTGGTCTGTGTTACCAGAATGGCTTGGTAGGTGGCTGGGGGGTGGTATTTCATAAGACTGGGCAATTCTCACTGTGCTAAAGCTTACAGGAATCAATTTCCCAAAGAATAAAATTACAAACCTCATTGTGGGGCTTTAGTAGCATTGAGAAACAGAAAGAAATCTCAATGCTTGGCATCAAATGGCTTTGTCTGGGACTTGTTCATTATTTAATTCTTGTCTCCCCTGCATGCACGCCCTAAGTGCACAGAGGAAAGTGACATTTTCTTTGTGCCCTTCTGAATTATAATTTAAAATACCAAGAATAGAAAAATATTTTCCATCCCACCCAAACAGGCTTGCCTGCTCACTCAGAAGGAAGACATAGCCATTCAGTCATAGTAGCTTAAGTGCTATTTTTCAGGAAGAATGCCCTGGAAGATAAGCTTGGATACAATGTGGCAGTGAATTATGACCTTGCTTCCCAGAGCAAGGAGAAGCAATAACAATAGATGAGCAGAGAGGAGACAGTTCTCCCTCAAAAGGATTTTGCCCTGCATCTTTCTTCCGGCTCTAGTCTCTGACATTTTTTATTTTATTTAAAAACTAGTCTTACAAGATTCTTGTTCAGTGGGCAAAATCCTTCAAGTGCCATGAAAGATATTTTAGCCCCTGCAACACTGCCTTGTGTATGTTAAGGAGTCGATTAAGGTTTGACGAGCACATGCATGAATGTGTAAGTGAGAGAGTGAGTGAAAGAAGACAGGGGAAAACAGATTTCACCAATGGCTAGGGAAATTGTACTCTTTGGAAGTTACTAGGTGACTATATATAGTTATTGTTATTATTGCATGGTCCAAAAATAATGTGCTTTGGATAATAAACTATTGGAATATGTACAGATAATTTAGTTTTTTCAGTAGTTAAAAATTTAACAAATATTTGGAAATTTTTAATCTTCAATAATTCTGAACTATATAAGAGAGTTCAAAGGCAGTATAAGAAACATAATGATTACCAAAAGATATAAGTGTAAGCCTCACCAACCCAAATTACTGATTAATTTAATGTGTATGTACTACAGATATGTATATGCATACAATTGTATATTTAGTCACGTGTCCCTTAACAACATTTTGGCCAACAACAGACCACATATTTGGTGGTAGTTCTATAAGATTCTAATGAAATGGGATGTGGGGGAGATGGGATTAACAGTAGTAAATATCTGTCTGGGGATGGGGAGACACCTCTTATCAACAAGGGTGCCTGAATGAAGCATATTTGTATACCTAACCCTTAACTGTACCCCACAATATCACAATAAAAAAATTGATTATAAAAAAAAGATTCTAATGAAATAAATTACAGGGAATTCCTGTCACCTAATAACGTCTTGATGATCCTGACCCTATGGAGCCCTAAGCTAGTGTTTGTGTGTATCTTAGTTTTTAACAATAAAAGTTAAAGTGTAAAAACAAAAAAAAAGTTCATAGAAAAAAGCTTACAGGAAAGAATATAAAGAAAGAAAATAGAGTACGTACAGTTACTATTTGTCAATTAAAATTAATTTTTTAAAAGGAAAGGAAATATTTGTGTACAGCTATATAATGTGTTTGCTTTAAGCTAGGTGTTATTACAAGAGTCCAAAAGTTTAAAGTTTTTTGAAGTTTGTAAAGTAAGAATGTTACAGTAAGCTAAGGTTAACTTATTATTGAAGAAAAAGGATTTTTAAAAACAAATTTAGCAGGCCAGGCTCGGTGGCTGAGCCTGTAATCCCGCGCCTTGGGAGGCTGAGGTGAGTGGATTGCCTGAGCCCGTGGGTTCGAGACCCACCCGGGCAACTTGGCGAGACCTCATCTCTACAATAAATCAAAAATTAGCCAGGCGTGGTAGCGCGCGCCTGAAGTTCCAGCTACTTGGAAGGCTGAGGCGGAAGGATCGCCGGAACCCAGCATTCAAGCCTGTGGTGACCGGGAGTGGCCACTGCACTCTATAGTCTGGGCGACAGAGTGAGACTCCAACTCAAAAAAAAAAAAGTAAAAATAAACACAATTTAAAAAAAATAAAAAATAAATAAATTTAGCGTAGCCCAAGTGTAGAGTATTATAAAGCCCACAGTAGTGCACAGTGATGTCCTAGGCCTTCACATTCATGCACCGTCACTCACAGGCTCACGGGAGCAACTTCCAGGCCTGCAAGTTCCATTCACAGAAAACGCCCTATACAGGTGCACCATTTTTTATCTTTTATACTGTATTTTACTATACCTTTTCTGTGTTTAGATGTGTTTGGATACACAGATACCACTGTTTTGATTGCCTGCAGTATTCAGTAGAGGAGCAAGCCATATGGGTCTGTAACCTAGGAGTAACAGGCTGTACCATACAGCCTAGGTGTGTAGCAGCCTAGACCATCCAGGCTTATGTGAACACATGTATGATGTTCGCACAATGACGGAATCACCCACCATTAAGAATTTACATACACATGTATATTCAGAAGCACTAGGTTATATGGAGCCCTAATTAATAGAAAACTTGATAATGACTAATAATAAATTATTTATTAAATAATTTAGTGCTGTCTAGATCCCTCGAACAGAAGCTGTGTTTCTGGTCAACCTCTGGTGACTTGACAAACCTCTCTTTCAGCAATTATCAGTGTTGAAGTTCCTATCTCTTCTCACTAGTGGTCATGATACTACCGCTTGCTTCCCAGGATTTATTCCTAGAAGATCCAACACCTTGCTCTCATTTTCCCCTCCCTCAGCTTCGTAACTGGTAACAGCAACATCTGGCATGTTTTTACAGTCAGTGGTGTGCTGGAGCCTGCTTGTACGTGTCCAGGAATTCCGCAATGTGTACACCAGAGAAACCAGCACACACTACTACACACACTTATTTTCTGAGCACCAGTTGCTAAGCATCTACCCAAGAACCACTGCTACCACAATTCCCTTCCCCTACTTTCTCGACGAAAGACTCCCAGCTCCAGTCCCTATGGCAATGGCTGAGCTCAGCCTTCTCAGCACAAGTGGTGTATGGTCAGGCAAGTGGATAGACTCCACTTCATTCTTCCTCTGAAATTGTTTCTAGCTACCAAGCAGCCTCTTGTTCTTCTGCTGTGTACATGATTTAACTCTTCCACCTATTCTCTTTAAGTCCCTTTTGTAATCCCAACATAGTACAGAAAGTTTGCAAAGGAACCTTTTACCTCTTCTCCAAATTCAATAGTGTTTTTCTACTTCTGATCATCCTCTGACTCCGTGCAGCATTTGGCTGTATTGACCAACGATTTTCCTTCTAGAAAAGGGGTGTCAAACGTTTTCTGTAAAGGGTCAGATAGCAAAAACTTTAGGCTCTGTGGACCATACGGTGACTCTTGCCATTGTATGAAAGCAGCCCTAGACAGTAAAACTTACAATAAAGACAGGCTAGGTGCTGGATTTGGCCTGCTGGCTGTGGCTTGCCAGTGTCTAGAAACACACTCTTCTTTTGGCTTACATCATACTTTTTCACTTGTCTCTCCAGCCGGTCTCTCTTCCTCCTGGTGGGTATTCCTCAAGTTCATGTCCTGGGCTTAGCTTCTCCCTGTCCCACTGTGAGCTCACCTCCTTTGTGCCTTTAGCTGTCGCTTCTGTAGATGATCCCCAAAGCCCCAGCCTGACTCCTGGTTTGGGCCTCTACCTTGCACTGCCCATAAGTCATACTGTCTTGGAGAAACACGACTTTTCAGTCAGTAACTACAACATGGAATTGTCACCTTCCCTTCCAAACTGGCTCCTCTTTCCAGTCTGTCGGGGTTACCCCCAGTCTTGCTGTTCCTGTCAGAAACTTTGAATTCCTCTTTGTCCTTTCTTCATCCCAATTTGTTTCCAGTCTTATCACCAGCGTCCTTGAATGTATTTCTTACTCCTCTGATAGGACCCTACTCAGAGCCCGTTTCAACTTGGAGCTGATTTAAAACAGCTTCCTCTCAGCCCATGTCCCTGCCAAAGTCTTTCTGCTCCAATCCAGTGTGAAGACCTCTGCCAGAGAAATCTTCTATCACTGTGATGTCCCTGCCTTACAAAGAGTGCGTGAAAACCAATGGGAACAGACTAACAACCAGTGGACAAGCAGAGCAAAGAACATAAACCCAGAATTTATAGACAAAACAGTGTCCAGCAAATACACGAAAAGCATGCTTATTCTTATTCATTATTAAAGAACTGTAAGCCAAAAGTACAAAGTTTTGAAGGCCGACTGCCACCTGACTGGCATAAATCTTAAAATGGAAAACGTTCTGCGTGGTGATGGTGTGGGGGAACGGGCTGTTGCACCCCGTTTCTGGGGGTGTGAGCCCGAGCGGCTCCTGGGGGGCAGCATGCTCTTGTCTCTCAACACCTCAAGTGCACGTAACCTCCGGCCACGCAGTTCCCTTGGCAGGGGTGGAAACTGTGGGTCTGCCTGCAAGTGTGTTCAGTATCTTTACAAGACTTTAAGCAACACACGAGAAAACACATTATGTACATCCCTACAGTGGAATATTATAGGCCATTTTAAAACGATGTAGATCTCTGTGAAAATGAGGCAAGACTGCCAATACGTAGTAGGTGAAAAGAGTACAGAACGTCTCCTACATATTAAATGTCCTGAGCGGGTCTCAGTGTGTCACACGGATTACGTGGAGGGAATGGGACTTCGTTTTTATTTCTCGTCTTTCGAGGGCGGTTTCATTTCTCACAATGTCATGTGACTGCATTGATCTAGAGGGCTGCTTGTCACAAGACAACCAAGCGCTTCTGCCTGGCTTTCAGAGCCCGTCCAGGTTCTCAATGTTTCTCGACACGCGCGTTCTGTTCTTGGCAAGCTGGTCTTCCTGTCCACGAGCACCCGGTCAGCTCCCGCCCTGCCCTGGCCATTCTGTACGCCTTCCTCCGCCCTGCAGCCTCCTTGTTCCTGCCCTGACAAGTCCCGGCAAGGCCCCCTCCAGGTCTTGTCTGCCTCCGGCTGCAGACTCTCCTGTGTTCCGTTTCTCACACCCCTGGTTTCTGCCCAGCACCCACGGGACTAGGTGCTCAAAAGAAAGACTTCATTGATTTGAAGAACATAATCCCTTGGTATTAGATATTAATTTTATATGTATAGGTGCTTGTTCTTCTGGCAGCTTTAAAGACATCCGCACCAATCTTGGAGTTAAAAGAAGCAGGGACCCCCTACACCCCTCAAAAAAAGTCTGCAGTTAAACTCGAAGCCTTTGATTTAACACACTCGTCTTTTAAGATGCAGACAGCCTTGATGTGTTACCCTATTAAACCACTTGAAGTAATTCACGCCCTAAGGTGAAGGAGGCTTTCTTCCTAACAATGAGATGAGATCGTCTCATTGAAGGGCTAGGCTGTAGTATTTGGAAGGGGCAGCAGGAGGAACGGGCTGGGGTCATTTGGGAGCCCGAGGAATAGAGCTTGAAGGGCCTGCAGGGGAGAGGTGGGCAGCCTCGAGGCAGCAGGCAGGGCCCTGCCGTGTGAAGGGAAGGGGCTGGACTCACGTGGGAAGGGCTGCCCCTGGAGCAGGACTGGGCGGGGGAACAGCCTGTTGGACTTGTCTCAGATCGTCTCTGCCGCCTTCCAACTTATGACACCTGATCCTGTTGACATGCATAGGATGAGTCCTCCGTAAACCTAAAGGAAAGTGTGTGTGTGCATTGTGTGTGTCGGTATACTTTTCCAGAAAAAGAATGAATATATGCATATATGTATACTTCCAATAGTAATTATATATTAGTGAGAAGAAAGTGAGGCACGAATATGCAGAATCACAACTGATTCTGCATAAATGCACCTAAAAAATTAGGAAAGAAATTTAAGACATTTCCAGCTCATTCCACTTATCTTCAGGGAATTGCTTGCGCGGGAAATAGATCGTGATAACTGTTACCGTTTCTCAGGAACCAAATCAAATCCATAAATTAAGCGAGATAAACTTGGTGCCATGCGTGTGTTGCACTTCCCAAGTGTGCAGACTTGAGAAAGCACAGGTGCCACCGCCCTGCCCTCTGCAAAGCCCAAATCGCCCTTTCCAGAGCTGTCGCTCGCCGGAGGTTGTTGCTCTGCAGCAGCCGGAAGCAAAGATCTGGAGGAAGAGAGCGGGGGCTGTGGTCACGGGGACGCCTGCACGCTGGAAACACAGAGGAGAAGGGGGACTGAACACAAAGAAGCAGCCTCCGTCTTTTCAAGAGAGGCAGAACCCTTTTGCTTTTATGTCTCTGCCACTTGCTGCAGAGTTCTTCATAGAGCCCTCTCACCACCTAAATAAATATTCATATGGCTGTTCAACATCTCATTAATAAAACAAGATTTGGTGGTAAAATATTTCAGAGTAATAGATGATTAGCATCTCACCCTTGCTTAACTTTAAATCTCAAGCAATTAATAAATTAGACTCGAGAGCTTTTCAAGAAGTCACATCTTACATGTACCACAAATTGCATTATTTTTGTGTGTAAATAACGATGAAAGGGGAGACTGTTCCTTTGATGTCTGTAAACTACACTGTGAAATATGCAGAAACATTATTGAGTTCACTTGGAGCCAAAGCAAATAGACGAGTTCATAAAACAAAGCAGCGGCATTCTTGGAAACAAGCATTGTTTTTTCCTTTCTTCCCAATTGCTTTGTTTGCATCTTTTATATTCTTGCCATTCCTAGTGGCATATTCATTCCAAAGTCAAAAGTGGTGGTAGCCTGTATTTCCTCATCTGGAAAACTGGACTCCTCTCAGATTCCTCCCAACGCACTTGGCTTCCTGACCAGATTCCTGCTGGACTGCCAGTTTTTATGTGCGGTGAATCATTTTTGTCAGTGGTATTTCATGGTTGCCTAAAAAACTCATTATTTCATATTTTAGCAAATGCTGGTGTTCCCTGAAGAGATGTGTTTACTCTCTCCTCTATTTTCCAAGCTGGCTTATCTAATTTCATTTTGTTTTTAAATAGCATCAGCAAATTCTTGTTTACAAAGTCTGAGTTTGGCCTAGGTTTTTCTTTGGTGTGGTTAATAAATAAGACGTCATTGTAAGTTTGTGTCTTCCGTGAGAGGGAATGCCGAAAGGTTTGCGCTCCTGTTAGAATACAGAATAGGCGTGTTACTAGCATCACAAGATGCTTGTGTTCTACGTCTGTCTGCACATGGACTCGTCTTTGAACACACAGTCTAGTTTTCCATTAGTACTGTGTGAATATGCTTATTCGGAGAAACCAAAGATGTATTCTTGACCTGAAATCACACCCCGCTAGACAATGGGTGTTCTTCCAGGTGATCAGCTTTGCCGTGGCTTCTGTAAACCATGCTGCTAACAAGTCTACCAGTTCACTTCTTGGCCTACTTCTTTTTCATTAAAACTGATCCTGGGCTCTGATCATTTCAATATCAGTCTTATCTATCATGTCCTATGTTACATTTTTTCTAACTGCTTTTTACTCCAATGTTCTTCTTTTCTGCCAGATAGCAGTTTTCCACCGAAGCTCACCAGCTCTCTGTTCTCAAAAGTCATGTTCTCACCCATTCTTCCCTTTTCTTAACGAAGTTTAATGAGCAGAGGATTAAATATAGTGGATTCCTGTTAATCTGTTTCCCTCGATGCCAGCTGAAATCATGACTCTGCGTTCTTTCGTTGGTTAATGGCATCTGAAAGCGGAAAAGAATCCTCGAAAATTGGCCTCCCGCTCTTCACACCCTCGTCCCGTTTCACACGTGAAATTCTTGAGCCCACCTGAGGGCAAGTGCCTGGCTCTTCTGATGCAACTATAGGCAGCCCCAGATCTCAGACCCAGGACTCCCACGTCTTCGGTCTTTCCCTCAGACTCTGCATAGTCAAACACACATGAAAATGGAAGTACTGTTTTTACTTTTAAAATATTTGAGCTGCCAAAGCGAACCGAGCATCTTTCTCACAATCTGCTATGGCTCCTCTTGACTCCAACAGAACTTCCTCCTGGCTTTTGGAGTGGGGCTCAGCAAAGCCGTTTCTCACTGAAATGGCAAAAATTCCTTTTTTTCAATGAGAAAAAAATGTGTTGTTTTTTTTTACTTTGATAGTTGGCTTTGTTGCTTGCTGTGATTTTTTTTTAATTGCACTAGTTGTCCTTGGAAACAAAATGTTCAAGGCCAATTTAGAAAGGAGGTTATGGTTTGAAAAGGCAACTTTCCACACACTTTAACTGATTTAAAGAGCATTCTGAAGGAAGGCAATGCTGTTGATCAATAACGATCTCTTGCCGCCTCACAGGACACTTATGCCAAGATTGATTTGCAAGAAGCCTGAGGAATTTGTTTTCCAAGAGGAAACCAATTATTTTGAGAATCCATTTAGTTCAAACGACTTTATTTCTATGATGTCAGATGATCAATGTGTAAATGAAAGGGGTCGTCAGTACAGCTGCATTCTTCATTTTTGGAAGGACACTAGCATGGCGAGGTGAAGGTGGCAGGCTCTGTGTAACTTGGGATAATTTTCAGCCTTTGCCAAACTATGAAGTGTTACATGAAACCCAGTCTTCTTAAGGTTACCACTATTTCATTTTCCTTAAGGCTTAAAGTGTCCCCTTAGATTATGTGGCATGTGTTGCACTCAAGAGAGATACAGGACTTAATAACATGGATTCTGGAACCAGATTGCCTGGGTTCAAGTCCTGGCTCCACCATGAAAAAGCGAATTGATCTCAGACAAGTTGTTTAACCTCTCTCTGCATCCATTTCTGTGCTTCCAAAATGAGAGTAAGAGTAAAATTTGTCTCATAGGAATTGTGAGACTTAAGTGAATTAATGCCTGAAAAGCATTAGGACAGTGTCTGCTACTTAATAGGTCCTACATACACTATATGTAATTGTTAAATTACCCCAAAAAAGCCCTATTCAATAAGTGTTGACATATGTTCAAATATAACCCGTATTAAATAAATCTCTCTTGATCCCATTTCCCGCCTAGCTACTGGCTTGTACTCCAATCCTGCTCGCTTCTCATTACTTTCCAGCCCGTCTCTGTCCCTGCAGCGCCACAGAAACTGCCTTTTGGATTTCCAGCAGCATCCTGAGTGCCAAATCCGCGGGACCCTCTTCACCAGCATGACACCCTACAGCGTCTGACACCGTGGAACGGCCCGCCACTCTGGCAGCTCCCTCCTAGCCAGCTTTAGGACTTATCTTTGCACCACTCGCCCTCAAACCCTGGCTCCTGGAGGGGGTCTGCTCCAGACTTCCTTTTCTCACTAGGCTTGGCAGCCTGCTGGGCAGTGTCCACACTCAACCCAGCCAGAACCTGGATTTCCCTGCCCGTCCTCCTGTCTTGTCATCTTGGCTTCTGGTTCTCCGTCCGGCCCGTCCTCTTCTCTGCACCCACGAGGTCCTGCACCTCGTCCTGGGAGCACCAACCCTCTCTCGGCTCTGAGCAGGCTCCCGCCCCTGGGCCTGCCCTTCTGCCTCTCCTCCAGGCCACATCCAGAGGGATCTTGACTCCACTGGTCCCGTGGCCCTGAGGACGAGTCCAGGTGCGTCACAAGGCTTGCGGGACTTTCCTGACGTCCAGCTGCTTCCACCTCCCTGGCCTCTGTCCTCCTTGCTTCCCTCACTCCCACCATTGCAGATCTTTGAAACTCCTCAGGTGGGATGAGCTTGCTCACCCTTCAGCTTCTGGCTCTGTTGTTTCTTTTTGCTTTTGCATCTTCCCCTCCAGCTCCTCTGGAGTCTACAGGCCCACCTTGGCTGACTCTGCCTGACTGTTCCCCTGGCCTTCACTCTCCTCTTGCGCCCTCTGATTCTCCCCCTGGGGCACCGAGGGGCACCATGGAGTGGCTGCTTTTGTGCCTCTGCCGCCTGAGGCCTGTGGGAGCAGGGCCTTTCAGAGGGGCACAGGGCCTGGGGTGCTCGACCAGAACAACCCAGGTCTGGTGTCCACTTTGTGTGGAAGGCACGCGACAGTTCAAACAGAATTCCTTATAGAAAGCACTTCGGTAGAAATGATATAGCAACACATGCAGAGAAGACAAGGAACTGAACCTCTTAAGCATCCAAAAATCCTGTACTTTCCATGTTTTGGGGTGAGTCCGCAGGGTTATTTCCCCTTTTCTTCCTGTTTCTACCTCTCTCCCAGGCAGCATTTCTGTTCATTTTCATGAGGAAGCATCTGACAAAAATTTGGGGGCTCAGGGAACAATCATACTTACAGCTTTACCCCAAGATAAGAACATTTTCTAGTCTATCCCCCTCTCAACTGTCGGTCCCCAAACTATCCAAAAGGTTTGCAAAGTTGGATTTCCCTTTCCTCCTTCTTATGATGTTTATCCAAGTGTTTCTTTCATCGTGTTGAGGCTACACTATTTCATGACATAAAAATTCCTTTGATTTTATCAATAAGCATAAACAAATATATTTTTAAAAGAAAGCTAAACTAAGCCCTCCCAAAATAAAGTCAGTGGAACTTAATGGATACTTGTTCAGCAAGTTAAACTTCTACTGAAATAAACATTAAAATTAAGGGGCTCATGAAGTGAGGGTATTGTAATGGGATGAGTTGGAGACACTTTGCAAATTTAATCATTGATTATATCCTACAGAAAAATTGTAAATATTTTGTTGAAATTAACAGAGTAAACACAATTTCCAGTTAAGACATAGCAAAATCATAGTTATACCCCAGCTCTTTAGTTATGTGTGAATGAGTCCAATTTTATATTTTATGTTAATGGAGAAAAATCGTCAGAAAAAATAATTCTAATTTTATTTTTTTGCTCCATTTGGTTGTTTTTGTTTTTGTTTTAAGGCTACACCTGACCCTTTAAGTGATTTGTAGTGGACAAGACAGTTCAGTCAGCTTCACTGCTTTTATTTCTCTTATTTCCTCCTTGTTGAGAAGTCAGGGACCTTATAACATTGTCAACTTCAGCCACCCAAGCCTTCAGATTCTCTAGATGCTAACTTTCCAAGAAATCTTGTGTAGGAAAATGAAAACTCAAAAGCTGAGAGAAAAAAGGATTTGAGAAAAATAAACATTTTTCAAAGCAGTGCCTTGTATTTGTTGTACAGCAGGCTAAAAGTAGACGGACTGTGCCAGAGGACAGCATGTGAGGGCGTGTGCTTTCCAGTACCTGCCTGTGGATGAAGCCCTAGAGCCTAGAGGAGGAGCCAGGGTTCAGAAGCTGGAGAGGAAAAGCTGCTCATCAAAGCAAAGACAAAATCAAGGACAGTGGTCATAATGTGGCGTTGCTGGAAATTAGCAAACAGGCTTCAAAACCTTAGCTGTGTCCTGTTTCCAGAGTCTTTTAGAATTCTCTCTCCTCCGGGGCCGACTTGTTCTGGTGCCTGTGAAGTTGTTCCGGATTAAAGAGGAGAGCTGTGCTCCGTGCACCACCCATTCGCCCCGTGACTAAGGCCTGTGACAGCTCAGGGCAAGATGAGCTCACTGCAGAGGCGTTTTGAGTGTGATGTGGTTGCAGGTCTTAGAAGATGCAGATGGATTCGGCCGAGCAGATTGTGTCTCCCAATGAGAGCCCAGTTATAAAGGTTAGCGTTTTTCTAGGAATCTGAAAAAATTGAACATGTAACTATAAGTCTCATTGCACCTGAGAAGGTCTTCAGGCTTGAATTGTTTATGCCGTTGTTTAGAGTCTCCCGGCTTCTGCAGGTCCGAAAGGCACCTTTGAGTTTAAAGGTGGTGTCGATAATAATTTCTAGAATCCAGACCTTTGATCAAGGAAAGCTGACTCCCGGTGTCCCAACCCTGTGCCCTCCTTGCCCCAGGACATGCCTCAGAATCCCGTCTCCCTTCACAGCACCGTGCGCTCTCATTGCTGTTTCCTCATAGTCTCGTGGTTCCCTTTCTTGTTTCCACGCTGGCACAATTACACCACCAAGACTCTTGCAAGGACAGATGTGTTATTCTGTCCCAGATGGAAACTCTGAGCACATTTTCCAGCAGAAACATTATTATAAATAGTGGGTGGATCTCACAGCACAGTTAGTGCAATGTAATATTTCAGACACATAAAGGTTAAATAACCTTTTCTCGGATTCAGTTCCTTCCCCAAAACCCACTGACCTGACTCTGAGTCACTCCCACACCCCTCTTGTAGACTGCCTTCCCCCCTCGACCTCTTTCAACCACCACATTCCTCCAAGAGCAAGGGCCATGTCTGTTTCCTCTACTTTCTACCCCTGCGTTCACTTCTTCCTCACTTTGTACCCAGTGTCCAGTTTGAGATTTGCAAATAGTGAGCATTCCGTACATTTTTGTTGAATGAAGAAATGGATTTGTCATTTATACCTACCAACCAATAAAATCACATTCTTAGAAGTGATCAACTTCCTCCTGCATATTTTCAGTATTAGCCGTGGTAGTAGTAATACTGCAGCAGTAGCTGTAGTTGTGGTGATGATGGTAAGGGTGCTGTCAATCATCACCCTCCGCCACCCCGATTTTCCTGAACGGCTCATTCAGTTCTAATAGCCACCTCCTGGAAATTCTTGCCTCTCTTGACTCACCAATCCCACCCCCGCTTAAAATTTATTCTGTGATTGCATTCACTGGCTCTTCTTTTCTCTTCAGGGGTCCTGAGGATAAGTTCTGTCCCACAGTTCTATGATGTTTTTCTCCCCGTTCCTTCTCTGTTAGTAAACTCACTGGCACCTACAGTTTCAACTTCACTTCCTCTGCAAAACAGTCTCAGCTTCGGAAAACTGACCCGGTTTCCCCTCAAGTTCCGGGCGGAATAAACGTCGCTCTAAGGGCAACGTCTTGGCATCCAGGACTCAGCATGCTTCCTGCATACCCTCATTACCCCTGACTTTGCCGGACTGAGCATTGCAGCTGACTTACTCCCTCCTCACTTCCGACGTGGCTCAGTTGTTTCTGGGCCTTACGTTACTCCTTCTCTTCCTGTTGCCATTATCCGTAAGTGTACGACTTCTCTCCTGGACCGTTCCTGGATCTCCTTGCTCCCTCTGGTCCAGTTGCTTTTGTATTCCTGTTACATGTAAATCAACCTCACACCACACAGACCTCATGCTATAGCTCCCCTCCTCAAATGCTTTTAGCCACTGCTCAGACAGCTCCACGAGCCCCTACCCACTATCTGGCATTGAGTCGACGTGTACCCTGAGCATCAACTACAGTAGATTATTTGTATTGCTTAAATAGTCCACTATTTCTTGTCCATAAATCTTTGATGATGCTGTTCTTTTTACCAGAAAATATGGGATTGCTTAGTTTAGTGTTTCAGACACACATCAACTCCAAATAACAGTTCAATATATATAGCAGTAGAATTGGTTGCCAAAATGGAGGTGAAGTTCAGAGGCAATGATATGAAAAAACTAACAAGTTGGCTAGATACACGGCTGATTAATGAAGATATCAAAGTCATGCAGTTATAGGGGCTGGAGAAAGGGATGCTGGGGTCACATTCCGAACTGACACATAAAGGGACAAGATTAACCAACAGATATAAAGACTATGAGAGAAGGTTCATCTTCATCTGGATGGCCAATTATTATAAAAACTTTGATACCACGTAGACCGAAAATAAGATGATCATAAAATGTCTGGTTTGTTGACTTTTTCACATTTTGATCAGTTGGGTCATCACGACTCACAATAAATTAGATGCAGCAGACAGAGTTAACTAAAAATGTCACATATTTACATTGTGGGCAGGATTTATGTGCATATAGACATACGTCAAGAAAGAGACATGCATTTGTGTATGTAGATGAAAGGAGAGGAGAGAGAGCTGACATTTGACGCGCAGAGGGACATGCTCTGTTGGGAAGCATCTAGTCCTTTTGGAAGAGCTGGAGGCAGAGGATACAGGCACAGTTTAGACAAGAGGCGTATTCAAGGTTTGGGAAACTGACATGCACAGCCTTCTTTAAAATGAGGGCCAAAGAGGGAGAACATTACACTGAAGAGGGAAGAGAAGGGAAAATAGGGACCAAGAAGCTTGTGTGCACAAATGAAGAGTGACCAGACTTGGAGAGAAGAGATAGTTCAGGTGTGTTCTTCAGCTCCTTGGAAATGAACCTGTGGAAAAAGGAAAGTAAACGGCCTTGACACGGAAGGAAGTAGTAGTGGCCATCAAGGAAATTAAGGGATGGAAATGGACTATGGTTTTTTTCCTTTTAAGAAATGGACTATTATTTGTGAATTCTTTGAATTACCTGAGTATGTTTCCTAGGAACCAATGTATAGCACAACCCTTGGGCATAGCCCTCAAAAGAACTTCTAAACTGCTTTTTAGACAGTATAGTCTTTCCTTAGCTATATTTAGATTTCCCTATGTTTTTGTTTCTAAAGTTAATATAATTTGTATCCTTTGCAGATTTGGTCTTGCAGTTCCCTAAAATAAAAATAGCGATTTCAGAAGGCTGTGTAATAATTTTAATTATTTCAGCAGGTTCTAGTTCTCTGCATGCTGGTAACTCCCTGAACCGCCACTCTCTACTAGAAAGGCACTCTACTCACATCTGCTATTATGCCTTTCCATAAAGCTACCAGAACACTCCGTAGCCATGTATCATCTACCTGCCTTACTATTAAGCTCAGAAACACAAAGAAGACGCCACGCAGGAAGAGTGAGAATGATGAATCTATGGAGATTAGAGTGTGGTGTGGGCTGTCCATGTCCTATGCTTTGAATGTGCTTACTGTTTATTTTGTGCCTTGTGTCTGCCATTCGTATTTTTATGCCCTGTTTTCTTCCTCTTGATCCACATGAGCTCATTGAACTCGGCACAGGTAGTTTCTGGCATGAACACAAGCTCCATCATCGTTCTGTGCTGCTGATAAGCACAGCTTTGTGCCCCATTCAGTTCTCGCTTTTGAATGTTACCCACAGCACCCACCTACACAGAGGACAAACTCTTGGCTCACATCTGCTCATCAAATGTGAGATTTGGAGTAGGACCCGGACAGTTCAAACTCAGCTTACTTTGTAGTACTATTTTGGTCACTATTTACGTTTGCTGGTGAGAAGCAGAAGGCTTTTTTTTGTTGCTCAAAGCCCTTTGAAGGCCCACAGCACAGCAGAAATTACATGTTTGTCTGGGGCTCGTCAGTCAGACGGAAGAGGGCGGTAACTACACAATGAGGATGGTGGTGCAGATAACCCTGTCCTGCTTTATGTGATTTCTGCAAGCATTTTAAATATGCTGTACATCAAAAGTACTTGAAACTATTCCTACTTGAGAGAGAAGCAATATTAGACATCATTTCTCCAGGCTACTTTCCACCTGACATATAAATACAGAATACTGCAGCCTCTTCAGAGATCTAAAAGAAGTGGATAAGGTGTTTTATTTTTTTGTTCTATTATTCATCTTCTGTTATATCTATTAATTATGGGGAAAATCACATAGTTTCCCCAGAAGGGCAAGAACCGTTAATTTCGTGCCCTGATTTTACTTATTCAGAGCATCTCAGAAATTGTTCCACGGAGCACAGTGGGCATTTCCATACTAATCTGTTACATGAGAAGGAGGTGCTGGCGAGCCTCCTTTCAACATGCCAGCCTCAGGTGTTGGTGTGAGGGTGGCATTGCCTTCTGAGGAAGCAGGAAGAAGCTGCTGGGTGCTGCAGCACTGGATGAACTCCCTGATGCAAATTAGATTGAGCAGCAAGTGTCTCTGGGCTGGGGGAAGTGGTAGTGGCATTTTACCCTTTGGCGTTGCTTCCACTCTTACACGGTGCGAAATGTGTTGAGTGAGCATGTGCTACTTTGCAGTGGGCAGAGGGTGAGGGAGACGTGCTCAGCTTGTGGTGGTTGATGACGGAAGAGACTCCTGAAACGTAACGTCAAATGCATTTGCTCTCCCAAAAGATGATGTGTGGACTTGCAGCCCGCCTGCAGTTCGCGTCCGTTTTTGCTAGTCGTTGGGGGAGAAAGTAGACAATGAAAATGTATGTAAAAATGTTTTTGACTTCACAAATTTTATGACTCATGTATTCAGTAAAACCAATGAGTTTCCAGAAAGTTTGAGAGTCCTAGCTCAGTCCGCATGAAACAGATGGCTCTAACATGAAATTTCCATAAGAAAAATAATTACAGAAACTTAACAGAAGGAAATTACAATATAAATCATATGGGTAAACATGGTCGATCATTTCTTATTGCCCAGTTGTGATAAAATAATAACTATTTGGCTGGGATCGGTGGCTCAGCCTGTAATCCCAGCACTTTGGGAGGCCAAGGTGTGTGGATTACCTGAGCCCATGGGTTCGAGACCCACCTGGGCAACTTGACGAGACCTCATCTCTACAATAAATCAAAAATTAGCTGGGCATGGTAGCGCGCGCTTGTAGTTCTGGCTACTTGGAAGACTGAGGCGGAAGGATCGCCGGAACCCAGCAGGTCAAGGCTGTGGTGACCGGGAGCGTACCACTGCACCCCAGTCTGGGGACAGAGTGAGACTCCAGCTCAAATAAATAAATAAGTAATAACTATTCAGCTATTCATCTGTTCAGCTGTTGTGTGTGCTGGCATTGGACTTTATGTAATAATCCTCATGACAACCATATTATATGAGCATTATTATCCCTCTGTTTACAAATGTGCAAGCTGAGGCCCAGAGAAATTTAAGTAACTTGTTCAAATTCACATGGCTAGCAAAGACTGGAGCAGAGATCCAAGCTCAGGCAGTGAGACTGGAAATCTTGAGTGCCTAATTACTAAGCCATACATTTGAATGCTTCACCACTAGACTAACTGGCATCTCTGACATTAGAAACTCAGCTGATCACATAACAACTGAGTTTAGTGCTGGCAGATGGTGAGTCAAACATTTTCTCAAATGTCTTACTGTCATGTAGATGGAAATACAGGTTCAAAGAGGTCAACGGACTTGTCTATAGTCATTCTGCTAGAAGAGGAAGCAGGCCCTAGATTCCCAGCCCACTTGTCTTTCTCCCAAGCCGTGTCATCTCACCCAAAAGTGCCATTACTATCAACGACTGTTATTACATGAACCCGTTTGTTTTTTGTCTTATGTGTCAATGAAATTAATTTTTAGAAAGAGCCCTCAGCTCTCACTTCTTGGTGAAGGCCTGCTCCTTGGGTCCCAGCTCTTGATGGAGAGAAACAGCAAGCAGAAAGTCCCCACCCAGAAAGGAGTAGGGGCACTGAGCAAGCTGGGGCCCGGGATGGCCAGCACACCCCTTAGACTATGGAGAAACTTGAACCTCACCCTGTGACACCCAGTCTGCCACAAGCCTAACCTCAAATTCTCTCTTGCCTTCAACTCTTCAGTTCCTCTTACGAAGAATTTTCTGTGGAAAGCACCTCCAGATTTGTGATGAAAATATCTTACAGGGGACTTTTGCACAAACAGGTTGAATTGGGAGAAGCTAGAACTGGTGTTAAACATGTTATTTGGAGCAAGAGAAGCCAAGGAAATTAAATATTTGTTGGCTTTATTACATTTTTGCTGTTTAACACACATATAAATGCCATAGATTCATGCTTCACCTCATCCTGGAAAGTATTTCAGGTGACTTATAGAGATGCATATGGTACAACAGGACAAAAATTAATAAGAAAATCAATGTAAAGCAAAAAGATCGGAAAATAATATGAAATCAGTAATAGAGTCAGCAAACAAAATGCGTGCCATAAAGGTCAATAAAACTGCTAAAAGTAGGACTGCACGTTTGGCCTGGACTTCATAGCAGCTAAAGATAAGAGGAGATCAAGTAAGTTTCAGTTGTTAGTCAAGTAAGTCAACTTAATAGAAACCAAATCAGGTTCTTAGGAGAAGCATAGCTTTTCCTAGCAGTGACACCTGAGAGGAATTTCAGGTGGAGGGCGCACTGTATAAGTGCTTCTCACACTTGAATGTGCCTGCAGGTCGTCTGGAAATCTTGGTAAAATGCAGTCTCTGCTGCTGCCAGTGGGACATCAAGGCCATAAAGTGGGCTGGTTCATAGTTCACACACTGAGTAGCAAGGAGGTGTGCCATGCTTGGGAGTTGGAATCCTTCTGTAAGTAGTGAAGAACTCTTGAAAACTTTTCAGTAGAGGATCCAGGTCAGGTGTGTGTTTTGGAAAAATCATTGGCAGCAGTGTAGAAGACATCGGAAAACAAAAAAGATTGGTAGAAGAAAAACTGTCAGATGCAGCTGATGTGCACGACAATATTCTTACAAGAAGATCAGCATCAAGTTTTTTAGGGCTATTTCCTATGACACACACCCAAAGCACATGCTTCTTCATGGAACCAGGTAATGGTTTTACCCAAAAATTGTCTTTTGAGTATCTAAGAATTGTTGTAATTTATATCTTGCAAATATTTACAAATATTTCAGCTCATTAATCTTTTTATGCGCATTAAACTGCAGAAGATTTGATGTGTTACTCTCTTACAAGAGCCTGATGTTCAGACATCCCGGTTCCCAAATAAGGGAGAGTATTATTATGTTTGCCCTTTATCTGCAGAAGGGAGAGAGGAGTGAAGAGGACCGCTCCATCCAGCAGGCAAAGAGCAATGTGCAGAGAGAGCTGTCGTAAAGAGCTGGAGCCCAGGGAAGCAAGGTGAAGACAGAGGTGGGGGATGGTGCCAGAGGAGGACAAAACAGAACAGCAGGGAAGGCGAGGCCAAAAGACACCCACACATCTCGTTCAACCTTAGTCATCAGTGAGGGACGTTGGTGTATAAGGCCAGCAGCAGGACTGCCCAGAGACAAAAGTGCCTTGAGATCAGGTCATGGAATGGCGTTCTGGAATCCTTCGGCTGTGTCCTACCTTAAGTTGCTCTTGGGAACCATTTAAATTTCTGTCGAGAGTGATCTAAACGGATTAAGACTTCGTATGCAATTTAAAGTGACTGTAGGATTTTGAGCGACCTGGAAAATCAAGGCCTGCTTGTGAATTTTCACCAAGGGGCAAGAGAAGAGCTGCCGCCACTAAGCAGGATGAAAGGAACAGTGGGGGATGAGAGCGAGAAAGAGGGAGACGGAGGGGCTGCACGATGACCCTTCAGAGCGTCCTACAGGTTCAACGTGCCAGGTGCATTTGCATAGGAAAAAGACATGGAAAAAAGCCGCCGTACTCACAGTGGTGATATCTGAGTGTGAAAATTATGGAAATTTCATTTTCCTCTCAATGCTTTTCTGTTTTTCTTCGATTAGCATGGGTTATGTCATCATGTGAAGTAAGACATAAATTTCTAGGTCCTAGAACAGGGTTTGATCCACTAGTGAGTGATTGGATGGTCTTAGCTATTTAGAAGCTGGGCTAAAAAGCCGTGCTCATGATACATCAATGAGGAAACAGAGTTTTTAAAAGTTAATTTTGAAAGTCAGATCTCCTAGACCACATTTATTTTAAGGAGGCCAGTCATGTAACACACTAAAATGAGTTTCGTCAGTTTGAAGAGAAGCACTACAGCGGAAGCTTTAGGTGCATGGTTTGTGGCAGTTCATTTCTTTTGTTTTGCTTTGTTTTTTTATTTTAAAGATGTGGAGTACAATTCAGGATGCGGTACACAAGTGGTCATCACACAGGTGGTTTGGGCCTCCCTCAGTCCCCACTCCGCCTGGTTTGAGGTAGGTGCCCTCTTGGATGCGGTGCCCCTCCCCTCACCACCCCAGCAGTATCCAGCCACCGCCAGTCCCCTTCTTACGGTGTTAGGGTGAATGTTCAGAGTTCGCTTGTGAGTAGAACATGTGCTGCTCTGTTCTTTGTTTCTGTGATAGTTCACTGAGTATGATCGGCTCTAAACCCACTAGAGTTGCTGCAAAGTCCATATGCTTGTCCTTCTTTACGTCTAAGTAATATTCCATTCTGTATATGTACCACTTTTTTTATCCAGTTCAGTTTCAGTGGGCAGCACAGTTGGTTCCATGTTTTTGCTGTTGTGAATAGTGCTGCGATAAACATGCATGTGCAAGTATCTTTTTTGTAGCATGATTTGAGTTCCTCCGGGTATATTTCCAGTAGGGGGATTGCTGGATCACATGGAAGTTCAGTGTCTAGTTCTTTTAGAAGTAGCCGCACTGTTTTCCAGAGAGGTTGCACTAGTTTGCATTCCCACCAGCAGTGTAGAAGCAATCCTTTTTCTCTGCATCCTCACCATCATCTGTTGTTGTTTGTTTTATTAATGATGGCCTTTCTTACTGGGGTTAGGTGGCATCTCTATGTGGTTTGGGTTTGCATTTCTCTGATGATTAGTGAGGCTGAGCACTGTTTCATGTGTCTTTTGCCTGCCCATATATCTTCTTTTGAGAAGTGTCTATTCATGTCTTTTGCCCACTTTTTAAGGGGGCTGTTTGTTTTTTCTTTTTGGCACGTTTGAGTTCCCTGTAATTCCTGGATGTTAGACCTTTGTCAGCTAAACAGTTGTCAAATATTTTTTTCCTATTCTGTGGGCTGTCTCCCCACTCTCTTGATGGTTTCTTTTGCTTTGCAGAAGCCTTTCAGTTTGATGAAGTCACGCTTGTCTATCTTATCTCTTAGGGTGTTGGTACTTGGGGTTTTGATCAGGAATTGGTGTGGCAGTTCATTTCAAAGAAGCCATGCTGACCTTAAAGGTTTTAGTTACAGGCATAATTCATTATTAAAGGAAAGGCTTGATTAAAAGTTAAGGTTGGACACGTTTTCAGCAACACTATTAAAATTTTGGCTTTTACTTAAAAATATTTTTTTGACTATGTGCATCCCTACATTAATTGTGCTGGGTTTTTTTGTTCACTTCAGTTCTTACAGAGTACATGAAGTTCTGATTTATTTGCCCATTCTTATCTTTGCTTGAAGTTACTTTGAAAGGTGTTAAGACATTATTGAGAGTTTTTCTTTGTAAAAGACGTATTTTTCTATCCATTATACACTACTAGTGCTTAAGGAGAAAATGCTTACATTCCTGACAACAGTAATTACTAATCCAGTAATTTTTTTAAAGTTTTAGTTCTTTACATTCTCTTAACTCGCATGGGGAACCACAATCTTAAAAAAAACAAGTTAGAAACTTCTGAAACTATCATCTTGCCTCATTGTTTTATCATTAATGTAATTCTGGCTATATATTTAGGAGCATAAGTGTTTATGATCATTATTATAAATTCAGATTGAAATTCACAAATAATACAAATCTGCTCTACTCTCGCTATCAATAAGTTTAACCTCCACGAGAATCACCTTTCTCTTCAGTAGTGTTTAAAGTTGTTCAGTGCCAGGAAGAATCCCTGCCTTCATGGAAAGTATGATATGACTAGTAGGAGGTATACCCACCAGTCCAATACAATGATCACATAAATCGACGTAAAAATACTGCCCTGCTGGGAGCAATGAAGCAGAGGCACGTGATGCCATGGGAGTGCATGAGAGCAGGCCTGGCGGGAAAGATTTCCCTGAGAGCGTGATGTTTGAGCTGAGATGGAAAGGGTGTGTGAAGGGAAGTCCGTGTGAGGCGGCGAAGTCAGGCTCCAGACAAGCGAGGAAGGGCCGATGTGGCTGTAGCCGGAGAATGGGAGAGGACGATCCAAGAGGAAGACCGGAGGGGAGGCAGAGAGCAGACCAGGGCATGTCTGCCCGCACCGCGCCGACCGTTCAGCCGTTTGGGAGCAAAAGCCACAGGACCGCCTGGCCCCCCCTTCCTGTCCGCCCAGTCTGGCCCCGAGCGACTGCTTTCTGTTTCCCCGGAGGGAAGAAAAGTCCTCAAAGGAGACGTTCTGCCGATGTGGAAAAGGGGAAACCAAAAACAGAAGAAGCACTAAAAGGCATCAAAATCGACACGTTCAAAAACTATTTCGAGCAGTGGCAAAAGCATCTCAACAGGTGTATAGCATCAAACAGAGCGTACTTTGAAGGTGGCTGAAGTTTAAACGTGTAAGAATAAATACACATTTTTCATACATAAATTCAGGATTTTTTGGGGTCCCCCTCGTGTGCAGCACGTGAGGAGGGAGATGAAGGGAGACCATTCCGCTGTCGGAGTAGTCTTAGGTGAAATATGGCCTTTACTTGGAACAGGGAGGTAGTGCTAGAAAATGGAGGGAAGTGGGTAGCTTCTGCATGTTTTTAGGTTTTCTTTATAACCGATTTATGGTTTTCTATCCGTCATGTGCTGCCGCTACTGAAAATTGGACGTAGCAGGGAAAGGTGAGGTAAAGAAAGGATTTGATGATAGTTCCTAGATCTGTCTTTGAGATAAGTGGTTGCTTTATGGAGGCTAGACTGAGGATAGTCACAAGGAATGAGTGGAGACCAGATAGGAGGCTCTGACACTGTAATTTGAGAATATCAGTAGAAATGGCAAGAAGTGGATCAGATCAAAAGGTGTTTCAGAGATTGGCTACCCAAGACATAGGTGGCAAAAGACAGGACTCTTTGGGAGGGAATGTGTGGACTAGAGGCAAGTTGTCAAGGATGTCCCTGAGTTTTTGCCCTGGACAATTGGATGATTGTGTAGGTGATGGTGGTGCTGTTCATGAAACAGAGGGAACTCAGAGACGATGAGATATATTGTTCTGGCCACAGCAAATGGGAATGAAAAGACCTATGAGTGTGCTCATCATCCCTGTGGAAATAGATAAAGGCAGTAAGTTGAAGAGGAGAAATACAGGGGTTGCCAAAAAAATGTATACACATTATAAATGTGACATTCTCTCAAAAGATGGCATAAATCACCCGGCAGAACAGTCAAAGAAAATGGCAGAAGCATGGTTGAGTGAACATCATACTACACATTGCTACCATAATTCAATTCAACTTTGAAAGGTAATAATAGATAACCTCTCTTAAAATGTGTATACATGTTTTGGCACCCCCTGTATTTAGAAGGCTGGTAAATGGCTGAATGGGAGGTTGGTGGTAGAGAAAATTCAGAGGTGTCCTCAAGGTTCCGGATTGAGATAACTGGGTAAATGGGTTTCATTAATCTAGATCTGAATATTAGAAGTTAAATAGAGGCCGGACACATTGGCTCATGCCTCTAATCCCAGCACTTTGGGAGGCCAAGACGAGAGGCTTACCTGAGCCCAGGCAACTTGGTAAGACCTCAGCTAAATCAAAAAATTAGCTGGGTGTGGTGGCGCAATGCCCATAGTTCCAGCTGCTTGGAAGACCGAGGCGGAAGGATCGCCTGAACCCAGCAGGTCGAGGCTGCGGTGGCCGTGCGTTCCAGTCTGGGCAACAGAGTGAGAATCCAACTCGAAAAAAATAATAACAGTAAGTTAAACAGGCTTAGAAAAAGGGGTGAGTGGAAGGATAGGGGAAGAATGTGGACAAACTGATAATGGGCTCAGTCTGGAACCTCTTAAGCCAAGGAAACGTTAAGTGTCTGGGAAGCCGTCGTGCCGCTCTCTCTTGACGGCGGGCATTGAACAGCAGCCTCCCTTCTCTTCAGTCAGCTAAGCGCAGCCTCAGCGGGCATCCAAGGCCTCTGTCCTGTGACCTCCCTCTTCACCACTGCTCCCGCCTCGCGTTTCAGGTCCTGCTCCTGGACTGCACTCTCTGCGCAGCACACCACCACCCCTCTGGTGTTTACCGTTGCAGGTGCTGTGTCGCTGGCAGCCAACTCCTCCCCTTTCCACCCTTTGCCTGTCAGAATTATAGCTATTCACAGCTTTTCTCAAATGCCACTTCCTGCCTGAAAACTCTCTCGGTCTCTTTGTGTCCCTCTCCCCATGTCATTTTACAGTACATGGGAGTTTGGGGTTTGTTTCGTTATGAAAATTTTCAAACACACCCCAAAGTAGAGAGAATAGTACTGTGGGCTCCTTACATACTCTGCCACCCACCTTCAGCAACTATCAAGATTTGACCACATTTACTTTTTCTTTTTTCTCCCTTTTTCTTTGCTAAAATATTATAAAGCAAATTCCAGACATCAAGCCCTTCACCCTGTGTATTCCAGAATGTTTCTCAGAAAACATGGGCATTGTTTTACACAGCCATGTCATGCCTGAAAACATTAACAGTTATCTTTTAGTATCATCCAACACTTGCTTCATAATTAGAATCCCAAATTGACTTGAAAATACCATTTTACAGTTGATTTGTCTGAATCACGGCCCAAACAAGATCCAAACTTTGCATTTGGTTGTTACATCTCATGTGATTTTATGTACCTATTTATTTATTTTGCGTTGAAGTCTTACTCTGTTGCCCAGGCTGGAGTGCAGTGGCACACTCATGGCCACGGCAGGCTCCACCTCTTGGGCTCAGGCAAGCCTTCCACCTTCCTCAGTCTCCGAAGTAGCTGGAACCCGCACATGCCTGGCTAATTTGTTTATTTACTGTAGAGACATGTCTCGCCAAGTTACCCAGGCTGGTCTCAAACCCCTGGGCTCAGGCATTCCTCTTGCTTCTGCCTCCATGCCTGGAAGGACAGGCGTGAGCGACCGCGCCTCGCCTCTCGTGTGCTTTTAAGTCCAAAAGAGACCCTTCCTTTTTCTTGGCTGTGTCATTGACTTGCTGCAGAAACCCATCAGTTGTCCTGTCGAACGTCTCACACGCTGGATTTCTCTGCTTGCTTCCTTGTGATGTCGCTGAATGTCTTCCTCTGTCCTTGCCTTTTCTGTGTGTCTCCTCAGTTGATGCTTAAGACACTACTGCGTTCTACTTTTTGGTCCTTTTCGCATACCTGCTATGATGATGTAAGTTCCTTGAAAGGTGAGGCTGTGTCTTACCTAACTTTGTACCTTCTTTTTTTTTTTTTGAGTTGAAGTCTCACTCTGTGGCCCAGGCTGGGTACAGTGGCACACTCATGGCCACCACAGCCTTGACCTACTGGACTCGGGCGATCCTTCCACCTCAGCATTCCAAGTAGCTGGAACTATAGGTGTGTGCCACCACGCGCAGCTAATTTTTTGATTTATTGTAGAGATAAGGTCTTACAAGTTGCCCAGGCTAGTCTCAAACCCATGGGCTCAGGCAATCCTCTCACCAAAATATGAACTGGAGTTTATTCTCAATCTGAAAAAATTTACATGAGAAATTAAGTTGCCAAAGAAATCTCAATAATGTCGGTCATTATTTCCTCATTTGCACGGAAAGAATTACAGCCTAACTTAAAGTGGCATATTCTTAGATCTGAACATTTTTACAATTTGGAGTATTATGAAACACTTACATGAAGTTTCCCAGTTCCCTGCATTCTCTCTAGGTTCATATAGAAGTGATTTCAGAAATCAACTGTTTTGTGCATTCAGCATGAAAACTAGGTCAGTAATCATTTTTCTGATCAGGAGAACTGAATTTTGCTTAGCAGTTCAGAAATCAAACTGAAAGACTGACTATAAAAACACCATCACATGTATGCTTTGTTGTTGATAACCAACTGCAATGCAAGCTTTAATAACTGGAAGGGAGTGGAAGAAACTTCAAAAGGTTGCATGATAAATGTTTTTGACAATGTGTCAACTGAACATTAAACAGGATCTTTGTAAATCCTCTCATTCTAAGTGGTTTAAATGGAAAGTTTTAAACTTCTTCCTTCGTAAGTATTGGCTCCTGATATCACACAATCCTAAAGTTTAAAAAAAGAAAAACACTTTATCTGGCATACGTGACTCCCAACCCTCATGTGAATATGGGGTATGGGAAACAGACTCACCTCAGCATCCCCACCTCCATATCTTGGGCATTTCTCTTTCATCATCTAAGAAGGAGCCATCATTATATTGGAAAGGCTTCCTTTATCATCTAAGATGGCCATATACACACAGTTGGAGAAGTGCCAGTGCGTAAATGTAAGAGTAGTACCACCCCCGTGCTGCTTCCTCGTTGGTCTCATGGGGTGTATTCTCCTGGTCCTCAGGTGGATAAAATGAGATGTGGTAGAACTGGGGATTGCAAAACAAATGTCTGTGTCCGCGTAGTTCAGTGTTTCAAGAGAACGCATAGAACAAAGGATGCTACTTCCCACGTGTGTTAGTTTCCTGGGGCTGCCATAGCAAAACACCAAAAACTGAGTGTCCGGGGACAACAGAGAGCTGCTGCCTCCCCGTTCTGGAGGCCAGAGTCTGAAGTCTAGGTGTGGACAGGGCTTAATCCCTCGGAAGTATCTCAGGAAGGATCCGTCCTTGCCTGCTTTAGCTTCTGGTATTTTCCAGCAGTCCGCGGTGTTCCCTGGCTTGCAGAGGTGCCACTCCAGTCGGTGCCTCTGTTGTCGTGGGCCCAGCCTCTTCCAGCAGGACTTTCCTCTTCTGGCAAGAGCACCTGGCCTGTTGCATGAAGGGCCTGCTCTGCTCCAGTGTGGCCTCGCCTCATTAAATCTGCAGGGACCCCATTTCCAAACAAGGTCATCCTCTGAAGTGTTGGGGTTAGAACTTTAGCATATCTTTTTGGAGGTAATTCAGCCCATAATTCTGTACAGCCCCCTTCAGTTTGGGCGCCCCACTGTAGTGGGAAGCCATCAAAATCATTAGTCTTGTGGAGTCTGTGCCATACAAGCTTAATCTTCTACTTGTTCTTCAAACATCTTAATTCCTCAGGTTAAAGCCTAAATATCTTAAAAAGCAAACCCAGTGCATCTGGAGCCACTGAAGGCTTTGAAGGATAGAAGTAATGGCATGAGCAGGAGAATGGCATATTCTGGACAAGAAGAAGAGACGCCCAGCACTCCCAGGACAGTGTGAAGCAGGGCCTGGTGGTGGCGCAGGTCGAGGCAAGGCCAGGGCCGTGCTGACCTGGGCTGTGTCCTCTCCACAGGACTTTGTTGTGGGGTAGCCTGGGCAGCCTCTGGGAGCCTCAGCTGCCACTTGCAAAGGGAGGTTGCTCCCTCCGAGGGACGTTGCGAAGGGTGGCGGAGTGATTGAAGCAAGCACGGTGCCCAGCCGGCCGAGACTAGCACAGCACCCAGTACCCAGCCGGCCGAGACTAGCACAGCACCCAGTACCCAGCCGGCCGAGACTAGCACAGCACCCAGTACCCAGCCGGCCGAGACTAGCGCAGCACCCAGTACCCAGCCGGCCGAGACTAGCGCAGCACCCAGTACCCAGCCGGCCGAGACTAGCGCAGCACCCAGTACCCAGCCGGCCGAGACTAGCGCAGCACCCAGTACCCAGCCGGCCGAGACTAGCGCAGCACCCAGTACCCAGCCGGCCGAGACTAGCGCAGCACCCAGTACCCAGCCGGCCGAGACTAGCACAGCACCCAGTACCCAGCCGGCCGAGACTAGCGCAGCACCCAGTACCCAGCCGGCCGAGACTAGCGCAGCACCCAGTACCCAGCCGGCGAGACTAGCGCAGCACCCAGTACCCAGCCGGCCGAGACTAGCAGCAGCACCCAGTACCCAGCCGGCCGAGACTAGCGCAGCACCCAGTACCCAGCCGGCCGAGACTAGCACAGCACCCAGTACCCAGCCGGCCGAGACTAGCACAGCACCCAGTACCCAGCCGGCCGAGACTAGCACAGCACCCAGTACCCAGCCGGCCGAGACTAGCACAGCACCCAGTACCCAGCTGGCCGAGACTAGCACAGCACCCAGTACCCAGCCGGCCGAGACTAGCACAGCACCCAGTACCCAGCCGGCCGAGACTAGCACAGCACCCAGTACCCAGCCGGCCGAGACTAGCACAGCACCCAGTACCCAGCCGGCGAGACTAGCACAGCACCCAGTACCCAGCCGGCGAGACTAGCACAGCACCCAGTACCCAGCCGGCCGAGACTAGCACAGCACCCAGTACCCAGCCGGCCGAGACTAGCACAGCACCCAGTACCCAGCCGGCCGAGACTAGCACAGCACCCAGTACCCAGCCGGCCGAGACTAGCACAGCACCCAGTACCCAGCCGGCCGAGACTAGCACAGCACCCAGTACCCAGCCGGCCGAGACTAGCACAGCACCCAGTACCCAGCCGGCCGAGACTAGCGCAGCACCCAGTACCCAGCCGGCCGAGACTAGCACAGCACCCAGTACCCAGCCGGCCGAGACTAGCTTGTGAGCTTTGAGTTAGTGCCGCAATGCCCAAGCCCATGGGGGCTGTGATCCAAGACCCCCAGCACCAAACCCTTTGTGTGCTATGTGTTTCCTCTACAGACGTACCTATGCTAAATTTTAACTTATAAATTGGGCACAGTAAGAGGTCCAAAAAAACTCATGACAAAATAGAACAGTTGCAATACACTGTGATAAAAGTTATGTGAACGTGGGCTCCCTGTCTTTCACAATATCTTATTGTTGGTACTCACCTATCTTCGGAGCACAGCTGACCACACGTAACTGAAACCATGGAAACGAAACCACGAGTAAGGGGGACTGCTGCGTCCTGAGCACAGCAAGAAGTCCAAAAGGATAAGTGGAGCCTGTTTGGGCAGGCGTTCGAGCCAGGCGAGAGGACCAGGATGCGGAATGACAGCCTTGAGCCAGCCTGCGTACCAGGTGAAGGATGAATTACGTGTCTGGTCTTAAACTTGGTAAGCTTGAGATGACAGCAAGGCAACTGTGAGCACACATGAGGGGCCAGTTGGAGCTGCCACATGAGCGGATTTGGGAGACGAGAGTGGGAGCCAGCCGCAGGCAAGCCCTGGATGGCGCCAGTGGTTCCGTTGCCGCCAGGCAGGCAGGCTGGACGTCGTGATGCATGTTCCAACTCAGGGGCTCTAAAATGCGACTCGTCGTCTCACTGCCCAAGCTGCTGCTTTCTTTGGCGCCGTTCTCCAACGGTCAAGCCACGGGCATCGCCACTCCTGCTGAGTCTTTGTCACACAGAAACTTATTTTTCTTGTGTCCTGTCCATGGATTTCAGTTCTGCTGAAATTTCAGTGTCGCCTGCCTTGGCTAGTGACGGCACTGGCCCCTGTGCTGAAAGCCTGGGAGTCACCCTCGAATCCCCTTCCGTCGAACCCGACATGTGCACTCCATCGCCAAGCACCCAAGCCTGTCCTTGGCCTCCTTGCCTCCCGGCGCGGACCCCTGGGCCCGCCATTTCTTGCCATCTCTCGTCCAAACCGGGCTCATCTGCCTGGTGGCACTGCAGTGGCCCGATGGTCTCCTTGCTGTGGCAGAGTGAGCCCCGAAGACAGAATCTCCTGTGTGTTCTCTTATGCCGAGTGTAAACTGTGCTTTTCTACTGTTGTTATTTTTTAGAGTTTCCAAACCATTTCTCACTGACTGAGAATCTAATGCCTTATGCCTCATTCTAAATTCCCAAGCCTTGGCAAATGCTCGTGCCTGGCCTTTGCACAAATGGCCACAGGCTTACGGTTATTGGGCCTGGCTTCCTGCCGTGCACTGAGAGGGCAGCGTGTGAGCCGTCCTTTCCTCTGTCCCGTCCCGGGCTGTGCCAGGACTCTGCTGCGTCTTCAGCAGGCCTCACCGCCGCCGTGCTCCACGTCGCCACCTGGCTACCCCTCCTGTCTACAGGCTCCTGTCATCTTGTGCCCTTTCGTGCTCCCTGACTACTGCGGGATTGAATCTGCGGTCCTCCTGGCCCACAAGGCCCTTCTGAGTAACCTGGGCGGCCTGCCCTGGTTCACGGCCCCCCTCTGCTGGCCGTGCCTTCTGTGCCGCTGGCACGCCTGCTGTGCCCGTGTGGTGCTTTCCCTGAGCAGCCGGCGGCGCGGCCCATCTCCCCTCCTCCTAGCAGATACGCTCTAGCTCTCGAACTGCCTCCTCAAGGAAGTCCTTGCTGTCCTGACATTCTCCAACACGTGTTGCTTTCCTGTGTTCAGTCACAAGACTTCCCTTTAGCACTGTTGACGTAGTATCATAATGATTCCTTTGTAAGTTCATCACACACACTAGATTAGGTGCTTTTGCGGGTAATGGTCAGCACAGTGCCTCATCTATGCTGTACTCTCAGGTCATAGTATATACTTGTACTCTACTTCAAATACTTCCAGTAGTTTACGAAGTGGATTGATTATCCAGAGGAGACAGTGTCTAGAGAGAAGACCATCGAGGCAAGAACCTAATTTGGGAAGCGTCCACAAGGGAAGCAAAGAAGAGGGACCATGATGCGGTGGTCTCCAAGGAAAGGGTTTCTGCACGGAGAGCGTGCCGACTGTGCCCAGTGCAACAGCGAGAGCCCAGAGAGTAAAGATGGGGGACAGGCTGTTGCATGATCAAGCCGCCGGCCTTGCAGAGAACGGGCTTCACAAAGCACTGGAGACTAGACTCGGGGTATCGATGCGGAGGGCTCAGAGGCGTTCACTAACAGGGCAGAAATGTGGGCAACGGAGTGAAACACTAGCGTCTGTAGACATCAGAACAAAAACAGCTGGGTGCGGGGTGGATGCCTGTAATCCCAGCTATTTGAGAAGCCGAGGCGGGAGGACCACTTGAGTCCAGGCGTTCAAGTCCAGCCCTGGCAGCGTAGCAAGACCCCGTCTCTTAAAGCAAATGAATACGCGTGGTCAGTTTCTTGAGGGTCAGCAGAGTAAAGACCGCATGCCAGTGTAGACGCTGAGAGGAACTCGGTAAAAGGGAGAGAGATGAACCCTTGGAATTCGGTGGCAGGCCTCTGATAGATGCGTGGTCGTGAGCAGACACGAAGAGACACCACTTCTGACACCTGGGAGAGCAGACTGGGTGGAACTCAGTTCTTTTTCTCTAGGGATAGAGTAAGAGGAAATGTAGTTTGTGGCTGAAGGGGACCTGAGACGTTTTGGTGGAAGTGCCCCAACTGTTTTGAACGAAAAGCAACTTGGTCTTTGTATAGTTGGTTAATGTTACCAGTAAATGCTTATTATCACAGCGTAAATAACACTTTTCCGAGCATTTCAGAGATCGCTTAAAAAATATGGGGAAAAAGGTTGTTGCCCTTATGAAGCTCATAGTCTAAAGTGAGAAAAAAGTTAGATGAATTCACAATCTAAAGAGATATGTAAATAAGTTATAGGAACATAACGACTTAATGAGAAATAAGAGTTTTTTCTAATCTGAATTTGAAATGTTCCATGGAAAAAATGAATCTTGCCTCAGTTTTAATGGAGGAGAAATTCACAGTTTGGTGGACAGGATTTGGATGATACGGCAAGCTCAAGGGGCCTCATGTGTGAATGAATGACCTTTGTAAGAAAATTAAAATTTAAATGCACAGTTGATAGGCCTTCCCTCTTCCCTGGGTTCGCCCTGAAGAGGGGTGATCTGTGAGGATTTAACAGTTTAGACGCAGTTCTGCAGAGACTGGACTCAAGTTTGAGTGGTAATCACACTGGCCAGATAAGGAAATTCCTCTATGATCTTGAAAAATCTTAGCTGTGGTTCTTGAACTTGATCCTAGATTTCTACCACCCGAGATAAGAACTTGTTTGCAAGCAAAGCTGTCTAAAGGGACAGAGGGGCAAATGGCTCTGGACTTGCTGAGTAGAAATAGACTGCCTCTCTAAGAGGAGACACGGGTCGCGTCAGGGTGGCCTTTTGTGTGACTGGGAAACATGAATGAAGTGCGTTAGGAGATTCCAACTTCCTTAGATCATCATGGTCTGGAAATAACACGACTTCTTTTCCTGGAACCTCTGTTAAGACCAGGAAACACTAGCTCTTTAAAAAGTGCCTTTTTAGGACTTTTAAAGAAAGTCCTTTGAGACTGAAAATAGGTGAGAGAAGAAAGAAAAAGTGAAAACTTTCTTATTCTTTGGAGAAAAAGACACAAGAAAAAGTCTTGTGTTTTTATATTGGCCACAATAGTTTTGGCTTTTATGTTGAATCAACAGCTTAATAGATACTATAGCAGTAGCTCATATCAAAGTGCTGCTCCTCATGCATGCGGCAGGTTGCAACAACTAAAAAGTTTTCAACAAAAGTTGCTAGCAAAGGGGATTTTGCCTTATGTGAAGACTAACATATGCATTGGGTTAAAACCCTCAAAGATCTCCTTTTCTTCACATCAATATCACAAAAGAGACTGAATTATGAGGGTTTTTTTAAAGGTGCTTGCTTAGAACGCTAAAAAAAAAATGTAAAGCCTGAATGTAAGCCATAAACAGAAGCGCGCACAGTTGTGTTATGAATACACTTGTGACCTCTGCGACCATGTCTGTGCTCTGGCTCTCCAGATCTGTAGCAGCAGCCTGACTCCATAACTGTAGAATCACTGTAAAGCTTTTTTATGGCTTGTTATTCATCTGGGTAGGTCTGAATGAAGAAAGCACTTGTAAAGAAGTCTTGAGTGGCATTTCAGTAGAAGAAGACTTGCTACTTTTGTTAGTGGATTTAGCCTATTTTTAAAAAAAACCAGAAACTATAGTGGTCTCTATAAATAGCCAATAAGACCACCCAGTAAGAATGTCACACTGCCATTGTGTCATCTTCAGTGGCCCCAAATTTATATCTCCTTGTGTGGATGACATGGGTTGGTCTTCTTGCTTTGTTCTAGTCATTTAAAAAATAAGTCTACAAATCTCACATGAAAATATAGTGAGATTTTGTTGCCTTTATTTTTATTTTACCTTTGCCTTCAGTTAGCAGTAGGAAGAAGAAAAACTTTTACCTTTTCTGTGTTAATTTACATGTCAGACAAAACCTACTCAGAATTATCAGCACCATTTACAGACAATTGGAGTAATGCTGCTTAAACAAATGTGGGCGTTATTAAGAAGTAATTAAGGTTTAAATAAGAGTCACCCTTATTTCACCTTTATAATTAGTGTCCCTTCACTGTAGTCACACGTCAGTGTCATATCTGTTTGACAGATCAAGCAACCAGAGAATAGAGGTTTATATCAAGACTTAATCATGTTAGCAAATATTTCATGACACAAGTCTTGAAGTCCTCTTATATGTTTTAAATGGAAAGCAGACAATAACCACTAAAAACCAAGCCTTTAATTTTATAGTTTGTGAACTGGGTCTCAGAACAATGTAAGCAAGCCTTCCTCTTCAGCTGTCTTCCCTCCAGTCTAAACGTGTGCACCCATCCCCCTGCTTGCTCCACGTCGTGCACAGAACACTGTGGAAGCCCTCCTGCAGGCCTCCGCCCACAGGTGATGAATGAATCATCTAAGTAAGAGAGCAAGTTCAGACCTCAGGACAGGAGGGAGGGTCAGTTCCTTGTTTTACGTGGGAAATTTTTTTCCCCTGCATTTTATTATGGAAACCGCCAAGTACACACAAAGGTAGGGGGCAGGTCTTCAGAACCGCCTCTGCCAGCCCCCCATGCCAGCAGTCTGCCCAGGCCGTGGTCTTGTGGCAGCCTTTTCCCCGTAGATACCCTGCTTTTGTCTTCTGATGAACCTCTCAGCTACGCAGAGCTTGCAGCTAACATGGGCTCCCCTGCATTTCACCCAGCAGAACCTCATCTGCTTCCTTCTCTCATGGCCACAGACTTCACCCAAAGCCCTCAAAATCCACAACTTTGTAGACCCCGGGTGAATCCAACTCTTTGCATACATATGGTTCAATCCAGTTCTTGCAGGTAACAGAACACCGTAACATTCAAGGTGCCTATTCCCAGAGGACACATGGGCGAACCTAGGGGACAGCACCAAGGAAAGGATCCATTTACCCTCTGCCACTTGATGTGAGACAGGCCCAGGAAAAAAAAGGCACCCCTAGGCGTCATGATGATCTGTGGAAAGGCCAGGCACTAGCACTTTGCCTGAACTTGGCAACACAGGATAAGGCAGAATATAAGCATCAGAGACATTTAATTTCTACTCGCGAGAACTGTGTAGAAGCTCTTTAAAAGGGGTAGAGGCGCAATTCCACAGGCTGCGTCCGAAGCTGGGTGAGGGACTGTGCCTCTGGAGTCCAGCCACCTGACACCGTTTCCAGAGGAGCAGACTCAGCAGAGGGCGACTTCGTACTGTTGAGGACTGGGACTTGACCTGCAAGTGTCTGGCTCCAAAGTTCTCACACTGGGGTTTCGATAAAGATGGGAAGGCAGAGTCTGAAGTGGTATTCTCTGGGGAAAGCCTCAAGTAGATGTTCTGGGTTGTGACTGAAGACAGTGTGTGTCCTTCGGTAGCCTACTGGGAAAGGGGAGAAACGGCACAGCTCTTGGGCTCCAGCACAGGTCTGCTGAGAGGCGGCCAGAGGCACGGCGAGGAAATCTCTAGAAAGACTTCTGGTCTTGCTCTGGTTCTAAATCTGAAACCTCTCTGCCCTGCACCTTGCACACCATGAACATTTTTATTATCTTTTTCGTCATAGTACAGTATTTCTCTCCTCCAACAGTTTTCCTTCGAGCAGCTTTTTAACCACTTTATAATGGAAACAAACTTGTGCGTCCTTTATGCATTATTAAAAAGCATGTATCTGTCCTCATTCACGATGATTTAGTTGACTCAGACTGCCAGAGATAGCTTTGGTTTTCAGTAAGACTATACATAATTCCTTAATGTGTGGCTTTACACGTTAGGAGTGGCTTGCTGTGAATGCTGTTCATCAGTTTCCTGAAGACAGCACTGCTTATTTTCCAAACCGATGTCAAAGCCCTAATGCTGTCAGCAGTGCCACTCACTGGGCCCATTAGCTCCCAGGTCCTCTTTCTCACCCTGAAGAGCCCATTAACACGGGAAGTCTGTTACCCTTTAATTTGCTCTAATTATTGTCATATTTAAACACAGAGATCAAATTATCCTATAGCCTCCCCCTTTTAAAGAGTGTGGTACACCCTCATAGTTCTTGTAAAGCTTATTCATGTCGTTTACATCTTTCTTCTGGAAAGTGTCATTCTTTATTCCCGACCAGCACAAAGCCCTCTGCAAGTCAGGAGAAACGTAGCTTCCACAGCAAGCCGACTTATGTGGTATTTAAAGACAGATTTAATTGGGAGAAAAGAACTGTCTTTTCAGTAATGATGCAGCAGGGGAAGAGCTGAGGAATAATTCTGCCGAATAAACAGTTTAACTGCGCAAGATAGGTTTTGTTTTATATTTTTGACCAAGTGTCAGACATTCTACGCTTTAATTATCTTGGGCTTTTCTCAGAAATAAACTAAAAGTTGTGATTTGTGTGTGTGTGAAGTGTCAAATTTGAAGGTTTTTGAATAAAGAAGCCACAACTTAAAGTTTCCAGTTTTACTTATTGAATGATTGAGGTCATTTTCACATAATCCTTATGTCAAATTCTGAGGTTGGAATTCTAATAACCTAATAATTTTTTTAGAATATAAAACCAGGACCAGCTGCCAATATAAACTGTCATATTCCTTTCATGTAGTGCTTTTTAGTTTTTTTGAAAATGGAATATTATTTGGTTACTTTTTAATCTTTATTTGATTCTTAATAGATAAAAGTAATTTGTAAACATAACTGATTTCTCTGATTAATCTTAAAAACCTCGTGTTGTATATCTTTAAACTATGAGCAAACTTCTTTTTTTCTACATCTTTTTTTTTTCCTTCATTTTTGGCAACTGGTTCTGAGCAAACTTTTTAAGTGCTGTCTTTTTAAAAAGCAAATGTAAGCCAGGCTCGGTAGCTCAGCCTGTAATCCCTCACTTTGGGAGGCTGAGGTGAGTGAATTGCCTGAGCCCGTGGGTTGGAGACCCATCTGGGCAACTTGGCGAGACCTCATCTCTACAATAAATCAAAAATTAGCTGGGCGTGGTAGTGCGCGCCTATAGTTCCAGCTCCTTGGAAGGCTGAGGCGGAGGATCACCTGAGCCCAGCAGGTCAAGGCTGCGGTGGCCGGGAGCGGCCCCTGCATTCCAGTTTGGGCGACAGAGTGAGACTCCAACTCAAAAAAAAAAGCAAATGTAATTCAAATTCTATCTTAGGAATGTTGATTAAATATTCTCTCCACTATGTGGAGAATGGAAGAAGGATGGGATCTACTTGTGCTACCCTGTCCTCCTTGAAGCCTCCTCCTGTCAGCTGGATTTCCATGATGTGTACTGACTTCCCCTCAATGGCCTCCACCCAATGGCCTCTACCCATCTGGATGTTCACTGGCCTTCTTGGCCTCCACCCTCTCTCTTCCGCCTGGTCTGAAGTGTGAACATCACCCAAGGGGCAGGTTTTGGGGCCTCTTCCCGTTTTATTTACTCCCCTGAGGAAGTTCCCATCTGCCCCTCTGTCTGAGAGCACTGTCCGGACCGCCTTTGCAGTGCGATCTGCTACGTGGGTATCTCCGTCAGCTCAGGTCGCTAGACCAGAATGCCATAGACGAAGTGGCTGCTAACACACAGACTAACTGTCCACTGTTCTGGAGGCTGGGATGCCTAAGCTCCAGGCACCACAGATTTGGTGTCTGCCGAGGGCCTCCTTGATTCGTGGCTCGCAGGCGGCCATCTTTTCGCTGTGTCCCCACGCGGCAGAAAGGGCAAGGGCGTCTCCGGGGGCTCAGGCACCCCGCTTACGAGGGCATCGCCTCCCCAAGGCCCCACCGCCTAATAGACTTGGTGGTTAGAATGTTGGAGGGACCTACGTTTTCAAACTCTCGCGTCGGTCCCCCTCGAAGTCCCACCAGTGCCTGAAAACCCAAGGTTCGAGGTCAGGCTGGGAGTGGAGACCCACACCTGTCATCCCAGCGCTTCGGGAGGCCGAGGCGAGAGGCTTCCTTGAGCCCAGGAGTTCGAGACCGGTCTGGGCAGCATGTGAGACCTCGTCTCTACAATAAGTCAAAAAATTAGCTGGGTGTGGTGATAGGTCCCTGTATTCCAAGCTACTCAGGAGGCTGAGGCGGAAGGATCGCCTAAGCCCAGGAGGTCAAAGCAGCAGTGGCCATGAATGTGCCACTGTACTCCCACCTGGGCGGCAGAGGGAAGCTCCGACTCAAAACAAAACAAAGCCAAACCAAAAACTCAGCATGTCAAAATGCACACTGCCACAGCGCTCCTGGTGTGCTTTGCTCTCACTGTGCCCCGGTCACTCTGCGTCACAGCTGCGCAGGACCTTTGGGTCCTTCTTTTCCCCGGCCCCTGCTCATGGCTCCGCCACATCCGTCCTCTCTCCATGTCCGCCACCCTCTTTTCAGGGCCACGTTGTATTTGGCCTCCACTTCTGTGGCAGCCTCATCCTTGTACCCCTCGACTTCACGGGGCCGCACTGTTTCCTCAGAATTCGAGGAGCAGCGCAGTGGGGCATGACGAGGGCAAGTGCTTCGGAGGAAGACAAGTCCCCTCTGGCTTTGGCCTTCGGAAGCAGCACGTGTCTGTGCTGGAACCGGACCGGGGGAGCCGTGGGGGCCGGGGCAGGTGTAAGGAGTGCTGAGAAAATGGCGGATCGGGGAGGCGGAGTGTGGCGCTCTCGGGTCTGCTGGGGAAGGGGAGGAGGGAGACGAACCAGGAGCTGAGGAACAACTTCTGTCTAAGGCACGGGAGATCGCTACATGCCTACTTTTTTTTCCTGTGAAATTAAAAAAACAGAGGAGTCTTTGAATTGTCGCAGAAACCAGATCAATATATTATTATCAATTAGTATTATTATGTGTGTATCTATTCAGAGACAGCTGTAGGTATTTGGAGGATACATTTGTATATTCTGTATTTCAGGACACATCATAACTTAGCTAAATGTGCCACGTTAAGGACAGTCGGAAGACCCGGTGACTGAAGGAAATGTCTTCAGGACATGGGGCTCAAATGTTGGCGAGTTCCTTCTGCTAACATGACTTCAGTGTCACCTGTATGTCAGGCGTGGCATGGGCTTGCAGCAATGAAGACAGAGAGCCCTGAGCTGCAGCAGCTCAGTCTCACTCAGACATGGCAGTCACTCTCCAGAAGGATAAAACGCTGGACGGAGAAAAGCCCAGAGGAGTCCACACCTAGCTCTTGGTGCAGAAGGGAGAAAGCACATGGAGTGGAGTAGGCGGGTGTGGCCAGGTCTTCCAGACAAAGCAAAGAGAAAGCAGGCACAGAGCGAGGAAGGGGCACACAGAGCAGCACAAACATGTGGAACGGGAAGTCAGAGGCATGTGCTAAAATCCCCGCCCGCTGCTGGCCCCATGGTCTTGAACAAGCTGTTTAACCGTCCAGAGCCTCGGTGATGTCCTCTCTTGTGCGAGTGGAATCTGCTCACTGTTGTCCCAAGGGTTAGAACTGAAGTCCATTCGGTGGATGGTGGCTGAGGCTGTCCTTGCCAGTAACAACATCAGCGTGGCACGTGGCGGCGTCCTGCAGCGCAGCTGGGCTGGAGCACAAGCCAGGTGGCGAGGCCCCCGGGTGCCACCCGGGGTGTCTGAGCTGCGGCTCGGGGATGCTGAGTGCTCTTTGAGTGACTCAGTGGGGAAGCACCATCAGAGCTAGCACAAGAAGATCCCTCTGACAGCAGTGTGAGGACGGAAGAGAGACCAGGGGAGGGCAGGGGCAGGAAAACACGGATGGAGCTTCCTCCCAACGCAGCAGTCGTTGCTTTTCCTGATTATGCTGGAAGATCCTGTGTATGGGTAAGTGCTCAAAAGGAAAGAAGTGATACTCGGCCAGCAAACACAGGAACAATTGCACTCATCATTTTGGAAACACGCTACAGTGATAAAATTATAGACAAGTAAGGAATCAAGAGATTTCCAAGCTTGTTCTCAGACCTGGTTGAACTGTGGGTTTACAATCAAGTTTACTATCAAAGAGACGTAAAGCCTCTACACTCATGCTCAAGCTATTTCACTTTTTAAATCAGTTCTTGTCACAGAGGAGTATAATGGACACTGCAGACAGAGAGGGGGGCAGTTGGGAAGGGGTGGAGGGCCGAAAAATCACCCAGTGTGTACAATGTGCACAGGTGGGGGTGGTAGGTACACTTAAAGCCCAGACTTCTTTGCCACGACACAGCGCACCCATGTCACCAAAAAGCTGTTTGTACCCGCCAAAGCTATTGAAATACAGAAAAAATAATTTCTTAGCCTGAGGTCCAGACAATCTAAGAACTCTCTAAAGTAAGAGGCAAAACTGTAAGCACATTTCTTCCCTTCCCGGGAGTGATCAGGTAGCTTTCATCAGAAGCTCCCAGCGTTCAGCACCCCCAAAAGGTTAAGCGCTACCGTCTGTATCTATACATGAAAAAGGCTGGCGTTGCACTGAGAGGATCTGGACTGGACACTCGGCCCTTTCTCTGAACGCCAGCATCTCTGCGTTTCACAGTCCGCATCCCAGGCTGAGCTCCAGCTCTCCTCCCAGCGCCAGTCCCTCCACACCCTTCCCCCCTCTGCAAATGCCAGCTGCAGCCTTCTAGCTGCTCAGGCCATAATCCTTGGAGTGGTCTTTCTTTTCCCCTCACTTTCTGCCTCCAGTCCTCTCAGGCTCAGAATCTCTCTGGACCAGCCCCTGGCCTCAGCAGCTGCCTCCCCCAGGCCAAGTCTCCATCGCCGCTTCCCAGGGTGTTGCAGTGGCCTCTCCCAGCTCCCTGCTCCCTGCCCGCAGCCGGCTCACAGCGACCTCTGGCTGAGTCTGAAGTCTCGGATTGACCTGTGACTGCATGGGACCTTGGCCCCTTGTGTCCCTGCCCTCCCCGCTCCCTCCGGGCCCCCCCCCCACTTGGCAAACACCACCTTGGGGTCTTCCCACCTGCAGGGGCCGCTGCCTGGAAGGCGCTTCTGCAGGCCCCGAGTCACCTGCTCTTTCTTCCTTCAGGGCTTGGCTGTCCCTGGGCTCTCCTGCTACCTGTCCTTGCACGCGCCGCCGTCTGTGTTGCTTGCCAGTTGTCTCCCCCGCTGTACCCTCAGCTTTGTGGATGCAGGGATTGGTGGGGTCTGTTTTCTTCCACAGCTCGGCCTAGAGGGCCTGTTGCAACCCTGACATGCAGGAGCGCGCTGACACCGACTGGACGGATTGCAGTTGAGGGGAGTGCACCTGGCACCTTCGCTGTTGCCACCCACGCATCCCGCTCACAGAACTTTCCATGTCGTGTCACACAGCGGCACTGGATTGTCCTAACGGATCCTGCTGCTTTTCTGGTTCACCTCTTCACTAACATCGTGATTTGGTGCAATAATAATTATTGGTCTTTGTGGTTTCTAGGTTCCCCGTATTAACCTGAATTCTATTTCCAGCAGCTACCTGGCAAATGAGAAGTTCTCTGTCAAATTCTCACAGTTCCTCAAACTTCACCCCATCCTTTCAGACTAAATTTTAAAATTCCTTTAAGGCTACTGGAATTGACTCAAACCACCATAGGATAATTTTGGAAAATGTTATGTTGGTCAAACAGCACAATTCCTATCCGTCACAATGTTATTCAGAGTGTAAGTGCATCTTGTAATCTTGCAGGTGTACTGATAGAGCTATTCTTTCTTTCTTTCTTTCTTGAATTGACTTACCATAGCCTTGACCTCTGGGGCTCAGGCAAGCCTTCTGCCTTCCAAGTAGCTGGGGCTACAGGCACACGCCACCACACCCGGCTAATTTTTTTGATTTTTTGGGGAAATGAGTTCTCACTATATTGCCCTTGCTGGTCTCAAACTTCTAGCCTCAAGTGATTCTTCTGCCTGAACACCCCAAGGTGCCAGGGTTACAGACATGAGCCACTATGCCCAGCCTGATAGAGCGAGTTTAATTAGCAATGGTGTTATGCTTTCTTACATGCTTGTGGTTCTATGCTGAGAATGTGAGATAGATTGACATCTGCTAATTTGTCTGTTTTGTAAGTTTGGAATTTTTTATAATAAGTATGCTTAAAACAGTAAGCATCTGGGCTTGACACACAAAAGTCTGCTTTTGTTTGCCTGAACTCTTTGGAGCAACAGTAATAAACTAGAGAGCTCTAAGGCCTTTTAATGCCAGTTCGTGGTGTAAACTCCTTTTTCAAGTGTGCTAATTTTTAATGTTGATGTGTTTATTTTACACTGTTTCAGGCTTTACAAGATGAACTAGAAAACCGCTCTAACCAGGTGCGATGTGCAGAGAAAAAATTACAACACAGAGAACTAGAGTCACAGGAACAGGTATTTGGCTTACTTATTTTCTGTAAGTCAGGTAGCTTATGCATTACCTATTCATCTAGGACGCTTTGGCTGCAAGTAACAGAATACCCCACTCATGTTTGGCATAGACAGTAAAGGAATGTGTTACCTCACAGAACAAAAGTCTGCAGACAGGGCAGGCTCTGGTTCTGTGTCTCCGGCACTCTCACGACTTTACTGCTTGTGCTGGCTTTATTCTAAAAGTGATTCCCAGAAGGCCACAGCAAAGCCAGGCACCACCCCAGATCTGCATTATCCATGGCAGAAAGGGACTCTCAGTTTCTAGGGTCTCCTTCTAAAGAGTAAAGAAATCTTTCCAGAGTCACCTCCAGCCTTCCTCTCTCATTGAACAGAACAAGTCACATGTTCCACCTAGCATGCCCAATCCCTGAGAGTGCCAAAACTACCCTAGACCAATCAGGATTCACCTACTGGTGATGGAATTGGGAGAGGAAGGGAAACTGGAACAAAGAAGAGGGGAAATATATGTTGAATATGCAGCCAATAGTGTCTGCTGGGTCCTCATTTTAAAATAAGTGGACATTATCTTACTTAGAGGCATAAATCATGTCTTCTTTTGAATTTTAGTTTTCTTTCTTTCCACTCTGTTTAAACAAATATGATATAAATCAAAATAATCTGGCTATGACAGTAGCTGATGACCTAATTTAATTTTAAATGACAGAATTACTTTCACCCAACTCTTCTGGTTATAATAAACTATGCTTAGTGATAATTTTGACAATTTAAAGTAAAAAGTCAACATGGGTCAAGAGAGACCATGAGTCTTAATGAAACCTTGCATAAATGCATTGTCCTCAGCCTGTGAATACAGTGTTGTTAATATTGTTCTAAGTGTCACTAACCTTATGTGCAGAAATTGCCATAGGAATTGACAGACATTGTGTTTTGATTGTCTCCTCGTAAAACTCAGTATAAGAACATTGAAGTGTCAGGTTAGGTCGTTTTGACTTTGGGGGAAGAATGAACACTGAAGTAAAGCAATAGGTGTTTGGGATTTTTTCAGCAGGACTCATGGAGAGGACAGGAAAGCTCCCAGTGGGAGGGGAGCTGAGGGGTTGCCCAGGAAAGATTCTAAAACACTCTCTGGGATGTTTACAATCAGAATCCCTGGTGGGGGATTATGCAAAATGGTGGAAGTTAGCACTGTAGATGTTGAGTATCACTGCTCACTGAACTGACATGCCTTCCTATAATTCCTTTCTGCTCTCTAATAAACCCCTTGCATCCTGTGTACGTCACATATACATGTATGTATCATGTATACATATAGGTATTAATCAGTCTCTATGTTATATAGTCAATGATAGCATAACAGAATAATGCTAGAATAAAAAAATTAATAATTACATTTGATCAAATGCCCTCAAGGTGACAGACACTGTACAGGAAACATTACCCATACTAGTTCCTTTAATCCTCACAATAAACAAGAAACAACAGATGCTGGTGAGGATGCGGAGAAAAGGGAACGCTTTTATACTGTTGGTGGGAATTCAAACTAGTTCAACCTCTATGGAAACACTGTGGCGATTCCGAAAAGTACTAGAAATTGGCCTTCCATACAACTCAGTAATCCCCCTAACTGGGAATATATCCAGAGGAATTTAAATCACTCTACAAAAAAGATACCTGCACACGCATGTTTATTGCAGCATTATTCATGTAACAAAAACATGGAACCAACCTTGCTGTCAGTCAAAACTGGACTGGATAAAGAAAATGTGGTATGTACACACAATGGAATATTACGCAGCCATAAAGATGGATAAAATTATAGGGACTTTGCAACAAGTTGGATGGATTTAGAGTCTATCGTACTTAGTGATGTATCACGGAAACAAATAACTTAGTACCACGTGTTCTCACTCATACGTGGACTCTGAACATTTATTCTAACACTGCAAGAAGGGGATGGTCAGTAGCAGGACATTGCCAGGGGAGAAGGGGTTATATAACTGGCATTAAGGGTACCCAATCTCAAACCAGGTGAAGTGGGAACCAAAAGGAGGCCCAAACTTTACCTGTATGATGACCACTTGTATACCTAATCCTGACTGTACCCCATATCTTTAAAATAAAATAAATCCTCACAATAACCGTGTATGGTCATTATTGTCATCCACACCATACGGATGGTGCACAGAAACCCAAAGTGGCTGAGTACCTCATCCAAGATCAAGCAGCTAGTAAATAGTAGAGGTGTAGAATTCAGGTTCATCTGAATTCCAAATCTTTGCTCCTTTCATGAAAATTTTAAAGTTACATGTCTAGTTAATAAAAAAAAAAAAAAAAACAGATAGCCGTGACAGAAGAAGTAAGCTTATTAAAAATGACAAGACAACAAACATATTGTTCCAGATCCCTAGTACAGCTGAAAATGTCATTGACCTTCCGTGGACAGAGAAAAGCAAAGAGCAGAGGAGGCAGAAAGCACTGCAGATTTGGCCAGGCCAGAGCAAGGAGAGGAAGTGCCTCCTTAGCTGGGAGCATGGGGCTGTTTGGGTCCAATCAGTGCCTGTGCGGGTCTGACTGTCATCAAAGGTCAGCTGAGCCCCGTTCTCTGTGGAGAGCACGTGCAACCAGCAGGAGAAAGGACAAGCTTCTTACAGCAGGAAGCGGTGCTCCCTGGAGGACTGGTGCTTCTCCAGTTGGTGGTGAAATCTGACTTAAGGTAGAGCTTTGTTGACATCATCTTAATTCATGGCAAAACTTCACACAGAAAATTCCATAATATATTGAGAGTAGGGAAATTAAGAAATCCCAAATGAACAATAGAGGATTCAGGAACTACTTTCAGTCTTTTTTTATTGACTCCTTTTGATCATCAAAGTTGCTTTCATCTTTGTGGTGACAATAGCTTTTTAGAATATTTCTTACGCTCATTCCTGATATCTTCTGTTAGGCTCCAGTTTACCAAAGAAATGTCAGGAAATCCCCATGGGTGAAGCTGAATATTTCATCATCTTTGTAACCATGAGCCGTTGGGTTCTTTCCACAAGGTCCTAGGGTGTAGCTTGAAAAGACATGCCAGGCATTTCACCAAAACCAAACAGCAAATGATAGGCATTTAATAAATACAATCCATCCATATTTGATTAATTTGATGTTTTATGTTTACCTAAATTTGATCTGTGTTCCCCTTTAAATTTATAACATTAATAAAAGTAGTCATAAATAATTAGAACTATTGTCATGGACATTTTTTAGAATCTGCCTGTATATGAGCTTACTGAGGAAATCTAGAATGTTGAAATTGCTGCATTATAGGTTTCCTTTTTGTTGTCCATCAAAGCACCAGCAGTAGCAGTAGCTAGCTTCACATCAGCTAATCAAACGACTAAAATATGTGTAAAACAGCTACTTAGGACTTCCTTTTCAAGCAAATATTATTATCCTGATACTAGTTGCATAGAGAAGTAAAACTGAAACTGGCAAAATTACAAAGCACAATTTCCTAGGCTGCTTTTTTTAACTTGCTTGCTTTCAAAAAGTTTAAACTGTTTCTGGTTTTCATTTCAGAAAAATTTCTGTTTTGATTCTATAAAAACAAAATGAATGAGGCCTTTTAAAAGTCATGTTTTTAATTAAAGACAAAAAGCTGCTTCTCATCAGGTCTTGATGGGTGGCATCCTTGCTGCCCACCCCTTGGGGCCATCAGCCCTCTCCTGTCTCCTGACACTGGCAGATGAGCAGAGCCTCAGAGAAGGCATGAGCATCCATAGGTACAAAGGGTCGATATGCTCCTTACGCGGATTCAAGAGAAATGACACAAGTAGAATTGGAACATACTAGCTTTCCATTTCAGTCAGCCTTTTAAAAGTGTGATCTTTCCTTTGCTCCATAAATAGTAATTAAAAACCACTATTATTTTTATCCCAATAAGGAGTTAATAATTTCTAATTCCAGGTAAGATCTGAACAAGAACCCTATAATTTCAGCAAAGGGGGGAGAGCAACGCTCCAATCAAACTTCCTTGTTGTGCATAGACACTGAGTACCCCACAGGAGAGGCAGACCCAGGGGAGGACTGCGCGTGGTCTGCCCACCCCAGGGCGTCGTTTCCCTTTGTGTTAAGCACCACGTAGAGTGGACATGCGCCATCCGTCCCTTGGGATCAGGTGACATGAAATATGACAGGTCAGACTAAAACTCACTCTGGGAGCAGACAATGTTTAATTATCCACAATGAGAATAAATAGTTTGGTCTGATAAATTATAGAAAAATAATTGGAAGAGAAGAAATAGTCTAAAATTTTGCCTGGTGATCTTAACACTGCGCAAAGCAGGTCTTTGTCACAACACTAAATGACATCAGATTCTAACATTCTATAATGTGAATATTAATACGCATGTACAAAATCCCTGCTTCAAACTGGCCGTTTTACATCTTGAAAGGATGAATAGCCAATGACATCAGTCGCTCGTTTCCTCAGAAGATTATTTTAAATAAACTAGTGAGAAAAAACAATGCTTCAGGAGCTCTTAAATAAAAATGCATGCTGAGCATTTTACAGGTGAGGCAATCTTTGTTTATGCAATGTCTTATTCTGCTGACAAGCATATTATGCTAAACAGTGCTAGGTCTGAGAAGAAGTAACGATGGATAAGTTATAGACCCTGCCCTCAGAGGGTTTATAGTCTAATAGAGCAAAGGAGATACATAAACTATAAACTCCAGGCACGGAATGAAAGTTGGTTCTTTTTCCAAATGACTTAGAGACCCAGAATCACAGGGCCCAGAAAGAACACGGGCATTGGTCTTGCCTTTCATCTTTCCTGACTCCGTGGGGAAGGAAGGAGAGGATCTTTAGTTGGGAAGGGGTTGGAGTCCCCCTGCCAAGGCCAGGTATGGCACTTGCTGTCTTGGGGTTGTTTCAAGAACCTCCAGCCCTCACGGAAACTCGGTCCTTCCAAGGCTGGTCAAAGAGGGATCAGTTCTTTTTCTGCCTGCCTTCTCTTGGAAGCGCCTGGCTCCTACCGCGTCTTGTTGCCTTGGGCTACCCCTAGGGCCCTTTTTGGTCTTGTGGCCAGAGTTTTTTTTTGCAGCCAGCTGGTTTAGTTCCGAGTCTTATCTGGTTGTCCAAGCATTAAAGGTCTGGACTGTGCAGGTACAAGTAATCCCTACCTTTGTTTTAAAATACGTAGCTAAAGCCAGTCACATTTTAACATTTCAGTCACAGCCTTGTAACAACCAACTGCATATTTAAGGCCTAGACACATCAGTTAACTTAGGAGAAAATCTAGTGACCAAAAACAGTCTCAGTGGTAACTGTGTGTGTTCCAGAGACCCCCACCAAGGCACAGGGAGGGGAAACAGGAGAGCCTTCGAGGACTGTTCTGATCTGGTGGGGAAAGTGCTGCTGGTCCTAAACCACCTTGTCACTGCTAGTCATGTGACCACGGGCAAGTCACGTAACCGCTCTGGATGCCAGATTCCTCGTCAGTAAGTTGTTAGCAAAGTATCTTCTCACAGAGTTCTTGGGAACCTCCCCACAAGACAGCTTGTTCAAAAGCCGCAAAACGTCATGCAGAGGCCGTGAGTGTGCGTCTCAGACTCGCAGAGGAGGAGGGACATCTGAGCCGGCCTCGACAGAGAGGAGGGCCATGGTAGCTAGCGAGTGGAATGCCGGGAGCATGAGGCAGAGTGTCCCAGAGTGGTCAGGGAATGCTGGCTGGCGTCAGTGGAGAGGAAGACCAGGCCAGGAAGGCAGTGGGTTCGTTCCCTCCGTTGAGAAAACGGAAGCGGGGCCCTTCGTTTGCAGTGTCTGCTCTTCCCTGAGCGCTGTGGCAGGTGTCGGGGCCACTGACCAACCTTGGATGAAACCCCGAGGCGTTCAGGCATTCGTTAGAAAGCACTTGCCAGCAATTCAGAGTGCTGCATGATTTAGACTGTGTTTTGCAAACGTTAGTCCGGCAAGGATGATGAGACGAACAAGAAATGGAAGGAGACCGACTCCGAGGCTGCAGCTTCAGAATTCACATCCCTGGTCCCAAGGGAAACACGGACGGCTCCAACTGGATGTTGTCCAAGGAGGCGAGAGAGAGGGGTAAACATCAAGACCCATTAAAAGCAGACACTCGCAGAATCCAGAGATTTAGAGGGCAGGAGAAAGGGATGTATCAAAAACGATGCCAGGTTTTTCGCTTGAGAAGGGGAGGTCTAGTGGGCAGTGGCACTGTCCTGTTTTAGATGTCTCACCGGAGCTGTCGCAGGAGGATGTTCATTTGGAGGCACACAGTTGAAAGTCTGACTCTGAGTGGGACCGCCTCAAGCTGAAAAGCTGCTGCAAAGCCAAAGAAACCATCAAGAGAGCGGAGAGACTGCCCACAGAATGGGCAAAAAATATCCGCCAACTGTATAGCTGACAGAGGCCTAACATCCAGGATCTACAAGGAACTCAAATGTGCCAAAAGGAAAAAAACAAACAGCCCCATTAAAAAGTGGGCAAAAGACATGAATAGACACTTCTCAAAAGAAGAGATATGGGCAGCCAACAGACACATGAAATAGTGCTCAGACTCACCCCTCATCAGAGAAATGCAAATCAAAACCACGCTGAGATACCACCTAACTCCAGTAAGAATGGCCATTGTTAATAAAACAAACAAAAGCAGATGCTGGCAAGGATGCGGAGAAAAAGGAACACTTCTACACTGCTGGTAGGGATGCAAACTAGCGCAACCTCTTTCTTGTGACAATTTCTAAAAGAACTAGAACTTGACCTTCTATACGACCCAGCAATCTCCCTGTTGGGAATATACCTTGAGGAACTTAAATCATTCTGCAAAAAAGATAACCTGTACACGCATGTTTATTGCAGCACTATTCACAATAGCAAAAGCATGGGACTAACTGTGCTGCCCATCAAAACTGGTCTGGATTTTTAAAATGTGGTACATATACACAATGGAATATTATGCAGCCATAAAGAAGGACAGACATATGGACTTGGCAGCAACTTGGATGGATTTAGAGTCGATCATACTCAGCGATTTATCACAGAAACAAAGAACAGAGAACCATATGTTCTCACTCATAAGCAGACCTTGAGCAATCATCCTAATACTATAAGAAAAGGATTGGCGGTAGTGGGAAACTGCCAGGGGTGGGGGAGCGCACTTCGTCAAGGGTGCCTGCATAATGAACATTTGTATGCCTAACCTTGAATCGTACCCCACATCTTTGAAATTAAAAGGTAAAAAAAAAACAAGAAAATCTGAGCCTAGAACTCAAGAGAGAGTCCTGGGAATTGAGCATCTTGACGGGCCTGCAGCAGAAGCCTGGAGCACATGGGCCACACTGACAAAAAAGAGTACGGGAGAGAGAAGGAGCCATGGGCAGACGGTGGGGCAAAGCCCCCTTCCAGGAGCCAGAGACGGCAGTTGGGGGGCAAGGAGAGTTTAGAAGGAAGGGGTGGGACGAGCAGGGCCAGGAAAACACGATGCCATGGAAACCGAAGAAAGAGTTCCTGGTGGGCCTCGAGGACAGTCAGGAGGGTGAGGGGCCAGCCTGTCACCTTCTCGGCATCCACCAGCCTTGCTGAAGGGCGCTGCTCTGCAAAGCCTTTGCTGTCCCGAGCCCCGTCCTCAGAACAGCCTGTTCGCCCCTTGTCCCCTCTCATCTGTGCTCTTTCTGTCCTTTCTGCAGCCCTCTGTCAAAGGCTTCCCCATCGTTCCCAGTAGATGGTGTCTCTGAGGGCGGGACCCTGCGCTGGCACTGCATGCTGTCGCGCCTTGTGTCTCACACTCAGCCCTGCACAGCCCCAAGTGGCCTCGGTGAATTCACGTGAGGACGAGAGGTGGGAAGGAGGGAGGACGAGACGGTGCGGGGAAGAAGAGAGGGAGGATCAACAGAGGGACGTGCTACAGGGGGCTTGAGGACGGAACTCCAGAAGCTGCTCCACTTGAGTTCTGATCACAGACCCTGGGCACTGGGCCTCCCAAACGCATTCTAAGTGACTTTTTCTAAGCATATTCTTGTCTAGACTTTTCGAAAAGTTAAGACTGTCAGTATCACTTTATCATGTTCATCTGGTAGGATCATTCGTGGCTTCTCATGGCTCCTCGGGGCCCTCAGCTATTCCGCAGACTGTAGCACCAGAAGGAGTCGCAGGCCAGAGAGAAGGAAGAAAAAACAATGCCTGTGCCCTGGCCCTGCAGCCCCCTGCTCTCCCCCTTCCAAGCTCGCTCTCACGGATGCCCCAGCAGGCCAACGTAGAAAAGACACCAAAAAGTTCTTTAATTTCTCTACAGACAAACCTAGCCGCCTACTGATTCCTTCCCAAGTTCCTGGGCTTTAAGAGTAAAATTTGGTCTCTTTAGAAGGAGTAGCTTTCAGTCATGTCAGATATCTCTGGAAGTCCCTCCGCTCATTCTGCCTGGTATACGGTTACAGCTAGGGCCTTTTGTGTTCCCAGAGAGTGTATTTGCCTCCCACAATGCCCAGTGATCTATCAGGGAGTAGCATGAGCATTAAGGGAACCAAAATCGATCACTTTACAGCTCGCGTGGAGAGCACTGCTTATTCTTAAACCTCCTTGGCCATCATCAAGGGGAACCAACAAATCTGTGGAGTCACAGGCCGCCTGGAAGAAGATGCTGTGGAGGCAGAAAGTCAACTAAGCAATGATCGTGACATTGTTAAAAGGAAGACTTGGTCTTCTACAGATTTCCAAGCCTTTAATTTCCATTTTCCATAGAGGATTTTAAAACTGTGGTCTTAGTTGCTGCTGGCTAGCTCATCTGTAGTGAAATCTAGTTAAAAGCACTAACAACTCAAAACGGTATTTTATCCCAAAGCACATTATGAAAACAGGAATTGCAACAGAAATATAATTCAAAGACTTTTATTGACTTTTCATGTTTAATGGTTATTATTCTGGTTTGCTTTGAGTAATTTTAATAACCACAGTTTATTTACAAAATTCAGACTAATTCTTTTGTTCCCATGCCAACAAAATACATTTGTTCCCAGACAGCTGGTGCGATGCATCATTCTAAGACTTGAGTTGTTATGCGACAGAACCACATGTAATTTTGGCCACATCTCATTCTCCGTTTGTACACAGGCCTGTTTTCTGGAAAAACACGTGAACAACGGTCTCAGGGACATTAGTATTTTTATTAAAAGACCTATCTCATCAAAATATTCTTTTAGAAATCAGTCATTCTAGTCGATTTTAGTGGCAAAACAAGTCAAGCACTTGTCCCCAAAACCCCCACTAAAAATTATCTACAGTGATCACAGTGCCATTCGTGCAGGGTAGCTTAAAGCACTCTGCGGGTGTGAGTGTGCGCTGCGCTTCATTCCTGCTCTCTTGCGATCCCCTTGTTTTTAACTCCACTGGGCTTATGGTGCTGGGAGAGGGAGAGGGGAGGCGGATCCCTTGTGTGCTTGCTGCGTGTTTTTAATCCTGTGCTTTGCTGACATGTCAAGTCAAAGGGTCAGCAAAGCACCCACTGCATCATTGCAGCTGTTTTTCTGTAACGCATTTTCCACATGGTCGAAGTGGCTCTTGGTCCTTGCAGTGAGCACAGGGTGGAAGATGAAGACCTAGGGGAGAGCCCTAGGATTACCCAGGGCTCTGACCTGAGCTGGAGGTTCAAATCCAGGATGTGCCTGTCAAGAGCAGGGTCTCCAGGTTTTTTTGCTCCTGTAATGAAGTAATGTTGTTGTATATTTTCACTTGTTTGGTCTACTATTTAAGATGGTTTTGGCTTTAATTTCAGTCTTTTTAAAAATTATTTTTTCAACTCCAGAATAATTTAGTGCAAATGATTTACTCCAAACAAGTTAATTATGGAAACACTTGAAGGATAAAGCAGAAATAAAATCTTAAAACCAAGTTGTGTTCGATACTCACTTTTGAAATTGATGGGCAAGAAGAATTATCAAGCATTAACCTGGATAGTCGAATATAGTCTCCCAGGAAGATAAAGGCTTGCTTTTCTGACAGCTACCAAGCACTGAATTCATGGAATTGAGTGAACAACTAGAAAAGAGAAGGTGAAAAAGAGATAAACACAGTTATGGCTAAATAAAAAAAAGGATAGGGGTGAGTCAGCATGGTTACAAGAGACAAATGTTTGAAGACTACTTATTGCGCTTGTCATGTTCAGAAAAAATATCAAGTATTCTAAGATGCCACTTAACTTGCAATTTCTTTTTTCCTGTAGTCCATCCAGAAAAGATCTTCTTTTCCTGTTGAGAAAGGACTGTTTTGAGGCAGAAGCAACTGAAATTGTTTATTGGCAAACAAATGACAAAACAGAGATAGTTTAGAGGTTCTAGATGTATATTAGTTTAAACTAGGGAAAAAAAGGTGACTTTTTAAATATAACAGACAATGCGCAAGTTAAAAAGGCCATTTAAATATATATTTCATGTAAGTAACCTGCTGGATTTCTATACAAAATTAAAAGGCATAGTTTCAGTAGGAAAAAGTATTAGTAGAATTGGGACATTACTAGAATGTTCAAATGCAAAGAATAACTTATTGAATTAAATGGAAAAATTAGAGCTAGTGAAGGATATAACATAATTGGCATTAGTAAAATTGTATTAAGTACGAGGCCTATTTTGAGTCAGACAGTGTATAGAAATGGCATGGAAAATTGGGTTATCCTCTAGGGGCTTCCATTATAATAGAGGAAAACATAGTTTAAAGATCCTTTGGGGGTTTGTATGTGAGATTTACAGAGGGGTTTATTCAGAAGATCTGAGGGAAAATAGGAAGTAAAGAGCATTCTGACTGGAGGCTTTCTAGTTTTTAATTGTTAAGAAGTAAGGAGGGAATTTGCAGCCTGTCTGTGTTGGCCCTCACAGACTCACCTGGGGTGCTCATCCTAGCTCAGCAGGTGGCAAGGCGTGGTGGAGAAGGCACGGCTGTCTGCTTGCATGTTTGTCCTGGCTCTTGTGGAAGCAGCAGCAGCAGAAAGGAGCTGATAGCCCAAGGCATGACGCTCCAGGCATGGTGCTCCCCCGCCGTTGGAACCGGGGTAGCAGTTTATCTTATTTTCCTGCCTTCGACTTTAGATGCTATTTGAATGAATGCCCCTGCAGAGAGAACGGAAAACTAGACAGAATGATCCCAAATGCTCCATTTGTCACACAAGATTTTGAGACTTTGTGTGGTTTGATGAACAGAGGAAGGTAAATGAGATGGTAAATCAGAATGTGTCGTGACAACTGAATGACAGTTCAGAGTGAATTCTTTTTGTAAACTCATAAATGACACTTTCAACATTCAACTCACCAAATGTTTGCTGAGCACCTGCTATATGGCCTGGATATGTGTGTTTTTGTTGTTGTTGTTTGAGTTAGGATCTCACTCTGTCACCCAGGCTGGAGTGCAGTGGCACAAGCATGGCTAACCACAGCCTCAACCTCTGGGTTTAAGCAATCCTTCCACCTCAGCCTCCCAAGTAGCTGGGACTATAGGCACGCGTCACCACACCCAGCTTGTTCTGGATATATGCTGCTAACCAAGCCAAACAAAAATCCTTGCCCTTGTGAAGTTCACACTTTAGTGGTAGGTTCATAGCCTTTTGCCTTTCTATATACATTTTGGACTCAGTTTGTCAATTTCTAATAAGTATTTTTGGTCCATGAACATTGTATATCCCCCTGCTTGCTTTAACCATTCTTTAAGTTTTCTTATATTTGACATTTTCTGGGAAGATCTCTTCCACATCTTTTAGATAGGATTTATTCCTATGTATTTTACATATTATAATACTACTTTATGTTTGTTTGGTTTTTTGAGTCAGAGTCGCACTCCATCACCCAGACTGGAGTGCAGTGGCACGCTCACAGCCACCCCAGTGTCAACCTGTTGGGCTTAGGTGAAACTTCCGCCTCAGCCTAGCTGGAACTACAGGCACATGCCACCACACCCAGATAATTTTTTGATTTATTGTAGGGACAAGGTCTCACAAAGTTGCCCAGGCTGATCTCGAACCCTGGGCTCAGGCAATCCTCTTGCCTCTGCCTCCCAAAGCGCTGGGATTACAGGCGTGAGCCACTGCACCTGGTCTATAATACTACTTTAAATGGCATTTTTGAATTGCATTTTCTCACAGCTTGTTGCTGTTATATAGAAATACAGTAGACTTTGCATAGATTCTCTTCATCACATTAAGGAGTTTTCTTTCTATTCTAACCAAGAGTTGTTTCCCTTTTTTAAAATTACAAATAAGGCCAGGCATGGTGGCTCATATATGTAATCCCAGCTCTTTGGGAAACTGAGGTGGGAGAATCACTTGAGCCCAGGAGTTCAAGACCAGCTTAGGTAATATAATGAGACCACATCTCTACCCCCCCAAAAATCAAAAAATTAGCAGTGCATGGTGGCAGTTGCCTGTAGTCCCAGCTACTTGGGAGGCTGAGGCAGAAGGATCACTTGAGCCCAGGAGGTAGAGGCTGTGGTGAGCCCTGATCATGCCACTGCACTCCAGCCTGGACAACACAGTGAGACCCCAACTCAAAAAAAATTACAAATAGTTGTTGAATTTTCTTAAGTGCATTTTCTACATCTTTTGAGATAATAATATAAATTTGGTCCTTTATTCAGCTAACACAGTGAAATTCATAGATTTATTTTATAATGTCAAATCAGCTCTGCATTCCTGGAATAAACACCACTTGATCTCAATAGCTTAGTCTTTTTTTTACCTTTAGAAGGATTTTGGTTGGCTAATATTTTGTTTAAGATTTTTACATCTGTGTTTTTGAAAGAGATTAGCCTATAATTTTATTTTATTGTAATGTTCTCATCCAATTTGAATATCTAAGTATGCTGGCCTCATAAAACAAGATTGGAGCATTCTCTCTTTATCTATTTTCTGGAAGAGTTTGTGTAATGTTGCTATTATTTCTTCCTTTAAAATATTTGGTAGAATTCAGCAATGAAGCTTTCCGGGCCTAAAGTTTTCATTGATGGAAGATTTTTAATTAATTATGGGCTGGACTTGGTGGCTCAACCTGTAATCCCAGCACTTTGGGAGGCTGAGGTGAGTGGATTGCTTGAGCCCACAGGCTCGAGACCAGCCTGGGCAACTTGACGAGACCTCGTCTCTACAATAAATAAAAAATGAACTGGGTGTGGTAGTACACGGCTGTAGTTCCGGCTGCTTGGGAGGTGGAAGGATCACCAGAGCCCAGTAGGTCGATGCTGGGGTGGCCATGAGTGTGCCACTGCACTCCAGCCTGGGTGACAGAGTGAGACTCCAACTCAAAAAAAAAGAAAAATTGATTATGGATATGCTTTCTTTAGTGGTTATAGTACTCAGATTTTCTGTTTTTACTTCTGTGTAATTCTCTCTGTGTGCTCCTTTTGGGACTATAATTATGTGTATATTAAATCTTCTAACCCTGTTTTCTATGTCTGTATTTATTCTGCATACTTTATTTTTACTCTGCCTCTAGTTTACTAATTATCTTCCTAGCTGTGTCTAACCTGCTATCAAGCCCATTCTTAATTTTGCTTATTGCATTTCCAGACCTAGAGTTTCTACTTTGTTCTTATCAAATTTCTTATCCTGTGTCAAGCTTTACAATCATTTTTCATATTCTGTTGAACAAGTCTAGGTCTGATAACCATTATCTGGAGTTCACAGGAATCTTGTTTCACTGCATTTTGTTTCTCTTGGCTTTTGGTCATTATTGTCTTGCTTTCTTGTAAACCTTGCTATTTTTTGATTGAGTGCCAGATATTTTATTTTAAACATATAGAAACTACTTAAGACCTAGGATGATGTTAATTTCCTCCAGAAGGAACTTACATTTGTTTCTAAGTAGGCAGATAATGGGACTTGCAGTCTTGAATAACCTTAATCCATTTTCAGAGATTGAGATGACTTGAAGATGATTTGAAAAGATGAGATGATTCAGTCCTGCTCCTAGAGTGTAACCCTTTGGAATTCACCCAAAGCCCAGGGATTTTATCAGACATTCCCCCTTAGTGAGCCCTGGACTACAATTTTGTCTCCTTGGAGTGTGTGTGTGTGTGTGTGTGTGTGTGTGTGTGTGTGTGTGTGTATGTGTGCATGCGCACATAGCTGTTGAAAGATCTGTTCAGCTTCTCACCAACTACATAGTAGCAAAGACCACAGTGTAAAAATGTCTCCACATGCCTGGGTTTATATCATCTCTAAGATCTTGGCCCCATAATTCTTGCTTACCTTTTTAATTGTCTAATATTTTGAAGTGAACTTGGGAGGCAATTATCTAAGCTTCCATTTCTAAAAGTGGAACTCCAATATTTACATTTCTGTGAATTGCCTGATGACATTTATTGCTAATTTTTTCTTTTGATTTGTCTTTCTAATTTGATCTATAAAAATGTATTTTTTACATAATGTTTTGTCAGTAAAATAATTGCAAATAATTTCTCCCAGTTGCTTTTCACTTTTTTCTTCAGTATTTTGATTTTTTGAGATTATCTTTTTCTTTATGGTTTCCAAGCTTGCTTAGAAAGGTGCTCCCTAACCCAAGATTATGAAATATATTTTCTTTTATTTTCTTATCATACTTTAAGAGTTTTGTTTTATGCATTTAACTCTTTAATATACCTCAAATTTATTATTGTGTATCATGTGGGATAAGGACTATGGTAGACAGAATGGCCCCCAGAGAAGGTCCTTACTCTAATCCCTGGAATCCGTGAATATGGACATTACGTGGCAAAAGAGATTTCACAGATATAATTAAGGTTCCTAATCAGTGACCTTAAAAAGTGGAGATTATCCCCGATTATCCAAGTGGTGGGCCCAATCTAAGCACATGACTACTTAGGGCAGAGTCTGTCTCTGGCTGGCAGAGAAAAGATGTGACTAAAGCAAGGGGCAGAGAGATCTGAAGTGTGCGAAGCACCCGTGCCGCTTTCAAAATGGACAGGACAACGTGGAGGAGGGATGCAGGGAGCCTTGGGGGACGCGTGGGGTCCCAGCTGACGGCTAGCCGGGAAGCAGGGAGTGAGTCCTGCTGACAACCCAAGTAGGCTTGGCTGGGTTCTCCCCTAGAGCCTCCGGGCAAGAGCCCTGGCCAGCTGACAAGCTGATTTGACCTTGCGAGACCCAGAGCCGAGAGTCCGGTTGGGCCCCTCAAACCTCTGACCTACAGAACTGTGAGATAATAAATTTGTGTCGTTTTACGCAGGAGCAGAAGCCCAAACACTACACGTTCTCACTTATAGGTGGCAACTAAGCTAAGGGTCTGCAAAAGCATCGAGATGGTAGAATGGACACTGGAGACTCAGAAGGCTAGGGGAAGGGCCGGAGGGACGAAAAAAATCACCTCTCGGGTACCGTGTGCACAGCTGGGGTGTGGGTGCACCTGAAGCCCAGACTTCTTCACCACTATTCAGTGCATCCATGTAACTAAAAACCATTTGTACCCCTAGAGCTATTAAGATAAAGACAAAAGTAAAAACAGAGTAATAACAACAAATGTGTATGGCTTCAAGCTGCCAACTTGGGGGTAATTTGTTACAACCGTGATAGACAGAAATCTTAATTTTATTTTATTTCCACATAGCCAGTTACTAATGCCATTCATTGACTGAGATAGACTTCCCCCATTTTTTTGTCAAAAATCAAAATTTCCATATGCATGTGAATCTGTTTGGGACTTTTCCTTCTTTTCCATTTGTCCCTTTCCTGTGTCAACATGAGCCGTGTATTATGGCGCTTAAGAGCATGAAGTCTGGAGCCAAGCTGCCTGGGTTCGCATCCCAGCTCTGCCACTTCCACTTATATGCGGTGGAGCCTCAAGCAAGTTACTTTACTTAATTTGCCTCCGTTTCCCAATCTTGAAAATGAGTTCATAGTGGTTACCGTCTTATAAATTTGTTGTGAGGATTGAATCAGTTATTGCAAGTAAAACCCTTAAAGAGTACTAATCAATATTAGTAAATATTATCTATAGGGAGAAGATTCCTCTCGAACCTTTTTTTCAGAATTGTCTCAATTATCCTTCAGCATTTTCTCTTTCACTTGCATCTGGGACTGAGCTATACAATTCCTGTTTTAAAAACCCCACTGATTATCTGGTTGAGATTGTATTGAATTTGTGAATTAGTCTTAGGATGATTGGCATCTTTGCAATATTGAGTCTGACGATTCAGGAACTTTGCGTGTCTCTGCATTTCATTAGGTCTTCTTGTGTGTCTTTCAGTACAATTGAAACTTATCTTCATGTGGAGGGTGGGTGTGTTGTATATTTCTTGTTAAGTTTATTTTCAGATAGGTTATAGTATTTTTTCCATTTTGTGGATTTCCCTTGTAGTTTCTAAGTGGTTATTGTTATTGCTGGTGTTTAAGAAAGTATTTTTGTTTGTTTACATGTAAATTATATATGTGTGTGTGTGTGTGTGTGTGTGTGTTTGTGTATCTATATATAGGCAACCACAACAATTGCCAGTGTTCGTTCTGATGATTTTTTAGTTGATTTCTCAAATTTCCTAAGTAGGCGGTTATATCAGCTCTAAATGGGTGAGTGTTATGTCTTCCCATCTTTCATCCCTACTTATTTGTCTTATTGCACAGGTGAGGCTTCCAGTTCAATACTGAGTAGTAGCAACGACAGCATGTGACCTTGCCTTTTAGTCACCTTTAATAAGAACGTTGAGGTTTCACTGAAGTCATTTGCTTTCTGACAGCCACCTTTGTTGGGTTTGGACACATCACCTGCATTGAAATCACTTATGGACATATTTTATCATGTCCACTAGAGTAAGATCCCTGTGAAGGCAGAGAACATATAGGAATACACAATACATATGCATATATACATATGTTCATATGTTGTGTGTTTGTGGTATAATATATATGTGTGTGTGTGTGTGTACTCGTGGCGACAGTCAGCTGTCACCACATGGAAATTGAAGGCAGTTTCTTTCCAGTTGGTACAGAGAGTATATACCAATTACCTAGACACAGGTAGCCTTGGAGGCCTCTTGCATGTGCAAGATAGAAGCATCATCCTTCTTGATCTTCCGTCAGTCTCAGGGTGGCTTCTTGACCTCTTCTGCCCATCACAGACTCGCTTAGACACTGTGCAAGACTTTCATCTCTGAGATGTGGCATTCTCCTTCTCCCCTTACTGCACACACACACTCCCTCCCAAGTTCCCCTTCTGGAGCTCTTCGACTATAGTTGGGGTCCCTCTTCTGTGACATCACACTGTGGTGTGACCCTCAGATGCCTGGCCTATCGACTACTGTTCTCCTTTCACCACCTGCCTCTAGTATTTCCCTTTTCGGCTCCTGCATTCTGTTTGCTCTACCCACCCCCTCCTTGGCCAGATATCCCCAGCAGACATCTAAGAAAGGCATCAGTGGCTCAGCCTGTCATCCCGCGCCTTTGGGAGGCTGAGGTGCGTGGATTGCCTGAGCCCGCGGGTTCGAGACCCGCCTGAGCAGCGAGACCTCATCTCTACAATAAATTTTTTTAAAAATCAGCCGGGCGAGGTAGCGCGCGCCTGTAATTCCGGCTACTCGGAAAGCTGAGGCGGAAGGATCGCCGGAGCCCAGCAGGTCGAGGCTGTGGTGGCCGGGAGTGGCCCCTGCACTCCAGTCTGGGCAATGGAGTGAGACTCCAACTCAAAAAAAAAAAAAAAAAAAGAGAGAGAGAGAGAAAGGCATTTTCCTTTGGAAATAGTAGTTGTATTTCTTTAGATACCTATTTTCTCTATGTATTATATCTATTCTGTTGATACTCTGTGTATGTGTCTTCACAGTAGTAGGGTAGTTTTCCAAGGTTGGCAGCCTGTGTGGATTCCCCAGGCATCTGACTGAGCCTAGCGTGGTGCCCCCACCGTTACAGCAGCCACACAGCTTTGCACAGAGCAGGTTTTCAGCTGCTTGACCAGCAAACACAAGAATCAAACATGCTGTGAGTCTTTGGCGGCCCTGAGTCGGCTGACAGTCAGATGCGTAATTCTGAAGAAGTGTCTGCTTAGCCTTTATTCATCTTTAAACTGCTAAATCTCTGCTTAGGCACATGTGACCTTTTTAATGAAACTTGTGAAAAAATTGATTGTAGCTGTGTGAAGATTACATCAGTTAATTGTTGCCAGTTCCACTTCTTTGTGAGCTGTGACATTTAGGAGCATCTACGTCTGGGGGAAGGTGGGATTATGTTGAAGCCTGAAGAATGCACGGTGGGTTTTAAAGTTGGAACTTTGGGTATTCAGTTTTTGCACAGGTGGCAAATAATGATAAACATGTTTGCATTTGTGTGTATAAAGATACTGGTAGCAAATGAAAAGGATCCTAAGAATTTCAATTGAGTTTTTTAAAAATTACAACTGAGTTATAAAAACATACAGAAAGTAACAGGACTCAAACAGTGAGTTGAAATTTTGCCTGTTAGGAAATTCTGGTTGTGATATCCATGTAACCCTTAGGGTATGATTTGAGTGTATTTTGAAAATGACAGAACACAGAAGTTTGAGACCCGCTTTTAGCCATCAGTAAACCTCCAAGAAGATATGCCTCACTGGAGGGAGAAACAGTTATGGGTAACAGGAAAAGACACTTGCTCCTTCACCAAACATTTACTGAACACCTGCTGTGTTCTGAGCACCGTTAACCCTGGACTGTAAGAGGAGTACGGGCATGTTTTTCTGAAGGCGCTCATGGCCAGGTGAAAGGGATCCCTGAAGGGAATTTGCACAGACTTCTTGCCTCAGCATGGCCCCACTTTTCTTCTGTTTAAGACCACAGCTTCCCAGTCTCTCGCTCGCCTTGTAGCCTCCGCCCTTCTTCAACTGCGGGTGATCTCTGTTCTCCGGTCTCCGTTCATTCCTTCTTCCGGCTAAGCAGCGTCTCTCCCTCGGTGGGCTCATCCGTGCCCACTGGTCGCAGCTCTCCCCCCCTGCTGAGGCCCAAGCTTCAACTCCCAGCCATATCTGTTTTCCAGCTCAAGCCCTGCACAGATACCTGTGTGGTAACACATGCATCTCAGTCTAGCACGTCAGACTCTCCAGGCTGAAGTCAGTTCAGAAGAGAGCTCCTTGCCTCCGAATCTAGGTTTTCTTGTTGATTGACAACTGCAGTGCCACATCACAACATCTTTTCAAAAGAAAAGAGACACGAGTCAATAATGGGCAGCAGTAAGAGAGTCCATCTTAACAGCAGGCAAAGTTAGATGGCTAGTTTGGTTTCAGTGAACAAAGAAGGGCCAGCTGCCTCCCCCCAGAGTGTCTCCCCTGCCTACTGGCTGAAAATTGAACTTAGGAGGCAACAAATTCCAGGTACCAGGAACCAGAGTTTCATTTTCTAAATTGGAGACTTTCTTTCTTTTTTTTTTTTTGAGTTGGAGTCTCACTCCGTCGCCCAGACTGGAGTGCAGTGGGCGCTCCCGGCCACCGCAGCCTCGACCTTCTGGGCTCTGGCAGTTCTTCCGCCTCAGCCTTCCGAGTAGCTGGAACTACAGGTGCGTGCTATCATGCCTGGCTGATTTTTTGATTTACTGTAGAGATGAGGTCTCGCCAAGTTGCCCAGGCGGGTCTCGAACCCTCGGGCTCAGGCCACCCACTCACCTCAGCCTCCCAAGGCGCGGGATTACAGGCTGAGCCACTGAGCCTGGCTAATCGGAGACTTTCTAACACGAGTCACCCCTAGAAGAGGTAGCACATTAGAGACTTTACTGAAAGAAAGTTTGCTAGAAGAAAGTGAGAAGAAAGATGTGAAGACATGGGGCATCAGACCAGGATGGGAGGAGGTCTGGGGGTGTGGGTGAGCGAAGAGCGCGAAGAGAGACTCGAGGCTGCAGGGGCCAGCGTCGCTGGGCAGGCCTCTGCCGTGCGGGCGGGCAGGCGGAGCAGCCTGTCCAGGCCTGTCTTTGGCGAAAGGGCAGTGTGAGCTCTAGCGGCAAACTGGTGGCACCGAAGCACTGAGAGACGAGAAGCCGTCCAGATGTTAACAGAAATGGGAAGGCAGGAAAACTCTTCTCATTCCATCCCAGGGAAGAATGGGGTACATCTAACGCTGCACTTTGATGCCTTTTCGGGTTGAGTGGTTCCAGGAATGCTACTTCCCGAAAGCCACATGGAGTCAGGTGGTTGCAGGGTTTTCTCTGCCTGCTCTGCCCTTGTGGTTATGAATTATATAGACTTTCGGTGCTTAACTGTAAACAGAGGCTTTTCCAGGTGGGGGATCTGAGTTATGAAAAGAAAAACGCTGAAATACAAGTCTCAGGGGTAAGAAGGTCTCTTGGATGTGGGCAGAAAGCTCCTGACTTAGTGCAGAAGGCTTAACATGCCCTTGAACAGCTCAGCACACCTGGAGGGCCCTGAGGGTGAGCCAAGGAACCAGGCATAGACGTTTTCAGTGCGTGAATTGTTGGCAAGCTAGAAACGGAAAGCAAAAATTGGGTCTGTCATCAAGTCTGAGTGTAGTGGGGGGAGTCCCCTGAGTGTGGTGGACATGGGCGTGTCGCAGGCCTGGGCCTCGTGCTCGAGCAGGGTGGCTGCTGCCAGACAGACCTCGTGCTAGGACTAGAGATGGGCCCCGGTGCTGCCTTCCAGTGCACTTTGCTCTTCATGGCGCCACATGTCGTGTCTGTTCTCAGTGCGCAGACACTACAAACTGACTTTTGTCATGTTCCAGTTGTGTCTAGCTGGTGTAAGAAATTTAAAATGCTGTGTACCTGTGCCTTAAATGAATGGCCACCCTAAATATTGTTGCTGCCAACTTTTAGGCTCTGTGAGATTCCTCTCAACAAGCTGGTTTTTTTTAAGTAAGTGTTGGAATGTTGTTAAGACTCATAGCCTTAATATGCCTAGGCTGGGAGTGGTGGCTCATGCCTGTAATCCCAGCACTTTGGGAGGCCAGGGTGAGAGGTTTGAGACCAGCCCGGGCAAGATGGCAAGAACTCGTCTCTACAATAAATCAAAAAATTAGCTGGGCATGGGGGCACATGCCTGTAGTTCCAGCTACTTGGAAGGCTGAAGCAGAAGGAAGGCTGTGGTGGCCGTGAGTGTGCCACTGCACTCCAGCCTGGGTGACAGAGTGAGACTCTGACTCAAATATATATATATGTATATAATTTTTAATATATTATATATAATATACATCGTAGAAGTACAAGTGAAAAGAATATAGTTTTTTTGCTTTCTAGTATGCTGTAGTGGGACCAAAGTTTCAGTCAATCCCACCGCAGATACCAACTCAGAAAATGTCATTTCACCCCCCCCCTTGCGCCGAAGCTGTGGTTACTCTCTAAGATTCGCCGGGCTTCTACGTTTGGTTCCCTGGACATTTTCCCAAGCTTGTTCAACCATTCGCCTTCTGGACTGCTGGGTTTAAGTACTGTCAGGTCAGATTTACATCATGTGTTAAGGCTTGGTGGGTCCATCATTGTCCTCAATTTAAGAAGCATTATAGAGGTCACGACATTGCTACAAAGAAGGTGGCACTAATCCCTCACTGTATAAAAGGGAGTGCTGTGGTGTGCCTTACACCAGAGGAGCCAGCCCCGCCAGCGCCCAGGCCCAGAGGGCCAGCATGTGCTCGTTTCCTGCCCTCGCTGTGTCTTCAGGAACAGGCCGCTCAAAACCAGATGGAGGCTGTTTTTCAAATGCTCCTCTGACTTCGTATTCAATTTCCCTTAGACCAGATGCCAGTGTTCAAACAATATCCCGAAGGCTCCAAAGAGAAGGAATTACTCATCGTGTCTCATTCATATAAAACCTGAAATAAAGGGGAGAAAAGTACAAAGAAACTGAAGTACCTTGACTGCGCCTTGCCAGAGTGTAATAATTGGGAAAGAATATCGCCTCCCTGAGGAGCGCTCCAAAGTGGAGGCTCTTTCTCTTTCTTTATCCGTTGAACTTCCCATTATTTGTCATTAGTGCTCTTTAGGAAAAATAAAAGCAAACCATTGTAGTTTCTTTTGCAAAGCGGTTTGGGTGCATTTTCAGAAGATTGAGCAACACTCGCTTTAAAGAGGCTCTGTCCTCTCAGCACTTCCTTTCATGACTTTTCCATTGATTCATACCTTGCCCTTCGCAGCTGTTACTTTGATGGCCTGCACCAATTAAGACAGACAGCAAATAGCCAAAGTCCTCGTCTCCGTATAAAGTTATTTTCTGTGGTGCTGCCTGGGTATCGCCAAAAGCTTCCCCAGGCATGGGGGACTGACGGGCCCTAGCTTTCCCCAGGGCCAGTCACGAGCAGATCATCAGCACCGTTGCTGCGAAGTATGCAGGAGCCCCGCTCGACGGTCGTTGCACAAAAGGCCCCCACGCAGCGTAAAACAGAGGCCTGCAAAAGGGTTCCCAGCGGCGGAAGAGGCCTACTAAGCGCAAGCAGCATGAATTCCAGTCGGCCCTGTCAAAACAGTGTGTGTGTGTGTGAGTGTGTGTGTCTGTTTGGTTCTTGTTGTTGTCGGCTTTCTGCAGCAGCAGCAAGTAGCCTAGGGATGCAGCAAGCAGGTGACGGGGAGTGCCTAGAGCTTGGACTGAGGGTGCAAATCTCAGGTGAAGTCAGCAAGAGGCTAGCCAGGGAAACTAGCCCTTAACCCAGAAAGGTGGGGGGCTTTGAGGGATGCGAGCTGTGATGCAGACGAGTAGTGAGGTGGGCAAAGTCTCCGGAGGTATGGGAGCTGGCTGGGGGTTGGGGCCGATGCCAGTACCTGAAGCAAGCCGCGAGCCAGTCCCGCCGGCGGGCTGTGGCAGAGCTGAAATCAAGTGGCCCGCGCTCCCAGGGCAGGGCTGCGGGGTGGGCCTACTCGTAGGGTGTGAAGGCTAGGCCCTTAACACGGAGTCTCAGCCCAGCCTAACGATCTGTTCGAAACAACTGGTTAAGATGAAATGATTGAAGCAGTAAGCAAGTCCGTGGTGTGTGTGGCCGAGAGGCGGCACTGGCTTCGAGGGAGGCTTGCTCCCACAGCTCACGTGTGACCGTGCGGGCCGCTCCATTGTTCAGCTCGCTTTTCCTATCACTGGCTCCACCCTCTGCAGGTTGCGGCCTCATGGTTGCCGGATGACTGCTCTGAGACTCTGGGCCTGCGTTGCCAGACCCCTGTCAGCAGAAAGGAGAACGTTCCCTGCAGGAGCCCAGGGCTCGGCCTTCACTGGCCCTGAGCTCTAACCCTAGCAGGGAGCAGGAACGGGGGTGGAAGGAACAGGCCGAAGCCACCGTAGCAACCAGGCGAATGAGGCGAGGCCTCAGGAAACGCCCGAGGCCACTACACACTGGCCTCCCCTAGCGAGAAGAGCGCGCTTGTCCCGCCGATGTGCTGAAGCTGCTAATGTCCCTCCCGGCCTCACCTGCATTGTCTTGGCAGCTTGGCGGGGCTGGCCTCGCCAGCGGAAAGGAGGCCGGTGACTCCGCAGGACGGGAGTGCAGAAACAGAGGGTACGTCTGTTCCGGAAACAGAAACAAGTTATAAAATCTGTAGCATAGAAATAGATGGAAAGTGAGTGGTGTTATGGCTGGATGTTTGTCCCTCCCCCCCCCGAATTCATGTGCTGAAGCCCTGATCTCCAGTGTGATGGTATTTAAAGATGCACCCTTGGGAGGGGATTCGGTAAGGAGAGTGGCGCGTTCATGGCGAGGCCAGTGCCTTCTGAGAGATAACAAGAGAAATCTTGCTCTCTCTCGTGAGGACACAGTAAAGAGGCAGCCGTGTGCAAGTCAGGAAGAGAGTCCTCTTCCAGACCCAAAAGTATATATATACTTACTTATTATATAAATAAATTTTTTTTTGAGTGCCAGGCTGGCATCCAGTCTCAGACTTCCCAGCCTCTGCAGCTAAACAGAAATAAATGCACAAGCAGAAATAAATGTCTGCTCTTTAAGCCATGCAGTCTATGGTATTTTGTTATAGCCGCCTGAGCTAAGACAGGTGGGAGCCAAGAAGTCAGAGGTATCGAGAGAGTTCAGTGGAGACAATGAGTCCGAGACAGTGTTGGCAGGAGCGAACAGCAAGGCTCACCGGAAACCTTGGTGTTCATGTCTGGGACGCTACGCTGTCAAAGTGCGACACTTGGTCATGCTTTTTAACCATGTCATCACCAAACTGTATTAGTTCTACCCCAAGGTGTCGTTTTAGTTTAATTGATCTTCTCCACTCTCCTCACTGCCATGTTTGGGGCACTCGCAGTCACCTTGGGTTTGGACAGAACATTCCCTCCTGGCTTCCACTTGTGTCGGTGTGACCCTTCCAAAGTACCGCTGTCATCACGCTACTCCCCGCTCAAAAACAGCCCCTGGCCCCATTCACTTTGCAGACCTCTCTGCCAGGCGTTTAAGGTTCTTTGCCTCTGGATCGACTGACTGTCCGTGCTGTTTCTAAGCCTGTGCTAAAAGCGGTGTATGTGATCTTGGTCATGTCCAGTAATCTTTGAAATATAAGGATTGTTGTACTGTAAGCGTAGGCTCATGTATATTTTATTATATAAATAAATATATATATATATATATATTTTTTTTTTTTTGAATCGAAGTCTCACTCTGTCGCCCAGGCTGGAGTGCAGTGGCACGCTCATGGCCACCTCAACATTGACCCACTGGGCTCCAGTGATCCTTCTGCCTCATCCTTCCAAGGAGCCAGAACTACAGGTGCGTGCTACCACCCCTGGCTAATTTTTTTTATTTATCGTAGAGACGAGGTCTTGCCAAGATGCCCAGGCAGGTCTTGAACCTGCAGGCTCAGGCAGTCTATTCAACTCGGCCTCCCAAATTGCTGGGATGACAGGCTGAGCCACCGAGCCCATCCGAACAGCAGTTTTAAATACGTGTGCAAGACAAAGAGAGAATGAAATTGCTGTGGAGTCCTAAGTAACCAGCTCTGGCACTCAAGCTGCACAGAAAGATCCTTCTGATAGCAGCCTCACATGGTTGGCCATAAAGCCAAAACAAACCCTCTAGAATTCTACCTGAAAAGACACCTTTTCTGTTTGTTTTCACTTATAAACGAGGTCGTTGGAATTTTCATCTTCATATGCTTTCCTCTGCGAGCCGGTAAACATGAACAATGGCATTCATCATAATATCCACACATTATGCTTAGGTCTTTAAAAATGTCAAACAGTGGCTCTTTTCTGCCACTGAAGTAAAGAAGAAAGCTCTCCTAATGAGACGCTCTCAGCCCTCAGCCACCAGTGATTGTTGAGAGCTTTTTGCTTTGTCTTTTTACCATGAATTCTTTTCAGACATCATCAGAATATGTTTCTAGATTTCAGTTCATTTTTGATATTAAAGAAAAGTCTTCGAGTCAAAGAACAAAATCTTTCTGCTCTTTGTTTGACCTTGTTGGTCTGATGCGTTTTAAAAAAGGTCTGGGCAACGGGTTTATAAAGAATGCACTGAGGCATTCCTGAAAGAGCACACTAGTGAAAATAACAACGGAGAGAGATTAGGAGATGAAGCCTCTGGCTCGATCTAGCATGGCCGTCAATCTCCCCGTGCAGCTTCTCAGGGCTGCACTGGTTTTGTCTAGGTCGGGAACAATGTACTTGTCGAGTTTATACTCGTGTAACTGCCTCGCACCGAAACTGTGCTTTCGTGTGTGTCTGACCGGACTGAGCCGGTCCGGGTTCACTCCCAGTCTCGCTGATTCGCAAAATGCGGACCCGTCTCTCTCGGAAGACAGAAGGGGAACCGCCCCACTGGCTCCGCCTCTCCGTCCTGCCTGGAGCGCGTGCGGTGATCAAGGGAGCCCGGTCTGTGTGCTTGGACGTGTCCTCCTGCGTGCAAACCCCGGTCTACCTGGAAGGCTGGCACACTGTCTTTCCTTTGGCCCAAACAGCCCATATGATGTTTCCCAACTTCCAAGCAATAGTGATGTCATCTTTTCACTGCTTAAATAGCGTAGCTCTCCGGCGAAACCCGGAACTTGCCCTCGGGGCACCTGCAGTCTAAGAGGAGAAAGCAGCATGCAGACTGGTGAGGAAAGCAGCATGCGACGACCAAGTCGAAACGGAGGCGTGGAGGGAAGCAAGGCCTGGGGGGGGGGCCTGCCTCGAATGCTCGGCGGCTGCGCGGCGCCGGAGACGAGAGTAAGTTCTCCCCGCTTATGCCGTCTCGTGTGAACAGGACCATGTGGGATTGGGGGGGCGACTAAAACGCGTGCAACGCGGCGCCTCGTCCTTAGAAAGCCTCAGTCAGCGTCAGCCCTCGCCGAGCGAGAGAGACAGAGACAGAGAGGGGGGGGAGAGAGAGAGAGAGAGAGAGACAGAGACAGAGAGACAGAGAAGCGTTTCCGAGAAAAGGCAACAGCGTGGAGAACCCAGTCTCCGGTCGGAAGCCTCGCGTTTCCTCAGTCCCCAGCGTGCAGCCCGACAAACGCCACTCGCACGCGCGGCCTCAGTCCTCGCCCCGCCTCCGCCTCGCCCCCCCGCCCCCGGCCCGGGCGCGCCACCGCGCCGCCTGGTCTGCCGCCCTTCCCTCGGCTCCGGCCGCTCCTCCCGCTCCTCCCTCGGGGGCGTCCGCGCCGCTCTTCGGCGTCCAGGTCGGCCCCTCTGCGGACGCCCGCGGCGCCCCCGGGAGGCGCCCGACCCGCGGCCCGGCTCGGCGGCGGCGTCGCGACGAGGTGACGCCCCGCCCCGTCGTCTCTCCGAAAGCCGCGGGGAAGCCTCCGGACGCCGCCCTCTTCCGGGCGGGCCTGGACGGAGGCCCTTCTCCGCGCGGGCCCCGGCGGCCGGCTCGCGGACTCGGGCGGCCGTCGACGACGCGGCTCGGGCGTGCGCCGCGCGGCCGCGGCCCGTCCCCTCGGCGGGGAGGCGAGGGGTGCGCGCGCGCAGGCCTCGGCGGCGTCCGTCGGGGCCGCCGCGTGAGGCCCGGGTGCGCGGGGGCCAGCGGCGGCCTCGGTCTCCCCGGCCGGGTTTTGGCGGGACGCGCCCGCTCGGACCTGAGGAGACAACTGGTGCTTCGAGGGGGGCTTCAACTTCTTTCTCCCGGTCGAGAGCGCCGGCACGCGGAGGCGAAAGGGCCGTCGTGGCCCGCCTCTTCGGAGAAACGCCCGCGAGCCAGGCCAGAACTCTCCGGGGAAGCCCAAGATCCCGAGCGAGATCGACCGGAGGCCAGACGCGGCCCTTCCGTGTGCGTCTGGCTGAAGGTCGAGACGCTTCTCGGCGAACGGGCTCCGACGTCCGCGCCTCGGCGGCGGCGCGGCCCCCCGCGCCCTGCGGCCGCCCCGCCGGCGGGCGGCGCTCTCCCGCGGGGGCTCTCCGCGGGGGCGGGGGCGCTCGGCTCTCCCTGCCGGGCCCAGCGCCGGGCCCGCGGCGCCGGCCCCGCGCAGCCCGCGGCGGCGGCTGCCTGGCGCGCCCGGCCTCCCTCCGCCGCCGGCTGCCCGCTCCCGCGGCCGCACGCAGGACGGGGCGTCCCTCGCTTCCGGCGCGTGCCCCGGGTCTCCGGGCCTGGCTCTCTCGCGAGGGTCTCCCCGGCACCGCGGACGGGTGCGTGCAAAACCCCCGCGCCTTCTCTTCCCCTCCAGACCAGCTCCCCGTCCCCGCGGCCTGACTCTGCCGCGACGTGCCCCTTCACCAGGGCGCGGCGCGGATTCTCGCCTAATTGCTCTCCCGCCTCGCTCTGCGAGACCGCCGGCTCGTCTTCCGGTGTGTGGCCTTCGAGCGGCGTCGCCGCGCCCTGGGCGCTCCTCACTCTCCTAGACCACCCAGGCGCTGCCAGCTCCCCCACGAAGCCCGCCATCTCCTCTCTTAGGACTTTATCACAATAGTTCCAGTTTCATCTTCCTTCCTCCCCTCTCCAGTAATAAGGGGGCACAGGTTCCAGCCTTGGTTTTCGCAGTTCGCCACTTCCAGCCCGCGTCCCTCTCTGTCAAGTGGTGTGATGACGTCTGTCTTCCAGATTTTACATAAGGATTAAAGAGACGCTTCACAATCTGAAAGATTCTGCAAGGGAGGGCAAAACACAAAACAAAAAGAACCAGAATCATCTTTTGGAAGGTGGGCCGCTGGCAGTCCAGGCTTCCCCTGCTCGGCGAGTGTTGTAGGAAGCCGTCAGCATCAGTGTGCCAGCTGGCATTGTTGTGAGGGCCTGTGTTTGGCTGCAGTGAACTCTTCTGGAGAGTCTTTCAACGAGTTTGCCCACTTCGTGGTGGGTGACTGATGTGCACACCTGCCCACACCACGCAGCTTTTGACCAGAAACGACATGACCCCTGTGCCCCACCCTCCCTGTTCATCTCATCTTGCCCTGAGCAACTTTTTTTGTTTCCCTGGATGAGACAAGCCCTCGGAGGGAAACATCTTGCCAATGTGGAAGGGGTGCAACAAAAAGCAGCAGAAGCACTAAAAGGCATCAAAATGGATGTGTTCAAAAACTGTTTTGAGCAGTGGAAAGCACATTTCAACAGGTGTATTGCATCAAACAGAGTACTTAGTGAAAGGTACAGGAAGCGACCAGAGGGGCGGCTCCCAAAACGGCGCTGACACACAGGACAGCAAAGGCCCTCGGTCCGGCCTCTGCGAGCACAATTCCCCGCGCGCCAATTTCAAACCTCCAATTTCAAACCTCCCGCGCGGTCAATTTCAAACCTTCCCAGGCGCGTCAATTTCAAACCTTCCCGATTTCTCTTGGTTTCTCTCTCTCTCTCTCTCTCTCTGTCGCTCTCTCCCTCTCTGCAGCTCTCTCCCGCTTCCTCTCTCTCTCTCTCTCTCCACAGACCCTTTCCCTTTTCCCTTGTAACAGCCACTTTAATAAATCTCTTGGTCCTGGCCAGGTGTGGAGTCATTACTGGCGCCAAACTTCTTACACTTAGAAGATGACTGAAGTTTAAACATGTAAGAATAAATACACAATTTTTTATAAATAAATTCTAGGGTTTCAAGGTCCCCCCTCTTATATCACTTGCTTACTACAGCATCTGGCATATATCAGGTATGTGTAAACGTGGCTTTTTCTTTGCTTTTCCTGTTTTCTGCTACATTGAATCTAAACTTGTTGTCTTAACTTTTACTTCCTTACATAACTTTAAGGTCCCACCTACTTATTCAACCACAACTTTGTTCATTTACTCAGTAAGGTAATATTTACTGAGCATTTACTATGTGCCGAGTGCTCCAACCTTGCTCCTATGTATACAGATTAAATATCAGAGAGAAGCTGTGCTCGGTGGCTCAGCCTGTAATCCTGCACTTTGGGAGACTGAGGTGAGTGGATTGCCTGAGCCCGTGGGTTTGAGACCTGCCTGGGCAACCTGGCGAGACCTCATCTCTACAATAAATCAAAAAATCAGCCGGGCATGGTAGCACACGCCTGTAATTCCGGCTACTTGGAAGGCTGAGGCAGAAGGATCGCTGGAGCCCAGCAGTCAAGGCTGCGGTGGCCAGGAGCGTGCCACTGCACTCCAGTCTGCACAACAGAGAGATTCCAACTAAAAAAAAAACACATCAGAGAGATGTCTACTCCCCCCTCCAGCCTCACTGAATATCAGCCTCACTCCCCAGGTCTTCTTGAGTTTTTTTATTAACATCATCAATTACAAATCTCAGGAGTCTTCCTCCCCCCACCCCTTGGTTGGAGTCTTGGTCTTCTGTTGATGCAGACTACCTCTCCAGGAAGTCTAGTCCCAACCAAAAGGGGCTGGTCACTTTCTTCCTGAGAAGATCAGGCATTATAAACAAAAGTGAACATCACTCTGTCTGTCCCCGAAACCCTCTCGGAGATATATCTCGCAAAATAGAGAAGTTACTTCCCTTTAGCTCTCTTGAAGCTTGGCCCTTCAAGTGTCTGTGTTCTTCACCATGGACCTGCCCAACTTCCCACAAAAACCTTTCTGGTTCCCTGCCTGAGATTGCTGAGCTTATCAAAATCTGTTAAGACCTCTATCAGCTCTTCTTTGAAAGAGGGGGGTGTTCATAGTATATACTGATCTGAGCCAAGACAAATATTAGGAATGAAATTATTAAGAAAAAAAACACAAGAAGTGAGACCAAAAAAGTATATATTCTTGCAAGGACAGAGCTGTCATTTGATTTCAGGAGAAAGCAAAGCATAAGCCATTTACTATTGTCTCCCTATAAAGTCTGATAGTGAGTAAAGGGAGGGGTGCAGAGGCGGGAACAGTGTGGATGGAACCGGCCCCTCCTGAAGTGAATCTCTGAGTTCATCTTTGATCTCCACAGCCCTGTAGGCCACGGTGTTGCCTCCTCCGACTTGCTCAGCTTTGAAGCCGGCCTGCTTATTAATGGCATGGTGCTGCTTAAGAGCTGCAGGACTGAGATGACAGAATCTTTGTGTTTAGGGAAAGTGCTTGAGATTTGTTTACTCTAGACATTCTGAAGAACTTGTCATTTTAAGACAAAAACTGACTTAGCACCAACAGTTGTGTGCTCTGTTTGATGCGCCCATTCATAAGCAAAGGTTTATTGCATCGAGTTGTTACCCTATGCCAGGTGCCATGCTAGACTCCCAGGCCGCAGCTATCAGCAAAACTTGCAGTCCTCACCTTGGTGAGTCAGTCTAGTGCAGGGGTCTGTCAACTACCTGCGAAGAGTTTGATGACAAATGTGTCAGGGCTTGCGAGCCCTGAGTTCTCGGTCTTGACTACTGAGTTCTGCCATTGTGATGAGAAAGCAGTCATAAATAATAAGTAAACAAATAGGCATGGCTGTGTCCAATAAAACTTTATTTACAGACACAGACAGTGAGCTGGGTTTGGTCTGCAGGCTAAAATGTATTGACCCCTAATCTAGTGAATGTAACACAGATAAATTCACGTTGCTATTTTGCATATTCTGTATTGTTTCGATTGGACCGTTTGGGTTGAAAGTGACAAAAACTCCAACCCAAACTGGAAAGCCTCAGGACAAGGCTAGCTTGAGGTGCAGTTTGATGAAGGACACGGGCTCTTCTCCTCCTCTCCTGTTCTCAACTCTTCTACCTCTGGGTTGGCCTCACCCCCAGTCTCATTCAGATGGCTGTCACAGTTCCAGAATAACACTCCTTGGGGAAGAGTCCAGGGGATGAGAGACGCTGCATTCCCTGACTCTCGGTTGCTCTGGGGACCCGGATGTGGGTCCTGTGCCCAGTCCCAAATGGGCACGGCACCAGGGAGCGTGATTTCAGGATCGGCCTAGCCGCCATCATGTCCTCCTCCCTGACCCTTGTGTAAGACAGGGAATGGGCGGTGGTTTCCAGCTGCCAGAATACTGGTGAGTGCACTTTCCACCACCCGGCTGTGGAGTTCAGAAAGAGCCCTCCCCATGGCCACGTGTGTTTCCAGGTGCCACACAGCACAGCCCCGCTTTTCCATCGCCACCAGAAAGCAAAGTCTGTGGTGCATAAGTGGAATAGCATCCAGAATGTTGTTATTCACGTGCGTGTATTTCACATCACCAGCTTGGTCTTATTGGGCATTTAAGTCTTGGATTGATGCATAGGTTTGGGCAGTTGATTGGTAGTTTTCTGGCCTTTGACTGTCTCACCCACTTTCCACCTTTTCTATGTGTGTTAACCTTTTGGGGAGACTTACCAGACTTTGCTTTCTTTCTGGTGTCAGGGCATCTTTTGAACTCCCTGGAGCTGAATGCAGAGCATCTAGGCCCAATTAAAGTGCTAGGTCGGTACTTTTCTCTCATTCCAAAGCCACAGGATCAGAAAACCGCTCCTTCTCCCTGAAAGTGTAGCCCTTTCCAGAAACTCGTTCCTGCCGCCCTCCAAGCAAGAGAGGTCGGCAGCTGCTTCGTTAGTCTGCACCGCTTCCCTTGGAGTCCCAGGCCCGCCGGGTCGCCGCCCTCCCTCGCGGTGGAACGGCCCCTGCGGACCGGACGGAGGGCTTCTGCTGGGCCACAGACGTGCCGGTCAGAGAGCCCTGCGAGGGAGCCATGCTGAAGAGGGGGGAACGTGCATGTGTCAAAGGTTGTTGAGCACACTGTGGCTATTTTTACATTCACTTCATATTTCAGACACAGGGTACACAAGCTGTGCCGCAGAGCCCCTTTCCGAAAATGGATCTTTCCTGGCAGTTGCTGTGGCAACACATAATACCTTAACCCCAGTAAAGACGGAATTTCTTAGAAGGCAGTGCATTTTTTCTCAGCTGCACTGCAGCATTTCTTGACATCAGCTTTTACTACTGCTTATTTCATCCTTACTCCTCTAGCCAAACCTGAAACCTGTACGTTCTATATCCCACTCCCCTAAAAAGGCTGCGTAAACATGTTTCGCTCCGCAAAGGCCCATCCCTCAGAAACACGCTCCACGTTCCTGGTGCCGTTGCCTCTGCTCCCTCTGGCCAGCATCCCCTGTGCTCCTCCCATCTACCTCTTCCCAGACCCTCCCACGTCTTTCTGATGCTCGCTTCCTACTCCAGGGGGCCCCTGCGGGGACTGCCCTGCTGCCCTGTCTCCTAGGGGACTGCGTGCTCCATGGTCGCCTCTTGTTCCCCGCCCTTCCCTCTACAGTCTACCAGCCGGCAGTCTCAGTTTGCTCTGTGGCCCTCGGCTAAGCCCGTATTAGAAGAACAGGTGGCTGGGCTCGGTGGCTCAGCCTGTAATCCCAGCGCTTTGGGAGGCTGAGGCAAGTGGATTGCCTGAGCCTGCGCGTTTGAGATCCCCCCGGGCAACTTGGTGAGACCTCATCTCTACAATAAATCAAAAAATTAGCCAGGCGTGGTAGAACGCGCCTGTAGTTCCAGCTACTTGGAAGGCTGAGGCGGAAGGATCGCTGGAGCCCAGCAGGTCGAGGCTGCGGTGGCCGGGAGCGGCCACTGCACTCCAGCCTGGGCGACAGAGTGAGACGCCAACTCAAAAAAAGAACAAAAAGAAGAACGGGTATTAGAAGACCAGGTTGTGAATAAACAAAGCCACAGCCAGAAGAAATATATTTCTACCATATATTTCTAATTGGTAAAAACCCAGGCTAAAGCCGGGCTTGGTGGCTCAGCCTGTAATCCCGCGCCTTGGGAGGCTGAGGTGAGTGGATTGCCTGAGCCCGCAGGTTCGAGACCCGCCTGGGCAACTTGGCGAGACCTCATCTCTACAATAAATCAAAAAATTAGCCCGGCGTGGTAGCTCACACCTGTAGTTCCGGCTACTTGGAAGGCTGAGGCGGAAGGATCACCGGAGCCCAGCAGGTCGAGGCTGCGGTGACCGGGAGCGGCCGCTGCACTCCAGTCAGGGCGACCGAGTGAGACTTCAACTCAAAAAAAAAACCCAGGCTAGATGTTGAGAGGCTGTTGAGCTGAGATCTCCCCTTAACTTAAGCTACTTGCAAGGGTTCCTGCCTGTGGGCTAGAGTTATTGGCAAGAATCCGAGAAAGCCCACGTGTATATGGCTCATCACTGGACACTGTGTCTTCCCCCAAATTCGTACATTGAATCCCAGTCCCCAGTGTGATGGAACCAGGAGTTGAGGCCCTTGGGGGTGACTAGGTCTAGATGAGATCACAAGGACAGAGCCCCCTCGTGGGATTAATGACGTCTCAAAGAGGGGAAAGACCAGCGCTCAGGCTGCCTGCATGCACAGGGAAGGGCCATGGTAGGGAAGAACCGGGAAGGAGAGCCCTCGCCATCCGCCTGACCGTGCCCACACTCTGATCTTGGGCTTCCAGCCTCCAGCGCGCTAAGAAATGATGCTGGTTGCTTGAGCCACCAGTCTGTGGTGTTTGTTATGGCAGCCCAAACTAAGGCACTCTCATCAGCCCCAGTTGGCATCCTGGATAAGCAGGTACTACTTTTTTCCACACATAGATATATGTATATAGATGGTTTGGGGTTTTTTTGAGTTGGAGTCTCACTCTGTCGCCTTGACTGGAGTGCGGTGGCCACTCCCAGCCATCGCAGCCTCGACCTGCTGGGCCCGGCGATCCTTCCGCCTCAGCCTTCCAAGTAGCCGGAATTACAGGCACGCACTACCATGCCCGGCTAGTTTTTGATTTATTGTAGAGATGAGGTCTCGCCAAGTTGCCCAGGCGGGTCTCAAACTATAGATGGCTTTTAATTATAAAATGAAAATTCATTTAGAATTGATCCTGAATTCATAGAAACTTTTTTCAGGTATTTTCTCAACCAACAGATACTTAATGATACAAAAATATTTAAATGGAGTCCTCAAATTAATCATGAATATACGCACATAATTTGCTCTAAGGATTTAAAATGTTGCAAATAATTAGAAATAGCAAAAAAATCTAACGATAGAGGATGGGCTAAATGGAATATTTACATGTATAATTCACAATACAGAATACAATGAAATAATACAGCCATTAAAAAATCTCCAGCCACGCATGGTAGCTCACACCTGTAATACCAGCACTTTGGGAGACCAAGTCAGGAGGATCCCTTGAGCCCAGGAGTGCAAGACAGCCTAGGCAACATGGTGAGGCCGCATCTCTGCAACAAACAGGAAAAGTCAGCCGGGCGTGGTGGTGTGGCTTGCAGTCCCGGCTCCTCAGGAGGCTGAAGAGGGAGAACTGCTGGAGCTCGGGAGTCCAAGGCTGCTCCGAGCCTTTCTGGGCCACCCAGAAAACCAGCTCCGTTAAGTGATGCTCGCTTCGGCACTAACTAGTCTCACGATGGCCTCGAAAAGGTGTTTTCCTCATAAGGAGACGGAGGTACAGAGAAGTCAGCCCTCCCAGGGCTCACGGATTAAGGGCGCAACCCAGATTCAGCCTCATGGACCTCCAGGTCCAGCATCTCAGCTCTTAACACCCACACTTGATTAAATTAAAAGTTTGCAGAATAGTCTGTCCTCTTGTGTCAAATGACTCTAGTGGGTCATATTGCCAGGTACCCCCTCTGCTTCAGCCATTTAAGAATGACTGATAAAATTTAAAAAGAGAAAGCCAAAAGGATGTCTTAGGTATCCAAAGCCAGACGGTCATCTCTGTGGCCTAGAAACAGAAAGAACCCGCGTGGTGAGGGAGGCTACGCGATGGGCCTGCAGACCTGGGCAGGGCTGTGGCAGCTGGGAGCAAAGCCTGGCGGGGGGACAGGGCCTCGAAGTGCCAGCAGTGCTCCTTGCCAGGAAGGTGATGGGAGCCTGGGTCACGGGCTGAAAGCCAGAGCCGGAACGCCTCCTTTCTCGCTGATGAAAGCTGCTGCCTGCCACCCCTGGGGGCTGTGGCTGGCCTGGAGCTGGGAGGCCGCGGCCCCAGACCCGGCCTCGTCGTGGGGCCCAGCCACTCTCCCTTCCACTGAGTGCCCAGAGGTGCAGCCTCCCACATCACCACAGAGCAGCACCTCCGATATCCAGAGACCCGGACAGACACAGGGCCAAAGCTTGCCAGGCAAGAAAGCGTCGAGGAAAACAAGGAAGGTCCTGATGTGAGACAAAGCACGGGGTAAGAAGTGGGCAGGCAGACAGTTGCAGGGCCTTGTTGGCCACATCCAGGGTTTTAATTTTGATTTTACAGATGAAGTGAAATCTGTGTGGAGAGCAAAACCAACACACCGACACTGCAGTCATCCAGGTGCAGGAGGAAGGTGTGCTGGGCAGGTGGGTGCCAATGGAGAGTGTGAGAGACTGAGGAGGTGGCCTCAGGAGGAGCCGCACTTGGCTCCCTTCCTCCTCTGCTGAGCTGACCCCGAAGTGCTGGCTGCACTTTGTGGAATAACGCCAGGCACGCTCGTTCTCCTGAACTGCTTCACCCCTACCTCAAAGCATGGCGGGAAATGACTGTGCAGAGACATGTACACAGCAAAAGGTGTGTGTAGGCGCGTGGCAGCCAGCAAGTGGTCTCCCCTTTCTCGCCTCCTCAGGTGCAGTCAGGGCTGAGAGCACCAGAACATGTGCTGAGACTCCTCCCTAAGCTGTCTGTACAAAGCTGCACACTCCGTCTTCCCCACAGGAGGTTGACATAAGACTTGACGTAGTTTTGGCTTACTGACATGACTGATGTAGTGCTTTTCAAATAAAACCGTCATGAAGTTTCAGTTCCCCCTTCCATGCTTGTAATGAAATTGTAGGTTTCCAAGGCCCACTTTTCCAACGTCACATGAACTTTCATCTCGAGGAACCCTCTTGGCTCTAGCCGACTACACATTCTGTACGTTTTGGAGTCTCTAACTTATGCAGACGAGAATGTTTGTCTAATTATCCATGGTATAAGCTTTACTTGATGACAACACTAAACTCTAGTTAGGAATGGTCTCAGTCTTCACAGTTCACCTTAAAAGTTAAAGGAACAGCTAGGTACAGTGGCTCATGCCTGTAAACCCAGCTCTCTGGGAGGCCGAGGTGGGAGGGCTGCTTCAAGACCAGCCTGAGCAACATCGCGAGACCTCATCTCTACACATAATGAAGAAACGAGCCAGGCCTGATCGCCCGCACCTATAGTCTCAGCTAGCTGGGAGGCTGTAGTGGAAGGATTGCTTGAGCCCAGGAGGTAGAGGCTATAGTGAGCCATGACCGTGCCACTGCACTCCAGCCTGGACAACAGCCTGAGACTCTGACTCCAAAAAAAAAAAAAAAAGTTAAAAGAAACGTCGCCAGTGCCATGCATTGGCGAGAAGGGCAGGCGGTCTTTTCCCACGGAGAAGAGCACAGCTATCTTTGGTCACGTGGGCGGTGCCATGTTATAAATACCCCATTTCCACTCGGGTTACAGGGTCTTATTCTATTACAGAAATGACATTGTCAGGATGTCCTGGGTCTCTTTAGCTTTACTTTGCTGAAGGAAAGCAGATGAAGGAGGGTGGAGAAAGAGGTAGCCCTGGTGGAGAGAAGGAAGTTCCGTCTACTGGGTGCGACGGAGGGAGGGATGTGGAAGAGCAGGCGATCGTACACGGCACAGCTGGCAGCGGTGGGAGTGGCGCGTGCCTGGAGCGAGCCAGGCAGTCCCGGAAGGGCCTCCGGCGTTCCCAAGCCAGCACAGCCATTGGATGCATTTGTGTCCACGAGACGTCATCTCTGGTGTGACAGGACACTTGATGCCCATGAAGGGTAATATTCAAACTAGCAATAAAATAAATGTGTGTGTAAAAGTTTCGATCTCCATTAATCAAAGGAGCCTTGTGTCCATCAACCCCTTTGCTAGACTCCGTGCCACCGCCTCTTGCTTGCTGGTCTGCGTCCGGCCCAAGTGCTTCACGGTCAACACCAGCGGGCGGGCGTGCGCAGCAGGAGGAAGACGGGAGGGCGGCGTGCTTGGCAGCTCACAGGTCACGACCAGCCCACAGGTGCCTGTCCCCACACGCGCGTCGTTTCCTCCAAACACAGCCTGGGTCAGAGGTGGAGGCAGAAAACAGCAGAAGTCAGGAGTGCTAGGTGGGAAGGTGAACTCCTCCTTTTCCCCTTCCTTTTATCCTTTGGCCACGTGGCAGATTCAGGTGAATCGTCACTGCGTAGGCTTTAAGATGTGTGTGGAACTTTTATTTTAGGTCAGTATATGCATGGATTTGTGTAAATTTTCTTGAATTAGTCTGACATAAATCCCTGGTAGGCGAAAACTTTAGCCCAATGGGAGCAGACAGGGAGCACTCTGGAACCACCTGTTTTGTCACTGTAGTGATTGCCATGACTTTCAACAGCAGGTCAGTGGTGAGACAGACAGCGAGAAGGACGGCGGCTGCACGTCCCGACCTGGCCCGCCCCGGCCATGCTGGGGAAAATGCTGCTGAGCGGGGAGACTGCTCCCACCGGCTGTGTCTGCGATAGCTTCTTCCTTTTGGGGCGGAAGAAACATTTCAGCCTTTGGAAAGATGACCTGAGAAACTGTAGCGCTTAAAGTAGATAATAATTAGTGCTTGAGCGGCAGACGGCCGGAGTTCAAACGTGTCCCCCCTCTCTCTGCTCACCTCCTCAGGCTGTCAGTAGGAGAAAAGCCGCATCAGACCCTTAGAGTCATTCTGGCTCGTGGAAAGTACTCAGTCATTGTTTGCTAACGGTAACTGGATTAGCCTCATAGATGGAATCAAAGCAGATTGGTTAAAGTTATTCTTGCCTTTATTGAAGTAACAGGATTCTGCTTGATACCGTGATTTTTAAGTTCAGCATTTGTGTTTAAGGATTCAGGGCAATAATATTTTCCTGATTGACAGTCTCACTCAAGGTGAGGAAATTTCAGATTTCCCAGGGGCTCATTTTAAGTTTACTCAAATGCAGTGAAATCATAAAAACAAAGAATAAAAGAGTATATGCATCTTCAGTAACAGTGAGAAAATGTAGCATTCTGAATTTTGAAAGTGACAGAAGGGACAGTGGTGATCAAAGAACAAGCTTGTCACACCAGTTATCTCCTCTCTGCGGTCTAGCCTCCCAGCAGAGGGAGACCTTCGGGTGAGAAAAGCCGCGTGGGCCCAGACAGCCCGAGAACCAGGGCTTGGGTGCTCGGCCATGACCTCCAAAGTACGTGAATACTTAGGGAGGTATGTCCCCAGAGCCAATGAAAGCACTGATCTGGCCAAAGAGTATTGAAGACAAAAAGCCAAAGGATAGCTGTGGCCCGACCCCAGCTTATTCCCCCTGCCTCAACACTCAGCAAATGACTAGGTCCATTCAAAATAAGGTGTAATTTTTTTAAGAAAAAGGAACTAGTATATGACCGTTTCTAGATTAAAAGAGAGAGAGAGAAAGAATGTAAGCAAAAAGCAAATAAAGAACATATATCGAATGGAAAATTACCCAGAAACAGAAGGAAGATTCAGTCAAATTACAGTTCTTTATAACAAACAGTGTTGAAGCATTTACAAAACACATCGACTATTCTCTCTCGAGGAAAGTGGTGGAGGGAGATAGAGAAGAAGGAAAAAGAAGAGACATGTTTAAAGACGATGTAACTCAACTGACAGATGAAAAGTGATCTCTCAGAGCTTAGGAAAAATGGTAGACAAATCAAAAGATTACAAAGATCAAAACCGTATTAGAAGAAACAAAAATAGAAAAATCAGCTGGGCATGGTGACCTCATGCCTGTAATCCAAGCACTTTGGGAGGCCGAGGCGAGAGGTTTGCCTGTGCCCAGGGGTTGGAGACCAGCCTGGGTAACACAGCTAGACTTCATCTCTACAACAAATTAAAAAAAACTAGCCGGGCATGGTGGTGTGCACCTGTGGTTCCAACCACTTGGAAGGCTGAGGCGGAAAGATTGCCTGAGCCCAGCGTGTCGAGGCTGCAGGTGGCCATGAGCATCAGTATGAGACTCTGACCTTTAAAAAAATCATAAGTGACAACATCTACGGAAATATGATAATCAGGCTAGAGGAAATCATGCAAAATAAAAGGAAAGTATAAAATAGATAAAAATGATAAGAAAACCTTGGTGCATGTGCACCTCTAATCTCAGCTACTCAGAAGGCTGAGGTAGGAGGATCACTTGAGCCCAGGAGTTTGAAACCAGCCTGGGCAACATAGCAAGATCCTGTTTCAAAAAAAAAAAGATAAGAAAATAAAAGTAATAGTAGATAAGCCAGGCTCGGTGGCTCAGCCTGTAATCCCGCGCCTTTGGGAGGCTGAGGTGAGTGGATTGCCTGAGTCCGTGGGTTCGAGACCCGCCTGGGCAGCAAGACCTCATCTCTACAATAAATCAAAAAATCAGCTGGACATGGTAGCGCATGCCTGTAATTCCGGCTACTTGGAAGGCTGAGGCAGAAGGATCGCCGGAGCCCAGCAGGTTGAGGCTGCGGTGGCCGGAAGCGGCCACTGCACTCCAGTCTGGGAGACAGAGTGAGACTCCAACTCAAAAAAAAAAAAAAAAAAAAATAGTACATAAAATTGTAATTTTGGGAGGTTGTCAAAGAAGAGTCAGCACATGCAAAATCTGTGCTCCTAAAGAAAACAAATATATATATATATATATATGAACATAAATAACGCTTGAAAGAGGAAACTTTGTTTAGATAATTGAATCTAAAGATAGAAATGGCACACAAAATGTCTCAAGAAAATTAATATGGAATAATTTTTACCAAATCATACGGGCTTTCAAGTAGAAAAAGAAAGTTATGTTCAATATGAAAAAAAAAATCAGCCTGGACTCAGACCTTACCATAGCTATATGTCATGCCCGACAACATTAGAGAAATGTCTCCAAAATTCTAAGAAGCACTTTTCTACCCAGCCAAATTGTCTTTCAAATATATAGCCAGTGTCCAGACATTCTAAACAGATAAGGATATTAGAAGTAGAGCCAGGGTGAGGTCTTTAGCTCAGAATTTCAGAGCCGGTGTTAAATGATGAGAAAAAAGCCAATATTTGGCGTACGAACCCTCAGTTCTTTGCCCTTCATATCGCTTAGAAGCATGTTTTGCTTTGCATTTTCCTTTCATTTGAGTCAGCCCACAGATGTAACTTATTGGAAATAAGTTCAAGAAGAGAAGGTGAGAACAACCAACAGATATAAGAGCCAACGTGCATTTTATCAGCAAAGATTCTGCATCAGTGGGAGAGATCACTTTTCATTTTTTCTTTTTTTACCTTTAGGTATAAATCACAAGATTATAGCAAATCTCAAAAAAAGCACTTTGCCAAAAATTGAAAACTTATAGAACAGTTGCCATGGGATTTTAGTAGGTAATAAAATAAATTATTGGAGCACATTTCTTCCTTAATTCAGTTTAAGGAAGAAAATTGGGGATTTAAAAGCTGGTGATTTTAAATCATCCTCAGCAAATCCATAGCCTTGAAGTCCACAGGACACATTTTCATCGTCTGTTACCTTGTTTCCAGGTGTTTCTGATGAATCATTTATGTGATACCCTGCAACCCAACTTTAATATTCAGCTAAGTCACATGTAGCACATTCAACAGATTTTAAAAGCAGTTAATTCTGCCACATCTCACATTAGGAGAAAGGAAAATGCAGAAGTGTCGCTGGACAAAACCATCAGTGTACACACACGCGTGTCCATGTCATGTCCACACACGTCTTCCCTGCTCAGGCTTCCTAAGGCTCTCCTCTGTCCCTCACTCACTCCTTCAGCCTTAAGAGAGAGGACTGGGACGCTCCGTCCCCTTTTCCTTCACCAGCCCCATGAGCATCTGTCAGTGGAACACAGCCTGATGGTTTCAGGGGGCCCAGGACCACCTGGAGCCAGGGAGGCTTCCTGTGCCCAGGCACTCCACCTGTCCACCTGTGCTGGGAGGCACCGAGACACAGCTGTACGTTTCCTTCACGTCTTCAGAATCACTTGAGTTACACTGAGCACCCCAGTTTGGGGAGTGTTTTAATCAAAGCAAAGACGTGCCACGAGTTGTCCTCAAATCACAGCTTGGTGTGGCCATAGTCCACGTCCTGGCCAAGGAGTGGCTGCAAGTGAGCATAGCGGTGGTCCTCATGAGTGGAGAGGAGAGAATGAGGGTTTGTCTTGCCAGATGCTGAAAACTATGTTGATAAGAGTTTTAAGGATTAACAGAGTCACAGGGTCGGACTTTCTCAATTTTAACTCTTTCCTCTTTCATCTTATTATCCTCCTATTCCATCTTTATTGTCTGGTTTCTTTTCTTTTTTTTTTTTTTGAGTCGAGGTCTCACTCTGGCACCCAGGCTGGAGTGCAGTGGCACAATCACGACCCGCCACAGCCTCAAACTTCTGGAGTCAGGCACCACCACACCCAGCTAACTTTTTTAATGTTTCGTTGAGACACGGTCTTGCTATATCACCCAAGCTGATCCTGAACTCTGGAGCTCAAGCAGTCTTCTCGCCCTGGTCTCCCAAAGTTCTGGGATTAAAGGTGTGAGCCACCAAGCCCAGCTTATTGTCTGGTTTCTGACCAGATGTAACAAACTTATCTTAGTCATGAACAGATATTATTCTGAGATTTCTTAAATTCAAAACAATCATTTCTGTGGTTAAAAAATGTAACTTTAATTTTTTTCCATTTTAGATAACTTACATACGACAAGAATATGAAACAAAATTGAAAGGGTTGATGCCAACTTCTCTAAGGCAAGAACTTGAAGACACCATTTCCTCCCTGAAATCACAGGTAATTACTAGAATCAAGGCATTTCTTAAGGACTTGGGTGATGTGCGTGTCCTGAAGATAAACTTGCAAATAGATTCGACTCTGAATCAACGCTGGAAATCAGTGTGATCTCATAGCATAACCTGCTGCCCAGGATGGATTTTGCCTTTTTTTTTTTCTGACTAGTTTAAGAACTCATTGTGCCATAAGGTTTTCTTAAAAGCGTTCTTGAAATTGAAAGTTCCAGTTATGATCGCTTTTACTCATTTACAGTCTGCATTCCAATATGGCCTCATCCTCTTATTCTTGGTGCCAGGTCCAAAACGCCACCACTAGCGTGTCGCCGGTTCCTCATGGTGTTCAAGTGCAGAGACTGCGAAAGCAGAGTCAGATTATCAGCATGTTCATTCTGCTGTATCTAATGAGTGTTAGAGATAATGAAATGTACTTTGAATTCAGGGCAAAATAATGGCAAGGTATTCAAACAGTTAGGCTAAAATTATTTTTTAGCTGAAATGTGTGGTTTTTTGACACGTAGTTTATAAAATATAATGTGAGAGATAAAATCGATTTAAGTTTAGATTAAACTTTCTCTTTTAATTTTTAATTTTAAAGATGTGGGGTACAGTTCAGGGTTAGGTACACAAATGTTCATTAGGCAGGTGCCCTTGTTGACGAGGTGTGTCCCCCGCCCCCAGCAGATCCCCACTGTGGCCAATCCCGTCCCCACCCTCCCCTGGCAGCTTCTCACTACTGCCCATCCTTCTCTTGTGGTAGTACAGTAGTTGTTCAAGGTCCACATGTGAATGAGAACATGTGATACTTGGTTCTTTGTTTCTGTGATAGGTCATTCAGTATTATATAGCCTCTGAGTCCATCCAAGTTGCTGCAAAGTCCATCGTTTTGTCCTTTTTTCATGGCTGTGTCATATTCATCATATATGTGTACCACATTTTTTTAATCCACTCTTTCAATGGGCAGCACGGTTGGTTCACATTTGCTATTGTGAAAGATGCTGCGATAAACATGCATGTGCAGGTATCTTTTTCATATAGTGATTTGATTTCCTCTGGGTATATTCCCAGTAGGGGGATTGCTGGGTCTTATGGGAGGTCAATTTTTAGATCTTTTAGGAATCGCCACACTGTTTTCCATGGAGGCTGTACTAGTTTACACTCCCACCAACAGTGTAGAAGTGTTAGGTAAGCCAGGCTTGGTGGCTCAGCCTGTAATCCCGCACCTTTGGGAGACTGAGGTGAGTGGATTGCCTGAGCCTGCAGGTTCAAGACCCGCCCGGACAGCGAGACCTCATCTCTACGATAAATCAAAAAATCATCCGGGTGTGGTACCGTGCGCCTGTAATTCCGGCTACTCGGAAGGCTGAGGCAGAAGGATAGCTGGAGCCCAGCAGGTCAAGGTGACAGAGTGAGTCTCCAACTCAAAAAAAGAAGAGTTAGGTAAAACTTTCAACATAAGTTTTATCTATATACTTCTGTATTGTTTGAATGCTTTTATGTACTGTCCATCTAATGAGTTTTTTAACTCTTAACTTAAGATCTTGTTTACATATTCCTATTTCCAAAACACTTTGGAATTTGAGATGTACTTTTTCCTGGAAATGTTCCGTGAAGGAAAGAACTTTTTTACTCTCTTACGAATAAAACAAATGATCTCATTTGATGATCGCCACATTATCTACCTATAACATGTAAGATGAAATGTAGAACAAGTTTTAGCTGCTCCTTTCATATTCTCCTCAGTAAAAAGTCTCTTGTCTGAAATGGAGTGTGCATTATAACCATCCTCATGCCGCCGTTACTGTTGCTTCTATAGGCTAGTAAGTTTCGCTGTGCTCACTCCTGCCTATAAAAATCAGGAGAGGAATGCTCACACACAAAGGGTTAAGTCACCCTTGCTTACATGAAAAGCTCTATTTACCCTTTAAGCTTGTAGAGGAGCTTCCACCGTGTCTGCTAGGTAGGGTCTGACACTTTCAGAGAAGATTTTTAGGCAGAGGGAAAAAAAGAAATCTGATACCCACCTGCAGGGCTTCTGTTATTGTTCATATCATTTCACTGTAATAAAAGCCACTTCAGCCTCCTAAAACTGGATGCTGACCCAGAAAGGGAGCGCTGCCAGCTGTGACCGGCCCCCGCACTGGCAGCTGCGCGAGGCCTCGCAGGCCACACAGCGAGCAAATGCAGTTTGGAAGCACAGGTGCCTGTGTTTTCTAAAATGGCTGGAATTCCAATGGCAAAGTGCGGTGGAAGAGAGAAGTTGAATCAGTGTGATCCTTGCCTCTGTGGAAATTACCAATTGTCCCCGGGGTCACTTGAGCAATTGGATCAAGTGAAGACCAGGGTGATAAACAAATAAGCAAAACCAGGGCCATTCTGCTGTGCACCATCGAGGAAAACCAAGCTTTCCTGTCCTCCTAGCACATTCCTATTCTGCCAGCTCCATCTCCTGCATCGCTGGGGTTCAGCATCAGCCGTTGCCATGGTTTCGGCTCAGGTCGAAGGCACAGGAGTAAACAACTCTCAAACGATCAAATACGACTGACTCTTGATTGTATTAAGCTGTAGCATAAGTTATCCCAAAACCTTTATTTTTTTTTTTTTTTGAGTTGGAGTCTCACTCAGTCGCCCAGACTGGAGTGCAGTGGCCGCTCCCGGCCACCGCAGCGTCGCCTGCCGGACTCCGGCGATCCTTCCGCCTCAGCCTTCCGAGTAGCCGAAATTACAGGCGCGCGCTACCACACCCGGCTAATTTTTTAAAATTTATTGTAGAGATGAGGTCTCGCCTGCCCAGGCAGGTCTCGAACCCACAGGCTCAGGCAATCCACTCACCTCAGCCTCCCAAAGGCGCGGGATTACAGGCTGAGCCACCGAGCCCGGCTAACCTTTATCTATGAATTGGTTTGAATCAGAGTCTCACTCTGTCGCCCAAGTGGAGTGCAGTGGCACGCTCACGGCCACTGCAGCCTCAACCTGCTGGGCTCAGGCAATCTTTCTGCCTTAGTCTTCTAAGCTGGAACCACAGGCATGCACCACCACGCCTGGCTAATTTTTTATTTATTGCAGTGACGAGGTCTTGCCAAGTTGCCCAGACTGGTCTCAAACCCATGAACTCAGGCAATCCTCTCGCCTCAGCCTCCCAATGTGCTAGGATTATAGGCGTGAGCCACTGCGCCCAGCACCAAAACCATTTTTATTTGGTTGTGTAAGGTGCTTTTGAATTCATGCCTGCTATAGGTATCTTTAATAGTATGGAAATGTACACTCCCAAATAATCAAACGTGTTGTAAAGGTCTAATTTAAGACAATATGCAAAGCAACCCAGTTTCATCCAGCCTCCCAAGACTGGGACCTGGGACGGGGGTACTTCCGTGAGCTCTGCACTAGGCAGTTTCTATTAGTTGTTTCACATCATCATGGTAGCCTTGGGAAGTAGCTGTCCTAACCCCATTTCACAGATGAGCCGTCAAGAGCTTTAGTAACTTTCCTAGAGTCATAGAGGCTAAACCAGGAACCGAATCCAAGTTGGCCTGACTCCAGACAAAGCTCAGGCTCTTTCTGCTACAAAATACTGCCTCTCCAACCTCAGGGAATCCCCAGAATGGACTGAGGTTTCCAGAAAGCAGTAATTTTCTTTTTGCTCGCTCATTCATACATTAAACTGCTAGTGAATACTAACTACATGCCCAACCCTGTAAAAGATGGCTGTGCATGTAAAAGAAACTAGGGATGGAAAGATTTAGGAAAAAATAAATAGTCATCCCTGCCCCCAGAAGAGCTCTCTGGTTTGGGGGAGAGCTATGAAAACAAGCAACCACAAGGCAGCGTGAGAAACGCCAGGAACACAGGGGGCCGGCTGGCCCTGCCTGGTGAGAAGGGAGCAGCAGCTGGAGAGGAGTCAGAACTCAGCAGGAGGGCAGCAGGGTGTGAGAGACAGGCGTGTGCGGTGGCGCTGGGCAGGCCTGAGAAGAGCCGACTCCACGGAGCCCCGCGGGGCCCGCGCACAACGCTCCTGCCACACGGAGCTTGAGCGGCGTTCCCCAGCTCGTGTGGATTTCCAGTACGGACGGGAGGTGACCACGTGGGAAACACACAGCACTGACACTCAGCAAACCCTCTGGGTTCTGTCCAGGGAATTATCTGGATTGAAGTAGAATCTTACCATACCATTTGCATAGTGTTGACAATGAAGCCAGTTCACCGCTTCTCACACAAGGTGTCTTTTCTAGGTCAGCTTTCTGCAAAAGAGAGCATCCATCCTTCAGGAAGAGTTGACTACGTACCAAGGCAGAAGGTACAGCCTATGAGCAGTGTCTTGTGATCCGTTTGTGTAGTTTGCACCCAGGAGTCTCCTGGTCTGACGTCTCAGTCTTTACCAAGATGCTCAGACTTACTTTTAGCCAGTCGTCTGTCCTGGGCAAGCCACCCGCCTCTTTTGATCGCAATGCTTAATCAGTGTCATCTGGACATGATGGGAGAATCAGCAGGAAACGGCAGGTCCGGGCCTCACCTGGGCACTCATGACAAAACGTCCTGAAACCCAGTTGCAGGGGAAAGAGGCACCATCTTTCTTGAAGATGGTGAGATGATGCAGTGCTTGCGCGGATAGCTCACCTCCTCAAAGTGCCTTGTTCTCTGGGGGTGTGGCACTGCTCTGCAAACCAGAACACATCACGGGCTCGGTGGTGTTGCAACATTCACGGCGACGTGCGTGTCCTAGTGTGCACCTCTCCCAGATGCACAAGACCGTTTAGCCAAAGGTTCCCAGTGACCTCACTGGCATAGCTCGTGTTTACCTGCTCTGATTCCATCAAACACCCTTCCTGTGTGTGCGTGAAAGACTGAACCCCTCATTTGGCATTGAATTCAAAGGAAAGAGCTTGTGAATCATTTACTTTCCGAAAGATTCTGTTTGTTTGGTGTAGATAAGATTTGATCCTGTAAAGGCATAAATGGTAAAATTTTGATATCACATATCCTTTTTAACCCCGTCCACCTCTCCAGAACTGAACATATTTTATTACTGACAGACCCATCAAACCTAGAGAAAGTCCTGACTGAAGTTTCTGGTTTCAGGTAACTGCACAGAGAACACAATGGGAGCGATTCGCAGGCTGCACTGCGGGCTTCTTCCCACAGGTTTGAAGATTTGGATGTTGTAAACCGTGTGATCACTGGCATTTAAAAATACTTAAATGTAATTAATATCATCATAAAAACATGCATCATTCATACACTAGTGGGGTGGTTTTACTTGTGTCTCCCTAAGTTATTTTTTTAACATTGCTTTAGTTTTCATTTCCATATTTTGTGCATTTGAGTATTTGCTGAGAATTGCTTATTTTGGGCAAAGAAATGTCTTATGGTAGACCCTGTTGATGCTTTTGCATAGAATTTTACCAGTTGCATATGGTCAAAATCACGTTTGTAGTAGCCTATCAAAATTTTAACCTGTTCACATTGCTTTCATGTTCATGTCCATATATTATTAAAATGTTATTTTGTGCTTGTCAGTTTTATTTCTACTTTTTATCACATCTCATTTGCTATATATGGTATTTTTCCCTAGCAAATACCGACAATCTCAAGTTGTACTTTGGGGAAATATGCCTTATGTTGTCAAAGATCGAATCCATAATTAGCACATAAAATTGGTGTTTAGACTAAAATACCATCTGATATCAGTCCAAGTATATGTCATGTTGGTCTCCAGTCTAGTCCTGGAACTCTAGAGGCAGAATGGTATAAGAATCTTGTGTAGCAGCTATGGTTTTATTATTACTTTCTTGAGCTCTCTTTTTGTGGTTGTTGTTTTGATTGTAATCTCAGTTGATGATCCCTAAGAAAGCCTAAAAACACAGGGTCATATTATGAGGACACAACACACTGGCAAGCCATCACTGTATTTGGTCCTGTATTTATGGGAGCACCTCCTCTGTGAGAGAATGTGGCATTGCTCCCATGAATGGGTGGTTAGGTCTGGGTCTCTCTCCCCACCTGAATGCTGATAAGCAGTTCTGGCTGATTGGTCAACCCTGATTTGCCAAGGAAATTTTGAATTGCGGTGAATGGATGCTCCACATTCTTTTGACCGTTGTGTTGCGTGCCATGAGCATTTTGAGATCTCGCTAAAAATCTGACCCGTGGGTGGGCGGTAGCCATCTGCATTACTGTAAAAGGATGAAACAGAAAGTTTATTTACACTTTTTCAAAATTCTTTCCTCTTTCCCACGCCTATGTCTGTTGTTTGCTGCCCAAGGATTAATTACCCTTTTTTTGTACTGTAACTGAGACACCAAGATGATAAGGAAGTAACAGGTTTTACAGCATAAAATCCGGCTGTGCTGTGGCCGTCATGGGAGGCCTGAGATTCTTGTACTAGGGGTCACCTCTGTGGAGCCACTACTCTGCCTAGTAGCGCTCACACATTCACCCTGACACTTCCTCCGGGAAGTAAGTCTCTGTCTTTTGAAATATTAAGTTTTTCCTGCATATACAACAAATTATAGCACTGGTTTTAAAAATATTTAGGAAAAAGCAAAATTACAGCAGACATTATTAGACCCACCTAACAAATGAGGACAATTGGTACTCAGACTGTGATTTAGTACTAGCAAGGGCAAGATTAAGGCTATATGATTCATGTTAAGTACTTCTGTGCAGACCTTGAAAAACAGGCTGGAGCTCACAGGTATCATGAGTAAGGTTAGGAGCTGCTTGAAGTAAAAACACGTTGTGAATTGTATTGTATGCTGGCACTGGAACGCCCACTCAAGAATGTTTGTCTTCCTTGAGTAAATATCAGTAGGTGCTTCAGAAAGTTGCCTGCCATTTTTTCTTTTCCCAATTTCAGGGGTTATGAAATGACAAACACTAGTGAACCTTTGACATTAACCAGATCCTGTTTCCCTTCTGAAGCGTGTCGTGGACGTCTGGAAGTCAGCAGAATGAAACCTTAGGTCACTTTGATGGGATGTGATAGGAAAGTATGGCTGACACTATTATCTTTGTGAACACTCTCTGAGAAAGGAAGAGAAAGAAAAATTGCATTTGGCGTGTTTGAAATTCCTTGCTGAGTTGAGCACTAGGTATAGCAATAGCAACAGAGAAAAAGCAAGTGCATGGGAAATGAATTATAAACACTGTGCCTTATTATAAAATCATCTAAGATCTCACTCTTTCTCCTATCTGTTAGAAGATCAATTGTTCATCACAGGGGCCTAATTTAGTCACATCTCAGGTTATTACTATTGGCTGCTGTGCCCGAGTCGTCCACCTGTGCCTTTTTATGTTGGCACGTGACCGTCAACAGGCACTGGCTGATCACGCACTTGGATCATGCTGGGCAGAAGGAATGCTCTGGGATCCCAGTGCTCTTGGTGTGTGTTCCCGTCCAGTTATGGAGTTCACAGCAGTGTTAGCCATTCAGTCATCGGCTTATAGCTTAGTCTTGTTTGAGCCCGCCATTGCTGCGTCACCAAGCAGTGAGTCCTTTCGGGGCGCCGACCTCTGTGCAACCTCCCCACTCAACAACTAGCTCCACAGAGGGCAGCCATCGCGGGGCACGATGGAGAAAAGGGAAGACTAGGACAGAGGGAACAGAGATGACGGACTCGCTTCACAGCGTGCAAAAGAACTGACTGACTCAAGGAAAGCAGTTCAGATTCAAACATTCTCCTGTAATGTCACATATTCGCAGTGATTCCTTCAGAAATGGGTACATGCTTACAGTGGTGAGCAACCTCATTAAAGGAATCTGCAGAGAAAGTGCAGAAGGAAGAAACTGTGAGTTTGAATGAACAATTAACAGCTCTCTTATTGAAGTACATCACCATCTATGGAAGGCAGTGGTGTTTTAGCTTTCTTTGTAAGAGTAAAAAGGGGAGGTAAAACATCAAAAATGGTGGGAGAAAAGTTTCAGAACACAAGGTCATTTTAATTCATAGTTTCCTTAAAAGAACTGTCTCTTCTGAGCTTTCATATTTTGTTCAGAAAGGTCGTTTCTTTTAAGCCTTGTCATTAAAGACGGTTTGCTCTTTAAAGTGAATTATCAAAGGGTGTAGAAATTGCAAGTTACTGAAACTAAAATGCATGATCAATTTTAAGTCTGCTAACTAAAGCCTACTTAAAATTGGATGTGCTTTTGTCCTGGCAGTCCCTTTGATAAAACCAGAAAAAGATACATGGTTGGTCAATTCAAAGTAGGGAATGAAGATAATTAGATAAAACTTTTTTCAGTTGATATTGAAGTGGTTCTTGGCTGTGGAGATTTGATTAGGAAGCTGTGGCAGAGGCTGTAATGATATTTGAAAAGTAAAAATGGAATACCCCAGATTTTGACCTGGTTAGTATTAACATTCTTCAATATATTGTTTTAAAAATAGAATCTAACTTCAGATCACATTATTTACATCTCATATGGAAGAAGAGAAATGAAATCTGTAACATAAGAATGAAGGAACTTTCAAATCTGGATCCTTCACCACTATCGAGTTCAGTTGAAAATGTGTTCTTCCAGACATTTTTGTTTTAAGCAACGATTTCCATCAAGCAAATGTTTTAAAACCAAAGACCCGAGATGTGCTACACATTCTGCCATAGGAATTTTGAGAACTGAAGCTTAGTCTAGCTTCAGGCTAATAAATATTCTTATATCCTCTTTGGAAGTCTACCATCTAAGAAAGGTCTCATGGAAAGTGACTGGTTGAACACAAAGACTTTATCGTTAACAGAAAGGGCTACCTAGTAAGAAGCCTGATCTCAATTAGCTACAATAGTTATAAGAGTGAAACCATCTTGTCTATACCCCTTTACTTTAGCTAGGAAGGGAAATTGGTTCATAGGTGGAGTCTGCCAATCAGCTGTGTTTCCTTAGGCAATTTTCTTCATCAGTCTGGGTCTCACTTTTCTAACCTATAGCATAAAGGGGTTAGACCAATATTTCCCACACTGTGCCATTGTAAACTGCCCACTTAGTGTTTCCTAAAACTAGCATTCCATTAAGCCCTGTTCCGTAAGATTTGTCTCAAAGCATTCAGAGGTCATATTTAGGAAATGTGGCATGCTATATTCCCCTCTCAAAGACACATTTCATCACTCAGAACATTCATTCATTTATTTAATACATAGTTACTGATTGCCAACTGTGTGCTAGACCACACATCACCCCAAAACTTAATGGCTTAAGCAACAATTTATTGTCAACTCTCGTGATGTCATCTCAGTCCTGAGGATTGGTCAGGTCAGGGGGGTTGTTCTCGCTTGAGTTTCGAGCAGATAGCAGTCAGGGGAGACAAGGCCTCATGTCCACAATGGCTCACACACACGGTAGGTCACTGATGCTGCTCACAGGCTGAAGCATGGTAGCTGTGAGGAGGCCTCAAGAGACCAGACATGGAAGCCTCCAGCACCATAAGGCCCGGCATCACTTCTGATTCCATGAAAGACAGCCCACCCAGAGTCAAAGGCAGAGGACCTAAACCCAGCCAGGGCACAGAGTCTGTGGCCATCTTTAAGCTGCCACCCCCTTGGTATAGAAACCCCTTTAGCCTACTTGAATCGGGAATTTCCTAAAACAATTTGATCGATGGAATCCTTTTTTAGCTTTTTCTGTGGCCAACATTTTATTGTACAGAGTTCTGTGAAATATTCATTAAGGAAGCTCAAACCTAAGTGATTGCTGAGAATTTTCTTCTTGTTCAAAAATTGTTCAGCTGTGTTGTATTTCTAGAATCACAGGTTAAACTGAGGACTTAGAAACACTTCTTGAGAAGCCCTGACTTAGGGATATTCAAAAGGCCGTGTCTTCCTCTGTGATTCTTTGGAAAGATGGTAGCACCCATAGTTGAATGGCTTTTTCCACGCCCCTCTGTTTGGGGTTTGGTGTGTGCTATTTATGGTCATTAATTAACAAGCATATTATTACAAAAGTCCATCCCAGCTCATGCCCTGTGCTTAAGCTCCTTCCTTCGTGGAACTGTCAGGCACACGGAAGGGTGTGTCCTAATGAGTCTGTAGGGGAAATTTCCTGAACCACAGAACACTTAAAAACTACTCAGCTAAGGCAAGCACAAGCATCTAGATCAACAGGTGAGTCAGCCTCCTAATGCCCCGTTACCTTTCTCACCGCTTCAGCAGAGCTATCTCTGTTCGTGCCTCTGAGTCCAACCCCAGTGTCTCGCCCATCTCGGCCTGAGCCTGAGGTGGGGGACGCAGCTGTGTGAAGGAAGCCGCGGGCGAGGGCTGGGCTGCCTGGCGAGCCTCGCCCTCCTCATCCTCCCGAGCGCGGCAGCCACTAGACGGGCCGTGTGAAACCACCCAGTGATGCGCAGGTGTCTCGGAACACCAGAGTGATTGGCTCGTCGGGATTCAGCTTTGATCAGCAAGCAGAGCCCGAATTTGACGGTGAGAGGGAAATATATAAGACATCATGTCCTTAGGAACAGGAAATCTTTTCCCAATAGGCCGGCCGAGGGTCCTGAGACCCTTACACTTTTTAAAGAAATGTCTTGGCATCAACTGAGATTTCTCAGCACCGAGCTCTGCGTTTCCCACTTTACTTCATGCAGGGTGACTTGAAACTGTTGTCTGCCTGACACCACGCCTGCTGCTGCCCCTGGGCTCGGGCGTGAGCTCGGGTGCTGGCCCAGTTTTCCTTGAACACTTCTGGGCTTCCCAGCTGCTGCGGTGTCACAATCCCGCGTGAAATCCTTTCCAGAACGGATCATCTACCCATTACGGAGCATTGTGTTTGCAGTGAAAATATTTACCCAAGCCGGGCAGCAGTGATCGGGCCGTGGAGCCCGGGCAGCGTTGCCGCATCACGGCAACACCTGTTCCTGCTAGAGTTAAGGCTCTGTGGCCGTCTTCTGCCTAGAGCGATGTTCCCGCCGTCAGGGAACCTTTCCCTGACTGAGTTCCCATTTGTGTTTTCCGGTTTTCTGCGTTAGTATTTATACTTACGCATTTGAGCATGTGAATTTGGAAGCTGCTGAAATGTAAATTGGATGTCTTAGGAGTGTTCTTTTAAAAGCTTTTCCATGATCCTTTTAGATTGTGTGTGTGGTATAGGTGTGATGGCAAATCCATACACCTTGTAGTGCCAAAACTTTTCTTCTAGTGGGCTCATTAGGACAGCAAGCTTAAGTAGACCACCTACTGCTGGTCCCTGCTGTCAGGTACTTAGCCTAAAACCATAGAATGTTTGCTCTCTCTGCCTTTTTATTGGCAGAGGAGATTAATTGACCCCGTCTCTGGCTTACATTGTCAGTATTGTTCTCCCTGAGATATTATCTCTAACACACAAGGAGCATTTTCATTTCATGCAAACTGTAGATTGAGCTCAACTCTTCAAGACTTGTATAAATTTGCTCAAAACTGAAATATTCTGCAGACCTTTGCTGAGTGCCTTGTCTGTTCCAGGAACTGAGCCTAGGACTAAAAGGCAACCAAGGATGAATAAGACCTTGGCAAAATGTGCCTTACCCAGAAGGAGCTTACAATTCGGGAGGGAAAAGAAGACACACACCACACACACACACACACACACAACACACACACACACACAAGATAATACAAGAGAGAACATGATCGCTGCGTAAGAGAAATGCCAAGTATTATAAGAATCCCAAGGAAGCAGTCACATTTGAAATTAAGTCTTCTTTGTACCCGGCATCTTTAAAACACAATTTTTTTAAAAAAGAAAGAAACCAAGTCTTCTAGGAAGAGATGACACTGAAGCTGAAGTTTGGGACGGCAGCCGGATCTCCGTGGGGAGAAATGTGGGAAGGGCCTTCTAGACAAAGTCACATGGTGACGCAGTAGGTTAAAACCACTGGAGAGCAGTAGCACGAGATAGGCTTTCCGAGGCGTGCTGGAGGCGGCTTCCAGAAGGCAGAGGCAGCCCCAGGTACCCACTGCCCACAGTACAGCTAGGCGAGGCCTCAGCACAGGCACGTAAGGACCTGGATTAGGCCCGGTGCGTAGCTTCTCTGAGTCTGGGTTTCCATGTCTTAGAAAATGGAGGAAGCAGCAGAACATGAAGATTAAGTGAAACTGCATTTTTAAAGGTCTAATGTGCAACAAACTTTCAGTGCATGACGGCTACTTTTATTCTATGTGGATCTTCAGTGTAATGAGATAAGTATTATTTATATGGAAATAAACTGAAGCAAAGAGAAGTCTGGAAATTTGCCCAAGGCCACATATCTAATTCCTGGTAGAAAGAGAAATTGAAACTCCTGTATTTCTGATTCATTTATTTTTTTTGCTCTTTCCACTATAATTTGTTGCCTCCACAGATGAGGTTATTTTATAAGCAAGGGGGAGAATTAAAGAGGCATTTGAACAGGAGAATGGCGCCATCAGAAAGTGCTGTATGAACACTGCCTAGCAACAGCATGAGTGAGGTGAACTAGACCCCTCAAGGGCTCAGAGGAGAGCCAAGGCAGTGTGTGCAGCATCCCCATAAATTGCTCCAAGTCCCCAGTGAGAGAAGCGTTTCTCTGTGATTGGAAAGTAGAGCAAAGATTCGGTAGCCCCTGTGGCACCTGAATGAATAAGATGATTGTGAAAGAGAAAGAAACCTATGTGGAGCCAAAGCTTTAGCCTCAGAAGACTTGTGGCACAGGTTTTTAGGGAGAGAAGGGTGAGTCTGGGTTTAGATATAATGAGCCTCTACACAATGGAATACTATGCAGCCATAAAAAGGGCAAACATATGGACTTCGCAGCAACTTGGATGGACTTAGAGTCTATCAGACTCAGTGATCTATCACAGAAACAAAGAACTGAGGACCGTATGTTCTCACTCATAAGCGGACCTTGAACGATTATCATAATACTATGAGAAAGGGATTGCCAGTAATGGGAAACTGCCAGGGGAAGGCAGGGATGGGAGTGGCAATAGTGAGAAACTGCCAGGGGAGTGAGGGGCACACCTCATCAACAAGGGTACCTGCATAATGGACATTTGTATGCCTAACCCTGAACTGTACCCCACATCTTTAAAATAAAGAAAAAATAAATAAATAGGCATAATGAGCCTCATAAGGAAACTGGAAACCTGGGTCAGGGCCCAGAGATTTGTCAACAGGAACACTTGGGTTAGAATTGATGCTGGGTGAGCCGATGGTTTCACCGAGAAGGGGAGGGGCTTAGGAGGGGACCAAGAAAAGAGTTTACAAAAGAGAATAGCAGGTAAGAGAGGGCCGACCAGCAGTGTCAGACACAGGGTGCTTCAGAGAGGATGACGTCCTTTGAATTTGACCTTGAGGATGACATCGGGGTGGGCAAGAGATTACAGGAGACCATCTGAGTCCCTTGAGGGTCCAAACTGAAGGGTGTGGTGGTTCCCAGACATCTACAGTCCTGAGGTTAACGGGGAGTGGAACAGGTGCACAGAGTGCTCCTTGGGGACTGGAGGCAGATCCGTTCTTTGCTTCCAGGTGACGGTTTGCAGCTGGCAGTGGTTCCGCCAGACATGAAACCCACCAAACTCCAGAGCTCACACAGGCCCCAGCCACGTGAATGGTATCCTTGGTTATGTATGTACGTTTGGGGAAATGTTTTTGGAAGTTTAACTCTTCCCTCATCTTACAGTCTGCAACAATCTGTGAATTTCACGGAGCTGCTAAAAGAGATTAGCCACTTTGCAAAGTAGCCCTCGAGATAAATCATGATAATAAAATTGATTCTCTACAAGGGAAGTTCCTCTACTATACCAGTCAAATGTTTTTGCTTCTGATCCTTATGGACATGAAATTATGGAATTATCACTGGTTTCCAGGCATTTTTATTCTTTTTTTTTTTTTTTGAGTTGGAGTCTCACTCTGTTACTCCCGGCCACCGCAGCCTCGGCCTGCTGGGCTCCGGCGATCCTTCTGCCTCAGTCTTCCAAGTAGCTGGAATTACAGGCGCGCGCTACCACACCCGGCTAATTTTTGATTTATTGTAGAGATGAGGTCTTGTCAAGTTGCCCAGGCGGGTCACGAACCCACGGGCTCAGGCCATCCACTCAGCTCGGCCTCCCTCCCAAAGTGCTGGGATTACAGGCTGAGCTACCAAGCCTGGCCGCATTTTTATTCTTAATAACATCAACAAAATGTCAACCCTAACTTAAATTGGTATTCAGGTAGAACTTCACCTTGAGTAGTATACTTATTCATAGGATTACACTTTTCGTGATGCCCAGCATCCCCTTCAACAACAAACAACAGTTAACCCAGATAACGTAGATAATTGTGTGCTTTTTATATTTTTGGAGTAGATCACACTAAAAACAGCATGTGAGAACCAGTATAAGGACTTTAGTGTTGAACCTCAGCAGATGAAGTGACTGTTTCTTTATTTTTGAGTTGTAGTCTCACGTCTCACTCCGTCACCCAAGCTGGAGTGCCGTGACATGCTCACAGCCACCACAGCCTCGACCTGCTGGGCTCAGGCAATCCTTCTGCCTCAGCTTTCCAAGAAGGTGGAATTATAGGCATGCACCACCATGCCTAGCTAACTTTTTGATTTGTAGAGATGAGGCCTTACCAAGTTGCCCAGGCTGGCCTCAAAGCCCTGGACTCAGGCAATCCTCTCACCTCGGCCTCCCAAAGTGCTGGGATTACAGACTTGAGCCACCACGCCTGGCCAAAGCAACTCTTTCAAAAGGGAAATGAAACTTACTAAAATTCTGGAAATATTGGTAAGACTTTCTTACTACCTAAAAGCATTTTAATACCCTACATATATTTAATAAATTCTGTAAACATGTACCACAACATCTGGAAGCCATAAATGCCATCCTTTCCTTATGTTCATGTAATTTGGCACCAAGATTGTCTTCATGTGAACACGAAAGTTTACAAACTTAGAAAACAAGGCTGCACTTCATAGTTCTGTCAAGCAGCTTAAATTATGGGCTTGTTGAGCAGAAAGAAGGGGGAAATCGTTTTTTTATTTGTTCTACTTAGGAAAACCGAGACCAGGACAGTTGGGCACTGTCTAGGCTCTAGGGGTGGTGTGGGAGCCAGTGAATCCTGTAAAGGCTTTTGATTTCATGTCTGTCCTCCAGAGAGGTGGCAAAAGGAGCCCAACTTTGCCTTGAGCTGTTGGGAAGATTCAGCAAACTCAAACGGGCCGGAGTGTGGCTCCACGAGTGGCTGAAGCATCGATAGGACTGGCCACGGCAAGCAGATGTGTCAAGAGCTGGAGGCTGTGCCTCCTTGGACCCAGCTCCGAGTTTCTTCTTCCGTATGGACTGTGCCTCTCCCGGCTGCCAAGAGAGAAGTTGGGGCCGGCTACAGCTTCAATGCACGTCAGTACTTAGCTGGGTCCGCTGCGGAGAAGAGACAGGGAGAAGGAGGTGTGGAGCATCGACCGGCTGGTATTGTCACGGAGGTGGCCGCCGTCTGCGGGGTGGCACCGGCTGAAATCAGGCTGGGAGACGCCGTGGGCGATGATGAGCTGGGTTGGAGCTACGCACCGCTCGCGGCTGAGGAGGACGCGCGTTGCTCCCAGGCGCTTCAGAAGCACACAGAGACGATCCCGACAGAGGAGAGTCCAAGTATTGTGCCCAGAAATGGACTAAAATCGGAAGTAGCGCTTATCGTCATCTGAAAGGAGTGTTTGGGCCAGAAATAAGTGGAGTCTCGTCCCAGGTGAGCTTTGCTACAGTCCACTTAAATAATTCCATCTCATGCACTTCGATTGTAATTCCTACTTGGCCATATGGTTTTATCTGAGTGAACAAAATGGCTATGCCCCTAAGGGCAGTCGAGTTTTCCTTTATTGTGTTCTGACGACGGAGAAAAGAAAGTATAACCCTACCTCGTCTTCAGGCATGTTATTAAATTCTTTTTTGTGGAAGTATAGCTCACGATATGCTACTTAAGGGAAGAACTTGCACTGATAGCCAGATTCAATTTCTAACATTTTGGTTACATTGGCCTTTAAGCCAGCCACTTACACTCCATAGGCCTTGGGCTCAACATCCAGACAAACAGACAAGAAATAATGACCGTAGCCTTATCGAACTAGTGCCGTGTCTAACATGCAGAAGTCACCAAGTAAAAAGCACCCAGGCCATCCTGAAAGGGAAACACCGCCTGCAGCTGATACTGACTACAGACAGCCCTTCACACTCAACAGCTAGTCTTGCTACCTGTCCCAACTTTAAGGTCTCTTCTTAACCTGAGGAAGACTCTGCTAGCCACCAAAACATGCATTTACTATGACCCTAGCAGTCTTCCCAGTCCAAGTCGAGGTGGGGAGGGATGCATCTGACTCTTCAGAAAAAATTAAATAACTTTGTGGCAACACGTCATTTTTTAAAAAACCAAACAGGAAAATGTTTTCCTGCTTCATGAAAATGTGATGTGCAGATTCTCAAATCAATAAAGGCATCAAGAAAGGCCATAATTCTGGAAACAAAGCATTTAGTCAAAAGTAAGATGTTTCATTTGATAGTGAGCACAGTTCTGAAGGCCACGAAAGACATTTGAAGCATGTGAAGAGCCAGCTCCTTGGTGACAAGAGAAGCTCTTTGGCACCAAGACTGTTTCTGGATCGGGAAAACTTTTGGTAGCAGAGTAGAAACCTAATCAGATGCAGTGGATCCCTAAGCCTCAGAATCAAGCGCGGTCGTTGGGGTCCAAGAACCAATTCTGTGCTGAACGCCTGACCGCATGGAGATGTTTTAGCCCACCCCAGCAGTGTCTCAGCACTTCCAGAAATGAACCTATAGGTTTAATGTCAGAGGACAAGAGAAAGTTCTAAGAACCCATTACAGAAAAGTCAACTAAAGTGGGCGAGGGAATCTTTCTCTTCCAGCAATTTCAACTCAGTGGATTTTTCCTAGAGCATCCATGCCCAGTGAATTCACAGTAACTATTTCCTAGAGATAACTCTAATTTTGAATACAGTTCCGAGGTTCTGGGAGCAATGAAAAATGCTGATGTGAAGATGCTATTTTCTGTCCAATGTCATTAAACTAATATGTTTAGAAAATTCAACAAGCTTTTTAGTCCATGGGAAAAAACCTTCAAAAAGGAACATTTATGATTTGGTCTTTAATTTGATACTTGGCTTTCCATATTTACTAAGTATTTGTATTTAAGCATTTTGTTTTCCGTGTATTTGTTGGATTATTTTGATGTTTTTAATGTTATGAAACAGATTCTTACCAATGGAATCTCCATTTATAGCAGGGTGCCTATGATGCAAATAAAATCGCTTGTTACTAGCTTGGTTGTGGAAGATTGCTCATCTTTATTTAGTGAATTTGGGGCCAACAATGACTATAAACACATCTCCCAGCTTTGATAGAGACTACACACGCAGAACTTTTTATTCTGATCACCCAAGAAAGGTAGGAAGAACAGAGCCGCTGCGTGATCAGAGCGAATGGCTTTTGCGAATCGAGGACTTCCCAAGATCGTCTCTGGAAGATTCCTTTCCTAAGATCGGCTTCACAAGTCTCCCATGTGTCAGTTCCTCTGGCAGACACGTCTCGTCAGTGGTCCCCGTACCACTCTGAGGACAGAGGACGGAGCTGCCTACAAAGGAGCCCACACTGTCTAGAAGTGGGGGGACAGGCTAGGCCATGCCCCCCACAGAGGGTGCAGCGCCATCCGCATGCGTTGTGGGAGCTCACTCTGCCCTTCGAGACTGTGTGGGGAGCCCCGGCGCCTTTCCTCCCGCTCTGCGGAGGGAGCGCTTTCCAGCCTGCTCGTGTCCACGTGCCTCTCTCCCTTTCTTTGCCTTGTCGAGTGCCGGGTCTCGCTTAGTTTTTCATCCAAGATTACCCTGCAGACGGATGACTACGGAGCCTCTGCCTGGTGTTGCCGAACTGGTGATTGACCATAGCTGGAAGGAGACCGCATTTCCCCTCAGGTGTGGCCTAACGAGGTGGCCACTATTTAGCACAGTTTGAGACTCGGTGGCTCAGTCCGTGCATATTCAAGACATAACCTCTGTGTGCCAGGCCCTGATCCAAAGGTAACTGAGCACAAGGCCGATGCCCAAGCAAAAATAAAAGGGTGCATAAATACCTGTAATGTGTGGCATTTGGTAATCTGCTCCACCTATGGAGAAGTGCTCTCTCCCAGCCCGAGAGTTCAAGAGCAATGCCCTGGCTTCAGGACGGGCGGGCGCTTGTCCCCTCCGTGGAGCAGCCATTCCACTGGAGACACCCCGGTGTCCAGCGCTGTGTGGGCGCCAGCCCGTCAGAACAGTTAGTTGCAGACTCCGCTCCCTGTGCTTGAGGGTGGGGACTGCAGACTCTGGTGGGCCGGGTGGGCGTGGAGGAAAGGCCACTTGCAGGTGAAAACAGCCCGTCCGAAGGCTCCGGAGAAGAGAAAACTCAGGTCAGACGGCAGGGCCTGACTGTACACACCCTCCAGGAGCCCAGCCCGAGCAGACTGACTCTTAGACCACAGTACAGGACAGATTTATGACACTCCCTGCAAGAACTTTCATCCACCTCACTGTTAGCCATGGGGTACACAAAGGAGGAAGATGTATTCTCTGAATTCAGATAGAACTTCCATCGAGTCTGACCAAAATTTGGGTGGTTCAGAAAGCTCCTTAATCTGGAGGGGATTTGCCAGGTTCCTTTGGCTGTTTCCACCATGTCCACTTTTAAAAGGATGCAGCCTTTGCCGTGCCTGCAGTTGGTGTTTGTAACCCAACCTGAAACTAATAGGATGTGTGCCTGTAGCTGGGTTTGTTAAACAACTCCAGACTTGAGTCTGCTTGGCTCTTTTTTTCCGCTACAGACTCAGGTTCCTGAAGATTTATATTGCACCTTAGCTAAGCTAGAGAAATCTCAACTAGATACATATCTCAAACCAGGAGACCATTCTCGAAAACCAAGCGCAACCATTCTGTATCCGGTAGAGCAGAGGTCAGCAAACTTGTTCTATCAAGGGCCAGAATGTAAATATCTTCAGTTCTGGTCATATGGTCTCTGTTGCAACTACTTCGTTTCTCAGCTGTAGTACGAAAGCAATCATAGAACATGTGTGTCTGCATTCCAGTAAAACTTTATTTATAAAACAGGCAGCATGCAGGCTTTGGCTCACAGGTGACACTTTCGGAGGACTGCGTTCCTTCTTTGCATGTCCTTCATACGGAACTTTTTAGACTCATAGACTCTCCAGATTGCCAGGAGCCTTTAAGGTCACCTCTGGCTCACATCCCGTGTGGAATGAAGCCCTGGATGGAGGAGTGGTTCAGTGGATGGACGGATCAGTGGCTTCCAAGTCCAGCTGCTTCCAGATGCCTCCCCCGCGTCGCCACACGCAGGTCTTGAATCAGCTCAACACTTCCAATGACAATCTGTTTCATTGTAGGAAGCTCCTTGTTGGACGCTGTTCTCGATATTGTCTCACAATTGTCTTTCCTGTCAATTCTGCCCATTAGGCCTAATTCTGCCGCTTGGGGATACCCAGCAGGAAATGAATCCGCCTCCTTCTTACAGGCACTCGGGTGTCCTAGGATGGCTGTCCGAGTGCCCCCTCAGCCCTCGTCTCTGGCAGAGAACCCTGGTCCTCTGAGTCGCTGCTCTGTGACGTGGTCTACGGGTCCTCCCTCAGCCTGGGGGACTCCCAGAGCACACTGTAGTTTGTTGATCATGCCCTTGAGGGCGGGCCCATGGAAGCAGCTCCTTCCAGCCGTGGTCTGCGCTGCCTGTCTCCCTTCAGCCACTCCTGCCACAGAGCAGTCTACACGGGTGTCTCCACTTTCTCCCCTCTGATCAACCACTACAGACTAGTTTCCAGCGCCAACAATGACCAAGACTCTTCTTGCTAAAGGTGCGTCACTATCAAACCCAATGGATACCCCCAGTTTTCCCTCACTCGCCTTTCTTCCACTCGACTCTGAAGCTTCTTCCTTGGCGGGTTCCCCGTCCATACCGCTGCCATCTGCAGTCTCTCGTCTGGGCTTCCCTTCTGCTTTTCCCTGAAGGTTGGTTTCTCTAGGCTTCATTCCCTGCGTGATCGCTTCCATAACAGGGCGTCAGCTTCCACCCATCAACTACGACACCCACCCAGTCCTCTCTCTTGAACCTAGAGCTGTTTCTTCAACTGACAACTGGATGTCTCCCACTTCATGCCCTGCGGATAACTGAAATTCAGAACGTCCAGGACTAAATGGATCACCTTTACCAGTCTTCCATGTCAGAAGCCCAGAATATCCCTGAACACCGTCTTTCCCTCCATCCTTGCATCTGATTAGCCACCGGCTCCCACAAATTCGACTGTCTAAAGAGCTACTTTCTGATTCCTTCCTTTTCCTCACCATCACTGTCAGTGCCGTGGCCCAAGCCTCTGCTGCCTCTCAACCTTTGCGATGGCTTTTCATCCAGCCTCCCCACCCTGCTGGCCACACTTCCCACCGCCTCTAGCCTGCCTTCCAGAAAGCCGGCTCTGCCCATGCCCCTCCCCTGCCTGCACTCCCCAAGCTCAGTCTCCACAATCAAGACCACTCTCCGTATCGTGGCACCTAATGTCCTTCACAGCCCGAGACTCCTCCCCTGGGAGCCAAGAGATGCACCGTGCTCACACGATGTTGTCCTCGCCTTGACGTCTTCCTCACTGGACTGGAAACTCCCGAAGGGCAGGAGTGAGGGTGTGTTCATCCGTCTGTCGACCGGGTCTGGTGCCCAGCAGGCGCTCACTCCAGTATTCTCCAAGGGAAGGAGGCAGGCCTCTGGCGGATGTGACTGCCCACCCCGCCTCACCACGCCCCTGCAGCTCCTGCCCAGCCCTGTGGCCTCGCGTCTCCTGGCCCGGCCGCATGCCGTGCCCTCGGTCTAGAACGCCCTTTCCAGGCAGCATCCCGGCTCAGCCCGCCCTGCCTCAGGACCAGCTGTGTCAGCTCTGACCTCAGCAGGCTAAGGGGCCTCTGCTCTGACCCTGCAGGGTTACGCCCACATCGCGCCCTCACAGTCTTCGAGTGCTGTGTGATAGCAGTCGGCTTGTTTGTGTGTCTCCCTGGGCTTTGAGCTCCCTGAGAGCGATGACACAAAGTTTGCATTAGCACATGACAGCCTTCCAATAAACACTGCTTGAAGAATGAATGAATGAGGTCTGTCTCCCCTTAGCCTGTCCTCTTCATTACTGCCGCCTAGGGCTAGGCTCCCTTGGCTGGTTGCTGCATCAGGTCCAGTCTCAAACACCTGTCCCACCATCGCCCGCTCTCGAGGACCCTCCTTTCCCCCGAGCCCCTGCCCCAGACACGGTGCCCCCAGCTGTCCTCCTCCTCAGTCGCGGGGCCTGCGGCCTGACTTCACCCAGGAGGATTCCCGTTGGCAGGAACTGGCTCAGAGCTATGCAGGCCTGGGACGTGGCACCCCTCCTGGCCTGAGGCTGGCAGGAGTTTCTGCTCCTCACACCCTCACGTCTGTTGCTTTGACTTCTCCGGCCTTGTGGCCAACTTTTTCCTTCTTTCCTTCAAAAAAAAAAGCCTTACTTTGGGCCAGGTGCAATGGCTCATGCCTATATTCCTAGCACTTTGGGAAGCCAAGGCAGGAGGATCACTTGAGGTCAGGGGTTCAAGACCATCCTGGGAAACATAGCAAGACCCTTCCCCATCTCTACAAAAAAATAGAAAAGAAAGCACAGAATTTTTTAAAAAATAACCTTAACTTGCTATTTTATCTTCCCTTCCATTTGACTATCACTTGATCATCCTAAAAATCTTTTTCCCTCCATTAACTCAACTAATTTTCCAAAAGTGTGGACAAGCCCTTATAGCTGGTTACCCCCCTCCCTCCTTTTTTTAACAGATGAGGAAGCTGAGAATCTCTAAGGTAAAGTGATTTTCTGACATCAGTTGCTAAATTAGGTCCAGCACCCAAGTTTGGGGTTTTAGAACTCATACTCCTTCCCCTGCCGTCCACAGAACACCCTGGAGTGCTGGACGCATTGATTTAGCCTGGTGGGATGAGACGAGACTTTCTTTTTCACACCGGTCACTATGGGGCCAGTGTCTGTTTACTAGTTTCTTCAGTTTAATGTGACCTGCGATGGAGAGAAGCTAAGCGGCCTGGGAGCAGCATCTGTTTGGAAATGTGCTGTTCGGCAGCACAGCTTCATTTCATAAACCATCTGATAAGACATTTTATAGAAGACCAGCATGTGGCCAGAGTCCTGAAGAGCGTATGTGCAAGAGCCTGCTCTTGGGCAAGAGTCGAGAAGTGGAGGGGGAATTGCGGAGGGGGAGTCCGGGCACCACCACCAGACGGCCGTTCTCTGGTCACGGGCCGTCCTTCCATGCTGCGCCCTCGCAGCTCTCTGGGCGCTGGGCAGAGGGTGGATGAGGACGCTGCCACCTTGCCCGTCATCTGCAAGGCCGGAGTAGCCATGCAAGGCCAGCCTTCCCTTCCGCTGGGGGCATGGACCTCGTTCCCCGAGTCTCCAAGCAGGCAGAGCAGTGGCGTCAGGGACGCAGCCAGCAGCCACGAGACTGCATGTGTAGACCCTTGATCGGCATCTCTCCGACCGCTGTAACTCCGAGATTCTACGGCAGAATCCCGGGAAGCAGATAAGCAGATGGTCTTGGGCAACGGGAGGGGAAAGTGTGAAGCAACTGACAGATTGTTGCTGTCCAGCCAGACGTCCCCGCACAGGGACGTGATGAAAACTGGCTGCCTTCACCGTGCCTCAGACACACAGGATTTGGCCTTCACGTGACTGACGTCTCTGACTTTCCGTTTGGAGAGGATGGAAAAACAACAGAGGAGAGATGTGGACGGAATGTTGCTGTTTCTGGGGCTGCCAGAAAGAGCAGAAGCCGAGCCCCCTGCTTTCCAAGTGCGATTCTCCCTGGGGCTGAAAGATTCAGAATGCTGCCTTTCTCTTTCTGCTTGAAATAAAACGCTCCACGAGAGCATCCTGTGCAGACTGTGTCTCCGGAGCCAGCAGGCCCAGGCCGCTCAAGTCAGGAGGCAAGTTCCTTCAGAAGGAGCCGGGAGCCCTGCTGCGGTCGTCGACACACAGGTGGAAACCAGGTTCAGCCATTCCCAGGTCCCTGGCTATGTTTACTCTTGAACAGCATGAAACACGCGGCCTTTGGCCTACAGGCCAGCACGTGTGGGTCCGTTCTGACTGCCAGCCTATTTCTCAGGGCGGGCCACTGCGCAGGCGTGGCTCCCCATCCTCATCCCAGCCACGCGGTGAGCAGACTCCCTCCGCTCTTCCCGACGGGTGAGGAACGGAGTCGGAGGGTTCTCCCAAGCGGAAGCGGCCCCAGGAGTGCCGCAGGGTCTGAGGGAGACGTTTCCACGAGCCCGGCGAGAGGGCACAGGGGTTCTCGTCCCCGGCTGCACACAGAGTCCTGAAGAGCCTCTGAGACACGCCCAGGCCTGGAGCCCACCCCGGAGCGTTAAGCACAGCTGGGGCCTGGGCCTGCGGCTGGGGACACTGGGAGCTTCTGGATGATTCCAAGGTGCACACGAGGTGCAAGCGCTATGAGGAGCTGGCTCAGGCCCTGTGGACTCACGCACAGAGGAGGGGCGGTCACTGGGGCACCCACCACAGAGGAGGCCCCGTCACTGAGACACCCGTCTCATTGAATCACCCATCGCAAAGGAGGGCCAGTCACTGTGCACCCAGGAGGAAGTGGACAAGTCCCTGGTGCACCGATCACAGACGAGGGCTAATCACCTGGGCACACATCACAGAGGGGTACAAAAAGAAACAAAAAGGAGACGCACCGTGAGAAGACCCTCCCGGCCAGGCTTGCGAGAGCTTGACAAGGTTCCCTGTCAAGAATGCAGGCACTCGCCTGGGAGGAGGCGCCCGCCAAGACTGGCCACCAGACGGAGGCTCACCTGGCCCTGCGAAGCGTCTTCTGCTGGGAGGGCGCAGATGCCGCACGGTGTCCCGTGCGCTGTGGACGTGGCGCACCTCTGTCTCAGCTGCGGACACCGGGAGACAAGTCTGTGACGCGGGCTGCCTCGGGAGGGGCTGGGCTGGGGCCGAGACCCCTCAAAGTCCAGCGTGACCGGGGGGCTGCGGACGGGCGTCGTCTTCCCGCTCGCCCGTTGTGCTGGAAGGAGTGAGAGGCAGACTCGCCCTGCTCGCCTTGAGCTGAGGCTGCCTGAATCCCGCCTCTCCCGGAACCCGGGCCAGCATGCCTGCCAGCCGTTGGTGCCAGCGAAGGAACAAAGGCGCTGTCCTCAGACCCCCTCCCCGCTCGGAAGCCTCATGCAGAAGGGCAGAACGCCTGCCACGGACAGTGCGGCCAGGCGAGGTGCCGTCCCAAGCCCCACAAATGGCAGCGAGGAGGAGGCGGCGGCAGGAAGGAGGCTGTCTTCTTCCCTTCTCCGGGGCGCTGCCCTCCTGCCAACACAGGGTCTCCACGCCACGTTCCTGGGAGTACACGGGCAGCCCCGGGCCCAGGCGCCTCACCGAGGCGTCCGCCGCCAGCGCCAGCATCCCCGAGCCAGGCATGGCTTTATCCCTCCCCCACCGCCAGCTCAGCTGGGACTGACCCACCGCCGGCGGGGCTGTGGCTACGGGAACTCGCGCCTCTCCCAGCGTGCCTGGCCGGCGTGGCGGAGCCTGACTCCGGAGCCTGAGCTGCCCTTGCGTCTGGGCCCAGCCACCGGAGGCGGCCGGCCCTGCTCCCGTGTGAGAGGGACTCAGCGCCTGCCCTGCACGGGGCTGGACACAGCCTCCCGCCCTGCCCCCAGCACGTCACGTGTCCACGATGGCCCTCGCCCCAAGTCAGACAGATACTTGCCTCCTCCGAGTCCCAAGGCACGCTAAGGGCCAGGGCTGACAAGTCTGGCAGGCAACTGTCCCTCTCGTCAAAGCCCCTAAAGCCAGGTCCCAGTTTGTCCTCACTTCTGCTCCAGGTCACTTCTTTTCTCCACATGCCAAGTGCTTCAGGGTCCCTTGTCATCGGCTCTAGATGCCAGGGAGAGCCAGGGAGCATCGCATAGCCGACTCTGTGTCAATAAAGATCTCATTGTGCTACAGGGATCTCATTATTCCACGCCGCTTATTGTGTCTTCGTAATGGCCAAAGGGGGCCACAGGTTAAGGTGAAACTTTTCCGACTGAAAATCCGTGGGACTTTTCGAGCTTCATTTGCCAGTTCTGTTTTGAAACAGCAGCAGGGGCTGCATTACATCTCCAGCCTGTGTGGCCAATTCGAATGCCCTGCTCCAGCGGCGACGTCTCTCACGGGTGATCGAAGCATTGCTGCGGCTCCCGGGAGTAAGTGGCCCGGCTCGTTGAGGCCAGTGCTGTCGGGAGAGAAGAGTGGCTGAGAGTCAGCTGCCCTCCAGCCCCAGCACTCGGGATTTAGCCCCCCGCTGTCTGGGCCCTTGGGACGTGAAGAGACTGCCCACAGATCTACAGGGGCTGGGTTTGAGGAATTTCAGCCCAAGGGACTATGCAATGCCAAGCCTCCCTACGTGCTTGTGTATTTGTGGAAAGGCGAGGAGAGGTTTGCAGACAGAAGCAAAACAAAGCTGGAAGCAACTTGGGCATCCTTAGGCCTAAGCCAGTTGAGATGAATGGGCTAAGGCAGCTGTTGTGAAGTCAGGAAGGGGGAGTTTGCCCAAGTTCACAGAACTAAAAAACTGCAGAGCCGAACTTGGTCTGACCTGAAGCCCTGGTCTTGTGGATTAACCTAGTCAATTGAATTAGTAAGGCAGGGCACGGTGACTCAAGCCTGTAATCCCAGCACTTTGGGAAGCTGAGGTGAAAGGACGGCCTGAGCCCAGGGATTCGAGACCAGCCTGGGCAACTTGGCAAAACCTTGTCTCTATAATAAATAAAAAAATGAGCCAGGCATGGTGGCGTGTGCCTGTAGTTCCAGCTACCTGGAAGGTGGAGACAGAAGGATCACCTGAGCCCAGCAGGTCGAGACTGCAGTGGTTATGAGTGTGCCACTGTACTCCAGCCTAGGCGACAAAGTGAGACTCTGACAAAAAAAAAGAAGAAGAAAGAATTAGTGAACAACTAAAATGCTTTCTCCTTTGATTTGTTAAAAAAACAAAGGGAAGCGAATACACCACTACTGTTAGGAAGGGTGACTTAGGCGCTTGGAAGAGCAGAACAATCACAGACTATGGGGGTTAGATCAGTTCCGATGGGACTTTTTTTTTCTTTTTTAAACTGGGGTCTCACTCTGCTGCTCAGGCTGGAGTGCAGTGGCACGGCCACGGCTCACCGTAGCCTCCACTTCCACGGCTCATATGCTCCTTCCACCTCAGCCTCCGCAGTAGCTGGGACTACAGGCATGCGCCACCATACCAGGCTAATATCTATTTGTTTATGTACGTATGCATGTATTTTTTTTTTTTTTTGAGTTGGAGTCTCACTCTGCCACCCAGACTGGAGTGCAGTGGCCGCTCCCGGCCACCGCAGCCTCGACCTGCTGGGCTCCAGCGATCCTTCTGCCTCAGCCTTCCAAGTAGCTGGAACTACAGGTGTGCGCTACCCCGCCTGGCTGATTTTTGATTTATAGTAGAGATGAGGTCTCACCAAGTTGCCCAGGCGGGTCTCGAACCCGTGGGCTCAGGCAGTCCACTCACCTCGGCCTCCCAAAGCGCGGGATTACAGGCTGAGCCACCGAGCCTGGCTGTATGCATGTCTTTTAATTTTGTAGAGACAGGGTCTTGCTATGTTGCCCAAGCTGGTCTCAAACTCCTGGGCTCACGCGATCCTCCCACCTTGGCCTCCCAAAGTGCAGGGATTACAGGCATGAGCCGCCGCGCCCAACCATTGATGGGATTTCTTGAGGGACTGGAGGTGGGGCAGGAGAAGGGTCAGGCGTGGTTTCAGAACGTTTGGCCTGAGCAACCCAAAGCAGGTAGTTGCCCCTAAAGAGACGGGAAGAGGAGGGCAGAGTGGGTATAGGGGAGCCACAGGCAGCTCGGCTCTGATCGGACTCTAGTTGCTTGTTCAGCTTTCCCTGGTGCCCATCATGTTTACAAAGGGCCACGTGCCACCCAGGAGGTGCTGGATAAGCAATGGCGGCGATCTCACCACCATGGCCACTTGCTCCTGTGTGGCTGCTCCTATGCCAGTGTCAACCCTGCAGGGATTTGAACCTTGGAAAAGGTCGAGCAGATCCCACCAGCCCCTTGCCATCCTCACCATAGTGAGGCTGCTTCTTCTCAAGGACATGCATCAAAGAAGTGAGTGGGCTCCCTTCCAGGGGATCGCAAGCCTGGGCTGAGCTGCAGCTGACCGTGTGCCGGGGCCCCTGCGGGAAATAGCACAGGCTCAGGCTATGGTCGCACTGCCACCTTGAGCTCCAATTCGCAGCCCCAAGAAGAAGTGTCAGCACGGAACCCTTTGCTCTCTGTGACTCACCAACACATGCATGTTGTTCACAGACATGAAGTTTAGGGTGGGATGCCGTGGCTCAGGCCTGTGATCCCAGCACCTTGGGAGGCCGAGGCCGGAGGGTCGCCTGAGCCCAGGGGCCCGAGACCCGCCGGGGCAACTTGGTGAGACCTTGTCTCCACAATAAATCAAAAAATTAGCCGGGTGTGGTGGCGCGTGCCTGTAGTTCCAGCTACTCGCAAGGCTGAGGCCAAAGGATCGTCGGAGCCCAGCAGGTTGAGGCTGAGGTGGCTGTGAGTGTGTCGCTGCACTCTGGCCTGGGCGACAGAGTGAGACTCTGACGCAAAAAAAAAAAAAAGAAGCCGGGCTCAGTGGCTCAGTGTCATCCCGTGCCTTTGGGAGGCTGAGGTGAGTGGATTGCCTGAGCCTGCAGGTTCGAGACCAGTCTGGGCAGCAAGACCTCATCTCTACAATAAATCAAAAAAATCAGCCGGGCGTGGTAGCACGCGCCTGTAATTCCAGCTACTCGGAAGGCTGAGGCAGAAGGATCACCGGAGCCCAGCAGGTCGAGGCTGCGGTGGCCGGGAGCGGGCACTGCACTCCAGTCTGGGTGACAGAGTGAGACTCCAACTCAAAAAAAAAAAAAAAAAAAGAGATGGAGTTTGGGGCCACAGCAAGGGATCTAGGTCACAAGGCCAGGCCCTCAGCATTTTTTGTTTGTTTGTTTGTATAACTTTTAATTTTTGTATTTTAAAAATGTGGGGCAGGCCTTCAGCACTTGAAGGTTAGGAAACTGAGACCAAATTATAGGAAAAGACTTACCCAATAGCATACAGCTAGTTAGGGATGGATCTAAGGCGAGATATTGCTATGGTGAGAATGTGTCCCCCAAAGCTCATGCACTGTTGATTCCCAACACAATGGTGGCGGGGACTAATCAAAAGCAACGAGATCCTAAGGGCGCTGCCCTATTGACTGAATTAATATCACCATCTCAGGAGTTAGCTGTCACCAGAGTGGCTCTATGACAAAAGCAAGTTCGGTCCCCTTGTGTCCCTTCCTTGCTCTCTTGCTCTCCCACCCCCAGACAGGGGACGAAGCAGCAGGAAGGCCCTCACCAGACGCCAGCACCTCGACACTGGGCTTCCTGGCCTCCGGAGCTGAGACGTAACTTTTTTCTTTATAAACTACCCAGTCTGCCCGCGCCTTTGGGAGGCTGAGGCGAGTGGATTGCCTGAGCCCGCGGGTTCGAGACCCGCCTGGGCAACTCGGCAAGACCTCATCTCTACAATAAATCAAAAAATTAGCCAGGCGTGGTGGCGCGTGCCTGTAGTTCCAGCTACTTAGAAGGCTGAGGCGGAAGGATCACCAAAGCCAAGCAGATCGAGGCTGCCATGGCCATGAGTGTGCCACTGCACTCCAGCCTGGGCAACAGAGTGAGACTCCAACTCAAAAAAAAAAAAAAATCACCCAGTCTGTCGTATTCTGTTACAGCAGCACAAAATGTACTAAAACACAAAGTACCCAAAGTACCCTACCACACAGCTGTTTTCAGTTGGAGCTGAATAATTTGCTGTAAGTTGTTTCTGGTGACAGGTTGTTGTTGTTATATGAGCATGTTGTCAGATCTTTGAGAACCAAGAATTCAGTTCAAGGCACTTGCAGGCCTTGGGTTTTGTGCAAGATGCACTCTTGGCCCTGGTGCCTCAGAAGGAGGTGCTGTGTCTCCACCATGAAGGCTCTCCAGAGGCCCGCCCCCACCGATGCTTAGGAATGTCTCAAGCAGGTGTGTTCCCAACCGTCTCCTTGGGTGCCATTCTCCTTGCCACCACCATCTCCATATATACACAAAACATACACACACCCCAGATAATCTAAGGCATGAGAGTTGCCTTCATACCATTTTTCTTACTGTTATTTTTTTGGACAAAAGGAAGATATTCATTGTATAAAAGATTAGGAGATAAAGACCATAGAGATTATGCCAAGTTCCAGTTTACAGCTTATTATGAATACACCTGCTATGAGTATTATTGTGTCTGTCTCTTGGTGAACATGTACAATAATTTGCCCTAAATATATTACCAGAACATAGGGCAGACATATGTTTAGTTTTAGTAGATATTGCTAAACAATTTTCTAAAGTGGTTGAACCAATTTAAATTCTTGTCAGCAATGCATGTGAGTTCCCATTGCTTCATATTCTCGCCAACGCATGACATTCTCCATTTTTTTCAAGTTAAGCTATTCTGGTAAATATATAGTGTCAGTGCATTATTTTTTTTTTGAGTTGGAGTCTCACTCTGTCGCCCAGACTGGAGTGCAGTGGCCACTCCCGGCCACCGCAGCCTCGACCTGCTGGGCTCCGGTGATCCTTCCGCCCCAGCCTTCCAAGTAGCCAGAACTACAGGTACGTGCTACCACACCCAGCTAGCATTGTAGTTTTAATTTGCCTTCCCTTGATGAGTGATAATACACATGTTGCACCATCTGGCACCTGGCACAGACTGGGGTGGACAGTAGGTACTCAGCACTTGTTGCATTAGATTGAGTCAGGCCACTTGCTGGGCAGTTCTTCCCCGGCCTCCACCCTAAATCAGTTTTGCAAAGAAACCATGGGGCAGAGTTTTCTGAGAACCAGAATGGGAAGTTTGGGGAAGCAGAGAGATGCCTATCCCCCTCCCTTAAAGCATTTGAAGGAGGGACGTTGTCCGCATCATCCTTAGAAGGAACGAGACCTGGGCAGCACCTAGAATTCTTCAAGACTTCTCTGTATAGTGAGTTCACTCACACAGGACTTCTCCTATAATTCGGCTCCCAGAAGGAAAGTGGCTGTCCACAGTCATTAAGTCAAGACGGTGATGCAACTAACAAGAGAACTCGGGTCGCCTGGCTGTATCTAAACCCACAGTTGATCCCTGACGATACACAGTCCAAGGCAAGCTGCACTTTGATGCCTCCGCGCGACCATCAGCTCTGGGCCCGTCGTGTTGGGGTCAGTAGCCCATGGCCCATAGCCCATAGCCCATGGCCGGGTGCAATGACTGTGGACAGCCTTGGCCCTGGCTGGGGCAGACGGCCTCTCATCCCACCTAGATATTAATCACTTTGCAAACTACCAGCCTGCTGCCAGCTGTCTTCCTCGAGGCCTGGGTTTTCACAAGGCGTGAGCACTCCTGGCAGGCTGGAGTATAATGTGTGGATTCACCAGACAGGATTACAGAAGGGGCTTTTCTTTGCTGCACTAGGGCTGGGGGTCTGTGTGCATTTCTGCTTCGACACAGCATCTCCAAGGAGGTTTCCACTTTCTAAGAAGGACGCTACCCACTGAGCTATTCAGAGTGGGTAAATGAGAAAATGGGCTAATAAAATACATGCTAGAGAAAAAGAAAATAAGATTAGGGTGCTGATATTGGGCTGAGAGTGCTTGGCTGGGCCTCGGGAAAAATAGAACAAGATGATTAATTTTTTCGGCCCGAAGGACGTCATGCCCAGAACTTCACCACTAATCCAATTTTCCTGTTCTGACAAGTATTTCATCAACACCTTTTAAAAGTTCAGTTATTTGACGAGCCACTAGCTCTACTTTATAGATATATTTTCAATTTCTTTGGCAGAACTTGACCACACAATGCTTATTATCCTGAAACAGGGCCAGTGAGGTGTGTTCAATGTCGTGTTTCAACCATAACCACAATATGGGGGTTTCTCGCTTGTAATAGCCCAAGAACTTGTGAGTTCTTGCTTAAAAAGCTACACTGGGACTTAATTAGGAGTCACTCAGGTAGTGTGAACACTGAGTGCCTGGCCCTTTCCCAGGCTGATTAGGGTTGACTTTGTTTGGTGAACACTCAATAATAATTTTTCTCCTTAGCCGAAGGAGGGGCCAGGGAGACACAGGGAAGCAAGAACTGAGCCTTTCGTCAGTTAAGACTCTTTACCAAACTTTCAAGCTGGAAAGGTTTCTGAAGAGTTTCAAGCATGTTTTTGCAAGACGTTAAAAAAAAAAGAAAGGTTAAATATAAAAATGGGAAGTTTGGCAGGCAGTATTCCCTGAACTCAAAGCATTGCTTGTGGTATTTTGAAAAAAGAAAAGAATTTTGCTTTGAAAACGTCATACTCCAAAGAAGCTTTTGGAAGTTATTTCTAGGGGAGTTGACTCCGATTGAGTTGAGTGGATGATTTGACTGTGCCTTTAAAGATATTTCAAACTGTTCCAGTCTCTCTTTTTTTGAGCAACAGAAAACCTGCCCTACCCCACATTTCAGCAAAGCAGGGTGGGAGGGAAGGCATTTCCATTTCAAGAGAGAAATGATCATTACAAAGATGTTAAGTGGGAGGTTAAGGCTCACGCCAGATCGTCTTCTCCAAGGACAGGGAAACAAATGCCATCCGGCAGCTCCCGGGAAAACTCCCCAGACGTCAGGCAAGCCATCAGGGACGATGAGAAAAGGCGAGAAACTTCAGGAAGAGTTGCCACTGTGCCATCAACACGGCTGTTTTAGAAGAAGCACTCTACCTCTCTCTCTTCTCTCCCCTCAAATAGCCTGGCTTCCTCCTTCCCTTCGGGAGGTACTCGGAGAGAGTGGCTGGGCTGTCACGTATCCGACTTGTTTCCCTGCGCGTCAGGGGACAGGCCTGGCATCAAGGCCTCCGTGCTTTGGCAGTTCTAATAAGGAGGCTGCCAGAACGGATGGCACCAGCAGTGCTGAGGCGCTCAGGAGGGAGGAAGCGGGCTTTTGATGGGGGAGAAAACATCTGTGTGTGAAGAGAGACGATGTGGCAGAACATGCTTGCGACAGGCAGTGAGAACGTTGATCCCACTCTTTAGCAGCACTGTGTTTACGCAGCAGGTGGCGGTTACCTGTTCTCTCCCACGAGGATCACAGCACGACACTGACAAAGCCTCTGCTGAAGGAGACCGGAGGCGATCTAGGCCCACCTTCTCACTTGACTGAGGGAGAACCGAGTTAACAGAGTTAACATTGGCGTGGCCACGTGGGCCGCCAGGGATCATAAGCATCGGTGAACTGCTCCTGGACCGAGGGGAGCGCTGTGACAACGGCGTCAGCCGGAGCACCCCTCTCCTCCACCCTAGTACGGGCGTCGGGCCTCCGCACGGTGCCCCGCGTGTAGTAGGTGTTCGGTGACTGCTGGTGGAAACAGGGACGACTGCACAGCCACTGCTCCCACCGGCAAGTGTGGGACACGCACGGCTTTCGGCAAAGGTCACCACGGGGGCACCCCACTGGCTTCCGACGCAAGACCAGAGCGAGCAGCTATCCTCCTGGAGGACGACAGGAGCCTCCCTGATTGGCTGGTTCGATCCATCAGGCCACACTGCGAGGCCACGGTTCTGGCCCCTTTTGGCGCATCACGCTTTCCACGGCCGCCCACAGGCGTGCCCTCGTGCGTCGTTTTGTGTCTGTGAGGCATCGTGCAGCTCGGACAAGCCCGCCAGGGCCGACGGACACAGAGTCATCACGACTGCCGGACAAGCCGGGTTCCTGTGGGAAGGCTGTCTGTGGCCCAGTGGATGTGCCCGGATGGCCGGGTGTGGCCAGGGCCAGCAGCGTGAGAACCTGGTGGCTTGTGGCTCTTCCCAAGATGAGACGTCTCCACCTTTGCCTCCTCCTCTGTGGGTTCCAGGGTCAAGGATCCTCCTCCTTGAACCTCCTTCTCCTCCTCTTTCTTCCTCTGGGCCAGGTGCCGGCAGTGTCTCATAGAATTGGGTTGCATTTCCAAGTTTCACCAGTAGGTGCCCCTGTTGAACACGTCATGGACTCCAAGTTGCCCCTGGAGTTTGCCCCTTCCGTCAACAAAAGGAATCCGTCTCCAGTGGTAACGTTCCCCTAAGATCATGCCTTTGTGATGCAAGGGCTACCGTAGTTCTTGTTCCCCTACCTGGTCCAGACCCATGGGAGAGCGTCCTCCCGCGACCCGGAGCAGCAGACACAACCACGTGCTGGTGCCTGTCAGGCTCCGGGGCGGCTGGAACTTGTAGGTAACAGTGAGAGGCAGTTTCTACGCTCCGAAAGCTACAGCCTTGGAGGCTCAACGAAATCCATTCTTGTCTGTGTCTGTTCACACAGAAGAATTACTGGGAAAATAATAATGAGTAGACTGAGTGCCTGCTGTGATGTGTGAAGGCAGTATACCACCTCTTAATCAGCACAGCAGTTCTAGGAGACAAGAGTTCTTCCCCGTCTTAGAGTTTAGGAAGTTGCGCCAGGAGGGACCGAGTAACGTGTCCCAGGAAAAAAGCTGTCCTCGGCCAAGTATGTGGCAGAGTGAAGCACAGACTCAGGCCGCACCTGACAGATAAAGCTGCGGGGCCCAGCTTCCCTGGGGCAGAAGGCGCCTCGCCCTCAGGTCTGCGGGTCTTGGGTTCCTTCTTTCCTTCCACAAGAGGGAAAAGCACCGTGGAGTGTCCCCTGCTCCCAGCAGAACGATTCCCCCCACTCACACATCTGCGCGACACTGGAGGGGAAGCCACTCGTCCTTTGGGAGGTGATCTGGGGCCTGTTTCTGCTTTGAGGCCAGTGGCTGGTGGAAGCTTACTGAAGAGAATATCCTGGCTTTGGGCCCTCCGCTGCTTCCAGCAAAGCCGCCTTTAACAGAGCCTGATCCTGACGCCTACTTTCATCACACACGGAGCCTTCCTCTCTGGAAACAACAGGAAAGGGAAATCTTTCACTTGGTTCCTAAAGTGAGACTTCTCTCTCTGGCCTGTGGCTTCCTCTGGAGAGGGCTCTTGGTAAACTGGGGCTTACCGCCACTTGGTAATTGACATCCATTTTCCCTTGCTGCAGAAATGTTTGTCACATAAACAAGCAGACAGACAAAAGCCCCCAAGATGCACAGGGAAAGGCTGGCATGCTCCAGCGGGAAATAAGGAGAAGTGATACTTGAGAATCAGCCGACCATGTCCCCAGTCCCCCCCGCCAAGCCTTCAAGGTTGCCCCGCTAGACGCCCAGGCCTCCTGGAATAACCACATAGAAGGAGCCAGGATGAGACTGTCCCAAGACAAATAATCAAAAATATACTTCTGGTGGTTCATGCTTATAATCCTGGCACTTTGGAAGGCGAAAGCAGATGGACTGCTTGAGCCCAAGAGCTTGAGACCAGCCTATGCAACAGAGAGAGACCTTATCTCTACAAAAAATTAGCCAGGTGTGGTGTGGCACGTGCCTGTAGTCTCAGCTACTCACCTAAACCCAGGAGGTCAAAGCTGTAGTAATCCGGGTTCTCATCACTGCACTCCAGCCTGGGTGACAGAGTGAGACCCTGACTCCAAAAAAAAAAAAAATTCATATTGTGTCTTCTTTTTTGCGAGGAGAGAAACATTTTCAAACGTATTTGAGAATAACTTAGGGCATTTTAAAACTCTTTACAAAATCCAGGCCCCTCCTGCTATAAACACCCACAAGCACCCTGTGGGCCGATATAAGCTTACCATGCTTTTAAAATGTTTTATTTCTTCACAGTAGAAATGTTTGAGCAGTCGTAGTTCAGGCAGAAAAGCAAAGGAATCCCTCCGATTCTAGTAGAAGTTACTCCAGGGTCTGCATAAATCACATTATAGAGCAGCTTTTATGTATCTAGAATAATTACACTTGATGTGAAGAAATTTGTTTTCCGTTAAGCTAACTTTAGCATCAGCTTTCATCGGGAGCAGATGCATGGTTCATGTGCGAATGTGCCTGCACACATCTGTGAGTCACGTCTGCGACCAGCACAGCCCTGGGTGTCACCACCCCACAGTTAGGCCATCCTAAACTTCCCTGGCCGCTCATTGGCCAGGCCCGGGCCACATGCCCCCCTCAACTGGGCACCTGCCACTCCGTCTAACTAACCCTCGTCCCCCAAAGCTCATTTTGAGTGACATGCCCACATCTGTGACCCCTCTGGTTCCTTTAAATCCAAGAAATGGAAGAGTGACCTAAAAGAAATGAGGGCTGAGGCTTTAAAGGAGTACTGTCTCCAAGAGAAAGTTCAGTCCCTGGGAGAAAAGATCCCTAGGCCTTCGGAGAAAGTATGAAAACCATTCTGATCCTTCCACATAAACCACTCTACTTTTCAAAATCTGCAGCCTTCTTTTTTCCCACAGTGCTAGCTGAGTGTGTGCATACATGAGAGAGAAGAAGTGAAACTCCAAGACGGGGCGTTCTGAAATAAAAGCCCAACGGGCTCATCGCAAAGCAAACCCCAAGGGAACGCGTGGGCTCTCGAGCGCTCTGTTCCCCCCGGCGCCGGCCGGAGGGCCTGACTCGAGTTGGTCCCAGGAGGACGAGGGTGTGCGGCCGTCGCTGCCTGTCCGCCCAGGGGCTGGGGGCTCCGGCCGCGCCAAACTCGGAGCCGCAGGAAGCCCAGGCCCAGGCCGGCCGAGGGACGGCACGGGCTCGGGGTCCGGGCTCCGGCCTCCGGCCGACAGCGGGCCTGCGTGTCTGCCCCCTGCCCGGGCTTCCTTGCAGGGGCTGCCGGGCACCCGCTTGGCCACACGTGGCCGGGTCGCCCTTGGCGCTTGACGACACGGTCGGCCCGGCAGACGGAGAGGGAGCTTTCCAGATGTGGCGCACACTAAGGGAGGCTTCCTTCGGCCGCCCTCTGCGTGGCGAGGAGCGGGGGAGCGCGGGCGGGGCAGAGCGTGCGCGGCGAGCCCTCGACGGGCGGGGCGCGCGCACGCGGCCGGCGGCGGCGGCGGGCGGCGGGCGGGCGGCGGCGGGCGGCGGCAGCGGCCGCTCTCCCGCTCGGCGTTTTCGTCCTCCGGGCGCTCCAGCGTCCCCGAGGGGGTGAGGCGGAAAGGAGAGCGGCCGCGCCCGTCGCGCGGTTGGCCCGCGCGCGCGCGCCCGGCCCGCGCCGCCCTCCCGCGCCCTCCCGCCGCTTCTCTTCCGACGGGAGCGGCCGGCCGCGCGCACGGAGAGCCGAGAGGCCTGGGGAAGACCGCGCCGGGGCGTTGCTCCGGACGGCGAGCGATGCCTTCGCCCCCGGGGCAGCCGGGGCGGGCCCTCCCCGCGACGGCCCCTTCGCGGACGACCTCGCCGGCAGGCCGCGCCCGCCCCCGCGCCAGGCGCCGGTCGGACGCCGAAGCCCTCGTCGCGCCGCCCTGTCGTCGTGCCTCGTGACCTGCCCTTGCCCCGTGGTGAGAGCTGCAGCGCCGGGCGCCCCCAGACGAGGCTTGCTCTCCGTTCCCAGGGGATCCGAAGACGGCGCGGCGGTGGTCCGCGGGCGCCCCTTCCGTCGCGTCCTCTTCGGTCGGGACACAGGCCCTGCTCTGCCCCACCCCGCCTGCCCGAGTCGGCCCGCAGCTAAAGGGATCGTCACACCTTTTTCGCCTCCGGCTCTTCTATTCTTATGAAGTTTCCATTGATTATTGTCCTGAAATTCCTCGGTCCAGTCATAGATAAAAGGATAATGACTTCAAAGGGAAGAGTTAAGGTTTAACCCCAAGCTAAGAGAGTGGACAACGAGGTAATTGAGGGTAATAGCCCGTCACAGGCTTGCTTTCAAAGGATCGCCGAGCTGAACTCTCAGGTGGCTTTAATTTTATTAACATTTGTAGCCGCTGACTTGAGAAGACGATCTGGAGTCATTACGAGCTTCAAAGCTCCAGGTAACACTCCTGGGCCTGGAACCTGGCATCAATTTGGATCTGAGTCCCCCTCATGCAGATAGCAGCCGTGGCTGCTAACCCTAAACTCCTCTGCAAACCACAGAGCCCAGAAACTCTGGGGAGGTGAGATCAAAGGTCCCACGCCTTCACGATGGCACTCAGAAATTCAAATCAAAAAAGACACTTGGAAAGCTTCAGGAGGCTGGACGTGATGGCTGTGCCTATAATCCCAGCACTTTGGGAGGCCGAGGCGAGAGGACTGCCTGAGCCCATGGGTTCGAGACCAGCCTGGGCGACTTGGTGAGACCTCGTCTCTACAACAAATCAAAAAATTAGCCAGGCGTGGTGTGGCGTGCCTATAGTTCCAGCTTCTTGGAAGGCTGAGGCCAAAGGATCACCTGAGCCCAGCAGGTTGAGGCTGCGGTAGCCATGAGGGTGCCACTGCACTCCAGCCTGGGCAACAGAGCGAGAGACTCCAGCTCAAAAAAAAAAAAAAGAAGGAAAAGCGCAAGGTTTGGGGGAAGAGGAAGGCCTTCCTTTCTCGGCGTCACTGAGCCTGGTCTTCCTGCTGCTCCCAGGGCAGGCCTTGCAGGGAGGCTGAGAATCCTCGGGGCCCAAGTCTAGCCTTCGCTGGTCTGGGGGAGGAGGCCCTGGGCAGGCGAAGGGCTTGAACCCTACCAGCCTTCGTCTCTCTACACCCTCCTGTGTCCTCTGGGCTGCCAGAGGCAGCCATCAGAGAAAAGCAGGTTTGGCGGCCAGGCCAGCATCTGTGTATCAGGAATGGGATGATAGCATTGCAGGTTAGGTGACTTGCCTGAAGTCACCTGCGAGTTGGCAGTAGCAGAACTGAGACCGGAGGCAGGGCTCGAACTCCCACCACTAACTATGGACATGCAGGCAGGACCCAGGGAAAGAAGAAGAGGAAAACGGCATGGCACTAGCAGGGAACCCTGGAGACTCCATGCTGGCTTGGCCCCGGCCAGCACCCTTGCAGAGCCTCCCAGCGGCCTTCCGGCTCTGCACACCTGTGTGTCTCCTTCAGCAAGTCCCAAAGCCAGAGCGAGACTTCGCTTGTCGTGGCGGGCCCCGGGGACTGACTGCCCCACTGCCCCGCTCTCAGAGTGGAGGGAGGCTTGATAGCCTTCCAGGTCACTGGGATGCCAGGCCTTCCTGGTGCGTGGCTTCAGGCTGTCCTTTTGGCCGTTAGAAGTTGAACAAAAGGCCTTTGAAATGGATCGACACTTGAACAGCTGCCAAGGCAGCCTAGCCTCTCTGCAGATGGGCAGGGCTCTCCGACCACATTCCCGGGCCTGTCCACTGGGGAGGCTGTCAGCAGCCTCGGGCCCTCGGTCCTTCAGAGAGCCACTCAAGTCCTCCAAGGACCAGGAAATATACCCAGGCCACCAGAACAGCACAGTGCTCCACCCAGAGCGTGCCTCTGGGATTCTGTCAAGGCTCCCCGAGAGCGCACGCAGGGCACAGAGGGCTCCGCCCAGCTCGTGGGGAGCAGAGGTGACCAGAAAGCCGGCAGAGTCCGCCTGACCGTGGTCCTGTCTACCTGCGGCCCTCACCCCGCAGGAGTTGCAAAGGAGTTGCAAAAGGAATCGCAAAAAACCTTCTCTATGGAAGCAGTGGCTGCTACCCTAGCGACAGGGTTCACAGCATCTCAAGCCGCAACTCGAGTGCATGCCTGGGCCTCGGGCAGAAGAGTCCAGCGAGGGTGGGAGAACAGGCCTTCCGTCCCTGTGCACTGCCTCCTCGTAGCGGCCTCCTATCCCGTCCCTGTGCACTGCCTCCTCGTAGCGGCCTTCTATCCTGCAGCTGCCAGCCTGCAGAAGAATGACTGTTGCAAGGAGGTGACTCTGGCCAGAGCTGGGGGCCCCTCGGTTTCAGCACCTGTAATCTAATCAGTTGGTGAAACTTCACCTCGGCCTTTTTTTCTTTCCCTCTTTTTTGTAAGCTCAGTAAAGAACACCTGGGCTGACTGTGCCTGGACTTCCAAAGGTCACAGAGACTGTCCCCTGAAGAGGGACGTGTGATGTGTAGCTGTGTGTGACTCTCTTTCTCACACGCAGGCCATGCATCCTCGGAATGATGCAGCGAGGGCTGCCTGGTCAGTTCTGCACTTCCGCTTCGTTCTTGGAAAATGTGTTCGGTGCACGCTGACGGGGAAACACCATGACTCACTCCACGCTCCCATCCAAACTACTGGAGATACCACCCAGGGCAGCCTGCACGCTCTTGCGGAAGAGAGACCTTGGGGTCCCTGAAAACCTCCTCAGCGCGGCCCGCCCCTCCCCCGGGGAGCTGAGTGGACACAGCACCCTCTCCGCCTGCTCCCCTGTCGGCCGAGGTGCGCCGGAGGGCCGGTGGCGAGTCCTCGGCCCGCGAAGCTGGGTGCTGGGAGCAGATCGCCAACCTTTGATTTTTATGATGCCGTAGCCAGATGTCTTGGTTCAGACACACGTGTGAGGTATTGGAACGAGCTCCGACTTTGAAGTCAGGCAGACGTGTATTCAAGTCCAGACTCCGCTGTTTACCAGCCAGTGCAGCCTGGGCAAGTCCCACAGGCTCAAGGCCCTCTGTGCCTCTGCGGGTGTGCAGCGATCGGGCTTCAGGGCACCTGCTGGGTGCTGCTCCCGTGTGTGGGCTTCTGGGAGCCCACAGGCGGATGAGTCTCGTCTTTGCCTTGAGGAGCTCATGCCCTGGAGCTGCACGCAGAGGCTCCTGTGCCGCCCACTGGGATGGGGACTTGGATGTCGGCTCGGGTGCCAGTGAGGACCTGGCCACCTGGAGCAGCCACAGGCTCCCTGCCCACCCCCACCTCGGAGCGCTGAGCTCCCACCATGAGAGGGGGCACAGACCCCCACAGAAGCAGGCAGAGCTCTTACAGGAGTCCCTGAGAGTTCAGATGTTACAGCCAGAGTCTTGCTTTTTCCTGGCAACCTTGAAGATCCAAGACAAGAAGGCCTTGTGCGCGGGTGTGGGCACAGATTTCGAGTGCTTCTGGGGGAGGCATTCTGCTCTGGGGCCGACCAGGAAGAGGACGCCGGGGGCTGTCCAGGGAACGGAGGAGCCTCCTGGGTCACACTCTCCACAGTACCGATTTTCCAAGAGAAAGGGGGTGACCTGCCTGCTCAGAGGCCAACTCTGAAACCAACTGGCTCCGGAGCACCGCGGCAGGCTGGCTTGGCGCTGGAGGGTGCGGGGCAGGACTCGGAACTGACATCCGGCTGGCTGAGTGTGTCTGGCTGCACCAGGAGGGCGGGCGGCCAGGGAGCTGGCACAGGGCCTGGACAGAGGCCCATCGGAGTCTCATTGACTGGCCGACTTTGATCTCTGTTTATCCTCCAGTCTGAGGAAGTCACTGAAATTCTCAGTGATTAGCTGCATTCTGGGTGGAGACCACATGCCTCAGTGATACCTGAGTCTGCAGGGACAGACCAAGGTCTCTGGCAGAGTTTGGCCTTGAGAGTCCGGGTCGGCCCTTGCCCTCTCCTGGTCCGCGTGGAGCCTGCAGGGACGGCCGCCGGCCTGCAGGGGGCGTGCGGCGAGTGCTGCTTCGCCCGCCGCCCTCGTCCGGCCTTCCTCGTCGCTGTGCAAGTGGGCGTGCCGTGGGCTTGCAGCAGCCTGGGGGCGCTTGCTCGGGCGGAGCCCCGTCTTGACCCGAAAGGGGACAGTGGAGTTGGAGACGAGTGGAGACGGGGGCACGGAGTCGCCGGTGGGTGGGGCTGGGCCTCGCCCACGTCCAGTTAGCCCGGGAGGGCAGCCCCGGAGGGGCCGCAGGCCTTGCAGCAAAGCCCGGCGGCAGCTGTGGCTGTGGGAGGCCAACGTGGGGCCGGCCTTTCTTTCTTCGCGGGCCCCGTGCCCCTCCCAGCTGGAAGGCGTTTTTTGGAGCCATAAAGTCCCCATACTCCCGGACAAGGAGCGGATGCAGCAGTTGCGTTTGGGGCTTTCCTCGGCACTCCAGATTTGAACCGTCGGGCTCTTCGAGGCACGAATTCCTGGCGAGTCCTGCTGGTCCGGGCTGGTCGCGGGCACGCTGGGTCCTCGGGCAGCCTCACGACAGTAGAGGTGCCCTCGTGGCTCTGCTCCCCCAGCCCTCACACGCCCCCGGGCACGGCGTCTCCCGGCGCCACTTGCAGCATCGTCTCCTGCCTCTCTGGCGGGAGCTCCAGAACCCGCTTCGCCTGCAAGGTGGGGAGTCCCAAGGGTCTGCAGACCTCGCCACCCCCTCCAGCTCCCAACTGTGACGGACAGAGGCTGGGGACTAAGCCCCCAGCTCCCTTGTCCCCAAGGCAGGACAATGAAGAGGGCCTACCCGGTCTCCAGATGTGCCCTCTGCGGGACTCTGCGTGACGTCACCCTTCACCTGGCTTCCTCCTGGCCTGTGCCTTCCCACGTCCTTACTCCCCGGCAGGTTTCGCCTGAGCCCTTTCCTGGTGTCTCACATCAGCTCCCACCTCGGAGTCACTTCTGGGGAGCCCGGCCTAAGACAGTTGCTGAAGTAAACGTAAAGATCTCAACCAATGCGGCTGCTGAGATGGCTGCGATGCCTCCCGTGGGGCCCCTGCTTGCAGACCCTGCACAGCCCCCATAGGGAGCCTCCCAAAGTGCAGCTCCAGTGACGGCACTCCCCACTCCCTGTCTCAAGACAATTTCTCTGTGAAGTCAGGGCCCTGGTCCTGGCGGAGCCCCGGGCTTCTCCTGGATCTCTGCCTCCACTCCAGACACGCCCTTCCCTGGCAAGCCGTGTGCCCTACACCCTTCAGGGAGCTCCCCCACCCCAAGGGGCTAGCCTCCCAGCCTTTGCCTGCACTGCCCGTCTTCCAGGGCTGCCTTCTCCACCTCCGTGAGCTGATTCTGCTCCTTCGTCATCTCTGGCAGGGGGCTCGGCACCCCCGCACTACCCTAGCACCCTGGACACACCCTGTGGTGGCCCTCACCCCGTTTCTGCGTCGATCCCTCATGCAATAAGGGTCTGACCATCGGCAGCGCTGCCCCAAGCCTAGGCTGTCTGCCGTGTGACTTCTATCGCCCTGGTGACCCTCCTTGAGGGGCCTCCCAAAATTCACCTGTCGAGGCCCTAACCCCCAACATTTGGAGTTGGGGCCTTCAGGAGGTGATGTGGTCTAGATGAGTTCAGGACGGTGGGGCCCTGCTGGTGGGATTTGTGTCCTCGCAAAAACAGCCACCAGAGAACTTGCTCGCTCTCTACCGTGTGAGGACACAGTCAGAAGGCAGCCCTCTGCGGGCCAGAAAGAGAGCCTTGCCAGGAGCCACGTGGCCTGGCATCTTTCTCTTGGACTTCCAGCCTCGGAACCGTGAGAAGTGAATGTCTGTTGTTGACTCACTCGGTCTGTGACATTTTGCAATGGCAGCCCAGGCTGACTGATGCACATGGGTACAGGGAACCCAAATGTGCATTTCTGGGTGAATGCCAAAGCTCCTCAAGGGCTACTTTGTCTTTTCCTTTTCTTTTTCTTTTTCTACTCTGAGTTGGAGTCTCACTCTGTCACCAGGCTAGAGTGCAGTGGCATGTGCACAGTCACCCCAGCATCGACCTGCTGGGCTCCGGCGATCCTTCCGCCTCAGCCTTCCAAGTAGCCAGAACGACAGGCACATGCTACTACACCTGGCTAACTTTTTTTATTTATTGTAGAGATGAGGCCTCAAAGCCCTGAGCTCAGGCAATCCTCTTGCCTCGGCCTCCCAAAGTGCTGGGATTATAGGCGTGAGCTACCACGCTCAGCTTCTTTTCTTTTTTTTTGAGTTGGAGTCTCACTTCGTCGCCCAGACTGGACCCGCTGGGCTCCGGCGATCCTTCCGCCTCAGCCTTCTGAGTAGCTGGAACAACAGGCACACGCTACCACGCCCAGCTAATTTTTGATTTATTGTAGAGATGAGGTCTCGCCAAGTTGCCCAGGCGGGTCTCGAACCCGCGGGCTCAGGCCATCCACTCACCTCAGCCTCCCAAAGGCGCGGGATGACAGGCTGAGCCACTGAGCCCGGCTTCTTTTCTTTTTTTTAATCATGAGAAACAGAAGTGAGGCATTCCTGGCCATCAATCTCATCCGTATGTAATGACAGTTACATCCATTTGTTTGAGGACGTCTGGCCCAGGCCAGTCTAGCAACCAGTGGGCGGAGTCGCTGCCCTAGACTTGGCCTCCCAAGTCTCCAGCGAAGGCTCTGGAGCCTGCACTGGTGGAGACCTCCCCACGGACACTGGTGCAGGGACAGGTGCAGCCCTCCGCACTGTCCGGCGCACTGGACCCGAGTGCTCTAAGTCCGGTTGGAAACTGGACGGCCGCACGCTCCTACTCGCGTCTCTGTTTGCTTTTAGTTGTATGCGTTGTTTTCATGAGCTACGCAAAGCTGCATGGGGTGGCGTCTTCAGAGTCACAGGCCACGAGGCTGGCCTAAAGCAGTCATTCCAGCACTGCAGTCATTCCAGCCCTGCTGGGAGCACGTGGATGTGAGCCCCACCTTCCCAGGCCTGCAGAGCCTCTCCGGGGCCGGCCAGAGGGGCCAGCGCACACTTGCACGCTCTCGGATTCCGCTTTGGGTGGGGGGACGGGGCGAGAGGGGATCTCCTAGCTCCTGGCCCCAAGCAGCACTCGGCACCTCCAGGGGGCCTGTGGGACTCCCGGGTGGCGCCACCGGCCCTTTCAGGGCCAGCCATTGGCCTTGGCTTCGCTGCTTCTGCCAGCAGCCTGCATGGCCCCTGCCAGGAACTCTTGACTGTGGTCCCAGCCAAGGTTCTGTAGCCCGGCGGTGGAGAGAGCGGCCCTGTGGCTTCCTCTTCAGGGGATCCCGAGCCCCTGGGGCTCCCTTCTTCCAGGGCCACGTCCCTTCAGAAACAAAGCAAGTCCCTCCCAGGGGCGCACAGTCCTTTAGGGTCCCCCAGACTTGGGGGCAGGGTTAGAAGGACAGAGACCCAGCGGTGCAGGAAAGCTCCTCAGGCTTCCATGCAGAGCGCCCTGGGGATGGAGCAGGAGAAGAGTTAAGTTCTGGGCCGAGGCTTCAGCGTCCAGTTTCTCTATTTCCTGTTGTTGACAGTACTGCCTTCCTACAACCATTGACACATGCTGCTTTCATCTGCTTCATTTCGAGACATGAGCACACTCGTTGGAAACTGTGCTTGATGGCTCAACTCAAAACATTTGGATTTCCCTTCCTTCTGTAACTCTCCACTGGTGAGCTGCATTCTCCAGTGGGTTTTTGGGTGGTGGTGGCACATCCTTTTCCGGCCACCATTTCTAGCCAGCAAAGAGAAGTCACCGGCTCTCTGGCCAGCTGCCTCAGGCCTGTCTGCTCCACATGGGAGGGTCCCTTCCCGGGAGGGGGCGACGCTGCCGCCCCGTTCTGGCCCACGTTCTGGCGGCGGGAGAGCGCCTCTTGCCCGCTCTTTGGCCCGGCTGCCTCCTGGCCTGTCGGGGAGAGCACCCGCCGTGCGTAGCTACAGGACGGGCAGGCGGCCTCTCCCGAGTGTTGCCGTGCCCTGAAGCCCACGCCCACCTTCCCTCCTTCCCTCCTTCCCCAGCGGCGCCGGCTCCTGACTCATGGCTTGGACCTTCTGAATGGAGCCTCCAGAGGAGCGGTGAACTTGTCAGTCCGGACCCAAGGGCTCCAGGGAGCAAACAGGCTGGCTGCCACGGAGGGGATCCGGGCAAGGCACCCCCTGCCGGAGCCGGGATGGAACGCGGCCCTTGGAAGCAGGCCAGCCTCATCTGGTCGGAATTGGGCTCGACGAGGGTTCCCAAGCATGGCGGCCACCCGCCCTTCCCTGGGCCAGCACGGCTCTGCTTGCAGATGCAGTTTGCATAGTGCCAGTCAGCGGGCCATGGAAGGGTCTGCAAGGTGGCTGCCCCCGGCCTGGGGCGACTGCCAAGCCCCCACAGGCTCCCAGGGATCTCAGACGTTTTCCCACGAGGAGGGAAGGCAAACGTTTACAGGGCACCTTCTGGATACCGGAACCTTGACATCCATTCTCATCTTGTCCTTCCCGTAACAGAGGGGCTCTTCCCCCTTTTGCAGCTGCGAACACTGAGGCTCGGGAAGGGAGAAAAGTTCTACTCACACTCACGCCGCCTTTGCGTGGTGAGGGGAGACTGGGAAAGGCTTGAGTTCTCCAGAGCCAGTTTTCTTCGGCTGCGTCCCACCCGTGCTCCTCCGTTTGGCCAGGGCGGGGTGAGGGCTGCCCTGGGCCGGGCTGCTCCGAGAAGAGTCCGCCCCCCCTTCTCTGGGCCCTCCCCCACCTCGCCCGCCTCTTGGGCTCCGAGCCCACGTTTCCGGCAGGAAGAAAGTTCGCAGCCACTGACGGGTGGGTAGGCGAGGCTGTGGTGCTTCGTCAGGGGGTGAGCAGTTGGGGCTGCTCTGCTGTGCCTTTCAGACCCGCTGGGCTGGCCAGAGTTGGAGAGAGCAGGAAGGCCAGCAGCGTCATGGCAGAAGCTGGGAGGCAGCAGAGAGGCCAAAGCAGGACAGGGCCAGGAAACCCGTCGCTCTCGTTGGGTCTTACTCGCCGACACCGGCCCCTCGCGGGAGACGACCTCCAGGTTCTACAGAAACCGGTGTTTGGGTGCACGTGCCGTGTGTGTGCGTGCGTGCACGTTGAGCGTCTGGGTGAGGCAGTCCCCGTATGGACCTGCAGGTCCATGGCCTGGTCTAAGCATGTGGGCAGCAGCAGACAAGTGATCCAGCCTGCCTTCCAAAGACGCCACTTCTGAGAGCGGCCAGGCCCTGTTGCCTGCCTGCCGGGATCTCTGATGGCAAAACCACAGATGGGCACCCAGGGCTGCACGGCACCCCACGGCTGAACCGTGGCTCTTCTGTGGCCCTGGCGAACAGACACACGACTCGGCTGGTTTAAAATATCTGTCTGAGGCCGGGCACAGTGGCCCAAGCCTGTCATCCCAGCACTTTGGGAGGCTGAGGCAAGAGGACTACCTGAGCCCACGGGTTTGAGACCAGCCTGGGCAACAGGGCGAGACCTCGTCTCTACAATAAATCAAAAAAATTACCCGGGCGTGGTAGCACACGCCTGTAGTTCCAGCAACTTGGAAGGTTGAGGCAGAAGGTTCACCCAAGCCCAGCAGGTTGACGCTGGGGTGGCCGTAAGTGTGCCACTGCCGTCCGGCCTAGGCAACAGAGTAAGACTCCAACTCAAAAACAAAAGAATAAAATAAAATAAATGAAAAATAAAATAGCTGTCTGGGTGTAAGACGACATTTCAATAGGGCAAGGTCACCTGAAGATGCTGTGGCATCCCCTTCACAGTGGTTCTTTGCTTTTTTAAAAGTAATTCCGGACACAGTGTTCATGCCTGTACTCCCAGCACTTTGGGAGGCCGAGGTGGGGACTTCATTTGAAGCCAGAAGACCATCCTAAGCAACATGGTGAGACCCTGTCTCTTCAAAAAAGAAATTTTTTTGATTTTTCTTTTTGAGTCAGAGTCTCACTCTGTTGCCCAGGCGGAAGCGCAGTGGCACGCTCATGCCACTGCAGCCTCGACCTGCGGGGCTCAGGTGATCCTTCAGCCTGTCTTCTAAGTAGCTGGCACCACAGGTGTGTGTCACCATGCCCAGATAATTTTTTGACTTATTGTAGACACAAGGTCTCCCCATGTTTCCCAGGCTGGTCTCAAACCCCTGGACTCAGGCAATCCTCTTGCCTCCACCTCCCAAAGTGCTGGGATACAGGCGAGAGCCAATGTACCAGACTTAAAAAAAAAAATTAAATTACCTGGGCATGGTGATAGGCACCTATAGTCCTAGCTACTTGAGAGGGTGAGGTCCGAGGATTGTCTGAGCCCAGGAGTTTGAGGTTCTAGTGAACTATGGTCATGCCCCTGCGTTCTAGTCTGGGTGGCAGAGCAAGACACTGTCTCTCAAAAAAAAGAAAGAAATATAAAGTCATAGAAATTTTGAAATGTGCAAGATAATGGCATCCAGTTGCTCAGGACCAGAGACCTTCTCGGTTGACCTCAGGGGAAAATGGGGATGTTGGTTGCAAGAACAGGCCGCTTGGAGGCATCGGGGCCCACACGGGGCCACCGGGGCCCACACAGGCTCAGACAGCTGCTCTTGGCTTCTCTGCCCCAGGCTCTGGCTTCTTCAGCAAGAAAAAACGACTCCCAGTCCCACCACCCGTCCTCATCCAGTCTCATCTGCTGTGCCTTTTACCTGGCCAGACACACATTCTATCCAACTTTGCGTCTTGCCTCCTGGAGTTAACACCGCATCGTAAGCATTTTCGTGACGCTGCAACTCCATCACCTCTTCTAGGGCCGTGGGATGTTCCCGTGTGCTGCCCAGGCAGTGTGTGTGATTTGCCTAGTCAGTCTGCTACAGGTGTAGCATTATTTTCAAATTCCTGCGATTGCGTGTGACCTCACATACTCGAAAGTCTCGGGAGCGCACAAGATGCCGTCTAGACACACTGCTGGCTTTGGGAGTGCCTGGGAAGTCGGTCCTTTCTCCTGAGCTGGGAGCTGGGCACATGGCGGCTCTGTGGCGAGACCATGGGCCGGAGGGAGTGCGTCGGTCGGCCCCAGCCTCTTGTGTCTGCCCCTGTCCTCACGAATGGCCTTGGATGCCGCACACAGGGGCTGGAGCTGACGCCACAAGACAGCAGCTCGCCCCGCTCCCTCAGCCTCAAGGAGGCCAGGGACAACCCAGGCGTGAAAAGGGAGGGGTGGAGGCGGTCTCTGCTCCTCTTCTGATGAGGCTGGCCTTCTCCGAGGCGAAAGCTGCGACCTGCAGGGAGCAAGAGGCGTGAGGATGCAAGGAGGACGCCCAAAAGCTGGGGTCATCTTTGGGACAGGCGCCGTGTAGTGCCAGCTTCCCCACGACGCAAGTGTTCTGGGACCCCAACGGCCTCAGTGTACCGGCTCGCGTTCTTGTGAGAGGCTGCATTCGGCTTCGGTGAATTTTTTTGGAGGCCTTTCAGCGTGTTTGCCCATTTCGCGCCGGCTGATTGACAAGGACGCCTGCCCGCCCCCTGCTGAGCGTCCCGCAGTTTCTGGCCCTGAACAGCACGACCCGCACAGGGAAACGTTTCGCCGGCCGGAAGAGGCGGAGCCAAACTCGGCAGACACACGGGAACCGGCCGGAAGAGGCGGAGCCAAACTCGGCAGACACACGGGAAGGCAGCCCAGCTGCTGAGCTCAGAAACCGCTGTGCGCCCCGGAAAGGCATCGCGACGGTGTGTTGCCTCCAACAGAGAGTGCCTTGAAGCTGACTGAAGTTTACTCGTTTATTTCCAAGAGCTCATTTATTAAATCAAAAGATTTATTGAGGGGATGGAAAAGCTCCCCAAGAGGCTCAAGGAGGAGCCCTGAGGTTTAAACACGTAAGAGTGAATACACCCCGGGCTTGGGGGCTCCCCTCAGAGGCTAGTCGCTCACATGGGCGTCACGGGGGCGGAGACGCTGACGGTCAGGCCCTGCTGGTGCCCGCGAGGCCCTCGGGCAGCCCAGAGTGTCCCGGGTCACCAGGGCCTCTCGACTTCCCCGCCTCACTGAAAGAGCCCCCTCTTGGAGACGGCTGGCCTGAGCGTCTGCCCACCGGCTCTGAGCCGTTGCCCGGCGGGCGGCGGCACCGTGCATGCAGAGGAGAGCTGGGAAGGGCTGGGAGTCCAGGCCCGCGCGCGCCCTTCCCCACAGTCGTGTCCGCATCCGCGCCGCCGCTCCTTGCTCCTGAGACCTTCGTCAAGCATCTCAAGCTTTGTGGCCCCGAGACCCGGGCAGTCAAGCAGACCCTGGCTCGGCGAAGTGCTCCACTGCCACCATCTCGCATTCCGAGCAGACGCCGCCCACAGATGCATTGTACACTGTACCCTGCAGACTGTGTAGCAAGTGTCCGTCTCCAGGACTGCCTGGCAGGAGAGCGAACGCCCCTGGCAGAAGACCTGGTCCCCAGGAAGTGCGCCCACTGAGCCATCTCTGTGTGGTCACCACTGGGATCCCTGCAGGCTCCTCTTCCCGTGGGATGCGCCTCCAGCCCTTTCCTCTGCTGGTCTCGCCTCCTCAGTCCTCTCTCCCTGCACGCTGACCCCGCAGGGGCCAAGGATTCCAGCGACTCAGGCACAAGGACCCGGACCTGGGGACCAAGCGGCCTCCCCAGAGCTCTCGAAGCCCTGGCCAGAGAAGAAACTGCTGATGACTGCTCTGGCTTCTGGCTCCTCCCCTCCTTTGCTGGCCTTTGGCTGCTCCTTGGCCCTGGAGGGTCAGACCGTGAGCAAGATGGCACCAAGGATGGAGCTGTCACTGGGAGGTGGCCCGTGAACCACGACCCACTTCCCTCTGAGGACCAGCCTGTGGCTGCCCTGTGGAGGGGGCGGAGCCAGCCTGGAAGGGTCTGTGGTCATGCCTGACTCTGCCTAGAAGCCCTACTCACTGACCGTCTGTTCACTCTGGCCAGGTCTCCAGGGCCGGCTCCCTGGATCTGCTGTGCCTCTGAAAAAGCTGGTAGCACTGATCACACTGACAGCAGGTGCTCTGCTTCCTCCATGCCAGTGGCTGTGATGGCACTTTGCACACATCATCTCGATGCCCGCAGCATCCTGGGTCCAGGACTCATATGTGGGAAGCACATCAGAAAGGGTCACTTAGCTGGGTGCGGTGGCTCACACCTGTAATCCCAGCACTTTGGGAAGCGGAGGCGAGAGAATTGCCGGAGTCCATGGGTTTGAGACCAGCCTGGGCAACTTGGTGAGACCGCATCTCCACAATAAAAAAAAAAAAAAAGCCCAGTGTGGTGGTGCATGCCTGTGGTTCCAGCTACTTGGAAGGCTGAGGCAGAAGGATCACCTGAGCCCAGTAGGTCGAGGTTGCAGTGGTCATGAATGTGCCACTGCACTCCAGCCTGGGCAATGGAGTGAGACTCCAACTCCAAAAAGAATAAAAAAGGAAAAGGATCGCTTACAGATTATTCCACCTATGGGTAACCCTCACAGAGTTGTTATGTATCCTTAGCTTCATTTTATGGGTGAAGAAAGTAAGTTTTCAGGACAGACAACGTACTCCAGGTCACAGCTAGTCAGTGTGGGGCCAGGATTTGAAATCTGCTTTGTGTTTCTGACTCCAAAGTCCAAAGTGTGATGCTGCTTCTCGATCATGAACTTATCTGCTTGTTTCTTCATTATGTTTTGTGGGTTACAAAACTTGGGTCCTGGGTGCCCCGGGGTAAGGCCTGGTTCAAAGAATACACTTAATGAGGAAACAGCTTCTAAATCAGGTGCCCAAGCACGGAGCAAACTGAGAGCAGACACAGAGGCAGGTGGATGGAGATGCGGCATCAGGTTGGCTGCTGGTCGGGTAGGTGCACAGCGACAGCTAGCACTAGGCAGCGTCCTGGAACTGGCCCCCAAGCGAGGTGTGCTTGCCGCCTGCTGTGGCCTGAATGTGTGTCCCCTCTGAAATCCTGTGGAACCTGGATCCCCGCTGTGGCAGTCGTAAGAGGTGAGGTCTGGAAGAGGTGACTGGGTCATGAGGGCTCAGCCTCAAGAGTGGGTTGATGGGTTAACAGACGGATGGGTTCTCGGAGCCCCGGGACTGGTGGCTTTATAAGAGGAGGAGGAGAGACCTGAGCGGGCACACTCAGCACCCTTGCCATGGGATGCCCTGAGTCCCACAGCAGAAGGCCCTCACCAGATACAGCCCCTCGACCCTGGACTTTCAGCCTCCAAAACTGCAAAAGATGCATTCCCTTTCTTTATAAATGGCCTCGTTTCAGGTATTCTGTGAGGAGCAACAGAAAATGGACTAAGACACACTTGGCCGTGGTTAGAGGGACAACCTTGGGCCTTCCGGGGGGCCTGCCCTGTAAAACTCGGGGCGTGGAGGTGCAGAGAAGGGTGTCGCTCTGCAGGCTGACCCCAGAGAGAAGGGCAGAGCTGCGCGTAGCCCGTCTCTGAAACTCGCCAGACAATCACTCCTCCTCTTCGGGGGCCGCGGGTCCCAACTCTAGAGGGAAGCTGGGGGGGGCAAGCCTGCCCCGCAAAGGGTGGTGGGAAGGTGCAGTCAGTGAAGAGAGGCGCTCAGCAAAGTCCATCTCCAAGCCCGTGGGGACTTTGTTCCCTTGACTGAAGCGGGCCAGGCCCAGCGTGGAAGGTCTGGCTGGAAAAACCCCAAAATGTTCTTGACGTTTTCTGCCCACAAACGCTCCCCAGGTCAGGAAGACAGTGCCATGGACCCCCCTTTGCTGGCTCCACCGTCCCCTGTAGGCTAGCTGGCCTTCCTCACCGCCACGAGCCCCCACCAGCGAGGGAAAGGGAATCTGAAAACCCGTGGCTGTCAGTCTCACAGACGCAGCCAAACAGGTTGTCAAAGTCAGGTTCTTGCAAAGTGAACCAGTTCTCAAAATCCCGCCGTGCTGGGCACGGTGCTGGCCTCAAGGACACCGGAAATGCAGGTGGCACGGCACTTACTTTCCGTGCCCTTTGGTGAGGTTCCCCCAGGAGGGCAAAGGACCTCCGGGTGGACTGTGCCAGGCACCTTCTGCAAGAGGATGGCCAGCCCTGGCAGGGCAGAGGGCTCAGAGGGGAGCGTGAGCGGGTGTTGAAGGAGTTCGGAGTCAACAGGCCAACGGGCAGAGGGCTAGAGAGGAACCCAGGGGCTTCAGCCCTGGATTCGGGCTCCTGCATCATCTTTTAAACCCCCCATCCACCTGGGGCTGTCCCGGTACCATAGCAACACCAAGCTACGGCAGTCAGCGCATCTCAAGGACGCACTGAGGTCTCACGTGTGGGGGGCACGCCTGGTCTTCGAGGAAACATGCCAGTACCTTGCACACGGGCGCTGCTCTGTAAACCCCTGGTCAGCGACAGAAAACGCACCCTGGTGGGAAGGTGTGAACCCTCTGTGGCCATCCTGACACTCACCCAGGGTCCTCACCCAGGGTCCTTTTTCAGAATTTGGATAAGGAATGGAATCTATCCCCCAAAGAGGTGATGAACCAGCATCCGGCGGGATTTATAAAGAGCCACGCAGGTGCAGAAGGAAGGCCTTGTGGGCCTGGCGGCCACGCCTCCGCCAACCACAGAACTGTTGGAAGACCCAGCATGCTGCGCTGTGTACCTGCTGCCAAGTACGCAGAGCCTGACGGAGCCTGGGCGAGAGCGGCACTGCTGGCAGGTGTGAGGGATGAACGGGGCCCAGGGACGGGCACCGGGCTCTCCTGACCTCGCGGCATGGGCCCTTACAGCCTACAGAGGCGCAACAGGAATTCGGAACCACGCTGGTGCTGCCGCTGGTTCCCGGGGAAGACTTGGAGGGCAGAAGGTGGCGGTGAGGAGGACCAGCCAGGCGGGGGCTGCCAATGCCTCACAGGGCTCAAGGAGCCCTAAGGTCAAAGCACAGATGATGACGCGCAAGTCCCTGGGCGTCCCCGCTGTCATGGCAGCAAGGCTGGGGTGGGGGTGGGCGCTCTGCGGTGATGCCCGAGCAGGCCAGCCGGCTGCCCCTGCCCCAGGCTGAAGAGGCAAGGAAAAAACTGCACGCCGAGACTGCGCTTGCCTGGGAGACCATCGGTGCCAGAAAGCCAAGCACTCACATCCGTCAGAAATGAAATGTCCTGGCTAGAATGCTCCCTCAGACCCCGCCTTAAATAGGCCCACTTTACGGATTATTGGATCCCCACTTTACAGGTAAGGAAAGGGGGTCTTGAAGACCCCAGATGGCCTGTGAGACATCCTCAGCGGGGGAATAGGGCCCACCCAGCCCGGGGTTGTTCTCCGGGCTTTTCCTAAGCCGTCTCTCTCTTTTTTTTTTTTGAGTTGGAGCCTCACTCTGTCGCCCAGACTGGAGGGCAGTGGCCGCTCCCGGCCACCGCAGCCTCAACCTGCTGGGCTCCGGCGATCCTTCCGCCTCAGCCTTCCAAGTAGCTGGAACTACAGGCACGCGCTACCACGCCTGGCTGATTTTTGATTTATTGTAGAGATGAGGTCTCGCCAAGTTGCCCAGGCGGGTCTCAAACCCGCGGGCTCAGGCAATTCACTCACCTCAGCCTCCCAAAGGTGCGGGATGACAGGCCGAGCCACCGAACCCGGCTTTTTTTTTTTTTTTTTGGTGGAATCTCACTCTGTCACGCAGGCTAGAGTGCAGTGGCACACTTACAGCCATCGCAGCCTCAACCTGCTGGGCTCAGGCAATCCTTCCGCCTCTGCCTTCCAAGTAGCTGAAACTACAGGCACGCACCACCATGCCCAGCTAATTTTTTTATGTGTTGTAGCGGCAAGGTCTCGCCAAGTTGCTCAGGCGGGTCTCGAACCTGTGGGCTCAGGCCATCCTCTCGCTTCGACTTCCCAAAGTGCTGGGATTATAGGCGTGAGCACTGTGGCCCGCCTGCCACCGAGGTCTTGGCGTCCGCTCCGGCTCTCCGCCAGACCGCAGGCTGCTGAGGAGGGCAGGACCTGTACCCCTCGAGTCCCTCTGAGACCCCAGGGCCCACAGCAGTGGACACCCACTGGCTGTCCGGCTCCCAGCGAAGAGAAGCCTGGGTTGTGGGCGGAGCAGCTGTCCAGTGCAGAAGGACCCTCCATTGTCTTGTAGAGTTTAAGGCTGACACCCTTCCACCAGGAAATTCCAGGCCGGGCAGCTGGGGATGGCTGGGAAGGAGAAGGAAGACAATCTTCATGGGGGTAGAAGAGGCCAAAGCTCACGGGGCGGGGGAAGGGCAGGCTGGTGACTGAGGAGCCGCGTTCGGGTAGCAGCTGCGGGCCGCCTCGAAGGGGTGGCCTCGAGAGTGCGGAAACAGGCGAAGCCGAGCCGCCCCAGGCCCACCCTGCACTCCCTTCCTGGGTGGCTCTCGGGCCTTCCTGGGTCTTGGCCTCCAGAGGCCTCTGGCCTCGGGCAGCTGGGAGCTTCCCGGCAGCAGCAACCCGCCTCCCCTACCTCCAGGCCGGCAGCGACTGGAAACTGCCCTCCACCTCTTCCGTCCAGCCTTGCCAGCGCCCCTCTTCCAGGGGAACAGGGGAGGGGCAGGGGCGGTGCCCCAACCCACCACACTCCGCTTCCTGTGACCCCGTTTTCTGCCCTCAAAGTCAGGCCCCAGGGCTTGATGGTTTTCCGGTGTGTGCATGAATGGATTCATGCCACATGTTTTACAAAGGTAGACGGTGAACGCACTAAACAAATGAACCTTCTTGGGGGAAGGGAGTCAATTCTGCAAAAAGAAAGACCATGGTCCATGGAGGGACAGTATTATCTCTTCTTGCCTTTCCCGTGTCTGTGTTGCCTGCTGGAACGGTGGCGGGTCTTCTCCCGCAGACCTGGGCCATCGCCGTACTTGTGTATTCCACTTAATTTCTTTCTAACATTTCTAAAGTGTTTGGTGATCCATTCAAGTTATCGAGATAGATTTTAGAGTTTCAACAATTACTATATCTTTTTCTGTGCTCAAAAGCAGTTGGTGAAAGCGTTTATTGCGAGAGCTTGGGTACCGGGACTCAAGGCTCAGTCACAGGTTGTATTTTGTTTGTGATGCTAATGTTTTTGCTAAGAAACCCATTAGGTTCAGTCTTGCTGACCCTGGGCAGTTTCTCCTGTTCCTTTAGAGAACTGACTCCCAGGGCCCCAGCCATTAAAATGGTCACCAAATAACAAAGAAGACGTCTTCAGTGTCTTTCTGGGCCATCCCGTTCAGGAACCCCTCCCCCGCATCCAAGCTCAGTGACAAGGACCCAGGTTTGCCTTCCAAAAGCCATCGTCGTTCAGAGAAGTAGTCCGCCGCACCCCCTTCCTTTTGCCACCACATTTAAACTACACAATACTTTTATTAGCATCTTTCTTCCAGGTCCCAGTCACTCCAGGGGGGAGATCAAGTTCCCCTGTCTTACTGGAATGCAAAAGCTGACAAAGAATATTTATATTTACCTACTAGACCAATTGGTTCTGTCTTTCCATTTAGAAGAAAACACTTGGGAGAAGGGCCAGCAACGCAAATCCTGTTTTTGCGTGTGATCAAATGTCTCTATCCTGTAACAGTAAAACTTAAAAATGATTTGACTTTCCTTTCTTAATCTACTTGGAGAATTTTGATACATTTTGACAGAAATTTCCAGTAACCTTTGACGAGCTTTGTCATCGTTTCAGTTTATGCTTGTCGCCATTCCCCGCAATATGCTGTTACTTCATGAAGCATAGGAAAGATTCGCATCACCTGCCGTCTTGCGCCTTGGCCGACAGGGTTGGGTCTTCTCGGCGGGTCTGTTGTTGCCACTCCCCTCCCCGGGGATGCAGCGTCATCTGCGGGTCTGGACCTGGATGTGGCTTGGCTGGGTGCCTCCTCTGAGGCTTGCGAGAGGCTGCAGACCACTGGGCCTTGGTCCTCTGCAGCCCTGACGGGGGGGCGTCGGCTTCTGAGGTCACTCCGAGGGTGGCAGGCCTGGCACCACCACGGGGCCTCTCACAGGGCTGCCCCGAGACAGAAGTCACCCTTCTGGAGCCTAGTGTCTAAGGAACACGTGGCCACACCCACCAGTCTGTTTGTTAGACGAGCCAGCAAGTCCCACCCAGGCTTAAGGGGAGGGAAGGACACAGGATGTGGACGCCAAGACCCAGGGATCGTGGGGGCCAACGTGGAGGACACCAGCCGCAGCTCCTGTGACTCAGGTGCTTCCTAGACTCCAGGACCCAGGCTTGCGTCGTCTGAACTGGCTGCTGCACAGGTGTCCACGGCTGTGAAATAGCTCCTCACTCTTTCCACAATCTACTTCAAGGGATGCAAGCCTCCGAAAACGCGGCCGCTGTCCTCCGTGAGCCAGGTGCGTGGGACAGGGAAGACCTGCCACGGTGCTTGGCTAGTGGGGCTCGGGTGCAGCAGGAGGCTAAGAGAGGCTCCCAGCCCAGCCCGGGAGGCAGAAGGAGGCAGGGATGAGAAGCTGGCAGCCAAGAGCAGAGCTGGGGTGGGCCCAGGCGGACCCTCGTGTGCCGCGCGAAGGTCGCGGGCAGCCGGGGGGTGGATCCAAGCAAGGGCATGAGGCGGCCAGCTTCGACCGGCACAGGAGGGGGTGGGGCGGGGCTGTGAGCCGCAGAGTTAGAACGTTCTGCTGTCCCTGGCAAGAAACGATGAGAGCCAGAGCTGTGGGAGTGGTTGTGGATTCAGGGCGAAGGGCGACTTCAGAAGGCTTCAGCAACGGAGTCCACAGGGCCTGGCGAATGAGTGCAGGTGTCCGAGGGCGAGGGAGGAGTCCAGCGAGGGAGGGTGAGGTCCCCACCTCACAGAAGGACGGCTCCGTTCGGGGGGGACAGGACAGGTCCTGTTTTACGTGTTAAATTGCAGAGGACTGTGGCCAGTCTAGTGACGCCTGCTGAGGAAGGAGGATCTCAGAGAGAGCCAGGGCCATAGCTCAGGCAGACCCTGGTCTCCAGAGGGCAGAGCTTGCAGCTATGGGTGGGGCAGGAGATTGCCCAGAGATTGCGAGGGCACTCCCTCGGGAAGTGGGAGGAGAAAGAGGCGTCCGGCAGATAAGGGAGGGAGGCCTTCCGTGCCACGCCACTCACGGGTCAAGGTGGGCTGGCTTGACTCGCCCTGACGATGGCTCCGCTGACCGAGGATGGTTTTCGTGGAAGAGCAACGCGGACGGGTTGCGGCGGCAACGAGAGGGAAGGAAGTGGGGCCGCCGGCGTGGATGCCTTGGAAGGAGCTTGCCGTTGCCGGCCATTTCTTGCTGCCTGAGCACGCGGAAGCCAGCTGGTGAGGGGTGGGGCGTGTCCACAGCATGGCAGGCTCTATATAAAGCAGCACGGAGGGACCTGATGGAGGGAAGCTTCTCCACACAGAGCAAAATCTAGATCCTTCCCAGGTGTTCCCGGGGGTCCGCTGAGCCTCCTGACCCACCTTGGCCAAGCCTTGAGAGCCCTGGAAAGCAAGTCAGTCCGCGCTGAGAGATGCTCAGAGCAAATCAAGAAACAACCTGGCGCGAAAGAACACCGAAACGTACTTCACGTTCAGCTAAACTTTGCTTTCCACAAGTTGTTTAAAATGAACAAGATAAACATCAGGAGCAAAAGAAAACGTCTCTGAGGGATGGCTTGAGAACACAGACCTATTAGCAGAGTTTCACATGTCACCAGTTGGAGCACGACTTCAGGGGGATTCCTTTATTTTTCAGTTCCTTGACATTTTGGGGGGCGTTTTCTCTCCCTGACCTTTTTTGGTATCTGACATGGACAAGATCACTCTATAAAACAGAACTTCGCCGGGCTCAGTGGCTCAGCCTGTAATCCCGCGCCTTTGGGAGGCTGAGGTGAGTGGATTGCCTGAGCCCGCGGGTTCGAGACCCACCTGGGCAACTTGGCGAGACCTCATCTCTACAATAAATCAAAAAAAAAATCAGCCGGGCGTGGTAGCACACACCTGTAGTTCCGGCTACTCGGAAGGCTGAGGCGGAAGGATCGCCGGAGCCCGGCAGGTCGAGGCTGCGGTGGCCGGGAACGGCCACTGCACTCCAGTCTGGGTGAGAGTGAGACTCCAACTCAAAAAAAACCCCAAAAAACAAAAAACACAGAACTTCTTTCTGGAGTTGTAATTTTTTTTTTTTGAGTTGGAGTCTCACTCTCACCCAGACTGGAGTGCAGTGGCCGCTCCCGACCACCGCAGCTTCGACCTGCGGGCTCCGGCGATCCGTCTGCCTCAGCCTTCCGAGTAGCTGGAACTACAGGCGCATGCTACCACGCCTGGCTGATTTTTTATTTATTGTAGAGATGAGGCCTCGCCAAGTTGCCCAGGTGGGTCTCGAACCTGCAGGCTCAGGCAATCCACTCACCTCAGCCTCCCAAAGCGTGGGATGACAGGCTGAGCCACAGAGCCCGGCTGCTCAGGCCAGTTTCTAAAAGCCATTCCCCAAGAGGATAAATGGTGAGATGCCAAGAAAAATCAGCAGTTTGTAGCTTTCTTTAGAGTAAATGTTAAAAGCACTTGAAAGTCAATCAAATTTGAACATTTTAAATTACAGCAAAGATGATTATTTTGTCAGTAAATCCCCCAGCACTTCTGGGGGTTGGATTTCTTAGGGAAACCTCATTTTCTCCCGTGGCTTCAAAATCCCCTCCTTGGCACCCCTGCCCCTCCCCTCTGTGAGGGGCAAGGAAGTTGGGAGTGAGTGGCCGGAAGTGGAGCAACTTCTGCTCCCTTCCTCCTTCCTCCTGCTCTGTAAAAGGCTGACCAGCCCCACGGTGATGCCCATGCAGATGCCCCCCCCAAGGACGGACCCTCCAGGGTCAGGCTTCAGTGAGCCCAGGTCCAGGGACTAAGGTCATACCCAGGTAGGTGCTGGAGGGAGTGAGTGTGCTTCCGAGGGCTTTCAGGCTGGGGCTCCGTTGTGACCCCTCTGGGAACGCGGTCTGGCCCTGCCGTGGGTGTCCTTGCCATGGTGTGGAGGCAAAGGCGGGCGGGCCAGGAGTTAGGACTCTAGGAAGCGCCGATGTGGGCCAGGTGATCTTGAGGAAATCTCACTTTCTCGCTGCTTAATTTGCCTGTTTCTTAATGAAGGATTGGCTTGAATAACCCTGGAGCACCCCCCGGGCTCGCTTCTTTTTTCAAACGGGATAGGACCGTCCTGCAAGGATGGTAGCCAGGCACCCCCCCACCCCCATCAACCTCCTGGAGACTCTTACTTCCCCGGAGGTGTGGCTTCCAGTGAAGGGCATCTTTTCTTTGGCGAGGAGGAATTTCTTCCCAGAACAGGTCAAGGGCTAGGAGGGCACACTAGCCCCTGCTGGAACAGCCACCGTGGTCTGAATTCTACTGTGTTCAGCACCCGCCGGGGCTGGGCAGTCCCCTTGTTTCTCGCGTTTAAAACAGCATTTCGAGGGGAGGTTTCCTCTACAGGGGAACCTACAGAGGGGTTAGGCAACCTACAGTCTTAGGAGAGGTTACCTGTTTCTCTCCCCACCTTCCTCGCTAAACAAAGGTGCACTGTCTAAGGCGGCACTTTTCCAAAGAAATAAAAGATGAAGTTACTGAATCCAAAAGAGCAGTGTCCCAGGCCTCAGCTCCTCTGAAGTCCCAGCTGGTGTGACTTCCTCTCCATTCTGGTTTTTGTGGAGCTGACTAAAGGTCAGAGAGCTGGCCAGACACCTCCCAGGGAGCCCTCAGTCCTTGTTTTCTGGGATTCTAGGGTTTCAGCCCAGGACAGGATTCCAGAAGAGAATCGCTCTCTGCTTTATTAAACTTGTCTGCACTAGGGCAAAGCGGACTGTTTATCCTCTGTCGGGTTTTTCTTCAAAGGGGAGAGTGAGCATGTGCAGAAATCCATCACCTTGCTTTCCAGTTTCCAGGCAACCATGCAGGGTAACAGCCAGTCACATGATAGCGCTGCTGCCAGGGAGAAGGGGAAGATGGAAAACTGTGTGTGCTGTCTTGAGAAAGGACTTTGGATGCTCTTCTAGATAAATATCAACAAGTAGGCAAAGACCCAGAGCCAGAAAGGGCTTCTGGCTGCTCACTACTTGGCCAGCTTCCTGCCGAATGGGAGATGTCCCCCCAGACACCAAGCTGGGGGCAGGGGGCAGGGCCGGGGTGAGGCGAGGGTATGGCGGAGGGAGCCACTGGCCTCGGGTGGCCCGAGCACCTGTTCCAGAATCAGGCTCTCGGAGGAGTTGCTCCTGACGGAGAAGACCCAGGCCCAAGGAGACCTTGCTCCTGCCCCGCCCCAGGACAAGGAGGAAGCAGAGGGAGAGTCCTGGGGTTGAGGCCAAGCTGTGGTGATTAGGCCGGTGGGGGCAGGGAGGGGCCCGTGGGGACCACCGGGAGCAGAGGAAAACCACCCCGAAGACTGGGTTTCCACTTCCTTGTTGGAAAACCTCGTCTTTCTAACACTGTTCACTTTGATTTGGGGTGTTTTGGTCTTCCTGTTTGCCCTCCCCCACGGGGTGTGTGTGTGTGTGTGTGTGTGTGTGTGTGTGTGTGTGTGTCCTACTGCTTGTTTATATCGCAGACACACCTCCATGCGGTTTATCCTCTTTCTACACTCTGGTTCCAGCCCAGAGACTCCCTGGAGCCAGAGGCAGTTTTCCCCTTGGCACCCCTGGAGCAACCAGGGGGGCTGGGTGTCTCCTTAGCCTTGGGTCCCAGAGTCGGGTTCGAAGCTGGCAACCGAGTGGGGCGTGGGCCGCTCGCCCTCCAGAGCTCCAGAAGGCCGGGCTTTCAGAGGCCACTGGCTTCCTCACACCCAGTGGTTCTCCCAGCAAAGACGCGTCAGAGGGCCACTCTCACTTCCTGGCTTGTCGGAGCTGGCAGTGTTCACAGCCTGGACTGCTGGCTTTATGCCAACCCAGTCGCCTGGCACAGTGAGCCTGGAGGGGCCTCCACGGACACAGAGAAGCAGGCCTTGGGGAGGGAGGTGCCACCTCCATGGCACTCAGGACCCTGAGGCCCACCCGGTGGCTGAAGGAGCTCTCAGGCCCCGCCTCAGCCCCTGCCCAGAGCAGATGCTGCTCAGGCCTGCTGCCTGCCTCTCCCGGCTGACCCTGGGTGGGCATCTTCCTTCTCCTTCTCTGGGGAAACCCAGACAGAGTCAGGATTCTGGCACGTTCTAAAGTTCTGAAGGCCTAATGGCAGCCCTCCTCTGCATTCAGAAGGGCTTGTCACCTAGTACGTTCCCGAGAAAGTAAATAAAGAAAGAGTGAGTCCAGGAGGAGAGGCCGGGTCTCTGCTTTTCACCGGTGGACTCCTGTGGTTCACACTTTTCCGTTGTTTCAAAGGAAGAGAAGTTCACTATTAGCTCAAACACGAGAGTGCATTCTATAGGAATGGATGAGCAAGTCGATGATGTTCTGGGTTTGTGGCATATTTTCTTACTTTAAGGGCGAATGCTGTGCCTTAAACATGTTTGGGGGAATGTGGGAGGAATTCAAAGGTGGCACTAGGGCGAGGAGTTTTCAGTCTGTTAAAACCGCGTGTGGAGGGGAAAAAGACATTCCACGTGTTGGATATGGAACGTATGGGAGGACAGGGGACGTCTGGGAGACAGTAGTGGGTGTGCTGTTGTCGCGTCGAGGTGTGCGCAGGAGGGTCTGCCGGCCAGGCGAGGCAGGGGCGGGGGTTAGACTCGAAGGGACTCGAGCTGTGCTCGCCAGCTGGTGTCAGCCAGGGTCTCCGGCGCTCAGGCTTGTGCCGGCACATTCACACCTCGCCTCCACACTCGCACGGTCGCCAACGACCCGCACGGCGTAGTCCTGTGTATTTGCCCAAACTCGGACACACGCGCAGAAGCCCGCAGCCCCCGCGGCGCCTCCCGCGTCTGGGCCCGAGTCCGCCCCGTGACGCTCGGCCCGCCGCACCCAAGACTAGAACTCCCTCTCCAAGGACCTCCACGCCCCAATTCCCAGGGAAACTTGAATAGAGGTGGGGATGTGTTTGATGATAGGAAAAAAAATCCTGCTCGTTGGCAGCTTCCGCGCCGGCCACAGCGCGAGAGAAACTGTTGCATTCCAGAGCCGGGGGCGCGAGCGCGGGAGCGCAGGAGCGCGGCGGCCGCAGCCTCGGAACGCGGAACGCGGAACGCGAACTCGGGCGGGCGCGCCCTCGGGGCGGCCGGGGCGGCGGGCGGCGGCGGGCGGCCGGCCAGGGTGCGCGCGGAGCGGCGGGCGCGCGGGCCGCTGTCCCTTTAAGGCGGCGGCGCGGGCGGCCGAGCGCGGCTGCGATTGGCGCGGCGGGATCACTGGCTGCCCGGCGGCCCGCGGGAGTCGGCTGCAGCCGGCTGCGCTTTGATGAGGTCCTGGCAACTCAGTAACAGCCCGCGCGCCGGGAAATAAAAGCGGCCGCTCGCCGCGCCGGGCTCGGCCGCCCGGCCGCCAGGCGCCCTCCGCCCCGAAAGCCCCGCTGTGCAAGGTGGGCGGCGGCTCGGCCCGCGGGGCCGCTTCGAACAAAGCCCGCGCCGGGGCGCGGCGCGCCCGCCGCGGGGGGCGCGGGGTCGGGCGGGCGCGGCGGGGTCCGCGCGGCCGGGCGCGGGCGGGCCGCCCGGCGGCGGGGCGCGGGGCGGCCGGGCGCGCCGCGCGTACCTCCCTGCCAGGACCGTGCGCCCGGCCCGCGCCTTTGAAGTGCACAGTTAAACCCGCAGCGCAGTTTTTGTTGGAAGCGCCCGGAGGACGTTGGGGCGCCGCGCGCCGGCGGGAGACAGGGCCGGCCTTGAAAGCCGGCCGGGAGGGGCCGGAGAGGCCGGGCGGCCGCGGCGGGGCGCAGGCCGCGGGCCTTCGGCGCAGGAGGGCGGCGGGTCGCGCCCGGATCCCGGCCCGTTGTGCCCCGGCCCCGGCCCCAGCCCCGCCGCGCGACTCCCATGCGCCCCGCCGCCGGCGCCGGCCCGGGGGCGCCCGCGGCCGCCGCGGCGAGCCGGGCCGGGGCCGGGGCCGGGCGCCCGCGCGGGGCGCCTGCGGGGTCTCGCCGCGGAGCGCGCGCGCGCATCGACGGTGAGTGCGAGGCCGCGGCGGCCGGGCGGCCGCGCGCTTTGATGTGCGGGCGGCCCTTTGAAGTTGGCCGGCCGGCGGCTTCGGGGCGCGCTCCGGGCGGGCGCGGGGGCGAGTGGAGGGCCGGCGCCCGGCGCGGCCGGCGGGGAGACGCCCCCGGGCGCGGCCGCGGCGGGGGCGGAGGGGCAGAGGCCCCCGGGTCGCGCGCCGTCGCGTTCGGGATGCGAGTCACTGTGAGTGTGCGCGGGAGCGCCCCGGACGGCGGATGAAAGGGTGGCGGCGCCCCCGCCCGCCCCCCGTCCTCCCCGCCCACTCCCCGCCCCCTCCCCGCCCCTCCCCGCCGCGGGTCCGCGCGCTGGGGCCCCGAGCGCCGGCGAGGCTCAGTCTGCGCGCAGGACCGGCCCGCGCCCGGGCGCCCGAGCCAGCCTCCCGCGCCCTCGTCCTCGGCGGGCCCGGCCCCGGCTGCGAGGAGGCCGAGACTCCGCGCGTCGCCATTTCTGGTCGAGTCGGCTGCCTTGTGCTCTCTTCCGCGGCGCCGGGGCCGACCCCGCGCGGACGCGCGGCGCGGGGCTCCGGCCCTGCGGTCTGCGTGCCGGGGCTCTGGAGGCGGGCGGCGCGGCTCGGGCCGGGGCGGGCCGGGGCGGGCCGGGGCTCGAGGAGATGCGAGCCCGGCCGCGGCGGCCTTCGCGTTCCAGGTAACGGGGCCGGCCCTCCCGCCGCCCGCCGCCCGGGGCCGCGCCGCCCGCCCCAGGCCGAGGCCCGCGGCCGCTCTCCCGGCCCGCCCTGCCCTCCTCGCTGGCCCCCCGTGCCAGGCAGAGCGCTTGCTTGCGGGCTGGCGAGACTTTCCTCGTGGAGAAGGGCAGCCTGCGAGCGGTCGAGGCGGGGGCTCTCGGCCGGCAGGGGTGGCGCGAGACGGCTTTGATCCGGCGTCGCGGGCTCGCGGCCCGGGAGGCGGGCGGGCGGGCGGCGCGGCGGCCCGAGGCTTCCCAGCCCTCTCGCCAAGTCGGGAGATCAAAGTCTAGGCCGAGCGAGTGAGCGCTGGCGCTGCGGCCCGGAGAGCGGCGGAGGCGTCGGCCGAGCCGGGCTCCCGGCGGGCGGGGCGCGCGAGCGTCCGCGTCTGGGCCCGAGCCCGAGCCCACTCCGCCTCTGCCGGGCGGGCTCGTCGCGGAGCGCACGGGGCGCGCCGGAGGAGGGGCGGCGGGCGAATGGGCGCCAGAGGCAGGAAGGGCGCGTCCGGAGCCCGAGCCGTCCGCGCCGAGCCCCGGGGGAGTTTCCCGAAGTTGCTTTCACCTGCCCGCGGCCCGGCGGCGGGGCGGGCCCTCTGGCGTCCAGGCTGGGAGGCCGGCGGCCCGGCGTGGCCCCGGCCCGGCGGGGTTTGGGAAGCTGGGCCTCACCCCGCCCGCGGCCCTCTGCCGCCCCCCGCCGCCCCCGCCCTCCCCCTCCCCCCAAAAGTGCGCCGGGAGCTCAGATTTCGCCTTTGAAAGAGCAGCGTCTGATACTGTAGACGAACACCTCGCAGATAGCCGGGTTGCTTGATTTGAATTGGAGGAGTTGAAAAGCCTGTTTACTTTCTGGCTTTGATGTTGGGTAGATCTGGTTTTGATTAGATCAATACCCTTTTCTCTCTCCCCACCTCCCCCTTCCTTTTCTTTCCAGAGTGGAGGCTCCGATGAGCCCCTGCTGACTCGAGAGAGACGGAGAGGCCACGCTGAGTGCTGAGGGGAACTGGAGGAAGGAAAGCCCCGGGTTCGGGGGAGAGCGCCTCACCATGAGCGGCGCTGTGCTGCTGACCCGCCTCCCGGACCCCAGCAGCAGCTTCCGCGAGGATGCGCCGCGGCCGCCGGTTCCGGGCGAGGAAGGGGAGACGCCGCCGTGCCAGCCCGGGCTGGGCAAGGGCCAGGCCACCAGACCCGCGCCCGCGCCCTCCCGCGCCCGGCGGAACGAAGACGGCTTGGGGGAGCCGGAGGGACGGGCGTCGCCGGAGTCCCCCCTGGCCCGGTGGGGCAAGTCCTTGCTCTCCTTGCTGGGCGACCAGGACGGCGCGTACCTCTTCCGGACTTTCCTGGAGAGGGAGAAGTGTGTGGACGCCTTGGACTTCTGGTTCGCCTGCAGTGGGTTCAGGCAGATGAACCTGAAGGACACCAAGACTTTGCGAGTAGCCAAAGCCATCTACAAAAGGTACATCGAGAACAACAGCATCGTCTCCAAGCAGCTGAAACCTGCCACCAAGACCTACATACGAGAGGGCATCAAGAAGCAGCAGATCGATTCCATCATGTTTGACCAGGCGCAGACCGAGATCCAGGCGGTGATGGAGGAGAACGCCTACCAGGTGTTCCTGACTTCGGATGTGTACCTGGCCTATGTGAGGAGTGGGGGGGAGAGCACAGCCTACATGGGCAGCGCGGGACTGGGCGGCCTGAAGGTCGTGTGGGGCTGCCTCCCGACCTTGAACGAAGAGGAGGAGTGGACTTGTGCCGACTTCAAGTGCAAACTTTCGCCCGCTGTGGTTGGCCTGTCCAGCAAAACTCTGAAGGCGACCGCAAGTGTGAGGTCCGCGGAAACTGTTGAAAACGGACACAGGTAGGACTCGGGCGGGGGGGTGCGGGGGGGGGGCGGCAGAGGCTATGGGCTCCACAGGTGGTGTGAGTTAAGCAGGGTGGGAGGATGCATGGATGAACGTGCCGCAGAGACTGACAAAGGCTTGTTGAGAGCTGGGACCCGGCCACGGGCCCTCTGGCCGTGCTTGTGGTTGCTTAGAGGGGAGAAGAGTGAAGCGCACACAGGCAAATACCTGCAGTCTTCCTGTGCTGGCTTCGAGCGGTAGCGAGCGGCATTCTTTACCGTGGGCTGCTTCTTGTCCCGAGCTGAAGTCTCAGAGGGGGCCGAGAGAGGAAGGGGGCGAGAGGGAAGGAGGGAGGACCGCGGCTTTGGATGCCTCTGAGTCACCAGAGCCACCAAGCACCAGTTTTGGAAGGGGTCATTTCACCGCTAATCAGCGGCCAGTGGGATTAATGTGGCCAGAGAGGCAGCCGGGTTGTGGTGGAGGCACAGGAAGTAACGTGCACCCCTTGAGGGGCAAGTGGGGTCTCTTGGATGTTGCTGTTAAGAGAAGAGCCAGCAATTGGCTTAACGACTGAGTTTGTGCTTCCCTTTGCAGAATTAGATACTCGCCCCACAAGAAAGCCTTCCAGGAGGGAAGGTCCGGGGACTTTCCCAAATGAAGGACTCTTAGCTCTGGAGCCTGCTGATAGATTAATCCAGGTTTAAATGCTGGCGAGGCCCAGGGTCAGACCTCAGTTGATTATTCTGTGAGGGCTAGAGGACTGGGGCTCTGGAGAACTTTCTCTTTGAGGCTTCAAAGACAAATAGTTCTTTTCAGAATGGCCGTCTTGAGACTCTTGACCCCTGGAGGCAACATCAGACCTCTTGTTAGAATGGGTTTTTCTGTTTCTCCCCTCTCCCTCTTCCAAATACCCCAGAGGAGGATGAGCCTCTGAATTCTGGGCTCCTGCTTAGGACCTGTGGGGTGGGGGCTGGGCCTGACTGCTGCCCAGTGGCTTCTCTTGCTGTCCATGTGCATGTCTCCTCGGGCAAGGAACTCAGGGTGCGGTCTGGTAGCTGCCTCTGGAGAGTCCCTCTCTCTGCAGAGTGTGGCCTCTAAAGTCCAGCGGCAGGAGGAGGGTTAGGCACCATTTCGTGGATCTTGAGCCCCTTGGGGTGGCCAGGCCTCGATTTAGGGGCGGGGAGAGTTGACTGCTGGCTAGGAGGGGAAGGGCTTGCTCTCCAGCCACCAGGGGGCGCACTGGCAGCTTTGGGAACCAGTCTACCCACACTCGAGACATCTGGTCTACACCTCGGTAGAGCTGGGTTGGCTGTTGCCAGGAGGCCCAGGATCACATGAGAGAGAGTTGTTTCGGCAGCTTTATGCGAAGGGACCCAGGTGGTTTGGGAGGAAGATGCTGGGTCCGGTCTCTGCAGCAGGTCAGCCGCTGGGCACCTGCTGCTACTGGCCACTCTTGTGAGAACGTTTGGGTGTCGACCTCAGACACAGGCCTCGTGGCCCTCCTGCTTGGCGGCAGCCACCGAAGCGCCACAGGCCTGTGGTAAGGCTGCGTCCCCAGGGGCCTCCCTCCACGTGTGGCTCTGGGTGCCTTCAGCCGGAAGGCCCTGCCCAGGCGGGCTCTGCTGGGACTCCTCCCTTTGCGGGGGGCAGCGGAGCCCATCCTCTGCCTGCCTCCTCTCTCCCACAGGCTTCCTCTGGGCTCGTACGGGGAATGGACTTGTAGGGCAGGAGGCCACGAAGCTTTGAGGTCGATCCTGGAGGCGGGGGCAAAGGACGTGTTGTCCAGGGCTGTGGAGGTCACTGACCAACAGATGGCCGTTTGCCATTGACTTCTTGAGAGTTTCCATGCTAGATTCACGTGTGCTTTCTCCTGTTGGGTTGAAACGAAGCATTTTACCTGGACTGTGTGAAGCTCATGTGTCTTCCCTGGGCACTGTCAAGGAGAACTTAAGGCGTATCCAAATGATCTAATCTCATGGTAACACGAAAGATATTTGAGAGTGTGTACAGGATGCCGGGAGGTGTTCTGAGTTATTCAAAGGCCTGGGTGCCAGCCTGGTTCACCCTAACTGCCTTTGAACCCCATGTGCTCATCCGTCAAAGGAGTGGGCACCGTCTCTTCTATGTCATAGGGTTGTTATTGGGATTGACATAATAAACATGAAAGCCTTTTGTAAAGGGACACGTTTCAAGCAAACGTCAAGTGTTATAATTAGTGTAATGAATGATGATAACTTAAAGAGGGCAACCAGGTTAGGATATCGCGTTTAGAGTGACTCTTAGCCTATTTTTCACCAGGAGAGTTTCGAGTGTCCCCTCCCCCATGCCTCAGCTTTCTTCACTTGTTGAACTTGCCTGCCATATCGCCTAGTTCCTGGAGTGCAGGGACCCCGTCCGGCTCGTGGGTTTAAGTCCTCCCCTCCCCTGCCTGCCCCGCGTGCTCTCCCGGTGGGGCCTCCTCAGTCAGCGACGTGAATGAGACAGCAGGCGTCAGCCCCGTCCTCGTCAGCTGTTGAGCAGCCCTGAGAGCTGGTGCTCAGGGCACCGGCCAGCCTTCCACGCCCTGCAGGGAGCCTCAGTCTCAGCGGCTTGCTTGTGTCCTTGCCGATCTGGTGCGAAGTTTAATGTACATAGGTGAGGTGGAAGAGCATGCACTACCCTTGGAGGGCAGGACTCTGGCTTGAGTGGCCTGGGCTTTCGATGGAGAAGTGACCTGTCGGTGGACACGCAGTGTTGAGGGGTGTGCGGGGGGCGGGTGTGTGTGTGTGAGATTAGGCACACAGCCCGGCATTTATTTTGGGAAGGAGAAGACAGCCCTGGGTGCACAGAGCGCTACCTGTGCAGCCTTTCCTCACTGGCCTGCGAGTGTTCCTGCCCAAGGCTGGCCTCCTCTGCCCTCCTCTGGGCCCTATGCTCTGGCCTCACTTAAAATAAGTCAGGCCCAGCAGATGGCCCTCTGCTGGCTCCAAGCACTTCCTGTTCTCTGAAAGAACTCGCTCACGAGACCAGTTTTGTGCGAAGCCATTGCAATCAAGCTTGGCTTCAGTCATCAAAGAAAATGATGCCATAGGAAAGATACGCTGGAGCAGTGGTCCGCAGTCAGAGAGTGGGAGCTCTGATGGGTGCAGTTTGCTAAGACACACTTGCAAAAGTGTGCCTGTTCTCAGAAGGCGTGGCTGCCTGGCCCCTGGCTGGGTGCCTGTTGCTCCTGCCTTAGAAAATGCTTTTGGAAGAGGGCAGCAGCCTTGCGAGGAGGTTGTCAGAGGGCGCTAGGAAAGCCTAAACTCACGGCCTGAGAAGCAAACGCTTTCAAAGTTGCCCTGTGTTGAGGGACCCACAGGAGGGCTGTGGGATCATTTCTGCCTGCTCTGTGTGCAGCAGCTTCCCGGTGGCTTGTGGGGAGGGGCAGGACCACCGTGGCCCATCCAGATGAGAGTGGCGGAAGCCAAAAGCAGTGGACATGGCCTCTCCCTGACACCTGAAGGCTGAAGACCCTTTGCGTGCTGCAGCTGCAATTAGGCCTGGGGATGGGGGCCATTGCTTCTGGGCCTCTTCTCTGTGAGGACTCAGAATCCTTGCAGCAACTGGGAGCACAACCATCGTGATGAAATCATCAAAGCATCTGGGCACAATTTCCGTAGCACAGTCGAGTTTCTTTTTCTTTCTTTTTCTTTCAAGTGATCACCAGAAAACAGCTCTCATTTGTATTCTTAAAATTATGCGGCGCTTTTGACAAAGTTCTGGGTCCTTAAAACGTGAGTTTCTGTCTCTCCCCACAACCCTGCCCTCCCTCCTCTGCCTCATCTTGTTATGATGGCAGGAAAACCCAAGTACTTTATTGCAGTCGACTGAGTTAAGAGCAGTGTATTCCGTTTTTAATTACTGGCCACACAGTAGTCTTCTATTTTGGAAGTGAAGGGAGACGAATTTATTTTGGGATCTGTGTGTTAAACAGCGAGTGCAAAGCTGTGTGAGCACACTTGGGGTCTGAGTTAGGTGTCTTTTTTGCTGGGGAGAAAAGAATTGCTTTTTTGTTGTTGTTTTTTGAGTGGTACTCTCACTGTGTCTCCCAGGCTGGAGTGCAGTGGCATGTTTAACGACCACCCTCGACCTGCTGGGCTCAGGTGATCCTTCTGCCTCAGCCTTCTGAGTAGCTGGAACCCCAGGTGCATGCCACCACGCCCAGCTAATTTTTCGACTTATTATAGAGACAAAGTCTCGCTAAGTTGCCCAGGCTGGTCTCGAACCCATAGGCTCAGGCAGTCCTCTCGCCTCTGCCTCCCAAAGTGCTGGGATCACAGGTGTGAGCCACTGCACCAGGCAGAAAGAATTTCTGTTGAGTCATTTTCTCCCCTTGGAGGCTGAAGTATAATTGTTACACTGGAGACATAGATGATGTGGATAGAAAGAGTGTTTGAATATCTCCTGGGCTCGAGGCATCCTCCCCCTCCTTCAGCCTCCCAAGTAGCTGGGACTACAGGTACGTTGCCACATTGGGTGAATTTTTTGATGTGTGTGTGTGTGTGTGTGTGTGTGTGTGTGTGTAGATGAGGTCTGGCTATGTTGCCCAGGCTGGAACTCCTGGGTTCAAGCAATCCTCCTGCCTTGGTCTCCCAGAGTGCTGGGATTACAGGGGTGGGCCACTGTACCTGGTGACTTTTTTATCTTTTATTACGCCTCTTGAACTAAAAAACTTTTCAGCAACGCACACAGGTCTTTCAAGGTGGTTCAGCAAAGTTTTGAGCCCCTGCCATCATCTTCTTTCCACACTGGCAATCCATACGAAGACAGGGCCATCCCTGCCTGGAGTTTATAGTCTGGTTGTACAGGATAGGCATTCAATATAGAAACATGCCAACATCTGCCATTGCAAGTCATGATAAATGTAAGAAATCATGAGGGACCATTGCCTTGTTAAACTCTGGTGTGTCCACGTGGCTCTTTGAGCTATGGCCACCATGTTTCCTAGCTTTGACCCTACCTTGGGGAAGTGAATCTCCTCTCTCTCTCTCTCTCTCTCTGTCTTTCTCTCTGTCTCTCTCTGTCTCTGTCTCTCTAATTTACTTTCTAAATAAACTATATTTTCCAATCTTAAAAAATCACAAGGGTGTCTGAGAAGACAGGAGCTTTCTGGTTTTGTTGGTGGTTGGTTTTCATGGGGTATTACTTTGATCCCCCCAAATTGTTCTGCCCTTGTAGATTCCTTCAGAAGATGTGAGATCTTGGTGCAGATGGCCGTGTTTGACATGCCCGTTTTTCATGGATGTCCACATCCAGGGAGGCTGTGACTGGCCCAGCTGGTTGGTGGCCCAGCCAGCAGCTCTCAACCTCTGACTTCTGGCTCCTTCTGAGCATTATGGATTGTCCTTATCACTGGACAATCGTCTTGTCCATCCTGCTTGGAGGCAGTAACCCCGTATGAGCACCACAGATGGCAGCTATGTCTATTTAGTCTCAGATAGCTCCGCAGACCCTGTCTACTCCCTGGATCTCCTCTGACATTTGAAAGGGTTTTCTTCTTTTTTGACTTTTGACGCCCATGTCCTCTTGTTCTGCATTCAGCAGGGATGCCAGGCAGAGTCTTCCTCTCCTGAGCCCCTTATCAAGTAGGAGATCACCTCTCAGCCTTGTCTTCTCCAGAAAAATGAACGCTTTTCCTATATTTTCACTACTCCTCTCTATCGTTGATGTCTGAAATTCCAGATTAAGGACACAAAGACCAGGAAAAAGGCATGGAAGGTCTTACCATTCTCATTAATCTTCACAAAAAGTCCTGGGTGGTCATGAGACTCCCGCCCCATACAGATCCAGCCAGAGGGTCCAAGTGACAGTTAAGTCACTTGGTCCAAAGTATTCAATGCTCCTGGTTTGCACCTTCTGGTCATGCCTATGCCTCCATCACATTTCTGAGACCTGGCTTCATGCTTCAGCCTAGTGTAGGTCAGGATCGAGGTTCCAGCGGATGTCCTGCTCCTCGAACCAAGACTGGGGGTGGGGAGGATAAGAGCCTGACGAGGCACTTGGCCCATGTGGGGCTCAGTGACCTGCTTGGGCGATTGTGAGGGTTAAAGGGATTCATTCTGGCTCAAAAAACTTGATGATTCTTTTTTTTTTTGAGTTGGAGTCTCACTGTGTTGCCCAGGCTGGAGTGCAGTGGCACACTCATGGCCACCACAGCCTCGACTTGCTGGGCTCAGGCGATCCTTCCGCCTCAGCCTTCCAAGTAGCTGGAACTACAGGCACACGCCACCATGCCCAGCTTATTTTTTGACTTATTGTAGAGATGAGGTCTCACCACATTGCCCAGGCTGGTCCCGAACCCCTGAGCTCAGGCCGTCCTCTCGCCTCCGCCTCCCAGAGGCCTGGGATGACAGGCCTGAGCCACAGTGTCTGGCCGATGATTCTAATTGTAACTTCCACTAAGAGCACAAGCTCCTCAGAGGCATGGACCAGCGCCCCCAGCGTTTCCACCTCCACTCTCCCCTGTCGAGACAGAACCCCACACCACACGGTGGCCTCAGTTCCCCGCCGGGCTCCTCCCCACATCTCCCCTCCTTCCAGCCCTGCCTGGTGGCACGTTTGGATCTCCTGTGCCGAGGGGAACCCGTCTTCCCTGCCCACTTCCCCCGCCGGGCCCCGGGCTCCGGGCCCTCCCCATCCAGGCAGAGCAGACTCTGGCCTTGCACTCAGACCTACTCCTTGTCTCTGCCTGGCCTTCTTAGCCTGGCTAGTTAGACCCCCCTCCCTCAGCGGGGGGGCTTCTCGCTGCCCCTTCCTTTCCCTGGCCCGGCTGTCATCTCCTCGAATTCCCGCTCACCTCTCATGGGGTACTGGATGCCGTCTATCCCCAGCCCTCCCTCTCGGTCCTCTGGGTCACCTGCCCTGGGTCCCACCTGTCCCGCCTCTCATTCTGGGAGAGCTTTGGGGGCAGAAAGAGAATCTGAGTGAGCCAGGGGAGCCAATCCGTACCCGCCTGTTTCAGCCGAGATCTGGGGCAGGCCGCTGCGCTCCTGGGGCCAAACGGAAGGCTGTGTCTGCAGAACGGGCCTGGTCCAGTGCTCCTGCTGCCCCGGTGGTTGTGAGCGCCCAGGGCGGCGGTGGGTACCAGGGGCTGCCCTTCCTGGGGCATCCCACTCTCGTGACACCCTTACGTTCTGGTGACGAGCCCCACCAAGGCCGCGGGTGCCAGAAGACCAGAGCCCGGAGCTGCGTGCTCGAGTCCAGTGTGCAGCAAGGGAGCAGATGACTGGCGGGCTGGCTGTGGCCTTTCCTGGGCTCCTTTCGTGCGCCAACCCCAGGCTATCTTCATAGGCCAGCTACTGTGACCCCATAGAATGTGTCCTCTTCGCTAGGCCTTTCTTTTCTCCTCCAGTTGATTCCTTGGCTGCTGGCTTAGACTTGGTGGGACCCGCGGAGGATGCCAGGGCCACTCCAGGCCGGGGCTGGCCCGTGGTCCCTTCCTGCAGCCAGCGACATACCTGCCCCTCCCCCCTCCTTAAGTCTCTCTCTGGTGACACAAGAGGAATGTGGCCCAGCAGGGGACGTGCACACTGGTTGTTTCGAGGGAGATCCAGAGGGCGAAGTGGGGAGCCAGAGGCCACGAAACAAAAGGGCTGGAGACACCCCGAGGCAGCCGGGCCTTCCTTTGAAACAGCCGTGCTGCTCGTTTCCCTCCTGCTGGTCTCGCCAGCCCTGGGGAAGGAAGCCTTGGGTGGGGGAAGGGCCACGGCAGGGCCCAGCTCAGAGGCCTGACTGGTCTCTTGAACTCTTCTGTCCCATCTGTCCAGTTCACTGTGGGCCCAGGGTCCCAGTGGGAAGGCCATTCCTGGCCTCCAGCCATTTGCATCTCTGGTGTAGGCTGAGAGACCCCGGAGCGGGGGTTGGGATTCCTCAATGTGTTGGGACCCTGAAGCTGTATTATTTTGGTGCAGGATTGGATGTGGAGGTGGGGAGGAAAAAGATACTTCCTTGAATACCCATAGTCTCCCCTCCTAGAGCAAAGTCCTATTCCTTCCTCTCTGGAAGTGTGCCTTTAGAACTTGCAGAATCCCCCGGACTGCCGCTGGAATGCTATGCCCTTGCAGACCCGCCTTTGTGGCCAGAGGAACCTAGCCTCCTTCCCCCCCACCCCCGGGTGAGTCAGTGACTCCCTTTTGTAGCCCCTGCTTTCTGCCAAGTGCACAACTGGACCAGGGCAGCGGGCCGGCATCAAACAGATTGCTGGCCTGTGCACTCAGCTGTCCTGCGGTCACCTGCTCACCTGGGCTTCTGATGAGGGACAATGACCGAGCCACTGTTGTGTTTTTCCCACAGGTGCTTCAAGAGGAGTGATCCTGTTAATCCGTATCACGTAGGTTCTGGCTATGTCTTTGCACCAGCCGCCAGTGCCAATGACAGTGAGATATCCAGTGACGCGCTGACTGATGACTCCATGTCCATGACGGATAGCAGTGTGTGAGTATCCTTGCCTCCCTTCCGTGTGTGACTGGGAGCGTGGATCACTCGGGCACCTGGGCAGAATCGTCTGTCCCACTGTGTGTGTATGGACATTTGCTGGGTGGGAGGAGAGTAGGTGCGGTCTGGTGCTCGTTGGAAGGCGTCATGGTTTCTGGGTAGGGTCAAGCTCAGATAGACCCATGAAAGGAAAGTTAGGATGATACCTTAACAGAAGAAAACTAAAGTATAGTAGATGATTAAGGTGGATATTTGTAGGTTCCTTGAGTTGAAAAATTATCTTCTGTTCTCCCTGTCTGGAAACCCAAGTATCCTGTCTGCAGAACCAGCAGGTAGGAGACAGAGGGGCATTAGAAGGGCCTGTTTTGGGGTGTTCATTGTTTTGAGAAGGAAAGGGGCATTGAAGCAGGGATCAGAAGCCAGAAATCTCTAAAGGGCACTGGTGTGTGATGTCCACCCACTGGTCTGTTCACATAGACATCGTTCCATTCGCTACATGTGGGTGGAATGCCTACTCTGGGTCAGCTGCTGGGCACTCTAAGTATGGGCTCTCTTCAAAGTAGTGTCGGATTTTGGATGGTTTGCAGAAGGATGTCTTTGTTTTTAAAAGTAGTCCAAGTCAGCAGGGTGGTCTGATGAGGCCAGCAGGCCATGGGCAGGATCATACTCTGAGTTTCAGGTCATTTGAAGTCAAGTCGTGGTGGCAATCTCTGAGGACGGAGAGCGAGTCTCCGTGAGTCTCTGGTGGGATGTGGAGGGGTCACTGGATCGCCCCAGGTCTTGCCAGCCTTTGACCTCCTGGGTCAGGAAACCCAGGGTGAAACCTGGGCATGGCTGGAATTCCCCAAAGGCTTCTCCGCCAATACTCAGTTGAGATTCACTGTTCCAGAAATGGCCTCTGAAGGCTTTTCAGCAAATGTTTTGGAGTCAGAATTTAGCCTGCAAAGGGAACAGTTTTGAAAGACAAACCCATTGAGCTGTGTAAGCTCTGGCACACTTCTTTAGAGTTTGTTCCTGTAACTCCCTAAAACTGGACCGTCTATTCTTTCAGTTGGCTTGAAACTGTTTGGTTTCTACTGGCCAATGTCTTGTTGCTTGACATGTGGCATGGGACCAATTGGAAGGAAAGCCAAAGAGGTGAGTTTGGGACTCTGCTATTGATTTTCCTGGTGGCTGTTATTGTGTTACCTTAAATTCCCTTGTTAGTAGAGGGAGAGAGATCCCTAAGGGGAAGGGTTGCATTTTAATAAAAGAAGAGCATTTTGGCATTCGCGAAAACAGAAAAGTGCACATCTTTCATCTGATGTGGAGAAACATGAGGCTTTATAGAAGTGAGTTTCCACCTTGACTGGAGTATTCATACTTGAGACAAATTAGCCTTTGATGGACTTATTTCTTAGAATACGTTTTGTTGTCTTTATCGAACAGCATTAGACAAAACATTCTTCGTTTTTTGAGTATATACTTTCACACCGTGTTGCAGCATTCTCTCATGGGCCGTGAGGCCGTATAGGGTTGTCTGTCCCTGTACATGCTGGCGCCCTGCCCTGCCTCCCCCGTCCCCTCCCCGACCCCCCAGCCTGCTTTTAGAATACCTGTTCTCTTTTTTTGTTTTTTGAGTCATAATGTCACTCTGTTGCCCAGGCTGGAGTGCAGTGACGCATTCACAGCCGCCGCAGCCTCGGCCTGCTGGGCTCCAGCGATCCTTCCACCTCAGCCTTCCAAGTAGCTGGAACCACAGGCGCGTGCCACCACGCCCAGCTAATCTTTTGATTTTTTTGTAGAGACAAGGTCTCACCAAGTTACCGGGCTGGTCTCGAACCTGTGGGCTCTGGCAATCCTCTCACCTTCGCCTCCCAAGATGCTGGAATGACAGGTGTGAGTCACTGCACCTGGCTCAGCGGTTCTTGTTTCTCTTTGTCTTCCTGCTGTCGTGTTTTGCTGTCCATTTGCTTGCTTCTAGCAAGCATTACTCTTTCAACATTTATTAATTTGTGGATTGTGTGGGAGTCTTCGTGTTACATGTAAAATAAGAATAAGCTGGAATTGAATGAAGGCTTTGAGTGCATCTCCTAAGTCAAGTGTAGTTTTCGTAAGACTGTAAGGCTTCTGTTTAGTTTTTTAGGGACTATTTTTGGCTGGCTTCCTGCTCCTTGGCTGTATTTCAGTGCCCATCATTGGGGTGTTGTTCTGGGTTCATGATGAGATAACTTGGGTGTAGTGCCATACTCGTTTTTGTTTGGCCTCACAAGACCAGAAAGGTCGGCAGATTCTTGTGATTTTACAGATGAGGATGTAGCCGGGTGCCGTGGCTCATGCCTGTAATCCCATCACTTTGGGAGGTGGATGCAAGAGGATTGCCTGAGTCCAGGAGTTCGAGACCAGCCTAGGCAACTTGCCTCTACAATAAATAAAAAAATTTAGCCAGGCGTGGTCGCATACACCTGTGGTTCCAGCTACTTGGAGGACCGAGGCAGAAGGATCCCCTGAGCCCAGCAGGTCAAGGCTGCGGTGGCCGTGAGCGTGCCACTGCACTCCAGCCTGAGTGTCAGAGACTCTTAACTAAAAAATAAACACATAAAAGTACAGATGAGGAAGTTAGGCCTAGCATTTCCACAGCCCTGCATGTCGGGCCTGGAGACAGATCTGAGATCCGTCCGGACACAGGCCCCTGCCCTTTGCCCACTATGCCCCTCCCCCAAGCACGCACATTCTCAACCTGAGATGTGTTAACAGGACCCGTTGGTCACGGACCTTTGAGCCACTTTGGGTTTCCTTTATTTTTGCTTGGAGTGATCAGATTGCTGTCTTTAACTGGTTGGGGGAGAGGCAGAGGGCGCAAGTTCTTCATTCTCCCCTGCAGCCCTCCCACTTACTCCTTTTATCCCTTTCCCAGAAGAAAAACTGTCTCCATGCTATTTGGAAGTAACCCTAGAGCTCTCACCCTTCCTCCTCTAGCTGAAGTTGAAGCACGGGGAAGACACTTTTAGGGATCAGAACGGCTCCTTTGGCAGTCGCCTAGTCTCGGTGGTAAGGGCTGGCGTGTGGGCCAGTGAAGTCCACTTGGATGCAGGGACAGAAAAGGGCAGATCCTTCACTCAGCTGCTTCCTCTCTGGGGACAGTAGATGCCCTTGGGCCACTGGGGGTTGCAGAACGCCAGGTGTGAGGAGCCTGTCCTTGATGCCTTGGATGGGAGAGGAAACCCGGAAGCCAGGCAGAAGCACCTGCGGGGCGGGGACTGTGGGTTTGCGGGCTTGGCTCTGCTCTTCCTGGTGGGACTGGGTGGCCCTGAGCCCTCTCCCGACTGAGTGGGTAGGCTGTCGGCTTGGCCGCAGCGGTTGTGCCCACCTGAGTGTTTACGCTTACTGGGAGTGCATTGGGCCTCTGTGCAGGATCGCCCTCACGTGAAAGCTGTCTCATGCTGCCTGTGGCAGGGCACAAAAGGGTCTCCAGAGCTGAGAGCCTGTTGGACGGGGGCTTGTTTGCACTTGGAGGCTCCTGTGGGTCTCAAGCTGTCTAGGGGCACCAGGCACGGGGTCCCTGGGGCCCTCCCCACACTCCTGCCCAAAGGACTTGGCTGTGCGAAGTGTTCCCTGGCCGGCTGGCCCTGGGTCTGCATGATCCTGCCCAGTGTCGAGCGGTCACCCAGAATTCCCAGGGCCAGGATTAGACCCCCTCTTCAGAGCTCTGCCAATTGTGGGCCTCGTGCAGATGAGAGCGCAGGGCGAGAAATAAAGTGTGTGGGGGATGAAAAGCTGAACTGAATCGCTTTCAGCCCATTGTTCATCCAGGGAAGCTTAGAGGGGATAAGAGGGTAGCAGCCCCTTTGAAATTTCCTTGAACAAGTGAATAGGAGCGCCCCATAAAGCATGAAAAGAGCCCTGGCTGTTTCTCCTCGTCACAATGGGAGTGCAGGCTGTGAGGGGCTGGGGGGGGTGCTGGCTGCCCTGCTGGGAGCTGGGGAGGGGGCAGGGCTGGGAAGGGGCGGGGGAAGGAGAGGGGGTCACAGGCGGCCTTCAGTAGACACCAGAAGGTTGGAGTTCATTAGACACAAGCCCAGGGAAGCAATCATCTCATTTGCGACAGAGCCAATTAAGTCCCAGGGGCCTGTGCGAGAGACTGGCTAGAAGCTGGGGCAGAGCTGGCCCGCAGTTGGCCATTCCAGGTTGCCGCACACTGGAGCCTGGATGTGCCGAGCAGGTAGACCTTTAAGGAAATCCTTGCATTCTCCCAAAGCCCGCTGCTGACTTCTGTTTTCCTGCTGAGTAAAAAGCCCTGTTTAATATGGCTGGGGACTGGGGGCTCCATCAGAGGCCTCTGAGAAGGCTGTCTGACGGGCCTGTTTTCAGAAACCTGCATTCTCAGAAGAAATGGCAAAAAAAAATTTTTTTTCTGGAGTCAGTCTCACTGTCACCCAGGCTGGAATTTGGTGGCACGCTCACGGCTACCACAGTCTTGACCTGCTGGGCTCAGACAACCCTTCCGCCTCAGCCTTCCAAGTAGCTGGAACCATAGGCATGCACCACCACACCTGGCCAGTGTTTTGATTTATTGTAGAGACGAGGTCTTGCCATGTTGCTCAGTCTAGTCCCGAGCTCAGGCAGTCCTCTCGTCTCCACTTCCCGAAGTGCTGGATTACAGGAGTGAGCCCCTGCACCCAGCAATTTTTTTTTTTAATTGCTAGAACCTCAGCAAAATCCTCAACTCCAGTCCTCGGAGCATCGGAGGCAGGATTGTGAGGCCGCTCCAGGGCGTCAGGCTTAGGAGCATGGAGTGAAGGGGCTGGAAACATTGAAGTCGCAGCCGGCTCTGTGCTGCCCAAGTGTAACCTCGTGGCCACGGGTTGCCAGGAATCGTGACAGCTCAGGCCGTGGCATGGAGGCTTCTGACTTGTCTTCTGGCGAGGAGCAGCTCTCTCAGTCAGGATCAGCTATACTCCCAGGCTGCTTCTGCTCTGAGTGTCCCCACATCAGCTCAGATGACTTCTTCGTGTTCCACACGGGAGGGGGGGGCACAAGTTATTTTCTTCCTTTATTTTTCTTTATATCTTATTCATGGCAGTTTACTTTGGACACCAGGAAATGCATCCAAGTGAACTTCAAATATTACCTTCTCTTACAAACCAGGCTTTTGATGTTGGCTGTGATCAGCGCTGCCTTCAGAGCGGCTGCCAAATGAAGATGCAAGTGGACGCATGTGTGCATGAGTCTGCTCTTTCAAAGCCGCTGGAAAACGACATTCAGGTTAGGTCGGGCACGGCAGAGTCAAAAGGCTAAGCTAATTGGCTCGGCTCAAATGGCAGCTAAGTGGAGTCCGCACTTCAAAACCTGTGCTCCCCAGAAACAGCTGGGCCCGGCAGCGGGCTCGTTAGCTAAAATGTTTATAATTAAAGGAGACTGAACAGGGACCAAAACTCTGGCGCTCTCCAGCCCACAGGCTTGAGCAGCCAGGAAACGGTTCGTATTCTTGTAGAGCTTGAATAAAAGAGGAGAGGCCCCCTTTCGGAGTGAGGAGCTGTGTTGGAAGAAGATTCTTGGCTGGGGGGAATTAAAGCCCCATTTCCTTGAAGACATCTGTTAAGCCTCCCTGAGCCTCTCTAAGCTGAGATCTCCTTTTTCTGCTCTGGCCACAAGTGGCCTTCCCTGCAGTCTGGGCCTTCACCTGCCCTGGCTAGAGTGGGAAGTGTGTGGGGTGAGGTGCTGAGGAAGCAACGTGTTCTTTTGCCGTCAGTCCGTCAGTGACCTGCCTCCCAGAACCACCCCGTCCCTACCCCCAAGCTCTTTGGGTTTTTCTGCCTTACATGGAGAAAGAAAAAGAGGTATAAAAGCTTTGCCCGGGATGTCCAGGTGGGAGGAAAGAGAAAGGAGCAAAGGCTACTCTAGTGGAAACTTCAGAGTTGGGAGGGGAGGGATGGGAACTCCTGAAGCCTCGTGTTACTTGTGTGGTGGCCGGGTCCATGGGAGGCTTGACGCCTGCCCCCGAGGCCGTCTGGAGGAGGCCTGGCGCAGAGTCCCTCGCGCTTACTGGTCCCCAGAAGAGGAGCTGGTCAGGAGAGGGGCATGGACATTGCCTGTGAACCTGGGGCGGGACTTGGCAGACCAGTGTGAGACCCCATCTGTGGAGCCCCATCCCACCAGGGATCTTCCGGGAGAAATGAGGCCATTCCACATGCCTTGGGAACCACCTGGCATGCCCCGGGGCCAGGCGACCTCCACACTCAGACCCTCGGGAAACCTGGCTCCTCCTGCTGGGGCTGGAGGGAGTCTTGGAAAGAGGCCCTCAGGCGTAGGTCCCGGAGTCCAGCAGCGCCTTGGACTTGGATCTGGGAACTGATGCTCATTGTAACGCCAGGTGTGTCCTTGAGCGTCTCCGGTCATCTGTCACATTTAGGTGATGAAGGTTCTTGTGAGAGTGAAGCCTGGTTATGCATCAGCTCTCTGACCCACAGTAGGACTCACTTTGCGGGACCCGACAGTCTCAGGCTGAAATCTGTCGCCTCGGCTGGGAGCTGGCCGAGTCAGGCATGCCTGTGAACATGTGAACATCCGGTTTTTGCCCGTGTCTGCTGAAACTCGGCGAAGACGCTGAGCTTTGGTAAATAATCTTTAGGTGGCTCCGGAAGGGCAAGGACCTAGAACTTTTGTCCTACTCCATTTACAAGGGCTGGGCCTCGTGAGCAGGAGACTTTTTTTTTTTGAGTTGGAGTCTCACTCTCACCCAGGCTGGAGGGCAGTGGAGTGCCCGACCTGCTGGGCTCAGGCAGTCCTTCCACCTCAGCCTTCCAAGTAGCTGGAACTACAGGCATGTGCCACCACGCCCGGCTAATTTTGTGACTTTTTATTTGGTTTATTTGGTTTATCGTAGAGACAAGGTCTCACCAGGTTGCCCAGGCTGGTCTCGAACCCATGGGCTCAGGCGATCCTCTCGCCTTGGACTCCCAAAGTGCTGGGATTATAGGTGTGAGCCACCGCGCCCAGCTAGAGACTTGTTTCCTGACAGGCTGTGGACAGGTGGCTGCTAACCCGGCCCACAGAGCTCTCAGTCTGCTCCACACTTAGCTCTGTCTGGGCAGGACGCACACTTGTGGATAAGATACTGATCTCTCCTCTCTGCTCTGGTTAGCATAGATTGGTTTGCTGATCTACAGAAATCTTCATTGTACCCTGGGTGGCCCTGGCCTGCGTCAGCAGACTTCCTGAAAGTGCAGCTACTTGGAATTCCGGGACGGCACAGATAGGGAGCTAGAGGTTGGCCAGTTACTCCTGGCTGCTCCCTGGGTATTTTTAGGCACTGCTCGTTTTCACTTGCTGCTGATGAGCCTGAGATGTTTTTCTTTCTTCCACCCTCTGAGAAACCAAACTCATTTAAATATTTACAGTCTCAAAACGAAATATGATTCACCCTGAGGAAATGTTTGCACGCTGAGACTTTTGTAAATAAGTGGCCTCCGAAAGGGACCTCAGTGGGGAAATGGTCACACCTTGACCGTTCTACTGCTCTTAAGGAGAAACTATCTTTTGGAAAAAAAACGGTGGCAACTCCAGGTCATGTTGAAAGCGAACGTTAGCTGGAGTGGGGGCTTTCTTCCTAAAAGTGCTTCCACTTATTAAGGGTCTTGCTTTTTAACAGTGTGATGATAAAGGGCGTAAGGCCTGTGCCTCCTTTCGGCCTTCTCAAGGAGAGCTTCACTGCCGGCCCTCTCCCCCATTGGACTTTGCAGCTTCCCTATCTCCCCAGGCACTTGCCCCGCCTTCTCCTGCTGTGTATTTCATCATAGCATCTTCTGATACATCATACACTTCGTTTTGTAATTTTGGTTCTTTGCTTGTGCTACCTCATTAGAATATAAACTTCCTGAGGACAATTGTTTGAATTCTTCATCTGCTTTGTCTATCGCTTTCTGGCCCAGTGCCTGGAACAAGATCTAGTAGGTGCTCAAATATTTAAACAAATTACACAGAACACCCCCTAGTTGGGCTGTTCTCTTTATGCCCCCATTCATGCATCTTTGAGAATTCATTGGCTGGAGCTGCCGGAGTTTGTAGCTGAGAGAAGGAAGGAGCCAAAGGATTTGTTATATACTCTTTTTATAAAGCACCGTGTGGTCGTTTCTAAAAATAATAAATTTGGAAACGATCGAGAAGTTAATTACTGGAGAATGACATGGACCTCACTAGTGCCTGATTTAGCCCTCTGTGGGTCTGACCCCTATCCCTCCAACTTTGTGCATGGCACTTTTGCAAGGCACTCCTGTCCTGGTTTGGGGTAGTAGACTGTAGTGATAGTAGACTACTGGGGAGGACCGAAGGGGTCTAAGAGTCTCCTGCTTGGGGCACCTGAAAAATTGGGCAGCCTTCACGCTGTCTGGGCTGGCTGGAGCATAACCCAGGTCTGAGACAGCAGCTTGAGAGATGAGAGCTTACCAAGCTCTTTCCAAGACGACGCTCCTGCATCTAAAAAAGACCCATGCTTCCAGAGAAGATTGAAGGGCAGGCTTTAAAGCTGGCTTGGCAAGTTGATCTTGGATGGATCCTTCCCGGTGGGAATGTGATGGCATCCAGAAACAAGTGACACACCTCCACAGAAGCGTGTGGCCCTGTCCGTTGGCAGAATCTCAAGATGACACTGTGAGTCAGCCCGCGTGCTGAAAGCATCTTTATAAGCCTGTGGATGCTGTCCTTCCCTTTCCCCTAGAGATGGAATCCCTCCTTATCGCGTGGGGAGCAAGAAGCAGCTCCAGAGAGAAATGCATCGCAGCGTGAAGGCCAATGGCCAAGTGTCTCTACCTCACTTCCCGGTGAGTATAGTCTGGAGGGGGGGAGTCGCTGTGTTCTGCCATGCTGAGTCCGAAAGAAGAGGGAAGGGGAGGAGGGACGTACAGGGAGGGCAGAGAGAGGCAGGACCTGTAGCCCCCACGGGAAGGAAGAGGAGGAAAGAACTGGACGAGGAGCGTCATGTGCTTCTTCGGGTGGTGAGGTGAGCAGAGTGATGTGTTCCAAGGCTCAGGGTGGCCTATTTTTAGACCTTTACGTCTTCTGAATTCCAGAGGGAAGTTCTCTGTGAGGACGAAACCAAAGCAGGCCCTTCCTGGAAACCCTAGATGAGGATCCATGCTTCTCTCCTGCGTGATGGGCTCCTTGTGTTCCCACCAGGATGGAAGCCCTCTGAGGGAGGGAGTTTGGTCTGTAACTTTTGTATCCAGAGACTAGAACAGTGCACGCATTAGTTGCTTAATAAACGTTTGAATGAATGAATGCACGTAGAGGAATCTCTGCCCCCTCTTGCAAGGAAAACCACATTCCTGGGACATTCTGCTTCTTGTGTTGACTGCACGGCTGTCATTCCAGTAATCCATTTATCTCTTTATTTGGCCATTTCTTCTCCTGACACCTGAAGCCCTAGAAGGCAGCTGTTCTGTGTTATCGATTCCAGCCCCAGAACGTGGCTTCCCATCTGCTGCTGTGTCTGTGCCTGTCAAATGCTGAGTGCGTGAAGTTTGGAAGGGAGGAGCCCATGGGCAGCTTCTTCCTGTGACTGACTTTTCGGGACCTTCCCCCTTGACTTCCATGCCTCCTAAAGCAGCTGCCAGCTCGTGGCTCCCTGTGCTCAAAAGAACTTCCCCACGGACATTCCCATTTGAGCTCTGTGCTGCTTATCACAGCCTGGGATCCAGGTTGCAAGGGCAGCCTTCTTCAGGGAGGGGGAAGAGCGCACCCAGACTCGGCAGGTGTTGACGAGCCCTTCTTGCCAGCTCTGGGGAATCCAGTTGGTCTTGGTTATGTCACATTTAGAAAACCAGCCCATTGACTCACTCAGCCCATGCTGCATGAGTGCGCAAACGGTAGCTCTTTGAAAGTCCTCCACACAGAAGGGCAGACTTGCCCCGTCTTAAAATTAGCAGCTTAAAATGGATTTTCTGGGGGCCGTGGGCACCCACCCCCACAAATACAAGTATTGGTAACGTGTTTTTGTTTTTGACGGGGGGCAGGGGGGGATACATGTGCTAACAAAGCAAAATGCCGTCACGTAAGCTCGTGAATTATATGATTTTGTCCTGGGGTGTGCAGACTGTCTGCATCAAGCAGCACTTTGCTCAGGAGCTGCACTTGGCGCGCAGGCCTTCGACTGGGGGCCCTGCCGTCCGTGACTGAGCGGCTGGGTGGCAGGTCGTCCCTTGGTCCGGGGGAGAGGCCGGCTTTGGCGAGTGGCTTTCTGCTCCCCCCACCCCCCCACCCCACGGGAAGGGGCGGGGCAGAGGGAGGCAGGAGGAGGGACGACGGGCGTGGAGTGCGAGGCGACAGGCGAGGCCCGGCCGGCGGCCGCGCACTGTCGCCGCTTTGGCAGGCATCCCCGGCCTTTTTGTATTCTGCACTCGATTTGGAGACGTTCCCTTTTCCCTTGATAGGTCGGCTTCAGGCAGCCAAGCTCAGCAGTGTTCTGCCACTAGCCTGCAGCAGCTTTCTTCATTTTCTGTACAAAGAGACGGGGGAGGGAAGGAGAAAGCGAGGGAGATGGGGCCGGTGTTGAGACAACACCGCCTCAAAGGTGCGCAGTGTGCGGCCGGAAATAAATTACCGCCCCGCTCTGATCCGGGCCGCTTGACTCCCTTATCCCCGTTCCTCCCTCCCACCTCCTTTCCAATCTTATTTTTGAAATTGCCAACTCCCCTTCTGTTTAGACTTTTCATTCCTTGGGTTGCACCCCCCCCCACCTCGGAGGCTGCCTTTTTTTTTTTTTTTTTTTTTTTGATGTCTGACAAGTCTTTGAAGATCTCCTACTTCAGAGGCGCTACTGATGGGCTGGTTGTACTACAGCGAGAACAAGTGGGGCCGCTCGGAGTGCGACCAACTGCTCCTGCCCAAGGCGAGCGCTGGTGGCGACCATGGCTCTCCATGAGGCCGCGCGCCGCCGCCTAAAAGGCCCGAGTGGCGCGGGCCGCGCCAGCCTCTCCGCCCAGTGCCGGGACGCGCCGGGCCGGCCCCGCCGCCCGCCCGCCCGCTCAGCGTGTCCCGTCCCTGCGTCCCGTAGAGAACCCACCGCCTGCCCAAGGAGATGGCGCCCGTGGAGCCTGCCGCCTTCGCGGCCGAGCTGATCTCCAGGCTGGAGAAGCTGAAGCTGGAGCTGGAGAGCCGCCACAGCCTGGAGGAGCGCCTGCAGCAGATGCGCGAGGTGCGGCGGCCCGGCGCTCCTTCCGGGCGCGCGGGGTGCGGGGGCGGCGGTGCGCCCCTGGCGTGCGCGTGTGCCTGGTGCGCGTGTGCCCGCGCGGCCGGGCTTGCCCCGGGGCCCCTCCTGCTTCCGGGTCACCCCTCCGCGGCCTTCCCTTCCAGGCCGAGGAGCAGGAGGGGCCCGAGCCGGCGCTGAGCCCGCGGGACTGCGCGCCCGCCCAGCACGCCCTGGCCCTGCTGCCGGCGGGCAGCTACGAGGAGGACCCGCAGACGATCCTGGACGACCACCTGTCCAGGGTGCTCAAGACCCCCGGCTGCCAGTCGCCGGGCGTGGGCCGCTACAGCCCCCGCGCGCGCTCCCCGGACCGCCGCCACCACCACCAGCAGCACCACGCGCCGCTCCCGCCCGGGGCCAAGCTGCCCCCGCGGCCGCGGCGCCCGGCGCCTGCCCCCTCCTTGGGGCCAAGGGCCTCCTGGCCAAGCCGGCGACCAAGCACGTGCACCACCACTACATCCACCACCACGCCGGCCCCAAGACCAAGGAGGAGCTGGAGGCCGAGGCCGCGGCCGCGCAGAGGGCGCGCTGCCTCTGCCCCGGGGGCGCCGAGCACTGCGGCTACTCCAAGGGCAAGGGCCACCTCAGGGCCCTGGAGCCCGTGCCGGGCGAGCAGTGCGGGTGAGTGTCGGTGGGGCCTGTCGCCCGTCGCGTCCCTCGCGTGTCCCGAGGGAGGCCGGGCGGGGCGGGGGGCGGCCGGGCGCGTCTTCCGAGCGCCGCGCGCCCCCGCCCCCGCGGATCCAGGGCGTTCCGGCGACCTCATCGGTCTCCGGGTGGGCGTGGGTCTTGGTTCCCGCAGGGGCGGCACGTTGCCCAGGCGCCACGGGAGAGGCGCGGAGCCGGGCCCGGCCGGGCCCGCCAGGGAAGGAGGGGCGCCCGGCGCGGCTGGGGCGCTGCAGCTTCCCCGCGAGGAAGGAGACCGGTCGCAGGACGTCTGGCAGTGGATGCTGGAGAGCCAGCGGCAGAGCAGGCCCAAGCCCCACAGGTGCCCGCCGCGCCCGGGGCTGGGACACGCGGGGCGCGGTGGCGTGGGGTGGCTGTCTTTGCCGTCCGGGAAAGCGGAGGCACTGTGTGCTCCTGCCATTTTAACGTCAGCCGTTGGGCCGAGCCGACCACGAGGATGTCGTGTGTTGGCAACGACCCCGTTCCCGTGCTGGTCGCGGCCTTTCCTCTCTCTCTGAGCAGAAGAGCAAGCTTCTGCCGAGTCACATTCTCCGCTTTTTCTAACCCGGCTTTTCCTTCTGCTTTCTTGGTCCGTGTCCCTTGTCCAGTGCCCAGAGCGCCAAAAAGGCCTGCGCCTTGGAGTCTGCCCGCGCGTCCCCAGGCGAACGAGCCAGCCGGCACCATCTGTGGGGCGGCAACGGCGGGCACCCCCGCACCGCCCCCCGTGCCCACCCGCTCGCCCAGGACCCTTCAGTGCCTCTCCTGACCCCGCCCAACACTCTGGCTCAGCTGGAGGAGGCCTGCCGCAGGCTGGCTGAGGTGTCGAAGCCCCCGAAGCAGCGGTGAGTGGGGGGGGGGCCAGAGGCTAGCGCAGGGGTGGGGGTGGGGGGCGCTCTCCTCTGTCGCCGGTGGGGCGGGAGGACGTTCTTTTCCGCCTGGCTCTGACATCTCCGGGGAGGAGGGATTGCTTCTGGACAAGGTTCCCCTTTCCAGCTTCTAAAAGCTACTCCCTGTAGTTACATTCGTTCTGCCAGGGTTAGACCAGAATCTACATAGACAAGTTATGTTTGGCAGCAGGAGAATGAATTTCAGTGATTTTTATTTCTTTTCTTTCTTTCGTTTTTGCAAATCCCATTCCTTTTTTTTTTTTGAGTTGGAGTCTCACTCTGTCGCCCAGACTGGAGTGCAGCAGCCGCTCCCGGCCACTGCAGCCTTGAACCTGCTGGACTCCGGCGATCCTTCTACCTCAGCCTTCCGAGTAGCCGGAATTACAGGCATGCGCTACCACGCCCGGCTGATTTTTTTTTTTTAAATTTTATTGTAGAGATGAGGTCTTGCCAAGTTGCCCAGGCGGGTCTCGAACCTGCGGGCTCAGGCAATCCACTCACCTCAACCTTCCAAAGCGTGGGATTACAGGCTGAGCCACCAAGCCCAGCTGCAAATCCCATTCCTTATAAACCTCTTGGTAATTTAAGGCTGGCTAGGTGAGTGTGTGAGAGGCCATGACCGTGGAGAATCAGAAGTCTAAGCCCTTCGCTGGGGCTGGGAGTGTCCTGTCCTAGGCTCCCAGAGAAACTTAAGGTGGCTGCTGCTGGGACGTTGTCCCGCCTCCTCCAGCCAGCCTGTGGCTGGGTCTCCACAGAGGTGGACGTCGGGTCCGTGCCTCTCCAGGAGGCCTGAGAGTAACTTTCTGTCTGCTCCCTAGTTGCTCTGGGGATGACAGCACACCTCTAAATCCCTCGCCCTGGCTGTGTCCTCAGGTGCTGCGTGGTCAGTCAGCAGAGGGACAGGAATCACTTGGCCCCTGTCCCGGCGGGAGCCACGCCCTTCTCCAACCCAAGCCTGGCTCCAGAAGAGTGAGTGTCTTTCTTGGCATTGCTGAGATCTGCCGAGTGATTTACATTTCAGGGTATTCACCACCTGGAGTTGTGTTCTGTGGAACTTTTCTGCCATATACAGTTACCTTAGTTTTTAGTGCTGGGGATGCAGATGTGCCATCCCTGGAAAACCCTTTGGTGCTGAGAAATGTGTCAAGCGAGAGTTTTTCTGGGCATGCAGAGACCAAAAGCTGGGACATGAAGTCAGATGGGTGAAAGGGACCCCACATCCGGATAGAAAAGTTGCCCCATTCAACTTGTGAGTTGGCAGGACCAGAGACATCTCAGGTCACCCGAGTGGGGAGGTGACGTGTTGCCTGGAGGGAGAGGCTTGGAGAAGACACTATCTTCCCCCAAATTAGGCAACAATTCTTTTTGGTAATTTTCTGTTTTTGCAAAGTGGACCGAGGAGCCTGCTCGGTTTACTTAGAGGATGGTGTAATTAAAAATAAACCTGTTAAAGATCTCGAAGGTGTTCTAAAGAAAGTTTTCATCCTGGGCAGCGAGCAGTGTTTGAAGTCCTGAACAGGCCGCTTCCCAGGACCCCTTCGCTGTTTTAATTGGTTGACCTTCAGTCCACCAGCTGTCTGGGCCAGCAGCGTTTTGTTTTAAGCCACTCTATGAAAACTCAGAGTAAATGGGGAAGTTGAAATGACTTCGGGATAGCCCCTTTCAGTTGTGTTTGTTCTGCCGGCCGAGGGGTGGGCTTCGGGCCTTGGGGTTCACACCATCTCGGGAGGGGTCCAGCCCTGGGCTTGTGTCTGCAGCATCCCCTGGCGAGGGCGAGCCCCCCTTTCCTGTGATGACTTCCCGTCTGTCGTCTTCATTGAAGAGCACCCTGCTTACGCTGACTTGAGAGGCTGCCTGTGTGCTTCCGCTTGGTGGCAGGGAGGGGAGCGAATTTTGTTAAACCAAAAGGAAGTCCTTCCTCCCTGCCCGCTCCGTGCAGGCAGTGTGGGGTCAGACTGTGTCTTCTAGATGGCCGCCTGTGATGTGGGCGCCCTGACCCGCCTCCCTTTGAGCTTACGACGGCAGCCTCAGTGTTGGGATGCCCTGCTTTTTGCACATACATTGTGTGTGTGTGTTTGCTTGCCTTAGATGTGTGTCTGTCTTAAAATGCTGAACTTGTTACATTCCATCTACTTTCAGTCACAAAGAGCCCAAGAAACTGGCCGGTGTCCACACACTGCAGGCCAGCGAGCTGGTCGTCACTTACTTTTTCTGTGGGGAAGAAATTCCGTACAGGAGGATGCTGAAGGCTCAGAGCTTGACCCTGGGCCACTTTAAAGAGCAGCTCAGCAAAAAGGGAAATTACAGGTAAGAGTCCTGTGGTTTCTTTCTGCTCTAGAGCTTGTGTCAGAGCCCGGAGCCAGAGCTGGGGGCAGCTCCCCTGGCTTGAGCAGACCTGGGAGGGGCTGGCGGGGAGGGCCTTGGGAGGTTCAGGGGCTCGCCTCCTCCCCCCTCGCATGACAGCAGCACCAGCAGCCGCTGTGAGAGGGAGGTGCTCGGAGGGCTCTCTGGGGACCTGCCCCAGCTTCCTCTGTCAAGCGAGCCAGACTGGGGAGAAAAGGAGCAGCCGTGTGCTCTGTCAGGAGGAGAGCTGGGGGGGGAGTGGGGGGAGGGGCTTGCGCTGGGGACAGGGCTTGAAGGCACCTCTGTCCTGGTTTGGGTTGAGGAGAGAGACCTCCACGCTCGGGAAAGGGCAGAGACTGCGGCTGGGAAATGGCCGTGTTCTTCTTTGTCTGCTTTTCTGCCTGAAGAGGACCTCCCTGGGTTCTGCGGGTCACGTGGAGCTGGGGTGTGCCTTTGTCCGTAACAAAGGAGGGGCCGGACCTGTGGGTGGGCACGGGGCGAATAGGGCTGGCCACTCTTCTGCCTGGGCCTGGGCCCGGGCCCCACTGCCTGCTCCCCCCTGCAGGGGTCTTGGAAGGGAACTTAACTTCTGAGCCTCGACCTCATCTGTGGCGAAGCGGTGCCCTTGAGAAGGGCCCACAGCACCGTGAGGGGACTGAACGGCAGAGGGCGAAGGCCGGCCCGGGCCGTCTTTCCGTCCCTTGCTTCTGAACGCGGAGCAGCGGCGACTTCGCCGGCTCACCCGGCGTCCTGCGCCCCTTCCCCTTCTCCGAGGCCCTGGACCCAGGGAACAAGCAGCAGGCCCTGCTTCCGTTGCACCTCAGGCTGCGGGCGCCAGCCCGGTCAAGGAGGTGGCCCTCTTGACGTCGGCCCCGAGAGGGAGGGCCTCCCGGGCGTGTGCCCTGGGCCCTGCAGAGGACCACAGTCTGCGCTCCGTGGGTGTCAACCCATTCTTGCCTCTGGAGCCGGGGATGCCAGTGGTGACCGCGAGAGGCGCGTAGCCACCCGCTAGGTGGGCCCTGGCTCCTGGGCACAGGCGAGTCTTCCTCAGAGCTCTGAGACGCCCTCCCTTCCAGAGCGGGCCCTGTGTGGCTTCGCCAGCCTCCTCCTCCTGGGAGTGAGCTGGGGCAGGGGCCAAGGGTGATTCCTTTTGCGGGGAAGAGCTGGAGATTGGCTGGGCCGAGACCCTGTGGATGATTGGCCCGCGGGGCGTGTGGCTGGGCCTGGGTCTTTTCCTTCTACACCTGGGCAGAGACGCTTCTGAAAAGGCGTCAGAGGTGGGGGAGAACAGGCTTGGCTTCTTTTCTTCTTCTTTGTGCTGAAAAGACAAGGTGAAACTAACTACACCAGTGTGCTCCTCTGGGGATTCATTTTGATCTCGGCTTTGACTTGGCTGGACTTTGAGTGGAACTGCAGGTGGCCTCCAGGGGAGACGAGCCATGCGGCGCTGAGCACGGGCTTGCAGGGAAGGTGCCTCGCTCGGCCCCTCTGGCCACATCTGGCTCTGATTTTCTTCCCTCCAAGGCACACTCAACAGGCCTGGCTTTGAAGCTCTGGCCTCCCCTTTAATGCACAAAGACTGCACAAATGGCCGACTCTCAAATTCTTTCCTGATTGGATCAGGCTGTGGGAAGGCCCTCCCAGCTGCTTTATCTCAGGGCCCGGACTGGACTGGTGCCTTCCTGCGGGTGGGGCACGGGTGTCGGGCCAGGTCCTCCCAGCAGGGCTTGGTATTTCAGTATCTCAATCTGTGCACAGAACCCCCCTCCAATCCCCAAATAAAAAAGCCCAGGGAGTTGGGGCTGTGAGCAGGGCTGGGGGAGCTGGGATCGCTGAGGAATCTCAACGTGGCAGGGGTTCAAAAAGCAAACAGTCCCTCCAGACGCGCCAGACGCTATTGGTGCCAGATGTCAGAAGAAAGCAGAGTTTGCCACATAAAGCATGTTGCAGTGGAAAAGCCTGTTTCTTGGAGAAAATGAGGGCAGTGCAGTGCGTTTGAAGTCCGGGGGTGGGGCTGAGAGAATGTTGCCTCTCTCCTCCCTGGAAGAGGTTGCAATTATGGAAAAGGTCATTGCGTGTTTGCCCAGAGATACAGTGAAAGCCCAGCTTGGTGAACCCCGAGGGGTCGCAGCCCTGGGCTCAGGGGCCGGACTGAGGCGCCGTGGGAGTTGGAGCCTCTCATGTGGAAAAATGGCTTTTTCCTGCTGCTTCGGTCCCTGGGTGCAGAGCCCCTCCCCCGTTTTCTTACTGTCTCCTCTTGGGCTCCCCCAGAATGCTGAGGCCCTGACAGGCATCTTCGGCACTGACCTCTCAGCCGGACTGTTCACCCTGATGCCTGAGCTCAGCCAAGAATGCGAGAAACAAAGAGCTTTGACTCAACCCAGCTGTTGCACTTTATTTAGCCTTATCTCCTGTGAAAGTATTTGGCTTGCCTTCATTAAAGAGGAAAAAAATTCAGCTCTAGCCAAGGGGAGTTAAGTTTTTTTTAAGAGAAAAAAACCAAAATCAACTATAACCCTGAGACACAATTGAATGTTTTAGAGGCCCTCCCCCCCGCCAGGGGCCTGTGACCTTCCCCCTGTGAGTGGCCCTTGTGGGCTGGAAATGGCAGCTTGCAGGGGTGCATTTGATCCATCCGAGGGTCTTCCTTGCTGGGTGGGGAAGGAAGAGGCCCTGGCTGCCTCTCCTGGGAAGGGACTTGGGGTGGGCTGGCCCCAGAGGACAGCAGCTGCTTCCCCATGTGCGGCTCCTGAGAGAGGCCAGGCATTTGCATCTGTGCAGTTAAACAGCCTTGGAAGAACGCATGCTGGGTCGGCATGAAAGGAGGCTCTAATCAAAGGCATAATAGAAGGGCCTTTGGTGTTTGACCCTGAGGGGCGCAGGGAGAGGAGAAGGGATGGTGTCGTGGAGCCTGAGAAGCACGCTGGGCTGGCCTGCCTGCTGGTGACAGCCAGGCCACCCAGGAGCCTCGGGCACTGGAGGGCGGGATGGACCAGAGGCCTCTGGACCGAGCAGCTTTGGCCGTCCACCTTTTACGGCCTCTGCAGGTTCAGGTTCTGCAGGTTACAGGCTCAAGCTGGAGGCACCTGAAGCCGGGGCTGGGTCTCTCTGAGGCACCTCTTCAGCTGCTCCTGCCCATGAGCTCCAGGCATTCACCCTTCCCTTTCTCCTGCCCCCCACCACGGAAAAAGGGAGGAGAAAGCAGCCCCTCTGCTTTCAGCGTGTGGAGGTGCCCGCACGTGTGGGATGACTACAGGGGTTTTGGGCCAAGGACTTCAGCCTCAGTGTCGCTTGCCAGTGGCAGGCCTGGCCCAGGCGCAGCCTTCTTCCTCCTGACCCACCTGTTTTGTGTGATCTGGCCAGCCCCAGTTGCCATCTTAAATCGGTTTGGGCAGCGGTCACGTGTGCGCCTTTCGGAGCAGATTCCTGAGATACCTTAGTTTCCCTTGCTGGCATACTTTTTTCTTCTGCACGGTGAAGGTGGAAAACACAATTGACCACGAGGCTTTTATGCTTTTCTTTTTAAGGTATTACTTCAAAAAAGCAAGCGATGAGTTTGCCTGTGGAGCGGTGTTTGAGGAGGTCTGGGACGATGAGACGGTGCTCCCCATGTACGAAGGCCGGATTCTGGGCAAGGTGGAGAGGATTGACTGACCTTCGGGGCCGGCTGTGGTGAACCGCGGAACCCAGGGCTCTCGGGACCTGTCTCGGCCAGGAGCAACTGCGCCAAAACGTGTTGAAGGAAAACGAAACCAATGAAGAAGACAGAGTCTAGGGAAGAACTGGTCGGTGGGCTTCGGGAGGGTGGGGGGGTGGTGTTTTCGTTATTCATGAGCTGGGTACTGAGCTAAGCAAGGCCTGAACTATTTATTGCCAACGTGACCACTCTGGCTGTTGGAGGAGCTAACTGTGTGCGAGACTGCCATCCGTAACGCGTGGCTTCTAGGGATGTAAGTCGGTAAGCTGCGAGAAGCTGTGTGCGCTCAGCTGAACGAGAGTCCCCACTGCTATTTATTGAACGGCTGACCCCGCCCCAGTTTATGGATATGCTGCTTTAAACTTGGAAGGGGAGAGAGAAGTTCTGAGTGTTCTGTCCGAACCTAGGAGTTGGGCTACGAGTGCGGTGACGGTTTCTTCTTCGAAAGAGGAGCTGGGCTTGCACTGCGTTTCTCCAAGCGAAGGCAGACTTTGGAATGGTCCTTGCCATTGACACGCGCAGAAATTGGTGCATTTTTTCCTATGCTGCTCTGTTCTGTCCTGGGTCTTGAGTGCTGACCACGTTGCGTCACCATCGACGTCTTGGGGGGGCTCGTCCTGGAGGACACGAGAGCCCTGTCGCTGGGCCCCAGGCTGCCCTGTGGCCCCATGTCGTGTCGCCGCCCTGAGGCTCGCCGTCAGTGGCTGAGGCCAGCCGGGATCACGGCCCTGTGGTTCAAGCTTGTATGGAAATGGCGGTGCTTGGTTTTGGGGTTAGTCTTTGGACCACAGCCATTCAGGAAACGACCCCCCTTCCCCGCAGAGAAACGAACAGCTGTGGGGAGACCTAGCCGCACCTGCCCTCCAGACACCTTTATTTTGACGTTCGGGATTTTGCGTTAAGTTAATCTGTACATTCTGTTTGCCATTGTTACCTGTACTATACGTGTGTATATAGTGTACGGCAAAAGAGTATAAATCCACTATCTCTAGTGCTTGACTTTAAATCAGTACAGTACCTGTACCTTCACGGGACCCATTCCGTGTGTCGCCCTATATTGAGGGCTCAAGCTTTCCCTTGTTTTTTGAAAGGGATTTATGTATAAATATATTTTATGCCTTTTTATTATAAGTCTTGTACTCAATGACTTTTGTCATGGCATTTTGTTCTACTTATACTGTAAATTATGCATTATAAAGAGTTCATTTAAGGAAAATTACTTGGTACAGTAATTATTGTAATTAAGAGATGTAGCCTTTATTAAAGTTTTATATTTTTCAAAACGTCGGCCTCGTCTTTGAATCCCCACGTGGGAGCTGGGCCCAGGGACCCTCTTGTGTGTTCACACCTGGGCCTGACGTCCCCTCACTGGAGCCCAGGCCTCAAGCCGCGGCGTGCTTGTCGTGGAGCAGGCTGTGGACTGCCTCGCGTTTTGTCTCTGGTCCGGCCGGGTAGGTGCCGGTGATGAGGACTGGCACGGGGTCTTCCCAGGAGCACTCTGCATTATCACAAGTGTCTTGGGGTAAAAAGCCCTCAGAAGGTGGGTTTGCAGACTCGGGACATCCAGTCAGGCCAGTGGGCTTGGGGGGTCCACGCTGGCCGCCCACGTGCTCCTTTGGGGTCTGGTCAATGAGGCTGGCATTTAACCTCATCTGACCGTTGTAGTCAGGGCCATCTTGGAGGCTCTAGGTTGTCAGGTGTTGGGAGCAGAGCAAGCAGGTGGTTCTGGAGGAAGTAATGAGGGCAGGTTCTGCACGGTGCGCCGGACAGGTGTGTCTTGTGTGACTGAGGGTGCTGGTGGGCAGGTGTCCAAATGCACAGGCGTGTCCTCCCTGTGTCCTGGACACTTGGCATTCCGGGCCGGGTGTCAGATCTGGAGATCAGGTCTGTTTAAAGGAGCCTGAGGAAGACCCATTTTTCCAAAAAGTAAAGGGTCTGTGACAGCAATTGCACTCGGCTTGCATGCCGAGTTTTCATGCCGTGTCTCCAGTGGGCCTGATTGGCTTTTTGTTCCTGCTACCAACTGGCGTCAGGCTGACAGGAGGCGGCAAGGCCCGGGTCCTTGCCATGTAAGGTGGGGGTGGACTCGAACCGAGTAGCCTCAGCATGGCAGCATTGTGAGGAGTTTCTGAGGCTGTCCGGAGGCTGTCACCCTCATGAGAAGGTGGGGATGGGAGGGCGTCACCAGAGGCTGAGGGAACCCTCTGGGTCCTTGAATTTGGTCCTAGTGGTGTGGGTTAGAAATGCAGGCTTCTCTCCAATCCGAAAAGATGAAGAGACGCATCCTGTTGTGCATGGTCAGTGGGGGCTTGTGGGTGGCTTTGAACCTTTAGACCTTTTTTTTTTTTTTTGAGTAGGCAACTCACTCTGACACCTAGGCTGGAGTGCAGTGGCACACTCCCGGCCACCGCAGTCTCGACCTGCTGGGCTCCGGCGATGCTTCCGCCTCAGCCTTCCAAGTAGCTGGAACTACAGGCATGTGCCACCATACCTGACTAATTTTTTGATTTATTGTAAAGACAACGTCTCACCAAGTTGCCCAGACTGGTCTTGAACCCGTGGGCTCAGGCAATCTTCTTGCCTCTACCTCCCAAAGTGCTGGAATTATAGTGTGAGTCACCACACCCAGCCCCCTTCAGCCCTTGGATTCATTCTGAGGATGAGGATGAGGTGGGGGCTTGGCTCAGACAAGCCTGGGCTCGAGGCCCAGCACCGCTGCTGTCTGGGTGCTGTGTGGGGGCGTACTTGGCACCTTCCAAGGAGCCCTTAAAGAGAGGGACTAGTTAGTGGGCCCCTCACACTTCTACTTTCTTTTTATATGTTTGGGTTTTTTTTGAGTTGGAGTCTCCTCTGTCACCCAGACTGGAGTGCAGTGGCACCCTCATGGCCACCACAGCCTCGACTTGAAGGGCTCCGATGACCCTTCTGCCTCAGCCTTCCAAGTAGCCAGAATTACTGATGCACACTTCCACACCTGGCTAATTTTTTTATTTTATTTATTGTAGAGACGACCTCTCACCAAGTTGCCCAGGCTGGTCTTGAACCCCTGGGACTCAGGCAGTTCTCTTGCCTCTGCCTCCCAAAGTGCTGAGATTACAGGCTTGAGCCAATGTGCCCAGCTTAGACTGTGAGGTTTATGAGGGCAGGGCTGCAGACTGTCTTATCCTCAGCATCCATTCACTATTTTTTTGTTGTTGAGTCCAAGTCTCACCCTTTTGCCCAGGCTGAAGTGCAGTGGCACGCTCACAACCACCCCAGTGTCGACCTGCTGGGCTCCGGCGATCCTTCCACCTCAGCTTTCCAAGTAGCTGGAACCACAGGCAAGCGCCACCATGCTCAGCTAATTTTTTGATTTATTGTAGAGATGAGGTCTTGCCAAGTTGCCCAAGCTGGTCTTGAACCCCTGGGCTCAGGCAATCCTCTTGCCTGTGCCTCCCAAAGTGCTAAGACTACAGGCTTGAGCCACCATGCCTGTCTTTCTTTGATTAATTCTTAACCAGATGGTCAGAGGTCGGGGAGCAGACTGGGGCGGGTAGACCTGGGCTTGAGTCCACTTGAAGCTGTGTCACGCAGTTGGCTGCAGTTTTCTATCTGTCCAGTGATGTGTCCTCTTTCAAGTGCTGTCATGATGGTGACGTGTTGGGATCGCATCTGGGGCTGCATCACTTGCTATCATCAGTCACTCCTCATGTGGAGATCCACCCTCACACCTTCCTGCTGTACCTTCTGGGCACTGGCTCCTGGCAGAGAACTCAGAAGACAGTAGGCAAATGGGTTGACAATTTGCTTGATTTGGAAGCGCAGTGACTCAGGCATGTAGTCCTGGCACTTTGGGAGGTCATGGCTGGAGGATTGCTTGAGGCCAGGAGTTCAAGACGAGTTTGCTTGATTTGGAAACAGACTTTCAGCTAGAGCCATCCTGTGGCCCCAAAGCATCTTTACATTTTTCTTGTCAAGTTCAAGGCCTTACATTGTACTTAAAAATCCTATAGGGACTCTCACTCAGGGTGACAGTTCATCTGGAAGGGTTTGAAAGGGGATTTGGGGGGAAAAAAGAGATCTGTTTTATTCTCCCCACCCCAGAAAATGTTAGAAATTGGCTATTATCCCCCAAGAAAATATTATAGTCTACTTGAATAATTAGTAAAGTTGTTTCTATTTTTTGATAAAGAAAAAAAGTTTTTAACCTTTAGTACAGGGATTCCCAAACCCTGGGCCACGGCCTGTCCAGTTCTGTGGCCTGTTAGGAACTGGGCCTCACAGCAGGAGGTAAGCAGAGAGCAAAGCTTCATCTGTGTTCACAGCTGCGCCCCATGGCTCGCACGAACACCTGAGCCATGCCTCCCGTCAGATCAGTGGCTGCATTGGAGTCTCACAGGAGCGCGAACCCTATTGCGAACTGCGCACGCAAGAGATCTAGGTTGCACACTCCTTGTGAGAATCGAATGCCTGATGATCCGAGGTGGAGCTGACGCGGTGATGCCCGCGCTGGGGAGCGGCCGCAGATACAGATGAACACAAGCAGTGAGGTTCGACTGCACAGAGACCACGATAGATCAACTGCTTGCAGATGCATATCAAACCCTGTCAGGGAGCGGCAAGTAGTCGACGTACTTCGATTGTACAGCTGCATCTGGTGGCAGGCTTTAAGTCAGAATCCGACCCTTTAGTCCGCGTGTGGTCTGCCCGTTGCTTTATTTACCACTTCTATCCACACCTCTTTTTTAGTGGTGGGCTGTGTCATTATTCCCTTATATATGACAATGCAATAGTAATAGAAGCAAAGTGCACAATCAGTGTTATGTGCTTGAATCATCCTGAAACCGTTGCCCCTTCCCATCCCTGGAAAAACTGTCTTCCACGAAACCGGTCCCTGATGCCAAAACGGTTGGGGACCTATATAATGTGGCTGAACAGAAACGCCTCCTCCCTGATACATAGAAGTCTCGTAAGAGTGATTTGCGTCCTTCCTAGCCGTCATTATTCGCTCTGTCAACACACTTCCTAGAAAGCTGATGTGACAGTGAGCCTCTACTCTGCAATGCTCCGTGACTTCTCCCAGGAGCTGGGTGAGAGTAACTTGGTTTAAAAACAAAAGCAAACACCACCACACACACACACACACACACACACACACACACACACACACACACACACACCATTCGGGTAAATGCTGGCTGTTAATGGGAATTGTCCTCAGGAGCGGCCTGCCTGCTTGGTCCGGTCTCTGGGCCCAAATAGGGAGAGTTTGCACAGGACCTCTGGGCTGTAGGTGACATCGTAGAAAGATCCGCCACCGGCCGCACCATTGCCCTGCACAAGGGCTCCTCCATCTTGTCCGGTGCCAGTTCTGAAAACAAGTCCTCACGCTCCATCCACACTGACCACATTCCCCTAGAGTGTCCTTCTTGGGGTCTTTGCACATGGGCACATGTCCTCCCTCCACCCTTCCTGAGTTGGTCTGCTTTCAGCCTTCATGGTCTTGTCAAATGTCAGAGTTCTTCTCTGACCACGGGATCCACGTATGTCATTGCCTGACCCTCTTCATTGCAGAACTTCCTGTATTTCTTTCTCTGCACGTACTAATTTGTCACTCTATTGCGATTAATTTAATTGCTGACATCCATGAGGCAGAGAGTGAATATACTTCATTCCCACTGTGTATGTAACACCGGCATGGTGCTTGACACCTAGCAGGCACTCAATATTTGTAAGATAGAAGCAAAAAAAGAAAGTAAAAACGGTCTATAGTAGGACCACTTAGGGTTCAGATAAACTCTATGAACGTTTTGCAGTGTCCTTGCAGATGCAAATGTGTGTGTGTGTGTGTGTAGACACACATATAGTTTATATTACCACACAGTTTATATTACTCTGTAATTTGCAATTTTTGTTAGATAATATGTCATTGGCAGGGTTCCCTGTCAGTATCTTATTTTTATTTTATTATTTTATTTTATTTTGTCAGTATCTTTCTATATTCTTCTGCAATAGGACTCAAGTGTGTGGCCTAATTGTAGTTAACTGCTATGAATGGACATGAATAGAGTTTCCAAACTCTGCAGCTTATAAGCAACACTGTAATGAAATCTTCATAAATCTCCGCAGCTCCCTTAATAGTCATAGCTAGATAGTCCTTAATTACTGGGATTTGCATATAGATTTGCTGGCTTGAAGGCCCTTTGAGGGCTTTGGCCTAAAAGCCCTGCCAGCCTGTCTGAGGAGGGAACCCGCTTTCTTGAACTCTCCAGAGCCATGAGCTTTGGTCTACCTGGGGCGTCGCGAGCGTCCTCCGCATCGGTGGCGAAGGTCGCTGGTGTGTCAGCCCCAGGAGCGAAGCTGCGGCCGTATCAGCTGATGTGCCCGCGGGGACTTGGCACCTGCCTGTGCCGCCCTTCTCCCTCCGGTCTCCTCAGCACCGGGCAAGGGGCACGCCCAGCGTCACCTCCAGTGCCTCCCACCTGCCCCGGAGCCCGAGGGACCTGATCCTACCACCTCTCTCCGCTTCTCCCTCTGTGTTTCAACCCCCACGAGAGAAAGGCCTGACTCAGACCTCGGCATGCGTGAGCTTTACAGCCAGGCTACACAGGAAGTGCCGGGTAAGGTCCATGCAGAGACCCTGTGCCCCACCCACCCTCCTTCATGCCCTGCCTGCTCCACTTCCCCGGGCTCGACTTTAGCCCAGGTTGCCCTGCTGGGAGCCCTAGACGGATCACCTGCCTCTGAGCCCCGGTGCTGTGGGTCAGAGCGGCCCTGCCTGAGGCAGAGGGTGGCCGTCTTTCCTGCCCTCTCCTGATGACTTAACAATGAGAGGGAACCGTTGCATAGGGTGGGGGTGTTCGTGTTGTCAGAATAAGCACTCAAAAACATGGGATGCCCAGTTATATCTGGATTTCAGATAGACAGTGAGTAATTTCTTACTATAAGTGTGCCCCATTCAATAGCTGGGGCGCACTTGCACTGAAAACATATTTGCTGTGTACTTGACAATCACCTTGACCTGGACATCTGGCATTTGATCTGGCAGCTCCAGATGCGGTGGACGCTGTGAGTGAGCCCCTCACCTTCCCCCTTCTTTATTTCTAAAGTGCTGTCTTGGACTGCAGAGGGTGGACAGCTACCAAGGACATCTCCCAGACTCCCTTGTGTCCAAATGCACATTGGCTTCCACCGTGTACGTTTTTTTTTTTTTTGAGTCAGAGTCTCACTCTGTCACCCAGGCTGGAGTGCTGTGGCATGCTCACGGCCACCGAGGACTCGACTTGCTGGGCTCAGGCGATCCTTCTACCTCAGCCTCCCAAGTAGCCAGTACCACAAGTGTGTGCCACTTCATCTAATTAATTTTTCTTGATTTGTTGTACAGATGAGGTTTCACCAAGTTGCCCCAAGTTGCCCAGGCTGGTCTCGAACCTCTGGGCTCAGACAATCCTCTCGCCTCGGCCTCCCAAAGTGGTGGGATTATAGACGTGAGTCACCGCGCCCAGCCTTTTTTTTTTAGTTGGAATCTCACTCTGTCACCCAGGCTAAAGTACAGTGACATGCTCATGGCCATTGCAGCCTCAACCTGCTGGACTCAGGCAATCCTTCTGCCTCAGCCTTCCAAGTAGCTTGAACTATAGGCAAGCACCACCATGCCTGGCTAATTTTTTGATTTATTGTAGAGATGAGGTCTCACCAAGTTGCCCATGCTGGTCTCGAACCCCTGGGCTCAGGCAGTCCTCTTGCCTTAGCCTTTCAAAGTGTTGGGATGACAGACTTGAGCCACCACGCTCAGCCTCCACCGTGTACTTTCACTTAGTGGGAGGCTGAGGCATCTTCCTGCCCACAAGCAAGACCATGGAGACACATGGCTTTGTTGCAACCACTTCAGTATCCGTTCCCAGCTTCCTGGGAGCCAGGGGTCTGAGGCCCTGAGAGTAATGGCCGCCCTCCCCATTGCAGGGTCCAGCCACCAGCTCATGTCTGTGCAGAAGCTGTGGCCACTTCCTGATTGTTGGGTCATGCCTGCGGCAGTGTATGCACAAACACCTGCCTGGCAGGGGAGCTCTCTAAGGTTTTGGAAGTCATGACCGAAGGCTCAGCGGAGGCCTGTTTTGTTGGCTCTGTAAGTGAAATTCTAGGCCAGGTGTGATGGCTCAGGCCTGACATCCCAGCACCTTGGGAGGCTGAGGGAGGAGGATCGGTTGAAGCCTGGAGTTCCAGAACGGCCTGTGCAACATAGGGAGACCCTTTCCCCCAATCCCTACAAGACATTTAAAAGTTAGTCGGGTGTAGTCGCACATGCCCAGTGACTGGGGAGGTTGAGGCGAGATCGCTTCAGCCCCGGAGGTACAGGCTGAGGTGGGCTACGATGGCACCACTGCACTCCAGCCTGGGCGCCGGTGAGACCCTGTCCCAGACACACAAACAAACAAACAAACACTCCAGGTGCCTCATTCCTTGTATTGTCCTTTCTGTTCAAAAGACTTTATCAACTCCCTAGAGCTGCTGTAACAAAGTACCACAGACCGAGCAACCTAAAACAACAGAAACGTGCTGCTGTGTAGTGGGGGAGCCCGGAAGTCCAAGGTTGAGGCCGGCCCCGCTCCCTCTGAACTTGTAGGGATCGGAGGCTTCCTCGCCTCTCCCAGTGTCTTAGCTCGAGCGTCCCTTGGCTGGTGGCACGCCACTGCAGCCTTCCCTCGGCCTTCCTCCCATGTCTCTCCACACAGACCTCTTTCCGCACAGGTCTGGGTCCAGATTTCCCTTTGCATAAGGACATCGTCACGTGGGATTGGGCCAGCCCTCATGACCGCCTTGCAACTTGATTGAATCTGCAGAGCCCTTATTTCCCAGTACGGTCACATTCTGAGGTCCTGAGAGTCAGGACTTCCCCGTGTCTTTTGGGGTGGATACAATTCAACCCATAACAAACACTTGCGTGCTGTGTCTCGGACTGATGAAATCATCACAGCTGCCATTTTTTTCCTGGTCTCACAGAAAAAGCAAAGCACAAGTCTTTCGCACACAAACCCTGTAAGCTCGCCTCAGGCAGAAGCCGACGATCACCACATGCAAGAAAGACATGGCCCTCCCGCCCGTGGTCTCAGTGATGGCATCTCCTGCCACCTCCCTCCTGGACCTGAGCCGACGGCGCCAGGCTGTGCCGGGCGCTCCATCCCGACCACTACCCACAGCTCGCCAGTGTTGCTTGCCCAGCTGGAGATCAGGTGGGAGCTGAGCCTTCCCTCCGGCTCACAGAGGGAAAACAGGCTGAAAAGCGGAGATACACAGCTCCCAGGATGGAACATCCCGAAACGGGCCGCTGACCCATTATGGGCCTCCAGGCAGGGAATGCAAGGCAAGGGATCCTCTCCTGTGGCTGTCAGCTCTCTTCTGACGGGGAGGCGGAGTCCTCTCCACCTGCTGTTCGAATCTCTTCCTCTCTGGGATTCTGAGTTTGGCACAGGCCTACGAGTGTGGGCCCACCATATTTTTTCCAAGGGCAAGGATTACCTGCCTGGTGGCTGAGGTGTCTGACAGAGCTTGGGGTGAGGGTTTCTGCCCTGGCGGGGGCCTTTCATGTAGACATTGCGTCTCAGCTCCCACGCCCAGTTAGGCAACGGGTGCATCACGGGTGTCCATTTCCTCTAAGGCAAAGCCACTCGTGATCATCGATGGTGCCCCTGAACGGTGCGAGCCACCCTCGAGCACGTGCCGAGCTCAAGACAGAAAGAAGCAATTAGTCTTCTGATCAGCACGGTTTTTCCACATAAAAGGTTTGAGTTGACGCGTCCTCCAGATGACACCATGTCTTGGCACGGCTGAGACGGCCACCAGGCCCTTGTTGTCACTGCCTTCTGCCAGAAGCAGCCCAGGAGGTGGGGGGGGCTGAGCAGAGGGAGGGCCACCGCTGCTCCCCGTCTGAGCCCAGTCTCAGCCGTGGCCAGGCTCCCAGACCCAGTCGCGGCCTGGAGAAGCGGAGAGCACCTCTCAGCCTCGCTTCAGGGGGCGGAGACCAGCCGTTCGGACGGATGGTTGGCAGGTCCCCAGGCCGAGGAACAGAACCCGGGGCCCATGAGCTACATGGAAGAGGATCATGGCCGAGAAAGGGTGGCTTTCGGGCACCGGGTCATGTGAGCAGCGGAGGGATTTCTTCCCTCTAATTTGCAGTTTTCTTTTGGGGGTGGGGGCTGGGGTCTCACTCCGCTGCCCAGGCTGGAGTGCAGAGTGGCACGCTCACGGCCACCCCAGTATCGACCTGCTGGGCTCCAGCCATCCTTCCGTCTCAGCCTTCCAGGTAGCCGGAACGACAGGCGCGCACTACCGCCCCTGGCTAATTTTTTATTTCTTGTAGAGACGAGGTCTCATCAAGTTGCCCAGTCTGGCCTCAAGCCCGTGGGCTCAGGCAATTCACTCGCCTCGGTCTCCCAAAGTGCTGGGATGACAGGCTGAGCCACCGAGCCCGGCCTGTGTTTTTTTGGCCACAAAAAGCAATAGGCACGACAGATAACGGGAAAGACTCACAGAATTATCCAAAAGACAAAGTCATCCAATGATAATCCCCAATGCTCAGAGTTACCACCTGATAATATTCTGGAGCATTTTCTTCAAATATATGAGATCCTCTCTTGCCCTATAAGGTGTCCATAGTTTTCCAGGATAAATCTCTCCAGGTGTGAAGCCTTCTCATTGGTTCAAGCAGACTTTGTGGACGTTTTCTGCAAACCGCCTCTCTCCCTGTTCAGACCCACCCTGATCCCGCCACCTTTTATTTTTAATTTTTTTTTTGGTAGGGATGAGGTCTTGCTAGGTTGCCCAGGATGGTCTCTAACCCCTGGCCTCAAGCGATCCACCTGCCTCAGCCTCCCCAAGCGCTGCCATCACAGGCATGAGCCACTGTGTCCATCCTTCCTTTTCTCACAAGAGACGCAGCACGACCGCTCCTACTTGGAGACAGGAGGCAGGCTAAGCCGAAGAGAGGGTCCTGCCTCACAAGGCATTGCATGACAGACTTCTGGCCTGGGACAGAAAATGGCCTGGCGGTCCTGGCTGCCCTGCCCTTCCCTATCGGGAGGGCCTGCTCCTGGGCCACGGCTTGGCTTGTCCGCTGGCTTGCCTGGTTCCACGGCTCCATGCCTTCCCCCTGTGTGTGAGGGCTGCCAGGGTCTTATTCCGGGTCCCCTTTCGTCTCCATCCTTTGATCCCGACACGCGGGGTCTTGGCTGCCACCTTCCTCTGAGAACCTCCATGATGGCAGCAAGGAGATTTGTCCTTGCAGTGGCTGTCGGCGTCTCAGCTGGCCCCGCATCTGTGTTTCACCCCCTGATGGCAGCACCTGAGTGCTGGGAAACGCCTGCCAGCTACAAAGGTGGCCACATGATCTGGCCAGTTAGCGTGTCCCATCACTTTGGCTTCCACGGCTGGTTCGGGGACAGAGTGTGACTTAATCCGGCCCACTGAAAGTCAGCCTGGGATCACACCAGGAATTCAGAGAAGGGGGTGCTCTCTCTTACATTCTTTGGAGTTGGAGTCTCACTCCTCTGGAGGGCAGAGGCGCACTCACAGCCACCCTAGCGGGGACCTGCTGGGCTCCAGGGATCCTTCCGCCTCAGCCTTCCAAGTAGCCAGAACTGCAGGCGTGCGCTCCCACGCCCGGCTGACGGCTGATGTACTGTGGAGACAAGGTCTTGCCAGGTTGCCCGGGCTGGTCGCCAACCCGTGAGCTCAGACAGTCCACTTGTGGCCTCCCAGTGTGCTGGGATGACAGGCTTGAGCCCCTGTGCTGGCCTAGCGGCTTTTCTTTAGTCATACTTGGGACCCGCACCCGCTTTCGCTCTTCTCCACACCTGTCCATGGTCCAGTGTCCCTGGCGCCTGCTGAGCACTGTGTGAGCTCACCCCGGACTAAGGGTGGGGACACTGGCCATAAAGCTCAGACCGGCCTACTGGGTACCCATGCCTTGTGAGGAGTTGCTTGAAGAAAGCCGCTCTGGAGACCCAGGGGAATGCCCGCCTCCGCTTGGGCTCCAGAGGCGCAGAGGGGATCCCAGGAGTGGCCAGGAGAGCGACGGCCGGGTCATGCGAGAGGACAGCCTGGGCAAAGGCAAGGAGGTGCCAACAAGAGGCGGGAGTGGAGGCTGTCAAGAGAGAGTAGGCGGGGGCGGGGGGGGGGGGCTCAGGCGGCAGACTGGTTTGGGGAAGCCCGGGCGGAGGCAGGGCCACAGAGACACAGAAGCCAGGGGCAGCCTGCCACCAAGCAGCCCTTCGCCCGCTCGCCATCTTCTCCGCGCTCCCTCTCCCTCCACCGGGGCCTCCCCACCTCCCTCTGCTTCCTCCCCCCACCCCTGCCCCCACTTCCTCTGCTGCTTCTCCTTTTTCCCCTCCCGCCCCCTCTTCCCCCTTCCCTTCTTTTTTTGTTTTTTTTTCCCGAGTTGGAGTCTCACTCTGCCGCCCAGACTGGAGCGCAGTGGCCGCTCCCGGCCCCCGCAGCCTCGACCCTCTGGGCTCCGGCGATCCTTCCGCCTCCGCCTTCCGAGTAGCCGGAACTACAGGCGCGCGCTACCCGCCCGCTGATTTTTTGATTTATTGTAGAGACGAGGTCTCGCTGCCCAGGCGGGTCTCGAACCCGCGGGCTCAGGCCATCCACTCACCTCAGCCTCCCAAAGGCGCGGGATTGCCGGCTGAGCCTCCGAGCCCGGCCCCTCCTCCCCTTCTTCCTCCTTCCTCCCATCCCCTTCTCTGTCCCCTCCCCCTGCCCTCTCCCTCCCCTTCTGCCTCTGCTCTGCTTCCCGCGGGGCCTGGGTGGCGCCCGGCCCCGCCCCTGCATCCGCCGTCCCCACCAGCCCGTTTTGACCCGAGGAGCCGCCCCAGAGCCCAGCCACCCCTCGCCCCGCCCGGGCCCTCGCGGTGGGGCGCCCCCACCCCAGCCCTAGGCAAGGGGACCCTGAGACCAGAGAGACGGGGGTGGGCGGGCAAGGGCCGCTCGGGAAGGGAAGGGGGGGCTGAGCCGACTTTCTCGTTATTATTTTTCTCCCTGGGGGGCACAAGCAGAGACTTCTGGGCTTGGAGTCTTTATAGATTCCCACTCCCTTGGCAACCCGGCGCTCCTGTCCAACCTGGAGTGTTTAATTACCAAGGAAAAGAATGATTTTTTTTTCCCCGAGAATCCGTTTAATTATTTGATTGCACAGTAACCAGAGAGTGTGAGAGGCTGTAGCCAGAAGGGACTTCAAAGCGCCACCTTGATGTTGCTGAGTGGGGCATTAATGGTTTCTGAAGGCAGGAGATTGCTAAAGAGAGGGAAAGTATTCAAAGCACCTCCCGGTCCTGCCAGCAATCTCAGAAAACGCATAAACACTGGAATGCTCCGCTGGAGAGGGAAGGGGAGTTCAAAGGGACTGGGAGAGTTTTCATGTAAAGTTTAGAGTTTAAGGCGTGACTGTTGGCTACGGAGACTCAGCGTTTGAACTCTTGTTTATTAAAAACAGTTTCCCAGCCATTCAGCGGGTTCCCAAAGACAACAGAGAAATGCAGGCTTCTGCAGTGCGGAAGGTTTAAAGGCGTCATTGATTCCTACCTAGGGTTCCCCGCCTGCTCTTTTGTGCTTCCTTGCTTTCTTTCCTTTTCTTTTTAAGATTTTTTGCTTTTGATCAAGTTTTTAAAGTCCCACTATCGGAAGGGGCAGGCGGCAGAGAGAGAGGGCGACTCCCTGGGCCTCACCCAGAGACAAGGTGGCCCCCGCTGTGCTGGGCGGCTGGGGGCCTGTCTCCAGCATTGCCCTCTGACGGGGCTCAGAGAAGGTCTTGGGCTTTCCAGGCTTGAGAACCAAGCCCGCAGTCGTGGGCCAGTACCTTGTAGTGACCCGATACTGTTCCTAAAATCACATTTGAAAGATGGTTCAGGTAAATTATAGGAGTGCCCTCCAGCCATAAGAACCTGCTGTGAGCCGGGCTCGGTGGCTCAGCCTGTCATCCCGCGCCTTTGGGAGGCTGAGGTGAGTGGATTGCCTGAGCCCGCGGGTTCGAGACCCGCCTGGGCAGAGAGACCTCATCTCTACAATAAATCCAAAAAAAAAAAAAAATCAGCCGAGCGTGGTAGCGCATGCCTGTAATTCCGGCTACTTGGAAGGCTGAGGCGGAAGGATCACCGGAGCCCAGCAGGTCGAGGCTGTGGTGGGAGCGGCCACTGCACTCCAGTCTGGGTGACAGAGTGAGACTCCAACCCCCCCCAAAAAAAGAACCTGCTGTGGCTCCCACCTCCCAGGCTTCCATTTTGTTGACATTGACTGAGCCACGCAGGCTTGGGATATCTGGTCGACCTCATTGCTCATGTCAGGGAGAAGTGGACTTTGCCTCCCAGGCCGACTCGGCCCCCTGAAAGTGAGAGACAGCTCAGGGCAGTGCCACGACTGCCAGGAAACTCTGGGGAATGTTTCTCTGGGGCTTGTTTCTCTCCATCCACCTGGCCTCGATTGCTGGGAAAAGCAGCTGGTGAGTGCAGTGCAGGAAGCCGGGGGATGACCTGGGGCTTGGTCCTCACCTTGGACCCCTACAAAAGCGTCTTGTCCTCTCCAGCTTGCTGCTGGACACTGAGCCAGGTGATAGCACCTCACACAGAGGCTGTGGCCGGGCCCCCCAAATTAGGGCTTCCGATTCTCTACTCCCATTCAGCTTTATTCCAATACAAAGAGCAGATTTTGTTTTGTTCTGCTTAACCAGAAGTTTCCATTTTACTTTAAAACGCTGTGTGGAGCACATCCAGGCTCCCACCCCTGCCCTTGGTCTTTTATTCACGGGAAGATGGACTTCAGGGCAGTTGCCAGTGTCTTCGCGACATCAGAGAAAAACTCATATACTTCAAACCACAGTGTCCATGTTCACGCGTGTGCATTCTTCCACTTCTTCCTGAGTCAGAGGCACCGATGGGCTGGCGACGCTGAACAATGGGCTCCAGGGGAACGAGCCCTGGTCTGTCCCATCTGCCAGCATCCATGGTGTACCTGCCCCCGCGGTGGTCTGTGTCCAGCTACCAACCTGAGGTCTGTGAGCTGGAAACCTGGAAGCAACGCATACAGTCTGCTCTCACGAGCCAGCGAGAGCCAGTTCCACACACCACTGAAAAGGACTCCCAAACTGGTGAGTTTCTGAGACCAGTCCCGCAGAAGTCCCCTTCTCTTCACAAAACCTTCATTCCACGAGGTTGCACCCGAGCTGAAAGGTTAAAGAGTCTCTTGGCTTCATCCAAACATCAATGGATGGAGAGATAAAAGCATAAAGATTTGGGGGTTGGGCAAAGGTCATTATTATTGTTATTATTTTTAGAGACAGGATGTTGCTGTGTCACCCAGGCTGGAGTGTAATGGCACCATCATGGGTCTCACTGCAGCCTAGAATTCTTGGGCTCAACTGATCCTCCCACCTCAGCCTCCCAAGATGCTGGGACTAAGGGCACGCACCACCATGCCTGGTTAATTTTTTAGTTTTTGTAGAGACGGGATCTTGCATGGTACCTAGGTTGGTCTTGAACTCCTGGACTCACGTGCTCCTGCTGCCTCAGCTTCCTGAAGTACTGGGATGACAGGTGTGCGCCATCATGCCCAGCTGGGACAAAGGTTAACCACTTATACTTTCTTTGCATCAGGCACCACGCAAATAGCTACCTACATGTGTGTGTCCAAACCCACACGGCCGATGAATGTAATGCTGTGACACTATAATGCGATTTGTTGACTTGGAGAGATTTCTTTGCTCTTGCTTCTCTGCTGATTCCGCCCTCTTCGAATTCTAACCAGGAAACAAGGATTCGATTTAGTGGGATGGGAAGCATTTCTCAATGGGACATTTGAAGATCCATCTAGTAAAGAAAATACCTCCACTGCTGAGAGGTTTGCTAATTTGCGGGTAAAACCATGCCCTTCGAGTTAACTAACAGATGGGAATGGCACAAAAATACTTGAAGGTGGCCTTCAGAGTCATTTTTCTGGAAATCAACTTTCGTGGGGTGTGATTTGCGTAGACGCAAGTGCTTCCTTTTACCACAACCAGGACGCAGGATCCGTCTCCCCCACTCGCATACCCCGGGCAATCAGCCCTCACCTTCCCGCCACCAGCCAGTGGCCGTCCCCCGTCTGATCTGCGTCGCTGTAGATCGGCTTGGGCCGGGTTCCTCGCCCTTGGCGCTCTGGACACTTGGGGCGGATGCTTCTCCGCGGGGGGTCAGTCTCGGGCCCCACGGCTGCTCAGCAGCATCCCTCGCCTCCACTCACCAGGTGCGAGCAGCATGTCCTAGCGGACAACCAAAACGTTTCCAGGTATTTCCAGTATTCCTTGGGCTACCAAAGCATCCCCTGCGGAGAAGTCTAGAATTCCCCACAAGTGGCATACGGCACTTACTCCTTTGCATCTGGCTTCTTTGACTCGGGATAGTTTTGGGGACTCATCCTGGCCATTGCACACAGGAAGAGTTTCTTCCTTTTTATTGCGGTGTTTTTGTCCATTGCATGGCTATACCAAAACATGTTTGTCCACGTGCCTGTGGATGGTCGTTGGGGCTGACTCCAATTTGGGGATATGATGAATAAGCCTGCTGTGTCATCCAGATTTATTCAACTATTAAGATATTCAGTGGAAGCTTAATAAGCAGTCTTACTTTCTTTCTTTCTTTTTTTTTTTTTTGAGTTGGAGTCTCACTCTGTCGCCCAGACTGGAGTGCAGTGGCTGCTCCCGGCCACTGCAGCCTCTGCGTGCTGGGGTCCAGTGATCCTTCCGCCTCAGCCTTCCAAGTAGCTGGAACTACAGGCACACGCTCCCACGCCCGGCTAGTTTTTGATTTATTGTAGAGAGGAGGTCTCGCCAAGTTGCCCGGGCGAGCCCACTGGCTCAGGCAATCCACTCGCCTCGGCCTCCCAAGGCACTAGGGTTACAGGCTGAGCCACTGAGCCCGGCCAATACGCAGGCTTCATGGCCACATGTTTTCTTTTTCTTTTCTTGTTTATTTGAGACAAGGTTTTACTATGTTGCCCAGACCGGTATCGAACTCCTGGCCTCAAGTGATCCTCCTGCCTCGGTCTCCCAAAATGCTGGGATTATAGGCACGAACCACTCTGGCCTTGGCCGCATGTTTTCACCTCTCTTAAGAAAAGAGTGCCATCACTGACTTGTATGGAATATCTGTTTAACTCGATAAGAAATTGCTGAACCACGGTCCACTTCATATCTCCATTAACGACGACGGAGGTGTGTGTGAGTTCCGGTTGTCCCACACCCTCTCTGCCGTTGTCCGTGCTCGTTCTTTGCCGCTGCAAACACTCGGGTGCCCGTGCCGTGTGTCTGTCTCCTTGCGGCTCTCTGATGACGACGATATCAATCATGCTTTTGTGTCCTGTTGGTCATTCATGGATCTGATTCCCAACGACATCTTTTGCCGGTTTTACAAACTGGGTCATTGTTTTCTGATGTTTGAGTTATAAGAGTTCTTTGTATGTCTTGGTACAAGTCTTTTGTCAGACTCTTATATTTCAGATTTTTTTGTGACTTGTCTATGGATTTCTTTTTCAGTTCTTTAATGGTGTCTTCAAAGAGGGGATATTTTAAATTTTGATGAAGTCTGATTTACCCACTCCTCTTTCCCCCCTTTTTGATAGTGCTTTCTGTCCTTTCTAAAAAATGTTTTTGCCTATGCCAAGATCAAAAAGATTTCTTTCCTCCAAAATTATTTGTGATTTTAGCTTTTACGAAGTTTAGCTCTATGCTCGACGCTGGGCTAATTTTTGTCTATGGTGTGAGGTAAGATTCAAGGTTCGTTTTTTTTCTCGTATGGATGTCCAGTTTTTCAAGCACTGTTTTTGAAAAACAGTCACATTGTTTTAGTACTCTCACTAAAAATCAATTGTCCACATGTGTGGGTCCATTTGTGGACATTGTAGTCTGTTCCATTTGTATGTTTATCTGTAGACCAATATCACAGTGTCTTTGTGTCTTCATTACTAGCTTTAAAAAATTTTTATTTATTAAAAATGATTGTCATTTTTTTAGAGATGAGGTCTGGTGGTGTTCCCCAGGCTGGTCTCAAACTACTGAGCTCAAGCAATCCTCCTGCTTCGGCCTCCCAGAGTGCTGGGATTACAGGCACGAGCCACCATGCCCAGCCCGTTTCTAGCTTTATAATAAGTTTTAAAATGAGATAGTGTGAGTCATCCAGCTTTATTCTTTAAATGATAACTTTAACTAAATTTTGAAGAACTTTTGGTCAGCTTAGGTCCTTTGCATTTCCATATCAATTTTATAATCACCTGGCCAACTTCTACCAGAGAAAAATCCTCTGGGGTTTTGATTAGTTGAATCTGTAGATCAATCTGGGAAAAGCTAACTTTTTTTTTTTTTGAGTTGGAGTCTCACTCTGTCGCCCAGACTGGAGTGCAGTGCCCGCTCCCGGCCACCGCAGCCTCGACCTGCTGGGCTCCGGCGATCCTTCCGCCTCAGCCTTCCAAGGAGCTGGAACTACAGGCGCGTGCTACCACGCCCGGCTGATTTTTTTGATTTATTGTAGAGATGAGGGCTCGCCAAGCTGCCCAGGCTGTTCTCGAACCCGTGGGCTCAGGCAATCCCCTCACCTTGGCCTCCCAAAGTGCTGGAATCATAGGCTTGAGCCACCGCACCCAGCCCATTTTCTTTTGAGTCGAAGAAAATTAATGTAAACTTTATTTTAAGCAATAAGCAATTTCAGCAATGTAATTAGATAAAATAGTTACACAAACATTTGCTTTTCTTACAAAAATAATAGTTAGAAAATGTGACGGTGAAATTCTCTTCCTCACAGTAGCAACTAAACAACTAGAGCAACAACAAAATAACATCTTTTTTTTTTTTTTTTTTTTTTTTTTTTAGTTGGAGTCTCACTCTGTCGCCCAGACCGGAGTGCAGTGGCCGCTCCCGGCCACCGCAGCCTCGACCCGCTGGACTCTGGCGATCCCTCCGCCTCAGTCTTCCAAGTAGCTGGAACTACAGGCGCGCGCTACCACCCCCGGCTAATAATTTTTTGATTTATTGTAGAGATGAGGTCTCACCAAGTAACATCTTAACTACCAATTAATCCAACCCATGAACACATCTCCTACCATTTGCTTAGGCTTTCTTTAATTTAGCTGAGTAATTTTTTTTCTTTTTCAGTGTACATATTTTTGATATGCTTTGTTCAATTTATCCCTAAATATTTATGGGTTTTTTATGCTATTATAAATTATATTTTGACCGGGTGTGGTGGCTCATGCCTGTAATCCCAGCACTTTGGGAGGCAGAGGCGAGAGGATTGCCTGAGAATTTGAGACCAGCCTGGGCAACTTGGCGAGATCTCATCTCTATAGTAAATCAAAAAATTAGCTGGGTGTGGTGGCACGTGCCTACAGTTCCAGCTTCTTGGAAGGCAGAAGCAGAAGGCTCGTCTGAACCCAGCAGGTTGAGACTGCAGTGGCTGTGAGCATGCCACTGTACTGCAGCCTGGGTGACAGAGTGAGACTCTGACTCAATAAATAATTATTTTATTTATTTGTTTGCTTATTTATTGAGTTGGAGTCTCACTCTGTCTCCCAGGTTGGAGTGCAGTGGCATGCTCACAGCCACTGCAGCCTTGACCTGCTGGGCTCAGGCAATCCTTCTGCTTCAGCCTTTCAAGTGGCTGGAACTACAGGTGGGCGCCACCACGCCCAGCATAAATTATATTTTAAAATGTTATTTTCCAACTGTTACTTGCTAGTATATATAGATATATAATTGACTTATTTTGACCTTGTATCATATAACCTTGCCAAATTCACTCATTATTTCTGTTAACTTTTTTTTTTTTGAGTTGGAGTCTCACTCTGTTGCCCAGGTTGGATTGCAGTGGCACACTCACAGACACCCCAGCACTGACCTGCAGGGCTCCAGCGATCCTTCCCCCTCAGCTTTCCAAGTAGCTGGAACTACAGGCGCACGGTACCATGCTCGGCTAATTTTTTTATTTATTGTAGAGATGAGGTCTCGCCAAGTTGCCCAATATGGACTCAGACAGTTCATGTGCCTTGGCCTCCCAAAGTGCTGGGATTACAGGCTGAGCCACTGAGCCTGGCTATTTTTTTTTTTTTTTTTTGAGTCGGAGTCTCACTCTGTTGCCCAGGCTGGAGTACAGTGGCAACATCATTCCCGGCCACTGCAGCCACAACCTGCTGGGCTCAGGGGATCCATCTGTCTCAGCCTCCCAAGTAACTAGAACTACAGGTGCGTGCCACCATGCCTGGCTAATCTTTTGATTTATTGTAGAGATGAGGTCTCACCAAGTTGCCCAGTCTGGACTCAGGCAATCCTCTTGCCTCTGCCTCCCCAAGTGCTGGGATTAGAGACATGAACCACTGTGTCTGGCCTATTTCTGTTAGGTTCATCCTAAGGATGTTCTATGAACAGAATCATTTGCTATACCTTCCAGGACCTGCTATAAAAAATGTTAAATAAAAGTTAAAAATTAGGTACTCTTGTTCATTTCACATCTTAGGTGGAAAGTGTTCAGTTATTCACCATAAAGTCTGATGCTGGTGTTTTCTGTAGATACTCTGTATTAGCTTGAAGATGCTCCCATTTATTTCAGCCTTCCTGAGAACTTTTATCATGAATGCAAGTTGTACTTTATCAAATCCTTTTTCTACATCCTACAGAGTTGACTGTATGGTTTTTCTCCTCTGCTAATATGATGACAGATATTGGTTGATTTTTAAATGTGAAACCACCCTAATATTACTGGGATGAACCCCACTTGGTCATGATGTGTTATCTATTTTAATGATTGCTGAGGTCAAATGGCTCATACCTTGTTAAGGAATTTTGCATCCATGTTCATGAGAAATATTGGCCTATAGTTTTCTTTTCTTGTAATCATCTATCTGGTTTAGTGCTAGGTTATGCTGATCTCGTAGAATGAGTTGAGAAGTGGTCTCTTCTCTGTTTTCTTAAAGAATTAATACAAAATTGGCATACAATATCTTTAAATGTTTGATTAAATTTACAGTATAGTCAGACCTGGCCTGGAGTTTTCTTTCAGGAAAATCTTTTAAAGTACAAATTCGATCTCTTTAAGAGAATTAGGGCTATTTTTGATTTCCTGTTTCTTGTTAGTTCAGATTTTTTTGTTGATTTTTTTTCCTGTGAATAATTTGTCCATTTAATCTAAATTGTTGGATTTGTTGACAAAAAGTTGTTCCTGATATTCTCTTATCTATTCATTCTTTATAGGATTTGTAATGATGACCCTCTTTCATTCCTTATAATGATTATTTGTGCACTTTCTCTTTTTATTCTTGACTAGTCTCGCTGAAAGTTTTTGTTATTATTGATGTTTTTCTAAGAATTTGCTTTTGGTTCTGTTGAGTCTTTCTATTGTAAGTCTATATTTTACTTCTTTGATTTCTGCTCTTATTTTAATTATTTCCTCCCTTCTGCTTACTTTAGATTAAATTTTCTCTTCTTTTACTAGCTTCTTAATATTTACTAGTTTAAATAGTTGATTTTAGATCTTTCTTTTTTGTTATAAGCATTGAACACCATACATTTTCACCTAAGCACTGATTTCGATGGCACTTCCAAATTTTGCTATGTTGTGTGTTTTTGTTTTTGTGTTGAGTCGGAGTCTCACTGTGTCGCACAGGCTAGAGTGCAGTGGCACGCTCATGGCCACTGCAGCCTCCACCTCCTGGGCTCAGGTGACCCTTCCACCTTAGCCTTCCAAGTAGCTGGAACTACAGGCATGCACCATCATGCCTGGCCCATTTTTCTTGATTTATTGTCGAGATGAGGTCTTGCCAAGTTGCCTGAGTTGGTCTCAAACTCATAAGCTCAGGCAATCCTCTCGCCTCAGCCTCCCGAAGTGCTGGGATTATAGGCGTGAGCCACTGCACCCAGCTCTATCCAATATATTTATGGCAAACTATATTAAACCAAGTCCCTATTTTCAGACATTTGGGTTGTTATTTTTTGACCATGTGTTGTTTAAACGTATATTGTTTAGTTTTCCAATATTAGAAGATTTTTTCAGATATTTTTCTTTTTAAAATTTTTTTGTGGTCAGTGAATATAATCTATGATCTTAATCCCTTTATATATATTGATAGCCATTTTATGGTGTAACAAACAGCTATCTTGAATGCCCCCTATGCTTTTGAAAAGAATGTATATTCTATGATACTGAGTGTTCTACTAAAGTCAATTTGGTTGACAGTGTTGTTCAAATCTTCTGTGTCCTTATTGACTCTGTCCACTAGCTCTATCAGTGTTGAGAAACGAGTTTAAAAATCTCGAGGGATATTTAAAGAGTTCTTTATTTCAGTTGATACTTTACGCATTTTGAAGCTCTGTCTTTATGATTTTTGACTGATATATCCTCCTTTTTCTTTTTTTTCTTTTTAGTCGGAGTCTCACTCTGTCGCTGGAGTGCAGTGGCACACCCATGGCCACCACAGCCTCAACCTGCTGGGCTCAGCTCAGGTGGTCCTTTCACCTCAGCCTCCTGAGTAGCTGGGGCTACAGGCATGTGCCATCACACCTGGCTAATTTTTAAAAACTTTCCTGGTAGAGATGAGGTCTTGCTATGCTGCCCAGGCTGGCCCTGAACCCCTGGGCTCAGAGACATATCTTCCTGACGTTTTTTTTTTAATTGCATTAATATGTAGTAGATATAAATACAAATTGATCCTTAAGTCACTAAGAAATGTTCCTCTTTGTCTTTTGATAATATTCCTTGTCCTGAAGTTAACTTTGTCCCACATTTACGTAGCTAGTTTTCTTATGCATGCTGTATCTTTTCCTATCCTTTGACTTTTAACTTATCTATGACTTAGTATTTAAGGTGTGTTTATTACAGGCAACAGAAAGTTGCGACTCGCTCTTTTTTTTTCAGGTGGGAAAAAAGCTGGGTCTCTGCCTAATTGGAGTGTTTGGGCCATGTATATTTCGTGTACTTATCAACATGACTGCGCTTAAGTCCCTACCTACCATCTTGTTACTTTTCCCCATTTTCCGTTATTCTTTTTCCTTCTTTAATGGATCATAGCTTACCTTCAGAGAATTGTAAGGCTTGTTTTAAGATCTTTTGGGCTCTGGCATCTGATGTTTGGGTATGGTTGGTTTGTCCCCATCAAAACTCATGTTGAATTTTATCCTCACTGTCATTGTGCTGAGAGGTGGGGCCTGCTGGGAGGTACTGGGGCCATCGGGTGGGGGGGGATTCCTCATGGATAGCTGTGCCCTGTTCTCCAGCAGTGAGTGAGTTCTTGCCGTGGGGAGACAGGATTAGTTCTCCAGCGATTGGGTTAGTTGTTGCAAGAATGGGTTGTTATTCAGCCAGAAACTCCTGGTGTAAACCTAGTACCCACCAGGCCTTAGACGCAGTTTCCGGTTGGTGTCGAACTCTCAGCTAACAGGTCTGTGATTCCCACTGCCCCAGCCCTCCAGGCTTTCCCTAGCGTCTTCTCTGCTGGGCCAGCTCACTTAAATGCTTCTGGCACACCACGATCCCAGGTGGCCTTAGCATAGAAAGCCACCCAGAGTCATGAAGCTATCCCCTTCGGGGAATCCCCCGGCCTCCTCGGAGCCTCCTCAGACAAAGGGTTCCCTGAGCTCCAGGCTCCCCTGGCTCTTCGTCTTGGTGGCCTGTCCCCGCTTTGCCCTCTGGGGTTTGCACTGAGCTCTGGTCTGGGAGCTGTGGGACTCCTGATAGAGGGGACCCCAGCCCGTCCCGGCCCCACCTGCATCGCGGCCAGCTGGAGGGGCCAGGCTCCTGTGGCTGCCCCCCCCGGGGTGGCTGGAGGTCCGACCCCGCGCAGCAGTCGCGAGGGCAGGACTGAGACTGGGATGCCAACAGGACGCTAAACTTCAAAATAAATGGCAGGAGAGCCGCACCTTCTGATTTCTCCCTGTTTCAAAGCGCTTGGGAAGCATTCCGCAGCGATGTTTTCGGCACCCTGCTTTGTAGGTGAAGCGCGTGTTTAGCCTGTCGATGAAAACCCCAGCATCGCAGAGCCCCTCGCGACGACCCCGCCCCCACTCACCGCCAGCGCCACCAACCACCTCCCCCGCTGCGCAGATGACCGGTACGCTTGTCTCTCCTGCACGCCTCCCTCGGGAAATTCCGCGCCTCACTCAGGTGATTCTGTGAGCTGCTGGCCGCAGCGCTCTAATCTCTGGCGATGGGGTGGGCAAAAGACCCACGCAGAGCACTCGAGGACGCTCTTCGCCTGGCTACCTGCTCGGCTCCCAGGTGGACACAGCTTCCCAGCTGTCTATAAGCCTTATTTGCATTCCGGTGCATACCAAGGGTCGTGGCTGGCTGCTTTTCACTTAATAGCATATTAATAGTATATTGTGAACATTTCTATATATTCTTATTCTTTGAAGTTATGGTTTGCAGTGGCTGTACGATATTCTATCGGGGTGTGTGTGTGTGTGTGTGTGTGTGTGTGTGTGTGTGTTTAGTTGGAGTCTTGCTCTGTGGCCCAGGCTGCAGTGCAGTGGCACGCCACCAGCCACTGCAGCCTCAACCTGCTGGGCTCCAGCTATCCTTCCACCTCAGCCTTCCAAGTAGCTGGAGCTACAGGCGCATGCTACCACGCCCAACCAATTTTTTTTTTTTTTACTTATTGTAGAGACGAGGTCTTGCCAAGTTGCCTGGGCTGGTCTCAATCCCGCGGACTCAGGCAATCCACCTGCCTTGGCCTCCCAAAGTGCTGGGATGCCAAGCTGAGCCACCAAACCCGGCTCTATCCATTATATTTATGCCAAACTTTATTAAACCAAGTCCCTATTTTCAGACATTTAGGTTGTTCTTAATTTAAAAATCATTACAAAGAACTCTGTGACTAATATCCTTATGTGCACATCTTTGTATACAAGCTTAATTATTATTATTCTTCCTTTGAGTGAGTCCAGGTCACACTCCGTCACCCGGGCTGGAGTGCGCTGGCATGATCCTAGCTCACTGCAGCTTCCACTTCCTGGGTCCTCCCACCTTAGAATCCGGAGTAGCCAGGACTACAGGCGCACACCCCCCACACCCGGCTAATTTTAAAAAATTTCTTAGAGACAGGGTCTCACTATGTTGCCCAGGGTGGTCTCCAGCTCCTGGACTCCTCCTGCCTCAGCCTCCCAAAGTGCTGGGATTATAGGCATGAGCCACCATGCCCAGCCAATCATAAAGGATTTTCTTTTTTTATTATAAAGATGTGGGGTACAATTCAGGGTTAGGTATACAAACACTGATTGTGCAGGTACCCTTGTCGATGAGAGGATGTTCTTAAGAGACATTCCTAAAAGTGGGAGTGGGTAAGTCAGGGGATATAATAAAGGTTTAATTCATATTGGTAAACTGGCCCCATGAATGTAATGTCACTTTATATTTTTGCTAGCTTTAAACAGAGTTCCTGTTTCCCTTAATCTTAACATAGGGATGTATTTTAATAGTTGACAATAAGCTAAGTGAAAAAAAAAAGAAATTTCACTGTTATTTTAGTTTGTATTTATCATATTACCTAAGGGGATATATTTTTTACATTCGAATGCCTTCATTTGTAAATTACATATCCATGTTTGTTGACCTTTTTTTTAACTGGGATTTTCCATTTTTTTCCTTATTGCTTTGTAAGAGCTCTCTATACATTAAAAACATTAATTTAGTTATTTTGTATTTAGCCTGTGCAGTTGAACACTTTTTTTACCTGTAGAAATTGCATTTTAACATAGAGAAGGTATGCATCTAAGTGTGTTCAAATCTATCACTCTTTTGATTACATATTCTTGATATGTGTGCACTTAGAAATGCTTCCCTCCCGGGCTCATAGCTCTTCATTAAGATTTTTGCTTCTCCTAGTTTAGAAAATAAGAATGTATCCACTTCTTTTCTTCCTTTGTCTGCCCTTTTCCAGGTGCTCCGTTCTCTCAGACAGCATCTGCCTCCAGGGCTATGTGTTTTTCACATTTACTTATTATTTACTTGAGTCGGAATCTCATTCTGTCGCCCAGGCTGGAGTGCAGTGGCACGGTCACAGCTCACCGCAGCCTCGCCCTCCTGGGCTCAGGCGATCCTTTCTCCTCAGCCTCCCGAGTAGGTCGGACTATAGGTGTGGGCCACCATGCCTGACTCATTAAACCACAGTCTTCAAAAGAAGGAGAAAGGTCCAGTGCAACAGCTCACTCCTGTCATTCCAGCACTTTGGGAGGCTGAGGAAGGAGGACTACTTGAGCCTAGGAGTTCGAGACCAGCCTGAGTAACACTGCGAGATCTTGTCTCTGCGAAAAAAACAAACCGCTAGCCAGGCATGGTGGCATGCACCTGTAGTCCTGGCTACTCGGGAGGTCAAGGTGGGAGGATGGCCTGAGTCCAGGAGTTTGAGGCTGCAGTGAGCTGTGATCATGCCACTGCATTCCAGCCTGGGTGACAGAGTGAGACCCCCCACTGAAAAAAAAGAGAGAAAGGAAGCCGGGCTCGGTGGCTCAGCCTGTCATCCCACACCTTTGGGAGGCTGAGGTGAGTGGATTGCCTGAGCCCGCGGGTTTGAGACACGCCTGGGCAACTGGGCGAGACCTCATCTCTACAATAAATAAAAAAAATCAGCCGGGCGTGGTAGCACACGCCTGTAATTCCGGCTACTCGGAAGGCTGAGCGGAAGGATTGCCGGAGCCCAGCAGGTCGAGGCTGCAGTGGCCAGGAGCGGCCGCTGCACTCCAGTCTGGGCGACAGAGTGAGACTCCGACTCAAAAAAAAAAAGAGAAAGAGAGAAAGGAAAGATTTCCTCCTTATCAAAGTCTCCCCCATCTCAGGACCTACTCGCCCAACTTCTGGGTGTGCTTCCTCCATGTGAAGGTGAAGACGGGACAACCTCACGGTCTCTGTCCAGCTCGGCGATGGAGGTCTCCAAAGAAGCCAGCCCAGGAAGGTCAGGGACGGCCGCTGTCATCAGGCCTCGAATTGGGAACTAGAAGCTGGCTTGCTGTCCCCCAGCACCGCCTGTCCTCCCCTCCCATCCAGGGCCCAGGGCGCGCCCAACACCACACGCTCTCAAGAGGGGCGGCAGCGGCGGGAGAAAGAGAGCTCACCTGCTCTGAACACTGCCAGACCTGCTCCATATGTGCGGCTTCATTTTAACCCTACAACCACATGACAAACAAGCCCCCTACATATGACCGCACTACATACAGCCACACTACAACCATCGTACATATAACTACACTGTACATAATCACTACAGCCACATTCCATAAAACCACACTACTCCCACCACCCTACAAACATAGGACCATGCTGCATACAACCACCCTACAAACAACCACCTTACATACGACCACACTACATACAGCCACTCAACAACCACGACAGGCACCAGAACCACCCTGCAACCACACGACATACAAACACCCTACATACGACCACACAACATACAACTAACTACAAACATCCTACATATGACCACACTATACCTAATCACTACAACCACGTTGCATACAACCACCCCACGTACAACCGCACTGCAGCAATCACATTGCTTGCAACCACGCTGTACGAAACCACACGACATACAACCAGCCAGCAGCCACATTGCAACCACAGCGGGACAGGGGCCGGCCGTGTCCACGGCTGCTGAGAGGGTGGGCAGGAGGGGCGACGCGTCACGGGTCTCGGGCAGGGTGGTCGTCAGGCAGCAGCACCAGGGGAAGGGCCGGGCATGCGCAAGTGATGTGGGAGAAGATGGAGGGTCCAGGCAGGCTGGCCTGGGACAACAGACAACGGACACGCATGGAGGCGATGCCGAGGACCCAGCTACAGGCGAGCCCTCGACTCTGCCACGTGAGACGGGTGATGGGCGGCCTTCCAAGCTGAGGCCGGAGAGGCCACTTCCTCTCGACGTCCACCCCACCTCTCTGCCTCTGAGGCTGGAGAGAGCCGGCAGGATGGAGAGAAACGCCCCCTCCACTCTCCCCCTCACTCCCACGCCCAAGTCTGTTTCAAGTGCTCACTGCGGTTCCCCCAGCCTGTGCCTCCGGGGCATTGGCGGCCTCTTCGGGCAAGTCACGGTTCTGCCTGCTTGGAAGAGCACTGCCCCAGGAGCCAGGCCTGGGGGCAGAAGGCTCGGGATACCCTGGCGCCAACCAAGCCAGGGAGGCCCCCCCACCAGTCAAGTTCAAGCTGGTTTCCCTCCAGCGGGGGGTGGGGGTGGGTCTGGGCCTGTGATCCTGGCACAGTGGAGGGTGCTGAGAGGGAGCTGCTGGCTTTGACCCCCTGCACCATCCACTCTGCCAAACAACCTCCTAGGGAGGGCACAGGGGTGGGCAGGAGAAGCTGGCCCGGCCTTTGGAGGCACCAGCTGGCCGTCCTGCTCCCAGGCTCCCTCCCCAGCAGATGTGGGGCTCAGGCTCCCGGGTTAGAGCTCAGTAGCCCAGGGGCCAGAGCGCTGAGCGGCCTCTTGTTAAACCTCAAAGAGTTCTTTGTTCTGCAGCTGAGGACCAAAAATTCAGGGCAGCGTCTTTTGGCTGGTTGCTTGGAGGTGGCTGGGAGAATCCTCCAGCGAGAGAAAAAGCAGTCTGGACCAAGATCACAAAAGGAAGCCAGCTCTGTTCTGCTTTCTGTTCCTCGCCTGGAGAGAGGCCCTGCCACTTCCACTTTCCTTGTTTCTTCTGAAATGAAGAAACAGCTTCAGGTTTGCCGTTGCCCAGGAGCCCTGGGGAGCCCGAAACCCTGCCGAAGCCCAGGCCCCGCGCCCAGAGAGTCAGACTTAGTTGGGGGGGCCTCCCCGGGGACGCCGGGGTGCCGCCAAGGTGGAGGACCTCTGGCGACAACGGTCTTGGGGGGCGGCACCTCCTTCCTCCCTGGCAGAGTGGAACGGCACAGACAGTTTCCTTTGGAGATCGGAGGTCCACCTGCCAGGCCCCTGATCCAAGGGTCCCCGGGCCCACTCGAACCCAGAGCAGCTGCTCTCCGTCATCGGCAGGTGCAGAACCCAAGACAGAGGATGTGAAAGGCACGGAAGCCCCGCCCTGCCTCGTGGGTGTTGGTGGCTCCCTCTTCCCACCTAGCCAGGACTGTGAGTCCAGAGCGTTCAAGCCCTGGCCTCTCCAGCAACGCTCCCTTCAAACAGCCTGAATCCCCTTCTGGCCGACGGCCCTTCCCCTGGGATCTCTGCCCTTTGAAGGCAGAAAGGCTTCACGGGGGCTCGGATCTGCGGGGCCAAGCAGAAGTGCGAACAGACGGGACCGCTGGCCTCCTCCGAAGGCCCCGTCTTCCACTGGGCGAGTGCTCAACGGACATTCTGCGTTTAGCTGATTCTGCGAGGCTGCTGCTCCTGGGGCTGAGTCTCCCGGAGGCCTCGACTTCCTCATCCCTAAAATGGGGCTAATCGTCACTTTGAAGAGTGGGTGTGATGGATAAGTAAAACGAATGGAACACGTTTTCCATGCCAGGCCATGTTCTAGCTGCTTTCTTCGTAGCTAGCCCTTTGGGTCCTCACCGAGCCCTGAGAGAGAGGTCCTGCTGTGATCCCCATGTGACAGCCAGGAAGCAGACGCACAGAGGCGTTTGGACACCACCCAGGGTCCCGGGATGGAAACCGGCCGGCGGGGCTCAGAGCCCGCCCTGCCTTTCTTGGGGGTCTGGATGGAAGAGATGAAGCATGAATCGCCCTCCGCAGCACGGCCGGGTTCCCCTGGCCCCCAGCGGCCCCTCGGGTGCTAACTGTCACCTCCCTCACTCCTGCCCTTCTGAATTACGTCCAGCAGACCTTCCAAGACGGCCCGCCAAGGCATCTCCAAGTGTCTCCTGTAACATCTCCCCTCTGGGATGAGTTGTGCCCCCCCTGGAAGGGAGGGAGCTGCCCTCAGGGTTGGGGGTTGGGTCTGAAAACTGTCTTCTTCCCACCAACGCCCAGGTGACCTGGGGCTGTCCCAGGAGGTGGGCCAATCCGCCCTCCTCCCACCCTGCCTCCATCCGGGAGTGATGGGAAGCCTTTGAGGAGCGGGATGCTGGCCACGGACGAGCAAGCCGGGCGGGCTCCCGACCCGGTCCAACCCGGTTCCCGTAGGACGCCCACACCTGGGGCGGTCAGTGGAGAACAGACACTTGCCAGCCCAGGCCCGGAGGTGCAGCGGAGTGAGAGGCGGGCAAGAGCCCCAGGGTCTGCCGGACGGGACCTGGGCAGGGCAGCCAGGATGAGACGAGTTTGGATGGGGATGGGTCCGCGCACCCTGCATGCAGCAGGCAGGGTTTACAAATCCAGGCTGGAAACCCCGGCGGTGCGTCCTGAAGCTGATGTCGAAGGCCGCAGCCGGCGTGAACAAGACAGTCGGAAATAGAAATGTGTCGCTCGCAACAGCAGTGAGCACTGTTTTGTGAGGTTTCATTTGGGGTTTCCGTACGGGACGTCTGCAGGTGCAGCTGGGTCCCCAGGGAAGACGCAACTCCCCCCGACGGCTGCTGCAGGGCCGCGGCCGGCGGAGGAGGGTCCGGGGAGGGTCTGGCGAGGCTCAGCCCCCCTCGGGACCGCTCCACCTGGGTGCAGAGCGCGGAGGCCCTGCTGCCGGCACCTGTGGGCGGCTGGCATTTCCTGGGCTGCCGGGTCGTTTGAAGGCCTGACTGCAGCCCGCAGCGCGGCGGCTCTGGCGGAGTGCAAAGCGTCCGAGGGAGTGGGGCTGGGCGCGGACCTCCGCTTAGTTAAAACAGGGAGAGGCTGACATGAGGGACCTTTCGCGGGTTTTGATCTGTCTCTGCCCGCTTTCTAACTTGAGGGGGAAGAGAGCTTTTCCCCAGCTCTTTCTTCTTCGGCCTTCACGGACCTGGCAGGTGCGCGGGGCGGTCCGCCCTCCGAGGCCCTCCTCCGCCCTCCTGAAAGGGCTGGATTCTGGGCGCTGTGCAGACGCAGGCCGATGTTTGTTGGGGGGAGGGGCAGGCGGGGAATCGTTCATTCCGCTAACGACCTTGACCTTCTCAAGGGTCTTGGCCTCCTAAAGGGTTTAAAAACATGTATCTGGTTTCCCTACAACGACTCGAAAACATGGCAAGTCTGGAAAATCTGTGTTACCTGGCCAAAAGGGAAGACACATGGGTGTTGGGGCAAGCAGGTCCAAGTTCCAGTCCTGGCCTCATCATTTGCTAACTGTGTGGCCTTGGGGTTTAACGGCCCGGAGCCTCTCTTTTCCCACCTGTAAAACAGATTGCCGCGAGGAAGCACGAGATGAAACATACCAGAAGTCGAGCATGTGCTTCCGGATGATTCAGGTGCGCTCAGACAGACTACGGTGGGACGGTGAATGTCATGGTTTGTGTCTCTCAAAATCTAATGCCTGTCAGCAGCCACAGAGCTGGAGCCAAGGAGCAGATCATCCACCCAAGTCTCTATTTTGCACGTGGGGAAACTAAGGTCCAGAGACACGAAGCCCCCCGCCAGTCCCGTGTGATGAACTGAGCAAATAGATTGTGCCTATATAGAGCCCTCTTTGTTGAATTTACAGCTAGTCTCTCTGGAGGGTGGTTTTTTTTTGTTTGTTTTTCGTTTTTTTTCGAGTTGGAGTCTCACTCGGTCACCCAGACTGGAGTGCAGTGGCCGCTCCCGGCCACCACAGCCTCGACCTGCTGGGCTCCGGCGATCCTTCTGCCTCAGCCTTCCAAGTAGCCGGAATTACAGGCGCACGCTACCACGCCCAGCTGATATTTTGATTTATTGTAGAGATGAGGTCTTGCTGCCCAGGCGGGTCTCGAACCCGCGGGCTCAGGCAATCCACTCACCTCGGCCTCCCAAAGGTGCGGGATGACAGGCTGAGCCACCGAGCCCGGCTGGGGGTGGTTTTAAGACTATCAGAACGGTGCATTCTTCCCTACCTCACCCCCTTAATCCTCACTTACATACTCATTGTGGGTTCACAATAAGTTGTGTGAGGTCAACAGACCATCCGGTAGTGATGGTTGGAGACAGAGTCTGTTCCTAAAACCCTTCCATTTCGGTTCCTCTTATCTCATTCCAGCAAACCAGCGGCAGACAGGGCAGTCTGCATCAGCACCATACCCATCTTTCAGAGAGGGGAAACCGAGGCTCAGTGACCAGTGCAAGTTCACACAGCTATGAATATAGCTGTAGGTGGGTCCCGTTCCAAGGCTTCCCACTAATAACTACTGCTGGGGCAGGCACCTTCTCACAAGGGGACTGCAGCCAGCAGTTAAATGCTTAAGAACAGATGCATCAGCAGTGGCTCAACCCAGGAAGCTGCTGGCTGGGGGTGGGTATCAAAGTCTCCAGCGAAAAGCACCTGCCAGTGATGCAGATATTCCACAGACCCCAGCACGAGTCACCTAAGCAAGCAATTCCTGCGAGGCGCAACTTGGATGGAGTGAGGCCAGCAAGTCCATCTGGGACTTGGGCACATCCCTGCAGGCGACAGCGAGATGCATTAAGTTAAGCGCGTTGATGACCCCTGCCCAAGGGGGCCACAGGGCGAGGTCCTCAGCAGTTCCTTCGCTCAGCGAGTGCTTCGGGCCCACTCCACCCGGAAGTGTGCTTGCTGCCTTCCTCAGGGGCCGGGGACAACAGGTCGAGTGCTCCTCCATGCCCGTGTGGACTGTGAGTGCGTTAAGGACCTGAAGGGGGCAGGCTTGGCGCTCAGGCAAGGGGGGCCTGTCTGTTCTCAGGCCTTCAGGTCTGGTTTCCACGGTAGCCTGTAATCAGCTGCCATCAGAGCTTGGTTTCCCAAAGTCTTCTGGGGCACACGCCTTGTGTTCACTGAGAACGCCTTGGGGGCCAGGCAGCTTGGTATGGGAGGTCACAGATGATCTCGTATGATTCTTATGACAACACCGTCACCCTGTTGTGCACACGAGGGCCTGGGGCTCAGAAGGTCAAGTCACCTGACCAAAGTTCACCCAGCTGACAGGTGATCCAGTAAGGCTGGGGGAAGGGTACTCTGGCGACCTCAAGACAAAGGGTCATGACCAAGGCGGTCTCCTGTTTCTGATGAGCTGATAGCAGCTGACAGGAGGCAGCTGGGGGGGTGTGAGGGGGAAGGGGTGGGGCTTGGCGGGTTGGGTCCCCAAGGGCCATTGGGAGCCGTTACCCAAGGAGGCGTTGGAAGCGGGTGGCTATTTTCAGACCTAACGCGCTGAAATCCTCGATGAAATATTACAGTCTGGTGAAGACCAAGGCCTGCTTCCATCCGGGTCTTGGAGATGGGGTGCCACAGGAGGGAGACGTGAATGTGGAGGGGGTGAGGAGTTGGAGGCCAGGACACAGCGATGCTTGTGCCTGTCGGGGAAGCTGGCCGTCGGTGGAAAACCGGGGCACTTTGTAGTTGGGGAGGCCTGAGTTCTGTCCCACTTCGATCCCATGTTGGCCTCTGACTGGCTGTGTCTGCTGGGGCACGTCACTCTATCTTCTGAGTCTCTGAGCACGTGGGCTGTGGTGGAAACACGACAGGAGAAGGAATGGAAGGCGCCTGGCAGGCAGGGCACCGTCAGCTGATGCTACTTCTGCTTCTGCCTTCTCCCAAAGTGAGTCCCACTTGAATTGCTGGCTCGGTGGAAGCCATTTTCTCAGGAAGCCCGGCCATATACCTGAGAAAGCTGTGAGCTCCAGGGACCGCCGAGCGGAGGCTGACTGTTCCTAGAACCTGTCTCCCCACCTTCCTCCTTGAGACCCAATTCTGTTCAAATACTGGTCACACACTTCTCTCAAGAACCCCTTTCAGCCCTAAGGCTGAGTAGCTATCAAGTTGAGCCAAGCCCAACCGTTTTATTTTCTGTGCCAACGACGGCTTTAAACTATCATTGAACATGTCTGAAGCTTGCTGAGGGCTTCTGGAAAGGTTTCGCTTTCTCTTAACAGAGGTTAAAAGTTACGGACTCGGCCTTCCTCCTTCTGGATGCTGTTACGTGAGGCTATGATACCGAGGGCTGTGGCGCGTATTTTGTGATTCTGAGGGAAAAGCCAAGATGACGACCAAAGAGTGACGGGCGAGGTTGGGTGCCAGTGAACCGCATTCCTGACTGTGTCTGCTTTTTATTGCTGTTGTAGCAAATGATCACAAATTCCGTGGCTTGAAACAACACAGATGTACTGTCCTGTAGTTTGAGAGGTCGGAAATCGGGGATTGGTTGATTGTTCATCGAATCACGTCTGCAAAGTCCATTTTGCTATATGGGGCAACACTCACAGGTTCTGAGGATTAGAATGCAGACGTGTTCGGAGGACCACCATGCTGCCTACGACGCCCACTGGGCCTGGGACCTCTTTTTAGGTCAAGACTCTTCTAATTAGATAGTGGTGCTCTAGTGAATATCTGACACCTGGCTTTCTGAATTTGAAAAACCATGATTTGTGGCATTTGCCAATTTCCATGGTGTAAACACTCCTACCGTGGCTGATTTTAAACTATAGTGTGATCAGTGAACGTGAAGTTTACTTCTAAATGCTAACAATTGCTGTCACGTTCCACCAAACCATTCTTTTACCAGCTGCTCAGAAGTAGCCTGGATGATACCTTCAGTGGTGGTTGTTTCGTTTTGCTTTAATTATATAATATTCCGTCTGCTTTGTCGCCAGGGCAAGCATCCCACAGGCTTGTGATGCTGGTTGAGTTTCTGGGGCCCTCCCTTGCCTGCCATCTCCTCTGCTATCTGCAAGGATGTGGCTGGCTTACAAAAATCTTCACTGAAGTACAAGGTATTACCCATCCCAGAGATATTTGGGGATTTTTGTTTGTTTTGACTTTTTAAAAAGGCAATTTTTTAAGAGCAGTTCTGGGTTCACAGAAGAATCGGGAGGAAGGTACAGAGATGGCCCATACACACTCTGTCCCCCGCATGCACACCCTCCCCCCACCAACACCTCCCGCCAGAGTGGCACCTTTGTTGCAATCGGTAAACCTATGTTGTCCCTCGGTATCACCGCAGTTTCCCTGAGGGTTCACTCTTGGCGTTGCACTTGTACGGGTTTGGGCAAATGCCCCATGACATGGACCCACCGTTACGGGCCACACAGAGTAGCTTCACTGTCCTAAAGGCCTCCTGTGCTCCGCCTCGCTGCCCCTCCCTCACTCCAGGACCTGGCAACCACCGAGCTTTTCACTGTCTCTATAGTTTTGTCTTTTCTAGAAAGTCATATGGCTGGAATTGTGGAAGGTGGCTGTTCAGACTGGCTTCTCTCACTGAGTGATACGAACTTAGGTTTGCTCTGTGTCTGTTCATGCTGTAGATTTTTATTTTGGAACAATTTTAGATCCAGAGGAAGTTTGAAAGGAACCTACAGGAGGCTCTGTGTACCCTTCAGCCAGTTTCCGTGACAGTAACAGCCTCTATAACCGATATAACGATCGCCAACCAGGAGACTGACACTGGCACAACCCGTAACACTTGTTCAGGGTTAGCCAGTTGTGCGTGCACTCATTTGTGCATATGAGGTCTGGTAATTAAGCCCACGAACTTACCCTGGACAAGCGCTCCATACCTCGTTGCTGAATATCACTACGGCCACCTTCGAAGTGTTTCCCTTGAGAAGCTATGCACTGACACCAGCGCCTGCTCCACCCGTCAAAGCCATTTTGGAGCTCTTTTTCTGGAACGGCCATCAGAGCCGTCGTCGTATCTTCCTTGATGTCCTGAATGTCATCAAAACGTCTTCCTTTCAATATGTTGTTTATCTTCAGGTAAAGAAAAAAGTCGGCCGAGCTTGGTGGCTCAGCCGGTCATCCCAGCGCTTTGAGAGGCTGAGGCGGTGGATTGCCTGAGCCTGTGGATTCAAGACCAGCCCAGGCAGCTTAGCAGACCTCCCTTCTACAATAAATCAAAAATTAGCCAGGCGTGGTAGCACATGCCTGTCATTCCAGCTACTTGGAAGGCTGAAGTGAAAGGATCACCGGAGCCCACCAGATCGACACTGAGCTGGCCATGAGCGAGCCACTACACTCCAGCTTGGGTGACGGAGTGAGACTCCAACTCAAGAAAATAAATAAATAAAAATTAAAAAGTCATTGGGGGCCAGATCAGGTCAGTAGGGAGGGTATTTCAATACAGATATTATTTGTTTATTGGCTACAAACTCCCTCACAGACAGTGCTGTGTGAACTGATGCCTTGGCGGTGCAAGAGCTCCTTTGGGACCATTTTTGCACACACTTTTCTCATGAAAGATTTTCAGTTCAGATTTTCCTGTTTCTCTATTGATGTTTATTTGGTCTGCTAGGATTCTCACAGTCAGCCAATGGTTCCGACGTACAATTTGATGACGTTCTGCAGTGTCTTCATCAGTTCTGCTTGTTACCGGCCATTCTGACCTCTCTTCTTCAGTGACACTTTCTCTCCTCACAGAAAAACGTGTAATCCATTTGTACACTGCCATTTTCTTCATAGCAGTATCTCCATAAACTTGGACTAATGTGTCCCTGATTCCACCTCCACTCTTGCCAAGTTTAACAAGAAATGTAATGATTGTTTGTTGCTCTAATTCAAGCTCTGACATTCTTGTGACAGCGCACAAAAGCATGCAACCACAATAATGAATGCCACTCAGCAAGACACCACCACACATTGACATGAACACCGCTGTCAGACACTGATAGACCAAGGTCATGAAACCTCACCGAGTTGTTTGTACAGTGCTGCCAACGTGATCGCAGGGTGGCACGTTTGCAAACTTACTTGTCAGAATGAGTACACATAGTTATGGGCAATTTTTGTCTGTATAGATTTGTGTAACCACCAGTGTGATCAGGATATAGAACTATTCCGTCAGCTCCAACTTTGGTGTTACTGCTGTAAGCCACACTTACCCTTTCCCCCCATCTCAGACTCCTGGCAACTACTGACCCGTTCTTTATCGCTATAGCTTTCTTATATCAACATTACATAAACAGAATAAAACAGTATGTAACCTTTTGAGTTTCGCTTGTTTGTTTGTTTGTTTGAATTGGAGTGTCACTCTCGCCCAGGCTAGAGTGCAGTGGCACGCTCATGGCCACTGCAGCCTCGACCTGCTGGGATCTGGCAATCCTTCCGCCTCAGCCTTCCAAGCAGCTGTAAGACAGGCGTGTGCTACCACACCCGGCTAATTTTTTGATTTATTGTAGAGATGAGGACTCACCAAGTTGCCCAGGGTGATCTCGAACCCGTGGGCTCAGGCAATCCTCTCACCTCAGCCTCCCAAAGTGCTGGGATTACAAGGTTGAGCCACCACGCCCGGCCGTCCTTTTGAGAGTTTACTCAGCACACGATTCACTTGAGATCCATCCAAGTTGTTGTGTGTGCCACCAGCTTGCCCTTTCCATCGCTGAGTGATGTTCCGTGCGTGGATGTACCGTAGCTTGTTCACCATCATCGCTGGTGAGCATTCTGGTTGTTTTTCCCAGTTTTTGGCTGCCATGAACAGAGCTGCTATAACATTCATGTACAAGTTTCTGAATGAACGTAAGTTTCATGTGTCTGGGATAAACGCCAAGGAATACGACTGCTGGGTAGGGTGTTTGTGTTTTAATAACAATAGATGCCTCTGAAGCATTCCGGAGTGAATTCCTAAAGTGAGGTCAGACATAGCAGGGCAGGGAAGATATTTCCGAGCACTGGATTCTGCGGGGACTTTTCAGATTATACCATGTATTGTGGACTTTGTGAAGATGGTGAGAAATGCCTAGGATGTTCTAGAAGCAGGTTCTGGTAATTTCTTCCACAGATCTTAAAACCTGGGTCTAAGCCGGGCGCAGTGGCTCACGCCTATAATCCCAGCACTTTGGGAGGCTGAGGTGAGAGGATTGCATGAGCCCACGGGTTCGAGACCAGCCTGGGCAACTTGGTGAGACCTCATCTCTACAATAAATCAAAATATTAGCTGGGCATGGTGGTGTGTGCCTGTAGTTCGAGCTACGTGGAAGGCTGAGGCGGAAGGATCTCCTGAGCCCAGCAGGTCGAGGCTGTGGTGGCTGGGAGCGTGCCACTGCACTCCAGCCTGGGCAACAGAGTGAGACTCCGACTCAGTAAAACCCCCAAAACCTGGGCCTGCTATCCAGGGTAACTCACAAGTGAGTGAATGGGGCAGCTTCAGGAGGACAGAATAAAGGCCCGCCCCCAAACCTCACTCACCCTAAGTCCGCCCCTGAGTCCCCTCTCACGCCTGACCCTCGCGCTTCCTGGTTAGCCATGAGTCTCACTCTGAGAAGACCTCTTGCTCTCCCACAGGCGCTGGCTTATGCTCACTGGCCTCCCCCAGGGCCTGTCTCCTCTGGGTGGCGGATGAGAGCTGAGAAGAGCCCCGCCCCCTTTTTAGAGACCACCCATCCCTGGTAGAGCTTGGACCCCTCTCCCTCTCTCCATCTCAGCAGAGGGTGAGCAAACCAATGGAGCGTGGCCAGCAGTGACTAGACGGCGGAGAGCCTGTGTCCCTGCCGCGGCGGGGCTCGGGCGGCGTCATCCCCACAGCGCATCGGCCGCCAGGCAGGCAGCGGGGAGTCCCTGCACGGGCGGCCACCTCCTCCTCAGCCCGGTGGTCCTTTACTGCTGCTTTTCAAACGTGGGGAGCGCGCCCGGCTCTCGGGCAGCTGGAGGCAAAGAGGCCCAGAGGAGGTGAGAAAGGAGGGCGAGCCGGGAGAGGTGTTCCGAGTCTCATGCGGGGCCGGGGGTAGGCAGAGGGCCTGTTCGGCAGCTGCTCCCTGCGCCCGCCTGGCTGCAGGGGACGGGCAAGGCTGGAGGGGTGAGGGCTCAGGCAGGATGGCCGTGCCTGCCTCTCAGGGCCTTTCTGCAGCCGTGAGCCGAGGTCCAGCAGGTGTTTCCGAGGAAGAGACAGATAATGCACAATTGACAAAATAAGAGGAATGCTGCAGCGTGCCGGAAGACGCGAAATGCGCCGGGAAACCGCGAGCGGAGCCGTGTGGCGATGGGAGCGCGGCGGGGACTTGGCGTGGGCGGCCGTGTTAGATGAGGTGGCCGGTGATAAGGTCACTGCCACGGCCCAAATGTCGGTGTCCTCCTCCCCCTGTCTTCGCGCTTCGGAACTCCATACCCAACGTGATGGTATCAAGAGGCGGGGCCTGTGGGGAGTGATTAATTCACGAGGGCTCACCCTGGCAGATGGGGTTAGTGTCCTTATAAAACAGGCTGCAGGGAACTCCCGCCCCTTCTGCCCTATGAGAACCCAGCAACAAGGCGCCATCTTTGAAGCAGAAGGCAAACCCTGGCTAAACACAAAGTATGCCAATGCCTTGACCTTGGCCTCTCCAGCCTTTGATAAGCAATCCGTTTCTATTATTTGTAAATGACCTAAGCTAAGGCATTTTGTTACAGCGCCCCAAATGGACTCGGACAGTCAATGCAATCGATCAGGTAGGCCTCACGGAGCAGGTGTCCCTGAGCACAACTCCACGGGAGCGGGCGCTGGCCATGTGGATACCCGGCAGAGGAACGCTGGCCGCAGCCAAGGCAAGGGCCTCAGGGACTGCTTCCCCGCCGTGGAACATCAGCGGCCTTCAGCTTGGCACCACGCCTGGCACCGAAGCGTCTGCTGAGCGAATGCACCTTGAGTCTCCCAGTGCCATGCTGAGAGCAGCCCGCCTGGAGGGTTGTGCATGTGCATGTGGCCCTCCGGCTGGGACCCCACCCTGACCTCCTGCGGAGAGCCACCCGGCATCGGGAACCCCTTTCCTCCGCCTCCGACGCCCCGTTGTGTCCCCTCCACGTCATTTCACTCTCCGCCGGGTCCCTCCCAGTCAGCCAGGCCGCCCGCCCTCCACCATGCCCCGGCCTCCACACAGCCGCCTCTGACTTGGGCCTGATCACGCCCCGCCCTTGCGCTGGAGCCAAGCTAAACACTCGCAGGGCCTGTGGTGCCTTTTTCGAAATTCCTCCTGAGCCAGTCTCTCCAGCTTTTCTATCCTTTCCCCATGCGAACGGCCGGCAGGGCGCAGGGCCCCAGCTCCCAACCTGAGGACACAGAGCCCTTCAGCAGGCAGGCGCCGGCCAGGTCAGAGGGCCTGGAACCCGCCTCTCCCGGAGGCTGGGTCCTAGGGAGCCACAGGCTAACGCTGTGCCCGGCCTCCACTCCAGGCTCGCACAGCTTCTGGGGGAGGGAAAGTGCAGTCAGTCTCAGGCTGACTTGAGAGCCCGGGTCCAGCTCGGGCCCTCGCGGCCTCAGGAGTTTGGTGAGCACCTAGTCCGTGCAGGCGCTGCCTGAGTGCTGGGAACGCCCAGACAGACACATGTGGGTGCAAATACTCATGGCTGAAATGTCAGAGGTGCTCGACAGAAGCTCTTGGTATGGGTGGCCGGGGGGGGGGTCAGTCCTGTTTTGATGCTAAGAGGTCCGGGAGAGGCTTATGGAGCATTTTTGCATTGGGTTCAGAGCAGGGGATTTAGAGAAGATCTGGGTTCAGGCCTTGGCTCTGCCACTGACAACCTCCTGCGGTTCCACTGACCAAACCTGTTTTTGTTGTTGTTGTTTTTAACCTGTAAAATGAGACTAATAAGACCAACCTTATAGGGTTACCGGAGGGATTAAACGGGATGATCTCTCACCAGTGTATTGTGATGGAAGGAGTACGATTATGCGCACACCCCCTGTTACTCAAAGTGTGGCCAGGGACTGGCATTGTCTGCCTCACCCAGGAGTTGGGAGAAATGCAGAGTCTTAGGTCCACCCCAGACCTGCTGCATTTTAATAACATCCAGATGATCTGAAGTTTGATCTTGAACCCCTGGGTTTAGGTAATCGTGTCACCTCTGCCTCCCAAAGAGCTGGGGTTACAGGTGTGTACCATCCGCACCTGGCTGGTCTTGCATTTTAGATCATTCCAGTGCAGAGTGGACAGGGACAGGAAATTTTCATAGTGGCCCAGGTGAACAAACCATAAGGCAGAAATGAGAGAGAGAAGAGGGGAGGTAACAGAAACAGGGGATTGTGGGGCTTCCAGGATTGGTGGTGGAGGGAGTGAGGGGACATGAGCCACTGAGACTGACCCCCAAGTGTTTGGCATGAGTGGTTCTGACCACGCGGTTGCTCTGTGCATCCACAGAGGGGATGTGGGAGAAGGAAGCTGGAGCGCTCAGATGTGGCTTGAGGAGAGAATATTCGGGAGGAACTAGAAGCAACAGACCCTTCTTTATTTTATTTCATTTTGTTTTTATTTTTATTTTCTTCATTATAAAGATGCGGGGTACCATTCAGGGTCAGGTATGCAAATGTTCATTATGCAAGTGTGCCCTTGATTGATGATGTGTGCCCCTCCCTCCCCTGGCAGTTTTCCTAAACTGCCAATCCCACCCCCTTCCTCTGGCAGTTTCCCACTACTGCCAATCCCTTTCTTACAGTATCATGATAATCACTCAAGGTCCACTGATGAGTGAGAACATAGGGCCCTCTGTTCTTTGTTTCGGTGATACGTCACTGGCTGTGACCGACTCTAAGTCCATCCAAGTTGCTGCCAAGTCCATATGTCTGTCCTTTATGGCTGCATACTATTCCATTGTGTATATGTACCACATTTTAAAAATCCAGTCCAGCTTCAATGGGTAACATGATTGGTTCCATGTTTTTGCTATCTTGAATAGAGCTACAACAAACATGTGTGTGCAGGTGGCTTTATGATAGAATGACTTGAGTTTCTCCGGGTATATTCCCAATAGGGGATCGCTGGGCCATATGGAAGTTCAATTTCTAGTTCCTTAAGAAATCACCACACTGTCTTCCAAAGAAGTTGTATTAGTCTGCATTCCACCAGGAGTGTAGAAGTGTTCCTTTTTCTCTACATCCTCGCCAGCATCCATTGTTGTTTGTTTTATTAATGATGGCCATTCTTACTGGGGTTAGGTGGTATCTCATTGTGGTTTTGATTTGCATTTCTCTGATGATGAGTGAGGCTGAGCACTTTTTCATGTGTCTGTTGGCTGCCCGTATCTCTTCTTTTGAGAAGTGCCTATTCATGTCTTTTGCCCACTTTTGAATGGGGCTGTTTGGTTTTTTCCTTTCGGTGCGTTTGAGTTCCTTGTAGATCCTAGATGTTAGACCTTTGTCAGATATACAATTGGCAAATATTTTTTCCCATCCTGTGAGCTGTCTCCCCACTCTCTTGATGGTTTCTTTTGCTTTGCAGAAGTTTGTCAGTTTGATGAGGTCCCACTTGGCAACAGACCCTTCTTCTATGAAGCTTGCCTTCTGCCTCAGTGGAGCTGGTGCTGGATAACCCAGGGTGTTGTTGATCAATAAGACCACTGTGGAGTGAGTAGGATAGTGACTCTCCAGAATTCATGTCCACCAGGAACCTCAGAATGTGACCTTATTTGGAAACAAGGTCTTTGCAGATGTAATTAGTTAAGGTGAGGTCATGCTGATTAGGGTGTGCTCTTATAAGAAGAGGAGAAAAAGCCAGGCTCAGTGGCTCAGCCTGTAATCTCTGCCTTGGGAGACTGAGGCGAGTGGATTGCCTGAGCCCGCAGGTTCCAGAACCCGCCTGGGCAACTTGGCGAGACCTCATCTCTACAATAAATCAAAAAATTAGCTGGGTGTGGTAGCGCGGGCCTGTAGTTCCAGCTACTTGGAAGGCTGAGGGGAAGGATCGTCGGAGCCCAGCAGGTCGAGGCTGCGGTGGCCGGGAGCGTCCACTGCACTCCAGTCTGAGCGACAGAGTGAGACTCCAACTCAAAAAAAAAAAAAAAAAAGAAGAGGAGAACACAGGAGACACACAGAGGGCAAGGCCGTGTGAAACCAGAGGCAGAGACTGGAGTGATGCAGCTCCAAGCCGAGGAATGCTGAGGACTACCTGGTGCCCCAAAACGCCAGGAAGAGACAAGGAGGGCTCTACGTGGAGACTTCAGAGGGAGCACAGTCCTGCCAACACCTCGATTTCAGACCTCTAGTCTTCAGAACCGCAAAAGAATAAATTGCTGCTGTTTTGAGCCACCCAGTTTGTTTAAGACACCATTTGAGTTTAACACAGTTTATGAGCATGGAGAACATTCTCTCAAACCCTGTGGCTGACAGTCATCTTGGGGGTTGAGGGTCCACTGTGTGCAAAGTCTCATAACTAGTCCTTGAAGGGGTGAAAAAGCTCAAGGTTCCTGCTAACACAAATACACACATATACCTGGAAAAGACTCAGGACTCTTACATGAATGCAGGGGGGGGTGGGGTGGGGAGGCAGAGGGTCAGATCATAAACAGAGCCTTGATTTTTTTTCCTTGCCTCCACTTCTGTTTAAAGTGGGAGAAGAAGGCTTGCTTCAATAGCTGTTATTCTTTAGCTGCAGGTCAAATAAACCCACGTGAACTAGCTTAAGCCAGAATGAGGGCTTTGCTCTAAGGATATAGGGCTGTCTTTTGTAAACCGAAGACAGAGATATCACTGTTTGAGTGATCGATTGCTGCATAACAAACCAACCTCACCTTCAGTGGTTTTAAGCAACAGTCATATATTGCTGCTGAATCTGCAGTGTACGTGGGGCTCAGCGGGAAGCCTCACCTCTGCTCCACATGGTGGCACCTGGGTTGGCCTTCCTGGAACTGGAGGATCGTTTCCACGAGGGTGCACTCACTTGGCTGGCAGGCTGGTTCTGGCTGGCCGCTGGTGGCTCTCCACATGCCTGTCCATGTGGCCTGTGCTTCCTGTGAGCATGGTGTCTGGGTTCCAAGAGATAGAGCTGTGTGAAAGCTGTTTTGCCTTGTACAATCCAGCCTCAGAAATCAGTGTCACTTCAGCCACATTCTAGGAGTGCGGGTAGTCACGAAGGCTCACGTGGCTTCAGGGGGACGGTGTGGCTCTGTAGACGCTATGCCCTGATGGAGTGGCAAGGTTCTGGAAGAGCATGAGGGACAGGAAGTACTGCTGTAGCCATTCTGGAAAATACAGCCTGCTGCAGTTTGCCAGGCCTCAGGGGGGGCTTGGACATGTGAATGGGGCGACTGGCGCTCTCTGGTCTCTTGCATCTTGTTTTCTGGGACATCGACTTCATTCTCTTCTCTCTTTGCAGACTAGCCTTTTCTGTTCTTTGGTTCTCATGGTAGCTTCCTGGCAGCACCTTGGCTTACAAGTGTCTGTGTTACAGTTCCTGTTTCTGCGGAGACAGACTTTCTTGGTCACCCTTCCCAAGAGAGGGAATCAGGTCAGCCCAGATTGGGTCAGGCGTCTATTTCTGGGACAATTGGCTGTAACCAAGATCATTGTCATGAAGCAGAAAGAAGGGATATTAAGAGCACCTCTGTGGAGAGGGGCAGACATTTTGATGAGTGTGTCTTGTAGCAGTGACCTGTGAGCAGGACATGGCACAGGCTCTTTGGGTAGTGCTGTTGACCTTCCTGGGATGGCCAGTGAGTGAGGGGTTTGGCTGGGGGAGGAAAGATGGCTTTTTTAATGGGTAGAGCGTGCATCATTGTTCTCTGCCCTTGAGAGATCAAACAAGAAAGAATGCACTTAATTAAAACAGAAGATTCTTTGACTGGAATTTGATGGATCTGGGTGAGGCCATCTGGCCTGCTCCTTCTGCCTTCAATCAGGTAAAATAAACTGTCTCCTCACATGTGAATATTGGAGAACTATAATTAGCAAGTGATTTAGAGGGGGACAGAAAACAAACTCTCTTGCTTCTCGGTATAATTGTTTCTCTCCATGGACAACTTTCTCAGGATCTTGAACAGGCCAACGATATAATGCAATAAATAAATAAATTATACATACAACATGGCTGACAGAGTCTGTGTGCATGCTGTCAACAGTCAACAGGCTCTCTGCTAATCAAGCTAGTAAGACAAGTATTGTTATTACACCCATTTTACAGATAAGAGTTGAAATAATGTGTCCCAGCTTACAGTTAATGAGCAGAACTCACTCTGGCCCCAGAGCCTGTACCTTTAGCCCTGATACTGTCAATACTTTCTTAACACTGTATGTTTAGAATGGCCACCCTATCCTCAGTCTCTGCTGAGAGGTCAGACTTGTCATTGTTCTGATACCACATGACCCTTTCTAGCTCGGCTGATTGGACAGGAGGAAAACATCTGCGCCAAGAACAGCCAGTTCACTGGCTGACTGATAGCTCATGGGGAGGTCTGGCCTGGAACTTTCTTAACAGGGGCAAGGGTAACTAAATGAAGTCCCTCAGATTCTCCTTTTTTAGAATTTGAGCTGGCAATATAGAAATTGAGAACTTACTACTATTAACTACCAAGCAGTGAGTAGTGAGGATAGTGTCACATTCATAATCAAATGCTCCAGAAGATGCAAGAGAACTTGGCAGCTTAAATTGTTGGGGCCGGGTCCTCCATTCACTTTCTGCGTTGCATTTAATCTTTGGAAAGCATGGCGCTGGGACTGTTCTAGAATTCTGGTAAGGATTCTGTTACTTACTGACCCAAGTTCCTTAAATGTGAGGTAGCCCACGTGAGCCTCAGACACTTTCTAGTGTCCTTCTGAAAGGCAGTGAGGTTTTCGTAATAGGAATAGGAACAACTTGATTATCAGATCGGAATGGAAGCAATTAAGTGAAGAAAGGTATAAGATTCCTATTCCAGGTGAGTGAGCTACATGTCATTCATTCATCTCTCTCTCTCTCTCTCTCTCTCTCTCTCTCTCTCTCTCTCTCATTATCTATCATCGATCATCTATCTATCTAGAATAATCAGTACCTGAAAGAAAGGGTGAGATATTTGCCTGGTCAACAGTGGAAGGATAAACAAATTGATCTTATATAGATCTGGGATTCTGTGATCCACTGATGAGGCTGGTCTGGAAACTAGATGACTCTGTGAGCGTTTAAATTATTTCATCTAAATGAATTTCAGCATCTATGAGTCTTTGGTGAAGTATAACTATTCCTGTTCTATACTGGTCAAGATTGATAGAAATTCATATGTGATAGAAATTCAGCTCCGGCCGGGCTCGGCGGCTCAGCCTGTAATCTCGTGCTTTGGGAGGCCGAGGTGAGTGAATTGCCTGAGCCCGCGGGTTCCAGACCCGCCCGGGCAACTTGGCGAGACCTCATCTCTACAATAAATCAAAAAAATTAGCCGGGCGTGGTAGCGCGTGCCTGTAGTTCCAGCTACTTGGAAGGCTGAGGCGGAAGGATCACCGGTGCCCAGCAGGAGAGGCTGCGGTGGCCGGGAGTGGCCACTGCACTCCAGTCTGGGCGACAGAGTGAGACTCCAACTCAAAAAAAAAAAAAAAAATCCAGCTCCAACAAACGTTATCAAAAGAAGGAACAGGAGGAGAAAAAGGAGAAAAAGAAAGAAATCTGTTGGGGTCTGGTTCAGGTGTGGCAGTGTCTAACAGAAGTTTCTTTGCTAATAATAACTCTCCTCTATCTTGCTGTCCAGTTAGGAAGCACTAGCCACATGTGACTGTTAAGCACTCAAGGAGCTGAATTTTTAATTTTGTCTTGCTTTAATTAATTTAAGCTGAGATTTTTTTTTTTTGAGTGGGAGTCTCACTCTGTCACCCAGACTGGAGTGCAGTGGCCGCTCCTGGCCACCACAGCCTTGACCTGCTGGGCTCCGGTGATCCTTCCGCCTCAGCCTTCCGAGTAGCCGGAATTACAGGTGCATGCCACCACGCCCGGCTGATTTTTGATTTATTGTAGAGATGAGGTCTCGCCGAGTTGCCCAGACGGGTCTCAAACCCGCAGGCTCAGGCAATCCACTCATCTCAGCCTCCCAAGGCACGGGATTACAGGCTGAGCCACCAAGCCCGGCTAAGTTGAGGTTTTTTACTGTTTTTTTAAGAGCCTGACTCTTCCTCTGCTGCCCAGGCTGGAGTGCAGTGGCACGATCACAGCTCACTGCAGCCCTGAACTCCTGGGTTCAGGTGATCCTCCCGCCTCAGCCTCCTGAGCAACTGGTACTACTACCACCATGCCTGGTTAATTTTTGTATTTTTTGTAGAGACGGGGTCTCACTCACTTCTAAAGATAAAGTCACAAAACAGGGTAAAATGTGCCAAAGCAGAGATAAGTGAACACAGCGTTATCACCACAACTAATTTTGTAGTAATTTAGAAAACGGCCGATGTGCTGAAAAGTGACTTCTGTGTCCCTCCTCCTGAGGAGAGCATTCAGAGATTGCTTCCGTTCTCATAAAATAAACACAATTGTTTTTTTAAAAGATGACTTTAAAACATCAGAAAACAAAGTCCAGTCTTGGAGAGGGCCTGAGTCTGGCGGATGGGTAGACATGAGTTGTCTAAAAGTAGAATGGAGGCTGATTAATGAATGTCTTTAAAACAGAGATACAGAAACAACGATCTGAGTACCACACGTGCTCACTCATAAGTGGGCTCTGAACGTTCACCATAACACTCTAAGAAAGGGATTGGCAGCAGTGGGACCCTGCCAGGGGAGGGAGCGGGGCACGTAGCATCAATAAGGTGCCCGGCTTCAAACCAGGCGAATCGGAGACCAAAGAAAGGCTCAAACTGTACCTGGACGATGACCACTTATGTACTTAACCCTGAATTGTACCTCACATTTTAATAATAATAATAATAATAATAATAAAACAGAGATCAAAACCAGAGCATGCCCCAACATGGCCAACATGAGCCTGTGGGACTCCATACTCCTTTCGAGAATTGCTCACACCTGGGCTGCCCAAAAGTTTAGCCTGCATGCCTGACAAGTTGCTTGGCTAGAGAGGGGGCAATGCCCAATGGGAGACAGCATGGGGTGCAGGGCGGGCCTCCGGTCTCCTCGGACTTCCCACCCAGTCCCCGTTCTGTCCTCACCCACCGAGCCCTCCAAGGGGTCTGGAAGGAGTTGTCAGAGCCAGCTCTGTCTCCCAGAAACCTGCCCTGTGCTCCTTAGCCTTGATCTCTGGGTATGAGCACCTTAGGCAGCGGGATGCAGCTTATTGAGGGATGCAGCTTATTGAGGGATGCTTATCGACTATTAATATGTTATTCTTCCAACAAGCCTATGAGTTAGAGCCTGTTTTTTTTTGTTTGTTTGTTTTTTTGAATCAGGGTCTCACTCTGTTGCCCAGGCTGGAGAACAGAGCAGTGGCATAATCACGACAATCACAGCTCACAGCAGCCTCGACCTCCTGGACTCAGGAGATCCTTCCACCTCAGCTACCCGAATAGCTGGGACCATGTGCATGCGCCACCATGCCCGGCTAATTTTTTAATTTTTTGTAGAAATGAGGTTTTGTTATGTTGCCCAGGCTGGTCTCAAACTCCTGGACTCAAGCGATTCTCCCGCCTCGGCCTCCCAAGTGCCGGGATGACAGGCATGAGCCACTGTGCCCGGCCTAGATCCTTGTTAGCTCTGGTTTGTACACAGGAGACCGAGACACCCCATGCTGATAACTTAAATGCAGTCACAGTTTGTAAATGGAAGGCTGGGATCCGAACCCAGGCCTTTGGTTCCAGGGTCCACGTGTTCAGCCACTCCCCACACTGCTCCGCTGGTCTCTGCAGGTGCTGCACCCACAGGCACCTCTCCCCGTTTTACAGATGGGAGCGGGAGATGTCCAGCCAGTCGAGAGAAACACATGGCGCAGTGGCTGGGCCACGGGAGCCCCAGGTCCTGGCCTGGATGCTGCCCCAACGTGCTCTGGGACCTTGGGGTCACCACTACCCTCTCTGAGCTTCAGTTTCTTCACTTGTGGAAGGTGGTGGCATCCTTAACCTGCCTAATTATGGTCACTGTTTTCAAGCTTCTAGCACAGGCCAGTTGTGCACTGGTCACTTGATAAACATTAGCCCATTGAAGCCTCCCAGAAGCCTCAGAGGCTGAGGACGCCAGGAACGTGTTCCAGGCCACGCAGAGGGCCCACAGAGGGATGGCATGAGAACCCGGCCCCAAGTCTGGCTGGTGGCAAAGCCTCTCAGTTGCCCTGTGCTTGACGATGGGGGGCATCCGCGAGGTAAGGGGCATTCCGTTTCTGGGGGAAGAGACTTCCGTCTTCGCCCAGAGGAGGCCGGCCAGATGGATCTGCGTGTCAGCCGTGGGGATTTCTCTGGGGAGCTGCTGTGTGCCGCTCATGTTCTGAATCTTCTCCAGCAACAAGGCTAGAAGAGTCTCCGTGGGTGGAAGGCTGAGCGGTCGCTGGGGCAGCCGGTCACGGACAGACTGTGGCTCTGAAGCTGAAGCAGGGGAGGCTGGGCACCCACTGGGCTCTGCTCGCCCCCTCTCTCTCCAGCGGGGCCGATTGGCGAGTCAGGCCGTGACGGCCCCAGGCCCCCTGCAGCCTCACAGAGGCTTATGGCCCCCTTTCCCCCTGGGCGATGCCCGGTTCTTTCTGGCTGTCACCCCCTCGAGCCTCCGATGTTCTATTTTGAACAACTATCTTCCTCAACTGCAGAGAGAATTCACTTTGTCTCTGAAGGACATGAAAACCTGGCACAGTCTCTGATAACAAACGCCGCCCCCCGCCCCCCACCCAGGGGATCAAAGCTCCTTAAATGCTTTCAAAGCGAGCCAGGGTGCTTTGGCTCCATCGTGCTGAGCAGCACGGGAGGGAGGCTGAGTACTGGGACTGGGCGTTCCGGCCCTTTCCGGAGGGACCAAGAGCCCTGTGGAGCCGTGGATAGCTGGGAACAGGGTGGGAGGGGCAAGTTCCAGATCCCAGGACTCAGAGTTAGAGGACCCCTGCTCTCCCCAGGGGAGCTCGGGAGAGCCCTGGCAGCTGCGGGGGGCTCTGCCCGGGATGTGGGTGGCACGTCTGGGGGGGAAGTAACTGCCACCCTGGACCGCCTGGCAGGTCCCGGGGTGAGGAGACTGCATGCTGAGCTCCTGTGGCCCCTGGCCTGAGTGGGAAACTTCCAAACGGGGAGACACTCCCTGCCTCCTTCAGAAGGTGAGGAGGGAGGAGTCAGCCAGCTGTGGGCAGCCCCACACCTCCTTCTGAACCAAACTCGGCCTGGCTGTTATCCCCAGCAGTGTCTTTGTGGGCCACGTTCTCCAACCAGCTGGACTCTGGCTGGAAGGGCTGGGGGAAAGTGAGACGCCATCCCCACCCAGAGCATCCTTCCCTTTCCTCTTGGCTCACTCCTCCACTCTGACCAAGTGGTTACGGGCATGCCCTTGGGAGCCGGGCACACTGGGGCTCAGGCTTGTCATGCTCGGGCAGGCTGCTCATCCTCGGCATTCAGGGCCATCTCCTGTGTCATGCATCGCCCCAACCCTTAGAGACATCACATAAATGTCTTCCTCAAAATGTTTCAGTGGGTCGGGAGTTCGAGAGACCTGCAGCTTCCTGGGCGGTTCAGCTGCAGGTCTCTCCTGAGGCTGTGGGGACAGTGTCAGCTGAGGCTGGAGCATCTGCCACCTTGGCAGACCCTTATCTGTTGGCCAATCAGTGATAGCCATGGACAAGGGTCCTGGCCACGCAAGCCTCCCCACGGGGCTTCTTGAGTGCCCTCCTGGCATGACGGCCAGCTTTCCCAAGACTCGCCATCCGAGAGAGCACAGTGGGTGCTGCCGTGTCTCATGGCCTCGCCTCGGAAGCCACACACGTTCGTCTCCACCAGATCCTGTTGGTCACATGGCCACCCTACTTGATGTGGGCAAAGGCAACACAAGGACGTGAGTGCCGGGGGTGAGGAACCCGGGGCCGTCCTGGAGGCTGGCTGCCACACCCTCCTTGGGTTTCAGGTGCCTCTGTGGGAGATGATTATCATACCTTCTTTGCAGTGTTGTAGCGAGGAGTAGTGATGCTGTAAACAGAGCCATCAGGCACGGTGCCCGGCACAGAAAAGACACGCGACAAGTTATCGTCCTTCCCTGGGAACAGTATTATTATCTTCCGTGATAGAACAGTGCTGGTAACTGTGTTGCAGACATTAAATGCTTTACCCTCATCAGACTAGTGAATTTTCACAACAATCCCCACAAGCAGGTACTGTTATCACCCCTGCTTCACAAGAGGACATGGGTCCAGAGGCCAGCGAGTGTGGAGACAGTTCCAACTCAGGCATCCTGACTTCCAAGCTCAGACTCCAAGTCCAAGGGCCCCTCCTCTGAGAAACTCTTCTGGAAGACTCTTTATTTTCCAGGCATAATCTTGTTCTTCCCCCTGCTTTGCGAATCCAGATGGAAATGAACTGGACGAGGAACATTTGGCCGGGTGACCCAAGGCGGGTCTCTTCTGTCTCCGATGCTCCAATTCTTCATCTGTGAAGTAAGAGCACCAGTCACCTCCCAATGCTGTTAAGAGGATGAAACAGCCAGGCTCGGTGGCTCAGCCTGTCATCCCAGCACTTTGGGAGGCCAAGGCGAGTAGATTGCCTGAGCCCACGGGTTCGAGAGCCACCCAGGGAACTTGTCGAGACCTCGTCTCCACAATAAAAATAAAAAATAGCTGGGCATGGTAGCGTGCACCTGTAGTTCTGGCTACTTGGAAGGCTGAGGCGGAAGGATTGCCGGAGCCCAGCAGGCCGACGCTGGGGTGGCTGTGAGTGTGCTGCTGCACTTCAGCCCTGGCGACGGAGTGAGACTCCAACTCAAAAAAAAAAAAAAAAGAAGATGAAACCAGAGCCCATGAAACCACCAGTCAAATGAAAGCCCAAGGAGCATAACCTGCATTTTGAATGCCGGGTCTTTCCCCCCATCCTCTTGGTGTTCTTTTGAGATGGGGCTCGCTGGAGTTCCCGGCCTCCCGTGATCCTCCCCCCTCGGCCTCCCAAGGCACACCACTGTGCCAGCTTCCTTCCCCCATCTTGTCTTTCTCTTGCTAACAGAGCCCTTGCTGGTTTCCTCAGGACACTCAGGGTTGGGGATCTGGTGGTGAAGGCTCCCAGTCACTCCTCCCCTAGCACCCGCAACTTGACCTTGGGTCAAAATGCTGGCCTGGACCGTGGCTGGGTGCAGGGGAAGGGGGGTGAAGGAGACCCTGACCCCTACATGTCTCGAATCCTGGGGTGGTTGGTGGATGGCGGATGGCCTACTGAGTAAGAGAACAAGGAGGGGGCAGCCGGCGTGCCCTGCGTGCGTCCCTCTTTCTGTCGAAGCCTCGCCCCTCCTTGGGCGCTGGGCCAGGGACCTTGTGGGGTCATTTCTGTCTCCTGAGCCCTTCCCTGACACACTGATGGAGCGCAAGGCCGGCAGGCACTCGGCAGTCGGGGAGACGCCGCCAGCCCCGGCACCGATTGCCTGCGCGGGGACGTCAAGGTAATGCAGCCTTCCACAGGGCTGCTGCATGGGTTCGGTGCGGGGGACGGGCCCGGACAGTGTCCGTGGCTATTGATAAAAACGGTCACGATGATGTCGCCGAACGACCCCTGGATTCTGCGCAGCTCTTCGGGAAGCAAGGGGACACTCCGGCGGCCTCAGCCTGGCCTACTGGCCTTCTCCTCTTTCTCCTTCCCCAGGACCTTGAAAACAAAGTGCCCCTTTCTTCAGGGACAGAGCCAGTGGCTCCAGGCCTCCCAGCAGGGATCCCCTCGGGAGACAAGGACTTGCTGTGCCCTTTCACCTTTTGGCCTCTGGGTGAAGGACCATTAACCAAGCTGCCTTCCGCAGTCTTTTGTGGAGGAGAGTCCTTTGTCCGGCTGTCCGCCTTGCAGAAAACACGGGAGCGACAGCTTCTGTCCTCGCACTGCGCTTGAGCTGTGCCGCCACCTAGGTTTGCCCAGCCCTTTATAATTTCTAAAATGCTTTTATGCGTGCGATCTCATTAGGTCTTCAGAGAGCTTATGTCTCTTGCCCAAGGTCACCCAGCTGGTGAGTGGCTGAGACGGGGCTGGCTCTTCAGCCTTTGGATTCTCTGGCTCTTCTCCGCCAACTACCCCCGGCAGAAAGGGCTTGGGGACAGTTTGAAGGGATCATTTAGATCTGCCCCGTGTCTGTCCCCACTTCCTGACTCGGCAGGACTTCTAGATAAAACCAGAGAGCTTACTATTTGAACTCAGTAAGTGCCTTCTTTTGCCAGACGCTTTATGTAAATTATCACACTGGTTTCAAGTAGGCCGTCATAGAAAACCCTGGAGATGGGTGCTCCTACAGTCTCCAGAAGAAGAAATGAACACCGAGAGGCCAAGGAAGGTCCCCAGGGTCACTCAGATGCTGAGTGGGGAAGCAGGGATGTGCACCTCGATCTCCTCCACTTTCTGAAGCCCATCCTGTCTCTGCCACCCGTGTGCCCTGGACTGTGGTGGGCTCCTGCGTGCATGGCAACTCAGGACCCCTTGAATGCGGCCTGAGATTGCATAGTTTTTCCAAACAAGGTGCCCAAGGTTTTGGGGTTGAATTGGGCTTGGGGAGACCCTGGGCTTTGGAACCCCACAGGCCTGGGCACCGGTCCTGGCTCTGTGGCTCCATAGCTGTGAGCCTTGAGCAAACCATGGAACGCCATGTGCCAAATGGGAGAAGTGTTTGTCTGCTCGCAGGATGGGCAACCGTGGATATAAACTGTGGATACAGGAACTAGCAGCACTGTGCCGAGATTGGGAGCACTGCCTGCACTCCCAGCTGCTTGGGAGGCTGAGGTAGGAGGATGGCTTGAGCCCAGGAGTTTGGATCCAACCCAGGGAACATTGTGAGACCCTGTCTCTGTATCTTTAAAAAGCATTATATTAACAAAAGAAGAAGACAAGCACAGTGGCTCAAGCCTATAGTTCCAGCACTTTGGGAGGCCAAGACAAAAGGATTGTCCGAGTCCAGGGGTTCAAGACCAGCCCGGGCAACTTGGTGAGACCTCGTCTCTACAATAAATAAGAAAGTTAGTCGGGCATGGTGGTGTGTGCCTGTAGTTCCAGCTACTTGGAAGACTGAGGCGGAAGGATCGCCCGAGCACAAGCAGGTCGAGGCTGCGGTGGCTGTGAGTGTTTCGCTGCACTCCAGCCTGGGCAACAGAGTGAGACTCCAACTTAAAAAGACCCCTGAAAACCAAAAGAAGAACTAGTCGCCCTGTGGCCCTGTGGCTGGGAGGTCAGGAGAGAAAGCAGGGTGGGGCAGGAAACAGCTTTCCTCTACTCATTCCCTCCGCCTCTCCTTGTTCTGTCTGCAACAAACAGAACAACAACCCCACAGGCCTTCAGAACTGTCGTGCTCAGAGGGTCATGGGGGCTTTTATGCAGAGCCACAGACTCGCTGCCACTTGCTCAAGAACGTGAGTCCAAGGGAGGGTGCCAGCCCCTCTGTCATCCGCGGGCGGAACCCTCACCCTGAAGGCCAGGAGGAGCCTCGTGCTGAAAGCGTGTGAAGACCGATGCCTCGGGACTCCCAGCAACGCGGCAGGCACAATCCAACTCGACAGACACATAATGGTCATTTATTCCTTTTTCTCCCCTTTTCTTTTTGTGAGTCAGGGTCTCACTCTGTGGCCCGGGCCAGCGTGCGGGGGCATGATCACGGCTCACCGCATCCTTGACCTCCCGGGCTCAACCGATCCTTCCGCTTCAGCCTGTCCCGTAGCTGGGACTACAGGTGTGTGCCACCGTGCCTGGCTGATCTTTTAGGCAGTCCCGGAGTAGGACTGAGGCCCCTAGTCCAGCGTGACGGTGTCATTGAGGAAGGTGGCTGTGTGAAGCCTCAGAAGCATCAGGAGACTCGTGGGAGGATGAAGCTGGAGACTGGGAACACAGCTGAAACTAGGGAGCACCCAGAAGCCCAAATTCCAGGAGCTAGACAGGAAGCCGACGTCCCCTCCCAGCTTGCAGAGCGAACCAACCAGACGACCCTGCGAACTTGGATTTCTAGCCTCCAGAACGCTGGACGCTGTTTCTGGTGCTTAAGTCCCCTAGCACATGAACACAGACGCAAGATGGATGCACATGCCACCGCTTCGCCACGGAGGCTGTTTCAGAAGGCTGTGCAGACGACTCAGACTCTCAGGAAAGCGTGTGCCGGGATTCTCCTTGTCAAGGACAGAGTTGCTTTCCCGTGGCTTGTTTCTAAGTTTCACCCACGGTCCCAAGTTCAATGCAACTTTTGTTAAACCCCTCCTGATGTGCCAGGCACTGTGCTAGATGCACGCCCAAGGAAATTGGACCAGACTCCGGAGAAATCAGGGTGCCATACTTACCCCAAAGGAAACCCTTGGCCTTGGCATGAGGTCTTGCTGTTTTAAGCTCAGACATCCTTCGTCATTGGCTCCCTCGCCGCCTTGACATCCGGCAGGGCAAGTCCCTGTTTGTCCAGCTTCTCTGCCAGGTGACAGTGATGAGCCCAGTACAGAAGCTGGTGTGCAGAGATCACGTCCTGTCCCGGTGGGTGCTGAGCCAAGTGTCTTGGTATTTGAATTGCTTCATCGACTGCTGCTTATCTCTCTGGGTTACAACATGCGGCACTCATGAAGCCAGTGTCCCAGCGCGCTTGGGGTGGAGGAATATCCTGCTCATGACCACGGTCTGCCCTCCTGCCTCCAGTGGCTGGTTTCCAGGCGAGTCTGGGCACAGCTGTGGCACCTTCTTGCTTTGTGCTTCCGGGATCTGTCCCATCCCCCGACTCCATGGCCATCATCTGAAGTGTGTGGGTGTGTCTTGGGGAGACACAGATTAGCTTCCTCTTCTTAGGAATAGCTGGTAAGTCTACCCCTCAACAACAAAAAACCCAGACAACCCAATTAAAATAATGGGCAAAAGACCTGAATAGACATTTCTCCAAAGATACACAAATGGCCAGGAAGAACATGAAAAGATGTTCAACACCATGATCACTAGGGAAATGCAGATAAAAACCACAATGAGATACCACTTCACACCAATTAGGATGTTATTATTTAAAAAACAAAACAGGCCGGGCTTGGTGACTCAGCCTGTAATCCCGCGCCTTGGGGAGGCTGAGGTGAGTGGATTGCCTGAGCCCGCGGGTTCGAGACCCGCCTGGGCGAGACCTCATCTCTACAATAAATCAAAAACTAGCCGGGCGTGGTAGCGTGCGCCTGTAGTTCCAGCTACTTGAAAGACTGAGGTGGAAGGATCACCGGAGCCCAGCAGGTCGAGGCTGCAGTGGCTGGGAGCGGCCACTGCGCTCCAGTCTGGGTGACAGAGTGAGACTCCAACTCAAAAAAAAAAAACAAAAACAGAAACAGAAACTCACAAGTGTTGATGACTGGACAAATCGGAACTCTTATGAATTGCTAGTGGAAATGTAAAATGGTGCAGCTGCTGTAGAAAACAATGTGGAAGCTCCTCAAAAAACTACACTTAGAATTACCATAGGGTCCAGAAATTCTACCTCTGGGCATACACCAAAAATAATCACAAGCAGAGTCTCAAACAGATACCTGTACACATGTGCTCACAGCAGCTTAGTCACAATAGCCAAAGGTGGAAGCGACGCAAATGTCCGTCGATGGAGGGATGGACAAACGGTTTCATATAGACACACAGCGGGATGTTACTCAGTCTTAAAAGGGATGCAGTTCTCACTCCTGCTACAACGGATGGACCTTGAGGACATTGTGCTAAGTGAAAGAAACCAGACACATGAACAACTTGTTGTGTGTTTCCACTCACAGAGTTACCTGGAGTAGTCGCGTCGTAGAGACAGAGAGCAGAGTGGCGGTGGCCGTGGGCTCGAGGGGGAGGGGAGTGGGTAGCTAGTGCTTCGTGGGCACAAGGGTCTAGTGGGGGACGCTGACACGTTCTGAAGATGAAGAGCGGTAGTGGTTGTACAACAGTGAGAATGTATTTAGTTCCACCGAGCTGTGTGCTCAAAAATGGCTCTAGTGGTGGGCTTTGTAATGCATTTCACCACGGTAGAAGTGAAGAACGGCTCGTGGTCATGCCTGCCGCTCACCGGATGCTCGCCATGCCGCCCCCGGCACTCACTGGTACCAGTCTTGTTTCAGAACGGGGCGACTGAGGGAAGCCTCGGCCGTTCTCCAGGACAACGTGGCAGCAACAGGGGTGGGGTTGGAGCCGGCTCTGCCTGGCCCTGGGACATGGGCTCCAAAACCCCCCGCTGGGCCGCCTCCCGGCTTAGTGTTGTGCCTTGGACACGGGCTGGACCACAGCAGGCACTGGCCTATTCTCTGACCACCTCTGGAGTGGGGCGCAGACCCCGGTGAGTCCCTGGAGCTCATCAGTGTGTGGCCGGATCAGCGGGTCTGCGGAGGAGACACTCAAAGGGGTGTCGAGGTGGAAGATGCAACCGGCAAATACCGGGAGCCCAGGGCCGGGCCGAGGCCGGGAAGCGGTGCGGACCAGGAGGGCCCTGCAGGGTGGCAGAGCCGGCTCACCAGGACTGTGCGACAGACTCGAGCATCTGTGGCTCTTGGAAGAAGGCACATGGAAAATGACTTTGCTAAGTCGAGTTCAAAACGGGGTGATGTCCTGTAGGACGACAAAAAAGTAAACTCCGAGGCAATTTTTCTACCAGACAAACGTCATTTGCAACTTAGCAATTTTCTTTAAGCTGGCGATCTAGAGTCTGGGTCTTAATCGATAACAGGTACTAAGACAGAGTGGTCATTCTGTCACATGGACTGGCCGGCAGTGCCATCCAGATCCTTCCTTAGGATTCAGCACTGACCCCAGCTGCCTGGAACATCCACTGCTGACGTTGGTATACAGCTTACAGCTCTGTTCATCAGTGGCATTGCCTAAGACGGAAGAAAACTTCCTCCCCTGAGGTTCCTGGGCCTGGCTGGTCTTGAATAGATGATTCACAGGCTGGTCCTCTCGCCCCAACTTGAAACCGTACTGACGGGCGCTCCTGTCCAGAGCTTTCCCACATGTGGGTCAGCGCCTCCCTCAACCAGCCACGCCTTCCTCACCTCCTATCAGGTGTTGTTTCACAGAACAACCTCAGGAAGCCCCTCACAGAGTCCATATTCAGGGGACCCAGTCGGCACAGGAGGGCTTTCTAAACAACGCTCCAGGATAACTTGAAAGGGCACGAGGTCACCTTTTTGGCCTCACTTCCAGGATTTTAGACACTTTCTCTTAACAGAAGTTAGTAAAAATCTGTGGAACCAATAGGCAGGAGTGGGCGGAAAAGGCTCAGGGGAAACCCTCCCCCACACCTGGAAAAACAGCCCTCGGTCGACTGACACAAGCATTGGCCTCCAGGCCCTGCGAGGTGCTGGGAATTCAAAGGGATCATCCCAGGCAGAGGTGAGAAATTTGGCTGGACAGCAGTTGGTGTCTCAGATCAAATGAGATTTCCCGCCTCCAGGAAGGAGCCAGAGAAAGCAGGAGAAAGGAAAAGTGTGCCGAGATCCTGGTGGGGGTGGGGCGGGGTGGGGGAGGGGGCGTTTGTTTTTTGTTGGGGAAAAAACAGCCCGATTGAATAAGACAGCGATGCCAGGGGCAAAGCCAGCGCCCCTCGGCTGAGGGCAAGGCCAGCGCCCCTCTGCTGGTTGCAAAACCAGCGTCCTCCCTGCTGGGTGCAAGCCATTGCCCTCTCTCAGAGCCCCTCGCCCCCAGGAGAGCCCAGCAAAGCTCTGAGAATCGGAAGAATCCAGGTTCTGCCACACCTCTTCCTTTTAGAGGCAAAAATCAGGCTCTGGAAGGTGCACCTGAAAATAGACCTTTCATGAAACATTCATTCCTGAACCAGAATGTCACGAAAGCTTGAAATGTGAAATAGGCTCCCTTGAAGTATTTGGTGGTGATTATTCTTAAAATTCCCCCACAAAAGGCGCTTTTCAATTACAGGAGAGCAAGGAAGATCTGTAGAGATGGGGCCAGATAATTTATTCATTGGGGTAAGAACTAGTTTAAAGTTTTAGGTACTGACCTAAGGTATTCTGGAGAAGAAGCATGGGTATTAAGCGGGGGGGGGGGGGGGGGGAAGAGGGAGGGGCCGGGTGTTAAGCCTAGAGCCATTACAGAAAAATACCTGAAAAGCAGAGGCTCACATGAGATGTAAATTACCCCCAGGAGCCATTACTGATCACCCCACCCAGTCATTGTTAAGAAGGTGTGCACCCCAGGCTTGAGAACTCCTGTCCGGGGAGCCAGCAGACCGTGGGGAGGGCGACGGGCTTCTGTCTGCGGACCGAGCTGTGTTTGGAGGCCAGCCCCAGACTTGCTCTGCGGCAGGGGATTCCCGCTCCAAACAGACTTGCTTCCCATCAACACCACGATCACCGGCAGACTAACCGGGTCGACAAGGCAGCCATTTCTGGCAGCCTACCTGTGCCATCTGGCTTGACCTCCTCCTGTTTTTCTTGCCAGATCATTTTGCCCCCGTGACAGCAAGGGGTAAGGGTGCAGGGCGGTATCCTTGGGGCTCTGCATGGTATTGGTAGCCTACGTTCAAAGGTGAGGCTCAGGACAGCCTCCTTCTGAGGGCTCTCGGGCTCCTTGCTTGCCTCTGCAGGGAGGCCTTGGGACTTCACTCCAGGACATCCTTGCTCCAGGCTGGTTCCCGGCGTCAAATTTCAGATCTCCCCGGAGGTCATGATTTCCCAGAGGCCCACGTTCTCTCCCGCTAGAGGAAAGTCTGGAGTGGTAGATTTGAAAAGCAGCCCTTCCCCACAACCCCTCAGGGCCAGTGAAAATAAAACCAACCCCAAACGCTTGAAGTGGTTATGGCCCTAATCATTCCCAATGGCCATGGGGTTTTGTTCTCTGATCCTTTATGGCTGATAACGTTAATTGCTGCTCTCATCCACAGGTGTGCTCTCTGGAAGGTTTGGAAAGAGGGGAAAGAATGCAGGTAAGTCACTGGGGCTTGCTCCCAGGAACTCTGTTCGAGGTGCAGAGGGGCCTAGGAGGGGGCACCCCCCAGGCAGAAGCACAGGATGTCAGGGAAGGGCCTCCGTGAGAGAACATCGCCACTCAGAGCTCGGGAGGGGGAGGGGCCGGGCGGGAGCAGGAGGAACCCGGCCTGGCACCCCGTCCCTGTGGAGGAGGAAGAGCCGGTCTTGCCTGGACTGGAGTTGTGTGTGGCAGGCGGGACCTCTCGGTCTCCACTTCCTGTCCCCCTGGAAATAGGGTTTCTGACAATCAAAGATCGCCCTCACAATGGGCTTGTACGCCAGACTGTTCCTTTTTTTTGAATCAGGGTCGCACTCTGTCGCCCAGGCTGGAGTGCTCGCCGCAGCCTCGACCTTCTTGGGCTCAGGGGATCCTTCTGCCTCAGCCTCTTGAGTAGCTGGGACTACAGGCACGCGCCACCACACCTAGCTAATTTATTTTTCTTTTTTGTAGAGACAAGATCTTGCTGTTTTACCCAAGCTGGTCTCAAACTCCTGGGCTGAAGCAATCCTCGTTCCTCAGCCTCCCAAGGGGCTGCGATTACAGGCATGAGCCCCTGCGCCCGGCTCCAACTGGGGTCTTAGTAGAATTCCAGACTCTCTCAGGCAGAGTGACCGACTTGTCCTGGTTGGCTGGTAGCATTCCAGGTTTTACCGCTGAAAGTCCTGGAACCCCCTTGGTCCTGGGTAAGAGAGCCGCTTACTCACCCTCCGGCTGGGTACCCCCATTCCACCCCCCATCTCAGGAAGGAGCTGCAGAAGATATCTGTCACAGAGGAGGCTGACAGGGGCCCAAAGTTACCCTCGCACTACCCAGAGCAGGTGGAGCTGGGCATTTCATCACAGGACCCAGCCGTGGCTCCGTTTAAAAAGACAGGGCAAGAGGAAAACAATCCCATGTTGGTTTTGGAGGCCAGGCACTCAGTTTCTAGTCTTCAACACACACAGACCACCCAGGCCTGTGCAGGGCGGCTGCGCTTGTGTTTTTCAACCCCTGCCAGGCACCACTGGGCAGTAAACACAATACCTGTTCCTTAGCCCCAGAGGACCAGCCATGGCGGCAGGCGCCTGCCTTATGAGAACACAGTTGACTTTAAAACAATTCCAGGAGATGAATACAATGACCCCATTTTTCAACTGGAAGCCCAAGCACAGGGAGGCTCACACATTCACCCAAGTAGCAAGTGGCACAGCCACAGGGTCAAGAACGAGACTCCGAGATGGAGGGACAGCGGAAGCCCGTGGGTGGTGTCTGTGCCCTGGAACCAGGTCGCCTGCCGGCACGGAGGCCTGACTGGGGGTGGGGCGCAGCCGGTGCACTTATCTCACAAGTCCTCACCCAGCACTTACCCTGCTGGGCCTTCCTCTGATCCTCACCAACACCCTTTAGGGTAGACACTCTTGCCATAAAACCAGGGTTTCCCACCCGGAGGCGATCTTGCCCCCCAGGAAAATTGGACAAGGTCCAGAGAGGTTCTGGATGGTCCCAGGGGTTGGGCGAGAAGGCAGTCCTGGCATCTGGGGACGCTGCTGATGTCCTTCAGTGCACAGGACAGCCCCACCACAAAGGGCCACCCAGCCCCGAAGCCAACAACGCAAGTGCTGAGAGACTCCACTGTCCTGGGTCCCTGGGAGGGGAGCCTGAAAATAGTGGTCTCTGCCCCCCTCCCCCCCCAAACGAGGCGGGAGCAGCTTTTCTATGGGCTGGCTTCTTGCTGTCTTTTCTAGGGCTCGCCCCAGAGTTTGGGTCTTCTTCCTAGGCACCGTGCACGCAGCTCTCTCCTCTGGCAACGCCACCCGGCTTTGTTCTGGTTTGTTAAGACAGTGAACTGGATTTACAGTGATCGCCCTCGAAAGCCCCGTCAAGGGTGTTCGCAGCCATGAGTGGGGCGGGGGCTGCCAGATCTGTGAGGTGAACTTCGCAGGACGACTCACACGCAGGCGCCCTCCAGGACCCGTCCGGCTGCTTGCTTGCCCGAGGCTCTGCCAGACTGCAGAGATGTCGGCCAAGGATGAAACGGGAGTTCCAGAGGGCGTGAGGTGGCTCCTGGGGAACGCCCCCAAGCTCGTGCAGGCTGGCTCTCCGTGGCAGGCCAGCACCTGCTCCGAGTGGGGTAACGGGGCCATGCAGGGACCCCAGGCCCCATCCTTCACTTCACCGTGAGCTGCTACTTCTCCTTCCCGAGGAGTTGAACCGGCTGGGGTCAAAATAGGGGCGCTCCCCTCAGGGGCCTGGAAGCTTAGCCGTGGAGGTCTGGAAGGGGTTTTAGAGGGCATGCCATCCCTCCTCGCTGCCCGTGGGGCCCTCCCTAAGGACCGGCTACATAACTGGACCTAGTGGGGCCTAGTGCAAAATGAAAATGCGGGCTCCCGTGTTCGAAGACTATTAAGAATTTCAAGACGGCCACATCAGGGCAGAAACCAGGCCCTCGGCCCCCAGGGCTTGAGGCTGTGTGCAGCCTTGCTCCCATGTGGCCCGTGGCCGTATGTCCAGCTTCACCGGAGACGGTCTTGGTTTACCACTGTTATCCCAATGAGATCGTTAAGAAATCCCCTTCCACTCTCAGTACTGCTCTGGGTTGGACAACAAATTCTATGGCAACCTTATAATGACACGGCAATCTTCTAGGTAATCTTTCTCTCATCCTATTTATGTTGTCATGTCACACAAAGTCTAGCCATTGCATCACTTTATTTTGAGGACCAAGTGATAACCATTTTTGTTGACCGCCATGGTTTATTGAGCACATGTTCATAAGCTAGTCTCACTCTATCCTTGCAGGGATATCTGCAGAACAGGGAGTATATATTTACAGTTGAAATAAGTGGGGCTTAGAGAGGGTAATGGTCTTTTCAAAGGCACTCAAGTGGCTGGTGAGTAGCAGATCTAGGATCTACACCAGGAGAGTATAGTTTCGAGCTAGGGGAACCAGTTGTCCCAGTTTGCCTGGGAGTGAGGGGACTCTCTGGCATGGGACTGGCAGTTTTCAAACCAGGGAAATCCTGGGCAGACCTGGACAAACCAGTCCTTCGATTCCACGTCCACCATACAATGCAGGCTTCATGGGTGTTTTGAATGGTGACTTTATGTTAAACGTTTTCTGACTGTCCCTTCTGAAGTTGGACTCCCCTTCCTACTAAAGAGGACTTTGCCGTGACTGGTGGGTGTGGTGTGAAGGCAAGATGTGTAAGTCAAGAGCGATTCCTGGATGACATTTTCTTGTATATTCGCTACACTTTTGACTATGTAGATGTCTGTGTATAAACCACATGTTTGAAATCTTGCTTGGTAATGGTTTTTCTTTTGTAGCAGAAGTCAGCAAACGTTTCCATTAAAGGTCCAGACAGTAAGCATTTTTCCTTTGCAGGCCATATGGTCTCTGTTGCAGCTATACAACTCTACTGTTGTAGTGTTTTAAAAAAAAGATACGTAAGCAGATGAACATAACTGTGTTCCAGTAAAACTTTATTTATAAAAACAGGCAGCAGGCCAGACTTGGCTGGCAGCCCATAGTTTGCCAGTCCTTGATCTGTAACATAAACGCCTTTTCATGCTGTTAAAGGATAATTTTCAAAAAGGTAAAATTGTGACCGTCGTGCAGTTAAAAAACGGCCACGTGTCAGCAGTTTCATTCAGCTCATTAGTGAACGAGGGAAGCCCAGGGAGATGTTACAACCTGTTCAAAGGAAAGCCTGAAGAACAGATGCGTCAAGAGTGTCTTAGTCTGTCTGTGCTGCTAGGACAAAAATGTGTGAGACCAAGTAATTTAGAAGGAACAGAAATGCATTTTCTCTTGAGGAGTCTGAGCCCCTCGCGCGTGAGGGCCTGGTCTCTGCTTCCGGGACGGCTTCCTGTGGCTCTAGCCTCCCCGGAGGGCAGGACCGCCGTGTCCTCACCTGGGAAGGCAGGAGGGCAAGGGAGCCGCTGCTGCCTGAAGCCTCTTTTATAAGGGCCTCGATTTCATGCCCGAGAAACCCCCATGACCTGATCACCTCTCCAAAGGTCTTTCCAATATGCTAATGCTAGCATACTGGCCATTACTTTTTAACACCTGCATTTTGGTGGGGACACATGAACACCATAGCACATAGGCAATCCGAGATGCTGAAAAGGATTTGTTAATCGGTCTGTTAACTGGGTTGATATATCTCTGTGGCCTTAGCGTGTCCTATTTGGGACGATCTTTTCTGCAGGGTGAACAACGCTCAGGAAAAGACCCATTTGCATTTCTATGAAGAGGGTTGGTTTGCGTTGCTGTCACTTTCCTACAACTTAGAGAGTTGCGAGACCGCCTCATCAAAGCCAAAGAAAGGGGAGACACCCGAATCGGACGACCCCAAAGGGGCTGCTAGACGCTGTCCTGTCCCGCATCCCATCCAAAGGTCGTTCCACTCTCCCATGCTCATCTCGAAGCTTTCACCGGCATCCCTGGTGCACAGTGGCATTCTGCCCCCTGACTTTCTAATGGCCATCATCCTGGGCTGCTCTTCCTTTCTCAATACATGGCTAAGCAAAGCTACACTGGGCAGCCCCATGGACACAGACATATTCGAGCCCATTTTTCCCCTTCTTGGATCCCTAGAACTGTGATGACTGTACGGAGCTTAAGGATATATTTACTTCCAAGACGTTAACGCCGTGTTGCTCAACGGCTCACCCTCTGTGTGTGAGAGAGTGCCGCTTTTCCCACATCTTTGCTCGGACTGATACACGGAGATTGGCATTCTTTTTCACCTTAGTGGATCTGAAGAGGAAGCAAACTCTTGTTTCAAAACATTGTTTTAAACCAGGCTTATTCTCTCTGCACTCTCTCTCTGCGTGGTGTCCAGTTCTAAGCGGGGAACCTGGCAGCTGCTCTTGATTCAACCTCTTCCTTGTCACTTCCCTGCAACCTTCCAGCAAGAAGAGTCAGCTCCTCTTCGGAGACACGCTCCAGCCTGCCTGCTTCTCTGCTCTCCAGGGCCACCGTCTGCTGTGGTGGGAGCCACTGTCCTCTGTCATCAGACCCCTAGTGCGGTTTCCTCATTTCTATTCTTGTCCCTTCACCACCCGACATGAGAGTCACCCTCACATAGATAAGTCCGATGACATCACTTCTCACCGCTGACGTCTCCGTTCGGTGCCCCCTGCTCCACCTGGCTCCTGCCAGCCCTCTGGCTTCACTCTGTACCCCTTCCCACTGAACCCTGCCACGCCTTGCAGGCTGCGTGCAGTTCCTCAGTGTGCCCAGATGGATCGCCGCCTTCAAGACCATCTTAGTGTGGGCTGCTCTAACAAAAATGCCATCGATGGAGTGTCTTAAACACTAAACACTTATTCTCACAGCTCTGGAGGCTGGAGGTCCAAGATCAAGCCGCTGGCAGATCTGGTGTCTGGTGGGCATCCTCCCCGGGACTGTAGACAGCTGCTGTCTTGCAGCCTCACATCGCCGGGAAAGAGAGACTCTCTCCTGTGTCTCTCTTCTTCTAAGGACACCGGTCTCATTCACGAGTGCTCCGTCCGTGTGTCCGAATTACCTCTCAAAGGCCCCGCCTCAAATGCTATCATGTCGGGGGCTAGGCTTCAACACGCGAATTCTGAGGGGACACAGCTCCCAGTCCGCAGCAGAGACCACGCTGCTCTTGGCCCCACCTGGAGCAAGCTCCACGGCTCTTCGCACGACTGGCTCCCCATTCTCGGGTTTGAGCTCCAGCACAGGCTCTTTCCCCCCAGACCCTTGACCTCCCGCTGCCCAGTTTCTTTCCACACTGAATCCTAATTCATTTTCTTCGTGGTATTCTTCACGTTGTATTTATTTCATTTGCTTGCCTGCATACCGCCTGCCTTTCCTACGTAGAACGTCAGCTTCCTAAGAGCAGGGGTCTTGGTTGTCCTGACGGTGACTTTCTTCCCAATAGCCCAAAGTGAAGACCCAACAACTGTCGAGTGGGTGGACGGATGATGGATGGACGAGAAAAATCTTTCTTCTGTCCCCACTTTGGCATCTTAGTCTTACGGTTTTTCTACTTCTTTTGGTCTTTGTCCACTCATTCAACAATGTTCATCGAGTATCTTCTCTGTGGCAGACACAGCCCAGGCTCTGGGGACATAGCAGTGACAAACAGGCCAAACTCCGGCTTCTGCGGCATTTACCTTGCAGTGCTGCATCTGCTTCTGGACCAGCGGCAGCGCTTCCCAGGAGTCTTCTGCACGGGGCTTGTCCTCTTCCTTCTTCCCTCTCTGTCTCCACTCGTTTCCTCTCCCGCCTCCCTCTACCCACACCTTCTGTCCCAGAGGCAGGCCCCCCGCACCCCTGCACCCCTCTGAGAACCCAACCGTCTTCTCTGCACCTTTCTTCTTGCACTTGTGGTTCACTTCTGGGCTGGCTGCATTTTCCTTGACGATTCTCACTCCAGCCGCTCCCTGGGCTCCATCTTCTTTCGCCAGTTTCTGTCGGGGCCCCTTTCTGTCTCTCCTGCTTTCATAGCCCGAGGTAATGTCTCAGTCTCCTGGGAAACTCTCACTTCCTAACTTCATTTTCTCCTTCCTTCCGGTCAACCAGCTAGGCTGGCCTCCTGCACACGTAGGCACAAGTAACTCCTCTCCCCAGAAGTCCTGTGGAATCTGCTTGCCACTGAGATGGAATGCTGATTACTCCGGCCAGCAACATGTCTTACCTGGACAGTGTCCCCAGCTTCGTAAGCTACAACTTGATCACACGTGTGACTCTTCCCAGTGCCAGAAAAGGAAAGCTGAAACCATGTTTTCTGAGCCCTAAATCAAGAAGCATGATCTGATAAAAACATTTTTTTCCAGATTTTTCAGTTTTTTTTCGCCATGAAAATTATTACACTGGTATACAAATGGTAAATGACCCACCAGTCATTTTTCCTGTTGTTTGTTGTATATTGAAGGACTCATTTTTACTTAAGTAGGAATAGCACACGAAACCTGGGATGTTTTGGCAAGTTTGGGAAGAGGAATCACCAGAGAGGACAGCCTGGTGTTTCTGGGAATGGCAGAGCCAAGTGGCCAGAGTTTGGGGAAAATTGAAGAAGTATTCCATCTTCTAGGGAGCCCCGTCTGACCCATGTCAGCTATCTATTGCTGCAAGACAATATTTCCTCAAATACAACAATTCAAAACGGTAGGCCTTTGCTACCTCAGAGCTTTTGTAGGTCAAGAGTTTGAGCACAGTTCACTGGAGTCCTCTGCTCAGGGTATCCCCAGGCTGCAGTCTCAGTGTCAGCTGGGGCTATAGCCTCATCTGAGGCTCGACTGGTGACGGATCTGCTTCAAAGCTCACGTGTTTCTCGGCTGTATTCAGTTCCTTGCAGGCTGCTGGGCTGAAGGTGTCAGTTTTCTTGCCAGCTGTTGGCTGGAGGCTGCCCTCAGCTCTTTGTTGTGTGGCCCTCTCTGGATGGTGGCTCCTAACTGGCAGCTGGCGTCTTTGAAGCTAGCTGGGAAGAGGCGGTCTCACCACGAGACGGGCGTTGTGTGCCCATGTAACGCAGTCATGTCCCCACGATCACACAGGTCTCTTCACCTTTGCTGTACTCGACAGTCGTGCTTCACAGGGGATTCCTGGTCCTCTCTGAGGGGCGGAGACCCACAGGGCGTGGATGCCGAGAGGTGGGGCTGCGGTGCCCCCCCATCTTGAGCTGAACTGCTTGCTCCTCCCCTGTGCTTGGAGTGTCCTCCGCCATGACATCTCCACGCTTCACTGCGAGGCTGCTTGCTGTCCTTGCTGGTCTCCCTCACTAGACTGTGGCTCCCCGGTGGCCGGTGGTCTCCACCCCCCCAGTCATTCTGTTGCCTGGAACAGTCTCTGACACCTGTTAGGTGCACGCATGCTTATGGGAAGAAGAAACCAGGGATCTCAGACTCAGGGGCTGAGCTCTTCCCGCCCTCCTGCCAAAGGTGCTTCTCTTCTCTCACCGTATGGGAGGGCCCGAGCCTCCCCCGTGCTGGGTGCACCATCTCGTTGACACCCCTCCCTCCAGTGCTCAAAATGGAGCAGCCCCCTTTCATTGAGCGCTCCTCTCACGAAGTGACCCCCACACGGGGTTGGGTATATATGCTCGGAACTCAGTGCCTGCTTCAAAGCTCACCTGGTTAGCTGTAGGAGCTTGGGACTCTGTGATGGCCAGAAACACAGGCAGCTGTGACATCATGTAAGATTAGAAGCTGTAAGGCACCGTGGTTTAAAACTCTGGCTTGGAATCAGACAAATCTGGGTTTCTGTCCTGGCTCTGCCGCCCGCTGGCTCTGCACCCCTGGACGAGTCCCTTCCCTCCGTCTGTAGCTGTCTGTCTCATCTCCAAAACGAGGATGATGCTAATGGTAGTAGGTCCTCAGCTGTTGTGTGCACCCCCTTCCTGGGAGAGCCCACGTAGACCCTTCGGCATGGTGTCAGACCAGAGGGGCGCCCCATTAAACGTGAGCTCTTGTGAGTGTCCCCAACCCCGGGGCCTGCTGGGATACAGGGTCCCTTTCAGGGGTCTCTGTTCAAGGAGATGGCGTCTTCTCCCCACCCCCACCCCAACTCACCTTACAGAATGCAGTACCCCTAAGGCTGGGAGGCTGAGCCATGGCCAACCATCCGCAGCCCCGCCCCCCAGGGGGTCTGCTTGGGCTCTGGAGAGAGCGGACCAGAACACTGACTGCGGCTCCAGGCTGAAGGCTCGCCCAGGGCGCTGCCTGCACACCTCCCCTGACTTGAACCTCCCTGTACTAGTATCATGGTTCTTAACAATAGTTTTTAAAAATGTAAAATTCCGTTAAATTTTAAAAGAGGTCTTTTTGCTCATTCCTATTGCCCTGTCTGAATTATTGAAAAGCATAAAGTAGGGTACATTTGGGGAGGCTTTGCGTTCAAAGTTTTTAGCAAAGAAGTCCAGGTTTAAGAAGTGCTGTCAAGTAGAAATCCTGCAAGCCGGGCTCGGTGGCTCAGCCTGTAATCCCGCGCCTTTGGGAGGCTGAGGTGAGTGGATTGCCTGAGCCCGTGGGTTCGAGACCTGCCTGGGCAACTTGGTGAGCCCTCCTCTCTACAATAAATCAAAAAACTAGCCAGGCGTGGTAGCACGCACCTGTAGTTCCAGCTACTCGGAAGGCTGAGGCAGAAGGATCGCCGGAGCCCAGCAGGTGAGGCTGCGGTGGCCGGGAGCGGCCACTGCACTCCAGTCTGAGCGACAGAGTGAGACTCCAACTCAAAAAGAAAAAAAGAAATCCTGCAGGCCCACCTCAGTGAATGGCTCCGTCTCTTCATAGGATCCATCACTTGTATTGGGACAGGTCCTGCTAAAATGTCTGAGAAGCTTGTTCTCTTGAGCAGATTAAACATCTTTTCAATTTTATTTTGTGGTCTTTATTGATTTAGCTCATTCTTTCTCCATATGCATCTGTCAGCCCAACCCCAGTCGGTCTTGCCACAAATTCCAAACTAGAAGATCAGCAAGCCACACACCTGGGCTGCTCTCGGCTGCTAGGAGCCATGGAGCCTCTAGGCTCACGGTCTGGCACTGCTCAGGACTGTTCCCCTACCCCCTGCCCCACTGCCCCCCCGTGTTGCTCAGACCCAGTGCTGGGCCCCTTGCTTTTGGCTGACACTCCTGCCTCACCGTCATTTGAGAGAATCCTGGGTTATCAGGCCATCCTCTCTGACATCTCGCCTTCACACTGACATGGTTACCTAAATCTGCTTTCCTCCAGCCTCAGAGGCACATCCTGCCTCTAAACTCTGAACCAATCCCTGCCCACCTGCGGAGGGTCCTCAGGCATCATATAAACTCACAAGGCTTTTACTCTCTTAAAATATCAATAGCCTAAATCCCTGAGCCCCAAGCCCCCTCTCCAGCCCGCGGCCCTCTCCCTCTGCAAGCCTTCCCTGCCAAGGTTTTTGAAAGACTTGTCCCCAGCAAGGGAGGCCGTTTCATCACCTCCCATCCTCCTATCCATCAATGGCATGCTGGCTGCTGGACCCACCATTTCCCCTCACACTTGCCAATGGGACAAAACACGTGTTTGTTGTGAAATCCCCAAAGCGCTGTTTAGCCCTTATCTGGCCACATTTCCCCCGCAGGCTTTGACTGTCACCCTCTCCTTAAGAAGCGTCCTCTCCTTTGGCTCTTGGGTCCCTCTCTTCAGGCTTTCTTCTGCCCCTCAATGCTTGTCTTCTGAGACTTCGCGCTTGGCCAGTTTCCTGTCTTACGCACGTCCCCGAGTGATACATCCGATCCAGAGTTCTGGCGGCCTCGCACTCGAGTCCACGAGATCCCAGGATGGTCCCCGAGTCTCGCCCCAGCCTTGCCCGCTGGCCCCACCTCCTGACTCTCTCCTGGCTTTTGATCTGTCTTCTACGGTTATTGTCAGGCCTCTTGTGTGGTAATTCAGCCGTCATCACATCTGGGGCCTGTGGCCGTGTGGGAACTTCAGCCCCTCTGGATGGACCGGGCTGGGTGCTGTGGGGATCCTCCAGTCCCTGTGCTCCACGAGGCTGAGCCCAGGGTTTCCTGGGGAACGTTCTGAGGCGAGCTCCCGGGGAACTTGCCTGGCTGTCCCGTCTGGCTTGCGGACCCCAGTGGCCACCACGCCCCCTCACCTCTGACCACTGGCTTGGGGGATCCTGCTGCGGGCCTTCTCCCCCCGCCTCCCGCCCCCCAGCCGTGGATGGCTCTGTTCTTCATCGGCTGTTTGGCTGCGGACGCGTGGCCGCGACACTCTAACTCTCAGTTTCTCTGGGCGAAAACAAGGAGGGGGCTTTCAAGGGCAGGATGGTGGGAGGACTGCATGGACCTCAGTAGACCCGTCCGCCCCAGGTGGAAGCACAGGGGGCAAGCATCTGCTTGTAGGGTTAAGGCCCTTCGTGAGACGGGGCTTCCACGGGCTCGTCAGCCCCAGGGTGGCCCTGCGTGGGGGTGTGAGCACTCCCACTGCACCGACGGGGCGGCCGAGGCTGAGGGAAGCCCGGGTGTGCCTCCCTCCTCTCGCGCGTGTGTCTGGTGCACAGCGGAGACGGGAGGTGTCATCCCCGGCCGAGGGACCGTGCGTTGGTCCTTCCTCCCTCAGGCAGTCAGCCTCTGGTGCGAGGAAGCCGCGGTTGTTGACCAGGTCCAAGACCGCCCTGCGCACCCGTGTGGGTCCGAACTCTTTGCAAAGGACGCAATCCAAGTGCAGTCTGGAGTCCGCAGAAAGCGGAGAAATCTGTGCTGCTGTAGGTCAGGGGAGGTCCAGGTGGATGTGGCCCAGCGCTGGGGGCTCAAGGCTGAGGGGCCCTTTGCCAGCGCGCCCTCCCTCGCCCGGGCCCCTCCCCCTCCTCCTGTCCCTCTTCAGCCCTCTCCTCCCTCCCCTTCTTCCTCGCCCTCTCCCTCCCCTTCTTCTCTCTCCCACCCCTTGCTGTTCTGCCTTGCGCCATCCTCTCTTGGTGGTGGCAGAAGCCCCGGCAACACTCCGCCTTCTGGATCTTTCCCACAAAAGCTCCTGGGAGGTCTCCATGGGCCTCTTGGATCACGTGCCTGCGGGGCATAAGTGGGTCTAAGTTCATCCTAGAATGAAAGGCTGTCTTTTGTTTTGAGTCAGAGGCTCACTCTGTCACCCAGGCTGGAGCGCAGGGGCACGCTCCTGGCCACTGCAGCCTCGACCTGCTGGGCTCCGGCGAGCCTTACACCTCAGACTTCCAAGTAGCTGGAACCACAGGCGCGAGCCACCACGCCCGGCTAATTTTTTGATTTATTGTAGAGACCAGGACTCACCAAGTTGCCCAGGTCAGTCAATCATCTATCTATTTTTTTTTTTTTTTTTTTGAGTTGGAATCTCACTCCGTCACCCAGACTGGAGTGCAGTGGCCGCTCCCGGCCACCGCAGCCTCGACCTGCTGGGCTTCGGCGATCCTTCTGCCTCAGCCTTCCAAGTAGCTGGAACTACAGGCGCGTGCCACCACGCCTGGCTAATTTTTTGATTTACTGTAGAGATGAGGTCTCGCCAAGTTGCCCAGGCGGGTCTCGAACCCGCGGACTCAGGCAGTCCACTCACCTTGGCCTCCCAAAGCACTGGGATTACAGGCTGAGCCACTGAGCCCGGCTGTCTATCTATTTTTTAAATCTATCTATCTATCTATCTATCTAATCCACCTATCATCTGTCTATCTATATCTCTAATCTATCTGACATTTATCTTTTTGAATATAGATGAAGATAAATCTAAAACTATGAAAAAAGTCTTTATCCACTTATGCCCTGACATAATCTCACATTCCACCAGTAGCTGCATTCCACTTTGGGAAACACTGATCAAATCCACCCTTGTCTGTGATGGAAATGGGGCCCAGCCAGGCTAAGCCATCGACGCACAAGCAAGTAGAAATTGTCAGAGAGGAGACAAGAAGTAACGAGCGCGTTTCTTAAGAAATTCCAGCTTTTCACCTGCTTATTTCAATTCCCCAAATAAACACGGTACAGTAACTCTGTCCCCTACCAGCTATGTGGCCTGAGGCAAGTTAACCTCACTGTGCCCCTGTGTTCCCACCTGTAAAATTCTTATCCATTTATTTAGGGATAACAATAGTATCTACTTCGTAGACTTGTTATAAGGATTAAATGGATTCGCATTTATGCATCACTCAGGACAGTTCTGAAACATAGTAGGCATTGCATGTTTTGTTAAATAAACAAGCATGACTCGTAGTAACAGGAAACATAATCTTGTAGTCCATATTCTAAATTCCCAGGGGGAGGAATTTGGATTGTTTTGGTTTGGGTCAGAAGTCTGCCCCTGAACCATCCAGCTGTGGTGGTGGTGGTGGGGGGGAGTCACATGATTGGTAAATGGCCCTGCCTACTGGAACCACATAAAAAGGTCTGGGCAGAAGCAGGAGAGGGGGAGGGGGGAGTGGGGGGTCGAGGGCTCTGCTCATCCAGGCTCTGCAGGGCTCCAGCGGGGTTGGGGGAACTCTCTCCCGACCCATGTTGACTCAAAGCCCTGTCTTCCAGGAAACCTCCCTTGATTTGCGCCACCTGTTTGGAAGCGGGCTCCGCTCAGGGCCATCCAGAGGACAAGGGTTCACATGTTGCCCAACTCGTTTCTGCAGCAAGGGTTAACAAGGACATGTTCTGCTTCTCCCCACAGAGCGTGTGTACTGGGAACATGGAAGACCCATTCTCTCCTCTTTCGGCAGCCCTGGGTGCCCCGGTCAGACCAGTCGGTGTTCAACGGGCGAGTCGCTGTGAAACGAACAAGTCCACCATCACGTACTTGTCCTTGAGCTTCCTTTTGGCCAAGGCGTAGCTGACAAGGCTACGGGTAAAACAATTAGGAAGACATCACTTTACACAAAACTGACACAGAAGAATTTCAGCAATGCTTGCTTTATTTCTGGTGACTCTTCTAAGTGTCTCTGCAGCCCAGTCTGTCAAGTCAATAACACCAAACACAACTGGAAAAGTTCTAAGGAGGTTCGTTTCAAGAAGCCATGAGACAGGTCTTTTTCTCCGGAAAGAAAAAGCGTCCTTGTTTTGCTGCATCTGTCTGTGAGCAGACCTGCCCCAACAGAGGCCATTTTGAAAGCGGAGATGCTGGGCTCGGTGGCTCAGCCTGAAATCCCACGCCTTGGGAGGCTGAGGTGAGTGGATTGCCTGAGCCCGCGGGTTCCAGACCTGCCTGGGCAACTTGGCGAGACCTCATCTCTACAATAAAAATCAAAAATCAGCCGGGCGTGGTAGCGCGCGCCTGTAGTTCTGGCTACTTGGAAGGCTGAGGCGGAAGGATTGCCGGAGCCCAGCAGGTCAAGGTTGTGCTGGCCGGAAGTGGCCACTGCACTCCAGTCTGGGCGATGGAGTGAGACTCCAACTCAAAAAAAAAAAAAAAAAAGAAGGGTGAGAAGAACGTTTAAAAGCCCTCTTCAGATTTTCAAGCCCTTACAAAGTTAGGTGGACCTATGAATATATGGGTGACAGGCACATCCTTTTTATGATATCCTTGAAGCAAACTTAAAAAAAAATACAGACAGGCTCTCACTGTTTTGCTCAGGCTGGTTTTGAACTCCTGGCCTCAAGCAATCCTCCCGCCCTGGCCTCCCAAAGTGCTGGGATTCCTGGAGTCATAAGCCACTAACACCCGGCCATTAGAAGCAGACTATTTACTAGTCAATCTTGGATTAGGCTGACTTGATTTACCTTTGGGTGTGGGCGTACTGAGCGCATTTCTTAAGAAAATATTGTTATAACCACATCTCCTTGCTAATGAATCCTGGCCTCTCTTCTGCGAGTTTCTCTGCCATTGGGATCTGTCCATCTTCTGGTGGACACACAGGATACCTGCCAAGAGAGGGAAGGCTAAGAGAAGTCATTGTGATTCCGAGCAACCCACTTCCAAACTCCTTTGCGTCCAGTGCCAGCCTTGGCAAAACGCTGTTCTCTGAACAAATGCTGCTTAAAACTCGGAAGGCAGCTGCGTGGGAGCGAAGTCCAGGGTGGAAGAAAGGGACAATGGGCCCCTGCTGGCTTCCTGCCCGATGTTTGATCAGCCAGAGCCTGGATTCTCCATCCCTCCTGCGAGCAGGCAGATGAAAGCCAGTGTCGGCAAGCATCCTGTTTGTGCCGAAGGCTGTTTACTCACTGGATGGCACTGCGGAGAGCCTCGCCCAAGCCCCCAGCGACGGCCGGATCTGGAACTGCTCAGTAGGGACCGCATGGACGAGTCCGCACGGCATCTGCAAGGCCCCCCTGCCAAGGCAATCATCGTTTGGCCTCGGCTCCCGCTGGGGCCTGCGCTGCCCTGGGGTGTGGGGCTCGTGTCAAGGAGGGAGGAGGCATTTGAAAGATGGCCAAGGGAGGAAAGCCGCACCCTGTGGACAGCCCAGTGAACGCAGCCCACTCGCGAGGGGCAGACTGGCTGGGCACGGGCTGGAGCTGCTGCTCGATCAGCCCCAGGTGGACGGGGCAGAGCAGGCTCAAGGCCCGCTGGGGCCCGGAATCCTGACAGCGGGAGCTTGCCGCGTCTCTCCAGCCGTCTCCTCCCTCACCAGGATCCTGAGGTGTGTTCCTGGCCCCGGCGGGGAGGCCTCAGTGTGCTTCTCCTGCTGCTTGGACTGTGGCTTTATCCTCAGGGGAGGGTCAGTCTCCACTTCCTGACCTCGGTAAAACGAGTGTCAGGGCTGCTCTCGGTGACCCAGGATGCTGGGCCGCCTGCCTTGGGGACAGGGAGTTGGTTCTGTCGCCATGCCACCAAACTGTGTTGGCCCAGGACGAGAAGGCCTCCGAGGGCTCCCGTGGTCCCTGCCGTGGACCCGGCAGGGTCCATCTGGGGAGCGACTGACCCAAGGCAGCACAGAAAGGTCTGGGGCCGGAGTCCCTTCTCAGGGCCACGACCACTGCCTTCATTAGGGGGCTTCGAAGGGCTTGAAAACATTTTCATCCAACCCTAAGCGTCAAGGAAGCCTTGTCCATAACCCCACTCATCAATCACATGCATTATTTACATTCCTCCATGGTCCTTTTCATCTGTACAAATATATGTCTTCATATAACTATAATTGCAGAATGTACATATTTCACTCAACATTATTTCCTGTATATTTTCCCAAGGTCTACCTAGTGCCCGTATTTATTATTTTTGCAACAGCCTAATATACCACCGAGCTAATTACACTGAAATTTACTTCATTATTCCACTATAATTTCACATTTCTTTTGCTTTTAGATTCTGACTATTAGAAGAGGTAAGAAACAGCTGTACACAACTCGCTCTTTTTTTCCTTCTAATTTTGAATGATTTCCCTTGAATACATTCCAGGAACGGGATTATGGGGTCAAAGGGGATGAACATTTTTATGGTTCTTAATATATATATGGCTAAGTTATTTTCCAAAAAGGTTGTGTCAAATTTCATAGCCGTTGGGGTTGGGGGCAAGATTTAAATATTTCAAAATAGAGTATGTTAGGGTTTTTTTTGCTCTCACCCATACTGTGGGATTTTAAACTTATAGCTATGCCTCAAGTGTTTTTCATGTACCAGTGATCTTTTAACGTCTCTAATGCTCTTGGGGCAATCTCTTTATGCTTCTGCAGTCTATGATTAGAGGACCCAGAGCGGGGTGGGGGGGTGGGGGGGAGAGGAGACTCAAGTGATACTGGAATTAGAGTCGATTGAATACAGTGACTGATTAGATGTGGGTGGTACCAGATACTGACAAGACAAGATAAACTCTCAGCCTGGACCGTGGCACATGGCCAAGATAGGACAGGAGGAGATGCTGAGAGAAGAGGGCTCTAATGGGAATTGCAGCCACAGTCGTGGGAACACAGGAAAAGTCTTGGAACAATGTGGGTTCAAATCCCAACTCTGCCCTTCGGAGCTGTACAAAACTGACAAATTAGTTCACATCTCTGAATCTTAATTTTCTGATCTGACAAATGGGATGAAAGTGTGTGCCTTATTAGCTCAGGGCCCACCACTTAGCAGAAGCACAATAGGTGGAACTGTTACCTATTGTTATCGATAGGTTGCATCAAGTCCTGCTGTTAGCGGGTTGCATGTTGCGTTAAATCACAATAGGTTTTACTGTTGATGCTTTTCTAAGACACAGAGAAGCAAGTACACCCTGGGGAAGTGGACTTGTTTTGTTCAAAATGTGGACTCCTGGCCAGGCCTGGTGTCTCAGCCTGTCATCCCGGCACTTTGGGAGACCAAGACGAGAGGATTGCCTGAGCCTACTGGTTCGAGACCAGCCTGGGTAACTTGGAGTGACCTCGCCTCTACAATAAATTACAAAAAGTAGCCAGACGTGGTGGTGTGCATCTGTAGTTCCAGCTACTTGGAAGGCTGAGGCGGAAGGATCGCCGGAGCCCAGCAGGTGGAGGGTGCAGGGGCCATGAGCATGCCGCTGCACTCCAGCCTGGGTGACAAGAGTGAGACTCCAACCCCCCGCAAAATGTGGACTCCTATTTGCTACTAAGTTAGAAATACCGTCTTCTCATGGATTTACTCCACTGTAGGTTGACCAACTAAAGAATAAGGGTGGGGTGACTTTCTCTTAAATGAGGTTTCATGTTCAAGGTCCGAATGAGACAGTTCATTCTAGAATCACCGGCAATTCTGCCCCCCCTTCCCCCCCGCTGATTTGATGATGACTCTCTCTATGATTGGAAAGTCGGTGAGCTACCTCCTGGGAGGGAGGGTGGGCTGCTGCTTGAGTGTGTGGACTGCGGCTTCAGGGGAGAGGGAGGGTGGGTAGACAGGCCACGGTTCGGGTCTTGGCCCTGCCACTTCCTAGCCAAGTGATTATGCACAGTTAAACACACTTCTTTAGCCTCCCCAAACCCCAGTTTTCTCATCGGAAAAGTGGGGAGGATAAAGTCCCTTCCTCACTGGGTTGTTGCGAGACGCAACTGGCATATTACTCGTAGAGCATTGTGCCTGACTTCTTTGCAGCAAAACAAGTTCTAGTCATTAGTAGTACTTTGTTATTTCCATTAAAGAGGTGGTGGAGAGACAGGGATATTATGCTTTCAAATGCTTTTACAGTCTTTTTGAAACATGAACTCACCTTCCTGGTTACATTTGAATTAAGCTAATACTATTTGGTATTTGTGGAATCTACTTCAACAGATTGTCAAAAGTTGCCTCCCAGAGGGTGTATTTTTGTTTGCAATGACTAGTTTAGGATAAAAAGAGTTGACTAGGCTTTTCAGCTTCCTATGTTCTTTAAATTGGCATGGGTTTAGGAGTGCAGAATTAGGACATCCGTCTGCAATGCTCACATCCCTGCTGTTTAATACAGGGAGTCAGCTCTGACCGTCAGCGCTAGATTAATGTAGCCATTGAGAGGACTTGGAAGGACCACCCAGGTGGGTCTTTCCAAAACGCTTCCACCTGCTTTGCCACACCAGCCCGACAGCTTAATCCCCGGATGGTCGGGGGATGGGCGAGAAGATCCCACCTAAGCCGCAGGGCGGAGCGGGATGGGAATCCACCGGGTGACTCCCTTTGAGAGGGAAACAGGAATTCAGTCAAAGTTGGTGAAGTGGTTACGCACAGTTACACGCCACTCTTTAGCCTCTCTGAGTCTCGGTTTCCTCATCTGTAAGGTGGGGACAGGAAGCACCAAAATGTGGGGACTTCAAGAGTAAACCCAAGATCTTCTGAGTTCCCTTCCTGTCATTATATTTCCACCTTTATTTGTTTCCCCCGACCTCTCACCCAGATCCCAATAAGATCAGGTATGATGGCCCTAGGCCAGTTAGACCTACAGGACTTAGAACTCTCCTTTGAAACTCAGAGTCACCACCATCCGTTTTTCCCGTGAACGGCGCTTATGTAGGGGGTGTGGAGGGTTTTGCCCAGGGAAAAGCACCAACTAAATGTCTGTGCAGCTGCTGTGACATTATTAGCCACACTCCTGATTAATCCCTCAGAATCTCAGGCATTTTTCCTTCTGTCCTCGGCTCCGATGAAGATGTGTTAACTCCTTGCCTCCAAGTTCCTAAATGAGCCCACACCCTCCACCAGCACTGCTGTAATTTTATCGGAATGGGCCCCGTTCCCTTTGATCTCCTCTGGTTCTTAAATCCAGCAGTTGTGTGTTCGAACATCAATGGAAATGGGGTTTCAAGTTTCCTCTTTCATTATCTTTCTCAAAGATAAAAAAGAGCAAAAGGGAAAAAATGTCCTGAGCTTTGTAGATGAGGCAATATTTTCACAGTAATTTCTTCATCTGAATTCATCAGATCAACAAAGCTGTTTAGAAATATATGTCTGCTCCCATTTCCCCATTTTTGAGGTGGTTTTCCTCAGAAATAAATAAAAATAAAATACATCCAAGACCACCCTTACCTCCCTCTATCACAAGTACTAGGGGCCTCCTGCTTTGCCCACTGCTGTGGGTTTTCAAGCTCTGGAAGCCTTGAGGTGGGCCTGAGAGCTTTGCGGATCCAGGATGAGAGTCAACCCTTCCAGTGAACTACCCACTTTTTCAAAAAGGAACTTTCTGTTCTTGGCAGTGTGGGGAAAATAGACTTCTAGATTAGAATAATTAAATATCTGACCCACAACTCCCCCAAATGCCTGTGGCTGCTTGGGCTTTGATGTGGGCAGCTTACTGTAGAACGGAAAAGTACAGCTTCTTCTCAAAGCCCTCGGCATCTGGGAGGGAGGAAGGCTAGCAGTGAAGCACTCCAGGGTCTCTGGCTGGAAAACAAACAGACAGGACCTCAGCCAGAGCCTCTGGGTACCAAGAATGCGAGCAGCCTCACTCTTGCAGACGTGGCTCCTTCACTAGGCCAGTGTGCGAACTGCACGGTCCAGCTTCCGCCAACCACTGCAGCCTTAGTTGGACCCCTAGTCTCTCTCTCTGTCCACCTCCTTGGCCTTTCCCAATTCCCACCATGAAGCTTTTGCATAGGGCCGTTCTCTCTGCCTGGAATGCTTTTACCTCCTCACTCGTTATATACTGCACTTATCCCTTATTCATTCTTTAGCTCTCTGCTCAGCTGTGTACTAGTTAGGGTAGGATGGACTAAGCCGTGGTAACAAGTAGCCCTTGAAAGCTCAACGGCTTACCACAATGAGTCTGCTTTTTGCTGCTCTTAAAGTGTGGTGTGTCTCCATCAGCCTTCTCTGGTGACTCCTTGAAGCAATCACTTGGGGAGCCAGCATCTTCCCATTACACAATTCTGCCATCTTGGACTTGAAGAAGTGAGACAGTAGAAGATTGGATGGGGGATGTTTGATGGCTAGGCCTGAAAATGGCTTACCATACTCTGCCCTTATTCCATTGGCCAAAACTCAGTCACCCGTGCCCAGCAGATTTAAGGAAGGTCAGGAAAGGTAGTCTTCTTATGTGACCAGAAGGAAAAGGAAGGCTAATGACTGCAGGGCATTGTTTCCATCACAAGTGCCATTCCCCCAGGTAAGACTTTTGTTACCTTCCGCGTAGGGCCAAATTGTCCAGGTCAAGGTACTCGCACCTCTGTTTTTCTCTCCTTTGGTGTGTTGTCACAACTGCAGTTTTACACTAATGTATGTGGTTATTTGGTTAACACCTGTTTCCCTAATGACGCTGTGAGCCCCACGAAGGCAGAGAGAGACCATGTATGATCTTACTTATTATCATGGCTTACCTGGGAGGCAGCAGGTGTTCGGTATCTTCTGAATGAAGGAATTAGCCCATCAGTAACGTTTCCGAAGCCTCCAAATTCAAGTGCTTCCCTGGACCAGGTCAGAATGGAAGGAGACAAGGAGTGCCTTGGAAGAATGTTTCTCTTGGTTTCAAGGCCTGCAGCATAAGCGGGAACACACATTTTGGACAACAGGGATGATGAATTAGCTATCGTCTTTGTCAACATTCATCTCTGCAAACAACAGAACTCATTTAAGAGAGTTTAACCAGAAAAAGAATCTACTAATAAAAAAGAACTAGGCCATCGCCTTACTACACTCTGGTGTGGCCATGTGCTCTTTGAGCTATGACTGTTGTCATACTTCCTGGCTTTGGCCCCCTTCCCTACCTTGGGGAGGTGAATCAACCTCTCTCTCTCTCTCTCTCTCTCTCTCTCTGTCTAAGTTCCTTTCCAAATAAACTATGTTTTCCAATCAAACAAAAAGAAATAATAAAAAAAACCCAGATACCCAGGCCTGGAGACTCTGCAGCCTGACATGGTGTCCACATGACCCTGACACCCTGGCAATTCCTCAGGACAAAGCTAGGCAGAGCCCGGGACCTAGCAGCCGCCACAGCTTCTGTCTCTGAAAGCTTGATGTCTACACTGGAAGCCAGATGTTTACCAAGCCACCTGATTCTTGGAGGCTTTCCAGAATCCATGCCCAAGGGCTTCTGATCGACGATGCCCTTGCTGCAAGGAAGGATGGAAAAGTACGTTTTGGCTTCTGTCTTGGGGAGGGACAATAACCCAGATACAGGGAATGTGGTGGGGCACGACTGCTGTCCTCACAGGAAGCTTGGGGGTCTGTTTGGAGCCAGTGGTGGGGTTTGGGATGATGGTAGAGGAGTGTGGGGGACTAAACAGAGACTCCTGGAGTAACCCCAAGTGTGCTGCAAGGATGCCACAATTTGTTGTTGTTTTTCTCTTTCCAAAATTCGATGAAAAACACGGCCATACAGCTAAGGGTGGCAAACATACGTGTTTTGGGGTCAGAATCTACATTCAAATTGTTTTAACCCTTCATATTGCCTTTCGCAAGTCTGTTTTGTTTCCCTCTTGAGCTTATCTGTAAAAATCAGATGGCCACAGAAACCCAGAGGGTCAGCTGGTGGCGTGGGGGCTTGAGGCAGCTCTGGCCCACCACCCTCTGCCATCCAGGCTCGGGCCTCCCGGCTTCTGCTGGAGCTAAGGCCCTCTGCTTCCGTCTGCCAAGACAACGGTCTGAACCAGGCTCCTTGGTTGTCGGGGGCAGGGGTGGGAGCGGGGGAGTCGCTGGGCCTTAGGAGCCCAGCAGCACAAAGTCTCCCCCTTTCCTGCATGGCAGGATCCACCTTCAGGAACGCCATGACACTGGCTGCTGCAGCCCTGGGCATCTTCCCAAGGGCGCTCAGGAAGTCGGTGGCGGGAGAGGTGCTGCGTGCACAGCTCTGACAAAGCTGGGGCTTCTTTGCCAACCTGCAGAAGGCAGAAAGTGTTTCTGAGAGAGCCCTGTTAGGACCTGGAGCTGGGGCTCCGTCCTGAGTCTGGCTACAGGATGTTGCACTGAAGTTTTCCTGTAGGCGAGATCTGTGAGAAGAAACAGGTCTGGCGGAAACAAGCTGGGAGCAAAGCGGCGAAGGTGGGGAAAGACAGAAAGCGTGGGTCCCGGCTCCCTTGGAAAAGGGGCAAGGGCGTCTTACCAGGAGGTCCTCAGTCTCACGGAAGCCGAGGGATGGCATGAGACACTTACTTTTCCCAGCCGGTCTTTCTCTGGTCTCTTCACTTATGCTCCCTGGAGCGAGGCCCGGTCCCTTGCTCCCTTTTCTCCTGTATCCGTGAGGATAGGCTACCTATGCTGCAGTGACAAACACCCCCCTCAAACTTAGCCGCTTAAAATGGCAAATGCTCACTTCTCCACTTCCCAGGTCCCTCGTGGGCTGGCAGGTGTTCTCCCCAGCTGCCACTGTTGGGAATGTTCCCAGCCCCGCCGGTGGAAGGGGGGCTCTGAAAGGTCTCTCCCAGCCCACCAGAGGCTCTGAAGTGGAAGCGATGAGCATCCTCTCTTCCCGGACTCAGGGATGTGAGCTAGCTACCCGGTCCCGCCAGTGGCAAGAGGGCCTGGCGATGCGAGAACTGGAAACACCAGACACAAAGCGCTCTGGCGATGCCACGTCCCTTCCTCTTCGGAATTTTCTCTTCTTCTGTGCCCCTCTGTTTTGCTCTTAGTGGGGTCTCACTCCAGACGACGCTCAGGGCAGGCCTGTCGGGTTGTGTGCACATCTCTCTTCTCCAACCTGCAGCGTTCGTGAAAGGGAGCATCTTCCGCTTTCAGAGTGAAGCGTCTCCGGATCCCCTCCCACTTGCTCGTGCTATTACAGATGGCCTCTCATCATTCCTCGGGTGAGTTGTCCTGCAGATTATGTCTGTGCGCTTCCACACTGTTTCCCTGAAGACCCCCAGGAAGGAGGGCAGCAGGGAGGGAGAAAGATGGGGAGGGATAAAGCAACTTTATCTTGCGGCGCATGGAAACTTGTCTCTTGGGACCGAAGGCACAACGCCTGTGAATCAGTCTCCTATTTCTCTCGTCCTGGCTGAGGAATATGTTTGCGCTCTTCCACCAGAACAGTGTCACGGGGTGGGAGTGCACCCAGCTGTGGCTTCAAAAACTGGATGCCAATCGTTTTCAAAGTGTGGTTGCTGGGCCAGCATCACTGGCATCCTCTGGGACTCATTGAAGATGCGAATTCTTGAGTCCCACTCCGTTTACTAAATCAAAATCTCTGGAGGTGGTGTCCCACAGCCTGTGTTTGGACAGGCCCTCCCGGGATTCTCATACCGGAGTCTGAGCACCACCTGTATATGCCATCACTTTCTGTGGGAACTTTGAACTGTTCTGAGCCTTATTTTCCTCAACTGGAAATTCGGCGTAGGGAGCCCCATGAGGTGTGGTCAATGGAGCTGGTGGCACAGTGTCCGATACAGAGCAGTGCTTCCTTCTTTTCTTCCCTGTGGAAAATTGTATTTTCCCAGAGTGACCACAACAGTATCTCCCATCCCATGTTCTTTTTTCTTCTTTCTTATTTATGTATTTTATTTTATTTTTTTGAGTTGCCCAGTCTGGAGTGCAGTGGCCGCTCCCGGCCCCCGCAGCCTCGACCTGCTGGGCTCCGGCGATCCTTCCGCCTCAGCCTTCCAAGTAGCTGGAACTACAGGCGCGCGCTACCATGCCCAGCTAATTTTAGAGATGAGGTCTTGCTGAGTTGCCCAGGCGGGTCTCGAACCCTCGGACTCAGGCAATCCACTCACCTCAGCCTCCCAAAGCGCTGGGATTACAGGCTGAGCCACCAAGCCTGGCTTGTTTTCTTTATTTTGATAGCTTTAGGGGCCACAAGAGAGTTTTGGTTACATGGTTGCATGGTACAGTGGTGAAGAAGTCGGGACTTTCAGTGCACCCACCACCCCACCTGTGCATACTGTACCTGATAGGTGATTTTTTGTCCCTCCACCCCTTCCCCTTCCCACTTCTGAGTCCCTAGTGTCCATGATACCATTTTCTGTGCCTTTGGAGATCCTTGGCTTAGCTCCCACTTACAAGTAAGAACATGTGGTGTTTTGTTTTCTGTTGCTGAGTTAGTTTGCTTAGGATGACATTCTCCAAGTTGCTGCGAAGGACAGTGTTTCATTCTTTTTGATACCTGAGTGGTTTTCCATGGTGTCTATATACCACATTTTCATTATCCACTGATTGGTTGATGGGCATTTCGGTTGATTTCAGATCTTTGTGATTATGAATTGTGCTGCGACAAACAGGTCCGTGTTCTTCTTACACTGTGACAATTCTCCTATTGACTCAGGTGCCCATGCTCCCTCCTTTAATCCTGGGAAGACCTTTGTTTGCTGTCTCAACCAAGAGAACACAACAGAAGTGATACTGTGTGACTTCTGAGGTTAGAGCGTGGACATGTGATGCGTTTCCACCTTGCTCTCTGGGGATGCCCGCTCTTTAGGCTTTTGAAATCTGGCCGCCATGCTGTGAGGAAGCCAAACTTGCCCCTATGGAAAGACCACTGAGAAACCGTGTGCAGGCCACAGCCCAGTGGAGGTCCCAGCTGACACCTGATGTCAGTGATTAGATGGGCAGGAACGATGCCTTTTGGATGATTCCAGTCACCCCTAGCCCTCAAGCCTTCCCACCTGTGAAGCATCAGACTCTGTGAAACAGAAATTGTTCACATTGCTGCCCGCGCAGTGTCAGGATAATGTAACAGCCGTTTTATGCCAGTATGCTTTGGGATGACTTGGTACACGGCCATAGAAAACTGACATGCTCTCTGCGTGTTGACCTGGGAATTCAACAGTGCTGGCCTACAGCCTCCAAGAGCCAAGGGGCAGAAGGTGGTGACAGTCAGATGGAAACACGGATGAAAGGCAAAGCCTTCCACGCAGGAAGCCAGAGGGACCAAACAAGAAGAGCCAGCAGTAAAGGCTGAGAGGAAGCTGCTGTCACCAAGAGGTGGCCCCTCTGAGGTCGTCCCACCAGTCTCCTGCCCCACCCTGGGGGGCTCAGCCCAGGAGTACTCACCGAGGCCAACATACCACAATACCAAATGCGTAAGTGGCAGGTCACGCCAACCAACTGTTAATATGCTCCAAACTCCTATCGTGACATACGTAATTTCGGAACCAACTGGAAGGCCTGACTCTTGGATTCCTCAGAACTTCCTGCTGGAAGGTGGTGACGCTCGAGAGTCAGACCCCTGGCCCCTTCCCTTCCCTCCCCCAGCACGTGATGAAGATGAAAAGCGATCACCCTGTGCTGGCATGTAGTAATTACTCAATAAATGAGAATACTAATAACAGTATTTTGACTTTAAGTTTAATTTCAAGGGCTATCATGTGAAAGAAGACTGATCTACTTCGCATAGCTTCAGGGCATGTAATTAAGACCAGTGGTTGGAAGTTATAGGACAGCAGATTTGGTTCAACCTAGAAAGATCTTTTTGTAATAAGAATGCTCTGAAAATGGATTGAAATCCTTGGGGAGTAAAAACGTAGAATTTTAGCCGGGCTCGGTGGCTCAGCCTGTAATCCTACGGCTTTGGGAGGCTGAGGTGAGTGGATTGCCTGAGCCCGCGGGTTCGAGACCCGCCTGGGCAACTTGGCGAGACCTCATCTCTACAATAAATCAAAAAATCAGCCAGGCGTGGTAGCGTGCACCTGTAGTTCCAGCTACTCGGAAGGCTGAGGCAGAAGGATCACCGGAGCCCAGCAGGCGAGGCTGTGGTGGCCAGGAGCAGCCACTGCACTCCAGTCTGGGTGACGGTCCAACTCAAAAAAAAAAAAATTGTAGAATTTCATGTGTCAGATGGGAGTTGGATTGGACAACCTTTAAGGTCATTTCTAATTCTGATTTTGTATGAAATCAGCTTTTTATGTTGGGCTTGAGTTGGATCGTATTGGTTTGTCTTTGGGGTGCATGTGTCACCCTGTTCTGTATCTTCGATGGTTGACTTGCAGTGTTCAGGGAGCATGTACCCGCAATTTATACGTCATACATTGAGGTAGAGACCCAATAAAGCTTTTTGAAGGAAACAAGTTAGCATCCCGGGTAGTTATCACAATTTTAATCTCACTTGAAGTGATTAAACCCCAACTAGCTTAGCAAAAAAGGAGATTCTGTTGGAATGATATTGGGGAAAGTACAGAATCCACAGAAGAGTGTCATGCCAAGCGGCACGAGGGCCAGAAGAAGAGGTGGGCTCGGGCCACCTAGAGCCAGGTCCTAGCACATGGTTGAGAAATCGCTTTCTGAACCTTTCTGGGTCCCTTCTTTCACCTCTTCCCTGATTGGCTGTATCCACATGGTGGGCTGCATGCAGCCTGGCCACGATGGCTCCATCCATTGACACAGTACAGCTGCAGCTACTGAAAGACCTGGCTCTCTTTCTTGGGGCCAGTTCCGCATTTCTCAGGACAGGAATGCGTTGGTCTCACTTGGACCAGGGGTCGGCCTTCAACCAATGAAATCTGCCTTCCTAGCGGCGGGTCACAGCATACATGGGACCCACGCAAGAGACTTGGATGGAGAATGGTATGGGGTGTGGTGACTTCATTCCAGCTGTTTCCAGGCCAGGGATGTTTCCATAGTGGGGCACGTCTCAGCCTCAAAGAATACTGCCAAGGGCATCAGGGCTGTCCTTTCTCTCCAGCTGGCTGTGTCCTCCCGCCCAGAAGGATCCCCCGTCGTCCCCCTTGGGCCTTGAGCCGGAATGAGAATGCAGAACCCGGCCCTCAGTCTGCCCCTCCTCCAGGGAGGGTTGCAGGAACCAAGTGAAGGTGAAAGAACGCAGAGGAGATGGAGGAGACACAGGCTAGCAATCTCTGGTTTGTGATTTCACTCTTGCTTTTCCACAATGTTTCTGGGCGGGCAGCATCTTTCCCACGCTCCCTGGGACAGCGCCCCCTCCTCGGTAGTCACGCAACACCTTATGTTTACCACAAAAGGGGACCCTCTCCAGTTTCTTGGGGCTGAAAATTTATACAAAATTGGTGGTCGGCGGGGAGGAGGAATCTTCCTAAAGAAAAAGAATCCAAGCCGGGCTCGGTGGCTCAGCCTGTAATCCCGTGCCTTTGGGAGGCTGAGGTGAATGGATTGTCTGAGCCCGCGGGTTCGAGACCCGCCTGGGGTGAGACCTCATCTCTACAATAAATCGAAAAATCAGCCAGGCTTGGTAGCTCAGGCCTGTAATTCCGGCTACTCGGAAGGCTGAGGCGGAAGGATTGCTGGAGCCCAGCAGGCGAGGCTGTGGTGGCCAGGAGTGGCCACTGCACTCCAGTCTGGGCTACCAAGTGAGACTCCAACTCAAAAAAAAAAAAAAAGAATCCAAATTATGAATGTAAAATTAGATATAAAGCTGAATATTTATGTAGAAGGATCAAACAAATTACAAAAATGTAAATTTTTAAAGCTGGCAAATATTACAATTTTTTAAATTAGTGAACTCCCTGACTTGCCTCTACAATGCTTTTCCCCCTACACTTTTGACTGCGTACCCTTTGATTGCCTCTTCCTCTGACAATGGTTTTGTAATGTCATTTTCTGTAAGGAAAATAGAAAGATAACTCAATTTTTTTCCTTTAGTGGGTTGATTAAAATGTGGTTATTTTTAAATGCTGGAATGCCTCAAACACGCAACATCACATACACACATACTTGCTATTTGTGGCGCTGCTAGAGGTTGATGCCCTACAAACACGGGATTCTGATGTATTCTAGTTCACAGGGTTCCCGCCCCAAATAAAATAAATGCCTGTACATTTGTAATCGTATACATTGCATCCTTGAGCTTTTCTTATCAGGAGGGGAAGAGATTTCTGTTTTGACCAGAAATTGATGAGAATCAGATCCTCTACTTAAATTTATACATTCTATAATTTGAAGAATTGTTTATACATTTCTGGCTGCATGCATTTCTTTTTTTGCTGTTGTTTTGGTTTTTGAGTTGGAGTCTCACTCTGTCGCCCAGGCTGGAGTATAGTGGCACTCTGCGGCCACGGCAGCCTTGACCTGCTGGGCTCAGGCGATCATTCTGCCTCAGTCTTCCAAATAACTGGAACTACAGGCATACGCCACCACACCCAGCTAATTTTTTTATTTATTGTATGAGAGACAAGGTCTCACCATGTTGCCCAGGCTAGTCTCGAACCGATGGGCTCAGACAATCCTCTCGCCTCTGCCTCCCAAAGTGCTGGGATGATAGCCGTGAGTCACCACGCTCAGCCTTGTATACATTTCAAAGCTTGTTTCTCCACTACTCACAACTTCTGGTGCCAGGGTCTATAAGATATGTTCTCGTTTTCTCAGACCTCTGTGCCCACACATGTCATAATGATGGGTGGACTATCACAGTGGGAAGTGGGATTCTTCCTGGAGACCACTGCTTCACTGTAATGGCTAAGGTTGACTCAGTTTTCATGGAGGTGATTGCAAGGAACCCAAGCTAAACGCACCCCGATTCTAATTATTGACTGAGTACTCAGGACACCAAGGCAACTCCATGAGAGGGATGTAAGGGGGGCAACTCAGAGAGGAAAGAGGCAGTGGTCTTACAATGGATATTCCGGTGTCTTACTTTTTGGTCCTGTGAACAGAGTTCTAGGGCCATGCAAGTGGTAGGTCTGAGACTTAATTAAGCTTGATTAGCTTGCCACTACACTGCCCCTGGACCCTGTCATGGCCCCTCATACTGAAGGTGCCAATTTATCTGTCGACCCCCTCAAGACAGATCCTGTGCCTTGTCCATCCTTGGGTCTACCAGTGTGTGTTGGCCATTGTTTAAACATGGTTCTTCAGAAAAAAAAGCACATATAATAATAAATTGTATGTACATAAAGGATGTGCAGTATACAATTTGCTAATAAAATAGAAATTCTGCCAGTTATCCTCACAGAGTGCTTTCACTGATTTCCGTCAAATTTTTGTATCTATAGCCAACCCATGATTCCACTTAAAGAAAATGTAGCTTTGATATGAATGTTGACTGATATTTTCTTTTACAAAATGAGTAAGTGGAAGCGAGACAATGGAGAGGCAGGTAGGAATGTCACTCATTTGTCTATGATGTTGTAAGTTACTTTGCTGAGTCGCATAAAGATTTGTGAGTGCTGGAAGATTTTTCAATTCTTTTTTTTTTCAAAGAAAGAAAAGTTTATTTAAAAGTAAATTAGAGAGAGAAAGAGAAGGGAGGAGGAAGATTCTCCTCCCCAAGGTGGAGGAGGGGACCAAAGCCAGGAAGCATGGCGACAGCCATCGCTCAAAGAGCACGTGCCACAACAGAGTCTAGCAAGGCAATGACCAGATTTTTCAATTCTTTTTGCATGCTAGTCACAATATAATGGCTACACTTTTTTTTTAAATTGGAGTCTCACTCTGTCGCCCAGGCTGGAGTGCCATGGCACACTCACAGCCACTCCAGGTCAACCTGCTGGACTCCGGTGATCCTTCTGCCTTAGCCTTCCAAGTAGCTGGAACTACGGGCGTGCATTACCACGCCCGGCCAATTTTTTATCTGTTGTAGAGATGAGGTCTCACCAAGTTGCCTGGGCTGACCTTGAACCCATGGGCTGAGGCAATCCACTCGCCTCGGCCTCCCAAAGTGCTGGAATGACAGGCTGAGCCACCGATCCTGGCCAATGGCTACACTTTTAACACGATCATTCATTATTAGCATTTTCTTCATCATTCCCTTAAGTCTAAAGCCGAGAGGACGATACATCAAGCCTTGCCAATTTCCGCAGTGTAAACACTCCCACAATGGCTGATTTTAAGTGGCCACTGTGACATCAGTGAACAGGTGCTGGGAAGCCATGCAGAGCAGCACGCCTATGCGTATGACTCCCACCCTGCAGGTGTGCTGGAGGCCAACAACCTGGAGAGCGCAGAAAACAGTGAGGAGTGGTGAGATGATTGGGAGGGATACATTTTGAGCTTTGATTACCCGTGTTTTCAAGATAATGTAATTAGACAGTTATACGATTCAATTTTAAAATAATGGCCTTGTTTCCCAACTGGTTTACAAAATTCCTGAAAATGTAACAACTGAAACTCGTGAGCAGCTGCTGGCCAGCTCTGGCACCTCCTCCGGGCGTCCCCAGGGCTTCACAGGAGACCTGGCACAGAGAAGGCACTGAATGTATGTATGCCCCCCTAATGAATGAGCATCACCCACTTGGTCTCTGGCTCTCAGAGGGCCTGGGCAAGTCACTCACCCTTCTCTTTTTCTCTGTCTGGTGCAAGAGGCTATTAATGCTTACTTCACAGAGGTGCTGCGAGAGTTAATTAAGGTTTGCTAAGTGCTTTGAAATCCACAGATGAAAGGCCCAGTGGGGGAGAACTTTATTATTATTCTCCTACATCATCTTAAGAAGTGTGTGGTGATGACACCCACCTGGTACTTTTCATCTTCAAAGCATTCTCCAGACGTTCACCAGTTAAACGTCACAGTTCCCTGCCCAGTCAGGGGGTGTCCTCCAGGGACGGAACCTTGCAGCCTGAAAGAGCGAGTCCTGCCCCTGGGCACCGAGGAGCTGTGGTCAGAGCCAGGATTCCAGTTTCCTCAGCTGCCGGCTTCCACGGCGCCATTTTGCCCTTCCTAGTCCACGGTCGCCTCCAGGGTGGTGGTGAGGCCGGCACAGCCTCCGGGACTGTGAAACCACAGCGTTTCTCTCACAGTCCATGTGATGCTACGCATTGGATGTCAGCCATTCTAAGATGCATTTTCTTTTCGCTTTTGAATATCCTTGAAATCAACAGCATTCATCCTAAAACTGGTGAGGGTTATAGTTCGATTGGAAATGTTTTTCTTCTTACTGGTAAATAAAACAAAATAATAGTGCATGACACACTTGTCACATGTCAACAGTTTTTGAAGCATGATAGTACCACTATTTCTAGGCCTTACAGATGTGTCGTTTGTGTTCCGCTAATTTTCAAGAAGAAGCCTTCTTCCTCCACTCCCATCATAACAGTAACATATGGTCACTATATTATGTGGAACACGCAGCTAATTAAAATGAAGAAAAGGCAGCGATAACCCCAAATCTCACAGCTCGAAGATCAATGCCAAGAGCATATTACTATGTTCCCTTCCTGACTGTTCTCTTTTCCCTATTAGGGAAAAGAGATTCCTATTAGGATCCCTATTAGGATCAGCTTTTACAAAATCTAAAAATACAGAAACGAGTGTAATATTAAATACCCATCACTGATAATCTTATTGTCCAGAATGACCATTAAAAAATTGTAATAACGATTATATTTCTCTATCCCATACATGAGCCATGATAATTACCAAAAAAGAAGAAATAGAGTTAACCTTTTGAATGAATTTCTGTCTATCATATATATATATTTGTTTTCATTTCTAACTGGATATAGATCTATTATTATATCTCTATACATACATACAATTAGAACATGAAGTGTGTATGACTGTCCTTGACTTTTTAGTTTAATTTGTGTGCCGTCCAGCCGTACCTACCAGTGCTAATCGCACATATACCCTACGACCCAGCAATTCCACTCTTGGTTTCATACTTATATTTGTTTTCTCGGACTGCCATAGCAAAGTGCCACGGACTGGGAAACGTAAAACTCCAGAAATTTACCCTTTCACAATCCGGAACTCTAGAGGCTAGACATCCACGACAAGGTGTTGAGAGAGTCGGTGTCTTCTGAGGGATCTGAAGAACGGATCTGTTTCAGCCTCTCTCCTTGGCCTGTGTGGTGGCAGTCCTCTTCTTGTATGCTCACACTGTCTTCCTTCCATTCGTGTGTGCATCCAAATGACCTCTCCTCAAAAGGATATCAGTCATATTGGATTAAGGCTGACCTTCGTCACCTCAGTGTCACTTAATTGGCTCTGCAAAGACTCTGTGTCTAAATGCAGCCACATTCTGAGGTACTAAGGGTTAAGACTTCAACGTGTGAATGAGGGGGGCACAATTCAGCCTGTAACAACACCCACGTGCTTACATCCACCGGAAGGCATGTGCAAGACTGATCACAACGAACAATTAGAAGTAACTCGATGCCCGTCAACAGTGGAAAGGATTTTAAAACGAGGTGCATTAAAAAACCAACGACTGCTACACGCAATGTGAATGAATCTCACATACACAAAATGGAGGGAAAGACGCCAAACACAGATCACGCTCCAAACAGTGTGATTCTATTTATATGACATTCAAGAACAGGCAAAATGAATATACGGTGATAGATGTCATAATAGTGGCTACCTCTCCCACGGGGCGTTGAGTGGGGATTACATAGGACTACCTATGTGCAACGAACTCGTTGAGCTCTAGACTTAAGATTGGTGTACCTTTTTATGGAAAGTCTGCCTCCATTTTAAAAATTGAACATACACAAATTTTCCTGTATTACTAAGGATTTTTCTAAAACATTTTGTTTGGTGACTATAAAATGTCCCATTTTCATAAAACTGCTCATGACTAGCCGGGCTCGGTGGCTCAGCCTGTAATCCCGCGCCTTTGGGAGGCTGAGGTGAGTGAATGGCCTGAGCCCGCGGGTTCGAGACCCGCCTGGGCAGCGAGACCTCATCTCTACAATAAATCAAAAAAATCAGCTGGGCGTGGTAGCGCATGCCTGTAATTCCAGCTACTTGGAAGGCAGAGGTGGAAGGATCGCCGGAGCCCAGCAGGCGAGGCTGCGGTGGCCGGGAGCGGCCACTGCACTCCAGTCTGGGCGACAGAGTGAGACTCCAACTCAAAAAAAACAAAACAAAACAAAACAAAAAAACTGCTCGTGACTGCTGTCCACTTGCCACATGCCTGGGGACTGCTCTAAGGGCCATGTGCTCTAACGGAATTAACACTCACAAAACCCTGTGAGGCAGGTTACTGACATCATGCCCATCTTACAAACACAAAACATTGTCTTCCTCAGGTTAACGCCATGTGTGAGTGGTGAAGTGGAGACTGAAGCCCCAGCAATCTGGTTAAGAGGCCACATCCTCAACCACTCTGCCATATTGCCTTTCTGGTCAGAAATCATGACGCCCTCCCACAAGACGCAAATTGTGATTGACCAGATGGGTTGAGCTGTCTCCCTGCTGTTGGACTTTTAGGTCGGTTCTTTTCTTTCCTGTGATAAAGAAAGCAGCAACCATCTTGTGTGCGCATCTTTCTCTGCATCCTGATTCCTCCTGTGAGTAGAACCCTAGAGTGCCCGCTTCTGGAGCTGAACCTTTGAAGCTAAGAGCTCATGATCCATTTTGCTAGTTCGTTCTCCTGATGGATCAAATTAGTTCACATACCTGCAATTGACTGCTAATTTGCATATTTCCATAGACCACCCAGAAAGGTCCTTGTTGCTGGCTTTTCTCTGTTGATTTGTATTCAGAAAAATTAAAATCAAGTGCTATTTATGTGCATATATGCGTATTATATACATATATAAAAATATAAATGTAAATAAATGCACACACATACACATTCTTCAGATCAGCTAACTCTGGTTCCAGATCATCTTAGAATGAAAGACGAGCCGTACTAAGAACTTTTTGAATGATCTTTATCGTAGTTTCCGTGCTTTCCGGGGGATTCTCAGAGTTTTAATGATCAGATTCCAAGTGAAGAATGACCCTTTGGCTGCAGGAGAGAGTATGATGTCAAAGCAGCACATAGATTTTCTTAAAGTATCTTTTATTTTCTGCTTGCTTACCTTCATGTCTGTCCTTCCGGGCGATGGGATCTTACTTCTTGGTTGGCGGAACCTGAGTGACTGTCCTTTTGCTCCCAAGGAGCTTTTATTTGCATAAATATTTGATAAAAGGACATCAGTCGGTAGCTACATCAGGTTCAGATCACATACGACAAATGCCTGATACATAATCCAGTTGATTTAATTTAAGAGATTATATATATTAATTTGTAGTCTATAATATACCACATTATTTTGTGGTGTTTTATTCAATAATTTATTTAGTATATTAAACAACACTTATTGATCATCTGCTGACTATTGGAGAGATGATGACATCTTGCAGGCTGGGCTTCTTGTCCTGCATTGATAGTGAATGGCTCCTAGGTCAGCAGTAGGGCCCCAGTGAGAAGAAAAGCTGCTTGGCATTTGAGTGGGAAGCCTCAAAATCCTCAACTCTGGGAGATAAAAGATAATTTTTCTGTAACCTGCACTTGGAGACAGTGGCGCTGCTACCTTACAAACGGTTTCAGATAAATGACGCCTCTTCCCTTTGCCCAGTTCCAAATGGAGACAGGAGTCAGGAGGCCAGAGAGAGATGGCAGCAGGACTGGAGGCGTGGCTTCGGCACAAGGTCACAGCGGGCTTTCTAATACAACATCCCTGAGTGAGACATCCCTACCCCTGCAGACCCTGGCAGGGCTGTAGGCCTCCTCCTGCCAGGGTGGGGGCCTTCCATGTGGCAGAGAGGCATTGAGAAGGTACTGCTACTCTGTGGCCAACATGAGCCCGGAAGGGCTGAACTGAGCATGTTGGTTCTCCCTACCAGTCTCGCCAGTCTGAGTAGCAGGCTGGCTGTGGGAGTGGGAAGAGGTGAGTGCGAAGAAAGGCTGGGACCTCACCGTGGTGGAAGCATGAGGCCAGAGCGATGGAGCACCCCTGAAGAAACCCTGAAGTATTTCTGGGATAACATTTCCCGCCAGAGGCAGGAGTCCTGGCTGCGTTTCATCGGTTTAGCAACTTTCCGCCCACATCAATGCCATCTCATTCATTGAATGAGCAATTTTTTTTTTGAGTCAGAGTCTCCCCCTGTCACTCAGGCTGGAGTACAGTGACACACTCACGACTCCCACAGCCTCGGCCTGCCGGGCTCAGGTGAGCCTTCTGCCTCAGCCTTCCATGCAGCTGGAACTACAGGCATGTGCCATTATATTGGCTAATTTTTAAAATTTATTGTAGAGATGAGGTCTTGCCAAGTTGTCCAGGCTGGTCTTGAACTCCTGGGCTCAGGTAATCCTCTCGCCTCTGCTTCCCAAAGTGTTAGGATTACAGGCATGAGCCACCGTCATCGACCGTCTGCACAATTTTTGTGCAACTTGGAGCAGTCTCTGAAATTGTTTCATGAATCTCATTTTCTTGTTTCCAAAGGTGTGTGTGTGTGTGTGTGTGTGTGTGTGTGTGTGTGTGTGTGTGTGTATGTTTCCTATCCACTGTTATCACCAAATTCTACTATCTAGCTAAAATTTCTGTTTACTTGTAAGAAATGATATGCTCTTAGGCCTTTTGGGGCTATTGAGAGGTGTGTTGCTGGCGGCGGCGGTAATGGCTTTCCTTCTTCATCAGCTTACGGGAATAACTCATACAGAATGAGATACGTTTCAGTTGCTGGGCTTGATCACTGTTCCTCCCTGGGACCTGCACCCCAGCCCTGCCGCACTGCAAATAGCATTCAGATGTGCTCTTCAGTAATGCTGCTCTGACTGCTGGGATATCTCATGAATAAGAAACAAGAACTATGACATCTGCAATGTCAAGGGTCTGGAGCAGGGACTGGCAAACTTTTTCTGTAAAAGGTCCAACAGCAGATATTTTCAAGCTTTGGGGACCATATGGTCTCTGCCCCAATGGCTCAATTCTGCTGTTGCGTCAGAAAAGCTGCCATAGACAATATGTAAACAAATGTGCATGGCCTTCTTCCAATAAAACTTTATTTGCAAAATAGACCTTCAGCCAGACTTGGCCCAAAGGCTGTAGTTTGCCATCCTCAGTTTGGGTCCTGAGTGGATCCTTGTTAAGCATAAGCAGTCAGGAAATGTAACAGACCCAAACGTCAACAAGGGTTGTAGACCCAGTTCTGTCACTGACCAGCTGCATGACTTTGGCTAAGTCACCGACCATCTGTGGAACAGTTCTGTTTCCCCTTCTGTAAGATTACGGGGTGGGGTGGATTTGCATTGGAGGTTGCAAACTGGCAATCCGAGGTTGCGTCTGGCCCACAGATGTGTGTCACTTGGCCCAAGCAGGATCAAAAACATTTGAATTTGTTTCCAACACTTTGGATGGGGAGATTTCATTTAAAATCCAGATTTCTGGCTGTTGGTGAAATATCAGAAAATCTGGCAGCCCTAGGCCCACCCTCTCCCGTGGCAGCCCTTGGCCAGGGCTGAGAGCCGGGTCTGGCTGCTCTGGCTGCGTGTGCACCCACAGAACACGGCAGCCTCCTGCTGGCCTGCTTCGACCATTGATGTTATTGCTGGACACTGGAGCTTTTGGATCTGTGACCCCGCAGGAGACCTTTCAGTCTAATCATTACGTGTGTGCTCATCAGGCCCGGCCATGACACCATCACCGTGCAGCAGATGCCAACATCCTCCGTTACCGTCTCTCCTTCCCTGAAGTCCTTGGTCTCTGTCGGAAAGCCATGTGGTCGTGGGGGAAGCCAGCACCACCTTCCCTGAGCCAGTCGGCACATCCTGCCCTCTCCCTGGTCCTCCAGGTGGTTCGGGGCTGGGCGTGAGGGCTTCAGAAGTGCATCAGAGTGACTCTCAGGCTTGGCACGGAAGGTTGGGAGAGGGCTGCCCTCTTCCTCTGTGGGTGGAGTGCAGGTGAGACCTCTGACTGCCTTCAATTTTTGCTACTGGAAGGGAAAGCTACCCTAGACTGACAATTACTGACTTGAATATGTGGATGAATACCCCGCTCCCTGCACTTTGGCGGGATGGGGAGGGGAGGCTGATTTGAAGAAGCACTGTTTTCTCCACTGTCTCTTGAGTTGCCCACTAGGGTTAAGCTCCAGCTGCCTGTGGAAAATGTTGGACAACATACCCTGTGTTTTCTGTCTTCCTTTTTTCTCACTTCCCCACTCTCCTACTAGAGTTTTCTAGAATCAACTCCCAGATAAACCACTTGCGCTAGTGTCCTGGTCGTAGAGCCTGCTTCTCAAGGCACCCAAGCAAAGGACAGAGGAAACACATTCGTGACAAAGGCAGTGGAATCCTATGGCAGTCTGAATGTCTGGATTAGGTCACTCCTGAAGCCCACCCTGCCTACGGATTTTCACTAGAGGAGCCAGTAGATTCCTCAGTGCTTAGGACGGCCTGACATGGTATTCCGTTATTTGTAGCCCAAAGCATCCGACCTCTCTACACAGGATTTATCTGTTTATTTAGATGAATGAAGACTTTTTTGCATTACATTCCAGACTAATGAACTGAGTAATGCGTGCGAACTTCAGAACCAGCAATACTTTTTTTTCCTCTTTTAATTTTTATTTTAAAATTGTGGAGTACAATTGAGGGCGACGTACACAAATATTCACTGTGCAAGTACCCGTGTTGATGAGGTGTGCCCTCCTACCCCAGGCAGACATCGACTATCGACTGGCGACTACTGTCAGTCCTACCTCCGTGACCCTCCTTCCCTCCACACAGTTTCCCGCTACTGTCAATCATTTTCTTATAGTATTACGGTAGTTGTTCAAGGTCCACTTATGAGTGAGAACATGTGGTACTCAGCTCTTTGTTTCTGTGAGAGATCACTCAGTATTATAAACTCTAATTCCATCCAGGTTGCTGCGAAGTTCATGATTTTGTCCTTCTTTATGGCTGCGTAATATTCCATTGTGTAAATGTACCACATTTTTTTAATCTAGTCCTCTTTTGATGGGCAGCATGGTTGGTTCCATGTTCTTGCTGTTGGGAACAATGCCGTGATAAACATATATATGCAGGTAACTTTTTCATAGAGTGATTTGAGTTCTTCCGGGTATTGCAGGGTCATGTGGAAGGTCAATTTTCAGAACTTTTAGGAATCACCACACTGATTGTACACAGGCTGTACTAGTTTGCACTCCCACCAACAGTGTAGAAGTGTTCCCTTTTCGCCACATCCTCTCCAGCATCTGTTACTTTTTGAGTTATTGATGATGGCCATTCTGAGTAACACTTTTTTGTATGGAATTTCCTTAAGTTCCTAACCAGAATGACCTTGTGCTGGCCCAGCTGAGATGTCGTATATCTAGAAATTTCCACACACAAGAGCATCACTGTGGTATTGGCAGCCTTCATTTATATATTGTAAAGATAAACATTTTTTTTTTATTTTTATTTATTTTTTTTTTTTTGAGTTGGAGTCTCACTCCGTCGCCCAGACTGGAGTGCAGTGGCCGCTCCCGGCCCCCACAGCCTCGACCTGCTGGGCTCCGGCGATCCTTCCGCCTCAGCCTTCCGAGTAGCCGGAACTACAGGCATGCGCTACCAGGCCCGGCTGATTTTTTGATTTATTGCAGAGATGAGGTCTCGCTGCCCAGGCGGGTCTTGAACCCGCGGGCTCAGGCCATCCACTCACCTCAGCCTCCCAAAGGCGCGGGATGACAGGCTGAGCCACTGAGCCCGGCTAGGATAAACATTTTTATTCATACTCTGATGAGTAAAATACAGGGTGGTTATCAATATCCAGATTGTTATCTGCTGGTCTGGAGATGGTGTTGTGAAAAACATGTGAGCAGAAGCCCCACAGCAGTGCCCGGGGTACGGGGTGGCCGGTCTAGCGGGACTGGGATCAGACGCTGCCACCAGCCTCCAATTCTGAGGGGCACCGAGTCATGCCCTTGGGGATCACTCTGCTCGCGACTGCTCTGGCTCCAGGGTCTGCCAGGGCAGAGGAGAGTGGCCCCACAACTCGAGTGAGAAGGCTTGGAGAAGCAGCCTTCCTGTCTCCTTCTCCAGGTGACGAGTGTCCAGAGGGCGGCTCACCCATGCTCTCCCCACTTCTCTGTGGCAAGAGCTGTGGTCGGAACCCACCTGCTTCACGGTCTTGCCCTTTCCTGGACGAGCTTTCTCAGGGGAGCTTGCTGAGAAGCTCCCGGTGAGGGCCAAACTCAGGTTGGCCCGAAGCTCCCGGTGAGGGCCAAACTCAGGTTGGCCCGAAGCTCACACAGGTTTGGAGTCTCCTCTTTAAGCGAAAGATTATAACACTTAAAAAAAGTATAGAGAAATGCATCTTAATCGCCACCCGGTCTCTCCCTCTAGAACATTCTAGAACTCCTAGCACCTGCCAGCACTCAGAGTGGGCCCATGTGAGTGAGGGGTCCTGAAGCTGAAGCTTCATCACCGTTGGCAAGTCCTCCTCTCCTTATAAGAAGAAAAACGGAGGGTTCCGCGTGTTCCAGAACCTTTGTTCCTCTGAGCATTCCAGCTGCTCTTGGAAAACATTTGCCACACAGCTCAGTTCCAGTCGAAGATGATTCGGAATGGCAGGCCAGCATCCCAGAGTCTCTCCTACGTGTTGCCTTGGTTACCTGGAATCTTTGATCTCGGTCTTATGAACAGGGCTCTTTACCAAGAAGCTTTGCACTGTTGCATGAAGGATGTCTCTGAGTTCAGTGACTGGAACACTGGGGGTGGGGCGGGTGACGCAGGGCCAACTGCCAGGAAGACTAGACTGTCGTAAGACTCTGTGCCTGCCCCAAGCGTCTGCCTCTCTAAAATGATGTCACTCTGAACACCAGGAGTAACCCAAGTGCTTTCCGTCAGATCACCTGCAGCTCTCATAGTTAACACCAGAATATAACTCCTGAGGGCAGGGAGCTTCACCTGTTTTGTTAACAGAGGACTTCCCAGTCCTGAACACATTTTAGGTGACCGATCAATATTTGTTGAATAAATGAATGCATTTGTTGCACATGTTTTATTTGATGAGAGCTGTTAAGAACTTCACACGAAGGCCAAGAGTGGTGGCTCATGCCTGTAATACCAGCACTTTGGCAGGTCGAGGCCGGAGGATCACTTAAGCCCAGGAGTTAAGGACCAGCCTGGGCAACATAGCAAGACCCCATCTCCGTAAAAATAAAACTAGCCGAGCATGGTGGTCCGTACCTGTAGTCCCAGCTACTCAGGAGGCTGAGGCAGGAAGATCATTTGATAGTTCTTGCAATATTTTAAACCTTTCATTATTGTGTCATCTGTTACGGTGTCCTGTGATCAGAGATCTTTGATTTTTCCGGTGGTAAAATTATTTGAGGGCATCATGGACTGCACCCACATAGAACAGCAAACTTAACCGCTCCACTGACCAGTGGTTCCCCAGTCTTTCTCGTCTCCTCGTTAGGCCTCTGTGGTCCCCAAGACACAGCAATGCTGAAATTAGGCCAATTAACCCTACAACGGCCTCTAAGTGCTCGAGGGAAAGGAAGAGCCTCACATCTCTCATTTTAAATTCAAAGTGAGAAGGGAGGAGGCTTAGTGAGGAAGCCATGTTGAAAACCGAGACGGGCGAAAAGCGAGGCCTCGAGGCCTCGAGGCCTCTCGCGCCAACAGCTGGCCAAGCTGTGAGTGCCCAGGAAAAGCTCTTGAAGGAGATCGCAGGTGCTACTCCAGTGAACACACAAATGCAAAGTGAAACAGCCTTTTGCTGACATGGAGACAGTCCGAGCGGCCTGGATAGGAGATCCAACCAGCCACAGCATCCCCTTGAGCCAAAGGCTAACCCGGCACGAGGCCCTGACTCCTTGGTCCTATGAAGGCTGAGTCAGAGGAGGAAGCGGCAGAAGAGAAACTGGAAGCTTGCAGAGGCAGGTTTGTGAGGTTCGAGGGAAGAAACCGTCTCCAGAACACAAAAGTAGAAGATGAAATTATGAAGACGCTGCAGCAAGTTCTCCAGAAGATGTTGCTAAGATCACTGATACAGGTGGCTGCACGAAACAACAGATTTTCAATGTAGATGAAACAGGCTTCTATTGGAAGATGCCATCTAGGATTTTCATAGCTAGAGAAGATAAGTCAGTGCCTGGCTTTAAAGCTTCAAAGGGCAGGCTGACTCTCTTGTTAGGGGCAGCTGGTGACTTTAAGTTGAAGTCAATGCTCATTGGACTCACAGAAAATTCTAGGCCCCTTAAGACTGATGCGAAATCTACTCTGTCTGTGCTCTGTAAACACAAAGCCGGAAGGACAGCACATCTGTTTACAGCATGGCTCACTGAGTATTTTGAGCCTCCCGTTGAGACCGACTGCTCAGAGAAAAAGATTCCTTTCAAAATATTGTTACCCTAACCCAAGAGCTCTGATGGAGATGTCCAAGGGGATGAATGTTGTTTTCGTGCCTGCTAACATATCCATTCTGCGGTTTATGAATCAAGGAGTCATTTCAACTTTCAAGTACTACTGTCTAAGAAATGTGTTTCATCGGGCTATAGCTGCCACAGATAGTGATTCCTCTGATGGATCTGGGTAAAGTACATTGAAAACCTGCTGGAAAGTCTTAATCGTTCTAGTTGCCATTAGCAACATTCATGATTCATAGGAGGCGGTCTAGATATGAACACTGGCAGGAGTTTGGAAGAAGTTGACACCATCCCTCATGAATGACTTTGAGGGACTCAAGAAGTCATGGAGAAGTAACTGCTGAGGTGGTAGGAACAGCAAGAGAACTAGATTAGAGGTGGAGCCTGGCAGGGTGCGGTAGCCCAGTCTGCCACCCCAGTACCTTGGGAGGCTGAGGTAAGAGAATTGCCTGAGCCCTGGGAGTTTGAGACCAGTACGGGCAACTTGGTGAGACCTCATCTCTACAACAAATCACAAAAGCTAGCCGGGCGTGGTGACGTGCATCTGTAGTTCCAGTTACTTGGAAGACTGAGGTGCAAGGATCACCTGAGCCCAACAGGTCGAGGCTGCAGTGGCTGTGAATGTGCCACTGCACTCCAGCCTGGGCGATAAGAGTGAGACTCCAACTCAAAAAAAAAAGAAATGGAGCCTGAAGATGTGACTGGATTGCTGCAATATCATGATAAAACATTTTACTTTTATTTTTAGTTGATATGGAATAGTCGTACATATTTATGGGACACAGAATGATATTCAGTACATGTATACAGTGCATAATGATCAAATCAAGGTAACTAGCATATCCGTCACCTCAAACACTTATCACTCTTTGTATTGTGAACATTCAAAATATTCTCTTCTAGCTTTTTGAAAATATGTAATAAATTATTGTTAATTTATACTTACTTCCCCTACGGTACAGAGCACTGGAACATATTTCTCCTATCTGACTGTAATTTTGTGCCCATTAACCAACCTCTCCCTCTCCCCTCTTTCTCCATCCTTCCCAGTCTCCAATAAGCAGGATTCTAAGCTCTACTACTCTGAGCTCACCCCTGCCCACATGTGAGTGGGGACATATGGAGTTTAGCTTTCTGTGCCTGACTTATTTCACTGAGCACAATGTCCTCCTGGCTTACCTATGTTGTTGTGAATGACAGGATTTCTTTCTTGTTTTTGTCTGAATAGTATTCCATTGTGTATCTATGACATATTTTTTTTTTGAGTTGGAGTCTCACTCTGTCGCCCAGACTGGAGTGCAGTGGCACCACAGCCTCGACCCGCTGGGCTCCGGCAATCCTTCCACCTCAGCCTTCCAAGTAGCTGGAACTACAGGCACGCGCTACCACGCCCGGGTAATTTTTTGATTTTATTGTAGAGATGAGGTCTCGCCAAGTTGCCCAGGCGGGTCTCGAACCCGCGGGCTCAGGCAGTCCACTCACCTCCGCCTCCCAAATGTGTGGGATTACAGGCTGAGCCACCGAGCCAGCTGACATGTTTTTTTTATCCACTCAGCTGCTGATAGACATTTAGGTTGATTCCATATTTTCTCTATCGTGCATAGTGCTGCAATAAACGTGGGGGTGCAGGTATCTTTTCAACATACTGATTTCAATTCCTTTGGATAAACACCCAGCAGTGGTATTTGCTAGATCATATGGTGGTGTTCTTTTTAGCTTTTTTGAGAAACCTTCATGCTGTTTTCTGTATGGCTACCAATAGTGTACAAGTCTTCCCCTTCCTCTGCATCCTTACCAGTGTTTGCCATTGTGTGTTTTTAAATAACAGCTATTCAGCCGGGCTCGGTGGCTCAGCCTGTAATCCCGAGCCTTTGGGAGGCTGAGGTGAGTGGATTGCCTGAGCCGGCGGGTTCGAGACCCGACTGGGCAGCGAGACCTCATCTCTACAATAAATCAAAAAAATCAGCCGGGCGTGGAAACGCGTGCCTGTAGTTCCGGCTACTCGGAAGGCTGAGGCGGAAGGATCGCCGGAGCCCAGGGGGTCGAGGCTGCGGTGGCCGGGAGCGGCCCCTGCACTCCAGTCTGGGCGACAGAGGGAGACTCCAACTCAAAAAAAAAATAATAATAACAGTTATTCTAACTAGGGTAAGTTGTAACTCGTTGTGGTTTTGAGTTGCATTTCCCTGATGATTATTAATATTCTTCAGTACGACTGTTGGTCATGTGTAAGTCTTCAGAAGTAGCTATTGATGTATTTATTAATATTGATTAATTGAATTATTTGCTTTTTTCGCTGTTGAGCTGTTTGAGTTCTTGTATATTCTGGATATTAGTCCCTTTCTGATGAATCGTTTGCAGCCTTTTTCTTCCATTTTTGGGTTGTCTCTTTACTCTGTTGATTGTTTGCTGTGCAGAAGCTTTTCAGTTTGATGTAGTCCCATTTGTGTATTTTTGTGTCTGTTTACTGTGCTTTAAAAGTCTTAGCCATAAAATCTTTGCCTGGGGAAATGTCCTGAAACATTGCCCTGTGTTTTCTTCTAACAGTTTTATAGCTTCAGGTCTAATATTTAAGTCTTTAATTCATTTTGAGTTTTTAAATGTTTTCGGTACATGGTATGAGATGAGGATCTAGTTTCAATTTTCTGCATATGGATATCGCGTGTTCCCAGCGTCATTAATTGATGAGGTTGTCCTCTCCCCAATATGTGTTGTTGGTACTTTTGTTGAAATCAGTTGGCTGCAAATACGTGGATTTGTTTCTGTGTTCTATATTCTTTTTCATTGGTCTTACGATAAAACTCTAACGAATGAGGAGTTGCTTATTATGGATGAGCAAAGAAAGTAGTTTCCTAAGATGGGAACTATTACAGGTGAAGATATGGTGAGTATTTTTGACATGACTACAAAGGACTTAGAACATTACATAAACTTAGTTGATAAGGCAGCAGCAGGGTTTGGAAGGATTGACTACAGCTTTGAAAGAAGTTCTACTGTGGATAAAATGCTATTAAATAGCACCACATGCTTCTGAGGAATATTTTATGAAAGGAAGAATCAACCGATGTGACAAATTTGCTTGTCTTATTTTTGGAAAGTGTCACAGTCACCTTAAGCTTCAGCAGCCACTACCATGATTCATTGGCAGCCATTAACAATGAGGCAAAAAAGCGTATGACTCGATGAAGCCTCAGACATTCGTATTTTTAAGCAATAAGATATTTTTAATTAAAATCTTGTTTTGGAAAAAACTCTCTCAAACCATATTTTTCCCACTGCTCTCATACCACCACAATGACCACATGGAAGTTTCCCCACACGCCAAGCAGCAGACACCAGCTGGACATCTCCGACTTCGATCCTGACACGATCTACCTGGAAACGATATCAGGTTCCACACAGGATGAGGCCTCAGTCCCACAAGACTGCCTCTTTCCCAGACACCAGTCTCAAGTCTCGGCCTCCGGAACTGATTGATCTCAATTTGGGGTTCCCATGACTCACCTTTTGGGGCTCAATTAATTTGCTGGAGTGGTATACAGAACTCAGGGACTCTTACTTGCATTTACTGGTTTCTTATAAAGGATATTAGAAAGGATACAGACGAGGGGATGCACAGGGTGAGGTGTGGGGGTGAGGCATGGAGCGTCCACACCTTGGCTGGGTACCACCCTTCAGGAACCTCAATGTGCTCAGCTCTCCAGAAACGCTCAGAATCTCCCACGTTGGGGTTTTTATGAAGGCTTTACTACATAGGCATGATTGACAACTATTTAGAAAAGTGACTGAACAACAATCATATGATCTAAACCCCCAGCAAGACCGTCTGCTCGGACTTTTCCTGGCCTCTCTGTGTTGCATTACTTCCTCTAGGGTATGGAGCAAGATCCTCTCTGGAATGAGGGTCTTTTGGCCCACAAACGGATTGGAGTCTTGCCTTGGGCAGGTGACAGGAGGCCAGGAGAAGGTCAGAGAGAGAGATTCCATTTCCTGAGGTCTGAAGTTCCCCAATATTGCAGTAAGGACTATGGGAGTTAGAAGCCAGGAATTATGTATGAAAACCAATATATATATATCATAACACCACAGATAGGTACTTTTTTTAGACAAAACACTATTGCACACTTAATAGACTATAGTATAGTATAAACATGACTTTCATATGCACTGGGAAACATTTCTGTGACTCCCATTATTGCAATACTCGCATTATTGCAGTGGTCTGGAACTGAACCCACGATATCTGAGGTATATCTGGACGTTGCTTTTCAATGTACAGAATGTACGAAAGGGTAACCCCCCAAAACCAGAATGATCTTTTTGAGGGCAGGCCCCTTGTAATCCGCTCAGAGTTTGTTCCCTCGGACCGAACGATCAAACTAAGTTTTCACTTGGAAGTTTTGAGAAGGCTGTGCCACGATTTGCAGAAGGGACGTCCCAAGCTCTGGCAAAGAGGTGACGGGCTGGTGTTGCCCCCGTGATCGCACACCGGCTCACACAGTGCTGTTCGGCCAAAAACAGCACGACTCCCATGTCCCACGCTCCCTATTCACCTGATCTCTCCCAGAATGACATTTTTTGTTGCTGTTGCTTCTCTAGAGGAAAAACGTCCTCAAAGGGAAATGTTTTGCTGATGTGGAAAGATGAAACAAAAAACAGAAGAAGCATTAAAAGGCATCAAAACTGACGAGTTCAAAAACTGTTTTGAGCAGTGAAAAAAGTATCTCCAGAGGTGCACCGCATCAAACAGAGAGTACTTTGAAGGTGACTGAAGTTTAAATGTGTAAGAATAAGTACATGTTTTTAAAATAAATAAATAAATTCTGGGGTTTTGGGGTCTTCCTTGTATATGACTCCTAGGAGGGAGAGAGAGTTTTAGATGGCAAAGGAATACAGCTTAAATAGTGTTGAATCACACAGAGAGACCGCTATGCGTCCTTGCAACTTTCCCTAAATCCTCTTGATCTCAGGCAGGAAGAAAGGCTCAGCCTGGGATGAGAGTGGTTTTAACACCTCCCCAACCTGCTAATCTCCCCCACCTTTAAACAGCAGAACAAGATCCAGGCCCAAAACCCTCAGCTGAAATAGGACCTGGACAGAATCTAGTTTAGCACTGCTTTGTTCCCATTGCATTGATCTTTGTGAGTATAAATACAAAGCTTCCTTTAAAAATAACTATTTTAACAATCTTTAAGTCATTTAACATGGACAATATTTCAAAGTAAGTATTTCAATAACTTTAATAGTATTGACCCCGTTTTAATGATAATAAAATAAGAATAAACCTTTGTGTGAAATTCATGAGCATTGTAGATGGCAAAAGCTATGAAGATGGAACCGGAGGCACACGGGGTCAGGCCTCGTGGCCTCCTAGAGTCCCGGGGCACGTCGCTGCGGAGTGGGACAGAGTGAGCAGAGAGGCTCCCAGGCCAGCTGCAGTTGCTAGCCATCGTGTGGTACGGATGGAGGGGAGGGGGAGGGGAGACCCCTAGCCTCGGCCTCCAGCAGCCGTGGTGCAGCGGGAGCGGGCTGGGGCAAGAGCAGCCGGGGACAGGAAGGATGTGGTCCATCTGAGAATGGAGGGTGCTCGGCTGAGCCAGAGGAGTGCTGGCAGGTTCTAGAAGGCGCCACGAGGGATGAGCCGTTGTCCAAGTGCAAGGGGCCTCTCCCTCCGTGAAGCGTGTGGGATGGATGCCCCTCAGCTGAGCCCAGGGCAGTACTCGGCAACCTTTCCCATCGCGCCCCCAGCAGTGAGGAAGGCATCGCCGGATTGGCGCTGTGGAGTCTGTGCTATGAACATGGTGGCTGCCTCCGATTCGGGACACGCAGCCCTACCTCCACACCTAGGGTGTGACCTACCAAATGCTCCTGGCCACCGCAGCCTTGACCTGCTGGGCTCAGGCAATCCTTCCACCTCAATCTTCCAAGTAGCTGGAACCATAGGCATGCACTATCATGCCCGGGTAATTGTTCTTGATTTATTGTAGAGACAAGGTCTCACCAAGTTGCCCAGGCTGGTCTCGAACCCATGGGCTTAGGCAATTCTCTTTGAAAACGGCTCTTTGAAAACGACTGCCTCAGAATCATCAACAACACATTCTTCTCTCACCATAGGAACGTTTTAGTAGCGAATGTGTGAAGGGTTGAACCACTGGGTTCAATGCTGACTTTATTTTTATTTTTTATTTTTTTTTGAGTTGGAGTCTCACTCTGTCACCCAGACTGGAGGGCAGTGGCCGCTCCCGGCCACCGCAGCCTCGACCTGCTGGGCCCCGGCGATCCTTCCACCTCAGCCTTCCAAGGAGCCGGAACTACAGGCACGCGCTACCACACCCAGCTAATTTTTGACTTATTGTAGAGATGAGGTCTCGCCAAGTTGCCCAGGCGGGTCTCAAACCCACGGGCTCAGGCAATCCACTCACCTCAGCCTCCCAAAGGTGCGGGATGACAGGCTGAGCCACCGAACCCGGCTAATGCTGACTTTAAAAAAGTGAACACTTTTAGCAGTTGTTATCCAAACCCACACATGGGTGTGACCTACCAAATTGTCACACATCAGAAACTGCCCATGTCTTAACTAATTGTCTCTGGGTATCTATTTGAACTTCCTGTCAATGTGCCACTGATGAGAAAGGATGACCTGCTTTTCTCTGCATTCAGCCTTTGCACGTCTGCACCCATGAAGCTGTGTGTGGCCACAGCTGAACTTCGTTCATAGGCAGACAGAACTCAGGCACATTTGCTTGGAGTGGGTTTCTGGCGTGGTCTTATTATCAGTTGCACAACAAGGAAACATATGTTTTGTCCTGATGATGTTGTGGCATACTTTTTTGCACTTATTCTAAGTTAAGGATACTTCTTTTACTTCTATAACTATGATAAAGAGTGTAAGCCAGGGTTAGAGATTGTATGTGTCTCAAATTGTAAATAAAATTTCAAGCTACTTCTCTCTTGAGTCTTCACATCAGTTGAATTAAAGAGATTGCAAGGTGAGTTGGGTCAAAAGCAAACCATTCTTAATCTGTTGTCTGTGTGAATCTGAGGTTTCTTATTACTGTACAACCAAAATGGAAACGTAGACATAATTTATACAGTGAGTACTGAGGCTGGTTTAAGAATGGATTGTCATCTAGAAAAGGGGCAGGCGAGCTTCTTCTGCAAAGGGCCAGGTAGCAGCTATTTTCAGTTTTGCAGGACATTCAACTTCTGTTGTGTTTGCTCAGCTCTGCCCTGTAGCGCAAAACCAGCCACAGACAATATGTAGATGAAATATCATGGCCTCCCCCACCCCATAAAATCTTATTGGTGGATCCTGAAATTTGAATTCCATATGTTTTCATGTGCCATGAAATGTTGTTTTCTGATTTCTTCCAACCATTTAAAAACGTAGAAACCATTCCTGACTCATGAGCTGTTTGCTGACTTTATATCTATAACCCTGAATTGAACATTGTTTCCATCAACTGAGACAGCCTCATGATGGTTGTAAACTCTAGGAGCTGAAGGGACCCGGGGAAAATGTGATGGGAACGGGCAGGAGGGGCCTCAATGCCTGGCAAGGTTCAGCTTCTTCCCCTGAGTGGTGATGACGTGGATGTCCATTTCATGATTGTTTGTTAAATTCTGTATTCATCTTCCATGCTTCTTGGCATGCATAAGTAATGTATTTGAAAATAAATAAAACAAATTAACATATTAAAACATCTTGGTTCTCACTGATTTTACTTTTATTCTTATTTATTTATTTTTGCGTTGAAGTACCACTCTGTTGCTCAGGCTGGAGGGCAGTGGCATGCTCCTGGCCACCGCACCCTTGACCTGCTGGGCTCAGGCAATCCTTCCACCTCAACCTTCCAAGTAGCTGGAACCATAGGAAGCACTATCATGCCTGGCTAATTGTTCTTGATTTATTGTAGAGACAAGGTTTCACCAAGTTGCCCAGGCTGGTCTCGAACCCATGGGCTTAGGCAATTCTCCAACCTCAGCCTCCCAAAGTGCTGGGATTATAGGCGTGAGCCACTGAGCCTGGCCTCTCACTGATTTTATAATGAGAAAATGTTGTCTATTTGACTTTAGAAAATAAATGAATACTAACTGAAGTGGCACTTTTGTTTCATGTAAGATTTTATTGGGTAAAATAATTTTATAATAATCTTAGCATATACTATTAAAATTATATAAAACACAATATTTTATATATAGTAGCAATTTTAAAAATAATTTTATTGGGCAAAATAATTCCATTGCTGAAAGTGTTTGATAACGGCTGTTTCATTAGCATTGTCTGACGGCAACTTCTGCCATGGTTGAAAATGTCTGTCTGTGCTGTCCATGTGTGGTTACTGTGTCGGACAACACAGGTTTAGATCTGTGTAACCTGCCCTCCCACGTTATAATTCTACATAACGCAAGTTTGTCTGGATTCACATCTCAGCTGCACCATTGGTCAATGTACTTGACATCTCTGTGCCTTCCTACCTCATAGTATAGTTGAGAAGATTAAGCAAGAAAAGTTGATGTGTCCAGTACCATGCCTGGTCCACACTAAGAATTTAATGAATTTGATAGAATTATTGACAATTTCATTCTCCTGGCAATCCTGTGAGGTTTACAGAAAAGGAAATCAAGGCACCCAGAGCTAACGAATGGCAGAGCCGGACTGACATCCAAGTCTGTCCAAGCTCTTATGGGTCACTTGGAATCCCCAAAGAGGCTGTCACGGTAACACAGCAAGCAGAGTGATATGCCCTCGTGACTCTGAGGAGTGGAAGATTACATTCGTGCACGGCAGTGTGGGTTCTGAACTTTGGTGGGTGTTCTTCTGTGTTTGTGTGAAAAGAAGCCCCTCTGCAAATAATGAATGAATGAATGAAATTAAAGATAATTGTAACAAGCCATCGCCTGAAGCCTTGACTCCCACAAACTTGCCCCTGAGTCAGGCAACCTCCTTGCTGACTGAAAGTTAAGTTATAAGGAAGGAAAAAGTGGAAGCTTCCCGCCAGTGACAAGCAAGTCTTAAGAGACTGGCTTTGAGAAGCTTGTTTTCCCTTGCACTTTCCCATGGTCGGCTCTCACAGAGAGGAATCACACTGGTCCTGAAACTCATCCCAGAGCCTCGGGACCACATTGTACCTTTGTGATGGGTGAGGTTAAGATCAAGGGTAAAGCTTGGGGGTTTGAGATGGATGTTTATGACTGTCTGTCCGGTGCCTCTGATCTATTACCCTGAATGAATGGGTGGCAGGCATTATTTGTGGGAGTGAGTAAGTTTTTGTTTTATCAGAGTCCTACACACAGAATATAAGGGTGGAGTGATTAGAGCACAGACTTGGAGTTCGGATGGGTTGGGCTGCTTGTGCCCTGGGAATTTGTCAAGCCTGAGTTTTGCTTGAGGAGGCGAGATTCAGCCCTGGGGCGGGGGGGAGGTATGTGGACCACAGAATCCTCTCTGTGATGCCCACCCCATCAACACTGCTGTCACGCAGCCCACGCCGGAGCAAGCGGTGCGCTTGGGTTGGGCATAGTTGGCCTCTGTTGGGGGCCAGAGGCCTGGGGAGGAGATAAAAAGGCAGACTGTCTCTCAACAAAGCACAAGAGGCCCTCACCGCCCCCAGCTGCTTCAACAACGAGCGGAGGGTGGGGGAGGGCAGTGACCGCAGGTGATGTGGCTGCAAGCCAAGGGCCGTGGCATATGGCATTGGCCTAGCCGTGGCTCTTGACCCTCCTGCCCTGGCCACCGGCGTCTGTGCCGCCTGCATCTCCATGGCACAGAGGCCTGTCGTGGCAACAGCTGGGGGATGAGGGGCCGAGGACACAGCCCCAGCCCTGCCTGCCTGGTGGGCTGAGATGGATGGGCTGCCAGCCGTGTGCCAGGAGTCCCTCCCTGCCTCTCCTGGGGGCTGTGCTGGGGCTGGGGCATGACTGGGAAGAAGCAGAAAGTCCTTGCCCCGACAGCCACCGAGGGCTGTGCCACCGCAGGAAGCATCGCCCCACACTGAGGGTGTCCCCAGCCAGAAACTCCCCTGCCCGTCCCACTCCCATGCCCCCGTGGAACAGAATAAACCCAGAAACTGGACCTCGGAGGCTGAATTTTGTGGGAAAAGCCTGGAAGGGAGGACTCACTTGTACCCCGGCTGAGCCAGGCCCAACATCTGAGCCGGTGACCTTTTCCTCCTGACTCCGCCTCCCCAGGCGAGAGGAAGGGGTGATCTTTTGACAGGTGGCCCGTCTGTCCTTCAGCATCTCCATGGTCATGAGCTGGAGGAGCGGAATGGGGGGGTGTGCCTTGCAAATGCTGATGTTCTCCCCCAGCTGGGAGGCGGGCCCGCTGGAGTGCCGAAGCAGTTGGGGGCCGGGTGGGGGCAGGGGTGTGGTGCGGTGTCACCCAAGTCATGGCATGGCTCTCAGCAAGGGCTGAGCCCGATGTGGCAGGCTCTGCCTTCTGCTCTGTCCGTGCGTCTCCAAGCTGTGACTGCCAAAGGCGTTTGTGTTCGGTATGTTGCAGTGAGAAGACTGGATTCGTCTTCTCAGCCACTCTCCAGCAACAGGAACTCCAAGCGCCATTACTTTTTTTGAGTTGAAGTCTCACTCCATCGCCCATGCTGGAGTGCAGCGGCACACTCACGGCCACCCCAGCATCGATCTGCTGGGCTCCAGCGATCCTTCCGCCTCAGCCTTCCAAGTAGCTGGGACAATAGGCACATACCACCATGCTCGGCAATATTTTTTTTTTTAATTTATTGTAGAGACAAGGTCTCACCAAATTGCACAGGCTGGTTTTGAACTTGTGGGCTCAGGCAATTCCCTCACCTCGGCCTCCCAAAGTGCTGGGATCATAGGCTTGAGTCACCACGCCTGGCCAAAGCCATTTTGGGTACCTAAATCAGAATCTCAAAGGCTGCACTACTTCACGATAAGCAGAGGAAGGACTGTTCCTTGTGATTGCTCTTAAGTTCAGGCTCTTGAGAAAGCCATGAACTGACACTGTGCAAACGTAGGCTTGGTTTACATGATCAGAGGCACCAGGTTTTTCCATGGACAGTTAAGGATTTACAACTTGCCTTTGCTTGACTGTGGATCTGGATATCATTGCTGGGCACCTTTCCAGATACCCTTCTCTTGGTGCTCGTGCTCTGTTCCAATTTTTATTCTTTTCTTCAAACAAACAACTTTGAAATCAAGGCCTGCATTAAAGTAAGCCAACTTCTGGTAAGCGGATCACCTAAAAATTAGAATCACCTAAAAATCAGGGCAGCCTTGCAGCCAACCAAGGGCGTCACAGTGGAAAGGGGGTGCTGGATTTCAGCAGGAGTCTGAAGACATTGTTGGGAATCTCTTTGATAGGGCACCTTAAATGGAAATTATCAAATGGCTCTTTAAAACATGCACCCTTTTGTTTGATTAGCCTACTGTAGATAACCTTTATTAAACCTGATCTGAAATTACAGCCATGGCCTGGAGCTTCTTTGATGCTGTGGCTGTTTCATTTCCTGTTTATACTATGATACACGTTGCACTAGGAGATAAAGCACTTCTGAGGGATATTAAGACATAAAAGTCCCTTGGCTATTTGCTGGCACTGTTTTGATGTTTTCTTGCTCCCTAGAAATTAGCATATCCTTTTCAAAGTCTGCCTCTGATGAGAGTAATCCTTTGCCATGATGTATTTGCTAAAAGTCATCAATGATAGTATATTGTGTAAAGAAATGACACATAAAAGGCATAATGCTAGATTATTGATAATGAGGCAACTTGTGTAACGGTTGCTTTTGGCTTTTCTAAAACATATTTTGACACCATAAATACACTGGGTTTATATTAATGAGGATTTAATGCTTCTGAGATTTTAAAGAAACTTGCACAGAACAACTTTTCAAAGGAAAGCATTAGTAGGGGGCAACATTTTTACTAATTTTACTAAGTTATGTCTATCAAAACATTTTATTGCCTTGGAAATAAGAAGCGATTGTAAGCTTTTTGTTTCTCTTTGTTTTCACAGCTTGGCGTTAATGAATAAGTACTGCATGGAACCAATTTGGGGAAAGAGTTTTGCCCACACATCTAGAATTTTTAAAAAATTAAGTAAAGAGGAGGGAAAAGAGAATGAAAGAAAGACAAGTGGAAGGGAAGAAGAAGAAAGAAGTAATAGATGAAAGCAAAGAGAGAAAAATTAAGGAAGGCGAGAACGAGAGACAAAAAAGGAAAGAGGAAGGAGAGAAACAAAGGGAGAAAGAAAAAGGAAAAGAAAAAAGAGAGAGAGAGAAAAGGAAGGAAATTAAGGAAAGAAGGAAGCGAAAGTAGGAAGCAAAGACAGAAAGGAAAGAAAGAAGAAGAGACAGAATGAAAGTTAGAAAGGTGAGAAAGATTTAAAAAAGAAAAAGGAAAAAAGGAACAGGAGGAAAGGAAAGAAAAGGGAAGAACAAAGGAAGGGAAGAGAAAAAGAAGGAAGAGAAAAAGTCGAGAAAAGGTAGGAAAGATAAGAGGCAGCGGAGGAAGGAAGAAAGGAAAGAAGGAGAACAGCAGGAAGGAGAGGAAGTCTTGTTGGCCACGTGTTAGGCCATCCAAAGGGAAGCGCTCTGGAAAGCCTTGTCTCAAGTCCAGAGTCCCCTTAGGAAAAGGATTTTTAGGTAAGCTGATCTGAATCAATCAACAGACTGCCTTAGCTTCCAGTGATTCTGGGAGTCTAAAGAGCAAAGGAAGATGAGCGTCCATTTCTGGATCACCCCATTTCCAGACAGAGCTGTACCCAAACACATCCCACAGATGATTCTTGAACTTTGATTCTTTCTGTCGTGAGTCAGTAAGAAGGGATACTTAGCTGTTCTTTCGTGATTACTGAGAAAGAACAAAGCAGTGTAACAATGCAGTGTGTAATGCTCTGGCCCCCCAAATGCATCCAGACCACTCTTTTTGCTCTGGTGCGACTGTCGATCAGTATTAAGTAAACAGTTAAGTTGCCCAGAGTAGGAACATTTTCTTAGAAATCTGCATATTTTAAAAATGAATGTCTTCAAGTGCTTAGGGTTTTTTTTTTTGGTCTGGTTCTTCATACGTTTAACATGTGTTGGGTTGTCTGTTTAAGGATCAAAAATGTTTTCTTGATTACGAACACACTGTTCTTGGACTGCGGTTTAGAATATTTCTCTCTTGGGTGTTGGATTCTATCTTGGCTAGCAGAAAACCTGGGGTGAGAAAGGGGGCCAGGCAGGTGGTGTGGACAATAGCACTGGGTGCCATCCCACCAGCCAGTGGAAGTTTCTGAAGACCCTTCTATGGCATGTTCCCTGAATGGCCATCCTGGCACAAGTTCACCTTTGCAAGTCTGACTCGAAGAAATGACCAAGGAGATTCATTGACCAAGATGGGGATGAGGAAGAGTGACTCCTGTGCTCACCACTGTCACACTAACATGCTCATTAAGCACCTTTGACACTGATCCCAGACGAACAAGCCTGTTATTGGTATTCTTGAGTCACTCGATGGTAAAAGAACTGATTCAGTCTTCTCTCAGATCAAATATTGTGCCTAAAAAGAGAGTTGTAAAGGGAGAAGCTTGAGCCTTGTATTAAAGTTTCTGGAATTGGAAACCTCTGTTGACCTGAGGGCTGAGTCCACATGATGGATCCCACTCGTGTGCCGTGTCCTGGACTGGCAGTCTCTAGGATGAGAGAGTGATGTCCTTCCTCCTGAAATCGACTCCACTTCTCTCCTAAATGCCTATTTCTCAGCTTGGGAGGGCATGTCCACCCAAGGGTGCTCTCGTATGAGGAGTTCAAGTCTCTATACTCAACTCTGTTCAGCCATAAGATACTCGCCTCCAAAGAGAACACATGTTTGGAACTGGTCCCAAGACTAAAATGGGCTACAGTGGTAGCCCATTCTCAAACTCTCTGTGGTTCTATTTGGGTTTTTTTTTTTTTGATCTTCTTGTTTTGTTTTGTGTTGATTTTCAGTCCATTGCAGACCAATGTGTGGTCCTGCTGCACAAGACTGACACCTTCACGGCTCACCATGGGAGTTGGACAGCTCCAGAAATGGTCTGTATGCTGTTCAGTGGAGCACGTTCCACCTGCCACGTGTGATCACCAAGGTGTCGTGGCAAAATCAAACCAGTTCACGAACCAACATTAGCTTGTGGACCACTCTTTGTGGTCTAGAGTAAGCATTCTTAGTAGGTCTGATTGTAACTGCAGATATCACAGGTTACTTTGTTACTTATAATGAAATGGATGCTTAATGCTACTGATAGTGAAGGTAGCAGCAATAAGAAGGAACACAAGAGTTCAAGACCTTGGTCTTCATCTTAATCACTGGGTTGGGATGGAGTCCAAGTCAACTCTACAAAAGTGCCACACTAGTCATGAACTACAAATACTGACATACCATTGAGAGTTGTGACAATGGTGACTATTACAGTGCTTGGTGGGGGGGATGTTGATTTTGATAGTGATAGCTATTTTTTATTTTGCCCAGGAATAATTTTTTTAGTAAGGAAGAAGGCAAGTAGAGATGAAGAAAGTATAAGAATAATGTTACTTGTATTATCACACTGACAATGAGTAAATTCTATGTATTATCTTAAGCCATAATATCATATTTCTCTTTGCTAATTCTTCAACAATACACGTATGCTTGCCTTACTAAAAATTATGTGGAATAGAGCTATGGGGGAAAAAAATCAACACTCATTTTTAAAAATGTTCATTATTCTGAAAAATTATGTTAACCTACTTTATTCCTTTTTCCTTGTGACATGACCAATGTTGATATCTTTAACTTGACGACTTCAACACTTAAAGACTTATAAAATGTTTCGAGGAATACCATGTCTCTCCCCTAGAAGGCTGCCCTATTTCCATCTCCTTCCCTCAGTGCAAAAAGGAAGTGGCACACAAGGATGAAACTATTTGAGCAGCCTCTGGCAGCACGCTGCACACTTTAAGTTGCTTTGTCATGTCTGCAGCAGAATCCACCACTGGATTTTTTAGCAGTCATTTTCCCAACCACACATAGCCAAGAGGAGGATAAATGACTTGATAGTTCTTCCTCCTTCTAGTCTGTTTCAGACCTACTGAAAACAACTGAGAGGCTGAAGGGGCCACTGAGTGGTCTCAGTACTTCTTCAAGGCTGCGGGATGAAGCTGGAGCCTTGCTGGGCCTTGCGGCCACATTGCCCAGATCTCCACTGAAGACACATCCCAGGTGGAGGAGATAGCTGCAGTAGACGCCATCCTGAGCAAAACTGGAACCAGACTCTGAAAAAGGAGTTTGTGATAGGCATGCGGAGAGAGAATCCCAGGGGCATCCTACCGAGGTGGACGACAGGCTGATGCTGACCAGCCTTGTCATCTTGCTTCAGGCGTGACCCAACCACTTCATTCGCTCCTCTTCAACCCAAGGGAGCGGCTTCCCTCCTACGTGCCTACTCCTCTTCCTTCCTCATACACGACCAGCTTCAGGGAATGTTGGAAGAATATTAACGAGCTCAGGATCCATAAGGGACCTAGAGATGCTTAGATGTGAGAACAAAGCACACGTATCTACCTTCTAGGCTTATTGAGAGGATGTGCTAATTAACGAACAGGGATGCTTTGAAAATGGAATTATAGTAATTGGCAAAAGCTCCTTCAAGTCTTGGCTTTCTCATCTGTGGAATGGGGATAATAACACACATCTCACTGGGTTGTTGGGAGATCAGTGTTAGCTCTGTCCTGCCCTGTGCTTTCGTGTTCCGGAACCATCTTTAAAATGCAGTGCGATCGCACATCAGGATGAATGCTGTTGTTCAGACTTTTCATTTAGGGCTCTCTTCCCTGTGTAGGCTGAAGTGAAAATGATGTTTTAACTTAAAAGCTGACAAAAGAGAAAGAGGAGTGCCTTCTGGAAGATTTTTGTCTTTTTAAAAAATGGCCCAATTTCATGAGAGTGGATGTGTTATTCTCAGCCTCGGGAGAGACAGAAATCAGAGAAACAGGGCCACAGACGCAGGGGCTATCCCACTCCCGCCACAAAGGGTATGTTATTTAGGATCAGGCTGCTCTACAAAGGACAGAAGACACCACATAATGGCCTCTTTAATAATGAAGTTTAGTTTTTCTAGCATGAAGGGTCTGGAGGCTGGTTCTCTCTGTCTGATAGAGTGGTTCACCACTCCACAAATTCCTCCTAGATTTAGGCACCTTCTAGTTCATGATTCTGCCCTATCTTAGGGACACTGGGGTCCTCACGATCCTTTCAGGAGATCTATGAGGTCAAACTGTCTGTCTCCCCTCCCCTCTCTCTCCCCCCCTTCTTCCTTCCTTCCTTCCTTCCTTCCTTCCTTCCACTCTGTTGTCCAGACCGGAGTGCAGTGCTACAATCATAGCTCACCATAGCCTCGAACTCCTGGGCTCAGGCAATCCTCCCGCTTCAGCCTCTTGAATAGCTGGGACTACAGGCATGTGCCATCACACCTGGCTAATTTTTGTAGAGGTCTCGCTTTGTTGCTTAGTCTGGTCTTGAACTCCCAGGCTCACGCAATCCTCCTACCTCGGCCTTTCGAAGTACTGGGATTACAGGCGTGAGCCACCGTGCCTGGGCCCAAAATGTCTTTAAGTAATACTAACATGTAATAATAATATTTAGCCATTCCACTGTCATTTTCTCAAAAGTGAGTATACAGCAGAGTGTTCCAGAAGCTATATGTACAATAATGTTTTTGCTCTGAAGGCTAATGGAATATGTGCTGCGTACTTTATTCTAATCTCTCTGTTTTAACTTCTGATACTGTAAATTCAATAAACATAACCTACAAAAGGCAAAACTTTTTGTTGATCTTGAAGAATGTGTATAGTGTAAAGGGGTATCTTGAATGTTCAAGCTGCTCTAACAAAATGTCACACACAGGGTGGCTTGTAAACAACAGATATTTGTTTCTCACAGTTCTGGAGCCTAGAGAGTCCAAAATCACGTCCTCACCAGACACTGGCAGATTCAGTGTCTGGTGAGGACTCACCTTCTGGCTCACAAATGGAGCTCACGGCAGAAGGGCTCACCTCGCTCTCTGGGGTCTCTTGTGTGAGGGTGCTGATCTCACCCCTGAGGGGTACTCCCTTATGATCTAATCTCCTCCAAGGGCCCCGCCTCCTAAAACTATTACCTTGGGGGTTAGCATTTCAACATATGAATTTGGGGGTTGGGACACAAATATTCAGATCATAGCAAGAGAGTCCGAAGATCACAATGTTTGCAGGCCACTGACCGAGGGCATAGCCCTTGCCCTTAGGGCTGAAAGGGTTCCTTCAATCTAGCCACTGTGCCTGCATGCCACCCAGGAGAGAGGAAAGAGGGAAGGGAAGGGAGCAACACTTTCCCTTGAGGCTGTTCCCAGTGCCAGCACACACAGCTTCCTAAACCTCACTGGCTAGTGCCTCGTCAGCTGCAAGGAAGGATGTCAGTGCAGTCTTCAGGCCACATGCCAGCTTAAAAGAGGCGGGAGAGGCTCCCATTCCTAAGAAAGCAGGCGAGAAAGGCTACGAGACACCTTTCCTACACGTGGGGAGTGCAGAAGCAACATTTCTGCGGGTGAGAAGTGGACCCCGCATCTGCGGAGCACAGACGGCACTCCTTCCGCACCAGGCGGCCAGCCCAGAAGACTCTTGTGCAGCCCAAAGTCCTCACTTCCACACATTTGGCTTCACCTGCTGCTCTGATCTTCATTTGTCCTCAAAACTTGGCTTGAGTTGTGAGGTGGCCTTGAAAGCTGAGCCCAAACAGCTATTTTCCAAAAGAGAATCACAATAGAATTTAGTGAGAAAGAACTGGAGATGGAAATTCTTTCATGTGGTAAAAAAAAAAATCTGGAAGAAAGGAGGCAGTGAGCTAACTAGAGCATGAACTGGTTAACAAGTGGCAACAGTGTGAATAAAGCCAAGATTGAGGGGTCAGCTTGGGTCCAATGGGCCACATAGTTTCCCTCAGACCAAATCTTCAAACTTGATCTTGCTTCTTGAAAATATCTGCTGTGCTGGGCTCGGTGGCTCAGCCTGTAATCCCGCGCCTTTGGGAGGCTGAGGTGAGTGGATTGCCTGAGCCCGTGGGTTCGAGACCCACCTGGGCAACTTGGCGAGACCTCATCTCTACAATAAATCAAAAAATCAGCTGGGTGTGGTAGCGCATGCCTGTAATTCCGCCTACTCGGAAGGCTGAGGCGGCAGGATTGCCGGAGCCCAGAGGCTTGAGGCTGCGGTGGCCGGGAGCGGCCACTGCACTCCAGTCTGGGTGACAGAGTGAGACTCAACTCAAAAAAAAAAAAAGAAAGAAAATATCTGCTGTTTATCCCAAGACAAACTGTGTGTTCAACTCAACTCATCCTCATGTCTCTTTTAAAACATCATCTTCTAGTGTGTACTCTTTCGACAGTGGGTCTGTGGAATGATCTTTGACTATTCCAGCTTATTTCAGAGGATACATGGGGCTGCAGCGTTATGTGCATCAACAGTCACAAAATATAGAAGTCTCTTTCTTCTACTGGATCCCATTAAAAATCTTCAGTCTTTTGGCCTGGAAAGGAAACCTAGGTTGCCATTTGTTTTTTCTCCCTATGCTAAGAAGGAAAGAGGTTCTCATGAAAAGCGGTGAGGCTGAATTTGGTTCTTGGCACTGCTCAGCATGCCACCTGACACATTACAGGCACTCAAAGAGTATTTGCGCAAGTGAATTGATGTTTCATGTTTTGCAGTCCCATGGTTTCCTCTACTTTCTTTTCACCAAAGATGAATTACCTCCCCTGGAAGACTGTGATAACCTCTTGACCAATCTCTACCGGGAGACAGATCTTCCAAGAGCATTCTCCGGGCTCCCAGAGCAGTGCAGGTTTTACCACGCATCCAGGTAATGTGCCTTCCTTCCCTTCAACCTGTCCTGGCATTGTTAGGCCTTCTCTGATGATTCTGGTACCGTTTTTTGCAAGACTGGAGCCTTGGCATCAACGACATTTGATGTGGGTTCTGTGGACTTGACATTACAGAAGCAAAAGCCCTAAAAGCTTTTAAAATCCACCTCAAAGTCAGACTTACAGAACAGGAGGTACAGGCTGCAAGAAACAAAAAGGAAGACAAAAGCAAGGGGTTTCCTTTTGACTTCTGGAGGGGATGGCAGCACTCTCCCCTCCCGCGCAACCACAGCTAAACAATGCTGGGCGTCTGCTCCGATAGCAAATGCTTCCCACTGCAAACCAGCCTCTGACTGGAGTCTTCGAACCTGTTTCAAAGTTTCCTTTTAACCTGGACCATTCAATTCCGTCTTTATTCCTGGGCTTTCATCCATGTAACTATGGCAGTGCTCTCTGGAGAAGAGAGGAAAATCAGTGACCCACCTGCCTACACCCCAGACTCGGTCAACCCCGCTTGAAAGGGAAGAGCGTATTTCTCTCGGCCTCCCCTTGGCTGTCACTAGCACTTTCCTTCCCTCCAAGAGAAAACACACCAGGACTTTGCAGAACGGAGGGGAAAACCAGGAGCCACTTGAAGGAATAACATTCCCAAGGATCTTAGTTGCTTCAGGAAATGTGCTTTCTGGCCCGATATGGAAAACGATGCTGCATCCACCTTCTGGGTGGCTGAAAAGCCCATAGCCACATTCTGGTGTCTTGATTGGCAAACGTTTCCTAGCTTGCAGCCTGGGCCTGACTGAACTGAACTCACGACTGTCGTGTCACAGAGCAAGTGAAGTTGCTTAGCAATAGCACTGTGCAGTGGTGAGAAAAGCACTGTATGGTAGTGACAGAGGTGGGTCTAAATTCAGAGGGCCTGCTTTCAGCTCCCAGCGCAGGCGCTCCCTAACCACGTGACCCAGGGCAAGCAATCTGACCTGGGGAGGCCTCAGTGTCCTTGTCTGTAGAAGGGGATAGTCACGGTCCTTACTTCACAGTTTTGCAGTAATATGTAAAGTATTTCTCATAAAGCCTGGTCTGATGGGGCTGGAGCCACACGATCAGAGACACCAGAAGGTCAGGGGGTTCGATGTGGCGCTGGTGTGGCCAGAGGACTATAGGGGCTTGGTGACCCCCTTCCTAGTCCCTTTTCTGAGATGTCTGACTGGGGGGTCACAAGTCTTCCCGTCACCTTTCTTTCCCCACTCACCATCATACTTTTTAAAAAGGGGCAGGAGGCTTTTCTTGAAGGGAGATCCTTACAGCCCTTCTAAAGCCTCCTGGTCAGGCTGGTGCCGAGCTCTTGACCATCAGCTGAGCTGTGAGCCTCTGATCACACGCAGCCAGCCCCTCCCTTCTCCTTCCTTCTCACTGGCCTGACCTGCAGTCAGTTCCCTCACTCCCACCCGCGGCCTCTAGCTAGTTCCACATCCTCTGCTAAGTCACGCCCTTGTTCTGGTCAGACAGCACTCCCTTCCACGAGGAGCTCCTGAGTGCCCATTCTTCCAGGAAGCCTGCTTGGACTGGTCCCCGCTTTCCCTCCTCTACAGCTGGAACTCCCTTTGCCACCTGTCTGCATCGCACCGTCTTGGTTCTCTGTTTATATTTTGCGCCTTAGAGTTGCTGCCTGTGTTTCTGGCTCAGATTGTGAAGTCCCGGAGGGTAGAACCTTGGCTCTGTAATTTCTGGATGAACCTTTGAGGTGATGAGATAGTGTGGCCCAGGGGGCTATTTTCCTTTTGGTAAGTGGAAATGAAAAGTCCATAGAGTGTGGCCCAGCAGGCGGGCACCTGGTCCTACGCTGCCATCACTTCCGTTCCTGCTACTTCACCCTCTCATTTCTCCCGACCAACACCTGACACCAGATACCCGAAACCAGGCTCCATGGTGAAGCTTGCTCATCATTCCTCACCAAAGCTTCCTGGTTCTTGGAGTGGGAAAGAACGCTGCCCACTCCTTGATTTGGGGCTTGGGTGTATGCTTTCCTTTGGCCGACGAGATGCTAGTGGATGCACACAAACGGAGACTAGAAATGTGCATGAGGCTGGGCTTGCCCTCTCCTGCCTCTCCTCTTCACAGGAGGAGAGCGTCCTCTGGCTGTCTGCTGCCCTTTGAGCACAGGCTCCAGAACAAACACACATGGAACCCCACCCCGGCAAGAAGCCAAGCCCGGCACAATGGCAGCTTGAAGCAGAGCCTCCAAGCCCTGCGGTCCTGCATCCACCCAATCCCAACTCCCACAAAGCCAGAGTTTGTCATGCATTGTCGTTGCAGGGGCAGGTAGCAGGCCGGGCTCCCCCTGTGTGCTAACTCAGCAAAGATGGAGCAGAGTGCTCCACGGGGGGCAGAAGGACTGCAAGACCCATTTGGGCTCAGTGTGAAACAATTCCAGATTGATTATTCATGTCTGCTATAGAAAGAGTCAGGGCACAAGGGCTATGTATCCTATGTCTAAAGCATCTCCTGGTGACTTGCCTTGGGGACTTGCAGAGATAGAGTAGAATACAGAAGTGTGGCTCATTGGAAAGTACTCAGCCAAGGAAGCAGCTAGGGGCTGAAATCTAATCCACGGTACACTTGTCAAGCGATATACTCCGGCATGGAATGCATCTGCTTAGAAGAAGAGGCCCCCTTTTTTCACGAAGAAACTCCTACACACAAGTAGGAGCAGACGGCACGTTCTCTAGTGTTTGCATCTTCATTCACATCTCAGGTGGTCACTAGTATGCAAGGCATCCACAGCACATGCAGCTTCCTTGGAGAAACACGCTTCTGCCAGGAAGATGCAGCCCGTGTCTGCCACTTGGCGGGCAGTTAGTTTCTTCAAGAAAAAAAGGGGGCCTCTTCCTCTAAGCAGATGCATTCCATGCCGGAGTATATCGCTTGACAAGTGCACCGTGGATTAGATTTCAGCCCCTAGCTGCTTCCTTGGCGGAGTACTTTTGTATGGTGCACAAGCGGTACCACTGTCCACGGCAGGTCCACCAGCTCAAGTCAGGACGGAAATGAAAAGAAGAGGAACCAAGATGAAAAGAGAGAAAAATCTGCCCTTCGCTGACGTCAGCCCTGCCCAACTCCTTGACTCGGAGGTTGTGAACGAAGCACCTTAGCACTGTGTGAGCTCGAGTTCCAGGCCCAAGGCGGTTGTACACACAGGGCAGTTGGAAGACTGGTTTAGCTCAAGGCGAATACGTCTACGCCTGGACAGACACGTTCTGTCCCCAAAGAGGAAGCGTTTGTTCCGTCGGCTCCCCAAGCCTGAAAACACTGGGAAGTGCTAAGCTGAGAACAAACGCCCTAAAATCTCTTGCCACTCCCGCTTGTCAGGTGCTTCAGGAAAGCGAACACTGTAGTGTAAAAGGACCCTCTCCTGCCAGGTAACCGGAAACCCGAGTAAAGGCTGACCCTGGGGATTAGAGTGCTTGAGCTTGCGGAGCCAAATAAAAAGCAGTCACATCTGGCTCCGTTTTTCCTGTGAATCATCTCATACTGACCAATTAGGTCCTTTCCTGAGTATATAAATACAGAAGACACACACATGGTTGTTATCAGACAGTATTGTGCAAAATTAAGTTGGCTACTTTATGGTGAAATGGAGAAGAATGGCAGGCATTTCGAACACACAAGTTTCTCTTCGTTGGGGCTGGAAGCAATCACTCATGAAGACAGCTACTTCATCTCCTAGAGCGAGGACCATCTTGGAAAGGACATCATGTTGGTTGAAACCAGTGCCATGACCAGACCTGCAGTGGACCCAGGTTCACGGAGCCCTGACTGCCCAGGGATCCGGGGAAGGCGGTCTGTGTTAATGACAGAAATCACCCTGACCCCGTTTCCCAAGCTGGTCTTTTGGACCAGGTCTCTAATGTGCTGACCATATGTGAACTTGAGGCCAAAGGGAGTGGACTTCCCGGGATTTTTCAATTATCTTTGGGTCTCACAGACTCACTGCATTGTTACTACCTGGCGCCCATCCCCAGACTGTTCCGGGGGAATGCACAACAGATGAGAGGCAGAAATCAAGGAAACACCCGCAAGCCTTCGCTGGGGTGAGCCTTGAAACCGCCTCTTATTGAGCCAGAGGAGGGAATGCTGAAGGGGGCAGCCGGGCATTGGTTGAGACCACTCTCCTCCAGCAGCTGTTCCGAAAGGACATGGATCTCTCTCCAGCTTAAGTGTCCCACAGGGCCTGTGTGAGCAAAAGGACGGCGGCAAGAGGTGGAGGAAAGAGTGAGACCATGAACTGTGAAGCAATAAAAGGTTATGAGCCTGGGAGAGGGAAAGAAGCCGTGCGATCGTTTCCCCATCACCCTGCCTTGGAATTCCCAGATGTGCTCGTTTTTGCAGGCTGAGTTGAGGATCAGAAGCTTGCACTACATCGGGATCCGTGACTGATGTGTAAGTGGCCAAAAGGCAAGAGCCCTGTGAACAGCGCAGGGATGAGAGTTGGGTCCTTGTCCAGAATTCATTCTTCTCTTTAACTTTGGTGTTTCCAAACTTGCCACACTGTGGAGACGTCATTATGCCCTGCACTGCCCAACCCGACTCTCCACACAACCAAAACAGTCCCAGGCTCTTGCTAAGTGTCTCCTGAAGCACTGTTCAATGAGGACTGTGGCTGGGAATGCCAGCAGTCTCTAGGAGTATGTGGAATCCAAGCTTGAAAGGCGGAAAGGAACGTCTGACTCTCTCTCTCTGAGACTGTGTCTAATGGGGAAAAATATTAGTGCAGAGCATCTTTTCTTACTTCTCTGCCCAGAGGACAAAGATGACCAAACAGGGTCTTCCTTGAAATGGAAAGTGAAAAATAGAAACATGTCTTACATAAGCCCTGAGGGAAGCACAATGTGGCCCACTCCTTTGTAACTGGGAGGTGGGAGATGTGGAAAATTTTGATTCATTATAGTCCAGACTTCTCCAAAAGGGTCCTGGTGGGGCATTTGAAAGGAGCCTGTTTTATGGGATGGAGTTTTCCATTTTCAAGGGCAAGTCATGGGTGTGCGTGTGCGTGTGTTTAGCAAAGTGCTGTGAACCTGAGACCTAAGGGTGCTGCTCTCCCAGTAATCTGGCTTGGGGTGATTTGAAAGTCAGTGGCTGAGAACCCTGTAGAGAATTGTGCCATCAGCTTTGGTCCCACTGGGCCACAGATAAATATCTGTCAGCCTGTGAAGTCCTAGACTTTATCACTCAGGAAATTTCCCCTGTAATGGGCCAAAAGCATGCGTCTACAGCTCCTACTTGGACATCACTTGGTCAAGTGTACTTGGACCGTCCACGTCTTCTTATCTCGGGGATAACCCTGAGATTCTTAGCATTTGCTTCTTCCCATCTGAAAAAAATGGAAAGGACAAGGCGGCGCCTTCTCTCCTCCTTCTCTCCTCCTTCACGAAGGCCATGCTGGTTTGGGCCCCAAACTGCCGAGGCCCCTGCTCTTTCTGCGTGTGAATCAATGAGGCCTGTTTGCCGACTGTCAAGAGCCAGCAGCCTCCTGGGACTCGAACGCCCTGTACTCAGCCAGGGCCCCCCAGGTTCCAAACGACAGGGAGGGAACAGGCAAGAAGGGGCGCGGGGGGGACGGAGGCAGAGTCCAGCAAGAGGGCCTGGCCGTGGGGCGGCAGCGCGGGCGTCCCGGGAGCCCGCCCGGCACCGGCCCCGACACCGCCGGGCCAGGTCCCAGCCTCCCTCCGCCTCCCTCCGCCCTCCCCTCCACGCGCCCACGAGGAGCGACCGGCTTCCCGGCACGGCCTCGCCCCGGATCGCAGGGACCGCGTGGCACGGGCTTCCGAGCCGCCCGAGCGCCAGAAGCCGCTCCAGAACGAAGAGGGAGGCCCGGCGGCCTCGGCAGGAGGACGGCCGGCGCCCTCTCCTCCCCCGCAGCCTTCTCCCGGCACGGATCAGAGAGGCGAATGGGGCGCAGCTGCAGGTGTCTAAGGAGGACTTTGATTCCCTAAACATTCACGATTCTCTTTCATGTACGCAGTCAGAAGATGGGCTCGGATATCGAAAACGGAAAGCTCTCCGCCAGCGCCCGCATCACGCAGATGCGGGCGGCCTTGCGAAGAGCCGAGAAGACGCGGCAGCGCACGTGGGAGGCGCGCCGCCCTGGGACCGGAAATGGGGCCCGCCGGAAGAGGCGGGCCTCCCCAGCGCTCCCCGGAAGCCGGGCGCGCAGGGACACATCCGGAGGGCGCCGGAGCCGGCCGGGGTTTTCGGTTGGGTCCGCGGGCGGGGTCCAGGAGGGCGACGTCTGGCTCCCCCGGCTCCCCGGCCTGGGAAACGGTGTCCCGGAACGTACGGTTTTTTCTTTGGGAGCACCGCGAGGCGCGGAGCCTTCCCTGGAATATTCTAGGAAGACAAAGGAACACGTGGAGGCCGAGAAAACGGGTCCTTCTGCTACTCCTGGCTTCTTTCCGTACAGCAGAACACCTAGTGTCGGGCAGACAAAATATTAGTGGATGATAAAGTGCTCAGAATACGTTTAATAAGAATTATGCAGAATTCACACGAGCATTTGCTTCTGCTGAAGAACATAAAGAGGTTGGCTACGTGGAGAGCCCGCCTTGGTGTTTGGAAAACCGCATCTAGTGTTAAGAGGTTCTTTCTCTGTAAATTAGTCGGAAAATTCAACCCCAGACGAGTCAGAATCTCAATAAGTGTTTTGGGCACGTGATAAAAATAATTCTAAAGTTCATCTGGAAGAATATAAGAATGAAAATAATCAGGAAATCCTAAAGAAAAAAAAAAGGATAACAAGGAAATAGCCCTTCCAGATAATAAAGCATGCTGTAAAATTGTAGTTATTTGAACAGTGTCATACTAGGCAAAGAAAAGATTAGTAGAACCAATTAGAGGTTATAGAAGTATAGCTAGGTAAATCTCAGAACTCAGTATATAATAAAGAGTATTTTCAAACAAACAGGGGAAAAGATAATTTGTCAAATACTATTGAGACAACTGGCTAGCCATGGGGGGAGGGAGAGAGAATGCCATCATCTCCACAAATAAATTCCAGATGCTTTAAATGTATAAAAAAGTAAAGCCATAAAAGTAATACAAGAAAGCATGGGTGAATACTTGTATAATTGTTGAATGGAAACTTCTAGGCATGGCACAAATGTCATAAACCATAAAGAGAAAGGTTGGAACATGTGGCAACATAAAAATTAAAAACTTCTGTACAATAAACACCGTAAACAAAGTAAAACATAAAACACAAATAGGAAAAATACTTGGGACATATGTCAGAAGGTTAATAGCCCTAATACAGAAAAACTTCTTACTAATAAGCAAGACAACTCAGTAAAACTGTACATGAAACCTCACGGTTGGTAAAATGGTTTCAAACTTGGGTTGTCAGACAAAACAATATTCGAGACATACTTACACTAAAAAATTATTCATTATCTAAAACTCAAATTTAATTGGACATACTGTATTATTTGCTGAGGTTGGCAGCCCTTTTTCATACACATGGTCTCATTTTGGCCCTGCAATAAGTAACTCAATGAGGTTAATTAGACTCTGAAACAGCAGTTTCCTCATCTGTCAAGTACAATGTGAGAATTAAATGGGATAACATACGTACCACATCTAGGGCAAGGCCTGCCTCATAGGGAGTATTCAACACATGTTCATTTCCTTTTCCTCTACACAAGCCTCATTCCACAGATGAGAAAATGGAGGTTCAGGAAGGGGAAGTTACTGGTCCAAGTTCACCCAGTTTATGGGACAGAATCAGTCCTTGCATTCTGGGCCAAATTGCCTCATTCCCTGCTGACCCCTGCCCCAAGTCCACTGCCTTCCCTGCGTCATCCCATGTTGCAGTATGGCTCTCTTATTTCTGGCCCTTGGCTCCTATGGAACCATTTCTCTGTCCCAGGTGTCTCACCTTTGTTCTCTCCCCGGGCTTTCAGTTCTCTACCAAGTGATTAGAGTCAACCTAATCGATGAATTTGTGCTGGAGCACCAGCTCTCAGTCTTGGCTGCATCTTAGAATCAGTTGGGAAGCTTTACGATTCTTCAGATCTAGGCCACATCGGACCAATGAAGTCAGAACTTTGAAGGTAGGACTGAGGCATCAGTATCTTTTAAAAACTCCGTGGGGGAGTTCAATGTGTAGCCCGGATTGAAAATCGCAGTGCTGGAGTATCGTTGATTGTTCTTGGCATTGTAAAATGTTTGCCATAAGATAATCCAGTCCAACTCTCTCATTTTATAGATGACAAAAGCGAGGTCTAGAGAGATGAAATGACTTGGCTTAGATGGCCCAGCAGATCAGAGAGGCAAAGGGAGATTAGAATCCGGTCTGTTGTAACATGTTCCGAAAATTTCCAGTTCTTCATCAAACACATACAGTCTTTGTTTTCTCAGGCCCCTTCCACCACAGAAAGAACCTAGGGCTTGGGTTGCAGTAATCGAGGTATTTAACTTCGGCCACCAGCCCCACCCTACAAACTTTGTTCCCATGAATCTAGTTTCATCTGCCCTGACTCCCCTTTCCTCTCTTCTCAATCCTCAGCTTAATTTCTGATGACTGTTTGGGACATTTCCTTCAAGCTGCCGGGTCTGAAGCCTGGTGGCAGACATTTTTCCCTTTGCTCTGGTGACACTTCCAGTGTGGCCCTGCTCCTTAGGACCCTGCAGGCAGTGGCTGCTCCTCTGCAGTGGGCCCAAGATCATGTTTCCTGATTCAGTGTCCTCTAAGACTTCAAGTTCTCTATCAAAATGGACCTCTTCTGTTTTTGCTCAGGTCTCTAGGCGGGGACAAAAACTAAGCTGATAAGCTAATATTGCCTTAGGTATTAGTCATTGTTTATTGCTTAGCCTTAAAATAAACTATTTCTGCTTCCTTTTCACCAGCTGTTTTCCTGCTCAGAAAATCTATCTGGGTTCTGTCTGGGGATTTGCAGCTAGCGTCTCTCAATCTATGGTTTATGGACTGCCAACGGGTCATAGAATTCAAGGGGTCTGTGAGTGTGGCTGGGAGAAATATGCTTTGTTTTCATAACAATAAATTATTATTATTATTATTATTATATTACTAAAAAATAAAATACCTAATTATTTTCATAGACCTCTAATGGAGATTTGGTACATCTTTCTGTATTAAATACAGGCCACAGCCATGTAGCATTAGTGCCATCTGATTTTGTTGACTTTGATACCAACAAAATGAATAGATATTTTCATGTCATGTTATAGTTGTTGCAGATAACTTTCAGGATTATTTATGCTGCATGCTACTGCTTAGAAATTATGGTAGGTATTAAATCTGTCACGAGAGTTTCTTAATACACTAATAATAAGTACACACAGTACTATGTCTCAACTTAAAAATATTTTGTTAACTATTTTTCATTGTAATTCATTTCCTCTGTGATCCTGTGTAGTTTGTTTTCTGTGTTTCACAATAGTTAAATCATTCACAAGTACTATTCTGCGAAAGGACCCATAGCACAGAAGCAGCCTAGAACCTCTGTGTCAGCATCGCTGGGATGTAGGGTGGCACATGGACATAGGGATGGTCTTCCTGAGTCTCTTAAGTGGCCTCAAAGGCCGCCACTTGCCCGGGCCCAGTTGGCTGCATTAAGTCAGGGCTGTTGGAAAGTCTCCTCTGAAAAGCTCACCCTAGGAGTTTTGTCATCTCTGGGCAGCTCCATTGGTTTGAGAGTCCAAGTTCCTTCCACAACCTGGCAGTCTTAAGAGGGAATTACGTAGTAAAGAAGTACCAGCAACAAGCATGAGTCAAAGCTCTTTTGGTAGCAAAAAACAGAACTCTATTCACACTGGTTCAGAGCAAGGCTTTGTGTGCTGACCCAGAGTTCTCATGACAACAGAGCACAGCGGGCTGCTTGGATAGTAGGAAGCTGCCTGAGACTGGAGTGTCCACTTTCCACCTTCCTCAGGAGTCTCCTGCTCTCTGCTTCTCTCTGCATACCAGCCCCATTTTCTCTTTTCCGACCAACCTTCTCTGTTATCTCCTGAGGTCTGCTCTCCCATAACTTCAGCTCTGGCTCCTTCTTGTGTCCACTCAATCCATGACACTACATGGCCTTGTAGCCCAGCTTCTCTCAGCTCCCTGGTTCTCTTTTTCTGTCTGGGAAGACTACACATGCCTACTCCATCAAAAGGAGTGAGGGCCATGTGACTAGGTCTGGCCAATGAGTTGTGAGAGGAAGGGGCAGGCGTTGCTTTCCAGTGAAAGCATTTGAAAGCCAGTGCGAGCCCCTTCTGTGGTTTCTTCCTCTGCTGTGATGAATCTTGAAGCCTCATATCAAGATGATAGTGTCAAAAATGCGTGAACTTCTGTCAACCTGGGGCCTCCGTGATTATGTGGATCAGAGAAACTCTCCTGCCCTCACCCCACCCTTGACAAACTGTGTTGGAATGCAACGTCAGGAATGAGCAGGTGGACAAGGAATACATTTTTTAAAAATCCACTAATATTTGAGGGTTGCTCGTTATTGCAGCATATCCTAACTTTTCCTGACTAACAGACAGTCTCCTACATGAAATATTGGGAGAAGAATCTGAGTGACCTGGTTTAGGTAGCCATCGACCTCTGGCTTGGTAAGCTGTAGCTGGAATGAAGATGAATCATGATTGAAGCATGTCTGCTTTCATCATTTCCATAAGGAGAGTTTGTAAGGAAAAATTTTACTGTTCAGAAAGGAGGTAGCCAAGATCTTTAGTGAGAAATGCACTCAATTTGGAGAAGGGAAATACCCTGCCTAGGGGCTAAAGCAGCCTGGGGTGGCTACTTTACATAACCTATACTCCAGGCTTTTCAAGAGGGACACTGTTGACACTTGGACTGAAGAATTCATTGTTGCTAGAGCCTGTCCTATGTACTGGAGGATGCTGCATATCCCTGACCTTTATGCAAGAGATTCTAGCACTATGCATGCTCTCTCCCCTCACAGTCATGACAACCAAAATTGTCTCCTCATTGCCCAAAATGCCCCTGGTTGAGAACTACTACTCTGTGGTTTCTTGGGTAGTCACATTTCAAGCATTCTATTCCATAGATTTCATGGATACTCCCAGTTGTAAGATCATTTATCTCCATTTTGAGTTTGAAAATTAAGGTCATATTTACAAGATATCTGCTAACTTAGCCTAAAGATGAGCACCACCAACTTTTTGGTCCCCACTGCTTCCCTTTGTTCCCCTATGACTTATTTTAAAATGCCTGAGTTAGTAAAGTGACACCCTGGCACCATCTTGTCTTACTATCCCCCACTCTGTGCCCCTTTAGATAAACAGGATCCAGATTTCCAGGTCTCCACACAATTCCACAGGGAGTTTTACAGGTGACCAGGAGCACGTTGGGAATTGAGTGGTTGTGCCTGCAGGAAACCAGTAGCTCACCCTCACTCCACGTGCTCTCTCTCTCTGTCATTTGGTTTTTCTTTTGGCAACACAATGCAGTTTCTTCGGGAGCCCTCTTGCTGTTGAGCTTTGTCAGGGAGCACGTGTGCCTGCTTTCCTCCATTTCTTTGTTGCTGCTTTAATTGGTGGGGCTTCCTCCCCGCTCTGCCTCAAGTGAGAGGGAAGGAGCCCCTTGCCCTGTGAAAACATAATAGGCACCATATGAAAACAGTCATCGAGCCAACGGGATCCTTGGAGGGCCTCTGGTGTGTGACCAGCTCAAAGTGGCTGCTGGCTGACCAGTAATTAGCTCGGCTGAAGTCTGCACAGCAGACCTGGTGGACTACAAAAGGCAACTTTTGGGAAGAGGCTTCTCTCTTGGGGAGATGCGGGGAACCTTTCTGAGAGGTACTGTCCAAGTCTCTCCTGTGATCTTGCACAGCGGAGCTGAAAAGTGGATTGAGGCAGCAAATAACAAGCTGCGTGTGTGCTCACATGCACACACACACTCATGCATGGCTTTGTTTGCTCATTTACTTTTTATATTAAAAGGCCTGCTGACCTCTGTAATTCACCCCCTCAAATTCAGAAGAGATGAATAGGATGCATTCTGACTTTGAATGCAGTGGAGAGCTTTGAAAAGATGGAAAATTAGCAACATATGGGCTGAGGAACCCAAAGAGCCCTGAAAGGGAAGGAAATGGCTCAGTGAGGTCTCGGGTGTCACGGTGATCCTGGGGCCAGTGCTCGAGGTACGGCGGCTTCGTGTGGTCATGAGAAAGGGTCGAGGCCTCTCTGTCCACCTCGACTCAGCTCCCTGTCTGAATCGCTTCATTCCCCCCTCCCCCCCCCCACGCCGCTGTGCCACATGGGGCGGGGCTTCTCCTGCTCGGAAGTAGTCCCCGTTGGTCTTCGGGACTCTCTGCCTGATGCCATAAAGACAAAGCGGAGCAATGTTCTCAAGCATATTTCTCGCCTTTCTTTTCTCCAACACGTGACACCACCAGCCCCTGGGCTTATCCTCAAATCTTCTCTGAAAGACGCAAACTGCAGTCAAGTTTGTTCCCAGATGCCCCTGCCCTGCCAGGGGGAGATGGCAGTTGCTCTAAGCCCCTTGTGTTAGTCTGGGCTCTGTGGGTTGCAAGGGCCAGAACCCATAGCCTGGGGAGAAATAATTAAGTTTCGCACGACCAGCCCTGGAAATAGTGGCGCTGGCCCCAAAGTCAACTGGCTCCAGAAACTTAAACTCTGCGGATTCCCTCCCTTTCTACTTTGGCCTCTCTCATCTGTCACCCTTTGCATGCTGGCCTTGTTGCTGCCTACTGCTCATGGGTTCCCCGCGCCCCCAGGCCGCAGGACCACGGTTCTTGTCGCACACCACGGGAAAGAATAAAGTCTAGCTCTCACCAGCTCATTTACATGAAAATCTGGGAAGGACTCTGATTGGGCCAGCCTGGGTCTGGAAGTCACCCCTGGACCAATCACTGCCGCCAAGGAGATGGGGTTCTCTGATTGGCCCATTCTAGATGACAGCCCTTCCTGGTGTCCAGCATGAGCCCCAGAGTCACATGCAGGAGGCAGAAGGGATCAGTTCTGTAAGGCAAGAGAGGACCTGGGATTTGAGAGAAGGAAAAAGTGATGCCGGGTAGCCCTAAACAGCAGCTATCAGTGGAGCTCTTCCTAGCATATAGTTTCCTCGGCTGTGGCATCAGATTCCCACTCACTGGGCTGCTTGAAGTAGCATAAAGTCAGAGGCCCACAATGTCAGCAGGCCCACATGCCCTCCAGAGGCTCCAGGGCGGTGCTTTCCTTGCCACTTCTGGCTGGTGGCGTGGTCAGCCTTCCTTGGCCGGTGGCTGCTCACTCCAGTCTCTGCTTCCACCTCCACACACCGCCTCCTCTCTGTGTCTTCTCCTCTTCTTGGAAGGACACTTGCCATTGGACTGGGGCCCATTTGGATAACCCAGGATAATCTCAAATCAAGATTCTTGATGACATCTGCCAAGACCCTTTTCCCAAATAAGGTCACATTCACAGGTTCTGAGGGTTAGGATGTGGACATATCTTTTGGGGTCACCCCTCAGCCTGCTGTCGCCAGCATGGGGTGCCCTCCCAAGTGACAGGGAAGCATTTGGACTGGCTTTACCCAAGTCCCGAGATGGGCTTCTGGGTGCCCAAGTCCCCAGACAGGTTTCTGGGACGCTAGCCCACCAGACAGGCTACAGCATGGGCCCTGGACACAGCCTGGCTTCACGCCACCTTGCCATGTGCCTCTCTCCTTGCCTCTAGTTCATTCTCGCTGTCCTGGCTTATTTTCTCCTCTACGGGAAAGTATTTTCCTCTCTGTCGGTATATTAAGGTAGCTAAGGTTCTCTTCTGGTTTTCTTTACTGGCTATGCAACAGTTGTTATTTGCCCAGTTATTTGCTCTGGGCAAGCAATTGATAAATGGTCTGAGCATCAATTCTCTCATCTGTAAAATGGGGCTATCTCATAGGGTGACTCTGCTGAGCTGAGCTAAGTTAATATAAGGTGTATAAAGTCCTTATAAGAGTAACCTGCACATGGTAAGCACTGTGTAAAAGTTGGACTATATAGACAGGCTGTGTCTTCCAGCTTCTTTCTTTATCTTTCTGTTTTTTCGAATTTTTTTCTTTTTCCTTAGGCCTTTGCGCACCAAGTCCTTGATTGAGGGCAGAGATTCACAAAATGGGGCACACATGAGGCACCGAGGGCAGATTTACAGATGCCTGTGACTGGGCCCACTTTGGGGACTTGGATTCTGTGGGTCTGGGTTAGGTCTCTGATTGCTCTGATTTTGACTGGTACTTGAGTGGTCCAGATGGACCAAACTCGGAGACCCCTGGTAATGGGGTGGGCACGAGGTGCAGGAGTCCTACGGCCACTATTCCTTCGCTGACTGTGTCATCATGGTTGGTTACTCGGTCTCAGCTTCCCCGTCTTTAAGAGAAAGGCAGTGGTGCCCTCCGGCCTGAGTCAAACGAGAACATGCTTACAATACCTAAAATACCGAGGGAACCCTCCCAAAAACCTGAATCATCTTTTGAAGGGCAGGCCCCTTGCAGTACAGGCTTCCCCATTAGGTAAGTGTTTTAGGAACCCATCGGCATTGGCATCAGTGTACCAGCTAGCATTGTTGTGAGAGCCTGAGTTCAGCTTCAATGAATTTTTTTGGCGTTTCTTTCATGTGTTTGCCCATTTCATGATGGGTGATTCATGAGCACACTTGCCCACACTGCCCCGAGTATTCAGCAGTTTTTGACCAAAAATGGTATGACCCCCTGCCCCACCCTCCCTATTCCCCCTGCCTCACCCTGAAAAAGTCCTCGAAGAAAAAGTTTTGCTGATGTGGAAGAGGTGAAACAAAAAACAGCAGAAGCACTAAGAGGCATCAAAATCGACGCGTTCAGAAACTGTTTTGAGCAGTGGAAAAAGCATTTCAATAGGTGTATTGCACCAAGCAGAGAGTACTTTGAAGGTGACTGAAGTTTAAATATGTAAGAATAAATACACAATTTTTATAAATAAATCCCAGGCTTTTTGGGTCCCCCTCATACACAGCAGTACGATAGGACAACATTCCGGATGCATTAAAAGTTTTGAAATTTTCCACATATATCACCTCACTTAACTCTTTCAAATAACTTGTGAGGTTGAAACTGGGTCTCAAATGAGTTCATGTCTATAAAGCACATGGTGAGTGGCCTTCCCCTGTATTCTAACCTCTGCCTTTTCTGCCCTTTCATGCAAGGGGGTTTTGTTTGTGGGAGCAACACTCACCCAGGCTTCTGTTCTTCCTTTTCTCTAATGGAAAACCGGGACTCTCGAGGTCAGCTTCTCACCTGGTACAAAGAGCTTCTTGTCCTTGGCTTGCAATTTAGTTCAAGGACTAAAAGGCCCTAAAGTACAGAGGGCAAATCTGCAGAGCAAATCCGTGCTCACAAGACTCTCTCCAGCTGCTCTGAGGGTTTACTCTTCTTCCTTGCTGGCTTTCCGGGGAGAAGGGAGCCCAACCACGCAGCCAGAAAACCAGAGCACAGAGTGCGATCTCAGAGCAAGGCAGCCCCCAGGTGGAGGAAGTTCAGGTAAAATACCATGGCCGGCGCAACTCAAGAAAACTGAGCCACCTCCTCGTAAGAAATGAACGCAGCCCCTCTTGCAATCTCTGCTTTCTTCTGAGCGCCCGCTCCCCGCCCACTCTCATCCCTGCACCCAACCAGGAGTCTCCAGGAGATCCGAGGAGCCCCCCTTGCCAGCTCCAGCCTCTTGGCTCACCTCGCTAGACTCCGGATCCTGAGCAGGACATTTGCTGTCTACGTGGATTGTCAGTTTGGCCCCCTGGGAACTGAGCCCAACCTTGTTCTGCCTCAGAGCAGCTGTACAGCTTGCACGCACTGTGTGTGTGTGTGTGTGTGTGTGTGTGTGTGTGATTTATTTGTGAATAAACTAAAGCTTTCAAGAATAGCTCTGTTGAGTTCTAGTTCACACGTCATACAATTTGCCCATTTAGAGTATACAGCTCAATGGTTTTCGGTATAGTCATAGAGGTGTGCAACTGTCACCACCGTCAACTTGAGAACATGTTCATCAGTGTTGAAAAGGAAACCCTCAAACCCTTGAGCTCTCATGCACCTGCTCTCCTCTCCTCAGCCCCCTAAGGCCTGGTAAACACTAATTTACTTTCTGTCTCTATAGACTTCTCTATTCTGGACATTTCAGATGAATGAAGTCGTAAGATGGGGCCTCTTGTGCCGGTTTTTTTCCCACTTAACATGTCTTCAAGGTTCACCAGTGCTGTGGCTTGTGTTAGTACAGTCATGCCTCGGTATCCATAGGGGATTGGTTCCAGGACACGCCCATACCAAAATCTGCAGATGCTCAAGTCCCTTATGTAAAACGGCATCGTATTTGCATAAAACCTACACACATTCTCCAATGTACCGCTATGGATTACTTATGATACTCAACACAATACTAGACATTGCATCATTTGGGTGGATTCAACACAGTCCTCAGTGTATGACTAATTTGTTTGGTGCTTTGAAACTTTGTGGAATTTTCTGGGTTTTTTGCTAAATATTTTTTATCTGCAGTTGGTTTAATTCATACATGTGGAACCCACAGATTCAGAGGGATGACTATACTTCCTTCCTTTTGGTGACTGAATAATGTTCCACTGTATGGATATACTACATTTTGTTTATCCATTTATCAGTTGATGGAAATCTGTGTGGTTTCCTCCTTTTGGCTTTTATGAAAAATGGTGCTATAAATATTCATGTGCAAGCTTTTATGTGGACATATGTTTTCAGCTCTCTTGGGCAGATACCTAGAAGTGGAATTGTTCCTAGAGATCCCATGGTCTATGCGTATGTGTAAAGCAGCCAAAGCTTTTAATGTGTTCAAAACATGAAGAAGCATAGAGGCCAAAACCCTCTACTGCACTGGAACTACCTCAAGACACACTTATTTCTGATCTGAGGATATTTTGTACCTGGTTGGGGAGAAGGGAGAGAAGCGAGCCGGAGGAAGACTCAGATGCACTTGTTTCAACGTTGCAGTGAAACACAGGGTGCCCAGACTGGCTTCGGTGTTCTTGCAACTTAGCTGAGCCGGCAGACAAGGAGTTGTGTCTTCCCCCATATGGCTCTATCTCTGTGGGTCAGGATGGAACGAGAAGCTCTTGAAGGAGCTCCCAACTGGGCGTGCTCCAGAAGGCACTGGGGATAGTTCAGGACCCACCTTCCATGGGGGAGAGCTTTCTTTTGGGGATCCTGTTGGCATTGTGACAGCCCATCCTGGTCTTGTTACCTGGGGAACAGTGCTAACGGGTTGGCTTTTAAGAGCCCAAATTTCAGTGCATATTTTACAGCATATAGGTACTATATATGCATGATCGCATATTTGGAAATGAAAAAAAGGAGATGGGAAAAAAATTGGCTCTGTAACACCAATCAAAGACAGCCACCCTTAATATTTAGAGTGTTTCCATCTAGGTTTTTTTTTTTTTTTTTCCTTTCTAGGGAAATAGACTTCTCGGCTTATGTGGCATCTCCTGAGTTTCTGTGTGAGAGAGTTTAGGGGCATCGTTCGGGAAGAAAGGGAGGCTAGAGGATAGATAAGTCTTGAAGCCATGTTTTCAAAACAAGTGTGCGCTTTCTAGGCAGCATAACACCTTTGGGAAGAGCAGCTGGAGATTGGGGGCTGTCAGTTTTACACCAGCCATCACAAGGAGATGAGGAAATCCACAACCTCTGGGCCCAGAGCTAGAGACTAGCTTTCCCCTCTGTGTCCCCCACCCAGCTTCCCTGTTGTCCTGGCCGTGTGGTGCTCCCGTCCCCAGTGTTCCTCGTTCAAGGTAACTTACAACCCTTGCTCAGGATGGCAATGAGCAGTTTGTTCCTCATTCCTCCTTCTCTAGAAGTCGCCTCAGCCTGGGCTGATCAACTGCCTCAGCAGCCCCGGTGGCTGTTTGGTGTGACCTAATACTAGAGGCCAGAAAGGGAAGGAGCCGTGGGCAAAACTCCAGGGCACACGTTTCTGTTTTCGCTTTTTAACAGGGACTCTTTCCAGGCCCTTCTGACCTGAAACTCTGGCCATGTGGCAGAGACAACTCGCTCAGAAGACTGAGCAGGCAGGATGCGGATAACTGTTGTAACAAAATGTAATGTACAGCAGGGCCCATCTGACATGCGTGATCATGTGTGCACGGTCATGGAGCCACATGCCAATCAGACCCAGGTGACAGCATTCTGTTTCATCACCTCTAATTAGTGGTGGTGTTACAGAACCCACACTTTTTTTCTTTTCTCATCTTATTAGTTCTTCTGGACTGAACAAGTAACTAGTATAGACGCTAAAGGATTTTCCTGAGGTCCTGTGTCCTTGGTGACTACTGTTCTTGTCCTTTTTCTTATCAGTCTCATCTCACACTTTCTTTCCCATACCAATCCTTTCTGTGCTCTGGATCACAAGAGTTCTCCCTGCTTGCTGCCCTGCTCAGAGAGTGCCAATGTCTAGGAAGACCACGCAGAAGGACTTGGCCAGGAGAGCAAGGACCGCCTGGCCAGCCTGACGACCCTGGCAAGGAGGAAGGGGAGTGGAAGACCCAGGGAGACACGGGCTTGGATCTCAGCATCCGGGAGCCTGGGAGCAGAGGGAAGGTCTGGGATGAGACCAAGCTGGGAACCAGCCCAACCTCCTGATCCAAATGTGGCCACCAACTCAGTATGTAACCTTGAGAAGCCACTTTCCTCTCTGGGGCTTAGTTTTCCCACGAGAGGGTGGGACAGGGATATGCTCTGAGGCCTTTTCCAGCTCCAATAGCCTGTGATGTGAATCGTGAAATGGAATAGGACCAAGATCCGATGAAGTGTTTCCAGGATGGTAACAGAATAGAAAAAGCCTCAGCCTGGGAATCAAGAGTTGGTTCTCTCTCTCTCAACCACTAGCAGTGACCGTAGACAATCTGTACTTTAATTTCTTTATTCATAAAGTAAATAAAAATGCTTATCCATGTGGATCTCAGGATGGTGACAAAAGGCCAATGAAATGGCAGGTGGGGATTATAAAGAAAAGACCACCGAAGTATTCAGCAGCGGCAGGGCCCCGGTGGGGGAGACTGGGGGTTGTCTTGGAGGTCTACTGAGGCTCTGTATCTGCCCGAGGAATCCTGGAGGGACCACCTTCCGTGGGAGAAATGACTGGATGTCTTGACACGTACAGACAACCACGAGGCTCAGGCGGGGTGGGGAGAAAGGAGCCATCTCCTGGCTCCTAGGGCAGTGGTCTTTCTTGGCAGACTGAGGACTCCAACCCAGCAGGCATCAGGGGAGGGGCAGGATGTGACAGGCTGCACTGGGCGCTGTCTTTAGCCAGGAGGAAGGGGTGGTAAGAAGAAAAGGCATGGTCATTCTCGAGTTGGGATACTGGGGGTGTTCTAAGAAATGAAAGGAGAAGACGAGGCCACATCAGGCTGTTCTGGAAGAGTTGTATCACTGAAGAAAGAATGTGGGGACGGCCACAGGCCAGAGAGCACAAATGGCCACCAGGGCCACCGGTCTACCGAGGAGGAAACCTGACCCCCCAGGTGCCAGGTCAGGGGAAGGGAGGACTGGGATCCCGGGGTTCCCATAATTCTGCTGGTGCCGGCTCAACTTCACAGACGATCGTTGTGCTCGACACCCCTTTGTTGTCCTTCCCAGGCGCCAGGCGGGTGGAAGCTGGGGAGGCACGAGCTACCCAGAGATAAGGTCTTTTTATGAGCTTCCTGACCTAGCTGAGAGAGGAACTTGGCCAACTGGCACAAACGTCGGACAATTCCCTCTACCTGGTTCCTTCCGTGAGTGCGAAGCTCTTCCTCGTTCAGATGGGAGGACGCTGACACCCTCTGAGGAACCGCATGCTGGCATGCTCAGGCACAGAGGCTCAGCCCAGTGGGACGTCAGCAAGGGAGAGAAGAAATCTTGTGTCCTTTCTGCTGCCGTCCATCCCGACATTTCCCCAAACAAGTGCTCAGAAGAACGATTCTGACCGTCGCTTCTGGTGGTGTGTAGGCTAGCAGATCACCTCCCACAATTCTTCTGAAAAGCGAAGAGGTTTTTTTTAAAAATCCAGGAAAGCACTCTCATATTTTATCTAAATTCCAAATGTACAGGAAAGAATTGGAGGTGATCCCTTGAACACCATTAGTCAGGCCCAAGGGACTTTAAATGAGGTAGTTTGAAAAGCCCGTTCTGGCTAATTAAGAGAAACGGATAAGGAGACAAAGTGGGGAAGAAGGGAGAGAAAGAGAGAGAAAGAGAGAGAAAGAGAAAGATGTTAGTAAAAGTAACCTTTTTCTATGGAAATACATGTGTTTGGTAAAATAGTACAAAAGACATAGAATGAAAAGCTGATCTTTAAATTCACACCCAGCCGGGCTCGGTGGCTCAGCCTGTCATCCCGCGCCTTTGGGAGGCTGAGGTGAGTGGATTGCCTGAGCCCGCGGGTTCGAGACGCATGCCTATAATCCCGGCTACTCGGAAGGCTGAGGCAGAAGGATCGCCGGAGCCCGGCAGACGAAGCTGCAGTGGCTGGGAGTGGCCACTGCATTCCAGTCTGGGCGACAGAGTGAGACTCCAACTCAAAAAAAAAATAACAATAAAAATAAAAAACAAATAAATAAATCCACACCCCTCAATTCCTTAGTTCCTTTTTCCAGAAACAACTACTGTTACCGATATCTTGGATGTCTTCACTTGGTAACTGAAAAAAAAGTTATTTCTCACAGATCTGTGTGAGATTAAAGCGTTGGAAGCCTGAATGTCACCCTACTGTGGCGAGTCTTGAGAGGATGCTCTTCTGACTAACTCAAATGGTAGGAGGACAAAGCTTAAGTCCCAATGGGAGACAGCGGCAGGCACCAGGAGGAAGGGAGGCCCACAACAGACACACCAGCAGTGAAAGTGTGGGGTGCCGTCAAGCCTGGTGCAGAGGACTCAACGAGGCCCAGGTGTTTGTGAGTGACTGGTGACCACTCCCCATCTCTCTCAGAGGCGGCGATTTTTAAGGGGAATGGAGTGAAAACCCAGAACATCTTTCTTTGCTAGCGACAGTCTCTAGCATTGTTTAATGTTGCGAGTTGCTTTGAAGCCATGTGTGTTTCATCTCCCACTTACACAGACACACGCTGGCATTCGCACACTAACAGTCGAAGGGGCAGGCTCAGACCGTCCACCATCTGGGGTCGCCTATTGTTCCCTCCACCCCCTCCCCCTGCCCCCACACGCCACAAGTCCCCCTTGGCATCTGAGACCATGAGCAGCATTTTGAAAAGTTGAAGAGTGTGGTGCATGTTGGAGACTGAGAAGGTGGGGGGGACTGACCGAGCTTCTGCTCCCCCCCACCATCTTCTAGATGCTGTTTGTTTTTAATGCACCCCTGGTGTGAGCCACTGTGCCTTCTTTTGTTTCTCCAAAGGACAGTAGAGGAAAACAAGCCAAGTAGGCCAGGCTTCTGGTTAGGAAACTCTCGGTCCCTACTAACCACCAGTCTGAATGTCTTGTAATGTTGCTGATAAAGGGCTCCGAGATCCTAATAATCCTGGTCGCCTTTACCCTGTTCCTGACACACTGACTCTCTGAGTCTCCTCCAGCTCAGAGGATGCTTCCCTCCCCAGAAACGAGAGCATTTCCTCTCTCTTCCTTCCCTCTTCCCTCTCCCTCTGCCTGCCAACCTTTCTTCGCTCTCCCTTCCTCCCTCCCTCCCTTCTTCCTTCCTCCTTCCTCTTCACAGGTTCACCCCTGAGGTGTGTATCCCTGATCAGCGTGCGGTTTACTGTGGCCTACTTTCGCACTCTGTGGGAACGAGAGCACACACATGTTTCTTCTGTCACTTGCATGTCTTTGTCCACCGTTTTTCATGTTTTTGAGTTGCAGTTGTGTTCACATCCACAGTTGTCGCTCAGTCATTTTCTCTAATCAGTAGCATTAATTTGCATCAAAATGTCGCAATCGGTTTGACCTCTCTGTTGATGGACATTGAGGCCGTTTCTGCTTTTTGCTACCGTGAGTGATGTTGCAGTGAATATCCCCCGCCTTGGTCTCTTGGTGCACGTGTGAGGCTGTCTCTAGGACATGTACCGAGGGTGGAATTGCTGGGTTCAACTTTATAAGAGAAAGCAGAGCTTTTTTGCCCCCAAAGAGATTTCATTTGAAGAAAGCTCTCTGTATTTGGGGAGAGGGAACACAGGTCTCGGTGGGCTCACAAGTGTCTTCTCCAATCATTACAAAAGAGGTTATCTGCTTTTTAAAAGTAACTGTAATTTTAATGAGTAAGAATCAAGATAAAATGATGTATTGGGCATTTGGGGAGGAAGCCCACTCTGGAGGATGCATTGATGAATGCAGGGTGCTTCCCTATCAGAGAATGGAGCTCCCCGAGCAGGGCCAAGTGTGACGCACACAGACGCCGCACGCCGGAGCTCGTGCCGAAGGAGCACAGGCCAGGGAATGCCGACCCATCTCGAGGCTGCTGGTTGCACGAGCCAGGAGATGAAGCCAGGCTCTCAGTTCCAGAAGGACTATCTTCGCTGCTGCTCACGCGGTGTGAATTCGCTTGAAGGGCCACGGAGGCCTCATCTCCCTCCACGGGTGTCATCATCAGTGGCCTGCTAGGGGCTCGCGGTGCGGGGACCGCTTTGCACACCTCACTGCCTTACCCGAAGCTGACCAGTTCCGTCGTTTGAATTTGCGACAACAAACTGGAATCTACTGCTGTGACTTAACTTTTTTGGTTCATACGAATATAGATAAGAATGCACAGACTCATAGATACACACAGAAGAAAACCAAGGCCATCGCTTAATCCCAAATGTATTTCATACACAATGTAGGCCGCAGCGAACATCAGCGGCAATGCTTCGGAGATACAGATCAGTCACGGGTGCCCACGTGGGTGATTCCACGGTAGCCTTCTCACCCGTGCCAACCAAGTGTGGGCGCGGGGTGATGACTTCGTCCTATGCTCCCACCTTCTGATGGATTTGCACACCTCTCGGGCGCTTTGAAACATTTCCACTAACATTGTCTGGTTGGAGTTCTGCACTGCGGTGAGTGAGGGAAAGGGGGGGGCCTCTCCGGTTGGGTGGAGGGAAGAAACTGAGGCCCGGGTGTTGGGCAGACTTGTCTGAGAGACACCATCGCGCCGGCGCCTCGGTGGCACTCCCGCAGCCCGTGGCTGGGCTGCGCCCTCACTGAGCAGGTTTCACACACTCGAACTCGCCAGGGTGTCAGTGAGGCGGTGGTCATCCATCCCAGCATCCCATCTTGGCCCAGCCACATCCTCCGAAGGGGCTGGAGCCCATCCATGGAGAAACCATCAACACCACAGCAGTGATCACTATGTAATGGGCAGGGACAAATTTCAGATTCCCACCTTGCCCCGATTTCCAGGCCTCCAACGTCCTGAGCAAAGCAGAACTCGGCTACAGCTGTCTTCAGCGATCTGTGGACTTTCAAGATAAGGCGAGTGGCCCCAGCCATTTTGTGACACTAATTGTGGGGCAACAGGACATTTGTCCACAAACACATGGCTGTGACTCACCCAGCTTCCTTCTGCACTGACTAAAATGAAGACCCCGGAACTTGTAGCAGGCATAGTCCTTTTTTTCTGGCTAGAAAACCTAATTTCCAGAAGGTCTGCCTCGCCACAGCAGGCCTCCATGTGGCTTAGACAAATAATGCAAAAATCCCCAACAACCCCTACAAAGAACTTGCTCCTGGTGCCTGGGCTGCATTTTATTTTATTTTGTCTTATTTTATTATTATTTTTATCCAACAAATAAATTTTGCCTGGTGTTTCTTTACCCCAACACCTTCAGCTGTACACAGAGTAATTTCAAACCGTAAGCTACTCCTGACTTAACTACTTAATAAAACACTAATATGCTTGGCGGCTTTGATGTCGACGGAACAACAAAGAAAGAGAGTTACTCTGGGCCACTGTAATCCTTGATTTGTCACTAAGTTATGACACCCAGCAGAGCCGTGTGACAGTGCAAATCAATCATCCCGTGTGCTCCGCGGGGCCTTCCCTGCCTCCTGCAGGGCCTCTGCAGTTTAATTAGCTTTCTTCACACCACCGCCACGTACATCTGCCGCTTCAGCAGGAAAAAGAGATGGAGGCGAGTTCGCCGGAAAGCAGGAGTCTTGAAAAAAGTTCCCATCGTGGAGAAAAAGAAAGTCTGAGAGAAGCAACATCAGAGACCTTTGTAGTTTTTGCTTCAGAGGCATTCAGGACGAGATCCGCAGGCCCGGGGCAGGCCAGATTGCTCGGTGCAGACTTGGGGAACGGCCGCGCCACACCTTCCGCAGAGGCGCTTTCGGAGGGCGGCGTGTCGGGCTTTTGCCTCTTTGGGGGACTCTGTGTCTTCCGTGTTTTTCCGCCTGTCGCTACACCCTGCCCTCTGCTGATCCTGCAGAAATGCTTTGAGCCCTGGCTCTCCTCCAGCCCACCGAGGGGAGGCAGACAAGACCTCGATTCTGTCTCGCAACACTCTGCCTAGATTCCTCCCGTAGGGTGGTGTCCTCGAGAGAAAAGCATGCTCCTCCGTCCACTTTGCTGTGATCAATAATGCCAGCTGCAGAATACAGCCAGGAAGGAGGCCTGGAGGTTGGGAGTCATTGGCAGGGACAGCAGGGGTGAGAGCAAGGCGGGCTGCGGTGTCGGGTCCAGAGCGACACTTTTGTCCTGGCCCAGGAGGGCGGGAGACAGATGCGATCAAGCCGACTCTGCCTGTACTGGGGGTGTTCAGGACACTGTCTGGCTTCTCTGGGAAACCACACGGCGGGGGGGGCCCACTGGTGTTTCCTGGTCGGGGCCTGGGTTGGGGTGGGACGATGGGGGGAAAGGGTGGCAGCTGCTCAGCTCACTGCAGACGAGCTCAGACCTTGGCAACACCGATTTAAGGTGGGCTGGGAGTTGGGCTCTCTCCTCCCAGAAGTCTTTTTTCTTGCCTGGTTGGGGGAAGGGGGCAGGGAGCAGGGTGAGGCGTGGAGGCCAGGGGTCATCTTGCCACCTGTTGGCGTCCCTTACTCAGCTTGTATGTCACCTGCAGGGGCCACTGCCTTCCAGGAGGGGGGGACATCTGTCTGAAGGGCTCTCCAGGAGTGCCTTCCACCGGCTTTGGTGGGGTGTTAGCAATAGCCCGGCCCCCCGCCACTACTGGTGTGCACATCTTGCACACCTGGCCAAGGGGGCAGGCTCTACCGTGTGCAGCCGTTCTGAGACTTGCTGCCTCCTGTGCAGATCCTGGCACAACCTGCAGGGCCTTCTGGCCCATACCAGAAGGTCACAGCGTCAGGGCTGAAAAGAAATGTGCTAGCAACCCGTAAAAAGACACAGAACCAGCCTAAATGCACATTGCTAAGTGGAAGAACCGAGCTGAAAAAGCTGTGCACTGTATGAGTTCCACTACACGACAAGCTGGAAGAGGCAAGCCTTTAGGGACCGTAAGAAGACGGGTAGCTGCCAGGGGTTACAGGTAGGGAGGCGTGAGTAGGTGGAGTACAGGCACTCTTAGGGCCGTGAAGCTCTTCCCTGTGATGCTGTCGTGGTGGGTGTGTTTTTCACAACTCAGCATATACAGCCCCAAGAGTGAGCCCTGGCGTGAGGTGTGGACTTCGGTTAGTAATGGTGGATCAGCATTGGCCCACTGGCTGGACCAAATGTGCCACAAAATGCTCAAGAATAAATTAATTTAAACGTTTTAAAAGAGGTCACAAGGGCAAAAGCAGGTGGGGGGAGGAGCGGGGAGCAGGGGGAGGCATCCCTCGACCTGAGGTGTTTGTTTTGCAGTGCCTCGCCAGTGGGCGTTCCCCGAAGCCCGAGGTCACCTGCGAAAGCTTGTCTTCGAGACGGAGACGCGCTGCCTCCCGGCCTTGCTGGGAGCCTTGGGCAGCAGCCACTTCCCCGCCAGCGACACCTGAAAGCCCAGTGCCACTCTCGCTTCCCACTGACCTCCAAGACTTGCAAGGGCCCCCCTTTACGCCACGGATGGGTGTCAGTGGCATCTTGAGAGGCTGAATTGCCTTTTGAGATGCACGACGAAAATGTTCTCCAGCAAACTCTTCTGGAGAAGGAAGAGGCTCTGCATGGCGGAGCAGAAGTGATCTTCAAGGTCAGCGGCTCCAACCCGCAGAGAAGTTAAGTAACCTGACCCGGGTCACACAGCCAGGCCTGGACAGAACGGAGACCAATTTCAGGACTCTGGATGCTCCCTCCTACCCAGCACCCTTCCCCTGGGGCAGCTGCTAAGCGGCCACCTGGATGGATAGGCAGCCTGCTGTACTTCCCGGAGTCCCCGCCCCGGCCCCGTATCTGTTTGTCAGGGCCTGTGTTGCTCCGTTAAGTTTCATAACCTCCCTGCGCCTCGGTTTACCCATCTGCATGCCTCTCCCTACACAAGCCCAGCTGGGTTTCCTTGTCTCCAAGGTGACAACACCCATCCTGTTCAGGCTCTCACCAGCAGTTGCAAGGATGGAAGCTTTTCCATAGAATGGAAGGCTTGTCCTGAGTTAGCCCCGCCGGGCTCCCTTCCCTTTCCCGCTGCGGTTTTATTTCCGAGGGAGCCTGTGTTCCGTGGATGTGCAAGGACAATTGCTCACGTGCTCCTGTCGAGCGGTGCTCCTCGCACTTCGGCATCCGTGGGAAGTGTGGGAGCAGCTCGCCCGACCTGGGAGCAGCGGCAGGGCAGGGCCCCGGGGGCAGCATTTCTTCCCGGCCAGTCTCTGGCCGCACTCTGGATGGCAGGCTGGGGTCGGGCGCGTGAGGGTGGTGGGCAGGAGGCGACCCACCGGGGATAATCCCCTCAGTGGCTTTCCCTCTCCCGGGAGAAGGATGCCCAGTGCCGGACTGACCCGGCTGCCTTCGTCAGGGGCCGGGGGCCTCGAGGAAGGCCTCCACCTTTGACTTCAGGAGGTGCAGAATCAGAGGCTGCTGAGGCCTGGCCTCCCCAGGGTCTGGGGGATCAGCTGCCGGGCTGGACGTCCCAGGAGGGTGGGGTTGAGGACCTCGCGGGGCTTCCTGACCCCTTGTTCGCTTCGGCTTCGTTCAGCTCCAGGCAAGGAGCTCAGCCTCTATCCCCAGCCCCTCCTCCTCCACCAGGGATCCATCCCCCTCCCACCGAGTGTCCAGGAGGATTCTCAGTGGTCGGAAGCACAGACTCCCCTGACACCACAAGTGCTTTCCCACCGAGGGGCTGGGGTGTCCTCACAGCCCTCACAGCCCCGGGAGGTCGGCTTCAAGGATGACGTGGGACCAAGGCTGGCGCCTTGTCAGTTGGGCCCTGACGCTTTGGGGCTGGGGCCCTACAGGAAAGGCCTGGCTTCCTCCCTCCCTGCACCTCCTCTCTTTCCTGTTTCATGTCATCCCAGTCCTGGTCCTCGGCCTGGGAAGAAGCCTGGGGAGGGGCCGGGGGGTGGGATTTGGCCCCAGCCTGACTTTCCCGGGGTGGGCTGGCTTCAGGTGTTTTTGTCTGCTCCTCGAGAATGCTCGTGGCGCTGGCAGGTCCCCTGGAGACTGTTTCTGCACCAGTGTCTTGTTGCTGCTTTCGCTGACCCTCCCACAGGCAGGGCCACGAGCATGGCCTGAGGGCACTGGGAAGCCAGCCTGGGGCCCCAGCCTCCACGGCCTCCTGCCCTGTGAAGGGCATTTAGCATCCTTGGCTACTCTCCACCAGATCAGAGTCCTCTCCAGACATGTGACGATCAAAAACGCACCCCCTGTTCCAGATGCCCCTGGGCAGCTGGAGCCTCCCCCGTTTGAGGAGCACTGAGGGGCTGGTGCTCCCAGGCCAGCCCTGCAGACCTGCTGGCTGGGCATCGCACGTGTGAAAACGCCTGGCTCATTTCCGTGGCTCTCGGGTTCGTTCGGTGGCATCCAGGACACCAGAGCGCAGGACTTGGCGCCTCCTCCTGCCCTTCACCCTTCTTCCCTTGCCCACTGCCCCCGTGACCCCTGCCAACGGTCACACTTATTCACTCATGCACACACGTGATAACACATGCACACACATTCGCTTATACGTGTATGCACTCATGCATGCACAGAAACACATCCTGACACACACACACACTTATGTGCATTCACACATGTGTATATACATACCCACACACCTGTACACACTCACACACCCATGTGCACACACACACACTCACGGACTCCCAAGAGCCCAGGATTCCACACCACACAGGCTCCTCAGAAGAAATGCTCTGGCGTCCTCTGGGGGCATCCTGCCTTCTCAAAGTCTTGGGAAAGAAAGAGGCGGTCCTGTTGTCCTTGATCTGGCCCTTGGGGACAGAGGAGACAGCAAGGACAAGACAGGGCATGCCTATGTCCCCTGCCACCAGCCCAGACAGGTGCAGAATTCTATAGAGAAGCTGTTAGCTAGTTCTGTTCCTCTCCACCCAAAAGTGGCTATTTAATCTTGCCCCTCCTCCGTGCTCGTCAGGATAGTAATTCATGCTTGTGTAGCAAATGCAGAAATGGCAGAAAAGAAAAAAACCCTAACAAAATCACCCATAGTCTCACCACTCTCTGAGAGAGAACTGTTGTTAACAATTCGGTGTAGACGTCCTTGTTGTTTTTGACTCGCCTGCTGTCTTGGGTAGTCTTGTGTTTCAGCTTGGCTAGGCGGTAAGCACTGATCTTCTCTTCTTTATCCTGACGCTTTAACCCCTCGGGGCCTTGCTGACCCTGGGGCAGCCCATCCCAAGGCTAGCCAACTTCCAGAGGTCACAGAAGCCTGGTCTGGCAGACCACCTGCCAGCCCGAGCCCAAGCCCCATGCCCTCCTCTCCTGGGCTGTCACACGCGGGGCTCTCACCCCTCTCCTGCCCCTCTTCCCCCAGGCCGGGTGTCGGGCAGCTCTGGACTGCCCCTGCGCTCGAGAGCCCATCACGTCTATTTAAGCGAGCCGGTCAGAAGCCCGCCGCCCCTGCCTCGCCCGTTCCTCCCATGGAAACCAGTGAAGGCTCTTGCCCCCACTCCCCTCTCTCTACCTCCCGACACTCCCTGACGCTCCCTCCTGCGTCCACCTCACTAGGCAGCATGGCGTGCCCCTCCTCGGGGGATCTGTGAGCACATCCAACCATCTTTTCAGTGGCAGCTCTCTCCTGATCTGTTGGCTTTGCCACGCCTGAGTAATAATAAAACCTGCATTTTAAAACACTATCGTTCCCTGTAATTGACTCAAACACCAATCTAGATTTTGCTGTGAAGGTATTCCGTAGACACGTTTAACGTGAGTCAGCTGACTTCGTGTAGAAAAGATTCCTCTCCACAATCTGGACGGTCCTCATCTGATCAGTTGAAAGCCCTTCAGAGCAAAACTGAGGCATCCCAGAGAAGAAATTCTGTCTCAAGACTGCCATATCAACTCTGTGTGTGTGTGTGTGTGTGTGTGTGTGTGTGTGTGTGTGTGTGTGTGTGTGTGTGAGTGCGTGCGCGTGTGTGTTTCTTACTGGTTCTGTTTCTCTGGAGAATGCTACCTGGCACACACCTGTCTACTGATCCGTTCATCTGTTAGTCCATCCTCAGTCTACCCACACACTCACTCGTTCATCTCTCTGAATCATATGCAATTTGCACCCTCTTTTCCTCACTCAGTGCTTCCTGCATTTCCCCATTTTATTGGCTGTGTGGCAGCGCGTAATGGGGTTAGGCCACAAGCCATTTACCCGACTTCCTTATCGTTGCACCTCATTTGGGGCTATTATCAGTGTTGCTATGACGCTTTTTGGCATTAATCGTCGCATGCATCTTTCATCAGCTGTTAGGACAAGTTCCCAAGACAGGATTGCCAGCTGAAAGGGAATGAGCACATTCGAGGCTGTGGATAAATTCTTCCAAAATGCCCTTCAGAACCTCCCCACCACCCTTAACCCGGGCTCCTGCATTGCCTCACAGAAGCCTTGGAGTACTATCGGTTTTGTTTTTAAATCAAATCAACTCGAAACTGTTCATTTAAAAATCCCACAGTGACCCGTGACCACATACGTGTTGGAGGCATTTCAGACATTCCAGAAGTGCACAAGACAAGAAACGGCTTCTCCCTGTCCCTGCCTGCACCTTGCTCCAGCTCACTTCCCCTCCTAAAGTGACCTCTGAGAGCAGGTCACTGGGCGGCCTTCCGGGTCTTTCTCCAACAGTCACAGTCACACAGAGGTGGCAGGGTACTCCTGCGTAATCAGGAACCATGCAAGTTTCTTTGACCTCTTGTCAGCCCAAGGGAGAGTTGTGACTACAGAAGTGGAGCACTAAGACACCAAAATCTCGGTGTTACTGTATAAAAAAAGTCAGAGTCCAGGAGAAGACTGAAAGTTTTGTGTGCGTCCTTGCTGGGGAACATTTCCCCAGCAGCGCGGAGGGAGGGATAGCCAGATAGTTGAGCTTGGTGACATGACCCCTCTACACCACCTTCCCTTCTCTGGACACAACGTGGCTCTCCCTCCCAGCAAGCTGCAGAAGGGGGCTGAGCAGCACCTGGACCCTCCTCGGACAGACCCAGCATCCCCCAGGACAGTGGAGTGCGCCTCCTGCTCCTCGGCTGGGAGCAGCTGCCACACAAGAGTTCTTGGTCTCCGTGCTAACAATAGAGTACAGGCAGTCCTAAGGGGCGCCAGGGCCAGAGAGGACCTGAGACCGTGCCACTGGGTGTCCCATGGTCCTCAACAGGGGCCAGAGAGCCAACCTCGAGGGGCCCTGCTGTTGTGAAGGAAAGCATGCTGCAGTGGCACGTGAGGTTCGAGAGACCTGGGAGGGAGCAGAGGTGCGAACACCCAGCTGATGGTGTTGGCGTGGTGTGAGCCCTCTTCTGCGGACTGACTGGGGCATTCAACTGGGGGAGCCCGGCAGTTCAGGCCATCCCCTTCTCACAGCACCATGACACTGCATGAGCACCCTTCCCGGGGGGAAAAGGAAGGAAAACAATCTTACAGACCGAGTTTACTTAGAATTGACTAAGACTACATTTTCTGCCACTGAGTAGAATTACAAAGAGTAGTCAATTCCTTTGAACATCTGAACATGACTTTCAAAATTTATAATACTTATAGCATGTCCCTAATTTTTACTGCAACATAATCAGATTGTCCTATATATGCACACTCTTTTTTTTTTGAGTTGGAGTCTCACTGTCGCCCAGGCTGGAGTGCAGTGGCCACCCAAGCCTTGACCTGTTGGGCTCTGGTGATGCTTCTGTGTCAGCCTTCCAAGTAGCCAGAACTACAGGCGTGCGCTACCACATCCAGCTAATTTTTGATTTATTGTAGAGACCTGGTCTCGCCAAGTTGCCTGGGCTGGTCTCAAACCCCTGGGCTCAGGCAATCTACTCGTCTTGGCCCTCCAAAGTGCTGGGATTATAGGCTGAGCCACCAAGCCTGGCCTTTTTTTTTAAGAGACAAGGTCTCACTATGTTGCCCAGGCTGGTTTTGAACCCCTAATGCATACTTATGTATCATTCTGTGGCTTGCTTTTTTTTTTTTTTAATTTGGCTATCTGTCTATCTATTCTATTTTGGTGTATATCACCTGACTCGTTTCTTCTTTCTTTTTTTTTAACACTTTCATAGTCTGTCACTTTTAAAAACAAATATAACGTATGCTCATAATAAGAAGCCATAAGGAAAGTCAAAGTCTTTCCAGCCTTGCTTTCTCATTCCCATTCCCTCCCTGGGCATAGCCACTGAATCAGATGGTGGTGGTTTTGTTGAACCAAAGAGTTAGTTTGCTTCTGAAGTCTGGAGAGAGGCAAGTGTTTCAAACCTTGTTTGGTGGAAAGAGTCACTTCCTTCTTGGAAAGGCTGAAAATGGATCCCTTGTGGAGCAGAAGAACAGATCCGGCACCCCATTGCTTCCTGTACCACAATATTTTTTTTTCTGTAAAGGAAAGAGAGAGCATTTTTTTTTTCTATTAAAAAAACAGCATGCAGATTGGAGCAGTACGGCTTCCAGTAAAAACAGAAGCGAGCTTCCCCCGCACCACAGTGTAATATCCATTCCTCTTACACAGATTTGCAACAGGAGCTCTGAACATGAACCCAAGGTTGCTACTCATTATAACATTCTATTTGAAAATACAACTTCCATACAGAAAAGTGTGCAAAACAAAAATGTACGGCTCAATATACATTCACAGATTCATTGCAAATACCCATGTAGCCGGAACAAGAAACACAACCCAGGTCTCCACATATCCCTCCTGGTCACTGGTCCTTCCCTCCAGTACAGGGAAATGATAAGCTAGCCACATCCTAACTTTTCTCTGTAGCTGTGTCACCTAAGCGTGCAATCCTAAACATTATGGCAGTCTGTCTGTTTTTTGAGCTATGTATAAACTGAGTCATACAGGATGCAAAAGAATGCATCTCTTTGCATTGGTTTCTGTTACTCAACTTGACGTTTGTAAGACTGACTCACCCGTTGTGTGTAACTTTGGTTAGTTCATTTCATTGCCATTTAGCGTTTCAGTATGTGAATATGGAATCCACACTATTCATCCATTCTACTGTGATGGATGTGTGGCTTGTTTCCAATGTTTGGCCAATATGAATGATGTTCCTTGGAACACTTGAGTATACGTCTCATGGTGCACTCATACAAACGTTTCTGTTAGGCATTAACTTAAGAGTGGCATGCCTCGTAGGAGATGCATATCTTTAAATTCAGTAGACAATGTCAAATTATTTTCCAAATTAATTGTAATAATTTACACTCCCATAAGCCATGCCCAAGTTTCAGTTACTTCACATCCTTACCAATCACTGGTATTACTGGTTTTTGTTTTTTAAATGTTGGTCATTCCGGTGGGTGTGTAGAGACAAATCACTGTGGTTTTAATTTGCATTTCTTGATGACTAATGAAATTGATCACCTTTTCTTGTTTAAAGAAACTTTGATATCTGCTTTTGTAAACTACCTGCTCATATCATTTGAGTATTTTTCTATTGGGAGTTCTGACTTTGTCTTATTGATGTGTAAGTGTTCTTCATGTAGTTTAAATTGAGTCTCCTGTTGTTGTAAGTACTGCAAAGGTTTTCTCCCACCACATGGGTTGCTTTCTCATTTTATGATGGTATCTTAAAAAGAAAAAAACATGAATGTTATTGATTTTGGTGTAGCCCAATTTGCCAGACTCGTACTTCACAGCAAGTAAAATAAAAATTTGACGCTTGAGTCCCATTTAAGAAGTCTGCTTACTCCAAACATGAAGATACTTTCCTGTGTTGTATCTTTCATATTTAGATACAAAATCTACTTGGAGTTGATTTTTGTGAATGGTATAAAGGAGAACCAATATTAGCTTATCGATATGGATGATCAGTTGACCTAGCACGGTTTATTGAAGAGATTATCTTCTTTTGCATTCTTCTGTAGTGGCAACTTCCTAAGAAGTCAAGTTTTTATACATCTATGGGTCTGTTTCTGAACTCTCCATTTTGTTATTTTGGTTAATTTACCTAATATCTCACCATTACCACAATGTCCTAAACATGGCCATTAATATCTTCATGTAAGGTAGAGTGAGTACTTTTACTTTGTCATTCTTTCACTATTATTTTTGGCTGTTTATGGCTTTTTGCATTTCAGTATAAATGAAATTTATAATCAAATTTTAGAATCATCTTGTTTAATACACACACATAAAATATCTGTTGAGGTTGTACTGAATCTAGAGCTCAGTTTGGGGAGCGTGGGCATCTTTCAATATGCTAATATGGCATACTCTTCATTACTTTAAGCTCTCTTCAATTTTCTTCAAGAATCTTTTTGTTAACTTTCTGATGGTGTCTTTGAACACCAGTTCTGAGAGCGAGTGGCCCTTGCTAGTTTCAGACTTGCCTAAATGTTTAATGGTTTTGTATGTTATTGTTAAGTGCAAATTTAAAAAAAAATTATTTTCTAATTGTTTGTTGTTGGTATATAGAAATACAATTGATTTTTGTATATTAAATTTATAACAAATAATTTTCAAATTTCTCTTATTATTTATTTCAGTTAGTAATTTTTTACAATTTTCTACAAACACAATTATGTTGTGTGTGAATAATAATCCTTATACCTTAATTTCTTTTTCTTGCCTTCTTGTACTGGCTAGGTCCTTAGTAAAATGCTAAATAGAAGTGTGGCTAGTCAAGTCTCTTCCCTGCTCTCAAGAGAAAATTTTCTAAATTTGATATTTGTAGTAAGTTTTGAGTAAAAACCCTTTATCAGGTAACAAAAGTTCTCTTCTATTCCTAATTTGTAAAGACTTTCATTTCAGTTGTAAGCAGTTGCAAAAAAAATTTTTTTTTGAGTTGGAGTCTCACTCTGTCGCCCAGACTGGAGTGCAGTAACCGCTCCCAGCCACCGCAGCCTCGACCTGCTGGGCTCTGGCGATCCTTCCGCCTCAGCCTTCCAAGGAGCTGGAACTACAGGTGCGCGCTACCACACCAGACTAATTTTTTTGATTTATTGTAGAGAGGAGGTCTCGCCAAGTTGCCCAGGCGGGTCTCGAACCCGCGGGCTCAGGCAATTCACTCACCTCAGCCTCCCAAAGCACTGGGATTACAGGCTGAGCTACCGAGCCCGGCTGCAAAATTTTATAAAATAAATTTCCTGCATCTATGCAGACAATAATATAATTTTTTTACTTATTTTGCTAATATGGTGAATTACAGTGGTTAATTTTCTAGTGTTAACCAACTCTTGCATTACTGAAATAAACTCAACTTGATTGTGTTATATTATCTTTTTATCTCTCAGGATCTGTTTTTCTAATCTGCTGTTTAAGATTTGCATCTTCATTCACATGATACATTATCCTATAATTTTCCTTTCTTATATAAGGCCTCATCAGATTTTAGTGTCAAGGTTATGCTGAACTCATAAACTGAGTTGAAAAACATTTCATCTTTTACAATTTTCTTGAAGAATTTATGTAAAATTGGCGTTGTTTTTCCTTAAATAGTTGAAATAATTTACTGGTGAAGCCATCTTGACATGGTTCTTTCATTGTGGGAAACTTTATTACCTAAGATTTTTTTTTAAAGCTAGATTTAGAACATTCACATTTTTCAATATATTTAGTGTAAGTTATGGCAAATTGAATTTTCTTAAAATTTTGTCCATTGCATTTAAATTTTTAAATTTATTTTAATTTATTCATACAAAGTCATTTATAACATAATTTTAATGTCTATAACATGTGTAGTGATGTTTTCTTTTAAATTTAATTCCTGAGAGTGGCTATTTGAGCCTTCTCTCTATTTTATTTTATTAATCTTACAAGGGAATTATCCATTTTATTAACCATTTAAAATAATCTGCTTTTGACTTTATTTAATTTTATATTTTTGTGTTTTCTATTTTATTTATCTTTGCTCTTAGTTTTATTTCTTATTATCTTCTAATTTTGGGGGGAGTGAGATTAATTTGCTATTTTTTCTGACTTTTCAAGATTGGTACTTGGATCATTGAATCTCAGGCTCTCTTTTTTTTCTAATGTGTGAAACTATGACTGTATGGCGTACTCTAAGCATCACTTTGACCGGATCCCACAAATTTTGATATGTTATATTTCATCATTATTCAGTTTAAAATATTTTCTAATTTTCATTTTGGTTTTTTCTTTTACCTGTAGATTTTTTAGAAGTATATTCCTTAATTTTAAATATTTGGGACTTTCCTACTTATTGTTTTATTATTAATTACTAGTTTAATTACATTATGGTTAGAGAACTTACTTTGTATGATTTCAATGCTTTGAAATTTATCAACCAACAGATACGTGAAAAAATGCTCAGCTTGTCTAATCATCAAAGAAATGCAAATTAAAACTACAGCGAGATACTCCCTAACCCCAGTCAGGGTGACCATCACCAATAACTTAAAAAAAACCCAGAAAATAGATGCTGGAGAGAATGAGGGGAAAAGGGAACACTGCTACACTGTTGGTGGGAGTGTAAACTAGTGCAACCTCTGTGGAAAATAGTGCGGTGGTTCCCAAAAGATCTAAAAATCAACCTTCCATATGACCCAGCAATCCCCCTTCTGGGAATACACCCGGAGGAACTCCAATCATTCTACGAAAAGGATACCTGCGCACGTATTGTTTATTGCAGCTCTATTCACAATAGTAAAAACATGGAACCAGCTGTGCTGCCCATTGAAAGTAAACTAGATTTTAAAAGTGTGGTACATATGCACGATGGACTATCACACAGACATAAAAAAGGACAAAAGTATGAACTTCACAGCATCTTGGGTGGATTTAGAGTCTGTAATGCTCCGTGATCTATCACAGAAACAAAGAACCGAGTGCCACATATTCTCACTCATAAGTGGACCCTGAACAATGATCATAATACTGTAAGAAAGGGATTGGCAGTAGTGGGAAACTGCCAGGGGAGGGAGTGGGGAGGCACACTTCATCAATAGGGGTGCCTGATCTCAAACCAGGAGAAGTGGGGATCAAAGTGAGGCCCAAACGCTACCTGCACAAAGACCATTTGTATACCTAACCCTGAACTGTTCCCCACGTCATTAACATAAAAATTTTTTTTAATTATCAATGCTTGCTTTATGCTCCAGCATATAGTTATTTATAAATCACATTTTTAAAAGAATGCTTTAAAAGACTGTGTATTTGGAATTGTTGCTCAAATATACTATATTTTTACTGATTATTTGTCTGTTTGTTTTATTTGTAACTTGAAAACTATATTATAATATCCCTCTATGACAGTGGATTTCTCCTTATAGTTCTTAAAGTTGTTGCTTTATGTATTTTAAAGTGACCTTGTTTGCTACATCAAATTTAGAATTATTGTCTGATTTGCTTATGAGTTTAGACTTTCAGCATTTTAAACTTTTTTGCCTTTGCAATGCTTTTTTCCTTAGACTCTACATTGTTTGATTTAGTAAAGTACACAGGCTTTCTTTTGTTTCCTACTTGCATGGTCTACCTTGTTTCATTCTTTTACTTTGAATCTTTTTGTATCCTTATATTTTATATGAATCTCTTGGGGAAATCATTTAGTTAGATTTGTAGAAAATAATCTAAGTTGGCAATTTTTGCATTTTAATTGGCCCACTTAGTCCTTTTGTATTTGATGCAATTACTGATGTGTTTCGGTTGACATCTATGATTTTACTCAGTACTTTCTATTGTTCCACCATGCCATTTTCTTTTCTCGCTTTTGTTTTTTTGAGTTGGAGTGTCACTCTGTTGCCCAGGCTGGAGTGCAGTGGCACACTCACAGCCACCCCAGCATCGACCTGCTGGGTTCCAGCAATCCTTCCACCTCAGCCTTCCAAGTAGCTGGAACTACAGGCACGCACTGCCACACCCAGCTAATTTTTTATTTTTATTGTAGAGACAAGGTCTTGCCAAGTTGCCCGGGCTGGTCTCAAACCCATGGGTTCAGGCAATCCCCTCACCTTGGCCTCCCAAAGTGCTAGGATCACAGGCTGAGCCACTGAGCCCGACTCACCATCCCTTTTCTTTATTTTTGTCTTTGAGGAAGAGCGGTGCATTAGGCTAAGTATGTGCTATCATTATGTTTAACTTATCTATTAAGTTGCAACCGATATACTTTTTTACTCTTCCTTTAACGTTACTCTGGAACAATTTTTCTCAACAAGGGCTATTTATCTAGCTCTCTCATTATTATTGCCTTGATAATCAATATTAATTTAGATTTACCCATGTCTTTTTCATGCTTTTTGTCTTCATCCTTTCTTGCACTTCCAATTTTCCACCTAATTTTTCTGTATAATATACACTTGAGGATTCTCTTTAGTGTAAGTCTGCTGGTGATGAATACTTAGTGTCTGTTCACCTAAAATGTTTTTATTTAACTTACAGTCTTTTTTTTTTTTTTTTGAGTTGGAGTCTCACTCTGTTGCCCAGACTGGAGTGCAGTGGCCGCTCCTGGCCACCGCAGCCTCGACCTGCTGGGCTCCGGCGATCCTTCTGCCTCAGCCTTCCAAGTAGCTGGAACTACAGGCGTGCACTACCATGCCCGGCTAATTTTTGATTTATTGTAGAGATGAGGTCTCGCCAAGTTGCCCAGGTGGGTCTCGAACCCGCGGGCTCAGGCAATCCACTCACCTCAGCCTCCCAAGGCATGGGATTACAGGCTGAGCCACTGAGCCCGGCTCATTCTTAAAGAATATTTTGCAGGGTATTGCATTCTAGTTTGACAGGTGTTTTCTTTCTGCACTTTCCAGATACCATCCTATTGTCTTCTGTGTTTCATAGTTTCTGTTTAGGAGTCTCTGTAAGTCCTCCTGTTAATCTTTTAAAAATAAACTTTAAAATTGATTGTTTTAAATAGTTTTTCTTTATCTTTGGTTTTCATCAGGCATAATAGAATTGGCCTCCATTTAGAAGTGTTTTTAATGTCTTCAAATCTGACATGAGTTTCATAGAGCTTCTTGAATTTGTGACCTAATGTTATGTTAGTTTTAAAAAATTCAAAGTTATAATTTCTTCAAACATTGCTTCTGTCCTATTCACTCTCTTCTGGGACTTCAATTACAATTTTTCTTTTAGAACTCATCACTTTACTTTTACTCTCTCTCTTTTTCATTGTGGTAATTTTTTTTAACCCATCTTCCATTTCACTAATTCTCTTTTCAGTTTGTCTAATATTTTGAAAAATCTATCCAATTGTATTATTTTATATATTATTTATACATTTTCTTTTAAGTTACTTTTAATATAAGCTATAGTTTTTCATTTAAAAAAATACTTTAGAGTTCATTGCCAAACATTCTGTCTTATCTTATTCTTTATGTTCATAGTAAGCATAGTTTTTTTGTTGTCATTTTTTGTTTTGGGGTGTTTTTTGAGTCAGAGTCTCACTCAGTCACCTAGATACAGTGCAGTGGTACAATCATGGCTTGTTGCACCCTCAACCTGCTGGGCTCAAGCAATTCTTCTGCCTCAGCCTCCTGAGTAGATGGGACTACAGATGTGTGTTACCATGCCTGAATAATTTTTTCGATTTTTTTGTAGAGATGTTGTCATGCTATGTTGCCCAAGCTCATCTTGAAACCCTGGCCTCAAGTGATCCTCCTGTCTTGGCCTCCCAAAGTACTGGGTTTACAGACATGAGCTACCACACCTGGCCCATAGTATGCATAGTTCTTCCTTCCTTCCTTCCTTCCTTCCTTCCTTCCTTCCTTCCTTCCTTCCTTCCTTCCTTCCTTCCTTCCTGGAGCAAGTTTATTTTGATTCTTCTAAAAATATCAAGAACTATGAAACACAAGCTGAACATCTGGCTGTACCAAAAGCAAAGTACAAGTAAAAACGACATTTGAAAAACATGTTTAACCTTACAGAAAAATGTTTTAAAATATAAAGTTTAACACTTATCCATGAAGTAAAACAAGTATACTAAATCACAGCACTCAAGTTTTGTTTTTTTAGCAGGCACAATTTTTTACAATCAAAAACTACAGGAAAAAAGCTCTCAATTTGCAGTGATTTCAAACTCTGTGTCTAAAACTTCAATGTATGGAGTCTGCTCAGATCTGTTTTTATTCTATTTATCTCACCAGTTCTCATTCATGTTTTCTTCTCTCCTTTTGTGTTTCAATGATGCTGATGATGATGGGCTAGCCTTTATATATGAAAAATGATTTGTGGAAATAGTTTGAGGCCTAAGGTGATGGTTATCTTCTTCTAGGAAGACTTTTCATTTGCTCCTACAGGGTATCTGGGAACATTAGCAAAATGACATCGCCTTAATCCAATTTCCATTGAGATCATTGAAGGTCGGATTATAGTCCTTGCCACAGAAAGAAAGATCATTTCTTTCTCCTTTTCCAACTTTTATTTATTTTTCAGTTTTATGGGATACGCATGCATGTTTGCTACATGAACCTAGTGTGTCGTGGTGGAGATTGGGTCTTGGGTGGCCCATTTCCCAGAGGTGAGCATTGGGCCCCATAGGCAGTTTTGAGCCCTAACCCGTCTTTATTGGTGTCCCCAGTGTCTACTACTTCCACCATTATTCTATAGCTCCCAGACGGGAGTCAGGGTACGTGGTGTTTGGTTTTCTCTTTCTGAGTCAGTTCACTTAGGATGATCTCCAGCTCCATCCATGTTGCTGCAAAGGATGTGATTTCGTTCTTTCCTTAATAGCTGTGCAATATTCCGTGGTGTATATATAGATCACATTTTCTTTATCTAGTCAGTCGTTCGTGGGCGCTTAGGTTGGCTCCATGGCTTTGCTATTTTGAATAGTGCTGTAATGAACATACGAGTATGGGTATGTTTTTTATATATTGATTTCTTTTCCTAGTAGATCCCTAGGATTAGGATTAGATCGAATGGTAATTCAATTTTTAGTTGTTTGGGAAATCGCCACAACGTTTTCTACAGAAGTTGAGCTCGTTTACAATCCCACACCTTCTCCATAACCGCGCCAGCATCTGTGGTTGACTTTCTAAGAATAGCCTTTCCGACTGGTGTAAAGTGATATCTCATCGTGGTTTCAATTTGCATTTCTCTGCTGATTAGTGATTAGTGATGTTGAGCATTTTTTCATATGTTTGTTGGCTGTTCGTGTGTCTTCTTTTGAGATGTGTCTGTTCATGGCCCTTGTCCGCTTTTTGATGGAGTTTTTTTTTAAATATGGAATCAAAAAAGAGCCCCAAAGGCCAAAGCAATTCTAAGAGAAAAAAAAAAGACAATTGCAGAAACATCACACTGCCTGACTTCAAATTTTACTCTAAGACTATAGTAACTAAAACAGCATGATACCGCTACAAGAATAGACAGACTGACCAATGGAACAGAATAGAGCAGAGGTTCCCAACCCCTGGGCCTTGGGCCAGCACGGCAGAGGTGAGCAGTGGGCAAGTGGAGACCCACCTCCTGTCAGATCGGCATTAGATTCGCCTAGGAGTGTGAACCCTATTGTGAACTGTGCATGCATGGGATCTAGGTTGCATGCTCCTTATAAGAATCTAACGTCTGATGATCCAACTCTCGCCCAGTCCATGGAAAACTGTCTTCCACGAAACTGGTCCTTGATGCCAAAAAACGTTGGGGACCGCTGGAATAGAGAACGCAGAAAGAAAACCACATCCCTACAATCAACCGATCTTTAACAAAGCTCACAAAAATAAATCAGGGGGAAAGGACACCCTATTCAAGAAATGGTGCTGGGAAAACCGGCTAGCCGTATGCAGAAGAATGAAAACTGGGCCCCTACCTCTCCCCATATACAAAAATTAACTCAAGATGGATCAAAGACCTAAATGCCAGGCCTGAAACTATAAAAGTCCTAGAAAAAAAACCTATGAAACATTCTTCTGGAATGTTCTAGGCAAATAATTTATGACAAAGACCCCAAAGGCAATTTCAACAAAAACTAAAACAGACAAAAGGGACTTAATTCAACTAAAAAGTTTCTGCACAGCAAAAGGAATTATCAATAGAGTGAACAGAAAACCCATTGAATGGGAGAAAATATTTGCAAATTATGCCTCTGGCAAAGAACTAATATCGAGATCTTTTTTTTTCTGAGCACTAGGTTTTACTAGGCACCACCCAGCCTTGACAGACACTGGACAATTCCTTTATTCTTTGATCACTGTGAGTCTGTAAAGATCACTGCTCAGTCTTTCAGCCTCTCAATGTCTCTCCAAAAACTGGCAAATGCTTTCAGAGGAAACACAGGCCTAACATCCAGGATCATCTCTCTGGGTCGCCATAGTTGGGCAATTCGTCCAGGTTACCTTGTTCTCCATTTCTGAGATTGGAATGATACCATGTAATAGTCATACATTTAATATTGTATGAATTGCACTCTTCTTATAAGGTGACTTTGCTATGCCCCTCAAGATATGGTTTAAACCACTGGATTTTGTGCGTAGATTTAGAAGTAGCAAGATTTCCTGGACAGATCATTGGGCTGACTCCTTGAATACGAGCTGTTTTCTATCTATCTCTGTCACTGACTGCAGATGGCTTAAGCCACAGCAGCCTCAGAGCCAAGACACTTTAATTTTGCCATCAGTGCTCACCTCTTCCCTTACTTAAGGGAGAACGCAGAACCCTGTGATAAGCCCGGGACTCTTGGCAGAGGAACACTGTGTCCGACACAACTGGTACCACAAGCTCTGTCTTCCTCACTTTTGAAGGCTTGCTCTGAATTGACACTGCTGCTCACCTTCTGCTTCCGGACATAGACACAATTCAGAATTTTACCCAGCCGAAGTGGAGAAAAAGGAGAACTCAAAATGCAGCTAAGGTGGACACAGAAAACGCACAGCTATGAAGGTAATATTGTGGTCCTCTTTCTTATGCCTGGTGGGCGTGTTCTACAAGCAGAACAATCATCAAACACAGGGAAATGGAAATTGCTCCGTCTCCATCTCTGTATCAAGGGTGGGAAACTCTTGACGAATCATGATGTTTTCAGAAAATGCTTACTCCCCCGAGTGTGAACTTAGGCTCCAGCGTCTTTGAGAACTGTATCAGATCTGAGAAACATGCATGCATTCTGTCTGCGCCCGAAGTCCTGCTGGTGGTAAGACTTCGAGAGAGCCCGCAGGTGGAGTGCCAGGGCCCACCCTGGACGGCCCCACTGAAGACCCTCGTCGTGCTGCCACAGAGCAACTCAGAAGACTGCCCTGAGTTCAGGGACTGCTGTGTCCCGGGGGCTGCACCGGTGGGTGGCAAAACAGCTCCCAAATGAAGCAAACATTTTGGGTGGGAGGAGATGTTTTTCTAAAGAGAAACAGAGATAAAAGGATTGAGGGAGTGACTCCGTGTCTGAAGAGCAGAGGGAAGGGAAGGGCCTTGAGGCAAGGAAGCTGCACTAGGAAGAGTTGATCTGTGTTCTCTTTCCCTGACTCCCTTCAGTTCTGGAAACGGTCATATTCCGTATTCAGTTTGAAGAGCTTTTTCTCCCATTAGTTTTTCTATTTGTCTCTGTGCCTTCAGGGGTCTCTGCTACACACACAAACAACTGCTCTGTGCTGGCCACGTGTGTGTGCTGCAGGGAATGAAGGCAGCCAGGGGAGATGGGGCCTGCCCAGAGTGCTCCTCCTCCGAGCAGCCCGTAGGGGTTGGAGGAAGAGGAGAGCCGGGGCTGGGTCCCACGGAGGGCTTCTCGGACGTCTCCGCGTTGGCTGAGCCTTCATGTTCCGGCTGGACAAGGGGCGGGAGGACCCGGCAGGGCCAAGACGAGGGGAGGTAATGGACCTGAGTCGTGCGCATGAGAGCTTGGTCCGATCCTGGCTTTATTTAAAAGTGTGTCACTTAGCTTTCGTCATGGGTCTTTTGCATTCATTCTGAGTTTTTCAAATCTTGCCTGTAATAAACCTTATTAATCTTGAGGGCTGAGGTTTTTCTTCTGTTGCCTACTTACATTTTGGGCCATACCTCCCTGGCCTCACCCTTGTCCGGGCCCTGCATCTCACACACGCGCACGGGCGCACACACACACACACACACACACACACACACACACACACACACCCCTTGTCCTGGCCTGCATTGCACACATACATACACACACACACACACACACACACACACACACACACAGAACACACAGACACACACACCTTGTTCTGGCCCTGTATCCCATACATACATACACCCACACACATACACACACATAAAGACACACACACAGACACACACACCTCTTGTCCTGGCCCTGCATCTCACACATACACACAGACACACACACAATCATACAGACACACACACCTTGTCCTGGCCCTGCTTCTTACACACACACAGTACACAGTCTCTCACACACACATATACGTGCACACCCCTTGTCCTGGCCCTGTTCCCCCTCCATCTCACACACATACACACAGACACACACACAATCATACAGACACACACACCTTGTCCTGGCCCTGCTTCTTACACACACACAGTACACAGTCTCTCACACACACATATATGTGCACACCCCTTGTCCTGGCCCTGTTCCCCCCCCATCTCACACACACACACACACAGACACACACACACCTTGCACCTTATGTGCCATCTCTATGACGCACATCCCAGTTCTTCGAGAGCCTCGCGCTCTGGAACCAAGCGTGTCCCTTGCTTACAGGGTCATTTTTCCCTTTCCCCATCTGCCCGTCAATCCTCTAAGTTAACTTCCAAGACTTGAACATTAAGTCTTGCTCTCCCTGGGAAAACATACTCCCTGCTTCCCCTACTGATCTCTTTACCTGCACGTACCTCTCGGCTGGACTCCTCCTCATCCTGGACTTTAATTGCCAGTCCACGTGTGTCTCTTCCCCTCTAGAGTGAGCGATCTTCGAGGGCAAGTGTCGGTTCATCTGGAGGCACTTCTGGCAGCTGGTACAGAGTAGGTGCTCAAGAAAACCTGCGTGTGATGCTAGAGGATGACAAGGCATTGACCCCATTTTATGGAAAAGGAAATTAAGATCGGTGGATTGGGATGGCTTTGCACGAGGTCTGCCGTTGTGCAAAGCCAGTCTTTGGATGCCCGAGGCCAGTCCTACTTGCTCTACTGAGAAGAAGCAGGGCTCTTTGTAGCAGGTCAGCCCCCCAGTGTTGGTGGACAGCCCGTGCCTGCCCAGATCTCGCACACAGCCCTGGCCCACCCGGGCAGTGCCCTAGGGTCTCTCTCCCTCACGGACCCCCCAGGAGGCTGACTCATCCGAACCCCAGGCTAAGTCCCCGGCCTCTGGGCCTGCCGGAGCTGACCACCAACTCACCGGCTGATCATGAGACAGCATTTCCAGGATAAAAGACATCCCCCATCTCCAGCGTTGAGGCTGGGTCTGGCTGACAGCTCTGAGAACAAATGCCTGATGAGCTGAGGTGCTGCCCTCAGAGGGAAGACTTCGTGGCAGGGAATGATCTGCTCTTCACAAGACGTTCTGGAAAGCTTCGGGTCCTGAAAGGGAGCCGTTTAGGCCGTCAGGCAGATTTGGGGGGGCGTCAAACATTTTTTCCCTGTTCCTTTTTTCCAACCTTCTGCTTCTGCCTCTGCCAGTCTGTGTCTCTCGCTCACCCCTGGAGCTTTCTTTTCAACACTGGCCATCCGCAGAGTCGGCTCGGCCCTCTCTGCCGTGGCTGGTGGGCGAGCGGAGCCGCCTCTCGCTAATGAGGGGCCCTCCAGGCCGCGCTGCCCTCGCGTTTGATACCTGGGGAGGGGATGTGCAGGCAAGGGCCAACTGGATCAGAAAGGCCCCACTGAACAGACATCACAGCTGAGCTCAAAGAGCGCAGGAAGTAGAACAAAGAACAAAAACATTTACAGAAGTGCTCCAGTGTAAGGGGGGAAAGTACTAGCAACTCTAACAAGGTCAACGGTGAGGGAAAAAAATTTTGAAAGGAATTGCCGAGGGAAAAAAAAAGAGAGAAACCTCAAAAAGGGGCCGAGGACTCTGAGTAGGGCCTGCTGGCTGGCTCCCGGGACGTTTTCCTTGATATCTTCCCACGAAGCACTGTTTCTACGAGACTTCAGTGTGCGGGAAAAGTTCATGCAACTGGCTGGAAGGAGGGTGAGACGTTGGGAGTCCCCATCGTCAGCTCTGTGTGCGCTTGCTTTCAACATTGCTTCCTGTGGGACCACACGCACGGAGCCTTTCTGGTTCTTTGGCAGGGGCTGGGCTGGGCTGGGCTGGGGATGTCTGCCAGTCCATTTTAAGGGAGTGTGGGGTGCCGGGACCCCATGGCTACTAAGAACAGAACAAAAGGTTGCTGGTAACTTGCGATCTGGCATCCAATGGTGAAGAATTGTGGGAGGGACTTAGTTGGCACTAAGGCTTAAGCTCTGTCACTCTGAGCAAGTTTCTTAAACACTCGGAGCCTCCGTTTCTCTTCCTGTAAAACGGATGAAGTGTGATCTCTTTTGCGGGATTGTTCTGAGAATTATGATGCCTAGTCAGCATGCCAAAGAGGCTCCATAATAGTCAATACTTCTTTTTTCTTGTAATTATTGATCACCAAAATGGGAATGCTAAAACAGAATTTCCAACATCTCGGGCTTGTGAGACAATAGAACGAGCTCTTAGCAAGCCTCTTTCCTAGGAGATTTATAATGGGCCTTAGGCATGGGACTGAATTCCATCATCTAAATGTGAATTACCTGTGACACATATATTAGTTTTGCTTTCTCTTATGACGGCTTGCCTTCAGTTTGCATACTCTGTAATGTAATTCACCTGAACATCATCCTATCAAAATATTTGGAAAGCAAGACTTCCACATGCAAAATTATATGAAGGGGAGATCCCCAAAAAATCAGAATTGCTCTTTGGAGGGCAGACCGCTTGTAGTACAAGCTTCCCTTGCAAGATAATTGTTCTAGGAACCCATTGGCATCAGTGTACCACCTAGTGTTCTTGTGAGAGGCTGCATTCGGTTTCAGTGAATTTTTTTTGGAGATTCTTTCTATGCCTTTGCCCATTTCATGATGGGTGATTTAGGAGCACACTTAGCCACACTGCACTGAGTGTTCAGCAGTTTTTTTTTTTACCAAGAACAGCATGACCTCTGTACCGCACCCCCCCAGTCATCTGATCTCTCCCAGAATGACATTTTTTTTGTTTTCCTGGATGAGCAAAGCCCTCAAAGAGAAATATTTTGCTGATGTGGAAGAGGTAAAAAAAAAAAAAATAGCAGAAACACCAAAAGGAATCAAAATTGATAAATTCAAAAACTGTATTGAGCGGTGGAAAAAGCACCTCGATGGGTGTATTGCATCAAAGAGTACTTTGAAGTGACTGAAGTTTAAGCATGGAAGAATAGATACACAGTTTTTAATAAAGAAATTCCAGTTTGGGGGGCTCCTCCTCATCTATTAGTCTTCATTTTCCAAAATTCTGGATACATGCAATAAGAGAGCACTCTACTTTTGCATGAATTTTCACTCAATTTGTTTTTATATTTATGTGTGCTGTAGCATGTGTCAACGGTCTATTCCTTTTTGTTGTTGAGTAGTATCTCACTGTATGATTATATCACAGTTCAGTGTCATTTATGTTGTTTCTAACTTTGGGCTTTTACAAATAAAGCTGCTGTGGACAGTCATGCGAAAATCTTTGTAGACATATGCTGTCATTTCTCTTTGGTAAATACCCAGGTGTGAAATGGTTGGATCATGTGGTAGGTATGTGTTTAATTTTTTAAGAAATGATTTTCCAATTTTACATTTTATATGTATGTCCCTCAGAAGTATTTCAGTTCTAGTTCCTCCACATCCTTGCCAATACTTGACGTGGTCGGTTGGTTCTAATTTTAGTTATTCTAATAGATATGTAGTTGTAACTCACTCCGGTTTTAATTTAATTTACATGAATGCTAAAGATCTTTTTATGTGCTTATTTGCCATCCACATCTTCACTGGCAAAGTTTATTTAATTTAAAAAAATTTTTTAATTATGTTGTTTGTTTTTCTTTTTCTTATTTTGGAATCTTGAGAGTTTTTTATATATTCTAGCTGTAAGTTCTTTATCGGATATGTGATTTATAAATATTTTATTGCAGTCTGTAGCTTGTCTTTTCATCCTCCTAACAGTTTTTTTTTAAAGAGTAGAAGTTTTAAATTTTGATGAGGTCTAAGTTAATAATTTGTTCTTTTATAAATTATGCTTTTGGTATCATTTTAAGGAATTTTTTGCCTAACCCAAGGTCGCAAAAAGTTTTCTTCCCTAAGCTTTATATTTTCACGTATTAGCATTTAAGTCAATGATCCATTTATAATTTTTTTTCACATAGTATAAGGTATAGGTATGACTCAAAGTTTGTTTATTTACTTATTTTTGATGTCCAAAATTCACCTTTTTGGTGGCCAGTTTTATTGCTTTTTACTGTCTCTTTTTATTGTCCAATTTTATTTGTGTTTGATATTTTCAATATGTCCGATAAATTTTATTTATAGTTATTTGTTCCTGCACCATTTGTTAAGACTATTCTCTCTCCACAGAATTGCCTTTGATTCTTTGTTAAAAATCAATTGTTGAGCTTCTAGTTATGCATAGGTCTATTTCTGGACTCTCTGTTCGATTCTGTAGATCAATTTGGTTTTCTTTTCATCAATACCAATGTTTTGTTTTGTAGAGACAGGGTCTCACTATGCTGCCCAAGCTGGGCTCAAATTCCTTGGCCCGAGCATCCTTCCCACCTCAGCCTTCCAAAGTGTTAGAATTACAAGCATGGGCCACTGTACCAGTCTCGCCTCACCGTCTTGATTACGGCTTTATGGTAAGTCTTGAGGACGAAGTGTGAGCAAAGTGGGGGGGCATCTGTTTCTGAAATGGAAGAAATTGAAGTGCTCGCTTAGAGAGGTGCTAAATAAGACACTCCAGTCCCCATGTAAGAAAGTTCCTTAGAAGGTTAGAGCTAGTAGGGTCTTTAAGACTCATTATTTCACTCAACTATTAATTAATTATACATTCCAGATTCTATGCTAGGCACAGCCGATACAGTGAGTATATAAGACCAGACAATATCACAGGGCACGGTGGTTCGTAACTTTAATCTCCACGCTTTGGGAGGCTGAAGAGGGAGAATTGCTTGAACCTGGGAGTTTGAGACTAGCCTGGACAACATAGTAAGACCTCATTTCTAAAAACAAATATTAGCCAGGCATGGGGGTACACACCTGTACTGTCTTCCTTGTGGAAGTAATTCTTCACCCAATTAGTGAATAGAAGTTTACTAGAAGGAGAGGAACGTAAGAGGATACTATATCAGAGACTGCTCAGCTCTCCTCAATATTTGACATATCTGTCGCCTCCTTTAATGTAGCAGAGAATTTTAAACAACTTTTAGTTTTAGCTAAACTCTTAGCAAAATTTAAACAAGTTTTAGTTGTGCACATGGTTGCTCAGAGTAAAAACTATGTTTCCCAGGCTGCTTTGCAGCTGGGTGAGGTTATGTCACTAAATTCTGATCAGTAGGATACAAGCGGAGGTTCTGTGCGCAGCTTCCACGAAGTGTCCTTGAAAGTAGACAATGTGCGTTTCGCCTCGTCTTTCCAACCTTCTGCTACCCGGATGCAGGCATGATTTCTGCCATATTAGCCATACAATCGAAATTGTGTGTCGAGAATGGTGAAATAAGATGAAAGGGTTTTGGCCCGTGCTTGTCCTGAAGCCAGTACATCAGCTTTAGAACACCTACCCAGAGAGAAATAAACTCCTATATCATTTAATACGCTGTGTTTTGTTTTGTTTTTTAATTTTCTCTCTATGCAGCTGAATCTAATCCCAACTCACGGGAACTGTGAGCCCAAAGGCCCCATGGTAAGGAAGCGAGATCCGTACAAGGACCGAAGAGGTCAGATGGCTGAATTGCGGACTCTAGCCATTTCTTTCTCCCTTTTAGAACCCAGCAGTCAAGAGTCAGAGAAATAATTAACCTGAGCTCAGACTAGAGTCGCACTGGTTAGTTTCCCACCAAAGCTGTCAATATTGAGAGCCCAAATTGTGCCTGGCACCACGCTTTATGCCTGACCGTGATTAGTTCCTTAGATCCTCCCAACAGTAGACATAAGTATTATGATGTTATGTTACCGTTATGTTGACAGTGAGGATACGTTGTAAGAAATGTGTGGCTAGGTGATTTCATCACTGTGCAAACGTCATAAGGTGTACTTAATACAAACCTAGATGATAGATGATGTAAGCCTACTACACATTTAGGCTACATAAGGGTAATCTATTGCTCCGAGACTACTAGTGTGTACGGCATGTTACCATGCTGAATACTGGAAGTGATTGTAACACATCGGTAAGTGTGTGTATCTAAACATACCTAAAAGCAGAAAAGGTACGATAAAAACAGTATGAAAGATACAAAGGGGTGCACCTGTGCAGGGCGCTTACCGTGAACTTGGGGCTTGCGGGATTGTAATTTGCTCCGGGTGAGTCAGTGAGTGACGGTGAGTGAACGCGAAAGTCTAGGACTCACTGTGCTCTGCTGCAGGCTTCCTCGGGACGCTCAGGCTCCACGCAAACTATTTAACTTTTTTCTTTAGTAATAAATTAACTCGAGCTTGCTGTAACCTGCTCGTAAACTTATTTTTAAAAACCTTTTGACTTTTGTAGTAACACTTAGCTCAAAACACAAACACATTACACAGCTGTACAAAAACATTTTCTTTCCTTATGCCCTTATTCTGTAATGTTTCTTTTCTACTTTGAGATTTTTAAAAAACTTTTTTTGCTAAAAACAGAGATATGGACACACACATCAGCCTGATTTTGCTTAACCAATGCGCCTAAGGGTCAGGATCATCAATATCACTGTCTTCCACCACCCCCACATCTGGTCCCCACGGGAAGGTCTTCAGGGACAGTAACATGCATGAAACTGTCCTCTTCTGTGATGACGATGCCTTCTTCTGAAATACCTCCTGAAGGACCTGTGTGAGGCTGTTTTACAACTAATATTTATTTTTATAAATAAAAGGAACACTTTAAAACAGTGATATAAAGTATAGTATAAGTGCATAAGCCTATAACATGGTTGTTTGTTATTGTTCTCTAGTATCGTGTACTGTACAGAATTATATGTATTAGACTTTTATACAACTGGTACAACTGTTTACACCAGCATCACCACAGACACATGAGCGAGGTGCTACATTACAACATTATGGTGGTTAGGTCACAGGTGGTAGAATTTTTTCTACTTTGTAATCTTATGGACCACCTTCGTATATGTGGTCTGTCATTGACTGAAACATCATCACACTTGACTGTATTATTATCCCTTTTGACTGGGGAGATCACTCTGTCTCAGTGAGGCTACAGCCTTGCCAAAAGTTCACACAACTCCTTGGAGCAGGAAATTTGGGTATAGATCTATTTGATTTTAAATCTCCTTCTCTTTCTACTATCCCAAGTCCTGGGAACTTCGACTCCTCTGCAAACCCTCAGGAAGAGCTCAGATCTTGTGTTTAGTAAGTCTCAGAAGGAAAGAGACAGCCTGAAGGCTGATTATTCTCAATTGTATTATTTGTCACCCAACCCTGAAGAGTAGCAGTGAACAAGCCCAGTCCTTTTTGCTTTTGTTCTCTGGATTTCTTTCTTACAAAGAGCTATAATGTCAAGCGTTTGGGACCAACATATTGCCATTCTCCTGCATGTAATAGGTTCGTGTTTGAGATACAGGTGTGGGGGAAGGAATATTTGGGTACAAGTGAAAATAATGGATTTCTGGGCATGATATTCTCGGAAGTAGGAAGACATCAGGAACACTTAACCATGAGCAGTGATCTGCCCCTCCCTGCAGCTCTGCCTGGCATGGGAAAATGCTGGGATGGCAGAATGACCTGGACTCTCCAGGACCAGCTTCTCTGAATGTCAAGCCCAGTGAGACAGGCCTGGGGGTCTGGTCCCTGAAGCCTGGCTTTGGGTGGGGCAGAAATCTAACCGGGCAAGCAGTTCATCCCCTTCCTGGAGTTATCTTCTCACTCACGACGTAGGAAGCTTGGATACCATAGCAGACATCTGTGAGGCACTGGGGATCGAAAGGAACACGGAGGGGCTCACCAGGCCATTGGAAAAGACCCATGACATCATTCCAGCACACGGTGGTGAGGAGGGCAGCTCAGGGCCCTGCTGGACCTCTCGGGGGGAAGGAGTCTGTAACATCTGCAGGACTGAGGGATCTTTTACGAGCCATTGGAGCAGCAGGTTTAAAGATTTCGCTTGAAGGCCTTAAGATTTGTCCCCCTTGCCCTGCTTGTTCACAAAGGCGAGGATGTTTGTGTGTTCCCATGTGGTCAGCCCGTGGCTATCTGTGCCCAGCTGAGGGAGCAGAATTATGCCCAGGGGACACTACCCTCCAGATCTGTGGCATTTGATTTTGACAGTTATTTTGGAATCTGAGCAGTCGGCCACGTTCCCCTCACTCCTGCTGTCTGCATCATCTCAGGGGAGGGTGTGTCTTCATGTTCCTTGCACATGATGACAGAAACTGTCCTTGGTTTGGCAAATGGGCTGGAACCGGGGCCACTCCTGCTGTGGGATTAGGGGATGGGTGAGGAAGAGGCAGTAGACGCAGCTATGAAAACGCCTCTATTGGAATGAATTTGCTCCAACCGCCCCGTCTTTAGGTAACACAGCTCAAGGTTCACATTCCAGGACTGGCCTGCTTTGATATCATGTGACCACACCTTGGCCTTGCTGAGAGTATATGTGATGGAGAGAAATAATCTGCCTCAAAGAAACTGGGATGCCTTATCAAGAGCAGTGGGAAAAGGTTCTGAACAGCCAAAGGAATAACCAGGAGACCTTGGGCAAGTCACTCAACTTCTCTTCCCCAGTTTCCCATCCGTACATTAGAGGCAATAATACCACTTATTTCCTGGGGCAGTGAGAAGTTAAAGGAATAAAACAAGGGCGAGGTGCTGAGAACCAGTTTGGCATGCAGTCAGTATATTAGTTTACTATTGCTGCTATGACAAATCACCACGAACATAGTGACTTGAAACAACACAAAGGTATTATCTGACTGTTCTGGAGGTGAAGCTTCCGAAAACCAAAGTGCCAGCAGGTCTTTGCTTCTTCTGGAATCTCCGTAGGAGAATCCGTTTTCATGTCTTTCCCTGCACCGAGAGGCTACCTGCATTCCTGGAGGCACGGACCCTTTTTCATGTCACTCTGACTCCTGCTTCTGTCACTCTGTCACCTGCCTCTCCCTGTGATTAGGTGGGGCCCACACAGGCAACCCAGGATAATCTCTGCATCTCAAGAGCCTGAACTTCGTCACAGCTGCAAAGTTCCTTTTGCCAGGTAAGGCGACACATTCATTTGTTCCAGGAATTAGGAAGTGAACGTATGTGGAGGACATTATTGTGCCTAGCACAGTAAGCATTTATTTTTATTTTTATTTTTCTGATTTAGAAGTCCAGTTACCTTGAAGTCTATTTAAACTAAGAGAAAAAGGTCATAATGTTTTCATGCAAAACATACTTGGTTTTTTTAAGTAACAATTTTGTGACAAATAGCAGAAGCTGCACTTATCCATATAAAACACTATTTGGATGATACATAATTAGGCTGGGCTCGGTTGCTCAGCCTGTCATCACAGCACTTTGGGAGGCCGAAGCCAGTGGATTGCCTGTGCCCACAAGTTCAAGACCAGCCCGGGCAACTTGGCAAGGCCTCATCTCTCCAATAAATTAAAAAAAAAATTAGCCAGTTGTGATAGTGTGCACCTGTGGTTCCAGTTACTTGGAAGGTTGAAGATCACCAGAGCTCAGCAGGTCGATGCTGGGGTGGCCATGAGTGTGCTGCTGCACTCCAGCCTGGGTGACGGAGTGAGACTCCAACTCAAAAAAAAAAAAAAAAGATAGTACATAATTAGAGAAATATCTCAAACACTTTTCAAAATACCGTAGTAGCTGATACATAGAGACAGGCCTTAAGTGGGCATAGGAATGCACATTAGAAAAGAAAAAAAATCACCTAGGAACTACTCCGTTTCTTTAAGATCACTGAGAAAGAAAGAAACATTGATCTTTCATACTGATTTTACACAACTTTCTATACAGTACCTTGACTTAAATCCAAGAGCAAAAGTTAAGACTCTCCTCTGTTTTGGGTAAACAACTGCACAGTAAACTTAGATGACGTTCCTCCCTGGATTTTACCTGGGCGTGGCCTTTTAAATTTTTTATTTAAAAGAGGGCAGGTTTGGCACTTTTATACTGATGTCACCAATGTTAATAGTTCTTGGGATCTCAGGAAGATTCATATTCTTTACAGCAGGAACAGCACAGCCTGGAGTTCCCGCTAAGCCAGCTTCAGATTTCTCCAGTTTATTTTGTGCATCCATCTGTGTAACTATCTCATTCATGTTCGTCTCCAATATCATTCCCTGCATCACGTGGAAAATCAAATCCAGTTCGCAGACATTTTCAAAACGTTTGTCTAATGTTTCCACAGACACTTGAATTAGATCTAAAATGCCAGGTTCACTTTCTGAAGAGTCCACACAGAAGACAAAATACAATGTTGCTTAATGTCTATAAGTCAGTTTGTTGTCACATCCTCCAATTAACAATCTTCTAAGAAATTGCAAACATTTTCTTCTCTCTTAGATACCAAATGGAAAGTCTCCCTGATGATCCTCACTGTAGGGCTGGTAGAACTGGGAAAGCCGTGGCTTCCTGTGGTTGTTGAAGATGAGAATGGCCTTGATCGTGGCTGGTCTGGGCCCACCAGGTGGGCGCAGGGGGCCAGGGCGAGAGTGGGAGTGGGAGCCTCGCCTCAGGATCGCACCAGTGACCCTTCGCCCCACGGTAAGCATTTAATGCCAACAAAATGATCGTGAATTCCTTTCTGTTTTAGATTGATGCAAAGTACGAGCCTAGAATTACCCTTTCTAAAAACTTCTCTTGCGTAAGAGACAAAGAGGTTTCCAAAGGTATCCCACAGAAAAGCAGCCAGTATGGAAAGTACAAGTAAATGCAAAATTTTGACACCAGTAAAGCCAGCGGTAGAGTTAATGGTGGTGCTGGATGTCAGCAAACTCCAAGGTAAGATTTGCTGCCGTCAAAACGAAACGTGGTGGTCCATCCGTGTCCTGGCAGCGTTACCCACAATAACCAAAAGGTGGAAGCAACCCAGGTGTCTGTCCATCAGTGGAGGAGTGCACGAGCACAGGACGGTATACACATGCAGGGGAATGTTGCTCAGCCTTAGGAAGCGGGGAGAAGCTGACACGTGCTACGGCGTGGATGGACCTTGAGGCCATAACGCTCCATGAGAAAAGCCAGTCACCAAAGGATAAACACGACATTATCCCACTCGTATGAGGTCCCTGGAGTAGTCAATCCACACAGAGAATGAGTGGTGGCTGCCCGGGGCTAGGGGCCGAGGGGCTGGGGAGTTAGTGTCTGACGGGTACAGAGCTTCCGTCGGGGAAGAAGAAAAGAAAGCTGGAATGGGAGGGTGGTGATGCTGCACGATAACGTGAGCGCACTTACCACCACCACACTTTCATGACTAAAAAGTGATCACAATGGTAAATTGCATTTTATGTGCATTTTGCCACAATTTTAGAAAATCAGCTAAGAAAAGAAAGAATAGGTAGCAGCTATTCTGCTCTGGATCAGAGAGGGCGGAACTCACTCTTAAGGGAAAGTGGTTCACCAAGTAGAGCCCAGAGAGAAGTCATCCAGGCAGAGAGCTCAGCACATGCCGAGGTGGGTGTCAGGTAGGGGCATCCTTCAGGGTCCCGCCTGGCCAGCCCCGGAAGTGGGAGTGGAGGCACTGGAAGGCCGAGTGTGTCGGCCCCTTGGGTCGGGGAGCGAGAGGGTGGAGGGGCCGTGAGTGTCTCCCCAGCGCTCTCCTCTCCCCAGCTGTGCGGCTCCAAGGCTCTCACTGTGTCAGCCTGCGGTGGGCTGAGGATGTCAGAGTCTCTTGGTGGCTCTTCCCAGAGGCAGTCCTCCCCTCTCCCTGCCCCGCAGTTCCCACTCCAAGATCAAAGGGAGCCTGCCTTCACAGGAACCCTTTGTTTATTTCCTGGATTTCCTGGTGACCTAGTTTGACGTCCCTGCTCTTGATTCCTGCTCTCCCAACACGCCTTCCTCCCAGTCCTGCTGTGTTGGAAGGAAAGACTCTGACCTTCCAGCCCAGATGGTGGCCTCCGGGTGGCTCCTGGCTCTTCAGGCTGCTGGGAGACTGGCCGGGCCTCAGCTCCTGGCCGGGCCCTGCCCTCTGACTGCGGGAGGTCCCCAAGGACCAGGGGCCCATGGCTCTTCCAGCCCCTTGAGCAAAGTCTCTCCCGGAGCTGGAAGTGTCAGCGTCAAGCCCGGGGCGCCCTCTCGTCTACTTTTTGGGGGAAGAAACTCACCATTTCCTAATTATAAGCAAGGTACACACTTTCATCATAGAAATGTGGATATCACAGAAAATTGAACATTATTTTTAAGATGATTCATAATGCCCTACCCAAGAGGATAACTCTGAGCATTTTATGCACCTTCTTTCTTGTTCAATCTGTTTCTTTCTAAGTTTACCCAGGTATGTATTCTAGTATTCATACCTTTATACTTACAACTACATCACACTGAATAATATAAATAATAACAAATATTGCATGATATAATATTTGCTCGAGTGTGCATGCTGTTTTGGATGCTGCCTTTCTTTTCCAATTAGCAGTAGATGATAAACATTTTTCCTTGTCATGAGTGCTTGACCTCTGCAACATCCATTTAGACGACTGTGCAATATTCTTTTTCTTTCAATTTTTAATTTCGAAGATGTGGGGGACTATTCAGGGTGAGGTATGCAAGTGGTCATTATGCAGGTGCCCTTGTTGATGAGGTAGGCCCCCCTCCCCTGGCAGTTTCCCTCAACGGCCAATCCCACGCCCCCTCCCCTGGCAGTTACCCACTACTGCCGATCCCACCCCCCAGAAACGACTGCATAATATCCCAGCACATTGTTCGGGGTTTCTTAAACTGGGGTTCTCAGGCCCTGAGGATTCATCTGTCCACTCCGAGAATGTCTGGGTTTGCGTTCCCTCGTTGTGCGAGACGTGAGTAGGAGTCAGCAGGAGAAAACATGAGGGGAGAGCGTCCCAGGCGGAGAAGAGCCTGTGTGAGGTGCTGAGGGGAGGAGGAGCAGGCTTCAGGCGTCTCGGGTGGGTTGTGGGGAAGAAGCATCGTTCCTGATGAGGTGTGGCGGGAAATGAGCTTCTTCTGGTAGCCTGGGGGCCCTGTTAGGCTGTCCGCTTTCTTTCTGCCCCATTGATTGGGATTAAGACGTTTTTCAGGCACCACACGGGCCATTTTCCTCTTTTCAATGGAACTGAGCAGCAATAACCACTGGGTCATGCATGGGCATTGTCAGGTGTATTCATTTCTTTTTCATGAGTTCATTCATTCACCAAGCATTCATGGGGGTATGTATCAGTTGTCTCTTGCTTTGTAGCAGTTTACTCCAAAACGTGTCAACAAAAATGAGCGTCTCATGATGATCATGGAAAGAGCTTGGGTGGTGAGACCTGGTTCAAGTTCTGATTCTGCCGTTTCCCCGTTGTGTTACCCTAGGCAAGCCACTTCCCCCTTTCCAATTTATGAACAAGTTCATCTGTGAGGATTCTGGTTTAAGAATTCAAGACTTCGCTCTAGACTCTTACTCAGTTGGTGATACACAGTTAAGCTCACCGGAAGACAGTTGAGAGGAGACCCAGAATTTTCACCACCATTGCTGAATATTCGACCGAATGGCCAGTCTCCTTATCTTCCCCCAGGACTGATGTGCCATCTTCAACCAACTCTGTGTAGCATGATTTATTCTTTTGAGACTATGGCTTGTAACGACTCGAATACTTGGATTCTCCTAAATCCCCTCCATCATGGCCTTTCCTTCCCCCGTGAGTTTCTTGGTTGTGCTATTCTCTGACAGCCTTATCTGTCAGAGGTTTGTTGTGTGGATATTTCCTTTTATCAGTGACTAGAAAACCCTCCACCCTGCCTGGACCCTCTGCGTTCCATCTGTGGCGTGTTCACCACTGCCCTAACGGCTACCCATTCCTTCTACCCCATCCCTGGCCAAAGGTTGCCCACCCACTGCTTCCACATTTCTATCCTTAGAGTTGGCGTTGGGGCTAACCTCATCCTGGGCAGCCCTTCCCCTAACTAGAGACATGTTTGAAGGATATTTGAACTGAAACTTGGCTCTCTACAGAATTTGCCTATTGGTGTCGATCTAGACATAAGGACCAAGTCTCACTCCTCCTCCACAAGTCCCCAGATGTTGAAAACCAGCATTTATGTTTCTCCAAGTCTTCCCGTCTCTAAGGGAAGTAGCCCTAACACCTTCAGTCATCCTGCACTTGAATAGTTTCCACTCCCTTCGCCCTCCTTGCTGAAATCCTCCCAAAGTGCTCCAGTGCCTCCGTGTTCCTCCTCACACGTTTCCCAGAGCCAAAGCCCTGGCCTCAGCAAAGCAGGGGCTGCCCCTTGTACTGCTGTCTAAGAGCAGCTTTGTCTTTTGCCAATCACACCACATCGTTGCCTTATGATTTGCAGGCAGCAAAAGCTCAGCAACGTTTGTTTATTCTTAACATATGCTCTTATCAAGCTATTCTGGCCTTGCACATCTGGGGTTTTTTGAGGTTGTTTTTTTTTTTGACTCATGGGCATGATCTGACATTTGTCCCCCCCACCAGGTGCTACTTCTTGTGTAACTAGCTCAGTCCTGGCCTAGTCTGCTGAGGTTATTCAGAATCCTGAATCAGTCACCCAGCTGTCCCTCTGGCTTTGGGTCAATGGCCAGTTTTATTAGCATATTTTCTAGAGCTTAATCCAAGCCATTGATAAAAAGGTGCTCACTAGCACTGAACCAATGACACAGTCCTGTGTAACTAGAAGTCTTTCTTGGAGTCAGAGGTCACACACGGATGGTCCAATTGCCAAATGCGGCCTGCAGATGTGTTTTCTTTGGTATGCATTCTCTTTTCTTTGTTTAAACTTTGAATGAGTAGCCAACATCTGGACTTCTAGCTTCTTGAAAGATCAAAGATGTCTCAACACTGGGGTCTACAATCCACCCACCAGAGCAGCCGTGTGTGGTTGTGTAGGTTGTAGACTGCACACTCTGCCTGGATGTGTGTAGTGACCACAGTTGCTAGAAAGACAGGGGCTCTTCGTGTGGCACCTGGCCCACTCCTCCTCATTGATGATACCCGTGACACTTCTGAAGGTATTGAGTTAAAAGCCTGTCCATCAGCACCCTTGGGTTACGATCTGTCACCTTGTTATAAAGCCACCTCGTTGTTGCTCTCCCAGGCCATACAAACTCCTCTGGATTTTGTAAGAGACCTTCTTAAACGCTGTGTGGAACTTAGCTATCAGGGTTCACTGGATCTCCTTTATTTCCATTTTATTAAGACGAACAAAGATGTAATTGCAACTTGCCTGGTCGGTCTTGATATCGAGAACCTAGGCTGACCCTTAACTCTCACTACTTCCTTTTCTAAGAGCAGGCAGATGTCTTTAGGACTTTCTAGGCCTTAGCCTGGTATTAGTGATCAGTCCACCCAGCAAGTGTGCATAAAGACATCTCTCTTATGGCAGTCAGGAGTGTGTTTTACCCACCTTTAATTTTCAGGTTCTTTTATCGTTGTTACTTTTATTGTTGTTACTGTGATATCTGGTTTGGCCCTATTTTGGCACGTGCTCTCGGGATCTCTAAGGTAGAACCATCCAGTGAGGAGAGTTCATCTAACTGGAGTCAGTAATTGTTTCAGGTTCAATTCCTTCTCACCAGTGTCCTACTCTACTCAGGCTGATTATTCTCTCCCCAGACAGATAAACCAGAAGCAGGAGATGAGGTGCTTCATATTCCCTTTTCCATCATAAATACTCTAGCATTAGACTCAAGAAGCAGGTGTATCCCTTTCCTAATCACCTTCTTGCTTTAACTATCACCTTTAAAAAGTGCAGTCCTTCATATTGCTATAACAGACAGAGCTAGAAATCCACCAGCAATGTGTCCTTCCATCTCATGGCTGGGCTGTGGGCGACACCTGGTTTCCCAGGTGCTTCCTGGCCGGGCTTAGTGCTCATTGCTTCTGCACTGCCATACCTGCCGAAGAGTCTGGGCAAGGTGGCCTGGATGTGGGCCCAGGAAGGAGATGGTCAGCACCTCAGTCTCCACCACAAAGTGTAAGTGTCCCGTATTTTGAAAACTACTTTCGTGGATATTAGCTCATGCTTTTCTTTGCCCAGTGCCTAAGAATAAGAATGCATTTGTTGAGCCCCGACTGTGTGCTCAAGCACTTACGATGTGGTCTTCTGCACCTCCGCTCTCCCCTTAGAAACAAACATTCGGGGTGCATCTCTGCTCACATGTCTGCCCCCCACGGAGGGATCCCAGTCTGGGCTGGTGAGAGTTTGGTCCTGCTCTGTTACCCACATGGTGACTTGAGCCCTCCTTCGCACTCAGCAGCTTCCACTTCCAAATCACCGTGGACCGTTCGCCCACAGACTTCCCCTGTTGCCAGGCACGAGCTCCGCGGGATACAACAGAAACGCAAAGAGAGACGCTGTGTTCAAAATAAGCCTTGGGGGCGGGCAGGACACATACAGTCTTTCAGTCCCACGTGAACGCTGGGTCAGTGGCGACCAGTCGATGGAGACCAGAGCAAGACCAACGGCCTGCTGGCAGCTGCACCTGCAGGCACCAGCAGATGCGGGTTGGGGTGCGGGTCTCCTGACTGAGGCCACATTTACTTTGCTGGGACAACGCACGGCACACACCGGAGTTTGCTTCCATGCTTCTGTCCTGCTCATCTGTGCCAGTCGGTCCCAGTCTGCAGGACTGACGTCAGAAAGGAACTTCACTCTGGGAAAGAAACACTTTGCCAAACGTTGCAACCCCCATCTCGCCCTCATCGTTCTTGGGTTGGTAGGACGGTGATCCTCTTGGCTGCCCCCTCGAGGCTGATGGGAAGGAGTGCTCAGCGGAGACTTCCTGACGAGGGCCTCCCGCATGGCCCCTGCACCCCGTTGTTTGGCCCCAAAGCTGAGACTGTTCCAGTCTGCTGAACTTCTCCTCCCAGACGTTCGTGCTGTGGATTTGTTGGCATCCTTCTGAACAAGCCCCAAATATTTGCTACTCAAGTTACCGCTTTACCTAATGTGCTGCTTCTGAGTGGCATGGCTGCAGAAAGTCCCAGAAAACCACCGCTTCCAGGTTCTGCCGGGTCCAACCGTACCAGACACACACAGGGCCTGCTTGAGAGCCGGCACAAGAGATGCTCCGGTCCAGACACTTCTCGGGTCTTTCCAGAGCTACGGGCTGCCGTCAAATAAGATGTGGAGCGATGGAACCAGCGGTGTGCTGGCGGTGAGGACTGCATCTAGACAAGATAGGTTAAGATCACGTGGACCGAGAGTCTAAAGTTTATAAACGCTTTTTTTCTTGCTAAACCAAGTACGTTACACTTATTGCTAAAACAGCCTGAAGACAAAGGAACTAAAAATTGCTTCTATTGTCATATTCACGTGGATATAATTACTCTTAACATTCTGGTGTCTGCTGTGGACTGAATGAATCAAGTCCTTCCACAAATACAGATGGTGATGCCTTAACCCTCAGCGTGGCTGTGTCTGGAGATAGGGCTTTTAGAGGCAGTTAGGCTTAAATGAGGTTATAAGAATGGGGTCCTAGTTTAGTAGGATCGGTGGCTTCACCAGAAGAGGAAGAGAAAGAGATTTCCCTGTGACATGTACACAGGCACCAAGGAAAGGCCATGTGAGGACACAACGGGAAGGTGCTGGAAACAGGAAGAACGCCCTCCACAGGAAACAGTTGCTTCTTGACTTGGGAAACAAACCTCACTTTGATCTTGGACTTCCCAACCCTCAAAACTGTGAGAAAATAGACTTCCGTTGGTTTAAGCCACCCAGCCTATAGCATCTGGTCATAGCAGCCTGGGCAGAAGGGCCCCTAGACGCTGCTTTCTCTGTGAATGTTTGTTTTCCTTCGCTGTATATGAAATCCTGCTACATATTACTTTGTAAGTTGCTTTTATCTTAATTATATAGTGTGAATTTTGTTCTGTGTCATTATTCTTTCACATGCCATGTTTAATATAGACTATTCCTGGTTGCTGTAGATCGATTGCACATTATTTAAGCAATAGTATTTTTTTTTTGGATATCTAGGTGGTTTTAAAATTTTCACTCTTATAAATAGTGCTACAAGGAACATACAGCTAGATCTTTGTGTGTGTGTGGACTTCTTTTAGAATAAATTGCTAGGTACATTGAAAGGTGCGCATATTTTAGGGCTATTTATATGCTGTTTGAATCGTCCTCTGACAGGTGTACCAGCTTCCTCCTACGCCCGGTTTATGTGAGTGCCTCTTTCCCCACATCTGTGCCCACTCTGAGTTTTTTTTCATTTTTAATCAGAAAGGCTGAATCGCATTCATGAGTGCTTCTCTGCTCGTGTGTTTGTCTGTGCTTTGGGAACCCCCTGGCTGGGCTGATGAGAGCTCACTCCTGCCTGTAACCCAAACAGTGACTTGGCCCATCTCTCCGGCAGTGGGTTCTGAGTGATCATGGATTCTCTCCCCCTAAATTCGTCCTGTCGTCCTGATCTGACGTCTCTCAGGAGACTTTCTGGAGCATTCTCCTGTACTCCAGCCACGGCTTCCTTCCTAGTTCTGATCTCGGCAAAGGAGCACATAGAGGTGAACTGTGAACTTACAGAAGTTTCTGTGTTTCTGGAACAGTCTTTAAAATAGGATCTAAGGTGGGTTCATAATATCCAGGCAAAAGTGGGTCATGGCATAATGCTGACCTAATATAGATGGATAGATTAAATCAGATAGACAGAGACATAGAGATAGACACAGACATACGCACGGACCTGGAATTGGACATGGATGTTGCTGTGCCTAAATTTTCCCCACTGCAATAAGAGCAAAGCCTCACGCACTTGGCATGAAGATTAATTGCAATTAGTATACACCAAACGTTTAGAATAGTGCCTGACACATAATAAACACTTGATAAATGGAGTCAATTGTTATTATTATAAAACATAGAGACCATTAATTCCTGAGTGTTGCATCAAAACAATGGGAGACTTTGGCAAATCTAATATCTTCTAAGAAAAAAGGGAAAAAGAAAGAACAACACTCTCGAAGACAAATTTCCTTGGTTTCCACTTAGACAACAAGGCTTTTATTTTTTATTTATTTATTTTTATTATAAAGATGTGGGGTGCAATTCAGGGCTAGGCGACAAACGTTGATTATGCAGGCACCCTGACAACAAGGCTTTTAAACGGGACAGTTTTTCTAGGAGATAGAGAAAAGTGTAAGGTCCAAGCACAATAGTTGTCTGTCAGGCATAAAGGAACTCATGGACAGGGAAACTCTTGTTACCCAAAGTGTCAGGTAGCCCGATGGTAGCATGAAGCTGCTAATGGTCAAGGTCACTTCCTCCTCAGAGGTCGGGCCATGGGTGCCCTGCCTTGGACTGTCTCCCCAGTGGAAGAGTTGGCTGCACTGAGGACTTTATCGGGTCTCACTTCCTATCCCTGGTCAGGTCCATGGTCAGGGGCTGGTTGAATCCGGGAGAAGAGTCCACGTCATGACCCTGGAAGGGAAGAGAGTGAACTGTGTCTGTCCGAACCCTGAGCCTTGCAGCCAACTCTGCTCCCTGGCCTTGATCAACAAGATGGCATCCAGGATGTGGGCTCTGGGGTGATTTGGTTCAAGTCCTGGTCTGCAGCTCGCTAGAGTCTTGGCTTTCTCGCCCACAAAACGGGAGTGGTACAAGAGCCTACCACGCGGTGTTGTGGCAATGGTGAAGTCTATTAGTCTGTGTAAAGTGCCTCGAACCGAGACCAGCACAGAGGAAATGCTCACCAAACACAGAGTCGACGGCAGGCTGTCTCAAGGCCAAGGGGCGAACTCGGTGGCTTCCCAAGGTTCTTCCAATCTGGGTCACCCGTGCTGTCTTTCTACAGCGTGGTTGCAGCAGGTGGCTTCCAAGCCTCCCCCACTTCCTCATCTCTTCCTCCTGGAAAGTGCACCTCCTACTCCTGTCAGCACGAAGGAGCCGATGCCCTGGGACTCTCCCAAGAGTTACCCAGCTGCGTGAAGCATCTCCCAGGCCCTTTTGCGGCCCCAAATACGAGGCTCTTGGGAAAGAAAACCAGACTGTTCCCCAAGAGGAGGTGAGAACAAGAACCGCTCTGTGGTTCGCGTCGGAAGAAACTTAACCTGAGCGCGAGTCAGCGAGCATGTCTCTTGTCCCGGAGACCCCAGTTGGAAAGGCTGGGTCCCTGTTAAGTGCCACATCCGCCTCTCTTACGAACAGCAGCTGCGTCGAAAGAAAGGGAGAAAGAAGAGGAAAGAGACCAACAGCCTCGCTCCCTTAGAAAGAAAGGAATCCAGATTTCAAACGCTCAGACTTATTTTTCTTTCAAAAGGCAACTTCAGAAACCTGTCCACCCCTCCATCAAAGAGCAGAGCTGTTTGAAGCTGCCCCCTCCCCAAGCCTACCTGCTGATTATTCAGGAAAATATTATATTGACACGACTCTTTAGAATATCAAGGATTTGCAGTGTTTGGGCCCAACCCTGTGACTATCTTGCATCCACACATGATTAAAAATTTAGATGGCTAACTTTGAAACAATCAAACGCATTAGAAGCTTCATAACGAGCCGCATCGGAACCAAAGCACTGCAAACTTCAGAAAAGTGCTTCTGTGGAGATTCCACCGTCTTTGATCCAGGAAAGTCACGGCAGGGTGGATTCATTTCAGGCTATTTTTTGGCATGCCGGTCCTCCCGAAATATTGGGCGATATCTTTCTTAGCAAGATGTGGGAGAAAACAATGGTGCCGTCTCTTTCATTTATCTGCAATTTGACAGGAGTGCAGTTTATTAACTTGAAAAGAGGCAGAGACATTATCTGAAGCCCGGAGACTCTAGTGGGGATCGCCTCCCTTTTGTGCCAGTGGGAGTCGGCGACATTTTGAACCTGCTCACCATTAAATGCCTTCCTGAGTGGTGGAAGATCCTTTAAAAAGAAAGCCGGCGCATTTATGATGTAAATTCGTTATTTTGACAGTCTTTGAAATCTGTCATATTCACATCCAATTTAATGCCTTGCAAAATAAAAAAAGTCCCTTTCTTTTAAAACACTTTTAAGATTTTCAAAGCCATTTTCATGTAGCAAACTATTGTTATACCTAACACATCCTGAAAGTATTTTAGCAAAGGAACTTATAGGATTCTGTTTTAAGTCATGTTGAGTTTTAAAACATGGCAGTCTTCAAATAAGCTTTGACCAGGATATCTCTTTTTGATGAGTTAAAAGCTGCTCTTGATTTCCATGTACACAATTAGCCAGCACAGACACACTCATCAGTTTAGGCGATCATTTAGCCTACGAGAAGTTGGCCCTATGAGCTGTCGTGTATGTGGTTGTCTACTCTGGACAACAGAATCTTCTGGACCATTAAATGTAGTGGTCTCCTATCAGCTGTCTCAGCTATCCAGAGCACAACTAGAATCCTGGAGTCATCTCTCCACTGGAGACGATTCTGCCTGCCAGGGGAAATTCAGCAACGTTTAGAGATGCACTCGGCTGTCCCAGGGAGACAGTGCTGCAGCGTCTCGTGGGCAGGAGCCAGGGATGCCGCCAAGCTTCTCGGGATGCCCAGGCAAGCCTCACAGCAAGGAGGTATCCATCCCTAGATGTCGAGAAGCAGGAGGTGGAAAGACCTCGCCACAGAGGCAATCAGTAAAGGTCTCTCCCTGCAGGTCCATCCTGGGCATTCTCATGCCTGCACGCCAAGCAAGCAGTCACCAGCCTTGTGAAGAGGGAGGACTCAGCGGGCGGCTTTGGGACAGATGGAGCTTCCCAGACCCCACTCCACACCTGCTTGAGCAGGTCCTCCAGGGAGGGAGCTGTGGGAGTCTGTACTGTTCAGGTGGTCTCCAGGTAGTGAATCCACAGATGAGCACTTGGGCACCATCACATTAAACTGCGGGTCTCTTCCCATCTTGAGGAGCCATCTCTGCGTTGCTCAGAATTTTAAACTTTTACTTTGTACACTATGCTAATAAGCTTGCCTGTTGCTTTCTGAGTTCAGGATCTATTCATAGTAGGGGGCTGACAGAGATGGAAGCGCTATTCATATTGAATGGACAGTTCACTAAAAAGGGAAAATCAGAAAAAACGATATATATCATTTTTTTAAAGCAGATATAAATTCCCAAGGCACAGTCCTCTGGGGCTAACATCCTTGGCAGGGAGCACTGGATAAACAATAAACAAACAAGTGAATGAGGGAACAATGAAAACATCTGCTAGTGGCAAGTGCTGTGCACAGAATTACAATAGGGTGAGAGAGAGTGAGTGGGTAGCGAATTTCATTGTCAAGGTCAGGAAAAGCATGTTTAAGCTGATCTGGATGACAGGAAGTCACCAGTGTTGGGGAAACAGCATTAGCACATCCAGTGCAAAGGCCCTGAGGCAGGAATGAGTCTGGGATGTTCTGAGCAGGGAAAGGAAGACCAGAGAGGCTGGGCTGTGGTCGCCCAGAGGGGGAGGGGTGTGAAGGGAGGTTGGCGTCATCAGGAACAGGGGCTTTGGGTGCTGGAGTGAAGAACTTGAGTCTTATTTCGAAATACAAGAGGAAACCATGGGAGAGTTGTAAGCAGAATAGTGAGACGATCTGACATGTTTTAGCACCACCACCTTGCCAGCAGATAGGGAATGGACCCCAAGAGGGCGAGAGTCAGAGAAGGAAGGTCAGTACGTGGTGATGGCCGTGGACGTGGATGGTGGAGGTAGAGAGGACTGGGTGGATTCAGGGTAGTTGGCAGAACATGCTGGCGGGCTGGCTGCGGTGCCGAGGGAGAGAGAAGAATCGGGATAAACAGCTGGGCTTCGGGCGTGAGCAAGCTAGTTTAGAGAGGGTCATCTGCAGAGCTGAGGCTGGGGACAGCGTGGGGGCCAGGACTCTGCTTGGTCTTCGTCAGGCTTGAGCTGCTCTTGGATGTCCACGCGCGATGCCAGCTGGCAACGAGACACACCTGGAGCTCCAGGGGGAGGTGACCGCACTTGGCCATCACTGGCATCTAGGTGCTGCTTAAAGCCATCGCATAGCGTCTCCCCCAAGAGAAGGGGACAGGACAGAGCCACACAGAGCAGTGGGACAAAGAAAAGAGAACAGCAGAGAAGAAGGAGTAGACAGGGTCAAAGGCAGGAGGAAAACTGGGCAGGGACCGAAGAGGCGCTGCGAGCAGGAGGGTGGCTGCCACGCCCTCACGGCCCTCAGTGCTGGCGCGAGGGGGTCATGAAAACCCTCGGCAATCGGCGAGACACTGGCCAATCCCGGCAGCAGGTCCAGAACCCAGAGACCTTCCGCCGTGCTAGTCACCGACTCCTCCATGTCTCAGTGGTGGGGCGGCCCAGGAGGCCCGGGAGGGGGAGGGTCACCGGGGGCAGCAGGCGGCGCTCTGGAGGCTGGGAGCTGTGACTCCTTGCCAACGATGACTTCGCTGTGTCCCTGTTTTCACCAACAGTCCTAGGACGTCCCACTGACCGCAGCCCCGCGTGGATGGTGTCGACCCCTGTCAGCAGGTTCCATAACAGTCTGAAAACATCGGGTCTCGGGCAACTGCTTCAGAAGCCCCTGGGTTCTTACTAAAAACCCAGTTCTCTGATCTCAGCCTAGGCTGTGCAAATAAGACTCGGTGACAGTGGAACCCAGAATCTGCATGCTGAAGAGCTCCGTGGTGATTTGTACGCTTGGGGAAGTTGGGGAACCACAACGTAGAGGAAAAGTTATGTGAGCCACGCCTGAAATGGAGGGACTTTCTAAAAGCGAAGGCGGGCACGCTCGCAGCATCCCTGGGACCCCGCTAGGGTGGGGACGGCCCTGGGGTTCATTCTAATTGCATCCAAGTCTCATTTTTTTCGGCTGGGTCTTCAATCCAAACAAACCTTCTCAGGTTCACGCGTCCCTGTTCCTGAGTGGGTTTTAGCTGGATCTGCACTTCTTTATCAGCTGGCAAGATGTTCTCATCTCGTCCAGAGGTCTCCCCGCGGTTCTGCTTCAAAGGGGCCAAGCAAGAAGGCTGGGGAAGGAGTTTCAGAGAGTGTTTACAGATGCCTTATCGCTCTGGGGTGGGAGAGAGAGTCAGGGAGTTGGGTAAAGAGCACGTTTCTCCAAAGCAGTTCAGGGCTAGCTAATCTGGTGAGGCTATCAAACAGCAGCTTGAAAGATCTCGCCTACAGAGAGGGAAATGAAGTTTTCTGACTTGTCAATCACCCCAGATCTAGGCTGGTGTTTTCTAGTACATAGACTTTTCCTTTACGGGGCACTAATTACAAGATCTGAAAGCAGATGTGTGCGGGTATGCACACACACACACACACACACAAACGCACGCATCATCCTGTGTGTGGATATTTATGCATGTGAGTGGGCGTTCATATAATTAGGCAATGAAAGGTCTTCCCTCCAATTGCGCTGGAAAGGGAAAATGAAAACCATTATCTCTATTTCCGAGTTGAATCGGGGTGGGAGGAGACAGCAGGGGACTGGTCTTACCAAGTCACCCTCTCATTTCTCTAATTGCCTGACACGAGGGAAGGACAAACATACGTCCTTTTTCTTTTCCCACCTAGAAGGATTCTGCTCTCTCCAGTGCTTCTCCCCGGAGGGGGAATGTTGAAGGTTTCAGAGACTCAGAAAGGATACCTGGGAGCTCGGCAGGTGGAGCTCAGACTCCCAGAGAAGCCAGTGGGGCTGCTCCCACCCTCAGCCCCGAGGCTGAGCGCGTCGTGGATGGGGCTTCTGTGCTCTGACCTCCTGCTGGGCATGAGCGAGGCTGGCTGCCAGGAAAATAAAATAGGCTGGAGCTTGGCCTGAGAGACTTGGACCCGAGCACTGTGTGCCACAGGAACTGCCATGACAGTGCCCGGGAGAAAGAGGGTGCCCGCCTTCAGGTAGGCCGTGGGGTCTCTCCCTGGCAGAGAACAGACTTCCTCGTGTTTCGGTTCAGGTTTGCTGTGGCCAGGAAAAGTCACTGCCACCGTTGATTTTCCCAAGAATGGTTGGCTCTCCCAGTGGCAGAAACTATGCCCAAGGGGACTTCCCTGGGTGGGGGCCAGAGTCCGCTGTCCCCCTTCCCGTGGAGGCCAGCCTGAAGCCCTGGCTGCTATAGGAGCCGTTCTCCGCTGACAGTCGCTGGAATCAATTTCTTTAACTAATTGTGCACATTAGGGTTTCTCACAATTCTCATCCTCTTCTCTTTTAAGTTTCCTCAATTTCCGATCAAATTTTTTCGGAGGATAAATTGCCCCTGGTCAAGAGAAGGCCGGAGCTGTGGAGAGCTTAGTTCTTGAAGGGCCTGTGAGTCCTAAGAACCTTAGGGAGACTTTCTGAGAGGCAGGATTGGGTCTGACAGCGTGGGCTGCCCTGAAAGCTGGGTCCCTGAGGCTCTCTCTCTCGCTAGCATCTTGGGGAAACTGCTTAACCTCACTGCGCCTCAGTTTCCTCACGGTAAAGCGGGCATAATCATAGTCCTGCCTCGTGGGGTTGTTGGAGGGCAAGACAAGAGCTCACATGTGAGAAGCGCTTAGTGCTCCTGGGTATGTGGAGCCGTCTGCGGACTGGGTCTGGCTCGCTGGCTGATGCCCTGAGACCTCCACGCGAAGGGTCTAATCACCTCCTGGACCGGCCCGCTGGGCAACGTGGGGCAAGGGCTCACACACCTCTCCGCCCAGGGCCCCGCCTGGTGGCTGGAATGGGCTGGAAACTCTCAAACTGCTCTCAGGCAGGGCACGTGGGATCTGTCTGTCGGAGGGGCCTTTGTGCCAGCAGAGGGGGGCTGCTTGTGGCGGACCCCATGGTGGGCAAAGTCTGTGCTGGCCCCCTTGGATGGTGCCTGGAATGGGCCTTCTCATCGTGCTGCTGGTTCCAGCTGGGTCCGCCTGTGCCCTGCCCTGGCTGCTTCCCGGGCCCACCCAGCACCCAGCACCCAGCACCCGGGCCGAGGTGCTGCTTGTTGGTCTTCTCATGAGGCTGAGACCGCAGCCCCTTCTCTCCCTCGTGTAAGATGCGCAGCCTCCTCCCTGACACGCCTGTGGTCCTCAGCTTCTCCTGCAGTCATCCCCTTGGGTCCACGCCCCCTTGACAGCCAAGTCCCTCTCTTCAGAGCGTGGAGTCGAGCAGTCTGCTCCCTGCTAGAGCTGCCAATAAAACAAGACTCCGGCACCGTCGTGCTCTGCAGAGGCCACCGTGAACGTGATCTCTTCGGCCTGGCCCATTCTCTGCAGCCACACTGAGCCACTCTGGGTCCTTCGACTTCCAGCCTCCAACCTGCCCCTGGCCCTTTGCCCTTTTAATGTCCGCCAGGATTCTGCTTTCTCTAGCTCCTTCTCCTCCTTCAGTCCTCAGCCCGAGCGCCTCCTCCTCAGAGGGGCCCTCCCAGACCACCGGATCCAAAGCAGCCCCTCCTCTCCCCTGCCAGGTACTGCTCCCTTCACCCCAGGCGTTTGCCACATTCTGTGTGGACCCCTTCACACTTGACTGGAAACCCAGGGGCTTGGTCTCCTGGTTACTCCCTCTTCCTCTAGGACAGGACATGGCGATCTTGGCATATGTAAATATATCTATATCTATATAGTTCGTTTCCTGGGGGCTCTTTGCAGTGCTTTTGACTCAGGTGAAGGATTTGAACAGATCTGGAAACTGCTTGACTACTTCCCAGCACTGGAACCTTGTGTGCCCTTAAACACGCTGGGCCCCAGAGTCTCCGTCTAGAAGGTGGGGGCAGTCCCGGCCCACTCTGAATGACTTGGGCAAGGTCAGCATGGCGCCTCGCCTGGAGGAAGTGCTCCACGAATGGTGAGCAGGCAGACCGTTGTGGTCACTTGTCGTCACGGGGCAGGGGAAGCGATCGCCCCGACACATCCCATCAAGCCAAGCGCCATTTGTCATCCACTTAGCCCATGACGTGCTTCCACGGAGTCGGAACTGAAGGACATAGTTTCCCTGGAAGGCGAACCCCGTCACCCGTTGGCTTAGCTCAGCGTCGAGACAAGTGGGTTCATAGGCTGAAGGCAGAAGGGCCCCGAGGGAAGGAAGACGTGTTTAGGAGTAAGAGAGGGACAGGCTGTCCAGGTCAAGGGCAGACCACCGCCTGGAAGCCAGACACCCTGACTCCCCGGAGACGGCACCTCACGCCCAGGTTCCGACCTACCCGTTGGCAGACTAGGACGGGCATCTGAGAGACATGCTGGGGGCCAGGGACGGAGTGGGGCGGGGGACCGGGCTGCCAAGTTGTGCAGATTCAGGATGAAAGGCATCTGCTTCTCTGTCTCGACCTTGGCCCACAGCCGTCACTGTCTCTGCTGGAGAGACCCAGGAGTCGTGGTCAGCTCACCCTGCCCTCCCCTCAGACGCCCACCAGTCTGGGGAGCCCTTCTCCAGCTCAGCCTTCCAGGAGCAGCCCGTGGAGTGGCCAAGGTCACCTCCGCCATGCCCCGGGTGAAATCCCCTTGTTTTGCCGGGCCTCGGCCCCTGCCGCTCCCAGCCTAGTCGCCGGTATCATCTGCTGTGTCACTTTGAGCCGTGTGAATGAAAGAGTTCGGAGAAGAGTGTTGGAAAGGAGAGATGACAGAGGTGGGGTTAAAGCGCCCCTTCTGGGGGTCGAAAGGAAAGTCACCTGACTTCTCGGAACTCCCATCTCCGTGGGGTTCCGCAGAGGCCCCTGCGCCATGACCTTGTCTCCGTCCTCCCTCTGCCCGCCCGCCCCCGCATGTGCACACACGAGATGATGTGTTCCCCCCGACGTCCCGGTCCCACGGAAAGTGCTCTGGACTAAACAAACCCTCTCGACGGCCTTCCCGGGACGCTTAGAGGCCCTCCGGCAGCCGAAGGGCCCTCTGCTTTGAGGCCGCCGGCGAGCAGCAGGCCCGGAGCGGGAGGCGGCACGAGGCTCTGCTAAGGAGCGAGGTCAGTGCAGTCAATTCCTCCTGCCGGCCGCTGCCCAGAGTCTTCTCCACTGGGCTCGAACCAGCCCAGAGCTGTCCAGGTGCTCGCCTGCGATCTGAAGACAGGGCTCCTCTGGAGAAGGGAGTGCTGGCCAGAACTGAAGACTTCCCCAGGGAGCCTGGGAACCAGAACATGTCTGCGCCACCGGCTCTGGTTGTGTGCCCCACGCCTTGGGAATAAGGGTGCAGTGGGAGGAGTCAGGAGCACCCCGGTGGTGCCGGTTGGAGCTCCAGTTCCCCTGCAGAGCTCTCTGGCCCAACCCACCTTGCCTGGGGGGCGGTGAGACTGGGAGCAAGAGCAGGGAGTACTCGGTTGGAAGGGCGGAGGCTGCCGCAGAGTCTGTGCAGAGTCCTTACTTCTGATTCCAGCAAATCCGTGACTCGCCTTGCTGGCTGGCGTTTGGCTGACAATGCACTCGCTCCCTTCTTCTGAAGCCCAAAGTGGTTGGATTGCAAACGACAAGAGCCGGGCCGAGACAGAGACTTTAAGGGTGTTTCTTCATGATTAATAAAAGCCTCCAACGGAAAATGCTTAAAAGCTTAAACTCGCTGATGACCGGGCGGGCCAGGCCTAATTGTCTGAAAACAATTCTTCCCAGAATCTCTCCAGAATTCAGTCTTCCGTTTAGCATTCCAGTGGGGGCGCGTGTCTTGGGGGGAGGGAAAGACAAGGAAGAGGGAATGTCGAAAGCAAGGCCAAGTCATCTCTTGAGACTCCCTGTAACAGGCACCTTCTGTCATTACAACTGAGGAGGAAACTCACTGGGCTCTGCAAGTGCCTTCTTCCATGTCTCAAGAATGAGACTGTAGTCATTCCTCTTTCTTTGTTCCAGCTCTCTAGATCGTTGGCTAGCTAAGAAGGCAGAGAGAAAGATGAGAGAGAGGGATGAAGAATAGGTAAATCGGTAAGTAGATACATAGACAGATAATGGATAGGTAGATAGGTAAATGGATTTCTCCCCCAGTGTTGGGCCGTTTGAGAGCAGTTGCATGCACTGTGCCCCTCGACTCCGTAATATTCCGACATGCGCTTCCTAAAAGCAAGGATGTTCTTTTCTATAACCGCAGTAAGCAACCAAATTTAGGAAACGCCTGTCAGGACAAGGCTTCATCTAGCTCCAACCCATACTCCAATTTCGCCGGTCATCCCCAAAATATGTTCTGTCTGGCAATTCTTGTTCTGTGGTTTGTGATCCATCTAGAATCACACACAGCACGGAGGATCTTGAGGCCTTAACTGAGCCTTGTCGATGTCCCCACTCTTATTTATAGACGCTCGCCTGGATTTCAGAAAGGATTTCAAACAGCATACAAAAAAGGCATAAATACAAAGCAAGATAAAACACAAATAAAAAGATCAGGAGAAGGAAACGAAACGGAGGGGCTGGGAGAAAAGAGAAGAGAAGCTGAGCTGGATGAGGGCACTTCACAAGGACACACCGCGTCTCTTGCTCCCCGCTGCAAGCGACCCATGCTCTCGCCTCTACTTTCCTACCGGCCTAAGCAAAGAAGAAAACTAGATCGGATGGGCAGGGTGATGGGATGGTACAGACGGGAGTTTCCACTTTGGGAGATCACTCTTTTTGAGCGTTAGTGTCTGTAGTCCGTGGTTGCCATGCATACTCTCTGCTGCTTCTCCAAACTCAGGCGTCCCTGCGCTCCAGGCTGAAGGGAGACGGAAGCTAGGAGCAGCTCCTGGGACGCAGCAGGTCACACGCCCACCGGTGTGTGTCTGACTGTGGCTTCCCCTCCACCCACCCCCGCTGGAGTGTGTGAGTGCTTGTGGGGCTGGCTTCCTCCGTCCTGTTCCGCAGTGCCTCTCCAGGGCCCCGAGTAATCCCAAGCGTGGAGTGAGTGCCCAAGAGTTCTGCTGAAGAAATGAACGTCCCCAGGGGCCAGCCTCTCCCCTTCCACACGTCCTGTTGTGTGTCAGTCAGCCTCTTCTCCCCTGTGAAATCGGCAAATCCTGAAACAGCCAGAGCAGTTTCTCGGCTTGAATGTGAATCCGAACTCTCCGAGGACAGCTGGGCAGCCGGTGGACACCCGATAGCACTTGCTGACAGATGGACATTGAGACAGGCCGGGCTGGGCCGGGAAGGGAGTCTGGCGCTGGCCAGGGAGGTGAGGACACCGCCCACCTCCACTGTGCCTGCAGCGGCACAAAAGAGCCATCTGGGCCACACCCGGCGGGAAGGGGGGCCCAGGGGCGCCAGTGTTCCTTGCGAGAGCCGGGCAGCCCTCTGCCTGGCCCTGCCACCCTCCCCTGCAGTGCTCGGGGCCTCCCTAGAGGCGCCGCGTGGCATTCGGGCTCCAGCTCCGGCCAGATGCCGGGCTCCCAAGGGTGCACCGCCGCCCGCCCTGGCCCTGGCGCCTCGGGGTCACTTGGGGAGCGCTTGGCATGGGCTTCCTCTGCTGCCACCCTGTCCTTGCTGGCCCTCCGCCCCACCCCACGCTCAAGGCTGGGCCTGGTTCCTCGGGATTCAGGCAGAGCCTCCAACACATCTTTTATTAATATTAAATCTAAAAAATGTTTCGGTGCTATTTGCCATCTGTTTTTTCCCTTAGCTGAAAATAATTGGAGATGAAACGCCTGCTGCTTGGTCCCCTGCATAGTCTCAGAAGGAACAATGGAGGCAGACGGCGACTGTGTTTCTTTTTCCCAAGCAAAACAAGCCGGGGTAAACGCCGTGCTGCGTTGCAGAAGCCGCCCTGAATCACGTGGCTCTCCCTTGAGCTTCTTATCGCCCACGTGTTCGGGGTCCTGGGCATGGTGGTTCCAGAGCGCCTTCTCGGGGGAGCGCTTTGATTTCTCTTGGCCAAGTTCACTCATCTTCCTCTGTCCTACAAACATCTGGCACATCTGATGTTCCACCATCTGTAAATATAAATAGCCTGGTCTTGATTCCATTAGAGTTCCATGAATGGAACAAAAGTACTCCGAACTGACAGGGCCACAGGGCCACGGGATCAGCAGGACCGGGCCTCTGTGCGAGACAGGGGAAGGGACGCCGCGTGGGCAGCTCCTTACCACGCAGCTGCACCTCGTGCTTCCCAGCCAATGAGCTCCAGGGCTCCGAAGTCCCTTCAGAATTGCAGAAACCTGTCACAGTGGGAAAGGGCCTTACAGAGGGGTGCCGGGGAGAGAAAGCGCTGAGGCCAGAGCAGGTCACGATGGGCCAACATGGGGGAGTCAGCGCCAGAGGCGGGGAGAGGCTGGCCCGCTTCCTGAGGGGAGGTGTCCCGGGGCTGCCACCACCCCAAGTGACCTTGGCTTCACTGTTTCGCCTTCCCCAGGAAGCAGCAGCCCAGAGACGGAGGTCTCCTGGGGATTCTACAGCCCGAGTCACTCGGGAGCCCTGCTGGGCACCTTGCTAGCACGACCCTGAGACCTCCTGGTGCCGACTCACCCAGCCCTTCTGCCCCTGTGCCACCAGTGGGCACAAAGGATTTCAAGGTTTACAACAGAGGGAACCGCTGGGCTCTGTCGGCTCAGCACAGCTCAGTGGCTGGATTCAGTTCTCACAGGCACTCACTGACTTTGCCCCATCCCACCATCTGCTTTGCCTCCTGGCTGGTTGTTTTGTGCCTGTGCCTAACTGTCCAGACTGAGCTTTTTCGGTCTTCCTCTCACCACCGCCCCCCGCCATCTCTCTATTCCTCAATGACTCTCCAGTCTCTCTCTCTCTTTCTCTCCTCTCTCAGTTTCCAGGAAAAACGAGGATCTTTTTTGTGGGGATACAGAGAGGAAGCAATCCTAGATGTCACGAGTTGCATGTTGGTCACCCCCCACCATCAAGAGACTGGAACCCTAAACTCCAAGAAGTCACCAGGAGGTGGGGCCTTTGGGAGGTGAAGGCGGAGCCCTCCTCAGGAAACGGGGCCCTTGTGAGAAGAGATGGCAGGGGCTTGCTTCGTTTCTCTCTTCCCCGTGTGAGGATGCAGCGGGAAAGCGGCTGTCTGCAACCCGGAAGAGACCCACCACCAGGCCCTGGACCTGCTGGTGCCTGGATCTGGGACTGCCAGCCTCCAGAACCATGGGGAATCAAAGCCTGTGGGTGAAGTCATCCAGCCCGTGGTGTTCTTGTTATGGCTGCCCGAAGGACTAAGACGCTAGGCCTCATGCCCACCTCTCAGCTTCAGGGAGGAGCTGCTTGTTCCAACGTGAACTGAAGTCCAGCCCAGGAACGACCCTGAACTCTGCCTGTATCCTCTCAGTTCTCACAGCTCCTGTGTCCTTCTATCTATCAGAGCCCCAGACAGCACATGGGCACGACTGAATTTCCTCTCTGTACCCCAAGCTCCTCCGCCCCTCTACCCCCAGTTTTCCCTCCCAGAGACTTTCAAAAACACAATGGCAGGAATTCGCCTCCACAGCAGTTGTCTGTGGGTCTCTTGTCAGGCAGCAGTGATAGCAACCAGCCTTTCTGGAAGTACGGCTCCCAGAATGTCATACTGCGAGCATATGCACCAAGAGAGAATCTGCCAGAGAAAGAGCGAGATACTGAGTGTTACAGACTGAATGTCTGTGTCCACCCCCAGTTCATATGTTGAGATCCTAGCCCCCGGTGTGGCTGTATTTGGAGACGGGGCCCCTCGGGAAGTAATCAGGCTTAAGTGAAGCCATCATGGTGGGACTCTGGTCCGATAAGATTTGTGTGCTCGTAGGAAGAGACACCAGAGAACGCTTTCTCCTTCTCTCTTTGCATGAGGAAAGGCAATGTGGGGATACAGAGAGAAAGCAGCCGTCTGAAGCCCCAAAAGGGACAAAACCTCACCAGACGCCAACCCTGCTGGGCCTTATCGTGGACTCCCAGCCTCCAGAACTGTGAGAAAATAAACTTCTGTTAGGCAAGTCGCCGGGTCTATGATATTTTGTTACAACAGCCTGTGTAGACTAATACCCTGTGTTCAACCAAATGAGCAGGTGTTCACATCTGTTCACTTGTTTGACCAGCAGATGTCTATGAAGCCCCTGCTAGAGCCAGGAGACAGGGTGCACAACCGGCATCCTCTGCACCTTTTGCACATTGATGTGCCTGTAGTTCTCAAAGAGGGGGCTGAATTTGTCCCCACTACTGTCTGACCACCGAACGCTTCTGTTGGGAGCAGTGCATCGATGCAGATATGTAAGTCACGCTCCATAATGCTTTGGTCTCACGGGGAGATGGATTCGGTGAGTCGTGTTTTACCGCGGCTATTATCTGATTCAGCAGCATCAGGTGTCCATACCGGACGGACCCTGGGAAGATTGAAAAGCAAAGAAAAGGTAGGGAGTTGGGAGAGGACAAGGGCCTTAGAATATGGCGAACCTGGGTTCAAGGCTTGGGGCCGCCACCTGTGAGTTGTATGGCTTCTGGTTAGTTACCTGAGGACTCTGAGCTTCTGTTCTCCCCATGTAAAGTGAGGATATCTTGAAATGTTGTGAAGCCGCGAAATAAAATAGACATAAAGTGCTTGGTACCCCAGCACCCGTCGTAGGTGGCAGCCATCACTATGGTGTGCACAGAGGGTGCTTTTCGTGGCAGACTTGGAGGACACTGCACCGGCTCCAGCCCAAGATCCAAGAGCAAGCCCCCTTCCCAGCGCCACTTTCCCTTCCACAATCCAGCTTCCTTTCAGAAGGCCAAATTCCAGTGGGCTTCGGGTGCCCCTGGAGCCCCCAGCACCTGGGACAGCCCCTTCCTACGCACCCCATCTCCTGCCTTGACCCGGGGACGGCTGGACCGTGGAGCTCGAGCCCCTGTTTCTGTTAATGCCATGGTCGTCGTGCCCCTGTTCCAAAGTGGAGGTCTACTTCGAAGGCCTACTTCCATGTTTTCCTGAACACGGCGGTAGCCAGTGTGCTTTTCTTTCCCCCCAGCTCGAGAGGGGCTGGATCTGTGTTTCCGCGCTGATCCGCTCTGCTGCCCCCCAGGAGCCAGGGCAGCGTTCCCAGACTCGCCTTCACCAGGGCCTTCCGCCTTGCGTGGGGCGCGTCCGTGGGGCCGTCCGGCCCCCATGCTGTGCTTCGCGATTAAACTCTTTGCACCTCCACATGAGGGCACGGGAAGGCCTGTGTCTGGCACGATTTGACCCGCCAGGTGCTGCCCACTGCTTGGGTTTCTTTCTCTCTGCTGTGCGCCGGTGGGACCCTGGAAGACGTGCGGGCCTCTGAGTGACATCAGAGGGCTGTGGGTCTCTTTGCATGGCTCGCTCCCCGTAGGACAGAGGGCAGAGGAAGAGGAAGAGAACTCTCCAAGTCTCCGGCTCCTCTTCACAATGGGGGTTAGTAACAGGTGATTTTGAGGCTTGCCCCATGTGCCGCTGCAATCAAGTCCCATGGGCTGGGTGGTGTGAACAACAGATGGCATTGTCTCATGGCTTGGGAGCTGGGATGGCAGCATCAAGGGGTCCGCAGGGCTGGCTTCTTCCAAGGCCTCTCGCCTGGGTTCAGCCGGCATCTTTGCCCTCGGCCTTCAAGCGATCTTCCCGCTGTGAAAGTACCTGTGTCCTGTCAGGCCAGACTGGGACCCACCTAATGACCACTTTAGGTCAGTCACCCCTTCAATGGCTCTGTCTCTAAACGCAGTCACAATCTGAGGTGCCGAAGTTAGGGTTTCAACACCTGAATGTGGAGGGTGTGGGGCACAACCCAGCTCACAGGGGAAGCGGCGACATTGCATAAGGGGCACTGTTGAAACGGAATGTGGTGACAGATAAGTACCGTCGGTCAGCTACAGGCTTTCATTTTGAACAATCATTACGTTTCATGCTGTACAATGTGAGATGAGGGTGCTTTTTAAAAGGCACCCGTAGGCCAGGCATGGTGGCTCACACCTGCAATCCCTTTGGGAGGCTAAGGCAAGAGAATTGCTTAAGGCCAAGAGATCGAGACCAGCCTGGGCAACATAGCGACACCTGCTCTCTACAAAAAATAAAAAAATTAGCTGAGCATGATGGTGCGCACCTGTAATCCCAACTACTCAGGAGTTTGAGGCAGGAGGATTGCCTGAGCCTGGGAATTTGAGGCAGCAGTGAGCTAGGATTGCATCATGGCACTCCAGCCTGGGTGACAGAGAGAGACACTGACTCAAAAAAAAAGTTGTTTTTTTTTAAATGGATGCCTGTAGCATTTGCTGTTGGAGATACAATCTGGAGCCTGGAGCGGCACCAGGCTGCAGGAGCACAAATCCCATGACCACCACTGCCTCATGGAATGAACTCAAACAAGTTACATCGCTTCTCTGCCGGAACTCAGCTTCTTCAGTCGGAAGGCAGGAACCATCCCAGAACTGAGGCGACGGTGGAATGAGATCACAGGCGAGACACTTAAGAGACACCCTGGAGTGGCACAGGGGCCCAGTCGGGGTAGACGGTGAGTTTCACTTCCGGTTGACCTGCAGACAAGGGCTGTGGCTGGGTGGAAAATCAAGGCAACGTGAGACGTGCGTGTCTCATCCCTGGGTCTGAGCTACTCAGATGCTCCCTGGCTGTTTTCAGGCAAAATCCTTCCAATTCCTTTAACCTTTCTTCACAGGGCCAGTTTCATGCCTTTGATCATTTCTGTGGCTCCTGCCTGGACACCCTGCAGCCTCCCAGGCCCTTGGGGAGGGCGGAGGTGACACGGACTGGACTCGGCAGTTTAATGAGAAGCTGACTGACGCTGGCTGGGAGGGGGATGGCTTGGGGGGCCGAGGCACCTCCAGGACCTTTCATGTGTGGAATCCAGTCAGCTTTGAAGAAGGCAAGGCGCTCTGCTAACAGCGACCAGATGCCCTGGATTTTCCAGGATGAGCTTCTCGGAGAGGGTTGGCTCAGATCTCAAATACTCTGATTGTCCCCATAAACCAGTGACATGTCCCCAACTTTTATCTTGTCTGCTTCCACACTGCAGGCCGCAGAGTGGCCCCCGTGCATGGATGACACCAAAGTGTTCCCTGAGCCCGGCAGGGACAGATGACTTCCTCGTGTGGTGAGGTCACGTGGTGGCGGGGAATGGAAGGTGGTGGTGATTTCCGAGATCCTCTCCTTTTGCCTGTCAGGAGTCACGCCTCAGGCCAGACCACTTCCTTAGGATTCCGTTCTCAGGGGACAAAGATCCTGGGGCAAGCTCGCTCATGTGTCCCCAGCCTGTGGCCTTGGATCCACGCCGGGAGATTTTCTCCTGAGCCTATGCCTGGCCCTGACCCTCACTCAGGGCCGTGTGCCACTGCTGACGGAGGGGAAGCTGGTCCTGTCTTCACCCTAAACTTACGGTGGCTTCTTTTAGCCCTAAACATGTCACCTTATAATTGCACTATTGAATTCCATCCGGTGTGTGTAGGGCTGTGTTTTCAATTTGTCACGGTTGTTTGGAATTTTATTCTTGGCTCTCTGAGTGTGAGCCGCCCCACCGAATTTAGCATCATGTGAAGATCTGATGAACTCAAGCCCCGTCCCTTTGTTTTTAAGTCATTAATAAAGATCAGCCTGACAGTTAATCCCCAGAGGAGCGGTGTTCTTTCAAGTGGATGCCTCATCACTGATTATGCAATGAGGAATGATTTTTCTTCTGGGCTCTAGACATACATGCTCCTTGTAGAACATTCACAGAGTGCAGATAAGCACAGGGAAATAAAAGTAACTTGTGATCTACCACGCAGACATAAGTGCTGTCATCTGGTATGGATCCTCTTGTTAGATGCGTACACATGAATCGACACGAATTAGGCGGCATGCGTGGAGCTGTGATGTGCTTGTTTGTGGGCTTGACAGTCTAGCATGGCCCCGGAGCCAGTCATTCACACTGGCTGCCACTCAGACATTCTCGAGCCAGCGGTTCTTACATACAGGGTGTGTACACCGGCGGCCCTTCCTAGCCACAGGTCCCACATCCTCAGATTCTGTCAGCTACAGCGAAGAATATTTGGGGAAAAAACCAATAAAAATAACAGCACAACAATAAAAAAAGTTTTTTTAAAAAAATGCAGTATAATAACTATTTGCATAGCATTTGCATTCTATTAGGTGTGACAATTTATTATTTACAAGGTGTCTGCATTGCATGAGTATCTAGTGATGATTTAAAGTCTTCAAGAAGATGTCCCTACGTTACTTGCGGCAGGGCCTGGAACCGAACCCCTGGAGATTCTGAGGGACAGGTGAACGGGTCACCCGAGCTGTTTCCCATGAATACGAGCTCTGTGAGATGTTCTAAGAAAGCAAGGAGAGCAAGATTGAGTCCTCTGAGGAATGCTTTTCCCCATACTGACATCAAAGAAAGTCACAACGTGTGTGGACACACTGAAGTTTCTGAGAAGTCCTGCAGTTAAAAAAACCCAAAAAATCCTATGCGATTTTTTTCTCACTCAACATTCCCCAAATTTAATAATCCATAAGACCCTGCCTCTGTTTCTGGAAGCACCCATGACTATTCCTTTGGGAAGCCTTTGGAGAAATGCTGTTATGCATTCCATCTTGGCAATCAGGATGAAGAATAATTGTCAAGAGTACTTCAAGTCAGCAGATTGGGTCCTTCCACTGCCCTGAACGAATGTATGGCCTTGGACGAGAATTGGGCAAGTTTCTTCCGCTGGGGACTGGGGGGAGCAAAATGGTTCGGCGAAAGGATTGCGTCCCCCGCAGCCCCACCGGCCGGCGTTTCCGCCTACGTGGAGACGACGCCGACGAGACGGTTCCGGAATGCCAGGCGCCCCGCCACCGTCGGGCTCCTTCCTCCCGTCTCGGCAGCAGCCGCCACTCATTCAGCCCTGCGTGCCCGCTGGCCACAGGCTCCCGCGACACCCTCAGGGCGGGCCCGGACCCCGGGGGCGGAAGTCCCGGCCGGCAGCCGCGCAGCCGGCGGCGGCGTTCGGCCTCGGCCCTCGGGCGTCCGCCCGCCGTCCCCAGCCAGGTCGCGCCGATGCCGGCCTCGTCCCCGGAAAGGCCGCGCCTGCAGGTCGGCGCTGAGGGCCGTCTGCTCCCGCTTCCGTCTTCGAGGCGCGGGCATCGCTGCTTTCCAGCCTGGCCCTGCTCTGCGCGCCCCGAAGGCCGCTCCGCCCCGACAGGCGCCGGCCCGCGGGGGCCGAGGGCGCCTTTCCGCCAGCCCTGCGGCCCCGAAGAGGCGCTCCGGCCCGCGCGCTCCGCCGAGGGGAGTGGCGCGTGGGGAGGGCCGCCGCGCCCCGGCGCTTCGCGACCCCGCGGCCGAGTGGGCGCGCAGGCCGGGCGCCCGGGGGCCCCGCGGCCGGGCCTGGCGGCGCTTCGGGGGCGGAGGCGGAGGGGCGCCTGGGCCAGGAGCCCCAGGCCAGCCAGGGCACAGAGGGGCCTCGCCTCGACGAGGCGTGGCAAACGTTAGCCGGGGGCGGTGGCGCGGGCTGGGTCCCGGCGACGCGGGAGCCGGAGGCGGGGGGCCGCCTGGGCCTGGGAGTCCGGGGCCGCGGCGAGCTGCGATGGCGCCACCGCCGCACGCCGGTCAGGGCGGCGGGGCGCGACCCCGACACCCCCAAGGAAAGAAAACGACTCCGCCCGCAGAGCGCTGACGAGGTGGCGGGCGCCATTCACGGGGCGCGCGTCTGGGCGGCCCGACCCCGTCCGTGGCCCGTGGCTTCGAGAGAGGAGCGGGTGCAGACAGGCGGAGTCCTCCGCTCACCGTCCCGCGGCGAGTAGGCTGCAGGCGGGCCGGAAGCCCGCGCCCCCGGGGCCGCGCCGCGCCCGCGCGGCGGGGCTCCTCCGCTCCCGCCCTCCCGCGCCGTGCGGGCCTGCCGCGCGGCCGCCGCCCGCGTCTCGCCGTCCGGCCGCCGCCCCGCGCGCCGCGCGCCGCCCCCAGCCTCCGCCCCGGGCCGCGCCCGCGGAGCCCCGGGGCGTCCCGGCGCGGCGTCCGGCTCGGCGGCTGGCCGCGGGGGCCCGGGCGGCGGGCGGCGGGCGCCGGCGTCGCGGGCGGCGGAGCCCCCTGCCGGCCGCGCGGCGCCCTGGGCCCGGCTCGGCGCAGCGCCGCCTGGCGGCGTCCGGGCTGGTGCGGGACGGCCGGGAGGCCCGGCGCCTTGCGACGCCCGTCCCGCCCCAGGCGGCAGCGACCGCAGAGCCTCGCCCGGCCCCGCCCCCGCGGAGCCTCGCCCGGCCCCCGCAGAGCCTCGCCGCGGGCTGCGCGGCGGGGCCGAGGGGCGCCCGGCCGCGCTCGGCCCGCGACCCGACGCCGCGCTCCCCGCTCCGCGCCGGGCTGGCCGCGCGCACGGGGGCGCGGCCTGCCCGCCGTCGGCCGCAGCCCGCCGGCCAGGCCTGCGCTAGGCGGGGAGGCGGGAGGAAAGCCTCCGCCCAGGCGGTCGCGAGGCTGGAGGACCCAGCGGGAGGTCGGCCCGCGGACGCCCTGCGAAGACCGGCCGCCCGGCCGCCGGCGCCCGCCCCTCCTCCGCCCAGGGAAGAGGCCCGGGCCGCGCAGACGGTCGCCCGACCTGCGCCCGGTGCTGCCGGAACCGGCTCCGGTGCGGTGCGTTCTTCGGCTGAGGGTCGGCCTCCGCGCAGCCCGCCAGCCGGCCCTTAGGAACGCACGCTGGAGCCACACGCAGCGCGGGGGTCTCGGCCCAAACTCCAGCACGGTCCCCGCCCCCCTCTGGCTAGAGGGAGAGCCCCGTCTGGCCGTCCGAGCCGGGGTTTCCCTGCAGGCCGAGCGCTCTGCAAAGCCCACGAGCGGTGTCTGCAGGAGATCTGGACACACGGACGTCCCTCGACGCGGGAAGAGGGCTGCGCGACGCGGTCCAGTAAGAGGGGGCTGCCCGGGCCCTCCGACGGCCGGCGATCGTCCCGATTAAGTGGCGCCGACGGGTCCTGCCCATGAGAAAGGCTGCCGAGGAAGCTCTGGAGGCTTCCCAGAGGAGGAGGGCTTTTCGAGGGTCCTGGCGGGCGAGTGGGTAGGAGAGGAGGGTGCGCGGAAAGACGCCACGTGGCTGGGACGGGCAGCCAGACCCCTGGGACAGGCCTCCAGGGCGGGCTGCCGCCCGTTGGCTGGGCCTCCTTCCGGCGTCGCATGGGAGCCACTGGAGGTGCTCGGCGGGGCGGGGCGGACGGGTCGGCACGGCGTGTCTGGGAGATCGCGGAGGGCAGAGATGAGAGTCGGGAGGGGGCTTAAGACGCCGCCAGAGCAGGTCTGGCGTGGCCAAGTCAGAGGGCCACTCGGCGGTCGATGCCCAAACGTAGGTGCCCGCGGGGGCGGGGCCCTGCGGGTCCAGCCAAGCCTCCCTCGCGGTGCGGTGACCGGGCATCCCTGGAGCGCGGGCCTCGCGGTGCGGCCTGCAGGGCTGAGGGCCGGCGGGGACACTGACCTGCGCCGTCCGGTAGGAACGTCTCCCGAGGCTGGCCTGCTTGTCCGCGAAGCCTCCATGAACTGCATTAAGCGAAACAGAGAGAGACGGGTGAGATTAATGCCATAATATATTTTAATTAGCACCATGTTTCCAAAGTCATGTTATTTTAACTTGCCGTCAGTGCTTGGAATTGTTATTGAGATGTTTTACATTTTGAGCTCATTCTTTGGGCTCTGGCGTCCACGCGACACTCCGCTTGGGCCAGCCACATTTCCAGTGCTCCAGTCACCGGTGGCCAGCAGCTACCACCTTGGAGAGCCCTGAGCTAGCCTCTAAGCACTGCTTCTCCTCCCTCCCCCCCCACCGTGACTTTGCTCCCTGGGGAACATTTGGCAATGTCTGGGGAGAGTTTGGGTTGTCACAGCTTGGGGTGAGGTGTGCTCCTGCCATCTTCTGGGTAGAGACCAGGGGTGTTGATAAACACCCGGCGATGCACAGGACAGTCCCTACAACAATAAATAATCTGGCTCCAAATGTCTGTAGAGGCAAGTCAGAGCTCCACATTATGCAAAGAGAAGTGGGTGCTCAGCGCCGTGCTGTCAAGGAGATGTCACTCAGACACTCCCACTAGACTGTCCCAGGCCTCGCCTCAGACAGGGCAGGTTTCCAGGCGCCAGTGTCAGAACTTCCTGGTGCTTTGCGATATGGCATGGACACACCCTGAGCCGTTCAGATAAAACAGATTGTGTTTGCAATGATTTTAGTCCTGCAATTACCCTCACTCTACCCCACCCAACCTCAGCATTGCGATTGCCATACTGTGTAGTTCCTGTGCAGAGCGACTGTTTGACAGAGAATGATGTGAACAGCACCCTCTGCAGTTGTGCAGTGCACGACCCATGCGACGGTCCACAGCAGCTTCACTCCCAGAAGCCAGGGATCTTGCCTCGTCCTCACAGCAACCTTTCCTAGTTTTCTTCTTGGCAATGCCCACATTTAGAAGCCACAACAAAGTCGAGTGATTGAGGGCCAGGCATGCGCTAGAAAAGGGCTCTCACTTTCAGCCCAAGGGCCATAAGCAGAAATGGAGAAGGCCACGGAACTTCTGTCCAGGGTTCCTGCTCTTAAGGCCAGGAACTCGGTCCTTCCCTAAGAACTCCCTTTCCCCCCTTTCTCCTCCCTTCCCTTCCTGCGAATGTTGATTGTAACGCAAAGCTGTGAGCTCAGAACTGGGTTGGGCGAGGCCTCTGAGCAGATAAGGGCAGAAACATCCAGTTGCACGGACATCTGTGCAGGAAATCAAGATCAACTTAGAGCAAACTGTTTGCAGTGGAACCAGCTCGGCTGATGTTAACAGGTGATACGATGGAAAACGATCCCCCATCAAAACGTAAGGGCAAGTGTGAGGCGCAGCAAAGCAGGCACCAGCACTCTGGCCACGCTGGCTCTGGGGCCGGCTTCCTGGATCAGAAGCTGCGCTCCCCTGCTTGTTAACTGTACCATTTTAGATATGGGACCTAAGTGTTTCTGCCTCCGTTTCCCTGCTGGTGACACAGAAAATAATTCCTGCCCCAGAAGGCTGAACTGGGAATGCCAGCAAGTTTGTATATGTAAGGTGATCGGACTCATATCTGTCCCAGAGTGAATGTTCACTAAGCATGAGCATACAAGTAAAAAACAGGTGTTGGGGCTCCCCCCACCCCACTACAGATTTTCTCAGCGTCCAGGACACACTCATGTGGACTGCCATCTTCCCTGAAGCAGCAGCAGGGTAAATCATGTGCCATTCCCTAATCTTACCTGACCGCTGCTTTGGACCAGGCCCTGTGGACAGCAAAGCCTGAAAAGGAGATGAACGTGCAGACACCTTATTTGCAAGCTACAAGCCCAGGGCCAGCAAGGAGAGAGAAAAGAAAGCCAGGCAGAGGACAGCGGGCCACGGCGATGTCTCTCCTGGAGGGCCGCTCCGGGGCGTGCTCGGCCTGCGGGATTTCCTACAAGGGCCGAAAGGAGGAAGTCGTCTGGAGTCCCCAAAGAGAAAGAGACTGAAACTGCCCGTCTATCTCCCGCATCCCGTGGGTCACGCTTCCCCCACAAGGCACTCTCTCCACCTGGTGTGTCACCTGGCCCCTGGCAGCCCCTCCAGATTCCGGAGGTGATGTGACCCCGCAAGGTAGAACACCAACCAGAGGGAGGAGGGAGGAGATGGACGGTCAAGGGGTCTGAGGGCACGTGGGCTCACTCGGCTACCGCCATGGACCCGTGCAGGGGACGTCTCCCCTTAGGAGATGCCTGGCCGCGTGGGCTTGGAGCTGCCCGGAATGGCGCAGAGAGCCGCACTCCTGCACCCTCACCTTCGAGGAACGTGCGGTGGGGGGGTGAAGCAGGTGGCCTGCAGACAAGACCTCACGACTGTGTGCACAAAGGCGAGTGTTCCGAAGAACCTGGTGTGGCGGGGCCAGGGAGTGACGTCTGAGGTGCTGAGGCCGGATGGGCGGGGGGTGAGCAGCCGAGGAAAGGCGGCGTGAGCATGGGATAGTCCGTGGGACTGGGGGCCAGCGGGGGCCACGGGGTGGATCCGCTGGCTCAGCTTGTGTGCCCTCGGGCCACCATGGCCACGTGCCACCAACCGGCTGGCTTGACACCGCAGCACTTTTTTCTTCCTCAGGTCTGGAGGTTGGAAGCCTGAAATCAGGGTGCCTGCAGGGCCACGAGGGCTCCGGGGAGGAGCCCCCTTGCCTCCGCCGACGTTCTCGTCGTTATGAACTGTCCTTGGCATTCTCAGCTGGCACGGCACCACCCCATCTCGGCCTCCATCTGCCCGTGTGTCTCTGTGTCCCTGCTGACAAGGGTGCTGCTTTTCTCCAGTATGGCCTCAATGCTGATTACGTCTAATTGCAGGCCGTGATGCTGATGACACCTGCAGCAGCCCCATTTCCAAATGAGGTCGCATTCTGAGTTTCTGGGAAGGGCGTGAATTTTGGGTTGTTCTGTTCAGTCCAGGACACAGCAGGATGGTGTGAGCAAGACCCAGCAGAAGAAAGTGGAGCCGAAAAAGACGGTCAGAGTGGCTGGAGCGTCTCCTGAGGACAGACACAGCAAAACGAGGCTGGGAGGAAGGAGGGATGGTCCCCAAGAGCTCCGGGATGCCCCGGAGCGGAGGCGTGCTCGCACCAGACTTGTGCCACCCTGTGGAGCAGGGCGTGGAGGAATCTGAGCTGGGCCAGCTCACCCGGGAAGGCTTCGGGACGGCTTTGGCATCCGAGCCTGGTCCTGAACCGGCAATGGATCGGCAGGGAAGGTGCGATGGACGCGCCAAGTGGCTCTGAAGGGTCCCGATCCAGGAACAAGTTGCAGGTGGGTTGGCTCCACAAACGCTTCCAACCTGGTGTCAGGGAGGTGCCACGGTGGAGTCGGGAGCAGTGCAAGGGGGGCCCAGAGATCCAGGAGGGGGTCCCGTGTGTGCACAGACCCCCCTCAGCGGCCTGGGGCTGGGCCGACTGTCTCTGAGCTGGACCTAGCTTGAATGGAGCCACAGTCCTGTGGCTCTGACTCGAGACGTCCCTGAAGGCCCCCACAGCCCTGGCCACTTCTGGAACCTTTCCTAGAGGTGGGGTTTTGAGACAGGGCCGCAGAGGAGTGCTCCTCCTCGGCCCTGGCGAGCGGCCGAAGCCTCCCCAGCCATCCCGCCCCGCCCTCCTTCGCCAGGGCTTCAGGAGCCACAGAGGGGGGAACGCAGAGGAGAGCTTTGCCGGAGAATGCCGGGGTCGGAGCTCGGGGAAAGAATGTCGACGATGAGCGCGTTCTGCTGACACCACTGGAGATGTGAGTGGCTGGAAGCTGCAGGGGATTTTAGATGAAAAGAGCTTCCAAAGACACTTCTTCAAGGTCAGTGACAGGAGGGTCCAGGCACTTCTCGCACCTCCTGCCAAGAGTTCCAGAGGCCAGGACCCTCTTCTGGGAGCCGAGGTGGGAGCGTTTCCCAGGGAGCCCCCTGATGGGGGCAGATTTCGTCTCCACCCACATTTTCCTCTTCTAGAATTCGAAGCCAGGGCGGGGGGAGGGGAGAGTCCAGCCTGAGAAACAGGCGCTGAGACAGGCAGACACGGGCTTGACTCCCAGCTTCCCCCTTAGAAACGGTGGGATCGTTGGCAGCTGGCTTAATCTCTCTGAGCTTGTTTCTTCACCTATGAAAGCAGATGTCAAGATGAATCAAGGCACTGGGGACCGTGAGCGTCATTTTCCTCGTGTTCTCAGCTGGCAGGGCCACCCTCTCCTGTTGTTTTATCTCACTGACCGCCTGTTGAGTCACTCCTTCAAAATGGGGCATAACTGTGGATGTGGCGCTCACTACCAACTAGGACAGGCCAGTCAGATTTTATCTATCATCTATACATGGATCCACCCACCCACCCACCCATCCATCCATCCATCTATCCACCACCCATCCACCCACCCACTCATCCATCCATCACCCATCCACCCACCCGCTCACCCACCCACCCTTCGATCTGTCCATCCACTCACCCACACATCCATCCATCCATCCATCCATCCATTCATCTATTCATTTATTCATGTGACAAGTAGAAATTAAGAACCACCACCTGTAGGTCACTGTCACAGGCACTGGGATTCAGCAAGGAGCCAGAGTCCCATGGAGCATGCATTCTGGTGGAGGGAAAGAGAAATAATCAGATAAATATATAGCATATCTATTAATGATAAGGGCCAAACATAAAACAAAGCAGTGGGTGGGGCCAGAAGTGCTAGGCAGGGACACACGGAAGCACGAGGTGGCATCTTAAATAGAAGTGTCGGGGAGATCTCCAAGTAGGTGACCTTGAAAGGCAAGAATAAAGCCAGGCAGAAGTGCCGGGAAGAGAGGGCCGTGTGAAAAGAACAACAGGTGCAAACGCCTTGGGCAGGTGCAGGCAACCGCCACGAGGGAGCACAGCTGACCTGCAGAGAAAGACGGGCAAGGGCAGGGGTGAGGTTGGGAAGGCGTGGGCCATACGTGGAAGACCGGTCGACCGTGGCAAAGGTCTGGATTCCATTCATGGTGAGATGGGAGCCATCATGTCAATCATATTTTTCATGAGGAATATTCCCTGGGCTTTTACTAGGGGCTGGGCATGGGGCCAAGCCCTCTACATACATTTAACACTCACAAGAACCCCGTAATGTGTCCACCGTGACGATTCCCATCGTACAGACGAGGAAGCCGGAGTGCACAGCCCAGGACTCAGCCCGGGAGGCCCGGACTCCAAACCCTCCTTCAACGTGAGTCGCTTTTCCCGTGGCGCCTCCAACGGCCCAACTCACCCTACTGTTATCGAAAGAAAGCTACATAAAAACTCAGGGGGAGACAGAGGCAGAGTGCAGTGATGCAACTACAGGCTCCCAAGCGCCAAGGACTTCCAGGAACTTGGAGAGAGGCATGCATGGTCCTCCGCAGCCTCCAGAAGGAACCTATCCTGCCGACACCTTCATTTTGGACTTCTGGCCTCCAGAACCATGTGCGAATGCATTCCTGTTTTTGAAGCCACCTATTTTGTGATAATTTGTTTGGTTGGGTTTTGTTTTGGAATTTTTGTTAATTTGTTTGTGATTTTTTATCCTCATTGTTTACTTATTTGTGTTTCCTGGGTTTTCTACAACAAATATGTGTTATTTGTAATATTTTAAGTTTTTCCTTCTTCTTCTTTTTTTTTTTTTTAGCACTCAGGAAAGATTTTATTTTGGCAACTCTTGCTTGCAACATTGTATAATCTTGCAGGTAGTTCTTGTTTGCCTGAAATGATCTCCTTGAAAATCAGTTGTTTCCTTTTCCAGGGGACAACTGAGCTCCCTAGTCATTGCTTGTCTGTGACCATTTGTTACGGCAGCTCTAAGAAACCCGGACAGCGGTGGGCAGAGCAATGAACCAGCCCTGTGCTTAGAGTCAGGCAGCCCCATCTGAGTCCTAGGACTGCACTTCCTGGCTGTGTATCCTGCACAACTCCTTGACCTTCACCCAGCCTCACTGTCCCTCTGTAGGGTGGGCACACTATCCGCTGGCTCCCAGGGCGATAGTGAGAACGCAGTGAAGACTGAGACAGTGCAGGCAAAGCGTCTGCCAGAGTTGGCAAAGCCTCCGCCGGGCAGAGACTGGGTTCAGGGGGACAAGGCCATGTGCTGGAATCCGTGGTGCTCAGGACCGAGTTGGACATAGCAGCTCCTGGGCGTTTGCGCCCAAGTCTCCGGTGTGGGGCTGGCAAGATGACTTCTCCCTGACATCACCTCCTGAAGGAGGGGAGTCCAGCTCCTGAGCCAGGCAGAAATGACCGTTTGGAGCGTGAGTCAAGGAGACCTGGCACGGGGATACTCCATCATCAAGCCCCGCCGGGAGCCTGGGCGTGTGTGTGGGAGAGCGCCTAATGTCAAGGGAGTCTCTGGGCTTCAGGGCCAAAGAAAAGGCAATTAAGTTTATGGTGGAATTAGTCAGGAAACTGTGAACCTGGACGTTGCCTCTGTACAGTGGACTCTTTTAGCTCCATCTGAGAACACAGGAACAGCCTGGGCCCTGGTTCCAAAACCGTCTCTTACAAATAAATTTAGTCTAGACAAGGTCACCGTAGACTTCCTGCCACCCTGGGTCTTCTTATGTCACAGGCTGGGGGTATGCCCAGCGATAAACCCCAATATTCCAAATCCTTGACCTCCAGCTGCACCCCTACCCCACCCTGGATCTGGCTCCCTTTAAGCCCCTCCCAAGTGGGGAAACTCAGGAAGAAGGCTGAAGATGGCGTGTGGCACAGCCCACCAGAGTGGGCCAGGCATGAGGATGTCTTGGCTGCCCACCGTACATGGAACCCAGTTGGGTCCCCACCGTTTTAATTGGTGAAACTAAAGCTTAAGCAACCGGAATGTTACCTTGTGGGCCATGGACCAGGTGCACACAAGGTCATTTTGTCATGATAAAGGAATAGGCTAATCAAGAAGATATAGCAATCCTAAACGTTTGTGCTCCTAATAATAGAGCTTCAAAGTACCTGAAGTAAAGTCTGACAGAACTGCAAGGAGGAATAGACAGATTACAGTGGTAGTCAGAGACATCAGTGCTCCCCTTTCAATAACTGACAGATTATGTAGACAGAAAATCAGAAAAGAAACAGTACACTCGAACATTATCAACCCAACTTGACCTAATTCACTGGAAATAACCCAAATGTCCGTCCATTGGTGAGTGAATAAGCAAATCGTGGTATATTCAAACCACAGAACACTGCTCAGCAAAGATATAAACTATTGGTCACTCAATGACATGGATGAATCTCACAATACTTAGTGAAAGAAATGAGCCAAAAAAGAGTATGTGCTATATGAATCCACTTACATAAAACTTCAGAAAATGCAAGCTAATCTATAGTGATGGAAAGCAGACCAGCGTAACCAGGGAGGAGTGTGGGACGAAGGATAGGGCGGGGTCACTGAGGAGCACGGGGAAACTTTGCAGGGAGGTGGGTAAGTTCAGTATCTCGGTTGCAGAGATGATTTTAAGGCCCATGTGTCATATTTGGCGAAATGTGTCAAATTATGCTATTTACATGCAGCTTGTTATATGTCAATTATACCTCGATAAAGCTGTTTTTTAAAAATGTCTTAAGCTGCTCAGAAGGCAGGGAAGAAAGTCTCTACTTGGAAACCTTGCTTGGAGACTGCACAACCTGCCTGGTGCCCAGGCTCATGCATTCTGCTCCTGAGACATGGGTGAAAGGCGCCGGACACACAGCTCAGCGTTCTTGGTTTGAAGTCAGCCTCTCTGGGAGCCCAAGGAAAAGTGCCAAGTGTTCCCACTGAAAATCCCTTCTCGGCTGGGCTCGGTGGCTCAGCCTGTCATCCCAGCACTTCGGGAGGCCGAGGTGAGTGGACGGCCTGAGCCCGTGGGTTCGAGACACGCCTGGGCAACTTGGCGAGACCTCATCTCTACAACAAATCAAAACATGAGCTGGGCGTGGTAGCGCACGCCTGTAGTTCCAGCTACTCGGAAGGCTGAGGCGGAAGGATCGCCGGAGCCCAGCAGGTCGAGGCTGCGGTGGCCGGAAGCGGCCACTGCACTCCAGTCTGGGCGCAAAGTGAGACCCCAACTCAAAAAAACAAAACAAAACAAAAACAAAAACAAACAAACAAAAAGAAAATCCCTTCTGAGATGGGAATATGAAAACAGAGAATTTGCCAGCAATCACCAACATTTTGCTGGGGCCGAGTTCTTGTTTTGGTCGGGGTGGGCTTCAGGTACTCTTAGTGTCTGGAGTGCAACACTCAATTCCCAAGGGTCTGTGTCCGTCTGGGTCTCTGTAGGGTCTCGGATCTCCTAAGGAGGAAGCTTTTCGTACACAATCACCATTTGGTCATTCTTGAGCATATCTGTCTAACTCTGGGTGGTGGTGCTAGGAGGGACCCATGGGTCCTTTGAAACAAAATCGGTCATGTTGGAAAGAGTTTGGCCAGAGGGTGTTGATCTCAGCCACAGGACTTGAAGATCTGGGATGAGGACCACTCTGGGCGGAGTATGCTGGGCAGGTACTCTGGGGTCCCTGTGAGCCCCGGGGAAGAAAAAGGGTTTAGTGACCTGAAAAAAATTATCCCACTGACACCAGTGCCTATGCTGTTAAGGATATACTGTGTTGACTTTAAGACCAGCGATCTGCAAACCAGTGTCCACAGGCCAAATGTGGCTACTCCCTGTTTTTGTAGATAAAGTTTTATTGGAACACTGCCCCACCCATTCATTTACACATGGCCTATGGCTGCTCTTAGTGCTACAACAGCAGAATTCCACAGTAGCGGGACTGCAATGGCAACTTATATGGCCTGTAAAGCATCAAATATTTACCCTCTGGTCCTTTAAGAAAAAGTTTGCCAGTGCCTGGCCCTGCATGTCAGGCCTTATTAAACTGTGAACAACCCATTTAACAGGTAAGTAATTCAAGAAATTTTATTTAGAAGAAACAGATACAGATGAATGGGATAGAGACGCACAATGAAATACTATTCAGACTTTAAGAAGGAGATTCTGACATGTGCTACTACACAGAGGAGCCTTGAGGACACTATGCGGAGTGAAATAAACCAGCCACAAAAGGACAGATACTGTATGATTCCACTCATATGAGGCACTTAGAGCCATCACATTCACAGAGATAGAAAGTAGGACTGTTTTGCCAGGGTCTGGGGAGAGAGGCGTGGAGAGTTAATATTCAGCAAGGAGAGAGCTTCGGTTTTGCAAGATGAAAAGGGTTCTGGGCATGGATGGTATGCCGGTTGCACAATGTGAATTGCTTAATGTCACTGAACTGTACACTTAGAAATGGCTATGATGGCACACTTTATGGCATGCCTATTTTATTATAATCTTTTTAAAAAGCAGAAGCGAAAGACAGATATGGGATGGGGTAGAAGGTAATCTTTCATTAACTTTTTTAGATAAAATACAGCACTTCCAAGGCTTTTCAGACCTCTCCCCCACCCTCCACTGTTAGGGACATGCAAGGGAAGACACTGAGAAGCCCTGTGAAACCAGCGCTGGGTGGGGAACTTCCCCAGTGCTCTGAGGGAGACTTGCAGGTGCATTCCTCCTTGGTAGGCAAGGCCTATTGGTCCACGGGGCACGTGAAAGCCACGAAGTCTAGGAGGCCCTGGGGCAGAGGGATGGCCGCCTGCACACACGTGGGAGGGGGGTGGACACGGCTGGCGGTCCCTTGGGAAGAGACATCAGCCCCAGGTCTGGCATCTCCCCCAACTACGGCAGCAGGGGTCTGTTGGGAGAAGCACAAAAGATAATAGACATATGTGCAGGAGGCCTTCACAGGCTTAAAGCTCCCGTGATGGCTGGTGATGTCTTCCGCCTCCAAGGGGTCCATCTGTTTTTGCAGGTGGTGCCCTGGCCAAGGGCTCGGGGCCTCCTGTCAGGCCCTAGCACTGCGACCTCCTGGCTGTGTGACCTTTGGGGAAGCACGTCATCGATCCGAGCCTGCTGCCGCGTATGTAAATGAGCGTATCATACCTCTCAAGGTGGTCAGGCCCTGTCAACGTAGTGTCGTGCAGAACGCCTGCGTGTGCGGCCAAAGCAGGGCCCTAAGTCGCCACCCTCGCGTGCGGGCGTGAGTCCTCATGCCCTGCCAGCCCACGGCCAAGAGGCATCAGCCGGACTCCCTGCAGACTGCTGCAGAGACCGGCCTCACACACGTCTCTTGGCTGTGAGGGTGGTCTGGGGAGGTGCGCAGACACCTGCCTGCGTGCAGAGTGGCTAGCATCTGTGTAAACCGTCCCCAGCCCCCCTGCCGCGCCCACAGGCCTGCTGCGGTGTTGAATGACACCATCACAGAGAGCCCGCTGTCAGTCGACTTCTAATTAAAATGGAGCTGAGTGGCACAGCCTGGGGTGTCATTGATTATGGTGGCGAGTTGATCTGCGGGCTGAATCGGCGGGACGGAGCCTTCGGTGCAAGGGTGACTGTGCCCGTATGCAGGACTTCTGAAGCAGCAGACCCCCTCCTCCTGGCCTCTGGAGGGACTGCACCCATCACAGCTCCAGCCTCCTCTCGCGATGGCGAGAAGGCCTTCGGAGCTACTATTCACCACTGCTTGGGGCAGAGAGCAGGGTCTGCTGCGGTCTTGTGGCGTGAGTGGGACGTGGGCTCCAACAAAATCCGGACCTGGGAGACCAGGCTGGGGTCCGATCCCCTTCCTGCTGGAGCTGGGTTGGGGGGAAGGTGGGCTTGCCAGGGGGCGTGCGAGAGGCGGAGCCAGAGGGAAGAGGACCTGGCTCGATGTCCTCCTGTCGGGAAATGCAGGCTCCCTGGGCTTCCCAGGAAGCCTCGTGGTGACTCTCTAGACCAAAACAGAAGCTGAAACCTAGAAGTGAAAACAATCGTGTGTCTGGGGAGGTTTTTAAAAATTAAATGAAGCCTGCAAGCCGAAGGTAGAGTGGATGGCTCTGGGCGAAGTGTTCTCATCCGACTCTCCAGTCAGTCGGCACGCTTATGAGAGGACACTCGCTTCTCTTCTCTGTCTGAATGTGGCGGAATTATCAAGTGACACTCTGTTGAACATATTAAAACCTAGAGGTCACGCCGAACCCAGCTTGAAAGCGAGGAGGCATTCTTTCGTCTTAGCACAAGTGCATATTTGGAATTGTAAATGCAAATTCTTTGGAGACAGACTTGCCTTCCTGGCCAGCAAGTACAGACAGAACATTTGAAAGCAGGTCTCGCTTTAATTTTTGACAAGTGTTAGGAAGAGATATTCTTCACAGCTTGAGAGAGACGGGGCGTGAAAGCGGGCTGCGGGTTAGAGTGGGGGGAGGGCGAAGAGGGGACTGGCTTCTGGAAGAAGCATCGACTCAGTTTCCGCCCCTGTTGGGGCCTCTCTCTGATGATGAGGACGGAGTGGCAGGGAGGCCACGGGGCAGTCGGGTGGTGCCTCCAAGCCGTGCAGGTGCCTGGGAGTCTGGCGAGCAATCCAGACTAGTCTCGGGAAGGTGAGGTAGCTGCAGGGGCTCGGGCACCTAGAGACTCACCGTGCTACCTGGCTTGGAAAATGCACCCAGCTCTGAACTGTAGCATGCCGCTGCGTTCTTGTAGGGCTCATGGGAAGCTGCCCTCGGACAGAATCTAGACCTGGAAGATGTGGCTGAGATCAGAGGCCCTTCCTGGTACGGAGCTTGAGCCAGGGCATGGAGGGAAGCAGCCTGCGCCTCAACCAGCCGTGTCCTACTCTTGGTCCCTCGTTGCAAACACTGAGCTCTCACCACCTGGGAGAGCAAGGCGGAAGGAGAGCAAGGCCCTCACAGGCCTGGGTCTGTGCCCGGAACCGGAAGGCCTCCCCCCACCCATGTTCTAGTCAGGGAAGCTCAGGCTCAGGAGAGCCCAGCGACATGCGCGAGGCCTCCCGGTGAGCCAAGGGGAGCCCCCAAACCCAGCACGGCGCTGTCTGTCTGCCTCGGAAGCTCCTGTTCTTTCTTCGGTGCCGAGCCACCTACTTCAGTGAGAGAAGGAGCTTTCTTCCCCAGCAAGGGAAGAAAAGAGACCAGTTTGCACCAATGACACTACGGACAAGTGAGCCCCCTGATGATCAAGAAGAATCCGAGAGTGACCAAGGGACACGGGTCTTGATGTCCCCTAAGCTCTCATCCGTGCTTGCTAGCACTAGTCCCTAAATTCCTCTCCGTGGCATTTCCCAAAGGTTGAGATATAGTTTACACACCATCAAATTCCTCCACTAAAAGTGTACAAGTCGGCCGGGTGGGGTGGCTCAAGGCTGTAATCCCAGCACTTAGGGAGGCTGAGGTGAAAGGATTGCCTGAGCCTGCGGGTTCGAGACCATCCTGGGCAACACGGTGAGACCTCGTCTCTACCATAAATCAAAAACTAGCCGGGCATGGTAGCGCGCGCCTGGGCTGAGGCGGGAGGATCGCCTGAGCCCAGCAAGTCGACGATTTGGTGGCCGGGAGCCTGCCACTGCACTTTAGCCTGGGCGACAGCGTGAGACTCCAACTCAAACCAAAAAAAAGTGTACAATTCAGTGATTTCTAGTACATTCACAAAGGTGTACAGCTGTCACCACTGTGTAATCTCAGAACATTTTCATCGCCCCTAAAAGAAATCTCATGCCCGTCAGCGGCCACTCCCTGCCGCATCCTAATCCCCAGCCCCACCCTTGGAAGCCACCAGTCTACTTTTGTCCCCATTGAACGTGCCTTGTTCTGGACATTTCCCATCAATGGCATTGCGCAGCCTGTTACGTCCGCCTCTTTCTCTTCACGTGATGTGTCCGAGGCCGTCCATGTCGGAGCATGCTTCGGAATTTCATTCCTTTTGTAGGGCTGGAAAATATCCCCCTACATTTTGCTTATTCATCAGTTGGTGGACATTTGGGTCGCTCCTCCCTTCGGGCCATTGGGAAGAATGCTGCTGCAGCGGGATCATGACCGAAGACCCCTAAGAGTCCCGCCCAGGCCGAAGGAAATGGCAGCCACGGAGCCTCTGTCGACCTCGGAGGGCCGGCCGTGCGTCCAGACCCGCAGTGCTGCAGAGAGCTGCTGGCCCCGGGACACGAGGTGCGGCGGGGGAGGCGGCTGCCCTCGCTGGTTGCGCACGGCTCATTCGTGGGCACCCTGGCGCTAAGCCATTCCGAGACGGCCTGCTTCTGGGTCGGGGGCTTCAGGGGTAGCAGAGCAGCTCCGCCCCCCTGCGATCTATTGACTGTCAGTCCTCCCTGCGAGGGTTTGTTAAAAAAAAGTAAGTAAAATAAATAAATGAAAATTTTTTTAATTTTAAATATGCTGCTGCAAACATTTGCATACAAGGCTTTGTGTGGACATTTGTTTTTCATTCTCTTGGGTATATACCTAAGAGGAAGATTGCTGCATCTTATACCAATTACATGTTTGCCTTTCTGAAGAATTGGCCGACAGTTTCCCAAAGCACATGCCCCATTCTACATTCCTGCCAGCCGTGTGTGAGAGTTTCAGTTTCTCCCTGTCTTGGTCAATACTCGTGACTGTCCATCTTCTATGTTATTGCCGTCCTGGTGGGTGTGGAGGGGTATCTCACTGGGGTTTCTATTTGAATTTTGCTGATGACTAATGATCTTGAACCTCTTTTTATGTGCTTATTGACTATTTGTACATCTTCTTTGGAGAAATGTCTATCCAAACACTTTGCCCATCTTTAAACTGGGTTCTTAGTTCTGAATTGTAAGAATTCCTGATGCGAGACTCTTATTGGATAAATAGTTCCTTCCATTCTGTGGATTATCTTTTCACTCTCTTGCTAGTGTCCTTTGAAGCACTTAATTTTGATGAAGTCTAATTTATCTCTTTTTTTTGGTTACTTATACTTTTGGTTTTGTGTCTAAGAAAACGTTGCCTAATGCTAGGTCATGAATATTCACATCTGTGATTTATTGTTTTCCTTGAGAGGTTTAGCTCTTACATTTAGGTCTCTGATCCACTTTGAGTTCATGTTTGTATATAGTATAAGAGTCCATCTTTATTTTTTTGGATATAGCTATCTAGTTGACCCAGCACCATTGGTTGAAAAGCTTCTTCTTTCTGTCATTAAATTGTCTTTGTCGAAAGTCAACGGACATAAGCGTATGGGTTTATTTCTGAATTCTCACTTCTGTTCCATTGATCCCGAAGTCTGTCCTTATGCCACTGCCACGCAGTCTTGGTTACTATTGCTTTGTAGCACATTTTGAAATTGGGGAAGTGTGAGCCCGCCAACTTTTATGATTCTCTAGGGTTGTCGTGGCTCTTCTGGGTCGCTTACCTTTCCATACATAGCATAGGAGCAGCTTGTCGATTTCTGCAAAAAGAAAGCTGGGATTTTGACACCATGGCATTTTATCTTTGAAAAGGAAAGGAAAGAATAGCTGTGAGCAGATGAGGGAAACTTCTTAACACACTGATAATTGGAACAGGACAAAGTCTGTTCTCCAGGCCAATTGTCTTACGCAGGCTGATAAAGACTGATGTGAATGTGGCTTATAATGACAGTGCAAGCGACGGCTTTCTATCCAGGTCAACGCCATAGGGGAACATTTTATACTCACCTGTCTGTTCTTCCACAGCCACTTGCAAAGGAATGAGCTTATTTCCATCTAATTTAATCTCTGACAAAGAGTGCCAAGATGCACAGTGAGTTTGATTTGGGGTGAAGCACACCATCTTGAAACTACAGGATTTTTGTTATTTTTAGCCAACGTCACTAAAAATTGACTGAGTTTAGGAAAATGTGGTTGTGCTGAACTCGATCACTAATTAATACCAATGAATTATATGTAAACAGTCATAGACTGGGCCTCAACTTCCTCATCTATAAACAGAGAGGATGCTCGGGACGCTTTCGACTCAGAGGGGCTGTGGTTCCTGTCCTGGGCCAGGTGACAGTGAGTGAGCAGCTCCTTCATATTCCAAGTCTTTTCTCAGCGCGTGAGGCGTCACCCAGCACCTCCCTTTGATGCTCTTCATGCAAGACGCGCCACCGAGCTCCTCCTTGGCCGAACACGGCCGTGAAAGGGCATGTGCCTGCCTGGCTCTGTCTGCCGCTTCTTCAGCGTCTCCAGGACGAAGGGTAAACGGCGATGAGGGAGAGGAGGGTCTTGCCCAGTGGCTCCCGGGCTGCTCTCCCACTCACCGCCAGGTGACGTCGGCTCAGGCGAGGGCCACACCGCGGGCTCACCAGCGCTTGGCTCGCTCGGGCCTCGTAGTCCCAGGTCACTCACCAGCCGGCCCGTCCGGCCCTTGCAGGTCCCTCCCAAGTCCGAGAGGTCTGGCGTTGTCTCTTTAGGCTCAGAACAATGTCAAGCAGGTAGCCTCTGACCTTGCCCTCTAGAAACTTGCCGTCTCTGCCAGAGGAAGGAAGTGAGTTTATCTCAGGTGCCAACTCCACAGACTGGCCACGGCTTCTTAGCGTGCTGAGGGTTATGTGCTGAGGGCTATGAGCTTGAGCTCAGGCTCAGCAAGAAAGCATGCGTCATGATGGAACAGGTGAAGGACAGGGGCCTGGAGGCGTATAGTCCACACATCTGTTACATCCAACTGCAAATTCACCAATTTGTGAACTCTGAAGCAACCGTTAAGACTATCAATTGAAAAACAAACAAACAAGCAAAAAGACTATCAATTGGTCTTTCTACTGAACGTTATTTGTGAAAAAAACAAGCAATGTCTTGCACATATATATATATATATATATATATATATATATATATATATATTCAGTGATCTTGCAAGTACAAGTAGATAGAATAATAAGGTACAAGCTTACTTCAAAAAAAGTATTAAAACCAGAATGGATTTCTTTCATTTCTCTTTGTCTCAGACAAGGTGAGTCTAGTTACCAGGCTGTGGGAGCCACAAGAACCATTCGCTATTTTAAAAGTATTCTCATCCCGAGAAAGGTGGGGACCGTGGCTGCATAGCCCGTGAGCACCGGCTGAAAGCCAAAGACAGAGACATAAACATGGCACGATGATTTGACATGAATCAAACACGTGGAATGACATAAACCAAATATGCTGAACGAGCTGCTTGCATTGTGTCTTGACATTAGCATGGTTTTTCCGACAGCCAGGGAGGCCTGTCTCACCTGTCTTGGGAGGGACGTCCTGGTGCAGCAGGTCAACTCTGTCCTCATGATAATGGGTCCCCAGGAATGAGGGAATGACTCCCACTCCAATCGCTTCCCAGCTTTGATCTCATAAGATGCCGAAACCACGGACCCTTTGAAATGTCTATTTTAGTGGTTCACAAACAGTGCTCTTAGCAGCAGATTTCTTTTTGCCACAAAAACAACCACAAAATACAAAACAGATAAAAGAACAGCATCACCGCTGGGAAAGGGTGGCGGGCAGAGTCCTGCTGGGTGCACCTGGGGTCGCCCCTGGCAGTGCTTGCAGAGATCCAGGACCAGGGACCAACAGTATCTCAAAGCCCTGACCTCGTGGTGGCCGGCATCACGTGGGGTAAGAACATCAAGACCCGCATGCTCAGCCCGAAACCTCAAAACAAATCCTAGACAGCATGTGGGACAAAGTCCAGGCAAATCAGACACTGCTCTCTCTTTCTAAATCGGGCATCTAAAAACGGCTGTGATGGTGTGCACACGTCACACTTGTCAGGACCCCAAAGAGAATGACTGCCGTAGTCTAGAAGCCTCACTGCGACTCTGATCATGAATACCTCCAGGCTTTGAACTTGTCTCTATCTTGAAAGAAAAAAAGGTGGGGGGAGAAAAACATGCCCAAATGCTGACATTTCACGTCTCGTTTATATACTGTTCATTCGTGTAAAAACTTGGCGAGACCTCGTCTCTACAATAAATCAAAAAGTAGCCGGGTGTGGTAGCGTGCGCCTGTAGTTCCAGCGACTTGGAAGGCTGAGGCGGAAGGATCGCCGGAGCCCAGCAGGTCGAGGCTGCGGTGGCCGGGAGCGTGCCACTGCTCTCCAGTCTGGGAGACAGAGTGAGACTCCATCTCAAAACAAAAAACAACTGCCGAGAGTCCTCCTCCACCCGGCGCCTTCCTTTCTCTTTCTCTCTCTTCTCTTTTCCCAGCACTTTGTTTTCCCTCGATCTGGGTTTGAGTCAGCTTCGCCTGGGTCCCGCCCCTGTGGTCCAGGCCTGCAGCTGCCCGCAGAGCAGCCAGGGCTGATTCCATTCCATGCCACCCCCTGGGCAGTTCCTTGGCAGAGATTTGAAACATTTCTATTTAAATGACATTTGAACAAACGCGGAGGGGTTCAGTTGCACTTCAATCAAATTCCGTGGGATCCAGTTGGGAGCCGGGTCCCGGTGGACAGGGTGCATGGAGTTCCCCCTGTTTTCTGATTTGAATTGCTTTGTTCTCGGTCCAGGAAGGGGGAAAGAGGGGGATGCATTTGGCCTAAAATGAAACATTTCCCTTTTAAGTCAAAAACTTGAACATGGCTGGGAGGAGAGAGTTTAAGCCCCCATAATCCCCGGTCCTGAGCAGAGCAGCAACATGCCTGCAGTTTCCTTTTTGGAAGAGAGAAGTCGAGGAGACAGCCACTGGCGGAGCCGTCTGGCGCCCTCCGTGAGCCTCCGTGCAGCAGGCGTGTCACAGGTTCCTGGGACCACTGCTCAGGAGTTCGTCCTGCAAGGTAGCGGGGCCTGTTCTCTGTCCTCTTTCGAAGCCCATGCCGATGGGTGCTGTGTTTCGACTGCTGAGAAAAGAAAGAAAGCCACGGAGCAGTTTTTGTATGCTCCCCACCCCTCCACCCCTACCCCTCCACCCCTCTTTTCCGCTTTCCGCGCCCGGGCGGGACGGGCCACCACAGCCCGGCTTCTGGTCTTCACCGGACCGCCGCCCGGAGCCGGCGTGTTCCGCCTGCCGCCTCTCTTCTGTCCTTGCCCACCGTTGTCGCCGCATGGCAAGCGACGGGGTCTCCGGGGCAGCGGAGTGGGCGTCGGGTCTTTGCATAGATCCCTCAGGCTCCTCAGGCATTTTTCTCACCCATCCCAGACCCGCGAAGACCGAATCCGATAACGCTCCGAGGGATCATCCGTTTTGGAAAGTGTTGGCCCCCTCAAGAAATCGCGCTGGAAGAGGTAAGAGCCGCACCCAGGCTAGATAGTCTTTTGCCGACGGGAAAGAAGGCACCTTGCCGAGAGGCCTGGCTTCCAGGCAGGGAAGAGTCTTGGTGGTTGAACCGGGCCTAGTGCTTCATGCCCTCTCTCTCAGAAGGCCTTGTGTCGAGCACTTATTTGCACTTCACAGATAACTGCCTGATGGACGGGCAAATATGGAGATGGTGGATGCATGAGTAGAAATGCTATCAGACTAACCCATGTTTTCTGTCCCACCCGAGGTTCCACTCTGCTATAATCTGAGTGTTTGTGTCCCCGCCCCCAAGTTCGTATGTTGAAACCTAATCATTAACATCTATTATCGGTAGGGCCTTTGGGCGGTGATTAGGTCATGAGGGTAGAGAGCTCGTGCATGGGAGGGACTGCTGCCCTCATCAAAGAGGCCCGAGAGAGCGTCCTTCCCCCTTCTACCATATGCAGACGCAGCTAAAATGTGTCATCTGTGAACCCGAAAGCAGGCCCTCATCAGATACTGAATCTGCCAGCACCTTGATCTTGGATTTCTCAGCCTTCAGAACTGTGAGAAATAAATTGTTGTTTATCGGCTGTCTACTTCGTGGTATTTTGTGAGAGGAGCCTGAATGGACTAAGACACGATCACAATAAAAATGACCAGAAGAGCCGGGCTCGGTGGCTCAGCCTGTAATCCCACGCCTTGGGAGGCTGAGGTGAGTGGATTGCCTGAGCCCGCGGGTTCGAGACCCGCCTGGGCAGCGAGACCTCATCTCTACAATAAATCAAAAGATTAGCCGGGCGTGGTAGCACGTGCCTGTAGTTCCGGCTACTTGGAAGGCTGAGGCGGAAGACTCGCCGGAGCCCAGCAGGTCGAGGCTGCGGTGGCCAGGAGCGGCCACTGCACTCCGGTCTGGGCGACCGAGTGAGACTCCAACTCGAAATAAATAAATAAATAAATAAAATATAAATAAATAAAATAATGACAGAAATTTTAAATAAATAAATAAATAATAAAAATGACCAGAAGCAAATGCTGCAGCAGAAACAGCACAACGTGTCCCATCTTCTTCAGCCACACACGTCTCACTTGGCCCAGCCTTGCTTCAGATTTGTTCATTCTGAAGGAGAAAGAGCTATTTTATGGGATGATTTCATGTCCTTGGAACTTTGAAATTTTTTTTTCCAAAGAGAACACTGCAAACTTCTGATTTAATGTCTCCATGTTAATATTTAGGAAGCTTACACAAATCAGAACACTTTTGATTGCAAGTGTAAGAAGCTAGCTCTACTTGACTTAAGCCCAGTAGGGACTTTATCGGTATACATACACCAAAAAAATTCAGTGGTAGCTTTGCCTCTGTGCATAGCTGAAATGATGTCCATAGACAGTGTGGTTGGAAATCACACTACCCCTTCATTTCTCAGCTTTGCTCTCAGACAGGTTATTACACACGGAGCCTCAGGGAGATGCTGCACACCAAGGAGCTCCAGGCTTACTTGTCTTGACAGCAGTGATCATCGTGAAAGGAGGAGGAGAACTTCCCAGTAGTTCTGGCTAAAGTCCCAGGGCTAACTCTTTTAGACCTGACTTGGGTCAGGTGCCCGTTCCTGAACCAACCACTGTGACTGGAAAATTGAAATAAATATTCAGACTGGTTAGCCAGACTGGTTAGGCTGGCTAAGACTGAGCAAAGGATAGTTCCGAAATGGAGAGAGGGTTCTGGGTCCAGAAAGAAAGATGAGGAAACATGAGGATGCCACCTGGTCACTACTCCGACTTCCCTGTTTCGTCACAGGCTACCGCTGTGTTTCTCTCCACTTCTCCTCAGGACACATTTACTTTCATAAAAGCCACAAACATTAGGAATACACTTAACCAAGATGTGTACACTAAAAACTATACAACATTGTTGAAAGAGGTTGAAGAAGACACAGATAAATGTAGAAACATTCTGTGTCAATGAATTGGAAGACCTAGTATTGTTAAAATATCCAGAAGTGATCTACAGATTAAATGCAATCCATATAAAAATTACAATGGCACTTTTCATAGTGATAGAAAAACAATCCTAAAATGTATATGGACTCACAAAGATTCTGAATAGTCAAAGCAATCTGAGGGCAGGGAGGAAGCTGGAGGCATCACACTGCTTGATTGCAAAATTTCCTGCAAAGTTATAGTAATCAAAGCAGCATGGTATTGGCATAAAAAAAGAGATATATAGACCAATGGAACAGAATAGAGATCCCAGAAATAAATCCGCTTATATGTGGTCAGTTGATTTTTGACAGAGAGATGACAGGAGCACACAATGGGGAAAGAACTGTCTCTTCAACGAATGGCACGGGGAAGTTGGATACCCACATGCAGAAGAATAAAATTAGACCCTTATCTCACACCATGACAGAAAGGGGAAGGTTGATAACATTGGTCTGTGCAGTTATTTATTTATTTGTTTTTGATAGGGTCCCGACAACACAGGCACCCAAAGCAGAAATAGATACCTGGGATTACGTCCCACGAGAGAGTTTCTGCACAGCAAAGGAAGCAACAAACAGAGTTAAGAGAAAACCCACAGAACAGGAGAAAACATTTGTAAGCCACCCATCTGATAAGGATTAATATCCAAAATATATAAGGAACTCAAGCAACTCAATAGCAAGAAACAAATAGCAAGAAACAAAATTTAAAAATGAACAGAGAATTTGAGTACACATTTCTCAAAAGAAGACATACAAATGGCCAACAGGTATATGAAAAAATGTCCAACCTCATTCATAATCAGAGAAATGCAAACTAAGACCACAGTCAGATACCACCTCATACTTGTTAAATGGCTATTGTCAAAAAGACAAAAGATAACACGTGTTGGTGAAGATGTGGGGAAAAAAGGAACCAATGTAAATTAGTACAGTCAGTCATTGTTAGAAACAGTATAAAATTTCCTCAAGAAATTGAAAATAGAACTAACATGTGACCCAGCAATCCCCCTGTGAATATATATACAAAGGAAATAAAATCAGCACATCGAGGATATATCTGCACTCCCATGTTCATTGCAGCATCATTCACAATAGCCAAGATATGGAATCAACCTGTGTCCATCAACAGATGAATGGATAAAGAAATGTGGTCTAGACATAGTAGAATACTTTTCAGCCTTTTCAAAGAAGGAAATTCTGTCATTTGCAGCAACATGGATGAACCTGGAGGACACTGTGCTTAGTGAAACAAGCCGGGCACAGCAAGACAAATAGCGCATGATCTCAGTGTGGAATCTAAAAAATAAAATTCATAGAAATAGAGAATAGAATTGCGGCTACCAGGGGCTGGGGGTAACCGAGGGGATGTTGGTCAAAGAATTCAAAATTTCCACTGGACAAGAGGAACAATTTCAAGAGCTCTATTGAACAACGTAATGACAATAGTTCATGTCAGTGAGCCCTGGAAGGACACGTGGAGAGAAGACATCACCAGAAAACGTAGGAACTCAGAGACTGTAGAGGCCTTGGTGTGGCAGAATCTGTAAAGTGGGAAGAGAGAAAGTCGGTACCACTTTGCCAATAGCATCAAGAGTCTGCTGGCCAAGAGGCTGATACCTGAGGCTTCCTCAAAGGCAATCATATGACCAGGTCACTAGGTTGAATGACTGAAGTTTCTGCTAAAATACCAACACTCCTGCTATGGTATGAGATGTTCCAGTTTTCTGTGGGGCCTGACTATGGGGCTGCTGAGACACCTCCCATTTCTCTGGATTCCCTGTATACGCTTATCGTACACCCCATTAACCATGATAACCTGAACATGCCCCACTCCATACAACTTAAAAGAACCTGTCATGCACCACACTCTGTTCTCTCTCTAACATGTGCCTTTTAAGGAAAGGTAGGCGATGTCTTAACTCAACAGGAACAGTGACAGAGACATTTTCTGCATCAGTGAAAAATCTAGTGGGTACATGTGCTCTTGAGAAAAGAAACATCAAAAGCCACACCACACAGACCACAGTGCTCAACTAAACCAACAGTAAGGATCAGAATTCTGCCATCTGCAGAGAACTACAGTAATTATTCTTTCAAAAATAGTACTCTCTACAAAAGCCTTGATCAGAACTTCACAAAAAAGTGTATCCAAATGGCCAGTAAACACATGAAAAGGTATTCAAGTGATCAGCTTCATTAAGACAATAACATGCCACTGCATACCCACCAAAATAGAAAATGCTAAGTGTTGGCAAAGCCATAAAGCAACTGGAAATTCTTATACACTCCTGGTGGGGTATAACTTGATAACACCATTTTGGAAAAGTACAAGCTCTGTGACTGAGCAATGCCACACCTAGGTATATGCCCAAAAGAAATGCATACGTACATTCACCAAACAACATGAAAAAATAAAAAGAAACACTGGAATGCTCAAGAGCAGGAGAACGGGTTAGTTCTATTCTATATACTCACATGTGGTAAATATATTCACTCAGTGGAAAACTATATGCCAACAAGCATGGACAGACCATATAAGCATCATGGATACATCTCATTAACATCTCATAAAAGGTAGTTGTTACCTTTATTGAGGGGGAAGTAACTGGCTGAGGGCATAAGGGAGTGCCTGGGTTCTCGAAATGCTTGTTTCTTGATCTGGGAGCTGGTTGCACGGGTAGGGTGTGATCGCTGTCTGAAAATTTGTCAAGCCATACCCTGTTTTGCTGTGTGCTCTTCTTTACGTCAAACATCAACGAAAATGTACTTTTTAAAAAAGCTGCCTAGTTCTGAAATAATACTGAGTAGATCAGTGTGGCTGTGCTTCATGTGCCTTTGTCTTTTAATAAGAGTTCAGTTATTTTTAAACGATCCTTTCACTGTTACATCAGTGTAATCCATCGTGGCAAGCTTTACTTTCTCACTGAACAGATGGTTGTGTCCCCAGGCCCCAAGCTGGCCAGCCCTTTGCATGGACTCTTGGGTCCTATGTTCCTGTGCTCACTTGCAGTCTCTAAGCCCACCCCTGGGCGCCTTGGCTAATTTTGTGTGTAACAGAGAAAAGCTCCCCTGATGGACAAAAGGGTGTAGACGAAAGAGCCGGGGGTGGGGAGTCAGACAGACCTGGACTGTCACCACGCTCTGCTTCTTTAGGGAAGCTGCTTGACTTCTCTGACCCTCACGTTCCTCGACTGGGAAATAAAGTGTGACAGTGACCGAACCTACCCCAAAGGGTAGCTGTGAGGAATGAATGGAGTAAAGGAGCCAGCCCAGTGCGTGACCGACTAAGCTCCCTTAACGAATGTGAGTTGGCGGCGGAGGCGTTGGAGGAGAAGGAGAGGGGGGAGATGTGACATACACCTTCTTCTAAGCTGTTGCTGCTACATACCGTACTGCTATCATGGGCCCACACATGTCTATACTAATTTTTGGAAGCTCAAGCTGTGCTGTCAACTTTGGAAAAAAATATGCCAGTTCACCATGTTGAGTTGTCGTTGTACAGAAGTTAACGTCCATATCAGTCTGGAGCACTTAGACTTAATTTTCTTCAATTTGCGCAGGGATAACGCACTGCGCTCCATGTGCAAAGTCTTACATGCTTGAGTTTGATCACAGAAACTAATAAAGTACTGTCAGAATTCTTAAAATGTCTAATTTCAAAATTAGCGTTTTATTGCAAACTTACAGGAAAGCGCCACGAAGGAAACAGAAATCACTCGAGGAGAATCACTGAATCATTATCGTGGGGCATGTCCTTTTACTCTTTCCTGCGCATAAGTAGTGAGCACTCATCCCAGTCCACAGATCTGTATTCCTAAGGCTCAGCTTGATTTCTGTTGTGACTCCACACTCCACGGCAGGAAGGGAGTTCAGGTTCCCCAGTTCAACCTCCCTTCTGCCAAGAGGAGGAGGAGAGGCGAGGGCAAGGGGGTCTGGTCCACGGATGGACCCTCGATCCATGGGTCAGGTTGCCTTGCCCGCACCGCCTCCCCGCTCTTGCTCCTCCAGCTTTTCCACTGCCTGCCTTTTAACCTCCCTTCCCTGAGGCCAAAAGCACCACAGAGCTAAACTTTTAATACAGAGGATGGGGTGGGGAGGAGGTTCAGCAAAAGGTAAAAGGTAAAAGTTAAAACATCCCTTCGTGTTTTAAAAATATTGCCTACACGCACACACCGGTATAATGCTTTGTGGCTTAATTTTTCCACTTCCCTGCATCATGGCAGCGTTTTTATTGCCTACACACTATGCCTTTCTGTGGAGATAAGTAATTTACTCACTGTACCCAGTGTTGGTGACACAGATTGTTTCCAGATCTTTACTACTGCAAGTCACGTTGCAACGAACATCCCCTGAATGTGTCACTCTCAAGCATGGGTTCGAAGGCAAGGTAATATCCTCTCTAAGACCTCGGTTTCCCGACTTACAAAACATACGCAATGCCTCGTTTATCTGTTGAAAGACTCAAATGAGACAGTATCCGTGAAGTGCTCGGCAAAGGCTTGGCCAGCAAAAGATGAGGACGTCAAAGACGATGACGGCACAACTTCTCACCGGTCCACACGTTCTTCAGGATAAAGATCTAAACACAAAATGGCTGGATTAAACAATGAGCACGTTTTCTTTTCTTTTCTTTTCTTTTTGGGGGGTTGGAGTCTCTCTCTGTCGCCCAGACCGGAGTACAGCGGCCACTCCCGGCCACCGCAGCCTCGACCTGCTGGGCTCCGGCGGTCCTTCCGCCTCCGCCTTTCAAGGAGCTGGAACTACAGGCGTGCGCTACCATGCCCGGCTAGTTTTTGACTTATTGTAGAGATGAGGTCTCGCCAAGTTGCCAGGGCAGGTCTCGAACCCGAGGGCTCCGCAATCCACTCGCCTCAGCCTCCCGAAGTGCTGGGATCACAGGCTGAGCCACCGAGCTCAGCCAGTGAGCACATTTTCTGAAGTCCTCTGGTGAATGATTCGACTGACCCTTCCTAGTGCCCTGCCCAGAGTCCCTTTGCCAGGGTGATGCACCCGCCTCCCAGCTGCCGTGAGTGCTGGTTGCACAAGGCTCTGGGTCGTGACCTGGAGTACGACCCAGGGCCCAGGACAGGAGCACCTAGGGGTCTGGAACGTCAGCCTACCCCCAGAGGCGGCTACAGCCAACGGGTGACCGATACACAGTGCAGAGGCCAGACCCCTTCCCTCAGGGGGGACCACCCCGTGGGGCCCTCCACACTTCATAGCTCCCCCTGGGACCAGGCTGAGGCCAGACTTCAGCTGAGCCCCACCTTTGCTTGGCTTCTTCCTCTTGTCCCTCCTGCTTTTTTGCTTCTTTGCAGGGTCTTCTCTCAAGAGTCACTGCATGAGAAGCCCCGCTCTGGGCAAATCTATCCTAAGAACCACAGGAGGCCTTGTGCTTCATGTGACGTCACTCTTGAACACAACCAGACGACGCAGCAGGGCAGGGTGGCAGTGTGTGCTGGTGAAAAGGGGCTTCAACCCCAGAAAAGCCCCGCTCAGACGGCTGCATCTCGACCCACTAGCACGCCGGTGGAGTCTCTGCGGCAACACACAGACGCCCGGTGCTGAGAGGGAGGAGGGGGCTTTCCTGCCCTCCACAGAGCGAGGCCGTGGGAGCCACACACACAGCACCAGGGAGGGCCGGGGCGGTGAGAGGGGTGGCCAGGCTGACGGCGAACATGCAGCGGTTAAGACAAAGTTCAGGACAGGGCCAAGGTGAGACGTGAGCAGGCTGACCCGATTCGGGTGCGCCCGTCTAACAAGGACACTCATTGACAAGCCTGCCACCTGATGCTTGCGGAGTAGAAAAAATAATAACAAACCACCTGGTACTGCCGTTGGGTTGATAAGCCAATATCTTTAATCTTTCTCTTTCTTTCCCTCTTTTTTCTTGATGACTGAAGTACCCTGTCTGTGCGGCCTTCTGCTCAATCCACACTGGTAATAGTGACAAGACTTTGATGTCCTCCGCCTTCAACAGAATGTTGTTTAGTTCAAAGTGAAGAACAGAGGCAATTCTTTGCTTTTAAATTATTAGCTCCCTAAGTCTTCTGTAATGATATAGTTTGACTGAAGTGTGCAGTTTATTAACTACATAAAGACGACATTATCAGAGCCGAGAAAGGCCGCTGTGAGTTTTGCCTTTCAGCCTAGCAGCAGGGGTTCCTGATACTTTGATCTCAATCAATGCTAAATGTCTTTGTGAGATAGAGAGAGAGCTGGAATTATCTTTGGCATGGCAGCAGCATCAATTATTCAAGCCCTTTTCCTTATGAATTAAAGGGTTCTTCAACTGCTACCCCACTTGTGGGTCTGGGTTTCTCTCTCTCTCTCTCTCTCTCTCTCTCTCCCCCCCTTCCTTCCTCCCTTCCTTTCTTCCTTCCTGTTTCTCCACTCAGAAGAGGCGCTTGGCACGAGTCCCTAAGAGTTCATAGTCATACTCTGCCTGACCTTTGAAATCTGCGTCCACTTCTCCTCCTCCTCCTTCCTAATTGCTCTCGTCACCCTTAATTCCCAGCCCTGATCTCCTCTGAGGTGACCCGAAGGACTACTCAGAGAATAGGGGGCATTGTTTCCCCTGGGCATCATGCCAAAATGGTCGGCAGAGGCCAATGAAGTAGCCCCTTGACAAGAAGCGTCAGTGTGAAACTCAATGAAACGCAGGCATCCACAGGCTGCTAGAAACCCTCTCAGCTGAACTCAGCTGCTCACTGTGCCTCCCAAGGAGCAGTTCAGCTATCAAATTGCACTTAGGATCAAGACCCAGTTGTCCTTGGTATGCCCACCCTCTAGGAGGGTGATTTTCAAACTATTGGCTGAGACCCATGAGTGGGTCATCAAACCCATTGGGTGGACCATGTCCAGCCGGAAAGAAAAAAAAAAGACCAGAGTACCTTTGATGTATTATTTCTCAAAACTTTTGTTTCAGATATGAATGCACTGGATCACCATGTAGCATCACTGTCCCCTTACCCCTAAAGAGACCCTGAGACAATGATTTGAAAGTAAGCAGTTTATCGGAGTAGGGGGTGATTCCAGAAAGTGCTGTGGAGGAGTGAAGGAAATTAGGCAGGAAAGAAGGAAAGTCAGTGAAGCGTGTGTTAACGACTGGGCTCCCACTTTGTGTCACCAGAGGCAATCTCACTGGGACCCTTCGAAAGACTCTGTGGACTGTGTCTCAGAGTTGTCCCACCAAGGGTGAGGAAGCTGGAATGTTGGTGCACAGATGCCGGTCCTCCGTTGGTCAGCGTCTCTCCTGGCCTTTAGCGCCCTGGCACACTTTTAGGATGTGCCCATGGCCAGAGAATATCCTCAGGCAGAGAGACAGGGCATCTGTCAGAGGGTAGAGCACTGTCTATGGTGACCTTGGAGTAGACTGAGGAGATATGGGTGGAGCATCAGCAGTGCTGGCTCTGCCATGTATTTCTCACCACGGATGGCAATCAAAAAAGTCTGAATACCCCTGCCCTGGCAGATAAAAGTAGGAGAGGCACCATCCACACCTCTGAAATATTCTGTAAGTCTTCTAGATTGCTTTTGAACTCCGTGTTAACTACACGGATGAACTTACGGCATTTACTACACAAGTAAGTAGCATTGGCACAAGATTTTGTGGGCCAACAAGCTCAGCACGATGTTTGCCTAGAGTGACGATGCAGCTAAGTGTGAGGTGAACTTGAAGCCATGAAGTACGAGCCTTGGGGATCACTGAGGCTGTACTGAATACTTGGCACTGTGCTTGGTACTCTAGGAAATCAAGACCTTGGGATGTTGAAGATTTGACGGGAAAGCGGAGCCAAAAGTGCAGCTGCAAAAGCTGTCCGTCACAAAGTAGGTGCTAGGACCCACCCCATCGTCTTCCTTCAACTCACCCTCACCCCTCTCAGTTGGGCCACCAAGCCCTTTCCCTTCACCTGTCCAGAGTCGACCCCCTTTCTTGCATCCCACCCGCGTGTTCTTGCCTGGACCCTTGCAGTCGGCACATAACTGGACATCCGTCCGCTCCCTTAGTCACCCCTTTAGGGCCCTCAGGCACATTTTCAAAGTGGCAGTTCACTGAAGGGTGAGACTTGACCTTGACGGCGCTGACCTCAAGAGCAGGGCACAAAAGGGAAAACAGGGCGGCCAGGTAGAAGGCTAGAGAAGACGGGAAGAGGGGAGCATAAACTCTTCCCAGAGAATATAGTGTTTGAAGTGAATCTTGAAAAAGTGCCTGTGTACCAGGAAGGCAGGATGGAAGGAGAGCATGAGAAAGTTCTGGAAGGAGGAAGCAGCATGACGGGCTTATGCAATATGAGCAGTTGTGTGTCCTCTGAATAGCAGGGAAACTGTAGGGGGGATACAGGAAGAACAAAACCTGGAGGGACGGCAGGAATCAGGCTGGGGACAGTTGTGGGTGACATTCCAGGGAGTTTCGGCTCATTCTGTAGTCAGTGTGGAGCTACAGAAGGATCTTAGGCAGGCTATTAACAGCTGATGTCTGTTTTTTTTTTTTTAATGTTTAAATTTCTTATTTTAAAGATGTGGGGTACAATTCAGGGTTAGGTACACGAATGTTCATTATGCAGGTGCCCTTGTGGATGAGGTGTGCCTCCCCCTCCCCTGGCAGTTTCTCACTGCTGCCAACCCCTTGCTTATAGTTTTATGATAATTGCTCAAGGTCCACTTATGAGTGAGAACATATGGTCCTCTGTTCTTTGTTTCTGTGATAGCTCACTGAATGTGATAGACTCTAATTCCATCCACGCTTCCGCAAAGTCCATATGCTTGTTCTTCTTTGTGGCTGCATAATATTTCATTGTGTATATGTACCACATTTTTTTAATCCAGTTCAGATTTGATGGGCAGCACGGTTGGTTCCATGTTTTTGCTATTGTGAATAGAGCTGCAACAAACATGCATGTGCAGGTATCTTTTTTGTAGAGTGATTTGAGTACCTCTGGGTATATTCTCTTTTGGAGGATTGCTGGGTCATATGGAAGGTCAATTTTTAGTTCTCTCAGAAATTACCACACTGTCTTCCAAGGAGATTGCACTAGTTTGCATTCCCACCAGCAGTGTAGAATATACTTCTTAATAAATGTGTGTGTGTTCATATTTTCTATATATACTTAAAATATAATTTCATAATCAGAATAAAGACTAAAATAAAACATTAAGCCAGCCCTTGACCCTGAATCTTCCTCTAGTTACTACTCTTTTCTTCCTTCCTTAATTGCTAAGCTTCCCTTAAAAGGAAATTTAAAAGAAACTTTATTTATTTTCTTATTACAAAAGAAATACATATCTATTGTAGAAATGATAGAAAATACAGATAAGTTAAAAAGTAAAAACAAAAAACCCTCGAATCCCACCAACCAGAGATAATCACTATAATCCCCTTCAAATATACTCTTCTAACTGTGTATGACAAGTATACATACCTTCATTTAAAAATATTTAAATAAGCCGGGCTTGGTGGCTCAGCTTGTAATCCGGCGCCTTTGGGAGGCTGAGGTGAGTGGATTGCTTGAGCCCGCGGGTTCAAGACCCGCCTGGGCAGCGAGATCTCATCTCTACAATAAATCAAAAAATCAGCCAGGCGTGGTAGTGCATGCCTGTAATTCCAGCTACTCGGAAGGCTGAGGCGGAAGGATCGCCTGAGCCCAGCAGGTCGAGGCTGCGGTGGCCGGGAGCAGCCACTGCATTCCAGTCTGGGCGACAGAGTGAGATTCCAACTCAAAAAAAAAAAAAAAAAAAAAAAAAATTAAATAAACTCTTAAATTTGAGAGTAATTTTAGGTTCATGGAAAAGTTGCCAAGGTTGTAAGGAAGTTCCTGCATACCTCTCACCCAGTTTAATGCCTGTTTTTTCCCCACCTAACTTGTCATGAACACTTTCCCATGCCAACAAATATTCATCTCAACATCACTTGTAACAATAAGATTATGTTGAATAGTCGTGATATGGTATAATTTATTTAGCCAATCCTATTTTGTTGGCTCTTTCTAATTTTTTACTCTTATAAGTGTTTCTTACAAAATGTTTCTAGGGGTAGAAATGCTTGGTCCAATGAAAAGAAAAATTTTAAGGCTCTTGATATCGCCTGATTGTTGCCCTCCAGAAGATTCTCAGCAGAATATGAGTTCCTACTGCACCTACTTAAACGGTAGTGCTATGGATGGGTATTACACATTAAGAAATGTCTTCTCTTTGACCCCATTGCCATGACCTTCGTCCAAGCCATGACCATCTCTGGCAGAGTCTGTCTCCTTCTCCATGGACTCCCTATCTCCCTGTCTCCCTGTCTCCGGTCCTTCCAACCCACTCTGCCTCCAGCCTGAGTTTTTAGAAACACAGACCTTATATCACACTTCCAGACTTCAAGCTTTACAATAAGGTGACAATAATCAAAACAGCCAGGTATTGGTACAAGAACAGGCATATGGACCAATGAAACAGGGTAGAGATTCCGGAAGTAAAATCTCAATTTCTCAACCAACTCGTCTTTGACAAAGCCACCAACAACAGCCACTGGGGAGAGCAGAACCTAATCAGTAAATGGTGCTGGGAAAACTGGCTGATCACATGCAGAAGATTGAAACAGGACCCCTACCTATCACCATACGCAAAAATTAACTCTAAGTGGATCAAAGAGCTAAACGTAAAACTTCAAACTATAAGAACCTTAGAAAATGCAGGAGACAAACATATGGACTTCACAGCAACTTGGATGGATTTAGAATCTATCATGTTCAGTGATCTATCACAGAAACAAAGAACAGAGTACCATATACTCTTACTCACAAGCAGACCTTAAACAATTATTATAATACTATGAGAAGGAGATTGGCGGTGGTGGGAAACTGCCGGGGGGGGGGTGGAATCGGCAGTTGAGGGAAACTGCCGGGGGAGGGAGGGGCACAACTCATCAACAAGGGCAACTACAAGGGTACCTGCAGAATGAACATTTGTACACCTAACCCTAACTTGTAGCACACGTCTTTAAAATAAAATAAAATAAAATAAAAAAGAAGTATAATGATCACAGATAGTCTTACCACTCAGATATAATCCCTGACTAGTGGACACTCTGATGCTCTACACGGATTGCCTGAATCTCTTTTTCCATTTCTGCGACTTCTCTACCAGCTTCAGAGTAGTTTTGCTTCTAACCACCACACCTGGGACTCTCTCTGAGGGACTTCCTTCAGGTTAGTGGAGCTGCTTTGCCCAAATGTACAGAGGTGAATGTGACTGGGTAGATTATATGCGAAAAGGTACAAAACACAGTGAGATGCACCTTACACTCCAGAGTTGCCCTTTGCGAGGAGACTGTAGCTGCTCTGTGTGGTACTGAGATCTCAGCCCTTCTTGACTTCTGCCCTTCCCTGTCCTGCGTCCCCCGCACCCTGCTTGGCTTCTCCTGGAAGCATGTCTCTCTTAAATCACTTGCATGTGGATCCTCATCTTAGGGTCTACTTTTGGGAAACCCACTCAAGACGTTGCTGTTGATGTTTGAACACATCTCCTTCCACTGTGTTTTCTATACATTCAACACGTGTTGTATAACTCTGACACACAGTCCTTATAGAAGAGTTTGGCTCTGATCTTCCTGACTGCTCGTACAAGAGACAGTCATGACTGGCCGCATGACTCACGGCATCCGTGGGCTTTTTTTAAAAGGCTGAGAAGAAGCAGAGGTATTTTCAGGCACTGAGTGCCAAGAAAACTTGTCCTGTAGATTATCGAGAACCGTAGCCCAAACGACTTCCTGTAATAACCATCGTAGAGAATTCCAGAAGATGATGGCAAAGAGCCAAAGCAGTGTGGCTGAGGGAACGTGCTCTCTTGTGCTGCGATAGAATTCGGGGATTGAATTCAGTGTGTAATCAGGGACTGCACAAGCAAAGGCCCACAGGGGACAAGATGGATGATGTGAATGAGGCACCATGTAAGAAAAAAAATAAACTGCGTGTTCATTTCCTGTCTAAGGGAGCCACGACTCAACTTCAGTCAGAAGTTTCCATGTGGGAACACGGTTGTCACGTCTTTCAGTTTTTGAAAGGACCTGGAAATCAGAATTTATATTTTTAAGATCTCTATTTTAAAATACTGGAAATGAATTATTTTTTTTATACACTGGGTCAAAGAAATATGACAATGAGCCAAATTCAGACCCTAACTGACAATTTGCAGCCACAGTATTCAGGGGGAAAATCACGCATGCTCTTCAGGTAAGGCACCAAAGGAACTTCCTCTCACAAGTTAGCTTTTAATTGCATTTTTCTATTGCTAAAAGGCATATTGTACAGTCAGTTTTACATTCTGCTATTTTATGTATCATATTATAAGAATTTTCTTGCATCATTCAATGCCATTCATAAAAAAACTTTCAATGGCACTATCACTCAAGGACCATGATTCACTTAACAATTCTCCATGTATGATAACTTAGGATGTTGGGGGTTTTGCTCCAGTAAATAACATTGCATTTCAGATAATTTTCTCCAACTGGACTCCTAAATGTGGAATTTACTGGGTAAAACCTTTTTTAAAGCTCTAAATTAAAATCAAGATTCATCAATGTTGTGGTATATCTTAATAGTCTATTCTTTTTTACCACTGAAAAGTATTCTATTTTATGACTATACAGACATTTACTTGTCTATTCTGTTTATGGACATGGAACCTTTCCAGATATGGACTGTTATGAATAAAGCTGCTAGGGACATTTCATACAAGGCTGTTGAGGGACATATGCTTTCATCCTACTAGGAAAAATACCCAGGAGTGAAATCACTGGTTCAAGAAACTCACACATTTCAAAAGGGCCTCTTTTACACTCCTGCAATCAAAGTGAGAGAGTTCCAGCAGTTCCATATTCTCTCCACACTGGTATTATCCATTTTAAAAAATTTTGACCATCCTAGGGTGTCTGTAATGGTGTCTTATTATGGTTTTAACTTGCTTATTGGCAATTTGCATGCATTATTTTGTGAAGTGTCTTTTGCTTATTTAGTGAGGTTATTTGTCTTTTTACCATTGAGTTTTGGCCATTCTTTCTATACTCTGGGTGATCTTCATCAGATGTAATGTGTTGCAACATTTTCTCCCAATCTATTCCATTCCTATTTATTTTCTTTTTTTTTTTAATTGGAGCCTCACTCTGACACCCAGACTGGAGTGCAGCGGCTGCTCCCGGCCACCACAGCCTTGACCTGCTGGGCTCCGGCGATCCATCTGCCTCAGCCTTCCAAGCAGCCAGAATTACAGGCACGCGCTACTATGCTTGGCTGATTTTTTGATTTAGTGTAGAGATGAGGTCTTGCCAAGTTGTCCAGGCGGGTCTCGAACCCACGGGTTCAGGTAATCCACTCACCTCAGCCTCCCAAGGCGCGGGATTACAGGCTGAGCCACTGAGCCCGGCTCCTATTTATTTTCTTGATGATGTCTTTTTGATGAGCTGAAATTTTAAATTTTGATGGAGTCCAATTTAACAATTTTTCTTTTATGGCCTGTGTTTTCAACGCATTCTCTAAATGGTTGCTGCTGGTTGTGTGAGTCAGGGAATTTGTAGGTGTGGCTATTCTGCATAACGGACAACTATAAAAATCATAATTACTGTGCCAGCAAACATTTCACACTCTGGAGGTCACCCGCAGTGCATCTGAAATTATCTAGCATTAACTGAGTGAGGCTGAGCTTCAGGCTTTGGTTGAGTTCCGGTCTACTCCTTGTGCCTTCATCTCTGGACACGGTCCAGAAATGCAGTGGCTACCCACAGACATGTTCTTCTCACAGAGGGGCTGAAGCACCAAGAGAGTGTATCAGAAACTTGCCATGGCTCTTGAGGTCTCAGCTAGGAATTGACACACTGTCACTTTCTTTCCCATTCCCATTGGCCAAAGCAAGTCACACGGCTCATGGGGGGGGCGGGGCAGGGGGAGAGTACATGCTGCCTTCAAGGAAGTTATAACAAGAACAGGAAGGGAAAGAATTTTAGACAAGTAACAAGTCTGCCATACTGGTAAACCAGAAGGCTACTGGATTTTGAATTATGGTCTTTTATCTGATTCTCTTACTAAATCCTCTAACTGACTTAAACAGTTTTTAGATGGTTCTTTGGGGTTTTCTCCATTTATAATCTTATTATTTATAAGTAATATTTTTTCCCTTTCTTTTCCAACTGCTGTCTCAACCCTTATTGCATTGTTAAGAAATGTTCAAAACAGAGTCATGTTACAAAGATGACAGCAAAATGAGCGATCATAGGTAAAATGCCATGGTATTAGCATAAAGACAGCAGAAAGACCTAGTAAAATTTTTTAAGAAAAATATATGTGAATACATATGTTCTCACTCAGAAGCGGACTTTATGGTATTATTATCATAATACCATAAGAAAGGGATTGGCAGTAGTGGGAAACTGCCAGGGAGGGGCACACCTTATCAACAAGGGTACCTGCATAATGAACAGTTGTATACCTCCCTCTGAATTGTACCCTGCGTCTTCAAAATTTAAAATAAAAAAAAGAAAAATATTATATGTGAATAAATATAGCTTGAAGAAAGTATGCCAAAATGAACTTTGTATATATTTGAGTTATAATAGACTGTGGTCACATTTATTTGTTTACATGTCTGGCTCCCCAAGAAGAGAGTTTCTCAAGAGAAGGCATGGCTTCTTAAATATCTGTCGTCTGTGGCATTGATATTTGAATGAGTGAGTTTATACCCTGGCTTATAAATGTCCCTGCCGATATATATTTCTTCTGTCATATGGTGCTAACCTCCTTTCCCTTTGTGTAGACTGTTTCTGTGGAGTCCATTATGATCTTACTTTGCTGTATTCCAGGCCTGAATCTGATGCCACCAAGCACTGCTCTCTGGCCCTCAACCCTCACTCTTTTTTGTTCAAATGATGTCCAAGTCCTATGCACCCTGTCCCCTCCCTCCCGTCCATGTCTTTCTGCTTCTTTCCATCTTCACTGCCACTCCCTTCATTCAGCTGATCTCTTTCCTAGTTTGCTCCTAGAGAAAGTGCCAATCATAGAAATCTCTTGTGTGTCTCCATTTAAAACCTCACGATAGCTTTCCGCTGTCTTCAGAGAATGACTTCCTATTTAGAGTAGTGCTCATAATCTGGCTTACCCCTCTGGCTTATCCTTAGTCCTTCCTTCCTCACACCAGTTTCTGGCCATATGAATGGCTTATACATCCTGAAAATATCAGAAGAGCCACAGATCAGAAGAGCTGACTGGGAGTATGTCATTTTTAATTAATAAAATAAGAAAACATAAATGCTAAATAAACTTCATTTCTTAATTCTTTTTAAACTTGGAATATGGAATGGAAAAAATAGAATAATAAAAAGGTGGTGCATGCTAGGCATGGTGGCTTGTGCCTATAATCCCAGCACTTTGGGAGGCTGAGGTGGGAAGATAACTTGAGCCCAGGAGTTCAAGACCAGACTGGGCAACATAATGAGACCTCATCTCCACAAAAGAATCAAAAAATTAGCCAGGCATCATGGTGGCGTTCTCCTGTAGTCCTGGCTACTTGGGAGGCCGAGATGGAAGGATGGCCTGAGCCCAAGAAGACAAGGTCATGGTGAGCATGATTGAGCCACTGCATTCCAGCCTGGGCAACAGAGTGAGACCCTACCTAAAAAAAAAAAAAGTGGTACAAAATGTTAGGAGTCACTGAGCTATAGATGAGACATAAATGACCATACATATGTATGAGGGAAGGAAAAATGATATTTCTTAATCTTATGCCCTTCATCACACATGGTGGGTCAAGGAAGTAGGAAGAAACGGAGGGGGAAAAAGTTGTTTAAGGAGAAAGCTTCTCTTCCCCGCCTACTACATAAGGATGTGCAAGGAATGATGAGAAGGAATTTTAACTATGCCTCGGGAAAAGGAAAAAACGATGAAAGTCACCAGGAACATGACTTTTGAGGTCAAACACTTAGAGCCAGCCTGCAGGAGGAGTGGACTACAGGACGTTGTTTGGACATGCGAGTTAGCAGCAGGCTGAGGCATCAGTCTGCGGAGACTCCTGTGGTGTGGAGCAGTCACGCCACGCAGAACGAGGCTGGGCTCTCTCCACAGGCGGGTCCTTCAGGTCGCAGAGGGCCCTCCGCCTTCTCCCTGACCGTCCTCGCTCCCACTTCTTCAGGCTCTTCTGCCACTCCATTCTCCCCGCACTGCCAGGAACTCCTCTCCCTGCCCCCCCACCCCCCCCGCAAAACCGAAAGCCATCAAAGGAGAGCTCCCCCTGGGTCCCACTGCCACATCCCCCACCCCCCTGCGGCCACGTAAGGGCTCCCGTCCCTTGCACATTCCGGCTCATTCCCTTCCGCCCACTCAAGGCCTCCACTCCAGAATCTCTCCTGCTGTCTTCTGTAGCTTCCGCTTCCCCCTCACTGCTGGACCTTTCTCCAGCCTGGAGGCATGCTGTTACTTCTCTCATCTTAAAGCCAAGTGCTCTTTGACCCACGCCCCCTGCGAGTTACTGTACCATTTTTCTCTTGCCCCTGGAAGAAAACCTGTGTGTGCCCCGTCCTCTATTTCTCTCTGTGCCTACTCCTTCGGACTCCAAAGTCCTTTGGGCCATTGCCTGTCCCTCACTCCACCGAAACGGCTGTTAGCCGGGTCACCAACACCCTCCACATCACTCAAGCTGTGATGCATGTATAAGTCCTCATCTATTAGACCTATCGGGAGCGTTTGACGCGCTGGGCACTCCCTCCTTCTTGAAGCATGCTCTTCTCTTGCTTCCAGGCACGTGCTCTTCTTGCTCTCTTCCTCCATCGGTTGCTTCTCGTCAGAATTCTCAGCCGGTCTTTCCTCATCGACATGGCCTCCAGTGGTAGAGCACCTCAGGACTGTCCTTCAACCTTTGCTTTTTCATCAGCACTTGCTTTTTGGGTGACCTCATCTATAAGCTGGAGATGCCCAGATTTATTTTTTTTAATTATTTCTTTTTTTTTTTGAGTTGGAGTCTCACTCTGTCGCCCAGACTGGAGTGCAGCGGTCGCTCCCGGCCACCGCAGCCTCGACCTGCTGGGCTCCGGCGATCCTTCCGCCTCAGCCTTCCGAGTAGCTGGAACTACAGGCGAGCGCTACCACGCCCGGCTGATTTTTTGATTTATTGTAGAGATGAGGTCTCGCCGCCCAGGCGGGTCTCGAACCCGTGGGCTCAGGCAATCCACTCACCTCAGCCTCCCAAAGGCGCGGGATTGCCGGCTGAGCCACTGAGCCCGGCTTGATGCCCAGATTTATAACTCCAGTCCAAAATGTTCCCCTGAGTGCTGCACTAGTGTATTAACTCCTATGTGCATGTCCAGTAAACACCCACATCTAACACGTGCGTAAGGATATTCTTGATTGCCTCTTCCCAATATCTGCTATTCCCCAACCTGAAAGGCACTGTGTCATCTTCTCAGTTTTTCTGGCCAAAAAAGTCTGGAGTCAGTCCTGACCCTTCCTTGTGCTCACACCCATATCCAGTCCATCAGAGTCCCTCTGCTGTCATGCAAACTGTAACCAGACCCCTCCTCACACCTCCATCGCCACAGTGTTCCAATGGTCCTCCTGCTTCCACCCTTGCCTCTACCATCTGCCCTCAGCCCAGAGACCCCAGACACACGCATGCACAGAGAGATGACCATGCCAGCGTGCAGTGAGAAGGTGGCCATCTGCAAGCTAAGGAGACAGGCCTCAGGAGAAGCCAACTCTGCCAGATCGCAGACTTTCAGACCCCAGGACTTTAGGACACACATTTCTGTTGTCAAAGCCACCAACCTATGGTATTTGGTCCTGGCAGCCCTGCCAAACTAATGCAGGATGTATCTGCTCATAACGTTATTGTGAAGATTCAACATGTGAGTGAGTGAGTGAGTGTGTGTGTGTGTGTGTGTGTGTGTGTGTGTGTGTGTCTGGGGGATTGGAGAGAGAGGGAGAAAAAACTAAAATATAATAGCGGCACACACAGTCAGCATTTAAAATAGAACTCAGTAACTGGAAGATATTAGTGGTAGGAATAGTAAAAGTTCTTGAGGCCCCTCCTATAGGAAAAACGTGAACAAGAAATTCATGTCCCAGTTAAGAAATACTAAGCTTTGAAAAAGACAAGCCATGATGTTTTTCTTCAAGAATTGGCAGAGTCTGGGTGTGCTGGATAAGCCAATAGCTACCAGAGGTACTGAGGACCCAGCACCCAGAGCTCAGATACAATGAGGAGTCAGGGTCCAGGAGTCAGCAGGCTGTGCCCGCAGTCAAGGGGGTGAGTGGAGTGGAAGCCCGACCTGCACAGAGGAGTAGCTTGCTTGCTGAATTGCCTGCTTAGAGAGTCATCAGGTGGGGCTGCCTTTTGTCGTCTGCACCAGGCGTCGGAAGGACTAGCACTTCTCAGGAAGAGGGACTAGAAAGCTAAGTGACAAGGACGGTGGGGTGACCTCATCTATGTAACCCCTAGGTGTTTGAGGACCTGGGTATCAGTACATGAGAAAGCACAGCAAACAAAGTTTTACGAGAGTGTGCAGAACGCCTGCGTGTCATCAACATTACTCAGACAGTTTGCGTGCTGGAGAAAAAAGGCTCCAGTTGTCTATAACGATGCCTTGTGTGTCAATTCATAATGTCTCTAACCTTTCCTTGATTTTCTCTATGTGTCTAGGCTATGCAGTGGGGGAGTTCTTCCAAACTCTCACAACCTCCCCAGATTTCCCAGCAAACTTATTGGAAAGAATCCACGTGTCAGTGGACCTGTGCACTTCAAACCCCTGTTGTTCCGAGGTCAACTGTGCTGTGGAGCACAAGCAACGTCTGAGGACTGTACGGTGGAAGACTGGTGAATGTGCTCAGAAGGCTGAAACCGAGGGACACCAAGGTCACAGCACGCAAGCTCAGCAGCGTTCTTCCTTCCAGCTCCCGCTGCTCCTCCTCATGCCTTTCCTGCAAGGCGGTGTTCCTCCGCCGCATCGCCTTCTTCCTTCTCACAACCTCGTTCAGAGCCTCACGGTGACCGTCATGGGTCCTAGGCACGCACACCTCTGCTGAATTTAAGTCATTAAAAATTGTGTTACAACTGTGTTGCTATAAAGATGAATATAAGCCAAATTGAATTCATTTTTTTTCTGGGTCTAAAAGAAAAGAAAAGCTTTCCATGGGCCCCTGAGAGTAGCGTGGCCCTGGGCACAGTGCCCTCCTGGCCCGGGAGAGCAGGTGGCCACCACACCGCCACTGATTCTCTGCTCTGACCCCGAGAAGGAGGGGTCATCCCCTCTGCTAGAGCTTGCTGGGTTTTACCTTTGGTCCTGATTACTGTCCCCACGTCCCTAGCCTGGCAATTGTTCTCTCTCATTTTCAACATATCAGCTCTTAGTCCAGAGAGCATATTTGACCTAATCATGCTTTTTTTATTGCAATTAGTTTTTAGTGTATTCAGAAAGATGTGCAAGCATCACCACGGTATGATTCCAATGCATTCTCACCAGCTCAAAAATAAACTCTGTCAGCCATCACTCCCATTCCCCCCCGCCCCAGTCCCTGGCAATCACTTTCTCTCTTTGCGGCTTTTCCTTTTCTGGGCATATCATATAAGTAGACACATGCAAATAAATGGTCCGATGTGTGGTCTTCTGTGTCTGGATTATTTCACCTGGCATAATGTCTTCAAAGTTCATCCATATTGTAGCACGAATCAGAACTTCATTTCTTTTAATGACTAGATAATATTCCATCGTAGGCATAGACTACGTTTTGCTTATCCATTCATCCACTGATGGACATTTGGGTTGTCTCCCCTTTTCAGCTCTCGTGAATCATGCTGCTATGAGCATGTATGTGTACTCTTTTTTATAGATATAGGTTTTTAAATTGGGGCGTTTGTACCTAAGAGTGGAATGGCTGGGTCATATAATAATTCTAGGGCGCCTACCCATTCTAAAAAGAGAGTCCAGGGCTGGAAACAGTGGCTCACACCTGTAATCTCAGCACTTTGGGAGGCCAGAAGATTGAGACCAGCCTGGGCCACATAGCGAGACCCTGCCACTACCAAAAATAAGCTGCACGCCTGTAGTCCCAGCTACTCAGGAGGCTGAGGCAGAAAAGTCGCCTAAGTCAGGAGATCGAGGCTGCAGTGAGCTGTGAGGTGCCACCGCCCTCCAGCCTGGGGTGACAGAGTGGGACCCCGGATCAAAAAACTCAAAAAGAAAAAGAAAAGAAAAAGGGAGTCTAGTATTCGAGAGAATGGCGCCACACCAAGCTCTTCCCGGGCCCCGCCGGCATTCGCTCCCGTCCCCTTCGCTGCCAGTTTCTCCGTCCTGGGCCACTCGCTCCTTCACTCTTGCATGGAGCTTCCAGAAACCAGCGGCTTCTTCTCGGTCTCGGCTGCTTTCGCTTGAGGGTTCTGCTGAAAGTGACCGTGGGTGCCGTGAGCGCTCTCGGCCTTTCCTCACGTGCTTCGACCACGAGGCTCTCCTTCACCTTCCCCTGCCTTCTTCACCGCGGTCTTCCTCCCCGGCCTCTCTCCCGAAGGCCAGCTTCCCTTCGCCGTCTGCCACTCCGCTTCTTCTCTGCCCTCCGCCGACTCTCGCAGGACATCCGGCCTTCCGCGATGTGACTGAGGAGGTCCCCAAAGGCTGCATCTCCAGTCCCGACTTTCTCTCCCAGCGACCAGTAGGCAATTTCAAACCCAACGCCATGAATTTGTCTCCCCAAACCGCTTCCTCCTCCAGATGTCCTGGGCCTGTGGACCCTGGGCCTTCCTCTCACATGCTGGGTTCCAGGGTCTCAGCCCCCATGGACTCCACCCGCCAACCCCAGGTCGCATTCCAGGTCCTGTTCATCCCTCTCTGACTGTTGTTCTGTTTCCCATCCCAGTGCATCCGGTCTCCTCACCTCTTCAGCTGCAGAGATTTCAAAAACTTATGTCGGTCCATCCCACACCTGTCCCCAGACCCATTCTTCTAAAGTGTAGCTCCTATCAGCTACTTTCGGCTCCAACACCTCCGGTGGCTCCCCACGGCCTGTCAGATGAAGTCCGAACCACGTCGGCTGGGTTCTGGATCAACCGCCCTTGACGACGTTGTCTGCCACAACCTTCTAGTGACTGGACTCCTCGTGGCTCCTGCACGCCCCTCCCCCCCACACCCCCGCAGCCGCCTGCTTCCCTTTCTCTTCCGGCCCTTTAAGCTGCAGCCCAGGTTCACCTGTTCGTCTCTCGATTGCACCAGGGAGTGATGCTCTCCCTCTGAAATGCCTAACCTCGAGGCAATCAATCACATCCTACTTTGAGCCATCTTAGTGTGTACTTCATGCCCCAACTGCCTAGAAAGTCCTCGAGGGCTGAAACCATGTGGGCCGTTTGCACCCCCAGCACCAAGCACACAGCAGGTCCTCCACAAATTGGTGTTGGATGGATGCGCACATTCCTAGCGGTGCTGAGACGAGCTAGCCCACGTCTACTCCTCAGCTCTGCTACTAAAAACACACCAACCCTCTCATTTGTGCTTTTCTCTCAAGTCAAGCTAAGCATTCACTCTGACAGCTCTGTCTTCAGACTGAGGTCTCTTGCCCGCAGGGTGTCCGGCCAGCTCCTTCAGATTGGAATCTCAGTCTCCGGGCTTAGTCGACTTCTGAGGGCCTTGTTCTCTGTCTTGCTGTCCCCAGCTTTCTGCTTCTGGGACAAGCCCCAAGCCCAGGAGCAAAGCCAGAGCTTGGTCCCAAGGCAGTGTCCCTCAGAACCAGCTAAAGAGCAAAGGAAGCCCTGCCTTCCCTGAGATAAAAGCTTTGTGCTGCAGGATCACCGGTGGCCTAATGCCACGCTGCCATGGCAACGTGAATTTTAAGCAGTCATCGGCAAAACCTGCCTCCTCTATTTCAACAATCCTGGAGCCAGTCTCTCCAGGGTGAGACTCCCCACAACGAGAGACCTAGGTCCTTTTCTGGGGTCAGAACGACCCGCCCTGGCAGCTGACATCCTGAGGCCTGATTCAGTGGGGGAGTGGGCTATCACATTCATGTTCCCAGGAGCAGAGTGCATTTCTGGGGATGACACAGGGCACCAGCAGCCTCAAGGGCAGAACCACAGAAAGGAGGCTGGCACAGCTCCCTCCTTCTGTTCCTTCCTGGAACAGCCAGTTCTCTATCCAGGGAAGCAAAGAGGACTGCGTAATCCTTGTCCCAATAACCTCACAATCTCTTGGGGAGACAAAACACACGTTTAAATGATGCAAAACTCAATGAAACCAATGTCCTCCAAAAGATTCCCTGACCTCCCGTTAAGTTTGATACTGGGGATGGTGGCACCAAATGGACACCAAAAGCCCCACCAAGGCCGGGTCACTTTGCAGGCTGTGGTATCCCAGAGGACAGGCAGGAGGCTCACGTCCCGCAGGCTTCCTGGTCATCCTCACTGCCCCGTCCTCCCAGGTTAGGAGTTTGCAGGGGGCCAGAGCCCCAGCATTCTCGTCCTCTAGAAGGATGCGTGCAACCCCAGGTGGTCCCACTGCTAGCATTGACTGCGGGAAAGTATTCATAACCCTTCCAGCTGGGATGTGCAGAAACAATGACACTCACGCATGCACTGCTGGTGGCCACCTACATTAGTATAGACCTTTAAAAAGGCAATTTGGCATGTTGGATTGGTCTTAAAACATATGTACACTTTAACCCAGCAGTCCCTGTTTAGTTTCTGTCCAGGAGAGATACTTATAGGTGCACACAGAGGAATGCACAAGTACATTCATTGTATCATTTAGTTTCCATGAGAAATTGGACACGACTTCATGTCCATCTATAGAATAATAAACAACCATGGTACATGCATGCAGTATGAGTTTCCTAGAGCTGCTGTAACAAAGTACCACAGACTAGGTGGCTTAAAATCTGGCAATGAACAAAAACATATTCTCTCATAGTTCTGGAGGCAAGAAGTCCGAGATCAAGGTGTCAGCAGAGCTGTGCTCTCTCCAAAGGCTCCAGGGAAGGACCCTCTGTTACCTCCTCCAGCTTCTGGTGGCTCTTGACCGCCATGGTGCTCCTTGGGCTGCAGCTGCCTCCTCCCACCTCGGCCCCCATCTTCACACGGCCCCTCCCCTCTGTGTGTCTCTATGGCCTCCCCTCTTCATAAGAGAGCTCTAGTCATTGGCCGACCCTCATCCAGTATGACTAGTGTTTTGGTAAAATCACCTGCAGTGATTGTCCTAGTCTGTTGAGCGTGGCTATAAAGTCATATCTGAGGCTGGGCAATTTACAAAAAACAAGAAAGATGTTTACTCGGCTCACTGTTTGGCAGGCCGTACAAGAAGCGTGGTACCAACATCTACTTCTGGCGAGGGCCTCAGGCCGCTTCCACTAATGGTGGAAGGGGAAGGGGAGGCAGTGTGTGCAGAGATCGCATGGCAAAAGAGGAGCAAGAGAGAGGGGGAGATGCCAGGTTTGTTTTTTTAGCAGCCGGTTCTTATAGGAACTGATAGAGTAAGAACTCATCACTCCCGCTCCCCAGGGAGGGCATTAATCTATTCGTGAAGGATCTGCCCCACGACCCAAACACCTCCCATGAGGCCCCACCTCCCATATTGGGGATCAAATTTCAACAAGAGGTTTGGAGGGGACAAACATCCACACCATGGCAGGGATTCTTTGCAACGACATGAAACGATCATTGGCGTTCCATCTGCTTCAACAAGAATATGAGAGATTGACAGGGGATGTAAAAGTGCATTAACGACAAGCCGCCCATTCGCAATATCAGCCTCAGTTTATAAAGTGGTACATCTGAATGTTTGCCATGGAATCAGGAGGTTTTGTCTTAATCACGGCCATCCAACATCTCCAACACCCAAGCCCAAGCTGAGTGTGGTGCCACTGGGCTCTGTGCAAAGCTGAGGCTGCAGACACGGCCCTGCCCTACAGATGCTCCCACTGTTGGAACTTACTGAGATGAGAGTGATAAGCCATACAAACAAAATTTATAGAACAATGACACGGTGACAAAGGCCTGCCCAGGGGCTGGCCAGAAATCCCAGGAGTGCTGTGTTGCTGTCATGCTTCAAATCTCCCTTGCCTTGAAGCCAAAGAACAAAGAGAAATTATCGAGGCTTAACCCAGGGACGGGCCAGGGCTGGAGGTTTGCAAGGATAGCAGAGACCTCTGTGATCTAGGTCTTTCTAATAGCTCATGTGTAGCACACAATAAAAGCTAGTGGCTTGGGTCAAGTGTCCGCGTACTTCTGGGTGTGAGGGTTGCTGTGCTCCTGAAGAGGTAGCTGTATGTTCCTGCTACCTTAAATAGGCTCTGTTCTTCCTCGTCCCTGAACTCTGACTCCTAGACCTCCAAGGGCTGGGTCCCAGAAGATATTTTATTTCATCTCCCTACAGAAGTGGCAGTTTCCTTCATCCGGTGCCTTCTTGTTTTATATGGGATAAGAATTCAACATATTATTTGCATCTTATTGGAGGTAAGTGTTCTGAGATTATTTTCTTATGTTTCTGGCCTTTTCTACTGCATATTCATCAAAGGAATGACAACTTTCCTCCCACTAGCCCACTGCACACAGAGCCGCATGTTGGGGCCAGCGAGACTTTCTTGAGGCTCCTCTTTGCGTCAAACCCACCTTGCAGCAAATATTCATCAAGCAGTCCCCAGGTCCCAGGCATTGGTCTGAGCTGTTTCCATAAATTACCGAACAATCTTCACATGCACACACCCCATGGGGCTATATTATCCTGGTCCCAAGTCTATGGATGAAAGAACAGAGGTTTGGAGAGGGTTTTTTGTTTGTTTGCTTCACACTTATTTATCTTTATGTTTCATTTGAAAGATGTGGGGTACAAGAGAGCTTTAATGAAACACTCAAGGTCACTCAGCTAGAAAGGTAGACCCTGAATCTGACCTGAAGCAGGGTGATGCCAGAAGGTGTGCTCTTAGCTGTTACACTCAGCACCCCTTCTTTTAGAGCTTACTGCAGTTCTTAGTTTAAGAGTAACCATGGATTCTTGACAGCAAGGCCCAGTTTTATTGATAACAGTGTACCAAATGCCTAGCAGTCCCTCTATGAAACTTGGGTGGATGCATGGATGGGTGAATATGTTGGGAGGGAAAGATATGTGTCTCTCTACCAACTTTGGGTCAATAGTTGGGAGCCTGATAACTAAATGGCAAAAGACAGACAGAGAAAAGACAAAGTTTACCTGCACACATGGGAGTACACAAGAATGAGTTCTCTGAACACCTGGAGTTAAGAGTTTATATGTCACCTTAGTAAGAAGGGGACTTCAGACTTTAAGGGAAAGCAAATGGTAAGAAACAAACGAAAAACAAGTGGAAGCCATGAAAAGTTTTGATGAGGGTATGACTATGCAACTGGGCATCCAGGTGTGAGCGGTCCATTTCCTTTCTGCCTGTAAACCTCCTAGAGAGGGCCTTGGGGTGGCTGTATTTTGGGAAGACTTTTTTTAAGCTAAAAAGTTTAGATATGGTCTTCTTTTCCCTGTGGCAGCTGTTTAAGAGGTGTTCTGCTTAAAATAACCTTTATATGACGTCAGTTGGTCCGAATGGATGGATGGATAGATGGTTGCCTGTGTAGGTAGATAGACGGAAGAGTGGATGGATGGATGGAAGGAAGGAAGGAAGGCAGGAAGGAAGGTGGAAGGAGGGAAGGAAGGAAGGAAGGAGGGAAGGAGGGACGGACGGATGAATGGGTGGGCAAATGTGTGGGTGAGTAGGTGGGTGGGTGGGTGGATGAAGGGATGGTCGGATTGGATGAATGGATGGACGGAAGGGTTGGTGGATGGAGAGGTTGAAAGAAGGAAGGAAAGAAGGAAGAAAAGATGTGTGTATAGAATGATGAGGGTGGGTGGTGTGGATGTATCTGTGTGTCCAGGACGGAGAGCAAAGAGGCTCGCAGCAGGGCCAGAGTCAGAGCCAGTCTCAGTCTCATAAGCCATCCACCAGGGAGGGTAAATCTCTCTGCCCCCAAATTACATCCACAGCTTGTTGTGGTGCCTACATTTCGAAGTTTAGAGATGCATTTCCTTGAGACAGAGGTTCCTGTTGAAATGGAACTGCAGTGGAGATGAAAACACTATTATGTCATAACCTATAGCAGTGTGTGTATGTGCATATATACATGCATATTTACATACGAAATATAGATATTCATGTAAAGTATATACATGTAAATTTATGAAATATATATGTGTATGACCATAGATGATAAAGATGCAGTCAGCTTTGTTGTGGCAGAAAAAAAGGCCTGCATGGACAACCAGCTCTAACAACAGGACAACTGAGCTAATGTGGACTCCTCCGTCATAAAGCATGGAGTTAATATTAAGTGAAAACCCCAGGAGAGAGCGATGGAAGATGGTCTGGGGCCCAGAAATTTGAAGGACCAGACCTAAGACCCATCCATCAGCTGGGATACCCGAAGGGACCCATGACAGGAAGGGGACTGAGAAAACAGGAGGGCCATCTCCCAAGGTACAATAAACACATAATAGCACGGCCAAAAGAGAGACCAGAGAAAGTGAAGAGGAGGGAAGAAGCATCATCCAGAGACAACGGAGGAGAATTTTGAGAAAGGAAGCAAGACCTGAGCTCTCGGATGGAAAAAGCACCATCCCAGCAGGATAAGCAAATACGTCTGCACCCAGGCACACTGCAGGGAAACTGCAGAACACTCGTGACAAAAACCAGTTCTTGGAAGCAAAACAGAGAAGAAAATCCATAAAGCGACAGCAACCGGACTTCCCATTCGCAATAAATCAGGACAGAAGATGATAACATACGGTCTGAGGTGCCAAGGAGAAAATATTCTCAATCTATCGTTCTTTGTTCACCTAAATGATTATTTAAGAGTAAACGATTAAAATAATGGTAGGATGAAACAGTAATGAGAATAAAATAAAGACATTTTAAGACAGAAAACTGAATTTACTTCTCAAGGGCACCATCAGTGAAAGAATCGCTAAAGGATGTGCTTCAGGACAAAGAAAGCTGGACCAGAAAGGAAGAAGTAGGATCCAAAGGGAAGTGATCAGCAGAGTTGAAGCTAAAAGAGCTCTGACCATAACGCATAATAATAACATTCACGATGACTTATTTTGTTTAAAAGCAAAATGAAACTAATAATAATAGGAAATAAAATTCACAGACTTTTGAGCTAAATCCAGCCAGTAGCCTACGTCTGAATGGCCCTCTCATAAGAAAGATCTTACTTTTTTTATTGTGTTAAGCTATACTAACATGAAACTTAGAATTTAAACCATTTTTAAGCGTTCAGTTCAGTGGTATGAAATACATTTACATTGCTGTCCAACCACCACCACTTTCTCCAGAACTTTTTTCATCTTCCTGAAGTGAAACTCTGTATCCATTCAATGCTAACTTCCCGTTCCCCACTCCCATCCCAGGCCCTGGCAACCACCATTCCACTTTCCGTCTCTATAAATTAGACTACTCTAGGGTATATAAGTGAGATCATACCGTTTTTTCTCCTTTTGTGACTGGCTTATTTCACTTAGCATAATGTCTTCAAGCTCTCTCCATGTTGTAACGTGTCAGATTCTCTTTCCCTTTTAAGGTTGAATAATGTTTCATCACATGTATACAAAACATTTGTTTATCCACTCCTCCAGGGGTAAGCATTTGGGTTGCTTCCATCTTTTGGCTGTTGTGAGGAGTGCTGCTATGAACACTGGTGCACACGTGTCTCTTCAAGTCCCCATTTTCAATTCCTCTTCGTATATAACCAGAAACGGAACTGGCGGATCACAAAGTCATTCTGATTTTTAATTTTTTAAGGAACCACCATGCTGTTTTCCATAGCGGCTGCACCATTTTACATTCCCACCAGCAGTGCATAAGAGATCTGATCTCTTTCAGTCCTCGCCAACACTTACAAATTTCTGTCTGATTTTGTTTTGTTTTCCTAATAGCCGTTCTAACTGGTGTGGGGTGGTATCTCCCTGGAGTTTTGATTTGCCTTTCCCCAATGATTGGTGATGCTGAGCATCTTTTCATGCGCGTCTTGGCCATTTGTGTATCTTCTTTGGATAAATGGCTACACAAGTTTTTATCAAGTTGTTTTTTGTTGCTGTTGAGTTAGAGGAATTCTTTATCTCTTCTGGGTATTAACCCCTTATCGTATATATGATAGATTTTGCATGTTTAATAGCTGAAAAAGAAGGAGGAGGAGGAGGAGGAGGAGGAGGAGGAGGAGGAGGAGGAGGAGAAGAAGAAGAAGAAGAAGAAGAAGAAGAAGAAGGGAGAAGAAGAAGAAGAAGGGAGAAGAAGCGTTGGAGGAGACTGAGACCAAACGTGGCCTCCAAGGTCTAAAATACTTACTGAACAACCATTTACAGGAGAGACGTGCTGATACCGAATTTGAGAGGGAAGGTGGATGAAGAGAGGGAAGTGGAGACATTGTTTTCTCTGTTTTTGAAGCATTAGAAGTAATTAGGGCAGAATGTTAACATCAGCCAGCTCTGAATAACGTGCGTATGAATGCTTGTGATATTATTCACGGCTCTTTCTATGTTTTTACATGGGAAAACGTCAATATAAATAACGTCTACTATTACACGGACACGCGCACGGTGGGGCGGGGGATAAAGGGCATCCGGTCTCGGCGGAGTGCTGCTGGATGGCAAGCCGAGGTCTCACATCTGCCAGATGGGGCTGGCGACGCTGGCGCCCAGCACAAAGGGAAGACCCAGCGTGAGCGGAGATTCCCAAGAAGCTCTTTCGAGGGGAGCCTGTGAGTTGGCTGTCCTCATCTCCAGCGCCCAAGGTCGAGTTCTTCAGGACAAGACAACTCAGGGGCTCTCTGGGGGTTGAGACGAGGGCACAGACGGGGCGAACGTTGGAGACTTGGCTACTGAGCTTCTTTTCTGAAGGTTCTGCGGAGAGACCTGCATGACGTGCCCAGGACCAGCCCAGGGCATGACCTCGGTCGCCTCGGCTGAGCCTCACTGCCCTCCCGCCGCCTCATCCGGCAGGCTGTGCTCCCCTCTCCCTAAGCGCCCTGGGCAGGGAGACAGGCCACACATTCCAGGGACACTTTCCACGAGCACCTCCACTCTCCACGCTCACCGTGAAGTGACTGCCTTGCTGGGGACTGCACGAGGTGCCCCTCCAGCCAGAACCAGGCCCGCACCACAACGCCCGCACGCGCCCACACGGACACCCCACGCCTGCGCCGGCCAGTGGGCACACACACACAGCCCAGCGGGGCGCCATGCGCGTCTCTAAGTGCATGGACAGGGTCCCCCCGCCCCTGAGACACGGTCGATGCCCTTGCCACCAGCTCCTCTGCCGCCCCCGGCAGTCCCTCCGGTACTCTCCCCACTCCCGGAGCCTTCGAAAATTCTCCCCGAAGAAAAGGAGCCTACCCTCAGGCCCCGGTCCTGCGGCCACATACAGATGCCTGCCGTTCGCTGAGCATTTAGAAAGCTTGCTTTCTGGTCCTGTCTGCTCCCGCCCCCATCCCACCTTACTCTGGCCTCTCTGTGTGCTCTGACCCCCGGCTGCACCTCCACAGCAGAGCCGCTGATAATCCCTCAGGCTCAGTCTTCAAAGATGAACGAAGGCCCTGATTACAGTGACTCATGCCTGTAATCCCAGCACTGTGGGAGGCGGAGGTGGGAGGATCGCTTGAGCCCAGGAGTTCAAGACCAGCCCGAGCAGCATAGCAAGACTCCTTCTCTACCAGAAATGCAAAATTATCTAGAAGTGGTAGAGTGTGCCTGAAGTCCTAGCTACTCAGAGGCTGGGTGGAAGGACAGCCTGAGGCCCGGAGTTTGAGCCCAGCCTGGGCAACGTAGCAAGACTCGACCCGGGGCATGGCGGCACCTGTCAGTGATCCTAGTTACTCAGGAAATTGAGGCAGGAAAACCTCTTGAGCCCCAGGAGCTGGAGGTTACAGTGAGCTATGATCGCGTCACTGCACTCCCAGCCTGGGCGACAGAAGGACTCCCTGTCTCCGAAGAAAAAAAAGAGGAATGAGGCTTCACGGGTCTCCGGTCCTAGGAGTCAGAGCTCGACAAGTCAGAGCTCGACACAAAGTGAGACCCTCAGAGGTGGAATTCTACTGGCTGCAGCTGCAGGAGAAAGCGAGCGCTCTCCTTCTGCAGGAGTCTTTCCATAGAGAATCCCACTCCCACCTCACCCAGAGCCTTCAGGACAGAGCCCCAGCCATCCCCAGAGGCACGCAGGGGCCCGGAGAGCCCTGCAGAGACCCCCGGTTGCCCGTGGCCCGGGCAGCGCGGGGGCCAGCAAGAGGGTCCCCTCTCGGGCCTGGGCTGAGTTCAGGCGAGCCGAGCACACGGGGTGGCCCCGTCCCTCTCGCCGCCCCTGCACGCCAGCCGGCTTCCAAGGGGAAGGGCTCGCCCTCAGCACCTCTCCCTTCTCCCCACACAGGCCTCCGGATTCTGCGGGGCAAGTCCCAGCCGCTCTCTCTGGGGCTCCGCGGGCCTCGGACGCCCCCTCCTGGCGAAGTGTGAGGAGGCGCTGGCCACCCGGAGTGGAGGGCTGGGGTGGGGCGCCAGGCGTAGCGTCCTGCGGTCTGTGCTGTGCTCGGCCCCTCGGCGGGAGGACTTGGGCTGTGCCGATTCGGCACGATCCTCCCTCTTCCCTCTCCGAGCAGGGTGGCGGGGACCGCACTGCCTCCCCTCAGGCCCGATGAATGCAGCCCTGGTGGACTCCGAGGGGCCTCCCAGAAGGCGAGGGGACACGGGTCTCAGGGCCCCTGGAGAAACCTGCTCCGCCGGCAGGCGGTCAAGGGGAGGACACCCATGGTCTGGAGCCCTACGGGTCAGGCGTGGTAAAGAGGAATTCTTCTGTTTCCACGTCTGCTGCGACCCCCAAACCAGGAATCAACAGCAGGTGCCAACGACCTGCCCCATCCCAAAGGAGGCGCTGGGCTGCCTGGGCAGGCCCAGCCCAACATGTGGTCCGGGAGTCATTCCCGAAGACGCATCCACTGAGGAAGGGAGCGCTTTGCCCTCTCGAAGGCTCACCGAGGGGCTTCACGGGCCGCACAGAGTAGCCGTTGTGCAAGAGGGAAGGAAGCAGAGGACTCTGGGCCCAGTGGCACACGCCTGCCATCCCCAGCTCGGGAGGCTGAGAGGGGAGGAGGATCACAGGAGCCCAGGGGTTCGAGGCTGCAGTGAGCTGTGCTGGGCCACTGCACTCCAGTCTGGATGGCAGTGTGAGAGCCTCACTCAGAAGAAAAGAAAGAAAGAGAGAGAGAGAGAGGAGGGAGGGAGGGAAGGGGAGAAGAAAGAAGGAAAGAAAGAGAAAGAAAAACAGAAAGGGATTGGGGGAGGGGAGGAAGGGAGGGAGAGGGGGAGGAAGTGGGGAGGGGGAGAGGGTGAGAGGAGGAGGACAGAGGGCGAGACCCAGGAAGGGAGGGAGGGATGACGAGAAGGGAAGGGAAGGGGAGGGACCAGACAAGCTGAGCTCAGACCATGCTGCGGAGGGCCAGAACAGGCTTCCCTGGACGGCCAAGGGTGCTTACAAGGGAGCTTCCTGCAGCCATTCCAATCTTGCAGCCATTCCGGTCTTGCTCCAGGCAGCTAACCAGGTGACCACTGTTAAGCCGTGGCCCATGGCAGCCAGGGGAGAGCCGTGGTCCCTTCTGACCCAGGAAGCTGAGGCCGGAAGACCCCAAGAAGCTAGGAAAACCGCAGCTAAGTAGGAGCAGCAGGGGGACCCCCAAAGCACCATGGGGATGGTTTCTGTGTCACCTAAGATCCTTTCAGGTCCCCCCCCCGCCAGCACCCCCCTCCCAGGCCTCCCAGCCTGGAACAGCCCAAGCCCAAGGAGAGAAGGAGCCTCAGCTTTGGATACGTTTTGCGAGGTTGGCTTATTACATTGACATTCGAATTGTGACGAGAGTTAAAGTGAGACTGTTCTTGTCATCGTGCCTGGAGGGCTTTTATGCTCTGAAAATGACCAGAAAAGCTGTGGGACTCCCCCGAGTTTCCATTCAGGGTGGGGAGGAGAATAACTCACAACACGGGTTTAAAGGAAGCCTGATGAGGAAATAACAACGTCATTTTCTTCTTACCTCTATACGGTTCTGAGCAGGCCACAGAGATGCCTATGCTTCCCTTCTACACGCATCCAAACAACCCTGCAAAGGTGGTCAAATGGGCTGGGCATGGTAGCTTGCGTCGGTACTCCCAGTACTTGGGGAGGCCGAGACGGGAGGATTGCTTGAGCCCAGGAGTTCAAGGCCAGCCTCAGCAATATAGCGAGACCCCATCTTTACAAAAAGAAAATGTTTTAAAATTTTTTATTTTAAAGATGTGGGGTACAATTCAGGGCTAAGTACACACATGCTCATTATGCGGGTACCCTTGTGGATGAGGCACTCCCAAATTTAAAAATTAGCCTGGCGTAGTGGCCCATGCCTGCATTCCCAGCTACCTAGAAGGCTGATGCAGGAAGGTCACTTATGCCCAGAAAATCAAAGCTGTGGAGAGCCACGATCATGCCACTGCTCTCCAGCCTGGCGAGCAGAGTGAGGTCCCGACTCAAGGACAAAAAAAAGAAGTCCAGTTGTCACCCCCAGTGTACAGATGAGGAAATCAAAGAGCTGTCCCAATCAGAGCTGAAAGGACATGGACTGAAAGGAAAAGTCTCAGAGTGTGCTTGGTTCTCCTGCTTTAATTTTTTTTTTATTCTTTGTCTGCCGTCCCCTTTCTTTCCCCCTTGTCCCTCTGTCCTTACTGTTACCAATAACGCTTCCATCCTTGCTTTGGTTCTGTCAGTTTACTGGCTTTATTCTATTCCACTTTATTTTTTTCTCGTGTTTGTATAGGGGAATGGTACACCAATAAGGAGGCTGGTTACCTTGTGTGTCTGCATGATTGCATGTTTTGGTTTTTCACATGTTTGTTGGCTTGTCTGTTGCTGTTTTTACTCGTGTCTGTCTCTGTGTCTCTTTTCGTGTGTCGGTCGGAACGTTTGTCTGTTTTCCCTCTTCCTCTTCCCTCTCTCCGCCTTCCTCTTCCCTCTCTCCCTGCTCCCTTCTTTTCCCTTTTCCTACCTCATTTTGCTTTCAGGGAGTGAACCTATAGCCCCCCTGCATGGACAGGTTGCAAGGCAGTGGGACGTGGGTTCCAGATTATCCTTACACCTGCAGGTGGATACCGGGATCTGCAGACAGGCTTTGAATCACAGCTCCCCCCTCAATTAAATCTCAAAACTGCAAAAAGGACCGCCCCCAACCTACAGTCCAACTCCAGAATTGAACAAGGCCAGAGGATATACATAAGGAAGAACAGGAGATTGAAGAAACAGAAGGAGCCGGGCTCGGTGGCTCAGCCTGTCATCCCACGCCTTTGGGAGGCTGAGGTGAGTGGATGGCCTGAGCCCGTGGGTTCGAGACCCGCCTGGGCAGCGAGACCTCATCTCTACAATAAATCAAAAAATCAGCCGGGCGTGGTCGCGCGCGCCTGTAGTTCCGGCTACTTGGAAGGCTGAGGCGGAAGGATCGCCGGAGCCCAGCGGGTCGAGGCTGCGGTGGCCGGGAGCGGCCACTGCACTCCAGTCTGGGCGAAAGAGTGAGACTCCAACTCAAAAAAAAAAAAAAAAAAAGGAACAGAAGTAAAAGCAACCCCTCCACCCCTGAACGACAGAATTAAAGAAGACAGGGCGGGGGGAGGGGAGGAAAAATGGGAGGAAAATCTGTACAAATGAAGAAAAACCAAGAGAAGAACACAGGCCTCCCACAGACCTCTGGGCGGTCAGGCACTGAGAAAACCGACTTCGGAACGCAAAGAGCTGTCCCAGGATGGCCAGGGCTGCACAGGACTCCCACCACCCAGTCTCCACCGGCGGCTGTGGATCCAGCCTCCCCAGCTTGCTTCAGAGCGGTGAAAGCACCCCCGTGGTGGAGTCCGCTTTGCTCCCCGTGCCTCCCTTGGTGTTTGACACTTAGCAGGTATTTTGGCGGAGTCCGTGAAAAGCCACCCAGCCGTGGAATGGTGCATAGCTGCATGTTTTAGGCATTTACCAAATATTTGGTCAAACGAAAATGAATCAAGGCCGGGCACAGTGGCTCACGCCTGTAATCCCAGCACTTTGGGAAGCCGAGCAGGGAGGCTTGCTTGAGCCCAGAAGTTAATTCTAAAGCCAGCCTGAGCGATGTGGCAAGACCTCATCTCTACACGGAAAGTTAGCCTGGCATGATGGCATGCACCTGTTGTCCCAGGAGACTGAGACAGGAAGATCGTTTGAACCTAGGAAGTCAAGGCTGCGGTGAGCCATGATTACATCATTGCTCGCCAGCCTGGGTGACAGAGTAACATGACCTCTCTCAAAACAAAACAAAACAACAACAAAAGCGACTCAAGTATTCTTGTCTCCTCTTGGGCCCCCTCCCGTAGTCTCCCCGTCTCCTCTGTGAACCTCCTGGACTGCACATTAGCGCCACTGTGGGAGAGGCCAAGTGGCCCTCGATATCCACCCTCCCCATCTCCCTTCCTGGGGCTCAAACCTCCAGAAGTCTAGCTACTCACAAGCTGGCCTCACTGGAGACCATTTCCCAGGCTTCTTTGCAGCTAGGCATGGCCCAGCGACCAAGGGCAGGCCAATGGGCTGTGACTGTGAACTTAAGAGGAAGAAGCTGCCTTCCCACCACCTCCTCTTTTCCTGTGATCTCTCTGGGCAGGGACGTGGGCTTGGGGGTGGTGGGCCAGTTCCAATTACTGCCTCAGAGCTGTGGTCCTCAACCTCGTCTGGACCCAGAAGTGACCCGGGAAAGGATCTAAAAACCCCAGATGCTGTTGCTCCACCCCCAGAGATTCTGAACTGATTGGACGGCACGTGGCCTGCACATTGGGACCGTCCACATGTCCCCGGTGGATTCTAACGTCCAGACAGGAGGGAGAATCATCACAGCTGAGACTAGGAAAGGGGCGGAGAAAGAGGACAAAAATAGACATACCTTGGTCCCTGAATGTCTTTTCTTCCCTGGACCCCGTTCACCCTGTTCTGCCCTCCTACCCTTGGGCAACTGTGGGACCGAGACAGAAGCTCCTTTACACTGGAACCGCTTCCTCCCTTCTGGGGGCAGCTTATTATTCTGCTTCAACCCGGACTTGACCTAATCCAACCAGTGCGTTCTGGAGCCTTCTGTCATGGATGCTGGATCCGTGGGGATCTTAATTTCCATATGGGCGTGGTTCCTCTTTAGGACTCTGGGGAAGGAGTGAAGCCCTTCAGGAGAGAAGCCCCATAAACACCCCAGAAAACACCTGTATAAAGTTCATATTGGGCCACGGGGTAAAAGCTGTAGAAGAGACCCGAGCCCTGACAAGCTGCAGCTGTGGCTACAGTTGAACTAGTGTCTTGTTTCTGGGTCTGCCTTAAGTTCAACACAGGGCAATTGATTACCTCCCGCCCTGACCCTTGGGGAGAAGCTGCCCAGCAGGTAGATACACATATTCTCCCTCGAACCACAGGCCTAAGTCTGCTGGAGGACCAGAGCGGTTCCCAGCCCCCAGGACCCCGCCTCCCCCTGCCTTCCTCCTAAACTACCTCTGGTATGCCTCCCCGCCCGGGGCAGTGGCTGGTGGTCACAGGATCTGCTTTATAGGTGGCATCTGTTGCAAAGCCTAAGGATGATGTTTGAGATACTTTTCGGATTTCGCACTCTGACAGACCCAAGGCCCTACCTGGGCCAGAACACATACCCAGAAAACTGGCTCCACTGGTCCTGGGATGCCCCTCCTGGAACCCGGCTCTGGGACATGAAGGCAGTTTCGACACCCTGTGACATCGCCAGGCAATCAGCAGCCCCTAATCCCCTCCTGCCAATTTCCTTTAAAAACTCCCGCCTCCAAATTCTCAGGGAGGCAGATTTGAAAAATAACTGCCATTCTCCTGCCTGGGGTGCTTTGTGATATTACACTCTTTCTCCACTGTGATGGTTGCATCAGACCTGGTTTTGCTGGGCAGCGGGCATAAGAATCGGATCAGGCTGTAACACTAGCGTCCAAATTCAGAGCTGTGATTCTTCTTGTTTTTCAACACCCTGACTGGTAGCAGACTAAGAGTATGGATTCTTTTGCCTCTAGTCTCATTTAGACCAGCTTTTTAAATAAAGGCATCAAATTAATCAACTCTCTCACCTTGCAAAGAAAGACCCAGGCTATTTTACTTACTTTCTGGGAGAAAAGTTTTCCTTAGCCTGTGATGAGTGACTCTTTTGTGAGCCCAGTGAGGTAGGTTTGGTGGAATCTAAAATGAGTGAGGTTCTCTGAGTATGCAAGTGTCTGTGGTTCCCTGTAGGGATCATCAAGCCCAGGTTTTAGCCACACACCCACCCAACGTCCATTTTTAGATGTGCACAGAGAAATGATCCAGCAGCCAGCCCCGGCCTTTGTGGGCTAAACACGCTAAGTTGTCCGAGGTCAAAGGCAAGTCGGGGGCTCTCATCGACTCATTGAATTCTGATGAATTTGAGGGTCAAAGAGGAGGAACATAACGAGCGGTTTGGCAAACCACTTAACTTTTTCCTCCCACGAGGACTTTCCATGCAACTTTTAAGAGTTACTGTATTCACCACATAGTCCTTAATTTCAATCCACTGTCCAATCCAGTTATGATCCCAGCAGGACCCTTGGGGACAATACTTCAGGGCTTTGGCAGAAGCCCAAGACAAAGCTGCAAGTCAGCAGCATGTCCAGGCTCCCACGGGAGCGTCCAGCCCACGGTCCTGCGAGGCGGAGCACGAAGGCCTGGCCGTTCCCAGGAGAGGCAGAGGCCCTTTCTCAGTGGCTGGGACTCAAGGCCACCCCAGAGGCCCGGCCACAACTTTCTCAGAATGGTGCTGCCATCGGAGACTCCGCCAGCCCACCCCTCCTTCCCCAAAGGTCACGCCTGCACCGCGGCCTGGACCCCACCCCCAACACCAAGCTCGTCCAGCCGTGGCCCTTCCTTCCACCAGTGGTTCCCCCCAACAGATCTCTGGTCCATCACATCCCGTCTTGGAGTCTGTTTCCTGGAGGGCCTGAACCAACACGCCTGGCCTTCTGGGGTGTGGCTTCGCCCAGCCTACCCCACGCCATCCCTGTGAGATGCCACAGCCTGAGGCTCTCCTAGGGAGCTCAGCTGAGGAAAGTGTCATGTGCAAACCTCCGGAGACCCAGAGAGAGCTCTTGGGGGTGACTCAGTGTCCCTTTGTCCAGAAAACGGAAGGAGATGCGAGCTCAAGTCCTAAACGATAGCCCACAGGTAGCTAATGAAGCCAGACACACACCAACATTCCAGCCCAAGAAACTCTTAAAGGGAACCTTTTATTGGTTTTAAGGCAGCAAGGAAAGTTTTCCGGTCCACATGCCTCTCTTCTGTCCAGGGGCGGGAAGGTCAGGAGGAAGAGAAGGTCTTGGCCACTGGGGACCGACCAGAGCCTTCCTTGCCACGATCACCCCATCTCGTCTCTCCAGCCCTCAGGTGTCACCCTAATGCACTCGGGTTCGTGAGCTCCCTCCCGTGGCATCTGCCACGAGCATCTTCCCGGCCCACGGCCCCCGCTTAGCCTGCTTTGCCCTCGGCCAGGCTCTCCCAGGGACAGACAACCTCCTTCTCTGCGGCCCGGTCACTGGACTCTGCTGCCCCGACGTCCTCTGAGTCCATCAGGCAGGTTCCGCTCCCTGTAGGTGCGTCCATTTTGATCTGGAAAAAGCTTCAGGTGCAAGAGGAAAGCGAGTGACGCAGGGGTAGAGAGGACACCACACCCCCGCACGACCCTGACATCCCCGAGGCTGAGCAGGCCACGTGCGTGGCCCAAAAGCTGTGTGTGCAGCCATTGGCTTGGTAGATCCTTTTGACGGGGGATTTGGACTTTGCTGTTATTGGTGGTAAGTCTGAAGGTACTTTGTTTTTTCTTTTCGAGGAACTTGAATTTCCACAGTTTTGAAGAGTTCAGGATGTCCCTGGAGGACATCTCAGTACTTAATGATCAACCCCGTCAAACTGCCCTCTGAGGAAGGAGCGGCCCCTGAGAAGAGAGCCTTTGGAAAGCCTCAAGCCCATGTCTGAGACACAGCAGTGGCCACAGAGCTAGAACATGCCCTCAACAAGGCCGGCTGGGGCAGATCAAGAGACGCACACCGCGTCCTGACCTCTCTCCGAAGGTCACCAGAGTCTCACTGCTCGACTGCGCACCGTGCACGCTGGCCCCCACGCACTCTGGCCCCCGGGCGCACCGTCCCCTGTGCACCCTGCACTGTCCCCTGTGCATACTGTCCCCGCACACCACTCGCTGTGCACACTGTCCCCCACGAGCAGTGTCCCCCTGCAAACGGTCCCCTGTGCACTCTGTCCCTTTGCACACTGGTCCCCAGCACGTCGTCCCCCATGGGTCCTACCTCACACGCACACCGTCTTCCGTGCACCCCGTCCCCGTGCACACTGCTCCGCACGCACCCTGTCTCTGCGCACACTGTCCCCGTGCGCCCTGCCTCTCACGCACCCTGTCCCTCGTGCATGCTGTCCCCCATGCACACCCCCCCACGCACACGGTTCCCCATGCACAGTTCCCCAGGCACGCCGTCTCCCGTCTCCCACGCGCACGTCCCTCGCGCACACTGCCTCCCCGTGGGCAGCGTCTCCCAGGAGCACTGTCGCCCGGCACATTCCCCACGCATGCTGCTCCCCACGAACACGACGCCCGTGCACGCGGGCCCTCGCGCACACTGCTTCCTGGGCGCCCGCCCCCCACTTGCCCTGTCCCTCGTGCGTGCCGTCCCCGCGCACACCGCACCGTCCCCCAGGCCACGCACACTGTCTCCTGCGGACGCCGCCCCGCCGGGGCCGCGCTCCCGGGTTTTCCATGGCAACTGAGACCTGGGCCTGGCTCTTCCTCTCCCAAGCCCGGACGGGGTCCGGCACAAGGGCACGCTGACGGGAGTGGGTGCCCCGACCGTCCCCCGCAAAGCCCAGGAAGAAGGGGAACTGATTCTCTGCTCTGAGCTGCGCGCCACTTTCCTCTTTGCCAGGGGCCAGGCGTCACCAAGCGCCCTCGCAGCCGGCGGCTGCGCCTGGAGGGGCGTCCCAGGCACCCGGGCTCGCAGAGGCCAGACTTGCAGGGCCACCCAACAGGGAGTCGGGAGGAGCCACGCGCAGGCAGAGGCTGGACACTCGCTTCCGCAGAAACAGCGGCAGGCGCCAGGGCCTCTGGAAGCGCCTCCAAGAGGCCGCGCGACCGCGACGGGGTGGAGGGGCGGGCTTCCCGGGGGGGAGGCGAGGGCACCGCGGAGCCCCTGGGCCCGAGCCCGGGCGCCCGCCGCCCGGGGATCCCACTGCTGGCACCCGTCTTTCCTGCTGCTCGTGCGGTGACGCTCCTAGGCCAGCAGCCCCGGGATGAGGCGGGGGTGGAAGGGCACCCAGGGAGAAGCCACGGGAAAGGAAGCCGCTGCGCTTCGCCTCCTCAGGGGGAGGGAGGACAGAGCCGAGTCTCCAGAGCGCGTCCCGCGGCCCCGGCAGGGCCCTCCCGGCCGGCCGGCCCCGCCCAGCGCGTGCGACCCGCAGAGCCCGGCCACCCGCGCCCCGCCCGCCCGGCCCGCGCGTCCGGTCCTTACGTGGCCACTCTCCCGGCGCGCGGCCGCGGCGGCGGCGGGCCCGCGCCCCGCAGGGGCTGCACCCGCGCGTGGGCCGCGGCGGGGCCGGTGGGCGACAGCCTGGCGAAGGCGGGCGAGGCCAGGCAGCCGCGCCGCAGGAAGCTGCCGAGCGCGCGGGCCGCGCGGGCCCTCGGGGGCGCGCGGGGCCGGCTGCGGGGCCGCGCGCCCTCCGGGGAGGCCGCGCTGCCCTCGGCGGCCCAGGGCCCGGGCGCGCGCGGCCCGCGGCGCTCCGCCCGCGGCTCCGGGCCCGCCCCGAGCGGCGAGGGGCCCACGGCGCTGCTGGGCCGCCGGACGAAGCGGCCGGGCGAGGGCGAGGGCCGCCGGGGAGACCGGCCGGAGCCGGCGAAGGGGCTGGAGGGCGAGGGCGGCGCGCAGGTCCCGGTGTACACGGCCAGGTGGGGGCTGGGCGCCAGCGGCCGGCCCGGCTGTGGGGAGAAGAGGGAGAGCGCGGTGTGAGCCGGCGGCCGCCCGAGGCCCGCGCTGCCCTCGCTCGCTGCGCCCCGCCCGCCCGCCGGCCGGCGCGCCACGGGGTGGCCGCCTCCTCGGCCGCTGGGGAGGGTGCCCGCAGCCGCCCGTGGCACGGCCCGGCGTTCCCAGGCCTCCGCCCGGGCCTGCCCGTGTCCCGCCCTGGCCTCGGGTGCCCCAGGGCCCAAGCTGACCGTCCCCGGCCCGGCGTGCCGGAGCGTGGCCAGGCCGGACTCCCCAGCACCGCTCAGCGCCCGCCCCCAGCTGAGCGTCCCTGGCACCCGCCACACCCCGCGCCCAGCCTTCATCCTCGGCCCGCCTCGGGTCTGGAGGCGTTTCGGAGGCAGAGCCCTGGAGGTGGCGGAAGACAGCTCACCCTGCCGACCGCTGCAGGCCCTGAGCCCCGCCTGGTGTCCACCCTGACCTCCTCTCCAGGGCGTCTAGGCCCAGCCCTCCCCAGGCATTGCCCCAGGCAGAGCAGGGGTGGCCAGGAAGAGAGCCTGAGTGGTTAGCACCTGTTTGGCTGTCCCAGTGAGCAGGAATTGGGGGACGCTGACGGGGAGGTGGCCGGTGGGGACAGGGAAGGTATTGCAGTCTCCTGGGCCTCTGTGGCCTAGCCCCCGGGCATGGGCAGAAGGGGTGAGTCTGGCCTTTGTGCCCAAGGAGCCTGAAGGAGCTCCGTCCACACCAAGATAAAGACATTAAACTCGGAATTTCCAGTGTGGGTGCTCTTTCCTTGGCAGAACCCAGGGCCCGAGGGTCCAGGTGTGCTCTGTCCCCTCCCGAAGGCCTGCTGAGCCCTGCCCAGTCAGCACCCACACCAGGGATGGGCTGATCCTGGGAGAAGGGCGTGCGGGGTCTGGGACGTCAGACCAACACTGCCTCCAAGAGAGAACGGGAGAGGACGCCCGTGAAGGACAGCCCTCCTAGAGAGTGCCACAGCCAGGCGGATGTGCCCGGAGGGCTCTGCCCACCCCTGGCCCGGGCGCCAAGCAGGAGGCCACACGTCCCTCAGCCTGCGGCCTGGTTTCCAGACCACCTAAGTGGGCGGGACCCAGCCTGCAGGGCACACGGCAGGCACCGCCAAGGACAGCTCGCAGAGGAAGAGAAGGCCGGGGCACAGGGGCCAGCCGGGGGCGGGGAGAGGCAGCTCTGTTCTCGCCTCCCCGCAGTTCAAGCGAGATTCTGTTCTGCAGAAGCCGTTCAGAGCCCTGGTTCTGCTCCACCGACCAGATGCCCACAGGCCGGCAAAGCAGAGCCAAGCCCAATTACTAATAATAATTAAGTCAGTTGGCAGTGAGAATCCAGCAAGGGGGAGGCCCTGGGCTGAGCACACCACTCAGTGACCACGCACGATTGCACTTGAGGCTATTATTGTGGATGACGGCGTCTCCACAGAGCCCTCGGCGACGCAGCTCGCTGCAGCACCCCCACTGCACAGATCAGGAAACGAATGCTTGGAGGAGGGAACCCACTGCCCACGGACAATGCTGGGAAATCCAGAGTCCACGCAGGTGACTGCTGACCGGATGTCCTAGTGTGCAGGTCAGTTGGCCGCATCAGAGTCACCTAGTGTGCTCGTGACAGACGCAGGGCCCAGCCCCACCCCAGGCCCATGGGAGAAGCATCGCTAGGGTGGCAATTTAGGGAAAGCATTTCCTAACCAACTCCGAGCTCGTTCTGCCAGGAAGTTTCAGGAGCTCGGCACTGAAGCACTGCTGGCCACCTCCCTCTTACGGAAGGTGCGACTCCACCCAGGACACATTCTGCAAAGACGAACGGCAACAGTGGGGGAAAGCTGGGCCCCGTCAGGGGTCTGGGAGACACCTGGGGTGAGCGTGCACGGCCCCTAAACGCACTGACTGTCTGCCTCGTGCTGGGTACTCTACTCACCCACAACCACCCGTTTTAGAGAACAGAACATCCAGGGCCGGAGGGGCTCATCCCTGCCCAGGCTTTCATGACCAGTCGGTGACTCTGGGGGTGGAATGCTGAGAGGGCCTCAGGATCCCCACCCCTGCCACGAGGGTGGTGTGGACTGCAAATGCCACAGGCCACTCCCATAGCCAGGCTATGTGGTGAGGGGTCACCGGCTTTGTCGAAGAGAGCGTCTGGGTGAGCTTGGCCTATCACTCCAGCCCTTGCATTCGAGTCCAGAGTCAGAAGCAGAGGCCAGAGAGATTCAACGTGTGAGGAATTTAAGAGGAGAATGTCTCCATGGCCGGCTTTGAAGATGTAGGAGCCCCCTGGTAAGGGATGCTGGTACCCCCTGGAGCTGAGAGCCGCCAGGGAAACAGGCTGTCAGTCCTAGCGAGGAACCAAATCCTGCCGGCAATGTGAATGAGTGTGGAGGAAAATTCTTCCCAGGAGTTCCAGACCAGAGCCTAGTCAGCCTGGCTGACACCTGGTCATGAGATCCTGAGCAGAGAACCTGGCCGCTGCAGTCTAAGGCTGTGTCCCCCACAAAATGTATATTTTGAAGTCCTCGCCCCCAAGGTGACACTACCAGGAGATGGGCTTTTGGGAGGCGAGTGGTCACGGGGCGCCTCGTGAATGGGATCAGGCTCCAGAGAGCGAGCTCGGTCCTTCCGCCAAGAGAGGACACAGCAAAAGGCGCCCTCTGTGAATCAGGAAGCAGGCCCTCGCCAGACATCAGACCTGCTGGTCCCTTGATCGTGGACGTCCCAGCCTCCAGACGGTGGGGAACGTCTGCTGCTTATAAACCACCTGACGGGTGGTATTTTGTCGCAGCATCGCAAACGAGACACCAGCCAAGTCTCAGCTGGACGATCGTAAGCTCATCAACGGCTGTGCTTTTGGACACTCACGACACAGCCATGGAAGGCTGACGCCGTGGCTGAATGAGAGCCTGAGCTGGGTCCGTGTGATGCCCAAGGCCCAGCTTTCTCTACGGAGCTCGGGTGGGACTCGGGGTCCCAGAGGGTGAGCCCGCAGCACCAGCACAAGGAAACAGACTCTGTCACGATGGAGAGGTGTCCGAGTGACATCCCAGGTGCATCAACTCGAATCCCACTTCCTTAGGACTCGTGCTAAACACCTGCTGTAACCCTACTCTACAGATGTGAAACGGAGACTCACAGAGGCGACGCCACTTGCCCAGGACCATACAGCTATGACTGGACGAGCGTCTCCATTCCCCTCCCTCCACCCCGGCCGCCCTTCCACCTCCCACCGCCCCTCTTCTTTCCCCCTACTCTCCACTGGCCCTCCGCTTTCCTGGGTCGAGTGACAGGTAAGGAAGGCCACCACTTACCTGGCCCGAGATGCTCCTCTCTTCTGGGCAAACGGCCATCAGCCTGCTTGGTCCTGACATGCTAAGCCCGCCAGGGAGCCATGGATCCCACCTCGGCCGCTCCCACAGAGGCCCGGAGCTCTGCTTGGAGACCCAGCTCCTCCAGCCCGTGCCATCAGCGTGAGACAGCAAAGCAGTGACATGCAAGACACATGGCGAAGAAATGCCACACAACAGCGACACAATGAAGGAGAGCCTGGTATTGCCGTGCTGTGTGCCACTCTTTTATTGTGCAAGGGAACCAGGAAGGGGGCGCATGAAATGGAGCAGGTGTGCTGACATGAGGACACAACCACAGGCTTTTGAATGGAGAGCGGAGCGGACGGTGTGTGGAGGTGCAACCCATCTTGCCCACGGAAACTGGCTGTGGAATTTAAAGGAGACCTGGCGGCCACCTGAACCCCCACTTCCGGGAGCAGGGAGTGAGCAGCGGTTTGCCTTCAGGTGCAGCAGGCAGTGTGCAGAGCCCTCTTCCAGGCCCCTCCCTCTCCCCTCCTCCGCTGGCCCCACAAGCCCATGAGCAACATCGGCCCCACGGGGGAACATCCTCCTACCAGTTACTGGGCACAGTCTGGCACGAGACCTTCCCAGCGAGGACTGACCCTGGCTTCATTCGTGGAACTTGGGACTAAAGGACTGATTAGCCACCATCCTGTCACGGGTCAGTCCTCTCCTAGAAGCTGCGGCCAGAGGACATGACATCAACTCTTCACCCAACCCTCTCAAATCTACGCTAACGTTCCCTGAGGGGCAAGGAGGGCCACGCTGCAAGGTTCTGAGAGAGCAGGAAAGTGAGACGGTCTGAGACAACGATGCTTTCAAGACCCCTCCCGAGGAAGGCCTTAAACAGGACGAGAGCCGCGAGTCGCCGCGTGGGGCAACACCGACAGGCGGAAGAAGACACACGCTCACTCCGAGACCTCGAAGCGACGAGGTGATGGCGATGATGGCGCGTCGGGGGTGACGCTGAGGACGCTGGTGATAACGACTGTGGCGAAAGTGACAAGGGTGGGGGGTGGCGGTGAGGACGCTGGCGACGGGGGTGTTGACGGCGATGGCGGCAACAGTGCCTCGCATTCACTGAGGATCGACAACACGCCAGGCCTGGTCTCAGCTGTTGTACTCACATTGTGTCTCTGGCCTTTGTGTTTTGACTTCATACTCACAACGGAAGGAAACTCTTCTCTCAAAGACGACCTGGAAACTAGAACTCGACAGAGGAAGCCCTAGCCCCTTACAGAATAACTCAGATGCTAGCCTCAGATACACACCCCCTGATAAAGAGGTTTACTGCAGTTTAAAAGAGGACCTTCAGGAATCAAGAGGTGTCCAAGTTCATAGCATAAGAGACTATACCATGAGGATTACGACGCGTCATGAATATTGCCCAAACAAGGACTATGTGCCGGGCCAGTGGAGGCCCACGGGCCCTGCGCGACTGCGGTTCGGGGCACAGCAACTAAGTTGGCGGGAGCAGCTGCCCCTGCTGGAGGTGCTGCAGCAGCCACGGATGCTCCCACACACACGACCTCAGAGCTGGGTGGGGACTGCGGCCCCTCACACCACGCCTGAGACTTTCCTTGCAGATTCCAGGGTGGGAGAGCAGAGCACAGGCAAACACTGAAGCCAGAGGGAGGCAAGAGAAAGGGTAGAAAGAGCCGATGCCTGGAGTTGAGATCATGGCGAAGCCGCCCAAATGTATCAAGTCCCGAGTTCCTCAGGAGCTGCAAAGAGCTTTCGAGGGTGGGCGATTCGGTTGGCCTCTGGGCATGGAGTTACAGAACTAAGTGTCCCGGGTCCCTCTGCTTGAGCCTCACTGATCTCTCAAGTCTCCATCCCCTTCCCAGACTCGAGGTCCCCGCCAGGCCCTCCTGAAACGTGGCATGGCTTCCCCACAGTGCAGCTGGTCATAATCTTGGGCTTGATTCACTTTCCTGGTGTACCGTAAGCACCCCAAGGATGCCTCTCTCCTCTTGTCTCTGAGCCCACCACATCCCTGCCCCAGAGCAGAGCAAAGCTTCTCCGTCCGTGTTCCTCCTCAGCCCCTCACCCTCCAGCGTACTGGAGCTCTGCAGACATGAGAGCCACCTGCATGCCTGTGCCGTGTCTCGCCCTCGGGGCCCAGAGCCCCACAAGGCTGTCTCTCCGTTTTAAGATGGAAATGCACACCAACGGATTGCTCCATTACAGTGCACGCAGCCAGAGACGTGAACAGGATGCAAGCAAGGCAGGGGTGTCTACACCAGCCAGAGGGGAGTGGTGCTTACAGACTGCAAGACTGCCAGATGCGCTTCCTACAGCACAACTGTGGTCTCAGGACAAAGCCCTCCACTGCTCCCGTGGCCACCAGAAGAGTCCACGCTCCAGCCCGCCCTTCCAGCCCTGCCCCTTGGCCCCTTGCCCAGAGCCGCCAGAGGGTTAAGCGATCTGCGCCCTGCTCGGGGCACCAGCAAGGGGCCAGCCGGGGCTGAAATCCAGCGGGCGCTGTCATGGGGCCAGCAGGGGCCCTCAGTGCCCGCCCCCGGGCTCTCGCTGCGACACCTGCTCTCCTCCAAGCCCCACCGCAAGCTCGCCTGCTCCAGAAAGCTCATCGCGACCACCCCGGCCTGACAACTTCGTCCCATCTCTGGGCTCCTGGGCATGGTGTCCCCGTCACTGTCGCGTCTCGGTCACGTCACAGCCACTTGCATGCATGCATTCTGTCGGCCCCCAGAGGACAGAGATCACTCTGTCCGTTTTTGCACCCGCCATTGCACCTGCCACCGATTCCCACCCAAGATGGGCCTTTAGAACACCTCTGTGGGCGCAGCTGCTGCCATCTAGCAGGGAAGCCGTCTGCCACAGGCCTTCCCTCAGAGGGAGCATGTGGAGCCACCGAGTCACCCATTTGTTTCATAAAGAAGGAGCACCAGGCTGGTGCGGTGGCTCAAGCCTGTCATCCCAGCACTGTGGGAGGCCGAAGTGAGGGGACTGCCTGAGCTCACGGGCTCGAGACCAGTCTGGGCAACGTGGTGAGACCTCATCTCTACAATAAACCAAAAAATTAGCTGGGCGTGGTAGCACGCGCCTGTAGTTCTGCTCCTTGGAAGGCTGAGGCAGAAGGACGGCCGGAGCCCAGCAGGTTGATGGTGGGGTGGCCGTGAGACTGTGAGCGTGCCACTGTACTCCAGCCTGGGCGATGAGCGAGACTCCAACTCAAAAAAAAAAAAGAGGCTGAGGTGAGTAGACTGCCTGAGCCCACGGGTTCGAGACCCGCCTGGGCAGCAAGACCTCATCTCTACAATAAATCAAAAAATCAGCCGGGCGTGGGAGCGCATGCCTGTAATTCCGGCTACTCGGAAGGCTGAGGCAGAAGGATCGCCGGGGCCCAGCAGGCCGAGGCTGCGGTGGCCGGGAGCGGCCACTGCACTCCAGTCTGGGCGACCGGGTGAGACTCCAACTCAAAACAACAAAAAAAGAATGAGCACCTGCTTTGTTTACATGCATGTGTCTCTCTTGAGACTGTGGGACCATGTGTATCTGACAGTGACCAGTTTTCCATTAGCACATGGGGAGGACCCCATGTGTGCCAACACAGAGCACACGGTCGTCTGTGGGAGAGTGGGAGACAGCTGGAGCACAGACCCGTGGCCAGCGGGATGCTGGGTGGTTGAACCAGGATGAGCAGGACAGACCGTGCCCTGAAGAACTCACGATGGGTCGGACGCCCTTCCCTCTGCCATCCCACCCTTTGGCTTGGGGTGGGAGCTCATCGCATGTGGAGTAACTCGGAGGGACAGCGCACTCTGGTTTCCTGCGTCCCGCCCTCCCCGCGAAAGGAGGCCAGCAGCAGGAGAGCTGCAGACTCGCTCCCCAGGAGTCAGAGGGCAAAGCCGGAACCTGCCACCGCCACACACAAGACGGCTTTGATGTCGCGATTGTATCTTTAAAAATTCATGTACATTTCGCATTCTGTTTCATAATATATTCATGGTTATTTTCATGTGAAATCTCTAAAATCACCTAATTTTCCTCCCACTCCAAATAAAACGGATGCCCTGGTTCGAGTACCCCCTTAGAATCGCAAAGTCTGTTCTGAGTCATGTAGGTCAGGTCCCGATCCTCCATTTCGCAAGACAGGGACCAGAGAGGCTAGATGACCTTCTCAAGACCACGTGGCCAGTGCCAGAACCAGGACCGGGCCGGGAGGCCCTCTCCAACCCGAGTCGTTCCATTCATCCATGCATTTGGTCATTCATTCACGTGTGTGCAGAACCTGCTAGGTCCCAGGCCTCGGGCTCCGAGAGGTGAATGAGGCAAACATCAGTCTGTCACGTCACTCAGTCCATAAGAGCATACGTTTCTGTGTGGGAGACCTCCAGAGTTGGGGGATTCCTACATTCTACAAAAGAGAGAGGAACAACGTACGTCTCTCAGGACCCTTCCAGGGTGTAAGCAAGGCCGTGACTGGTGAGTACAGGAAGCGTCAACACCCTTCTTCCGTGCTGGAGTCACCGTGCTGACAGGAAACCAGTGACCGCGAACTCCTGTGACAGCCAGGCCGGTCTTCAGCGGCCTAGCCCTGGGCCCCCCCACACTCGCCCTGCACCCCTGTCCCTGCGTCCCCCCGGCCCACCGCCTGGCATCGCTGCTCCCCCTGGGCTGCCTCCCACCTCGAGGCCTTTGCCCGTGCAGCGCCCCTGCCCGGAATGGTCTCCCTGCCTGGCCCACGGGTCTCCAGGGGCCGACTCTCTCTCACCCTTGGGGGGCATAATCCACACGCACCTGGTCGTCCAGCCACCACGTCCGTGTCCTTATAGCCCATGCAATAGGCTGATCCCATATTTGCTTGTGTTGCTGACTGCAGCAGGGACACTAGCTCTCGACACCTCTGTGCCATCCACGCCTCTCGCCACGAGACTGGAGCTTCTCGCGCAAAAGAGGTGGAATCTCTTGTCCTGTCCCTTGAGTCCAGGCTGGCTGCCGTGGGCAATGCACGGGCGTGGAAGGGGCCCCGGGAAGCCCTGTGCTTCCACCTGCTCCCCTGCGGTGCAGGCCTCCCCCCGGGATCCTGCCGGGCCAGGCCGCCGGAAGGCCAGAGACACATGAGGCTGAGAAGGCTCCTCTGGCCCAGCTCCGTCCGGGCCATCGTCAGCCGGCCCCAGAAGTGCGCGTGAGCCCAGCCAAGATGCACAGAGCCACACAGATGTCCCCACCCACGTGCCCAGTAAACAGGGGCTGTATGCCACTCTGGTGTTGTGTTGGTGGTTCTGGAGCAACAGCTACCTGATAGTCTGTTTGATTTTTGTGTGTCAGCCTTAAACTACCAGCTCCATGAGAGGGGAACCACACCTATTTTATTTGCCAAAGCCTTGCACATAGTAGGTGCTCAAGAAATGGGTTGCATGACTATTCCTGCTGTGTCTCTGGCTCGCCTCTGTGATCTAGCTGTTTTGCATTCTTAAACATGCTTATGGGGGAAGCCTAATGTCAAGAATGGGCCTCCCAAAGTCAGAACTTGAGTTGTCCTCTCCCTTCCCTCCCACCACAGCGATGGCCTAGTCTGCATCTACAGAAGAGACAAGCGCCAACATCTAGAACTATCCTAGAGAGTATTATCGTTGATCCTGACCCATCTTAAAAATGTCCCAGATGTCTGCCACCCTCTTCCCATGAACAAAGACAGCAGTGCCTTTGCTCTTTAGCCAGAAGGAAATGGCCTCAGAGGGCCGTTTCACCTCTGCCCCGGGCCCGAGTCCTTCATGCCCACAAGCTACTTATTTCCTCCACATGTACAAGGGGATGAGAAGAAAGAAGAAAGTCCACTGACCCTCAAGCAATTGTGACTAAGAAAAGACTCAACAGGAGGAATGTCTTAGCAGGGCCTTTCCAGGAAGGTGACACACAGGAGTCTGGGGAAGCTTCTACAGGGGAAGCCGGCAACGAGCTTTTAGCTGACCTCAGACAGTTTCAGAAGCAAGAGAGCCTCAGTTAGAGAGAGAGGGTGAGGAGCTTCCTAAAGTTATTTTAGACAAATGTCCCTGAAAAGGCAGTGCCTTGTGGGTGGAGGGAGGTCTCCTCTTTCATCTTCCAAAGCAAACGGTGGTACTTTCCCCACGTTTCCCACGACTAGCTCTCCCTGAGACGTGACAGGCCGTCACACGGCAGCTAAGTCAGGGCGCCCCATCCCCACCCTGTCACTGACCCTGTCCCTGGGGGAGCCGGAGCAGGACAAGCCCTGGGGTTGTGGTGTCAGGAAGCGCCCGCCCACAAGGGAAGTTGGAGGAATATGGGAGGACCCACAACCCTACTGCCTCGCTCATGGGGAACAGAACCTTCCAGACTCTGACCCTGCCCGCCCTGGTCTGCCTCCCCCCAGAGAGGGGGCAGTGCTCGCCCCCCACCCCCAGGAACTGCAGATTTATTTGGGGGGCAGCTCCTTTCTGAGCTGGCTCCTACGGTCCAGCCTGCTCATGACCTGGGTGATGTCCACCGTGTTGGCTGCCTCTCGAGCCTTGGCTTCTTCTTCCAGCTGCCGCAGGATGACGGGGCTTGGGCTGGAGCGCAGGTGACGCCGCATGAACGGGAGGGTGGAGCTGGAAGGGAGGACAGATTGGCGGTTGGAGGGAGATGACGCCGAGCGCCGACAGCGCCCTGTGGGTGGGAGGCGGGGCTGGAAGGTCCAGACTCTGGATCTGTCCCTTTTCCTGGCAGACCTCAAGCGGGGTCCTCAGAGCCGTGTCCGGCTTGGCTCTGTGCCCCCGCTTGAAGGGCGAGACCCGAGCGAGTATTAACGGCCATCAGATTTCAGGCTAGGCATGAGCAAGGCTCTTTGGGTAGGGAAGATTCCAGATGTGACCGCTACGATGCTTAGAAGCCAGTGTGTTGCCTTAACTTCCTGTAAGAGCTTCACGAGAGAGGGGGCAAGGAGACTGAGGTGCTGGAAGTTCAAGAGCTCCGGCCTGGAGAGTCGGGCATTTGTTTCCAAAAGCCAAGGCTCGGGAAGGAAGGAGTGAGCTGGCCTGTCTTGGAGGGCTGGGCCTCAAAGGACAGGGAGAGCGGGAAGGGGCCAGCAGGGAGGTGGTGAGCTGGCGGCACCCTGCTCATCTACGGCATCTTGGCACGTGGCAGAACCTTCTTCAGAAGCCAGACGTGGGTTCCTGGGTCAAACTGTCTCTACACAGCCGCAGGAACCAGGACCCAGCTCTGGGTAACCTAGGAATGCAGTGGGTGGGCAGCAGCAGCGCCACCTGCTCTGAGGGCCTACTCAGGCCTGGAAACTTGCATCTGAGCGGCAATGACAGACAAAGGCCTGGGGTCTGCATAAGCCCTAGAACCCTTGTGTCTGTCCTAGGGAGGGGGAGGGATCCCTGCCGGGAGGCAAGGCCTGACACCGCCTCTCACCAGCCCTGCCAAGGGGAAGGCTTGGCACGAGGTTGAACGTGTTCTGGAAAAGTTGTTTTCATACATTGTCTTATGCACGCAAGTAATGAAACAAACCGGTGCCCACTGTAGCCTCTGTGTGGCCGCAGGCCAGGCCTCACCCGTGACAGCAGCATTCACATGTCATTCTCACTCACAGCAGTGAGGACGACGTTCCCAGGCTGCAAAACCCATACCACAGCTGAGGCCCTACCAGTGGTCTCTGCTGCCCGGGCACTCAAGGCCCGGCTGTGCCCACGAAAGGGCCTGCTGCGTGCGCATGTCTGCCCCAGCTCATGAAACATCTGGAGAGACACACGACCCCTCCCCACCACTTTCTGTCAGAACTTCTGGAGCCATGGCAGCTCTTTCTCTGGGTCTGAAGGAGAAGCTCTTAAGACCCCAGGGACTCCCTTCCTTACTTGGCGAACCTAGAAGATCACGCCACAAAGACCAGCTCTCTCTCATAACAGGGCCATCATCCTCAACAATGAAACCGAGCTAGGTTTTTTGTTTCGTCTTGCTTTTGTTTTTGAGTTGGGGGTCTCACTGTCACCCAGGCTGGAGTGCACCGTCATGACTCACCACAGCCTTGACCTCCAGGGCTCAGGCAATCCTCCGACTCAGCCTCCTGAGGGGCTGGGATTACCATGTGCCACCATGCCTGGCTAATTTTTCTTGGTTTTTGTGAAGACGAGGTCTTGCTGTGTTGCCTAGGCTGGTCCCCAGTTCCTGGGCTCAAGCAATCTTCCCACTCAGACTCCCAAAGTGCTGGGATTACAGGCATGAGCCACCATGCCCAGTAAGCTGGTCTTTGTTTTGAGTCCCCCTGATAAAGGCTCTTGTCCAATCACTCCCCTTTGAAGTGCCTAAAGGTGCTGAAAAGGGACTCAGTGCAGGCAAACGGGGAAACATTTAGCAGCTACAGGGAGACAGGGATGCCGGTGGGAAAGCCTCTGCCACGTCCCAAAACTCTGCTCAGGTCATCAAGTGGCTCTCTTCCACAGAGCCAATCCCTGCAGAGTGCTTTCCCCCTGAAAGAATGCAGTCTACGCCTCAGAAGACTCTCATCCATTGCCCCAATGCCCCCAAGTCGAGATGGTCCATATCCCCGACAAGGAGCGTGGGAACGCACGAGTTTCTGGACTTCCTCGAGGCGATCCCTGGAGCCAGCAGGAATACCTAGTGCATTTTCCCCAGGGCTAGCCTTTTCTCTAGGGGTGCGATCTGCTATTCTCTCCAATGCCTTGGAGCATACATCAGTTTGGAGGTAGAGAAGTGTCACGATTAAAAAAATCAACGAGAGGCTTCCATTTGTAAGAAAGCTAATCATTGGCCTGATAATAAAAAATCCCGCGCCTTTGGGAGGCTGAGGTGAGTAGATGGCCTGAGCCCGCGGGTTTGAGACCCGCCTGGGCAGCGAGACCTCATCTTGACAATAAATCAAAAAATCAGCCGGGCGTGGTAGCGCATGCCTGTAATTCTGGCTACTTGGAAGGCTGAGGCGGAAGGATTGCCGGAGCCCAGCAGGTCGAGGCTGTGGTGGCCAGAAGCTACTGCACTCCAGTCTGGGTAACAGAGTGAGACTCCAACTCAAAAAAAAAACACAAAAAAACTCTTCCAAGTCAGTGTCAGGGAAACAAGGCTTCCTGGTGGTAATGACAAGGGCAGGCTTGCCATGTGGCTTCAGGGCCCTACAGAGCTAGTGAGGCCTCCTCCCCTAGGTAACACCTCCCAGGCCCCAGAACTTTCATCAAGCAAATACATCAACAGCAGTCAGCTGGCTCGAGAGAGCCTGGCTTCTCTGAGGCTCATCAGCAGGCAGCTGCAAGCACAAGCAACTCCACTTGCCTCCTCTTGGTGGTCTCCTGAGGCTCGATGGCTTTGGCCAGCATTTCCTTATAGATGGGGGATTTTAGGTAGCGGGCGTAAGAATCCTGGTGGAAAAAGGAAAAGGCAGTAATGGTGAGGGGGAATGCGTCCAACGACACGAATGGCCTGCCGTTCCCAAGCCCTACCCCACGGTGAGGCTCCCAAGCCCCGCCCCGCAGTGAGCCTTCAAGCTGGAACATGTCGCGGTGGGAAGGGCAGCGAGACAGCTATGAGGGCAGGGGCCCCAGGGGCCGTTCCGGGCCAGAAGCATCGACTTCACCCAGGAATTTGTCAGAAATGCCCCTTCTCAGGCCTCCCTGAACCGGAAGCTCTGGGGTGGGACAGCCCGAGTCTTAGCAAGCCACCAGGCGATGCTGCTGCACCCTTAAGTCTGAGAACTGCCGCTGGTGACCCCACACACTAAGATCCACCTTAGAGCTGTTCCGTGAAGCCAGCGTGAGACAAGCAGGCACCCGACCTCTCCCATCCAGTCCTTTCTTCCAAGGACAATGAGCCCCTAGAAGGCCGATGCCCACTGACAACTCTTTCTGCCCTGTGTTTTAGATCTAAGGGCAAGAGAATTTAAAACTCAGACAGAAACAAGGCCCGGAGTCCTCTTGTGGGGATGATCCCTGGGGCCTGGGTAGGTTCAGAGAAGTTTGCTTCATGAATGTGTTGCCTCTAAGCCAGTCACCACAAAGATGGGACAAGGCCCATTGCAACCACCAGGGATTGAGCACACGCGCACACACACATCCAGAGAGAGGGAGAGACAGAGGGAGAGAGAGCGCTCATTGCAGCCTTGACCTCCTGGGCTTAGGAATCCTTCACACACACACACACACACATCCAGAGAGAGGGAGAGACAGAGGGAGAGAGAGCGCTCATTGCAGCCTTGACCTCCTGGGCTTAGGAATCCTTCACACACACACACACACACACACACACACACACACCCACCCCCAGAGAGAGGAGAGACAGAGGGAGAGAGAGCGCTCATTGCAGCCTTGACCTCCTGGGCTTAGGAATCCTTCACACACACACACACACACACACACACACACACACACACACACACCCAGAGAGAGGGAGAGACAGAGGGAGAGAGAGCGCTCATTGCAGCCTTGACCTCCTGGGCTTAGGAATCCTTCACACACACACACACACACACACACACACACACACACACACCCGAGAGAGGGAGAGACAGAGGGAGAGAGAGCGCTCATTGCAGCCTTGACCTCCTGGGCTTAGGAATCCTTCACACACACACACACACACACACAACACACACACACACACACACATCCAGAGAGAGGGAGAGACAGAGGGAGAGAGAGCGCTCATTGCAGTCTTGACCTCCTGGGCTTAGGAATCCTTCACACACACACACACACACACACAACACACACACACACACACATCCAGAGAGGGGAGAGACAGAGGGAGAGAGAGCGCTCATTGCAGCCTTGACCTCCTGGGCTTAGGAATCCTTCCGACTTGGCCTCCTGAGTAGCTGAGACCAGAGGCACACACCACCATCCCCAGCTAATTTTTTGAAAGAACATTTTAAAACTGTGTTGAAACAGTACTAGTCTAAAAGACTAAATGGTAGCAGTGAAAGCAATGAGAACTAGGACAGAGCCTGGGAACAGGCGCTATGGAGCCACGGGTCACAGTGGGTTTACCACAAGAAGACACGGCTGTGGTGACACAGGGTCCCACAGGCGCACGTGTCACTCCTTTCCTAAGCCACTTGTGGCTCTGCTCCGTTCCGGTGAGGAGCTGGCCTCCCTGTCCCCTAAAAGGCTGCACACAAACGACATTTGTAAGAATCAAAACATGGAAAAATACATTAAAGAGGACCATTATTAAGGAAACCCTGCCATTAATCTTCCAGTAGCAAAAACACAGCCACCCCACTGACTTTTAAAAATTGTGAAAACTGGCTCATCTGGCTTGGTGGGAAAATTCTCAATTCTAAATTATTACATGTTTTAAAAGTAAACTAAAAATATTTTTGTGACACAATAAAAGACTAAGCGGGAGAAATATAAATCAGGGAAGCCACTAAGCATTTGCCATCTACAGAACCCTGTATGATATCACCAAGTTTACAGAGATGTTTTAGAGAGGTCTCTAAAGAAATAATCGCCATAACGAGAAGCTGAAGCAGCCCAAGGAGGCCTTGTCAGGATTGGCCGCGAAGAAGCCCTGAGCTACACAACTTCTCGAAGACTAACCCAGAGCTTCAAGTCTTAAGAAAAGCACTGATTTTTCTCAGGTGATCTTTGTTTTTTTAATAAACAATTCCTGCCTTTGGGAGGCTGAAGTGAGTGGATTGCCTGGGCCCGCGGGTTCGAGATCCGCCCAGGAAACTTGGCGAGACCTCATCTCTACAATAAATCAAAAATCAGCCGGGTGTGGTGGTGCGCACCTGTAATTCCGACTACTCGGAAGGCTGAGGCGGAAGGATCGCTGGAGCCCAGCAGGTCAAGGCTGCGGTGGCCGGGAGCGGCCACTACACTCCAGTCTGGGTGACAGAGTGAGATTCCAACTCAAAAAAAAAAAAAAAACAATTCCCTGAAAATTCCCACCATGTTCACATTTTAGTAATAGTCCAGAAGGCTATCTGAATCCTCACAGGGTCTTACTACAATCACACTTAATTCGTCTTTTTCTTTGAGTCAGGGCTTGACTCTGACACGCAAGCTGGAGTGCAGTGGCGCAATCAGAGCTCACTGCAGCCTCGACCTCTTGGACTCAAGCGATTCTTCTGCCTCAGCCTTCCAAACAGGACCACGCCCAGCTTTTTTTTTTTTTTTGGTAGAGATGAAGTCTTATAGTCTTGTATGCTGCCCAGGCTGGTCTCAAACTCCCGGCCTCAAGTGATTCTCCTGCTTCAGTCTCCCAAGTAGCTGGGACTATCGACATGCACCACCTGCCTGGTTACTTTTATCATTATTATTTTTCATACAAATGGAATCTTACTATTTTGTCCAGGCTGGGCTTGAACTCCCGGCCTCAAGTGATCCTCTGACCTCGACCTCACAAAAAGCTGGGGTTGCAGTTGTGAGCCGCCATGCCCGGCCTAATTTGTCTCTTTTAGAGCCAACCTGTGTGTGATATTTGCTTAGGGCCAGGACCATGAGAACTGCCACCAGTGCACACAGAGCGCTGGAGCTCAGCCTCTGGATCAGGCAGACCCAAGTGTGACCCAGCCCCAGCTCCGTGAGACCTGGGCGAGTCACGAGGTTCCGGAGAAGCCTGCTCGCGGGCTTTGTGCACACAGTTCCTTGCTTTGCACAGTGACTGCACCTCAGAAGGCCTAGCGAATGCAGCTGTTATAATAACGCAGTCATTCCTGATGTCAGTGCTACACTGAGCGCACGTGGCTTCTGCAGGCGTCCCCTGCCCTGGGTGAGGGGGCTTGAGGATGGTCCAGCCAGTGGCCAGGCAGAACAACGGCTTGCCCTCACCAGCAGAGCAACGCCATGTGTCACCTCCCGCCCCCTCTGAAGAACTCCCCGGGTGTGGGTGGGCGGCCGGCTACCTTCTTCATGAGCATGTAGATGTGGGTCTGCGCAGCGTCCAGCACGTAGCGGTGGGGGTGCCGCAGCCCCTTCACAGTGATGTCCATGGTCTTGCCATCGATGTTGATCCAGCGCCGGGCCCCAGGGGCCAGGAAGAGCCTGAGGAGGGAGGGGGCGTCAGCAAGCGTGGCCGAGCCCAGTCTGCAGCCGCTAGGGAGGGTGGGACGGACACCACGAGGGCTCCCCGGGGTGAGGGTGCCCCTGTTCCCAGGAGACACTAGTTTGTGATGGGATTGTCAGGCGACTTTTCCTAGAGGCAGGAACACCGCCATGCCCGTGTTGGGGGTGCGTGTAACTCTGAGGTCCCAGCCTGTGGGGCCAGGAGGCGTGGACGCACGGGCGGGGCTGAGCCCTGGCAGAGGCTGAGGCCCCGGCCCTAGCTTTCCGCCTTCCCCTTCCTCATTCGCCAGGGCTCCGGGGCCAGCCCGGAACGAGGCAGACACCTCCAGACAGGCTTCCTGGGCGCCGCTGCTGTCCTTTGGCTCAATCTAGATATGTTTTGTGAGCAATCTCAAATGCTGAGCTGGAGGCAGCCCGAATCCAGGAACCCAGGGTTCTGATCACCCGGGCAGCCAGGCCAAGGGTCCCCGGCTAGACCCAACGGGACCACACCTCCCGAGTCCTGCAGTTCTACCCGGGAGCTCCCCCGATGCCCCCACGTGTGCATGGCCGCGGGCTTCGATATTTTCCCGTCCTCCTGAGATGCAACATTTTTGGCAGGACACTGCAGGTGCCGGGGACGGGGCGGGGCGGGCGCACGTTATCCACAAGCGTGCTTGATCTTGGACCAGAAGTGGGGACCCAAACCAGGCTCGAACTTTGCTCTGCACAAGGACTGTTTGTAGATCGAATCCTGAATCCATCCCCCACATCATTAGGAATAACAAACATTCTGGAACTCAACTCAGCGTTCCACAGTGGGGAGCTTGGGAGGAAGGAGGCTGAGGTCACGGGGGAGGTGGCAAGCTCCCTGAGCGGGCTTCTGGAAGCAGGAGGTGCCCTGTGTCAGGGGCGCCAGCGGTCCAAGCCCGCTGGGCGGGGCCGACAGGCCCCCACACTTTCTCCTCTCGCCCTCTCTCTCTCTCCTCTCCCTCCCTCTGGCTCCCTTTCTCCCTCTCCCCCTCCCTCTCCCCCCCATCTCCCTCCCGTTTCCCTCTCTTCTCCCTGCGCTCTCCCTCCTCCCATCTTTCTCCCCTCTCCCCCTCCCCCTTTCCTTCCCCCACTCGCTCCCACCCACACGCACCCCTCTCTCTCAGGAGACCGAGGGCTTCGGCCAAGACACCCACTTTGGGCTGCAGCTCAGAGCAACTTGCTCCTTGGATCCCGCCACGCCTTCCCCAAGGAGCAGGGGAAGCACAGTGCTTTCCTCCGCGGAATCCCCAAGCCTCCCTCAGCAGCGGGAGGTATTTATGGCGTGGCAGACGGGGATCCAGGCCATGAGAGCCCGGCCAGCTGCAGCTGTGTCCCCCCACCCTCCACCTGACACCAACGCCATGTCATCGTCCGCGGGGGCTGGTCCTCACTTGTAGATCTCTTCGGCCTTCTCCTTGACCTTGGACTGATCTCCATACTTCAGATCCTCGCAGGCCTCCCAGAATCCCAGGTTCTCCCCTGCACAGGAGGCGAGGGCACGCAGGTGGAAGCCGCCAGGAGATAGGCAGGGAGAGGAAAGAGGGAAATAAGAGACGCTGGTCAGCCAGGACAGAGGCAGCTCCCCAGCCAGGGGCCTCCACCCTGCGGAAAAAGCCTCTGCACACTGTGACCCGGACAAGACATCCTGGGGGAAGGAGCCACACCCACAGCTGGTCCTGGAGGGCCCCGGAGCCCGGTTGGCAGGTGTCACATGGACTCTGAGGCGCTTTGCTCCTGCTTGATGACTCCCTGTGGTCTCCACCCCTTCTGCCTGGCTACGTGTGGAGACCCCAGCTTGACAGCCCCTACAGAGCACGTTCCAGAACAGAGGTCCCTGCAAGGGGCTTCTCAAGCAGCTGCACAGACAGACCGACCCCCAGGGGACCTCACTGAGGGAAACGACTCCTCCGGGCCCAGAAGGAAAAGCCACTTCTCCAAAGCCCCCACCTTCTCCCTGGTGTTCTCAACCGGGAGGCATTGTGACTATGTTAGTGAAGTGACCCCAGGGGGCAACTTTTGCCTGGAAAACAAAGACGTCACACCAACAGGAGAGCAAGAGCCTGTGTGTGCATTCCTGTGAACTGTGGAGGGCTGCAGCACGGGGAGGTGGACTGGAGCACGCCCTCCCTTTCTCACAGGGCCTTTTTTTATGTGCCCAGGTGTTTCGGACTTTGTGAAAAGGTTGCACAATCCTAAACCAGTTGATGTTTGTCCCACAGCCCTGCAGAGGTCCTTCCTCTTCAACATGACCTCTAAGGTGTTCTTTGGCCTGAGAGAACAGGCCAGTGATGTTCTCACCTGACATGCAACTGATCTGGCATCAAGTGCGGTGTAGACCATCTTGTCCATAGCAATAGACAGTTAACTGCTTAGAGTTAAAATTACATGAGCAATTCTTCCCGATAGCCAAGAGGTGGAAATCTCCCAAGTGCCCATCAATGGACAATGGAGGGTTGAATAAACAAAATGGGTCTGTCCATACAATGGAATATTACTCAGTCTTTAAAAAGGAAGACAAGTCCGGCACCTGCTACAGACGGATGAACCCCAAGGATGTCATGCTCAGGGAAATAAGCCAGTCACAAAAGGACACATACTGTATGATTCCACTTATAAGAGGCCGTTAGAGCTGTCAGACTCACAAAGAAAGTAGAATGATGGTTACCGGGGGCAGGGGAAAAGGCGGAATTGGTGTTTAATGGGGACAGAGTTTCAGTTAGGGATGACTTTAAAAAACTCGGGAGATGGACAGTGGTGACAGTTGCAAAACAATGTGACGGAATTGAATACTACTAAATTGTACACTTAAAAATGATCAGAATGGCAAAATTCACACTACATATATTTTGCCCTCAAAAAATTAAATGAGAACACAAAAATGTGTACACAAATATTCACGGCAGTATTATTCACAATAGCCAAAAAGTCAAAGCAACCCAAATGTCCATCAACTGGTAAATGGATAAATAAAATGTGGTGTATCCACATAACGAAGGATGTCGAGGTCATTCAAAAGGAATGAAGCATTGTTACACGCTACAGCACAGACAGACCTTGACCACGTTGTGCTAAATGAAAGAAGATAAAAGGTCATGTGCTATGTGATTCCACTTATAAGCAATGCCCAGGACAGACAAACCCATAGGGATAGGAAGTAGATTTCCTGGCTTCATAGGGCCGGGTCGGGGAGGAGAAGCAGTTGGGAGCTAGTGCAGGAGCGGGAGGAGCAGGGGATGACTTCTGATGGGTACAGGGCTTCTTCCTAGGGGGGTGAAAATGTTCTGGAATGAGACAGCGGCTATGGCTGCCCAATTTGGCGAATGACACTGAAAACCACCAAACTCTACACTTTTAAAGGGTGACTATTACGTGGCATCGGGATGCTTCAATTTACCTTTTTAAAACAATTAAATGAGAAGACTGACTATTCCATGCTCTGTTCATACCCGAAGCCTCCAAGTCGTGAGGAGATTGCCAGGGACACGCTTTAAAGACGGGGAAATCTTTTTCGCCGGGGTCTAAGCAATGCGTGGGTGAAATAAGCTCAGGTGTAGTTTGCCATCTTGGCACTAGGTGGCACCATGGCCACTTATTCGCCAGCCCGCCCCCTTCATCCATCTTTCTGGGGTTTTATTCTATCATGGCAATTGGCTTGATTAGGGAGAAGGACTTGCAACGATCCATATTACAGTGTGATGCCCTGCGTCCGGCAGTCAGCCAGACTAAAGGCGCGTCTTGGGCAGTAGGCAGCAGGGCGGCGTCAAGGCTCGCACAGGGTTGGAGACTGAGAAAGACCCGAGCCCTGAACGTCAGTATTGCACAAAGGCAGTGAAGCCGAGTGAGTATGCAGCCTGGTGAAACTGGCTCCAGTCTGGCTCTCGGTTTTCCCAGATGTTTCTGCATGCAGTATGGTCCAGAGGCTGCAGGTGCCCACACGAGAGGGGATCTAAAGCGTGGCCCACCCATTCCAGTAAAATCAGCACCCAGCTAAGGCTGAAGAAATCAGTCCAGGAGTAAAGGCAGCGGTTCTCAGTCGCTGGCTCACAGAATCATCCTGGGAGTTTTCAAAGATTCAGGGATTCCAACCCCAACCAATTACAAAGCAACTTTATGGGGGTGGATCCAGGCAAACAGGTTTTTGCTGCTGATTTGTGGTTTTGTTTTGTTTTGTTTTTTGAGTCAGAGTCTCATTCTGTCACCCAGGCTGGAGTGCAGTGGCTGCTCACAGCCACCACCGCAGCCCCACCTGCCAGCCTCAGGCAATCCTTCCACCTCAGCCTTCCAAGTAGCTGGAACTACAGGTGTGCGCTACCATGCTTGGCTAATTTTTTTTGATCTACTGTAGAGATGAGGTCTCCCCGAGTTGCCCAGGCTGTTCTCGAACCCGTGGGCTCAGGCCATCTCCTCACCTGGCCTCCCAAAGTGCTGGGATTACAGGCTTGAGCCACAGCATCCGGCCACAAACAATTTTTAAACATCCCCAGGCAAATTGCATGTGCAGAACCCTGAGCAGAACATCAGGCAGGAGACAGAAAAGGAAAGCCTGCCTGTCTGGCTCCCATTCCTCCAGGCCGCCCTGAAAAGCAGAACTTAGAGGCCACTGGGAGCACGGCTCCTTGGGTGAGTTAGGGCAGCCAGGGTAGACAGGGCCCTTGAACGTGCGGGATGCCAACCCGGGTTTTGTGAGCGGATATAATTTCCCCCAGCCTGTGGAGCCTTTTTGAGCCTGTGGGAAAAGCAGTACCATTCTTGAAGCTATGAAAGGAAGCACTAGCTTAAGGGTGTCAGCAAAGCTGTGAAAACATCTGCTGAGAAATCCCCAAAACTCTGGGCAAAACAATAAAGCAGCGTTTCAAAAGCAATGGAAAAAGAAAGACCTACCGCTGAATTCTTTCTTGAGAAAGTACTGGAAACTCTGTCGGCCCTTGGGGTCTCGGATCAGCTCGCTGAAGTTGAAGGCCCACCGTTCCACCCGCATCTTGGTTGGGATTTCCACCCTGCAAGGACACTTCTTGATAAAGCCACCAGAACTCCATGCCGGGCAGGGACTGCGCCAGGCGGGGGCTGGGTGGAGGCGAGGGGCTTGAGGCCACCCAGCTCCCATCAGTCCCATGGCAATGGCCCAAGCCAGTCGCCCTCCTGCCCCCATTCCCGCACAAACACACGAGCAATCACTTGCTGGAAGATGTGGCCTCAGACAAGCCCCTGGGTTCATATCAGGGAGGCAGCTGTCCCTGGAGGCGAGGAGGTCGTCCGCGGGGGCTCGCACTCGGGCCCTGCTCCCTCAGCCTCCTCCAAAGCCTGGGGACAGCCTGGAGACTGACGGAGGGGCAGGCTGCCCCCGGGCCAGGAAAGAATTCTGGAGCAGCACAGGTGAGGGGTGCCACGGCCACTGCCCCACCGGGTGCCCGTTGCCCGTCCTGGCTCCTGGCGGAGCTGGTGACCTTTCCTCTTCCTTGGGCGCGTGCCTCCAGCGGGTCCCATCTGCCATCCCCGCACTTTCTCCCTGAACTTCCTCTAAGAGGCAGACCCGCTGTGCTTCGGGTTTGGAACGACCTTCCCGAGCCCAGGCTGGACATTCGAGCCTGGCTAGCAGAGGCCCAACATCCCAGAGAATCAGGAAACAGGGGTCTCCTATTCCTTGTGGAAGTCTCCTAACCCCAACACCGCCCCTTTGAAACCACGGTTTCAAGTCCCTCACACCACATGTTCCACACGTCGCGGCTGGCACCAGAAGCAGGTCCAAATCATGTCCACGGGACACAAAATAAACCCTGCCAAGCAAGCTTACACTTTTGGTAGCAGCAAGTGTGAAAACAATAAGAATGCCACAATAACATGAGCAGCAAACATTCACGGCGCGCTGCCACGTGCGAGGGACCTTGTTTTTCACACGTAGTACTGAATCCTTGGGAGTATTGTTACCCATTTCACCACTGAGAACACGAAGGCTCCAAGAGGCTAGCTGCTGGTCTAGGGTCACATAGTACGAAGCAGAGCTGCGATTTTTTCAATGGCGGCTTGCACACATCCACAGGCATCAGAACCACCTGGAAGGCTCGTTGAAGCAGATCACTGGGTGCTGTCCCCCGAGTTTCCGACTCGGCAGGAGTGGGTAGGCCAAGCACGTGTGTTTCTGACAAGCTCCCAGGCGATGCAGACACCACTGGTCCAAGGGCCACACGGGGAACCAGGTCCAACCCAGTCTGGGCAGCCCAGCGGCTCATGAAAGAGCACCCAGGCTAATTAAACAAGAGCGTGGGGATAAGGCCCAGACATTGGTTTGTTTTTTAAGCTTTCCAGATCATTTTAATGCTGCTCTAAAATCTAAACTATGAAGAACAAGACTACTCCACTTTTTTTTTCTTTGAGTTGGAGTCTCCCTCTGTTGCCCACACTGGAGTGCAATGGCACGATCATGGCTCACCACAACCTCAACCTCCTCAGCTCAAACAATCCTCCTACCTCAGCCTCCCAAGCAGCCGGGACTGTAGGTATGCGCCAGCACGTGTGGCTAATTATTTTATTTTATTTTTTTGTAGAGACAGATGTGGCTGTGCTGCCCCGTCTGCTCTCGAACTCCTGGGCCCGAGCATCCTCCTGCCTCGGCTGCCCAAAGTGCGAGGACCACAGGCAGGAGCCGCTGCACCTGGCGAGGGCCCCACTGCCCACAGGCTGCTCCACAGCCACCCTCCCAGGGCCCTCGGGCCAGCGCCTGCTACAGTCACCACCCCCTTCTCTCCCCGGCAGCCTCTGCCTGATTCCACCCCACTCCCCATCTCGCCTAAAATCGGCTGCTGTCTCTTCCCCCTCCCAGGCCCTCCCAGGACAATGCTCTTCCTGGCCGGCCGCCTGCCTTCTCCTAGCACAGCCGAACTCTGCACATGCCCATCCACAGGCATGAGGCGGGGAAGCCTCCCAGGGGGCTCTAGAGTCCTGGGCTCCGCAGCCGACCCTAGTCAACAGGCAACTGCAACTCCAGCTGAGTGGCCTCCTTGACCTCCCCGCAAAAGGAGCAAGGGCAGCTCTGAGATGAGACCGGCCCCGCCCAGCCATACCTGCCCACCTGGCTGGGGGTGGCACCTGTGTGCTCCTCAGGCCTCGGGGCAATTGCCTCAGCACTGACCGGGACAGTGGCCAGTACCTGGCACTCCCTCCTTTCCCATCACCCCACCTCCCTGGAATGCTCCTGCCTGACCCTTCTCCCCTCTCCCTCTCCCTCTGACCCTCCCCTTCTTCCCCTCCCCTGCTTCCTTCCTCTGCGAGCTGGGACTCTCCCTCTGGCCTGATTATCACTCGCTTCCCCTCTTCCTCCTCTGTGACCTTGGACGCTCCCTCTGCACTTCTGCCCTTGCCACCTCTTCTAAACCACACACGTATGCAGGTATGGTCCGCGGCAACTGCTCAGAACTCACGAGCAGAGCCAAGCTTAGCCCCTCAACCTCCTGGAACTTACACTTACTCTGATTAGACATCGAACAAGCAAAGTCATAAAGCTGATGTTTAACATTTTCAAAACCAATCTACTGTTAAACATCGAGTCACCATTTGACTCAGCAATTCCACTCTTAGTTATGCACCCAAGAGAAATGAGAACAAGTGTCCACAAAACCCGTTCCCGGATGTTCATAGCAGCACTAGCCAAAACTCAGAAAACAACCCAATGTCTCTCGGTGGGTGAATGGGTAAACAAAATGTGGCCTATCCATATCGTGAATATTATTCAACTGTAAACGGGAGTAAAGCAGTGACATGCTCAACGGGGATGAACACTGAAAGCATTACACTAAGTGAAAAAGCTGGTCACAAAAGCTCACATAGTGTACGATTCCATTTACATGAAATGTCCAGAACAGGCAAATCCATAGAGGCAGAAGGTAGATTTGTGGTGCCAAAGGCTGGGGGAGTGTGGGGTTTCCTTCCTGGGTGATGAAAATGTTTTCAAATGGATTATAGTGACGAGTGCACTAAATCATAAATATGATAAACATTGGCTTGTGCACTTTAAATGGGTGAACCATAACTCAAAAGCTGTTGGAAAAAAACCAGCATGTCGGATACATACAGCTTGGCGTTTAGATCCCAGAACTGGGTGTCATCCGTTATCCAGGGATTGCTGGGGAGGCAGCCCGACATGATGGCGTCGTTGGATAAGAATTGCTCACTGTACTTGACGATCCTGAAAACCAATGGGAAAGTGATCTCCAGAAGCTCAACAGCCAAGAGACGGAACCAATACGCAGGTGAGTGGACCAGCCACCCTGCCCTGCACCGATCAGTGACAAACTGACCTCTATCTCAGAAACTCTCTCACCGCCCCCGGGACTGGCAGATAGCTGACAAGATTGGCTTCCATCTACCTGTGAAATGAAACATCGTCTCCCAGTCCCATTCCTTTGCCATCTCTCTGTGTCTAGTTCATTAAAATAGGCCTCTTGACACTCCAGGGGGAGTTGTTTGGATGTAAAGCTGACTCAGTCGGCCTGTTCAAACAGGCGTCTCTGCATCCATCTTGGAGGCATGAGGTCAGCACAGACTCACTGAGACTGTCATCACATTGGGCTCCACCCTTTGCCAGCATAATGCCTGGGTTTTGGAACTTAAACCCTTTATTCAAACCTGGGTCTCACTGAGGTGTGAACCGCAAATGCCTTATTGGGCAGGAGCTTATTTCTTCTCTTCTGCTATTTGGAAATATAGAAGACTACTGTTCAACAAGAACTTATTCCTCCCAGCTGGCTGTAATGTCATTTCAATTTCTCCCCATCCCTCTCTTTCCTCTACACATCCCAGCCTCTAATATCCTCTATTCTACTTCTTATGTTTTCAAATGGCTAGAAGAGATGATAGTGTTTCCAACACACAGAAATGACAAACGTTGGAGATGACAGACATGTGAATCACCCTGAACCGCTCACTATACATGTATCGAAGCATTACTATGGACCCCACAAATGTGTACAATTATGTATCAATTTTAAAAGGTTTCTTTCACAGCCTTGAGGTGAGTCACACCTTCTGAGTCAACATATGTCCTACTGTCTAGGAAGTCTGGAGAAACCTGCTATGTCTGCGCCCATAGCTGGGGAATTGTGTCCGCAGTGGACACATCAAGCATCTGCCCTGAGGTCTGCCCTCAGCCATGGGGTTGGACAGATAAACCAGGCACTGTGTCTGCAGGTCCACGCAGAACTCAAGCCCCGCTGCATCTCTCCCAGGACTCTCTCGTTCTTCAGTCTGACCTCTACCAGTGCAGCAGCTGGGGGAGCATGGGAAAACTGGTCCATGGTTGAAACACTGAGGATGTCTAAATTACGGTAGTGAGACCCTGAGACAAATAAACATGAGGAAGTGGGTCTAAGAAGTATACTTGAGTCTCCTTCAATTGTCTTTGTTTGGTGTCATGAAACTGGAACATCAAAGCAAATGTTTCTGAGCTTATCACAGAACAATGATTACCATGACGAGCCAAAGTGAGCATCCCTGAGCACACAGGTGCCCTCCTCATCTGGGGCAGGGCTCAGTCGCAACGGAGTCTATGAAAAACACGGGTGGGGTCAGGGCACATTTTCTCGGGGCAGGTGACATTTTTGTGAACTAGGGATTTGGGAAGGCATAAACAATTTTACAGGAGCCCAGCTCCTAATGGTGTTGGAACGAAGGCGCTGGACAAAGCCCAACATCCTCAGTCTCGACCAGTAACATTCCTTGAGTCTCACGCAGAGTAAATGATTGGTCACATTGTGCCGCCCCAGGAATAAACCAAGTTCATTTTCATGTGTGCAGGAAAATCTCAGAGTCAGCAATGTGGTTCTAAAGTGACGTCCACATTTCAAAGGGACAACTGCCTGCATGTGGGAAGCACTAAGCCTTTTGTGTCTCCCAAATCACGCCCTACTGGGGACTGGATCAAAGTAGCCTGAAGGTTCAATAAATCAAACATAAATGTCCACTTTGTCCTCACTGGATTTTAGATTGATGACTAACAATAGCCATGTAGCAGCACATGGAACCGGCTAATGTAGCCCACACATCCCTAAAACGTGAAGGGGGAGGATGGGAACACAGGCTGTCTTGAAGCCATCCCACGGGCCCAGGCCACAGACTTCCCACTCTTCTTACCTCCCTATCCACACACTAGTGGATTCCAAGAGACGTGACACACTTTCTAGAACCTCACCCGAGATGAGACCAGGAGGCTTACCCCGAGGGAAGAACTACTAACAACGAAACCCCCAAGAGACTGGCAGGGTCCCTCACCACTCTGCAGGCTCTTAAGTCTGTCAAGCCAAGGCTTGCGAGTTTGCCCTAAAGCAGTTCTCCTCAGGCCCACCCGTTCTCGAACTTGAGCAAGACCAACAAAGTAGGGACGTACCCTCCAAGAGACACCGAAGATTTCACTGTGGACCTCATTAAGGCCTGTTGGTAATACATGATCTGGAAGAGACACAGTTGTTAGAAGAGGCTCAACTTCCCCACCCTTGAATGTCACGACATGTGGCCTCCAAAACCACAAGCCGTTTATCCACACCCACACCCCAATCCACTCCCAAGCCGGCCACCTCAGGACCACCAGGACTCAGACCCATAGTAGACAGCTGGCCCCAAGCTCCAAATCAGTGGCCCCCTTAGCCCATCAGGAGGCATCAGCAAGAAGAAGGAAAAAAGTTCTAAGGAGCATTAAACTGAGACACAGGGACCGACACTTGGCTTTCCCTTCGTGAGCCTCTGGCTGACAGAAGCAGAGAGGTACCTGACGCGGGTAACATCCTTAATCTTTCTGGTCTGCAGCTTCGGCAGAAGCAGACCACCCCCTCTTCAGTCTCCCTCCTTCCCATTCAGATATCAAACTACACTTCCCTCGATGGCCAAGGCTCCCAGGGCTCTGCCCGGGTCACGGGTATAAGGTTTGCTGAGCAGGCCACTTGCCACCCTGAGTCGACTCTGAATGACCGCGGAGGAGCAGGGGCCGGGAGGGGGCTGTGGATGTAGATTATCTGCAGCACCGTTCTCAGTCCTCTGGCCGTCCCGCAGCCCCTTGAGGGTGTTGCACATTTGAAGTCTCAGCACCAGCCCCACTCAGGTCTTATAAAAGATGCTTTGGCATCCTGTGCTGTCCACGAGTTTGGAAATAATTGTTTGAACATTACACATGGTTTTCATTTCATCACTGAGTAAAGAGCAGAGAACCAAAGCACACATAATCTGTTAGAAGATTTAAAAGCAAACTTCACTGGAACTGGAAGACTAATTACCTCTTTTTTGACAGCAGTGATTGTTTGTTTCTGTAAAACAAAGAAGCAAAACCATTAAGCAGATGTCATTAAATCATTAGTTTAAATACCCATTCGAAAGATAAAAATCCTTCCCCTGAGAAAACTGCCCATCTCTTCTTACTTAAAAGGCAGGATTTCCCCATTACCACTGCCTCCACCTATCCTCTGTGACCACTGGAGAGTCAGATCAACTAAGAGACTGGTAAGGAAGGAGCTCGATCTGCTTCTGTCGCTTCACACTGCTCTCCCAAAAGCCAAGATGAAGGACTGAGTTTGGGGTTTGTCTCCCACCAGCACAGTGTCTGCAGAACAGTCCTTAGAGAGATACAGACTCCCCCCAAGATCAGAGAGAAGTTAGGAGGCTAAGATGTGGCTTGAGCATTCCTCAGGTACTCATAACAACCAATAATACAAGTTGAGGGGAAAAAAAGCCTGGTTGCCAAAAACAAAGCCCACAGTGAGAAGGCTTGAGATCAGCATGCACTGTAAGCCGAGTCCCAGAGTTGAGCGGCACTGAGGAAGGTCACATCAGGCCCATCCCCTGCTGAAGCTACTGGAGTAAGTTCATGCTGGGGACAGGCATTGGGGTCTCTGGACTTTTCAAGTTAAGACAGAAAAGGTTGGCTCCAGGAGGGTCTCTTTGGCTTGGAAATGCTTCTGGAAGCCCTTCGGGTCTGTCTCCGACTAAAATACATGGATCTTCCACCATCCAAGGGGCAAGTGCTTCCTTGGCACCCCGTCCCAGCCCCGCAGCTCTTTAAGCTTGGGCACAGTGGTGATTCCAGTCTCAGTTTTCCTAGATATGGTTGTGTCCAGGGACTGGTTGGTGCCAACTCATACATCAAGCTGAGCCTCTTAATTCTTGGCTGCCAATACCCATGCAGTTTAACCCAACCAAGTCTTCACTTGGAAAAGTCACGAGTCTGAGGACACTATTTCCTTTTAGCCAGTTAGCAAAATAAACACTGGCCCCCGAGTCCACTGCCAAGGAACTGGAATGTCCAATCTGGAATTTCCAATCTGGAGTCACATACTCGCTTCTCATTTCTAATCCATGCTGGGTTTCATTGTGCTTTCCTTGATTGCTTTTATGCAATTGCTTTCATAGGAAATGTTTTTCCTGCATGAGGGAGTAGAAAGCGTTGTCCCAGAAAGGTGAAGCTCGGCTAGGTCTGTCTTCGTCCTTCACACATCCTGACTTCCTCCTCCATGGCATCTATCACAGTTTTAGAGACACATGTGTTTGTGTGACTCTTTGTCAGTGGATGAGTCAACAGTGAGTCACCACTGAGGCAGGAGACCATGTCTGCCTTCCCTAGCACAGTGTCTTCTGCACCGTAGATGCCCAATAAACACTGAATAAACGATGCCTTCAGTGTACTTGGAGGCCTAGAAAAATGGGGACTTTTCTAAGCTTCATGGAAAATTTTCCGCCTAAAAAATGGAAAACACTCCCCAAATACGTTGGCAACCACACTTACTTCCAACATAAGGCACTGTTTTAGAAGATACAGTTTCTATATTTCAGGTAGAAAAGGGCCCTGCGGCCAGAGTGGACTTGCATTCAAATCGAATACTGCATAATGGCTTCCCTCTGTTAGAATCTTGCTGGAGGGGATTCTTCAGAATAGTGTCTACTGTCTATGCCCTCTGCTCACAGGGGAAGCCGAACTTTTTCATAACAATAACTGCCTAGCAACCACTGCAAAGCAATGTACACCTCTTTGAGCTTTTATAAAGTTTAAGGGAGGGAGAGTTTATTATACTGATTTTCAGCAGAGAAAGCCAAGCCTCTGAAGGTCACACCCCTGGGTGACTTTCTCAGCATCTCCTGGTCATTAATGTGGCTGAGCCAGGATTCAAAGACAACTTTGGAGCTGAGGACCAACCCACGAGACTCAGGAAATACCTAGACCTGTTCACTGTCTCCACAAGCCTGCTCCCCTCAGCCGGTCCTTCCCTGCCTAGAGCTGAGAAGGCTGCAGAATGGAACGACTGTTCAGTCCTCTCACTTAACGTTGAGCATGAGAGCTACAGCCCCAATCACAAGAGGAAACACAAACACGGGAAGCACACTTCCACTAACATGACAGGTAAGAACGAAATTGTGCTAGGACTACGCTCAGTGTCATGAATACCTCTGAAAGATCCAAGCCTCACAATCACACTTCCTGTCGGCCACTGTTCGGTGGCTCAGAGCTTCTGAGTGGACAAATCCAGGGGTAAGGAGCAGGGTCCTGGCTGTCCTGGTGTTCCCTGGACACCACAGGGCACTGTGCCTGGAAGCCATGGTCAGGCACACTCATCTCTATTTTGCCTCTCAGGATCTTCCTTTGGCCACATACGTTTGCTTCCAGGGCCGCTGTCTCAGTCTTTAGAGCTTTACAATGTTTACATTTTCATTCGCTTTGTCTGATTTTATTCCACCTTAGGGGTCTGCCTCTGTGGTAGCTTGCTCTTTGCTTTCTGAATCCCAGGATTACCGGTTGTCTTCTGGGACTTGGCCTGCAGTGGGCCCTCATCGGCTAGGCTGCATCTGAGGCTTCCCCACCTTCACCTTGGATCGTCCGTGTGAATTTCAGCCCTGATTTCTAGCTGTAAAAACAGCTGTTCACAGGATCAGCTTCCTCTAGACGGGTGTACAGTCATCTCCGCCCTTCTGGGGGTATGGGCAGTGGAGGGCAGTGAGGGGAAAGGGCTCTGGACTTTTCTCAGAGGTGAAGAGACAGCGCGATCTCTGAGTAGGGGCACAGTTTGGGAGAGAACATGGGCTGTGGAGGTCAAAGTTTAGAATCTAGTTCTACAACTTACTGGCTATGGGACTTTGGACGAGTTACTTAGTGTCTCAGAGCCTCATTTGTAAAAGGAGAATGAGATGACACACATCAGGTGACAGGTCCAGAGACCCCCACATGGTGGCTGCCAGCGAGGGTTCGCACACCGCTGCTAAACACCCAACAGCACAGTTTGATCCCTCATTACAAGACAAAATACAGGATGTTGGGCAATATCTGGGACACGCTTATATGGAAAAAGGTATTCACTGTTGATCTGAAATTCAAGTTCAGGGAATCCTTATTTTTATCTGCTAAATCTTGCAAACCTACCATCACTATTATTCTTACTTAGCCAGAGGCCATAAGAAACATTAAAGTGAAGCTCTTTAAAAATACACATAATTCTAAGAAATTCAAAGAAAACCACCTCATGATAAATGAAGAAATAAGCCCTTTTTCTACCTGGAATTCACACCCAACTCCCTTCCTTTCTCAGCAGTGGGTCTTCCTGGAGTGAAGCCACACTTTATTCCTCAGCCCAGTGACACTGCTTCAGGAGGAATATTCTGAATAATCTCTGAACGTGCTACATTCTTGGAATTCTAACAATTTCTTATTCTTTCCTTGCAGAGTTGCCCAAACAGCAACACTTTAGATTCTGTTTACACAGCTCTGTGGCTGGGTTTGTTGACAGAGGCTGTGGACAACTGTCACAGGGCAGGAGGGGTCAGGGCCAAGGCCAGGCAGGAATGCAGGAACCCAGGGGCGGGATAAGCAGGGCCTGGGGATGAGGCAGTTGGGCAGGAATGCACAGACACACGGGTGGAGGGTCGGGCAAGCCACAGGGGGAAGGAGAGGCAGGAGAGCCGGAGGAGTCAGCGGCGCAGGCCTTGAGAGCAGAGGGGCGCCGCGTCAGAACCAGGAGGTCAGGAAGGCAGAGAGAGCCGGGGTTGGAGGCTGTGATCCTCAAGCAAGCACTGCCAGGCACTTCCTGACTGAGTAGAGGCGGGATGCCTCGCCACTGGCAGGGCTCAGTGCAAGACGAAGATGCAGGGCACCTTGTCCAGAACGAAGTGCAAAGAAGTCTAAGACAGCGACGGAACGTGAAGCCAAGCCAGAGCCCTCTGAGCGTGGGGTTTTGGGCGACTATGCAAATCACTGGCCCCTGAAGCCGGCCTGGACACAGGACGCAGGCCTGGGGTGGCAGAGAGAGGGGCAGCGGTGGGGCCAGGGGGACCATGAGCCGCAGAACGCAAAGACCTCACTCTGAATCCTGGCCAGGCCTCTGAGGGCAGCAACCTAAGGCCCAAATCCGTTTCCTTCGTATGAAAAATGAAGCTAATATTACCTCTCTAAATGGATTTCATAAAATCCAGCAAAGCTTCTAAAAGCCACACAGTGGGCATTAGAAAGCATCAGGCCGGAGGCGCAGATGGCTCCAGTGGCCTCAGCTGAGGGCCGAGTCCAGTTTCACCGTCGCCCAGCTGTGTCCTTGGACGCGTCACCTTCCTTCGCTGCTGCTTCCTCGACTAAGCGGTAGGGATGCTACCCCTGCTTTTGTCTCCAAGGTAGTTGCGGGTCCTGAGCCACTGCTAAGGGTGGAGCCCGCAGCTGTGCACCCCTGCAGCAAGCTGTCAACCAGCGTCAGCCCTCGGTGTCCCTTCCCCAGCCTGCCAGTCAGGCAAGGGGCACAAGGAGATAGCAGTCTGTCCCCTTTGGAGGGAGCATGCGGGGGGCTTTGGTTCACCGAGGGCTCCAGGCTGAGCGCTCTGCAGAGCACAGTACTTCATACTGTCGGGCTATGTTTCTGCCAGAAGATCCGTGCGCGTGCCAGTGTGGGCCTCACTGCTCTCAGCAGCTGCTTATGGCCCAGGCAGAGTGGTCAGAGTAGGTACGTGTCTTCCCCCGTGCTTCCAGCTGGGGCAGGTGTGGTTGGAATTAGAAGGTGTTAGGACAGAAAAGGAGACTGGCTAGGTGGCCCCTGAAACGGGGTCTCAGGACAGGCCCCTAAATTCTCTCTCAAATTATGGTAACAGTTCTAACAACAACAGCCACTGTTTTCGAGTGTCTTTACATGTTGACTAGCATTCCAGACACTTCACGGAAGAGATCCTACTTAGTCCTCTGAGGAGGGAACCGCTGTGACCCACATTCTGTGCAGAAAGAGACAGACTTAACGGGCTCAAGAGCTCGCTCAAGGCCGCACAGCCCAGGGAGGGGAGAGCTGGGGCTCAGGCCGACATCAAGGGTCCCTTCGGCACACGGCACCGGCCCGCTCCTGAAGACAGTGCTGACCCCGCGACGAGCAGTCCCTCACCCCACCCTGGGGTAGAGGGGTTGGGGGTCTGTACGTCTCAAGGTGGCCATCAGAACTGAGAGAGGACACACTCCAGGGTGAAGCCCTGGCCCCTGGCTGGCTCGCCCGAGGCCATCAGCCCGAGGGAGCGGTGCCCAGGGCCCTAGACACCTGCCAAACCCACAGCCTCTTTTCTCAGGCCTGATGGGCTACTTGCCTCCACTTTTAGAAACACATTTTCAAGAACATACACATCGAGCCGGGCTCGGTGGCTCAGCCTGTAATCCCGCGCCTTTGGGAGGCTGAGGCGAGTGGACTGCCTGAGCCCGTGGGCTCGAGACCCGCCTGGGCGGCAAGACCTCATCACTGCAATAAATCAAAATGAGCCGGGCGTGGTAGCGCACGCCTGTAGTTCCAGCTACTCGGAAGGCTGAGGCGGAAGGATCGCCGGAGCCCAGCGGGTCGAGGCTCCAGTCTGGGCGACCGTGTGAGACTCCAACTCAAAAAAAAAAAATAACAAAGAACAAAGAACGTACACCTTCTCAGAAATGCTCTCTCAAAGCAGCTCAGGCAGTGTGAATTCTCTGACTGAAACAGAAATCCAAAACCTCCACACTCCCGAGGCCTCGCGGAGACCTTGGTGTGATCGGCGCCCCTCTCCTCTCAGGGAGGATGCACATGGGAAGACGGGGACACGCAGACTGGGGGATGCTGCACAGAGGTCAGACACAGCGGCCGGCAGGGTGGGAGGGGCCCCGAGCAGGAGAGTGGCGGGTCTTTATTCTTCTCCATACTCCACAGCAGCCGGAGTGTGCACACGGGAGACAGACAGCTGGGGAGAAAGACGGAGAAGAGGGCGGTGAGCACGGAGGCACAGCCCGCACGGAGGCCGGCCATGGCTAGGACAGCCCCCCCCACACCCAGTCCGCACCCGGCTCTGGGCGGAGAGCACGCTGGCATCCACACCTGCGGGAAACGGGCCCCGAGGGCCAGCGGGCCCCAGATGCCTCCTCAGAAAGGCCTGCTGGCCGGCCTCCTCAGAAGTCACCCCAACCACCCCCAGGATGGAGGGCTCGGCTCCTCAGCCCCCTCCCAAACTGCTGCAGCTAAGATCCCACCCACTCCCCTGGAACACACACACACAGAGCCAAGCAGCATCCGGCTGGCCTGGGTCGCAGACGGTGGCCCTCGGTTCCCAGTCTCCCCGGGTCAGAGCAGGCGATGGGCTTTCTGCCTCTCCCCGCCCCCTCCTCCCCAGGAAAGAGGTTTCCAGAGCTGCCGGTCAGCCATAAAAAAAGCAAACCTTCCGCCCGGGCTCAGTGTTTTACTGGAGGATCCTGTTTCCATGGCAACCAAGCCCAGGCAGCCTCAGCAGTGATCTGCTATCTGACAAGGGGAACCGGGGAAGGATGCTCTGGGAACCCGGAGTGCAGGCCGGCCGGGCCCGTGTGCATCAAAGGGGAGATCTCGTCGGCTCGGGGACAAGAGGCCTGACGATTTCCCCTGGTGACGCTCCCTGGGGACTCAGTGTCCCCCTCCACATATCACAGGCGGGCAAAAGCAGATGCTGTGCCAGAGCCGCCTCGCCGCCATTCTCCGGCTCCTTCCTCTTTCCCTCCCACTTCCGGCTCTTCCAGGCCCCGCTGGCTCAGGCTCATCGCCGAGCCCTGTGGAGGCCACCCTGTGCCGAAGAGGCGGGTGGGCCCTTGCTGTCCAGAGACAACCTGGACAGAGAGCAACGGAACCAGCGAAGCCCAGTTTAAATCGGTTTGGGGCTGGATCAGTGGTTCTCAGCCAGAGCAACGCTGACTCCCCCAGGGTACACTGGGCCATGTCGGGAGACATCCTTGACTGTCAGGACTGGGGTGGGAGGTGGGCTGGGAGAGGAACAGGAGGTGCTGGCATGTGGTGGGTAGAGGCAATGCACAAGAACCCCCCGCCGCCGCCACCAAAGCATTATCGGGCCCAAATTGTCAACCGAGCCACAATCGCAAGAGCTCAGGAACTGCATTTCTTGAAGTGATTGCTTAAAATCATAGGAAATTGGCCATCCATCATGAAAGGTGGCCTATTTGGGGAAAGAATCTTCCTAAAATAAAAAGTGTTGGAGAATCTTTACAAAGATCCCACCCACTGGGACGTGAAAGAAACTGTGGCATCCCAGGCCCTGTCATGTGGATTAAGGTTCAAATCCAAAGTTGACTTTAGGATTTGGAGTTGGGGCCACAGTCTGCCCAGGGTCAAGGAACTGGCAGAAACTGTGAGCAAAAACCCTGTCTGGGCAACCCGGAGTGGAGGGGTTCACAGAGGTCATCGGCTTTTCAAAGAGGGAAGCGACTCAGAGAAACGGGACGCCCAGGGATCCAGGCCCCACCTGCTCTGCCCACGCCACACCCTCGGTCTCCCTGCAGTCGTCACCTTTCTCCCCAGGACCCCGGCCACGGCCTCCCGGCCCCTGTCCGAGTCCTCCTCTCCGTGGCAGTCTCGGTGGGGGTATCATTGCCCCAACAGACAAGAATAGACGTGCAGGCCCCTCCCCAGACTCAGGACCTGACTTCAGCCCTACCCAAAGCATGCAGCGGAGACGTACCTGGTTTACCTGAACTTCATTCGGGTTGGTCACACGGTCCAGGCCATAGTCCAGCACGTTGTCCATTCCTGGCTGAAGGGGATAAAAACAGCACAAGGGTCACTGCAGGGAAAGTCTCCAGTGTCTGGGTGACTTTGGGGCTTGTCCAAGAGCTTGTGAGATTGCGCTCCGAAGGGCTTGCGGCCTAGCCCACCGGGGGCTATGAGGGTGGCTCAGCCCCCGGGGGAGCTGGTGCGTTCCGTGGGGGCTGTTCTGCCACCAGAGCATCCTCGGCACCTAACATGCTGAGAAGGAAAGAAGGAAGGTGGGAAGAAAGGGAGAGAGGGAGGGAGGGGGGGGACGCATGGCTGGACGAACGGGCGGATGAGGGGGTAGACACGTGAACAGGCAAGACGCATGGCATGCCCGGCACCACGGTGGGATGGAGGGCGGGAGGAACGGGTGAGCCGGTGGACGGATGCCCTCCTCAGCACCACAGTGGGATGGATGGGCGGATGGACGGACGGACGGACAGACGGACGGGTAAATAACCCTGAAGCTGAAAAGAGTTCACTGGGACGCAGACATGGGACTCCTGACTCCCCCCAGTGCTCCTACCCCATACTGCGGTTTCTTTCTTGGCTGGGTGGGAAAAAAGAAGCAACTGCTTCAGGAGAATACAGGCTGCAGTCAGGCACTGCTGGGCTCCGATCCTGGTTCTGCGGAGTCCCAGCTGTGCGGGAGATCTTGGAAAACACTCCTCCTCTGCACTCGCTAAGCCCTCTGAGAAACAGGGACGATGCCTCCCACATGGCAGGGTCATGTGAAGATGTAACAAGGTAGGGTGTGATGCTCTCAACAGAGGTAGCCATTACTGAGCAAGGGATTGCATTCATTTTAAGACTGTGTGTGCAGAGGGTGGCCCAAAGCTGCTCCGGCAATCTTTGTCACATCTCTTTCCCAGCAGGTAAGCCAACTGTCCAGAGAATCTTATGGGTCTCTTGACTCCTTGAGGCCAGCGGTTGGGGTCTTTCCCTCCCCTCTGCAGGTGGGACCCTGGGTACCCACCAAGTGCTCAGCTCACATGATGAGCCAGGCTGACTCCACCACAGCAGAGATGGGGAGAAATGGGCTTTTCTCCTATCAGATTCAGCCTCATCAATAGGGTCAGACCCGTTTTTAGCTCAGAGGCAGGTTGCCAGATAAAATACAGGACCTCCAACTCATTTCAGATAAACAACCAGTGAGGCATGTCATGACTTTTATACTTACTGCATGGTTATACCAAAATATATAAAATTTAGTAGAGAACATATTTCATGTAAAAATAATTTGTTGCTTATCCAAAACTCGAATTTAACCAGACACCTCGTCTTTCACTTGCTGAATCTAGCCACCCAGCTCAGTGGGCTACCACGGGGCAGACACTTGGATCCACAGCCAGGCAGCGAAGGGAGAAAGGAAGGCACTAGAAAGCGAGAGGGAGAGGCGCAGGGAGAGGGCGGCCATGCTTATCCTAGATGTGGCAAGCGGACCTCCAGTCCTGGGTGTCTGGGGGGCACATCCCACGGCTAGATGCTGTGGCAGCCCGGAGACCCCTGGTGAGGTACCGAGGTATCCCCAGCAGGCGCAGCGAGGTCCTTCCCAATTTGTGGGCGAGGTAGCCATCAATCACAGATGACAAATTACAGTTGGGACAGGTGCCTTGAAGGGACAACATGAGGGCCAAGCCAGCCTTCCATGGGGTCTGACCTCACATGAGGAGGGGCCCTCAGAGTCCGTGCCTCGGCCTAAGGAGGGTTCTTGGCGTTGCCCCCCCACCCATCTGGTATGAAGAAATCCCCCAGGAAAACTGTAGAGAGACTTCATACACACACGCTCCGGCACTTCCGCACCCTCTCACTCCCTGCACACGCTCGCACTCACACGTGCTCACATACATGCGTGCCCCGACACCTCCCAGCTGGCTGCCGTCCACCTCACGGTGCCATCTGCTCCAGTGCTGAATGCACTGTCCAGCCCTTGCCCTGAACTTGCCCCGTGCTCTCATGTCAGTGCTGCTAGCTTGGCGCTCAACAGTGTACCTGATGTCCCAGACTGGCACTGGTTCAGACCAGACGGCCTCGAACTCGCAGGTCTGTAGCCCTCCATCAGGCTCCATTCTCCTGGCCTGTCCAGCTCCACTGCCCCCTCCCTGATTCTCTTTGCCAGTCCTACGAACAGCCAGAGGGGCCCCATCTCCTCTTGGCACCTCTGCAGGCAGCTGCCCAGCAGCCTCGGCTGTCCCTGATCCCACTGTGGCCCGTCCAGTGCCCTGCCTTCGGAACTCCCCAGAGAGCTGCCTCTCTGCCTCTGAAGCGTCTTTCCCTCATTCGCTTCTCCATTCATGCATCAGGAAGTGTAAGGTCTCTGATCTACCGTGATAGTCACCAGAGCGGCTGCTGACGCAGTTTCTGGCACAAGAAGCGGGGCTGGCATGAAGATAACCAGGGCCGGCTGTCAGCACACAGGAAGCGGGGGCAGCCAACGCAGCCCTGTGGTGTGCTGCCAGAAGGCAAGGAGGCACGCAAACGCTTTCTGCACGGTGCCACGCCCGAAGCCCCCCAGAGATGTGAGCGTCCCTGCTTCAGCTGGGAGCTGTGAACGCCAGGGTGGGAGGTCCCAGCAACAGCTCTTAGGCGTAAGCCAGAGAGGCTGCTTGCTCCATGCCTCGACATTTGGGTCAGGAAAGGAGATCTGGTACGCGTAATGACGGCTCTGCACAGGGGCCAGCATGGGTGCTGACAGACGCTTTGTGATAACACGCTACCATGTCCCTCTGTCTCTCCTTTCACTCTCCTCCCTCAAGTATCAGGCTCTTTTGAGGCTTGGGGCAGAAATTACAAGTCAAACGCTAACTCATTGCAAAGACAAAACAAGACGTGGGGAAGGGAGCGACCGGGCTGCAGGGGTGCGACTGCAGGTGGAAGGCGAGACCCTGGCCGGCATGTCACCCTCCCTGGAGTGGTGCTCCCTGAGCCCCCACCTGACCTGGGGCCTTGCCTCCCACCGGCCACAGGGCACCTGCAGGTGAGTTGCTCACCGCGTGGGAGTTCAGTCTTGGCCCCTGCACCGGAGGCACTAAGTTCCTTGCGGTCACAGGCCACGTCTGCCGTGGCTCGTAACTGGAACATCCCCACTGCTTCCCGAGAGCCTGGCACAGGTGCGCATTCACAAACTACGTTGCATCTCTTAAAGAATGGACCAGAGGGTATGGAGCATTCCCTTCGGACTTTATGATACAACACCGCATGTCGGGCCATTCTCCTGAGTCAGTGTCCTTTTCAGTGGCCTCTGAAAAGCTACTAACACAACAGCTGCCCCGTGTTCCCTCACGTCGGATTCGTGGAGCCTTTCCCCGCTGCTGGACATTCAGCCCAACTTCCACAGGAAATGGAGGGCAGACCTGTCCTTCTCTGGCAAGTGTCTGCGTGTGTGGTTGAAACGAGGGCCATTTTGCTTGAGGTGCAGACAAGGGGCCACTTGACTCAGAGGACATGCCACTACACAGCCTCGCCACATCCCCGGGAGGCAGAGTCGCCTCCAAGATGCAGGGAGGGCCCCAAAATGCCTCTTGAGAGGAACTGCTTCCCCCTTGGTTCGTTTACAAAACCAACTGTCGTCTGCATCTTGCTCGGCTCGGTACCTTGTTCCCCTTGGGTCAAAACAGGAAAGGAGCGTCATTCCCCCTCATTAGGGACGGGAGTTCGGGTCAGATCCTCAGCGGCCACCCTGACATCCATCTGGGCCTCTGCCGGTGAGGACGCCCTGCCACGGCCCCGCAGTCTCTCCTTCCTCCCTCGCCGAGTCGGCTCTCCCTCCCTGGCTGTGCCCCTTCCACCCTCGTCTTGGCTCTGGGGGCTGGCGCTTGCCTGGGTTACAGCAATGTGGACTCCGAGCTGAGAGGGAGCGCCTGTGGGTGCTCCTGGCTCCATGGCAGCACCTGGGGCTTCGTATCGGACAGGTGTGGCTTCTCCTTCCGGCACGGAGCAGCCTTCCCATCCAAGTGATGGGGCTGGTGACGCCCACCGCCCGAGGCAGGAACGGCAGGTGTGCCAGCAGCCCGTCACAGATACCCCACAGAGTTCCATGGCTCTTCGCTGAGCTCCACGTCCAGCGCCCAGCCCCAGCGGACCAGGGCCCGGGGACGGAGGCCCAGAGCGAGGTACCGACGGAGGGACAAGCGAGTGAGCAGGCTCAGTGACAGCGGGCATACATCACCCTGCAGCAGTGGGCAAGTCTGACACAGGGCGGCCGCGCAACGCGCCACAGAGCCCGGCGCTTCGCTTGCTGGGCTGGCTTTCTTCCCACTGAGCTGACAGTTTGTCTGAGTCTCCTGGAGACAGTCTGGCAGTCTGCAAGTCTGCGCGCTCCTGGGCTTCCGGGCCTCTCACACAGATTGCTCAGTTTTCGGCTGAGAGGCTCTTCAGGCAGGACGCCTTCTGCCCGGCTCAGCCAGCACGAGCTGGGAGTGTCTCGGAAAGCTGGGGAGGCGGGGCCCGAGGCGCTCCTGCCTGTCTCGGACGACTGGGCTGCCCTTGACTTGGGGAGCAGTCAGGAGAAAGGTTAGACATGGGGAGCAGGCTTGTGCGCTGGGAGCTACAGAACTGACTGGATTCCTCAGCCCCATCCGGAACTCAGTGCTATAAAAGCTGGAGCACCATGTGTGGACCCAGGCATTGTATTTCTGAGAGCAGCAGTGACCCAGGAAACGTTCTGCTGACCCAGAACCCCAGAACCGAGCTGCTTGCGGAAGCCACGTGACAGTGTCCTGAGAGGCAGACAAGCACGGGGCATGTAGTCGGCAGCAAGCGGGTGCAGAGCCTCTGGCACTCGCCAGCTGGGCGGCTTGGAGCAAATCAGCAACATCCCTGACCTCCACTTGCTTGTCAGGAGGATGGGCACAAGACCACTGTCTTCCACACGGGACGGAAGAGACCCCAGAGGCGGAATGCAGAATGCTCCACACAACTGCCCAAGCACCGAGCTCCCAGTCTGGGTCTGCTGGGATGCTGGGGGGATGACGATGAGGACAGTGACCGTGGAAGTGGGGGAGAGAGTGGGGAAGGTGAGAGAGGTGGTGAGGTGGAGGAAGGAGGGGAGGTGACGGGGAGGGGAGATGACGGTCATGGTGGAGATGGGGTGGCAGACGAGGTGGCGGGGGGGCCGGGGGGTCAGAGACACGTGTGACATTCTGCTGAGAAGAGCCACTCGGCACTTACTGGGCAAAGGCTGAGAGCTCATCCCAGGAGGACTGGGAGAACCAGCATGACCCATTTGCATCTTCTTCCCTGCAGACATCCTGCTTACAGGGACGGAGGGGAGGAGGGAGACCCAGGCCGACCATGTGCACAGCCAGGCTGTGTCTCTTCGCCACAGACGCAGTCACACTGGCACGCCCACACCACAGGGTCCCAGCTATTCTCAGCTGGGCTTGGTGGCTCAGCCTGTAATCCCACGCCTTGGGAGGCTGAGGTGAGTGGATTGCCTGAGCCCACAGGTTCGAGACCTGCCTGGGCAACTTGGCGAGACTTCGTCTCTACAATAAATCAAAAATCAGCCGGGCGTGGTAGTGCACGTCTGTAGTTCCAGCTACTTGGAAGGCTGAGGCGGAAGGATCGCCGGAGCCCAGCGGGTCAAGGCTGCGGTGGCCGGGAGCGGCCGCTGCACTCCAGTCTGGGTAACAGGGTGAGACTCCAACTCAAAAAAAAAAAAAAAAAAAAAAAAGCTATTTTCTACCTTGCAGGGAACAGGGCGCCCTCACTCATGGTGCTCCCAGGAGCCAGGACATCTTGCTAAGTCCTGGCTTCACCAGGATGCCGATCCACCCCTCTCCCTCATCCTCACCAAGGTGTGCTTTTGTGGGAACACAGAGCAATGTGCAGCTCCCTTCTCATACAAAGACCTCACTCCCGAGCCACCAACAGCGTGGCATGCGTTGTCTCCAGGACGCTATGCTCTATCACTCAGCCCCCAGGGACCTGGTTCAGGCATCTGCAAACTGGTCTCCCTTGAAGAGAAACTCTGAAGCAAGGATAAAGCAAACGTGCTGCTTGGGGACCAACCCTAGGACCTCAACCTCAGCAACAGAGCACCCAAACCCCTGCCCCTAGAGACGTAACACCTCAAAGAGAATCTGCTTTGGATATAAAAAGAAAATAAGCAAAACAGCCAAAATCTGAGAGGCTTGAAGTTCAAAACTTCATAAGCTTTGGCACCATGCCTCTCACCCAAGTCACTTTCTGGTTTTGGGAATTTCTGATACCTGGCAGGCAAGGAAACTAAAGGAGGGGGAAGGAGAACATTTATTTCAAACCCTTCCACCTCCCATGATCCATGGGCAGCAGTCAGTAGTGGTCAGAGCTGCTTCTCTGTGCTGGTTAAGAAGCTCCCATTTCCCAGGGACAAGTGGGAACCAGTTACATCAGCTCCGTACAGCCTGTCTCTCTGGACCACTCCAAGTCCCAAGGCCAGAGACGCACCGTGCTCCAATGGGAAGTGCTCCGCACACTTACTCCTCCCATCCTTCCATCTCAGCCACCAGGGGATGCATCTAGGGGAGGAGAGGGGGAGGGAGCAGGAGACACCAAGCACAGCTCTGGCTCTACCACTTCCGATCTCACAGCACGCTGCCTTTCTGCTTTGGAGCCTATGTTCTAGCTTTGCTTCTTGTATTCCTTCCCCAAGGTACGGTACCCTGGTCAAAAGCAAGCAAACAAAATCCCTCCCAATAAAACACAAATGCATCCGGGTCACTCCATGCCTAACAGAGCCAGACAGGCCATGAGCAGACGCGTCCACAGCACGCATCCTCCTCCACCGAGAGGCACCGGGATGCTAACCCAACACTGAGCAGCCCCCCGGTGGCTCCAACTCTGGTTCCCAAGGGACAGGAGCTGGCAGCAGGGATAGTGATTATGGGATGGGGGTGAAGGCACAGGGAGTCCTGGAGCCCAGCGGGAGAATACTTACAGGGCATCGGTGCACCAGCCAGTAAGCCTTCTCCTGACAGTCCAGGGCGTACCTGTCTGCTTTGTTTCTCTCCTTTCCAGCCCTGAAAAGCCAAAAGCCCAATTTAAGACCAGGAATACTTTGCATCTTTTGATCGGTGATGGCCCCATTCCTAGTGACCTGGACACTCCCCAAACAGCCAAATAACGCACCTGTGCCGCCGTGATCACAAACGTGGCGAGTACTAACGTCACATTTATGTGCTGGGGATCATTCTAACTACATTTACAGGTATTGACTCCTTTGATCCAGTGGAACTCTCTCAGTAACATCTTCTCACTTCACAATTCAGGGAAGTGAAACGGAGGGAGGTTGAGTGTCTGGCCAGGGACATACCGTCAGCAAGTGGCAGAGGCGAGGCCTACACTCGGGAGTCTGGCCCAGGCCCACTCCCTGACAGCACGGGGCTGCAGTGAGCTGCTGCATGACCAGCCCTACAGTCAAATCAGCCTCACCAACTTCACCACTAGAGCCGGCGTGGATGATCTTCTGGGCTGACGTGTGACCCCTTGGCTTCTTAATTGTCCCCTGCTTTGGCAGGCAACATAGCATCTGCACAGGCGGCAGCCATCAGTGTGCTTATGACGGGGAAGAAGCTGGCCCTGGAGAGTCCCTGTTCTCCTACCCGTTAGTTTGGCTCTATTACCCCGAGAGCCAGACTCAAGGCGAGGCTTTTTCTGGGCCCAATTCGTTATTGCAAAAGACGACGTACTTTCCCTCTGAGATAGGAATGGCGCCGGGCTTCCCCCTCCAGGAGCAAAGAGGCATTCACTGCCCTGCTGTGGGCCATACCATGCCATCTCCACAGCGACCTGTGCTCACTCTTTCCAATGCCTGTTTTCTCTGGGAACGTGAGGTGACGCTGGTGCCCTCTGCATGATACAAATGAACTGTGAATAACATCATAACACCCAGAGGGCTCGATGGGGGAGCAGCACCATTCCAGCGGGGGTGTTCTGCCAACCTCCTCTGGAAATTAAATATGAACACCGTCAGTCCAGCTTCCCTTGCAAACCTAACTGGATTTTCCACCAGGTTGACTAGCCCCTGTGCCCCAGAGGACAGGCCGCAATCAGCCCGAGGCACTGCGGAGTTTCCACAACGCTGAACAGCCTTGCGAATAGAGTCCCTCTCTAACTTACCCCAAAGATCTTTCCTGGTTTTGTTCTGTTTTTCTTGACAGATGCTACTGGAGGGGAGTCGGGGTAGCCACGAAACTAGGAATTGCTTCAGTTGATCTTACCATGATTTTTTTTAGCAACAGCATCTGCTTAATCATTCACTCATTCACTCATGTATGTATTCACTGATCTTCCGCTCTGTTTTCAGCACTGAGAGTCTGTCTACTGGTGAGTCAAACAGACTTTGAGTAGCTTTTGGTCTAAATAGTACAAAAATAGTCAAAATGAATTACAGATGCATTCTGTGCCCGAAGGAGACATTCCGGGTACTGTGATGGCCTCTGTGGTGATTTTTAAACATGTCTACAATTCTTTGATGCCCACTTCACTAGCAGATGGGTCTATGTCCCTCCCCTCGAAGCCAGGGGTGATGGCTTCAACCAACGTGAGATGCCAAGATTGGCACTGCGTAATTTCTGAGGTGGGGCCCTAAAAGGTAGACAGCTGCCTCCTCCTCACTGGAATGTGGGCTCTTGACGCCTCCAACCGCCTTTAAGCAATCAGACAGCCCTGATACTGCCGTGCTGTGAGAAAGCTCAAGCTTGTCCACACGGAGAGGCCCAGAGGCTATAAGGAGAGAACAAGAGGCTGGGCTCAGTGGTTCACACCTGCAATCCCACACGCTGGGGGAGGCTGAGGCAGGAGGATTGCAAGACCAGCCTGGGCAACATAACGAGACCTCAGCCCCACAAAAAAATCAAAAAATTAGCCAGGCATAGGGGTGCCCAGAGGAGAAAGGATCACTTGAGCTCGGGTGGTCAAGGCTGTGGTGAGCTGGGCTCATGCCACTGCACTCCAGCCTGGGCAACAAAGTAAGACTCTGACTAAAACAAACAAACAAACAGACAAAGAGGAGAACAAGACAGGCCAGCTAGTCCCAGGAACCCCAGGCCCCTAGCTCCAGCCATCGGACCACAATCACCAGCGAGACTCTGAGTCAGAGCTGTGCAGCCATCTTTCCAGAATTCCTGAAATCATGACCAACAGTAAATAATTGCTGCTGTTTTGAACCACTAAGTTTAGGGTGCTCTGAATGCAGTAAGAGCTCATCAGAAAAGTCTCTTTGAGGCAGTGACGTTGGAAGTGTTCTGACAGCTAGAGAAGGTCGCGTGATCTCACCCTATTTGTGTTTCAGACATGGGGATAAAATGAGAGCAAAGAGGTGGGAGGAGGCTGCCTCGGTCCAGCTGACGGCGAGGTTGGCTCAGCCAGCAGAGGGGCAGTGGAGGAGACAGACGGCAGGCTCAGCAGAAGGGATTCTGCCAGAGGCGGCCACCAGACCGGACGGCTAGACGCTGGATGTTCTCAGGGACGAGGAGTGGGGTGGAGGGTGGTTCCTTGCACCGATATGGGCAACACTAGAAGGACAGGCTGGGAGTGAGGAACAGACACATTCAGCTGTGGACAGGTCAGGGTGGAGGCATGGCATCCACCCGAGGGCTTGAGCAGGCAGCCGTTTGCCGTCCCTCAGAACTGCATGACCACCTCATAGGCCAACCCACATGGCCAGCCTAGTTTTGTAGTGAGACCTTAAATCTGAAATCAGAGGCAGACTTTGAGTCAAGCCATGGATTAGTGGGGAAGGCCAGCATCTTGAAAGAAGAGTGTCGTTTAGCAATTGCACATCCCAAGGCAGCTAGACACAGAAGGAAGTGTCTCTGATCTGGGCAGCACAGAGCTTCGTCCCAATGGAGACCACAGCCAAGGCAGTGGGCCCATGAGGCCACTGAGAATAGCTCTGAACTGCAAGAGCACCTACAGCAACCTCATTAAACTGAAAAACTTCCGCAAAGCAAAAGAAACCATCAAGAGAGTGGAGAGACAGCCCACAGAATGGGAAAAAATATTTGTCAACTGTATATCAGTCAAAGGCCAAACATCCAGGATCTACAAGGAACTCAAATGTGCTGAAAGGAAAAAAACAAACAGTCACATTAAAAACTGGGCAAAAGACATAAATAGACACTTCTCGAAAGGTAATAAACGAGCAACCAGCCGGGCTCGGTGGCTCAGCCTGTAATCCCGCGCCATTGGGAGGCTGAGGTGAGTGGACTGCCTGAGCCCGCAGGTTCGAGACCCGCCTGGGCAGCGAGACCTCATCTCTACAATAAATCAAAAAAATCAGCCGGGCGTGGTAGCGCGCGCCTGTAACTCTGGCTACTCGGAAGGCTGAGGCGGAAGGATCGCCGGAGCCCAGCAGGTCGAGGCTGCGGTGGCCGGGAGCGGCCACTGCACTCCAGTCTGGGCGACGGAGTGAGACTCCAACTCAAAAAAAAAAAAACGAGCAACCAACAGACACGTGAAAAAATGCTCAGTTTCACTAATCATTAGAGAAGTGCAAATTGAAACCACACTAGGATACTACTAGTCCCAGTAAGAACAGCCATCATGAATAAAACAAACAACAGCAGATGCTGGCAAGGATGCGGAGAAAAGGGAACATTTCTACACTGTTGGTAGGAATACAAACTAGTGCAACCTCTTTGGAAAACAGTGTGGCAATTTCGGAAAGAACTAGAAATTGACCTTCCATATGACCCAGCAATCCCCCTACTGGGAATATACCTGGAGGAACTCAAATCATTCAGCCAAAAAGATACCTGCACACACATGTTTACTGCAGCACTATTCACAATAGCAAAAACATGGAATCAACCATCCTGCTCGTCAAAATAGGATTGATTAAAAAATTGTGGTACAAGCCGGGCTCGGTTGCTCAGCCTGTCATCCCGCGCTTTGGGAGGCTGAGGTGAGTGGATTGCCTGAGCCCGTGGGTTCGAGACCCACCTGAGCAACTTGGCGAGACCTCATCTCTACAATAAATCAAAAACTAGCCGGGCATGGTAGCATGCGCCTATAGTTCCAGCTACTTGAAAGACTGAAGCGGAAGGATGGCCGGAGCCCAGCAGGTCGAGGCTACAGTGGCTGGGAGCAGCCATTGCACTCCAGTCTGGGAGACAGAGTGAGACTCCAACTCAAAAAAAAAAAAAAAAAAGTGGTACATATACACAATGGAATTTTATGCAGTCATAAAGGACAAACATATGAACGTCACAGAAACTTGGATGGATTTAGAGACTATAATATTCAGTGATCTACCACAGAAAGAAAGAACTGAGTACCATAGTTTCTCACTCATAAGCAAACTCTGAACATTTACCATAATACTATAAGAAGGGGATTGGACACTGCCAGGGGAGGGAGGGGAGCACATAGTATCACTAAGGGTACCTGATCTCAAACCAGGTGACGTGGGGACCAAAGAGAGGCCCAAATTTTACCTGTATGATGACGATGAGCACTTGTATACCTAGCCTGAATTGCACCGCACCTCTTTAAGATAAAAAAAAGAAGGCTGGGCACAGTGGTTCAAGCCTGTAATCCCAGCATGTTGGAAGGTCGAGGCAAGAGGATTGCCTGAGTCCAGGGGTTCAAGACCAGCCTGAACAACTTGGTGAGAGCTCGTCTCTACAATAAGTCAAAAAATTAGCTGGGTGTGGTGGTGCCCGCCTGTAGTTCCAGCCACTGGGAAGGCTGAGGCGGAAGGATCGCCGGAGCCCAGCAGGTCGAGGCTGCAGTGGCCACGAGCATGCCACTGCATTCCAGTCTGGGCGACAGAGAGAGACTCTGACTCTAAAAAAATAAAAATTAAATTAAAAAGAGCACCCATGGCACCCTGGGAAGCATACATCGGGGTCTGTGGCCCCGCGGTCTCTGGGGTCTTCCTGCGCAGAGGAGAGAGGTGGAGGAGGGCCCTGAGGGCCGTGGGGGCGGGCCTGTCTGACTCTGTGACCCTGGGGCCCAGCCCAGAGCTGGAACCTGCTGGGCACGCAAAACCAGTGCACTGAGTGGAATTAAGTAGCACTAGCTCAAGCTCTGCCACTAGCTCACCAAATGACCTGGTCGCATGATTTTAGCCTCTCTAAGCCTCAGTTTCCCATTTGTAGAGGTGAAGGCTGACAATAACTGTTGTGCTCTGAACATTTTTCCCACACCAACATAAAATGAGACGACCTCCAAGAACTCACCAAGGAAAGCCCTGAAGGCAGCCATAAGCAGTGAATGCCATTCTCGCACAGCTTTGTCTCACATGTGCCCAGGCAGCCACGTTGGTGGCTGACGTGCCCTGGCAGCTCTCTCACTGACGTGCCATGTGAATCCAAGCCTGAAGAACATGGTCCCCCCCGAGGGGGTAGTAACGCCATGCTTCCCCAAGAATCGTCATTATCCGGAACCAGCTCTGCCAACTGACAGCACTCCTCACTGCCCCAGTTCCTAGGCTGGATCTCGCCACACGATCCAGCCCAGACCTTCCGGGGTCCAGGCTTGTGAGGGCAGGCAGGCTGGGCTAGGGGGAATCGTTCATGCTGGTGACCACCGGCCCTGGTCGCCAGACGCTCCTGGATCTCCCATTCCCAGGCTTGTCTGTCCCACTCACCGCCCTCTGATGCTGAGTGAAGACACGGGCCCCACTCTGCCTGGTGACTCACAAGCCCAAGTGACAGGGTGCTGCTCTGACAGGCCCAGGTTGCTACAGCCCAAAGCCCGATGGCGCTGCTCCTTCGGCAGGATTCCCAGGGTGAGGGAACGTGTGCTGGGGACCCCACCTGACTCATGGTGGACATGGGTCACAAGCCAGAAACGTACCTGTGGTTTCCAGCCCTGAGGATTGGGGCCACCTGTCCCCTAGGCCTAGCGATCGCTCTCCCACCACTTGCCATGCGGCAGTACCTCTGGCTCGCCTTGACAAGACAGCCCTCAGGGGACTTTCAGCTCCAGGTCGGATGTGCACAACAGGGAGACGCCAGCCAGCGGTGGGAGGTTCCAGCGCACAAGCCTCATGACTGTATGTGCCGGGCTTACAGCTCTCTCGGCGGGGCCTGGTGCCCTCAGCACGAAGCCCTCAGGGTCCGCTCTCCACGACCTCCACCGAAGCCCTTGCTGCCCTCTGCAATCTCAGGCTCTGCACTCTCACCTCCGGTTACCTCCCCCCACCGTCTGCAGTCTCAGGCTCTGCACGGTCGCCTCCGGTTAAGCCCTGGCTCCCCTCTGCGGCCCCAGGCTCTGCACCCTTCACAGCACACAGAGCTGCCGTCAGTCCGAGTACCGGTGCCGAGTACCGGTGCCGCCTCCAGGCTCTGCTGGGTGTGCTCGGAAGCCGCTCCTCCCACCCACTGCCCAGCTCCATCCATCCCTGCCCTTCACCTAGACACTTCCTGCGCCGCCACCCAGCTCCAGCTCCTGCCGCAAACCCCTGCGGTGTGGCCGCTTCCTCCCCTGCCTGCCCCTCAGACCGGGTCCTGTTACCCCCACGCCAGCCCAGTGCTGGCACACACAAGCCCCCAGAAAGGCTTGTTTTAATAGAAGGGAACGGAGACGGAAGAGAGAGGAAGGGCACCGGGTGGCGTGTGGTCTCTTCTCACTCACCTGTACTGCTCTTTGGCCTGCATAATGACAAAATCCCACTTGTAGTTTATTTTTTGGTTCAAGAAACTGTAATTTTCCTAGAGAAGGAAAACAAAATGAGAACTGTGAGACCCACGACACACGCCATGTGTGCAAGCCAAAATCCCTAAGGCACCGAGGCCATAGGCTCAGCCCGGGGAGACTCCAGACCCAGCCTTACAATGGTGCTCACTCAAGGGCCCGCACTGAATTCACAAAAGCCTTCACAAGAAACCTGCCTCTCTTGGTTTTGTTTGATTTTTTAAAAATAAATATGTCCCCAAGTCTGATCAGGGAGAAAGGATTGCAGATGGGGAAGAAACGGACATGCAGTATTCGTCAACGGAGTATCACAAATTCACAAAGATAAGCCCTGACACTGCTAGGGTGCTGTCCTTTCTACAAACACGTTTGCAAGAATAAAAACAGCAACATGGTTGCCCTCTCCCGCAAAAGGCCAGCCTTTTGAGGGTTCACATGTGCTCTTTGGGAAATCTGATTCACCCAGCCTAAAGCAAAAGTCTATACAGCACATCTGTTTTCGCGTGATAAACTCAAGTTTGTCAAGAACAGCCTGGGCAACTTGGCGAGACCTCATCTCTACAATAAATCAAAAAGTTAGCTGTGAACAGTAGCGCACGCCTTAGTTCCAGCTACTTGGAAGGCTGAGGCGGAAGTGTTGCCAGACGCTAGCAGGTCGACACTGGGGTGGCCGTGAGTGTGCCACGGCACTCCAGCCTGGGCAGCACAGTGAGACTCCAACTCAAAAAAAAAAAAAACTCAAGGTCGAATCTGTTAACCAACGATTGTCTACTGTCCCACATACTAATTAAGTCACATTGGGGACAGCAAATGGAAGAGTAGCTGCGGTGTGCCCAGTAGCACTAAGGCAAGGGCTTAACTTGCAGCAGGAGAAACTGAAGTTAGACACGGAGAAGAATGTACTTCCGCAAATTGCTTCTAACAAATGAAAGATGGGTGGCTGGCTAGAGGGACAACGAGGATGCCAACGAACGCAGTTACATGGGGAAGAGGGAGAAATAGCTCAAGACGCTGCTCCACCCGGCGGCCATAACCTCTACTGGAAAACTCCGCTGTACCTTTTCATACTCTTCCAAAACCCCTTTCTTCTTGATGTTCCGCTTGGCCAGATAGATGGCTGGAAAGGAAAGCAATGGCATTTCCCATCATCGTCACACATCCAAACCCCACACCCTCCCTGGCTCGAGGCTGCTATGCCAGAACAGGGGGCATGCTCGGCACACCCGGTCCCTCGCCCCCGGAGCACACCCAGCGCAGATGCGAGCTGACACAAAGGTCACAACGACAGCAAGACAAATGTCACCAAAAGCAGCACAAACTCAAGAGTTTGCTAGCACTCGCCAAGGCATGGACAGGTGCAGCACCTACCATAATCTGTGTCTTCAGCTGGCCACTGTTGGGTGGGCCAGAAATACGGCGTCTGCAAGAAACCAGGGAAGCCACACTTGAAAACGGCTGGGACTCCCCAGAGCCCCAGTCCTGGGACTAAAGATAAAACTACCTCAGTCCTGCCCCCTCACCATTTCCAATGTCCTGATCTGTGAGAATATGGAACCAACCACCTGTTCATATAAGATCAACATCCAAGGTCAAGGGCAGGACTCACCTGAAATCGGTAGAGGCTGCCATCAGGCTTGAGAACCAGATTCTTGGGGTCTTGCAGTGGGTAAATGTAGCCGTACTTGACAATAAAGTTGCCCAGGTTCTGTGCCTCTGGGAAGAAGCAGTTCAGACACCACATCAAGAGCACGGCCGAGGCAGCCGCTCCCTGCCCAGCCACCGCTGCCCCCGGAGCTTCCAGGGAAGTGCCCATCCTAACAGCGCCACCTCTGAGGTGCGAGGACAGTGGACCCTGAACGTGACTGTGGACAAGCCTCAGCTGGAGGGCACCCTAGAGGGAGGACTTCCCAGGCCCTCTCCCCAGGAATGACAACTGGGGAAATCCGACAGGAACCCGCCATCCTGAGCGTTCACAGGCCCCCCAGGTATCTGCGGCAGGTGGCTTGGGGATGACAGTCAGGGAAGCCCGGGAGAAGCATCTACGGGCCCTTCGGGTCTGGACAGGGTCACAGGAGTGGGAAACAGCATGTCTGTGGCACCCACAGATGTCTTCTTACTCCAAGAGTGAGGTCCCCGTGCTTGCCGCCAACTCCTGTGCCAAGCTCGGCTCTGCACCCAGGTTGTTCCCGCCTTCCCACCCCACTATAACTCCCACCCCCCTCCAGCGCTGTTTCTGGATTTGCATCCATTAAATGTTTCAGAAGCACGAGTGAAAGCAGACATCTTCCCTCCCTCCAGAAGAGAATCAAGCACCCCCCTGGTCCTGCAGGCCCTGCCCATGGGCTCATCCCATGGCACAGCTAACTTCCACGGTGTGGGCGGCCCCCCGGGGTCCACCTCTTCATCACAGACTGCACCCAGTTTCTGTGCCTTGGACGAACAGCCTGTGTCCTAGCATGGAGTTTGCTCCCCAGACGATTTCTGCTCCAACTCATCCTTCCAACTGCTGCCAGAAACCCTGGCTTCAGTAGCATTATCATCCACACCGCCATGCTCGGGAAATTGCCTGGGCTGCCTAGGCCTGTCTCCCAGATCAGCTTGGAATCTGCACACCGCCATGTGTCCTTCCGCCCCTCCGCCGTCATCCACCCGCCTTCCACCTCTGCTCTTGCCTCTGCCTTTTGGGAAGACCCTCGGAAACCCCCTCCACCAATTCATGGGCGTCACACCTTTCGAGCCAGATGGGAACAGCTTCCCTTCCAAGGAGTCCCCCCTGTTAATTACGTGCCATCAATGTCTTGTATGAAATAGCTCTTGTGTCCCCACATTGTCCTGCCTTTGCTTGTGACTCTGGTGGTTTTATATACGAAGGGCATGTCTCTCCAATTAAACGTTAATTTCTAGGGAACACTGGCTAAGCCTTCACCCAGTTTCTCCAGGTGCTGTCCACCGGGCATCCCAGATAACTGCGCATTGCACGAGCTCTCACCCACGCTGGAGATCCAGAGATGCTCACTGATCCAGTTCAGAACATCGCCCCCTGCAAACAGAGACACTCTCAGCCTTCGTCATGGTCACCGGACACATCCTCGGACCCCATGCTGGAGCCTGACTGGTCCTCCCGCTCAGCCGACACCCTGTGCCTCTTCTGCCTGGGATCTTCAGGGAACCTCCCCTGCCCCATTACGTTCAGCCCAAACTCTGCAGCCTGTAACTCGAGGCCACCTGGGACCTGGCACCAGCACACTTGCAGCTTAGCCACACCCCCGCCCTCCGCACACACACCCAGTCTTGGCCTTTCTTGCTGTTTCCCCGGGCGATAATTTGTGTGTGGACTCTCAAGTACGAACTAGACAGTAAACGGCTTACGTCCCAACACTGAGGGGGAAGAAAGCAACACCAGCCGTCTGTGGGGCTCTGGCTGGAGTCCGGGATGGGAAGGGGGAGGCAGGGGGCCGGGGCTGACGCCGCTGCCCCTCCAGCTCCAAGCAGGACTCTGAGGAGTCAGGAAGTTCGAGGTTCAAACCCGGCCGTCGTGTCACTGTGAAGGCGCTTTTGTCCAAGTAGGAGGATGGGGCCTGTTGCGGCAACGCTCTGTGGGCTGATGCGCGACTCTGGATGACAGAAGAGGGGGCCCTGTGTGCTCTGGCCCTGGACCCTCCAGGTCTCCAGGGACGGCCCGGGAACAAGGCCGAGTGAAGACTGGTGGACTGGTGTGAAGAACAGGCAGGCCAGGGCCAAGGTCAGGGGAGAAGGTGCACCCCCCCGGATTCCAATTCATCTAAGGGCCCGGAAGCCAAGTCCCGCCGCCACACCTGGAGCCGCTGCAGCATCCGTGGAGGCTCTGTGCCCTCTCCTTAGCCTGGGTCCTCTGGCCTCACACACAGAAGAGGAGCCTTGGAGGCCAAGGGCGGTGGCACCCCAAAGAAAGGAAAGGTGCCTGGACCCAAGCGCCCTGATACAGACACCACTGCACCAACACCGGCGACCATGTTTCCCAGCAACCTTAGCCTGCTTTTCAAAGGCCGAGTGGGGCTGCTGCCTGCATGGGACTGGCCCACAACACACGCCAAGGAAGGGGGGACAGGGACATTTCCTCTTATGGCCCGATCACACATCATTACCTGCCACAGATAAGGCTGGGTGTGGACAGCCTGTGCCCTTGGTGCCCACGGCCCAGGGCATGAGTGTGCAGCCACCATCTCTGTCACACCCACAGGAACAATGCTGTGGCTTTCGATGGGTTCTCCCTCTGTGGCTCTTAGCCATAACCAGCCCTCATCGGCTATTCCAAAGCAAAATTCTTAATGCACTTAAAATCCCAGGACCGGGGGAAAGACTTTCCACACCAAGTCTCTCTTTAAACACCACACAATGGTGTGCAGATGGAGACAGGCCCAGGCAGACATCAGCCTGATTAGCTCCCTGCACTGGGGAGTCAAGGGTGTTCTCATCCACTCGGCTGCTTCCTGAAATAAACCCTACAAGATCACGGTGCCACCAGCAGCTGTCCCGTGTGGTCTGAGCTGACAGCATGGCAGGCTGCTCAGGCCCCACCTCGGCCCCCTTGTCCCCAGGAGGTCCTGGGCCACCTGGCGTCTGAGGAGCTGTGGTGTTTTGCTTGCCTCGGCGCTGAAGCCGCAGGGCCGGGCTTCTCCCTGTGTTCTGCTCTGCGGCAGTTGGGATCCTCTCGCGTAGGAGGAGTGAGGCAAAACACGGCAGGTGGGCGGCCTTGCCCAAGCCCAGGAGCCAAGTGCACCCGCGGGCAGGGGAGGAAGCGGCCCGCACACACGGCAGCAGACGAGGGGCAGACGCTGGCCACACTGCTGGGTTCAAGTCCGCACTCGCTTGTGAACGAACTGAGCGACACCAGAACGAGTGGCTGAACCTCTCCGTGGCTCCACGGCTGCCTGCAAAAAGGCTCTGGGCATATCTACCCACACAGCTCGGGAGAGCGCTAGCCATGGCCACCCATCCACTGCCTGCTGTGGCCGAGCACTGCTCGGCTCTCGCGTCCAATTCCTGCACGCGTTTCCCGAGACAGGCGACGCTGCTGTTGCCTGGGCAATGAGAAAACTGAGGCTGGGGCTACGCAGCTAGAAAAAGGCACCCGAGCTGAAGGAGCCAGGCCAGCGCTCCCTGCTCAAGGCCAGAACAGGGCTGGGGCGTGCACTCGCAGACCTGTGACCATCGCTCACGCACACAGCTGTGTTAAGCCCTGGGGTTACCCAGAAAAACAAGGCAAGATGCTCCCTCTTGAAGGGCCCCCAGTCCAGTCGAGGATTTGGGCCAGAATTAATGACAACCAGAGGCAGGGAGGGGGCGGGAAGCCCGGGGTACCTTCAGGAGTAAAGGCCCAGCTGCATCTTAAGTGATGGGGCGCAGAGGCACCCTGAAGTCTGCCCACCAGTTCTACTCTAAGACTGGCTTGTCAGTGCTTCCTGTCTTCCGGGAGCTGCCCTGTCACATTCCAACTCATTCCCCTTCCACTCAGACAAAAGAGTCAGTCTTCCGCTGCTTGCGTGCAGGGAAGCCTGAGGGACACATTGCCAATGGGGCGCCCTTTCTTCCCAGCGGTCGGAAGGGGGAAGTGGAGGCTGCTAGCCAGCTTGTCTTTGCAGAGTCCAGGGCACCTTGAGGGAAAACTCAACAGTCAGGCCAGGGACGGGGTGGGAGGCAGGGCTCAGGACCGGCACGCACGGCGTGAGGCCCTGGCTTGTGCTGTACAAAGCCATGTGCTCCTGCCGGCCTTGAGCCTGACGGGAAACATACTCTTACAAAACCAAGGTCATAGTCCACGGGCAACACACTAACCAGAATGCTTCCATATCTTGGCATCCAGCCCCTCTTGCCAATATTCCCAAACGATGCTCTGTGGGCGCTTTACCCCACACAGAGAGAGGGGACAGCAGCACCATCCCCACAGGGTGGCAAGAGGGACCAAATGGGAATAAGAGGGCGGGAAAAAGCGGATCAAGATGAAGGCCAATATTTCTTTCTGCCAAATAGTATTTTTATGCCAGCTATCTGATTTCATTAAAACAAAACAAGCCGGCCAGGCGTGGGGTCTCATGCCTGTAATCCTGGTACTTTGGGCTGCTGAGGTGAAGGGATTGCTTGAGCCCAGGAGTTCGAGGACAGTCTGGGCAACATAGCAAGTCCTCATCTCTACAAAAAAAAAAACTAGCTGGGCATGGCGGTGTGCACCTGTAGTCCCAGCTACTCAGGAGGCTGAGGTGGAAGGATCATCTGAGCCCAGGTGGTGGCGGCTGCAGTGAGCTGTGGTGGTGCCTCTGCACTCCAGCCGAGGCAACAGAGTGAGACCCCTGACTTAAAAAAAGAGATAAAGAAAAGTAAAGAAACAAGCAAACAAAAAAACAAGCTTTCTCAATCTCCTAGAGGAGTGACTTCAAGAAGTGAACAACTGACCAGTGTGGTGGCTCACGCCTGTGGGATTATTCCCAGCACTTTGGGTGGCTGAGGTAAGAGGATTGATTGCCTGAACCCATGGGTTCGAGAACAGCCTGGGCAACTAGGCGAGACCTCATCTCTACAGCAAATCAAAAAATTAGCTGGGTGTGGTGGCGCGTGCCTGTAGTTCCAGCCACTTGGAAGGTTGAGGCAGGAGGATCGCCTGAGCCGGGCAGGTCGAGGCTGCGGTGGCCGTGAGGATGCCACTGCACTCCAACCTTGGCAACAGAGTGAGACTCCAACTCAAAAAAAAAAAGTGACCAACGAAGTCCTCTTCTCCTTCCTGACACCTTCCGCAGAAGAAAACCGTAGTCCAAGGGCCAGGTGGTAAATATTTCAGCTCTGCGGGCCACAACGCGCTCTCTCCACAGCTGTGTATCTGAACTCCGCTGCGGTCTTACAAAAGCAGCCTTTAACAGTACCCAAACGTAGCGGAGGTGGATGTGCTCGGGAACACAGGCCGGGGCTGAGTTTGGCCTGTGGGTCACAGCTCGCCACCCCCCTGGCGGGGTCTGCTGCCCCATCACCTGTCATGGCGTGAGGAACGCTGGTGACCAGGACTCTCTGGCTCTGCATTCGGACCCCCGTCTCCGGGCTCTGCATGTCCTTCACAAGCGCTTCAATCTGCAAGACAGGATGGGAAAAGCCGGCTGCCCGGAACCATCTCAGAAGTGGAGTGAGGCCCCTTCCGCTGCACTGAGGGGCACGGGAAGGGCGGCACGGGAGCGACGGGCTCGGAGCCACTCGAGTGCCACCGGGGCCAAGCGTGAGAGGTGGGGTTTCTGGGCAGCAAGTGAGAGGACACCCAGCAAAGGCAGGGGAGGAGGGCAGTGCCCAGGGCGAGGGCGGGGCAGAAGGCGGCAGGGGAAGCCAGGCAAGACGGGCTGCTCCTGGAGAGTAACTCTGCTGCTCCTGGAGAGCGCCCTGGAGATTCGCAGCCACGACAGAGAGCAGGACGCTGAGGCGTGAGAAGCTGGCCGAGGTAGACAGCAGGGTGCTCCATTCAAGGCCACTGCCCCAGCTGGGCAAGAAGCATGGACGTCCACTCTCACCGCCCCACTCCCCAGGCACTCTCAGCCGAGCTGCCCAAGAAGACCGTCTGGGGTGGTCTCCCACGCCACTCTCCTCAGGCCGCTTAACGGCAAGGGCACACACGCAGAGCGAGCGGCCGCGTGGCCCTGCTGTCCACCTGCCTGGCCTCCCTCCTCTCGGACTCCTCTCCCGTCGCTCCCCCGACCCAGCCACCGCGGCCACGTCGCCCCGCCCCCCGATGCCGAGCCCGCCCTCCGCCTGCCTCGGAGCCTTGCACTGGCTGCTCGCGCGGCCGGGATTGGTCCTCCCGAGCGTTCCACTGGGCTCCTCGCCTCCTTCCTCTCGATGTTGGCAGGAGGCCCACCCGTGCTACCTTGCTCTCCACCCCTGGCACTCTTGGCGCCTGCTCGCTTTCCTAGAACACGTGTGTTCTTGGAACACACAGAATATTTCACCTATGTGTTAAATTGTGCATTGGGTGTCTCTCGTGGCTCTCCCTGGGGCCTTCTGTCTGTTGGCCACCGCTGTGTTCCAAGTGCCTGGCACAAAGGTAAGATGCAGTTAACAGTCGAGGGATGAAGCAATCAAGAATGAAGCCGCTACCGGAAAGCAGGTGAGGAGGCATGACTCCCAGAGCTCTGGAAAACCAATGTTCACGGAACTTGCAAGTGGTGGGTCGTTCACTGAGGGCAGCACAGAATAACACCAGGGCTTACAACCGATATGACTCGAGTTGCCAGGGACCAGCACAGAAAATGCAGACACAGCACCTCTGGAAGCGAAGGCACCAGCCTCACAACGCCGACTGCCCAAGGCAGCTGCGCTTGCCCATGTCTGGCCTGCGGTTACAAAGGACCGGTCCAAGTTCAGAAGGGACACAAGCCAGAAAGATGAACTCGAGAGTCGTGAACACCAGAGAGAACGCTGAAGCCAAAAAGACTCCATGCACTGTCAAGGAAGACCAGACCGCAGGAAGACAGCCCCAAGGACAGACCTGATTATCTCTGGAGCCATTTTGAGTTTTGAGTTTTTACTATTAAAAAATTATTTTCCATCTGAAAAACTTAAATGGAAATAAAATCAACTACAGGAGAATTGAAAGCAAACTGGATGCTTGACATGATTCAAAAAAGAAAATCCAAGCCGGGTATGGTGGCTCACACCTATAATCCCAGCACTTTGGGAGGCTGAGGTGAGAGGATTACCTGAGCTTACGGGTTCAAGACAAGACCAAGTAACTTGGTGAGACCTCGCCCCTACAATAAAAAAAAAAAATTAGCCCAGCAAGGTGGCGCATGCCCATAGTTCCAGCTACTTGGAAGGAAGGCAGAAAGATCACCTGAACCGAGCAGATTGAGGCTACGGTGACTGTGAGCATGCCAATGCACTCCAGTCTGGGCAACACAGTGAGACTCCAAATCAAAAAAAAAAAAAAAAAGCCAACACAGGTGTTTCTCCAACCATTTAATGTTTGCCATTTGATAAAGCATCACTTGCAGAGGTTTCAAACTTCATGTTTCCCCAGGAAAGCCCTTGCTAATGCAGAAACTGCCCACTCCCCCTGCCCCAGACATGCATGCTAATAGTCAGCTAGTCACTCAACAACCAGGCACAGTCAAGTTGACTCTGGGAAACCAAAGAGAAGAAACTGTGGTCCCTGAGCCCAAGGAGCTCACTGTCTAGTGAAAGGCTCTTCTAGGACACCGCAGGAAGCACAATGACAAAGACGAGTCCAGTTGGGCTCCCTGGCTCAGCCTGTAATCCCGCACCTTGGGAGGCCGAGGTGAGTGGATTGCCTGAGCCCACAGGTTCGAGACCCGCCTGGGCAACTTGGTGAGACCTCATCTCTACAACAAACCAAAAATCAGCCGGGTGTGGTAGCATGTGCCTGTAATTCTGGCTACTCGGAAGGCGGAGGCGGAAGGATCGCCGGAGCCCAGCGGGTTGAGGCTGCGGTGGCTGGGAGCGGCCACCACCCTCCAGTCTGGGTGACGGAGTGAGTCTCCAACTCAAAAAAAAAAAAGACGAGTCCGCGGCATAGTGAACACAACAGAGCCAGACAGGAGGGCAGGACTCCTGAAGCCAGTCTCACCAAAGCCAGCAGGACTCAAGGAGTGGAGGGGGGCGGGTGGGTAAGGCACTCCCCGCGGAAGGGCCACAGCAGCGAGGCAGAGCGTGAGCCCGCAGGCAGCAACAAACACCCTTCCTCCTTCGCCCCTCCACAGCTCCCTCGGGCAGCCTGGCTGGGGCGGGGGCGCGAGCCCCGCCGGGGCATCGGTGTCCATGTTCCCGTCATGCCCCCCACGTGATGCTGCCCGCCTCCCTCCGTTTCGCTGCCTTGGCTATGCCACCGTGCCCTGCTGCCATTTAATATGGCAGCACCCTCAACACCGTGCGGTCCCCTGCAGTTCACAGGGTCCTTTTTCAACACGCAGGAGCTTGCAGTGCAGAGAAACGGAACCCAAATTAGCCAGGTGCCTGTAGTCCCAGCTATTCAGGAGGCTGAGGCGGAAGGATCGCCTGAGCCCAGGAGGTCGAGGCTCCAGTGAGCCGTGATCATGCCCCTGCACTCCAGCCTGGGCGACGGAATGAGACCCCACCTCAAAAAAAAAGGAAAAGGAATCCAAAGTAGGATTTCTTTTCTCCACTAACTGTAGGATCTTGGGCAAATCAACCTTTCTGAATCTCTCCACAAAATGAGGGCTATGATCGCGTGAGCCCTATTAATTGGCACGGTTTTGTAATCTCTTAAAATCTAATTAAGTGTGTAAACATGCTCTGTAAGGAGAGATATATATTATAAATGCAGAGAGATACATAAGCATAGCTGGGTGAGGTGGCATGAGCCTGCAATCCCAGCTGCTCAGGTGGGAGAATCAGTTGAAGTCAGAAGTTCAAGACAAGCCTGGGCAACACAGAGAGAGCCCATTTCTCTAGGGACATACGTTAGTTGTTATGGTTAGAATTATAAATATTTGTAGCATTCTTACAACTAACGCATTTTTGAAACTTTGCATGCAGGGTTGTGTTTAGATGCCCAGGAACAGAAACCCAGCTCCACTAACCAAACAAATATAAGTATCTCATGAGCACGTGCCCAGCACTTTGGGGGACACAGGAAGGCAAAAGTCCAGTCCTGGAGAGTTGGGGAGATAGTGACATGAAAATAAAATGTTAGGCTGGGTGTGGTGGCTCACGTCTGCAATCCCAGCACTTTGGGAGGCCAAGACAAGAGGACTGCCTGAGTTCAGGGGTTCAAGACCCACCAGGGCAACTTGGTAAAACCTCATCTTTACAATAATTTTTTTAAAAAATTAACCATAGTGGCACACACCTATAGTCCCAGCTAGTCAGGAGGCTGAGGTGGAAGGTTAGCTCGAGCCCAGGAGGTCAAGCCTGCGGTAGCATGATCATGCCACTGCACCCCAGCCTGGGAGACAAAGTGAGCCTCCAACACACACACACACACACACACACACACACTCTTAACACAGGCTAAGGATCTGGGTGCAGAGAAAGCTCAGTTCAAATCTCTGCTCCAATTTAGAAGCTAGAGGCCTTAAGTAAACTACCAGATTTCACTAAGACTCACTTCTTTGTAGACTACAGATCACAACAGTATCTACACGGTCACAGGGATGTTGGGAAGATCAAATGAGACCAAGCATATAAAGCCCTAGACCTGCACTGCACACGAGGTATTTACAAAATAGCAACTGCAAGTCAGTGCATGGCTTGTACCTGTAGTCCCAGCCGCCAGGGAGGTTGAGGCAGGAGAATCACTTGAGCCCAGGGGTGGCACCAGCCTGGACAACATGGTGAGACTCTGTCACAGGAAAGGGGGGGGCGGGAGATAGGGAGGGAAGGGGCAACTGAGACTGACTGAGATGATCCCCAAAAAGAGCCAGAGAGGACGAGCCGAATTTCACCAGATGGTGAGGACCAGGCTGTAATGCAAGAGAGGGGTGGTGTTACAAGGACCTGGGCAGGAAAGCAAAGAGGTTGACATTGGAGCCCCAGTGCGCTGTTGGTAGAAATGCAAAATGGTGCAGCCGTTCTGGAAAACAGTATGGAGGTTCACCAAAAAAAATGAAAACTAGAGCTACCATCTGATCCAACAGTCCCCCTCTGGGTATAGCTCCAGAAGAGCTGAAATCAGGATCTGGAAGAGATGCCTGCACCCCCAAGTTCACGGCAGCACTGCTCACACTAGCCAAGATGTGGGACTAGTCCGGTGTCCCTGACAGACCAATAAAGAAACCATGGTGCAGGCACCCACGGGAACGTTGGGTGGCCTTTAGAAAGAAGGACATTCGGCAACAAGGGTGGGCCCAGGGGACCTTATGCGAAGTGACATAAGCCAGGCCAGCCAGAGGGACAAATGCCACAGGATTCCACTTACGTGAAGCACCTAAAATAGGCAAATGTGTGGAATTAGAGAGCCAAATGGTGGCTGCCAGGGCCTGGGGGCGGGGGGAGGCCAGGAGCCACTAAGCGACACAGAGTTCCAGTAAGAGTTCCAGTTGCGGGCCAGACGTGTCCTGAGGAACCGCTGTGCCTGAGGCTGGCAGGCCATATCGTGCACTTAAAGTCCTGTTTAATAAGCCGGGCTCGGTGGCTCACCTGTAATCCAGCGCCTTGGGAGGCTGAGGGGAGTGGAGTGCCTGAGCCCGCGGGTTCGAGACCCGCCTGGGCAACTTGGCGAGATCTCATCTCTACAATCAATCAAAAATCAGCCGGGCGTGGTAGCGCGCGCCTGTAGTTCCGGCCACTCGGAAGGCTGAGGCGGAAGGTCCGCCGGAGCCCAGCAGGTCGAGGCTGCGGTGGCCGGGAGCAGCCACTGCACTCCAGTCTGGGCGACAGAGTGAGACTCCAACTCAAAAAAAAAAAAAAAATCCTGTTTTAACATGTGGATCTCATTTAACATGTGGATCTCAAGTTAAATTTTCTCAACACAATAAAATGGATTTTTTCTTTTTAAAGAGAGCGAGCGACGGCCTGGCTGCAGGCGAGGAGCAGGGGCACACAGGGAGCCCCGAGTGGGAAACGAGCCGCCTGCCACCTCCCACTCAGTCGGACTGCTCCTGGGGCTGCGGGGCTCCCACCTTCCTAGGGAGAGTCGACGGTGTCCCAGCTCAGGGCTGAGGGGTAAGATTCCCTCTTCCAGTCCTGCTGCTAACCAACATTTGCAGCTGAGCCATAATCTCAAGAAGGTGGCCAAGACCAGAGCACAGTCAAGGCCACTTGGGCACCGAGTCGGCCCTCAGCCCGCAGGCATGGCCCAGGCAGCACCAAGCACTCCCATGAGGACTGACTGCTTTCTGCCCCGACAGACGCTTTCTTGGCTCACAAAATTGCTCTGGAACAGAAACCACTCATTTCCGCTCTCTTTGGAGCCGCAGTCCTTGGCCTTCTGCGGTCTCAGGGCTCAGCAGCATCTCGGATCCCTGGGTCAGCCATGGGCCAGCAGAGGGGAGCAGAGGCAACCCCAGGAAGGGAGGCAGCCCCACAGCTCCTAGGGATGGCAGGGGACTGAGGAGTCTCAGGCTGCGGGAGTGACTCCTTCCAGAGATCTCGTGCAAGCAGGAGCCTCGGCTCCATGTGGTACTCCAAAAAGCGCCCGATTTTCTTGGCTCCATATATGTTGCCTCAAGAAGCCTGCTTTCTAGGCGCCATACGGTACCCTGAGAAGCACCTGGTTTTCTAATGTGAGGGCCCAGGACCCCCCTTTTCCACATGCTGCCAGATGAAAGGCTGCAGTCATTCCGAAGTTTTGTTGGATGAGACGGCAGCATTTCATGGGAACAGGGTCCCGCATACTGGAAAAGAAACACAATCCCACTTTAGAAGTTAGAGACTTGATTCTCCCCAATACAAAGTTGGCAGCTCTGGATTCCTTGTCTTTGCCTTGGAAAAATCTAGTTACAGAGTTGGAAAATAACCTTCAGAGGAGGAATAATGAGAGTTATTTTTAAAACACAATGAGGGGAGTCAGATTTCTTTCCAGCAGGTGTGTCACCCTTAACAGAAAAGGAGGCCTGGGTGGGAGGAGGGCTGGTCACGTGAGCCCCGGGAACATTCTGGGGCGTCTGCTGTTCTTCTCAGACTTCTCCTGAGAGAAACTCCCCTGAGGCATCTCCTCTTTTGCCCAACAGGAAAGCAGCAGGGTTCCAGCTGTATGAGCTGCGCAGTGCCCCCCACAAAGTCATGCTGACGTCCTAACCCCGCACCCCAGAATGTGACCATTTTGGGAGATAAAGTCTCTAAAGAAGTGAAGTAAAATGAGGTTATGGGGTGGACTCTCATCCCCCGTGGCCGGTGTCGTTATCAGAAGAGGTTGGGGGCAGACGGGCACAGAGGGAAGGTGGCCACCTGCAAGTCAGGGAGAGAAGCCTCGGGGAAACACCCCGGCCTTGTGTGGATCTCAGACTTCCAGCTTCCGGAATGGGAAAAAAAGAAAGTTCTGCTCCATCCACCCCTCACTCTGTGGCTCGTTGTTACGGCAGCCTGGCAAGCCATTATAGATCCCTCCCCATCACCTAGGGGACCCAATGGTTTCCCAAGTTCACCAGGGAGTGAGATGTCCTCGTCTTACTGCTCTAAACTGCCGTGAGCCCTGGCACCCTCCTCCTTGTGTCCTGGGGTCCGAGGCCACCCCCTCCCTAGAAGGCCATCACCCCACTCCCAACCAGACTCGGCTTCTTGGCTCCTCCCAAAAGGAAGCATCAGCCCATCTCGCTCCCAGGCAACAGGTCATCTGCTTCACAGCCAGGCCACGGCGGGACCCTGGCTGACCCCGTTCTGAGGAGAAGCGGGAGGTGTCAGCCCCACCTTTCTTCTCTCAGATGCCAATGTGCCGAGGCGTGACTGTGGGAATGCTGGGGACCCTGGCATCACAGAGGGATCAGAAACGCCAGCTTTGATGGCTGTGACATCCCACCCACCACGCCCACACCGCTATTCACGATGGAGCTGTCACTCATGACGGAAGATCTCCAGGGTTGGAATTTTCCTTTAAACCAGAGAAGGCCCCCAGGGGGACAATAATGCCCGTTACTTTTCTGTACAAGATGAGGGAAGTAATCAGAACTGCAGGGTCCTTTTTCCAACAGAAGAGGATGTGTTCTTTTTCTAATGAGTCAGGCCACACGGAATCCGGCCAGCCCCCTGCTGCCTCGGCCCGATGTCTCACAGACACCCAGCCCCGCACGAGCACCGGGCCCTGACCCACGCGTGGCAGTCTTTCCCCAAAACCCGCCTTCCCGCCCTGGCCAAAAGCTGGGGAGCATCCAGGCAGCCCCAGCCAGGATGTGGCCAATGTCCACGATTCCCCTTTAGTTTTCAACATGCCTCTTACCTGCCCACCAATCCTACCTCCGCGGGATGACTTCTAACCTTCCTCCTGGATCACCCAGCTCTGCCTCCCAGCTGGCATCTGTGTCCAGCCTCTAGAGGGCCCTTCGGCCCAGGGCTCTCCGTCAGAGCCCCATCAGCTTCTGGAGCCGGGTCATCCTTTGTCAGGCTTGTCCCAGGCATCCTAGGATGCTCAGCAATCTCCCTGGCCTCTACAGACTGGATGCCAGGAGCACCCCTACTGGTGAGCACCCAAAATGTATCTGGACATTGTCAAATGTCCCCAGGGGCTTTCATCCTGGCTGCACCCTCAAACCACCAGGGACCTTTTTTAAAAAAAAGACCAGTGCTTGGCCGGGCGCAGTGGCTCAGCACGTCATCCCAGCATTTTGGGAGACCAAGGCAAGAGGATTGCCTCGAGACCAGCCCGGGCAACTTGGTGAGACCTCGTCTCTACAATAAATCACAAAAACTAGCCGGGCATGGTGGTGTGTGTCTGTAGTTCCAGTTACTTGGAAGACTGAGGTGGAAGGATCGCCTGAGCCCAGCAGGTGGAGGCTGTGGTGGCCATGAGCGTGCCACTGCACTCCAGTCTGGGCAACAGAGCGAGACTCCAACCCCCCCAAAAAGCACTTGGCAACAAAGGCTGAGGTCCCTGATACATGGCTACTGGAGCCATTCAGGCCTTTTCTTCCTGAGCCCAGCAGGTCAAGGCTGCGGTGGCCGTGAGTGAGCCACTGCACTCCAGCCTGGGTGACAGAGTGAGACTCTGACAAAAAGGAAAAAAAGACCAGTGCTTAAGCCAGACAACATGGTGTGTGCCTATAATCCCAGTTACTCAGGAGGCTGAGGCAGGAGAATCCATTGAGGCCACGAGTTCAAGTCCAGCCTGGGCAGTGAAGCAAGACTACATTTCAAAAAAATGGGAAAAAAATATGTTTAAATGAACAAAAAAAACTAGTGGCATAAAAAGATCATTGCTTGGGCCCCATCCCCAGGCCAAGTAAATCGAAACTCTAAGAACAGTGACTTGATATCTATATCTATATCTATATCTATACATATATATATTTTGTTTTGTTTTGTTTTGTTTTTTGAGTTGGAGTCTCACTCTGTCGCCCAGACTGGAGTGCAGTGGCCGCTCCCGGCCACCGCAGCCTCACCTGCTGGGCTCCGGCGATCCTTCCACCTCAGCCTTCCAAGTAGCTGGAATTACAGGCATGCGCTACCACGCCCGGCTGATTTTTTGATTTATTGTAGAGATGAGGTCTCGCTGCCCAGGCGGGTCTCGAACCCGCGGGCTCAGGCCATCCACTCACCTCAGCCTCCCACAGGCGCGGGATGACAGGCTGAGCCGCCGAGCCCGGCCTGATATCAATATTTCTAAAAGCACAGCCCAGGTTGAGAATTACTCATACCCTCACGGGAATCCTCTTTCCAGCACGTAAACCAGCTCATCTTATTCATCCATGACTTCAGGCATCAAACAGCTGCTCTCCAAATACAGAATGCGTTGAAATCCTTAACCAGACACAGGAAGCTCTTTAGCTCCGGGCTCTTCTTACCTTCCAGCCTCCCAGACACCAACCCCAAACCCACCTCCTGCCCACTCGGGGTCAGCTCTCCCACGCCTGAAGGAGTCTCCAAAACCGTCATGTTACTTCGCACGTCTGTGTTTTGTATTTGCCTAAAATGCCACGCATCTTCCCACCCTCCTGGCCGAACCACTCACTTTTCAGCGCTAGACTCAATCGCAAGCTCCCTCGTGAAGCCCGTCCTGACCCTCCCATCCCAGTAACGCCAGCCACTCCCCACTTGCTGCTCGATGCGTCCTCCCACACGCCTGCCAACCGCCTCTTCAGGTGGCGCTTCTCTCCAGCTGCGTGCACGCCTGTCTTTCTCTTCTCGACCCTAAGCTCCTGGTGCCTCCGGATCCAGCAGAGTGCCTACCACGTAGGTGCGCAATTACGTATGTGTCTCAAATGAAGCCATGATGCAAGCAAGAGACACCACATTCCACCTGGGACTCCTCAGTGTTTCTGCTTCAGCACAACCTTCCCGAGCAAAAGGAGACAGCAGAAGCCACACAGGAAAACAAAGCCGGCTTCTCCAAGAAAGTCAATCCCATGGTGAATGCTGAGGGCAGTGGTAACCAGCACAGACTGGGAGGGGATCTGGAGTCACAGAGGGGAATGGGCCAGCGCTAGAACAAGAGCCCACAGCTGCCAGAGACACAGGGGCCACCTGCCTGTGCTCACCTGCCCACAGGGGGACCTCAGGCAAGCCCTGCACAGGCGGGCCCTCCGTCTTCTCCTGCCGCGTCTTGGACAAGCCCGGGCATCAGCGGCAAGCCTGCCGACCCAGGGCCACATCGAGCCCGAGACGGAGGCATGGGTGCAAGGACCCCAGAGCTGCAGGAGGAGGACGGGCCCTTCTGACTCGCGCGGCCCTCCCTGGCTGTGGGAAGCCACCACTTCCCAAGAGGCTGAGGTCGCAGGGGCACAGGAAAACCGAGTGAGCTCCCTGAACTCAGGCAGGAGGACGTCAGCCGGCTCCTCCCGCGGACACAGCGGTCTTCGTGACTTGCAAACCTGCCATGGCGCTTGCCTTTCGGCCCAACTGTCAGCCTCCCACTCCCTTTTTGCTCCAAACACCATCCATGACAAACATGCCCCCCCGCCCACCAGGCTTCCTGCATGTGCTGTTCCTTCTGCCTGGACCATTCTCTCTTTTCTCTCGACCTGGAGCCCTCCAGTCTCAGCGCTGCGTCCCCGAGCGCATTCACCCGGATATTCCCACAGCCTCCACACTGCCCTATGTCACAGGAAAGTTCATGACCTTGTATCACATTTGGTGACAGGCCACAGCCACTGCTGTATTTTCTCCTGGTTTTGCCCCTCAGAGGCTTGTGACTGGCACACTGCTTAGCCTCTCTGAGCCTGTTTCTTTCTCTGTAAAATGGGGATCCCAACCGTGAGCTCACGGAATAGATGAGACAGTGCACATTCGCACCAGCTGGGGACACGGCACGCATCATCACATACGTTGAACACGTGCTGAACCACAAGTCCACATTCCTAGTTCATGGCCCTCCTCCAGAGGGGACATCTAGTGCAGCTGGTCTTCCTTGAGAATGCCTGGTGGGCTCTTGAGACCTGCATTCTCTGCTGCTCTGCACACCTGCATTCTCCTCTGCACACCTAGACTCTCCCTCTGCTCTGTATACCTGTGTTCTCTCCTGCTCTGCACATCTGTGTTCTCCCATTCTGCACCTGTGTTCTTCCTCTTTTTTGCACACCTCTGTTGTCCCCGTTTACATACCTGTATTCTTTCCCTGTCCTGCACACCCGTACTCTCCCTGGGCTCTGCACACCTATACCTATACCCTGCTCTGCAAAACTGTGTTCTCCCTGCTCTGGACGCCAGTGTCCTCCCCCTGTTCCTCACACCTGTATTCTCCCCCTGCACTGCAAACCTGAACTGTCACCATGCCCTGCACACGTCTGTTCTTTTTTTTTTTTGAGTTGGAGTCTCACTCTGTCGCCCAGACTGGAGTGCAGTGGCCGCTCCCAGTCACCGCAGACTCAACCTGCTGAGCTCCGGCGATCCTTCCACCTCAGCCTTCCGAGTAGCCGGAACTACAGGCACGCACTACCACACCTGGCTAATTTTTGATTTATTGTAGAGACGACGTCTCGCCAAGTTGCCCAGGCGGGTCTCGAACCTTCAGGCTCAGGCAATCCACTTGCCTTGGCCTCCCAAAGTGCTGGGATTACAGGCTGAGCCACTGAGCCTGGCCCACACCTCTATTCTCTTGTTGATCTGCACACCTGTGTTCTCTCCCGGCTCTGCACACCTTTTTCTCCCCCTGCTCTGCACACTTGCGTTCTTCTCCTGCTCTGCACACCTGTTTCTCTCCCCATTCTGGACGCCTGCATTCTCCTCCCTCTCTGCAGATCTGTGCTCTCCCACAGGTCTGGACACCTGCATTACCCCCTTGCTCTGCACACTTATACTCTTCCACTGCTCTGCACACCTAACTCTTGCCTTGCTCTGCACACCCGTACTCTCCTTCTGCTCTGCAGATGTGTACTCACCCCCCGTTTTACACAACTGTATTCCTCCTCTGCTCTGCACCCCTGTACTCGCCCCTGCTTGGCACACCTGTGTTCTCCCCCGGTCTGCACTTGTACTCGTCCCTTGCTCTGCACAGCTGTATTCTCCTGCTCTGCACACCTGCGTTCTCCTTCTGCTCTGCATGGCTGTGTTCGCTCCCTGCTCTGCACACCTGCATCCTTCCCCTCCTTTCAGGAGCTCTGTGACGTGACCAAGGACCTTCAAATGCACAGACAGGGTCCTTGCCAGCACAAGCCAACGGGAAAGAGCAATTCTGGTTGTGGGGCAGAGTCTGCAGGGCACAGGGGACTGGCCTTCGGGGAGGAGGGCGACTGGGCTGGCAGGGGAAGGAGGCATGGTGGTTGGTGGGTGAGGAGAGAAGGGCCCTCCCAGTAAAGGAACCCAAGGTACGAAGGGGAGAGGTCCCTGGAAAGGGGAGATGGCCTTGAGGCAGGAGCCCCCGAGTGCCCGTGGCTGCTTGGCTGATTCCCGCAGGACAGGTGTGGATGGCAAAGCCAGGGAGACGGGCCAGCAGGATCCTGAGTGGGCAGGAAGAGGAGGTGGGACTTCATCCTGCAGGGCGCAGGAGACTGCAGGCTGAGGAGGGCTCAAGGCAGGGCTTCAGGCGGAGGAGGGCCCCTCGGCGTGGGGAAAGAAAACCAGTGGGTGTACGAAGGCTGTCGAGCGGGAGGCAGCTGGAGGAGAGGAGGAGAGGAGGAGAGGAGGAGGTGGAGGTGGAGGTGGAGGAGGGGCGGCTGGGGCGGAGGAGACCAAGACACCCGGCAGAAGGCCAAGGTGGGAGAAGAGAGTCTCTCAGAGAACGGCTGTGAAGGAAGCGAGTGACAGGGAGCCATCTGCAGACAGGGACTCCCGAGCCTGCAAGCCAGAGCTGTCCCGTCTGGGAGAAGGCGGTCCCGGAAGGCGACGTGTGCTGTTTGGAGCTCGGACTTGGGCGGTGTCCTCTGCTTTCGGGAGGTGGGACCTGCAGCCTGCAACTCGGGCTCTCAGGTTCTCTCGGATGAGGCGACATTCGGCATCTTTGTCTTACAAATGACTCTCTCCGGCCTGGAATGTGAGCACGAGCTTCTCGGAGGAGGTGGAGGAGGGTGACCCCCTGGGCTGGTGTGCCCGGACTGTCCTGGTTTTAGCACTGAGAGTCCTGGGCAACTCAGGGTAGTGGGTCACCGACTATACCAGCTGGCTGAGCTCCAAGGGTTCAAGGAGGGCTCAGCTTGTCACAAAGCATTCAGCTAATTCTACTCAAGGAGATAAGCCTAAGAACATGACGCTGCCCCGAGAGAGCGGCTGTGGGCGGGAGGAAGGGCAGACGGGTGGCCTGGGACCGACTCCCAAGCGCGCTTCTGGCAGGGGCCATCTCAGAGGCTCAGAACAAAAAGAACCGCGTGTCCGAAAACACAACACCCGCCAGCCTGCTCCACCTCCCGCAGCCCCTCCGGGGCGGACACCCCGCGCCCGACCTCCCGCCGGGGAAGGACTGGCCACAGACGGAAAAGGGCTGGGACCCTGTGCCCTGGACAGAAGGCGCACCCTCGGATGGGGCTCTCGGGCCGCGTGAGGCAGGGACCCTCATCCTGCAAATCACACCGTGGTCACGGGCTGCGTGTACACACACACACACACACACACACACACACACACGCACACACACGCACACACACACACACACTTTGACACGGGCTGCGTGTACACACACGCACACACACACACACACTTTAACACGGGCTGCGTGTACACGCACACACGCACACACACACACACTTTAAAACAGCGCGCCCGGGGTCAGAAGACACGCCCGAATGCTAAGGCGGCATGGGGCGTCCGGGGGCGAGGTCTGCAGGCCGTCTCCGGGCTGGCGGCCTCGGCGAGTAACAGGTTGCTTCAGCCTCCGGCGCCCCCCGCGCGGCCCGCAGCGCCGCTCCGGGCGGGCCGCGCGGACGCCGCCCCGCTGCCGCCGTCGAAGGCGGCAGACGCGGCCAGGCGGTCCCGCCGCGCCCCCGCCCGGCCCGCTCGCCCCGGCGCCCCGGGGTCGCTCCCGCCCCGGCCCGGCCGACCCGGGCTACCTTCGGGAGAAAGGCCATCCTCGGCCGGTGCTGCTGGCCCTGGTGCCGGATCGTCATCGCGGACCGCACGCGCGCCGCCCGCGCGGGAGGAGGGAGGAGGCGGCCGCGCCGGCCAGGCCCGCGCGACGGAGGCGCCGGCGGGAGGCGCGCGGGCGGGCGGCCCCTCGACCCCGCCGAGCCCGCGACGCGGAGCGGCCGGCGGCGCCGCAGCCAATCCGCGAGCGGCGCCGCGGGCTCATTAGCATGCGCCGCGCGCGCGCCCCCTGCCGCCAGGGGGCGGCGTCCCGCGCCCAGGTGGGGCCCCAGGTGGGCGGCCGCGGGGGGCGCGGTCCCCGGCGCCAGCCTCTCACCGGCGGAGGGCCGCGCGGGCGAGGCGAGTCCTCGCTCCCGCGCGGCGGGAGTCCCGCTGCCCGGCCCCGCCCCGCCGGCGCCGCCGGCAGCCCGGGGCGAGCGTCTCGGACCTCCCCGGACCGATTTCCTCCTCCGCGAAGCAGAAACGGAAGCGCGAGGTCCGAGCGTCCGGCCGCGGGAGGCTGCGCCGTTAACCGGGAGCGGTGCGCCTCGGCGCTCGGCCCTCGATGCGTGTCCGCGCAAAGCAGGGGTGGTGACTGCGGGACACAGCAGCGGAGGGATCGGCGAGATGTTGGGAAAGGAAGAAAGGAAGAAAGGAAAGAGAGAAGGCTGGATCCCTTCCGAGCCAGCTGTCTGGCCCTGGGCGAACTGCGGTTTACTCCTCTGGTTCCTGGTCTGGCTGCTTCTGATAGATTTTACTTTTTTAGAGCAGTTTTCGGTTCGCGGCCGAACTGAGCCCAAGGGAGAGCGATGCCCCGCAGACCCCTCTCCCCCACCCATCATCAGCATCATCGCGTGCCAGAGTGGTACGTGTGTTACAACTGATAGACCTGTGAGACTGGACCCCCTAAGTAGCACTTTCTTCTGTTCATACTCGGCGGTTGTAAACACGAAACATTCTAGGTGAAATGTTTAAGTTGGAGGAGAACTCAAGGTCTGCCTTGGGAAGAGACAGCTGTGTCTCCTTAAAGCGGCGGTTCTCGTCCATTGAGGGGGAGTGGGGGCCTCATGTCTACCTGGAAACATCTGATGAAAGCGGCGGACACTCAGGAAACACGCACCCGCAAATGTGTGCACGTTCACACAACACTGACTCAAGTGTGTGAAGGGGCTCATGGTCGGGCCCCTCTGGAGCCTCTCCAGGGACCCCCTGATTCAAAGCGTCCAATAAAGGAATCTGGGCCCCGCAGAGACCCATCCTTGCAGAAAACCAGAGATCCTGTCGTGCAAACTAGGGCACCCAGAAGGATGTTCCCAGTTTGAGCTGAGATCCAAGAAAGTGCTGGAATAGCTTGACTTTCCCTCACAGAGCATCGTTTGAGCCTAGCGTTACACAGAACACATGTTCAGATACGCGGTCCGGTAATTAAGGTCACACATTCGTCCCAGAAAAAGTCCTACATACCTCATTGCTAAATACCACCATGGTCGCCTTTGATGCACTTCTTTTGGGAAGCTATGCACAACACCAGCGCCTTGTCCACCCGTCAAAGCAGTTTTGGAACTCTCTGGGATGGCCATCAGAGCTGTCATCGTATTACCCTCGATGCCCTGAATGTCACCAAAATCTCTTTCAATGTTTCCTTTATCATTGGGACAGGGAAAAAGTCACTGGGAACCAGATCAGGTGAGCAGGGAGGGTGTTCTAATAGTTATTTGTTTGCTGACTAAAAACGCCCTCACAGACAGTGCTGTGTGAGCTGACACATTGTTGAGATGCAAAACTCCTTCGGGACCATTTTCGCACACACCTTTCTCATGCCAAGATTTTCAGTTCAGATGTTCTTCGACTGGGCGTGGTGGCTCACATCTATAATCCCAGCACTTTGGGAGGCCAAGGTGAGAGGATTGCCTGAACCCATGGGTTCGAGACCAGCCTGGACAACTTGGTGAGACCCCCCATCTCTACAATAAATCAAAAAATTAGCTGGGTATGGTGGCACATGTCTGTAGTTCCAACTACTTGGAAGGCTGAGTTGGAAGGATCACCAGAGTTCAGCAGGTCGAGGCTGCAGTGGCTGGGAGCATGCCACTGTCTTCCAGCCTGGGTGACAGAGTGAGACTCCTACTCAAAAAAAAAAAAAAAATTTTTTTTTCCTGTTTCTTTATTGACGTTTATTTGGTCTGCTGTGCTTCTCCTAGTCAGCCGATGATTTTTGAAACACAATTTGATTAATTTTTGCAACGTTTTTATCAGTTCTCTCATTACTGTTTGTCCTGACCTTTCTTCATCAGTGACACTTTCTCTCCCCTCAGAAAAATGTTTAATCCATTTGTACACTGCCATTTTCTTCACAGCATTATTCCCATAAATTTGGACTAACATGTCCCTGATTTCACTTCCACTCTTGCCAAGTTTAACAAAAAATTTAATGTTTATAGCTCTAATTCAAGCTTTGACATTCTTGTGACAGCACACAAAAGCATGCAACAACAATAATGAACACCACTCAACAAAACACCGCTACACATTGATGTGAACACAGCTGTCACTGACAGACCAAGGTTATGAAGCCTCACCGAGTTGTTTGCACAGTGCTGCCAATGTAAGCGTGCGCAGTGGCAAGTTCATGAACTTAATTGTCATATCACATGTTGTTTGTTTTCCTTTTCTAATTGGCTTTCTTCTGCTCTCCTTTTGTTCCTGCTTCCTCTGATTTCAGCTTGCACTTGGTCTCAACTTCCAAGTTGAGTTTATCTGACTCAAGTTGACATTTGCAAAGGTAATGATCTAACAAGCACCTCTACATTTTTCAGATCCACATCGTGGCCCCATCACAGGAACTGGCCTCTGTCTGGCTGAGTCCCAAAAAACACGGTTGCTTGGAGAGATGCCTTTTAGGGCTTCTGCCTGTTTTTTTGTTTCACCTCTTCCACATGGGCAAAACGTTTCACTTTGAGGACTTTTTTTTAATCCAGGGAAACAAAAAAGTCACTCAGGGTGAGATTTGGTGAACAGGGAGGGTGGGGCATAGGGGTCATGCTGTTTTTAGTCAAAAACTGCTGAACACAGCACAGAGTGGGCAAGTGTGCTCGTAAATCACCCAGCATGAAATGGACAAATGCATTGAAAGAATATTTGAGCCGGGCTCAGTGACTCAGCCTGTAATCCCAGCGCTTTGGGAGGCCGAGGTGAGTGGAGTGCCTGAGCCCATGGGTTCGAGACCTGCCTGGGCAACTTGGCGAGACCTCATCTCTACAATAAATCAAAAATTAGTTGGGCGTAGTAGCATACGCCTGTAGTTCCAGCTACTTGGAAGGCTTAGGCGGAAGGATCACCAGAGCCCAGCAGGTCGAGGCTGCAGTGGCTGCTCCTGGGAGCAGCCACTGCACTCCAGAGTGACAGAGTGAGACTCCAACTCAAAAAAAAAAAAAGAAAGAAAGAATCTTTGAAAAAAAATCACTGCAGCTGAATACCGCCTCTCACAACAATGCTAGCTGGTGCATTGATACTGATAGATTCCTAGAACACTTACCTAGTGGGGGATGCCTGTACTACAAGAGGTCCACCCTCCAAAAATTAATTCCAGGGGTTTTCTTAGGGGGTCCCCTCTTATATATGATGGAGACTAGTCAATGAAATAAGAGACCTTGTAAAAGGACACTTTACCATCTTGAATGAAAGAGAAGATCAGGAAGACTTCCTGGAGGAGAAATCTTAAAGGAAAACAGGAAGTTAAGCAGGTAACTTCTTGCTTACAAAGATACCTCACAGAGAACAGCAACGAGAAAAGGTGCAGACGCAGGGACCAGCATGACTTGAGGGTGGTGACAAGGAGTTTGGCAGTGGGGTTTGGAGAGGTTGGGTCAGGGATTGAATAACAAGGGGCATAAGGGAAGTTGCTGAATTGATACACATGTTTTATATCTCGATGGAAATGGTGGTTGTACAGGTAAATGTTTGTCAAAACCTATCCAGCTCTACTCTTTACATTAGAACGCGTCATTGTGTATAAACTATGCCACAATAAAAAGATTGACCCCCCAAAAGCAAACATTATCTTACAGTTTGGCAGAGGGCCATAGTCCTTTCATGGAACCCTCCCGTGACTAGTCAGGTAAGCGGACATTCCACCGTCATCATCGTCACCAACGAAACAGTGTGATTCAAGCCCTAAACTGGAGCCACGTTGCCCAGGATACTATACAATGTTATCTCCGTAGTCCTGGATATTGTCCCTGTTGGATATAACCTCACCCAGGTACAGTGACTGTGAGCCATGCAGCAGTGGCTTTAAAACCCAGGTCTAAGATCATCTCAGTCAAAGGTCCCCACACCCACAGTCAACCCAACAATTCAGGTCAGTGTACTGTGCCGAGAGCTGGGGATGTGAACCTTTAAACAACATGTGCCACCTGCCTTTGTGGCCCTCCTGCAGCCTGGGAAGGAGAGAGAACCTTAAACAGCTAATTTCAACACAGTGGATGAGTCGGGCAGCTTCCAGGCAGAGACTTCTGTAAAAGGGTTTCTTAGAGGTGGGGCAGGGTTAAAGGAGCTGCTAAGAGACACTGAAGGGCCTGGAGAACAGCCCCTGTGGGAAGCTTCTACCTGTTACCAGGCACTAGTGGATAGACAGCTAGGGCCCTGGGGAGGGGGCACTGTCCTGAGGGATACTGCTGCCGCCAGAGAGGATGCCAGGGAAGAGACATCCCTGCCCTGTCTCTCCTGTTGGGGTCTCCCGTTGCTCAGTCCTGACCCAAGTCTGGAGTGCAACAGGGCCTGGGGACACGATCTGTGACAGTAAGCCTCCTGGAGCACTGAGTCAGAGAAGGGCAAAGGATCTGGGGCCCGGGAAGCACACAGGGAGCACACTCTGAAGAAGCTCACCATGAGTTAAAGGCCTATGAGAACGTGAGCACCCAGAGAAGACTCCAAGCTCGTCCTGTGTCTCCAGGCTCGTTGGAAGGCTCAGTGATGGGGCCTCCCACAAACAGATGTCTCCCTGACTCGGACAGAAGCGGTGTCAGAGTCACCGGACACCCTGGGCGACCGCCCGTCCTCTCCCTGTTTGCATTTAATTATGCCTTGTTGAGATTGTTACAAGTGTGCATCACATTTGCAATTCTTAAAGAATATATAAAATGCCGGTGGCTCAGCCTGTAATCCCGTGCCTTGGGAGGCTGAGGTGAGTGGATGGCCTGAGCCCGAGGGTTCGAGACCCGCCTGGGCAACTTGGCGAGACCTCATCTCTACAATAAATCAAAAGTTGCCAGGCATGGTAGCACGTGCCTGTAGTTCCAGCTACTGGGAAGGCTGAGGCGGAAGGATTGCCAGAGCCCAGAAGGTTGAGGCTGCGGTGGCCGGGAGCGGCCGCTGCACTCCAGTCTGGGCGACAGAGTGAGACTCCAACTCAAAAAAAAACAAATATAATATATAATATGTAGAAACTAAACACGCAGGCAGGCACAGTGGCTCACATCTGTAATCCCAGCACTTTGGGAAACTGAGGTGGAAGGGGTGCTTAAGGCCAGGAGTTTGAGACTGGCCTGGGCATATGTCTTTCTATTTAGAGATTGAGAACTTACCTCAGAGTTTTCAGGGTTAAGGCTTAAGAATAAACACACTCAAAGATCCCCCTATCTGCAAAAATATTTTTTAAATTAGCCAGGCGTGATAGCACATGGCTGTCATTCCAGCTACTCAGGAGGCTGAGGCAGGAGCTGGAGCCCAGGATTTCAAGGCTGCAGTGAGCTATGATCTCGCTGTGGCACTCCAGCCTGGGCAACAAAGAGAGACCCTCTCATAAAAGGAGAGGTGAGGGGAGAGAGAGAATGAGAGAAGAAAAAGAAAAAACCCTTAGATGCATGACTATTTCTAGCCAATAAATCATGAGAACATATCCTGGCAGGGAAACCAGAGGGCCTTGTTTCCCATGCATACCAGGCCAGGTGGGCAGAGTCTCTGTGCACCTCATCTGTAGCCCAAGTTCGACAACAAAGGGCAGTGAGGGTTGAACACACCCATGCTTGTCCCTGTACTTTCACCTTCTCGGCAAAGAATCTGGCTACGCCTGATGGCCTTGGGTGCTTAATCAGGGGGGAAAGGAGCAAAAGAGGAGTTGGAACGTCCAGGAAGGTGTTCTCCCCTTCCTCCTCCAGAGGTTGTTCAGAGTGGCTAGGAAAGAACCTTTATGTGGATGAGAAGTGAAACTACAGCTGGAAGATCAGACTGGGCCAGACTGTGAAAGAATGAGCTTCATTAGGGAGGCAAGTGGGAGCCCCTGAAGAATTCTGAGCCAGGGAGGGGCAATACTCTGGGAAAATTAACCTCTGGGTTTGTGCTTTTTAAATTGAGAGATAATTCTCATTCCATACAATTAATCCTTTAAAGTGTGCAATTCAGTGGTTTTGGTAAATTAACAAGTTCGAATTACGACCCATTATCTACATGTAAATCCAGAACATTTTCAAGAAGAAGCCCCATACGCATTGGCAGCCACTCCCCATTTCCTCCTTCCCTAAGCATCTGTACTCTTTACAAAACACCAAATTTAGTGTCTGCAGGGTGGCGTGACTTTTGAACCCAGAGGGCTGTCTACCAAAAATAAAGAGAGAAGGGCAGAGAGCACAGTTAGATTTTCCAGGGTTCAGCTGATGCAATGAGCGCTAGAGACAGGGATGGATGGATCGATGGATAGACCACAGATAGGCAGGCAGGTGGGAAGGCAGGTAAATAGATGGCAGATAGATAGGGAGGCAGATAGATGGTAGGTAGGTAGATTATAGGGAGATGATAGTAGATTAGATGGAAAGATGATAGGTAGGAAGCAAAAAGGAATGAACATGGGGCAAGTGGATCTTCAAATGCAAATCTGAATGAAGTGGGGAAGTGATGCATTTTTTAAAAATCCTCACAGAGGTTAATGTTTTTCTTTTTCTTTCTGCCTCCTGTGTCATCCGTCTTCCTGCACACTTGCAGACTTCTCCATTTTTAGGGGAAAGCCAAGGGTAGAAAACAGAAGGGGCAGGAACTTTGGAAAATCCACCTTCGGGTCTTTCCTCTTGTAAGTGTGCAGTTGAAAACTCCCTCCTCCCTGCTGTGGCCTGTGAGATCCTGTCTCTGCTGCCCCTGCTTCAAAACCCAGATCAAAAAAGAAGCTTGTCCCCGGCTTGGTGGCTCAGCCTGTAATCCCACACTTTGGGAGGCTGAGGTGAGTGGATTGCCTGAGCCCGCGGGTTTGAGACCCGCCTGGGCAACTTGGCGAGTCCTCATCTCTACAATAATTTAAAAAAAAAAATTAGCCGGGCGTGGTAGCGCATGCCTGTAGTTCCAGCTACTTTGAAGGCTGAGGCAGAAGGATCACCAGAGCCCAGCGGGTCGAGGCTGTGGTGGCCGGGAGCGGCCACTGCACCCAGAGTGAGACTCCAACTCAAAAAAAAAAAAAAAAGACGCTTAGTTCCTGACTGCCCTCTCACTCCTTACAAAGGGTGGTGACAGCTGGAGTCAGGAGGAGCTGAGATCCCACCCCCAGCTTTTGTGCCTGAGCCATCTGGTCACCATCAGCTTCTGCAGAAACACCAAGGGAGTCACAAGCCAACAGGTGGCCCTTGGGGGCCAGTGTCAGTGGAGGACTTCAGCTGGTGTGCATTCTGTCGAAGCATCCTCAGTAAGATGAATGTAAAGGGGGTGCCCTGAGCAGGATGTTTTACTAGGGTTCTTTTCCCAAAGTGAGTCCTCTTGCCCACCTCCAGCCTCACCCACTGATCACTTGAGCCAGAAACGGTCGGGGCAGGTGAGCGGGAGCACTTAGCTCTTTTGACTGTCTGCCAGTGGAATTCCAGGGGTAAATGGTCTAGGTTCAAAGGGCCTCGCTTTATCGGAAGCACTAACCCCGCCCTGCCATCCTTCATGGATAATTGAGCTTTTCGTGCTACTTAGAATGCCGACATTATAGGATCTATAACTTCAGGGGACTTTGGATTTCATCGGGTCTGATTCTTTCTTATTTCGAGTGAGGATCCAGGAGATCAGAGAGGTCAGGTAACTTGATCAAAGTCACTCAGTCAACCAATCCATGCTGGCAGAAGCTGATCATAGGTTGCGTGGGACGGTGGAAGATGGGACCAGAAAAGGGCAAAGGAAACTTTGGGGGGCGGCGCGCCTGAAATGGTTTGCCCCATACGCGGTGGAAAAGCCACCTTCAGTCTTTCCTCTTGTAAGCGGGCTGCTGAAAACCCCCTCCTCCCTCTTGTGGCCTGTGAGATCCCGTCTCTGCTGCCCCCGCTTCGAAGCCCAGATCGAGTCGCGCCATCTGAGGGGACGCCTTCTTTCTCATGTCCGTGGCCTTGAGTTTGTGCCACACGCAGGACATTTTCGCCCACCATCATGGGCTGTAGATCATGGGTGCACATCTTGCAACCACTCCCCGCGGGTGTCACTAGGGGTAAGGGCAGTGGGGATTTATTTTGGGCAGAGGATAGATTTGATTTGTGGCATTGCCAAATTCTGTGGTGCACACACCCCTACCCACTTGACCCCACTGACCACAGAGGCAAGACAGGACTCGGGAGGAGACACAGGCAGCCAGCCCCCAGGCAGGCAGAGGCGGCCGCACAGTGTTGTACGGCTCCTACAGCCTCTCTCCATCTCCCTCCCTGCCTGCCCATCCTCCACTGCTGGTCTTGTTCCTGCCACTGTGCCCTCAAGAGTGTTCTTTTTTTCTTTCTTCTTTGAGATGGAGTCTCAATCAGTTGCCTAGGCTGGAGTGCAGTGGCAAGCGCATGGCCACCACAGCCTTAACCTGCTGGGCTCAGGCGATCCTTCCTCTTCAGCCTTCCTAAGTAGCACTAGGGCACGTGTCACCACATGCAACTAATTTTTTTATTTCCTAGGCTGGTCTTGAACCCCTGGGCTCAGGCAATCCTCTCACCTTCACCTCCCAAAGTGCTGAAATTACAAGAGTGAGCCACCACGCCCAGCCAAGAGTGCTCTTCCTAAACATAGTCCTCTCTGTCCTCACAGAATATATATATATTTAAAGATGTGGGGTACAATTCAGGGTTAGGTATACAAATGTTCATATACAGTTACCTTTGTTGATGAGGTGTGCCACTCCCACTCTGGCAGTTTCTCTCAACTGCCAATCCCACCGCCCCTCCCCTGGCAGTTTCCCACTATTGCCAATCCCTTTCTTATAGTATCACGATGATTGTTCAAGGTTCACTTATGAGAACATATGGTACTCTGTTCTTTGTTTCTGTGATAGATCACTGAGTATGATAGACTCTAAGTCCATCCAAGTTGCTGCGATGTCCATATGCTTGTCCTTCGTTATGGCTGCATTATATTCCATTGTGTATATGCACTACATTTTTTAAATCCAGCCCAGCTTTGAACTCAACTGCACCGAAAGGAAAAAAACAAACAGCCCCATTAAAAACTGGGCAAAAGACATGAATAGACACTTCTCAAAGGAAGAGATACGGGCAGCCAACAGACACATGAAAAAGTGCTCAGCCTCACTCATCACCAGAGAACTGCAAATCAAAACCACACTGAGATACCACCTAACCCCAGTAAGAATGGCCACCATTAATAAAACAAATAACAACGGATACTGGCGAGGATGTGGAGAAAAAGGAAAGCTTCTACACTGCTGGTGGGGATGCAAACTAGTGCAACCTCTTTGGAAGACAGTGTGGCAATTTCTGAAAGAACTAGAAATTGACCTTCCATATGACCCAACAATTCCCCTAATGGGAATATACCCAGAGGAACTCAAGTCATTCTACCAAAAAGACACCTGCACACGCATGTTTGTTGCCGCTCATAAAATATTCTACTAGATCTTTGTCCTGAGTGCCACTGGGCATGTCCCTCAGGATGCCATGCCCATTACCAGAGAGATTGCTTTGGTTTCCACCCTTGTTTTCCAGCTGGTATTAGGAGTTCCCCAAGCTTTCCATTGCCATTTCTAAGCCATAACTCCCACGTTTGTGCTAACCCTTCCTCCTCGAAGGATCACACATTATCCCTACCACCGCAGGCCTCCTTTGGCTCGTCTTTGCTTTCCTCCAGATTTCCCAGGAACCTGGGCACCTTACCCACATCCTCTTCTGGCCCTTTTAGCCTGAGTGACTTCAGGGTCCTGGTGGATGACCCCCCAAACTCCTGAGTCTCACAGACCCCTGACCTCTTCCTTTCCAGCGATCTTTGCTTCTGTGTCACTGCAGCCATCCACTTCTATGGCCAAATCCCAGTCCCTACCCCAAACAGGCTGTCTTGGGAAGCCAGAGCCTCTACATCTTGCCCTCTAAGGCCAACACCCAGTCCCGTTCAGATTCCGTTTACCTGTTCTTCATCACCTTGGGAAACTCCAGTCCCCAGAACCTTCTGCTTCCTCCAAATGTCCCATCCCTCCTGGCATGGCCTCCTTTCTGTCAGTTGGGTTGGTCACGTGCACTAACCTTTTACGAGTCCCTCAATCCCCTCAGCCCCTCTCTCCCTGGCATTCCCCAGTCATGGATCGATTCTATATGCAGGTAGACACAGCCAGAATGTGCTTCCCTGAGCTTATGCCACTACTATCTCCCAGTTCGGGGAGGCAGAGCCCTGGGGTCATGGAAAGAGTACGAAATTTGGGACCAGAAGTCCTGTGACTGAGTTTTGGTTTAGCTGCTTACTGGCCTGTGTATCCCTGGACAGAGCCTCTACTTCCTAATGAATCATGTGGTTGCCATGGGTGATCAAATAATTATCAAGTTACAGTTTAATATCATCTGTGAAAATGTGTGCTACCTTGCAGAATCTGGTGTTGGAAGAAGTCAGTTAAGTCGAGAAGTCCTTGCATCTAACCGATATATCTAGCTAGGTACAGGTGGTAGCACCCAGGATTGCTGCAGGTTACCAAAACTTGAATAAGGACATTATTTCATAAAGACCAATCATGTAATAGAAAGACTTTCTAGCAACTAGAGTTGTCCTATAAACTAAAGAGACTATCTCATGGCCCAGGGGACAGGGTGTCTTTGGAATGCTCACAGCTTCTGTGGCCTGGTCCTAAATTCTAGATGAGATCTATGCTATACTCAATGGCAAACAATGTTCCTGTCCATCTCTTCCAACTCCAAGAACAACTGAGTCTCAGACAGGGGTCGCTCCAGGAGAGTCTCGTATGGCAGAGAAATTGGTGCTGATATCACTCATTCAGTACCACCATCAGAAGATAAGCATTCAGTGTTCTCACTTAAGTGGAAGCTAAACCAAGGATCCACAGTGACACAGAGAATGGTACAATGGACCCCGGAGACTCAGAGGGGGAGGGGAGAAAGGGTGGAGGGACAAAAAAAATCACCTGTTGGGTGCAATGTGCACAGGTGGGGGTGGAGGTTACATTTAAAGCCCAGACCAAAAACCATCTGTACCCCCTAAAGCTATTGAATAAAAAAATGGGGGGGGTGGGTGTTTTATCAGAATCACCTTTAAACTTCTCAAAAAAGTATGAAGTATTTTAAACATAAAGAGTATAGACCCTATAGTTGAGGATATCACAAACTTTGGCTTAGCTATCACTCAGACTGAACAAATCTTAATGTTTTGCCATGAAAACCATTTTTAAAGTAAGAAGATAAGCATTCACCTGTCAGGAAGGGCTCAGGGGTTTCCGAGCTGGCCTGACTCACTCCTCCATGCCCTGATGAAACCTGCTCCTCCCACAGTGTACTACTGTATCTTAAGCTTCCTCCACATGTTGCACCATATGTGTGTATTTCTGCGCATGAATTTTGGCCTTGCAGGGTGGCATTGATATCCTGAGGGTAGATTTGAGCTCTCTGAACACCAAGGTCGTTTCTCCAGGGAAGAGATGGGCTCTGAGGCAGAAAGTGGAAGCAGCAGTTCAGAAAGGGAGCCTTAGGTAGCAGTCTTTCCAGAACTCATCTATCCATCACATGGAGGCAAGACTAGGGCTGAGAATAAGTAGAGTCTGCAATCCCCAGGGATGGAGCCATCTGGGGTAAGAAAGTGGTTCTAGCTTCACGTAGTTCTATTTTCCTTTGGTGTATCATCTAGGACTTGTTGCCTTTGTACTAATGGTTCCAACTTTCTCTGCTCTGTGCTGGGGCGTATTCAGTTCTCTTACACAAAACTTTATTGAGCACCATTTCTGTGGTGGGAACTGTGAAGCATTCAGAGAACAAAGGTGAATAAGACACAGTCCTGCCTGCAGGATATTTCCAGTAGGAAAGACATGAAACATAATTTCTGGGATAATGCAGTAGATGATGTTGGAGTCTGCGGGAAGCAAAAGGAAAGGAAAAGTGGTAAAAGCCTGCTAGACCCAGGACATATTGATCAGAGGCGTGGAGGCAGAAGATGATGGTCGTGTACGTAATAGGCGTTATCACATCTGTTTCATTCGGTTAGTCCTTACTCCACCTCTAGGAGGTAAGTGTCTATCAGTAATGTGCCCATTCAACAAATGAGCACACGGAGACTCAGGAAAGCTAAATAACAAGCTGAAGTTCGTGCACTGGTTGGGCAGTAGAGCCAGAACTGGGGCCCACTCAGCCTGGCTCCTGACTTCTCACCTTTCGTGCAGATATTCTGACTGGCCAGGCCTGGCTCCTGTGCCACCACCTTGGAAGTGGACTGAAAGCCAGCAGACTTCCCACAGAAAAATCCTTGTGTTAAAATCAGAAGAAGGAAAACTATGTGTTGGGCAAACAAAATCAACAGTTGTCCATTGTAGAATCTCTTCAGAACGGCAGATTTTCCTTTCTCTTGCATTATTTGCTTACGGTAAATTTTCACAGATGGGATTCCATGAGTCAGAATGACTTTTGATGATACATGCCAAGTAGCTTTTCAACGGGCTTGCATACGTTTACATTCCATTTGCTCAGAATGAACTCATCTTCCCACACTCTTATTTGCACTGGATGCCACACGTTTTTTAAAAACCCAGACGACTCTAATTTTACTAGATTCTTCGGTTATTTATATTTGCATAGTTTTCCCTTTCTCTTTTTAAAGCATAAGATATAAATCAAAGAGTAGACAAAAGTTGATTCACATGAACCTTTGAATCAACAGATGAGCCAGCTGGGACCCCAGGGGTGAGTGGGAGGTCGGGTGTGTCCCTCATTCCTGCAGCATTAGCGATCAGAGAGCAGAGTCTGTGAGGAGAGGGAGAGCGATTCATTTTTAAATCGAGGGCATTAGAGTTCACAAAAGTCAGGCAGCTAGCACCTGCAGTAAGCAGCTGCCTTAGTAAAGAAATAATCCAGGCCAGCCTTCTGAAAGTCCCATTCCCCTTGGGAAGAAATTTTGAATTCAAGTCTTCATCCTCCTCTCCCAAAAGGAGGGCCTTAGGACCCCCTCCACCCTCCTTCCAGTTCTGCCCAAATCTTCCTTGTACCTCACTCTTCTTCCAGTCTCACAGTTCCTCATTTTTGACCTAACTTTTCTCTCCCATATCTGGCCACAATTAAGTACTAAAGTGCATTTCAAATAGTAAAGCTCAAATTCAAAAGGAACTTCAATTGTAAAATGTTTACAAAGTCATTTAGAGTCATTCAGCTGTATTACTGCATGAAGGCAAGACATCATCTAAATGTAAAAACGCTTGTGTGCACACGCTAAGGAAAAAACGCTGGAAAACTGTTGAGGCGTTTGGGGGTGCCCTGTTGTGCTCCTGTATTTTCGTTTGTTTAAATCGTGATGAGAGCAATTTCCAACCTTGCGCCGGTGGTGCTGCCAGTTGCACCCAGGTATGAAAGAAAAGAAAAGATTAACCGAGGCTGGCCGAAAAGCCTGACCAAGGCCAGGCCGGCTCGGCCCGGCCCTAAAAGATTGACCCAGGCTGGTCCCGCCCCACCCCGCCCTCGGCCCCGCCCCCGCCCCGCCCCGCCCCGCCCTCGCCCTCGCCCTCGCCCCCGCCCCGCCCTCGCCAGGCCCTACCTTGTCCTTTCCATAGAGGTGTGGAGCCCCCCCCCCAGACTCCTAGAGAGGAGACGCACCCTGCCCTGCCTTGCCCCTTGCCCCTGCCCTGCCCCTTGCCCCCGCCCGCCCCCTCGCCCTTCGAGGTGTGAAGACCTCCAGACTCCTAGAAAGGAGACGCGCGCTGCCATGCCCGGCCCTGCTCTTGACTTTCCATAGAGGTGTGGAGTCCTCCAGACTCCTAGAGAGGAGACGCAGGAGCAGAAGGCGGGCTTTCCCGGCGGTTACTTCCGTCTGCTCGGGCCTGGCGCGAGTGCGTAGAGTGCGCGGGCGTCTGCGGCCTTGGTTCCTCCTGTGCTCCGGTCCCCCGCTCAGGGGCTCCCGGGAGAGCTCGCGGGCTGGGCGCGGGCCCCCCAGGCGAACTCGGGAGCCGCAAGCGGGGTCCCCGCGGAACTCGCGCGCCGCGGAATGGCCGGGCCGGGCCGGGAGGCTTTCCGGAGGGACCGCCGCGCCCCGGGGCCGGCCCCTCCCGCCCCAGCTGTGGGCTTCTTTCCTTTGGTAGCCCCCGGAGGCCGGGCGCGAAAGATAACGGCGACCCTGCGGCTTAAAGTATGTCGTTTCTCCAGTGGAAGCTTGGAGATAAGAAAGGATGCAGTTGAGGGCCCCTTTTCCGTGTCTGAGAACGACTCACTGGCCCATTTAAGACCAGCCAAGTTAAACCAAAAAGTGCACTTGGGCATTTAACTGTGGCCAGATCCGGGGAGGAGAGCTGAGTCAAAGGACGAGGAACTGGGAGCTAGAAGGAGGAGTGGGGTACAAGGGACGATGCGGAGGACTGGGGGCGGGGGGGGGGGGTGAAGTCGGGCGCTTACCATTGGGTATGGGAACCCCCGAGCGCCGGCCCGGCTTCGTCCTCCGCCAGGGCAGCCCCTGCCCCAGGTGCCTGCACTTGGAACGCGAGGTCGCCGGCGGCAGAGCCGGGCGGGGCCTCCCTCCCTGTCGCTCCAGGTGATGGTGCGGCGGTGTGTTCATTCGTGACACTCACGAGTCTTTGACGCTCTTCTATGGGATCGTGTTGGGAGATATTTCGTGTAAACGAGCCCTGACCATGTTGTGTTCCTGAGAAGAAAATAAGAGGTGGACATGTGAACTTGAAACTGGAACTATCGCCTGTTAACGCTGTTAATAATAGAATATTAAGTTGTTCCGAGCATTCCTGCAGTGGTGGAACTCACTTAACTTTGTTTATCTGGTGTTTCTCAAGCATTCTGGCCACAGGAACTTGAGTAGTACCCTATTAATGACTCTCCAATGTGGTTTTTCCCAGAACACATTTTGAGAAATGCTCACAGAGAAATCGTTCACCTGGGCACAGGCCTGCACAAAAGGCATTTCTGGCTTACTTTCGGGAAATAATCTGGCTGGATTTCAGTAAGGATAGTTTCAGTTTCTTGAATGTTCGAGAACATGGTCGATGATGAAGTGCCACAAACCATAAAACACTTGTAAAAAGAAATGAACAAAGTCTTGCCCTTCCTCCTACATACATGATGTCCAGTAAATAACATCTTAATTTTATTGAGCAGACATTATCAACGTATAGTTATTTATAAAACAATGGCAATAATGATTTGGAAAAATGTGGCTTGTGGAAACTCTCCAAGTAAGTACATTCAGGGATTCTTTTTTTTAATTTTTTTTGAGTTGGAGTCTCACTCTGTCGCCCTGACTGGAGTGCAGTGGCGTGCTCCCGGCCACCACAGCCTTGACCTGCTGGGCTCTGGTGATCCTTCCGCCTCAGCCTTCCAAGTAGCTGGAACTATGGGCACGCGCTACCACGCCCAGCTAATTTTTTGATTTATTGTAGAGATGAGGTCTCGCCCAGTTGTCTCGAACCCGCAGACTCAGGCAATCCACTCACCTCAGCCTCCCAAAGGCGCGGGATTGCAGGCTGAGCCACCGAGCCAGGCTCATTCAGGGATTCTTAATGACAAGTCTGGGAAACGTATTCATAGACTCCTAGATGGGCCTAGGAGATACAATTAATTTTTCTCACTGTGTAAATAGAATGTAGCTGGAAACCATTTAAAGGTGTTATATGTATGCACTAAATGACTTGCACTGGAATCTTGCTGTGACATGGAATACAATTTAGAACAATCATTGTCTTTTTTTTTTAAGAGGAGGAGTCTTGCTCTGTCACCACTCACTGCAGCCTCACTGGGCATAAGCCATCTTCCCACCTCAGCCTACTGTGTAGGGTCTAGAGATGTGCACCACCACACCGCATCCTGAACATCTTTTAAGACAGCTTAGTTACTGAAGTACCAAATGAAATCCTTAGTAAAGTAGTTTCCCATGTTTGGCACAGCCCTCCTTCAGACAGAGGTAGAAGTGACTTGCTAGCGTTTTACTAAACGCTGCAGTTTCGAACAAGACCTGCTGAGGATGACTGGATAACAGTATCTTGAAGTGTTCTTGCTCCAGTGTCTGGTCTTCCATTCCGTAGGCCCCAAAAGCTAGTTTCATTAGTTCACACGGAGGTAAGCTGCCTCCAGAAGATACACTAATGCTAACCAAACTCAAGGGGTTGACGTAGAAACCTAGAAGGTGTGTTAATTCCTTTCTAGTGAAAAGTATAATTTGCGGTCAGACTGGATGATTGTATTTCCCTATAGTGTGTAGGAAGACTGCACGGGAGACTAGATTCTTGCGTTAACTCTATTGACACACATAGTGAGCATGGAATCAGAACAGGGAGAATGCTGTCCAGGCTTAATGGCATCGGGTGTCTTCAGTCTAAGGATGTGCCTGTCAAGCTGGCTAATTGTGGTTAAAAGGCACTAAAGGCGAGATGAGTCGTTTTGTCTCCCAGCATCCTTTCCATGTGAGCATATTCTTTCTCAGGCTGAAGTACAGTGCAGCTGGGCGCAGTTGCTCATGCCTGTAATCCCACATTTTGGGAGGCCAAGGCAAGAGGATTGCTTGAGCCAGGAGTTTGAGACCAACTGGGGCAACATAGTGAGACCTTTTCTGTATTAAAAAAAAACAAAATTAGCCAGACGTGGCGGTGCACACCTGTAGTCCCAGCTACTCGGGGAGCTGAGGCAGAAGGATCCCGAGCCCAGGAGGTTGAGGCTGTTGTGAGCTATGATCAAACCACTGCACTCCAGCCTGGGCAACAAAGTGAGACCCCCCCAACTCAAAAACAACAGTAAAGTCCAGTGCAATTGATGTGGTCTAACTTTTCCACATACAGCTGCTATGTAGCTGTACCTCTCAGAAGTTGTATCCAAGTCATCTAGCTTGGATTTGGGGTTTTCATGGACAATCTCTTGGGTCTTTTCTATAGATAACTGATTTTCTTCTATGTATTTGGACTTTCTAAAATTAAGTGTCTGCGGGCCCTGAGTGACCCATTCAAGAAACAGGATATGTGTTGATCTATTTGATACTCTCTTTTCTCTGTGACATTGTACTTGATAGTAAGGTGAACCACACATAATTTTTTAATCAAATACTCAATTCCACGAGACAAAATTATTTTGTCCATTGTGGAGACGTTATAGTTATCACTATTTTAACAGCTCTTAGATATTTTCTCCCCTCCTGATAACAAACCCCAGTGATGACTGGCTTGGCATATGTTTTATATGCGCCCCACAACAGCTGTTGTTTCACACTGATGATGGTTTGTTGTACTTGAGGAGTGGCCCTGGAGAGGAAGCACCAGGAATTCGAAGAACTCTTAGGGGTTTGCGCTCCGCAGAACTCACTTGTGACTGGTAAATAATGACATGGCACTCAGGGACCTGAGAGCCTCAGGGCCCCACACTCCACTTGGGCAAGAGGGACTCAGGACAGAGAAGGTGGGAGAAGAAGACAACCGGGAGCAGACGTGCACCCAAGATGTCCTGTGTGAGCATTTGAGCCTACTCGCCTCCTGGGCGATGCCAACAGCCCGTGGGACTCTGGGCAGACTCGAGCTGTGTCATGAAACGCTGAGTCCAGGAATTTATGCAGAACGGTAGATACCAGAACTACTCATGCCGCAACGGGCCCTGACCGCCATCCAGCAAGTGCAGAGGACGCTGTGATGGTGTGAAAGTTCTGGAGAGAGGCAGGCTGATGCAGGATAGTGGGTGGGAGGCAGGATGGCAAGGAGGGCGGTAGGCTTGAACCAGCAAGCTAGAGCAAGATGTACAACCCTGATACTGGGGAAAGACGCTAAAATCAGTCTCTGCCAGCTGGACTGGCCGTGTTCACCTCTCTGACTCTCAGAGTCTGCCCTACAGCTTACTGCCCCGGGAAATTGATGAAGACGCTGACGTTGCCTTTTTTCTTGTATCCTTGGGGAGACTGTGTTTTCTTCTAAGCTCTTCACTACAGTTCTGTGCTGATTCCTTTACAAAACCAGTGTTACCTACCCTCTTACAGGCCTCCTTCCATGTGTGTGAATGAAGAAGCTGTTGCTTCTAGAAGCAAGTGTGTCCTAAGCCAGTGGACACTTGGCTCAAGAAGAAAGCTCAGGACTCCCAGCTCTGCCTAAGCATCACAGGTAAGAAGCAAAGATTGAGACCAGAGTTGAGGTGAGAGGCTCTCAGATATGAATATGGAGGACTCCATCTGGTTGAGAAGGGAGGAAGGACCGCAGTTCTCTCTGGGCAGAGTGCTCCCAACTCCCGTCGTAGCACATGTCTTTGGTTCATGGTCATCCTGGGATCCCCAGAGCTTCGTGTGCGTGTTTCCTTCTTAGTACTCAGACACGGGTCTCCAGGAGGGTATGAATGTGTCACGCCTGGCACATCTTAGCCTTCACGGTGTCCTGAGATCGTGCTGGCTTTTACCCCCACGGAGTCAGACTCGTACGTTCTGTCGGTCATGGCCTCCATCCCACTGACCACCTGCCTCCATCCCCACTTAACCGACAGTACTGAAAACGGGGACGCCCTTCCCTCCCGGCAGGCCTCGGACTAACTCCCCTCACCACCACCCCTTCGTGTGGGACCTCAGGCTTCTTGAATTGGGCTTATCATAATTCTCAGTCCCTGGTACACGAACATCTGTGTTCTACCTGCGACCCTTTCTGTGTATTTTGTTCCATTCAGTATTTAGTAGTTTCTGGAATACCCATGAACCAATCTGACCAGTAACTCACACTCAACACCATGCTCCTTTCTGACCCGTCCAGACTCCCTGTCCTCAGGGGTCACCATGGTCGTAAACTTTGTAAATATCATTCCCTTGCCTTTTTGGTTTTTGTTTTATCCTGATGTTTGTACCTAAACAGTATGTCGTGTCGTTTTACTTCTTTAAAACTTTTTCAAAAGGATGTCCTGTATTTTGTCTTCTAGCACTCACTTTTTTCACTCCTCATTATGCAGCTAATATTAATCCATGTGGTGTGCTTAGCTCCAACTCACTCATTTTCACGGCTTGAATAGTGCAGTAGCGCTCTGATTATCCCCATCATCCTTTCCCAGTTTTAGCTTCAAACCCTTTCCTAATTCAATAAGGAACAAAAATTGCTGGGGCGCTTTTGTGCTCAGGTTCACTCTATTAATCAAGCACTCAGACGAAACACGGTGAGCAAAGGGTTAACAAAACCCTTTCCCCTACTGACTGAGAAGGTGACCCTCAGCTGACTTTACTGCTGAGTAATGAACATCCACAAAACTTAAAAACAGACATTTATTATCTCACAGTTTCTATGGGCAGGAATTTGGCAACATCTTAGGTGGTTCTGGCTCAGGGTCTCGTGCGATTGTCGTCAAGATGTCCACGAGGGCGGTGTTCGTCTGAAACTTGGTTGGGGCTGGAGGATCCCCTTCCAAGACGGAGCGTTTACATGGCTGTTGGCAGGAGGCCTTTCTTCCTCACCACAGGACCTCTCCACATGACGGCTTGCGTGTCCTCCGCATGGTGGCTGACTTCTCCTGGAATGAGTGTTTAAAGAGAACAAGGCAGAAGGCGTGGTATCTTTTGTGCCCTGACCTCAGCAGCCACCATCATTTCCCCAGTAGCCTAGTGGTTTCGTGAGTTGGCCCCACTCAGTGTGAGAAGGCACAAAAACAGGGTGCAGGGACCGTCGGGAACCCTCTTGAGCTGGCTACCATAACTCTTTCTCTGTTCCCTTGGTAACCTATTAAAGTGGCATCTAAATTCTGTTGCCAGGCATGCTACTTTAGGTAAAAGTGACTCCTGACTTGTCAGCTGCATCCGGGAGGGTGATTATCCCTAACAGGAAGCCACAGCTTGGGCTTTCCTGATAGCAGTGTCTCTTAGAACTACAGGGATGCTGAAAGCTACGCCCATACAGTTGTTACAGGAAATATTGGCTCTTATGGGGACTAAGGCATTTAAGCAAGACTGATTTCTACTTCCATCTGATGTGGCTCTCATCTCCCTGTGTCTGAGCAGTCACCTGGAGAAAAGTTAGCTCATGATCTGCTGCAAGAACACCCCTAGAAAAGGAACCTCCGTGTCTTCCCTGCTGGGCATCTACATTTCCATCCTATATTCTTCTGAGGAGATGGGTGTTGTGTGGTTTATGGAGGTCTTGTGAACCTAAATGTTTAGATGAAGCCCCCTGAGAAAACGCTCTGCTGGGTGATAGAACTGAATTTCATGCTAACACAGGAATGACAGATAACAGTATGGCAGACACACTTCCCTTTAAGATGTGAACAGTGTCAGTGAAGGATGCATGAACTGAAATGTTTGAGATATCAATGCAAGAAATCTATATTTGGGCATATGGCAGGTGTGTCGGGGTTTCCCAAGGCCAGCCAAGATTCCCCAGGTTCCGTGATTGAGTCAGCCCGTAGTTACACTCATGACTGGGGTTCATCGCAGTGAAAGGATACAAAGCAGACTGAGCAAGGGGAAAGGTGCAGGGGGCAGGGGCTGGAACTACCAGGTGCTGGCTTCCAAGAGGCCTCTCTCAGTAGAGTTGCATAAGACATGCTTATTTTCTCCAGCAAGGTTATGACAAGTGTGAGATGTTGTCTAACAGGGAAGCTTATTAGGGACCCAGTGCCCAAAGTTTTTGTATAGGCTGGTCACGTGGACACCCTAGCATGTACCAAGATTCCAGATTCCCAGTGGGAAAGCAGGTGTTCAACATAAACCACATGTCTGCACAAACAGTATAAGTACAGTGATTCCTCCTATCAGGAAATCAGCAGCATCCTCTTAAAGTTCAAGTTCTTATAGGCCAGCCAAGGGCCAACTTCAGAAGCTGGCCTTTCTGATTATGGCAGTCTCGGACCAGCTGTGGTAACTCGCCCCTGCACAGTAGAAACTGTTGACTGTGGACCACAGAAGCTCGGGAAAGGCTTTAGAAGGAAATGACGCTTGGGGTGAGCCTTGAAAGCGGAAGAGATAATTTCCAGCTTGAAAGGAGGAGAAAGGGGGCCTCCAGCAGAGGGACCACCCTTAGCACAGTTGAGGACACCACATCTTAAGAGACTTGTGTAATCTGAAGGGGCTGACGTGTGGGGAGGGCTGGCCCATGGGGACAGCGCTGGCCCATGGGTGTGGATGACGACCACTGACCTTTTCAAGTTCCAGTCTCCTTATCAGTGAGGTGAGAGGGTTGGCCTGGCTGACCTCTGAGGTCCTTCCAGCTCCTGCACTTCCAGGGAAACTGGGAACAGCTGAGTCACAGAGCATCAGCAGCTGAGAAGACGTGGCTCGACCTAGAGAAACGGCAAGAGTTAGGCCCAGTCCAGACTTTCGCTGCACTTACCAGCTGCGCGGCTGAGGCAAATTCTTCTCTGAGCTTCCGTTTCCTTATTTTAAATTGCATACTGATAGTATTTTCTTCATAGAATTGTAAGGATTTATGAGCCACTTCATAGAAACTTCTGGCAGAGAACCTGAATGAATGGTGACTGCTAAATTTTTTAACTTCCTTTTTCTTTCCTATAATTAAGCTTAATTTAATTTAATTGTTGCCCAGGCTAGCCTCAAACTCCTGGGCTCAAACGATCCTCCTGAGTAATGACTGCCAAAACTTTCATGTTCAGTCTTTCCTCCCAAACAGTTCAAGGTCTTGTTGCTGGACCAGCCATCACTGTCCCAAGCCTTTGTAGTCCTAATCACCACAGGAGGCTAAAGCACAGCTAGCAGGTGCAGTCAAAGGAAGTCCCTGCCACCTGGATCAGCCCCTTCTCAGAGCAGCTATGAATGATACCAGGACTCGAGATCAGCTAGGGGAACTACCCACAGAAAGAGATGCTGGGGGCAATTGCGGAGAATGGGTCCCTCCCTCGGGGCAAAGGAAGCCAGCAGGCTGACTGGGAGACCTCGGCTTGGTCTGCTTAAGCAGAGGTGTGTTGGATGGAGAAAGACACCTTGACGAGAAGAAAACCAAGTCACAGACGGGCAATCAGGGAGGTCTGATGAAGTGTCTCCCGGTGGGAAGTCACACACGCTTCCTGGAAGCCATCTGCTGGAACAGCGAATAGTGTTGGTGAGATGCCAAACTCTGCTTCTTGAAACAATTTAACATTTTTAAATGTGTGTATCACATTTTGTTTGTAAAGATGTATTGATCTGTACATGTCTTTTCTGAATGAATGTCATTGCAGTTAAAAATCCGGGCTCGGAGGTTCAGCCTGTAATCCCGCGCCTTTGGGAGGCTGAGGTGAGTGGATTGCCTGAGCCTGCGGGTTCGAGACCCGCCTGGGCAGCGAGATCTTATCTCTACAATAAATCAAAAAATGAGCCGGGCGGGTTAGCGCGCGCCTGTAGTTCCACCTACTTGGAAGGCTGAGGCAGAAGGATCACCAGAGCCCAGCAGGTCGAGGCTGCGGTGGCTGGGAGCGGCCACTGCACTCCAGTCTGGGCGACAGTGAGACTCCAACTCAAAAAAAAAAAAAGTATACACACGACATATTAATCAATGCAGTTTTACTTTGGTCCCCCTCACCTTCATATGTTAACTCAATTGAGTTTTTCAGGCTCTTTGGCCTCGCTCCATGAGATGTCACAGTGTTGCCCAATTTATGATTAAGAATGGTTTGAATAGGAAAGGGGGATAAGAGAAAGGCCACATATTTTGGCCAAATATAATTTTGCTACTAATTGTATAAAACAAGCAAAGCTTTTAAAAATTATTTCCTGGCCAGAGGGAATTCACTGTCAATAAGTCTTCAGAGTTAAAATTCCTATTCAGAAACATGGAAATGCAGGGAGGAATGAAGACTACCAGAAAGGATTAATATATGGGTAATTATTAATGAACATGAAGTGTCAACCCGACAGTTATATTGTCTTATGGAATGTAAGTCCATGTGCAGAATTGCAAATGTAGGACACTACCACGAAATGATGATGAGGATAAATGAAACTAAAGGTTCCTAAAGCTTTAGAAGATTTGGGAAACTGGTAAGAGTAATAATTTGTATTAGCCAGAAATAAGTCAAGACTGCATGCTGTTTAATCTCTAGGATAATAGCTAAAGGAAAATAATATATAGCTGACAAGTTTGAGGTAGAAAATAAAATAACAGAAAATATTTTATTAATACAAAAGAAGCCCAGGCACGATGTTCCAGTGATTTTGGAGGCCAAGATGGGAGGATCATTTGAGATCATAAGTTTGAGACCAACCTGGTCAATATAATAAGACCCCATTTAGCAGGATGTGGTATCTCACACGTGTAATCCTAGCTCTTTGGAAGGCCGAGGCAGGTAGATTGCTTGAGGCCATGAGTTAAAGATCAGCCTAAGCAACATAGTGAGACCTCATTTCCGCAAAAAATTCAAAAAAGTAACCAAGCATGGTGGCACATTCCTATAGACCCAGCTACTCAAGAGGCTGAGGTGGAAGGATCACCTGAGCCCAGGAGATCAAGGTTGTGGTGGGCAATGATTGCACTCCAGCCTGGGTGACAGAGTGAGACTCCAACCCCAAAACAAAAAACCAAAGACACCATCTCTACAGAAAAAGATTGTAAAAATTAGCTGGGTGTGGTGGCACACACCTGTAGTCCCAGCTACTCAGGAGGTTGAGACGGGCATCACCTGAGTCCAGGAGTTGAAGGCTTCAGTGAGCCATGATCATGACACTGCACTTTAGCCAGGGTTACAGAGTGGGACCCTGTTACAGAACATAAAAGACAAGAAAGAAGAAAAACAGAACATAAAACAGAAGGATCAAATAGAAAACAGGCTGGGTGCAGTGGCTCATACCTATAATTCCCAGCAATTGGGAGGCCGAGGTGAGAGGATTGCCCGAGTCTGTGGGTTCAAGACCAGCCTGGGCAACTTGGTGAGACCTCATCTCTACAATAAATCAAAAATTAGCCGGGCATGGTAGCGCATGCCTGTAGTTCCCCCTACTTGGAAGGCTGTGGTGGAAGGATCGCCGGAGCCCAGCAGGTTGAGGCTGCGGTGGCCGGGAGCAGCCAACTACACTCCAGTCTGGGTGACAGAGTGAGACTCCAACTCAAAAAAATTTAAAAATTTTAAAAATTAAAAAGAAAACAGTGGGTAACCCCTTCAGGTCCCCTCATTGTGGGAGCTTTTCTGTCCTCTCAATAAATCCTGCTTTAAAAAAAAGTAGAAAACAGTAACATACCCAACTTTATCAGTAATTACTTTACATTTAAATGAACTAAGTAATCCAAATAAAAAACGGATTGTCAAACTGAATAAGGAAGCGAAACCTAACTATATGCAACTTCCCAGAAAGAAACTTGAAATACTGGTGACAGATGGTTAAAGTAAAAGGGTGGAGAAAAAGACTATAAAATTCTAACGGGAAAAAATTTGGTATATCTAAATCAATACTTTAAGAAAAACAGTACTAGAAATTCAAGGATATATATCATAATGGGCAAATCCAATAGGTAGATATTAAATCATAGATCTGTATGTACTCAATAACATAACTTCAAAATATATAAAACAAAAATAAACAACTCAAAAGAAAAACCCACAATCATAGAGGAAGACTGTAACATACATTTCTCAGTATCTTATTGAAAGGAGGTACCGTGTAAACTAGTACAACCTCTGTGGAAAATAGTGTGGCAATTCCTCAAAGATCTAAAAATCGACCTTCCATGCGACCCCGCAATCCCCCTACTGGGAGTATACCTGGAATCACTCTATAAAACAGATACCTGCACACATAGGTTTATCACAGCATTGTTCACAGTAGCAGGAACATGGAACCAACCGTGCAGCCCATCAAAAGAGGGCTGGATTTTTAAAATGTGGCACATATACACAATGGGATATTACATAACCATCAAGAAGAACAATCGTGAACTTCACTGCACCCTGGATAGACTTAGAGTCTATGATACCGAGGGATCTTTCACAGAAACAACTGAGTATCACGTGTTCTCACTCATAAGCGGATTTTGAACAGTTATCTAATACTATAAGAAAAGGATCGGCAGTAGTGGGACACTGCCGGGAGGGGGCGGGGAAGCAGGACTGACAGTTGTGGGAATCTGCTGGGGGAGGGGGGCAACACCTCATCAACAAAGGTGCCTGCATAGTGAACATCTGTGTCGCCCCAAATCGTGCCCCTTATCTTTAAAATAATTTTTTTTCAAAAGGAGATACCTAGAAACCTAGAATAAACTTAGTTGATCATAGTCTTTTTGCCTCAGCATAGCCATTTTTGCTTAGACTTTACCCCTGACACGTTTTGAATCTAGCACAGGTTAGATAGATGAGATACATTTCCAAAAGGCAGGTGTTAGGAGGCGTTCAGCTATTTCACTGCAGGCCAAGCCGGCACCCACAGTGGTCAGGTCGCGGTATTTGCAGTACATGTTGTGGGTGCCGCTGCGCTAGTCATCGCGCGGCCAGATGCCGAAGTTCTTCACTGGCAGGGGCGACTTCCGAAACCCCTGCCGGCAGTACACGATCTCCCCCGAGGGCTGCTGCTTCTTCAGTGTGCCCGAGGCCTTCATGGCGCCCTCTCCACGCTCGCGGCCACCCGCAAAAGGGCAGAATTTATTTTTTTAAGTGTCCATGAAACATACCAAAATTAATCATATAACGGGCACTGAAAAAAAGCCTCAACAAATTTCAAAACATTGAAATTATTCAGAGAATGTTGTTTGACCAGACTGGAGTTAAGTCAGAAACCAATAATAAGAGAATTTCTATGCCTGGAAATTAAAGATATATTTCCAAATAATCATAGATTAAAGAAATTCAAACAGATATTAGAAGATATTTTAAACTGAATGTGACAAAAGGCAACTTGCGAAAACTCATGGGATGCAGCTATGTAGGGCATAGAGAGATGTATAACCTTAATATATACTAGAAACATGGAAGGATTCAGAATCAATTATTCTATCTTAAGAACAAAAGAACAGCAAAGTCTATCTAAGGAAAATAGATGGGAATAAATAATAAAGATTATAAATCAATAAGATCGAAAATAGACAGCGGAGAAAATCAACAAAATCAAAAGTTGGCTCCTTGGACATATTGTTTAAGTCGATAGACTCCAAATAATACTGATCAACTACAACAAAAACAACACAAATTGTCAATGTTAGAAAGGGATGTCACTATTGTCTTTACACCCTAAAATGGACAATTTGGATGAAGTTGGCAAATTCCTTGAAAAAATGCAACTTTCCAAAGTCCACTAAAGAAAATCTGAATTTCCAAGCTCTAATAAATAAATTATTTAAGAACTTTTTACAACATTTTCTACTTCTCACAAAACTCCAAGCCCCGATGTTTTCATCAGTTAATTCCTCCAAATAGTTAAAAAAAAAATACCAATCTTGCACAAACGCTACCAAAAAATAGAAAAACAGAGTATTGTTCCCTACTCTTTGTATGTGGCCAACATAAACTTAATAGAAACACTGAACTGAAGTATCACAAGAAGAAATGACAGACCCAGCTCAATCATCATAGTATAACTTACAAAATAAACATTTGGTCTTTGTCCCAGGTTCCTGGCAGCTGGTTCCTAAAACTCTTGGAATCTCCCCAGTGACAGGTGTTTTTTGTATGCTAATGAGATGGCTGTTGGCTGGAAGCCTCTAGTTAGCTTCAGGGTGGGGGTGGGAGGCCACCAGAAAGACCTGACAAGATTAGAGGGTTAGCACTTAACACCCGACTTCTGGGGAGGCAGGACGGATGAGGGGCCTAGACCAATGACCGGTGACTTCATGGGTCATGCCTATGTAATGAAACCGCCATTAAAACCACTAAGAAGCCGGGCTCGGTGGCTCAGCCTGTCATCCCGCGCCTTTGGGAGGCTGAGGTGAGTGGATGGCCTGAGCCCGCGGGTTCGAGACCCGCCTGGGCAGCGAGACCTCATCTCTACAATAAATCAAAAAATCAGCTGGGCGTGGTAGCACATGCCTGTAATTCTGGCTACTTGGAAGGCTGAGGCGGAAGAATCGCCGGAGCCCAGCAGGTCGAGGCCGCGGGGGCCGGGAGCGGCCACTGCACTCCAGTCTGGGCGACAGAGTGAGACACCAGCTCAAACAAAACAAAACAAAACAAAAAACACTAAATGATAGGGTTCAGCAGGGCTTGGTGGCTCAGCCTGTAATCCCGCACCTTGGGAGGCTGAGGTGAGTGGATTGCCTGAGCCCGCGGGTTCGAGACCCACCTGGGCAACTTGGCGAGACCTCATCTCTACAATAAATCAAAAAATTAGCCGGGCGTGGTAGCGCGCGCCTGTAGTTCCAGTTATTTGGAAGGCTGAGGCGGAAGGATCGTCGGAGCCCAGCAGGTCGAGGCTGCGGTGGCCGGGAGCAGCCACTGCACTCCAGTCTGGGTGACGGAGTGAGACTCCAACTCAAAAAAAAAAAAAGTTGATAGGATTCAGTGAGCTCCAGGCTATGGAGCACATTCTGGTGCTTGGAGGGTGGCTGCCTGGGGAGGCAATCTCCGTGCTCCCCGAGGCCTTGCCCTGTGCACCTCTTCTGCTTGGCTTTCCTAGATGGCATCCCAGTGCTTTCCTGAGTTCTGTTAGTCATTCTAGCAAATCATCGAGGCTGAGGAGAGTTCATAAAACCCCTGGTTTATAACCGGTTGCTCAGAAGAATGAGTGGCCCAGGACATGCCATGGAGTGTAAAGTGGGTGTAGCCTTGTGGGACTGAGCCCTTAAACCTTGGAGTCCAGTGCTAACTCCGGGTAAGTACTGACGGCAGTGAAATGAACAGCAGGACACCCAGTGTTGCTGGAGAATCGAAGAATTCCCTGGCGTCGAGGAGAGAAAACAACGCCCTCACTTGTGTAGATGGATGCAAACTCCTAAATACAATACTAGTAAATCAAGCGTCCATCTAGGGTTTATTCCAGGAATACAAGAGTCATTTGCTACTCTAAAGTCAGTTGAGGTGATTCATCACATTGGCGGGAAAAATAAGATCGTAAGATCACCTCGATACATACATAAGCATACCTCGATGAATACAAATGATGACCCCAGGAGTGAGGTTTCAAGAAGCGCCACCGGGTTCGTCTTTCCTTCGTCCCTCAGAGTTCTGTTCCTCCCATGTGAATTCGTTTGTGGGAGAGATCTGGAGTCCATTCCAGGCCTGGCCAGAGCCATAGGCTACGCCCCCTGCTGTGTTGTGAGGACCCACGGGCGCTGCATTTTGATCCCCATCTGGTTCCACAGGTCCGTCACTGGTGCTTCAGCTTGCAAGACAACACAGAAGGAGGTGGGTAAATAGGCTTCATTTGACAATCAGTCACTGTCCCGGGCACTCTGGTAGGTCCTGGGGCAATAAATAGGAGCCCAGCTTGTAGAGGATTAAGTAACTCATCAGAAGTCCCGCTGCGGATACATGGCAGAGCACCCAGTCAGTCGACTCTGAACTCATTCTGCGTCAACTCTACGTGACCAACCGTAACACTGAACAGTAAGTATGGTTACACAGCCCGCGAAGGCACCAAAAAAGGCATCGGTTTCGACTAGAGTGTATTGGTTCTGGAAGGCTTGTAAAGAAAGAGACAGCATTTAAGCTGAGACTGAGAAGATTTTAACTGGCAGCAAATGAGAGTGTATTAGGGTAGAGACTAGCTTATGCGGCAGTAACACAGGTGATTTCTCTTCGGAAAGTGCTTATTCCATGGGCAGTGTCAGGCCCTTCCCTGAGGCCTCGAGGCAGCACGGCTGCTGCCACCCGGGACTCCTGGCTCCGCCACATGCGCACTGTCACCGTGCGGGGCAAGGGAGACACACGGGAACAGGTGCCTGCCCTTCAGGCTGAAGCCCGGAAGGCCACACGGCACTTCTGCTTTTGGCCCGTTGGTTCTGAGAGCACGTGGACTACTGGGTGAGAATGTATTGCCTGTGTCCAGAGAAAAGGAGCATTCCAGACGGAGGGACATGCCGTGCCGAGGCATGAGCAGACACGCACGCTTGCCACGCACGGGGAAGGGCAAGCAGATCCAGGCCACCGCAGGCCTTCACCGTCTCCGTCCACAGGCAGCCGAAGCTCTTGGAGCACCAGAGACTGCCTTGGTTTCCAAGACTGTACACGGCAGCCACAAGGAGGGCCCGCAGAGATGAAAGACCCATGAGCTGGAGACAGCCGTGGTCCGGGCAGACCGCTGAAGAGAGGAAAGAGAGTGCGGTCGCCAGAAGCACTGTCGATGTGGACTCTTGTCCTTGGAGGCTGGACACAGCATGGAGAGAGTAAGAGAATACAATTCTGGGATGCCCCCCCCCGCCAAGTGCACAATGGTATCAGTGTTCAGCAAAGGAAGCACAGGGGAAGCAGGCTGCTGAGGGAGAGAACAACTTCAGTTTGTGCCACACCACCGGAACACATGCCCAGACGTGTCTGGGAGACGACTGGGAACACAGCCTCGAGCTCTGGTGAGCGATGGGTCCCAGGCTGAGGGTGTGGCACAATAAGGGGTGGCAGCAAGAAATGTCAGGGTGCAAACAGAGGACCACAGTCAGAACAAAAACCCGTGCTGCGCAGCTCAGAGCCCCTTCTGCTGCGGGCCACACACCTGCACCTGGAGGGCCCCTCAGAGGCAACCGAGTCCCTGGCTCCCTCCGCCCAAACCCAGGGTTCCAGGAGTATTGCTCCCCCTGGATGTAACTGTTCCAATCTTTCAGTAGCTGCCTTTTCTTTCTTTTTCTTTTTCTTTTTTTTTGAGTCGGAGTCTCACTCTGTCACCCAGGCTGGAGGGCAGTGGGCGGTGGCACGCTCACAGCCACCGCAGTCTTGACCTACTGGGGTCAGGCAATGATCTTTCCGCCTCAGCCATCCAAGTAGCTGGAACTACAGGCATGTGCTACCACGCTCGGCTTCAGTGGCTGCTTTTCGACAGTTCATCATGATTCTATGTAACACTGTATGAAACCTCAGGTAGTAAAGATCTTTGGACATGCGTGCAGGTACCTGTACTCTGTATGAGACCACTTGTTTCCCTAGTCTCAGTAAAGGTGAAAAACAGATAATGTAAGCTGTGTGACACTGGGCCTCTTCGAACCTCTGTCTTTTCATTCACTAGGGGAAAAAAAATTAACACCTGCTCCATCTATTTAAAAGGGTGGTTGTGAGGCTGGGCATGGTGGCTCAGACTGTAATCCCAGCACTTTGGGAGGCTGAGGACAGTGGATTGCCTGAGCCCGCGGGTTCGAGACCAGCTGGAGGAACTTGGCAAGACCTCATCTCTACAATAAATCAAAAATTACCCGGGCATGGTAGTGCACACCTTTAGTTCTGGCTACTTGGAAGGCTGAATAAGAAGGATCGCTGGAGCCCAGGTCAACGCTGGGGTGGCCAAGAGCATGCCACTGCACTCTAGTCTGGGTGACAGAGCAAGACTCCAACTAAAAAAATAAAAGGGTGGTTGTGAAGATCAAATGAAAATAATGAATGTGAAGGTTATATAATCTCTAAGGCAGTATAGGAATGGTGACAGTAGGGCAGGAATGGGAGTGACAGAGCGTCTTATCACAATATGCCTTTTAAGGACCAGCCAGTAAGCTACATAAAAAAAGCCCAGCTAGACAACCTAATGTGAATTACGAGATTTAATTGGATGCTTCCTATGGATTCAGTGGCACAACTGCTACAAATAAACAGTGTAATTTTGGTCCTCTGGGGGCTGGGGTGGTAAAGTACATAGAGATTAGTAACATGCAGCACAGAACAGAGTGTGTCCCATGTAAGCTGGATGGATCCTAATTGTGCAGGAGCTCAAAGGGGGCAGTGATCATAGGATGGTGTTGTGGTTACAATGTGTCCTCCAAGCCAGGCTCAGTGGCTCAGACTGTAATCCCATGCCTTGGGAGGCTGAGGTGAGTGGATCGCCTGAGCCCGCAGGTTCGAGACCCGCCTGGGGAACTTGGCGAGACCTCATCTCCACAACAAGTCAAAAAATTAGCCGAGTGTGGTAGCGCGCGCCTGTAATTCCAGCTACTTGGAAGGCTAAGGCGGAAGGATTGCTGGAGCCCAGTAGGTCGAGGCTGTGGTGGCCAGGAGCAGCCACTGCACTCCAGTCTGGGCGACAGAGTGAGACTCTGACTCAAAAAAAAAAAAAAAAAAAAGAATGTGTCCTCCAAAAGTTCATGTAATGGTAACTTGATTGCCAGGTAACAGAATTAAGAGGTAGGATCTTTTGAAAGGTGACGAGGACATGAGGGTGGTTTAATGCTGTCCAGGAGTGCAGTCATTCTCGAGGGACTGAGTCAGTTTTCTGTGGCTTCTTACACATGCTCACTTGTAGAAGCATCTCCGCCATGTTCTAACACAGCATGCAAGCCCTTGCCAGAAGCTGCCACCATGCCCATGGACTTACCAACCTCGAGAACTATGAGCCGAATAAACTTTTCTATATGTATGTCCCAGTCTCGGGCATTAGGTTATAGCAACAGAAAATGAACTAAGATTATCAGGCAATGTTTTCTGGAGAAAGTAGACTTTGAAGTGGACCCCGAGCGTGGCCAGGTGGAGAGGAAGGAGGTATAGACTGGCCTGGCTACATCGCAGGGAAATACTCACACAGAAGAGAGCCGGATCAGAAGCATTCTACCTGGCACTCCTCAGCCAGCCTTCTGAAGCTGCAAGGCTCCCACCTCCCCAAGGAGGGAAGGAGTGTGGGACAATGCCTTAGGCCAACACTAGGGAGAAGGGTTTGCTATTCCAGTCCTTGTTGCTCAGTCAGCATTTGCAGCTGAACTGCAGTCTTCAGAAATGGGCCCGGATCCGGTGCACAGTGAATGCTGCGAGGAAGGCCTTGCCACTCAGCACTCCGGGCACAGCACCAACCTCCAGGCAGCACGTGAGGCCCAGCCGGGCTCCCCAGAAGACTGATTGCACACTCTCTGCATGGACACTTTCCTGGCTCACAGAGTTGTTCTGGAACAGACACTACTCATCTCAGCTCTCTCTGGAGCTGCGGCCTTTGACTTTCTGCAGTGTCAGGGCCTGGCAGCATCTCGGGCTGCTGGGTCCACTGTGGGGCTGGAAGCAGAGAGGGCAGCAGAGACAACCCCCTGGGAGGGTGTGGGAACTGGAAGGCGCCCTGCTGCTCCAGGGGTGGCAGGGGACTGGGAGCCAGGGGCCGCAGGGGTCAGTCCTCTGGCGGCAGCCAGCTCCCCCTGCCCCCAGCGAGCACACAGCCCTGTTATGCTGGTTTCTGATGACAGGACTTACAGCTCCCTAGTCCTTTCAACCCTGACTTCTCAGGTCATCAATACTGTACTTCCTAGAATGAGATAACCGCCTTCTTAGTAGGGAGTCAGGGGCCCTGCTAATTGGTGGAAGGAGGTGTGCCTTACCCGTCAGAAGTTTAAAATTCCCAGCCAGGCTCGGTGGCTCAGCATGTAATCCCAGCACTTTGGGAGGCCGAGGCAAGTGGGTTGCCTGAGCCCACAGATTCGAGACTGGCCCGGAAAACTTGGGGAGACCTCGTCTCTAAAAAAAAAAAAAAAAAAAATTAGCCGGGCGTGGTAGCGCATGCCTGTAGTTCCAGCTACTTGGAAGGCTGAGGCAGAATCGCGGTGCCCAGCAGGTCAACGCTGGGGTGGTGGTGAGTGTGCCATTGCACTACAGCCTGGGCAAAACAGTGAGATGCCAATTCAAAAAAAAAAAAGAATTTTAAAATTCTCTCATAAAAATATCAGCTGCTCTATTCCTTTCCCTTTGTGAAAATCATCAATTATGAAGAATTTGAAACCAACCTTCAAAAGGGATTAACAAGAGCTGTTTTTAAAAGCACAACAGAGAGGGGCAGATTGCTTTCCAGCAGGGAGAGCTCACTTTGCACAAAGGAGAGATTTTCTGGGAAGAGGGGAGCCCGTGCCATTCGCATATTTAGGGTCTTCCCATCAGGAGACAGAGTCAGTTTCCTCCGGCCATTTTCCATGTCAGTTCACTTAAGGGGTTCCTTTAAAAAGTACAATAAATCTACAGCACAAAAAATGTAGCTGGGCACAGTAGCCCATGCCTGTACTCCCAGCACTTTGGGAGGCGGAGGCAGGAGGATCGCCTGAGCCAAGGAGTTCAAGTCCAGCCTAGGTAACGGAGCAAGACTTTGTCTCTACAAAAAACCAGTCAAGCACAGGGATGCATGCCTGTGGTCCCAGCTACTTGGGAGGCTGAGGTGGGAGGATCGCCTGAGCCCAGGAGGCTGAGGCTGCCTTGAGTCATGAGTGTGTCACTCCAACCTGGGACAGAGCGAGATCCCCGACTCAAAGTATGTATACGATTGACTTCTCCAGTCTGGACTGGTCTTGGCACCCGTCCATAACAAAGTTCACCTTGATTATCAAGCTCCCCAGGAGGGGTGCTGCTGTGGCCTTTTCCAGAGCCCCCTTATCTTTGCACACTGTGTGCATTCCTTCTGAGATATCTCCTTTCATCAATCACCGAGGACCCCCGTCCTGTCTGCACTGTCACCTCCCACCCTCCCCAACGCCCGGCCACTGTTGACCAGACCGCAGCTTCCTGCTTCTGCCAGAATCCCGAGTTCGCAGCTATTTCCTGAGGCCTCAAACAGATGCTACATGAAAGAGGTTATCCCTGGGCCCTGTCTGACCCCGCCACAGGCAGTGTTGTCCCTCTCAGATTCCAGCTGACTGAGGTATGACACTGAACATTCAAAGAACCCGGACAGTCACTGAAAGTATCAGAAGGTGATGGCTTCAATATCCCATCCACCCCACGCTCCTGGTTCCTTCTCATAGTAAGCGGCCGTCACTCTCCATAGGCCTCAAGGACTGGATATGCCTATGAGCCAGAGGTGGCTCCCTGGGGGACAATTGGTATCATGCACTTTGCTGTGCAAAAACGAAAATGGTGACCCCCACCACTGCACTCTCTCTTCTCACAGGTGACTCTCAGCCCGACTCAGCGCTGCCAGGCTCAGTCCAGTGCTCTAGTCAGACGTGCTGCTGCCATGCCCAGCCTCAAGCATATCCCCGTCTCGGTTGCATCTCTCTCTTTTTTTAAACATATTTTTTATTATAAAATTGTGGGGTACAGCGAAAGGTTAGGTATACAAATGTGCATCGTTCAGGCACCCTTGTTCATAAGGGGTGCCTCCCCGTCCCCAGACAGATCTTGACTACCATTAGTCCCACCTCCCTTCCCCTCCCTACCCCTCATAGTTTCCCACCACTGTCAGTCTTTTTTTTATAGTATTATGGTAGATGTTCAAGGTCCACTATATGAGTGAGAACACGTGTGGCCGGTGTGATGTGCCTCCTGGCCTTCCAGAGCCTCCGCCAGAGGGAGTTGCCTGTCAGATACCACTGTCTGGCTCCGACTGAGAACCACTGTAATGGATCCACAGCTAAGTTCACGTTTCTCCTCCTGGTCCCTACCCACCTCCTGGCACCCAGTGATGCCTCGAGAACACCTGGCCATCTTCAAGACCCAGCTGAATCCCATCCAGGTCTTTCAGAAGCCTTGGTGACCGTCCACCAGCATGTGGGCACTACCCTCCAGCTGTCTGTGTGGCACGTGCACCATGCCACTCAGGTGGTACACATGGCCATCTCTCACGGCTAGACTAGAGTTCAGGACCCGTGTCCAGAAGTGTGCTATCCCAGTGTCTACCATCATCTGACACATAGTAGGTGCTCGATAAGTGTCTGCTAAACGGAGGGGTGTACAATGACACAGCAATTCTAAACCCCACCCAAGCCCCATGAAGATCCTTTCTCCCTGCAGTCCTTGCCCAGACCAGACTGTCTCCTGGAGCCAAACTGGAAGGTGCTTTGGAGGCCTGGAGGGGTGTTCCCACCTCACCCCTGGATGGTCAGGGCGCTGGAACACGGAAGATGAGAGGCTGGACTGCACCAGGCCCCACAAGTGCCGAGTGCCACCGCAGGCGCCCGGACCCGCCATTCGATCCCCGTGTGTCGTCAGCTGACTTACCCAGGCATAGCCTCTAGACGGGACTCATCACCTCCTGCCACACCGTAGACGACCCCGGGCCTCAGGCTGCCAGTTGGCCAGGGCAGCACTGAGCTCCAAATGGAGGCCTGGGTGTGAGCAGCCCAGGGTCGCAGGAGGAGGAAGGGCCCGTCTGGCTGGCACTGCCCTCTCGGCCCCAGAGACGCTGCTCGGGCCCTCGTGTGCCCCTCCAGCCCCAGCTGCCTGGGAAGTGGCAGCGTCTCTGGGGCCTGGGGCTGCAGGGGCACACGAGGGGCCGAGTGGACTCGCTCAGCTGCGAGAGGAGAGGCCGTCCATCCACCCCTCTCATTCACGTCAGAGTCGTCTTCTGAGCCTGAATCTGGCCAAGTCGCCCCCTTCACAGGGTCTCGGAGACCTTTCTGAGCGGGGCCTGCCTGCCAGCCTAGCCTCGCGCCCTCCCGTCGAGTGAGCTCAGCCGCCGCAAGCAGTGTGCCCGCAGACACAGAAGACCCCCACACCTCCGCGTCGGCCCACGCCACTCCAGCTGCAGGGGCCTGCCTTCCTCGGCCCCCTTCACACGACAGGGCTGCCTCCTCCGTGGTGCCTCCCTGGCTCTCACGTACCGTCAGAAGCTCCTCACTGCGGTCTTCGTTTTGTGCTTCTACCCTCGTCGTGCGATCAGCGCCAACGTGTCATGCCAACAGGTCTTCCGGTGTCGGCCTTGCAGCCTCAGTTTCCCTCCCTGTAAATGGGGATAATGACTGAACCCATCTTGTGGCTGGGCGGAAAGGTCGGCCCCGGGAAGCAGCAGCAGGGGCTGAGGAGGCGAGACAGGGAAAGAAGGCCTGCTCTCCAGGAAGGCCCCGGTTACCCGCGAAGAGCCCTCCCGGAGGGGAGGAAGCTCGCGTTCCTCCAGCGACGCCCCGGCTGTCCCGGCAGGCTGCGCCCAGCGCCCCCGCTCCCTGGCACGCCGTGTGCCCGTCGCGTTCCCACCGCCCAGGAAAACCCCCCGAGCAGAGGGGCTCGGGCTCGCAGCCGCAGCCCGCGCTCGCGGGGGGTGTTGAGGCATCCGAGGCCGGGTGCGTCCGGCGAGGCCATGGCCGGCCCGCCCAAGTGGGTGTGTTTGCCGGGGGCGCCCTGAGGTCCCTGGCGGCGGGCCCAGCCCCCAGCCCACACCCCCAGAGCGGGGCGCCGTCCAGCTGCCTCGGGCGGGCCGCTCCGCCTGGGGGTCTTCGCGGGTGGGGCCTGCCTGTCTGCGCCTCGGGGTCCCTGGTCCCCGGAACCCTGGCGCTCTCACGGGCCAGCTCTGAGCAGCACAGCGGAGCGCAGGAAGCGGCGCCGACTGAGCTTTCGGCCGAGAAGCCCGGCCGTCCGGACACCCCGACCGGGGCCCCCGCGCGATGGAAGGCACCGCCGCCCTCGGGCCGTGCGTGCGTCGTGGTCTCGGCGTGCGAGAGACGCGGGACTTCGGCGCGCCGCGCCTCCGCTCCGGGAGCGGCCCCCGAGGCGCCGAGAAACCGGCACGGGCTCTCGCTCCGCACGCGGCGCGCTGGGGCGGGCCCGCGAGCTGCGTCCCGCCTCCCCGCCCTGCAGAAGCCTTTCCGCCCGCGACGCCGCCCCCGCGGCGACGCCGGACCCGACGAGGCCTAGGCCCCGAGCAGGCCCCGCCTCGGCCCGACACGCGCCGTCGCTCCGCGGCCCAGAGCGGGCCCCGCCGACCCCGGCGCCCCGCCTCGGCCCGCTCGCCCCGCCCCGCGCCGGGCGGACCCGGCTGCCTTCGGGAGAAGGGCCATCCTCGGCCGGGGCCGCCGGCCCTGGTGCCGGGTCGTCATCGCGGACCGCCCGCGCGCCGCCCCGCAGGAGGAGGGAGGAGGCGGCCGCGCCGGCCAGGCCCGCGCGACGGAGGCGCCGGCGGGAGGCGCGCGGGCGGGCGGCCCCTCGACCCCGCCGAGCCCGCGACGCGCAGCGGCCGGCGGCCCCGCAGCCAATCCGCGAGCGGCGCCGCGCGCGCCACCTGCCGCGGGGGGCGGCGTCCCGCGCCGGGGGGCCCCGGGCGGGCGGCCGCGCGGAAGGCGCGGTCCCCGGAGCGAGCTCGGGCCGCCCGCCTGGCGCCCGCGGGAGCCAAGCCGTCCGCCGCGGGCTCCGCGCCCCTGGCGGGCCCGCCCGAATCCCGACGCCCCGAGGGCGCGTCCCGCACTCGACCCGAGCGGGGCGGGCGCGGGCGGGGAGGACGCGTGTGTCGCGCGCTGGCGGCGGGGCGGGGCTGGCTCCGAACCCGCGGCGCCCCCGCCGTGGGCAGGTCGCCGGGCCTCTCCCGGCGGCGCTTGCCCCGTCGGCTCGCGGAGAGCAGCCGCGGCCCGCGCCTGCCGGTGGCTTGCTCCGTTCCGGTTTTGCTTGGTTCTGAAATGACTGGGCCGGCGCCCATCCGAGCACTTGGACCTGCGACTGGCACGTGGTGCGTGGCGAGAGGCCACAGTCTCTTTTGCGTCTGTTGGGGCTCTTTAAAAAGGGCTCTGCCTTGTGGGCCCGGGGTTGCTCTCCTGTATTCCTCCGAATGGCCGTCATTAGTAAGTGGGCGTGGGGTGAGGCTGGACAGAATGGAGACGGAACGGCAGTGGAGCTCCACTGCTGCTACAGGCCGGCCACCGGCGGGCCTTGGCTTCCCGGAGAGGCAGGCGAGTCCCCCTGTTCCCTCCGATCGCACGTGTCTTGGTGAAGCTCCCCCAGACCACTCCTCCAGCCCCCGCCGTCTGCGGTCCGTCACCAACTTGAAAAGGAAAGGACGACCGAGCTTGCTCCTTGTGACCCACAGAGGCCCAGGCCTCCTCTTCCGCCCAGGAGTCCTCGGCGTTGCTCGGCGCTTCTGCTCCAGTCCTGCTTTTGCCCTAGCCTCCCCCCCCCCCCCCCCCCCGTGCTCGATCTTCTCCCCCAGAGTTTCAACTCGCATCCTTTTTTTTTTTTTTTGAGTCGGAGTCTCCCTCTGTCGCCCAGACCGGAGTGCAGCGGCCGCTCCCGGCCACCGCAGCCTCGACCCGCCGGGCTGCGGCGATCCTTCCGCCTCAGCCTTCGGAGTAGCCAGAATTACAGGCGCGCGCTACCACGCCCGGCTGAGTTTTTGATTTATTGTAGAGAGGAGGTCTCGCTGCCCAGGTGGGTCTCGAACCCGCGGGCTCAGCAATCCACTCACCTCAGCCTCCCAAAGGCGCGGGATTACAGGCTGAGCCACCGAGCCCGGCTTCGACTCGCATCTTATTAAAGTGACTTGGGATCAAATCTCCACTCTGCTACTTTCTGTCTGTCTGTGTGACCTTGGACAAGTTACTTAACCCCTCTGTGCTTTGATTTCTGTCCAATGGAGCGCTGCAATGGCGATGCCTACCTCATTGGGTCGTTAAGGGAACATAAGGGAGGAAGGGATCAATAAATATCAGCTGCTGTTATTATTATTAATATTAAAGTAATTAAAGCTCGTGCAAAGGTGGTGTGATATTCAGATCATTAAGGGGCATAATTTGGCATGCCAGCTCAATCCCTGGCTGGACAAGATCTCTCAGGCCTCACACCCAGGGTTCCAGGATCAGGGACATTCCTGTTTTTTTATTATTCTAGAGCCGAGTTTCTAGGCCTGAACGTGGCGGATAGCACTGATGTCCTAAGAGGGCATGTGAGCGCAATGCCATGGGAGGGCTGCTTGGAAGATCCCTCTGCAGACCATCTGGTTCCCGTTCCCACCAAGGAGCCCAGTTCCCGCCAAGCTGTGCGGTTCCAGAAACCAGGCTCTGGAGTCTGACTGACTCATAGAGAAATGACTTGGCAGGAAGCCATGAGATGTCGCTTCAGCCCAGCTTGGTCATTGCCGCGGTGCATGGCGCCAGGAAACCACTCACTCCATCTAGGTTTCTGAGTGAGTTAAGCAACGTAATTTCAAAGCAATTTTAGAGCTGTATATGTCTGTCATCACTTACCCCTTTCTCTCATTTTGCTGATTTAGAGTCTCTGTCTCTCTCTCTCTCTCTCTCTCATGTTAGAGAGTGATTTATCTATTATAGTGACGTGTGTATTTTTGTTTTACTTGAGAGTTAGTTTTATTTAAAAGTTAAAACTTTGAGGTCATCTAGTCATTGGCTATCTGTGCTGCTTAAATTGGTTGCAAGATATAAGCAGGCTCTGTAAACTCGAAAGGACTTGGGTAGAGAGAGTGGCCACCTGTATCAGGTCACACCTGCTGTCCTGAAACGGTTAACGGTGCCCTCTTGCACTCTCAGAAGCGACCACGAATCCCAAGGCCGCCTTAATCACATGTGACTGTCCTCCCCTAACAAGGATCTACTCAGGCCGTCTTGCTTCCTAGACCGGGGGGACGGCGTGGCGTGGTTGAGAGGGACTGTGACTGGAACTCGTGACGCCGCAACTCAAATCCCAAGTCTGCGCTGACCAGTTAGGGAGCTTCGGACAAGGCACATCGCTTCTCAAAGCCTCGATCACTGGCCAGAGTTGTTCAGCGTTTCTCAAAGTTTGCTCTACAATCCATGCTTTGCCAACTTTCATGCACTTATTAGTCTCCTGGGGTCTTGTTGAAATACAGATTCTGATCCAACAGGTCTGGGGAGAGGCTGAGACTCGGCACTTCTAACAGGCTGCTGGGTGACGCCCACACTGACCTCAGTCCGAGGAGCAAGGATTTAAAAGCAAGGGGTGAGCCGGGCTCGGTGGCTCGGTGGCTCAGCCTGCAATCCCGCGCCTTTGGGTGGCTGAGGTGAGTGGATTGCCAGCCCGCGGGTTCGAGACCCGCCGGGCAACAAGACCTCGTCTCTACAATAAATCAAAAAACCAGCCGGGTGTGGTAGCGCACGCCTGTAGTTCCGGCTACTCGGAAGGCTGAGGCGGAAGGACCGCTGGAGCCCGGCAGGTGAGGCTGCGGTGGCCGGCTGCCTTCATGTACCCACCCGTCCTTAGCTCACATGTCCGTCCAGTGACTCGGCCCTAGCCTGGCCATCAACCAGGTGTGGCCAAGTGTGAGAGGATGGCCTGGACCACCCCGATGATCACTCTTGGAAGCAGCCACTGGAGCCGGTTAGCAAAGGTGGCCACTTGCGAAAACCTGGGGTGGATGAGGAGGCCGTGATGAGGTCAAGCACATGCAGCTGAAGCCCTGGAAATGCTGGGGAGGGGCGTAAAAGCAGGACTGGAGCAGAAGCGCCGAGCAGCGCCGAGATGCCGAGGACTCCTGGGCGGAAGAGGAGGCCCGGGCCTCTGTGGGTCACAAGGAGCAAGCTCGGTCGTCCTTTCCTTTTCAAGTTGGTGACGGACCGCAGACGGCGGGGGCTGGAGGAGTGGTCTGGGGGAGCTTCACCAAGACACGTGCGATCGGAGGGAACAGGGGGACTCGCCTGCCTCTCCGGGAAGCCAGGGCCCGCCGGTGGCCCGCCTGTAGCAGCAGTGGAGCTCCACTGCCGCTCCGTCTCCATTCAGCCTCGCCCCACCCCCACCCCGTCCTGACTCTGGATGCACTTTGTTTCCCTTGTCCTGGTTTGTAATTTATACTTTACCATGTTGTTTTGTGCCACTCCTGTGTGCCTCATTGACTAAGCTGTGAAAAGAGACACCGTATAAATAGATGTATCCGATGACAACTGAGCTCTGTGAATTGGTTTCCGAGTGACCAGACCCCAAGTTCCTCCCGTTAGTCATCACTGCAGGCATAGAGATGGGTCCCTAGTGGCACGTCACAGGGTTCTGCCGTTAAAAATTACAAGGGTTTATATGACAGCACGGATGACACAGTGCTCCCATTTACAAACAAAGATGCCAAGGAAAAGAATGACTAATACCTTAGAAAGCAGTGTCTGTACCTCACAGTTCTTGCCAGTCCAGCCTCGACCCAGTGGGCTCTTACCAGCTGATCAAACGTCCTCACTGAACTGGCACCCCTGAACTGAGTAAGTGTCAGTGTCTGGATTTCCCACTGTCATCAAAGCCATTATAAAAATTAGCCGTGAGAATTTATTTTTATTTTTATTTACTTATTTTCTGAGAATTTCTTTTTGAAAAAAAAATCTGATTTGATCCCAAATTGTTATTGTTCATTCTCTCTCTCTGCCATGCACCATAGAAGAATTTTTCTTTCGAAGTTTTTTGTCTGTTTGTTTTTTGAGTTGGAATCTCACTCTATTGCCCAGGCTGTAGGGCAGTGGCACACTCACAGCCACCGCAGCCCCAACCTGCCGGGCTGCGGCGATCCTTCCGCCTCAGCCTTCCAAGTAGCCGGAACTACAGGCACGTGCCACCATGCTCGGCTAACTTCTTGATGTATCGTAGAGGTGAGGTCTTGCCCAGTTGCCCCAGGCTGGTCTCGAACCTGCAGGCTCAGGCAGTCCTCTCACCTCACCCCCTCAAAGTGCTGGGATTACCGGCGTGAGCCACCGCGCCTGGCCTTCAAGTTTAATACCAAGAAAAACTGAGACCTCCCTAGAAAACCCACAAAGGTTTCCTTTTCCCCATCGAGGAAGACCCGTGTCGCGTTTCCTTTTCCTCTTGGCCATCGAAATACTCCAGACCCGGCATGAGCCTCCCTTGCAGCAACTGAAGTGGACGGTGCTTTCTGTTTTTTCCTCTGCTCTTCTCCTGTTTAACTCACAGACCGTTGGTGTTTATTGTCTGGGCCTTTCTCTCCTGGTAAACTGTAATGCTCTTTTTTGGAATGACATGGGCTATCAATAAAGTATATCCTATTGAGTGGTGACTGGGCTGTGGTTTGATGGTCTGGACAAGATGGGGGAGGAGAGGGGCAAGTGAGCAATCACTACAGTCCTCCAGGTGAATAACTCTATGTGTCAAACAGGTTATTTGAACCTCACTGTTTTCTTTTGGCCCAAGATAACTGCCAGAGGGAGAACCGTCTGATGAAAAGCATTCAGTTCTGATAAGCTTGCTCCCTCTTGCTCTCCTTGCACTCCTCTTTCTTTTGCGCAGCTTGGTTTGAAATGTAAACGCACTGCTTAGAGCACCCCTGTCCATCTAAATCGGGGGGCTTCGCTCCACCGTAAAGACCGTCTTGTTCCCGCAAGCCCAGAGCCCTGCTCTTCTCCCTGCCCTGCCATCATTCCCAGGCAAGGGAGATGAGCGGGATGGGGGGGGCGGGAGGGTGGGGGGGAGCCCAGAGCCTCGGGTTTCGTGAAGAGGGCTCGAACACCCAGCCCCCCTCAGCCTGCTACCCTGTACTAAGGGAGGTGCCCCTGCATCCTTTTCGTCCTCCGGAGGGGCGTCCCTGCGACTTCCCAGAAGCATTTGCTAGAAATTATCAAAGGCAAATATGACAGTAATTCCTGTTTTCTGGCCCTCCTCCCCATGAAATATCCCATATGCCTCCCCTAAACCAAAGCCAGATGGATTCTGTTTAATAATATTGATGTCTCTGCTTCTCACAAGTTTCTTTTTTCTAAATATGACACATGCTCACGCTGAAAATTTAGAAAATAAAGAAAAGCAATTTAAAAATTTTAAAACAATATCTAATCTGGGAAAAGAAGCATGAGGGAATTGAAATTGAATGTATGGAGGCTCAGACTACTGGGATTATGGCCTCATCTGTGCCGTAACTAGCTGGGGTGGCCTTGGGTAAGTCACTGACCCCTCAGGATTATTTTTCACGCGTGAAAGGAAAAGGTGTTGCCAGGCGCACCTGCTCCCCCGACGCTCTGGGATCACAGAGTGGCTCCGTGGGAGACGTTGCAGTTAGGCTGCCTGGGTCTACGCTCCCAGCCCCATCATTTGGAACTGTGCCACCTGGGTAAATGTCACAGCTTCCCTGTGTTTCAGTGTCCCTGTCTATACATGAATAATCATACCTCCCATATACTCATGAGGCAGTGAATGCTTGGATGTGGCCCAGCCTGCCTTTCCTGCTGTGTCTCGGTCACACAGGACCTCTCTTCTGAAGCTACATGTCCAATATTGTCTACCCAGCAACACCATGACCTCACTTGTAATTTAGGTTCTCAACTTTGCAGTGTCCAAAACTCAGTGAATAATTGCCATGCTATTCGCAACAGCAAGAACATGGAACCAACCGTGCTGCCCATTGAAGCTGGACTGGATTTAAAAAATGTGGTACAAGCCGGACTCAGTGGCTCAGCCTGTAATCCTGCACTTTGGGAGGCTGAGGTGAGTGAACTGACTGAGCCCGCGGGTTCGAGACCCGCCTGGGCAACTTGGCAACCTCATCTCTACAATAAAATCAAAAAATTAGCCGGGTGTGGTAGCACACGCCTGTAGTTCCAGCTACTCGGAAGGCTGAGGCGGAAGGATCGTCGGAGCCCAGCAGGTCGAGGCTGCGGTGGTCGGGAGCGGGCACTGCACTCCAGTCTGGGCGATCGAGTGAGACTCCGACTCAAAAAAAAAAAAAATGTGGCATATACAACGGAATAGTATGCAGCCACAAAGAAGGACAGACATATGGACTTGGCAGCAACTTGGATGGACTTAGAGTCGGTCACAGCCAGTGACGTATCCCCGAAACAAAGAACAGAGGGCCCTATGTTCTCACTCATCAGTGGACCTTGAACGATTATCCTAACGCTATGAGAACGGGATTGGCAGTAGCGGGAGATGCCAGGGTGGGAGCACCTCATCCACAAGGGTACCTGCATAATGAGCCTTTGTATACCTAACCCTGAATTGGACCCCACATCTTTAAAATAAAAAATAAAGTAAATAATTGCCAGGTACCTGCAGCTCATGCCTCCTTCGCGGTTCCCCATGGCAGCAATAAGCACCAGCATCCACCACTCGCTCAGCCCGCAAGCCTGGGGTTGACCAGAGACCTCTTTTCCCCGACTCTTAAGAGCCCGTCAACCATCCCGTTAACTGACCCTGTCTCCCTCGTGTTTCTGTAGTACAGCTCTTTCTGCCATCTTCCCTACCACCCGTGAGATTCAGCATGACAGCAGCTCTTGTCTGGGTAGCTTTCATGATGCCTAATTGGTCTTCCTGCATTCATTCCACTTCCGATCCATCCCTCCCACAGCTGGAGCAATTTTTTTTAAAACTCTATGCTCAGCCGGGCTCGGCGGCTCAGCCTGTCATCCCGCGCCTTTGGGAGGCCGAGGTGAGTGGATTGCCTGCACCCGCGGGTTCGAGGCCCGCCTGGGCAGCGAGACCTCATCTCTACAGTAAATCAAAAAATCAGCCGGGCGTGGTAGCGCACGCCTGTAATTCCGGCTACTCGGAAGGCTGAGGCGGAAGGCTCGCGGACCCAGCAGGTCGAGGCTGCGGGGGTCGGGAGCGGCCACTGCCCTCCGGTCTGGGCGACCGAGTGAGACTCCAACTCAAAAAAAAGCAAAACAAAAAAAACTCTATGCGTGGACATTGTACTTTCCTGCTTAAAGAGCTTCCGTTGTCACCGCAGCTCTTAGGAAAGAGCCCGTTTGTGGTGAGTTCTCCAAGACCCTTCCGTGTGGGTGCTGCCTGCCCTCAGGCTCCTCCTGTGCCCACCTTTCTCTGGATCTCTATGCCCGGTCGCACCGACTCCCTTGCTATTTGGAACGATCCCAGACTTTTTCTACCGTGGGGCTATTATGTGTGATCAAAGCTATTCTTCACTTCCTTTTTACCCATCTGACTTCTCATCCTGTGGGTTCCAGCCAAGACATCCCATCCTCAAGGGAGAACCTCTCCCGGCTCTCCCACTCCGAGGTGAGGGCCTTCCATGCTGCCTCTTTTGGGTCCACTTTCCTTAATTATATATGGGGTTTTTTTAACTTTTTTTTTTTTTGAGTGGGCGTCTCACTCTGTTGCCCAGACTGGAGTGCAGTGGCCACTCCTGACCCCCGCATCCTCGACCTGCAGGTCTCAAACCCGCGGGCTCAGGCAATCCACTCACCTCAGCCTCCCAAGGCGTGGGATTACAGGCTGAGCCGCCCAGCCCGGCTTTTTAAACTTTCAAAAGGGAAAGGTTAGAGTTGTATACCCATATGTGTAACCGTATTATTCTTAATAGCCCAAAGGTGGAAGCAACTTAAGTGTCTATCAGTAGAAGACTAGACAAAATGTGTCATATGTGCATGCAATGGAATATTGTTCAGCCTTCAAAAGGAAGAGTTTGACCCAGGCAGCAACATGGATGGCTTTTATGTGACTCTCTCCATATTGTCTGTCTTCCTTGTTGACTTGTCAGCTCCTTGAGGGCAGAGACTTAACTGTCTCATTCACACCCTGCGGCTCCATATCTGGGCTGGGTCTGGCCCTCAATCAAAGAAGGTTCGGAAAGAGGCAGAGACGGAGACCACATGGCCCCAGGAGCCTCTGTCCTCGCCTGCTCGGCACCAGCCCCGAGAAGCCAGATGTCGCCTGTCCTTGGAGGCAGGGGCAAGTAATTACAATTCCTTAAGGTGGCAGGGTCTTTCTCTTCCTGGAGTGCTGAAACCTTGGCTTCTCCCTCTTCTAACCGCCCCCCACAAGAGGTTCGGGTAATAGAGTCAGCCACGAGTGTTTAAAGACCACTCAGGGCCGAGGTGAATGGACTGCCTGAGCCTGTGGGTTCAAGACCGGCCCAGGCAACCTGGCAAGACCACGTCTCTCAATAAATCAAAAATCAGCCGGGCGTGGTAGCGCGCACCTGTAGTTCCGGCTACTTGGAAGACTGAGGCCAGTGGGTCACCAGAGCCTCCAGGTCGAGGCTGCGGTGGTCGGGAGCGTGCCGCTGCACTCCAGTCTGGGCGACAGAGTGAGACTCCAACTCAAAAAAATAAAAAATAAAGACCACTCCGTCTTCATGACCGGCTGCTGAGGGGGCTGTGGTGCCATCATCTCCATTGTTAAGGGAGGATCTGGAGTCACAGAACTGGGAAGCAGCAGAGATCGGATTCAAACCCGTGCAGTCCAGCTTCCCAGTCCACGACTTAGCCATTACACGGCATCGCAATTCCCTGCCCTCGTGGGGCGTAAATGCCTGTGGAATAAAGACACAAGAGACGTGAGAAGCCAAGCGCTGGGGGCTTACTCTGCCCGCTGGTTTTCTTCCTCAGTCTGGCCCCACTAGCTGTCAAGCCCTCAGGCTCCTCCCCTGGCTGGCCTGCTGAAGAGGGGGCGGGATGACTCACTGGGTGAGCCAGCTGGAAAGAACGGCCACCCCCTCTCCTCTTAGGCTCTGAGCTTCCTGCAGGCCGCATCTGCTCGGGCTTTCGCACCCTCAGAAGCCCTGCCCTGGGCCAGCGCTGCCGTGAGCAGGTGGGAGAGTCTGGCTGCAGCAGGCCCGCTGGCTCTTCAGTGAAGCTGGGGTCTCCTCTGCCCTTTATCAGAAACTCAAGTGCTATTTCCATCTGTATCAGGCCGATCTGTGTCAGGCAGAGGAAGGGGCACCACTGGCTGCCTCTTCAGAAGTCCCGCACTTAGTAGGCTCTTGGGGGAGCCTCGGTGTCTGAGTGGGGGGCCAGATCTTGTGCCAGGCCCTTCTGAGCTTGGGCACCCCAGGCTGAGTTCCTGCAGGCAGGTGTTCAAGACAGGCCCCTCCACCCCACGGGGGCCCCCGCATCAAGACACAGCGCCACAGCCTCCAGCACCGCCCATGTTCTGAGTGCAGAGGACGCCAGGGTACCGCGCCAGGATGAGAGGTCAGATTTGAACTCGTGCAGTCCAGCGGGAGGTGACATCGCACCACGAATGGGGGTTTTAAGACCTGTTGCAGCTGCCACCACCTCATCCTCAGAGACTCTGTGCTTGTCAGCAATCCCTGGCCAGTCCAGACGATGCTGAAGGATCATACCCCACCTCTATTGGGAGTCCGCCTTGCAACCTACTACATACCTATGCGGAAGCTGCAATTATGATCCACATTCTACCGATGGGGAAACTGAGTCGTGGGGGCTTTAAATCTCTTGCCCAGGTCCTGCAGCCTTGAACAGTAAGTGGCAGAGGAGTGGGGTCTGGCCCGGGCAGGCTGGCTCTGGAGCCCACACTTGGACACCAGCTGAGAGCCCCAGGGACAGTGGCCACCAGGACCTCCCGAGGGTCTCGGCGTCCCTGGTGCTCGTGTGACAGGCGCAGGCCCAGCCCTCCCAGCCTCTCCTCCTGCTTCCAGCAGTCTCCCTCTCCCCTGAGCCACAAAGGGGACAGCTGGAGACAGCGCATTCACCACAGCTTCCCAGAGGGAGGGACTTCCCAGCTCCCACCCCCGCTGCCTTCCGCCCTGGTTTTCCTGGGAATGGCCACGACATCTGGAAGCATGCGGGAAGATGACTGCTGCAGGATACACAAAGGAAATGAAAGCAGGCGCACCTGCGGGCGTCTTGCCCGACATCCACAAGTTCCACGCGCTTTTGTAGGCGGGGCCTTCGAATTCCACCACCTTCCCTCCTCCGTCCTCCCTCCCTGGTCGCTCTGACGTCCCACCCTCAAATCCCCCAAGCTTTTTACAAGCCCAGCTGGGAAGTCACATCAGGACATGCCCAGGGCTCCCCCTCTGATTGGGGTCCCTAAACCACTCGCCCCTCTTGCGTGGGCAGCGCCCTCTGCGACTCCTGTGCCCAGCAGCCTTTCTCAAGCCCGACCCGGCCCCCCCTCCATTCCCAGCAGGCAAAACGGCCTTCCTTGGCTAAGCGCCGGCAGCCGCGCCCCTCCCTGCCCCCTCCAGACCGTCTTCCTCTGCTGTGTTCCACGACGTGGCCTCTTCCGGTTCCAGGCCGCCCTCCCAGCTGTGCGTGCTGTCCTCCTTGACTCTGCCTGTGCGCTCCCTTGGTTCCAAATATGCCGAAGCCACTTCTGTCTTTACAAAAATGGGACCCCCACCCCCCGCCCCAGGGCGCCCTCTGTGTCCTCTGGCCTTCTCCTCTGAGCTTGCTGGAGTGTGGTCCTCGCTGGTTGGCAGCACGTCCTCTCCTCCCGCGTCCTCCCAAACGGCTGCAGTCTGGAAGTGGACTCCCAGCCCCCACTTGAGCCACCCTCCCCACAAGTGACTGCCCGAAGGCCAGCTCTAGGAGACTCCTGGATGCCTTTCTTTGTTCTCTCGGGGCCTTTTGGCACGGCTCACCTCTCCCTTCCCAGGCCCCTCGCCGGGCTTGTGGGGCATGACGCTGTTCTAGCTCTTGTTCTTCACCCAACAGCTGCTCTTTGGTCTTCCTCGCTGGCTCCTCAAGCTGTCAGGAAGTGCCCGTGTTTTGTGAGAGTCCACCCTTCGTCCACACTCTTCTTCACACTCTTCCACGGTGGGCAGCCACCCTTCCATCCGATGGTCTCGGAGCCTCTGTTCCAGCCCTGATTTCTCTGCAACGTTCTAGATCAGCACTGTGCAACAGAACAGTGTGATGATGAGAATTCTATAAAGGGAGCTGTCCAGTGGGGTCGCCGTGAGCGCACGTGGCTACTGAGCACTGGAAGTGTGGCCACATGTCCAAGGAAGCGAGTTGTAGATGGTATGTAGTGGCAACAGCTGCAAGTGGCGACTGTACCGGACAGCCCAGGGCTAGACCTACATCACCAACTGCCTGTAGACCTCGTGACCAGGACGCACGTCTGGCTCCTCAGCGGGTCCTGCCCAAGCTTCTCAGCACCACCCTATCCCATCCCCGCTCCAGGCCCCCAAGCAAAATGAAAACCTCTCCCCTCTTCGTCTCTCTTGCTAAAATGGCAGCACCAGCAGACTGGCACTGACCCAAAGCCTAAACGTCTAGATTCTTTCTTCTCCCTCATCTTCTGTAACTGTGTGGTTGCCCCTCTCCTAAATTCCATTCAGCTCTGTCCTTGCCTTTCCATCATCTCAGAGGCTTTGGTTCAGAGCGAACGTATCTCTCGCCAGGCTGCTACCTGCTCCTTGCACCCACGCTCCTCCAGCCAGATGGCCCTCCGAGCTGGACATCTTTCCTGGGCGCCTCCGCCTCTTGGTCTCTCCAGCCTCACCCACTCTACCCCGACCCCTGGGGAGCTGGCCTCCACAGACTCTATCCCCTGGGCTTGCGGCTGGGTCAGGATATTGGAGCTGCAATGTCCTGATGCGGGGAGGGACGGTCAGGTTGGGGGAAGAGGTTGGGGTATTTAACCTCTGAGCTCCTGGGCTGTCAGCGGCCACATCCCTCGATCCAAGTCCATGCCCAGGTCAGGGGGCTGCTCCAGCAGCTGCCGGAGACCCTGGTTCTCCTTCCCCTCGCATGCTCCCTGGTTCTCGCCCTCCCCCCGTGCTCCCTGGTTCTTCCCCTCCTCGCATGTTCCCTGGCTCTCCTCCTCCTTCGTGTCTCCTGGTCCTCACCCTCGGAGTGCTCCCTGGCCCTCCCTTCCCACATGCTCCCCGGTTCTCCCCCTCCCCGGGTGCTCCCGTCGCGCCCTCTCCTTGTACGTTCCCTGGTCCTTCTCGTGTGCTCCCTGGTCCTCCCCTGCCCACGTGCAGCCCCGGCCTCCCCCTCCTCGAGCGGCCTCCCCCTCCTCGCGCACTCCATGGTTCTCCCCTTCTCATGGCTCCTCCGTCCTCCCTTTCGGAGGCGCTGCCGGGTCCTCCCCTCCTCGCAGGCTCCCTGGCTCCCTCCCTCCTCCTGTGCTCCCCGGTCCGACCCTCCTCACATGCTCCCTGGTTCCCACCTTCCCTGCATGCTCCCTGGTTCCCACCACCCTCACGTGCTCTCTGTCCTCGCCCTCCTCGCGCGCTCCCTCACGCTCTTCCTCCCGGGTTCTCCCTCGTCCTGCCCGGTCCTCCCCCTCCTCACCTGCTCCCTGACTCTCATCCTCCGTGCGTGTTCCCGGGGCCCCCCCCTCGGATGCTGCCACCCGCCCAGAGGCACTGACAGCTCCCTGCTGCCGCTCAGGCCAGGGCACTGCCCCTTTTCGGCTTCCCTGAGCCCTTGGCACTCCTTCGCAGTGGTCCATTTGGCAGACTCTCCTTGGTTCCTCAATCTGAGCGTGTTGTCTGTTTCCTCCAGGACCCGGGTGATACCCCGAGCCTCGAGAGGCTCCCCATCACCCACAGAAGAGAACCAGAGACCACACTTCTTGGAGAGCACGTGAAGCATTCTCGATGAGCTGCCTGCCCACTCCGTCCACCTCCCCTCCACTTTCCCTTCCCTTGCACTCGACGGTCCCACAATACCAGGGCCCAAAGGGTCCCTCTCTGCAACTCTGCCAGCCAAGCTCTTGCATGGCCTTTCAAGCCCTCATCCGGTCCTCACCTCCCCTGGGACGCTTGCCAGGCCTTCCTCCCCGCCTCCACGGTGCTTTGTACGTATTCACGTTATTTCTGGTTTCACGATATATCGTAGTTTCTTGCTTGGGTCCATCTCATCTTTCCTGCCCATAGAGTGCCTTTCATAGGAAAGATCACACACACACACACCACACACACACACACACACACACACACACCCCTTAACACAAAACACATTTATTTTTAATTTTGGTTAAACAAATTTTCAAAACATGCATGCTTTTTGGCCAAACAATTCCACTTCAGGAGTTCATTCCTTGTAAATAATCAGAAAGTTTTACAAAAATATACATACTTGAACTTTTATTACAGTTTTTAAAAAACGTTTTACAGTGTAAATTTTTGAGCCCACACAAAAGTAAGGAGAATAATGTAATGACCCGCCACATACATACCACCCAGCCTCACTGGGTTCTCTTCGCCCAGTCTGTGCTGCATTCCTCCCACCTTTTGTTGTTGTTATTGTTGGGACTTTTGTTTTATTATATTTATTTATTTATTTTTGAGTCAAAGTCTCACTCTGTCACCCAGGCTGGAAAGTAGTGACATGCTCATGGCCACCACAGCCTCAACCTGCTGGGCTCAGGCAATCCTTCCACCTCAGCCTTCCAAGTAGCTGGAATCACAGGCACGCACCACCACACTTGGCTACTTGTAGTGATAAGGTCTCGCCAAGTTGCCCAGGCTAGCCTCAAACCCCTGGGCTCAGGCAATCCTCTCGTCTCCACCTCCCAGAGTGCTGGGATTACAGGTGTGAGCCACAGAACTCAGCTTTGTCGGGACCTCTAAAGAAATTCCCAGCCAGCCTGTCATTCGACTCTTCAATATTTCAGTTGGAATCTTTTAAAAATATGGATTTTTTTGGAAATTAATATTGCCCTAGCATATTTTTTTCACCATTCAAGTTAGCAATGATTTAGTAATATTATGTAGTATACATTCATGTATAATTTCAAAGCGTCAACTTCTTTTTTTTAGTTTGTTCAAATCTGGATCCAAAAAGTTTCACAGAAATCTCAGCAATCAGCCGGGCTCGATGACTCAGCCTGTAATCCCGCACCTGGGGAGGCTGAGGTGAGTGGATTGCCTGAGCCCGAGGGTTCGAGACCCGCCTGGGCAACTTGGTGAGACCTCATCTCTACAATAAATCAAAAAATTAGCCGGATGTGGTAGCGTGTGCCTGTAGTTCCAGCTACTCGGAAGGCTGAGGCGGAAGGATCGCCGGAGCCCAGCAGGTCGAGGCTGCGGTGGCCGGGAGCGGCCACTGCACTCCAGTCTGGGCGACAGAGTGAGACTCCAACTCAAAAAAAAAAAAAAAGAAATCTCAGCAATCTATTGCAATTTCTCCACTTGAAATCATGCCATTTATTTGCTGAAAAAAGATCATTTTGTCCTGCTTAACTCCTAGAATTTGGTTTGGCTGTCTGCACCCTCCTTGCATGCTCCTTTATTCCCTGTAAACTAAACTGGTGGTCAGAGCTGAAGTTTAGCCACCCCGCTTCTTTTTATTTCAGTAGCTTTAGGGCACACAAATAGTTTGTGGTTATACAAATGCATTTTATAGTGAGAAAGAGGTCTGGGCTGTAAGCATACCCACCACTTCACCTGTGCACACTGTGCCCGACAGGAGATTTTTCATCCCTCCCCCCTTGGCACTCACCCCTTTCTGAGTCTCCAGGGTCCACTGTACCATTCTCTGTCTCTGCAGATCCTCCCCCTTGTAAGTGAGAGCTGTAAGTGCAGTGTTTGACGTTCTGTTCCTGCATGAGGTCTCTCGGGATAATGTTCTCCAGTCCCATCCTAGTTGCTGCAAAGGATGGACTTCATTCTTTGCAATGGCTGATTAGTACCCCACGGTATATAAATATTACCATATTTTCATTACCCACTGATCACTTCATAGGCATTTAGGTTGATTCCAAATCTTTCCAATTGTAAATTGTGCTGTGATGAACATAAGAGTGCAGGTGTCTTTTTTTACTTATTTTTTATAGCCATCTCTGCTCCTTTGGGTAGATATCAAGTTAGTGGGATCACTGGATCAAATGGTAGAATACTATTGGATAGATGGTGGACTGGTTTACACTCTAACCAACAGTGTGTAACCAACACTAGTTTACACTCCAGCCAGCAGTGTGGATGTTTTGCATTCACGCCAGCATCTATTGCTTTCTGATTTTTTAATAACGACCATTATGACTGGTGTAAGGTGGCATCTCATTGTGGTTTTAACTGGCGCTTCCCTGCTGATTAGTGATATGGGGCATTTTTCATATGTTTGTTGTCACTTGTTAATCTTCTTTAGACAGACGTCTGCTCGTGTCGTAGGCCTGCCTTTCAATGGGGTTATTTGCTTTTTTCTCGTTAATTTGCTTGAGTTCTTTGCAGATTCTGGATATCAGTCCTTTGCCAGATGTACAGTTCGTGAATAGTTTCTCCCATTCTATAGGTTGCCTATTTACCCTCTTTATTTATTTTGTGTAAGTTTTCAATTTAAGTCTCACTTGATTTTTACGGTCTCAGGTCTGACATTTAAGTATTTAATTCATCTCTACTTAATTTTTTGAGTCAGAATCTCATCCTGTCGCCCAGGCTAGAGTGCAATTGCATGATCACAGCTACCACAGCCTTGGCCTTCTGGGCTCAGGCAATGCTTCTGCCTCAACTTTCCAAGTAAAAGTAGCCATGCCTAGCTAATGTTTTGATTTATTGCAGAGATGACCACCAAGTTGCCCAGGCTGATCTTGAACCCTAAGCTCGAGAAATTCTGTCACCTCTGCCTCTAAAAGTGCTGGGAGTAGAGGCATAAACCACTGCTCCCGGCTTGAGTTAATTTTTATGTATGGTGAGAGACAGGAATCAAATTTCTTTTTTCTGCAAGTAGCTATCCAGTTTTCCCAGCGACACTTGTTAAATAGGGTGCCCTTTCCTCCAGTGTAGGTTTTTGTCTGCTTTGCTGAAGATTAGTTGGTTGTAGGTATTTGGGTTTATTTCTGGATTCTCTATTGTGCGTCTGTTCTTGTACCAGTATTATGCTGTTTTGGTTTTTTTTTTTTTTGTTTTTTTGAGTTGGAGTCTTAGTCTGTCGCCCAGACCGGAGTGCAGTGGCTGCTCCCGGCCACTGCAGCCTCGACCTGCCGGGCTCCGGCGATCCTTCCGCCTCAGCCTTCCAAGTAGCTGGAACTACATGCGTGCGCTACCGCGCCCGGCTGAGTTTTGATTTATTGTAGAGATGAGGGCTCGCCAAGTGGCCCGGGCGGGTCTCGAACCCGCGGGCTGAGGCCATCCCCTCACCTCCGCCTCCCCAGGCGCGGCATGACAGGCTGAGCCACCAAGCCTGGCTTGGTTTTTCTTTCCAAGTCTGGTAGAATTTAACTGTGAGTCCATGGGGACCTAGTTTTTTGGGGGAGCTACTTTTAATTATTGTTTTAATCTCACCACTCCTTATTGGTCTGCTCGGGGTTTCTACTCCTGACTCAAGTTTGGGAGGCTGTATGTTTCCAAGAATTTATCCATTTCCTCTGTAACATCTACTTTGTTGCGGAGAGGTGTTCATAATAATTTCAGATGATCTCTTGCATTTCTGTAGTATCAGATGCAATGACTTTATTTTCATGTATGATTGAACTAATGTGAATCTTCTCCATTAGCTGGAACTACAGGCATGTGCCACCACACCCTAGCTAGTGGTCTTTCATGTTTATTTTTTCAAAGAACCAAAATTTTTTTCATTGATCATAATTTGTTTCAATTTAATCTAGTTCTTCTCTGATCTTCATTACTTTTTTCTTCTGCTAGTTTTAGATTTCATTTATTCATATTTTTTTAGCTCCTTAAAGTGTGATCTTTCAGTCTTTTTAATATAGGCCTTGGGCCAGGCATGGTGGCTCACACCTGTCATCCAAACATTTTGGGAGGCTGAGATGGGACAATTGCTCGAACCCAGGAGTTTGAGACCAACATAGGCAACACCTTGTCTCTACCAAAAAAAAAAAATTAGCCAGGCATTGTGGTGCATGCCTGTAGTCCCAGCTGTTCAGGAGGCTGAGGAGAAAGGATTACTTGAGTCCAGGAGTTCAAGACCAGCCTAGGCAACATAATGAAAATCTGCCTCTTTAAAACAGTACAAATAAAAATAATGTAGGCCTTAAATGCTATAAATTTCCCTCTGAACACAGCTTTGACTATGTAGCAGAGGTTTTGATAACTTGTTTCATTGTTGCCATTTATTTCAAGGAATTTTTAAATTTCCATCTTGATTTCATTAAAGAATCTGAAGGACCCAGGTACCATTCAGGAGCAGATTGTTTCATTTCCATGTATTATTTTGATTTTGCGAGTTCTTCTTGGAGTTAATTAAATTTTAGTTTTATTCCAGTGTGGTCTGAGAAGGTCTTGATATGATTTCAAGTTTTTGGAATTTATTAAGACTTGATTTGTGGCCTATCTTGGATAATGTTCTATGTGCTGATGAGAAAAATGAATATGCTGTAGATTGGGCGTAGGATGTTCTATAGATGTCTGTTAGGTTAATTTGCTCTAGGGTCCAGTCTAAGTCCAGTGTTTCTTTGTTGGCTTTCTGCCTTAATGATCTGTCTATTACTATCATTGGCACGTTGAAGTCTCTCACTATTATTGTATTGCTATTTATCTCTTAGGTCTAGTACAATTTGTTTTATAAACCTTGCAGTTTACAGCTCATGCCTATAACCCTAGCAATTTGGGAGACCAAGGTGAGAGGATTGCCTGAGCCCACAGGTAGGAGAACAGCCTGGGCAACTTGGCAAGACCTCATCTCTACAATAAATCAAAAAAAGTAGGTGTACATGGTGGCACATGCCTGTAGTTTCAGCTACTTGGAAGGCTGAAGCGGAAGGATCACCTAAGCCCAACAAGTCAAGGCCGCAGTGGCCGTGAGTGTGCCACTGCACTCCAGCCTAGGCAACAGAGTGAGACTCCAACTCAAAACAAAACAAAACAAAACCTGCAGCTCCAGTGTAAGTTGCACATATTTTTTAAATTGTTCTGTCTTCTTGTTGGATCAATCCCTTCACCATTCTATAGTAACCTTCTTTGTCATTCACTTTTGTTACTTTAAAGTCTGTTTTATCTGATATGAGAATGACTACTCCTGTTCATTTTCGGTTTCTGTTTGCGTGGAATATATTTTTTTCTAACCCTTTATCTTTGAGTCTATAGGAGTCTTTGTGTGTCTCTTGAAGACAGCAGATATTCTGATTCTGCTTCTTTAGCCATTCTGCCAATTCATACCTTTGTAAGCAGGGCATGAGACCATTTACATTCAGAATTAATAATAACATGCAAGGTACAATTCCATTCATCATGTTGGTCGCTACCTGTTGCTTTTCTTTTCTCCTCTATTGTGTTTGCGTTTTGTAAGCCCTGTGGACTTTATGACTCCCAGTGTTTTTCTACTGGTGTATTTAGATATTTTGTTTCAATGTTTAGAGCTCCTTTGAGTATTTCTTGCAGAGCTGGTCTAGTGATGACAAATTCCCTCAGTGTTTGCTTATCTGAGAAATTTCTTATTTCTCCTTCATTATGAAACTTTGTTTTGTGGAATACAAAGTCTTTGGTTGACTATTATTCTGTCTGAGGAGACTGAAGATAGAACTCCAATCCCTTCTGGTTTGTAGGGTTTCTGATGAGAAGTCTGCTGTTAGTCTGATAGGTTTACCTTTGTAAATTATTTGATGCTTTGTCTCACTGATCTTAGAATTCTTTCCTTCAGATTGACTTGGCATAAACTAATGACCTTGGAGATAAGCTTTCTGCAATGAATCTGCCTGGTTTTTTGGGCTTTTTGTATCTGGATGTTTACATCTCTGACAAAGCCAGGGAACGTTTCCTCCATTATTCTCTCAAATAGGTTTTCTTTTTTTTTTTTTTCTTTTTTTGAGTTGGTGTCTTACTTTGTCGCCCAGGCTGGAGTGCACTGGCACACTCTTGGCACATGCCTTGCCCAGTTAATTTTTTGATTTATTATAGAGATGAGGTCTCATCTTTATTATAGAGATGAGTTGTCCAGGCTGGTCTTGAACCTGTGGGCTCAGGCAATCCTCTCACCTCGCCCTCCCAACTGCTGGGATTACAGGTTGAGCCACTGCACCCAGCCTCAAAAAGGTTTTCCAAACGTGTTGCTTTCTCTTCTTCCTCAGGAACACCTATGATTCTTAGATTTGGACATTTTACATAATCCCACATTTTTTAGAAATTTTGTTTTGTTCTCTTGGGGTTTTTTTCTATTTTGTTTTCTGATTGGGTTCATTCAAAAGCCTTGTCTTTGAGTTCTGAGATCCTTTCTTCTATTTATTCTAGTCTACTGTTAAAAATTTTTCCATTGTATTTTTTTACTTCCCTAAATGAGTGTTTCATTTCCAAGTATTCAGCTTGGATTTGTTTGCTTGTTTTTTGTTTTGGTGTGTGTGTATGTGTGTGTGTTTGTGTGTGTGTGTCTATCTCTTCAGAGAGTTTTTCATTCATGTTCTGAATAGTTTTTGTTGTTGGTGGTGTTTTTTGTTTTTCCTTTATGCTGGTTTTCATCTTTCCCCTTGATCTCATCGAACAATTCTATCATCAACCTTTTGAATTCTATCTCTGGAATTTCAAAGATTTCATTTTGGTTAGGGTCCACTGTTGAGGAATCAGGATGGTCTTTTGGGGGTGCTGAGGAACTCTATTTTGCATACTGTCAGAATTGTTTTTCTGGCTCCTCCTTTGAGTAGGCTTTTTCTTATTATTTGAGCTTGGCAGGGGCCTGACATAGGCACTGTAGAGTTCCCTGGGTTAAACACAGCCTTGGTGTGGTGAGTTCCTCAATCACCAACTGTGGTGGTCCAGTGCCAGGTACTTGCACAAACCCAAGTCATCCTGAGTGGTGAAGGTGGCTTGGATAGTAGTGTTCACTGAGGTCTGGGATTAGACCTTCTCAAAAGCTGAGGTCTAGCATATGTAATGGGCTGCACCAGCTAACCTCCAGCCAGGAGGTGACACTTGCAGAAGCAAGCCAGCTGTGATGGTGGTTATGGGCCTTCTGCTTGGCTTGTGTTTCTCCAAGGAAGTGCCCAACTGGCCTAGGTGGTGGGTAGGGCTGTGGGGATTACCTGAGTTCTCTATTTTGAGACTTTAAGGGAGTTGTGGTGAAGACATGCTCAAGTTCCCCACCTGTGTGCACAGCACTACTGGCTACAGTAAGTCCCCTACATATGAACCTTCAAGTTGTGAACTTTCAAAGATGTGAACATCCCATCAATGGCAGGTGTGAGTGAAACTGCAGCTTGCCCTCCATCTCCTATTGCTGATGACCCTTCAGCTCTACCACCTCCCACCTCCTCACCCTCCTTCAGTCAGTAACTCTTCTCGCCTGTTCTCTCAATGACAGCTCCTGTATGCCAGGTGTCATACTGTGCTGTACTACTGTACATTTCAAGATTCCGTACTGTAAGATTTTAAAGGTTTTATTCTTTATGTGTGTGTATTTTTGTGTGAAAATAATAAACCTATTACGGTATGTGCTATACAGCTGATCGTGGTAGTTGGGAACCTACACTAACTCTGTAGGACTTACAAACAAATTGGACTTAAGAACATGCTCTCTGCCAGACGCAGTGGCTCACATCTGTAATCCCAGCACTTTAGGAGGCGGAGGCAAGAGGATTGCCTGAGCCCCCGGGTTCAAGACCAGCCTGGGCAACTTGGCAAGACCTCGTCTCTACAGTAAATCAAAAAAGTTAGCTGGGCATGGTGGCACGCACCTGTAGTTCCAGCTATTTGGAAGGCTGAGGCGGAAGGATCACTTGAACAGCAGGTCGAGGCTGTGGTGGCCAGGAGCATGCCACTGTACTCCAGGCTGGGCGACAGAGTGAGACTCAAACTGAAAAAAAAGAACATGCTCTCAGAATGGCACTTGTCTATATGTAGAGGACCTGCTATACCCAAGTGGAGATTGGGAGGGAGTCCCCAGTGGCTGAGACAATGCTCATGTGTTGTGCAGAGGCTACACCAAAGAGTCGACTTGAGGAGTGAAAGGCTGCCATGGCAACAAGTCCCACCCAGCTCTCCTGCCTCAGCTTCAGGCAGTCTGCATTCAGAATGTAAAAGTGCAGCTGGCCCCAGGCAGCAGAATTTGCCGTTGGGACAAGTGAAAGTCGGTCTTCCCAGTCCCTTCCTGGCTGCTAGAAAGCTGCTGGGGCCGGGTGCGGTGACTCAGCCTGTCATCCCAGCATTTTGGGAGGCCAAGGGGAGAGGACTGCTTGAGCCCAGGGGTTGGAGACCAGCCCGGGCAACTTGGTGAGACCCTCGTCTCTACCATAAATCACAAAAACTAGCCGGGCATGGTGGTGTGTGTCTGTAGTTCCAGCTCCTTGGAAGGCCAAGGTGGAAGGATCGCCTGAGCCCAGCAGGTCGAGGCTGTGGTGGCCATGAGTGTGCCACTGCACTCCAGCCTGGGCAACAGAGCGAGGCTCCAACCTCCCCAAAAAGCACTTGGCAACAAAGGCTGAGGTCCCTGACACATGGCTGCTGGAGCCATTCAGGCCTTTTCTTCCTGCCCTGCTTCATGGTCTTGGCAGAGCACGGCTATGTGGGTGAGACAGCTTCCTGTGAGGGCCAGGAGTCCTGTGAGTCCCGGCGAGGCTTCGAAGCCCACAGCAGGAGCACGGAACTCCTGAATTCCCTCACTCCCCCCCCTCTGCATCCAGAGGCTGCTCGTGGGATGAGCAGTGATTCCCACGAGTCTGCCCAGTTCCAACCCGGGCTGGTCCGTTTTTCTCTTTTCTGCACTCTGCGGACCTTCCCACTTCTCTGGAGAGTCGTGGGGGCATGCTGTGGTCTCCTTCTGAGGAACTCTGTTTCCGTTCAGGCCGCGGGAGGAGCACACGCCAGGTGCATCTCGTCAGCCATCTAACCCTTTCCACAAAGCATCGATCGACTCGGGCATTCTAGGTGCTCGATATATCAGCAGTCACCCCTTTCGACAAGTGCTGTGAGGTAAGTCCTACTGTCCTTGTGTTCGAGGACACGCAGAAGGTTCAGGTTATTGGGATGCACCAGGTTCGAGAACTGGTGAGAGGTTTGGACTTGGTATCAAACCAAGTCCTTCTAGCTCCACAGTTCATACTTCTGGTCACAGTTTTATGTTTCTGTGAGTCTTGCAAGGAACCGTTGTATAAGGCTGGCATTATGGGTTGAACTGTGCCTCCCCTTCTTCCCACAAAAGATAAGTCGAAGTCCTGACACCCGTGGCTTCAGAATGGGCCCTATTTGGAAACTGGGTCTTTATGGGGGTGACCGAGTTAAATAAGGTCAGCCGGGTCTTAATCTAATACGATTAGTGTCTTTATGAACAGGGGAAATCAGGACACAGAGACACAGAGAGAAGATGGCCGAGGAGAGTGATACCAAGGACTCTGGCAAATACCGGTAATTGGAGGCAAGGAAGGCTCTTAGCCCGAGCTGTCAGAGAGCACGGCCTGCTGAGGCCTTCAGTTTGGACTTTTAGTCTCCAGAACTGTGAGACGATACCCTCCGGTTGGTAGGGTGTGGTGGTTCGTGCCTGTAATTCCAGCACCTTGGGAGATCAAGGCAAGAGGATCGTTTGACGCGCGGCGTTCGAGACAAGCCTGGGCAGTTAGCGAGACCCCTTTTTCTCTCTCTCTCTCTCTCTCACACACACACACACACACACACACACACACACACACACAGCTGGGTGTGGTGGCTCAAGCCTGGAGTCCCAGTTACTGAGGAGGTTTAGGTGAGAGGATCACCTGAGCCCATGAATTTGAGGCTGCAGTGAGCTATGATTGAATATTGCACTCCAGCCTAGGAGAGAGAGAGAGAGAGAGAGAGAGAGAGACAGAGAGAGAGAGGGAGGGAGGGAGGGAGGGAGAGAGAGAGAGAGAGAGAGAGAGAGAGAGAGACACCCTGTGTCCAAAAAAAAAATCTGCTTTCTTAAGCCCCCAGTTTTTGGCACACGCTTATGGCAACCCTAGGAGTCTTATACGGCTGGGGAGGCTGACCCTGAGAATGGTTCCATATCTCCTTGCTGGGCTCCTGGGAATACCGAGTAGGTCCTGGCAGTTGCTGACTTAAAAGCGTGCTTCCAACTGCCCTCGGCACCCCGGAAGTCTGTGGCATCCAGCAATGTGTAAACCTGCGGCTCCAAGGACACATCCTAAGCATGTTGAAATGAGCCACTCCTCACACAGAGCCGAACGTCCCTCGGGCTTGCAGTGCCAGCGCCGAGTCAGTGAATTCCAGGACAGAGTTCAGGCCCCCAGGGATGTCCTTGAGCCTGACAGTCACAAAGGCCAGGCCTGCAACGCCTGCCAGTACCATGCCGCGGTCAAAACAACCAAGCTGAGTTTCAAGATGCTCTGGCGGGCTCCGCTGTTTCCCAAGGGCGAGTCACCGCCCGGAGAGAAGCAGGCTGAGACTCGAGCTGGTGCTTTCTTTTTCTTTCTTCTCTCTTTCCAGGAAGCCCATGGACAGGTTGCGGAAGCAGCACTTTCCATCCAGCCTGACCTGCTTCCAGAGGCAAGAGGCTGGGCAGGCCACAGGACCACACTGATGTGGCAGTGACTGTGACATTCTGATTCGAGGCCCGGAGCCCACAACTTCCCTGTTCATCCCTTGCTCAGCCCTTCTCCCCCCCCCGCCCAGACCCCAATGATCTGAGCACTACATTACACTTGGATCAGGCTTCCTTGCCAGATGCCAGGACTTTGGAAGGCAGAGACCTTCCCACATTAATCCTATGATCTGTGGTTTGGCTCCTAGGAGTGCAACAAATGTTGGGTCAAATGCATTTTTAAAATAATTGTGGGCCAGGAGGGGTGGCTCACACCTGCAATCCCAACACTTTGGGAGGCAGAGGCGAAGGGATTGCCTGAGTCCAGTGGCTCCAGACCAGCCTGGGCAACTTGACGAGACCTCATCTCTACAATAAGTCAAAAAAATTAGCCGGGTGTGGTGGTGCACACCGGTAGTACCAACTACTTGGAAGGATCGCCTGGGCCCAGCAGGTCAAGGCTGCGGTGGCTGGGAGCGTGCCACTGCACTCCAGCCTGAGAGACAGAGTGAGTTCCGACTCAAAAAAAAAAACCCAAAATGATTGCGAACCAGATGCTCTGGTATACGCCTGCCGTTTCAGCTCCTCAGGAGGCTGAGGCAGGAAGATTGCTTGAGCCCAAGAGTTAAGAGTCCAGCCTGGATAACATAGTGAGACTCTGTCTCTAAAAAAGGAAAAACAAGAACGATTGTTGAGTCGTCAGGTCAACGTTGGAGTCAAATGCCACAGGGAACTACTTGGCAGGGGTTCCCTGGCTACCTGTCCTGTGCGGCTCCTACCAGCACTGCCCAGCTGGTGACCATCTTCACAAGGACTCCACAGTTTTGCAGATTCCAGGCTCTCCAACTGCCACCTCTCAGACCAGGAGATGGAGCTGAAGAAGCTGATGTTTACGGGGAATGTGGGCGATGATGCCTCAGAAAGTGAAGGAGATGCCCGAGGTTGCCCTGAGTGTCTAACAAATAAAGGGAGAGGATCTTAGTGTCTGCAGGTGTCTGGTGAGAGCTAAGTGCCCGGAACAAGCAGGACAGGAGTATGGAAAAGCAAGGCCATGAGTGGCCACGGGTCAAGTCCCAGGGCACAGCTCTGGCTCACGTCTGGTGGCAGCCTGTTTGGAGAAGCCAGCTGGAGTGAGACATCTCGTGGGTCCAGCTAAGGAAGCATTTTCTTCCTGCAGGGCTGCTGTCTTGGCTCCTGTGTGTGGCGGTAGATCTGCTCAGTCTCAGAAGGTTTTTTTGGTTTTCGTTTTAAGTTTGTGCCCCAACTTTTAATAAAGTCTAATGAAATACTCCATTTGAATGAAGAAAACGCGATTAAACACCTTCAGATTTCTGTTTTACCTCACTAGGAAATGACATTCCTAAAATGTTATATTTGGAATCATGTATAAAGGATGTTATTAAATATATACACATTGTCTGTATACATTGAGTTTAATTTATTGAGATTCTTAAACTTACTGTTTAATATTAAATAGTAAATAAAGTTAATTGACATCCACAAACCAGCCTAAGTGGGGACCCAAGTGAGGCCCACACTTTACCTGGACAACGACCATATGTTCATCTAATCCCGAATCGGATCCCACATCCTTTTTTTTTTTTTTGAGTCGGAGTCTCGCTCTGTCGCCCAGACCGGAGGGCAGTGGCCGCTCCCGGCCCCCGCAGCCTCGACCTGCTGGGCTCCGGCGAGCCTTCCGCCTCCGCCTTCCGAGTAGCCGCAACTATAGGCGCGCGCTACCATGCCTGGCTAATTTTTTGATTTGTTGTAGAGATGAGGTCTCACCGAGTTGCCCAGACGGGTCTTGAACCCGCGGGCTCAGGCCATCCACTCACCTTCACCTCCTAAAGCGCGGGATTGCAGGCTGAGCCACTGAGCCTGGCATATCCCACATCCTTAAAAGAAATAAAATAAAATAAAAATACCAGGTTCATGTTTCCACCTCCTTTCCCTGCCCACAAGAAAAGCAGAATTACTTTCTCCTTTTATGTTGCTTACAGTGCATTTTACTAATATTTCTGGTTTAATAGTCATCACATTTCACGTTAACATTTTCAGGTTTCTAATAAATAGAACAGAAAACGTTCTGAGATCAATACTATGTGCTTTATTTTTATCTACATTTTACTAATGAGAAGATGCCTAATTTGTAAGACAATCTCCATAAACATTTATCAGAATGATTAAATTTATTTTAATTTCTTAATAATTTTTTCAATATGCTTGGTCATGCTAGTCAATATAAACAAATAAACTCTCTTTTTCACACGCACGCGCATACACACACACACAAATTGGACACATACGTTCACATATTCTCTTACCTGAGCGTGTTAATTCATGTAGTTATATTTGCCTCAAATGACACCAGAAGAAGTTTTGATGTGTCCGAAGTGCCGCAGCGGCACTCTCCTTCAACCGGGCGAAGGACAGCCCCGAGCGAGGGGAGCAGCAGACCTTCGCCAAGCTCCAAGCACGTGCCTACCTGGGGCAACAAAGACCAAAGTCACAGGAACCAGAAAAGGCTGGTCTGGAGCACCGGAGAGCTGAGACCCACACGCAAAGCAGCACAAAAGATGCAAGGATGTGTGGCCAGGGCCCAGGCCTGGGAGCCGGGCTGGGCTCCATCCCAGCTCTGCTCCGTCCACGCTGTGGGCTCTGGGCATGCCACACAACTTCACTCTGCCTCAGTTTCTGTACACTGAGAATGGGAATGATGACATTCACATACCCACTTCCCGTAGCAATCATGAGGACTGCGTGGAAGAATCTGCGTGAAGTACTTAACAGCTTCTGCCACGTCGTCAGTGCTAATTGTTGTTTTGGGTGGTGTTATTGGCTACCCTGCACCGTGGCACGCTCCCGGCCACCGCAGCCTCGACCTGCTGGGCTCCGGTGATTCTTCCGCCTCAGCCTTCCAAGGAGCTGGAACTACAGGCACATGCTACCACGCCCGGCTGATTTTTTTGATTTATTGTAGAGATGAGGTCTCGCCAAGTCACCCTGGCGGGTCTCGAACCCGTGGGCTCAAGCAATCCACTCACCTCAGTCTCCCAAAGGCACGGGATTACAGGCTGAGCCACCGAGCCCGGCTTAATATATATATATATATATATTTTTTTTTTTTAATTGGAGTCTCACTCTCACCCAGACTGGAGTGCAGTGGCCACTTCCGGCCACCACAGCCTCGACCTGCTGGGCTCCGGCGATCCTTCCACCTCAGCCTTCCAAGGAGCTGGAACTACAGGCGCGCGCTACCACGCCCGGCTAATTTTTTGATTTATTGTAGAGACAAGGTCTCGCCAGGTTGCCCAGGCTGGTCTCGAACCCCTGAGCTCAGGTGATCCTCTCGCCTCAGCCTCACAAAATGCTAGGATTACAGGCTTGGGTCACTGCACCCAGCATTATTATCATTTTTATTACTAAGCTCTGAATTAGCTATCAATTGCTGCTTAACAAATTATCCCACAACTCAGAAGCTTAACACAGCCATAAACATTGACATGTGCACGTAGTTCTGTGGGTCAGTAATTTGTGAGTAACGTGTAGTTTCATGGTTCTAGTTCAGGGTCTCTCACGAGGTTGCTGACAAACCCGTTGCCTGGGCCCAACTAGGGCTTGACTGCCCGTGCTGCAGATGGGCGCTGGCTTTGGCAGGAGGCCTCAGCTCACCACACAGTTACTGGGGCTGCTTGAGTGTGTCCTCATCGCGAGGCAGCCAGCTTCTCACCCAGCAAGTCATCCACGAGAGCCAGGGGAAGCCACATGTCTTCCATGACCCCGTCCCAGAAGTTGCACTCAGTGCCACATTATCCTTTTGGCTACGCAGGTCGGTCCGGCCCATTTTGGGAGGGGCAATACAAGGGCGTCGAGGCCCTTTGGGGGCCGGTTTGGAGGCTGGGTGCCATGAGTACTAAATTGTGTGACAGAGGCTGGGCACAGTGGCTCACACCTGTAATCCCAGCATTTTTGGAGGCCGAGGCAGGAGGGTTGCTTGATCCCAGGAGTTCGAGACCAGCCTAGGTAACATAGTGAGATCTCGTCTTTACAAAAAATGAAAGAGTTAGCAAGGCATGGTGGTGCACACCTGTAGCCACAGCTGCAGAGGAGGCTGACGCAGAACGATCGCCTGAGCCCAGGAGTTCGAGTCTGTGGTGAGTTGTGATCATGCCACTGCACTCCAGTCTGGGCAACAGAGTGAGATCCGGACTCAAAAAAAAAAAAATCACAACCATTACTTTCTTTCTTTTTTTAAGTTGGAGTCACTCCATTGCCCAGGCTGGAGTGCAGTGGCACGCTACATCCACCCCAGCATCGATCTGCTGGGCTCCCGCAATCCTTCCGCCTCAGCCTTCTAAGTAGCTGGAACTGCAGGCACGCACCACCATGCCCTGGTAATTTTTTGATTTGTTGTAGAGATGAGGTCTCGCCAAGTTGCCCAGGCTGGTCTCGAACCCCTAGGCTCACGCAATCCACTCACCTCGGCCTCTCGAAGTGCTGGGATTATAAGCCTGAGCCACCGCGCCCAGCCACAGACAGACATGCTTAGGCAGCTGGAGTAGAGCACGAGTGTGAGGGCCCTAAGGCCTTGGCGAGAACATGCTCACAATCCCCCTGGCCTGCTTGAGGGGATGGGAGTGGCTAGAGGCTGGGTTGTGGATGGGGGGGTGTGTGAAAAACACTCTGCTCTAAGGAACATTCACTTCCACACATGCATGACCTGGCAGGCCAAGGCAATCCCAGGAAACAGACTTCAGCAGCTTCCTTATATTGGGATAGGAAGCTCAAGTTGATAAGAAGCGAGACCAGCTTCCCAGCTGGAGGAGGAGCCTTCCCTTGGGAGACCAGCTTCCCGGCTGGAGTGGGAGATAGTCTGTGTTTACACGGCGCGCAGCCATGGCTGCTGTTTGCACAAACTGTGTCCTCAGGCCAGGCTGAAGATAGAACTGCCTGACCTAGAAAAGCCTGAGCCTGGGCCCGGTGCCCAGCCAGCACCCGGAGGAAGCGCTGCCCAGACCCACCCCGCGAAGGGGTTCAGAGCCGGGGACATGCCGGAGGCGCCTGCACACCGCTGAGCCTGTGCAATGGTGGCTTAAGTATCCCCTCTACGTCCTGCACAGAGTCACCTATTTGAGTCTTCCGGTTGATTCCAACCGGCAACAGGGATGATCTCAGTGATGTCCCACTGCAGGACTTTGGTGCACCCATCAAAACAATAAAAAGACCGGGTGCAGTGGCTCACGCCCATAATCCCAGCACTTTGGGAGGCTGTGGTGAGAGTATGGCCTGAGTCCATGGGTTGGAGACCCACCTGGGCAACTTGGTGAGAACTCATCTCTACAACAAATCAAAAAATTAGCCGGGCGTGGTGGCACGTGCTTGTAGTTCCAGCTACTTGGAAGGCTGAGGCAGGATTGCCCAGCACGTCGAGGCTGTGGTGGCTGGGAGCATGCCACCGCCCTCCAGCCTAGGCGACAGAATGAGAGTCCGACTCAAAAAAACCCAATAATAAAACCTAACATCTTCTAGATTGGCATGGGTTCCCCGGTACTCCCAACAGGAAGTCCAGTGGGCAGATCCACGCTGGCGGAAGAGGTGCCAGGAGTCAGGCACCTGTGGGTTCGCGTGAACATGACCCCCGGGGTGTGGCCCTGGGCAAGCGCATTCGCTTCTCCGTGCTTGTTTCCCCGTCCCGCCAGACAAGGACCCCCACCATCATCTCGTGACTGTTCCATGCGCCCTCGTCTCCCACGCCAAACCGGATGTCCTCTTTCTGTCCCCCCTTTTCCCTGCCCCTTCTTTAGAAACTCTGGGAGCCCGGCTGGTGGAGACGCTCTTCCCGTTCCAGGAGGCCCCCACCGCAGCCCACAGCACGGAGCACAGCAGTGGCTGGATGACGGGCCGCCCTACCCAGGTGCGCTGTGAATGCTGACCGCAGTGCGCGCCCCACACGTCTGGTCCCAACAGTGCAGTCCGGGGCGCGCCCCTCGTGGCAGAAAGCACAGTCTCTGTGCCAGCCCCTGAGTGCCAGCGGTCCGGGAGTCTGCTTTTGCCCTGGACCATCTGCTCATGGAGGCTGGAGGTGAAGGGCAGCGGGGTGGGGGGGAGTCTAGAGAGACGGAGGAGCAGGGGCACAGCTGCGCCCTTCCAGCACGGCAAAACCTGAATTCCTATTAGAAGTCACGCTTTTCCCAGGAAAGATGGATATCGCCGTGAGAGAAAAGCTAGCCAGGGAGCGGAGGGGCTGCCGCCTAGGACTTCCCCCGACTTCTGAGGACAAGAGGTCCTTAATTCTACTCCACCTGGACCCAGCCTCTCAAAGAGTTCCCTAGAATGAAGGAGTGTCTCTCATAATCTCATAGACGGGGCAAAGTCCAGGGTCACCGCGTGATTCAGAGGGTGTGGTGGGTGTGACCAATTACGCAGGGGCCTTCTGAAAAATCCAGACTCTGGCTGGCGCGGTGGCTCAGCCTATAATCCCAGCACTTTGGGAGGCCAAGGCGAGAGTATTACCTGAGCGTGGGGATTCGAGACCAGCCTGGGCAGCTTGGGGAGACCCCATCTCTACAATAAATCAAAAAATAAGCCGGATGGGGTCGCGCGTGCCTGTAGTTCTAGCTACTTAGAAGGCTGAGGTGGAAGGATCGCTTGAGCCCTGCAGGTCGAGGCTGCAGTGGCTGTGAGCATGCCACTGCACTCCAGCCTGGGCAACAGAGTGAGACTCCAAATCAAAAAAACAAAAAAAATCAGACTCCAGGGCCTGGGTTCAGCAATCTGTCTTGGGGAGTAACATCCTAGCCAGAAGAACCACACCAGTTCCTTAAACTTTCCGGTGTCAAGCCATCTCCCGGGCCAGGCCCACGCCTCCTGTTTCTTCCATGGAAGATGCTGGGGGAAGATAAAGCCGGTTGTGGGGCAGGGCCTCTCTCCTCGCCTTCTCTCCCAAGAGCCTGCTAGGTTTCTACGTCCCTCGGCGCGGGGTTCAAAAAGTCCCCAGATGGTCTGTCAACGCTCACACCAGCCAGGTGCTGCCTCACACCTGAACCCCCCAGCTGCCCCCAACCTGCTCTCCCTGGCTGGTCTCCCTCCTCTCTCTGCCCCCTCCTGAGCACGGGTGCCAGCCCAATCAGCCTAAAGTAGCATCCACAGTGCCTGCCTCGAGCTCAGAAAAAATCCAGTGGCTCCCGATTAGACGCAGAATAAAAATCTCAGCAACACAACCCGGGACCCAAACCCTTCCCAGTCTGACTCCATCCTGCCTCTTCGGCCTCAACTTGCTGGTTTTTTTTTTGAGTTGGAGCCTCACTCTGTCGCCCAGACTGGAGAGCAGCGGCCGCTCCCGGCCACCGCAGCCTCCACCTGCTGGGCTCCGACGATCCTTCCGCCTCAGCCTTCTGAGTAGCCGGAATTACAGGCGTGCACTACCACGCCGGCTGATTTTTTGATTTATTGTAGAGATGAGGTCTCGTTGCCCAGGCGGGTCTCGAACCCGCGGGCTCAGGCCATCCACTCACCTCAGCCTCCCAAAGGCGCGGGATGACAGGCTGAGCCGCCGAGCCGGCTAACTTGCTGGTCTCAGTCAAACTGGTTTCCGTGTTGTCCCAGGCATAGGCCAGGTGCCGGCTCTCTGGCTACCCCACCTGCCTGGAACGCCTTTCTTTGCTCTTTTCCTCGCACTCAACCACTCGAGGTGCCCGCCTACTTCCACGAATCAGTTCAGGAAACAACCGCTAGTTCCACGTAACAACTGGACACGTGAATGTGGCAAGTGTCACTCAGGAACTAGATTTTTAGATATTACTTTAATTAAGACTGATATTGGGGCTGGGCACGGGGGTCCACACCTATAATCCCAGCATTCTGGGCTCATGTCTTGAGGCCGGGATTTCGAGATCAGCCTGGCAACGCAGTGAAACCCTGTCTTTACAACAATTTTTAAAAATTAGCCGAGTATAGTGGCATGTACCTGTAGCCCTAACTACTTGGGAGGCTGAGAAGGGAGGATCACTTGAGCCCAGGAGGTTGTGGCTGCAGTGAGCTACGATTATACCACTGCACCCCAGCCTAGGCGACAGGGCAAGACCTTGTTTCAAAAAAGTTTTAAAAATAAAAAAAGTTAACTTTTTTAAAAAAAGACTGATGGTCAACTTAGTTGCTAGAAATTGCTTAAGTACCTTTGTGATTCTACTTTTCAACGGTAAGTTTAATGAACTCTGAATAGGTCAAGTATTTTTGATGAAAATTTATATCTGAACAGAGATTGCTGCAAACATAAAATGCACACTGGATTTTGAAGACTTAGGCCCCCGTAAAAAAAGGATGTAAAATATCTCTTTAATGGTCTTTATATGATTACATGTTGAAGTTATATTTTGGATATATTGGAGTTAATAAATGTGTTATTTAAGTCAATTTCCTTTTTTTTTTTTTTTGCCTTTTAATGTAGTTACCAGACAATTTAAAGTTGCATAGGTAACTTGCATTATATTTCTGAGCCTTGCTCTGGTCTCTATGCACCTGAAGCCATGATCAGTATAGCCCCTTTAAAACCTAGTTTATGCAACTTTGTATTTTTAAAAATTTTTGTCTGTGTATAATGAAGCCATTGTAGCCATTTTTGGCCCCAGTGCCTAGCCGCAAAGGCTACTACGGACACCTGTGGCCAGGCCTAGGTGCTTCACTATGTGTTCACACTTCACTCAGCAACCTGTGAGGTGTGGGCACCACTCACCCCATTTCTCAGATCAGGCAAATGAAGCTCCGAGAAGTGAAGTGGCTGATGCCAGGTGCCAGCAGACACACTGGGTAGCAGAGCTGGGATCTGAAAGCGCCCACCCATGCCTCATGGCGGGTAGTGGGCACGCACAGGGGTCAGCTGTTGGCGGGATGACTCGAGTTCTGTTGCCCTGGCCTACACAGGGGATGTGGCTGTCAGCAGGCCACTGAGCGATGCCGGGCGTATGCCGCTGTGTCCCGTGACATGTCCTCAGCCCCCCACCCCACCCCAACAAGCACACCCTTAATGAGATCCACTGAATAGCTGGGGTGCTATCACCTAGCCATCCCGAGCTGGCCAAGTGTGTGGCAAGATCCAAGCCCCTGGTTCCGGCTGCAGGGCTGTGCCAGATGCCCTTTCTAGTCACCGCACAGAGCCCTAGAGTCCCGGTGGACAGCAAATCCAGCTCTCCCCCTTAGAAATGCAGGAACGTTGGCCAGGCACGATGGCTTATGCCTATGATCCCAGCGCTTTGGGAGGCCGAGATGGGAGGACTGCCTGAGCCCGCGAGTTCCAGACCAGCCCGGGCAATGGGGTGAGACCTCATCTCTACAATACATCAAAAAATCAGCTGGGCGTGGTGGCTTGTGCCTGTAATTCCAGCTCCTTGGAAGGCTGAGGCGGAAGGATCCCGAGCCCAGCAGGTTGAGGCTGTGGCGGCCGTGAGCGTGCCACTGCACTCCAGCCTGGGCGACAGGGTGAGACTGTAACACACACACAAACACACACACACACACGAAATTAGGAAAGTAGGCTGGCTGCAGGCAGATGGTACCTACCCATTTAAATTATGTGCATTTGTTGAGCCTTAATTTAGGTCATGCCCGGAGCTGAAGTTACAGAGGAAGTTGGCCGTGTCCCTGGCATCAAAAGCCCACATTGTGAAGTGCTTGGCAGGGGAGGTGACAGTTGCAAGCTAGGGTGACAAGGTAGGTGGTGGAGAGAAGCAAGGATGCCGCGGGACCTCAGAGGCCACGTCCCTTGACCGGTCTGAGGAGAGAAGACAGGGAGGGCAGGGCTGGAAGGGAGGTGGGAGAGGGGGCTGCGGGACAGGGGAGGATGGACTGGAGACCCGGCAGGGGGAACTGTGGGTGCTTTCTGCCACTGCTGTCAAACTGGGTAAATGGCTGGCACTGTCAGCATGAGCACAGTATTAACCAAGACAGCAATTATCAAAAGCAATAGTGCCTAGAAGACGCTGCTATTCTAAAAAGACCACGCTGGGCTGGGGGGAAGGCCTCTCAGAAATACTTCCCAGTTTCTGGCTAGGGATGAGTGACCACCACTATTACGTGACCCCCGTATATGGAAAAGATTAAGTGGTCAAGACCAGGGCCATGGAGGAGCAGCGCTCTCAGGAAACGAGACGAACCGCGACACACGGCACGTGGACGCTTTCCACTGGAACTCGGCTTGCTTTCCCTGGTGAGTCTGAGGGCCCAAGGCTGGTCCCGGGGCAGCTGAGTAGCACCCTCCATTCCGGCTCCTTAACTGTTGTGACAAATTGGCCGACAGCCTCCGTGGCTGTGCTGGAGCCTTGGAAAACCGCCTCGGGCAGTAGGTGTTCGCCTCCATAAATCTGAGCGCCTGGGCCCTTCCGCGGCCGCGGACACCGAGCCTGTGGATCCTGGAGGCGGGGAAGCCGCAGGGGCCCGGGCCCGCTCCAGGGGCACCCCGCCTGCCCTCGCAGTGGGCCTGCCTCCTTGAGGGTCCCTTGAATCCCTGAGCAGGAGCTGGGACAGCAAGACACCGAGGGCAGCTCCCACAGGCCTTACGTGTCTACTACTGCGGGAGGCGCCCTTTGGCTTCCCGCCCGGGGCAGCCTCCTGCAGGAGCACAGACAGACCCAGCCAAGGACAGGCTAGTGAAGGATTTCAGCTCAGAGGCGTCCCCTGGAATCCACCTCGGACCTCCAGCTCAGCCCCCGTGCACGTGGCAACTGAGATGTTATCACTTCTCGAAGTACCCTCAGCTCCGGCACAGAGGCCCCGCTCTGGGCCTCTCCTGGTGCCTGGCCCGACACACGGCGCAAGGCCGAGGGACTCGCCAGGGCCTGCGCTTCCCTCCCCTCGGGCCAAACTCTACGTACCAGGAACCCCGAAGTTCCACATTCAGGCAGGCCCGGTGCTGGGCGTGTCTGTCCTGAGAGAGGACGGCGCTGAGGATGTGCCCGCCCTGGGCCTGGGCTGTCCAGGGGTGGCTGCTGGGGCTGCACAGAGTTTGGGGTGCGGACTGATGGGTCTGCACGTGTCCTCATGAGGCAGCCCTGCTGCCTGCGACCTGGTGACATATGGGGCAGTTCACCAGGCAGACACTCAAGTACTCCGACAGAAGGAAGCATGGTAAGATCGACGGACAGCCGGCTGCCATCCCACACACCCCGCAAAGCACTACGAGACTGTGCCACCCAGTCACCCAGTCTGCAGACTCGACGGCACGCCCTGAATGCACCACACCAACATCCACACTCGAACCTCTGCTTTCTGGCTGCAAAGGTGATTCCCTGGGCTCCTGGTGAAAGCCAATCCATCCTGCCCCTCTTCAGTGTTGAGATTTGGGGGACAACCCCTACGAGGGCTGTCTTTTTCTCCCTGCTGTGACCTTGTTTGTGGACAGACCTGTGGCCGTGAGCGCACCTAAGTTTAAGAAGGAAAAGAAACACGCTTAAGCCACAGAGAAAAGCCTCAGAAAAGAGCCAGGGAGAATACCCAGATAACGATGGTGCCGCTCAACTTCCAAAGGGCTTTAAAGACCCGTGGCCGCCCCTTCCTCAATGAGTCTAAGACGAAGTTTCCCACTGATGGGCAGGCACTGGCTGCATTTGTTCTACAACTGGATCCTCACGAGAAATGTGTTTGTATAACCACTCCCAATTTACAAACAAGAAAGGTGAGGCTCAGATCCACAACTGGGCTCTCACTCAAGCTTTCTCCACTGGGCTACCTTCCCTCTCTGGAAACCTAGATAAATAGCAAACAATCTGACCGTCATGCTGGCTTAGACACAAAGTAGACTCCCTCTACCTGAGGGCGTTGTTCCTGTGACCGTTATGCTTATTGGCAGCAGAAGGGAAGCGTCGCAAGCTCCGCGTGACGCCCGACGGACAGTGAGCGCCTGCTCTTGCTTGTACTTCCTCCCCTCTCTTCCTCGGCCTGGGCCTGGCATAGCTGTGCCACGGCCAGGAGGAAGCCGGTGGGGCGAGAGGGGCCTCCGTGCCCGGTGCCGCAGGGCCTGTCTCCTGAGCCCGCGCATTCTGACTCCGCACCAGCGCCTTGCCTGAGTCCTGCTGTGAGCAAGCCTTTCTTTTTCTCAGCAGCTGACACGGGGGTTTAGAGGAAGCTGGTGTGCGGGCGTGCTCTGGGAGCTCTCGTGCCACGGTCCGATAAAGGCCACCCAGGCCATTTCCCGGCAGCTATGAAAGAGCCCTTGCAGCTCTTCAACTCAACTGGCGGACGCCTTCCGGCATCCTGGATGGAGGCAAAGGCCAGGACTACAGGCCGTGACATGTGACGCTACCCGAAGACAGAGCCGGCCCGCCTGGAGTGTGGCTGCTGAGGGGGCAGGTCCAGGCCTGCTCAGCCCGCGGCCACGAGCGAGGGAACTGCCGCCTGCCACCCGGGGCGCTGAGACTCAGACCCCTCCGGAGAAACAGAGCTTGTGCTGAAGCACCCTCACCTGCTTCTAGCAAGAGGCAGCCGCTTGCAGGCAACACAATACAAAACTCGCCCCTCTCTTGAAAGGCTGCAAATGCAAATAAGGCAGAGGGAAAGAGCAGGAGGCTTTGAGTTTCTCAGCAAGAATCTCAGATTTACCGGCAAAGCCTGTGTTTAGTGTTGTGGAAACAGATTGCACTGAACCGGGCTGATGCAGTCGCCAAGGTGGAAGAGGTCGCTGAGTGCTGTGTGTCTTGAAGACGGTACCAGCTTCCGGCTCTTGATGCATGAGCTGAGGTCTCAGCTGGTCAACAGCAGCTCACGGATCTTTTTCAGAGGCTGAGAAAAATACAACTCGTAATTAAAGCCATGTTTTCCATTATTAACAATAATAAACAAAACCATCACCATTCAATTCCACATGTCTAGTTTCATATGAAACTTTCCACATGAGAGGCTTATTCTGGTAACATCATCATCAAATTTCATGACAAAAGAAAAGTTGCCTTTTCAAATCGAACTCACAGCAAGTGAGTAACATGGGGGGGCTCGTGCACCAGATAAACAAATACATAAACAAGTCCGGCTCCTCTTTTCTTATTTCTCCACCTGCCACCTGGAAAATTTTGCAAACCAAAACCTGGGCTCAAAGGACAGAACATCTTACCAGAATCACCCCAAGAGCCGGAGAACTTCAAGATGGCAGTCAGTTTGAAGGGCTGGAAAAACAGGCAGATGGACACACACAAACAGAAAGTACTGAACTCTGCGGCGCCTGGGGGTTAAGTACAGTCCACTATTATCTCAGGTCTGAGCTTCATACACCTGTGTATTCTGGGCACTCTGACCATTTCTGTACATCAGAAAGAGGACTGGACTCAAAGTCGGGATGGGGAGCTTTCAGCCCCAGCTCTGTGACTGTCCACAGTGAGGGAGGCTTTGAGAGAGTCATTCGACCTTCTCCTGTCAGCTGCTTCTTGTGCCCCGTGGGAATGAGGTGAATGCTGGGTGTTCCTAGTCAGGCTACTGTGAGCAGGGAATGAGATAAAGTAGGGCAAAGTGCTTTTAGGCATTTAAAACATTACACAAGTGTAAGGGGCTTGTACTTTGGGAGGGCTTGGGAATTCCCTTCCTTTCCATGTAGGGAAAGGAAGGTAAGAAAAGTTCATGCCTGTTGTAGCTAGAAGAAAAGATTAGAATCCAGCTATGTTACATGGATGATGAGACCGAAGAAAGTTGTGTAATAAGAATCTGGGTGTGTCATCAGCCCTATTAGAAAATTAATACAAGGTTTAACAATCAAGTAATGTGACTGATTTTTAAATAAGCACATCTAAATGGCTGTTGTCCCATCCTGAGTGGTGCATAGTCACCTTGGCAGGGAAAACACTTATTTAAATTCTATTTCTCATTTAAAACAAACAAAAACACAACTTTTCTCTTGGAACTGTTCCTAGAGCCTCTGGCACATTCTTTTGAATATGCCCGAGGGTGACACATTTTTGTCCTTTGTGGGTAATTCTGATTTTTGTAAACAGCTCAAAGTTATCTGGCACAAAGACTGGCAAATAAGCTAAGTAATGCTATTTTTTTAAATGGAAGCCGGCTCGGTGGCTCAGCCTGTCATCCCGCGCCTTTGGGAGGCTGAGATGAGTGGATTGCCTGAGCCCGCGGGTTCGAGACCTGCCTGGGCAGCGAGACCTCATCTCTACAATAAATCAAAAAATCAGCCGGGCGTAGTAGCGCGCGCCTGTAATTCTGGCTACTCGGAAGGCTGAGGTGGAAGGATCGCTGGAGCCCAGCAGGTGGAGGCTGCGGTGGCCGGGAGCGGTCACTGCACTCCAGTCTGGGCGACAGAGTGAGACTCCAACTCAAAAATAAATAAATAATAAAATAAAATAAAATAAAATAAAATGGAAAATAAACTATGACTGTGGGATAGAACCCTTTCAGTTCCAATGAAGGCACCACAAATAGATTTCAAGGTGGTAGGGCTGTTGGGAAGGCTTGTTTCTTTCTAAGGTGTTAAGAGGAAAAAAGTCATTTGAAAATATATTTCCTTTCCAGTCACATCTTTCGTAATATATCTTGCAAGAGTGTTTGCCACTAAACTTTGAGTTTCCAGAGAGAAAAGAGCATTGCAACTCATCAACTGTTCCAACCATTCTGTCACAGCTCCACAGGGCATCCAAGCCCCTCATCTGCATGTGCATGTGGATTAACTGGCTAGCACCCACAGATGTTTCCAATGAACTGACGTCTGAGTCTGTTGGCGACAGCATCCAGCAGACTCAATTCTAACCAGCAGACTCTACACTCCCTTTAAAGATTTGGATTTTTGTTCAGTCTTGAAACAATCTATCTAATAATTAAAATATCACTAATATGATTACAATGTCACCTGAAGCAGCTGCTAGAGTAGATTTGCAAAGAATTTAAATTGTTACTGTTGCTCTAAAATAAACCCAATGGCACTTTCATTAAACATTGTACACTGTGAGCACATCAATGTTAAATGATGTCTGTCTTTTTATGGAAAAACTATTTTTCCTAACTCATTTTTATGGTGATAAAATTAATCCTGTGACCATTTTAAAGTGTGCAATTCCAGTTGGCGGCATTTAGTACATTCACAATGTTCTGCAACCATCACCACTGTCTGGTTCCACAACGTCTTCAGCACCTTCAAAGGAACCCTGTACCTGCTCAATGGTCCCTTCCCGTCTTCCCTCACCTCTCAGCCCCTAGCGACTACTAATCTGCTTTCTCTTCCTGTGGGTTCGCCTAGTCTGGACATTTCATATGAGTGGAACCTTGTAATATGTGGCTTTTTTCCCTCAGCACAGCCTTTTCAAGGTCCCCCTGGTTGTAGCACACATACTCCTCTCCTTTTTATGGCCGAATAGCTCCACTGCATGATATGCCACATTTTATTTGTCCACTTATTCACTGATGGACATTTGGACTGTTCTCACCATTTGGCTACTCTGAAGAGTGCCGCAAAGAACTTGGGTACACAAGTTTTTGTTTGAACATCTGTTTTCAGTACTTTGGGATATTATTCTCTTGGGTATGCCTAGGAGTGAAACTGCTGGGTCACATGGGGATTCTATGCTTAACTTTTTGAAGAATCACCAAACAACCCTTTAACTCACTTTTATATTTCCAGTTAACGAGGTGCCTTGCTCACCAGTTAGAAGAAGCTGGAAGCTGCAGCCAAACCCGAGGCTGGACCTGAAGTAGTCTCTTTTTCATTTTTTTCATCTGACTTTCAGGTCAAAGAGGTCTGTTTTTCGGAAACACGGAGTAAAGCAGCCAGGCTCAATCAGAGCCAAGCTTGCTCCAAGGCAAGGTTACACGCAGGGCTTTGAACAGCTTTCTCTGCTGTTCTACCTGCTACAACATGAACTGGCTAGGCAGGAATCCCTGCCTACCTCCTGGGGACTCTCGGTTGTCCATTAGGAAACACGTTTTTTTGAGGGCGGGGGAGATGTTAACTACCTCCCAGGCTTCCTTCCTCTGTCTTTGCTGCAGTTCCAATTAGCACCCGGGTCAATGTAGGCACCGTCCCCGGGGGCCGGTTCCGGCCCCTGTCCAGGGCAGAGAGGAGAGCCCTTTCGTGGTTAGAGAACAGGCCCCTGCCCTGGCAGAGCCTGTAGAGAGATCGATCCCCCTTGCAGGGCCGACTTTCACCACGCGCTCTGCCCGACGGCACTGGCCACTGCCTCCACTGCCTCGGACCGTCCACCCACAGACATGCAGGTGAGCCTCCTCGCTTTGTCCACCACCGACCGTCCGCCCTGGGGCTGGCTCGAGCAGCAGGAGATAATCCTGCCACCGGCATTGTCTGCAGCAGCCAAGGTTCTGAGTCATGGGCTTCTCGGTCGCTAACCCAGCCCCCGACGGCAACTGGTTAGCACTGACTTTAGCGCTTCAACCTGCCGGGGCTCGGCGGCTCGGCCTGTCATCCCGGCACTTCGGGAGGTCGCAGCCAGGGGATCGCCTGAGCCCGTGAGTTCGAGACCGGCCCGGGCAACTTGGCGCGCCCTCGTCTCTGCCATGACTAGAAAACGAGCCGGGCGTGGTGGCGCGCGCCTGTAGCTGGGGCTACGGGGAAGGATCGCCGGAGCCCAGCCGCGGCCGCCGCCCTCCAGCCTGGGAGAGGCTCAAAAAACTTTTGTCCAACCCGCTCGGGGCCGCCCCCCACCTTCCGACGACACAGGAAGCCTCGGAGCTGCAGGAGCCCAAAGCAAGGGGCCCGCTCCGGCGGAAACCAGGAGGGAGGCGGAGAAGCCGGCCTTCGGGTCCCGGCGACCAGGCCCCCGGCGCCCCGGCCGCCCCGGCGGCCGTGTCCTCCGCGAGCCGGCCGGGACCCCCGCGTGCGGCCCGCCCTCGGGCTGGCTCGCCGGCTCCCGCCTCGGGCCGGGCCGGCAGCGCGGAGTCCGCCAGGGGGACTTTCCCGAGGAGCCGGCCGCCGGCGCTCCCGGCCCCGCCCGGCGCCGCGCGGGGGCCGCGGGGGAGGGCGCGGGCGGGGCCGGGGCCGCCGCCGGCCGGGGCGGGCGGGGCGTCCGGCGATCCCGAGGGGCAGGGCCCGCGGCCTGCGCGGCGGGCGCGGGGCCGGCGGGAGCCCCGGCCGCCAGAAGCCGGCGGCAGCCGCGCCCCGCGGGCGCGCCCGCCGCCGGCCACGTGACGGGCCCCGCCCGCGCGCGCGCGCCGCGGCGTGCGCGCGCGCCCCCGGGAGGCCGCGGCGGCGCGCGCGCACGCCCGGGGCCGCCGCCCCGCCCGGGCCCGCCTCCCGCCCGCCCGCCCGCCCTCCGGCGCGCCCGCCCCGCGGCGCGCCGCCCGCCCGCCCCGCCCCGCGAGCCAGTCGCGGCGCCTCCCTCCGCGGCGCGCCGGCCGCCGCACGCTCCCGCCCCGCGCCGCGGAGCCGCCGCCGCAGCCGGAGCCGCCGGCCGAGGAGGCCGCAGCCGCCGCGGGCCCGCCCGGCCGGCAAGATGGCGGACTTCCTGCCGTCGCGCTCGGTGCTGGCCGTGTGCTTCCCCGGCTGCCTGCTGACGAGCGGCGAGGCCGAGCAGCAGCGCAAGTCCAAGGAGATCGACAAGTGCCTGTCGCGCGAGAAGACCTACGTGAAGCGGCTGGTGAAGATCCTGCTGCTGGGCGCGGGCGAGAGCGGCAAGTCCACCTTCCTCAAGCAGATGCGCATCATCCACGGGCAGGACTTCGACCAGCGCGCGCGCGAGGAGTTCCGGCCCACCATCCACAGCAACGTGATCAAAGGTGCCGGCGGCGCGGGCGCGGGCGCGGGGCGCCGCCCTGGCCGCGCGGGCCGGCCGCGCGGGGTCGCCGCCGCCCCCGCCCGGCCCGCCCGGCCTCCCCGCCGCGAGCGCCGAGCGCCGAGCGCGGCGCGCTGGTGCCGGGCGCGGGGAGGCCGCCCGGGCGCGGGGCGGCCGGGTCACGCGGGGTCCCGGCGCGTCCGATCGCGGCCCCCGGCCGCCCGGCGCGGGGAGGCGTGCGGCCGTCGCCGGAGGGAGCCGGGCCCGGCCTCCGGCCGCGGCGGGGTGACAGCCCGCCTCGGGGCGAGGGCGAGAGGCTCGCGGGTGCCGGGCTCGCCCTGCTGGCGGCGGGGAGGCGCGCCGGTGCGCTTTCGCCCCGCGGTCCCGGTCGGGGCGGAGGTCTGCCCGGCCGCGCCGTGCGGCACGCCCCTCCGCCTCTTGGCGCAGTACCTGGAGGCGGGCGGGCGGCAGGGGTGCCCTCACCTCCCTCTGGGGGAGGTGGCGCGGTCCCGTGAAGCCTGGCCCAGAAGTCCTGGGCGCGGGTCCTGGGCAGGTCGAGCCTGTGGGCAGTGCTGGGTTGGCGGGCGGGCTCTGCTCCCGTGTGCCAGGACCTTCAACGTGCACCCTTGTCCGTACGTGAAAAAAACATGCACGCGCCTTGGGTTTTCAGAGAAATCGAGAATCGAGAAGATGGTTTTGGTATTGTCATTTGAAAGCTAGCACTCTTTCCTAGTGCTGGGCGTGTTCTCTGTAAAAGGCGTTTAAACTGGCATGATTGAGGGGCCACGCCTGGTAGGTGCTGCAGGTGCATCAGGGTTTTCCGTATTTATCTAAGGAGCAGTTTGTCTAGGAGTATGCTACAGATTGCAGGTCCTTCCTTCCAGGCAGTGTTTTTTTTTTTTTGAAGCTTGGGGAGAGAAAAACTGCCTGGAGAGGGAGGCATCGTGGGGTGATGGCTGCGCTTTCTGGCCCACAGCCGGCTCAGCCCTGACACCTCTGCAGTTACACTGTGTAAAGAGCAGTCGCAGTCAACCTGCCTTAATGTTTAGCCCAAAACTAATTAAGTTCTCTTTCAAGGCTGCGGACTCTGCCTTGCTAGTCTTTAATCGAAGGTATCTTTGTCTGCAGATGCGGCCGAACTTAAGGGATTATGTTAATGAACAGAGTCCACACGTTAACTGACTGCGAGCCAGGAACATGTCTGTTCTCAGTGTACACAGGTCCTTAGTGTGACCTACTTGGAGCACTAGCACTGATGAGATGAAGTCAGTCACCAGACATCCAGTTTTTTTGAGTTGCTGTGATCAGAAATTTGACAGCAAACCGGTTTTTCCATTGTCCAAACAAATGACTTCCTAGCAGCCCTGTAACAACTTGGTGATAGAAATACTGAGTCGGAACTGACTGTGAGTTGGAGTCTGCTCTTATATCGTTTTGCAGTTGGTCTTCCTCCTTTTCAGGAAACTCTGAGGCCATCCTGTGCCTTACAATGACTCAAAGCTTGGGCTGGAAGAAGTTCTTGTGTTTTAAATGTGTTCTAGGAGTCTCAGTGTTGGATCAGGGTCCTGAGGGAACAAGCAGAACACAGAGCTGTGTTTGGTTCTTAGTATCTCTTAGGTAGGCTCATAAAATCTCAGTTGCACACATTTTCTTCAGAGCCTGGACATGGGGTTGTGCAGCATAATTTCTAATTCCTTATTGAGTCTGGTTCTCTTTTGACCACTTTTATCAACTGGAACACATTAAAATTCTTCAGAAAGAGCAATTGTTAAGAGTATTTGCTTTTCCAGGCTCTAGTTTTAAGATGGTAAGCAACTGCTAGATTTTTTTTTGCCTCTGAGAAGTTACGGATGTTTTTTGGTGTTGGTCTCCCTTTTTGGAGGAGGTGGACCTGGAGTGATTCAGAAGTGTAAGGAAAAAATACCAGAATAAACACTTGCAATATCTAATGACTCCTCCCCACACTTTCTTTTCTCTTTAAACAAAGGTATGAGGGTGCTGGTGGATGCTCGAGAGAAGCTTCATATTCCTTGGGGAGATAATGCAAACCAGCTCCATGGAGACAAGATGATGGCTTTCGACACACGGGCCCCCATGGCAGCCCAGGGAATGGTGGAAACACGGGTCTTTTTACAATATCTTCCTGCTATACGAGCATTATGGGCAGACAGCGGTATACAGAATGCCTATGACCGGCGTCGAGAATTTCAACTGGTAAGAAATTCGCTCTTTTAAAACGTTATGGTTTTAGTTTAATGAAATTTAGTAACACAGGTTTCTCATCCTTAATTCAAAAATCAAAAATGCTTCAAAATTCAAAACCTCTTAAAGATGATGGAACAGAGACGTTAAGGGACAGGCCTAATATGTCCTTGGCTATAATGAATATGTGTAAAAATATTTTAGAAAATTACTTTTAGACTATGTGTCCAAGATGTATATGAAACATAAACACATTCCATTTAGACTTGGGTTCTGCCCCCAGGATATCTCATGCATATCCAAATATTCAGAAATTTGAAATCAAAAATACTTCTGGTACCAAGCATTTCGAGTAAGGGATACTCAGTCTGTATCAGATTTTAGCATACTTTTTTCATTGACTTCCACAATATAATGTATCAATCCAGAATTGTAGCCTCAGAAATTTGGATTGCTATATGGAGGAGCTTTTTATTAAGCAAGATAAAAATAAGGAAGACTGTAGATTTGGTGAAGCTGTCATATTTAACTGGTCATTTTTTCTTTTTGAAAGTAAGATTGGCTGGGCGCTGTGGCTCACACCTGTAATCCCAGCACTTTGGGAGGCAGAGGCAAGAGAATTGCCTGAGTCCAGGGGTTTGAGACCAGCCTGAGCAACTTGGCAAGACCTCCTCTCTACAATAAATCAAAAATTTAGCCAGGCATGGTGATACGTGCCTGTGATTCCAGCTACTTGGAAGGCCCAGCAGGTTGAGGCTGTGGTGGCTGCGAGCATGCCACTGCACTCCAGCCTGGGTGTCAGAGTAAGACTCTGACTCAAAAAAAGAGAGGTCTTGATGATTTTCTTAGGCACTGTCTTCTAACATTGTTTTCTTTGTGAAAAATAAGTTTCTCCCAATTATAGCAACTATATTCATGTTTCTAAAAATCTGACCTTTTGACTCTTGGAGTTTGGTAACTGAATGTAGTTGTTCAAGTGTGTTATTTAGTCTTTAGAGGAACTCATTTTATGAATTAATTACTTTTTTATCACCAGCTGAACAAGATCTGGAAGGTTACTATATAGAGAGATTAGAATCCTTAATATTCAACAGCACTGTGCTTTTTAAGTATTTGTATTGTGTGTGTGTATGTATAGGTATGTTTTTAAGGCTCCTAAGCACATTTTATAAAATACTGCTAAAGAAAAAGACAATCTTAGAAATTTTTTTTTACCTTTGTTGCACATGGGAAGCTCCCAGAATTTATTTTACATTTATTTTTCCCTTGTTGTCTTAAGATTACCCATAAAATACTTTGTAACCGCTAGACAGCGTTGAAGAGTGGAAAAGAAAGGCTTCAACCCAGGTTAAAATACCAACATAATAATTGAAACAGATTTGTAATCATGTGTTTTGAGATTTTTAAAAATTGTGAATGTTGTGATTGTATTTTAGGTGTTATTTGCCAAAGACTGGAAAGCTTCCAGCAATGATAGCAATCTAGACTGTAAGCACTTTAGAGGTAGTTCAGATCTGTTTTACTGTAATAAGAGTAAAATGAAGAGACAGTTAAAAGTAAAGCTGCTTAGGAAGTTGTTTGATGATGTCACCAACATTAAAGCAATCCACATTTATGGGTGTGGCTACAAAATAATGTCCAACCAGTAGTCTTTCCTGTTACTGTTTGCTCAGAAGCAGTCTTGGCTGTTTTAAAGTTCTAGAAAAGTGTTCATGGTAGCTTTTTATGGAACTGACACATCTTCTTTACTTTTTCTGAATTATGGCTCTTACATTTATCATTCAACTAGCAGATGATTATGCACCATCTTGTATAGTTCTCTTCTATCGTGTGTCTGTCTTGTCATTTCAAGTAATTTGTTCATTTCCAAAAGGTAGGGACTAACTCACATTATTGTTAAAATTGAGTGGCTGGCAGCATAATATGTTGAAAATTATGAATTTCTTTTACAAATGACCTCCGTCCAATTCCGAGATTTCTGTATTTTGTCCTTTGGTCAGTATTTATTGTGTTCTTGGTAGACTTGCTTGCAAAAGTTCCCCACATACTCCTTCCATCTCCCTTCATCCTCTCTTCTGTCTTTAAATGCCTCTTATTCTCCTTTCTTCTTGGTTCATTTTCTCAGTAAGCCACACTTTCCATTCTGTTTTCTCGGGCTCTTGCTCATTCTTCCACATCAGGGAAGAAACATCTGTCTGTAATATGCACACCGTATATATTGATTGAATGCACAGTTGTTCGTGCACCCCAAAGTTCTGTGGGAAAGTTCCATGTTTGCCCTAACTCCATTTAATTGAAGTTGGGCTTCCCTGGCATTTTTTGAATTTGTAAGTTCACATCCTCCAGTCTCACATCAGGACTGTCATGTCATCAGAGCTGAGAAAACTTGCCTAAGTATTTCATTGTCGTTAAGTGTAAAATAGGTAAAACTACTCAGGGTGAGGACCTGGTGTTCTTGGCTTGAGTCACCTGATGTCTTAGAAGCAAAGAAGTCCTCAAGGGCAATCCACAGAACTTCCAGACACTGTTTTCCATGATAAAAAATAGAGCCATAAGAAAAGAGGAACAGGGTGAGATCTAATTTTAAACTCCTGGAGGACAGAGGTTTTTTTTTTTTTCCCCCTTGTTAATAGCACTTGGTACATGTAGTAGATACTCCATTAAAAAAAATTTTTTTTTATTTAATTTTTTTTTCTTTTTTCTTGTGACAGGGTCTCACTGTGTTGCCCAGGGTCGAATGCCTGGGCTCAGGTGATCCTCCTTGGTAGCTGGTACTCCAGGCATGTGTCGCCAAGCCTGGCACTTTTTTTTTTTTCCAGTTTTTAAGACAGGATCTTCCGTGTTGCCCAGGCTCCTGAGCTCAAGCTAATCCTCTTGCCTCTACCTCCTGATTATGTGGGACTACAGGCTCTGACCCCCACTCCCAGCAAGAGCCCCAGTTATTTTGTTAAATTAATGACTCTTACACTTTTGGATGCTCTGTGGTGTTTGGCACAGTGTTGGGCACTGAGAAAGCCCTTGACTGGCTTAAAATTTGCCTCAAAGTGATCGTCAGTTCCTTCTAGCAATCTGTTCTAGCAGATCCCCGAGTCTTGACTTTTTACCTCTCGTGCCTCTTGCGCTCATTCCCGCCTGCACGTTATTGTCTTAGTTCTCCTGGCTGGGACGCCATGGTAGTCGTGTTCAAACACAGCACAGGTTTGCTGAGAAAGCTTTGATTGTTCCCCACTGCCTCTAGCGTGGACTTCAAACTCGGTGTGAGTCAAGACTCTGGCTCACTTGCCTACAGTCCCAGCAGTGTGTTAGGCCACTGGGCCTACCCTGTAACCTCTTAAGTCCCACATACCCTGATTTTCTGCTTTCATGGCTGTCTTCATGTAGTCCCCCTGCCAGGGTTATTGGTTGCCATATCTGTTCGTCGGGTCTTACCCTTCTCTTAGAGCAGTGGTTATCAGATTTTAATGTGACTAAATGTGGCTTGTGGGCCCCTCACATCAAATTCAGCTGGAATGTCTGTTAAAATAAAACAAGCAGACTTCCAGACTTTATCAACTGAGAATTCAGGAATCTGGGTTGGGACCTAATAATCTGCCTTTTTGACAAGCAGCCACAGGTGATGTGGATGGATTTGCCCCATGCCTCCCTCCCCAGGAACAATGCCTCTGGGCCATATCCCCTTATTTGAAGTGTTCCCAGTCCTTCTGGTGGGGTGGTGCTCCGTGCCCTTTGCTTTCCCTAGCATGCCTGCTTCTTTTGGCTTGTGTGTTTGTTTGTTTTGAATCGGAGCCTGCTCTGTTGGGCAGACTGGAAGGCAGTGGCCCGCTCCGGCCTGCTGGGCTCAGGCGATCCTTCCGCCTCAGCTTTCCAAGTAGCTGGAACTACCGGCATGCACCACCATGCCTGCCTACTCTCTTGATTTATTGTAGAGATGAGTTCTCACCAAGTTGCCCAGGCTGGTCTCGAACCCGTGGGCTCAGGCAGTCCTCTCACTTCTGGGATTATAGGCGTGAGCCACTGTACCCGGCCTGCATGCGTGCCGCGAACACGCGTTGTGTTCCCGGTGCATCGGAACTGGCTTTCGCTCACATGAAAGTCCTTTGGTGCGCCTTGTTTATCTTTCTCTCCCTCCAGCCTCGCACCTGACACTCACTTTATTTCCTCATTTTTCAGGCATTTTGAACTACAAATGTCCTCTCAGAAAGAAATTTTTTTTTTTTGAGTCGGAGTCTCCCTCTGTCGCCCAGACCGGAGTGCAGCGGCCGCTCCCGGCCCCCGCAGCCCCGACCCGCTGGGCTCCGGATCCTTCCGCCTCCGCCTTCCGAGTAGCCGGAATTACAGGCGCGCGCTACCGCGCCCGGCTGCTTTTTTTATTTATTTATTGTAGAGTTGAGGTCTTTTTTACATTAAGTTCCTTCTGGGAAATATGGATTATAAGTTTGCACATTTTCTAAGAAATAGGAAGTACTTGTATTAAATAATCATAAGTTTTGTTTTTTGGGGTTTTTAAGTGGCTTTTTGCTGTGTCTAGCAATGTATATTTTAAAATCTTGAATAGAAAAAATAAACATCAGGGAAATGGGAGGAGTTAGCAGATAAAGTAACTAAGTTTAAAATTACTCTTTTCATTTCATCTAATCGTTGATTATTAAACTTATTAATGCAAATTAAAACTTAAAAAGTAGACCAATAGCTTTTAAGGCTCTACACGACTGAACATTTTGCTTAAGACGAATGACTGCCCATTAGTCAATGTTTTGACAAGGGGGAGGGTAGGAATATCACAGCCTAGGTTTCTAGTAGGCTGCTCATTTGTGAGTAATAACTTTGGGTACAAACATGGATGTTTTCCTTTCTTGGCTTCCAAAGGCAAACATTTCCTTTTCTGGTTACTTCCATTATGGGTGAGCTAAATAGCTCACTGTAGAGAAGAAAAATCTAAGACTCATACTCTGCTTATAACTTCAGGTGCTTCTCTAGTTATCACACACTAGCACGTTAAGGAAAATATTTCCTAAGAAGGGACCCTTTTAGCACTGGATGGAATGTTTGCAGTACTCTGCTTCGACGGTGTGTTGGGAACGGCCTGCCCCTGCACTGGGCTCTCTACCCTGACCTTAGACAAGCCTCTCCTGCCACGAACAGCAGCCAGGGCGTTTGGTGCTTCGACGACTAAAGAGATGGGGGTCAGGGCTGGCTGGGCTCTGATGCTGCTGGAGGTGAGGGTCAGAACTAATGAAATGACTAGGGTCATTGCTAACTAATTTTTCGGTTCAGTTTGCGTTTACTTATTGAGAACTCTGGTTCTATGGGCCAGGACAGACCAGAGTGTGGGACAGTGGGAGGAACATCCCACAGCTTCCTAGTTTCCGTAACAGTTTAACATTGATTGTCAGCACTAATGTAACTTCCTGTGATGGGCAGTTTCTCTTTGCCATTCCTGAAACCAACACTGTTTTCTTTTCTTTTCTTCTTTTGAGCCAGAGTCTCACTTTGTTGCCCAGGTTGGAGTGCAGTGGCATGCTGCTCACGGCCACCTCAGCCTCTACCTGCTGGGCTCAGGCGATCCTTTCACCTTAGCCTTCCAAGTAGCTGGAACTACAGGCATGTAGCACCATACCCAGCTAATTTTTTGATTTATTGTTGAGACGAGATCTCACAACGTTGCTCAGGCTGGTCTCAAACCCATGGGCTCAGGCAATCCTCTTACCTCCACCTCCCAAAGTGCTGGGATTACAGTTGTGAGCCACTGTGACCAGCAACGCGTTTTCTTTGTTAATCATGGTACCTTCAGTTAGACTAATTTTTCTTACTTACGTGGCACAGTTTATGCCTGATGATGGTTACACTTCTCCACACTGATAAGGTAGTTTATTCATTAAGGCAGAGATTCACCCCTCCATCTCTGTAGCAGAGTAACTATTCACCTTCGTGAGTGGTCTGAAAAGGAGTTGAGTACTAACCTAGTAAACCCAGAAACTTCAGTTTTAACAGTACTTATTTTGTTATTTGTACTGCAGCATGTATTTGAAATGTGATTCGGTCAGAGTCATTTGAAGCCAGGCAGTGGCATGTACCTGTAGTCCCAGCTACTGAGGAGACTGAGGCAGAGGGATCGCCTGAGCCCAGGAATTTGAATCCAGCCTGGGGAACATAGCAAGATGTTGTTGTTGTTGTTCGTTTTTTGTTTTTTTTAAAGAAAAAAGCCTGGAGTGGTGGCTCACACCTATAATCCCAGCACTTTGGGAGGCAGAGGTGAGAGGATTGCCTGAGCCTTTGGGTTTGGAGACTTGCCTGGGCAACTTGATGAGACCTCATCTGTACTATAAATCAAGAAAAATTAGCTGGGCCTGATAGCGCATGCCTGTAGTTCCAACTATTTGGAAGACTGAGGTGGAAGGATCACCTGAGCCCAGCAAGTCGAGGCTGCGGTGGTCATGAGTCATGAACGTGCCACTGCCCTCCAGCCTGGGCGACAGAGTAAGACTCCAACTCAAAAAAAAGAAAGAAAGAAAAGAAAAAAAGAAGCAGTCATTTATTTATTCTCTAACACTAATTCGAATTTTCTTTAAAAACAATCAATTTCTACTTTCAGTTGTAAAATATGTTTCTGTTGGAGAATGGTTCTATTTTCTCTATGAGTAAGATCAAGCAAGGACTGACTTTGTTGCTTTTTAAAACCTGCTGAGTGTTTAAAACCTGATTCTAGGGTTAGGGTAAAATATTTCGGCCTACGTAACAAAGATTACATATAACATTAGAGACAGGGGTTTTTGTAGGTAAAATTTCCTTTTGATGAAACTGGTCAGATGTCAGAGTGGCTTCATTTAATCCAAATGTTGGAAATCCAGAGCTTTATGTTTATTTACTTTAAAAACAAAGAGGATGTTGTGGTATGTGCTTATAGTTTTAATACACCTTTGTGAGGTATGTGTGTGCATATGTAAGTATATCACTTGATGTGTGTGTGTGTTTTTGTTTTGTTTTGGTTTTTGTGTGGGATCTCTGTTGCCCAGGCTGGAGAACAGTCGCATGATCATGGGTCCCCACTGCTTCAGCATGGGCTCAGGTGATCTTTCTGCCTCAGCTTCCCAAGTAGCTGTGACTGCAGGGGTGCACCACCACACCCAGCTAATTTTTGCTTTTTGTGGAGATGAGGTCTTACTGTGTTGCCCAGGCTGGTCTCGAACTTCTAGCCTCAAGCGATCCTCCTGCCTCAGCTTCTTAAAGCGCTGGGATTATAGGCGTGAGCCACCGTGCTGGCCATGTTCTCTTATGTTCTGTAGAAATAGAAAATGTTCTGTTTTTATGTTTGCATTTATTTCTTGGAAACTTGACTGACTATGGGATGTCTGGGCTCTTGGTGCGAATGGGGATCGTAAAATACTGTTTTGCCTTTCACTACTAAACAAAGCTAGTGCTACAGTAACTTATGCTAGTCTGAAAATGTTTATTCAATAACTAAAAGTTGGAACAAAGAAATAGTTATGAAAACTAGACTCAAGTTTTAGAACTCTTTACCTAGAGTGTGGACCTAACCTAGGAAAAGGCTTGTGAGCTTGCTCTCTGGAAAAGCATAGTGGCCAAAGGACTCCCTGCATTGGGTACTCTCTGTGTCTCTCTTACGAGCAGGCAGCAGCCCAACTAGGTCATAACAGCCCAAGACAGGACAGGGGCTGGTTTCCTTCTTCAGAAAATTAGCTGCTGATACTTTATGTTTTGTAACAGTGACTTTGAACTTTCTAAAGCCTTACTACATACACTATCATATAATCCTATATTTCAAGAAATGGAGGGAAACAAGATACATGCTGTTGTCCCCATTTCACAGGTTAAAAAAATCAAGAAGCAAAGAGGTTCCTTGAGATGCTTCGATTCACTGACCTAGTAAATCGTGGCATACCGGGCGTTGGAACCCCAGTTTGCCGAGTCCTGGTCCACAGTTAGCCACTAACCTGTTTTGCAAGCGCTCAAGATTCACGTCTGTGGGACATGCTGCTTTTCTTTCCTCCACAGCCTCTTCTGACCACTAGCTGTACACACAAGTAAGGATATGTCCCTTATTGAGCTCATTATTTTAAGTTACATGTGAGGTTTTATTAAATTTACTGACTTAGAGTGTTATAGTTCACCTTCATGATTCGTCTTGGTAAAGGCCCCGTTTGAATTATCACCTCCTTGAAAACCAGCTGTAATCATGACCCTCAACCGACACTCCACCAGTGAACATGATTTTTAATGTACTCTGAAAAATAGAAGCTTAATGGCATCCAGATAGCTGAAAGTCATGCATTTGTGTAGGATAGTGTTATTTGGAAATGGGTACTGATCTCGTATGTAATTGCTCATGTTTGCTTCTCCTGCAGTTATGTCACAGTTTGGATCCTGCCCATGAGCACCCAGATTGCAGTTTATCGCAAATGTCCAGTTAAAAATGACCTAATTTTTCTAAAGTCTTGTATTTCTAGAAATCGGCAGTGATTTTTTATTTCCTTGCTTGAAAGTACTTTATTTTCTTCTAGCTACATGATATTGTTCACCTTTGTCTATATTATGAACTTGCCTTTCTTACAAGATGCCTTTTTTCTTTTCTGTTTTTTGAGTTGGAGTCTCACTCCGACAACAAGGCTGGAGTGCAGTGGCATGCTCACAACCACCCCAGCATTGACCTGCTGGGCTCAGGCGATTCTTCCCCCTGAGCCTTCCAAGTTGCCAGCACTATAGGTGTGCGCCTCCTTGCCTGGCTAATTTTTCCTTATATTGTAGAGATGAGATCTCACCAAGTTGCCCAGGCTGGTCTTGAACCTGTGGGCTCAGGTCATCCTCTCACCTCAGCCTCTCAAAGTGCTGAGATTATAGGCGTGAGCATTACGCCTAGCCATTGCCTTTTTTCAAGAGAATTTGTTACAGCTACATTAGCAGAGCAATATAAGAATGGGCTGATAACGGATCAAGGAAATAGTTTTGTTTTGAGAGCTGGACTTCAGTGGAATCGGTAAATTACTGATCTGTTGTAGTGATGGTAGTTATTTATCTTGATCTTCCTTCCTTCCTTCCTTCCTTCCTTTCTCCTTCCTTCCTTCCTTTCCTCCTTCCTTCCTTCCTTCCTTCCTTCCTGTTTTTGAGTTGGAGTCTCACTGTCGCTCTGGCTGGAGTATAGTGGCACTCTCATGGCCACCTCGATCCTACTGTCTCAGCATTCCAAGTAGCTGGAACACAGGCACATGCCACCACCATCCTCGGCTAATTATTTGATTTACTGTAGAGATGAGGTCTCACCGAGTTCCTGGGGCTGGTCTGTGGTCTCAGGCAGTCTCTGACCTTGGCCTCCCAAAGTGCAGGGATTATAGGTGTGAGCCACCACATCCGGCCTGTCTTAATCTTTCAATTTTAATTGTTCTTCTTTTGGCAAAATAATCAAAGAGATTTTAAAATCAGGTGCAGTGGGTGAACCTTTTCATCCCCATCCACTCTAGAGTGGATGCAGAATACTTGAGTGGAGTTACTCTTCACTGAGAAGGCAGTAAGATCTGTATACTTGGTTATGCTATATATGACTTTTTTTTTACTTTTATCCTCCATACAAATGAAAAAATAACCACGTTCAAATTGCCTTTTTTTTTTGAGTCGAAGTCTCATTCTGTTGCCCAGGCTGGAGTGCAGTCGCACGCTCATGGCCACCGCAGCCTCGACCTGTTGGGCTCAGGCAATCCTTCTGCCTCAGCCTTCTAAGTAGCTGGGACTACAGGAATGTGCCACCATGTCTGGCTAATTTTTTGATTTATTGTAGAGATGAAGTCTCGCCCAGTTGCCCCAGGCTGGTCTCAAACCCGCAGGCTCAGGCAATCCTCTAGTCTTGGCCTCCCAGAGTGCTGGGATTATAGGCTTGGCCACTTCCTGACTTATTTTACATATAAGCAAAGTGTCTTTCCGTTTCGTTTTAATGTGAAAACCTTGAGTTTGTTGTGGTTTTCTGCTGTGCTGTGGGCTGAAGTGGAGCAAGGCTGCTAGCTGGAAATCAAGCTCTGGCAGCCGCTGTCTGTGTGAGCATGGGTTCTGGATTGCTTTTTCTGCTGTCAAATGGGATCATCACAGGACCTATTATTATTGTGAGGGATATGTGAGTCATGGAAAGCACTTGGCACAGTACCTGACATGTATTCACGGTATTAATATTAGTTATTAATCTTACTAATATACCATATGCACACAAGCAGCTTTACAAAAAATGAAGCACTTATAAGCTGGATTTACTCTCTAAACTTGATTACCAATATAAAACTTCTGAATTTTGAATAATGCAGAATATATGACTTACATTCTCTTGTTAAGACCCGTGTATTGTTTCTAAGAAGACCACACATCGAAGAGATTTGTGTTATTTGTTGTTCTGTTGGTTCCTGTTGCCTACTGATATTACTTTGCTTAAATTTTACTTGGAAAATTTATGGTGTGGTTCTTCATTCTTCACAGTAACCTTTTTAAACAAGCAAAAACATTTTATAAATGATGGGGCTATACTTTTATGGCTAGTTCCTATATATGTTTTTACATGATTTTGAAAGCATGTACAATTCTAAGGAATCAAATGTCATTGGAAAATAATAAAGCATTATGTAGATACATGGTGAAACTAACCAGTATTTATACTTCTCATTTTCACTGTGAGATTTATAGCCAGGATTATTTGTTTGGAGAATGTGCTTCTGCAGTGCTTTGGATGTGCGGGCAGCGTGAGCGAAATCCTCTTCCTTCTGGAGGCATGGGAGATAACCCTTCGTGCGGGTGCAGGTGCTCCGCCACACCCACTGAGCCGCTGCTTGCTTCTCCCCCTTCACTCTGTCTCCTGACACGCCCCAAACCCTCTCTGCATGCACACACGTGTGTACTCTTGCCCTTTCTGCCGTTTCCCTGACCTGGGACTCGACAGGGGCCTTGCGTACTTAGGTTAAAGAGGATGTTTGGTCTTCAGTACCAAGGTTAAAAACAGTCCTTATGTTCATAAAGTACAGAATGATTTTTTGAGGTTTCAGTGGGGGGTGGTAAAGAACTTTTGCTTGACATGGTTGCTCATGCCTAAAACTCCAGCACTTTGGTGGCCAAGGCAGGAGGATTGCTTGAGCACAGGAGTTCGAGACTAGCCTGGACAACATAGTGAGACCTTGTCTCGATGAAAGTAAAAAAATTAGCCAGGGGTGGTGGTGTACACCTGTAGTCCCAGCTATAGGAGGAGACTGAGGCGGGAAGATCCCCTGAGCCCAGGAGATCAAGGCTGCGGTGAGCCATTATCATGGGCCACTGCACTCCAGCCTGGGCAACAAAGTGAGACCTGACTCTAAAAAAAAGAACTTCTGACCATTTTGAATAAAAACATTAGTTTAGAGAATTCCTTTTTTTCCTCATGGAACAAAATAAACAAATTTCAAATTGTTCCCCCTAGAGAAAAATTACAGATTTCTACATTAAAAAAGAATGTTTGCCCACAAGCAAAATTCTTCTATACCACTCCCCAACCCCCCCCAAAAGTGGTGTCTTTGGGTCCTTTGAGCCAGGGCAGCTACATTTAGCTTGTAAATAGGACATTTCTCTTTTAACCCTTCTAGAGCAATTAAAGAAAAAGAGCTGGAATAATGAATAATGGGGTGAGAAACTTTCACTTTCCTTTTCAACTTCCTGGTTAATGTTTTCCTATTCTCTAAGTAACTTTTTTTTTCATAAGCTGTCCCTTACGTGGATTTTTTTGAAAAATTATTTTTCTGTAAAATAGGATGAATTGGCTCAGTAGAGGTTACATAGAGAATCTTATTGTGTGATTTTCATGTGTGCTTCATAATGTGAAATGTGGTTGTATCTATTCATTGATACTATGTAAAAGAAAAACTTGTGGAAGCTTCTAGCATTGAGCATCTACCCCCAGGTTTTCCAGGTTGCTAGAGAGTTGCTTACAAGTCACTGCCTGGCCAGCTCTGCTACAGTTGACCTCAAAGGAGAAAGTGCACACAAATCACCTCAGACACATACAGTTGCTGTTGAACTGTAAAGTGTCTCTAAATTTGTTTTATTGATTTTTTTAAAACCTGTGCAATTACATACTATATATTCACAAAGCTGCAAATGCTGTTTATCCTAATTGAAATTATTAAAAAGAATAATGTGACTTAGTCAATTCAGTTAAATATATTGTAGTACAAATCCTTTATTACTAACTTGTCACATTTACAGTTAAACTGTATTTGCTTTAGAATCAAAAATCTTAGAGACTTTAAACTGTTATACAGATTATATACATTTAACTCTAGACTGGGGCAAGGAGAGTTACACTTAATTAGATTTTTTTTTAACTTTAAAATATTGAATGTTATCATTAAATGTTGCAGCCAACTTTATGGTTTGTGTTACAGTTTAAGTAAGAGAATCAAGGTTTCCCCCTATTGTACTGTTTTGCACATTTGACTTTAATGTGTGATATACTTTTTTTGGCAAAGAATAGTCTTTATTAAAAAGTTACATTCTGTAGAAATATTTATTGACAGGAATACGTAATGTCTATTTGACATTTTTATGTGTGATTTTATTTTATTCTATATGAAAAGTGAATAGCAAATGTGAAAATTGATGAGGGCGAGAAAGTCCTTGAGAGCAGATGACGGGGGTTTGTTATCCTGGGAACGGTTCACGGGTCGCTTTCAGCAGCCATGCAGTCACACGTTACTGAACACCTATTAATGAGTCAGGCACCTTTTTGCAGGCTAAGTATTTGCTGGTGAATCAAATGAAAATAGTCCTGTGTTGATGTTAGATGCTGGTTGGAAGAACCTACATGAAATGGCAAACAAACAAATCTATAATTGCACACGATAAGTGCGCTGAAGGAAAAGAAAACTGAGAGACAAAGAAGATGGTCTGAGGAGGTGACATTCAGGTGAAGGCTCCATGAATGAGAACGTGTTAGCCAGGCAAGGAGGGGGAAGCGTGTTCCAGGCAGAAGGAGCACCGTGTGCAAAGTCAGGAAAGCTGTGGCTCGGAAAACATGGGCAGGGCCTGGGGGAGGAGCGCGTGAGAGTCTTGCGGGGAGAGGTGACCGGCAGCAGCCAGGCCTTGAAGCCCACATGGGGACGTTTGAGGTTTCCCTGACTGCTTTGGGAAGCCACCAGCGGATTTCAGGCCAGATCACTCTGGCTGCTATGTGGACGTTGGAGGGACGTGGGGAGAATCTTTGCATCAGGTACCATTCTTGGTACCAACCAGCTGCAGCATTGGGAGGCTATTGCAGAGTGAGTGGCCCGTTGTCAGGGGAGAGTCCTAGAGACGAAGAGAAGACAGTGGATTCAGGGTGTACTTCGTAGGGAAGATCACTGGGATTCTAGTAGGAACTGATGCACCAGTAAAAATTTAGAGCTAATTTCCACATTCCTCAGTGTTTAGAATTATGCGCAGGTTACCTTACTTTGCTGTCTGACTGGCTGGGTCTTAGAAGGGAAAAGTTGTTGATGCCCTTGTAGGGAGGTTATGTGTAACTCTTCTCCTGGTTGAGAGAGTTTGGGCGATGATTGAACACTGAATTGAGAATAAAATCACCTGGGTTTTCCTTTAGCCTGTTGTGTGATGTGCACAGAATGACTTTATTAATTAATGCTGATTGTTGTGTCACGTTTGCGTTATGGGTATTATTGCACACCATCACACAGCAGAACTTTCCGTCTGGTGTGCTTCCGTGAGGACATTATTGGGTTTAATGAATTACTCCTACAGAGCCCTCGTTTAGGTAGCAGGGGAATTGAAACTGTATTTGGGAAGTATGTCCTGTGATGGAAACTGCGTGTTTATTTTTCTTCTGTTTAACAATTGAGGTCATTTCTTTTGGGGAAAAAATTTGCAACTGAAGGGTTCTAGTTCTGGCAAAGCTAGGTAGGTCTATATATGCTATTGGGATTGTGTATGATTGGCCCTTTTCAAAAAAGTATTTTAACTCTGAGGAATTTTTCAAGACTCAAAATTCTTAAACTTTCTGGTGTTATTATTACATGAAAACTGAAAAGTAGGAAAGTAGATTGTTTGTTTTGAGAGAATGACTTACAGGCTCCAGAACCCAAATTAGGTTTTTCAAAATTTAAATTTTAAATCTTACATGTTTATTATGAAGCATCAGACAAGTTAACTGTTATGCCACCACCCAAGACATCTTGGTTGACATTCTGGTGCATTTCCTTCCAGTATTTGAATATTATATTGGATGTTAAGATAAACTTTTTTGTACTTTCTGTACAACTTTTATCCTGTTCATTTAATGTTACAACATTAACATTTCCTGAAGGAGGTGATTTTCTCAGAAGACCAGCAAGGCATTCTTTAGAAGTGGGTGTGAATTTTTTTTTTTTTTTCTGAATCAGGGTCTCACTCTGTTGCCCAGGCTGCAGTGCAGTGGCTTGATCATGACTCACCACAGCCTCAACCTCCTGGGCTGAGGTGATCCTTCCGTATCAGCCCCCTCTGCAGCTAATTTTTTCTTTTTGTAAAGACGAGGTCTCACTGTGATGCCTAGGCTGATCTTGAACTCCTGGACTCAAGTGATCCTCCTACCTCGGCCTTCCACAGTGCTGGTATTATAGGCGTGAGCCCTGCACCCAGCCTCCATTTTTTTGTTTAAATGGAAGGTTCTTTGTGTGTGTGTGTGTGTGTGTGTGTGTGTGTGTGTGTGTGTGTGTGTGTTTTAACAGAAGGTGGTAGTGCTAAATGGTAACCTATGGGATAAATCTTACCATGTTACTACCCGATTGTCAGCATTATGTATTCTGTCAGATCTGGTCAATCTCTGCAGTATGAAACTCCTTACATATGAAATTTGTACTTAACTTTTACTTTCTTAATAACAGAATTTAATATCTTATATGTTAAATATCTTATAAGATACATATGTAAGCTAGGGACCATGGCTCACGCCTGTAATACCAATACTTTGGGAGACAGAGGTGAGAGGATTGCGCAAGCTCAGGGGTTCGGGACCAGCCTGGGCAACTTGCGAGACCTCGTCACTACAATAAATCAAAAAACTAGTTGGACGTAGTGGCACCCACTTCTAGTTCCAGCTACTTGGAAGGCTGAGGCAGAAGGATCGCCTCAGGTCGAGGCTGTGGTGGCTGTGAGCGTGCTGCTGTACTCCAGACTGGGTGGTTAGAGTGAACCCCGATTCAAAAAAAAAGAGGTATATGCATCTATAAATGCATATCAAAGATATGACTAAGACCTTTTTATCTCTGTTTCTCCAGGATGAAGCATTTTCATAAAACGAGGCCCTTCTTTTCATAAAACAAGGTCCTTCTGACTACTGTAGTAGGAGAATCACTAAACTATGTTGCACATTGTGTGTTACATACCAGTTGGAATTTGGAGAGACTGCAGGAATAGTTTCAAAAAACTCAGATCAGCCGGGCTCAGTGGCTCAGCCTGTAATCCCGCGCCTTTGGGAGGGTGAGGTGAGTGGATTGCTGAGCCTGCAGGTTCGAGACCCGCCTGGGCAACTTGGTTAGACTTCATCTCTACAGTAAATAAAAAATTAGCCGGGCATGGTAGTGCGCGCCTGTAGTTCCAGCTACTTGGAAGGCTGAGGAAGAAGGATCGCCGGAGCCCAGCAGGTCGAGGCTGTGGTGGCCGGGAGCGGCCACTGCACTCCAGTCTGGGCAACAGAGTGAGACTCCAACTCAAAAACAAAAAAAACCAAAAAAACTCAGATCATTGAGATTATCAGTCTTAAATTATTTTGGTGATTATCTGAAAAATTTGCTATAAAGAAGAATTTATTAATTTGTGAGCAGTGGCAAGAAAAAGGCAATTTACACAATAAAGTAATAACTTAGTTATTTCCAAGAATCTTTTTTTATGTACTAGTTTGTTTTTATAGTTTACATGCTAGAAAACAACTGAAATAAATTGTTATATAAATGAGACAAAGTTAGTATTCTTTTGGAAGTTCTATTTAGGCTATTATAGACAATCTTGATTGGACTGGAAAGATATTTAATTTGGAAAGAAGTTTTCAAATATTGTGATGGCTTATAATGTAACTGACTACTGACAACTGTTTTGGTGCTTTTGGAAATCTTAACTGATGCACATAGAAAATTCTGGCAAGAAATTTGAAACTGTGCAATCACTTAGCATCTACTTAATTTTGATTTATCTACAGAGCGAAGGAAAATAGCTTGTATTTGTTTGACTATAAGTAAAAATTATCTTGTTCCTCATGAACAAAAAAAATATGAATGATAGTGCTTTAAGTATCCTTTAATGATGAAGATGACAATATTCTTGTTTAAAACATATGTTGTGCATCAAATCCTTCCCCTAACCCTCAGAGAAAAATGGAATTACTAGAGAAAGTCATTTAAAAGCAAAAGCTATCCCAAAGATAAGGAAGAATGGAATAGATCTTTTGTGAAAACCAGACAGAATGAGAATGTTGGGAAGGTCTTAAACAAAAGGAGACGTGAACAAGAAAGATAGTTGCGTATGCTCACCCTGTTTACAAGCTAGCCTCTAGACTGGCAAGACCTCCCAAGTAGTTCTTTATCATAATTAATTGAAATTAAAAATTAAGGGGGAGCAGATACAGGATCCATTATAGAGGTGGTATATTTCAAATATTTAAAATAGGATGATTTCAAGATTTATTCACTTTAAAGTCATTTTCAAAGCTATGAACAAATATAATTGGTCCTGATTTTATATTTACTCTCTTTACGGACTTGCATATAGTATTACAATCTTAGATTTCAGTCGGGCTTGGTGGCTCAGCCTGTAATCCCGCGCCTTGGGAGGCTGAGGTGAGTGGATTGCCTTAGCCCGTGGGTTTGAGACCCGCCTGGGCAACTTGGTGAGACCTCATCTCTACAATTAAAAAAAAAAAAAATTAGCCGGGTGTGGTAGCGCGCCCCTGTAGTTCCAGGTCCTTGGAAGGCTGAGGCGGAAGGATCTCCGGAGCCCAGCAGGTCGAGGCTGCGGTGGCCGGGAGCAGCCACTGCACTCCAGTCTAGGTGACAGAGTGAGACTCCAACTCAAAAAGAAAAAAAAAAAAATTCTTAGATTTCAGATAAATAGTGTGGGCTTAGAAATATCATGATGTATTTCATATTTTTAGGTGAATTTGTGGAAATACAATAGAGAAAAGATAACTAGGATGGGAAATTGAGTCTAAATAATAACAAATAGTACTTTCTGTCTTTGTTACTATCTGTGTCCTTAGGTTGAAATGAAAAGTCTTGATTGATTAACCAGCTTTAACCCCAAGCTTTTCATTTTGACTCATATTTATATCTGGCATTTAATTCTTGCTGAAAACTTTATGTAAGTACATGTTAGTTGGAAATGCTTCTGCTGTACAAAGCCTATTAATATAATATCCTAGGGGCTCATTTAGAAGTGACTTGGTTGTACAGACCCTGTTCATATATTATCATCTTGGGGCGCATTTAGAAGTCCAGATGTTTTCTGGACTGAAAGTGTATACATGTGTGAATTATTCATAAAAGCATACATCTAAGGGTGTGTGTGTGTGTGTGTGTCTGTGTCTGTGTCTCTCTCTCTCTCTTTCTCTCTCTCTCTCTCTCTCTCTCTCTCTCTCTCTCTCTCTCTCTCTCTCTCTTTCTCGACGGGGTCTTGCTACATTGCCAGGCTGGTCTCAGACACCTGTGCTCAAGGGATCATCTCACCTCAGCCTCCCAAGGAGCTGGGATTACAGGCACATGCCACCATACCCAACTTTTAAGGGCAAATTAATGAGTTTCCTATTGAATAGATTTCCCCAAGTATATGCTTGATGATTCCTGCTTAATAAATATTTAGGAAACATTTTTACCTGGATTTGTGTTGGGATTATAAGACTGATGGAAATTAAAGGCATATTATAGGTATACAAGAAGGTTATTATACAAGTAGAGGCAATTCACAGTTGTGATCAGTTTAAGGAATGAACATAGATTTCCAGTTTTTTCTGCTACCACTTGGTTCTTTTTCCTCTTTGAAATATTCCAAACTTGCAGATGAAAAGACTTAAATGTGAATGGCAAGTGTGTATGCCATTTTAAACTGTTGGACTTAGCTATTTTAGAACACAAACAGTCATGCTTCAGGTAGAATATTTTAGTCAGTAGTGGACTGCATAATGACAGTTGTCCCATGACCTCACTGTTGCCCAAGCTGGAGTGCAGTGGTGCAGTAATAGCTCACTGTAGCCTTGACCTCCTGCGCTTAAGTGATCCTTTGCCCTCAGCCTCCTAGGTAGTTGGGACTACAGCTACAGGCTGTCACGCCCAGCTAATGTTTAAAATTTTTGTTGAGATGAGATCTCGCCACATTGCCCAGGCTGGTCTCAAACTACTGGCCTTAAGTAATCCTCCCACCTCAGCCTCCCAAAGCTCTGGAATTACAGTCATGAGCTACCACACCCAATTGCTTTTTTATTTTTCATACTGTATTTTACTGTACCTTTGTTTGTTTCAGTATATAAATACTTACCATTATGTCACAATTGCCTACAGTATTCAGGACAGTAACATGCTGTCCTTGTTTGTAGCCTAGGAGCAAGTGGTCCTACCATCTAGCCTAGGTATATAGTAGACTACACCACTACATTTGTTTAAGTGCACTCAGATGTTTACACAGTGATGAAATCGTCAAATGACACAGTCAGAACAATTTCCTGTCATTAAGTGATGCATGATTGTATTTTGTAGTATGCTCATACTTTTCAAGGAAATGTTCTGCTCTTTATAGCACTTGGCTGGTTGTTGGTTCTCTATATAAAGAAGAACTGGATGTTAACTTAGAGTTATTCTTTCATTTTCTGGATCACATGTATACTTAGATTTCAAAAGAAAGTTTCTTACTATTTAATTATCTTGGTAATATAGATTTTCTTTGAACTGTTATGTTTACTTTTAAACAAAAGACTATTTTAGGTGATGTTAGTCTCATAACTAAAAGGACCTCAGTTCATAAAAATGGAATACATTTTTAATTGGAGTCTCACTCTGTCACCCAGGCTGGAGTGTAGTGACACGCTCACAGCCACAACAGTGCTGACCTGCTGGGCTCAGGCGATCCTTCCACCTCAGCCTTCCAGGTAGCTGGAACTACAGGCGTGCACCACCAGACCCAACAAATTTTTTGATTTATTGTAGAGATGAGGTCTCACCAGGTTCCCCTGGTCTTGAACTCCTGGGCTCAGGCAGTTCTCTTGTGTCTGCCTCCCAAAGTGCTGGGATTACAGGTGTGAGCCACTGTGCCTGGCACTGGAATATTTCTAATTCACTTTATTTTGTTCTCTATAATTGACTTATTTTTTTTCAAAGTGAAATTTCTGCCATTTACAGACATGCTTAGTTGGCCAGCAGTTAAATTCTAGGCATTTTATAAGATTAAGCAATGGTGGCTCATTTTAATAACACACTTCTGAACAGCTCACTTCAGTGTGATAGTCTTCTGACTGTTATTGTAGCCTGTGAAATAATTCAGTAAAATGAAGTTAATTATATTGCCTAACATTCTCATTGCTAGAATTTGACACCAGTATTTGTGATTAGAATATATCCTGCCTGTGACAAACCTTTCCGATTCTGTATGATCTGTGCCTCCCCCCCACCTGGAGACCTAGACCTGGAACAGGTAATGACTGTGTGTGGTCTTTTCTTTGAATCTGGAACTTCTGAAACTTTAGGATTAGAAATATTCTGAAATTGTCTAAATTTACTCAGAAAAAAAGCAGTTTTAAAGATTTATCATTATCTTTGCCCCTCCAGATTCCATGTGAATACTATTCCCTTTGAATTGCCAGGATACTTCTTCCTGTTATACTGTGTTTTTTACTATTGACATTGAATGGTTACTTACCTGGAGTGGGAGCTTCCCCTTTATCTTAGCCCCTTCCCCATCCCACTGCCCACAGCACTTTTCAGAGTATTCAGACTCAGTGAAATAGGAAGGCACTTCATGCCACTGAAGAACTCAGCCGTACGTGTTTGAGTTGATCTCTCCATTTTCTACCTTTAGTATTTACAAATGGAATTTAGTGTTAGAAAGTTGCTTTAAAAACCTTCCTGCTTAATACCTTATGCTTGTAATGTCTCTGACATTTGCAAATATCATTTCAGAAACAGGATGTCATAAAGGGGAAGTTACAGTTCAGAGAATTTAACAGATATTTATGCAGCTATTGCTGTATACAAGGTAATGTTCGTATTCTGGGATGCAGAAGGGTGTCCAAAGGGACTTGGAGTATAGATTACATGTGTAGGACTGCATATAAGTGCATGAGAGGTACAAATTGTAAGTGCAAAAGGTATTAAGTGAAGGCTACAATTGGTAAGTGTGTGGGCACAGCATGGGAGTTTGGGGAAAATCACAGTGTAGTGGCCAGGAAGCTGGACTAAGAGTCAGCGCACCTTAACTTCTTGGTTCCACCAGGAAAACAGTTTGTTGCTTCAGCCACCTAACTTCCCAAGCCTTCAGGCTTCTCATCTGTAAATGGAGGATGAAGTTGGTTGTTCTCCAGGCTCTCTTCCAACCTGAAATCTCTTTGTCCCTCCCTGTATAACAGTAAGATTCTCAGATAAGAAGGTGGAGGGAGGTGTGTGGGGAAATGGTATTAGGTAGAGGTAGGAATATGCACAAAGCTTTTAAGAAGCGTGGGGAGACAAGCATGGAGCTTGTGGGGTTGGTTTCTTTTGTTTGTTTTTTTTTAAGAGACAACGTCTTGCACTGTCACCCGGGCTGGAGTGCAGTGGTGCAACACCCAGCTAATTTTTGTATTTTTATGTTTGTAGAGGGATTTCTATGTTGCTCAGGGTATTCTCCAACTCTTGGGCTCAAGCAATCTTCCCGCCTCTGCCTCCCAAAGTGCTGGGATTATAGGCATGAGCCATCATGCCCAGCCAGTTCTTCATCTTTTTTTGGGGGGTCAGAGCCTCACTCTCATTCAGGCTGGAGTGCAATGGCATGCTTTTGGCTGCCATAGCCTCTTCTTTGTGGGCCCAGGAGATCCTTCCAAGTAGCTGGAACTGTAGGTACACTCCATCACGCCTGGCTGATTTTTAATTTTTTAATTTATTGGAGAGATGAGGTCTCACCAAGTTGCCCAGGCTGGTCTTGAACCCCTGTACTCAGACAGTCCTTTCGCCTTGACCTTCCAGAGTGCTGGGGTTATTGGCGTGAGCCACCGTGCCTAACTCAGTTCTTCATCTTTTAATGAATCCCTCATATTTTGGGGGAGATTTCAGTTCTGTGGTGTAAAATTTGTTTGGCAAAAAGTTATTTCCTTAATTATTATACTTTATGGAAATGACTTTATTTTACATACTACATAAACTTGGCGTATGATTTGTGTTCATGATTACTGAACTTTTTAAATGTAAAATCATTAATTAAAATTTTTTTTTTATTTTAAAGAAGTGGGGTGCAATTCAGGGTTACCTAGGCAAATGTTCATTATGCAGTTACCCTTGTTGATGAGGTGTGCCTCCCCCCTCCCTTGGCAGTTTCCCACTACTGCCAATTCCCTTCTTACAGTACTATGATAATTGTTCATGTTCCTTTTATGAGTGAGAACATGTGGTATGCAGTTCTTTGTTTCTGTGATAGATCACTGAGTATTATAGACTCTTAAGTCCATCCAAGTTGCTGCAAAGTTCATAATTTTGTCCTTCTTATGGCTGCGTAATATTCCATCATGTATATGTACCACATTTTTTTATCCAGTCTTCTTTCAGTGGGCAGCACTTTTTTTTTTTTTAATAGAAAACCTCACATCCAAGCTGTAGATTATTTTCTAGCCATGGCTCCCTGATAATGATTCTATTTATAGATCATTGTTCCCTTTGGAGATCAGATGATACAGTGATGCAATGTTCTTGTCAATTATGTTTGGTATTGTGACCCTGACTTGACTCAGAGGGGTAGTGATGTCTTGATTTGAAGGGCTTAAGCCTTGTTACAAGTTGGATGTGAGTTTTGACTTTTTGTCTTGGTTTTTTCTCTCCAGGGGAGTCAGAGGATTAGTGATTTCTCTTACTTTGGGAGTATAGAATATAGAAAGTACTATGATTTGGGCATCTTTGAGTGATAATTAACAACTCAAACATTGATAAAATCGTAATTCTGTTCGGCAGAGTAGAACTCTCTTTTTAACCCTGAGAAATCCAAACCTGATTCATTACTTACAATTTGAATTTTTTGCATTTTACTTGCTGTTCTCACCTCATAGTACGGTTTTTAACCCATTTTCCACATAAAAAGATGGAGAGTGTTTATTAAGCATTTTGAATTGCTTATTTACCTGTCAGGAAAGTTTAGGTGTGTATTATGGAAGCAAATAAATGCTGCAAGTTTAATTGAGGTTTCAAATTTCTTAGGGTCCTATTGCTAAAATATAATTAGCAATTCTAACAACTTGTCTCATTTGTGCTTTTGAGCAGCTTAACAGCAGTGGAGGTTTGATGGTTTTCTTGTGAGACTTTGTTGAATTATAAAGAATGTAAATGTTGTTTGAAACCTACTTTTGCAATAAGATAAAACTAAAGTAAGTTTCTGATGTAGTTTCTTATTATCTTGGCAGTTTTGCAAGACTTTAAAAACTGATTTGGTATAATCGCTCTCAGCAGATTAAATTAATATAAAATCCAGTTTTGAGTAAAATTTATTATGGACTTGAAGCAGTGCTAGGGATGGCTACACAGAGTCACTTCTCTTGGAGCTTGCTAAGATGTTGGTTTGGTGGACCTCGGAATCTGTATTCTCAATAAGCATATTAGGTAATCCTGATGAATTACCAGGATGAAGATTAATTGGTCTAGAATAGCAGTCAGAAAACTTTTATGTAGGTCAGATAGTATAGCATCACATGTCAGGAGACAATCAAGGGGCAATATGTAGATATTCATATAACAAGAGAACACAGATTTCTACCGATTGTTTTTTTTTTTTGAGTTGGAGTCTCACTCTGTCGCCCAGACTAGAGTGCAGTGGCCGCTCCCGGCCACCCCAGCTTCAACCTGCTGGGCTCCGGTGATCCTTCCACCTCAGCCTACCAGGTAGCCAGAACTACAGGCGCATGCTGCCACACCTGGCTAAATTTTATTTTTTGTAGAGACGAAGTCTCACCAAGTTGCCTGCCGTGGGCTCAGGCAATCCACTTGCCTCAGCCTCCCAAAGTGCTGGGATGACAGGCTGAGCCACCGAGCCCAGCCTGGAAAAAATGCTGGACGGTAACGTTCCCCCTGTACTTCATGTGTTATTCACCAGACACTTTTGGAGGGGAGGAGGAGAGGGCACTGAGCTTGGCTTGGAATTTGCATGAGGACCCTAAAACACACAGAAAGGAAATGGTCAGACACTCTTGGGCTACTGAATACAGAGACATCCTCATTTGTTTCTATGACCTTCACATTTAAATTGCATACACATTTTGTAGTTTTAGTTTGGTTTTTTTTTTTTTTTTTTTTTGAGAGAGTAAAAAGATGGGGTTTCTCTTTGTTTGTTTGTTTTTTAAACTTTTATAAGCTGCTGTGAAAATGTTTTCCAAATTGCCTAATTCAGAAAGCACTCATCCTTTTATAGCATGTGTGTGTGCCCACATGAAGGAGTGTGTGTGTATTTAAAACTCTTTGTTTCAGAGTAGCTTAATTTGGAGTACCTGATCATTTGATTTTATTTGAACCTTTTCGGTAAACTGTAGAAAATCTAAGTTTAAATGTTTATTTTTCTTAAGAGGCTTTAGTTTACAGCCATGCACATTAAAATGTTATTAACCCATTCTTTCGTCTCCCATTCTCAGTTCTTACTAATGGAAGAATCAGTAGTAGCACTTATGATATGAAATGATGAATTAACATTTTTTTTTTTGACTAGGGAGTTATTTTAAACCAATATGTATTTTTCATAGACTAATGTTTAAAAGAGGAGTACATTATCCTTGGATACTTGATGCGTGATAGGAGAGAAGGCAAAGTGTACTCAGTTGGCAACAGTGCACCTTAATTAGGACTTGAAATAGAGACAATCCGTCCACACATTCAAATGTAAAATAATTGTAAATACCTTTTAATTTTATACAGTCTTGAGTGCACAAAGGACTTGGTGAATTATGATGTAACCTCCTTCCCTAGAAGTTGAAATTCAGGTATCGGAGCATATGCATTTTTCTGTGATTATTACCATTTGGCTTTGGTGAGATTATGAATTCCAAATAAAGGCATGTAGTAATTTGGGCCCAAAAGAATTAAATTAAGATACCTTTATAGGGAGGGCAGTTACATCATGAGGCTTCAGTGAGAGGAGCTTTTAAAATATGTTTTTTAAATATATGTAATACCAAGAGTAGAACAAATAGGAGTGACTTTTCTTTCTTCCTCTTTTTCTTTTATTTTTAAACTTTGTCGAAAAGAGAATAGAGTCACTTATAATGTCACAGTTACCTTTGCCCATATTTTAAATAGCTAAAATCAATTCATAGTTACCTTTGTCCTTATTTTAAATAGCTAAAGTCAAATCACATATAATTCACTGTTACCTTTGTCCATATTTTAAGTAGCTAAAAAAAAAAGGCCTGGTATGGTGACTCACGCCTCTAATGCCAGCACTCTGGGAGGCAGAGGTGAGAGGATTGCCTGAGCCCAGGAGTTTAAGACCAGCCGGGGCAACATAGCAAGACTTTGTCTCTACAGTAAATTAAAAAATTAGCTGGGCATGGTGGCGCACGCCTGTAGTTCCAGCTACTTGGAAGGCTGAGGGAGAAGGATTACCTGAACTCAACAGGCCAAGGCTGCAGTAGTCATGATTGTGCCACTGCACTCCAGCCTGGGCAGCAGACTGAGACTCCCAATTCAAAAATGAATGAGTGAATGAATAGCTAAAATCAAATAATATAATTCAGTCTCTTATAAATTCTTATTTTTGAGTTGGAGTCCCACTTGTCACTCAGGCTGGAGTGCAGTGGCACGCTCACAACCACTGCCACCTCGATCTGCTGGGCTCCGGCGATCCTTCTGCCTCAGCCTTCCAAGTAGCTGGAACTACAGGCATGCACCACCATGCCCAGCTAATTTTTTGATTTATTGTAGAGATGATGTCTCACCAAGTTGCCCAGGCTGCTTTCAAACCCGTGGGCTCAGGCAGTACTCTCACCTCGCCCTCCCAAAGTGTTGGGATTATAGGCGTGAAACACCACACCCGGCCTTCTGATAAATTCTTGAGTCCCAGTGTGTTATAGAATTAAGAATGTTTTGAATTTCAGAAAGGTCAATACAGTGCATATACAGTTTACAATGTAATATCCACAGGTTTTTGCAGCAAAACATGAGTAGTTTTATTGCGTGGGATACACAGACTGTAAAGACTGTCCTACACATCAGTTTAGGTCAGGTTTTGCTGCCAGAGGAGCATTGGTGCCAGACTTGCAAAAAGGAAAAAAGCAAAAAACAAAAAACTCGGCAGGGCTTGGTGACTCAGCCTGAAATCCCTGCATTTTGGGAGGTCAAGGCGAGTGGATTGCCTGAGCCTGCGGGTTCGAGATCAGCCCAGTCAACTTGGCGAGACCCCATCTCAACAATAAATCAAAAAAATTACCCGGACATGGTAGCGTGTGCCTGTAGTTCCAGCTACTTGGAAGACTGAGGCGGATGGATCACCAGAGCCCAGCAGGTCAACACTGGGGTGGCTGTGAGCGTGCCACTGCGCTCCAGCCTGGGCGACAGAGTGAGACTCTGACTCAGAAACAAACAGACAAGCTAGTTTGTGGATCTTCACCTTGTAATATGCTACTTTAATTTAGCATTTAATTACATAAATCATATGTAGCAATTACATCAAGTATAATTGCTGTTTGATGGTTTATTATATTTTATTTTGTCAGTACACCAAAATGTATTAAATCACACTCATCTTACTGTTATAGGTAATATTTACTTACTGAGTAAATATCTTTTTGTATGTATTATTTTGTTTATGTTGAATCAGTTCCTTAAAGGTCATTTAAAGTTTTATGGAGTATGCTACTTGCAATTTTCCAAAAGTTTTGTGTGAATTTGCAAGGTCACTAGATCAGTATGCCAGTGTATCTATCCCCTCATAGACAGACAATGGGTTGGGTATAAGTATTTACTTTTAGAAAGGAGAATGGGGCTTACTGCTTCAAATAATGTTAATGTGTTCATCTGACCACCCATTAAGATAAACAGTACTGATTGAAATACATTTTTGTGTAGTTGAACTTTTGTGGATTTGGATGTGAGATTTGTTTTCTCTTTTAAATAGAGCCCCCTTGCTCTGGGGTCTCTCAAATGATAAGCATTAATCACCACAATGTGGAGCCTCGGAATTTACACATCAGCTAATGACAGAAACATCTGCAAAACACTCAAACATGGTCTTGGCTTAGGTTATCTTCATCTTTATTCACTATTAAAAAATAAACTCTGTATTTCAACTGTGGGGGATGGAAGAGAACTGACAGTACATTTGTCTTTGTGGTGGTGAGCAGCAGGCGTCTTAAAAACATTTAGCCTCTGCTTTAATAATTCTTCAGCAGTTTCTAAGGACATAATCCAAAAGCACATAAAACTGTACGCTCAAAGCTGTTTATCACAACATTATTTATTTTGAAAATATTAAAACTATTTATTCAAAGGAAGTAACTCAGATATCCAATACTAGATTAGCAATGTAACGTTTTAAAAGCATGTAAATACTCAGGGTTATTTTAACCACTAAAATTTACTTAAGGCCAGGCTCGGTGGCTCAGCCTGTCATCCCGCGCCTTTGGGAGGCTGAGGTGAGTGGATTGCCTGAGCCCGCAGGTTCAAGACCCACCTGGGCAGCGAGACCTCATCTCTACAATAAATCAAAAAAATCAGCTGGGCATGGTAGCACGCACCTGTAATTCCGGCTACTCGGAAGGCTGAGGCGGAAGGATCGCCGGAGCCCAGCAGGTCGAGGCTGCGGTGGCCGGGAGCGGCCACTGCACTCCAGTCTGGGCGACAGAGTGAGACTCCAACTCAAAAAAAAAAAAAAAATTTACTTAAGGTACTTAAGTGGAAAATTCAGGATGCAAACGCGTCTCTCTGTTATTTCAGCTGTGTCAAATGTGCCAAAAAATGGTTCGAATAAAATACCCTCAAATATTAAATATTTATCTCTGAGTGATGGAACTAATAGCTATTGCTGCATTTACTTCTTTGTGCTTTTTTTCTTGTTTTCAAATTTTCCACTGTAAATTTATATTCTAAAATTAAGAAAAAAGCCAACAAACACAGTACACTACACCACAAGTCAAAAGCACATTTTTTTGAAATGTGTTAAATTTTTAAAAAACATTTTTAACATATATAAGTATTCAGTTTGTTAGTCTGACTCATACATAAGAAGGACTATCTTTTATCTCATTTTTGTCTAAGAGACTCTTGTACGCATTTTAGTGTGAAAATTGATGATAGTTATTTAAATGTTATTTTTAAGATATTTCTAAATGTATAACCTCATTATAATCCTATAAGAAAATAATGATGTCATTATTTTTTGGTTTTTTTTTTTGAGTTGGAGTCTCACTCTGTCGCCCAGACTGGAGTGCAGTGGCCGCTCCCGGCCACCGCAGCCTCGACCTGCTGGGCTCCGGCGATCCTTCCGCCTCAGCCTTCCGAGTAGCCGGAATTACAGGCATGTGCTCCCACGCCCAGCTGATTTTTTTGATTTATTGTAGAGATGAGGTCTCGCTGCCCAGGCGGGTCTCAAACCCGCGGGCTCAGGCAGTCCACTCACCTCAGCCTCCCAAAGGCGCGGGATTACAGGCTGAGCCACCAAGCTTGACTGATGTCATTATTTAAAGATGAGACCTAACTTCTGTTTTGTCTGTATTCGTAAAAAAAATGTTTTTACTAAAATGGGTAATATAATACAAAACATTTATACAGTTTGACCAAATAATCTCTTCATTAACTCATAATTAGTTAATTGAACACTTGTTTTCCTTATCCTTTCTCTGAAAAATCATCTTCAGGTGCTGTGAATACTGTACCAGCATGCCAGATCCAGAAACCACCAACCACCGCTGCTCATAATCATGAGGAAATCCCAGTCACCCTCTCCATCCCACCATACACACAAATGCACTCCTCGGTGACATACTTTAAGGCAGTTCTCAAAGTGCAGTCCACAGACCCCTGGAGATCCCCAGAACCCTTTTCAGGGGTGTTCAAGTTGAAAACTTCCTTGTGTTGATGACTGGTATCTCTGTTTTTCACTGTAGTGACACTTGCACTGATGGTACAGGACTGCAGCGAGAGAAGCAGCCCCCTGGCGGCAATGCCAGCGCCTGGGTACCAGATTGGCACATTGGCCCCCAACTCTGCTAGTCATGTTCTTACTGCCATGCATTTGCAACTAAAAGAATGAAAACCAAGTCCATTTCTACTTAGGCGTATCCTTGATTAAACAGTAACATTATTAATTGCATTGCATCTTCGCCCTTGAAATATTCTCTGTGATGAGACAGATGGTAAACACTAAAACCTCTCTCCTGCAGTGTGGCCATCTCCAGGAAAAGCCCTTGGGGGACTGGTGCATTGGGGACTGCACTAGCCACATTTTCATGGAGCACTGATTTTTCTTGAAAGAACAAGTGACTTATTCAGACTTGACTTTTTGAAGGACATTTGTATAAGGTGAATGAAGTTAAAGAAAATAACAGTTTTTGTTGCCAGTGATAAAATTTGAGCTTTCAAGGGAAAATTAGAATTTAGGAAAACTTAGATCTGCCTTGTCTCTGCCTGCCACTGTGAGTTTGACACCTTTCCAGGACTTTAGACCTGTGGTAAGATTGAGGGGATATTAACAAATATGATATAAAAATATTGTATAATGAAACATGCCAGCATTTGGAAGATGTGTGACTTAGCAACGCACTGTGTTCCAAATGACAAGTGTCCCATGTTATAGAATCATGAGTGGGTAAAAGATCCATTCAAAGTATGGGTTAGATCAGTGAATTTTAACATATAACAGTACAAAATGTTCATTGGTAGAGTTTCCAGTTTCACAGAGAATTGACATTTAAAAACTACCACTTGTCAAATTTTGGTGTAGCAATAAAGAAGAATATTTCTCTGAAAAGGTTATTAAAATAGTCTTCCCTTTTCCAACTATAGTTGATTCTTTCAAAAATATAATCTTAATTTTATTTTTAATTTTTTTCTCTGTTTCAATAGCTTTAGGGAGTACAAGTAGTTTTTGGTCTGAGATTTATGTGTCCCCACCACCCCCAGTGTGGATATTGTCCCTGACAGGTGATTTTCCATCCCTCTACCCATTCTCCCATCACCTTTCTGACTGTCCAGTGTCCATTATACCATTCTTTGTCGTTGTGGATCCTTAATTTACAAGTGGATCCCACTTGCAAGTGATGAGAACACACAGTGTTTGGTTTTCTGTTCCTGAGTCAGTTCACTTGGGATGATGTTCTCCAAGTTGTTGCAAAGGATATTATTTCATTATTTTTGATGGCTGAGTAGTAATCTATAGTGTATATACACCACATTTTCGTTATCCACTGATCAGTTGGTGGGTATTCAAGTTGATTCCACATCTTTGCAATTGTGAGTTGTGCTGCAGTGAACATGCAGATGCAGGTGTCTTTTTTTATTTAATGACCTCTGTTCCTTTGGGTAGATACCTAGTAGTGGGCTTGCTGGATCAAACGGTAGATCTACTTTAAGTTCTTTGAGAAATCTCTGTACTGATTTCCATAGAGGTTGTACTAATTTACACTTCTGTCAACAGTGTGTAAGAGTTCCCTTTTCTCCACATTCATGCCATCGTCTATTGTTTTTAGATTTTTTAATAATAGCCATTCTGACTGGCATAAGGTGGTATCTCGTGGTTTTGATTTCCATTTCCCTGATGATTAGTAATGTTGAGCATGTTTTCATGTTTGTGTATCTTCTTTTAAGAGATGTCTGTTTGTGTCATCTGCCCACTTTTTAATGGTGTTGTTTGCTTTTTTTACTGCTGATTTGTTTGAGTTCTTTGTAGATTCTGGATATTGGTCCTGTCAGATGAATAGTTTGTGAATATCTTCACCCATTCTGTAGGTTGCTTATTAGTCCTGTTGGTTATTACTTTTGCTGTGCAGAAGCTTTCTAGTTTCTAAAGTCACACTTGTTTTTGTTTTTGTTGCGTTTGCTTTTGGGATTTTGGCCATAAATTCTTTGCCTCGGCCGATATCCAGAAGAGTTTTTCCTAGTTTTTTTTTTTTTTTTTTTTTAGGATTTTTATGGTTCCATGTCTGACATTTAAGTCTTTAATTCATCTCAAGTTAATTTTTGTATATCAGGAGAAAGAGGGACCACGTTTCACTTTTCTGCATGTAGCTATCCAATTTTCCCAGCACCATTTGTTGAATAGTGTCCTTTCCCCAGTGTGTGTTTTTGTCTGCTTTGTCAACGATCAGTTGATTGTAGGTATTTGGGTGTATTTCTGGATTCTCTATTCTGTTCTGTTGGCCCATGTGTCTGCTCTTGTACCAGTGCCATGCTGTTTTAGTTACTACTGCCTCATAGGATAATTTAAAGTCAGGTAATGTGATGCCTCTAGCTTTGTTCTTTTTGCTTAGGATTGCTTTGGCTATTCTGGCTCTTTTTGGTTCCCTATGAATTTCAGGGTTGTTTTTTCTAATTCTGTGAAAAATGATGTTGGTAGTTAGATCAGGATTGCACTGACTCTGTAGATCACTTTGGATGGTATGGTCATTTTAATCATGTTGAATGAGCATGGAATGTTTTTCCATGTTTGTGTCCTCTGCAGTGTAGTTCATCAGAATGTTGTAGGTCTCCTTGTAGCAAATCTTTCACCTCCTTGGTTAAATATATTCCTAGGTATTTTAGCTTTTTGACTGCTATTGTAAATGGAATTGAGTTCTTGATTTGGTTCTCAGCTTGGATACTATTGGTGTATGGCAGTGCTACTGATTTCTGTGTGTTGATTTTGTGTCCTGAAACTTTACTAAATTTATTTGTCAAGTCCAAGAGTCTTTTGGAAGAGTCTTTAGAATTTCCTAGGTATGGGATCATATAGTCAGCATACAAAGATAGTTTGATTTCCTCTTTTCCAACTTGGGTACCCTTGATTTTTTTTTTCTTGCCTGATTGCTCTGGCTAGGACTGGGGTGAAAGTAGGCATCCTTACCTTGTTCCAGTTCTGAGGGGGAAATGTGTTCAGCTTTTCTCCATTTAAGGTAACATTGGCTGTGAGTTTGCCATACATGGCTTTTATGATTTTCTGGAATGTTCCCTCTATGCCTGTTTTGCTGAGGGTTTGTTTTTTTTTTTTAATCATGATAGGAGGCTGGATTTTGTCCAGTGCTGTTTTTCTGCATCTGTTGAAATGGTCATACGATTTTCTTGTTCCCAGAGGTGTGATGTTAGGTTGTTTTTAGTTCTGTTTACATGGGGGATCACGCTGATTGACTTGCATGTATTAAACCATCCTGATCCCTGAGATGAAACTCACTTGGTTGTGGGTTTTTTTTTTTTTTTAATGTGTTGTTGGATTCAGTTTGCTAATACTATGTTGAGAATGTTTGCATTTAGGTTCATAAAGGATACTGGTCTGCAGTTTTCTTTTTTTGTTGTGTCTTTTCCTGGCTGTGGTCTCAGAGTGATACTGGCTGTGTAGAATGAGTTAAAGAGGATTTTCTCCCCCTCAATCTTACAAGTAGCTTCAGTAAAATTGGTACCAATTCTTCTTTGAGGGTCTGGTAGAATTCAGCTGTGAGTCGATCAGGTCCTAGACTTTTTTGTTTTGGGGAGAATTCTGATTACTGTTTCAATCTTACTACCTGTTACCGTTCTGTTCGGGGTTTCTATTTCTTCTTGATTCAAGGTTGAGGGGTTGAATGTTTCCAAGAATTTATCCATTTCCTCTAGATTGCCTAATTTGTCTGCATAGAGTTCATGATAGTCTTGGATGATCTTTTGAATTTCCATCATATTATTTCCATTTTCTTATCTGATTGAACTAATTTGAATCTGTTTCTTAATCTAGCTAGTGGTCGATCAATTGTATCAATTTTGTTTATTTTTTCAAAGAGCCAACTTTTTGTTTCATTGATTCTTTGTATTGTTTGTTTGATTTCAGTTACATTTATTTGTGCTCTGAAATTTGTTATTTTTTTTCTCCTAGCTTTGGGTTTGGTTTGTCTGTGTTTTTCTTGTTCCTTGAGGTGTGATGTTAGGTTGTCAGTATGTGATCTTTCAGTCCTAAAGTGCTATAGATTTTTCTCTGAGCACAGCTTTGGCTGTGTCCCAGAGGTTTTGATAATTTGTTTCATTGTTGTCATTCGTATTGAGGAATTATTAAATTTTCATCTTGATTTCATTGTTGATGCAATGATCATTCAGGAGCGGATTGTTTAACTTCACATTTTTGTTTGGTTTCATGAGTTCTTCTTGGAGTTAATTTTTAGTTTCATTTCACTGTGATCTGAGAAGTTGCTTGATATGATTTCAATTTTTTAAAAATTTATTGAGACTTGATGTGCGGCATATCATATGGTCTGTTTTGGAGAATGTTCCATGTGCTGATGAGAAAAATGTATATTCTTTAGTTTTGGTGTGGAATGTTCTGTGGATGTCTGTTAGTTCCGTTTGCTCTAGAGTCTGGTTTCATGCCATGTCTCTGTTGACTATTTCTGCCTTGATGATCTATCTGTTGCTGTCATTAGTGTGTTGCAGCCTCCCACTATTACTGTATTGCCGTCTATCTCTTTTTTTTTTAGGTCTAGTAAAATTTGTTTTATACATTCGACTGGGTCTGTGGTGTTAGGTGAATATATATTTAAAGTTGTTATGTCTTCTTATCAGATTGATGTCTTTTTTTTAATGCCTTTTGTGAGAATTGTTAAGATCTCTCTCTTTATCATTACATAATCACCATCTTGGTCTTTTTTTTTTTTTTTTTTTTTTTTGAGGCAAGGTGTTGTTTTGTCACCCACACTGGAGTGCAGAGGTGCAATCAGGGCTCACTTCAGCCTTCACTTCCTGCACTGAGGTGATCCTTCTACCTTGACCTTCCAAGTAGCTGGGACTATAGGCATGTACTACCACACCTGGCTAATTTGCTTGTTTTTGTAGAGACAAGGTCTTTCAGTGTTGCCCAAGCTGATCTTGAATTTCTGGGCTCAAGCAATCCTCTCACCTCAGCCTCCCAAAGTACTGGGATTACAGGTGTGAGTCACTGCACCTGGCTGTTGTTAACGTCTGTTTTCTCTGAGAGGAAAATGACAACTCCTGCTTATTTTGGGTTTCCGTATACACGAAATGTTTTCCCCCACCTCTTTGCCTTGAGTCTATAGGAGTCTGTGTGTGGCGTATGAGTTTCTTGAGGACAGCAGATATTTGGGTTATGTTTTCTTTTGTTTTCGTTCTGCCATTCTGTATCTTTTTAGTGGGTGTTGAGACCATTTACGTTCTGAGTTGATGATATATAAGGTACTATTCCATTTACATCCTGATTGTTATCTGATTGCTTTTATTTGTTTATTTGTTTGTTTCTATTGTGTTGGTGTTCCATAAGGTCTGTGAACTTTATGATATCCAGTCTTTTCCTACTGGTGCATTTCAACCTTTTTTTCGGTATTTAGAAGTTCTTTGAGTATTTCTTGTAGAGCTGGTTGAGAGGTGACAAATTCCCTCAGTACTTATTTGTCTGAGAAAGACTTTATTTCTCTTTCCTTTATGAAACTTAGTTGTTTTTTGCTTTTGTTTTTGTTTTTTGTTTGAGTTGGAGTCTCACTCTGTCGCCCAGATTGGAGTGCAGTGGCCGCTCCCGGCCACCGCAGCCTCGACCTGCTGGGCTCTGACGACCCTTCCGCCTCAGCTTTCCAAGTAGCCGGAATTACAGGCATGCGCTACCACGCCCGGCTGATTTTTTTTTTTTTTTTTTTTGATTTATTGTAAAGATGAGGTCTCGCTGCCCAGGCGGGTCTCGAACACGCGGGCTCAGGCAATCCTCTCACCTCGGCCTCCCAAAGGCGCGGGATGACAGGCTGAGCCACTGAGCCCGGCATGAAACTTAGTTTTGTGGGATACAGAATCCTTGGTTGTCTGTTACTCTGAGGAGATTAAAGTGGGGCCCCGGTATCGTCAGGCTTGTAGGGTTTCTGCTAAGAAGTCTGTTGCTCATCTGATAAGTTTGCCGTTGCAAGTTATTTGATGCTTTTGTCTCTCTGCTCTTAAAATTAACTTCTTTGCATAGCTGGAAGATAATATGCTCTGGGGATGACCTTATTGCAATGAATCCTCTGGAACTTTTGTGGACTTCTTGTATCTGGATGTTCAGATCTCTGACAAGGCTAGGGGAGTTTTCTCCAATTCCCTTAAATCGGTTTTTCAAACTTGTTGCTTTCTCTTCTTCCGCAGGAACACCTATAATTCTCAGATTTGGACGTCGTACATGATCCCACAGTTCTTGGAGATGTTATTTCATTCCGCTGATTCTCTTTTCTTTATGGTTGTCTAATGAGGTTAATTCAAAAGCTTTGTCTTCAAGTTCTGAGATCCTTTATTCTGCTTGTTCTAGTCTACTGTCACAACTTTCCACTGCATTTTGTAATTCCCTGAATGGTTCTTTAATTTCCAGAATTTCAGCTTGGTTTTCGTTTAAGGTGTCTATCTCTTTGGAGAATTTTTCGTTCATGTTTTCGGTAGTTTTTAAAATTTCTTTCTGTTGGTTTTCAGTTTTCCCTGAAGTTCATTGATTACTTTTATAATCAACCTTTTTGAGTTCTGTGTCTGGAATTACAAAGATTTCATTTGGGTTAGGGTTTGTTGCTGAAATATTGGTGTGGTCTTTGGGACGGACACGTTGTAGAGCCAGCTTTTCCATATTGTCAGAATTCTCTTTCTGGGTCTTTCTCATTTGGGCAGACTGTTTTTCCTTGTTTGAGGTTTGCAGGGGGCTGGCGTAGGCCCTGCGGGGCTCCCTTGTCTACCTGCAGCCTCGGTGGGGGAGTTTCTCAGTTGCCTGATGTGGCAGCCCCGTTCCCGCACTGGCTCACAGCATCCTGAGTGGCCGGAGGGGCTTGGAAAGTGTGTTAGCCAGGGTTGGGGTCAGGCCTTCCCCAAAACTGAGGTATTATTTCCAGCATGGTGGGCTGTGTTCCAGCCAGGAAAGCGGTGCCTGTGGGAGAAAGCTGGCCGCGATGGTGGCCGTAGGGTTTCTCCTTGACAAGTGTTGCTCCGAGGACGTCCCCAGCCAGCCTAGGCTGAGGGCGGGGCTCTGGGGACTAGCCAGGTTTTCTGTTTTGAGCCTTCCAGAGGCATATGGGGGGTAGGAGGGAGCTGGAGCACCCCACCTGTGTGCACTCTTGGCTACCCCAGTGGAGATCAGGAGGGAGTCCCTGGTCACCGGGGTAATGCAGTCGTGCAGGGCAGGCCCAGAAGAGTTTCCACGGGGAGGGGGCTTGCTGTGGCGATGCCTCCCCGGGCTCCTTGGCCTCGGGCAGTCTGCCCGGTGGATGCTGGCGCACAGCCAGCCTCAGGGCCTCCGGCGCTCTCACAACAAGTGCCCCAGGCAGGAGCTGTTTGCCCTGGAACCTGCCCACACTTCCAGGCCACCGCCTGTGAAGCTTGAGTTCCTGGAAATGGAGCCAGCCCTGCACCGGGCTTTCTTTTTTCCTGCAGCACTCCACATAAGCTTCTGCAGAGCACCGCCCTGGGTCAGGCTGCTGGCAAGGTCGCCTCATGTGGGGGACTGAGTACCACCAGGATCAGGAGTCCCCCAAGTCCACGGCAGGACCGCAGGACTCCGGAATTCCCCCCACTTACCTTCCCCGCTGCGTCCGGAGGCTGTGGGTGGGCTGCGGTGTTGCAGGCGAGAGTCTGGCTCGTGGTTCCAGCCCCGGTCGATGGATTTTTCTCTTCTTTGCACTTTAGTTGTTAGCCTGTCTTTGATGAGTTGTGCAGCGTGCTGCTGGTCCCCTTTCTCTTGGGGCTGGGGAGACGCTGTCTCGGTTTACTCTGCAGGAGAAACACACTCTAGCTCCTCAAGTCGGCGTCTTCGTCTTAAAGCGTCAATTAGCAAATATTTTGCATGTTATATGTATTATATACCTTATTCTTATAATAAGGTGAGCTAGAGAAAAGAAAATTCTAAGAAAGAGAAAATACTTGACTGTTAAGTGGAAGTGATTGCCATGAAGGCCTGCATCCTTGTCACGTCACGGTGAGAAGTCTGCGGGGCGGGGTAAGGGGCTGGTGTCGTGGGGCAGCAGAGGCGGGGGTGGAATGGGAGGCCGAAGAGGCAGGCACTTTGGGGAGAACTTTGCTTTAAAGATCTGTGGAAGTCGACCCCTGTGGTTCAGACACCTGTTTTCTCAAGGATTGGTTGTACATTTTTGTGTAAAACCAGTTTCTTCATATACTTCAACCAAAACAGTAGACTGTAGCCATTAACATGCAGGCGCAGATGAGAGACTTGCTGTCTTCTACTAAGCCATACAGAAATATGTGTGTATATATATGTGTGTATGTATATATATATATACACATATATAAATGTGTATATGTGTGTGTGTATAAAAACATGCAATGGGCTTATTGATATTTTAAAATGAATTCATAAGTAAAATATTTGTTAAAATTCCCCAGTCTCACTTCATGGCATGATGACTGTCGGTAGCTGTGACCCATATAGAGAGGGCTGGGGGAGCGTCAGCCATCTTAAGTCACGCCAAGAGGTCTTGAGACCAAGCAGTCTGGGAACCGCTCCTCTCTAGTTCTGTCTCAGGGCGTGGTCCCAGGCACCCCTTAGTTACAGACGGCTGCGCTGGAAGCTGCTGCCTAACGAGACGTGCAGGCGATGCGCCTGTCTCCAAGGAAGCCCTACCTGCAGGGGCTTGGGCCACGGCTGCAGGCAGGGCGAGGACCGGGGACTCAGACACGGCCCTTCTTTCCCCGGCGCACCCCTCTTCCCTGTGTCCTGCGGCCGAGTGTTTTCATTCTAGGAATATGTTCTCATGCCGTTTCAGTGTTTGAAATTGCTTGGAGGTCTAGTAGAAATCTGGACTTAGAAAGGCAGGCTGCTTGGGTCACGAAGCCTGCAGCACAGTCCAGAATCTTCCTGAGCAAGATGTGTCTGTCCGGGCACGTGCCTGCTCCTGGAAGATTTTGTACGGTATTCTTGCCTCTTCTGTGGTTTGTTCTTGTCTATGAAGATTACCGCCATTGCTGTAAACTTGAGATAGAAAATGCAGACAAAAAAGAATCTCACTTGGATTTTAGTTGATTTATATTGATTTCTTTTTTTTTTGAGTTGGAGTCTCACTCTGCCGCCCAGACTGGAGTGCAGTGGCTGCTCCCGGCCACCACAGCCTCAACCTGCTGGGCTCCAGCGAATCTTCTGCCTCAGCCTTCCAAGGAGCTGGAGCTACAGGCACGCTCTACCACATCCGGCTGATTTTTTTTATTTATTGTAGAGATGAGGTCTTGCCAAGTTGCCCAGGCGGGTCTCGAACCCGCAGGCTCAGGCAATCCACTCACCTCAGCCTCCCAAGGCACGGGATTACAGGCTGAGCCACCGAGCCCAGCTTATATTGATTTCAAAAGCAGTTTTCACCTTCTAATTACATCTCTCCTAGGGCTATATAGCCATATCAAAAAATATACCTTTAATCCCATTCAAATAGATGGTCACTTGGGGTATCGATTATGTGAAGCATCTATGAAATCAACCAGCCTTTGCAGATTTAGCGCTTTGTGATAGAGCAGACACTTTAAACATTTATTTTAGGAAGGTTAGCTGTTCAGTCTGAAATTGATGACTAAACAAAGTGTATTTGGATTAAATGTACTACCAGGTAGTGTAATATAAATCATTTCTAAGCTCTAATAACTACTTTCTTCTTGTTTTTAGGGTGAATCTGTAAAATATTTCCTGGACAATTTGGATAAACTTGGAGAACCAGTAAGTTTTTTAACTTATGTTTTGTGCCATTTGAAAGCAGTAGTTGGGATATCTGTGTTTTTGTTTGGGGGCACCTTGATAGGACTTGAAGAATTTTAGAAAAGTTGTGTGTGAAGCTATTTGCCTCTTTTTTTTTTTGGTGGAAGCATGCTGACTCTTCCTGCTTTATTTAGAATGACTGGTAGCTAAGGGTATTGAATGATTTTTATTTTTTCAAAATGAAAAGAATATTTTTATTTTTATTTTTTTTGAGTTGGAGTTTCACTCTGTCACCCAGACTGGAGTGCAGTGGCCGCTGCCGGCCACTGCAGCCTCAACTTGCTGGGCTCCGGCGATCCTTCCGCCTCAGCCTTCCAAGTAGCTGGAACTACAGGCACGCGCTACCACGCCCAGCTAGTTTTTGGCTTATTGTAGAGATGAGGTCTCGCCAGGTTGCCCAGACGGGTCTCGAACCCACAGGCTCAGGCAATCCACTCACCTCAGCCTCCCAAAGCACTGGGATTACAGGCTGAGCCACCAAGCCCGGCTATTTTTATTTTTCAGTTGCAATACTTTTTTCTCTTCTCTGTCCAGGTCTCCACTATTCCCTTGAGGAATGCCTTACCTACTATTTTATGGAAATAAAGTCATTGAGAGAAAGAAACTTATGTTTGGAAATGAGATTGCCCGTTATCTATTACACTTCCATGTCTCTGGGGTTTTTATTTTTTTTTTTTATTTTTTATTTATTTATTTATTTTTTTTGAGTTGGAGTCTCACTCTGTCGCCCAGACTGGAGTGCAGTGGCCGCTCCCGGCCACCGCAGCCTCGACCTGCTGGGCTCCGGCGATCCTTCCGCCTCAGCCTTCCGAGTAGCTGGAATTACAGGCATGCACTACCACGCCCGGCTGATTTTTTGATTTATTGTAGAGATGAGGTCTTGCTGCCCAGGCGGGTCTCGAACCCGCGGGCTCAGGCAATCCCTCACCTCAGCCTCCCAAAGGCGCGGGATTACAGGCTGAGCCACCGAGCCCGGCTTCTCTGGGGTTTTTAGTAAACAGAACTAGAACAAAGACAGTAAGTTGATCCGTTTTCACATTTTTCCAGCCTCCGCCGTTTTCGTGTTCGTTCCCCTTTGTGCCGCTTTCTAGATGGGGGACTGGATTCTGATGCCTGGGAAGAGCCTGGTGGTCTTCCCATGGCGTGTTTTTCGTAGCCAGCCACACTCCGGGGGCGCACGGCCAGTCCTGGCATGGGGCTGCAGGCCAAGTAGCTCCCTCGCTGTTCCTGCTCCGGGGTTGGTGGACAACAGAGTGCAGAGGGGCTCCCTGGGAGAGGGGTTCTGCTGCTTGGAGCGTCTTTGAAAGTCATTGCCTTACTCAGCTTAAGCTCCCAGTCTCTACCTCTCCATATCTAAAATGAGGATGACGTCTGTTCAGGGCTGTGTGAAGATGAGACGTAACATGCGTACGGCACCTTGCACAATGTTTTCCAAATAGGAGGCTCTTAAGTGTAGTCATTTTTGTTTGTTTTTAAGACGGTGTCAAATTTGAATCCAGATTGCCAAAACAATCTTCCTTTCCTTCTACACCAGTATGTGTCCATTTGTAGAAAGAATATAACATTCATTTTAGATGGTCAACTCTGCAAGTAAAAAAAATTACAAAGCCCAAGGTGTATTTAAATAAACTCTTACTGAATGAAGGGAAAAAAAAGAAAACGATTGCCCTAGAGTTACTTACTAAATTAGTGTTGCTTCACTTGCCTCCTCATAAAGTAAATTTCTGTTACAAATGCTAATGTGGTCTTATGGGTTCTTTGGAGTTTTTGGCCTTAAAAATGTAACTGAAGGGGAACTTAAACTTATTGCAAGTAGGAAAGTAGCATCCTGATGTATTCAGGGCGTGTGGGGAAAGTACCTTCTTTTTACTCTAGCAGGTTAATCCTTACATTTTCTCTGTATTTTTCTAAATTGCATTTGTCTAACTTTAAGTAAATATATTTTTCTCCTGCCTGTTTCCTAGACACAAGTGTACTCCATAAGTTGAAATCTCCATAGTTGTGTTTCTTTTTTTTTTTTTTGAGTTGGAGTCTCACTCTGTCGCCCAGACTGGAGTGCAGTGGCCGCTCCCAGCCACCGCAGCCTCAACCTGCTGGGCTCCGGCGATCCTTCCGCCTCAGCCTTCCGAGTAGCTGGAACTACAGGCGCGTGCGCGCTGCCACACCTGGCTAATTTTTTGATTTATTGTAGAGATGAGGTCTCGCTGAGTTGCCCAGGCGGGTCTGAAACCCGCGGCCTCAGGCAATCCACTCACCTCAGCCTCCCAAAGGCGCGGGATTACAGGCTGAGCCACCGAGCCTGGCTATCCACAGTTTTCTTATTCGGCTCACATAGGCGAAACTTTGTATTCAGGTGTGTTTTACTTTTCCATCTGGTTAGATTGTCAGCCTCAAAAAAAAAAAAGTATAGACCAGGCACAGTAGCTCACACCTATAATCCCAGCACTTTGGGAGACCAAGATAAGCGGCTTGCTTGAGCCCAGGAGTTCGAGACCAGTCCAGGCAACAAAGTAAGACCTTGTCTCTACAGAAAAATCAAACTATGAGCCAGGCATGGTGGTACACCTGCAGTCCCAGCTACTCAGGGGGCTGAGACGTAATGATTCCTGACCCCAGACAGTCAAGGCTGCAGTAAGCCCTCGTGCCTTCGCCCTTCGGCCTGGGCAGCAGCAGCGTGAGACCCTTGTCTTCCGCTCGTTTCTCCGTTCAGACACTGCCGCCGCGGGTCGTCCCAGTCTCCCTTTCCGAGAGGCCTCTCTCGACACACTGCTCAAAGTCGGCCCCGCCCTCTTCCAATGCCAGCTCCTACCTTTTTCTTCATTGCACATATCAGACAGTTGATCATGGCATTGTGTTTGTTTCTACCCATCTATTTTGGAAGTGCCAGGACCTCAGCTCTTGGTTGAAAAGGGTGGAGAGTTCGTGGTGACAGCGCCTGGTATGAAGTAGGCACTCAACTTTGAGTGCATGACCGACCCTAGGCCAACTCCAGTCAATTGACAGAGCTGCTTAGAATCTTATCCTGAGAACAATTCTGAGGCCAAATTTGGAATAAAATGAAAACAAGTCCTGTGATCAGCACGTAGTTGTAAAGGTGGGGAGAAAAAACCTGGGTGTACTATATTTTTGTCACCCATTTTGTGCATAGGAGTCACAGGATTGCATATGCTGTTCCGTCTCTTACTGAAGAACCAGGGCCGTCAGCGCCCTGCCATGTGCCAAGCCTTGTGACCCTCTGGGAGGTAGACATAGCAATCAAGGCTGTGGGCTCTGCAGCCACCTCCATCCTAGCTGACTCTGTATGACCTCAGGCATCTCTAAACTGTGGTTTCTTTGTCCATAACTTGGGCATAGTAAGAGAACCGAGCTCACAGGGTTATGGATGATGTCCCTGAAGGTTTGGTCAGTGCTCAGTGTTAGCTGTTTGGTTCTTTGATCCCTACATTTAAGGAGCTCATTCTAGCCAGAGACAGAACTAACATGCATAAAACAAGTAGAGGACAATTAAATCGTACTAATCATGAAGATAATAAGTTCACAGACTGGCGAGGTGTCTTGGCTGGAAAAGTTGGAGCTAGCCTCTAAGAGTAAGTGAAGTCGAACTGCCTGAAGGATGAGTTGGACTTAGATGCATGGAAAGAGGTGATGTGACCCTTGAGATGGGAGATGCCGATGTGTTTAGTTATGCCCTGATGAAGGGTCCTTGAAGTGCTTGGCTTTGACTTGTAGAAGCAGCTTTTTAGAAGGCAGTCGTTCGGGGTTTTGTGCATTATTTATTGCACTGGCACTGTTGTCCAAAAGAATGAACAGGTAATGGTGTAAGATGTGGAGCTTTGTGCAAGGCACTGTGGTGAGCTTGACCAACACAGAGCAGAGTCTGCTGGTGTCAGAAGACGAGACGTGAGAAGGGCCCTGGAAGCCAGTTGGCACGCTTTGAATCTGATGCATGAGGAATCCCACCGTAAATTTTTAGATTCGTGACCCAGGAAGTTTGGTCTGGGAGTGGCTGAGAGATTTATCCAGAGGCGTCGTGGGACATCGAGGCAAGGAAACTAGCGATGCGTCAGCAGCCACGCTTGAGACGATGCAGAGTTGGAGCATGTGAACAAGGAAAGGGGACGTGCAGGAAGGAGCAGCAGGGTTTGCTACAAGACAGGAGGTGACAGAGGAGAGTCCGGGGCGATGGGGAGACCCGAAGAGGTGGGATTGCTGGGGAGACAGACAGTAAGTAGAAAGGAAAGTGCACCATGGGACTTGGAGGGGCTTAGGAAGAAGAGGAGGTTTCTTCTCGAGCATGATGCGTTTGATGGTGAGTAGATTGTCAAGTGCAGGTGCCGGGTGAGCATTTGCATGTGAGAGACTTGAATGGGAGTGTACCTGGCAGTTCCAGCCTCCCCGTGGCCCTCCCTGCAGCCGAGGCAGCGGTAGGCATGGTGGGACTAGACACAATCCCAGCACAGCTTTACTCAAGCACAGCTCGTTTGGTCCTCCCAGCAACCCTCTGGACGCCATTTCTACAAACCAGGAAATTGAGATGCAGAGAGGTTGAGTGACTCGTCCAACATCACACAGTCGTGTGCCTGTGTCCCCATCAACAGACTGTTCTGCCAGGCCACTTGATTGCATCATCCTGTGTTCTGTGCACGTGCAAATGGCCTTCAGCTTCCTAGCTAGATTGTTAGCTCCTACTAAAGACAAGAGTAGAAGACTTTATTTTTATAGAATTAAGTTTTCTAAAAGCTCAGGGATGGCACATTTCTGAAGTGGCTGGCACAGATGCATGTTGTAAATTGGTACTGCCTTCTAGAAAGCAGTTGGGCATCAAGTGTCTCGGGTCATTAAAATATTAGCAACCTTTAACCTTATTTCTTTAGTCTTAGGAAATAGTCCAAAAGAAAAAAAATGTGTGTGTGAGAAGTTTAATTGTAGGATTCCCGTTAATTGCCGCAAAAAAATTAGAGACAACCTAAATGGCCACGAGCAGGGAAATGCTAATATAAATTACAGCACATTGATGCATTTGATATATTTGGTAGTCTTTGAAAGTGAGATGTGACTGTATTGACATGTGGAACAGCTCATGATCAAATACTAAGCAAGAATGTGGAGGCAGTCTGAAACTTGTATGCATGTGCTGGTTATAAGTAAGGTAGGGGCATGTATAACAAAAGGCCGAAGAAACACGGAAAAGCTGGCATCTGTATTGGAGTCCTAGAGCTATTTCATGAGCGGCTGTGGCTTGCTGATCACTAGGAACTGCCAGCTTCTTTTTTTGTCCTTAATTCCATGACACCGTTTTGAGGAGATGAGTATTCATGTAATGAAATTTCAAAATCATATCACATTACTCAGAAAGGCATAAAAGGTAGCATTGGGAATAACGTTCAGCATTGTTTTAAATCCTGCTTTGATTTTTAAAATATCTTGACTTTGATGGCAAACATAAAAGCTCTCCTGGTCACTGTTGCCAAAAAGCTGTGTCAGAGTTCTGGAAAAAGACGAGACTGAGAAGAAAGAGCCATGACATTGCATGGGGAGGTGCGCCGTGAGGTGCTGCGGGTGACTCGTGGCCAGCAGCCTCCGCTTGCTCCAGGTCTCAGTTCACTGATTAAGAGCTCAGGGAAGAGCTCACTTGACCTTGGCAACCATCCTTCCTCCCAGGTAGGCAGGCCAGGCATGATGCCTCCATCCCACGGGCAGGGGTGGCTGACACTCAGAGCTGTCGACAGGTTGTGAGTTCTTGGGTCAACACGTGAGAAAGTGGGAATGTGGCTACTTAGGCTCCCCCCGAAAGTGGCCCGAAGTAAGTGGTGAAGTTGTTACAGCAGAGAAGGAGTTTTCCCACATGTGCTGTAGCAGCAGGGATAGCATGGAGCAACCTGATAGCGAAGCTCCAAGTCACGGGTGGGGGTGCACAGGAAAGGAACATTTAGGGCGGGTTCAAGAAACTGGGTGTGGTAGCTCACACCTGTAATCCCAGCAGCACTTGGGGAGGCGGAGGCACAGGGATCCCTTGAGCCCAGGATTTTAAGACCAGTCAGGGTAATGGGGCAAGACCTCATCTCTACAAAAAATAAAAAAATTAGCCAGGTGTGGTGGTGCATGCCTATAAGCCCAGCAACTCGGGAGACTGAGGCGGAAGGGTTGCCTGAGCCCAGGAGTTCGAGGCTCGGTGAGCTGTGATCGTGCCATTGCACTCCAGCCTGGGCGACAGAGTGAGACCCCGACTCAAGATGGGCTAGCAAGAGGTGGTCAGAACCTGGGCCTGGGGAATGAGCCTGTGAATTGGCGCTGGATTCAGACCCCAGTGCCGAGAAGGGGCGTGAGTGGGCAGTCGGGCTGCCGCGAGGAGGGGGGACGTGGGCAGCAGGGCTGAAGGTGGATGTGCGGGAGCGGGGGGGCGAAGGCAGCTGGCAGGGGGACTCAAGCTGAGGGGCGCGGGCGTTGCCGGGTGAGAAGATTGTAGATGCTGGCCATTTGCAGCGAGTGTGGGACTGGTCTTTGTAAACTAGCGTTTTACGTATCTTGGCATTTTGTAATAAGAATGAGATACCAGAAAGTGTCATTTAAAGTGTCATTTTGTTCGCATATCCATTCACTAGGCCAGTTAGTAGCCCACTGAAAATGCTAATAATTACTCCTGGATTACTAAGTGTGAATTATTGTTCTTTTCCAGGATTACATTCCATCACAGCAAGATATCCTGCTTGCCAGAAGACCCACCAAAGGCATTCATGAATACGACTTTGAAATTAAAAATGTTCCCTTCAAAATGGTTGACGTGGGTGGTCAGAGATCAGAAAGGAAGCGTTGGTTTGAATGCTTCGACAGTGTGACATCAATACTATTCCTTGTTTCCTCAAGTGAGTTTGACCAGGTGCTTATGGAAGATCGACTGACCAATCGCCTCACGGAGTCTCTGAACATTTTTGAAACAATCGTCAACAACCGGGTTTTCAGCAATGTCTCCATAATTCTGTTCTTAAACAAGACAGACTTGCTTGAGGAAAAAGTGCAAATTGTGAGCATCAAAGACTATTTCCTAGAATTCGAAGGGGATCCCCACTGCTTAAGAGACGTCCAAAAATTCCTGGTGGAGTGTTTCCGGAGCAAACGCCGGGACCAGCAGCAGAAACCCTTGTACCACCACTTCACCACTGCCATCAACACGGAAAACATCCGCCTGGTCTTCCGTGACGTGAAGGATACTATTCTTCATGACAACCTCAAGCAGCTTATGCTACAGTGATGAACAAAGACTTGCTGTTCTAATACCTTTTTGTTTTTGATGCTTTCTGTTTGTTTGTTTTTAAAATAGCAGTTTACAACAGGAATTAGAAAATCTCGAATCTGTATTTAACATCTTGAAAATCTAAGTCCCCTTTCTGCGGCCTTTGGTTTGCGGCTGAACGCTGTTGAAGAACACGTCACAGAGACCTGCTGCTGCGCAGGCTTTGATCTGTCCTGCCACGCCTTCCATCTGAGTCGAGCTGCTGCAGCCTGGCTGACCTCAGACTTCGGCTTCTTCCACTTTCCGATGGAATGCTCCTGTAGCGCCAAGTACAGAGGTGTCCTTAAGTGACTGTAGGTCTGAGGCTGGGGATATACAGGCCCAGAGCAAGTCCGGTGTCTTCAGTCTGCCTTACGTTTGGCGACACTTGTTGCCTAGCTCACGGCAGCCTCCTGTGTTGAACAGGCTGTTAGAAGAAAGCTGGCTCTGAGGAATGGCTCTGACAGATGTACGCAGCTTAGCCCTCCTGTGTTTTTAATTGCTTGTCTATACAGCAGTTGTTTTGTTTTAAAATTTCTGTGGTTTCTGAAGGTAATGTTCTTAGTGTTTTCAAGTTTACATAAGGATTTCCGCCTGATGCTGAGGAAGCGTTCACAAGTGGTACGGGGGAGCCAGAGGCAGGCACGTGCCAAGGGGAGTGTTGTGATCACAAGCAACGCACGACATCTGAGTTTCTCTCATGTCTCTCACGGGAGTGAGCGTGCCATATGTGAAACATTCTGGCCGTGGCAGCAGCTGAAACTTAAGCAACTGGTCACCGAACTTTCTGAATAACCATGTGCTCCAGATGCCATGTGTTCTGCTTCGAGTCCTGCCGGTTCTGGTCCTTGCTGTAGGAAGTCATTGCTGTGTCATCACAAAAATCCTCCTTCTGCCTTCCTGTCCATTCCCATCAACTCTGTCCTGTGGCTGTTTACAGGATTTTTCTGTGTGTTTGGAGCTTGCCATGAGCAGTATTTTTCTGTCACACCTCAAGAAGGCATTATTTGAGATTTCTATTCATTCTTGGTGTGTCTCCAAAAGATACAGTACGTACATGTTTGTATAATTATTGTTTATGAGGCCAGCTTTGTGAGGTATATTTTAAATGTTTTAAGGATAAGTAGTAAGTTTTTTAGTTCACACCTGAAGATGGTGACATTTGACCTTCCCCCACTGCTTACCAAGTTAGAACGCACTGTGCAGTAGCTCTGATTACAGATACGCTCCCAGTGGACACATCAGGATGGCTGGTGTGCAGTCCTAAAACTCATGCCTTGCAGGCTCTATGTAGTGTTACAGTTGGATCAAAGAAAGAGATGGCTGAGGCTGGTAACAGTTTGAAAAGCCCAACAGCTCTTCTGCTTTTTCTGGACATTTTGAGTCAGACTGTGGTAGCTTCACTGTACTGTGTAACTGACTGTGTTACCGGGTGTTTCACTGGTCCTTAAAAGAGCGGTCAACGTGACTGGTCCCCTAGGCCTCCCACGTCCATGGCTCTTGTCTGCCTTGCTGTGTACCAGGAGAGTGGGACTCTGCAGGAAGCTAGCCAGGGATTGCTCTTGACATGCCTGCCTTTTCTTGCCTCTGAAGTTCCACTGTCGTTGTAACCAAGTCACTGTCATTGTAACGCCCAAGATGCCCATGCCTTCGTCTTACATGAGCTGTAGCCTGCCATCATACTGCAGGTGTTCATAGTATAATTCAGACATGTTTGAATAGTCCTACATCTAGTGCTTCTCGCCAAAAGAGAGCATTGTTTAAATTCACAAAGTTAGCATAATTTCAGTGCTATTGAATATCTGAATATGTGCACAGTCACGTTTGAACTGTTTAGTGGCTTGTCAACATGTGAATTAAGCAAATAGTTTCACTGAATGGCCAAAACATTTAACTTCAGTGAAGACTCAAGTTAGATCTCCACAGAGAAAGGACACTTTGCCTTATTTAAGTTATATGTAAGATCTGTGTTAGGAACTATAACTATCGCCTTGACAAAGCAGAGCTCACCAGTTTCGCCATTTTGACTTACTGCCAAGAAATGTTAAAACATCAAATAGATGTGGTATCGTTTTGGGCATTTGCGGTTTTCTTCTCTAACATGTTTGATGTCTCACAATCAACATTTAAAAAAAATAAAATCTAGACTCTGTTTGAGGCAGTAAATTACTTATATTTAACTTAGCTTGTTTAGACATCTGATAGAACTGAAGATTGAGTCTAAAGGCTTTAGTCCACATTTACGTGTTGTATTTTAAAATCATTTGAAGGAGACTTATACCTGAATCATGACAACTAGATTCCTTTTGAAATGCCGCTGGATGAGGAGAGACGAGATGAAATTTAGTGAACAGAATTGAAAAGGTGCTTATAATTTTTACTATGCCAACTTCCCCTGTCTCTCTAAAAAAAAGTTCTTTGGTGTGTTCGATTTTCTAAATCCTTATGGTTTTTATTTGGAATAAAATGTGCCTGATCCTATGTTACATTCTGTTCTTAAATCTGAATGCCTTCTCATTTAATTCTGAAGAAATATCACACAAGTGGCTTTATCGACCTTGAAGAAATTTACAGTCTACAGAGTTGCCTTACAAATCAAGAACAGCACAAATTTAGATCTTAATTTTTATGGGGAAAGGGTTTTGTCAAATGTTTGCTGAAGATCTAAGTAATCCAAGGCATGCCTCTGCCACTTAACTATTTGTAGGGGCCTGAAGTGTCGCTGTCTGCCAAATATTGTATTACATTGAAATCTGCGTTTCCGTTTTATTGCTTGAAAAGGGCGCTCGATGGCTAGAGTGCTGCTACAACCAAAGAATGAGGCAGCGTGGAGTGGGAAAGATCTGTTTTTGTCTTGTTTTAAGTTGCGCCAGCGTGTGCTTCACGCGGAGAAGGTCCCTGGGTTCGTCTCTCGAGCTGCGGCTGTTCAGGGAAGCCCTTGTTCGGTCAGTGGCAGTGGCTGGGTTGCGGCGGAAGGAAGTAAGATCCCTTGACAACAGAAATTGTTGGAGGTGCCGGTCGAGGGTCCACCGAACTCCTGTGCCCTGTAGTTTCTCGTGAGGAAGAATGGGCAAGTCTTCAGCCTTCAGTCTCTACCCAGGTACCTGCGTTCATGCTTTTGATAAAACGTATTTTCAGCATTAGTACACATATCCAATTAAGCCTTTTTTATATTAAGAATAAAGTTACCGAGTTACGCTGTTATGTCCTGAAACGCAAATCACTGTTTGAGAAACCCTCGATTTGGTGCTTTCATTGTCTAATGATACATTTAGACAAAACCCCAAACCAAGCTGTTTGAAACAAGATTCTCTCCATTGCAATTTGTAGCAGTGTTGTTTCTGTCTTTGTGATGAGAAGGCTAAATATCAGTGTTAACTGCTAATTTCTTGTTTGGATCCACGAAATCACACCTGTAAAGCCCAGTGAAACATTTGTAACAAACTCTCTAATAAATCTAGAGAAAGTCACTCTGTTACCTCTTCATTTCTTTGAGTTTTATTTGAGGAATCAAGAACAGAAATTTTGCTCATGTCTTTTTGGCTTGGAAATCTGACTTCGTACTGAGTCACCTTGTCTCTTTCTCGTCATTTCAACATAACTTCTGTTAATCACAGATGATCCGTTCTTGTGTTGTGCTGCCTGACTGAAAGTACTGATTTCTTTTTTCTTTTCTCTTTTTGAGTCGGAATCTCACTCCATCGCCCAGGCTGGAGTGCAGTGGCATGTTCACGGCCACCCCTGCATCGACCTGCTGGGCTCTGGCGATCCTTCCGCCTCAGCCTTCCAAGTCGTTAGAACTACAGGTGTGCGCTGCCACGCCCGGCTCATTTTTTATTTATTGTAGAGACGAGGCCTCGCCAAGTTGCTCAGGCTGGTCTCAGTTTCTTTTTAATGATAGGATACAGGGAGGCTGTTCAGTCTCGTAAGCAGGAGGAGAGAGATTAAGCGTGGGTGTGTATGTGTCTCCATTCCGCAAAACAGCAGATGACGCCGCACATACCCGATATTTTATGGTACGAGGTTAGGGCTTAAGGCATCCATACTAGAGAGTGAAGTAGAAGTCTAAACCTGAACATTTTAAACAAGTTGGACTTGATGGCTTTCTCAAGTACCAGCAGGTGGATACTAGCCTTAGGCCGGGAGGCGACTATTGCCATCATTTGAAGCACCTCTTGATTGCCATCATGTTGGTAGCACTGGCATTCCTAAATCTGTACTTGAATGTGTATTTTGCTTTTAAGTTAACATGTTCACTTGTGTGGCATTCGGATCTGGCCATCTGATTTCAAACGCTAGAGCTGATACGGAACATTGACTGTTCTGAAAGCATCCATGATATGGCAGTATTCTCTGGGTTGATAAGAGATTTTTGTGACCTGTTCAAATCTGCTGTTGATAATAATGAAAATGTACAGGTGGATCAAAGCCGGCTGCAACCCACTGCATACGTGTTTGATCAGTGACTATTGCTGATAGTAATGTACTACTTACTTGGTGTGTGGTTTTGCCTTGTACTTTGAAAGCTTGCTTATAATATTTCCTGCCATAGTAAGTGAGGAATTTGTCCTTAATCATGCTTGTTTGATGGTACCAGAAAAAAAGGGGAAGGGACAGGGATTAATTCTTGCTAAGGATTCTCACCAAGTGTATGCAACAATGCAACAAGCTATGCCATTCACCCTTTCTTTACCTCTTACTTGAAAACAGATGCGCAGAATATCTTAAATGGCTTTTCTATCCTACTCTGCTATGGTGAGAGTTCATTTACCACAAGAAGCCTTATCAAAAAGTATATTTTGTAACAACCTCTTAGATACTGTACTTAACCAAACATGATTTGTATTAGCTCTGTATAAAAGTATTTGTGGCTAAGGTTTTTTTTACTTACATCTTATAACTTCCCAGGAACTAAGCACATTATCTGATACTGTTGTAAATTTTTTTGTTGGTGCTTTGGTTCAGGATTGGCAATAAATTATTTCTAAAGGAGGTCTAAAATGGAAAGAATGGTTTGATTTTATAAAATGAGTTGCTAGTTCTCTAAGGCTTTTTACTTTTGTACATACTTTGCCAAAAAATTGCTTCTTGCTTTTAATATTTGCTTTGTAAAAATTACTGACATTAAATAAACATTTATAAATGATTCAATACTATGATGTTATTTAAACGAACAGTTTGATCCCTGTAATGCAGATGCTTGAAGTTTGGAATCAAAAGTTTCACCTAGGGACTGGAATCTGCTTGAGATGCTCTCCACCAGCGCTGGGCTTTAGTATTAGTCTGTGAACTTGTCCCTACAGGTGATGGAGATGTGATGTGGGCTTCTTCCAAGTACCTTCCAGGCACTTCTCCGGTCTGGCATGTGGGAATAGGGGGAGGGAGCCGCTAGGTTTTCTCTGCGCCCCTTTACGGTCGCTGAAGCTGCACTTGGGTGTGTCTGGACACGGCGTATCCAGCTGCAGTGGTCACTCTGTCCTGTTGGAATTAAGAGCATGCTTAAACAAACCAGCGTGCGGCCACTATCTTTTTGTCTTCAGTAAACTGTTTTAGGTTCTGATTTACGGGAAGGTTGCCAGATAGCCCAGAGTTCTCCTACGCCCCACACCATACAGAATGCAGATGGTTTCTGCAGTGAGCATGTCGCATTCGTGAGGTATGCTGGTCCTCATCAGGGAGCCAGTATGATAGTGGCATTAGTCACAGCCCACACATTACTCACAGTCCCTTCGCTTTTCCCTAACGTCGTCGTTCTGTTCCAGAATCTGTCCAGGATACATCACGTGGCTGTCACACCTCCTTCGCTCCTCCTGGCTGTTGACAGACTTCCTGTTTGTCAGCCTTTCTGTGTTGGTGGTGACCACAGCAGCCTTGAGGCTGGTCTTTTGTGGAACATGCCACTACTGAGGTGCGCCTGGTGTAGACCGGGTCACAGGCTTGGGGACCGCAGGGACAAAGCGCCACGCTCAGCAGATCGTGGCACGTGTACTTCTGCGAGGACTGCTCGCCCCCTCCCTGCGCAGTGTCAGCGTGTTCGCGGTTGTCAGGTGACTTGTGGCCTGTTTGTGCCTTCCCTTAACGAGCGTGTGCGTGTCCTGCAAGCGGTGCTTTCTTCCCTGAGACGCAGGGCGGGGCTTCCCCCACCGCCGGGGCTGCAGGGCAGGTGGGGACGAGGGAGGCAGGGCCGTGTGCGGGGCTGGGCTCTGCCTCCGGCCAATGAAGGGCCGGCCCAGCCTCCGGCAAGAAGCTTCACACGGAGTCCCCAGGAAAGGGAGATGAAGAGCTTGGGCCTGGTGTCTAAATGCCGAAGACCGTGGCCTTGGAAACAGGCCGTTGAAAGGCTTTCTGGGAGAAGGCTACGACTTTTGTCTTAACTGAAAGTAAACTCATTCGAGCATTTGACTGCCCCAAACCAACCAAGTCTTTTTAAAAAAAACAACAAAAAACCCTTTTCTCCTGCTACTGTTGGAACAAGAGCATATCTTTATTAAAAAGGACCGGCTAAAACGCCCACAAATGATTGTGCTGCGGCAGGATCTGGGTTCATTGGCACCACAGGGTCTCAGAACGGGGTCCATTCATTCAGAATGGGGTCCGTGGCCCACCATGTGGCAAAGATACCTGTGGCTCCCTCGAGAACGCGGGAATCCCAAGGGTTACAGGTTAAACCAGAGATTTGTTTGGTGACTTGGGAAATTGGTTAAATCCTCAGAAACCCTGCTGTCCCAGGGTAGCGTTTGGAAGCCCGTGCCACACGGCCCAGGCCGGAGTGAGGCGCCTCGGGGCGAAGGCCGTCTGGCAGGGCTTCAAAGCGGCCTTTCTCCTGAGCACCCAAGGAGACAAAAGGCCCAAACAAGTGCTCATGACAGAGCGGCCATTCAGGGCGCCGTGCTGCGCCTCTGCTCGCCACCAGAATGCTGAGGGAGGCTGTGTCCAGCGCTAACATTTAGACAGCGTGGGGGCGGGTGCTGGCTTTTCTTTCCCATGAAGGCTCGTGGTCGGAAGACAGAAGCAGTCACGTCCCTCTGGCCGGCGGTGCTTCCCCTGCAGTGATGCTCTGCGACTGCGGACCCGGCCGCTCTCTCTGCCCCCTCCGTCAGCGCAGATAGGAGGACGCCACGGGAGACACACTGGCGGCCACACTGCCGGCCTCGGAGAGACGCGGGCCCGCCATTATGCCCTACTTTCCTATTGTTCTACACAGAAAGTCCCAGTGCCTGTCAGCTTTGTGGGATTTAACTAACTGGCTCATTTTACCGTCCAATCCCGGGGTGAGCGTGGCGGCTCACGCTTGTCCTCCCAGCACTTTGGGAGGCCGAGGTGGGAGGCTTGCTGAGGCCGGGAGTTTGAGACCAGCCTGGGCGACACAGCAAGACCTCGCCTCCGCGAAAAGAAAAAGACGTTATCCTGAAAAACAGACCTCACGGCTCTGTGGACGAAATTACGGGTTACAGCTCATTTTCCTCAGGCAGTCCGGCGTTGGTAGCAGGCCACGGTTTGAGGGAAGATGCCGTCCGTCACCGGCAGAGGGAGGGAAGCAAAGGGCCGAGGCCCAGCTCAGTGGAAACGCTCGGCCTCCGTCCAGCCGTCCCAGGGTCGCCCCTTTGGCCGCGAGAAGCAGAACGGCACTTCACACGCCCTGCCGGGCGCCCGTGACCTGCCCACCCGCTCTCCCGCCCTGCCTCCTTCCTCAGTGAAGCCCAGCGGGCTCACATGGCCCGGCCCCTTTCTCTGCTTCTCTCGGCCACACGGCACACCCGACCGTCTCCGACGGCCCAGCTCACGGGGCAGCCCCGTTTACTCCCTGTCCTGCGAGGAGAAGCAGCTTGCCTCCTCTGTGCACCTGTCCCGTGTCAGTCCTCTCTTAGGGCACTGCAATCCTCCTGCTTTTTCCTGAGACGGGACGATCTGTGCCTGCGCTGCCAAGGCTGGTCTCCAACGCCAGGGCTCACATGATCCTCCCACTTCAGCCTCCCAAGTAACTGGGACTCCAGGCACGTGCCACCACGCCCAGCCTTCCACTTGACGTTTTGTTCTCTTCTTGAGTTGGAGTCTCACCCCCTCACCCAGGCTGGAGCACAGGGGCATGCCCCCAGCCACCCCCGCGTCGACCTGCTGGGCTCCGGCCATCCCTCCGCCTCAGCCTTCCAAGTGGCTGGAACTTCAGGCATGCGCCACCGTGCCCGGCTAATTTTTGATTTCTTGTAGAGATGAGGTCTCACCAAGTTGCCCGGGCTGGTCTGGAACCCATGGGCTCAGGCAGTCCTCTCACCTCGGCCTCATCTCTCATGTAAGGGCTGGCATTACAGGCATGAGTCACTGCGCCCGGCCCCGTTCCACCTTCTTTTGAAGCCACTGTTTGTGTCTCAGCGCCCCGGCTCAACTGCAGTGTGAATGCAGTGTTGTCACCCCGACGCTCCTGCGACGCCCCTCAATGCCAGCCTTACTCACCTGACTCGGCTTTCAAGTGTTGATGGGGTTGACTGGGGAGCCGGCCCTCAAGTCTGCAAGTTATATCTCAATAAAGCTGTTTAAAAAATGAAACGTCAGATTGCATCACCCCCACGCAGTTTGCAAAAAGACTAAAAATAAAGACGCCAAAATATTAATTTTCCTGGGTGATGGGAATAACAAGATATTGTCTTCTTTACACTTTTCTGTGTTCTCCCTTTTCTACAGAGTATCTACGACTCCAGCATGGGGGTGAGGATCAGTCAACATTAAAGACAACAGACCAGCCCTGCATTGACCAGCCAAGGGTCCGCCTCTCCTTGCTTGCTTTAAAACAGCTCATCTGGGGTGAGCGCGGTGGCTCAAACCTGCAATCCCCGCACTTTGGGAGGCTGAGATGGGAGGATGGCTTGAGCTTGGGAATTTGAGACCAGTCTGGGCAATATAGTGAGGCCTCCTCTCTAAAAAGCATTAGCCATGTGTGGTGGCACATGCCTTTGTCCCCGCTCCTCTGGGAGGCTGAGGCAGGAGGATTGTCTGAGCCCAGGAGCTCAACACTGTGGTGAGCCATGATTGTGCCACTGTACTCCAGCCGGGGTGACCAAGTGACAGAGTGACCCTGACTCACAAAAACAGTCCATCTGCTGATTCCGTCTGAGCCATCGCCTGTGTAAGTATTTGTCTTCCAGCCTGGCTTCTAGATTGACCCATAAGCGCCCAGAAGCTGGAGATCACTATGTCTGCCTCAGCCCTGAAGCCCCCAGCGTCTAATAACTTGCTGGTTATATATAAATGCTCAAAAAGTGTTTGCAGAACCTAATTGAATGCGTTAAGTTTCTGCCATGTCACCTGCGTGCGAGACGCTGGGTGATGAGAGAACGGGCCACGCGGGGAGTTGAACTTGAGCTGCGTGGGGTCCATCAGCGGCGGAAATGCAGGGCGCCAGCCCGTAAACCTCCATCCCAGGGCACCAGGCAGAGGCCCTGGGGAAAGGCGGCTCCTTCATCCCAGTGGACCCAGGGACACCCGGGAAGCGGAGGCGCCTGGGCCCGAAGGACGCCCCCCGGGCGCCGGGCCCCAGGAGGGGAGGCCGCCTGCAGACGGCGGGCCAGCCCGGCCCAGCCTGGCCCAGGCCCCGCCAGGACGCCGACGCCGGGACGGCGGCGAGAGCGGAGGCGAGCAGCCGCCCGTCCCGCGCCCCGAGGCTCGCGGGCGTGGGAGCGCCGCGAGGCGGGCTGCGGCCTGCGCCAGGACCGGAGGCACGGCGCTCGCCCGCGGGCGCAGGCCGGAGGAGGGCGGCGAGGCCCGCGTGCCGCTGGGCCGCGCGGGGAGCCCGGGGCGGGGCCTCGCGGGCCGCGTCGCGCCGGGGCCCCGTCCTGCGCGCCCCCAGCCGCGGAGGCGGGGGCCGGGGCCGCGGGCCCCGAGGGAGACGCGCTCGGCCGAGCGGGGAGCGGCGGGCAGGGGCAGAGCGCGCCCGGCGCCGCGCGGGCCCGAAGACGCCGCTGGGGCGGCCGGCCCGAGCGCGCGGGGTCTGGGTCCGCGGCCGGCCCCGGGAGGCCCGACGTGCCGGCGCCGAGGCCGGGGCTGCCCGGAGAGAGGCGGCTGGCGGGAGGCCTGGCCTCGGCCTGGGAGCCCGGGGGCGCGCGCGGCCTGAGCGGCAGCGGCAGAGCCGGGGCGGGCGCCGGGGAGGAGACGGGACGGACAGGCGGGACGGAGACGGCGGGCGGCGCCGGCCCGGCGGCCCCGGTTCCGTCCTCCCAGCGCGGTGCGCGTCTGCAGCGTTTCCCGGGGGAAAGCCAGGAAGAACGCGAGCTCCGGCCCTCGCAGGGGCGTCGCAGGGGCCAGGCCGGCTTCCACGCCTGGGCCCCGGGCGTCCGAGCCAGGCAGCGCGGGGCGCCGGGGCTGAGACCCCGCCGTCCCCCGCTCCTCGCAGCGGCAGGCTCGGGCCGGACGTTGCCGCCCGCCTCCGAGGCCCGACTGAGTGCAGGGCCCGCGGGGCCTCCACCTGGGCCCGCGCGGCCTCCACCTGGGCCCGCGCGGCCTCCACCTGGGCCCGCGCGGCCTCCACCTGGGCCCGCGCGGCCTCCACCTGGGCCCGCGGGGCGCCGGCGATCCTTCCGCCTCCGCCTTCCAAGTGGCGGGAACCACAGGCACGTGCGGCCGCGCCCGGCTGGTTTTTGCCGTATTGTAGAGCTAGGTCTGCCAAGTTGCCCGGGCGGGCCTCGAACCCGCGGGCTCAGGCCATCCACTCACCTCGGCCTCCCAAAGTGCTGGGAAGACAGGCTGAGCCACCGAGCCCAGCCCCAATTGTTTTTTTTTTTTAAGTAGGACTTATTGGGAGGACAGGAAAGCTCCCACAGTGGGAGGGCACCCGAGGGGATGGCCCGGCCCACACCGCTTCCATGGCTCTTTCTGCTTGACGACAAAAGCCATCCAGACAGCCCAAGCCGGCGGAGGACACACTTCACCCAAGCTTTCGCCTCTGAGCTTCTCTGGAGAATTCCTGTGCTGCTTTTCTCTTTCATTTTGTAAGATTCTCTAAGGAGTGAGTACACACTCTCCTGATGGGTAAACAAGAACATGGGCTTCAAAGGAAGATGGACTTGGATTCCAGTCCAGGCTTAGGAAGCGGTGTGACCTTCGGCAAAGGACCTCGCCTCTCTGGGCGTGGTTTGCCTCACTTAAAACGCCTGTGGGCAGGGCTTGGTGGCTCAGCCCGTCATCCCAGCGCTTTGAGAGACTGAGGGGGAGAGTGGCCTGAGCCTGTGGGTTGGAGACCGGCCCATGCAACTTGGCGAGACCTTGTCTCTAAAACAAGTAAAACATCAGCCAGACGTGGGAGCACACACCTGTAGTCCCGGTCACTCGGGCGGCTGAGGCGGAAGGATCGCCGGAGCCCAGCGGGTCGGCGCCGAGGTGGCCGTGAGTGTGCCACTGCGCTCCAGCCTGGGCGACAGAGTGAGACTCCAACTCAGAAAAAACCAAGCCTGTGCAGTAAGTTTGCTGTTCAGCATCAAATACAGAAGCTGTTGCAGTGCCAGGCGGAGCAGGAATCGGGGGCCGCTGTCCTTATTTCACCCCTTTTCCCCCTCCATTTCTTCGCTCTCCTCCCTCTCTTCCTCTCTCACCCTCCTCGTGGTTGCATCTGGTTTTCACTTTGACGGTTTCCCCCCACGAAACCGGAGGCCACCATGTGAACGGCCCAGGAGGCGGGACCCCCTCTGCCACCTGCAGAGACTCTGAGGCCTCGTGTGGACGCTGGTGGGGGGGGAGGAGGGTGCAGCCGGGGAAGCCGAGCCTCGTGGAAGGGTCTGTCCGCCAGCCGCACGCGGACCCAGCGGAGGGCTTGCCGAGGACACAGCAGCAAGCAGTCGTCGAGTCCACGCCCCGTTGAGTCCTGCTCAGCTGTTTTCACAACAGAAAACCACAGCGTCACAGTTCACACCTGCAGCCCCAGCACCTAGGGAGGCCACGGCGGGAGGATTGCTTGAGACCAGGAGTTTGAGACCAGCCTGGGCAACAAAGCAAGACCCTGTCTCTACAAACAATAAAAAAAATTAGCTGGGTGTGGTGGTGTGTGCCTGTGATCACAGCTACTCAGGAGGCTGAGAAGGGAGGATTGCCTGAATCCGGGAGGTCGAAGCTGCAGTGAGCCACAGTTGTGCCATGACCGCGTGTCTCCTGGGTGACAGTGAGAGACCCTGACTCAAACACACACACACACACACACACACACACACACACTAGCTACTTTGAAAAGTTAGTGTTGTGTTCAGACGGGTATTAAACATTCCTCAACAGGTGAAGGTTTTAACATCCATTTTTGAGACATTTAACCCAGGCAAGACTGATGGGAGAGAAGTGGAGACCCAGCCTGCCTGCCCGGGCCCCTCCTAGCCCCGGGGCCGTGAGAGGAGAGAGAGGAGAGCCCGCTGGGGTCTGGCCTGACTCAGCCTCCCCCGGCCCAGCACAGATCGGCTGCAGGGCCCGCGGCAGAAGGAGCTGGCGAGGCGCCGCACGCGTTCCGCCCCACAAAGGAATTTAAACCCTAGGTCTTGGAGGGCAAAGATGCCAAGCAGAGGGACTGGCAGGGAGCCGCCCCTTGTGCATGCCGGGTCTGCTCCATGCCCTGAGGGCCGCGTGCCAGGCTGACCCTTCACTGGGAGGCTGCAGAGGCCACGGGGGCTTCAGGACGGGCGTGGGTGGGGAGGCTGCCAGGGCGCATGGCTGCTCTGGGGACAGGCTGCTGCCCCTGCCTGTGTTTCCTATTCCTTCACCCATCCCTCCCTCTCTCTCTGTCTACCTCTCTGTCTCTGTCTCTGTGTGTCTGTCTCTCTCTCTGTCTCTCTCTACGTCCGTCTGTCTTTGTCTCTTTCTTTGTGTCTGTCTGTCCGTCTCTGTCTATCTCTGTCTCTATGTTCGTGTGTCTGTCTCTGACTCTGTCTCCCTCGCTCTCTCTGTGTGTTTGCCTGTCTCTGACTGTCTCTGTCTCTCTGTGTGTGTGCGTCTGTGTGTGGGTCTGTCTGTCTCTGTCTCTCTCTCTCTCTCGTTCAGTGCTCTGTAGACTGCCCAGCACGCTGTAGGAGCGTGTCTGGCGAGTCCAGGACTTCCTCTCACCCGAAGAGGTCGCCAGGCCCCGGTCAGCCCGCGGACCCATCTTGGTCAGGCGTCCTCCCCAGTCCTCAGCGACCGGGAGGCCCCAGTCTGGCTTCCCTGGCCCCGCGCCCCCGGCAGGCATCACGCCCGATGGGCCCAGCGTGCCCGGCTGTGGAAACCACATCTGACTCCACGGGTTAACTCCGGACGTGGTCTCGGGTCTGTCCTCCACAGCAGGGATCGGGTGGCCGTGCCCCCTTCCATGAACAGCGACGGTGCCCGATCGGCCCCTGAGGTGCGCTCGGTGTGCTGGGGAGTTCGGAGCCGGCCTCGGGTGCTGGCCCACGTCAGGAACCAGCCGGAAGGCCCGGAACGAGCCGCCCTTCTCAGCATCCGGGTTGCCTCCCTGTGACCCGTGGGGTGAGGACGGAGGAAGCAGACCGACACGCCGGCACCCTGACACTGAGTGGGACCCTGAAAAGCTGCGGTCAAGGTCAGACCGCCTGTGGCTTGGGCGCAGAGAGAGGAAGGCACCGACTGTGCCGTCAGCACGGGACAGCCGGCACCAGTGGCGCTTTCAGGCCCGCAGAGCCGCAAGGGCGGCCCTGGTCGCAGCTCAGTGAGTGGGACGCTGTCCTCCGCTGTTCTGGGCCCCGGGGTGGTGGCCCGCCGCTCCACGCCCCGTTCTCCTCCTCTGGGGACGACGGCAGGGCCTCCCCGGGCTGCTCGGCGTCAGCCTCCCCAGGGCCTGGCGGCGAGAGCCTGCCTCGAGGGACGGCGCGCTTTCCCGGGGCTGCGGCAGCCACTGCAGCCTCTTGGCCGCTCACAGTAGAGGCTGCCTCTCTGGCGGTCCCGGAGGCCAGAGCCCGGAAGCCCGATGTTCAGCCGCATGCCCTCTACGGCCCTGGGGGAGACTCCGCTCCTGGCCTCCGGGCCTCCCTGCCTCCTCCGGTGTCGAGTGGCGCCAGCATCCCTGGGCTCGTGGCTGCTCACTCCTTCTTCAAGGCCAGCCTCTTCGCGCTTCACGCTGCCTCTGCTCCAGCCTCCGCACCACCTTCCCTGTCTCTCCAACCTCCTCTTGCCTCTCTCGTAAGGATGCCTGAACACAAGGCCGGGCTCGGAGGCTCAGCCTGTCATCCCAGCACTTTGGGAGGCCGAGGCGAGTGGACTGCGTGAGCCCGTGGGTTCGAGACCCGCCCGGGACGACTTGGCGAGACCTCGTCTCTACAATAAATCAAAAATTAGGCTGGGCTCGGTGGCTCAGCCTGTCATTCCAGCACTTTGGGAGGCCAAGGTGAGTGGATTGTGTGAGCCCGTGGGTTCGAGACCCACCCGGGCAACTCGGCGAGACCTCGTCTCTACAATAAATCAAAAAATTAGCCGGGCGTGGTAGCGCGGGCCTGTAGTTCCAGCTACTCGGAAGGCTGAGGCGGAAGGATCGCCAGAGCCCAGCAGGTCCAGGCTGCGGTGGCCGGGGGCGGCCACTGCACTCCAGTCTGGGCGACGGAGTGGGACCTCCACTCAAAAAAAAAAGCAGAGAGAAGAACACCTGTGCACAGGCCCCACAGGTGACCCAGCACGAGCTCCTTGCCTCAGAGCCCTCACTCCATCCGCCTGCCAAGAGCCTTTGTGGCCACACAGCGTCAAGTCCGAGGAGGCAGAACGTGGGTCTCGGCGGCAGGTGGGGGGCTCCGCCCGCCACATCCTGCCCCAAGGGCCGTCCCGGCGGCTGCGATGCGGCCCGCGCTGCCCGCCCACCTGCAAGTAAGTCTGGAGTTGTGCCCTCGCCCTCCAGGCCTGCCCGGGAGCCAGCCTGGTCTGTGGCTCCGCTCCCCAGCCCGAGACTCCCATGCTGCCGGGCAGGGGCATTTTCTCCACCGCCCTCCAGGGACGGTTTCTGGTCTCCGGCTCCTTCCCTTCCCGCCGCCGTCCCCGCTGGCTGTCCCTGCTGGCCGTCCCCACTGGCTGTCCGGCGCCCACGCTCGCCTCGTCTTTTCTGAGCAGAAGGGAAACTTCTCGCCTGACCCTCTGACGCCCAGAGGTGGTGCTGAGCCGGGGGGGTGGCTTGAAGGGTCCCGTGGCAGGCTCGCAGCGGCCGGACGGTGCCTGGGCCCTGAGACCGGCTCCGGCCACCCCCATGCTCGCTGCCCCATCAGAGCTCGCTGCTCCCCAGGGATGACGCCGTCCTGTCCTCTTCTCCCTCCCCCGGCCGGCCTGCCGCCTCTCCCGGGGACGGCAGACGCCACACGGGCCTTCGTTGGCCAGTCACCCTGTGCCAGCCCCCGCCAGCCCCTGTTTCGCTGTTCTCACTGGGGTCACCCCTTGGGAAACAGCTTCGATGTCTCCCAGCGACCTGGACGCAAAGGCCGCCCAGCCGGCGAGCAGGCATCGAGCCCGATGGTGTGCCGGCTGCCCCTGATCCGAGGCAAGGCAGCCCCAGGCCCGGCCTGCAGCCACGGCTCCCCCCACGCTGCCGTGCCCCTTCCCCCGCCCCAGCCGCCGTGTCCACGGTGGGAGGTCGGTCCCCGCTGCTGCGACGCAGGCCCCCGTCCGGTGTGCAGGGCCCCGGCCCCCCGACCCCTCAGGCTTGTGCCTCTGTCCCAGCCCGTGTCCCTCCCTGGCCTGCCCCCTCGCACCCTGGCCGACGTGAACCCCCGCATGAGCCCCTCGGGTGTCCCTCCGGCGTCCGCGGCCGGCTGGCGAGCCCTCCCTCGGCCCCGGGGTGGCCGCAGGAAGCCTTGGCCTTGTTTTTCACCGCTCTCCCCGCTGCCTCCTCGCCTCCACTTTCTGCTTCTGCCTGTCTCTTCTGGGTTTGCCATTGCCTGGAAGGGATGGGAGCCCTGGCGGTCCGCCCGGTGGAGGCACCAACACCCCACGGACTCAGCTCTCGGGGAGGTGCCTCTGGGGGATGCGCAGGCATGGCTGAGCCAGTGAGGGGGTTCCCCAGCCAGGATGCTCTGAGACCCGAGGGACTTCGCAGGTGCCTGCCCCCTCCACCCTCCCTGGGGGCCAGAAACGGGGCTCAGTCCCCAGTCCGAGGCGTCCGGGCCTGCGGCTAAGCTCAGCGCTCGGCATGCCTTTCTTTGGGCTCTGAGAAACCTGACTGGCCGGATGGCACAGATTCCTAGCATTTTTACAGCCTGTACTTTCCTGTGAGGCTAGGGTTTCCTTACCAACGGCTGCATATCAGACTACCCCAAAATGCAGCACCTAAAAGCAACCAAGTGCTGTTTGCCCACAAATCTATGGGTTGGGAATTTATTTTTTATTTGATTTGAGAAATAGTCTTGTTCTGTCACCCAGGCTGGAGTATAGTGGCACAGTCACAGTTCACTGCAGCCTCGAACGCCTAGGCTCGAGTGATCCTCCCACCTCAGCCTCCCAAGTCGCTGGGGCTACAGGCATGCACCACCACACTCGGCTAAGTTTTAAATTTTTTGTAGAGACAAGATCCCGCTATGTTGACCAGGCTGATCTCGGACTCCTGGGCCTGAGCGAGCCTCCTGTCTCAGCCTCCCAGAAGGCTGGGATTACAGCTGTGAACCACCACACCCAGCCTGGTCAGGAATGTAAACAGGACACGGCAGGTGGCCAGTCTCGGAGGAGCATCCAAGATGGCGTCTCCACTCCCACATGGGGGGCTCAGCAGTCCAGGGGCATGTCTGGCTGAACTCCTTGGTTCTCCTCCAGTCCTGGGGCCTCTCCCCGCCCGGGCAGCCCCTCCGGCCTGCCTGTCAGAAGTGTCACATGGGGACCACGAGTGCAGAGTCCGCCAAGCTGTGCCAGCGTGTGGCCTGGAACTGGCACGGTGGCCCCTCTGCCACACACTATCACTTCCAGCAGCCTAGCTTCCAGGGCTCTGATCTATGAAGGCGCGAGTACCAGGAGGTGTCTTTCATCAGGGCAGCCATGGCAACGCATGAGCGCTGCGTCCTGTCTTCGGGGGGAGCCTGGTTCTTCAGGAAGCAGAGGGAGGCGCCCCACCCTGACCCCCCGCAGCACGGCTCCTCCAGGAGCTGCTTGTTCCACGCTCGTCTCGTTGGGAAAGGAATGGGGGTCAGAGCCGTGTGGGCCCCCGCGACGCCGGTCTTACTGCCTACCCTTCCTCACCTCAGTGTCCCCTGGGATGGCCAGAAGGAAATGTTGCCATTGGGGCCACTTTATTTATTTACTTTATTTATTTATTTTTGAGTTGGAGTCTCACTCAGTCGCCCAGGCTGGAGGGCAGCGGCATGCCACGGTCACCGCAGCCTCGACCTGCCGGGCTCCGGCGATCCTTCCGCCTCAGCCTTCCGAGTAGCTGGAACTACGGGTGCGCGCCACCATGCCCGGCGAATTTCTTTTAAGTCTGTGGTAGAGACGAGGTCTCCTCAAGCTGTCAGGCTGGTCTCAACACTGCGGGCTCGGGCAATCCTCTCGCTTCGGCCTCCCAAAGGGCTGGGATTATAGGCGTGAGCCACCATGCCCGGCCCCATTTGGGCCCACTTAAAAGATGAGCGAATTGAGTCTCCAAGGAGCTTTCAGTTTACACACTTGCCAAACACCGCTTGAGAAATGAGCAGATTAGGCTGGAAAGCCTAGGATGCTCCATTTTTTGGAATGCTTTTTAAAAACAGGGAAATCAACTTCCTCTCTATTTGTCCACCTCTCTGTCGAGCAAGAGGTGTCCGTACTCCCCTCCCCACGCCTTGGCCGAGACATCACAACGCCTGTCCTGTTGCTGGAGAACCCCGAGGCCCTTGCCTCCCCTCTGCCCGCCCCAAGGAAGAGTTCGGCGACGGAGCCGGACAGGAATGTGACTTTCTACAAAGGTGGTCAAAGCCAACCCTTCAGAGGGTAACCTGACGTTCTCCCTCCTCTCCCAGGAGGACACTGGGGAAGGTTCAGCATTTGAAGATTTCATTCACTGCCTGGACCCTGGCTCCTCCTTTTTGGGCTCGTTTTTGCTTGCATGCTTATTTGATTGAAGCCACTCGTCCCAGCCTTCCTCTCTGCTTCGGCTCTGCGCCCTGACCAGTGAAGCCACCAAACGGGCCCAGCCTTTTCTTTCCCTGTGCTCAGGCCACTTTCTCTGCCCGTGTCAACTGGCTACCCTGGTCCACCTGGCGGTTGGTTTTCTCTGAGTTGGAGTCTCACGCCATCGCCCCGGCGGAGTGCAGGGGACGCTCACGGCCACCCAGCCTCGACCCGCTGGGCTCCGGCGATCCTTCCGCCTCAGCCTTCCGAGTCGCCGGAGCTACAGGCGTGTGTTACCACACCTGGCTAGTTTTTGATTTACTGTAGAGACGAGGCCTCGCCAAGTGGCCAGGGCTGGTCTCGAACCCACGGGCTCAGGCAGTCCTCCGGCCTTGGCCTCCCAAAGTGCTGGGATGACAGACAGCGACTGAGCCCAGCCGCCCGATGGTTTTCAAGGTGCCACAAATGCAGCCCTCCAGGTCGTCCCCTTCCTCACCCCCTCCCTCCCTTCTGTCGAAGTCTCACTCTGTCCCCCAGGCTGGAATGCGGTGGCGCAATCATGATTCACCACAGCCTTGGCCTCCCAGGCTCAGGCCGTCCCTCTGCCTCAGCCTCCCAAGTAGGTGGGACTGCAGGTGTGTGCCCCTATGCCTGACTAATTTTTTTTTGTAGAGACGACGTCTCACTCCGTGGCCCAGGCTGGTCTCAAACTCCTGGGCTCAAGCGATCCTCCCCCTTGTCCTCCTCAGGTGTTGGGCTGACAGGCGTGAGCCACCGCCCCCAGCCCAGGGAGGCTTTGTCCAGCTCCTCCGAGTAAACATGCTCCTCCCCTCCTTGCAGTGAGCCCTCGGCACCTCCCTTGTGGCCTCGGTGCTCTGCCCCCGGAGTTGTTTGTGTTTTTTGCACTGCAAGTCCCCTGAAGGCAGGGCTTGTGTTTCACCAGACTTAACCCCCCAGTCAGCCGGCACCACGCCTTGCCTGAGGACATAGCTGCTCTTGGCGTGGAGTGTGTCTTTTCACCGTCTCCTGACTTTCTTGACTTCTCGGAACTGTGTATCGGTGACGTGAGCAACGACGAGTCCACTCCCGCCTCCACGAATTTAGCACTAGGGAAAAGAGTGCTGGGTGTGGTGGTTTGTGCCTGTCGTCCCAGCACTCTGGGAGGCCGGGGCGGGAGGACTGCTTGAGGCCAGGAGTCCGAGGTCAGTCTAGACGACAAGCAAGACCTCGTCTCTGCAAAGAAAAAACAAAACAAAACAAAGCAGGGGGAAGAAGGTTTCCCCGGGAGACAGGGTTGCCAGATTTCACAAATGAAGATACAGGGTTCTTAGTTAATTAGAATTTCAAGTGAACAACAAATAATGTTTTAGTACATTCATGGGACATGCTTATACTAAAAAATTATTTGTTGCTCATTTGAAACGTCACTGGGAATTCTGAATCGCATCTGGTCACCCTCTTGGAGAATTAAACCATGAAACTCACACGTGCGGATTAGAACAAAGAAACACAAAGGCAGCTGAAGAGATTAGAACGGGTCCTCAGCAAGACCTGATTGTAACTGGAGCAAGAAAAGTATATTTACAAAAACACTTGGAACCTTCTCTTGTGACATTTCTTAGGAACGTGCCGGTCAGAAAGGGGATTGGTCAGCAGCAGAAGACGGAGGGTCCAAGAGACCAACGGGCTCTCCCAGTGCCGTCTGGAAACACCAACTCCTGGGTCCCAGGACCCCTGATCTTATTTTGGAGATGGATTTACCAGCGTCTTAGTCCGTCCAGGCTCCTTGCTGTACCAGAGTACCGTAGACTGAGTAGCCTAAACAACAAACATCTATCACTTACGGTAATGCTGGGAAGTCCAAGGTCAAGGGCCTCTTCCCGGTTCACAGATGGCCCACTTCATGCCATGTCTGCACAGGTGGGGAGACAGAAAGGGGAAATGCCAGGTTTTGAGTGGAGGCGGTGCTAGGACCATCCGACTAACTTCCCCTGTTAACCAAGAACATCTGTTCAAAATTGGTTTCCTGGCTGGGTACGGGGGCTCAGCTTGTCATCCCAGCACTTTGAGAGGCCGAGGCGAGAGGCTTGACTAAGTCCGGGGATTCGAGACCAGCCTGGGCAGTTTGGTGAGACCTTGTCTCTACAATAAATCACAAAAATGAGCCAGTCGTGGTGGCGTGCGTCTGTAGTTCCAGCTACGTGGAAGGCTGAGCGGAAGGATCGCCTGAGCCCAGCAGGTTGATGCTGGGGTGGCCGTGAGCGTGGCCCTGCACACCAGCCTGGGCCATGGAGTGGGACTCCAACTCAAAAAAAAAAATTGGGAGTGAACATGCTGCTCTATGAACTATACACCCAGCCCTCTGAGGGTGACAAAATTCGATCAAATGGCACATGAATTTCTCTACTGCATTATCTCTGTGAACTTGGGTCATGGGTGGCTGGTCCTTTCTTGCTGTGCTGGGTCACCCAGCATCAGCAAGTCACGTTTTATTTCGATGACTGCCCTTTGTTTTTCTGGATTTCTACTACAGCAAATGGCAGAATTATTTATTTAGGGTATAAAAATAAGTAGTACTTGTTGAATGCTTACTCCATCTTATGTAATCCTTACAACAACCCTGCGTTTCAGCTTCAGAGCTAAAGAAATCGATGCAGAGGGCCTTTGTAACCCCTTGTCCCAGGTCACACAGCCAGTCAGGGACACAGGCAGGACCCCATCCCGTGGCTTCCCGAAGGCAATGTCTGTGCCCCTAACCACCATGCCTTGAAAACATGCTGGAAGAGCTTTAAAACGTTGACAAATACCATGGCAATTCAGGAAACAAACTCAAGAAGACTACAGATAAGAAATCCAAATATGAGGAGGAAGAACTATTTGCCTCTAAAGAAAGGAACGTCAGTCCACCCTCTCCCACCCAGGGCCATCAAGAAAAGTCCAATCAGTCTTGGAGCCACTTTATAGCCACCCGCATGACACAGAACCTTCTTGTGTTTGTGTGTCTTTAGGGACCGATGTCATTTGAATGTTTAAAATAGGTCGGCCAGGTGCCGTGGTTCATGCTTGTAATCCCCCAGTATGTAGGGAGGTGGAGGTGAGAGGATTGCCTGAGCCCAGAGGTTCGAGACCAGCCTGGGCCACTTGGCGAGACCTCATCTCTACAATAAATCAAAAAATTAGCCGGGCGTGGTGGCGAGCTCCTGCGATTCCAGCTACTTGGAGGGCTGAGGTGGAAGGATCTCCTGAGCCCAGCAGGTCGAGGCTGTGGTGGCCGTGAGCCTGCCACTGCACTCCAGCCTGGGTGACAGTGAGACTCTGACTCAAAATATATATATATATAAAACCTCCAAATCCTTCCCAGAAGCCTCCCAGGCCTAGAGAGTTAAATCACCGGAGTGACTCACATCAACAGGCCGTTTTGTTAGAGCATTTCCATAATTAGAATTTGTGACCAGCCACGAGGATGTATCACAAGCACTTGTGGCCAGGCTGCTTTCGTAGCAGAAAAAGGAGCTGTCAAATGTCAGCGTGCTGTGTTTTGCCATGCTGCGGTTGCTGTAAGGAGCTGTTCCCGTGTCTTATCCAATTCCCGCGTGACTCTGGGGCAGAGGTTCTCGCTGTCCACGGTCATGGTACGAGTCTGGGGAGATCAGGTATCTTTTTTTTTTTTTTTTTTTTTTTAGAAAGCAGGACTTATTGAGAGGCTCCCACAGTGGGAGGGGCCTGAGGGGATGGCCCAGGTCAGGTGCTTATTCCCAGGGGCCCAGGAGCTGGGGGGCCTCGGCTGGAACCCAAGCCCCTGACCTCGGATCGCCCGCGTGTTCCACAGGCCTGCCTCAGGGACCTTGTGAAGCAGGCTGGCCTGACCCTCCTGAGGCCCTCACCCCAGCCCAGTGGCATTCCCCCAGGGCCCGAGGAGGTGCCTTCCTGGCTGACTGGGCAGCCCGAAAAGGCGACCCAGAAGCGCCAATGGAGCGCTACCAGAGGAGGACACTGGCAGTGTCAGGTGCCAGGGCAGGCCATGCCAGCACACGGCCATGCTTCCCTGTGGCTTTGTGCCTTTGGAACGTGCTGTACCCTCAGCCTGGCTGCCTGGACGGATCAGTCCCTTTCCTCCAAGTCAAGCCCTGAATATTACTCTATTCTCCCTACAGTGGGAATATCGTTATTGTTTAAAGTATGAGAGTCATCATAAAAAACAAACACAAGATAACAAGTTTTAAACTTGTTTTTTAGACATACATATGCAATTTACATGTGCATTTTATAGACTACATTTGTGAATTTATGTTTTTGTACTTATAAACTTTTAATTTAAAGTATGTTTACATATATAAATATAAAATACAAAATGGTATTATACTACATATATATATATATATATATATTTTTTTTTTTTTTTTTTTTTTTTTCAGTTGGAGTCTCACTCAGTCGCCTAGACTGGAGTACAGTGGCCGCTCCCGGTCACTGCAGCCTCGACCTGCTAGGCTCCGGCAATCCTTCCGCCTCAGTCTTCCAAGTAGCTGGAACTACAGGCGCGCATTACCACGCCCGGCTCATTTTTTGATTTATTGTAGAGACAAGGTCTCGCCAAGTTGCCCAGGTGGGTCTCGAACCCGCGGGCTCAGGCAATCCACTCGCCTCGGCCTCCCAAAGTGCTGGGATTACAGGCTGAGCCACCGAGCCTGGCCGTATATCTTTTATAACTCATTTTTGCTCACTACATAACTCATATATTTTATATTGTAAGTACAAATTTACATGATTTTTTCAGTGAATAGTTTTTAAAAGTATAAAACTAGCAAATATTCACTGCAAAATAATAGTACTAAAAAAATCAAAAAGAAAGTAAATAGCAAAAAAAGCTCTCCTTCTAAAGAGAACCATTACTAACATTTTGACAAACACCTTTTTTTACACACATATACACTCATGTTTTTATATAAATAGTTTCAATTTATATATACACTGTTTCAAAACTTTTTTTGAGAAAGGGTCTTGCTCTGTCGCCCAGGTTAAAGTGTAGTGGCATGATTATAACTCGCTGTAGCCTTGAACACCTGGGTGCAAGCAACCCTCCTGCCTCAGTCTCCTGAGAAGCTGGGACTCCAGGCAGACACCACCAAGTTTGACTAATTTAAACATTTTTTTAAATAGAGTTGGGGTCTTGCTATGTTGCCCAGGTTAATCGCAAACTCCTGATCTCAAGCGATCCTCCCATCTCAGTTTCTCCAAGTTCTGGGATTACAGGTCAGGTGTGAGCCATTGCACTCAGCCTGTTTTGAAACTTTAAACATTTCAGCAAGATGTTGCAGAGATCCTTCTTTGTTAATCAATACGGCATGAAATTGATCTTTTTAACGACTGCATAATATTTTATTGTGCAAATATAACTTGATAGAATTTAGTTGTACACACTAGTGATGGGCATTCATTTTCAGCTACTGAGAATTATAGACACTGTGATGAATATCCTTATACATAGAGTATTTTTTCTAGAATAAGAGAAATAGATGAAAAGTTCAGAATGTACCATTTTGGAAGTTCCATATTGTCAAATTACGTTGAAAAATGTGCACCTGAGAAAAGTCTAAAATTTCAGTCAAAATTCACGTGGATTATTTTTGTTATTTTCCTTCTCTTCCGTCCTCCCAAATTTTCTATTACAAGCATGTCTTTCATTACGATGAGGCAAGTAGACATTTTTACATTGCACAAGAGACACAGGTTTCTAAACCACGCAGGTGTCGCTCTGGTGACAGCCTTTCCAGTTGCTTCTGTGCCACCCTTGCTTTCCTCACTTGCCACGGGGCTTTCAGGGACCTTCCAGCCCTGTCCCTGAGTTGGCTCGAGTGCACCCCACGGGCATCCATGGGGAGTTGCTCATTGCCCTGGAGAGGGAACTGGAGGCAAGGTGTTAATGGCTCCTGGTCCCAGGGCAGCCCCCTCAGAAGGCCCCTGCTCGTGACTCGGCCTTTGGAGTAGCAGCCTTGGGGGCTCCACGTGGTGAGCAAAGTGGCTTCCAGCCCCTGGGGAAGGAGCCTTGTGGGGCATTCCAGGGCAAGAAGGCCTTTCCTGGCTCAGTCAGATTCAAAAGTCGGGAGGCTGCTTGCCTCTGGGCAGCCGTTGTCCCCTCCCCTGGAAAGTCTGAGAGGGCATCTTCAGTATTTCCAGAGAGGTCAATGATTGAGTGGGCCATTGTTCTGCGTCTGGCAGATGCCGAGACGCTTCCTCTTTCATTTCTGCCTTATTCGTGCTGCCCGGCACCCACCGTGGCTACGGGAAAAGGGGAACTTGAAAGAAAAACCGAAAACTTCAGAGCAAGCCACAGTGCAGGAGATCATGCTGTCACTCTGAAGCAGAGGCGGGGAAGTCCGCTGGAAGGATCACCGAGGCCACCCACCCGGGTCTTTCTTCCTCCCCGGTGAGAGCCTTCTCCGCTCCCACCCAAGTCTTCCTCAGTGCTACGGGATGTCCTTGGGATCCCAAGTCCTGTTTTTCAGGAAGTGGCATTCTTTTTTTTTTTTTTTTTTTTTTGAGTTGGAGTCTCACTCTGTCGCCCAGACCGGAGTGCAGTGGCCACTCCCGGCCCCCGCAGCCTCGACCTGCTGGGCTCCGGCGATCCTTCCCCTCAGCCTTCCTAGTAGCCGGAATTACAGGCGCGTGCTACCACGCCCGGCTGATTTTTTGATTTATTGTAGAGATGAGGTCTCGCCAAGTTGCTCAGGTGGGTCTCCAACCCGCGGGCTCAGGCAGTCCACTCACCTCAGCCTCCCAAAGGCGCAGGATTACAGGGTGAGCCACCGAGCCCGGCTGGAAGTCACATTCTTGAAGTAAAAACCAAAGTCTGCTTTTGCTCAATTTTTCGAGTTTACCATATATGTATATATGTATGTGTGTGTGTGTGTGTGTGTATATATATATATACACACACACACGTAATATATGTATATTATATATGGAAAGCGAGCAGATATAATATAGATTTACACACATACGTGTACACACACACACACACACACACACACACACACACACACACACACATACACATTGTGGTGGCTTTTTCGGAAACCATCTGACGCACAGAAAATAAGTTGCCTGGTGAGATATCAAAGAACTGCAAAGGAGGCCACAGCCCCGAAGGCCTGGCTGGTGGCGTCGCAATTTGCAGCATGGCTGCTGATAAGCATCTATTTGCTTCAGTAAATAGAAGCTGAAGTCAGATCATAACATTTGTTCCGGGAAACCGTAACTGAAGTCGCAAATCATAACTAATGAAGCATAAAATGTCCTCTTTTAACCTAACGGACTAACAGACTTCTGGCTTTTTCGTTTCTGCTAATGGCCTCTGTCCCTGGGCACTGCCAACGCTGGCCCATGAGGGGCGCCTCCGGCCTCTGCGCTCAGGACGTGGCCCAGAGAGCCCTTGTGTGCCGGCTGCTTGGAAAACAGCGAGTGTTTTCCCCAGGGACCATCTTTCTCAGGGTGCCCGGGCTGTCGGGGCGCTTGCACAGGCCGTTCAGCCCGCTCCTGCCGCTGAGCTCTGGGCTTTGAGGGCCGGCCCTCTGCAGCACCGGAGGGAGAAAACAGGTCACTCCGGCTTCTTTGCACAGAGTCCGGGCTCTGAGCACAGTTGCAGCAGAAGCTACTGTTCTTCTCCACTCTCCCACCTCTGTTTTGGCACCCAGTTCCGGGGCCCTAAGCCCTGGATTACAGCACCCTCCCCTAGTCTGCCTGACCCCCTCTGGACGGCTTTACTGCTGAGGGAGTCTGTGACCTTAAATGACCCACTTGCTCCTGCTTCTTGACCAATCAGGCTTCCATTTCCTCTGGGCGGTTGGTATCAGCCAAGGGCTGGAGGAGAAGCAGACAGGGCGGATATGAGTTCATGCTAGCAGGCGAATGACGGAGAGCTTCTATTTTTATTGTTATTATCTTAGAGTTGCGTGGTACCGCTGAGGACTTGCTGCATGAGTAAATTGCATGCAGGTGAGGTGTGGGCTTCCGGCGAGCCCCTCGCCCTCAGCAGTGCCCAGGGGTTGTTGCTCCCGCTTTTGTGCTGTGCGCCCAGTGTTTAGGGTCTGTTCTTGAGTGAGACTTTCTTGATCTTCTTAACGTCTTACGTTAAAGGGAGTTAGTTGTGACACTTGAGCGTCACTGAGGGTAGCAAGGTAAGGGATGCAAACAAGGTGATTCAGAACTCGGAATTCACACACACATGAGTGGGACTCTCAGGCTCCTTACTGTACCCTGTGTCCCGAACACTGGCCGTCAGGAAATGATCCTTCCCTGGAAAAAAATGGGGTGGCCACAGAGAAGAGACCTCCAGGAGACACTGCAGACACTCCCCTCAGTGAATAGGCTGTTTCTCTGCCAGATCACCTCTGAGAATAAGCTCCACTCATTCACACAGAACCCTTCACAAACTTTCAGTGCCTCTTCACGAAATCTTAAGAGACTGCCAAGGATTACCATATGTTTACGGAAGGGTTTACCATGAAAGAAAAGACCAAAACAGAGGAAACAGCAGAACAAAACTTCAAAAGTTGTATATTTAGTATATACAGAGAAATAAGAGATTTTTATCCATGAAATGAGACAGGATGTGTTTTAGGCTGTTTGGGATGCGATAAAAAACTACCATAAACCGGTTGGTTTATACACAACAGAAATTCCTCAAAGTTCCAGGGGCTGCAAAGTCCAAGATCAAGGGGCTAACAGAAATGGTGTCTGCAGAGGGCCTGCTTTCTGCTCAGAAATGGCACCTTCTTGCAGTGGGAGTGGCGAGCTAGCTCCCTAGGGTCTCCTTTATAAAGACACGAAGACCATTCATGAGGGCTCCACTCTCATGACCTAATCACCTCCCAAATTATCATACTGGGGCTTAGGCTCAACATATGGATTTTGGGGGTACACAGTCAGATCGTAGCAGGGTGCAAGATAAAATAAACAATCCCACAAGAAAGGGCTTTTGGTTGTTAATTAAAATAAATATCTAAAAGAAAGGATAAATATAATTGATAAAAACTTCAGAATTGTACAAAAAGATAAATGGAAAAACATGAAAGATTACCAAGCTGGAGAATCCACCCTGAAAGTCCAACATCTAGCAAAAATGGAGGGAAGGAAATTATCAAAGAAACAATTCGAGGAAATTTCTCGGAATAAAAAGATAAGAACCTCAAGGTTGAATGAAGGGCATACAAAGTGAGCAACAAAATGAATAGGAAAAAAGACTCAGACTTCCATAAAACTTCAGAACTTTAAGGACAAAGAGAAGATCTTCCTAAAAATAGCAGATAACACAAAAAAACTAGGATTGAAAATAGCACTGACCATCTCACTAGCAACACTGGAGCAAACTTTTTTTTTTTTTGAGCTGAAGTCTCACGCTGTCGCCCAGACTAGAGTGCAGTGGCCGCTCCCGGCCACCGCAGCCTCGACCCGCTGGGCTCCGGCGATCCTTCCGCCTCCGCCTTCCGAGTAGCCGGAATTACAGGCGCGCGCCACCACGCCCGGCTGATTTTTTGATTTATTGTAGGGATGAGGTCTCGCTGCCCAGGTGGGTCTCGAACCCGCAGGCTCAGGCAATCCACTCACCTCGGCCTCCCAAAGGTGCGGGATTACAGGCTGAGCCACCGAGCCTGACCGGAGCAAACTTTTTACAATACTAAGGGGAAATGATCTGCAACCTAGAATTCCACACCAACTCAGGTTTTATTCTGAGGGCAGAATGAAAACATCTTCAGATGTGCAAGATCTCAAAAATATTTATCTCTGTATCTTTATTCTAGAACTTCTGGAGGACGTGCTATTGAAACCAAGCAAGTAAGCCGAGAAAGAGAAAGACTCAGAATCTAAGAATGTGAGGAAGCAGACCCATCAGGGCAGAGTGAAGTCGCAGGCCCAGGGGACACGTGTGCAGCAGGCCTGCGCTGGGCCAGTCTGGACTGGAACAGAACGATGAAGCTTCCCAGAAAAAATGATGCCACCGGGGTGCTTGAGCTATGCAGAAAATAGTATTAATAATTATGTAACTGAGATGAAGCATTTTTTAAAAAAGTAAATAATCAGAAAATTATTTTAAAAACCCAGGCAAATGGATGTTATATCATTTTTAAACCCAGTAACAAATGAAATGATTAGTAATGCCAGACAAAATTAAAAGTACGACAAGAAAAAAAAAAACCATGGTCATGCTACACTACCTGGCTCTGAAGTGAACAACGTTTGCATAATCATCAGGATGTAAATGCTATTAGAGTCAACCAAAATTTGTGGTAACTACCACATTGGGAGGAATAAGAGATAAAAAAGAAGACTTAAGACCCTCTATCATGGCAACAAATCAATACATGCTACCTAAAATGAAAAGATCAGGATATCTCCCTCTATACACATTGCTTAAAAATATGGAGATAAACCGGGCTCAGTGGCTCAGCCTGTAATCCCGCACCAGGGGAGGCTGAGTGAGTGTATTGCCTGAGCCCGTGGGTTCGAGACCTGCCTGGGCAACTTGGCGAGACCTCATCTCTACAATAAATCAAAAATGAGCCGGGCGTGGTAGCACGCGCCTGTAGTTCCAGCTACTCGGAAGGCTGAGGCGGAAGGATCGCCGGCGCCCAGCAGGTCGAGGCTGTGGTGGCCAGGAGCGACCACTGCACTCCAGTCTGGGCGACAGAGGGAGGAGACGCCGACTCAAAAAAAAAAAAAAAAAAAAAGAAGATAAATACCAGGGGAAATGAATGGCTGGGGAGCTGAGAACCATAGCCTCTAGAAAGCTGGCCTATGGGATGGGCACTGTTACTTTTCATTACAACTCTTTCAGTACTTTTGAGCTTTCAGAAACACGTGGTTGGGCGCGGTGGCTCAGCCTGTAATCCCAGCACTTTGGGAGGCTGAGGCGAGCAGATTGCCTGACCCCGCGGGTTCGAGACCCACCCAGGCAACTTGGCGAGACCTGGTCGCTACAATAAAATTTTAAAAAATTAGCCGGGCGTGGTAGTGAGTGCCTGTATTTCTAGCTACTTGGAAGGCTGAGGCAGAAGGCTCGCCAGAGTCCAGCAGTCGAGGCTGCGGTAGCTGGAAGCGTGCCACTGCACTCCAGCCTGGGCGATGGAGTGAGACTCTGACTCAAAAAAAAAATAGAAACATGTACTGGAAGCTGGGTGTGGTGACATGCACCTGTAGTCCCAGCTACACAAGAGGCAGAAGTGAGAGGATTGGTTTGAGCCCAGGAATTTGAAACCAGCCCGGGCAACACAGCAAGACCCTATCTAAAAAAAAAAGTACTTGGAATATTTTGACAAATACAGTAATTTTAGGCCAGGCATGGTGGCTCTCACTTGTAATCCCAGCACTTTGGGAGACCAAGGCAAGAGGATTGCCTGAGCCCAGGGGTTTAAGACCAGCCTGGGTGACTTGGCAAGACCTTATCCCTACAATAATTAAAAAATTAGTCAGACATGGTTGCACGTGCTTGTAATACAGCTACTTGGAAGACTGACGCAGAAGCATCGCCTGAGCCCAGCAGGTTGAGGCTGTAGTAGTCATGAGTGTGCCACTGCACTCCGGCCTGGGTGACAGAGTGAGACTGACTCAAAAAAAGTAATTTTAAAATAAAATCAACAAGCTGGAAAGAAGGCTAGCTTGGTTGTTCATCTAAATGAATATCTAATTCATGGACTGTTGGGGTAAGTAAAACTCAGAGACTGTAGGGAAGATGGGCTGGGGAGTGGTTGAAGAAATATGGAGAAAGAAAGCCGTGAACCACCTAGAACGCAGGGAGACACTGTTGCAGCCACTTTACACATTTAAAAGACCGAAATACACTCCTGACTTGTTAAACAAATTGCTTTCGGACTATAAAAGTAATATGTATTTGCTGTAGGAAGTAACAGTAAATTTCTAAAACTTACTATGGAAAATGCAAATAAAGGGTGAGGGTAGAGAGAATGAGAGAAAAGTAAAAACCACCCCAAGTGTTACCATCCACAGGTAATCATTCTAATTACTTATTGGCACATCTTTTTAAAGCAAAAGTAGGATGGTACTGTATAGACATTTCTGTGTCCTACTTTATTTCCCCTTAGATTTCTCCAGGTCACTATTGTTCTTAAAAAATAATTTTAGGGCAACCCCTTTGGGTCTTCTCGCACTGTGGGAGTTTTTCTGTCCTCTCAATAAATCCTGCTTTCTCAAAACAGAAAAAAAACCAAAAAATAATAATAATTTTAAATAGCTGCTTAATTTCCTAATATATTCATGTATATGTAATGTATGGTTTATGATCTATAAGTTGTGCTTTTTCCAGTCTCCAATAGCTGGATATTTTGGTTGTTCCCATTTTCCATAATTGTAAGTAATATTTTGGTAATCATCCTTAATCATAAATCTGTGAGATTTCTTACAGAGCCAGTGGGGATGAATATTTTTAAAGTTGGCAAGACACAATCCAGGGTGTTCCCCAGAAAGATTCTATCAGTTTACAAACACTTTCGCCAGGCCAGTACTGTCTGCCACCATCGGACATCATCATCAAATACAATTTTTTTTTCTATGACCATGTTAATACATTATACACTCAAAAAAGATCAACAAGCGTGGGGGGAAATCCTTAAAACAGAATGCAAACAAAAGCAAATGAACCTAACTATATTTCCGTTAATAACAACACTACACTGAAGGGCAGAATGAGGGGATGAGGGAGAAAACTTAATCCAGGTAACGTGAACACAGTATTTTAATATATACACACACACAGAGGGTGCCAAAAAGGAAAAAACTACTAAAATTGTAATACTCAGTATATACCAATAACAAAAGACGGAAATAAGTCACGTCTGACTTCTGCAATTAGAAGAGGTGCTCAAAGTGGTTGTCATGAGCATCTAGACACTTCTGATGACGGCAAACTACAAGTAATACATAGATAATGCATAGTTTTTTTGTGCTCCCCCCCGTATATTTATCCTCTGGCTATAGAAATAAAGAACCATAAATACTGAAAACTATTTGGCAGGATTGTTTTTCTGCAGTGCTACGGATTAGCAATTCTGAAATTACTTTCAGTACATATTCCAGGATAGAGCAAACAAATAGATTACGAATAACGGAAGCCAGTGTCTTCTTTATTGGTGAAGGGAGTCACACAGATGGAAAAAGCAAGGCTAGGATGGACGCTGTGGTGTCAGTCTCGAGTTGGAGATGCCAGGATGAACTCATGTTTTATTGTACTGTGGCTGCTTATGGAGATGTGCTTTTTTTGGGGGGGAATAGACTGAAGTATTTAGGAGTAAAGAAGCATAATGTCTGCAGTTTACTTCAAATGGTTGAGGGAAAAGATAAGTACATATACATATAGAGACAGACAAAGACAAAGAGGCACAGAAAGGAAAGAGTGATAAAGCAAACGAAGTAATTGTTAACGACTGGGGATCTGGTGAAGATTATGTAGGGATTCTTTATACTGTTTTTGCCATTTTTCCATCAGCTTGAAGTTACTTCAAAATAAATGGTTTTGCCAACTTGACAGGTAAGAAAAAATATTTGAATGGTTTTCATTTTACTTTATTAGTAAAGTTGAACACGTTTACGTCAAAGGAGCATTTGAATGATCTGTTTATGCTCTCTGTTCATTTTTTTTTTGAGTCGGAGTCTCACTCTGTCACCCAGACTGGAGTGCAGCGGCCTCGACCTGCCGGGCTCCGGCGATCCTTTCGCCTCAGCCTTCCGAGTAGCTGGAACTACAGGCGCGCGCTACCACGCCCGGCTGATTTATTTTACTGTAGAGATGCGGTCTCACCAAGTTGCCCAGGCAGGTCTCGAACCCGCGGGCTCAGGCAGGCCACTCACAGAATTGCTAATGAACGAAAATCTAACGAACGCCTTTGATGTTTCCGACCCCTGGCGGCAGAGTCCTTATCCTCAAGCGTCTCACAGTCCAGCAAAGGCGACATGCAGGAAACAGGACACAGTCACTGCGTGGGGACAAGGACAGCTGCACACGTCAACACGAGGCCAGCCGGGCTGGGTTGCGGAAGAGCCAGGACGGCCTCCAGGGAGGTCCGGGGGCCCAGTCGCCGAAGGGACTCCTCTGACCCCTCGAGTTCTGCGAGGTGGGGTCGCGTCCCCCGCCTTGCAGCCCGGGGAAGAGGCGGCGAGGCCAGACGGCTGGCACCGGCCGCCGCGCGCCTGCCCCTGGGCCGCGCAGACCCTCGGCCGTCGGGGCCGCCCGCCAGCCCCGACGGGGCCAGCCGCCTCGAGCCCCCAGCGCGGCCCCGGCGTCTCCGGGTGGACCCCGTCGGGGGCCAGGGCGCGGCGGCCGTCGAGGCGCGGAGCGCGAGCGGGCAGGGGCGGCGGGGGACGGCAGCGCGGCGAGGGCCCGCTCTTCCCGGCGAGGCGCGCCGCCCTCGCGCCGCCTGGGGAGGAGCCCGGCGTCGCAGGAGGGCCCGGCCGCCCCGGGAGGCTGCCCTGCGGCGGCGGGGCCGGCGGGCGCGCGCGGGCGGCGGGGGGGCGGCGGGCTGGAGGCCGCCCGGCCGCCTGCCCGGGCCGCGCGGACCCCGGCCGCCGGCCTCGCGCCCCGCGCGCGCCGTGGAGAGGCAGCCGGCCCCGAGGCGAGGCCCGAGGGCGCTCGCGGGCGCCGGCGCAGGGCGGGCGGGCGCGGCTCCCGCGGGGCTGCCGGGCGCGCGGGCCCAGAGCGCCGCTCCGCCCCGCCGGCGGCGTGCTCCTCGCGGCCCCGAGCGCCGGGCCGCGGCCGCCGACGGGCGCGCCCCGCGGCGGAGACCCCGGCGGGCCGGCGCCCCCGCGAGGGCGAGCGGCGAAGCGCGAGGCGGGCGGACTTCCGCGCAGGGGCGCGCCGGCCCGCAGCGGGCGAGGCGGTCCGGCGCGAGCGCGCGGCGCGGGGGGCGTGGCCGCGGGGCGTGCGGGCGGGGGCGGGGCGACGGCGTGCCGGCGGCGCGGGGCCACGGGCTCGGCGCGCAAGCGCGGAGGGGCGGCTGCGCGAGGCGGGCGGGCCGCGCCGGCCGGCCCGGCGGGGTCGTGGAGGCGGCGGCCGGTCGCGGCGGCGGGGCGGGTGAGGCCGTGCGGGGCCGCGCGGGGCGGGCGCCCCCGGAACCGGGCCGGGCCTTGCGGGAGGCCGGAGGGAGGGAGGGCGAAGCAGGCCCCGGGCGCGTCTCCACCCGCCCCGGCTGGTGCTGGCGGCGCGGCGCGGAGCCCGAAGTGCCGGTTGCCGCAGGCAGCCCGGGGCACCGACCGGGCCCGGCTCGCCCGGGACGTCCGGCTGGGGGACCCAAGCAGCCCAGGCCTGCGGCCCGCTGCGGCGCCTCGCCTGGGCCTCCCTCCCGCGGCTGCGCCCCGCTGCGGCCCGGGCGGCTGGAGGAGGCCTCGCGTCCTCGCCCCCCGCCTTTTCACTGTGCGGGCGAAGGCCCCTCCCCAGCACTGTCCGTCCCGGCGAGCTCGAAGCCTCCCTGGCGGCCTTCCTTCGCAGTGAAGGCAGGCAAAGACAGGGGTCCGTCGTGCTTCGTGCTTTGCCCTGTGGAAGTCCGCTCTCCACCCAGTCGCGGAGCAGCGGGGATGATCCTGTGCTCAGAGCAGAGCCTCGGCTCCGGGGACTTTTGACCTGGGGTGTCCGCCGCCTTCTCGGACCCCACATGCGGAGATTTAGTCAGGCTAGATATCAGCTTGAGTTTTCCCGTCAGTTGTCCATCATTAAACTGGAGAAATCCAGGTGATCAGAAAATATGACGGAGGTATCCAGATGTTCAATTTTTCCCTTTCCTGATTCAAAAAGCCTCGTGGTGGAACGTCTGCTTGACCCCTTCACGTGGAAGGATGAGAACTCCGCCTAGGAACACAGCGTGAATGGAAGAGACCTGTCATTGTGAGTCTGGCTCTTGGCTAGTCATCGGATGCCTTCCCTAGAGTGATAAGACTTTACAGTCATGAACTTCAGGGTCTGAGATACATCTTGTCAACCTGGAGTTGGCTGACAGACATGGTAGGACTTAACACCAGTTTTGTTTTTGTTTTTGTTTTTGTTTTTTTTTGAGTTGGAGTCTCACTCTGTCGCCCAGACCGGAGTGCAGCGGCCGCTCCCGGCCACCGCAGCCTCGACCTGCTGGGCTCCGGCGATCCTTCCGCCTCAGCCTTCCGAGTAGCCAGAATTACAGGCGCGCACTACCACGCCCAGCTAATTTTTTTTGATTTATTGTAGAGATGAGGTCTCGCTGCCCAGGCGGGTCTCGAACCCGCGGGCTCAGGCCATCCACTCACCTCAGCCTCCCAAAGGCGTGGGATTACAGGCTGAGCCACCGAGCCCGGCCAGTTTTGTTTTTGTTCGATATTGAAGATCTTTGAGTCACACTGGAAAGGATACACGTTTTTCATGTGGCTCTGACGAACTAATTCATAATATTGGTGTTATGACCCAAATGACAGCAGGAAATCGGATATCAGGTCATGCTCTTATGGCTCATGTACACATAAAAAGTGTGTATACATGCCTGGCACATGTATAGGCGTTTAGCACAGCAGCTGGTAAATGTCAGTAATTCCATAGCAAGGTGAATTGACCAAGCTTTTAGAATGGTGGCAGGTTCCATATGAGAAGGAGGAATGGATTTCATGATAGTCTTTTCGATTTCTTAGATGCCTTTCCCAAGAAATTGACTGGAAATGGGGAAACTAAGTGTGTCCACCCTAAGGCGTGAGTAAGCAGCTATTCCATTCTAGGGAGAAATCAGAGAGCTAGATGGAGGGTGGGGTCCAGTGAAGTTCCCAAGATGAGTATGCATTTTGTATTTGACCACTTGTGTTTTCTTTGGTAGATGCAAACAGTTCAGCACTCTGCACAGACACTGAAAACAGCTCTCATCTCAAAGAACTCAGTGCTTGTGTCCCAGTACGAGAAATCAGATGTTGGGGAGCAGCGTCTCCTGAACGAAGCCTTCCAGCCAGCCAGTGGTCTCTTTGGGCCCATTACCTTGCACTCTCAGTCGGACTGGATCACCTCCCATCCCGAGGCTTCTCAAGACTTCGAACAGTTTTTCAGTGATCCCGACAGAAGAACACCCTCTCCGGACAAACGCAGCATTTATCTACAGTCCATTGGTACATACTGGTAATATGCTGATTTTGGTTTGCTTTTGCAGCGTGCTGGTGTCAGGAATAGTTTGGGCTCTGGGTCTGATTGAAGTTGGCAGTTTTTATGACCCTTATCGACACTAATTGCAATGGTAGAAGTTTTGTAGCCAAGTTGACTTAAAAGGTAACATTTTGCTTCTTTTAAATTCATGTTGACATCAATGAATGATAAAGGTATATTGAAAATTTGGAGTTGGTTTTGTTTCTAATTTCAAATATTTAGACTTGGCTAAAGACTGAATATTTTAATCATCTTAAAGTCTGTCTTTAAATTTTCTTCCATATTATAGGATCTCTAGGAAAAACCAGAATTATCAGTGAAGAATATATTAAATGGCTCAAGGGCTACTGTGAAGCATTTTTCTATGGGTTGACAGTAAAACTCCTAGAGCCGGTTCCTGTTTCTGCAACGAGGTGTTCCTTTAGAGTCAACGATAACACACAAAACCTACAAATTCATGCAGGTGAATTAACAACTTTACAATTTGAATTGAGTAAAGAAAGTGTGTGTGTGTGTGTGTGTGTGTGTGTGTGTGTGTGTATGTATATACACACACATACATACATACGTTTCTTTTTAAATAGGGCACATCCTGAAGTTCTTAAAAAAGAAGAAACCTGACGATGCCTTTTGTGTTGTGGGGATAACAATGATTGATCTTTACCCAAGAGACTCCTGGAATTTCGTCTTTGGACAAGCCTCTTTGACAGATGGTATTCCATTCTGGCATTGTTAGAAACTTCTTCAACTTGAAAATATTTAAAGATGTTAAAAGAGGGAAAAAATTCCAACCAGTAATCATTTTGACATTTAAAACCATGTAGTATTTTCAGTGAGGCATCATGCCATCGTCGGAAATGTGCTGTTGATGGATTCTGATGATCTGGGTTCCTCTCCAGGTGGCTGATCACTGCCTGTGTGACCTTGAAGATAAAAATAATACCCATTTCACAGAGTCATTTTGAGATAATTTACATACAAGTGCCTATACATAAAAAATGTGTATATACACCTGCCACATATATAGGTGTTTAGCACAACAGTTGGTAAATATCAGTAATTCCATAGCAAGGTGAACTGAACAAAGAAACCGCTTGAACTATCGTAACGTATATGAAAATCTTGCAGATTGTTTTTTAACTGTTTTCATAGTCATCTTGATAGATGGAATGGCCATAGGTTGATATTTAAGTGTACACTTCTTTGTTTTTCCATATCTTATGACATTTGTTTTGGGGGCCTTTTTAACTTAAAGTCAACTTTAGTCTTTGAGTTGAGATCTCATAAATTTGGATTCATTAGATGGGGCTGGGAAAAGATCTGGAAACAGGTTATATTTTTACTTGTTCATTTTTATTTATTTGTCATCTTTCTACTTCTCTTCTCCCCACCCCTTCGCTTTGGCTCTTATTTCTCTAACCTCATCCTGCAAGATCTAAGACAAATTTTAAAGGGAAAAAGCCAGTGAATGAGGGGGAGTGGTTCATTAGTGTTCTGGGGTGGGAGGAAGAACCAGGAAGTATACGGAGAGTTTATGGTCTGTCTGGATGTGCATGAGCCTTAGGAGTTAGAGTGGGTGAGGGCTTTTCGTGACCAGTCTTTCTTTCTACTAGAGGTGGGATTGTAGGGGATTAGAACTTCTTCCCACCTGCTCCATCCTTAGTTCTTTATTTATGCGAAGTTCCTTGTGGCCCACTGTGACCCTACCAGCATACTGTCTTGGAGACTTGGATCACTACTCTCTTTTAAAACAATTTGCTTATCGAGATATTGCTAGCTAGTTTGTCTTATACTTTTGAGGGGATCAGGAACCGCTTCTCAAACTATTTCTTTTTAAGTTCTTTTTTGGGGTAAGTTTCCTAAGTATTGCAAGACAAAGGAAAAGGCGTACATAGTAGGGTAGTGCAGGGCTGCTCTGCCCTGCAGCAGGACAATATCTTGACACAGGCGACCTGGTCTTCTTCAGGTCTACAAATACTGGTTCTTCAAGATTGAGAAACCCTTATTACTCAAGAAAACAGTCTTTTTATCAGAAGAAAGAAATGTTCTTGCTAAAAGTATGCCCACACTGGATTGGCCAGAAAAATTCCTTGTGATACATTAATAGATTCACTGTTTTTTTTTCTTCTTCCAGAATACTGTTTCCCTAAATTTCAAATACCAGTTTATACGTTCAGAGGGTGGAGCAAGAAACCTTCTTTTTGAATCAAATTGGATTGGACAAATTTACTATGAGTTTATTTTCTTGAAAAACGGGTTATTGTTAAAATAACACCTAAACAAGAGGCATAAATAAGAGTGATAATGTAGATAAGTCATTATACAACAATCCCTAGAGTGAGTTACACATCAGACTGTGTTCTCCCTGCATGCAGAGGTGGTTGGTATAACTCTAAATGTAACACAGGAAGTTAGTTACAAGGGTTCATATTTATTCTGGTCAGCTGACACTGATGACATAATGGAGTTGTGCTGTTCTTAGAAACGGGGGTGGGGCAGAGGAAGAGGTTATTCTGTCTAGAGGCATGGTCCAAATCATGGTCTCCAAGACTTCAGGGCAGTGACCTTTAGTGGTACCCCCTTCCCTGACACACGCATAGCAGAGATGTATTCAGTGTGTTCTTTTTTGTTTTTGTCTTTTTTTTTGAGTTGGAGTCTCACTCTGTCACCCAGACTGGAGTGCAGTAGCCGCTCCCGGCCACCGCAGCCTTGACCTGCTGGGCTCCCGCAATCCTTCCACCTCAGCCTTCCAAGTAGTTGGAACTACAGGCGCACGCTACCACGCCCAGCTAATTTTTGACTTATTGTAGAGATGAGGTCTCTCCAAGTTGCCCAAACGGGTCTTGAACCCGCGGGCTCAGGCAATCCACTCACCTCAGCCTCCCAAAGTGCTGGGATTACAGGCCGAGCCACCGAGCCCGGCTTCAGTGTGTTCTTTTTTTTTTGAGTTGGAGTCTCACTCTGTCGCCCAGACTGGAGTGCAGTGGCCGCTCCCGGCCACCGCAGCCTCGACCTGCTGGGCTCCGGCGATCCTTCCACCTCAGCCTTCCGAGTAGCCGGAATTACAGGCATGCGCTACCACGCCCGGCTGATTTTTTGATTTATTGTAGAGATGAGGTCTCGCTGCCCAGGTGGGTCTCGAACCCACGGGCTCAGGCAATCCACTCACCTCAGCCTCTCAAAGGCGCGGGATTACAGGCTGAGCCACCGAGCCCGGCTTCAGTGTGTTCTTAAAGAGAAAAATCGTGACTGCCTGTTATTCATGTGATTATTTTTCGTGGTTCCTTTTTGAGTACTTTATTCTTTGAGAAAAAGACTTCTTTTGTGGAGGAAAAAAACTCCGAATCTTCCAGTTTCTCAAGAGTTTGACCGCAAATCTATTGAGGTTTACAGGACCAGGCAAACTGGACAGCAGCAAAGAAGATTTTGATAGGAAATCTGGGGCAAAAGTCTTCCTTCATGTTGGCAAACCTTGAGTGCATTCAGCTGTGTGAACACCATGACACAGTTGTGTGCTCACTGACTATGTGTCCAGCAGGCTCACCATTGGGCTCTCCCTCAAGGCTCTTACTCTCCTTCTGTTGCTGTTTGTCCTCTTGTAGGTGTGGGAATATTCAGCTTCGCCAGGTATGGCAGTGATTTTTATAGCTTGCACTATGAAGGCAGAGTGAAGACGCTCCAGAAGACATCTCTGAGAGACTATTCAATTTTTGATGACTATTATATTCCGGAAATAACTAGTGTTTTGCTGCTTCGATCCTGTAAGGTGAGTTATTTATAAAATCCTACAGGACCTTTTAAAAAAATTTTTTACAGAGATCTTAATTTCCCAAGTTGTATATTATCAGTCCTTTAGGTAATATTACAGGTGAGTTGGTATCATTTGTATAATTTTGGTGGATAATGGTTGGCTGAAATAATCAGTCAAAACAAAATCTAAGTGAATACCTTCATGTTGAAAGTTATAACATTGATGCTAGTCTTTGTTTTTTTGTTTAGTTGGAATCTCACTCTTGTCATCCAGGCTTGTGGCACTCTCACAGCTACTGCAGCCTCGACCTGCTGGGCTTAGGTGATCCTCCTGCCTCAGCCTTGCAAGTAGCTGGAACTACAGATGCATGCCACCACGCCCGGCCAGGTTGCCAATTTTTTGTATGGCTAGTTACATGCAGTCTTGGCTGTACCCAGGTCCTCACCTTTAGTTTCATTCCTGAATTCTGGGGTGAGGAGGTAGCCTACCCTTCCAGGCTGCCTTCCCAAGGCCTTCAGAAGCCCTCTGCTCTCGGAGTGGGCCTTCCTTCCTTGGACTTCGGGCTGCACTTGACTGTGGTTCTACTTATGGTTCCTGACTTCTCCCCACTCCTGCTCTTAGGAAAGGCCAGCTCCCCTTTTTCTTCTTTCTTTATAGCAAAAGACATAGGCTCTTCCTTCAGCTAGAGAAGTACTGCTTTCACCAGTACTATTTGTTGGGGTTTGAGAACTGCACCTCTCAGAATTATGTTTTCTAAAATGTGTTTCTTGGGCGGGGCATGGTGGCTCATGCCTGTAATCCCAGCACTTTGGAAGGGCAAGGCAGGCAGATCACTTGAGCCCAGGAGTTCAAGACCAACCTGGACAACACAGTGAGACCTTGTCTCTACCAAAAAAAAATCAACAAATCAGTTGAATGTGGTTGCATGCACCTATACTCGCAGCTACTCGTGAAGCTGAGGAAAAAGGATCACCTGATCCCAGGAGGTCGAGGCTGCAGTGAGCCCTGACCGTGTGTCGCCGCACTCCAGTCTGGGCAACAGAGTGAGACCCTGACTCAAAAAAAAAAAATAAAGTGTTCCTTGGGCCCCCTGCGTGAGCATCGCCTGTGCTCATTAATGTGGGAGTCAAGTTCCCCTCCTCCCAGAGCGACTGATCTCACATGTGAAGGGTCCCACAGTCCGAACTGCAACAGGTACCCTCGTCTACACCAGGGGTGCTCAACCAGTGGTGATTTTGCCACCTGGGGGACATTTGGCAATGTCTGGAGACATTTTTGGTTGTCACAGCTGGAGAGGCAGTTCTGCGTCTGGCGGGTGGAGGCCAGAGATCCTGCCGAGCAAACTGCAGTGCACAAGTCAGCCTGGCCACCCGGGGTCTTCTGCCTGACGTGCCGGTGGTGTCGAGGCTGAGAAACCCGGTCCGGGGACGTCACCTGGGGAAATGAGAGATTATTAAGTCTTTGAAGGTCTGGGCAAGGTGAAGTCTTGGTGATAAAGATAAGGGAGTTGACTCCCGCAAATCTGTTTCTTGAAAGAGTAAGAAAAAGAAGAGATATGCAACCTGTTGATGCTAATGGTGGCAATGCTGTAAATCCTCCATGTGACTGTCTTGCAGACCTTAACCCATGAGATTGGACACATATTTGGACTGCGACACTGCCAGTGGCTCGCGTGCCTAATGCAGGGGTCCAACCACTTGGAAGAAGCTGACCGGCGCCCTCCGAACCTTTGCCCTATCTGCTTACGCAAGTTGCAATGTGCTGTTGGCTTCAGCATTGCAGAAAGATACAAGGTAAATCGTGGGTGGAGGGGAGCTAAAAAGGGGAAGTGGTTACCTAAGTCACAACTGACATTTTCTATTAGGTACTTCTCTGGAGCTATAATTTATCAGAGGAAATTAGTGTAAAGATAAGCAGGAAGCTGTGGTTTAAAAAAGAAGCTGTGCAAAGAAATACCCTTCAACTTGCTTGCCGGTTGCGGTAGCTCACGCCTGTAATCCCAGCACTTTGGGAGGCAGAGGCAAGAGGACTGCCTGAGTCCAGGGGCTTGAGACTAGCCTGGGCGACTTGGCAAGACACCTCTACAACAAATGAAAAAATTAACTGGGTGTGGTGGCACATGCCTGTAGTTCCAGCTACTTGGAAGGCTAAGGCGGGAGGATCCCCTGAGCCCAGCTGGTTGAGGCTGTGGTGGCCGTGAGCGTGCCATTGCACTCCAGCCTGGGCGACAGAGTGAGACTCCACCTTAAAAAATATATATATAAAAAATTTGTGTTTGAGTGGTTTATACTTACAGGTCAATGAAAAATGGGAGAAGTTTATTTCTCATTTATTTAGGACAGGAGAGCTTGACTTTGCAGAACAGAACAAATATTGGCAGAGGTCATTTTAAAATTTTTTTCTGAGTTGGAGTCTCATTCTTGTTGCCCAGGCTGCAGTACAGTGGCACGCTCACGGCCACTGCAGCCTTGACCTGTTTGGGCTCAGGTGATGCGTCCGCCTCAGCTTTCCAAGTAGCTGGAACCACAGGCATGTGCTACCGTGCCCAGCTAATTTTTGTGATTTATTGTAGAGATGCAGTCTCACCAAGTATGCCCACGTGTGCCCCCACGCATGTCAGTGTACTTTCACGTGGCTACTCATGGGTATGACTCCCCTGGGACTGTACCTAGATGTCTGCACCCATGACTTCACACACATATGTCTACCCATGGCTGTGTATGCACTTACATATGTAGACACATCAAGTTAAGAGTGCAGTATAATGAATGCCTTGTGGAATATTTCACAAGTTGAGAAAACATAATTACCGCCCTAAAACAAAACCATGTAAGAATCAGTATATTTCTTTTTCATTTTTTTCCTACACATACCTCTGGCCATAAGTTGTAATTACAGCTTGTGTGTATTTGGTTTGAGCTGTTCCATTTAGTGTAGCAATAAGCGTTGTTTCACGTTCGTTTTTTCTCTTGCCTAAAGTTACTTTGCTGCGGTTTGTTACAATCCGAGTCTTTGTACTTTTCAAGGCGTTGTTGAATTGGATTGATGGTGAATCTACTGACACACCTGCCGTCGCTCCAAAACGCAGCCACGAAGAGAGGGTGAATTTACCGAAACCCGTCGAGGCCTTTAAGGACTGGAGAGGGTGGATATTCAAATGCCTTGCTGTTCTCCAAGAATAGGGACCATTAAGTAGGGGTAATTAAAATAAATACTTGCACATCATGCTTTCGTTTGGGTGGAGTTCTTCGTTGGAATAACTCTGTGCTGATTCCACACTGGGTCAAAATGTAGACTCTTTCTCTAAAGCACCTGAGGGCCGGGTGTGGTGGCTCAAGCCTGTAATCCCAGCACTTTGGGAGGCCGAGGTGAGAGGATTGCCTGAGCCTACGGGTTCGAGACCAGGCTGGGCAACTTGGCGAGACCTCATCTCTACAATAAATCAAAAAATTAGCCAGGCGTGGTGGCGTGTGCCTGTAGTTCCAACTACTTGGAAGGCTGAGGCAGAAGGATCGCCGGAGCCCAGCAGGTCGAGCTGCAGTGGCCATGAGCACGCTACTGCACTCCAGCCTGGGCGACAGAGGGAGACTCCAACTAAAAAATAATAATAGTAAGGCACCTAAATTGAAATTAGATTAATTTGAATAATGAAAACTTCATAGACTCTTTATCTTTTGTCTTACTAACCTGGCAGTGAGCAAATTATTTCTGTTCTTCAAATATGTTTATGTCTCGCAAGAGAACCAGGACTGCCAGTAACGGGAATGTAAATAAATGCTTTGAAAACAACTGTGTGTGTCACGAGGGGCCAGCCCACGTAATTTCCAGGGGCTGGAGGAGACGCCCCTCCCTGCGAGCCCCCCCCCCCCCCCGGTGCCCTGTCCTTTCGGCTCCCCCGTGTCAGCTTGTCCCTGCAGGAAGCGACGCGTCATGTCGGTTTTTGGCAGCTTGGACTGTGACCTCTCGAGAACATTTACAGATGATGCAGCGGTGGTCCTTAGACTACTCCATGCTCTGGTGGTGAGAGTTCTGTGGTAGTTCTCGGCAAAACAGAGTCATTTGTGAGGGGAGGGGTCTTTAAACAGCTTGTAATGGCATTTGGGTTTGTGGGTGCTGTACTTTTTCTGCAGGGTTAGAGCAGGTTTCAGCTCTATTTCTGTAATAGTGTCTTTCTCACTTTTTTGCACCGTGAAGTGTTTAGTGGGGGAGAGAGCGCACTGTGTTAAATTGAGGTACCAGGAATGCCCAGGATGGCCTGCGGTCTGTGGGCATCAGCCCCATTGCTGTGGTGGTGAGCAGGTGAAAACCTCGGACTTGACAACCACCTTGCTAGAGAATCCTGGAAATCTAGAGATGGCATCATTTCCTTCCACTGAATGTCCGTGAGCAGACAGTTTCTCACTGTTGCGTCTTTCCTTGGAGGTGAGACTCAAGAATAATTTTTGTTGCACTTTGAAACCTGAGTTATTTCATTGTTAGGCTTTATGCAGTATGATTTAGGGTACATTTTACAACTGGATTAATAGTTTCCCTTGGATTCACTGTCCTTTTGATTAAACCTCTTAAGTCATTTTAGAAAATGGTGGTTTGCTAGAATTAATCAGGAGAAAATACTTGGTCATTCTCATACCGAAAAGAGAACCAGGTGGAGCATGAATTTTATGAACCCTTACAGGTTTTATTTCCTCCTTGAGTAATGTACTTTTAAAATTTTTGTCCAGGCTGGGAGTGGTGGCTCACGCCTGTAGTCCCAGCACTTTGGGAGGTTGAGCAGGAGGATTGCTTGAGCTCAGAAGTTCCAGACCAGCCTGGGCAACAGCGAGGCCTTGTATCTACAGGCGTGCGTGTGTCTGTAGTCCCAGTTACTCTGGAGGCTAAGGTGGAAGGATTGCCTAAGTCCGGAAGGTCAAGGCTGCGGTGAGCTTTGATCATGTCCCTGCACTCCAGCCTGGGTGACAGAGTGAGACTCCAACTCAAGGATAAATAAAAATAAAAGTATTTTCCATTCTATTATGTTTTCTTTTTCTACAAGGCAACCATTGTTTTTAGTCCTGTGGCATTTGCCACAAATCCCTTTGGATTCAGATTTGCCTAGGTAAAGAAATTTGGGATTGCAGTTATTTGGATGAGACATAAAGTTCATTTGCACGTATTCTGCACTGTGAGATCAGGTATGTTAAAGAAATAAGTCATTCACTCTTGTTAAAAATTGGACTCAACATTTAAACGTATTTTAAATAACAGGCATTTATTCAGCAATCATTACTTCAGTGCTGTGTATAATTACTGTGTTGTATACACTATTGGACAATTTCTTAGGCTTTAGTTTAAAAACAAAATTTGTCTACTGAAACGAAATTTTATGTACTATGGTAAAAGCTTTGTAGATTAAAGAAAAATGAGTTTTTCTCTAACTAGAAATCCAAGCAGATTTTGCTCTGTAAATGCTGAATAAACAAGACGTTGAGCTAATAAAGAGAACAGTTTTCCACTGTCAAAATATTGCCTTAGAAATAAGTGAATCTGAGGCCTGGCACGGTGGCTCGCACCTTAATTCCAGCACTTCGGGAGTCTGAGACGGGAAGATTGCTGGAGCAGGGGAGTTTGAGTCGCAGTGAGCTGTGATAGGCCCACTGCCCCGGCCCGGGCGACAGAGCGAGACCCCGTCTCTGAATTTAAAAAAAAAAGGAAACCCGAAATGTCCTAGCTCGGTCCTTGGCGCCCACGGAGGCTGCATCGCCCGCCGAGGAGGGGCTCGAGGCCGGCGTGACGGCCCAAGACGCGGGGGCGAGGGCCAAGCGGAGACCGCCGGCGTCCCCGTGGGCTCCGTCCCGCTCGCTTTCGGAAACGCCGCGCCCGCGGGAGCCACGCCCGCGTCTCGGCCCTCCGGGCGGGGGCCGCGCGTGCCCGCGCCGGCGCGCCCAGTCCGGGCCTGCGCTCGCGCGGCCCGGCCGGCAGGAAGCGCGTCGCCGGCCCGGCCGCCCGCCGCCGCCGCGCCCCGCGCCCGCGCCCGGACCCCCGGCGGGCGCGGGAGGGTCGCGCGGCCGCCGCGTCGCAGGCCCGGCCGCCGGAGGCCGCGCGCCGCGCCCTGGGCTCGGCCTCGGGACGTCGGACGGCGGGCGCGCAGCAGTGAGTGGCACCGTCTCGCCCGGGCCTGGAGGCCGAGGGCCGCGCGCGTGCGGAGGGGCGCCGCGGCCGCAGGGCCCGGCCGGTGGTTCCGGGGCCGAGGCGGAGTGCGCCTGGAGCCTGTCGGATCTGGAGCCGCGTGCGAAGCGTGGCTGCAGCCGGGCTCGGCCTCGGCGCGGAGGCCCCGCGGCTTCGGGGCCGGCTTCCGGCGCCCGCGGCGTGCGGCGCGCACCGTGCGCCTCAGCCGCTCGCCGGGCACGTGCGGCTTTCCACGCGCTCCGCGGACACCCGTGGCTCGCGGCTCCCGCGTGGGACCGCGCAGCTCTGCGGGCGCCCGCCTCTCGCGGGCCTGGGCAAACGCGCCCACGGGCCCGTTCTCGGGGCAGCGGGGCTTGCTGCAGAGCCCAGCCACGCCGCTCTCGGCGGGCGCGGCGCGGGGGCGCGGACACCGGCCCGGAAGGACCCCTGGCCTCCGTGCGGGCTTGGCTGTGTTGGGCCTTGCCGTCTTCTCGGCGGCAGATCGCCCGCCCCCACCCCCTCTCTGGCCTTGCCCTGGCCTGGCTCGGCTTTCGAGCGCGTTTCCGCGGTTTGAAGGCAGAGTCGCCACGTGTCGGTAACACGGAGACTGCGTCGTCCTTGGCGGGTGAGGAGGCCGGGGGCGCGCTCGTGTGCCGCCGGCCAGTGGCAGATTGGGGCCGGGTGTCATTTTCGTGGTGCCACGTGACCTCATCGAAGTAGAATGCCACCAGCCGCAAGCCTGAGCTGCCTTTTCTCCAGATCGCTTGTAGAAGGGGTTACAAGGTTAAACTTTCTCTCAACTTCTCTTCTGTTCAAGCGGGGCCCAGAGTCAGAGAGATTAGTCTGCGCACTCCTGCCTTAGACCCAATGAAAGGGAGGTGCAGCAATTGGAAGAGCCCTAGCCGGCAGTTGAGGCATTAAAGGAAACATCATGAAAAAAGCGTCTCCTGGAAAGCTGGCTAAGTCGAAATCTGCTCAGGCGGCGTGTTGGAACTCACGGCCTCTGTGTGCGTCCTGCTCCCAGCCTTCCTCTCTTCCCGCCGCCTTGTTCGGCCTCCGCTCTCGCACCCGTCTTTTCTTCCTTGCACCCGACCTGCCCATACGGGACCCTGCTGGGCACTGTGAGACCCGCCTCAGGTGCTGGGCCAGTAGGTTTCGAGCGCAATGATTTCAGTATCTTACGGCCATCTAAGAACTTGGCATCAGACTGGCTCCAGCTAGAATCATACATAGATGCCGTGTTTTTCTCTTGTGCGGTTAAAGGGGGAAACGTAAGTTACAGTCAGAGAACTCACTCATTCAAGCAGTGTTTCGTTCCGCATTTGTAGAGGACCACCTACTAGGTGCCAGGCCCTGCTCGAAGACTGGGGGACATAGCAGAGAACAAAAAGCTACTACCCCTTCCCCCGTTTTATCAGAGTTGGAATCTCACTCTTTTGCCCAGGCTGGAGTGCAGTGGCCCAGTCGCGGCTCACTGCAGCCTCAACCTCCGGGTGATCCTTCCACCTCAGCCTCCTAAGTAGCTGGGACTATGGGTGCACACTGCCATGCCTGGCTAATTTTGATTTCTTGTAGGGATGAGGTCTGGGTATGCTGCCTAGGCTAGTCTCAAACTCCTGGGCTCAAGTAATCCTCCTGCTTTGGTCACCCAAAGTGCTGGGCTTACAGGCGTGAACCACCGCACCTGGCCACTGCTACCTTGATATACTAGTGGAAGAGACAGGTCGTGAAGGAGCCAGCAGGTGCTTTTATACCCGAATATTGAGTAAAGGGATAGAAACAAGTACTGTCTGGGGTTGGATAGTCAGTAACGCCCCTGTGAGGAGGTGACCAGATTGGAGGGTCTCACCATGTACACATCCAAGAGGAGCGAGCGCCGGGCAGAAACTCGCAGAGGGGGAGGCCCAAGGCTGGGAACAGCATGCCTGGTTTCAGGAACGAGCGAGCCGGCGAGGCGAGCCTGGCAGGGGCCAGGGGAAAGGGGCAGCGTTGGGCGGTTCGTGCAGGGCCCGCTGCTAAGGAAGCGCGTCTCACTTGTGCTCGGAAAGGATTGTTGTGGCTGCCGTGTGTGGAAACTGAGGCGTGGTTGGTGTGTAGCAAGGGTGGGATGGGGCACACCAGCTAGAAGATGGTGGTAATGATCCAACTGAGATGCCGCGGGCGTGGATCAAGGTCCTGGTGGAGCTGGCAACGCAGTCAGCTTCGGGGTGTGTTTAGAAAGCAGAGCTGATCAGATGTGTGTGCCCTGGGTGGAGGAGGACATTTCAAGTTGGAGCTGCCTAGTTCACATCCACACGCCGTTCTGTGAGCAGATGCAAGTCCGGAGCTCAGGGACAAGCGTGGGACTAAGAGCAGGAGTCGTTGGCGCAGGGGAGGTGCTTCAAGTTCTGGTGGCGTTCCAGGGCAGTGAGCGGCTCGGGAAGCGAGCGTGCTCACTCTTTTTCGAGTTGCCAGGAAGGCTGTGCATGGTACAAGTACGTGGCTCTGATTTGAATCGGTGACATTTGGCTAAGTGTACTGGGATATCATCAGGTTTGCAACCGAACGTCCCCTCTAGGAAACCAGTTGGTTTGGGTGTGAGCGTTCTTAAAGCAGGGCGGCCGGGTTTCTTGCCACTTTCTTGTTCTGACCTTTAGAGTCATGACAAGAACCGAACACTAGGGGGACCCAGTTTCCTTCCTTATGCAGTGGCGGCAGCCCCACCTGTTGGACCCGGTCACCCTCACTTGGGACATCCGTTCTTCATGAAAGCTACATCGGAAACAAGGGCAGCTTCTCCTCTCGATGCGATGGACACTCATAGGTGTGACCCTTTCGTGTGTAACACGGCCGAGTTCTTTAAAGTGGTCGTTTTAAGTCATGCTCGAACCACGTAAAGCGTTACAGGCAGTGCAGTGGCGTCTCAACTCCGGATCCCTATTCGTGAGCCCCATCTGTGGGGACTTTTGGAATGAAGGCTTGTGGTAGCTTCTGATGTAGGCTAGTGGGATTGGAGTGTGGAAATCTAAGCGGAATAAACACATCCCAGTGACTTGAATCTGGGCCAGGGGAATCCTGACTTAGAATCCACTTTCTATTTTATCACCAGGTCTTAAAGGGCAACAGGCAATAAATGCACACAAGCTGCGTAGGTGGTATTGGAGTATAAAATGGGTGACTTTGTTAAAAGGTGTGGAAACATTGTATCAGTTACAGATACATTATCTTACAAGGGCACATGATCTTAACTCAGTTTTACAACCGGAATAATTTTACTTTTTGTGAGGGAAAGAGTCTTCATTCATACTGAAACCTTGAGTCAACAAGCTTAAGGAAGAATCTCTTTAATCAGGGGAGATGAGAGAGGATAATAGCTGTGTTATCAGCTGCTTGATCTTTCCTGTTCTGGGCTCCTATGGTCCAAGCACTACTTTGACACAGCGAGCCTTGCCTGGAGTGAGTGCCAAGTTTTCTTTTCTTTTTTAAATTTAATTATTTTTATGTTAAAGATGTGGGGTACTACTCAGGGTTAGGTACACAAACGTTCATTACACAGGTACCCTTGTTGATGAGGTGTGCCCCCCTTCCCCAGGCAGATTCCCACGACTGCCAATCCTTTAGTTACAGTATTACGACAATTGTTCAAGGTCCGCTTATGAGTGAGAACATGTGGCACTCAGTCCTTTGCTTCTAGCACCCAGTGTTCAGGGCCGTGCTTTGCTCCTGATCTGTTCCACCGTCACAGGTGTGCTGTGCAGGCTGGAAACTGGCCCAAAGGTCAGATCCAGCCCACTGCCTTTCATTTGTTGTTTTTTTCAGCCTGTGAGCTGATGGCTTTTACAGTCTAATGTGAGTGAGGAAAAAAACTTCGTGTGTGAAAATTTTATGAAATTCACACTTCAGTATCCATAAATAAAGTTTCATGGCAACACAGCCACACCCGTTCAGTCACTTGTGTCTGTGGAAGCTTTTGAGGCGCAATAGACACTTTAAGGGAACTTTTACGCATCTCTAGTCGAGTTACAAAAAGAGGGTAGAATGTCAGAGACCTCGTGGCCCACAAAGCCTTAAATATTTACTATCTGGACCTCTGCAGGGAAAGTTTGCCAGTCCCTGGCAGGGAGAGTGTGTGCTGTGGCCCTGCAGGTTAGAACAGTTCTTTGAATGATTCTGTATGAATGATTCTGTAACTGAGTGTAGACACCCTCAGCTCTCTGCCCTTCTGACTCTTGACAGGCTTACTCTGGGTACTAAGCTGTCATTCCATGTGTGTGTTTTTCATTAAGCATAATTAAGTTCAGTCTCTACTTTCATTCTCATTTCAATTCTTGGGTGAAAATATGCTTCTTCATTTGATTATGTTTAATTTTTATTTCCCTCTGCTGTTATCCATTATTCAACACTTTCTTTGAATTAGTCTTTTCCTAAGGTGCTTTAAAATTGGCATGAAAGATTCACTATAAAATTGTCCTATTCTCTTTTTTTTGAGTTGGAGTCTCACTCTGTCACACAGACTGGAGTGCAATGGCTGCTCCCGGCCGCCGCAGCCTCGACCTGCTGGGCTCCGGCGATCCTTCTGCCTCAGCCTTCCGAGTAGCCGGAACTACAGGCGCGCACTATCATGCCCGGCTAATTTTTGATTTATTGTAGAGATGAGGTCTCGCCAAGTTGCCCGGGTGGGTCTCGAACCCGCCGCCTCAGGCAATCCACTCACCTCGGCCTCCCGAAGTGCTGGGATTACAAGCTGAGCCACCGAGCCCGCCTGTCCTATTTTCAATGACAAAAAACTTCAATAGACTCTTCTTGAGACCTTTCATATGTCGCTAGTAGAGTTTTAAAAAATTGTGCAAAAAAGTTCAGAAATGTATTTGAAATGAAACCTCCTTTAGTTTTTGTAATTTTCATGGGATCAAACACTGAATGCTGCAAGAGTCAATAAAATACTTTATAGCAGAAGAAAATCAGTCAGTCTCTTTAGATAAAAAAGCCATAAATTTATTGCAAATCTAGAAGTACCAGAATGCCACTAATACAGAACAAATTAGCGATCTTATTTTTATTTTCTTCCAAACATTTAAAACCGTGATCACGGATATACTGAAATTGGCATACATTTTTTTTCATGCGGTTAACAGAACGGACATAGAGCCGATCTCGCAGAAGTCAGTTACGAATACTAAACTGTATCGAACATTCATAGCAAAAATACGTTGTAAAGTGCTGAAGTCATGTAAGTCTGCAAAGCTGCCACATGCTCAGAGTCTCAAGCAGTGACAGAGATTGCTACATCCATCTTGTTTTAGGGTGCCGGTCACTGGCAGACATGTCGTCACTTCCTCCCCCACCCGCCCCAAGGTCTTACAGATTGTCCTATTTCTATGGCCGATAAATGCTATTCCAAATATAGCAGGTGGTGATGAACTACGCCACTTTCGTTTCAGTGCAGAGCAGTGTTCAAGCTCGTGTGTACCTGGAACCCAACTAGGCCTGCTATGTTTTTCCCCCTGAGCTGTCATAAGTCAACATTAAAGATGAATAAGGATGGAGCAGTGAGCCGTGACCGTCACGTGCAGGGTGCGATGGCAGAACGGGTGAGGGCAAGTCCACCTACCCTCCTGACACTTGCCCGCTTCAAAGAAAACCACTAAGGTGAGAAATATGCATGTAAGGTGACTCCAGAAACAAAAGCAATGACCAGTCACCTGAGGCCTCTGGCAACTTGGGTCAAGTCATGTTTTATATAAGATGTACGTTGCAACTTGTAACTCGCAATGACAACGTAAACGTCTCTGCTGCCCCCATCTGAAATACAGAAATGCCTCAATAGACTTTTAAAAAACCAATCAGAAATGCTTCAACAATTCCATGAAACACAGTTATGATCAAAGAAGAGCCTCAAGTATTCTTAGATGAGAACACAAATTATTTTTGAATACTAAGGCAATTTGCTCTCCAGTATTTTTTCCCCTTTAAATAGCATAGTTGCCCTTAATTAAACTGAAGAATCATTACAAGTTGGCTTTTTATGAGAGTGGCTTTACTACTTTGAGGCATTTAAAGGGTTGCAGAAAGGTGGTAAAATACTGCTTTGCCTCAGATTTTATTTTTTGATTACTTTAATCATCCTAGAATAACTTAATAATAAATAGTGGTTTAAATTAAAGATACTACAATCACATATTTCTAAATAATTAAAAGCAACAGGAAACACATTTTTGAAAGCCATTTTGTATATTCTGTATTGGGATATTTCTGGTAATGACTGGCCATAAAAAGAAGTGGTAGTCTTCATTCACATTTATGAAGTTCAAGTTACATGTATTTTTAAAAGTTTTGTCAGTCAAATGTTTGGTCTTAAATTGTACTTCATTTCCATGCAATATTTGTAAAATCCAGAGGCCATAATTTGTTAACAGAAACCTCAGTATTTTCAAAATACAGGTGTTTTTTTTAAGTTTATTCATATTTCTGAAATGCAGACATTTTAAAAATGAAGATTTTTTTTTTTTTGTGGACTGGTTAATCTCATTTCAATGACCCAGGCTGGATGTCGTTTTATAAGACAGTCTTTATCTCACGGGAATACTCTTAAAACCACTTTGCCAGTTCGTGCCACTATTTTAATGTTGGAATGTGAACCCAAGTTCCTTCTACATATTTTCTGTATTGCTACTGAATGCAGCCAGATTTATATGTGGAAGAGTGTTTGGCTGTTTTTGTTTTGGCTTAAACAAGGAGAAAGAGGAAACTTGAACGAAGAAAAAGGAATCGGTAGTGCTGTTCACATATACATTCCCTTCAAGATGCAGTTGGGAAGGTGGAGTGGCGGGGCGCCCCGCCCCCCCGTCACAGCGGCCGTGGCCGTGTGCACGCCGGTCATGCCGGCTCTATCTGCACCTGGACCCTGTGCTCGCTTTTCGCAAGATCCATCTCCAGAAAGTCTTCGGGGATGTCCTGCAGCGCCTTCCCACGGCGGCCTGCCGCCGGCGTTCCGGCCGAAGGACGAGGCCGGCACAGTCCCTGCCTACACGGCCTCACCAGGGCGAGGCACACGGCCGCCAGGGCCATGCCGGCCGCGCAGGAGTAGAAGGCCCTGCTGTAGATCTTGCTTTGGTCCACCAGCAACCCTGCGAGGAAGCGCAGGCATCTGTTAACGCACGCTCGGAGGACGTGGCCCTCGCGCCCAGCTGCCTGGCCACCCAGACACCTCGTGCTTTCTCCGCCTTTCTCGTTGCATTGAGTTTGCCCAAAGAAAAAGGGGTGTTGCAGAAATCTCTGCTCGGCTAGAGAGGAGAACACAGGCCACCGCGAGGATGGCTTGGGCCCAGGAGTTGGAGGCTGCAGTGACCTGGGTGGCGCCACCGCACTCCCGCCTGGGCGACAGAGCCAGACCCCGTCTCTAGCAAATACAAACAAAAACGTGACATTCCTCAGTCGGAGAGAGCTGTATTCTTTCAAAATCCACTCCAGGTATTGTAAGCGGAGGTTGGGGGAGAAGGGAATTCCAGTCACAGCAACTGTAAGGCCCAGTTCACCGCTAAGGTATGAGGCCCACCCACGTTCCTCCTACAAGGAGCTACTGTCTACTAGTGCATCCCATGCTCGCAGAGGGCTGCTAGGCGATCAGTTCCACACACCTTTCCTCTGAAGGGAAGGTGACTGCCCAGAGTCCCTCGGTCCTTTCTCCGAGAGTCAGAGCGCCACGGAGGTCGCCAATCTGTGGGTTCCCGTCTGGCATCAGACAGGGCCAGGCCACAGGAAGAGCCTGGTCAGCTGGGACTACAGAGCACCGACTCACCACGTGACCTCTGGTTTCCATTCTTCGGCCTCTAGTTTCCTCACCTTTAAATCGAGAGGGTTAGCCCCGGTGTTCTCTAGTCCCTGGCAGCTCAGATATTCAAATGGAAGTATAAAAATGGAAGTAGGTTGGGTGTGGTGGCTCACGCCTGTAATCCCAGCACTCTGGGAGGCCGAGGTAGGAGGACTGCTTGAGCCCAGGAGTTCAAGGCTGTTCTGAGTAACCCGGCAAGACCTCGTCTCTACAAGAATATCAAAAATTAGCTGGGGGTGTGGTGGCGCGTGTCTGTAGTCCCAGCTACTCTGGAGGCTGAGGCGGGAGGATCACCAGGAGGTTGAGGCCTCAGTGAGCTGTGATCGTGCCACTGCACTCCAGCCTGGGTGACAGACGGAGACCCCGACTCAAATAAATAGGTAACGTAATGGAAGTAGATGTCTTTTCATTAGATTTGAATAGGAAGCTAGCACGGCTCACGAGAGAAAGTAACAAGGGCTTGTAGCTTGTACTTAAATCACATGCAGGCCGGGCTCGGGGACTCAGCCTCTTATCCCAGCACTTTGGGAGGCCGAGGTGAGTGGATTGCCTGAGCCCACGGGTTCGAGACCCGCCTGGGCAACTTGGTAAGACTTCGTTTCTACAATAACTAAAAAACGAGCCGGGCGTGGTAGCGCGTGCCTGTAGTTCCAGCTCCTTGGAAGGCAGAGGCGAAAAAGGATCGCCAGAGCCCAGCAGGTCAAGGCTGGGGTGGCAGTGAGCGTGCCACTGCACTCCAGCCCAGGCGACGGAGTGAGACTCCGACTCAGAAAAAAGAAAAGCAATACATCACCTGCAAGGGGTGGCCCAGCCAGTCCCGCTACGCTCTGGATGAAGACATAGACCCCGGCTGCCGATGGCATCTTCTCGATTCCCACGACGTCGTCTTCAGCCAGCAGCGGGATGTGGGTGCCGCCGACCGTTCCAACCATGAGCCCAAAAAATATGCTGCACGACATGAGACCCCAGAATTCAGCGGCAAAAGTAAAGGCGAACAGAGACACAGTCAGCAAGATGACACAGAGGAGCTCGATGTAAATCTTGCGGATGGGCTCTCGGTTGAGGACAAAGCCGGCTCCGAGTCTCCCAAAAACCTCGGCAATGGCCATGGTGGACAACAGAAAAGCGGCGCGATCCCGGTCGACCCCCAGGCTGATGCCCAGGGGAATGATGTAGAGAGATGGCGCAAAGAACCCCAGGGTTGCGAAGAGACCGAACAGGGCGTAGCAGATGAAGCTCTTCTCGCCCAAGATGGAGAAGTCCAGCAGCGGGACCTTCTCCCTGGGCTTGTGGCCGGCTTTCGCCAGGCTCTGCTGCGCGTCCGCCTTCAGCTCCAGCTCGGCGCTGGTGTGGCTGGGCACGTTCTTGGGCGAGGTAGTGAGCTCCACTCCCGAGTCGATGGAGTCCAGCGAGGTCCGTGTCCTCTCGTTCTCGAGCATGTACTGCGCCTCCTTCCGGCTCTCCGGCGCGAGGGCCTTGGGTGACCCCGGCGGCCTGATGACAATGGGTCTCAGCAGCGCCCCGAAGAGGACGATGTTCAGCTGGAGGAGGCCCACCGAGAGGAGGCTGTACCTCCAGCCAATGTTCTCCTTCAGGGCCATGATGGCTTGAGCAGGCAGGAGGGAAGGGGAGGGAAAAGCCAGGTCAGTGACGGACTCAAGACCCGGGAGAGAAAGAACATCAGGAAGAAACATTGATCCAGAGTCAGCGGTCATTTTTGTAAAAATCTACTCAGCGTGTGAATTAGTCTTGACGACCCTTCACTCGAGAGTCTGGTGCATTTTATGAATCAATAAGGAGAAACGTGCATGATAATTATGATGTCTAAAATGAAAGTCTTTGGCCCCGGCCTCCAAAAGAGTTTCGGAGGGCACGTTTTTCCAGGTGGAGGCACAAAAGCAAAGCGAATTTGCGACCTGCATCCAGATCTGACGAGCAGCGGCCCACAGGCCAAATCCAATCCTCTGCCTGTTTTTGTTAAGAAAGCTTGACTGGAACACAGCCGTACTCGCTCATGTGACAACACAGCTGAGTGGTTGTGACAGAGACGATCTAATCCTCAAAGCCTAAAGTATCTACTGTCTGGCCTTTTACAGGAAGAATGTACCGACCTCGGAGCTATGTCGCTATATATCCACTCGTTTAATGCTCGGGGGGAATAGATTAAATAAAAACTAAGAGTCTAAACTGAGGCTAGGCATGCTGGCTCACGTCTGCAGTCCCAGCACTTTGGGAGGCTGAGGCAGGAGGATCGCTTGAGCCCAGGAGTTTGAGACCAGCCTGGACCACATAGCGGGACCTTGTCTCTACAAAAAAAAAAAAAAAAATCAGAAAATTAGCTGGTCATGGTAGCGCAGCTACGCAGGAGTCTGAAGCAGAAAGGCTGCCTGAGCCCAGGAGGGGTTGTGGTGAGCCATGATGGTGCCACTGCACTACAGCCTGGGCAACAGAGGCCCCGACTCAAAAAAAAAAGGAAGCTGAAAGTGCCTCGCATTCTCCCAGATCCAGGTCTCAGCTTCTCTCTGAGTTATGTCCCCAACCACCCGAGTTCCCCTCTTTCCTGCCATCAAGCTGGGTGCTAGGCTGCTGACCGGAGGCCTCTGGAGGGGGACGCCGGACACAGAGCTGAGGTGGAGGATATGGCTCAAGAGAGCACAAGCCCGCAGCTCCAGTCCCGCAGCAAGACTGCAGGCCCCAAGATCTCACAGCCTCTTCTTCGGCACCCCAGGAAGGTCATGTCATAGTCACTGCCATCTCATCTTACTGCATTCCAGTTCTGCAGGAGCGACAGCCAAGGATGACAGACACGGTGACTTGGTCAACAGAAGAGGCTTGCCAAGAGCCCCGTGTGCCTCGGGGCGCCTTCCCTCGGGAGCATGTGTTTATCAGACCTCTGTTCTCTCTCAACACAGCAAACTCAGAACTGCAAGCTCTTCCAGGCATAATGCTGCTAAGTGCTTTCACCCACCAGGCAAGAAGCGGTCTGCTTTTCTTTTCTCCATCTAACATGTCTTGAGTGCCCACCCTGTGCCAGGGAGAGCGCTCAGTGCTGGGGAACAAAGCTGAGAGGTGTCTCTGTCCTTAGGGCGCACACCCATCCCCTGACGTTTCCTCCTTTGGTGTTTTATTTTGAAAATTTCAAACCGACAGAAAAGTGGAGAGAATGGCACCTAGAGGCCTGCCCTCACCGAAATCCAGCAGTTGACATTCTTCTTTGTCTGCTTCCTGTGTCTGTGTCTATACTTATATAGACACAAACACTCATTTTTCAACATCGTTTGAAAGGCTTCAGACATTATGACATTCACTCCTAAACACCTCTACCTGTATCTCCTAGGAACCAAGTGCAATCCACTCACGCATTCATTAAGAAACAGCCGCTGAGCACAATGGCTAACACCCCCATGAGGACTGCCTGAGCCCAGAGGTCTGAAATAAGCTCGGGCAACTTGGGAGACCTGTCTCTACAATAAATGAAAAAATTAGCCGGGTGTGGTGGCACACGCCTGTAGTTCCAGCTACTTGGAAGGCTGAGGCGGAAGGATCACCTGAACCTAGCAGGTCAGGGCTGCAGTGGCTGTGATTGTGCCACTGCACGCCAGGAGACTCCGACCCCCCCCAAAAGAAACAGCTGAGCAATGAATTAATGTGGGCCCCTGGGGTTATCTGTCCACTACTGTGGTTCCCGTGTAATTCACATGCTGACATTAAGAGAGAAAAATAAACCCACAATAAAACGTTGCTCTGAGATTAGCTACACACAGATAATGAAGTGGATCTGTCAACACAATTGACATCCACCTTGAATAGAAGTCTTGAAAAAGGAGAGGTCATGAAAGTCTGAGCCATCCCAAATCGTTGCATTGTCCTGGCAGTCACGTGTCCCGAAAGCCCTGCCGCCGAGTATGTGCCCACCAGGGCTCGCTACAATGGTCAGGATCCCTAAAGTGGGCTGAGGGGACAAAGCCTAAAAATGCGCCGGAGGAGCGAGGGCAGGTGGCCTCCCACCGTGCACACGCTTGAGTCATCCCTACAGGGCGAACGCAAGGGCAGCGTGAATGCCGTGGGGAGCCCTCACTGCGACGGAGCCTGCTGGCGTCCCCTACCTGGTGCGAAAGCAAACACGGCGAAGCATTCTCCCGTGGAAGCCGCTGCAGTGACCATGGAGCGTCTTTTGCTAAAATACTGCGACAGGATGGTGACGGTTGGGAGAAAACTAAAGCAGTATCCCAGGCCTGTGGAAGGAAGCCAGAAGGGGCCGTGAGAGCTGGGACAGAGCTGCCCGAGACTGTCGGGTGTGCTCAGAGCCGGGCTTCGCCTTTGCTTTTCGAATCTTAAGTTCTGGGAGCCAGGTGATTCTTTCGGGGGGAAGGGGATGTGGCAGAGAAAGGTTTGGGTGAGCAGCGGCAGTTGTTTTGCAGTACGAAGCGTGTAAGAACTGTCTTCTGGGTTGCTTTTTTGGTCCTTTTTTGCAGCCCCCCCCAATTTACATAAATGTAACGAAAAAAATCTTAGTGAATATTTAAGACTTGTATTTGGGCCGGGCTCAGCGGCTCAGCCTGTCATTCCAGCACTTTGGGAGGCCGAGGCGAGTGGACTGCCTGAGCCCAAGGGTTCGAGACCAGCCCGGGCAACTTGGCGAGACCCCATCTTTACAATAAAATCAAAAAATTAGCCAGGCGTGGTAGTGCGTGCCTGTAATTCTGGCTACTTGGAAAGCTGAGGTGGCAGGATCGCCGGACCTCAGTGAGTTGACACTGGGGTGCTTTGAGCGTGCCACTGCACTCCAGCCTGGGTGACAGAGTGAGACTGCAACTCAAAAAAAAGAAAGAAATTCAAGTCTTAGGCCAGGCGCAGTGGCTTACACCTATAATCCCAGCACTTTGGGAGGCCGAGGTGAGAGGACTGCTAGAGCCCATGGGTTTGAGACCAGCCTGGGCAATTTGGGAAGACCTCGTCTCTACAATAAATCAAAAAATTAGGTAGGTGTGGTGGCACATGCCTGTAGTTCCAGCTACTTGGAAGGCTGAGGCAGAAGGATCCCTGAGCCCAGGTTGAGACTGCGGTGGCCGGGAGTGTGCTACTGTCCTCCAGCCTGGGCGACACAGTAAGACTCCAACTCAAAAAGAAATTCAAGTCTTATTTTGTAAAAATGGTGTCTTTTGGCTGCCTCCTCCAGCACAAGTTGTCTTCATCACTGGTAAATATTAAACAGAAAAAAAAAATCAAACAAAAGCTCTTGGGCACTTGAGAATAGGTTCCCAAGTCCCCTGGTGTCCACCCAGCCCAGTTCGGAACTACTGATCTGAGACACTGTTAATTTTAAGGAAAAAGTAGAAAAAAGATGCAGTTTGGGGTTAATCCCCTCCTTCCTCTTCCTTGGCCTTCACACCGAGGACTCGGAGCGCTTCTGGGCCAAGGAGGACACTTACCAGAGACGAGGCCGATGGCGACATACATGTGGGAAACCTCTCGCGAGAAGGAGGCGGCCACCATCCCGGCACTGACGAGCAGCCCTCCTGCCATCACCACCGGGCGGTGTCCGAAGTGGTTGCTCAGGACCGTGGCCAAGGGTGCTGCCGGAACACAAGCGGTATTCTAACTCAGGCTGCAGGACTCGCGCCATACGATTCCTGCCCCCACGTCTTGCACGTGGAGAGATGATGCCAGATGCTTACTACACTTCATGCAATGGCTACATAAGTCAGTTCAGGAATTGGTTTATCGTTTGTCCAAATTTGACACGATTCTTCAGGCTCCTGAAAGAGAAAGCCTGGCTGGGTACGGTAGCTCACGCCTGTCATCCTAAGCATTTGGGGAGGCTGAGGCAGGAGGATTGCTTGAGCCCAGGAGTTTGAGACCAGACCTGGGCAATGTAGTGAGACCTTGTCTCTACAATAAATAGTTAGCAGGGCATGGTGGCGCACGCCTGTAGTCCCAGCTGCTCAGGAGGCATCCCTCAAGTCTAGGCAGTCGAGGTCACTGTGAGCTGTGATTGTGCCACTGCACTCCAGCCTAAGCAACAGAGCAAGGCCCTGTCTCTAAAAAAATTTTTTTAAAAAAAGAGAAAGTCAGAGTCATAGTAATTTTTAGATGATTTGGACTCACCATGAGTGCTTACAAAATTATATATGCATTTAGTTCATGTTATTATGTGACAGAAATTGGTTTTGGTATTCTATAATTGCTTGAATTATTCTTTTTTTTTTTTTTTTGGAGTTGGAGTCTCACTCAGTCACCCAGACTGGAGTGCAGTGGCACGCTCCCAGCCACCGCAGCCTTGACCTGCTGGGCTCCGGCGATCCTTCCGCCTCAGCCTTCCAAGGAGCTGGAACTACAGGCGTGCGCTACCACGCCCGGCTAATTTTTTGATTCATCGTAGAGATGAGGGCTCACCAAGTTGCCCAGGCAGGTCTCGAACCCGCGGGCTCAGATAATCCACTCACCTCAGCCTCCCAAAGCGCGGGATTACAGGCTGAGCCACTGAGCCCAGCTGCGAATTATTCTTTTTCTATACTCACTGCTTTTTTTAAAGCTCCATTTGAGGTCAGATTCTAGTTAGTTTCTTTACAGCATGAAAGTATGTGAATTCTCAGTCATATGCCCATACAGGAGGGTTGCCATGGCAGATAATTCAGAGTGGCTGGTGAAGCATGATTTGCTCAGCTTTGGTAAGCTGTATCCCCTTGACCCCTCAAATCTGGCCAGTTCGTTTCCTAGTTATAGGCCACTTCATACTGACTTAACAACACTGGGTTTGAGTGAGCCATCAAGAGCTGGGTCAAGAAAGAGCCACGTGCTGGATAGAAGGGGCAGGGGAAAATAGATTCCATTTTTGCTGGGGTTAGTCCATGCACATATATTGCATCTGCTATTAGAATGAAGGCTAATATTGCATGTACCTCATAATGAAACCACTGTCATTTTGAGGCAGGATGTTGACTCAAAACACTAACAACTAGAATAATAGCATTTGAAAGAATTTTCTTCTGACATAATCACCTTCTGGACATTTCTTTAAAAAATTGTTTTTGACCGTTGCCTCGCTAGACTCTGGTGTGACCACGTGCTCTTTGAGCTATGGCTGTTGCCAGGCTCCCTGGCTTTGGCCCCCTTCCCGGCCTCAGGGAGGTGAATCTCTCTCTGTCTGTCTCTAATTTACTTCTAAATAAACTATATTTTCTAATCTAAAACAAATTTCTTTTGTAGAAATGGGATCTTGCTATGTTCCCCAGGCTGGCCTCACCCTGGTAGGCTGAAGGGATCCTCCTGCCTGGGACTCCCAAAGTGCTGGGATTACAGGCACATGACACCACATCCAGCCTGGAAATTTCTTGGTTACTACTATTTTTTTTTTTTTTTGGTTATAAAAGTTTTAAGCTTGGCCAGGTGGAGTGGCTCAAACCTGTAATCTTAGCACTTTGGGAGGCTGAAGCGAGAGGACTGCCTGAGCCCAGGGGTTCGAGAGCAACGTGGTGAGACCGCGCCTCTACAGAATACCAACAAAATTAGCCAGGTGTGGTAGTGTGCGCCTATAGTTCTGGCTACTTGGAAGGCTAAGGCAGAAGGATCACCGGAGCCCAGCAGGCCCACACTGGGGTGGAGGCCATGAGCATGCTGCTGCACTTCAGCCCGGGCGACAGAGTGAGACTCTGACTCAAAAAAAAAAACAAAAAAAAACCCCAAAACCAAAAAAAAAAAGCCAAGCTTTGGAATTTTCGCTTTTAAAGATTACCAAATGTAAAATTTTAGTTCTAATTCAAGTTACCTTTCTAGAAAGCACTACACAATTTAAAAATTAAGTTATCCTAATACTCAAAAAAAATTTTTTTTTTCTGGAGTAGGAGTCTTACTTTGTTGTCCAGGCTGGAGTGCAGTGGCACACTCACAGCCACTGCAGCCTTGACCTGCTGGGCTCAGGCAATCCTTTCACCTCAGCCTTCCAAGTGGCTGGAACTACAGGCGTGTGCCACCATGCCCAGTTAATTTTTTTTATTTGTTGTAGAGATGAGGTCTTGCCAAGTTGCCCAGGCTGGTCTCCAACCCCTGAGCTCAGGCAATCCTCTCGCCTCCGCCTCCCAAAGTGCTGGGATTACAGGCGTGAGCCACTGCGCCCAGCAGTTATTTCAATATTCACTTAAACTGGAAATAGGGACTGCTTCTTGAAACTTGTAAGAGACAGCATGAGGGCTGACAAACTAAATTCCCACTTTACCCAACGGGTAAAAACACATGAAGCTGCCTTTTAAAGATGTTCTAAGGCAGAAAATGACCTACAGTTAAGAGAAGGGCTTTATTCTGGGCCCACTGGCTTAGGCCTATAATCCCAACATTTTGGGAGGCCAGGGTAGGAGGACTGCTTGAGGCCAGAAGAGTCCAAAATAACATAACGAGGCCTCATCTCTACCAAAAAAAAAGAAGGTAACTTCAGTAATAACTTCAGAGACGATAGTTCCACAGGGTAGAGTTAGAAAAATCTAAGGTCAGCTTGGCAAACTTTCTGAGTTGAGTTCAACAGCTCTGTTCTCTCGGAAAAACCTTGGCGCTGTCAAGGATTCAAGGATGGATGAACTCGTGGAACCTGGGATGCGTGCTCAAAGGAGGCAGCTATCTGTATTTTTATTTTATTTTATTTTAATTTTTGTTTTGCGTTGGAGTCTCACTCAGTTGCCCAGACTAGAGTGCAGTGGCTGCTATCGGCCACTGCAGCCTTGACCTGCTGGGCTCCGGCGATTCTTCTGCCTCAGCCTTCCAAGGAGCTGGAACTGCAGGCGTGCGCTACCACGCCCAGCTGATTTTTGATTTATTGAAGAGATGAGGTCTCGCCAAGTTGCCCAGGTGGGTCTCGAACCCGCGGGCTCAGGCAATTCACTCACCTCGGCCTCCCAAAGCGCGGGATTACAGGCTGAGCCACCAAGCCTGGCCTGCTATCTGTATTTATAACAAACACTACGCACCCCATGTCTCAGGTTGTTAACTGTTTAAAGCATGTGCTATTAGTACAATGCCTTTGGACAATTTCACACATACGCATGTATATGCAAATCTTTGTGTGGCACATGGGCTCCCCAGAAAACTTGGGAATAAGACTTCCCGGTGACACTGCCATGGACCAAGTGAAAATTAGCGTGTTTCAGACGATACTAAGAGCCCTTTTTTTTTTTGAGTTGGAGTTTCGCTCCATGTCCCAGACTGGAGTGCAGTAGCCGCTTCCGGCCACCGCAGCTTCAACCTGCTGGGCTCCGGCCATCTTTCCACTCAGCCTTCAAGTAGCTGGAACTACAGGCGCGCGCTACCACGCCCAGCTAATTTTTGATTTGTTGTAGAGACAAGGCCTCGCCAAGTGGCCCAGGCGGGTCTCGAACCCGCGGGCTCAGGCCATCCACTCACCTCAGCCTCCCAAAGCGCGGGATGACAGGCTGAGCCACCGAGCCTGGCTACTAAGAGCCTATTTTACTTTCTGCTCTTCGACCAGGGAGCACCGCATGGGCCGGCCGCGTGGTGTCCTGAGGGAAGGACGTGGGTGGGCCCAGGGCATCCCTGCAGGACAGTGTCCGCCCCGAGTGTCTCCCACGTCTCTTGGAACAGGTGCCGTCTCTCTCCTTCTCGTGTCCACACTGACACGTTTCCAACCTGCCACTGTGAGACCGGGGCCGGGTGTGCCAGCAGGTTTTTGGTGTTGCTCCTTAGACAATGACCATTCCCTGCCCGAACTGGGGTTGACTGCTCTCTTCAAAGGCATCTCTAGAATCCCAAGCGCATGAGACAGTAGATGTTTGATCACCTGTGTCGGGACAGGCAGTCAAGGCTGGCTAACAAGGCCTTTCCCTTCAGTGCCTCTTGTTTTTTGCCAGTGTCCAAACCTATGCAAACTGTATCACTTCACTGAGAGCAGGAAGGGCCCACAGGTTGTACAAGGGAAGCATCGCAATCACACTGGCTGCCAAGACCTAGTTAGACGGACTCAGAGGGGCCGACGCTCAGGCCACGCTTAGACTGAAAGATGTACCAACCTGTGAATGTTAAGACAAACACACATATGGATATGATCCACGAGATCCTGCTATTGGACTCATCAAAACTGTCCATCAAGTCATTAAAGAAGACGCCAAACGTCTTGATGATGCCATAGGTAAAGACCTCGATGAAGAAGAAAGCCACGGCAACCGCCCAGCCCCATCCTCCGTCAGGCACTTGGGTGTACACGGCTCTGGAGCAAAGCTTTAATTTCTTTTGGGTCATTCTTGATCTGGAATAAAAAGTAAAAAAAAAAATCAGACCAGCAACAGCCGGAGGGTCGACGATTCTGATACTCCTTAGCAAACATAGTAGGTAAAAATTACTTACCTCATTTCTTGGGTAATTGAACACTTAAATCATGCACAGTCAGTACAATGGCTTTGGACCGTTTTACACATACATATGTAGACAGAAATCTCTGTATTTCACACGGGGCCCCCGAAGAACTTGAAAGAAAGACTTGCCTGTGACACTCAAATGGGAGAAACAAACCAACCAACAGGCAACCAGAGCAGAATACTTAGAAGCACTTTGAAGGACTCAAAAGGATCATGAGACCGGGGTGATGCTGACCTGGAAGGAGACAACTTGGGCAAAGACTGAATTGGCCATAAGGAATGTTGACCAGAAATGAAGCCTAGAGCAGGGAAGCTGAAGAGCCGACGCTGGCAGTCTGTCCGGCGCCTTCCACAACACAAGCGCTTGGAGACCACAGGGCTGCCGCTTGATGCCCCTGGCTGTTACGATCATCCAGACAGCTCTTCTTGTTCCCATTTTCCACTCAGTAAGCAACACTCTGATTATGATGTGGATGCACCTACACGGACAGAATGTAACTATAAAACCAAATGTGGACACCCTGCTTTGGGAGTTTGTTTGCCACGAGTAAGTTTCTCAAAGTGAACTACCACTTGGTATGTTAACAACTGAATTTGTGAGCACATGACAAATACTCTAGGATAAGGTGGCCAAATAGGCACGACAAACCTAGGGGCCCCTGTCTGGGCACCAGTGAAGGGAGTCACCCCTGGCCTCATGGTGCCTTCCCAAGCAAACGGCCACAGCCGTCAAAACATGCAGAACTTGCATCCTAACACTGCCAGGCAAGAGGAGCTTCTGATTTAGCACCGGAAGGAGGTGGGCTTAAGTCAAGTCTTCAGGATTGGGCTCCAGCATACGAATATTGTCTTTTCAAAGGCTCTGCAATGATGCACACTTTTTTTTTTTTTTGAGTTGGAGTCTTACTCTGTCGCCCAGACTGGAGTGCAGTGGCCGCTGCCGGCCACCGCAGCCTCGACCTGCTGGGCTCCGGCGGTCCTTCCGCCTCAGCCTTCCGAGTAGCCAGAACTACAGGCACGCGCTACCACGCCCGGCTGATTTTTTGATTGATTGTAGAGATGAGGTCTCGCTGCCCAGGCGGGTCTCGAACCCGCGGGCTCAGGCAATCCACTCACCTCAGCCTCCCAAAGGCGCGGGATTACAGGCTGAGCCACCGAACCTGGCTGAGGCACACTTTTAAACAGTGATGTGGCCAGATGTGGTGGCTTGTGCACGCAATCCCAGCACTTTGGGAGGTGGAAGAGAGAGGATTGCCTAAGCCCATAGGTTTGAGACCTGCCTAGGCAACTTGGCGAGACCTCATCTCTACCATAAACCAAAAAATTAATTGGGCACAGTGGCACACACCTGTAGTTCCAGCTACTTGGAAGGCTGAGGCAGAAGGATCGCCGGAGCCCAGCAGGTCTAGGCTGTGGTGGCTGTGAGTGTGCCAGTGCACTCCAGCCTCGGTGGCAGAGTGAGACGCTGACTTAAAAAAAATTAAAAAATTAAACAGTGATGTATATATTTGGCCCAACTAAAAGTTAATTTATATCTATAATAACCAATGAGTCCATGGTCTTACACTTCTTAATGGTTATCAACTTCAAGTTTAAGTTTTCTTATTTTTATTTTTCATTGAGAGACAGGGCTTTGCTATGTTGCCCAGGCCGGTCTCGAACTTCTGGGCTCACGTGATCCTCCTGCCTCGGCCTCCCAAGGTGCTGGGATGATAGGTGTGAGCTACCACACCCAATCAAGAATTCTTTACATACTACCCAAAACAATCTACAGATTCAGTGCAATCGCTATCAAGATATTAAAAGCAGCCAGGCACAGTGGCTCATGCCTGTAATTCCAGCACTTTAGGAGGTGAGAGGATTGCCTGAGCCCAGGGGTTCGAGACCAGCCTGGACAACATGGCAAGACCTCCTCTCTACAATAAATCAAAAACTTAGCTGGGCATGGTGGTGCATGCCTGTAGTTGCAGCTACTTGGAAGCTGAAGTGGAAGGATCATCTGAATTCAGCAGGTTGAGGCTGCGGTGGCTGGGAGTATGCCACTGACTCCAGTCTGGGTGACAGAGTAAGACTCCAACTCAAAAAAAAAAAAAAAAAAAAAGGACTAATTGCATAGAAATAGGGGAAAAGGTTAAAATTTGTATGAAGTCCCAGAATAGTCAAAGCAATCCAAGGCCAAAGGAACAAAATTTGAGGCATCATACTGTGAGACTTCAAAATACGCTACAAAGCTGTAGTAACCCAAATGGGATGGTACTGGCATAAAAACGGAAACATAGACCAATGGAATAGAATAGAGGGCCCAGAAATTAACCCATGTATCAAAAATCAACTGATTTTTGACAAAATTACCCAGAACACTTATTGGGGAAAGGACAGTCTCTTTAATAATGGTGCTTGGAAAACTGGATATCTCTACATAGAAGAATGAAACTAGACTCCTACCTCTCACATTATGCAAAAAATCAACTCAGAATGGATCAAAGACCTAAATCTAAGACCTGAAACTATACAACCATCAAAAGAAAACCGAGGGGAGCTGGGTGCGGTGGCTCAAGCCTATCATCCCAGCACTCTGGGAGGCAGAGGTGAGAGGACTGCCTGCGCTCAGGGTTTGAGACAAGTCCGGGCAACTTGGTGAGACCTCATCTCTACAATAAATCAAAATATTAGCCAGGCACAGTGGCATGTGCCTGTAGTTCCAGCTACTTGAAAGGCTGAGGTGGAAGGATTGCCTGAGCTCAGTAGGTCAAGGCTGTAGTGGCCAGGAGCATGCCACTACATTCCAGGCCGGGCGACAGTGAGACTGAGAGAGAGAGAGAGAGAGAGAGAGAGAGAGAGAGAGAGAGACAGAGAGAGAGAGAGAGAGAGAGAGAGAACATGCCGGGCTCGCTGGTTCAGCCTGTAATCCCGTGCCTTGGGCGGCCGAGGTGAGTGGATTGCCTGAGCCCGCGGGTTCGAGACCCGCCTGGGCAACTTGGCGAGACCTCATCTCTACAATAAATCAAAAATCAGCCGGGCATGGTAGCACGCGCTTGTAGTTCCAGCTCCTTGGAAGGCTGAGGCGGAAGGATCGCCGGAGCCTAGCAGGTCGAGGCTGCGGTGGCTGGGAGCGGCCACTGCACTCCAGTCTGGGCGACAAGAGTGAGACTCCAACTCAAAAAAAAAAAGAAAGAAAACAGCGGAAATGCTTTTATGAGTAAGACCTCAAAAGCGCAGGCAACACACGCAAAAATAAACCATAGGGTCATCTCAAACTAAAAAGCTTCTACACAGCAAAGGAAACCAGCAAAGAGTGAAAGGGCAACCTAACCTACGGAATGGGAGAAAATCTCTGCCAACTATTTGTCTGACATGGGATTGATGTCCGGAATAGACAAAAAACTCACACGTCTCAACCGCAAAAAAAAAAAAAATCCAATTAAAAAATGGGCAAATGGTCTGAACAGACAGTTCTCAAAAGAAGACAGACATGGAGCCAGCAAAATGCTCAACACTACTAATCATCAGGGAAATGTACACACAAAACCATGCGGCGTCACCTCCCCCCAGTCGGGGTGATGACGATCAAAGCGTCAACCGCAACTGCTGGGGGGATGTGGAGAGAGGGAACTCACGCGCCGTTGGCGGGAGTGTGGGCTCGTGCAGCCTCTGGAGAACAGCGAGAAGAGGCCTCAAGAGCTGCCGACCACCACGTGACCCAGCCACACACGCGCTCCCCACCACACCCTCCACTCTCCAGATCAGGCAGCTGGGGCTCAGGAGCAAAGACCAGAAGCAGCCAGAAAAGCCCCCACATGGGTTTGGGAGGAGCGTCTTTCTCTGTGGAGGGGCGGGGCTGGGATGGGGAGGCGACGGCCTTGGCCTGACCCCCTCCACCCCATCCCCCACCAGCCAGTGGTTTGAGCTTTTCCGAAGACCACGACTCCTTCACCAGCCTGTTGCCAGACTCCACGTGTCCGGCACGGCACATCTTCCCGAAGTACTGTGCAGTAGCCGAGCGTGGTGGCGTGCGCCTGTAGCTCCAGCTCCTTGGAAGGCTGAGGCGGAAGGACCGCCGGAGCCCGGCAGGTCGAGGCTGCGGTGGCCGGGAGCCTGTCCCTGCACTCCAGCTTGGGTGACAAAGAGTGAGACCCAACTCCCAAAAAAAGAGAAAGAAATGCTGTGCAGTTGTGGCGTGTTTCTGCTCAGTCTTTCTCACTGGCTTCCCTGCTTCTGAAGGATAAAACCTCCTAACTAGCTTGGCTTTCCACGTCCTGCCTAACCTGCCTCTGCAGCCTTATTTCTTCCGGCTCGAAGGCTTGCCCTAAGACTCGCCTCGTGGCTCTGCTCAAAGGGGCTCCTCCCGGCCCTCTGGCTCCTGCCTGCCTGGTGGTGGCCGTGCCATCTCCTTCCAGCTCACCCCGAGGGCTCTTCTTTACATGCCAGGTGCCACTGAGGGATGCGGTATCGCTTACTTTTATGCACTGATCTTCTTGGCTCGATTAAACCAGAAGTTCACAAAATCTGGGGGCCACACATTTCTGACAAGCAGTCAGGACTAAGTGGCTACTAAGTTCAAGACATACTGGCACAATGGCTCCAATCCAGAAGGTTTCAGAGTTTCAGTGGGGGGCTCAGGACCAACTTGAATCAAAACATATTGAGATAAAATTTGATAAAGGCCCTAGAAAGGCAAGCTGGGCCTTTTTTGAGCCTGACATCACTGTAGGATCAGGAGACGATCTTTTTGTCGGAGGGCATTCAGATGGCTGGGACTGGATTGCAGTTTTTGTAAAAGCTGGGAGGCCCTGCCACCTCCAGAGGGCTCTGTGTCAGGCCAGCACTGCGGGTCTGTGATGGCTGCCCTCCCCCCTCCCTTTGCCGGGTTTTGCGCTTGCAAAACAGTGGGCTGAGGACCGACCACGGCGCCCACCAAGCTGCAAGGGAACCTGGAGCACATTTTGTTCAACTCCTCTTTGTAAAGTGCCATTTTGCAAAAGGGGGAAGCTGAGCCCCAGAGACGTGAAGAGACTTGACCAAAATAGTCTCCTGTCTCCCAGGGCTCCTGGCTGAACAAGACAGCATCAGAAAAGCCGGGGGCTGGGGGTAGCGCGAGGGGGAAGGAAGCGTTTTATATAAAGATCGTGAAGAAATTATTCAAAGATAAAAAGCCCTCCTTCCCTCCACGTATAAAGAGGTCTGTGAACTGTTTTGCCCCTTAACTGCGTGACCTTGAGAAAGTCACTCTACCTCTCTGGGTCCAAGTTCCTCAAAAGTCAAATGAGGAGGTTGGTCTTCAAGACTCCATCCATTCCGAACAGTTGACACTTTCAATTTAGCACTAAATGCCATGAACGCATTCCTCAGGCCACGCCTGGTGGCCCAAGGAAGCAAGCCAGGAGACGTGCACGTGCCAGATGGTTCTCACAAAATAGATGTAGGTGACTGGCCTCTGATTAGACCTGACCAGCTGTTCAGAACGTGGCAGACTTTTAATGGCGTGACTTCAGTTTACCTTCTGGGCAATCGATTCCTTTACTTGTTTTTTAAAACTCCGCTTTGTGTCTGAGCTGCTCTGTTGTAGCTAGAGCTGCATGTAACTTTCCTTTTTTTTTTTCCGAGTCGGAGTCTCACTCTGCCACCCAGTTTGGAGTGCAGTGGCACGCTGACAGCCACGGCAGCCTCGACCTGCTGGGATCCGGTGATCCTTCCGTCGCAGCCTTCCAAGTAGCTGGAACTACAGGCGTGTGCCACCACGCCTGGCTAATTTTTTTTATTTATTGTAGAGATGAGGTCTTGCTGCCCAGGCGGATCTCGAACCCGTGGGCTCAGGCAATCCACTCACCTCAGCCTCCCAAAGGCGCGGGATGACAGGCTGAGCCACCGAGCCCAGCTACGCCTGGCTAATTTTTTTTGATTTATTGTAGAGATGAGTTCTCGCCAAGTTGCCCAGGCGGGTCTCGAACCCGTGGGCTCCGGCGATCCACTCACCTCAGCCTCCCGAAGTGTTGGGATTATAGGCGTGAGCCGCCACGCCTGGCCTTGCATGTAACTGTCACCGTGTTCTTGGGCTTTGGACAACTTTCTTTCTTCTTCTTATTACTGGGATCATCATCAAGGAAAGATGACACCCGTAGCCTACTCTGCTCCAAGGTGTATATGCCTTTATTGGCTATAGCATCCTATGTCCTAGTATCTTTAGCTTTGAAGGCAGACCACGATGTAGAAGGGGAACGGAATAACCTGGTTTCTGAAACCTCCTAGGTGATAACACCTGCATTTTGCACGTATAAGATTGCAAGAGCAGGTGCTTAAGGGCAGTCAGCAGCTCCTTCCAGACCCAGTGTCTGGCTTATTAGCGCTTGGTACATAGTATGTGCTCAGTAAAAGTTTATGAAACAAAGTCTGAGTCTTGGGGCACTTCTAAAGCAGCGCCCAGCTCTTTTTGTACAACCGAGTCCTCTGAGGAAGTGCCCGGTTGCAGGACAAACCCTTTCCTGGACGCTTCCCCTTTTCATGCATCCAGCAGAAGGCCAAGTGGCTTTACAAACCAGCCTCTGCAACAAAGGAACCGAGGCCTGGATCCTGAATTCGGTTGCTTAGAAGCCTCTGCAGGTGCCAGAACGCGGAAGTTCCCTGTCCATTTCGATTTTGTGGTCCTGTGAGTTTATCGGATGGGTAGGAATAGCAGTTGGCTGTGAGGGGCCAGCCAAGCATATGGGATCAACACGACACTGGATTCCTGTGATCTCAGAAACAAAAGCTGGTGAGGCCAGTGAGTGACCTGTCACGTCAACCCCGCTCTGCAGATGATGGAATCTGGGAAAAGCACTTCACATTCTCCATTTTCAGTGTCAAGGTAAAATCAAGGTAAATGTAAATGAAGGAGTCGATTCTGAAGATCTCAGATCTCCATCTGCCCTAAAAATCTACGATTCTGGCCAGGCGTGATGGCTCAAGCCCGGAATCCCAGTGCTCTGGGAGACACGGCAGAAAGATCGCTTGAGCCCAGGAGTTCGAGACCAGCCTGGGCAACGTAGCAAGACCTTGTCTCCACAGATAATTAAAAAATTGGGCAGGCATGGCGGCACGAACCTGTAGTCCCAGCTACTTGGAAGGCTGAGGTGGAAGGACTGCCTGAGCCCAGGAGGCCAAGCCTGTGGGGAGCCGTGATTGTGCCACTGTACTCCAGCCTGGGTGACAGCATGAGACCCCGACTCAAAACAAAACAAGACCACTATAATTCCGAGCCAGCCTTTGACTCTGACTTGCTCCAGATTATCCTTCCGTGCCCTTAGATGGCAAGACCCACGGGCTGGTATCCCGGAAGCCCTCAGACAGTATTCGCTAATTTCTGTGTGCCTTCACCTGGTGACGCAAAGCTGTGGACTCCCTGAATTCCGTCTGCAAAGAGGGGCTGACAGGGCGGCCCCCCTCGCGCCTACTGTAAACTTCTGCAGGTCTGAACGGGGATTCTGGCAGCCGTTGCCGCTTCACCCTCATGTTCTTCGGGAGGAAACACGACAAAACCCACTGGGCAGTTTGGAGCGCTTCCTAGAGCATCTGGCTGTCTTAAGTGTCCCCTTTAAAAAGTGGGTATTCTGCCAAAGGCTCGGAAATGTGCAGTACCTGGGAGTTTTGCTGCGACTTGATTTGAGGAAAGATTTGGCCTGAGGGCATGAAAAGCGGAAAATATTGGATTATTATAGACCAGAGCACTGGCCCAGAGTCAGCTCGGTGCGGATTCAAACGCAAGCTTGGGATGGGAACAGGCGACGGGTGTAGGCTGAGCCGGCAGGAACGCTGGGCATCTCTGTTCTTAAAGGCGTAGCCTGGAGAACAGCTTTGACAAGTTGTTTCTGGCCCTAGCTGTCAAAACCAGTCTGTATTTGGGCGAAGTTCATGTCAATTCCCCATTAAAAAAAAAACCCAAGCCTACGCTGGACGGCTGCCTCGCAGTGTTGAATCAGAGGATACAACCTATTCACCCGCGAAGCGAGACCGTGATGTTGAAACCTGAGCCCCTAATTTAAGTGTCCTCCCCAGGAGTTCCCCCGAGGAAAGTCCTTTTTTGGAAACCACAGAAGGAAAACGCAGGGCCCGTGGTGCTCATTAAGCTGGAAGCAGCCCTTCCACTGGGCTGCGTGTTTATTTACAAACTGCAAGTTTCTACCCTGGACACCCTTCCCTTAATTATAAGAAGAGGTGTTGTACTGCATCCTCTGGTCGGATGTGCTGTTGACCCCGAAATGCCACGTAATGGAGCTTGGGACAGGGGGATACATCACGTCAAGACTTCCGCACAAGCAGCTGGCATGTTACGCAAGCAAGTCGCCCACCTCCCTGTGATCTGCAGAAACGGTAAGACCACTGAGAAATCTCACTCCCGGAGCCGGCACGGAGCGTCCAACTGTGCAAACAAAACCGGCTTCCAGGTCGACAAGTTCTAATTGCTCTTCCCCAGCTGGCTCCGGGCGCTCTTCCTAGGGCCGGACGACCCCGGTGTTTGGCGACATCTCACACGCCGCCCGACAGACTGCCACGGCCCGCCTGCCGGGGCGGGGGAACGCAGGGAAAGAAAGACGGCAACCGCCCAGAAGGAAAGGACCCATTTCCTCTGCAGAACCGTCCGCCCGCGGTGCCGAACGGCTGCGCCGCCGCGGCGCTCTCCCGCGGCGGCGGCCGGGGACCCGGCGAGTCGCGCGGGGCTGGGGTCGCCGCCGACACTGGCGAGCGCCCAGGTGCGGGCCCGCGCTCCGCGGCCAGGCCTCGCCTCCCCGCCCCCCGGGCACCCGGTGGCCGCCCCGGGGCGCCGGCCGGGCGAGGGACCCGGGGAGCCTCACTCGCCCGGGCGCGGTCGCGGGGGCCGCCGGCGTGCGCGCGCCGGCCGGGAAGGAAGGCACCCCTGCCATTTCGCTCCTGCGACGCGCGGGCAACTTGGTGCGGAAAACCCCGGGGGGGCGCAGCCCGCCGCCCCCGACGGCCGGGAGCCCCCGACCCGGGTCGGGGCGCTCCCCGGCCAGGCGGTGTCTTCAGGTGTTTCCCGGGACCCGCTGCCGCAGGGTCACAGACGGCCAGCTCCGCTGCCCACGCCGGCAAGAGCGCGTCATCCCGGGGGCCCTGGCGCTCCTAACTGTCAGCGCGAATATTTTTCGGAATCACCTCTCCAGAATGTTAGGGTGGCCTCCGCTTCCCATCCCCAAAGGCCCCGGCACCTCGTTCTTAAAAGACAACCCACATCCCGCAATCGAACTTTTAAACACGAATAATAATAAAACCAACTCACCAAGTTAGAAGGGAAGAGAATAAACCCCAAAAGGCTCCCAATAAGGCGGAGGCTGGGCCTCCCCCTCCTTATAAGCCGCTCGGTAACATGAGAAAAGGATTAACCCCTTAGGGGCGGGCCCGAGTCCATCCCAAGTTGGCTCGGGCGGGCGAGGCCGGGCTCCCGCACCTCCGCCCGCTCCCACGCGGGGACCCGCGCCCCCGCCCCGCCGGCCGCCTGCACCCGCCCGGGGCGGTGCGTGCTCTGCCCGCGCCCCGGCCCCGTCGCTGCCTGTCGCTTATCCTATACCGGCTGCAGCCGGTCTCCGCCGGCCTCGGGGGCGCGCCGCCGCCGACCATGTGCTGCGAGCGCCGAGCGCCGCCAAGGAGGGGGCCGGCCTGGCGCGCGCGCGCCGGCCCACGTGGACCGGGGCCGCGCCGCGCGCGCGCCCGCCCGCGCCGGGCTGGGGGTCACGGAAGGTAACGGCGACGCGGTGCCCGCCGCGCCGCCCCCGCCAGCGCCGCCGGGGGCCGTGGCACGACGCCCGCCCGGCGCTCCTCCGCGCGCGGGCCCGCGCGCACCCGGCGCTCTGCTGCCGCGCGAGCGGGAGCGCGCGCGGGGTGCTGGGGGCGCCGGTCTGCGAGCGCCCGGCCCGGCCCGGCCCGCAGCCCCCGGCGCGCCCCGCCCGCCCGCGCTGGGGATCTGGGGCTCTCGCGGGCGGGGGCCGCGCGCGGCGGCTGCGCGCCCGCCCGGGCAGAACAGGTTCCTTCCAGTTTGGGCGTGAGCTGCGCGCGGCGCCACTTCCCCCGGCTCCGTCTGCTCGCGCGCCCCGGCTCCCCTTCCGGAGCGGCCCCCGGGAGCCCGCGGCCGCCCGCCGCGGGCCTCGCCGGGCCCGTCGGCTGCCGCGGCGTCCGCGTCGCGCGGGAGGGACGCGGCGGCGGCTGAGTCAGCATCCCGGCCGGGCGCGCGCCCTGCCGCGCGGAGGCGACGTCGGCGCAGGTGCTCGGCCGCCCGCCGGCGGAGCCTCCGCGGGCGCCGGGGGCTGAGGCGGTCCGGGCCCACGCCGAAGCCCCGACCCCAGGCACGGTGGCCTGAGCGGACGACGCCCGGGACCCGCAGCGCCGAGCCCTCGGGGCAAGCGTGTGTCGATGCCCGATGCCCGCCTCGCCGGAGCCCGAGGGGGCGCGCGCTCAGCCTTGGTCTCCGCCGCACCCCCGGGGGCTCGTCGGAAACTGCTGGGAACCCAGGCGGTGTTTCTCGCGTTCCTGCGCGGACTTGGGCGCCGGCTGCCCCCTCACTGGGGTCCGAGGAGGTGGTTCCGATGTCAGAAACTCGAGAAAGCTTGGGTGGGGAAGTGTGTGCCCCGAGGGTCGCCGCCGGGAGGAGTCGGCGCTCTGCATTTTGATAAAAACCCCGTCTTGCTCGCTGCTTCCTCTGGCCGTTTGGGATGGGGTCTGCTGGGTTGAATGCCATCCTGGGCCGGGGGGGCCGAGTGCCCCGTCTCGGCCAGCTCAGGACAGCCAGGGAGCCGCTGCGTGACTCTGTAGCCTTGCAGACGAAATGTAGTTTCTCAGAGCGTTGATTTCCAAACCTGTGAAATGGGCTCGTAGTGGTGTTCCCAGACTCGGAGGGTCTCAGTGGTGATGCCTGTGCGGGGCAGGTGGCAGGGTCAGGCCCGTGGGGAGGCCTCAGGACCCACCTGCTCTGGCTGCCGCTGTGGTTGACGGGTTGCCAAGGACGATGATTTGCCGACTCCGACAGCCCCTGCCAGGGAGACGTCTTCTAGTTGTTCTTCAGAGAATCCACTTGTAATGGTATTTAGGAACTGATTTTAGTTGCTATAATAATAATGATTTTTTTTTAAGTGTTAAAGGGCTTACAGGGCTACCTGAATGCATAATCTGTGATATTTAGGATCTTACACTTCAGTGCTTAGGACCTGGTACTGCGCTCAGTTTGGAAATGCCATGTTTACTATGACAGCATGACCTGTAATTGTCTTAGGGACCCGAGTGACTCTAAGCAGGTGACATAAAATCTTGGTACTTAAGCTTCCTTATTTCACTTTTTTTTTTTTCAAAGAAATGGGGTCTTGCTCTGTTGCCCACGCTGGACTGCTGTGGCACTGTCATCGCTCACTGCAGCCTGGAATTCCTGAGCTCAAGCATTTCTCCTGCCCCAGGGAATACAGGTGCACGCCACCATACCTGCCTAACACTTGATTTTTGAAATTAGACATATAATGCCTAACTCTCTAGGGGGGATGAATGATTGCAAAAATTTCATATGAATGGTTGACCAAGTGAAACTGGGCTCTTGGGGGGGCATGATTGTAATCATAATTACAATAATGATGCATTAGGCCAGGTGTGGTGGCTCTAGCCTATAATCCCAGCACTTTGGGAGGCCAAGGCAAGAGGATTGCCTGGGCAACTTGGCGAGACCTCATCTCTACAATAAATCAAAAAATTAGCCAGGCGTGGTGGCACATGCCTATAATTCCAGCCACTTGGAAGGCTGGGATGGAAGGATCGCCTGAGTCCAGCAAGTTGAGGCTGCAGTGGCCATGAGCTTGCCCCTGCACTCCAACCTGGGCAACAGCGTGAGACTCGGACTCACAAAAAATAAGAAGAAGAATAATAACGATGGGCTATTAATATTATATTACAAATGTATGGTTGCTCCTACTTTTTGTGAAGACTAATTATAATAGTATTTTTCATGTTTGCGTTTTGGCCAGCACTGTATTAAGGGCCATGCCTGTGATCTCATTTTAACCCGATCAGCATCCTTCTCGAGGTGATGCCCATCCCCATTTTACAGATCAGGAAAGTCAAGGCACTGAGAACTGGAGGGATGTGCCCAGGGTGACATTGGCAGGTGCGCACAGGCCCTTGGGGCAAGTAGAGCTCTTCCCAAGATGGCATTTGCCATCTGTGCTTGAAGCTGGAGTGGCGGCCATAACTCGGCCTCAGCCACAACTTTTGCCCACCCGGGTTTGAAGCTGGCTTACCTTGTTCCCTGAGTTCTAGTGAGACCACGCATGAAAACCCCTGCTTTTTTAACTTCTCCCGGGAAAGCACTGCAGCACCATGCTAATCAACACCCCCCCCAAACAAAACAAAACTAACTCTGTTTGGTTCCAAATAAGAACAAAAGAACCTTTGGCGTCGGGAGTACGGAAACCAGAAGACTCAGGAAATCAAGTTAAGGGCTCAACTGCCCTCTCAGCCCCTCCTGCTGCGTCTTCGGAGCCCTTCGGCCGCCAGAGCCCCTTCCGGCCCTGTCATCCCAGGGGGCAAGACTGTAATGATGCTCTTGAGACGTCCCCCAACTTCTTGGGGGAAAATTGGCTCCTCCGAGCTGTACCCAAGGCTCCCTTCTAGCCCTCTGGCTTCGGGGCATTTGCATGAGAACAGATTCCTTTGTGCAAAGCTGGCCTGCTTGTTCCCTGTCCACGCTTCTAGTCCTCAGGCCTTCGTGCTGGGTTGCTAGGCAGATATGGCCCTGGCTTGCAAATCAGCTCACTGCATTTACTAGCCTGTGAGAACTTCAACTTGGGTAAGTGGATTGAAAGGGATCTGATATGTAGCTCAGAGCAGAGGATCTCCAAAGCCTGCTGGGTCTTCCGCGTGGCCACCAAAGAAGGGAGATGTGTGAGGAAACTTCTGGGGGAGGTCCGGTCTCTCTTCTCTCTCTGTTCCGCCACCTGACTCCCTCCCCAGGGACTTGCATTCCACTGAAGCCAAGTATTGCTTTAAGACTTGAACGTTTGCTCCTCAAGTTGGCAAAGAATCGCATCACCTCCACCACCCAGGAACCTTTTGGTGAATGGACAGTCCAGGTAGCTGGGCTGGGCTTATCTTGTGTATTAGGGTTCTCCCTGCAGCATCCCCACCCCCAGCATTTGAGTTTGTAGGAAGGCAGGGCCCTTCTGACTGTCAGGAATGCTTGCGCCAGGAGATTACAGGTTGGCTGAGGGTTTCTGAGGCACCCATAGCAATGGCAGTGACAACGATGACCCCATGGAGGTGTTGACTGAGTTAAAGCATGTGGGGGGCCCCGTGTGGCCATGGGCCTAGGCTGAGGCTCTGTGGCTGCTAGGGAGTTGAGGAGACAGAGGTCAGGGCACCTTCAGCATGCAGGGAGGGCCTTGGCAGGACTACAAGGGGGTGTGAGCCCAGGCGGGAGCGGGGGACAGCAGGAGAGGAGGGCCACAGGTGGCTGAGGGTGAGCTGCGTGTGGTGACAATGAGGCCGCTTTCCGCCCTGCCGCGGGGCCTGGGATGCCCCAGTTTCCCCCATGCCAGGTCTCCGTCCTGTGCTGGTTCCTCAGATCACTGGGTGTGTCTCATGGAGTAACTTTTCCTTAATTTCAACACCGAGTTTGTTCCCAGACTTCTCAACTGTACCCGCGGTTCTGCCTCTCACTGCTTAAACATAGCCTCGGGGAGGTTTCTATGAAGTGTCTCAAGCCTGTTGCAAAAGTCCAAGAAAACAAACCCCAAATCTCAGAACAAAGTCGTGTTACTCACATTGCACTTAAGGAGTAGATGTTTGTCACGTTAAACTTTGTGCCAGGGTCGTGGATGAAACCGAGCTGGAAATGCCGGGGAGGGCTGTTTTCGGGCTGCTGGGCTTGGCCCCAGCGAAGTCCAGCTTGCTGCAGATGGTCTTGGAGTTGCTCTCCCTGCCATGTTCCTCCAGGCCCGGGAATCAGAACCTGCTCTCCTGCTCTGTCTCTTGCTTTCAGGGAGATGCTGGCTTTCCCCGTCTAGTCCAAACATGCACTGCCTCTCCTGCTTCTGGGTTCCTGGCAAGAATTCACAAGCCGAGCCTCCATTTCAGCCCTTTGGGGCCAGTGTGTCCGTGCACTTCCACATGGCCAGGGGGCGGCATGGAGAAGCCAGAAGGCTGAGGGCAAGGAGCAGGCGGGGGCCCTGGCTTCCTTGGTGAGTTTGGGGAGCGCCATCCTTCCCCCCCCCCGCCCATCCATCCCGGCAGCCTCTGCTCAGGCACAGCCCACCCCTGAGCCCTGATGGAGGTGGTCGTCTTCCGTGTCATAAAGCCACACCCTGAAGTTATGCCTCCTTCTCTCATAGCGTGTACAGTGTGGATCAGAAGACAAGACACAAGTGTGATTGTTACCTATGGCAGCATTTTGACAAGGGCAGTTTTTTTTTGAGTTGGAGTCTCGCTCTGTCACCCAGACTGGAGCGCAGTGGCTGCTCCCGGCCACTGCAGCCTCGCCTTGCTGGGCTCTGGCCATCCTTCTGCCTCAGTCTTCCAAGTAGCCGGAACTACGGGTGTGCACTACCATGCCCGGCTAATTTTTGATTTATTGTAGGGACAAGGTCTCACCAAGTTGCCCAGGTGAGTCTCGAACCCATGGCTCAGGCCATCCACTCGCCTCGGCCTCCCAAAGTGCTGGGATGACAGGCTGAGCCACCGAGTCCGGCAACAAGTGCAGTTTTACAAGTGAGATTTAAGAGTGAGTGTCCATCCCAGGTGCAGTGGCTCACGCCTGTCATCCCTGCACTTTGGGAGCCCAAGGTGGAAGGACCATTTGGCCCCAGGAGTTCAAGACCACGCTGGGCAACATAGCAAGACCTCATTTCCACAAAAAAATGTAAAAGTTTAGCCAGGCATAGTGGTGCCCGCCTGTAGTTCTGGCTACTTGGGAGGCTGAGATGGAAGGATCGCCTGAACCCAGGAGAGGGAGGCTGCAGTGAGCTGTGTTCGTGTCACTGCACTCCAGCCTGGGCGACACGGTGAGACTCGGACTCAAAAAACAACAAGAAGTGAGCTTCGGAGGAGGGAGAACTCCGAAAGGTCATCCGAGGTTGGGGGAAATGACAAATGACAGGCGAAGCTGGGCCCTCAGGGCGGGGCGGAAGAGCCTGGGCCATCATTGCTCATGTTTAAGCACTCATTCAGCAAATACTGACTCAGCGCCCTCCGGGCTGAGGTTTGGGAATTATGCATCAAACATACAGCACGCCCCAGTCCTTGCAGGGTTTCCTACAGTTGTCGCTCTTTCTCGCCAGATCGCCTAGCTAGCCAAATGTCACAGACACGTTTCTGATACCGAAATGTAACTTCCATTTTCCGTTACTAGCAGCCAAGGGAAGAGCCCCTCCATACCCACCCTCCATCTCGACCTCATGTTGTGAGATTGTCAAACCCAGATTTGCCGGAAGGTAGCATCCTCCCAGGATGCCAGCTGTCAGCCGAGTCTGCCCAGCCGGGGGGACCTGGCTCGGGGTTAGCCAAGACGGCACAGACGGCCGTGGGATGGTGTGACGAGGAGCCGTAGTTTGGAAGTTAGGAGATGCAAACCGGAATGGCTCTTCATTTCCCGTTTGGCCTTGTTTGTGATCGTGGCGTCTGTAGCTTCTCTCTTCTCTGGGTTCAGAATTCAACATCAGAGCTTGTGACAAACAGTTCCGGTAGACTCAGCCAGTAGCTGCAGGGAGTCTGGGTTTTGCCCTCTGCACTCAGAGCCGTTTTGTTTTCTATTAATTTTGGTAATGTGTTGGGCTTGCATAGCATGTTTTTAAAGTGTCCTCGTATCTGTGATCTCTTTATCCTCAGAACCGTTGAGAGATGATATCAACAGCCAGCAGTTCTGAGCACTTACCGAGAACTTGTGTGGGGTTGTTCTATTCTCACATTGTGTCTGGGCTCGAAGAAGTTTACTGTGATTCTGCTCTTCAGGCCAGTGAGGAAACTGGGGCGCAGAGAGGTCCCGTAACTTACCCAAGGTCATACAGCTAGCAAATGACTGCTGAGTCCTGGACACGTGTTGTTCTGGAAACAGGCCGACACATCCCCCACGTCACTTCTCCAAAAGGCAGATGTGCTGAGTGACTGCTTCACTGAATTGAGTCTCTTTCCCTGGGTTTTGGCCTTTCCCCTGCTTCTGTCCCTGTGTCAGCCTCCGCTTCAGAGGTTCTCAGATGAAGCCTTAGCAGTACTTAGTCTTGGTGTGTTCAAGATGCTGTGATAGAACACCATAGACAGTGGCTAAAACAACAGACATTTATTGCTCACAGTGCCAGAGGCTGAAAGTCCAAGATCAAGGCGCTGGCTGATGTGGTTCCTGGGAGGGCTGTCTTTCTGGCTGGCAGACAGCTGCCTTTCCGGTGGGGGGTGGGGGGAGACAGGGAGACAGGGAGGGAGGGTGAGGGAGAGAGTGGCAGGTGAGCCCTGAGGTTTCTTCTGTAAGGGCGCTAATTCCATCACAAGGGCTCCACCCACACCACATGACCTCATCCAAACTTAACCACCTCCCAAAGTGCTTTCCAAATACCATCGCGTTGGGAATGAGAGCTTTAGCCGACAAGTTTTAGGGGTACACGCATATTCAGTCTATAAAAGATTCTATCTAGCATATTTCACTGTAGAGGTGGAACTGATCCAGGGCGAAGACAAATCCACAAAAATAGAAATGCTAGTACATAGCACGTGAGACAAAGCTCCCTAGTCTCACACAAAAATGACAGGCCGGGTGTGGTGGCCCACACCTGTAATCCCAGCACTTTGGGAGGCTGAGGAGGGAGGATTGCTTGAAGCCAGGAGTTTGAGACCTGCAGGAATAACGTATCAAGACCTTGTCATGACAAAAACTCAAAAAAATTAGCCAGCTGTGGTGGTGCACACATGTAGTCCCAGCTACTCGGGAGGCTGAAGCAGAAGGATCCCCTGAGCCCAGGAGGTCGAGGCTGCAGTGACCGTGACTGCATCACTGCACTCCAGCCCGGGTGACAGAGTGAGACTCCAACACACTACACACACAAAGAAGGAAGAAAACAATGGCAAAGAAAAAATAGGAAACTCTGACCACGAGCCGCTGATCAGGCTGGCCGTGACAAGGAGGAGAATGGAACATCTGAGAAAAACAAACCTGAGTCTGGTCTCACCTCTGCATCTGCAGAGGCCAGTTTACAGAAACCAGGCTCAGGGGACCTTTTATTTATTTTCTTTGAGTTGGAGTCTCACTCTGTTGCCCAGGCTGGAGAGCAGGGGCACGCTCACGGCCACTGCAGCCTCGACCTGCTGGACTCAGGCAGTCCTTCCGCCTCAGCCTTCCAAGTAGCCGGAACGACAGGCGCGCGCTTCCACGCCCGGCTTCTAGGGGACATTTTAAATGGCACTACACAGGACACAATTAATCCGAAATCTGAGAGGTTTCGCAGAGGACAAACCACCGAGTTTACTTACACGTCTGTTGCAGAGGAAAAGAGAAGGGAGATCTGTACGTGGAATGAGAAGAGACACACTCCATGCGCGCAGAAGGGGCCGGGCCTTGTCTTGATATGAGCAGAGCAAACCAACTGCAGAATGGCAAAGAACATCGGAACACAGATTGGATTTTTGAGGATTACTAACAGGTTGTTAATGTTTAAACGGAGAGGCAACTGCAGTTCTGTTTCAAAAGGATTCTCTTGTTGATGACTCTAGAAATACTTATGGCTAAAAATGACGAGGCTTCTGGGTTTTGATTTGGAATAGTCTAGTGCACGAGGCAGGGGGCCGTTGAAGAAGAGACACCGAGACTGGCCGTGTGTTGTTGTTGAATTGAGATGTTGGGCAGATAAGAATGAGTTTCTCAACTTTTGTATGGGTGACAACACCCATAATAAAATGTTTAACAGTCTGGGCCCCGTGGCTCATGCTTGTAATCCTAGCGCTTTGGGAGGATCACTTAAGGCCAGGAGTTTGAGACCACCCTGGGCAACATAGTAAAACCCTGTCTGTACAGACAAACAAACAAACAGAAAAATTAGCCGGGCATAGTGGTATGTGTGTGCCTGCGGTCTCGGCTGTTCTGGAGGCTGAGGCAGAAGGATCGCTTGAGCCCAGGAGGACAAGGCTGCAGGGAGCTCTCGTTGTGCCAGGGCACTCCAGCCTGGGCAACAGAGTGAATCCCTGTCTCAAATTTTAAAAAATTAAAATAAAATAAATACATCGTATTTAACAAATGATAAGTAAATGCAACTTTGTAAAAAGTCCTTAAAAACTGGCAAACAGGCTTTCAGGGAGTGAAGTGAATTTCAGGTAACTGACCTTAAAGCTTTTCCTCTTAGCCACACCCCTCAGGATTTCTCTTCTCCAGTGAAGGGTAGAATTTCAGAGAGAAGAGGCCATTCAGAGCTCCCTCCGCTCCCTCCGCTTTTCTGACCTGCCCCAGGGCCCATTTCCACGGGGCTCCTGGGTTTTTGATGCGAGGCATGGCAAATGAGCCCGTGCAGCATGGCTTCCTTCTTGTCGGGCTCAGTGGGTGGTTCCAGCCCGAAACTGGGCAGGACGTCGTGTGCCCTCTGCAGATAGGTTTCCTGGCGTCGCTGGGTTCACCGGGTGGTCATCCCCACAGCAGCATCCAAACTTGAGGTCACCACGCTTTTTTTTACAAGTCATTTTAATGACCCAAGTGCTGTGGGTGTCTCAGCCTGGATGGACGTGTTCGGTCAGAGAGGTCCTCTGCATCCCGTCCGTGCCCACACTCTGAGCGAGCAGTCTTTCTACGTTGGGGTCTGGGGGCAGAGGAGGGGCCCTGAGATCTCATCTACTTAAGTAATAATAAATTCTCTGGGCATGGTGGCATGCACCTGTGGTCCCAATTGCTTGGGAGGTTGAGGAGGAAGGATGACCTGAGCCCAGGATGTTGAGGCGGCCGCAACTGTGCCACCGCACTCCAGCCTGGGCGACAGAGTGAGACCCCCGACTCAACAAACAAAACGAAACGGAAAAACCTGTCGCTCAGTACTCATTGGTGGACCGATGACCCGACGCGGAGGGGAGCACTTCAGACTCCACGTGGCGACTGGTGCCCCTGGGGGTGACCCCGAGTGACTCCTGGCCTCCAGCCAGCACACGGATGGTGTTCCGATTTCAGAGACGTAACAGCAGAGACCCACGCCCCCATCCTCCGTCTGTTCTGGCCTCCGAGCCAGCAAAGCCCCTGCCAGAAAGGGCTGCCGGCCTTGTTATTTCAGCTGTTGTCGGGGTTTCAAGGAGGATGCTTGGCCGCGGGGCAGCCCGCAGGGAGCCAGGGTCAGGCGATGGAGCCAGCAGCGGCCAGGGCGCCCAGGGGCTGCGGCTCTGGGCCACTCGTCTGCCGGGCAGGGTCTTAGGGCTGCCTCGTCCCGTGCGTTTCCCAGCCCTTTGGCCCGCGGCCCGCCTGCTGGTCACTTGACGGCTCCCGTAGCGGGGCCTGGACACTGGGGGGAGCTTGGACGGAGCAGACTGGGCCGCCCTGCTGTGAAATGGGGCTGTGGGGGGGATTGGGAGTCGCTGGTAAAGCTGAGCGGCTGGAGCATCGGGGAGGCAGAGCTGCTTGTGCTGGTGCTCGCAGGGACCTGTGACAGGCAGTCATGCCTGGCGGGGCTTGGCCGTGGGATGTGTCCAGGGAGGTGGCTGCGTCCAGCCAGACTCCCCCTGTCCTCATGGCCGGGAGGAGTGTTCCCTGCCCGTGTCTGGCCTACTCTCCTTGGGGCGACGGTGGGGCCGGTCTCCTCTCTCCCTCCCTCCCTTCTCCTCTTCCTTCTGTCCCTCCTTCTCTCCCTTCCTTTCTTTTTCTCATACTAATAAGTGGCCAACTTAATTTTATTTTTTTAGAGATGGGGTCTCACTGTGTTGCCCAGGCTGGTCTTGCACTCCTGGGGGCCAGTCTTTAGAGCATCTGAGCTCAGAGTTTGAGTTTGGCTCTTACTCAAAGTTTGTACCATTCCTTTTTTTTTTTTTTTTTTTTTGAGTTGTGGTCTCTGTCACCCAGGCTGGAGTGCGGTGGCACAGTCATGGCCGCTGCAGCCTCGACCTGCTGGGTTCAGGAGATCCTTCCGCCTCTGCTTTCCAAGTAGCTGGAACTACAGGCGCTCACCACCACCCCTGGCTAAGTTTTTGATTTATTGTAGAGATGAGGTCTCTCTCTGTTGCCTCGTCTGGTCACAAACTCCTGGGCTCGGGCAATCCTCTGTCACCTTGGCCTCCCAAAGAGCAGGAATTGACGGCCTGCATCATGGCACCAGGCCTGGAAGTCCATTCTTTAAACGTCTAGTTTGCCTTTTCCCTTTAGTTAAAGCAAAGAGGGCGGTGGGGAGATTAAAGGTCTCCCTGGAGGTGTGGGTGTGAAGAATCATGCAGTGCTGTGTTGCTAAATTAGCCTATTTCCATTCTATGAAAACTGTAAGAGTTAATAATTCTCGTCGAAAATCCTGAAGGAATGGTTTATCACAAGAAACACAATCTGTTTAAGTTCCCGCCTTGCTTTTAGCTTCTTTCTGAAGTGACTTTTTCTCCCTGAAGTGTCACACGTCCGTTCCTTCCAGGAAAGAGGGCACTCTTGGTGTTCTAAGCTAGGTGGCTTTGAGACTCGCTCGCGTCAGAAGCCTGTGAAATGAGTTGCTGGGCATCCACCAGCCAGTCAGCAAGTGTTGGCTAAGCACCTCCTTGTGCAGCTCTTTCTTCTGGAAAGGGAGAAGTCTTTGGGGCCTCAAGATCAACAAACACCAGTTGAATCTAATTGAGTTTGAAATAATAAGTCTCCTTTTGGGAAGCGGAAGAATTTTCATTTCCGAACAAGTGATTCATTGGCCTCCAGATGACCGCTTCCTTGGACTTCCTTTTATTTTGATTAAGCACGTCTGTGCCCATCCTTCCGACTTTATCTAGGTCTTCCAGAACTTGCACAGCTCCAGCCACCCCATGCGCTCGGGCTCATCGCTCGGGCTGCAGGACCCACAACCGGGAAGAGCTTCTGTCCTAGCCTCAGCCTGGTGGCATCTTCCTGTACCACAGATGGGCTGTCCTCTCGTCGCTCCCTGGGTTGGGTGTTCAGATGAAGTTTTGGCTTGGTCCAGAAGGTCGAGTCTTGCTTACTTACTCCTTACTGAACTTGAACACTGAGGGCTTTGAGGTGACCTGGGGGTGATGGGGTTTTATTCTCAGCTCCGTTGGCGGCCCGCAGTTTCAAGTCAAACCTTCAGTTCCTGCCTTTCGAAACTCGGCCTGATGTGTTGCATTTGTTTGTCTGCTGAAACTGAGTCATCCCTGAGCTTCAGCAGTTTCCTTTTTCTTCTAGTACGAGACTATTGATGTTTTTGTTTCCAGCGCCCTCCTACTTAAAGTGTGACAAGACCTCACTCAGGCTTGTTAGAAATACAGCCCCCAGGCCCAGCCTTCCCTACTGAATCTGCATTTCAATAAACATAAAAGCCCCAGCTGATTAATTTGTACCTCAAAGTGTTAGAAGCACAGGTTGAGCATGTCTTTAGATTTTTTAACTAAAAAGTACATGGTAATGGCTGGGTGTGGTGGCCCACGCCTGTAATTCCAGCATTTTGAGAGGCCGAGGCTCGAGGATCGCTTGAGGCCAGGGGTTTAAGTCCAGCCCAAGCAACACAGAAACAGTTTTTCTCTACAAAAAAATAAAGAAAATTAGCTGGATGGGGTGGTATGAGCCTGTAGTCCCAGCTGCTTGGGAGGCTGAGGCAAGAGGATCACAAGCTTAGGAGCTGGAAGCTGCAATGAGCTATGATTCAGCCTAGGTGTCAGAGTAAGACCCCTCCCTGCCCCCCCCCCGAAATTTACATGGTCAGGATGTAAAGAGACACAATTCATTAAAAAAAATTAAAAAAAATTTTTCTAACATTTGTTATGAAAAGTACAAACATACAGCAACATTGAAAAAGCTCCTTTGCCTAGATTCCATGATTTTTTTCTTTTTGATATTTCCTTTTTCTCCAAATTAATTTATATTTTAGTCGAGCATGGTGGAATGTGCGTGTAATACCAGCTACGTGGAAGACTGAGGCAGGAGAATTGCTTGAACCCAAGGGTTTAGACCAGTCTGGGCAACACAGCGAGACCCCATCTCAAGACAAATTTTTTTTTTTTTTAATGTAGAAATGTTAGGTTATAGCGTGACTGTGGTAAATATTCATATCTTGGTACTAAAGGTCTCACTGTTTCTTCTGGAGTTCTCAGTGGGCTTGATAAGGTCACAGTTATTTGGGGATTTTTTTTTTTTTTGAGTTGGAGTCTCACTCTGTCGCCCAGACTGGAGTGCAGTGGCCGCTCCCGGCCACCGCAGCCTCGACTGCTGGGCTCCGGCGATCCTTCCACCTCAGCCTTCCACGTAGGTGGAACTACAGGCACGCGCTACCTCACTGGCTAATTTTTTTATTTATTGTAGAGATGAGGTCTCGCCAAGTTGCCCAGGTGGGTCTCGAGCCCGCAGGCTCAGGCAATCCACTCACCTCAGCCTCCCAAAGCGCGGGATTACAGGCTGAGCTACCGAGCCCAGCTTATTTGGGGAATTTTTAGTGAATCTGAGAATCGTGGGGGTGGGGGTAGACACCAGGAGTTAGAGCTGGGGGTTGGTCCTTGTCCTGCCCAGAAGACTAGACTTTGACATCCTTCTGAACAGTGGATGAATTGAGAGAGATGGTTTCCACTGTTCCCTCCAAGCCTGTAACTATAGGTCCGTTGCAAATATTATCATCATCACTATTTTTCAGGTGGAGAAACTGATGAACCAGTTAAATATTCAAATAAAAAGGAAAACATCTGCTGGCATGGAAAAGTGATTATTTCCTAAGCTACTGAGTAAAACACAGCTGCTCTGGCCGTTTTGACTCTGTTTTCTTGTTAACTTTTGTTCTTTCAGGAAACCTCACAGAAACACGAAGCCTTCAACCATCTGGAACTCAGAAACTCATGGGGGCTGACCGCGGCTTCTAGGACATCCAGGTGATCTGCAGATGCAAGAGTTCATCCTGTAGTTACCAGATGGAGTCCCAAACAGATGCAAGGCTTGTGCTGTGGCTCTGACGTCTCTGAACTCAGAGGGGACACATTCTAAGGAACCAAAGAGTCACTGTTGATACTGACATCTAGCTCTTAACACAGTCACCTGACCAAGCTGTGGTGGGGAAACGTGGCCGATGGAGGATTAAGCCAAACTAGGGGCTGCAAGATTCTTGACTCTTGAGTTAGGGTTCTGGAGGGGGCTTCATTTCTGTAGACCCCACCATCTCTGGTCGTCACCACTGCTCCCACCACTGCCACTGGCCTCTTCTTGCAGACGCACCCCAGCTCCCCAGAGATTCCTGCACTGACAGTGAGCGGACGGGAGCTCTCGGAGAAGTCTCTGGTTGTGGCCACCTGCTCCAGATAATTGAAATCCTTCCTTCACCACCATGGGCTGGCTTTTGCTAAAGGTTATGTTGGTGGGAGTGAGCTTCTTAGGATGTCTTTATCCTCTGGTGGATTTTTGCATCCGTGGAAAAGCAAGAGGCCAGAAACCAAATTTTGTGATCATTTTGGCTGATGACATGGGGTGGGGTGACCTGGGAGCAAACTGGGCAGAAACAAAGGACACCGCCAACCTTGATAAGATGGCTTCGGAAGGAATGAGGTGAGTCTTGCAGATGTCTTACCCTGATTCTTGCAGTGGTAGGGGGAGTGTAAGGCACTTACGAGGCCATTGTTGGAACCATGAGTATTTATTCGTTGATTTGGTCTGAATCGGTACATTATCATAAAGAAATTCATCCATCCATAATCCACCCAGCCGTCTATCCACCGGCCAGCCAGCCAGCCAGCCGTCCACCATCCATCCGACCATCCGCCCACTACCCATCCAGCCATTCATCTAGCCAGCCAGCCAGACAGACATTCATCCACCATCCATCCATCCATCTATTCATCCATCTGATAGCACTATTGTGTGTTAGGTGCTGGTAAACAAGATAATTTTTTTTTAAGATACAGGGTCTCCCTCTGTCACCTAGGCTGGAGCCTAGTGGTGTAATCATAGCTCACTGCAGCCTCGGACTCCTGGGCTCAGGTGATCCTTCCTCCTCAGTCTTCCTGGTAGCTGAGACTGCAGGTAGTTACCCATCTATCTTTTTTAAAATTTATTTTAGTAGAGATGGGGGGGAGTCTCTCTGTGTTGCCCAGGCTGGTCTTGAACTCCTGACCCCAGGCGATCCTTGTGGCCTCAGGCAATCGGCCACCTTGGCCTCCCGTAGCACTAGGATTACAGGAGCCATCACACCTGGCCAAGATAAAGATGTTTGCCCTCAAGTTACTCATTGGCAGAAGAGACAGGCTAAAAAGAAAGTAAGAATTACAATCAAACAGTACATGAGGGCCAGGTGTGATGGCTCATGCCTATAATCCTAGCAATTGGGAGGTCAAGGCAGGAGGATTGCTTGAGCCCAGGAATTGGAGACCAGCCTGGGCAATGTAGCAAGACCTCATCTCTACAAGAAAATAAAAAAGTTGCCGGGCTCAGTGACTCAGCCTGTAATCCCAGCTCTTTGGGAGGCTGAGGTGAGTGGATTGCCTGAGCCTGTGGGTTTGAGACCTGCCTGGGCAACTTGGCGAGACCTCATCTCTACAATAAATCAAAAAATCAGCCGGGCCTGGTAACACACGCCTATAGTTCCAGCTACTTGGAAGGCCGAGGCAGAAGGATCGCTGGAGCCCAGCAGGCGAGGCTGCGGTGGCCGGGAGCGGCCACTGCACTCCAGTCTGGGCGACGGAGTGAGACTCCAACTCAAAAAAAAAAGAAAGAAAGAAAGAAAAGAAGAAAGCAGCCAGGAATGGTGGCACACAGCTGTAGTCTTGGGAGGCTGAGGTGGAAGGGTCACCTGAGCCCAGGAGATCGAGGCTGTGGTGAGCTATGATTACACCACTGCCCTCCAGCCTGGGTGACAGTGAGACCTTGACTCAAAACATAAACCGAGCGCAGGAGTCTGCATCAGATGTATGGCAGCACAGACAGGGGGACGTGGAAGCCCCCAGGAATTCTAGGGATAGGACGTCCCCTGCAGGGCAGCTAAGAGCCTGTGAGGCACACAGGCTTATTGATGGGAGACAGACCACACTGAAGACATTCTAACTCGATCTCCTGCAGAGGGGGCCGGGGCGTGTGTCTGGCGGGCCAACAGCCGTTCAGATGCCCAGCTCCCTGACCCACCTCGGTGGAGAATGGTGTCCGGGTCTTCTGGCGTGAACGGGCTCTGCGATCACTCCAGCGAGCGCGTCAGGATCACACGGAGGCCTCTCCACAGAGCCTCAGCCCCTTGCGTCCTCAAGCACGGCACCTCTCCCCCAGAGACAGGGACACTTCGGGGGAGGGGACCCTCATCGGGTGTCACCCTTCCGGCCCATCCTCCTCACCCTGTCCAGGTGAACTTTCAAGAACACCCCTCTGCCTCCGATCCTTGGCGGCATAAACCAGACTCCTCAGGACGTCTGACCCACTGGCTGTCCTCTGTTCCTTCTCCGCTCAGCTTCTGCCGCCTCCGTGGGGCCTCATCTTTGGGGCGAGTTCTGCCCGGTGTACTCTCTGCTTCCCCTGTTGAGTCGGTTTCTGCTCACTGGGTAGGTCTCGAGTCCTCGCTGCTTCCCATGGTGGCTGTTTAGTCCTCTGACCACCTATGCCGGGTTGAACAGCATCCTCCCTGAAGCCACACCCAGAAGCTCAGAGTGTGATCGTATTTGGAAGTAGGGTCTTTATAAATAGGATTGTTAAAGATCTCGGCTGAAGCCGGGCTCGGTGGCTCAGCCTGTCATCCCGCGCCTTTGGGAGGCTGAGGTGAGTGGATTGCCTGAGCCCGCGGGTTCGAGACCCACCTGGGCAGCGAGACCTCATCTCTACAATAAATCAAAAATCAGCCGGACGTGGTAGTGCGCGCCTGTTGTTCCAGCTACTTGGAAGGCTGAGGCGGAAGGATCGCTGGAGCCCAGCAGGCGAGGCTGCGGTGGCCGGGAGCGGCCACTGCACTCCAGTCTGGGTGACAGAGTGAGACTCCAACTCAAAAAAAAAAAAAAAAGATCTCGGCTGGCGCAGTGGCTCATACCTGTCATCCCGGCACTTTGGGAGGCTGAGACAGGAAGATTGCTTGAGCCTAGGAGTCTAAGACCGGACTGGGCAACATAGTGAGACCTCATCTCTACAAAAAAATTAAAAAGTTAGCGGGCTGTGGTGGCGCGCTCTGTAGTCCTAGCTACTTGGAAGGCTGAGGCGGGAGGATCGCTTGAGCCCAGGAGGTTGGGGCTATGGTGGACTGTGGCCAAGCCACTGCACTCCAGCCGGAGCAGCAGAGGGGGACCCTGATCATCGTCATAACGTGTGGATGGGCCCTAAATCCAATTGCTGGGGACACACAGAGAAGGGAACATGAAGAAGCAGGCAGAGGTCGGAGAGATGTGTCCACAAGCCAAGGACTCCAAGGCCTGCTGGCAACTGTCGGAAACCAGGAGGGGCATGGCGCCTTCTCCCACAGGCCTCCAGAATCGAGGTGTTGCTGGTTCCAGCCCTGCCAACACCTCGATGTCAGACTTGGAGCCTCCAGAGCTGTCGAGTTAAGCCATCGAGTTTGTGGTCATCCGTTACAGCAGCCACAGAAAACGCATACTCCTCCCTTCTAGCTCTGGACTTCAGGGAGAAAAGTGCTTGTCTGTTCTTCCCTCCTGGTATTCCTGGCATGTAGCGCAGTGCCTGGTTGAAAAACCGATGTCTGGTCATCAATAAATGAGCTTTAGGAGTTCAAAATGCCCTGAAATTTCCTCCCAATTTTTGGAATTTTTTTTTGGGGGGGGAGAGAATTAATGCATACAGAGCCCGTACCAGATACTCAAAGGCCCTGGGGTTGCCAAATGCTTAAGAACTTCTGCTTTCAGTGTCCAGTGGGTGAGTGGGGAAACATGAGGCCCATTACTGGAGCGGAGATTCGTGAGGCCTGCCTGTTTTCTCAGGAGCCCTCGTCCTGAGCAGAGGGGGTGCCTTGGGGTCCGATGCAGACAGTTTGGTGGGATCTCCTGCTTTTTTCTTCCCGCTATGAAGATATTCTCTCCATCTGAGTCTTGTGACTGTGGCCAGGTGGATGGTCCTCTGAGCTGAAGTCAGGAGCATTTCGTTTTGTGCTTTGTTGACAGGAAAGCCCGGCTTCCTGTGAGGCCACAACCTGATTCATTGCTGGTCCCTCCCACTGCCTACTCACAGCCAGTGAGGAACCATGGCTTTCAGACGTGAACTCTCATTTCCAAACAGGGTCTGGGGGTGACTCGAGAAAGTAGCCGTTTTGTTTTTTTGAGATGAGGTCTCCTTATTTTGCCCAGGCTAGTCTTGAACTCCATCGAGGGCTCAAGTGATCTTCCTGCCTTGGCCTCCCGAAGTGCTGGGATTACAGGCGTGAGTCACCATGCCTGGCCAAGAAAGTATCTTTTCTGTCGTTTTCTTTTTTCTCAGTGTGTTAATTTCCTAAAACTGCCAGGACAAGTTATGACAGACTGGGTGGCGTAAAACAACACTCACGTGTCCTTTCACAGTTCGAGAAGCCAGAAGTCAAGGTTTCAGCAGGGTTGATTCCTTCTGGAAGCTCCGAGGGAGAACCCGTCTCTTGCCCAGCTCCTGGAGCCTGCTGGAATCCCTGGTGTCCTTGGAGACTCCTGTCTCTGCCTCCGTTTTCACCTGGCGTTCTTGTGTGCCCCAAATGCCCTCTTTTAATGAGGACGCCGGCCACTGGGCTTAAGGCCCTCCCATACCTAATCCAGCAGGAGCGCATCTCAACTTGATCGCATCTGCAAAGACCCTAGTTCCAGATAAGCTCACATTCACAGCTGGGATCTGGGGGAATGCTATTCACCGGGAACAGTTAGCGGTGTCTCTTTTCCTCTGCTTCCGACGTGTCTCTGATGCATTCTGTGCACAGTCAGTGTCTGCTGCACAGGAGACCAAATGTCAGGCTTACCAGGGCGGGAGCCAGGTGCCCGGACCTCAGAGCTTTCCATGTGCGCTCTAGCCCTTTCTGCCCACGTGGCCCTGAGCCCACCGCGTCATCCCTCGGAGCTCTGCCTTCAGGGCTGTGGAGGAGGGGATTGGAATCGCAGCATTTTCTCTGGTGAAGGATGTCTGTGCCGTCCAAGTGTCCGAGCAACCTGAGGAACATGATTTGGATGTCAGTCATCGGAAAGGCTGCGGTGGCCGCCAGCCCGAGACTCGCCCTGCCAGGGATAAGGATGGCCGTGGTTGCAGGCGCCTGTGACCCCATTCGCCCACTCCACCTTCATCTCCAGTCCTCTCCTCGCGCTCCTGACATCGCGCTTATTTCTGTTCCTAAGAGCACTTGCTTCAGGGCCTTTGCACAGGCTGTTCCCTCTTCCTGGCAAGCTCTCCCTTCAGGCTTGGAGCTCCAGATCTCTCCTCGTCCTTCTGGTCTCCACTCGGAAGCCACACCCCTGGAGAGGCCTTTTCTGACCGTGGCCTCCTCCATGCACGCGCCGTGCCCGCTCTGTTTGGTTTCCATGACCCGTGCCGCTGTTGAGACAATCCTCTTTGTGACTTTTGTGCCGCCTGTCTCTCGTACGGGAATGCCAGCTCCCGGGAGGAGCAACCGCGTCTGTCTTGGTTCATGCCTGAAACAATGCCTGGCACGTGGGAGGTGCTCCAACAGTTCTTCTTTGGGATCTTGGACTCCTGGGCATGCACCCACGGGTTAGCCACAGCACGAGGGCTGGAACCAGACTGCTGTCTGTCCTTTGCCAGATCTGGGACACTGGGCTGGCGTCGAAAGCTTGCGGGGCCTCCGTCTGTGCCTCTCCACGGGGGGACGCGAATGGCGCCACATCGCAGGGCTGTGGCCAGGAGGAAACGAGCGAATCACAGAAGCACTGACGGAGGCCCTGGCATGCGTGGGTGCTTGGCGGGGGCCGGTCCTTGTTATCCTCCCCTGGCTGGGGGTCAGGCCCGCTTTCTCCGCTGGTGTTCCCGAGGCGCCTTGCTGTGTCTGTGCCCGACCCCCGCCCTGGCCCGGCTGAGCTGCGGGGCCCGGCTGCCTTTCGGAATCGGCCGGATCTGTTCCCTCCTGGACCGCGTCCCCAGGACAACACGGAAGGACAACTCTAACATTTCCCTGTACTTCCTGGACAGCACACATGTTTGTTTGCTTTTTGTTTGAGTCGGGGTCTTGCTCTGTTGCCCAGGCAGGAGTGCAGTTGCATGACCATGGCTTCCTGCAGCCTCGACCTCCTGGGCTCAGGCAGTCCATCCTCCTGCCTCAGCCTCCCGAGTAACTGGGACTACAGGTGTGCACCAGCACACCTAGCTGACTTTTGATATTTTTGCAGAGACGGGGTCTCGCCATGTTACCTAGGCCGGTCTCAAACTCCTGGGCTCAAGCTGTCCTCCCAGCTCAGTGGTGGGGTCCCAGGTGTGAGCCTCTGAGCCTGGCCCTTAAATTGTACATAAGTATTAAATTGTACATAAGTAAACCTGGCGACAGTAGATGCACTTTGTCCATTCTGTGGGCAGAGAGGGCTCACCCACGGCAAAACTGGGATGTCATTCATTGCCGCAGGAATGCAGGATTCCTTGGGGAAGACACACAGAACCTTCCAGTGCCACTGTGTTTGGGCTTCCCTGCTCAGACTTTCCAAGTCCCCACGTCCTGCTTCACTAGACGTGGAGGCGAGGCTGGGGCTGTGGCCTCACGCCCCACAGCCTTGAATCTGTTCACAGCAGCCCGGGTTTGAAGAGCACTCCCATCACCATGTCGCACAAGTAGAAACTGAGGCCCAAGGGAAGTGAAGTGTTTTGACTATTATAATCAGCTCTCCGACGTGTGGGGGCAGATGATCTAGTTGGTGGATTGTCTAGTTTGCAGATGGACCCCATGAGAAATCACAACGGACATCTTCTGGTGAAAATGGAAGGTGCCTCCGGTCAGCAGGGGCTCTCTCGGAGGGCACTGTCGCCGGGGCTCCTCCGCGTCCGGGGACTGCTCGTGTGTGCTCGGCAAGGTCGCACAGCAGCCAACATGTTGCCCTTGACCTGATGGGCGGTGGCTTTGCAGTGCCATGTGCAAATCCGGCTGGACATACTGTTGGACATCTGTCAGTTTATTTATTTATTTTTTGAGTTGGAGTCTCACTGTGTCACCCAGACTGGAGTGCAGTGGCTGCTCCCGGCCACCGCAGCCTCGACCTGCTGGGCGCCGGCGATCCTTCCGCCTCAGCCTTCCGAGTAGCTGGAACTACAGGTGCGCGCTACCACACCCAGCTAATTTTTGATTTACTGTAGAGATGAGGTCTCACCAAGTTGCCCAGGCGGGTCTCGAACCCGCGGGCTCAGGCAATCCACTCACCTCAGCCTCCCAAAGCGCTGGGATTACGGGCTGAGCCACCGAGCCCAGCTTGGACATCTGTAAGTTTAAAAGCGATAAGATGGCCAGGAGAAAGCTGAGATAACATTTAAGTGAAAATGCCAGGGATTCGGGGGAATCAACTAAAACTTAAAAATTTTAAGCAAGGCCGGGCTCGGTGGTTCAGCCTGTAATTCCAGCACTTTGAGAGGCTAGGCGAGTGGATTGAGGGTTCAAGACCTGCCCGGGCAGCTTGGCGAGACCTCGTCTCTACAATAAATCAAAAATGAGCCGGGCGTGGTAGCGCACACCTGTAGATCTGGCTGCTTGGAAGGCTGAGGTGGAAGGATTGCCAGAGCCCAGTAGGTCGACGCTGGGGTGGCCGTGAGTGTGCCACTGCATTCCAGCCTGGGTGACAGAGTGAGATTCAACTCAAAAAATAGATTTTTTTTTCATGCAGTTAGAACAGGGAGATGTCAGACAACTTGCCTTACAACAGGAGGCAGGGGAATGAATCACACGCTCAGGCTTTTAAAAAGAGCAGAGGACAAATGCATTCTGTTGGCGTCTTTTCCAGCTCTTCAGGCACTCTGAAAATTTTTAAGACACTCCGAGAACCTGGTGAATAACCTTGACAATGCGACACTAGTTTAGTTCTCGTCAGCAGCACATCCAGAGGAAGCTGATGCTGGTTTCACCCGGGACGAGCAAGCCACATATTTCTTGAAATATTCCGGCTGGGAAGTACCTTGCTTGAGTCCCCTGAGTGGGTGCTGGATCCAAGCAGTGGCCTGGGATTTCCAGCCAGCGAGTAACGGCTCACAGGTCTCTTGAATGACCAGAGTTGGTGAGAAACAGGTGGTCCCCGGCAGCGAAGCCCAGAGACTGCCCCCTGGCTTGAACTGTCTGCCAGGCTGGCTCAAAAGTGAAGTTGGGGTGTGCCATAGCCATCCTGACCTGTCGACTTATGTGCCTCTACTTGTTATGTGTCAGCTTGGCACCACGATCGTGTTTCCTCCCTGCTTCCGCCCAGCTCTGCTCCCAGTTGAATTCTGAGTCAGGTCACTGCTACTAGGAGTGGCCTAGCTAGGAATCAAAAATCGATACTCACCACGGAGGGCCAGGGGCTCGCGAGGATTTGAGGCTGCTGCTAGAAAGGGCCTTGGTGAGGAATTGATTGAGCTGTCTATTCAGTCAAACACCTGGTTGGAGTTCTGTTCTCAGAACTGGCTTTCTGCAAGAATCCATCCACCCTGTTACCTCCCAGACCTCCTTTTCTCAGCCAGCCTGCTGCCTTGGGGACTTGGCCTAATGGAAGATGGAGTCGGGCGGGCGCAGCACGGCAGGGCCTCAGACCCGATCCCGAGTCTGGCGGACACGGCGGGAGTGAGGGCGTACGGGCATCTGCGCAAGACTGGCGCTCGGGAGAGACGCTCCCCCGTGTCCTTCCCTTCCCGCTCTGGCCCTTCCCCGAAGCTGCAGCTCCACACAGGGGTGGGAGAACCCTCCCTGGGGAGAAAGCCTCTTGTCCTGGGACCTGGCCCAGGCCCCTGAGAGGTTTGCTTTGGGAGGTCCCATCCTAGCTTCTCCTCACCAGCTCTCGGCACCGTGGCCCAGGCGACTTTACATCTTTGCACTGGGGTAAATAGGTCGGACAGACACCCAAGGCATGCCATGCCCACCCATCCACCGGGGCCAGGGGAGTGCCGAACAAAAGGGACTGCAGGCTTTTACCTCGTGGTTCTGTGTCATAGATGGGACAGGCAGGAACATAATGACCTAGATGGTAGCCAATCTTAGAGGAAAGAAAAAGCTGAAATATTAACCAGTGGGGCCTTGGTGCCAGCCTGCTTAACCAGCTGCAAGTTCAAAGGAGCTCGTCCAGCGGCTATTAATAGTTCCCCTTTTAAATCTCCCCAAATGCAGTCATTCCATAATGGATCTCTCCTAAGAGCCGGGCAGGGGATAAGGGCTGGGAGACCCTCGCCAGCTCTGCCCTGGTGGCACATGCAGACAGGAGACCAGCCTTTGGGGTGCGGAGGCCCACGTGCTGCGAGGCCAGGGACTCCGCGTGTCTCCTGCCCCGGGCTTTTGTAACAGGAGCGGGCGTGGATCTGAGCTGACAGCATAGGGGATAGAATTCGCCCATCACTGCCGTCCCGGCCTCCGTCAGGGAAGAGTGAAGCCCCGTGCTGGCCTCTCGCCTTGTGGGTGATCCAGCTGGAGCGGGGAGTCTGTTCAGGAGAAGGCGGAGGGGCCGCCGCCGAGGAGAGGTCGCTTCTCCAGAGCGAAGCCGAGAGGGCGTCAGTAAGGGTTGTCCGTGGTGCCCTGAATGCTGCGACCTTGGGACGGGCAGGAACGAGCTGGTGAAGGAGAGCGCTGAAGGCAGGGGGGGGGCGAGGGAGCCCAGCCCGACACCCAGAGCCTCCCTGGGCACTGCCCCAGGTGCCGGGAACACGTCGCCGTGGGACCACCCAGCCCTGGCTCCCCGGCCCGTGGACTAGTGGGAGGGTATGGCTGGGCGGGGCAAGGCTGGCCAGGGGCCTGGGCGTCTGGTGCCGGGCCTCGCGCGCGTGCTCGGAGGCTGGGACTGGATCCTGAAAGCCCGGCGTCGTCAGCTGCATTGGCGATGGCGTGTTCCAGCTTCCTCGGGTTGGCCCACGCTGGTGGTGGGCGGGCGGGGACCACATGCGAGGCCACCAGGGGGCTTGACCTGGGGTTGTGGCCGCAAGAGAGGCGTCGGATTGAGAGGCAGCACTTAGACCCCTGTGTGTCCGTCCTGTGGTCACATTCCCTGTGCGTGTGCTTCCTTGAGAGGGAATGTGCAAGAGTCCAGGAGGATGTGAAGAAGGACAGGGGCATTTGCCAAGGACTGTATGCCATGCTTGGCTCCGGGCATCCTTTTTTGAAAATCCGGATGTGGGGGTGCACACCTGTAACCTCAGCTGTTTAGAAGACTGAGGCAGGAGGATTGCTTGAGCCCAGGAGTTTGCAGCCGTAATGCACCGTGTTTGCTCCTGTGAATAGTCATGGTACTCCAGCCTGGGCAATATAGTGAGACCCTCATCTCAAATAAGAAAAGAAAAGAACAAGACTATGGTTGAATGAATGAATGAATGAATGAATAAACAAAGCACACCAAGTTCACAATTTGCTGCCACCTTTGCTTGTGGTTTACAAAGGGGCTTCCAGTGATGTCCCCTGACAGCCTTCTGGGGAGCAAGCCAGCTGTGTTCCCATTTAGCAGAAAGCCACACAGAGGCTGAGCCCAGCTGGTTCTCTGTTTCTCGAAGTTACACGTCAGCCTCTTTCCAGTTACCACACCCAGCGCTGTCCCCCTGCATGCGAGGGCCACAGCAAAAGGTGTTTAAAACCTATTTCCACTTCCCTGCCTCTGACGGAGTGAGGAGAGTTTTTGTTCCAGTCATCACAGAGCAACGTAGAGTCGCTGTGGAAAGCCTTGTCATTTGTTTGAAACTCCTTGCAGATGAAGGCTGGACGCAAGTCACCTTGCAACGTTGTGTCTCTCCGGGGCTTCCGGGGCGGCCTTTCCTGCGCTTGCGTTCCCTGAGTCCGATACACGTAATTTATGCCACGGCAAGTTGCTCTGGTTTCTGTCTGGCTGCGTCTTAATTTGCGCTGATTTTCTTGTTAACAGGCTGCTGTAATGTCTGGCTCCGTATTTCCAGCTTTGCTGTACAATGCATTTTCAGACTTTAATTAGGACCCCTGATGGTGAACTGGCCTGAGCCTGTCCAGATAGATTTGGGAAAAGGCAAAGCAAAAGAAAGCTTTCCAAAGAAGAAGGCCATTTGATGGCTTGTTAGTCAGTCCTGCCCAATGGGGATGGTGACCAGGAGCGGGGCAAGGGGGCGTGCGGGTCGGTTCCTAAAGCTGCTTTTGGGAGGTGGGGCGGCAGGTGGGCACAGCCTCTCCAGAGACTTGGACTTCAAGGAAGTAAGGTCATTTCTGAGAGGCAAGCGATGAACTTTACCACACCGTGGGGAGGGAGTTGAGCCCTAAAAGCATCCGCTTAAGTGATTATCTGAAAAATGAACTGACAGGTTTTTTCCAGTCAAGCAACCTGATTTTCTCTCTTCAAATTCCTTTTTTTTTTCCTTGAGTCGGGGTCTCCCTCTGTCACCCACGCTGGAAGACAGGGGCATGATCACGGTGCATCACAGCCTCAACCTCCAGGGCTCAGGCGACCCTCCTGCCTTGGCCCCCAGAGTGCTGAGATTGCAGGCGTGAGACCCTGCACCCGGCCTCTTTTTAAGTATTGTTTGTGTGTTCAGATATTTATTGCAGGAGAAGCCCTGCTCTGCCAAGGTGCTGTGCCAGGGCTGGAGCTGTACCCCTAAGCCCGTCCTCACAGAACCTATGGCCTGCAGCGGAAGTGGAGGTGGCCTCTTGCCGTAGAAATGCGCGCGAGTGGTTCCCAGGGCAACCACGTGAACACGTCTGGGGGAGACGCACTCAGGGCCAGGCAGGGTCACTCTCAGCCAGTGTGTTTGTGGGACTGCCGGGGGTGCTAGCTCGGGCTGCTCTGAAATGCCACAGTCTGGGTGGCTTCGACAACAACTGCTTATTTCTCACAATTCTGGAGGCTGGATGCCCAAGATCAAGGTGCCCATGGGGTTGCGTGATTGGGTTTGGGCGAGGGCCTTCTTCCTGGCTTGCAAGCAGCCACCTTCTTGCTGTATCCTCACAGGGCAGGAGAGGGGGCAGTGCCTGGAGGGAGGGGGGAGGGAAAGAGACAGAGAGAGAGAGAGGGAGAGAGAGCACGCAGGCGTAAGTGAGCTGTGGTGTGGTCTTTCTTCCTCTTTTTTTCTTTTCTTTTTTTATTTTTTTGAGTTGGAGTCTCACTGTCGCCCAGACTGGAGTGCAGTGGCTGCTCCCGGCCACCGCAGCCTCCACCTGCTGGGCTCCGGCGATCCGTCCCCTCAGCCTTCCAAGGAGCCGGAATTACAGGCACGCACTACCACACCCGGCTGATTTTTTTTGATTTATTGCAGAGACGAGGTCTCGCTGCCCAGGCGGGTCTCGCACCCGCGGGCTCAGGCGATCCACTCACCTCAGCCTCCCAAGAGCGCGGGATTCCAGGCCGAGCCACCGAGCCCGGCTCCTCTTTTTTCCTTAAGGGCACTCATCATAGGAGTCCTACCCTCAAGACTTCTTTTAAGTCTCCCTCCAGATGTCACCACCCTGGGGACTAAGATTTCCACACGTGGATTTTGGGGAAACAGATATTCAAACCACAGCACCAGGCAAGAAGAAATTGTGGCTCAACAGCCTTTGACTATCCCAGACCCTGTCCAAGGTCAATCTACCGTGGGAAAAATGTCCCCGAAGCTTGGCAAACTGAGGGACTTTTTCTGTGATCCATTTAAATTTTCTTAGCCTTAATCAACTCCATACTCACTGAGGCAAGCTTGGGATTCTGATTTCCCGTGTAGCTTGTGCACAGGAAGAAAACATGTTGGCCACGCCGACACGGGTTCCTGGCCTGACCTTGGAAGTCAGGTGGGGACACGGGCGTTGACGTGTCTTTCTTAGGCTCAAGTGGTTTGTGTGGCTGTGAGTCAGGCTGCTGGGGCCGGCACTACCAGGAGTGAATCTCAGGACCTCCGTAGCCAAAGGTGGGTTCCTGTAACACCCAACTGCATCGACCTGGTTAATGCAACACCCCTGTGCACCGGCCCGGCTCTGACCATCCTTCCTCAGATGGCTGTAGTGGAAAGATCGTAGGCCTTCGGGTTGGGAGGGCCTGGGTTCGATTCCAGCTCTGCCATTTCCTAATTGGAGGAGCCTGTAGTCTTCAGCACAGCACAGTGTTTTGATAGGCCTTGGGGTTGGACCCATCTGCACCCATAACCAGCTATGCGGTCTTGGAAAGGCTTCAGACTCCCTTTGTCTCTATTTCCTTATCCGTAGAATGGGAATTCTTTGGCCTATTATACAGGTTGTTTTAGAAATACTATATGTCATGGGATTAGGGTGGTAGCCACTTGATAAATGGTAGCTGTCTCTGTTACTATAACACAGATATAAGCAAAGTTTAATGGCTATTTATACCTTAGGTCTCAGCTTACATGAAACTCTGTGGGAGAAACCTTTCCCAGCTCACACGGACACACGCTGCACATGCCGAACACCCTGTGCTGGCTGTTCTCCAAGCCCCCTGACTTTCTGGAATCATACACCTCCCTCGCCCGCCCAGGAGCAACTCAAGGGCAGGGACTTGCCTGTTCACTGGTGTGCCCCGTCCCCTCTGTTGGGTCACCTGCAGGGTGATAGCCAGGACCCTCTGGGTGCAAGTGGCGGAAACCCAGTTAAGCAGCCCAAGCCCAAGAGGGGCACCGACCAGAGGGGTAGCCCAGCTCTGGAGAGACTCTGCCTTGTGGCTGGGCTTCTGACCCACTGCTCTTCTGTCGGGCGTCTCCAGGTGACGAGGTGCGGTCCCTGCCCTGCCGGGGCTACGTTCTTCTCGCCTGCCAGTCAGGGCGGGGAAAGAGAGCCGTTCCTCACTCTTGGTCCCGAACGTCCATTCCAGGCTTGGATTCGGAATGGTCTCACTGGGGTCGGGGGTCGTGGGCTGTGGATCCGTTCACCGAGCACAGAGGTTGTGCGGATGGGATGGGCCCACACGAGAGTCCCGGGCCCGTGTTGGGGTGGGACGCGGAGGGGCCGGGGGCAGGCGTCAGACCCTGCAAGAGTCGTGTGGAAGGGCTGGCTGCGGGAAGGTGGACGCTCCACACGGGATCACGACAGGATGCTCCATGGTCCGTGCTCAGACGTGGCCGGGCGGATGTCAATGCTGGACCCGAAAAGGCTGCGGGGAAGTTCCAAGTGCTCCGGAAATCAGAGCCAAGGTGCATCCTCCTGGGGGTGGGGAAAGACTCTGGGACAAGGGTAGGTTCTGAGGGATGCCTAGGAGTTTGGGAGGGCAGCAAGAAGGGGAGCACATTCCTTTTTTTTGAGCCGGAGTCTTACTCTGTTGTTCCCCAGGCTGGAGTGCAGTGGCACGATCATGGCTCACTGCAGCCCCAACCTCCTGGGCTCAGGTGATCCTTCTGCCTCAGCCTCCTGAGCACCTGTGACTACAGGCACGTGCCACCACACCCAGCTCGTTTTTTGATTTTGTTTTTTAGAGACGAGATCTCCCTGTGTTGCCCAGGCTGGACTCGTACTCCTCAACTCAAGTGAGCCTCCTGCCTTGGCCTCCCAAAGTGCTGGGACCACAGGTGTGAGTGAGGCACCACACCCGGCCGGGCAACACATTCTTGAGCAGAGATACAGCACAGTGAAGGTGCTGAGTTGAGAGCTGGGCGAGGTGTGGGGAGGAGGAAGCGAGATGTTCCAGGAGCAAGAGTCCTGTTGGGCCCTGGGACACGGAGGGAGGGCTGCTCCCTTCCCAGGGCCGCTGTAGCTCGGCGCCGCACCCTGAGTGGCTCCCCACAGCCAAGATGTATTTTCTCACAGTGCTGGAGGCTAGAAGCTGGTGATCAAGTCCCTTCCAAAGCTCTCACAGCCCCTTCCTTTCCTCATCAGCTTCTGGTGGCCCCGGGGCATCCTTCGGCTTGTGTTGACAGACCGTCTCTCTGCCTCTGTCTTCACCCCAAGACCGTCTTCCTGTGTCTCTGCGTCTCCAGGAAGCAGCCCCTTCTCTGGGTCTCCCTCCTTTTCTTTTTGAGTTGGAGTCTCACTGTCACCCAGACCGGAGTGCAGTGGCCACTCCCAGCCACCGCAGCCCCCACCCGCTGGGCTCCGGCAATCCTCCCGCCTCAGCCTTCCGAGTAGCCGGAATTACAGGCATGCGCTACCACGCCCGGCTGATTTTTTGGATTTATTGTAGAGATGAGGTCTCGCTGCCCAGGCGGGTCTCGAACCCGCGGGCTCAGGCAATCCACTCACCTCAGCCTTCCAAAGGCGCGGGATGACAGGCTGAGCCACCGAGCCTAGGACACGGCCACATTGCACGAGGGTGCATTCTGCTCCAGCGTGATCTCATCTTAACTTAAAAGCGCCTCTGCAGTGACCTTGTTTCCAAACAAGGTCCCATTCTCAGGCACGGGGGTGGGTGGCAGTGAGGATTTCAGCACCTCTCTTCTGGGGACACAGTCCAACCCAGCAGGCAGCTGTGGCTCAGAGGGCTGAAAGGGAGGCCGGGCCGGAGCACCGTGGATCGTGGTGGCGGAGACCTGGGGCTGGGCGGCATGACCGGCCGGGGTGCTGGCGTGGGTTGGAGAGGGCGATGCCATTGAAGGACAGCGGCCATGAGGACCCGGTGGCGTCCCGGAGTGCGGGGAGGAGCCAAAGGAGGCGGGCCGCGGTGGGGAGACGCATGGCGATGCCTCAGTTTCCAGCCTGGCTGACTGGAGCCAGCGGATGTGGACTTGCGGAGGGAGGACGCGGAGACTGGCTGTGTGCTGTGAGGCGGGAACAGGCAGCACACCGGAGACGAATCTCTGAGCAGATCAGGTCACAGACGCTGAGGGCCAGGGACAAAACAGCCGTGATATGGAGGGACTAGGCCAGGAAAGCCCTCCCGGGCGAACTGTGAGCTGAGGCCCAGCCCGCAAGAAGGGCCCAGCCCTGGGGCAGAGTAGCGGGATGGAGGGGACACACAGCACCTGAGGCGAGGGAGAGCTGGGGGGTGGGCGCCACTCAGGGTCCGGGCCACCGGGCGGCAGGTGCCCGCCTTGCTCCTGTTGTGTCTCAGCTGGAAACCCGTGATGAGGAGCTCACCGAGGAGACCGTGGAGGTGGCCAGGCCGGGCTTCCCCTGGGATGCCTGGTGTCCCAGTCTCAGCGATTTTTGCATCGTGTGGTAGGGGGGCTTCCTTCCCTGGAGTTGGGCAGGCATGGACAGGGCCACTCCTCCAGACGCCCCAGGCCCCACCTGGCTGCTCCAGGAGCTGAGGGGAACACTCGACAAACCCACGCCCCATTTGGGCTGTCCAAGTTCTCCAGATCTGTTAGGCAGCGGTGGTGAAGGGCCTGTGGCCACGTGTTGGGTCTGCTTTGATTGTGGGGAGAGCCCACCAGAGGGTTTCAAGCCAAGGACTAACATTTCGGGGATAAACATTTTTTTTTTTGAGTTGGAGTCTCACTTCGTCACCCTGGCTAGAGTGCAGTAGCACGCTCCTGGCCCCTGCAGCTTCGACCTGCTGGGCTCAGGCCATCCTCCCGCCTCAGCCTTCCAAGTAGCCGGGACTACAGGCGCGCTCTATCACGCCCCGCTAATTTTTTGATTTATTGTAGAGATGAGGTCTCACCAAGTTGCCCAGGGGGGTCTCGAACCCCTGAGCTCAGGTAATCCTCTCACCTTGGCCTCCCAAAGGGCTGTGATTATAGGCTTGAGCCACCGCACCCAGCCAATAAACATTTTTTGTTTTTTGAGGCAGGGTTTCACTCTGTCGCCCGGGCTGGAGTGCTGTGACACGATCACGGCTCACCGCAGCTTCGACCTCCTGGGCTCACCTTCCTGAGTAGCTGGGACTACAGGCACACATCACCATGCCTGCCTCATTTTTTGAGTTTGATTTTTGTAGGGATGAGGCCTCGCTATGTTGCCTAGGCTGGTTTTGAACTCTTGGGCTCAAGCGATCCTCCCACCTCAACCTCCTCAACAGTGGCTCAAGTGTGAGCCACTGTGCTCAGCCTAACATCAAACGCTTTTTGGGATTCCTTTGACTGCCCCATGGAGTGGGGAGGGGGAACTGGGGCCAGGAACAGGAAGTGGGAGCAGAGCTGTCACACACAGCCGGGCAGACTGTGCAGTGCTCAACTCCGGACCCTGGTGTGAGCGGTGCCCCGAGGGTCGTCCAGCACCACAGTCCTGGGAGGCAGCCCAGAGATGGTGGCAGCTGTCTGGACGTGAGACGATGGTCTCTTGGACTAGACAGCACCCGTCAGACAGAGAGCAAGGCATCGATTCTGGATCTACCTGGAAGTCAAGTGGACAGAACATGCTAAGAGTTTGGTGGTGGAGAGGGAGGAGGGAAAGGGGAGTCCCTGGTGATTTGGACATGAGTCACTGGGTAGAAGTTGGTGCTGTCCGCCGAGCTAGGGAAGACCAGCAGGAGAGCAGCAAGAATGCAGGGAAAAATCTAAAGAAGAACCAGGCCAGGGGCGGTGGCTCATGCCTGTCATCCCAGCACTCCGGGAGGCGGAGGGGGAGGATCCCCTGAGCCCAGAAGTTCAAGGCTGCAGTGAGCTATGATCCTGCCAGTGCAAACCAGCCTAGACAGCAGACCCTGTCTCGAAAACAAAGACTCAGGCACACTTGCCGAGACTGGCGAAGGAAGCAACCGTGTTCCCCATGGGAGCAACGCCTGGGCCCTGAGACCAACAAGGGAGTTCCCCCCGCTCTGGGAAGCCCCGTGAGCTGCGAGTTGCCTGGGGTTTGAGACATGCTGACGCCATTTGCAGAGCCAGCTTTAGGGGCTGTGGCCGGGCAGCGGCACAGAAGCCCCCTTGGTTGAATGCTCTGCATCGACATCTTAAAATGCTTGGTGATCTTGAACCAGGCCCTACGTTTTCACTGTGCACCGGGCCTGCAAACTGTGAGCGGATTCTGCCGTGGTGGACAAGGAGACAGTACCAGGAAGCTCAGGCCAACTCGGACTGAGCGACCAATCAGGCCGGAGTGACCCCAAGGGCACCAGATGCTTATGTCGATGCATGTGAAGAGCTTGGGAAAGTGTCCGGATGTTAGTAAGCGTCTCATAAACGTTAGCGGTGAGCGTGGCAGGAATTCCTGGAAGGGAAGCTGGGTGGGGTGAAGATTTGGAGGCAGAGGCATCAGCCGTGGCTAGAACCCAGTCTGGACTTCTAAGGGGAACGGTTCCCGGCTGCTGACAGCATCGACCTCCTGGCCTCTGGAGCTTGCCCCAGCAGTTGGGTCCCGATGGCCTCAGCGCATGTGGCTGCCAGGGATGCTTTGAAAGAAACCTGCGACTGGGAAAGCTGACCCCGGGAACAGGGCGATCGAAGGCAGGCAGGCTGCAAGTGCTTCCTCCAGCCCCAGGGAACTGCTGGGCTGGAAGGAAGAGCCGTGGGTGGTGCCAGAGCTGTGAGTCCGGCGCTCTGGAGCGAGGGCCTCGCCCAGCGCGTGCAGACCCAGTGGTGCCCGTGGGTGCACACGCCTTTCCTGCCCTCATTCTGTCAGACAGTGGGATCCACAGCCTGCTTCTACACATGCAGCTTCAGGGCCGGGCCTCCAGATGGGCTGGACTCTCACTCTGCGACTTCACTGCCCTCAGTGATGTCCCGTCTTTGCTGTGTGTCAGGTCCCACCTTCTGAGACCGACCCAGGTCTCCTTAGCAAAAGCAAAGAGGACAGTGGTGTCACCCTGTCGGCACGCGTTTGGTAGCACCCCATTTTGTGCTTCACTGGGGACTTGTGAACCAAAACACGTGGAGTGAGAACGATAGACGTCGGTCTGGTTGTGTTTTGCCAGGCAACAAACGGTCCCACCCTCGGTTAAAGCAACAACTGGGGCTCAGGACTTGCCTGAGGAATGCAGGCACTCCTTGCTTGGACAGTTCTTTTCCATACGGTGTTGGCTGAGTTTGCTCCGTAGAATTTGGCAAGCAGATGGTCAGGCTAGGAGGTCTGAGACGGCCTTGCCCAGAGGGCGGACGTCTCGATGGGGACAGCCTTGGGGAGGGTCACCGACTGGAGCTCCTACTGGCAGGCTCTGCAGCACGGTGGTCCCTGGGTAGTCTGACTCCTTGTAGGGTGACTTCCAGAGGCTTCCAGAGAGGAAGTGAAAGATGCCAGTCTTGTAAGGCCTGAGTCCAGAAACTAGCAAAGTGTCACTTGCTGTCACACGATTCTACTGGCCACAGCAGTCACAGAACCCACCTGGATTCAAGGGGAGGGGACATAGACCCCATCTCTCACTGGGAAGCATGTTGAAGAATTTGTGGCCACCTTCAATCTGTCCTACATGTGAAAACAAAGACGAATAATTAAGTGCTTAAATGAATATGCCCAAGAATCTCTAATTACACAGAGAAGGGGGCCCTGATTCTGGTCAGGTGGGTGTGTGGGGGTCTTCGGACAGGCGGAGAGGGGCAGGGCATGTCATGGAGGTGGTAGAATTTGAATATTTGAAGTAGACCTTGAAGACCGTGGGATTTGCCAGTCACCATCAGGCAGGACAGTGGAGAGAGACCTCCCCAGCGGCGGGAACAGTGTGTGCAAAGGCACGGCGGCCTGGGGGTTATATGGTGTTGCAGGGCGCATGGGCTGCACAGAGATCAGGGACCGCAGAGGAGCCCAGAGATGCAGGCAGAGCTACATCGTGCTTTGCTGTTCTTTTTTCTTTTCTCGAAAGCGGGATTTATTGAGAGGACAGAAAAGCTTCCAGAGGAGGAGGGGACCTGAGGAGGGTGCCGTGCATCCTGCTTTTCAATAGGGGCCTGGTGTGACCAGATCTGCCTTGTGGAAAGACACTGGTGCCGGGCGCGGTGGCTCAAGCCTATAATCCCAGCCCTTTGGGAGGTCGAGGCAAGAGGATTGCTTGAGCCCGCGGGTTCGAGACTAGCCTGGGCAACATGGTGAGACCGCGTCTCTGCAATAAATAAAAAAACTAGCTGGGCATGGTAGTGCGCGCCTGTAGTTCCCGCTACTGGGAAGGCTGAGGTGGAGGGCTGGCCGGAGCCCAGCAGGTCGAGGCTGCGGTGGCTGAGAGCATGCCACTGCATTCCAGCCTGGGTGACAGAATGAGACTCCAACTCAAAAAGAAAAAATGACATTGGCATTGGCGTGAGTGGTGGTGTGAAGCAGAGGGATGACCGGGCTCCTGCAACAATTCTGCTTCCGACTCCCGAGGACCTCTGAGGAGACAGTGACGGCAGGTGGCAGAGAGGGGAGCGGGCCCGGAAGCGACTTGGCGGCAGAGTTGGTAGAACTCGGTGACCGGTCTGCCGGGGGAGTGAGCGAGTGCGAATCGCGGCCGGCCTGCTGGGCTCCCTGCCGGGACCGGGGGTGGGTGGGTGTGCTTCGAGACGGCCGGTGGGAGCACGTTTTGGAGGGGAAGATGGGCGGCCTGGGTTCTTGCGGACGAGGCGCCAGGCAGAGGCGCGGGGAAGGCCTGCAGGCGGCCTCCACACTCCGTCTGAGCTGGGACGTGGGTTTAGTTTGGAGACTGGAGCCGCGAGACTTCCCCGAGGGCGTGTGTGGACCGGGAGTGAGAGAGGGCTGAGGAGGGGCCTCGGCACGGTGGAGGGACCATCTTGGCGGTGGGCGAGGGAAGCCAGGCCCCAGTGGAGGGATGAAAGGAGCCATCGGGGGGGCCGAGGGGCATGCAGACAGGCCTCCTGGGGAGGGCGGGGAGGTTTCTGGAAGCAGGATGCTGTCTGGATCATGGCGTCCCCGTGGGAGCACCTGGAGATGAGGACGCTGCGCAGAGACTCTTCCTTCCAGAAGCGTCCATCCCTCGCCTCACAGCACGGGTTGCTCGGCTGCCCTTCTGTCTCCAGGCAGGTCTCTGAGGACAACCTCACGGCTTTCGGTGCCTGGGTTTTCCTCTTGAGGGTTTCCAAGGCATGAAAACCTTAAAAAACAGGCTTCCCTGAATAGGTCATCCCGGTGTTGGGTCATCTCGTTTCAGGAGGCTTTTCCCAGGCCCGGTGAGAACCTGTGTGCGTGTTTTTGAGTGTGTGTGTGTAAGGATTCAGCCTCTGGGTCCTGTCCATGCCCAGGCCAGGGCCTTGTCCTCACCTCCTTGACACTGGGCCTGGGGGCCTGGGTACACGCTCCTCTCCACTTCAGAACTTCAGTCAACCTCTGGGCGCTCCCCTCCCTTCAAGACCGGGTGTGGAGTGGGCGGGTCTCCCCCATCCCCTCCCTTCAACTTTCAAGACCAGCCTCTGGACTTCGTGGCAGAGGCAGCGTGGTTTAATGGCGCGCGTTTGGGATCTGGAGTCAGACGTGCCCACGTCCAAAGGGGCGCCCTCGGGTGTCTGGCTGCATAGTGCCGGGCCAGGAGAGTGGCCTGGAGCAGGATGCTGGGTGCAAATCGTGGTCCTGCCACTTCTCGCGGTGTGAGGCTAGGTCTGTAACTGCCCCAACACGGTCTAAGTAAATGCTCAGCTGCGATCTCTCGCCGCTGATCAATCCAGAGGCAGGGAACTGGCAGAAAGATGTTGATTTCTGAATTCAAATTCAGGGAGCAGAACCTGGCTCCTGGCCTTTCTGGGACTGGTCTGCTTGCCCCTTGGGTTTCACAGTCTGTTTTTATAAGCTCAGGGTTGCTGGTACCTACACGTGGACTACGTGACTGACAGCATTGAATAGAACTCAAGTCCTTATTGCCTGGTGCCAGCCACCAAAAAGGAGCTCACAGTGTTATCAGTAACACTAAACTGAAGAGTTGTTTAAGCTGGCCATAGAGTAAGGACACTAACAGAGCCTCTTACAAAGTAAAACGTTAGTCACTGCAACATATTGCTGATGAGTCATTATATAACACACAAAAAGTTATAGAAATTACGAGGCTTGTGGTTGCATGGGTGCTATATTTTCAGATCTGTGACCACTGGTAACAGGGAGTCAACAGAAATTCATTTCTCTCAGTTAAGTGAGTGCAGTCTGCAGGGGGCCAAGGTTCTTTTAAGTGACATATGGGGAATGCATAGGAGAGAAGGGGATAGACTTTCTTTAGCTGATTATCAGGAACGTAGGCGTGTGCAGGCCCACTGGAATGTGATGCCTTTCTTCAAGGGTTCTGGCATATGGACAGACAGTGTGGGTTTCCATGGCACCCCTGCCTCAGTTTCCTCCTCAATACGTGGGGATTCTCATAATAGCACATCCTAGGCTGCTGTGGGGAAGAGATGGGTTCGCACGTGTGAAGCGCCATGTTCCATGTTCCTAGTTCACCCTCAATACACGGTTGGGACTATTAGTAGTAAAATGGAAACGGTGCCCTAGAGTTTGGTCTGAAAATGAAACCGTAAGGTCGTCGAGGACCAGGATCATTTCTTTGCCTCCGTAACTTCGGTCACAGCCTGTCCCTCACTGTTGTTGCTGCTCAGTACATGTTTGTGGAATAAATGAATGAAGTGGTAAAGGATCCTCGTGGTTATAAATAAGTACATTTCTCATCTGAAGACCTTCTGACATCCAGTTCACAGGCCTTGGCCCCATCCTGAGAGATTCTCTTTGGTCATTTTCTTCTCAGTCTGTAAGATTCTTTTTTTTTTTCATGTTTGTGTTATTTACATAATATAAAATGAGACTTTTTTTTTTGAATTGGAGTCTCACTTTGTTGCCCAGGCTGGAGTGCAGTGGCACATTCACGGCGACTGCAGTCTCGACCTGCTGGGCTGAGGCGATCCTTCCACCTCAGCCTTCCAAGTAGCTGGAACTATAGGCATGCACCACCATGTGGAGACAAGGGCTTGTCAAGTTGCCCAGGCTGGTCTCGAACCCCTGGACTCAGGCAATTCTCTCACCACAGCCTCATGAAGTGCTGGGATTACAGGTGTGAGCCACAGTGCCCGGCCAAAACGAGCCATTTAAGAGTGTTAGAACCAAGCCGGGCTCAGTGGCTCAGCCTGTAATCCCGCGCCTTTGGGAGGCTGAGGTGAGTGGATTGCCTGAGCCCGCGGGTTCGAGACCTGCCTGGGCAGCGAGATGTCATCTCTACAATAAATCAAAAAATCAGCTGGGCGTGGTAGCACATGCCTGTAATTCCGGCTACTCGGAAGGCTGAGGCGGAAGGTTCGCCGGAGCCCAGCAGGTCGAGGCTGCGGTGGCCGGGAGCGGCCACTGCACTCTGGTCTGGGCGACAGAGTGAGACTCCAACTCAAAAAAAAAAATGTGTTAAAACCATGAAGATGGCCAGGCTTGGTGGCTCAGCCTATAATCCCAGCACTTTGGGAGGCCGAGATGAGTGGATTGCCTGAGCCTGCAGGTTCGAGACCACCCTGGGCAACTTGGTGAACCTCGTTTCTACAATTATAAAAGATTAGCCAGGAAAGTAGTGTGCACCTAATTCAGCTATTTGGGAAAGGCTGAGGGGGAAAGGGATCGCCAGAGCCCAGCAGTCGAGGCTGCAGGGGCCGGGAGGGGCCACTGCACCCATCTGGGCGACAAGTGAGACCCAACCCAAAAAAAAAAAAGTTTTAAAAACCATGAAGAGGGCCAGGCTTGGTGGCTCAGCCTATAATCCCAGCACTTTGGGAGGCCGAGATGAGTGGATTGCCTGAGCCTGCAGGTTCGAGACCACCCTGGGCAACTTGGTGAGACCTCGTTTCTACAATTAATAAAAGATTAGCCAGGCATGGTAGTGTGCACCTATAGTTCTAGCTACTTGGAAGGCTGAGGCGGAAGGATCGCCAGAGCCCAGCAGGTCGAGGCTGCAGTGGCCGGGAGCGGCCACTGCACTCCAGTCTGGGCGACAGAGTGAGACTCCAACTCAAAAAAAAAAAAGTGTTAAAACCATGAAGATGCCAGGCTTGGTGCTCACCTATAATCCCCGCACTTTGGAGGCCGAGATGAGTGATTGCCTGAGCCTGCAGGTTTCGAGACCACCCGGCAACTTGGTGAGACCTTGTTTCTACAATTAATAAAAGATTAGCCAGGCATGGTAGTGTGCATCTATAGTTCTAGCTACTTGGAAGGCTGAGCGGAAGGATCGCCAGAGCCCAGCAGGTAGAGGCTGCGGTGGCCGGGAGCGGCCACTGCACTCCAGTCTGGGCGACAGAGTGAGGCTCCAACTCAAAAAAAAAAAACAAAAAAACCATTAGCAACTCCGTGGCATTTGGTACATTCATAATGCTGTGCAGCCACCACCTCTGTCTGGTTTTAAAACATTCTCATCACCCCAAACAAACCCCCCACCCGTTAGGCAGCTGCTTCTCGCTTCTGCCTCCCCCAGCCCCTGACAGCCACCTGTCTGCTCTCTGTCTTCGTGCATTTACCTGTCCTGGATCTTTCGTGTAAACAGAATCATACACTACGTGGCCTTGAGTGTCTGGCTTCTTTCACTCAGCACAACGTATTCAAGGCTTGTCCCCGTTGTGTCATGTATCAGTGCTTCATTCCTTTTCATTTTTATTTTTAGAGACAGGATCTGGCTCCGTTGCCCGGACTGGGATTCCAGGCGTAAACCACCATGCCCAGCCCCTTCCTTTTGCTGCTGTGTAACCATTCATCGTATGGATACACCACACACTGTGTTTATCCATTTATCTGTCTGTGGGCATTTGTTCCGCTTCCGCCTTCTGGCTGTTGTGTAGTGGTGCTGCTGTAGACATGCCTGTGTGAGTCGTTGTCTGAGGACCTGATTTCAATTCTTTTTGGGTAATTCCTAGGAGTGGAATTGCTGGTCGTATTGTCATTAGCGTGTGTGATTTTAGAACAGTTTTGCCTTACGACTTCTGGGTTTGAGTGTTTTTTTAAGGAGAAAGAACCAAGGACCGAAGAACAGCAGAGGCATCCACTCTTGCTCCGCAGCCCCATTGCCCTCTGAGGCTCACTCCTATGCAGAGGCCAAGGTCACGGTGGAGGGCGGGGCTCTGGGTCCTGCTCCCCAGACCCAGGCTGGAGGCGTCTTCGTGGGGCATCTTTGAGGGGCACGGACACATTAGAAACTCACAGGATTTTGCTTAGGCGTGGTCTTGGGGGACAGAGAGAGGCTGCGTAAGTGATGTCCACGGAGTTCGTTCTAAACATGGTGTTTCAGCCCCCTCTGCGATGGGCCAGAGTTCCTTATCCCTCCCCACCTCCCGCGGTGTGCCTCCAGGCTCCCGGCCCTGGGTGGGAAGGTTTGGAGGTGACCTACGTGTGCGCCTTCCATCCCCTGCTTTATCAGGACCCCTGCCAGCCCCATTACTGCTCTGTGCATCCTAGTCTCCAGACCTCCGCAGTTTAAAACATACGCAACCTTCAACATTTGAAACATAAAGGAAAATAGAAAGAATAGTGACATAAATACACTTAACATTTTGCCGTGCTTGCTTATATTTGTGCTACGTATAAATAAGCTTTTTGATTGGCATCATTTAAAGGATGCAAGCATCCTAATAATTATAAATGCCACAGTGTACATCTCTTAAGGATACTCTTCCACATGCCCACAATACCATTACTATACTCAGAAAATGGATCCAAACTCCCTAATCTCTGGTATCCAGTTCATAGGGAAATTTCCTTAATCATCCACATGTGTTGTTAGTTTATTTGAACTGTCGGCCGATGAAGGACCGTGCATTACATTTTGCTGTGTCTCTTTAGTCTCCTTTAATGTGGAATGTGGAATATTACCCGCCCCAATCTCGTTTTATCCCGTGACACATTTTTTTTTTTTTTTTTTTTGAGTTGGAGTCTCACTCCGTCGCCCAGGCTGGAGTGCAGTGGCCGCTCCCGGCCACCGCAGCCTCGACCTGCTGGGCTCTGGCGATCCTTCCGCCTCAGCCTTCCAAGTAGCTAGAACTACAGGCACGTGCTACCACACCCAGCTAATGTTTTGATTTATTGTAGAGATGAGATCTCGCCAAGTTGCCCACGCGGGTCTCGAACCCGTGGGCTCAGGCAATCCACTCACCTCAGCCTCCCAAGGCGCGGGATTACAGGCTGAGCCACAGAGCCCAACTTCGTGACACTTTTTGAAGACACCAATTGTCTTGTAGAATGCTTAGATACTGGTTTGTCAAATTATATCCTTGTTGTGTCATTTAATTTGTTTTTCTTTTCTTTTTTTTTTTTTTGAGTTGGAGTCTCACTCGGTTGCCCAGACTGGAGTGCAGTGGCCGCTCCCAGCCACTGCAGCCTCGACCTGCTGGGCTCCGGCGATCCTTCCACCTCAGCCTTCCAAGTAGCCAGAACTACGGGCGCACGCTACCACGCCCGGCTGATTTTTTGATTTATTGTAGAGATGAGGTCTCGCTGCCCAGGCGGGTCTCGAACCTGCGGGCTCAGGCAATCCACTCACCTCAGCCTCCCAAAGGCACGGGATGACAGGCTGAGCCACTGAGCCCGGCTTAATTTGTTTTTCTGTGAGCTGTATTTCCTATAATCTGGACATTAGTTTCATAGGTTTGATTAGATTCAGGTTAAATGTTTTTGGCAAGAATCCTTGATTTTACAGACTTCACACTTGATCCCACCGGGAGACTTACGAGGTCAGACGTTTTTAGTGACACTAAATTTAATCACTTTATAAGGTGGTGATAGACAGCTCTGTCCAACTCATGAGTGACCCAAGGGTGACACTGCGAGCCTGCACTTCCAGCACATCCACTGGTTCAGTTATTAGACTGGGGGACGAGTTGCAAAAAATGGTGATTTCCTAAGTCTACCATCCTTCCATGCATGCTGGCTGTCGTTCTTCTGCAAAGGAGTGCTTTCCCTCATCCCCTCGCGATGCGTCATCCTAAAGCGTCGGATCAATTTTTAATTCTTTCCCTTTAATTACACATTTTGGGAGCGGGGAGTTGGTAAAATGTTTTCCTCCAATGATGACAAATGCCTTTTTTGAGTATCAGCGTGAATTCATGGATTTTCGTTTATTCATGGCTTACAATCAATTACAGTAATTATTCTTTCAGATGCCCACATTGCCCCAAATTTGGCCAGCAGGAGCATCTCGAAACAGGCTCCTGGCTCAGCTTCCTGGCATCACAAGATGACCCAGACTCCACTTCTCCTTCCACAAACCTGGAAGTGGCTATTTCTCCAAGGAGGTCTGACTCCTTTTATTGCAGGATGTTGTTTAAAACAAAGCTGGGGGCATAGGTGTGGTCAGTGCTAAATATTTTTTTAAGCCATAAGTTACAATGACATTTGTATGAATTTTAACATTCTAGGTTTTCTCTTCACTATTTACTTATTTATTTGAGTCAGAGTTTTACTCTTTCACCCAGACCAGAGTGCTGTGGCATGATCACAATGACCATGGCTCACAGCAAGGCTTGGGCGATCCTTTCGCCTCAGCATCCTGAGTACCTGGGACTACGTGCACGCACCACCCTGCCTGGCTCATTTTTTTTTCTTTGTAGAGATGAAGCTTCACTATGCTGACCAGGCTGATCTCGACCTCCTGGGCTCAGTCTGCCCGCCTCAGCCTTCCAAAGTGCCAGGATTTGAGCCGCGAGCCCCCATGCCCAGCCCTTTTATTCTGTTTTATATCTTTACCTCTTACACTGAAAATCTTGGTCCCTGCCGGGAGCGTCGGCTCATGCTTGTCATCCATCTTCCCACACTTTGGGAGGCAGAGGCGAAAGGATCGCCTGAGCCCACGGGTTCGAGACCAGCCTGGGCAACGTGGCGAGACCTCATCTCTACAATAAATCAGAAAATTACCCGGGCATGGTGGCATACGTCTGTGGTTCCGGCTACTTGAAAGGCTGAGGTAGAAGGATCTTCTGAGCCCAGCAGCAGGTTGAGACTGTGGTGGCCGGGAGCGTGCCACTGCACTCCGGCCTGGGCGATGGGGTGAGACTCCAACGCAAAAAAAAAAAAAAGAAAGAAAAGAAAAGAAAAAAGAAAATCTTGGTCGCTAATTAGGCACATTAGTGTAGTTACGTATTTGCTTTCCTCTACCATGTGTAATACATAGTTTCAGAATGCCAGTACCCGTGTTGCCGCCAGAGACAGCTACTGAGTGAAGTGGAAACCTCCCTTGTAGTTCTTTTTGCCCTTAGCCTGTGTCGCACCGAGAATGCAGAACATCCAGAATCCTGGGTGCTGATGTTGCTTGAAATGATTCTCTCCTCTGTGTGGTCATATTAGCGTGTTTATTTATTTATTAGTTATTTATTTATTAGTGTTAGATAGTTGGATTCATTTGTTTCAGCTTTTTTTTTTTTAATTATAAGACCTGCTTGTTTTTCCTTTGTGGTTTAATTTTACTTTTTGTCCAGGCTTAGTGGCTCAGCCTGTCATCCCAGCACTTTGGGAGGCCGAGGCGAGAGGATTGCCTGAGCCCGCGGTTTTGAGACCAGCCTGGACATCTTGGAGACCTCGTCTCTACAATAAAAAGTTAACCAGGCACAGGAGCGTGTGCCTGTAGTTCCTGCTGCTTGGAAGGCTGAGGTGGAAGGATCGCCGGAGCCCAGCAGGTCGATGTTGCAGTGGCCATGAGCATGCCGCTGCACTCCAGCCTGGGCGATGGAGTGAGACTCTGACTCAAAAAAAATGTTATTTTTTGACCATGTCAAACATTTACATGGTGCAAAAGTCAAACCGTATTACAGCATATCCCAGAATCTTGCATTCCGCCCACCACATGTCGTTTCTCCCTCCCCTTGTGAGATACTTTTTAAAAAATTAGCTTCTGGTATATCCCTTTAGCAAGAGTAAGGATGTCTTACTGTTCCTCCATGGGGAATGCCTGTCCTTGCAATTTCCAAAGTGATCCAAGAACCCCCTTTTTTAGATTCCGGCCTCTGTCCCACTTCCTCTATGGAGATTTCTCTGGACCTTGGACCTTCACCAAGTTCTTTCTCCCATCTCAATCCTACGGTGTTCCTTATCTCTGTCCTCCATGGCTCTGACGCCCCTCTGAGGTCTTAACTACATAATATTGTATATTGTTGCAACCGGAATTTGCTCAGCTTGCTTCTCAGTGTCTTGCTTCTGCACCTTCTTTGAGAGCAGGACAATGGTGAGGTGTGTATTTATCTACAACGTCTAAAGAAGGGCTGGGCGTACAGTAATACATAATAGACTCAGCCAACTCTTGTTACTGGCAATATTTGTGTTCTGTGAAGCCACTGTGAACATTGAATTAGCGAATATTGAACCTTTGCTCCTAGGAGAAATAGAGGACTAGGTGCCTATGTGCCTCTGGCCACAACATTTTCTGTTTCTGTTTAAAGACACTTTATTTGATATATATTTTTGATTCATCAACATTGAACTCACAGGCAACAGCACTGTATCTCATTTCTGAATAAAGCTCATCTAGCACACACATTTTCTGGGGTTCTTGTTTTTGTTTTTGTTTTCTCCTCCTGGGCTTAAGTGATCCTTCCACCTCAGCATTCCATGTGGCTGGGACTACAGGCATGTGGCACCATGCCCAGCTAATTTTTTAAAAAAGAATTTTTGTAGAGATGAGGTTTCACTGAGTTGCCCGGGCTGGGCTTGAGCTCCTGGGCTCAAGCAGTCCTCCCACCTCGGCATTCCCAAGTGTTGGGATTACAGGTGGGAGCTACCACGCCTGGCCCACACACTTTCTCTGTATGGCCCAGCAAAGCCTTTCGGCTCCCAGGACCACAACACAGCACTCAGCACCACTCTTGGTGACCATGTTCCACAGTGAAATCAACAAAAGCACAAAAATGCAAAAATCGTGATGCTAAGAAGACTGTGAGGAGGACATTGGTCTGAGGGCTGGAACAAGAAGGCAGAGGGTCACCTTGCTTGAGCGCCCCTGGGAATGTGTATATGGGGTGACTCAAGTTTTTTACAGGTTTGCCCGTATCTGGGAATGACTCTGAAGAGCCCTGAGTACTGATTTTGGGACTAAACAAATACAACTTTAGCAGGCAGGCGTATTTGAAATATGCAATCTGTGAATAAAGAGGATTGGGTGAGGATGGGGTATGGCGGCTCACAACTGTAACCCCAGCTCTTTGGGATGCTGAGACCAGAGGATCGCTTGAGGCCAAGAGCTTGAGACCGGCCTGGGCAGCACGGCAAGACCTCATTTCTGCAGAACAAATAGATAAACAATCTGAAGGATATTGTCTGAACATGTTGGATTGAATCAGTTTGAATGGGCTGGCATTGGTGGCTCATGCCTATAATCCCAGCGCTTGGAAGGCCGAGGCAAGAGGATTGCCTGAGCCCATGGGTTCAAGACCAGCCTGGGCAACTTGGCAAGACCTCATCGCTACAAATGAATAATAATTGTAAAAAACAGCTGGGCATGGTGGTGTGTGCCTGTAGTTCCAGCTGCTTGAAAGGCTGAGGTGGAAAGATCACTTGAGCCTAGCAGGTCGAGGTTGCAGTGGCCGTGAGTGTGCCACTGCACTCCAGCCTGGGTGACAGAGTGAGACTCCAACTCAAAAAAAAAAAAAAATCAGCCGGGCTTGGTGGCTCAGCCTGTAATCCCGCGCCTTTGGGAGGCCGAGATGAGTGGATTGCCTGAGCCCGCGGGCTCGAGACCCGCCTGGGCAGCGAGACCTCATCTCTACAATAAATCAAAAAATCAGCCGGGTGTGGTAGCGCACGCCTGTAATTCTGGCTACTCGGAAGGCTGAGACGGAAGGATCGCTGGAGCCCAGCAGGCGAGGCTGCGGGGGCCGGGAGTGGCCACTGCACTCTGGTCTGGGCGACCGAGTGAGACTCCAACTCAAAAAAAAAAAAAAAAATCAATTTGAATTAGCTGTGTGACCTCGGACTAGTCGCAGCACCTCTCTGGGTTTCATTTTCCTCACCAACCCTGTACCTGGGTGACCTCTGAGCTTTCTCCTGGTACCAGAATCCCAGGGCCTGGGCGGGAGTCGCTCTTCTCTTGGCTGGCGTCCTGTGGTTGGCGGGTCCTGACCCCTTGCCCCTCCGCGCAGGTTTGTGGACTTCCACGCAGCCGCCTCCACCTGCTCGCCCTCCCGGGCCTCCCTGCTCACCGGCCGGCTGGGCCTCCGCCAGGGAGTCACACGCAACTTTGCAGTCACCTCCGTGGGGGGCCTCCCGCTCAACGAGACCACACTGGCCGAGGTGCTGCAGCAGGCGGGCTACGCCACCGCGATGATCGGTGAGTCTGGGCCCGGCTGCCTCTCGCCCGTCCGCTTGCTTGTTCATTTCTTCGCGGTGTCGTCAGGGAGGCTCTCAGCTGTCGCAGCTGAAAAGACCGAGGGGTGGATTGACACGGGGAGCCCTTTTCCTCTCAGTACGACCCTCCTCAAGGTAGCGGCTGCCGTCCTCAGTCCGCCGTTCGTGGGGGCTCGGGAGCCAGCTGCCCTGACCTGTCCGCCCGTAGCTCGTTTGTCTGTCCTCTCATTGCTGCCTCGATGCCAGGGCCCTCCGCCATCATTTGGCTCAAGGAAAGAGGAGAGGAGAAGCAGCGACAGTTCCTTTGTCCACTCTTATCAGGGAAAAAAATCTTTGGCCAGACACTCTCCCAATCCCCAGCAGAACTGCCCCTGAACCTTCTGCATGCCTGTAGTCCCAGCGACTCGGGAGGCTGAGGAAGGAGGTTCGCTCGAGCCCAGGAGGTCGCTGCCGGCCAAAATAGCGAGACCCCATTTCAGTTAAGAAAAACGCTTATTGGACGGAGCTGGGTCACATGGCCGCCCCCTGCCGCACCCCCAGGCAGAGACACTGGACGCAATTGTCACGGTCGACTTTGACTTGGGCACGGCCACCCCCACCTGAGCAGAGCCCAAGTTCCAATACCAGGGTCGACATGGACACCGCCGTGTCTTCCACACTGTCCGGTGACTTCCCTTCCTTGAAGCCTTCCTGGAGGCACCTCATCATGTGCCAGGCACTGGGCTAGGAGTTTCTTTGTGCGGAGGTGATTGCTTCCCCAGCTGCATTTGAGAGAGCCGAGTTTGAGGCCAGTGAAGACACGGTCCGGGTTGCCTAGCTGGAGCTGGAGGAGGCCGCATCCGGACACGTGCATCTAGCCTCGGCCTGCGGCTTCGCTTCACTGTGGGTCTCGCCGCCGGGACCAGCACAGCCCGGTGGTCCCCACAGTGTCCCCAACTGCTTGTGCTTGCCAGCCTAACTCTCCAAGTGCTGGGCCCTGCGGGATCCCTGTCTCTCTCCACCATGCAATCGATGGCAAACAGGCAGCCGTGGGCTCATCCTGAGTACCTGAGCCACCTGTGACCACCTGCGCGAGGCAGTGCAGGCAGACTGCTTGAACACCCTCTTCTGGGTCAGAAGCCAGCCTCCCTTTACAGACGCCCACCTGGAGTGTGGGCTCATTATCCCAAGGAAAAACCCTGGGCAGTGGGAGAGGCCAGCTGGGGCTCCAGGCCGTCTCTCTGTCCATCCGCTCCTCCTCATTCCCTGAGGGCTCATCGTGCTAGGGGCATCACCAGCATGACCCATCCGTGGAACTCCCCGCTGCGGGCTGGCTCTCCTGGGTAGACCCTTTAGACACGTCCATGCCCACCTCCCAGCCAGCAGGGGTTTGGGCCCAGGGCTGCCGTCACCTCAGACCCTAGGCTGCGGCAGGGGGCTGGCTTCTTCCGGGCTGGACTTGGTCTTATCTGCCCCGCTTCCTGCCTTTAGATGCAGAGTAAGCCGCAGAGAGCAGGTTGCCCGGTGAGCTTCCGCCCTGTCCTGCCGCGCCCCGCCCTGCCCCAGTGCTCGCCACACCTGGTGCACATCCTGGACAAGAGTCTCAAGCGCAGCCAGTCACTGCAACGAGGAACAAAAGCTCACTTACAGGAAAATTAAAAACCCGCCAGAGGACCATGGGGCACAACACTCACACTCTGCTTCTAATCCTGGTCCACGTTGAGACGTTTTACCTGGCTGTGAATGTGTCACTTGGCCTTGTTTTTCCCTTCGCGTTCTATTTCCATGTGATCATAATCGTGCATATGCATCGCAGTTTTATAATTTTACAAAATGACTTTTATATTCCCATGGAACATTTGTTCTACATAACAATTCATTTCCCTCAACTTTTTTTTTTTTGAGTAGGAGTCTCACTCCATCACCCAGGCTGGAGTGCAGTGGCACGCTCACGGCCACCCCAGTGTCGACCCTCCGGGCTCCGGCGACCCTTCCACCTCAGCCTTCCAAGGAGCCAGAACTGCAGGCACGCGCTACCAAGCCCTGCTGATGTTTTGATTGATTGTAGAGATGAGGTCTTGCTTAGTTGCCCAGGCTGTTCTCGAACCCGTGGGCTCAGGTCATCCCCTCACCACGCCCTCCCAAAGTGCTGGGATGACAGGTTTGAGCCACTGCACCCAGCCTGCATGTCTTTTTTTTTTTGAGTTGGAGTCTCACTCTGTCGCCCAGGACTGGAGTGCAGTGGCTGCTCCCGGCCACTGCAGCCTCGACCTGCTGGGCTCCGACGATCCTTCCCAGTAGCCGGAATTACAGGCATGCACTACCACGCCCGGCTGCTTTTTTGATTTATTGTAGAGATGAGGTCTTGCTGCCCAGGCGGGTCTCGAACCCGCGGGCTCAGGCCATCCACTCACCTCAGCCTCCCAAAGGCGCGGGATTGCAGGCTGAGCCACCGCGCCTGGCTGCCTGCATGTCTTTAAAGGATCCTTTGTAGTGTTTTATGGAGGCCATGTCGAATGACTTCCGCAGGCCCACCCTGTGGCTGCCGGTTGACATGCCCCCTTTGAGTGGGTTGGTGTTGCTGTCGGTTTCTGCACCACATTCTTCTCTGCCCTCTTGCTGTGGGGCGAGGCTCCCTGGGGTCTGCTCCTCCGAGCGGAAGGAGCAGATCAGAGGTTCCGACACCATCAGAGTTCTTGCCACACACTGCCCAATTATCCCCGACTGAGTACATGGACAGGGCGGGAGCTGCAGGCATCTGTTCCTCATTTGCTGTCTGTAGTTGACTCAGTGCGTGAGCTGCGGGCTGCTGACATTGACTGGAGCGGAGGATGACGAAGCCAGGCAGAAACGGGCACTTGGACATCAATGTGGGGTGGCGCACCTGCACCCTGGGTCGCCAGAGCCTCCCCAGGGCCCAGCGGAGAGGCCAGTGGAGAATGCCATGGCTGTGTGGGTTGCCATGGCTGCGGAATCCTATTTTTTTGACACAGTCTTGCTCTGTTGCTCAGGCTGGAGTGCAGTGCTGCAGTCACAGCTCACTGCAGCTTCGAACTCCTGGGCTCAAGTGATCCTCCTGCCTTAGTTCCTGAGTTGCTGGGACGACAGGTGTGTGCCACCACACCAGCAAATATGTATTTATGTCTTTATTTTTGAGTAGGAGTCTCACTCTGTCACCCAGGCTGGAGTGCGGTGGCAGGTTCACGGCCAGCGCTGCCTCTACCTGCTGGGCTTAGGTGGTCCTTCTGCCTCAGCCTTCCAAATAGCTGGAACCACAGACGTGTGCCACCACACCCGGCTAACTTTTTGGATTTATTGTAGAGACGAGGTCTCATCAAGTTGCCCAGGCTGGTCTTGAACCACTGAGCTCAGGCAATCCTCTTGCCTCCGCCTCCCAAAATGCTGGGATTACAGGCATGAGCTGCCACACTCAGCTACTTTTATTTTTTTATGGAGACAGAGTCTCACTATGTTTTCCAGGCTGGTCTTGAACTTCTGGCCTCAGGGGTCCTCCTGCCAGGGCCTTCCAAAGTGCTGGGATTCCAGGCATGAGCCACTGCGCTTGTCCTTGGTACCCTCTTTGAGGGCAGATTCTCAGCCTGCTGGCTTCTCTGGACTCCTGGGGGTGGCCTGTCTTTCCTTCTCACTGTAGTTTCCTGCACGGGCCTGCGGTTATCCTTGCTTGCTTTCTATCTTTCTGGGGCTGCCCTCTGGCCCAGAGAGTGAGGCTTGGCTTGCACACCGCACTTGTGGCATCTCTTTGCTTGTCCTCAGGCAAGACGATGGAGAACTGAGTGCGTGCTCAGCTCCTCAGAGGGTCTCAGGGCCCTGTGGGGACTCCTCTGAAAACCCCTCTTGCTTTTCTTTCTTTTTTTTTTATTTTTGAGTGGGAGTCTCACTCTGTTGCCCAGGCTGGAGTGCGGTGGTACGCTAATGGCCACCGCAGCCTCTACCCGCTGGGCTCAGGGGCTCCTTCCGCCTCAGCCTTCCAAGTAGCTGGAACTACAGGCGTGTGTCACCACACCCGGCTAAGTTTTTGATTTACTGTAGAGATGAGGTCTCGCCAAGTTGCCAGGCGGGTCTGAAACCCTGGGCTCAGGCAGTCCTCTCACCTCCGCCTCCCAGAGTGCTGGGATTATAGGCGTGAGTCACCACGCCCAGCTAATACCTCTGTTGTTTTTCTACAGGCAAATGGCATCTTGGACACCATGGCTCTTATCACCCCAACTTCCGTGGTAAGAATTCTTCTGGGGATTTGTTACCTGGGAAACAGAAAGTAAAGGTCTTGGCGTAAAAGGACTCATGACCAGTTAAGCCATCCTGCCCTGGGGGCAACCCCAAGTCAGGGCGTCTTTGTGTGCAGGTCACTGGGTGCCTTTGGGCGCAGGGGTCTCCCAGACCTCACAGGCCTCTTGTTCCACCTCTCCCGGCCCTCCTTCCTCAGGGCCTATGTGTCCTCACGCCTGCCCCATCGCAGGTCTGTCTGTTTTCTGGCTGTTTCCCGGTTCTTCAACCCTCAGGGAACATTGGCCCATGAGGCCCAGATGGCTAATCTGGGGAGACGTAGAAGCTGACAGTGAGTTCACTGAAGCAGGAAGTCCAGCCGTGGCCCGAGCCGGAGATGCGCCGTGGCTCCCTGTGGCTCCTGTGCCGCTGGCTCCCTCAGACTCCTCCGCTCCGGCCTTGGGGAAGGAGGCCAAGGTCAACCACCAGGGCCGCTTCTCCCAAGAGCGGTCTGCGGAAGGATGGCCTCTCCACGCCCACTCGCTGAATTATTGAGAGGTCTCCAAAGTCGCAGTCCGCGTCTCTGCCCTCTCCCCGACCTTTTCCACTTTGCACGGGAACCCGTGGACTTTCTCCTGAGAGCAGTTGGCCACGCTCTCGATGTCTGCGGCCTTTCCCCTGTCCCTGGCGCGAGGTGCGTCCCTTCTCTCTTGCCACTCGATGAGCGAGCGGGCGGGCTTTTCCTGCCGTGGTTCCCCGACCATCTGGCAGACTTCACCGTCCCCCGCCTGCTCACTCGCTCCATCTCCACGGCCGAGGGCTGCCCTGTCCCACCCCAGCCTGGGGGACGGGGTGCATCGGGAGGTCTGACCTGGAGAGTGGCTTTGGAGAGTTGGCCCGGAGCTGGCCCTCAGCAGGGCCCCGGGGCCCGTGACCCCCGGTCCGTCTTCCTCACCTCCTACCCTCCTTTCGTGCTCCCTCCTCCCCCCTCCTCCCTGGGGCCCCGTTTCCTGGTTGGGCCTTCTGACGTTTCCATGTACACCTTTCATTTTCTATTATTTATTTGTTTTTTTGAGGTGGAGTCTCACTCTGTCACCCAGGCTGGAGTGCAGGGGCACGCTCATGGCCACCGCAGCCTCGACCTGCTGGGCTCCGGCGATCCTTCCAAGGAGCTGGGACTGCAGGGGGGCACCCCCACGCCTGGCTAAGTTTTTGATTCATTGTAGAGATGAGATCTCACCAAGTTGCCCAGGCTGGTCTCGAACCCCTGAGCTCAGGCAATCCTCTTGGCTTGGCCTCCCAAAGAGCTGGGATTAGAGGCTTGAGCCACTGCGCCTGGCCCATGTGTGCTTCTTAAAAACTGGCAGACAGGGGAAGGGAAGCCCTGGCTTTTCAGCTGATCACAGATTACTCCAGAACTTACTCCCTCCTGGTCTTCAGTTTTCTCACTTGACAGTTGACGCCTTGGACCAGAATAGGGTGTTGGCACCTTAAGTACATATTCCGAGAGTCTGTGCTGGGTCCTGGGTGGCAGGAAGTGGTGGGTCTGCAGCATCTGCCGTTGGCGTGGGAAAAGAGGGCACCCCCTGTGCACCTGCCGTCCCTGCACCAGCAGTCCCGGCAAGCGTGGCCACTCTGAGGTTTCCTGACAATCACCGCGAGGTCACACCTGCTTCCTCCTGCCTCTTGTACCCCCTGTGGCGCCCCGTCCTGGCTCTCCATCGGCCTCGGGGCCGCGCCTTCCCACACAGCCCGGGCCACGCCAAGCACACCCACACATTCCTCCTCTGCGTCCAGACTCCTGCTGCTGATCAGGGCTCCCGAGACACGAGACTGCTTGCGGGCCCTGGGACCTGAGGACGCCTGGGATCTAGACCAGGGCTTGGTATAGAGCTGAGGGCCAAATCCAGGATGATGCCTACTTTTGTCAAGCAAGTTTTAGTAGAGAACAGACACGCTGGTCCGTATCCGTTGTGTCTCTGGGTGTTTTTGTGCTGCAATGCAGGCTTGAGCAGCCTCCACAGAGACCATCAGGCCCACAAAACCGAACATATTTACTGTTTGGCCCTCGACTGGAAAGGTTCCATCCCTGATCGAGACTCATCCTGACACCAAATACAGTCAAATTTCAGAGTGATGCTCTTTACCACTCTGTTTGCACTATGGAGGTGCCGCATGGAAGCATCACACATTTTTTTCAGTACGACAAATCTTTGTTTCTTTTTTGAGTAGGAGTCTCACTCCGTTGCCCAGGCTGGAGTGCAGTGGCTGCTCACGGCCACTCCAGCCTCGACCTGCTGGGCTTTGGCAATCTTTTGCCTCAGCCTTCCATGGAGCCGGAACTACAGGCATGTGCTACCACGCCCGGCTAATTTTTGACTTATTGTAGAGACGAGGGCTCGCCAAGTTGCCTGGGCTGGTCTCGAACCCACGGGCTCGGGCAATCCACTCGTCTCAGCCTCCCAAAGTGCAGGGATGACAGGCTGAGCCACCGAGCCTGGCCACAACAAACATTTATTAGCCATTCTACAGACAGCACATATTGGGTTGACAGAGATCTAATTCCAGTCAAAGACATTCCCACCACTCACAGGGAGGACCTGCATCACTCGTGATGATGGAAGTCTGCAGCCATGCACAAGAGTGTGAGTGCAATGTGGGCCTTGCCGGCGGGATGTGCCGGGGAGTGGGGACATCCTGCCGGAGCCTCATGCTCGCACTGGGCTGGGAGGCACCCACGCAGCTTCACCTGCAAGAGACACAGAGCCGAGGAATCCAGGCAAAGCCACGGAGGGTAGGGCGCGGGCGCTCGGGGACCTGGCAGGAGCTTGGTCAGCTTAGGAAGTGTGCTCCTGGAGGGGCCACTGTGCATTTGGAGGGGCGGTGAGGAAGCTGGTGGCAACTCTCCCTGTTCTCTGGAACCCGAGGCCGTTGATAAGCAGTTCTTCGGGAGATTCGAGTCTGTCTACTTCTAAGGAATCAGAACCGAGCATTCGCCATGAGACTGGGGAGGTTCTCCTTTTCTGGAGAATCTGCATTCTAGTTGCATCGGTCGCTATAAGCTTCTGTTTTTGTTTGTTTTTGAGTCAGGGTCTCCCTCAGTCACCCAGGCTGGAGTGTAGTGGCACGCTCACGGCTCACCACAGCCTCCAGGGCTCAGGCAATCCTTCTGCCTCAGCCTCCCGAGTAGCTGGGACTACAGGCGTGCACCACCGTGCCTGGCTAATTTTTTTCATTTATTGTAGGGAGGGGGTCTCGCCATGTTGCCCAGACTGCTCTTGAACTCCTGGGCTCAGTCAGTCCTCCTGCCTCGGCTTCCCGAAGTATACTGGGATTACAGGCATGAGCCGCTGCGCCTGGCCCGCTATAGCCTTGGATAAAAGCTTGGATGGAGAAGAGACAGGATGAAGGAGGGTCTCAGAAGATGCTTCAGCATAAGTTGCTTGATCTCAGCATCCCTCGCTCCCTCCCCTCCACTCCGCCACCCCAAGCCCAAGCCCTGCCAGCCTTCGGAGTTCCTGCTGGCCTGGAATGCCGGCTCTTTCAAGAAGCATTTGGAGATTCCGACCCCAAACCCACCCACCCCCTTTGTCTGGGGCAGCTTCTCTCTCAGCTCTCCCTCCAGCCTCGCCCACCCATGTCTAGTAACTTAATCCATAGCTCTTACCTTCCCTTCAGATGGGACATCTCTTGAGGGCAGGATTTATCCTTTTATCCCTTAACGCATCATGCATGTAGTAGGTTTTCGCCAGACTTACTGAATATGTCCATAATTTCACTGAGGACTTTAGGTGTTCAATAATGCTCTCTACCTCCTCCTAATCTGGGTTAATTCTAGTCATAAGATGTTTTGCAAATCGAGTCTGGCCATCAGAGCCCGGCAAAGTGATTTTCTATGCATACTACAAAGGGATATTATTCAAATCCTCTTTTAATTATGTGCTCCATGGCACTGCGGTATTAAATCATGGAAAATTAAACTTTCATCGTGGGGGTGAGGAAGCAGGCACGTGGGCCGTAGCCTGTGTGAGGTAACAGTTGTTTCTGTTCCAGGTTTTGATTACTACTTTGGAATCCCATACAGCCATGATATGGGCTGTTCCGACACCCCAGGCTACAACCACCCCCCTTGTCCGGCATGTCCTCGAGGCGGTGGTCCATCCAGGTAAAGGTGTCCAGCGTGTTTGCTGTGGGCCCCGGGACAAGGCGAATTCCCAAAGCTGTGGTCTATCAAGAGTGAATGAGAGAGGCAGACAGCAAATAAGAGAGTGTACATCTAGTGCAAATTTAAGTGCATTTTTTTTTTAGTCAGGGGTCTCACTCTGTTGCCCAGGCTAGAGTGCAGTGGCACAATCACCACTCACTGTAGCCTCGACCTCCTGGGCTCAGGTGATCCTTCTGTCTCAGCCTCCTGAGTAACTGGGACTACAGGTTGGCGTCACCATGCCCAGCTATTTTTTTTTTGGAGTCTCATTCTGTCGCCCAGGCTGGAGTGCAGTGGCACACTCATGGCTACCACACTCTCGACCTGCTGGGCTCCGGTGATCCTTCTGCCTCAGCCTTCCAAGTAGCTGGAACTACAGGCACCCGCCACCATGCCCGGCTAATTTTTTGATTTATTGTAGAGATGAGGTCTTGCCAAGTTTCCCAGGCTGGTCTCGAACCTGTGGGCTCGGGCCATCCTCTCACCTTGTCCTCCCAAAGTTCTGGGATTATAGGCATGAGCCACTGCGCTCTGCTAATTTTTAAATTTTTTGTAGAGACAAGGTCTTGCTATGTTGCCTAGGATGGTCTCAAACTCCTGGGTTTAAACAATCCTCCCACCTTAGCCCCCCAGAGTGCTGGGATTATAGGAGTGAGCCACCATGCCCAGCTAATTATTTGATTTTCTTATAGCAACAAGTTCTCGCTATGTTGCCTAGGCTTAAACGCATTACTTGCATGGAATGCAAGAAAACTCTCAGCAAGATGAGGTCCGCAGAATTCTTCTATTAGAATTTTCCAGGTTCCTGGAGCCTGTTTAGCCCAACTGGGGATAGTCTTGGATGACAAGGCCTCACACAGGTGGGGCCTACCCGCCCTGCCTGACACTGGGTATAAAGCAGGGCAGGACACATGAGTGAGAGAGAGAGACAGAGAGAGAGAGAGAGAGACAGAGAGAGAGAGAGAGACAGAGAGAGAGAGACAGAGAGAGAGACAGAGAGAGAGAGACAGAGACAGAGACAGAGAGACAGAGAGACAGAGAGAGAGACAGACACAGAGAGAGAGACAGAGAGAGAGACAGAGAGAGACAGAGACAGAGAGACACACAGAGAGACAGAGAGACAGAGAGAGAGACAGACACAGAGAGAGAGACAGAGAGAAAGGAGAGGAGAGGGGAGGAAACCCGGGACCCCTTTGAGTTTCTTCCCCTGTGGACCAGCAAGCCAGGTCCTGACACTGCAATGCCCAGCAGGCACCCAACGGGATGCTTTTGAAACACAGCCAACGAGGTGGGAAAATGCTCATGGTCTCACAGTAAGTGGGAAAGAGTGGAAGGACGTCCCCAGCAGGGCGAGTCTGACGACCTCTGTGTGCGGCGCTTTGCAGTCTGGCCGGGAGAGACTCCTGGAGACGCTGCAGTGTTATCAAAGGCTCCCTCTGGGCGTGGGACGGTGGGTTTTTGCTTTCCTCTTTCACGCTGTGTTTCCCAAACATTCTGCAATGAGCACACAGTAAATTTGCCATCACAAAAGAATGAGGAGCCACACTCAGGTGACAGAGCAGCACACACCACGTGTTCTGTTTGTCCCGACAGTGCACTGGGGTTTTTGCCCAAGGTATTGGAGCTTCTGGGGAAAGGTGAGTCTCCGCTGGCTCCTTTTTGACACAACAGTTGATGTAATCATGACTGTTTATTGAGAAACTGGTCTACTCTAAGCTCTCTCTCTGTTAGCTGGAATCCACATGACCACCGTGTGATCTTACAGACAAGGAAGCTTACCATGTCAGATTACCTCGGAGCGGCTGAGAGGTGGGAGTAGAGATTCCATCTGGGTCTCGGGTCCAGAGCCATGTGCTTCATAGCTTTGCTACTCAAATTGTGGTCATTGCATCGGAATCACGGATATCACCAGGGCACTTGCTAGAAATGCGGAAATTCAGACGCCGCCCTCAGGTCTGCATTTTTTGTTTTTTGAGTTGGAGTCTCACTCTGTTGCTCAGATTGGAGTGCAGCAGCCGCTCCCGGCCACCGCAGCCTCGCCTGCTGGGCTCCGGCGATCCTTCCGAGTAGCCGGAATTACAGGTGCGCGCTACCACGCCCGGCTGATTTTTTGATTTATTGTAGAGATGAGGTCTCGCCGCCCAGGCGGGTCTCGAACCCGCGGGCTCAGGCCATCCCCTCACCTCAGCCTCCCAAAGCGCGGATGACAGGCTGAGCCACCGAGCCCGGCTAGGCCTGCATTTTAACAGGACACCTAGAGCCAAGTGCGTCGGCTCACGCCTGTAGTCCCAGCTACTTTGGAAGCTGAGGCAGGAAGATGGCTTGAGCCTGGGAATTCGAGGTTACAGTTAGCTACGTTAGCACCACTGCACTCCAGCCTGGGCAACAGAGCAAGACCCTGTCACTAAGAAAAAAAAATGGCCAGGTGATTCCTGTTCACATTACAGCTTGAGAAGCGAGGCTACAGAGCATCTTACCCCTGCCTGGCGGTCATGTCTGTAATCATACCTGGCCATATCGAGGTATGACATGCATCAGCCAGTCTCCTCTTTAGTTTATGCTGAAATCAAATAGAAAAATAATGGGTCACTTGTCGGGGAGAAGAGAGAATATAAATGACTCACAGAGTTGCAACAGCATAACACGACGCACTGTTGGGATTAGCATCACAATGCCCAGCATGGTGAAAACTCTCTTTTTAAGGAACCGTGGTCCTTGACAACCACCTACCCAATCTGAGCTTATCTGAGGCTCCGGTAATGGTGTGCTTGTGCCCGTAGGTAGGGTGGGCTGTTCTGATTTCCTCACTCATTCTTCCCTGCACTGTTAGGATAATTCATCTGCCTGAGCAGCCTCCGGTCATTACCCTCTTCTCTCCGTTGCTCTCGGCTTCTCTCCCGGCTCTCTGGCGCCCAGACTGAGAGCTTGGGTTTTCACTGCCTCCCAGTACACCGAGTAGTGCGCAGTGCCCTAACCACTGGCCATCTCCTGAGTCCTCCAGTTGCCCTGTGAGATGGCATGGGTGACCTGTGACGCTGACGAGGAAGCTCGAGCCCTGGGAGTCGGGCAACTTGCCCAAGATGGTGACCAGAGTGATTACTCGGCCCCCTGCAGACAGGGCAAGCCCTCTGTCAGATTCCTCGCGATCCTAAGACCAGAGACTGAGCTTGTTTTTTTTCCAGGAGATGTTATTGACTTGACTTCCATTTTTCCCCAGCTGCTAAGGTTTCTTCAGATTCTGCACACGTGGCTTAAAATCAAACTTGTATGCTCTGGGTTCTCTTCAGAATAAATGAATCTCCAGCCCCTTGAAATGATCCCAGGTCATCTTATGCGCTCTGTCCTATTGTCAGATGGGATGTGACGCGAAGTCCCAGCTGTTGACTTAGGAGAATGTCATGTTGCCACCACACAAGAGGCCGAGATTGACCTAGGTCGGACATTAGGGAAACCAGCAACAGGCCTGCTGATGGGCTATGGGACTCTGCTCAAAATGGTTTAGCCTGTCTGGACCTCACTTTCTCTCCCTGAGAAGTAGCGTCCTTAGCTCACAAGAGTCTTTGTGAGCGTGCAGAGTGACTGGCTTGTCCGAGGAACACGACAAAGTCAAAGGGGCTGGGCATGGTGGCTTATGCCTGTAATCCTAGTGCTTTGGGAGGCCAGGGCGGGAGTGTCACTTGGGGCCAGGAGTTTGAGACCAGCCTGGGCAACACAGTGAGACCTTGTCTGCACAAAAAATAAAAAGCGAATTAGCTGGGTGTGGTGGCACACGCCTTCAGTCCCAGCTACTCAGGAGGCTGAGGAGGGAGGATCGCTTAAGCCCAGAAGCTGGAGGCTGCAGTGAGCTATGATGCACCATTGCCTTCCAGCCTGGGTAACAAAGTGAGACCTGTCTCGAAAACAGCCACAAGAAGCAGACAAGCAAGCAAACAAACAAAAAAACCCCATCTATTCAAAGGGAATGGAAGAAGGTATTCTAAGTAGATTTTTTTTTTTTTTTGAGTTGGAGTCTCACTTTGTCGCCCAGACTGGAATGCAGTGGCCGCTCCCAGCCACTGCAGCCTCGAGCCACTGGGCTCCGGCGATCCTTCCACCTCAGCCTTCCCAGTAGCTGGAACTGCAGGCACGCGCTACCACGCCCGGCTAGTTTTTTGATTCACTGTAGAGATGAGGTCTCGCCAAGTTGCCCAGGCGGGTCTCGAACCCGCGGGCTCAGGCCATCCACTCACCTCAGCCTCCCCAGGCGCGGGATGACAGGCTGAGCCGCCGAGCCCGGCTTCTAAGTAGATTTTACGGCTGGGGGCATGGCCGGCTGCCTTCCTGCGGGTCCTGAGTGTTGTTACATGCTGCCTTTTGTGCGAGTCTGCGTTACCCATTTTGTTCTGCTCCGTGACAACTGAAGAAACGAACACTCTGCCGTCTCTGTTTTCCACACAGGAACCTTGAGAGAGACTGTTACACGGACGTGGCGCTCCCTCTCTATGAAAACCTCGACATCGTGGAGCAGCCAGTGGACCTGAGCCGCCTGGCGCAGCAGTACGCTGAGAAGGCCGCCCAGTTCATCCAGCACGCCAGGTAGGGAGGCCCCCCCAGGGCCCCAACCCTGCCCAGGCACACACCCTGTGCGTTGGCCTCACACTCTCAAGGCCACTGCGGGGCTTAGCTGCTCAGCACAGATGGATGCGTGTATGTCTCCTGCAAATGAGACTGGGAAGCAGCCCCCTCTGGAATCTCCACGCCAGAGTTCAACACTCCCCAGGTGTGTTCCCCCAACCCCTGGGGCGTCCCCTAGGTAGGGCATGACCCCTCCACTGTCGCAGTCAGTGGGCCTCTCCCACCAGGATAGACGCGCCCCGAGGACAGAGCCTACCCACCATATTCTGGGCACTCGAGGCATCTGTTGAATGCATTAGTTGGCAGGGTGTATTCACTTCCTACTGCTGCTGTAACAACAGGCCATTTTGTGGCTGAAACAGCGGCAGCATTCTCCCGCAGATTTGAAGGCCAGATGTCTGAAATGAGTCTCAGGGGGCTAAAATCGAGGGTCAGCTGGGCTGCTACCTTCTCCAGAGGAGAATCAGTCTGTTCCTGGCTTCTTCCAGCTTCTGGTGGCTCTGGCGTTTCTAGGCCACGGCCACAGCATTCGCATCTTTACTCCTGTTCCCCTGCCACTTCCTCTTCTGAAGTCAAATCTCCCTCTGGCTTCTCTTATAAGCACATTTATGACTGCATTTAAGGTCCACCAGGAAGCCGGGCTCGGTGGCTCAGCCTGTCATCCCGCGCCTTTGGGAGGCTGAGGTGAGTGGATGGCCTGGGCCCACGGGTTCGAGACCGCCTGGGCAGCGAGACCTCATCTCTACAATGAATCAAAAAACTAGCCGGGCGTGGTAGCGCACACCTGTAATTCCGGCTACTCGGAAGGCTGAGGCGGAAGGATCGCCGGAGCCCAGCGGGTCGAGGCTGCGGTGGCCGGGAGCGGCCGCTGCACTCCAGTCTAGGCGACAGAGTGAGACTCCAACTAAAAATAAAAGGTCTATCAGGAGAGTTCGAGATAATCCACCTGTCACAGGGTCCTTGACATAATTTCATCGCAAGGTTGCATTTGCTGTATGAGGTGGTGTCCACAGATTCCAGGAATTCGAGTCTGGGTGTCTCTGGGAGTTACAACTCAGTCTGCCACACGGGGGTCACAAACCCCAGCATCTGCAGGGCCCTGATCGGTCACCTTAAGGAGAGAAGTGGGCTGACTGGAAGACGTTAGGCAGCGGCGGGCCGCGGTGAACTCGCCGGCCAGTGCCCGTCCCCAGGGGGTGGCGGCTGCTCAGCTCCGGAGAGCTGGCGTGTCAGGTCTTTCCATTTCACGGGAGAGGCAGGATAGCTGGCTTTTACTTGCGATCTCTTGACCTAGAAATGTTAGAAACCGCGAATTAAAAATAACAACGTCAACACATCTCATCCTGTGTCTCCAACGAATCACACCTGTCAGGTGTCAGGGCAAAGAGTGGACACGGCGGACCCATGGACAACTCCCAGACTGTGCACAACCATCCAGGGTGAGGGGCAAGCACACGTCCGTGCCTGCTTGCACGTTGCACACAGCCACCCTCCCCCATCGGGCTCGTCCTGGCTCTTCGTCACCGCTCACGCTGTCCTCTCATGATCCACGCGTGTTCCTGTGATCTTTCTGCCAGGACTGTAGACTCCTCAAGTGTCCAGTTAGTCTTTCGGTGTTTCCCATAGCCTTAGCCCAAGCGGGCCAGGGAAAGGGTGCCACACGCTGTCCACAGGGGAGGACTGAGCCACAGACGCTGCCTGTGCGTGCGTGGTCACACCAGCCCCTCCAGTGTGCAAGATGTAACCCCACACCCCCTGCTCAGCTGCGTTGGGCTTTTCTAGAGAGAAGGGAGGGCAGAGGCAGCAATGTGGGAGAGCCCGTTATGCGTGCTTGGCAACGAAACCTCCGTGAGGCCTTTCTCTCAAAGGTAGCTCCTCCGGACTTTGGAGCTTGCCTCTTAGGGGCTTGTCTGGACTCTCTGAGAAATGTTGTTTTATTGCATCTGGCTGATATGGGAAGGGCAAAGCCTCTCATCCTGCCTCGAGGGCTGGAGAAGCTGGAGCTCTGGGATGGTCTTCGGCCCCTGTGCCTGGTGGCAGGTGGATGCTTCATGGCTGGGGGGACAGTTCCTCCTGCTTTCCCCGTGGCCCAAACCACGTGGTGTCCTGAGAGGGAGGGGAGGCCACGGACTGGGGACTGGGACTGTCCAGTGCCTGCTCTGACAGGCGTGTGGGGCGGGTCAGCATCAGTTAATGCCGCAGGTAAGAGACAATGAACCCACAGTCTCCCTATCACACGAGAAAGGTGAAGAGTTGGCTGACTTATTAATTATTAGTTATGTAAGTGGAAAGTCACACGAGTCCTGTTGGTTAATTTCACAGGAGGCGATCCCCAGGCATGCTGGTTCCTTTGGGAGTTGACGTGCCACCTCACCCGTGGTTTTCTGAGCACCAGCAGAAAAGGGTCCCCCACTCCTGTCCCTGCTCCTTCCTCCCCTGTGACCCCGCCCCCTTTCAAGCACCGCCCCCCACTCGGACCGCTACAAAAAACAATAATAATAATTAATTATCTGGCTGTCGTGATATGCACCTGCAGTCCCAGCTACTCAGGAGGCTGAGGCAAAGGATAAATAACAGGTGTCCCACCTAGAGTCTGGCTTCCTGCTCTTTGGCAAGGGGCCCACCCTAGGACTTCTTTGGAAACTTTTTCTTGCCTCTTTACTTGGGTTTAGACCCTTAATCTAGCAGCAGTGCTCACAGTTTCTCCTTGATTTGGGTTTTGTAAGCGGCGGGCAACGCGCTGAAGAGGAAAAAAAGGCATTGGGAGAGAGTAGGCCTGGCGTGGTGTGGCCCACGTCTATAGTTCCAGCACTTTGAGGGCTGAGACCAAGAGTTGAAGGTGAGCCTGGGCCACATAGCAAGACCCTGTCTCTACCAAAAAACTAAAAATCTAGCTGGATGTGGTGGCACACACCTGTAATCCCAGCTTCTCAGGAAGCTGAGGCAGGAGGATCTTTTGAGCCCAGGAGTTTGAGGCCGAAGTGAGCCATGATCCTGCTACGGCACTTCAGCCTGGGTGACAGTAGGATCCTATCTCTAAAGAAAAGAAGAAAAGAGGGGGGAGTGGATGGCTTGGGCTCCTGGTCCCGCCTGGGACTGTGCATTGGCCCTAAATAGGGAATGCAGGGGTGACAAGCACGAGTGTCTTGGGTGCAGGGATGAGCAGTGCCTAGGACGTTTGAAATCAGAGCCTCTGGGAGATCCAGTATCTGGCCACCGTCCCATGGTGTGTGGACCGCATGTCTGTGTCCCCCCACATTAATAGGTGGAAACCCTAACTCCTAACGGGACGGCAGTGGGAGGTGGGGCCTTCAGGAGGTCATCGTGTTGAGGTGAGAGGAGGTCACGGGGTGGAGCCCCACGATGGGACTGTTGTCCTCATGAGAAGAGGAGGAAACTCGGGCTCTCTCTCTCGGCTGGGAGGGGACAGTGAGAAGGCGGCTGTCCACAGGCCCAGAACCTGGCCCTCGCCAGGCACTGGGCTGCCCACCCTTCAGCACTGCGAGAAACATAGGTTTGTTGTTTAAGCCACCAGGCGACGGCCTTTTTGTCACAGCAGCGAGCAGACTAAGATGTGGTGCATTTGTCATTCAGAACCGGGTCCTGGAGTCGCATCCCCTAAGCCTTACTTTCTCGGGGTCTCCGCCCTCCCCTCCTCACCCCAAACCTGCTTGGACCCCCTCTATACCCTTTATGGCACCATGAATTTCTCCTTTCTCCCTCCCGCAGGTTGAGCGTTCCTAAACACTTGGGACCAGAAGTGTTTCAGATTTGGGATATTTTCAGATTGTGAAATATTTGCATTGTACTCACAGTTGCGCATTCCACATCTGAAAATCTTGGAGTGTCATGTCAGTGCTCAACAAGTTTCGGATTTGGGAGCATTTTTGGATTCTGGGTTTTCAGATTTGGGATCACCAACCTGTACTACATTGGTAAATAATCATCTCATTTGTTTTTTTAGTTGATTTTTATCTCTTCTGTTCCCAGTAAGAGGTTCAGCTCCAGGAGGGTGGAAATCATGTCTCTTGTGCCTGGGGACCTGGTCAGAGCATACCAAATATTTATTAATGGCCCCGTGCGGTGGCTCATGCCTGTGTTCCCAGCACTATGGGAGAATGAGGCGAGAGGCTTTAAACCCAGGAGTCTGAGACCAGCCTGGGCAACATAGTGAGACCTTGCCTCTACAAAAAATAATAATAATAATAAATTATCTGGCTGTCGTGGTATGCACCCGTAGTCCCAGCTACTCAGGAGGCTGAGGCGAAAGGATTGCCCGAACCCAGGAGGTCAAGGCTGCAGTAAGCCGTGATTGTGCCACTACGCTTCAGCGGGGTGACAGAGTGAGATCCTGACTCAAAATAAATAAATAAATATTGACGAAATGAATGATTTTCGAGTTGCTTTATCCAGCCCCAGAGGCGTGCCAGCATTGTGCTTGGGACACAACTGTGACTGGACGCATTCTTACTTTTGAGTGACTCCCAGGCTGGCAGGGAACCGGATCTGTAAAGACCTGGCCTCGATGCAGCTTGTTGATTTCTTCTCAAAACCGTAAGAGAGGAAGAACACGACTGGAGCAGGGGCGGAGAGGAGGAAGCCAGCCATGACCTGGGAGCAAAGTGGAAGGAGCGTTGGCAGCTTCTGAAGAGTCGAGTGTTTTGCGAAGGGGACCGGGGAAGGCACTGCCCGGAGAGGACACACCTGGGTGCGGCTCTGGAGGCGGGCAAGGCTCTGGGGATGCGGCCTGCAAGAAGAGATCCCAAGGGGGGAGGAGGGGACCCAGGGCTGGGTGAGGAGTTTGGACTGACCCCTCGGGCCGCGGGGGGCCCCCAGAAGCTTTCTAACAAGGGGCTGTTGGGTCAAGTCTGGGTTCTAGAAGGGCAGTGTGTAACGTCAGGGTCTAGAGGAAGAAGACACAGCGTGGGGGGTGGCAGGTGGCTACTGCAGCCGTCCAATCCAGAGGGATCCTTTGCCCAGCGGTGCCCAGGGAGCCCCTGCCAGCGAGGCCAGAGGGCCGAAAGCTGAGGGGCCCGCCCCTCCCTGCTTGTGGGAAGCCCCCTGCCACCTCAGGCCGGCCTCCCTCCGGTTGGGCCCTCTGGGGACGTCCACTTCAAGCCAGCCTCCCTCCAGCCGGCCCTCTGGGGACCTTCTGAGAGGCGGGTGCTTCTCACCTGCTGTCTCCCGTTCCAGACTGGGTGATCTTCCCCAGGCTGCTGTCCCTGAGTCAGAGTCTTCGTGGGGTTCACGCCCAGCCTGTCCTCTCTCTCTCTCTCTCTCTCTCTCAATGTTCCCCTCTCTCTCTCTCTCTCTCTCTCTCTCTCTCTCTCTCTCTCTCTCTCTCAGTGTTCCCTCTGGCATCTTGCTTGTGTCTTCCTTCTCTGCTCACCACTCTGCATGTTTTAACACACAAATAATATGCATTCCCTTCAGAAATCTATGAAAACAGAGATAAGCAACAGAACAAAATCACCCTGGACTCCACACCCCAGAGGCAGCCCCTTTGAGTAGTTCTGAATATGTCCTTCCAGCCTTTCCTCCGGTTTTATTAAGATATAATTGAAATCAGTATATTTTTCACACGAGTGAAATCACACCGTGTCATAATCAGCTTTTTAAAAAAGCACCGAGTCTGCCCCATTCTATTTTTCACAGAGCACGGGTGCGTCATGAAGAGGCTGTGTTGGGACAGATGCCCCAGGGGACTGACTTGTGGGCTCAGCAGGGTGCCATCTTTAGCCTGGCTTCAGGACGCGGGGAGAGTGGCCACTGTGGGTGGCATCCATTCTTACCGCCGCATGTATTATTCACAATCATTCATAAAAAACGGCCATTTACTAAACACTATGGTCACTTAATAATCGCAGCCAATTCCCATAGGTGACAGAGTTTAAGTTTTTTATTTCATGGGGCTGTATATCCATGAAACAAAAAGTCCCGGGACCTGCACGTGGCCTCCCAAGCCTGTTGTGCTCTTCTCGGTCCAGTCTGCCACTTCTCGTGCCCGTCTCTCTGAACCCCTGGCCTAGGGTGCTAACGTCACTTTGGTACTGGGTGGGATTCTGGAGAACGATGAGAGGGCGGTGACAAAGGGCGGGCAGTGGGACCACCCCCAGCCCATTCACATGGTGAGCTGGTAAGTGTTGCACGCCTGGGTCTCGGAGACGACCCGATTGGTAGCACTTGCTGCTTCCTGTGGTGTAAATACTTGCCGTGTGGCTGCCGTCAACCTGCCAAGGTGATGTCACCTGTGGGGCTGAAAAGAGATGGGAAGCGGCCCACTGTGTGCTGTTTCCACCGTGCACACACAGTCGATGACGAGAACCTCACGAGCACAGATCACTGTAAAATGTAGTTGAGTGATTAGGAAGTGGCCAGTCATGAAGATTGATTACCTTTGTTCTTAATGTAAATTATTCCACTGTGCATTTATATAATTTAATTTTTAGCGACAACCGTGTTTAACCGGCTTGCACAATGCCTGAGGTTTGAACCAGCTCCAGCAAGCACTGCCATGTGACACCCACCTGCACACTGGAAGAAGGCGCCCTTCTGGGTGGGTGCTGCTCTGTGCAGGGCGCCCAGCCCAGCACGTGGGTTGTGAGCTGGACGTGGGGTTTCACTCACTCAGCAGGATGTCTCCATGCAGGGCGTGACCTACACAGCGGCACATGACCAGCCCTGGGAGGGGGCGGCAAGCACTCCAAACCAGGGCTGCCTGACGGAAGCGTCCGCAGGGATGAGCTGTCCTCTGCACTGTCCAGGGCAGTACTGCCCCCCGCCTCCCACTCCTGAGCCTTTGAAATGTGGCCCGGGCCACGGAGACACTGAACTTACAGATGTATGTGTGTGTGTGTGTGTGTTTGCGTTTTATTGTGGGTGTATGCATATGCACATCATAAAATTTACCACCTTAAAAAAGTCACATGTTCAGCTCTGTGGTAATAAGTGCATTCATACTGTTTTGCAGCCGTCACCAACCACCCGTCTCCAGAGCTGTTTAATCTCCCCTGATCGAAACTCCACGCCCATTGAACGCTAGCTCCCCGGCTCTTTCTCCCCAGTCCCTGGCCACCTGGCATTCCACCCTCTGTCTCTGAGTGTGACTGCCCTAGGCACCTCACACAAGAAATCAGACAGTGTCTGTCCGTTGATGGTTGGCTTATTCCACTTAGCAGTATGTCCTCCAGGTTTGTCCATGTGTGCACATGGGATTTTAACTGATCAGATTTTCACTAATTTACAGTTAAATAGCCACACATGATCGTGGCTACTACGTCGGACAGCACAACTCTAGAAATGTTGCCCAGACACTGTGGTTTCAAATGGGGCAGACAGAGGCCCCTTCTTGGGACTTGTGTCCTGTGTTTGACGCCTGTGAAAGAGAACTCAGTGCAAGCACCGTTCCAGTCAGGGACCTGCGGATGGAGGGGGCTTTGCCGGATGCGGTCAGATGCAGAGCTGACGTGGGGGGGGTGAACCGGATGAGCCAAGGAGAACCCTGGGCCCAACTGTCGAGTCGCGTCTCCAGGTGGCTGGGTGGGAAGGGCCACTCTTGAGCCACCCTCCCTGTGCATGCCTGGCAAAGCAGCTCCTTTGATTTCTTTGTTTCCTTGGAAGGTTGTGGTCACGTGTCCTTCCTGAGTCCGTGGCCAGGAGTGCCGGGGACTTTCCCCAAGGCAAGGGAGGTCCCCAGAGGCCCTAGACAGGCCGGCAGAGCCTTCTGCCAGTTACGTCTTGGCTCTCCTCTTTCAGCGCCAGTGGAAGACCCTTCCTGCTCTACATGGGCCTGGCCCACATGCACGTGCCCCTGCCGGCGACACTGCCATCGGTGGCCCCGCAGGGCCGGAGCCTGTACGGGGCAGCTCTTCAGGAGATGGACAGACTGGTGGGCCAGATCAGAGACCAAGTGGACCGCACAGCACGGGAGAACACACTCCTCTGGTTTACAGGTAGAGCAGTAAAGCCCAGCGGGTCTCATCGCATGCCGAAGGTGCCGTGCACACCCCCGAAGGGCAGACTCCGGCCCCGGGGTCCCCTTGAGCAGGGCGGGAGACTCGCTGGGAATGTGAACCCCCATAGTTTCCCGGCCGAGTCTTGGAAAGGGGTGCACAGGCGGAGCAGGCCCCGCGTTGGCCCGGTGCACTGATTCGGGCTCTCGGGCCTTGTTCTTCGCCACCGGCAGACGGCTTTGACGTTGTGAACCTGCGTCGGCCCCAGGCAGGCCGGAGGCTTGTCTTCCCCCTCCTCCCTGGCCCCAAAGACTGTGGTCCCGGTCCCCGGTCCCGTCCTTTGGCGGAGTGGCCTCAGTCGGCTGCACTAGTGACCCCTTAGAAGGGCCCACACGTGCGTGGCGTGTCCCGGGCCCCTGTCTGGAGCGAGGGCGGTGGTTTAGAGCCCTGCTTCCGGGTCAGGTGGGGACCCGGGTTTGCATCTGTGCTCTGCTCTTGGGAGAGTTGCCTCACCCGCTCCAGGCCTCTGCCTCCTCATCTGCAGACTGAAGCCACAGTGGAGTACTGGGGGATTACGCGATGATGCACGTGAATGCTGGGTGCTTGGTGGGCGCTCAGCTCACAGCTGCCGGCCAGTGGCCACGGGAGTGCCAACATCACGGAAAGGAGCCGAGGAACGGGAGGCACGAGGCCCGCGAGGCGGCCAGGGCCGGGCAGGGCTAGCCCACCGCCCTCCGAAAGCCCGGCGGAGACAGGCCTCATATCAAGGGTCATTCTTCAAGGGCAGGGGCCGTGTTTGTTTCTGCGCGTCCTTTTTCTGCCCAGCCCCCACTGTGTGCAGGGAGGTGGAGTCAGAGCGGAAAAGTCGGCCCAGCGGCCCCACCGCCGCTGACCGCCATGCCTTCTTCGGTTTCTAGGCGACAACGGTCCCTGGGCTCAGAAGTGCGAGCTGGCAGGCAGCGTGGGGCCCTTCGCTGGATCGTGGCAAACTCGTCGAGGTAGGAGCCCACCTGGGCAGGGATCCCCTGAGGAGGCCGAGCCCCGCCTGGGCCTCGGGGTTCCGCCTGGGGGGAGGCCAACGTGTCTGTGGGCCTCGGGCCGTCACTGTGAGGTGGGGACACAGCTGCTCACCAGCCACTGGCATCCAGAGAAGCCGCAAGCTGGGGTGGAGGGAAAGCGTCTGCTCAGCTCTGGGGAGCGAGGAGGAAGGGGCCCCGTTCCCTCCTTTCCTCCTCGGGCTCCCCGGAGCCAGGCAGCCGCTCCGCGACAAGCTGGTTGGCAAAGCCCCCAGCAAGGGCGTCTTGTCGCGACCCTCATTCTCGTCCTTCCGCCTTTTCTTCTCGAAGTCCCCCCTCCCTCCATCCAGCCCGTCAGTTCATTTAGCCGTGCAAGAATACTTAGTGCACATCTACGCAAGGCTTTCTCTGACTCGTACGGTAGTGAAAGGCGGGGGAAGTGGCTCCATTTCCAGACGAAGATCGAGAGATGCTCAGAGAAGCTAAGTGACTTGACCAAAGGCACAGTGTGTGAGGCGGAAGCCAGGCTCGACCCCGAGCTGCAAGCGGGTGCCCTCCTCTCTGCACCGGGCTGCCTTGCACAGTGGCCTCTGTCTCTGTTAACTTCTTTTTTTGAGTCAGAGTGTCACTCTGTTGCCCAGGCTGGAGTGCCGTGGCATGATTAGGGCTCACCGCAGCCTCAGCCTCCCAAGTAACTGGGACCAGGGGTGCACCACCATGCCTGGCTAATTTTTTTTTTTTGGTAGAGGTAAGCTCTTGCTATCTTGCTTGGGTGGGCCTCGAACTCCTGGGCTCAAGCCATCCTCCCACCTTGGCCTCCCAAAGTGCTGGCTTTACAGGTGTGAGCCACCTCACCCAGCCTCTGTCTCCCTTTGACCTCCTCAGCTTCCAGCTCAGCTCTCATCTGCTCTGGGAGAGTGTCCCCGCAAGGACCTCACATTCTGAGACAGCAGCTGTGCTGGGGACAGCTTAACACATGGGCCAAAGGCTTAAAGATCTTCTGAACCATCAATTCCTCCTATGAGAATTTGTCTCAAGGAAATGGTTAACCAATGCAAAATGATGTTCAGAGAGGATGCTCATTGCGGTAGCTTTAACAAAATTAGGTAGATGTAATCCAAGTGTCTAGCAAGAGGGGAACGCTTTGAGAAGTTAGGATGCATCCATCGAAAGGAATACCAAAGAATCACCAATAGGATGCATGCTTATTGGCTCGAAAACACTTACATGAACTGTTTTTCAAAGAATAAAGACAGATACAAAGCATATATAAAACATGATTTTATTATATAAAAATATGCATATACATTTTCAGAAAAATCTTGAACAAATTAACCAAAGGTGACTACATGTTAGCAGTAATTACCTCTGGGCAGGGGAGGAGGGATTTAAGTGTGATTTTCCCCAAAAAACCAGTATCATTCGTAGCACAGAAAAACAAAGACTGGGCATGGCGACTCACACTGTAATCCCAGCATTTTGGGGGGGGGGAGGTAGAAGATTGCTTGAAACCTAGCAGTTCAAACCACAGCCAACACAGAGAGACCTTGTCTCTACAAAAAAAAAAATAGAAAAGTTAGCCAGGCGTGGTGGTGTGTACCTGTAGTCCCAGCTACTCAGGAGGCTGAGGTGGAAAGATCAACTGAGCCCAGGAGATCCAGGCTGCAGTGAGCCATGATTTGTCACTGCACTCCAACCTGGGCAACAGAGTGAGACCCTGACTCGAATGAATGAACGAATGAACAAATAAATAAATTAAATTAAAATTAAGTGTTTAAAAGGTATTTGTAGCCAATGGGTTCAGAAGTGAGCCTTACAAGATTATCCCAGTGAGTAACGTCTGGGGAGAAATTGTAAATCTCTCCAGTTCGCTCCAGAACTATAGTCACAGTGTTTCTGGGTGGTCGCCACTAACCCTTTTGTACTAGTCTGCAGGATGCTTGTCATTACCATGAAATTGAAGAGTTTGTGTGTGGGACCACCCCGACCAAAGAGGGAAGGGTTAGGCCCGCTCCAGATCCAGTTGAGGTGACCCTCAGCAGTTTCTTCTGGGAACAGTCTGTCTGAACTGAAGCCAATTATTGGCCTTCAACTTATAACATTTTCTACCCTCCAGCATGTGATAATCACTTGCTGGGGCGACACTCTAAAGTATTGGATTTACTCTTCTCACACCATCACGCCCCCAGTTCAAGCTTTGGGTCCTCACTCACAAGGTCACAGGTGCACAAATACAGTTGTTTAAAAGTGTCTTCCATAGTGTTCAACAAATCATTCTATTTTGTGAACCTGTAATACAAAACTTTAGTAACTCTAGTTAGTCCAAGGTTCACTGACTCCCAATATTTTTTAACGACCGATACTCAACTTAAAACTATTCTTAGTTTCCTAAATGACCTAATTTTTATTTATTCCATTAACCTATTCATTCAACATAGGCCGTAATCTCAACAATTATTAAACTTATTTCTTACCATGACTTTTAATTTCATGATCTAGTTTGGATTAATACTGGCATTTCATAAGTAGTCTACTTTACTTTCTCATTTCGGATTTTAGAATCATAACACTATAATTCCATTCTATTCTATAAAACTACGACTTTAACCCAAAACTTAAATCTTTTCCTAGTATATTAATACATGGCTTAAAATTTCGTTTGTCATATAAGAAGCAAAAACTACAGCTGGAAAAGTTGGAAATAATCAAAGGATCTTAAAATTGCCTACAGGAACTGGAACTAAAGTCATAATCTGAGAAAAGAAACTTAAAGCTTAAACAAAACCTAAAAGTTTTCTACGAATGCTTATTACTGTTAAATCTTCCGATGGAATTATATCGTTTTAAATGAATGTTTTATCCAAACAAGTCTATTAAAAATCAAATAGTGTCTGCCACACTCTTGAAAGGACCCGTTACTATGGAAATGGCCACGGGCTGAAGCAAGCAGTTTCGGCATGTAACGAAACTAGAAAAACATCCTGAAGCAAGCGCCCTGCCCGGCTAAAAGGCAGGACATAAAACTATTTAATTTTTCTAATCTTAATCCTAGGGGAACTACCTTTGGAACAAGAGCTGAAGAAAAACGCCTGCCCGTAAAGCGGGGCAATAAAACTATATGATAATTTAGTTTCAACCAAAGAGGAACTCTGTCTGGAACAAGAGCTACACCTGCCACCAGAAAGAAGTTAAATTTCAAGAAGATTTAGAAAGACAAGGTCATCTGCTGTATAACCTTTCATCAGGCTATCGAGACTTTACTTATGAGTTTTCCCGATCACACTGTCACAATCACACGCAATATTGGATTATCCTATGTCTGAGGCGCTTCCAGATGGCCTTTACAGGCCAGCCTTTTGAAAGGTGCTCCCAACATTGTGCACCTCCAGTCTGTGCTGAGAAGTGGTGCGGGTCATTCATTCCTGTTGTTCAGCTTTGACCTGGTGTCCTTGGATCAGGCATCTTGAACACTTTAGGAGCAAGGGCTGCTGGACTGTGGCCAGGTCTTGTGTCTGGAAATTTGAGTCAGGGTCAGGAGAACCAGGACCCCCTTCCCCCAACATGCTCAGTCGCTATTTTATCTGTGGGGGCATTGGTGTTTTTCTCTCTCTCTCTCTCTCTCTCTCTTTTTTCTGTCTCATCCCTCGTGTCTTTGGCTCCCTCCAGCTACAATGCGGACTTCTGTCCCCTGGAGAGGTGGGAGAGAAAGGTCAGGGAGGACTGGAGGCTGGCGAGCCATGTCTGATGCCTGCGAGCCACAAGAACCTGGAGAAGGAGCAGTGTGCGCTGGGTGTGGGCTGCTGCATTCGCTGATTATATTTATCCTCTGGGTACCTGGCACACTTCTGGGCCAGGCTGTGTCTTCAGTGTTCAGTTAGATAGCCTGGAAGAGCCTGGAATGGGAACCCTCAAGGTTCAAAGTCCAGAGGCGTGGAGACCATGGACTGTGAGGGTGAGGACCTCCAAGGATGACTTCCCCGTCGAACCTGTCAGTTACTGAAGAGACTGACCTGCCTCGGCTGTTTCCCGTGGGAGTTTCACAACTGTGCGTCGGAGTACGGTTGTGGACTGGGCTCTTTTCAAGGGAAGTACTCTGCCTGTTGAAAAATGCATTTACTAGCCAGACAACCTCCATCTCTGCAGGATTTACGCACCTACTCTTTCCTCTTCCTCCGAATGTTGAGTATCTACTGTGTGCTCAGTGATGGGGACGCCAAGATCAACACAGCCCCTGACATCAAGGCATGAGCGTTTAGAACAGTGGTTCTTGGATTTTGTGTATGTATGTATGTGTGTATTTTTGATTGGGGTCTCACTTCGGCCCAGGCTGGAGTGCAGTAGCACAATCATGGCTCACTGCAGCTTCAACCTCCTGGGCTCAGGCAGTCCTTCAGCCTCAGTCTCCCGAGTAGCTGGGACTGGGGGCATGTGCACTATGCCCAGCCAATTGTTTGACTTTTCCGGAAAACCAAGTCGCGTTATGTTGCCCAGGCTGGTCTCTAACTCCTGGCTCAAGTGATCTTCCTGCCTTAGCCTCCAAAGTGCTGAAATGACAGGCGTGAGCCACCACGCTTGGCCGTCTCTTAGATTTTAGTGCCAGATAGTCCCCTGGGGATCGCCAAAATGCAGTTTGGGTGGGTGATGGTGGCTTTCTAAGATGCTCCGAGGTGATGCTGATACGGCTGGTCCAGGGACCACACATTGAGAATCACCAAAGTACGACACTCATGTCTAGGTCATACGAGTCTAGAACTTTCTACTCTAGACCAGTGGTTCTCCAAATGTTGTCTCCGCCAGCATCACTAGCACCACCTGAGAGCTTGTCAGCAACGCAGACAGGTCCTTACAATCTGTATTTTTTTTAGTCGGAGTCTCACGCTGTCACCCAGTCTGGAGTGCAGTGGCCGCTCCCGGCCACCGCAGCCTCGACCTGCTGGCCTCCGGCAATCCTTCCGCCTCAGCCTTCCAAGTAGCTGGAACTACAGGTGCACACTACCATGTCCGCTATTTTTTTGATTTGTTGTAGAGATGAGGTCTCACCAAGTTGCCCAGGTGGGTCTCGAACCCGCGGGCTCAGGCAATCCACTCCCTCAGCCTCCCAAGGCGGGATTTACAAGCGGCCCAAGTCCGGCTACGATCTGGTTTTTTTTAAATCCTTCCGGCAATGTTGATGCCAGTGAAATTTTAGGACCACCTCTCTCGAACTGCGCTTTCGGATATGCCAGGCACTAGCCGGATCTGGCTATTAAAATTAAGGCTTCGTTCAAATGCAACCTCGGGGCCCAGCCGGCCCCGGTGGCCCCGGACCTTCTTCCCCCAACAGTGGTCCCAAAAGAAAAGCAGACCCATTTGGAAGAGATGCATTTAGAAAACACAAGATTCTGTCCAAGGAAGAAAGAGAAAGTGAACAAACGTCTTTCAGCGATCAGAATCCCAGGCAAGACCAGAAGGGGCTTTCGCAGCTCCTTCTGCAAGCTCTTTAAAAAGAAGTCCAGTGGATCAGAATACAGGGAAAAAACTAATGAGAATCCCTCAATGGATCCTTCACCCCCAAACAAGATTTCTTCAGAAACCTACTTGCTCTTGCAAATGACCTTGACCAAGGAACAGCTATGTAAAACACTGAAAGCTGTATTGTCATGGCAAGACGAAGATAACAAGCGTGTATATATCTGTGTAGGAATCTCTCTCTCTCTCTCTCTCTCTCTCTCTCTATCTATCATCGATGTATAAATCCCAGAGGAAAACTAGTATAAATACTTACATATGAAACTAAGTCAACATACAAGACATCGAGAGAAAAGTATGGTAAACCGGCTTTTTGAATCTCAACATTTTGGAAAAGGGAAACGAAGACTTTTCACATCATTCTAGAAAACATAATACATGTGGAGGAAATAAACGTTTGTTAAGAATGAAAAAATATTCAACCTCAGGGCACACTAGCCACACTTAGAGGGCTCAAGCCTTCCCAGTGGCAAGTGGCTATCATCTGGGATAGTGCAAATGGCTTCCCTGGGATGGTTTGGGTTTGGGGGAATGAGCGGGAGCCGGCAAGGGACTTGCTGGGACACAGGTTCTGGGCGGTGGGACCCAGGCAGCGGAAGACCAGCGCTCTCCCTGGCCGCCCCGTGTCTGTGTGTCCAGAGTTTGTGGCGGCTGAGTGGAATAGGGAGAGACCGGCAAGGGTTCAAAGGTCTTTTCTTTCAGGCAAACGGTTTTGGCTTTAATTCTAAAAAAAGTGGAATCATGGGAGAATTTTAAGAGTGAGAGCGGCATTATTAAAATTTTAAAATTAGCTGGGCTCGGTGGCTCAGCCTGTAATCCCGCGCCTTTGGAGGCTGAGGTGAGTGGATTGCCTGAGCCCGAGGGTTTGAGACCCACCTGGGCAGGCGAGCCCTCATCTCTACAATAAATCAAAAAATTAGCCGAACGTGGTAGTGCGCACCTGTAGTTCCAGTTACTCGGAAGGCTGCGGCAAAAGGATCGCCGAGCACAGCAGGTCGAGGCTGCAGTGGCCGGGAGCGGCCACTGCACTCCAGTCTGGGCGACAGAGTGAGACTCCAACTCAAAAGAAAAATTTTTTTTTAATTGAGGTGAAATTTACATCACATAAAATTAACCATTTAAAATGGTACAGGGCAGTCGCATTTAGCACATCACCAGTGTTGTGTGACAGCCAATTCTGTCTAGTTCCAAAACATTTTTACCACCCCAAAAGATAACCCCCTACTCTTAATTAAATTAAATTAATTTATTTATTTTCAGAGGCAGGGTTTCTCTATGTTTCCAAGTCTGGCCCCAAACTTCCAGGCTCAAGTGATCTACCCGCTTCAGCCTCCTGAGTAGCTGGGATTACACGTGTGTGTCACCGTGCCTGTTTTTGTGTGTGTGTGTGTGTGTGTGTGTGTGTGTAACTGTTTTATTTAAGGCTGGGTGTGGTGGCTCATGCCTGTAAACCCAGTGTTTTGGGAGGCTGAGATGGGAGGATCGCTTGAACCCAAGAGTTCAAGACCAGCCTGGGCAACATAGTGAGATCTTGTCTCTACAAAAAATAAAAAACATTTGCCAAGGGTGGTGGCACACACCTGTAGTCTCAGCCACTCAGAAGGCTGAGGCAGAAGGACTGCTTGAACCCAGGAGGTTGAGGCTGTGATGGTGCCACTCCTCTCCAGCCAGGGGGACAGAGTGAGACCCCGACCCAGAACAAAATCTAATTTATTCGACCCCATACCTCTTAAACAGCTGCTCCCACCGCCCCCCCCCAGCACATTATTCAATTTTAAAAGAACCCTCTAACGTTCAAAGCCGGCGCCAGCATTTCCAGGAATATCTCCACATTCAAAGAATGCCAGGGTTGGAAAAGACCTCAGCAAACTTCGTTCTAGCCACCTTGTTGGACAAAAGAGGAATCTGGGGCTGAGGTGGACGGAGGGCTTCCCCGCAGCCAGCCCGTGGCCGAGGGGGCCGTGTTCTCTGACCACCACAGGCTCCCGCCTCAGCCCGTGTGACTGCTGTTACTCACGCCTTGTCATACCGGACTGACAGCTCAGCCTTCTGGAACATCCAGTCTCGCTTCTCTGAACCTCATACTTGTCCAGGAAAATGTCCTTCGCCCCGGTGGCAGTCTGGATCTTTCTAAATCTGTGGGAGGCAGAGTGGAGAGATGCAAAGAGCTGATGGCTTTGGAGGCCCGGCCGCTTAGTGAGCTCAGGAGCTCAGCTTCCTCTTTTGCTGTGGCCCCGGTCATTCGTTTGTGTTGTCCAACTTTGACTGGTGTCCGTGGTGTCCCTGTGGACCCCTCCACAGACTGTTGGGAGACCTGCTGGGATACTGCCCGGGAGGCTCCCAGCCTTGCACTCGGCCACTAGAAATACCCCTTATTAGACTCCATCTCTTCATTTTAACCACATCAACCTGGATGGGCCCCAGCAAGAGAAGAATGGGAAGGGGCCTTGAAACTGCACTGCCGAACTCGAAGGGCACACGGGGATGTGAGTCTTCTGAGGGTTTCGGGAAACTTTGCTCTGAAGCGGGATTGCAGCCACTTCAAGATAACACTCTTTTTCGGGCAGAGCCTTCCCGCGAACGCTGTGGCTTGATGTGGTATCTGTGGGGCGCTGCGCTTGAACCTGGCGAGGCCAGGGCTAGAGGCCATTCTCCTCTTGGAACCTGGCCTGGAAAGGCTGTGCCTCCTCTTCCCTGTCTGGAATGCTGCTGGGGGCTCTGAGGAACCAGGCAGGGCGGGGCCCTGCAGGTCAAGAGCCTGGGGTCCCTCTGGACCACCTGCTCCTCCCCCGATTCCTCGTCAGGGGGATGTCTGCACATCTCACTGTAGGGGCCGGTCTCAAGAGCCGATGAAAGAGAGAAGACAGTCGATGTTTGTGCAGCAGAGAAGGACAAACAGTGCCCGAGCAACCCAACTCGCTCCCAGAGCCAGCCTGCTCCACAGGGCCGCGTGCTGTCTCCCCGGTTCTCGGGCCCAGCCCCCTCCTTGCCTTCTCTCTCCCTTCCTGGCGAAGCCACCCAGCTCAGCTGATGGGATGAGGCAGCGTCTCCGGGAGTCGTCTCTGCACCCTGTGCATGCGTGCGTGCGTGTGAGAATGCTCCACTTGGCTTGGCCTGCGCCGCAGAGATGGGGAGAAGCAGACGCGGAGGGGGAGGGAGCCGCCCTGCCTTCTCCCAGAGGGCTCGAGCTGCACCCCTGCCGCCTCTGCCCAGCCCGGCCGGAGGCCCGACCTCGCGGCTGCCCTCCCGTCTCCACTCCAGACCTGCTTCCCACCCAGGACAGAACCGACACCTTGTTTTTCCCCCAAATGACAGCTCCGCTGTCTGGAAAATCTTTTCTTGTTTTATTTGAAGAGCAGGACTGTTCCTTCCTCCCCTTGGTGATGAGGAAACCTTCTGTGGAACTTGGCATCCGCAGCTTCTAAAGACCTTGGCTGTTTGTAATTCGATGCTATCAGGTGGTTGCATAACCTTTCCCGCTGGGAAGCGGGCTCTTCATCCCGGCCTTCCGTCCGCCTGGGGGAGGGGCAGGGGCGGGAGAAGCCAGGGGTGCTGCGGGGTGAGAGGGCAAGGGACAGGGGACCCGGGTCTGGGCTGCAAGGCTCGCTTACGTGAGGGCTCCTTCGGCCAGCCTCGAGAAAGCAAGACCGGCCCCTCCCCTTGCCCTTCCTCCTCAGCTCCTCAGTCCGCAGACGTCCGCCTCCCCTTAACGAAGAGATGCGGTTTCTCTTCCTCGGGACTTTCTTTCTTTCTTTCTCTCTTCTTCTGAGTAGGAGTCCCACTCTGTCACCCGGCCGGAGGGCAGTGGCACGCTCACCCCCACTGCAGCCTCAGCCTGCTGGGCTTGGGGCAGTCCTTCCGAGTAGCTGGAACTACAGGCATTCGCCACCATGCCCAGCTAGTTGTTTGACTTACTGTAGAGACGAGGTCTCATCAAGTTGCCCGGGTGGTCTCGAACCCGTGGGCTCAGGCAGTCCTCTCACCTCGGCCTCCCCAAGTGCTGGGATTATAGGTGTGAGCCACCGCGCCTGGCCCCTTATGGCTTTCTTGATAACATTTTCTTTTTCTCTCGCTGACTTTATTGTGAGAATGCCGTCTCTGCTGCGTGTGACATGCAAGATACGTGTTTATTGGCGGTTTGTGTGGCCAGTAAGGCTTCTGGCCAACAGCAGGCTCTCGGTGGTTAAGTTTTGGGAGTCAGGAGTTGTCCGTGGATTTGCGGCTGCACAGGGCCGTCTCCCGCACCCTCCGTGTTTTCCGAGGCCGACTGTACCCTGGTTTGCCCCCTTCCTGGCTGAGGCGCTCGGGCCGGAGGGAGGCCAAGGCCACACGGTTGGAGGGGTGGCCCTGGAGTCAACTCAGATCCGCCTGCCCCGAGGGAGTCCCCCTCATCCCTCTCCTAATCCTCCCCAAGCGCGGTCCTCAGGCCGGGACGTCAGAACCACCTCGACTCAGCCGCAGAGCCCAACCTCAGACTTATTAAATTCGGGTTTCCGGGGGTAGTCCCCGGGAAACTCAAGCCAGTCACGTCCTGGCGCTTCCACCGCGGAGGAGTTTGCAACCCCCCTCATTCGCGGCACTGCCTTGCTGACTCAGTGGAAGACGGCCGCGGCCCGGCCAGAGAGGCTGCGGCGGCTCCGCGTGGGCGGGGGGCTTTCCTCGGCCTGCTGGGCTAGGTGCATCATGGGAGGCCCCTCACTTGCGTCGCCAGGGAAGAGCAAGTAAGCAGATCTGTGAATCACGGTTCTGTTTATATTTTGGTTGCTGAGGCTGAATATTTATTGCTTTAAGTAAGAGGTTCTGCTTTAATGGGAGTCATAACTAGCCGCAAGGGCATCGACATGCATTCCCCTAGCCATAAGCCATGCGTTTCTCGACAGAAAGCCAAAGACAGCTCACACTTTTCGTGCACCTGCGCCGATCAAAGTAGGAAGACTTATCTAAACTAAAAGGTTGCTTTGGCAGTTGAACAGGGACTGGCAGTTTAGCTTATCAATTAACCGTTGTTCTTCCTTGCTGTAACTTGCAGTGTCACATCTAGGAGGGTATGGCAATAAAGGTGTCAGGTGTGGGCAGCACCAAGCCCGTGGCGATGAAGGGCTTAAGCGGGGTCTAGTCTGAAACCCACCTTGCCCTTCCTTGCCCTCCGCCCCAGGGAATGGGCTCTCGCCACATTCAATCACCAACAGAGCCCAGGCCAACCAAGTCACGATCTCTGGGAGAGAGACCTTGGCATGGGCATTTCTAAGACGCTCCCCTAATGATGCTAATATGTGCCCAGGGGTGGGAACCACCGCCCGGGAAGATTTAGTGGGTGTGGGTGCTGACTGCGCAGTTAGACTGAGATTCAAATGGCTGTGCCATCTGCTAGCTGTGCGCCCTTGGGCGAATTGCTTAACCTCTCTAAGCTTTGTTTCCTCATCTGAAAAATGGGACTGAGAGTGTCTAGCTCGGGTTGGATGCAGTGGCTCAAACCCGTCATCCCAGCACTTTGGGAGGCCAAGGCGAGAGGATTGCCTGAGCCCAGGGATTCGAGACCAGCCTGGGCAACTTGACAAGACCTCGTCTCTACAATAAATCGAACACGTAGCCGGGCATGGTGGTGCGTGCCTGCAGTTCCAGCTACTTGGAAGGCTGAGGCAGAAGGATCGTCTGAGCCCAGCAGGTGGAGACTGCAGTGACTGTGAGTGTGCCACTGCACTCCAGCCTGGGCGACAGAGTGAGACTCCAACTCAAAAAAAAAAAAAAAAAATAGTGCCTGACTTGAAAGGTTGCTATAAAGATTCAGTGAGATAATGCAGGGGAGGCACTTAGCATTATGCTGAGGAGAACTTAACTTGGTACTTAGTAAGGGCTTGATCAATAGAAGAGATTATTGTTATGACTGTTATCACTGTCTGTCACTTGGGTGGGTTTCCACTGGCAGGAGCAGGTGTCCCTGAAGAGTCCTGGGGGGCTGGGAGTTGCTGTCCTGGAGTTCAGCCTTGGCTGGTGCACAGCAAACTTGTTCGACACAAGCCGATGCATCTGATAATTCGACTCTACAGCCCTGGGGACGCCTGTTGCATCTTTGTAAGCTTTGTCCGCTCCTAGCAGGGCCAGTGAGAAATTAGGATTTGGAGCAAGACAGTATCCACGCTGTGGATGACAGGTAATTATTTGGTAACCGCTCGCTTACCCTCTGGACTCTTTCAAGATGAGCTCCTTTAGCACACAAGGCCTGTGGGCCTGGGCCCATTCACACGGCCAAAGTGGATACGTGTGTCTTTCTGTGGAAGCCAGGGGCCGAGGGACAGCACCAGCCGATGAGTCTCCCCAGCAGAAGGAAGGACCGGCCTGGGCGGGGCCCCACTGGGGGGCTTCTCTTAGCCGGTATGTCTCTCTCCTCTTAACTCTGAAGCTCTGCGAGTGAATTGTCCACTTTGTAGGTGATACACGGTTTACAGCTGTCGGAATTCTTCCGAATCTGCCCAGCTTTCAACTCTCTGCTGGAATAAGACAAACACGTTGAAAGAGCTGTCTCTGAAAAATGTGCTAAGGAGTCGGTCACTGACAAGAGAGCGACACAGAAAGGTTGCGGCGAACGAGCGGAATCCCCGTGGCGAAAAACAACGTGGGTTTATTAATTGGGGGTCAGTTTACCCTTCTGGAAACGCCCCGGAGGCAGAGACCAGATCCCATGTACTGACCCTGGGCCCATGGCCTGCCCCCTGCAGACACAGCTCCTACCTCCTGTGGCCATCAGAGACAATGGCTTGTTTCCTGGCACTAAAGTCTTCACCTTTCCTTAGCATCTGGTCTCAAAGGTTAAACCATTTGAATGCTGGGCACCACGGACAAGCAAATAAACAGCTTCAAATTCTCGCCCACCCAGGCCCCGACCTTCCACGCAAAGGCCCGTCACGGGGGCAGAAGTGTCCAGAAAGCCCCAGTCCATGCCACTGAGGGTGCACTCTCCCAGCTCTGTGGCCTTAGGCTGGAGCGTGAGTCACATCCCAGAGCCACGTGGAAGTGCGTTATGCCCGCTGCAGTTCTGGATTTCCTGGGCTGTGTGTGAGTGATTGGAGGGGACTATATGTGTTTATGGAGTCGCGGCCCTGGGTGGAAAGAATGCCTTTGAGAAACGCTGGCCTACATCAAAGAGTTTCTCACTCGGCCTGCAGAGACTCCAGTGGGTTTTTCGAGGCCCCCCCTTAAATGTAAACGGCCCCTAGGACGTGAATTGTTTTGTGTTTTGTTTCTTGCTTCAACACTTGGGGGACTCCAGTGAGGGTTATGAAAAAGATTCAAGAATGCTGAGCATTTCCGGTGTGGTGTGCGGGCCAGGGCCATCAAAGCTTCCGTGCACAGCAGTGCTAGTGCAGAACGACAAACGCCTTTGTCCTGTTCCTCCCCGCGGCCCTCCCTTCAACGACTGCTTTTATTATTCACACCAGCCAAGCAAAGGGAAGTTGCATGACCGCGGTGTGTGCGAGCCACATACGGCACTTGCCCTGGAAGGGCTTTCTTACACGCTAACTTTGTGGAATCCCTGGCCCCTGGCTCAACCAGGATGAGGGTGGGGTGTGTGTGGGAGTGGTGGGGACGGTCATGGTTAATTCAACGCAACGAGCATTCAGGATGTTTCCATAAAGCATGACCTCATCTCTTCCAACCCGCTGGCCATCCTTGCACTGGTGGTCACTTTTGACTTAGTGGTTACAAAAGTAATTCCTTTAATTACCAAAGTGGAAATTCATAGATTGCACGTAGTTGGTTCTAACCTTCCCAGGAGGCAAGGGGTTGGAGCGCTTACTGACGCTGTCTCCATAACATCAGAACAACTCATCAATTCAGGGAAAAACAAAACAAAGCAAAACAAAATAAAGCAATAAAATCCATGTCAGATCAGTTGCTGAGTGCTGGGCAGTTCAAATAGCTGGGGAAGTTTTCCCCTTTATCGCTTTTTAAATAATTGTATGTTCTCACCCTAAACAGGCAGTCACGTTATGATCAGTAGGAAGACAGACAGATTCGTTTATTCAGCAAAGATCTGTTAAGCACCTACGACGTCTTGCGTGAATAAGATCAATGACGTCTCATGGTGCAGAGACACGTGACAAGCAAGTCAAGAAACAAACCAGAGCCTTGATAGCAGTGAAGGTCTCACGAAAGCAATGAGGGATGTGATTTGATAGAGCCACCGAGGCAACTGTTTCCATGTGAACGCCAGTAAAATAAAGCATACGTTGAAAGACATTGGCTAGTGGGGGAAATATCTGGTTCTCAGAAAAGTCACTCCTTTGTTGGGGTTACCGGAAAGGGTCACAGAGGGACTGATCGCCCAGAGACCAGCTTTCGGTGAGAAGGAGTCTCGAGCCATCACCACTGAAGAACCACCTGCCTCCCTTCCTCTCACAGGGGGAAGTTCAGCCAAGCAGACTACCTGGGAAGGAGGGCATCGGGTCCCGGCACTGGCTTACTGGCCTGGCAGAGTCCCAGTCAACGTCACCAGCACGGCCTTGTTAAGGTATGAGACCCAAACGAACTACCTTGAGATGCTGGGGGTAGAGCAAGGGAAGTCAGGGACGCTTGGGTGGCTGGAGACCTCGGGAAGCTCGTTAGCCACCTGCCTTTGCCCGGGGGTGCCGAACCTTCCAACGGCCGACGGTAGCAGCTGGGGGGTAATAGTGCTGCGGGACGTAGGCAGTCCTCTGGGGATAATGCCTGAATGAAGAGGGGATTGGGTGGGTTTCTCATCCACCAGTGTGGAGTCCTGACTGCGTCTGCTGAAGAGAAGAATTGTTGCCCCCGCCCGCCCCCGGCCTGGCTGACGAGGGGACTAGATCACTGGAGCCCTAATCATTTCATCCTTGGGGTTAAGGCAGGTGTCCTAGAGGTGGCGTGAGAAGCTAGCATGTCACCGGCGATCCAATGGTCCCAAGAAAGGAGTTTAGATGTCCGCTTGCCTTGGAGGGAAGGGAGAAGGAAGGTGGCCCAGCAGGCCAGGGGGAAGAGAATGAATCCTTAGGTGAGGACATTCTACCTCCCTCTGGCAATGAAGCATCTGCAGTGAAGGGAGGCTCTGGGGGCTTCCTTTATTAGGAGGGCCATGGTAAGTGTGCTGTCTCACCACCACTTTTGTCTCTGAAGACGCAGGAGGCAGCCTCCATGGTAAAGAACCTGACTGTGGTGGGTCCATCTGAGGGCAGCGCCTTTCCAGCCACGTAACCCTTACTTATAATGGGGATGTCTTAACTCATTCAGACAGGGGCTTCCTGTCCATGGCTCTGCCCTGTGTTCACTAACCAGGGGGACCCTTGGAGAATTGTTCGTGCTCTCAGAGATTGGGTCTGGCTTATTAAATTTCTTAGTTTCAAAGGTTCTTTGCCACTAGCCTGATGAGTTCTGACATAAAGAACACAGCCGAGTAGGGACAGGCAGGCTTTGTTGGCATCTAGCTTCCCTGGATCCAATGCGGGGAGGGGGGTGACTCAAGCCCGGGGAGAAAGGGTCAACAGCTCTGATGGCCAGAGTAGGGGATGGGCGGGTATCATCGCTGGCAGCCCGTGGGCCCCCAGGAACTCTGGGCCAGCCCTGTACAATCAGGAGGGGGCAGCATGCTATCAGCAGGCACCAGCAGGTGTGGCAACAGCGGCATGGCCTGGAATCTGTGATGTCAGGCTGCCTGGGAAAAGGGCCAGGCAGGCTGCCTTTTATAGGCCCGACGTGGTGCAGTCAAAATGCTTATCTAGAGGGGCCAAGTGTTCACGGGGTGGGCTGCACGTGCACAAATAACTCAGCAGTCTCTCAAGGGATGTCGCTTCTCGCTGGAGAACGGTGTTCGTACCTACATTCAGCTGTGGCACCATTGCATCACATGACGTCATCTCATCAATCATTCAGAGCCTCAGAGGTGACAACGGACCGAGGGGATGGTTGGTGACCAAAGAAAGTGAGTTCTTGGTACGAGGCAGCATCTGCCTAAGAGCTCCTGGAATTCCACCAGGACAATGCCAACACCCCCTCTCGGTGCCGCTCATGACTTTTTTTGGGAGGATAAATTAATCCAGACTGCAGCCTGCCGGCCTGCCTGCTGTTACCCCGAGTGAGTCCGTGTCAAACAGGTTGGGTAGGTCCTCCTTACTGCCCGGACAGGCCGCTTTCCGCACCTGCCTGTGGCGCAGCTCTCCCGAGGGTGGTGTTGTGACCCAGATGCGAGAAGCGGTTGCTGCCGCTTCGTGCTCTTGGGAGCCCAGCCCAGCCCTCCCGCGCAGACTGCCCATCCCCGCCCCTGGAACTTGGCTCCTCGGAGGAACATGGGTCTTCTTCCAGACCAGAGGTCATTCCCTTAAGCCACCAAAAGCGAAGGCCAGAGCTTCTGAAGCCCATATTCCAGTGGCCCCGAGGAATTCTGGGTGTCAGAGAGTAGCCAAGCTTTTGTCCACACTCGTGTGAACACAGAAGAGTGAAAGGAGGTGTGTGGGGGTGGAGGGAACACACCCATCCTCCTGGCTGCGGGTTAGAGAGAGCCAGCGTTAACCTTCGGTGTGCGCCTAGGGAGGTCATAGGGTTAAAGAGAGGTCTTCCACAGGACCCGTTCCAAAGCCTGGCGACACAAGGACAGAATAGGGACCACTCATTCGTTCAGCAGGAGTTCACTGTTGTGTGCCACTGTGGACCACACCTTGCTCCAGGCCCAGGGCGGCAGTGGTGGAGGACCGGGGCCCCCTTGGCACACTGGTACCTCTGCTCTTTCTGAAAGCAGTGCTGTTGGGGCCATGCTGGTCTCCACGTGGGACCTGTGGTGGTGGGTGCCATGGAAGCTGCCCCCAGATGTCAGTGTAGACCAGCCCCTCAACTCTCTACGGCTAAGACCAGGAGGGGCTGGGGCCTGGCTATCCTGGGGATAATGACAGGGAATAGCAGAGCGGGAACAAAATTAAAACTAAATGCGTAGAGAAGCGTACAACTCGGCGCTCAAAAGGAGCCGCTCCCGCGTCCTGGGGACGGCTTCTACTCTTCCACAGAGGACGGTCCTCTTCCCATACCCTCACTGGTCCAGGCCCTCTGTCCAGGGATCCCTGATCACCTCCTGCTCACTCTACATTTTCCCCAGATCACGGGTCCTCAGCTTCTAGGAAATGTCCCGCCCTTCTGTCCCCTGCCTTTGCCCAGGACACACTCCTTCCCGGGGCCGCCTGGCACGGCCTGCAGTTCCCACGCCTGCACGTCCTGGAGTCCAGTCTGTCCGGAGCGAGCCGCTTGGCGGCCTCCGCTCCCCGGCCTCTTGCCTGCACGCTTCCCGCCACTGCCCGACCTCCACGGCCAGGCTCCTGTGGCAACTCCTTGGATGAGAACACAGATGCGCACGCTTCCTGCAACCACCTTTCAGAGCCCGGGCCGGCCGCGGCCACAGGGAGAAAAAAGGAAATATTTTCACAGGGACGATGCAGCCTGCAAAGACGTCAGCCTGCCCGCTTGTGTCAATTGCAGAGAGTCTCAGCTCTCTCCTTTCGCGAGTTGGCTCTTGGCTGCCCGCCTCATGGCCAGAAAGCCCACTGAAGTGGGGTCTTCTCCCTTCAGAAGCCGGGGGCCCCTTTCGCTACCAGATTCACGCGGTGCAGTGCCAGGGCCCGTGAGACTTGGGGAATTTCTAGTTTCTTTTAAAATCCAAAGGAAAAAGGATGTTTAGGTGGAACAAATGACTTAATACACACTATTCACATAGTCATCTTTACAGCCATGCCGTCATAGAATACCCTTTTTAATGTTTTTGGTTTTTTACGAGGAAGAGACCATGAAAGCCGGGGTGACTGGGTCCTGTGAAAGCCCTCTGCCAAAAGCCGGGGTCTGAAGCGCACAGGAGAAACTGGAATACGTGTATCTGGGCTTTGGTTTCGTCTCTTCCTCCAGGGCTTCGAAGACCCCGAGGCCCAACTTTGCGGGAGGGTTGGAGGCTTGGCGTCGCTGGGGTGCCCTCGCCAGCCTTTGCAGGAGGGACGCTGCCTCCAAGCTCACATGTAGGCTGGGGCCCCGCCCTGGGATGGCATCGGCAGTGTGTGCTGGGGCCTCCCCTCACCCAGGGCTCAGCCCAGGGCTTGGCTGCTCCTGTTACCTGAAGAGGGGCTTTTGGACAGCCCGAGCTCACCGACGCTGGATGGGGCCGCCGAGCGCCTGAGTCATTGGTCGTGTTGAAGCTTTTCTTGAGGGCAAGAAGCCCTCCTTTGTGCTCTGGCAGACTGGGAACCCCTGAGGTTCCCACCCAACTCTGAGACACCAGGCGTCCGTGAGCGTCAGACTCGGCGCTCTATCGTTTGGGTGCCAAACCTCAGAACAGAGGGGAAAAAGACAAGATGGAAAAGGAAAGTACACAATGCTTTGCAAATCTAACCCAGATCCTGTTTCTCTTGCTCACCGACTTGACCCATCTGTGACGCTTGTCTCTCTTAGGGGCACCGTTTAGAAGAAACATGAGCAAATAGCCCCAAACCACCGTGGCCTTTTCAGACTGCTTTGTGGTCCCTTTGCTTTCTGGTCTGTGGCAGGAGCCTTGGACTCCGGACAGGTTTCCGGACCGTTCTGTGCTCTGCGGATGCTGACTCTGCATTCCTTGACTCTGCATCAGTGTGGGATGCTGGTCCTGGAGCCTGTATCTCAAGAGATAAGCCACCAGCTACATGGATGGCGAAAGCCAGAGCCAAACGGAAAGGCTCTGTCCCGTGGTCAAGATTGGGTGTGCGTGCAGGCAGAGGCAGAGCCTGGAGGGGGAGGAGGCAGAGCGGCAGGGCAGTCCCTCCACAGCCCCACTAGAGGGCACCGAGCTCCCCTAGACCTCAGGGTGGGGGGGGCGGGGAGGTGCAGCCCTGGAGGCTTCCCCACATGGTAGCCTGAGTTCAGCAGCTGTGCCCAGCCCAGGGATGCCAGGGCCTCTTTGCTGGGGAAGCCTCGCTTCCCGTCGGTCCAGCCCTCCTGGCTCCAGCAAGCCCCATAGACTCTCAGTTGGCCTGGCTCTCAGATAAACAGCTGTCGAAAGGGCAGCGTCTCAGTCCGTCCGCATTGCTACGAAGAAATACCTTCAGCCGGGCGCGGTGGCTCAGCCTGTAATCCCACGCCTTGGGAGGCGGAGGTGAGTGGATTGCCTGAGCCCGTGGGTTCGAGACCCACCTGGACAACTCGGTGAGACCTCATCTCTACAATAAATCAAAAAATTAGCTGGGTGTGGTAGCGCGCGCCTGTAGTTCCAGCTACTCGGAAGGCTGAGGCGGAAGGATCGCCAGAGCCCAGCGGGTCGAGGCTGCGGTGGCCGTGAACATGCCACGGCACTCCAGCCTGGGCGACCGAGTGAGACTCCAACTCAAAAAAAAAAAAAAAAAAAGAAATACCTGAGACTGGGTAATCTGTGAAGAAAAGAGGTTTATTTGGCTCACAGTGCTGCGGCTGTACAAGAAGCTTCCACATATGGCAGAAAGCAACTGGGAGCTGTAGTGTGCAGAGATCTCATGGCGAGAGAGGAAATGAGAGGCAGGGGAGGTAGGTGCCAGGCCCTTTTTAACAATCAGTCTCCGCCTCCCAGACTACTAGAGTCAGAACTCACCAAATCCTTAATGGGGGACCCACTCCAATGGCCCAAACGCCTCCCCTGGGCCCCACCTCCAGCCCCAGCGTCAAGTTTCATCCTGAGGTTTGGAGGGCCAAATATCCAACCTACATCAGGTAGCCTTTCAGTTCTTGCTGGAGCGTTTTTCTAATGTGAGCACAGTAGGCCGGAGGGGAGATGTGCCCTCTGGCTTTGAAAACGCACCGCAGGACTTTAAACCTCACGTTCACAAGGCCCGCCGTGTGATCACAATGGCTGCCTTCGGGGGATGGGCTATGTGTGCATTGCTCTCTCTTTTATATTTCTGGATGGCTTCGTTTTTTTCCAACTTAAGCATTCACTATCTCGTAACGGGCAAAGAGAGCTAAAAGAAAGGAGAGGGCTATTTCACATACCTCGGCCTTCAGAACAAAGACCAAAGCTTCGTGAGACAGAGACTCAGGGAACGAAAAGTGAAGTGAACATCCCCTTGCAGACACCTGTCACACTGCATTCCCTCTGAGTGAACAACTGTGGCCCAGCTGGCAACAGGTAGAGCCTTCCATTCTTAGAATGGGTGTCCCTGGGAATCGTGACAACACAGACATCCAGGGAACGCTTGCTGAGCGCCAGGCCTTCTCCTCTGTGCCCTACCTGTGTGCTTCAACCATCTGACCACCTACGAGGCTGGCACTGATACAGTGGTCCCCCTTATACTTTCGAAGGTTTCAGTTCCCTGTGGCCAACCCCTGCCCAAGAATCTTACCTGGAAAATTCCAGAAATAAACAATCCATAAGTTTTAAGTCGTGTGATGACATCTCATGCCATCCCCTTCTGTCTCTCCCGGGACATGAATCCTTCCTTTGTCCAGTGGGTCCACACTGTAAGCACTCCCTGCCTGTTAGTCACTCAGCAGCCATCTTGGTTATCAGATGGCATCACAGGGCTTGAGTTAAGGAACCTTTATTTATCCTAATGAAGGATCCAAATGCAAGAGTAGTGATGCTGGCAATTTGGATATGCCAAAGAGAAGCCAAGGAGTGTTTTTGTTTTTTTTAGTGAAAGTGAAAGTTCTTGACTTATAAGGAAAGAAAAAAATATGCTGAGGTTGCTAAAATCTAGAGTAAGGAGGAATCTTCTACCCATGAAATTGTGAAGAAGGAAAAAAAATTCATGCTAGTTTTGCTGTGGCACCTCAGGCTGCAAAAATTAACAGCCACAGTGTCTGGTAAGTGCTTAGTTAAGATGGAAAAGGCATTAAACATGTGGGTGGAAACGTGAACAGAAACATATACTGGTGCGTGGCAACCAGGCTGAGTACCATCCACGACTGCGGCGTCAACTGAAAGTCTTGAAATGTGTCTCCCTGAGACAAGGGGAGATGCATTCTATTGCTGTCATCATGCCCGTTTTAGAGAATAGGAAACGGAGGCATTCAGAAGCTAGACGGGTGGCAGAGCTGGGGTTGGAGTCCAGGCCACACCCGGCTCAGAGCCTGGGCGCTGGACGGCTACACCTTCTGCCTCAAGGAGTGGAAATCTAGGTGGAACCAGAAGGAAAGACAGGCAGGTGGAGAGGGCGGCCCTCGGGGGTGAGGGGCGAGGGCAGGTCGTAAGGGGTGAGGGTGGCCAGCAGCTTGCTCTGGGCTGGACCGGGTGGCTTGTGACCCTGCAGAGCCAGGAAGGAGGCAGGAGATCCGGGGCCCATGCAGTCTGGTTCCCTCTGCAGCGTACTGGACATCTTCCCCACCGTGGTGAGCCTGGCCCAGGCCAGCCTGCCCCGAGGCCGACACTTTGATGGCATGGACGCCTCCGAGGTGCTCTTTGGCCGGTCGCAGTCTGGGCACAGGGTAAGTGGAGCTGGTTCGGCCCACACTGGGCTCTCCGGGAGGCAGGGCTGTTGTCTGTCCCCTTTGTGCAAACGGAACCATCCTCAGAGGATGCACGCACGTGGCCGGTGGAGACACAGGTAAGGACCTCCGAGAAGGGAGCCTTTGAGAGGAGCCCTCCTCCCACCCCACACCCCTGAGATCAATCCAGTGGGTCCCTCCACATTTGGATTTTGGCATTTGGCTTCGGGTGCACGTGCATGAGTACCCATTTCCCATAATGTACGATTTCCCCCACATGTATTTACTTGCACGATGTGGGACCCCAGCGTGCTGTGCTGGGCGAGAGAGATGACTCGTGTCTGCGACCTGTTGATTGAGACGCCCCGCGCTGGAATAGAAGCTTCCCGAGGGCAAGGTTCCCGCTGTCAGGTTCACCGCCGCGTTCCCAGTGCATCCAGCCCACATTCAGTTCATGCAAACTGGACGAGCAAATAAAGAATGAACGCGCGAATAAATGAACGAAAGGCTCCCTGAATGGCAGGCCCGCGAGATTGCAGAGCCTGATGTCCTCCCGGCCCTGAGGGCCCAGCACGTGCGCGGCAGCTTGTTCTGGACCAAGCAGCCGCTGGCCCCGGCTTTGGGCTTCTGCTTCTCCACCTCGCCCCCTCAGTGCACCTGCTTCACACTCTGAAGCGACGGCTGGAAATGCCAGGCTGGGCGGCCTTCCTCCGTCGTTTCCATGTGTTTCCCTTTCGCCCAAAGGAAAAGGAAGGGGAAGACGGGGAGCACGGAGGCCCCTCTGCGAGGCTCCTCAGTCCGGGGCCCGCCAGCGTCCGTTGGGTCTTTGCCAAGGGTCACACGGAAGTGACTCAAATGTGTGCAAGGGTGCAGCTGTGCCTGACGTGCCCCTCCCTCCACCACCCCAGCAAGCTGGAACACGGGCCTCCCCGGGCGTCCGCGCTTCCGAGCACGGGAATGCCGTTTTTCGGGGCTGTCGGCGGGGCCTGGAAGGGCCTCCGAGGGGGTCCTGCTCCTTCTGGAGTTTCTGCCCCCCGAACCGAAGGCCCGGCCTCGCCCTTCTCCCGACCAGGAACAGCCCTGCAGGAAGACGGTTTCCGCTCCAGGCTGTCAGCAGTGTGTGACCCCGGGGAGTGTCCGAGATGTCAGTGGAGGCACTGCGGGCCGGGGGCTTATTGCCATGGCTACTGACAGAATCGGGGTCACCAGGAAGTGCCTCAAGGGCTGTGGCCTCTTCGACTCCGTCGGTCCCGCCTGAGGCTTCCTCGGAGCTCGCTTCCGTCCTCGATGCTGGCCTGCTCTGGCTTCAGCGTGGCGCAGACCCGGGAGCCCCGTCCTGCCCGATGTCTGGCAGGTGAGCCGCGAGCCGGGAGCCAGGCAGGAGAGGAGCTGCCCGTCCAGACATTGTTACGGGGTGGGTGGCGCCTGGCGCCTCGGCTGGCCTCAGGGCTGCCTTGCTGCTAACCGCCTGCGGCCCAGAGAGAAACAGCCACACGTGCTGCTCGGGGGATGCCGCTGGTGGCTTCTTCCAGGGCGAGGGACTGGCGCCTGTGGACCACACCCAGCCTCCCAGAGCCGGATTCCTGCAGTGGCGGCGAAGACGCTGGCGCTGAGACCCTGGAGCTGGAGGACAGGCGCGGTTGCCGGCCCTGAGTCTGGGTTTGGCCTTGTCTGGTCCACTCTCGCCACTGAAGCGAAGGACGGAGACTAGAGACCAGAAGGAGTTGTCTCAAGTGGGAATAGCTGTGGGCGAGACCAGGCGGTGAGGACATGCACTCAAATGCTATGCACACGTGCATATGTGTGCATATGTCTAGTCACACAGGTCTGCACACATACATGCATACATACAAGTATACACATGTATAAATATGCGTGGCTATGCACATGCATGCAGACATATCTATATGCAGATATATCTAGACACACACACGCATATATCTATATAAACACACATGCATGTATAGGTATGTATTTTTCATTTTTTGTTAAATAGAGACGGATCTCACTCTGTTGCCTAGGCTGTTCTCAAACTCCTGGCCTCAAGCAATCCTCCTGCCTCAGCTTCCCAAAGTGCTGGGATTACAGGCACGAGCCACTGTGCCTAGCCCACATATGTATTATTAAATAAACGCAATGTATGTTCACACTCAGAAGTGTCCTGGGTTTACCAGGATTCTGGGATGGGTTGGATTAGAAAACTGTTCCAGTTTCTAGAAGCGCAAAGTAACTACTGGATATTCAGCTCAAAACAGTAGGGCAAGTGCTTCTCGGCAACAGGGTTCTTTCCTCTTGTGCAAATCAAGTCACCAAGAGGTAAAACAACAGTCGCGGGAGGCGAGAGGTGCGATGCCAGCGCTGGGCCGCCTGTTCCAGGCTGGACGGTCTTCTCACGGCCCATTTTATCCACCTCCGGGGGCGTCGTGTCTGTGGTGTTCGAATCCAGCAGCAGCTGACCCCGAGCTGCAGTCTTGCATCGGCTCGGGCTGCTGGTTCTGGTCTTGGCTCGCGTCCAGGCAGTGAGGGCCACAAGGAGAGAGGCGAGGCGGAGGAAGGGGGGGGCTGCCCAGCCTGGAAGCCCACGTCCCACTCTGTGCTTCCCTGACTCCCAGACAGAAGCTGAAGGTTGTCACGTCACCACTGACCAAGTCATATCTCAGTCCCAGGTCGTCGTGACCGGATCCAAGAGGGACCGGAGAGGTGCTCCCAGCAGTTCTGTGTCTGTCCAGCCCCACCCGTCAGGGGCTGCTTGGGTCACGCCTGGAGGCCCTACCGGGAGGCACAGGAGCTGGCGCTGTCGGCTAGAACGCCGACCACTTCTCTCAGGGAGGCCCCTAGTGGTGAAAGGCGTTGTCCCAGTGGCTGGCACGCGACCGCCAGCCTCAGCAGCCCCTTTGGAGATGTGAGCTGTGCGCCGCCCCCCGCCCCTGTCAGGGTGAGGGAGCCCACCTCCTGGGGTGCTTACAGAACCTAATATGAGGGGACCCCGCCTGCTTAGAAAACAAAACAAAATAAAGCCGACACACCCAGGGAGAGGCAACCGGGAAGGTGGAGCAAGTTTGCAGAAGATAAAGTCGCCTTTGGAACTCGGACCAGGCATGCGGGGAGCTGCGACCCGTGCGCGTCAGTCTGCCACCCTCCTCCCTGTGCTGACGTAAAGAAGACCGTCGCCATCAGTTTGCTCAGAGGAAGAACATGCATGTACGAGTTCTCCCAAGCCCATTCATGTCTCTGAGAGCTCAGTGGCCACAGTCCTGCTGCCTCTTGGATGCTGGAAGTTGCCTCTGGTGATGCTGCATAAATGCTCCAAACACGGCAGCCCGCCTCGTGGAAGGTCTGTTCCCGAGACCCGGATGATGTTGATGATCTGGAGCGGCAAGCCTTGACTCCCACCTTCTGGAAGTCTGAGGGCATCGTGCCTCAGTTGACAGTGGGTTTTCTTTTCTTTTTTAATTTTTATTTATTTATTTATTTATTTGAGTTGGAGTCTCACTCTGTCGCCCAGGCTGGAGTGCAGTGGCCGCTCCCGGCCCCCGCAGCCTCGACTGCTGGGCTCCGGCGATCCTTCCGCCTCGGCCTTCCGAGGAGCCGGAACTATAGGCGCGTGCTACCACACCCAGCTGATTTTTTGATTTATTGTAGAGATGAGGTCTCGCCAAGTTGCCCAGGCGGGTCTTGAACCCGCGGGCTCAAGCAGTTCACTCACCTCAGCCTCCCAAGGCATGGGATGACAGGCTGAGCGGCAACGGGTTTTCAAAGCCCCCCACGTCTTGTCGTCCGAAGAGGGAAACAGCACAGCCTGGCTTCCCCAGGGATGGAGAAAGTGCGGGCCCTCAGTTATTGTCCTGTCTGGACGGAGGCTGCTGCCGTCACATGAGCCCCAGGTGACCGCGGGGACTGTCAGGGGAGCCCAGAAGCAGCAGGTGGTGGGAGGAGCCCATCCCTGCCACATCTTCTCAGAGCTGTGAAATCTGCGGGGACAGCTGTTTACCGATCCAGCAGATGCTTCTCATTTTTTTAAAACGGAAACTGGCACTTTGGGAGACTGAGGCGGAGGACCGCCTGAGCCCAGGGCCTCGAGACCCGCCTGGGCAACTGGGTGAGACCTTGTCTCTACCCAGTAAATCAAACAATCAGCCGGGCATGGTAGCGCGCGCCTGTAGTTCCAGCTACTCGGAAGGCTGAGGCAGAAGGATTGCTGGAGCCCGGCAGGTCGAGGCTGTGGTGGCCGGGAGCGTGCCACTGCACTTCAGCCTGGGTGACAGAGTGAGATGCCAACTCCAAAAAACCAAAAAACAGAAACCGAATCACATCAGTGCCTTTCCAACCATCTGTACGATTGTGGCTCACACCAGGGCGGCTTCATGCTTCTTGCTTCAATCTACCGACCTAGCGAGGACACTGGCCTTTTATTTTAGATCACAGTCTTCCTTTGGGAACCCTGAATTAGGTGTTTCCATTCTGTGGGGCAACTCTTTTATCTATGACCTAGTGAGGAAAGATTTCCTCAGTGCAAGTACAGTGAGGCTGAATCATCGGTGTGGGCGACTTTGTTGAGAGGTGAGAGACTGTGCCCAGTTCTGGGGAAATCAAGATGACATCTTGTCTGAGGGACAGCTGGGAAATCGACGGTGCTGAGAGGTGAGGTTGCGCACAGTTCTGGGAAAATCAAGATGCCTTCCTGACATCCTTGTGTGAGGGACAGTTGAGAAATCGACTTGATGCTGCAGAAGCCGTTTTTCAAAGAGATCTGAAGGTCACCTGCACCAAAATTGGGGATGTCTGTAAAACATGCAAGTCCCGAGGCCCCACCCTGACCCTGGAGGCTTGGGCTCAGGCCAGGCGGCCTTGTGGGCCTGTGACCAGCACCACTACACAGGGCCCGGCCCTTGGAAGGCCGCTGTGCTTGGCTCAGAGCTCTGGTGTGTTGTCATGAAATCTCATGTTTGTGAACAAGGTATCCCTGATCCGTATTTTACACTGGACCCTGCAAATGACTTAGCAGGTTTGGGCTGAGGAGTCTGACCTCCCACACAGTGAGAGCTTCGCCCCCTGGTCACAAGCTGTAACCCACTCCCTTTTGTTAAGTAGCACGATGATGTCTTCGTGGTAGCTCCTGGGGGTTGGCCAGTGTGGACTACAGGCCTATGTCCGTAAGTGTGTGTTTGGGGCAGGTGGGGTGCGCGGACGCTGATGAAGAAAGCGATGCTTTCCAGGCAGCGTCCAGCATGGCTTTATTAGTAAGTCCTGCCCCCTTCTCAGGTGCTCTTCCACCCCAACAGTGGGGCAGCTGGAGAGTTCGGAGCCCTGCAGACCGTCCGCTTGGAGAGTTACAAGGCCTTCTACGTGACAGGTGAGTGAGGGCCGCTCTGCCCTACCTCCCGCGTGCACACCTGGCTGGGGCCCCCTGGGCTCTAGCTCAGGCCTCTGGGAGTGTGGGCTGCCCTTCTTCGAGGGGCTCCCAGCCCCTCTTGACGGCGCCACCCCCAAACCCAGGCCTGGCAGAAGAGCCCGGCAGAGGCCCCGGGTTCACCCATATGCAAATAAGGTCTTTCTACCGTTCACCGAAACTTCCGGGGAGCTGAGCGCGCGCCGCACTTTTATTCTGCTCCTTTTCACGTGGAGAACGCTTTACATCGTTAGGCTTTAAGTGCCAGTTTGGTGGAACATTAAATGGAAGCCCAGAGATATTTTAAAGTATAACTTAATTGACAATAGATCACTTCAGAAAATAGACTTTAGAGGTCTATTTAGCAAACAGGCAGAAGTCTCTCTGCTTCTTGGTTCACTCTGTGACCGTCTTACATCTACAAAATGCCACACTGGATCGGGATGCTTCTCAAAGTCTTCCAAGAGCTTCTTGCTGTCACCTGGATTCAGACTCTGCACCCTGGGTCTCTCTACCGCGCCAGCCTTACTTCTCCAAGAGCAAGTCCCCTCCTTCCTGGCCTCCAGATTAAAATCCCTCTTGGCTTTTAAGGCCCAAATCAGATGCCACTTCAGCGAATAAAACTCCCTCTTGTCTTCCCCACTGGCAGGGTTTGGAGAAGTCTGATATCAGTCCCATAGACACTAGTCATTGAGGTCTGTGTGTCTTTCTCCCCACTGGTTTTAAGCTCTCTCTGAACTTGGAGCTCCTTGAGCTCTCTAAACCTTGTTGCCTCGAAGTGCTTAGTACCCTCTGTAGGAAACTTGAAATTTTTTTAATGAATGAAAATCAAAAAGCAAAATCTGTGACCTAATGCAGATTCCAATTTGATTTAGTTATTTAATGTGGGAGCTCTTCAAGTAATCATATAATAAAAAACACAAATTATTTTCCTTGTTGTCAATAAGCGAGCCCGAAGAAAATGTGGCATAAAAACAAAACGATACTCAAGGGATATTAAAAACGTCACAGGAATCTTTGATTCTCTAAAAGCTAAACCACACAACAGTCAGATATTTGTTATGCTTTCAGCTGAGAAGTGTCTCGATTAGAGTCCTGAGATTACATTATCTCAGAAGTATGGGACTTCCAGGCTGAGTTAATTTCAGAAGTAACAGCCCGGCCAGAAAGCCTTTGGCACCTCAATATTGGAATCGTAAATGCTGCTATGAAGTAACAGGTCTGTTTAAAATGATCCCAACCAGATAGGAATCGTGATGCCCAGGGGAAGTTGCCTGCTCTGAGGAGTCACTCATCCCAGGAGAGTCAGGGTGGGGAGCCCCGAACTTTCTCAACACAGCAGTGAAAGTCGTCAATAGAATGAAACACAGATATGTCCTGATTCTTCCCCCTCGCCCCCATGCTTTTCAAATTGGCATCTTAATGACTCAGAACTGCTCTTGGGTAAGCCAGATGAATTGACAACCACCACATTCAACTAGGGAAATATGTGTTCTTCTATGGTGAGGATATGACGTTATGGTCATGCACTATGAGTGGCCTTAAAAGACAACCAGTCCGTTTGGTGTGTGGCCAAGAATTGAGGTAACTTATTGTTTTTATCCTTTTTAAGCAATTAACACAAACTTTATACACAGCGAAAGGCATAGCTCTAAAATGTACAGTTTGGTGAGTTTTTATAAATGTATGTTCCTGGAGAAACCTCACTTAGTCCTGATACATTATTATTCTTTTTATTTCTTGCCGTATTTGAATTGCTAAGATTTTGTCTATAATTTTCCTTTCTTGTAATGTCGTGTCAGGGTTTGGTATCAGGGTTTTGCTGGCTTCATAAAATGAGTTCAGAAGTATTCTCCCCTGTTTTCTGAAAAGGTTTGTTGTAAGATTAATATTATGGCTTTTATGTTTCATTGACTTTACCTGTGAAACTATTCACCAGATCCAATGTGAAGATTTAGCCTTATGTTTTCTTCTAAAATTTTTATGATTTTAGATCTTTCATTTTAGGTCTTTGATTTATTTTGAGTTAATTTTTGTATGTGGTAAGGGTTTAACTTTATTCTCTTACATGTGGATATGCAGTTTCCCCAACATTACTTGTTGAAAAGACTGTCCTTTCCCCAGTGAATGGCTTTGGCATCCTTTTTAAAAAGCATTTGACCATGCATGTGAGGGACTATTTCCAGGTTCTCTATTTTATTCCATTAGCTTATATGTCTGTCTTTATGCCAGTACCATGCTGTTTTGATTACTGTGGCTTTATAGTGAGTTTTGAAATCAGGAAGTGTGCGTCTTCCAGCTTTGTTCTTTTTCAAGATTGTTTTGGCTGTTCTTGGGATTCCATGTGAATTTTAGGATGAGTTTTATATTTTTGCAAAAAAAATCAATAGGATTTTGATAAGGATTGTGTTGCATTTGCGGATCACTCTGTGTAGTACTGGCCTTTTAACAATACCAAGTCTTCTAATCAATGAACATGGAATGTGTTTTCATTTATTTATGTAGTCTTTAATTTCTTTCAGTAATATTTTGTTGTTTTCATGGTATAAATCCACTTTTTTGCTAATTCCTATTTTATGCTTTGATGCTATTTTAAGTGGAACTGTTTTTGTAATTATATTTTCAGATTGTTTATTGTTAGTGTATAAAATGCAACTGATTTTTGTGTATTGACTTTGTTTCCTGCTATTTTGCTGAAGTCATTTATTAGTTCTAACAGGATTTTTTGTGTATGGAATCTTTAGGTTTCCTTCATATAATCCGAAAGGAGATAACTTTACTTCTTCCTTTCCAATTTGGGTACCTTTCATTTCTCCTCCTTGCCTAATTGCTCTAACTGAATCGTCCAGTACTATGTGGAACAGAAGTGGCAACATTGGGCACTGAAGCTTTTATTAATATATAATGTCCTTCTTTGCCTCTTATGACCTTTGAAAATTTAAATTTTATTTTGTCCGATATTAATGTAGTCACTCCTGCTCTTTTGGCTACTTTTTGCAGGGAATATCCTTTTCTACTCTTTTACTTTCAGTCTATTCTAGTCCTTAAATAGACCCTTAAATGTCTAAGGTGAGTCTCCTGTAGACAGCATATAGCTGGAACATGTGTTGTGTATCTATTCTGCCAAACTCTGTGTTTTGATTGGAGGTTCAATTCACTGATATTTAAAGTAATTACAGTCAGTTCTCTGTGTCCCTGGGTTCTGCATCCATGGATTCAACCAACCACACATTGGCAATATTTATTTTAAAAGATGGACAGCTGCATCTCTAGTAAACATACATAGACTTTTTGTTTGTAATTATTCCCTAAGCAGTACAGCATAACAACGATTTACATGGCATTCGTCTTGCATTAGGTATCACAGATAATCTAGAGATGATTCCAAGTGTGTGGGAGCGTGTGTGTAAGTCACACGCAAATACTGTGCTTTCTGAAAAACGGACTTGAGCATGCACAGCTTTTGGTGTTCTCGGGGCATCCTGAAACCAAACCCCCATTGGAACTGAGGGGCAACTGTACTGATAAAGAGGAAACGACTTTTGTCATTTTGCCATTTTCTTTGCACCTTACAGCTTTTTTGTCCCCTATTTCCTGCATTACTATCTTCTTTTGTGTTTAGTTTTTTGTGGGGTTTTTCTGAGTCAGGATCTCACTCTGTTGTCCATGCTGAAGTGCAGTGGCACGATCATGGCTCCCCACAGCCTTGACCTCCTGGGCTCAGGCAATCCTTCCACTTCAGCCTCCCAAGTAGCTGAGACTACAGGTGTATGCCACCACCCCTGGCTAATTGTTTGACTTTTTTGTGGAGACACGCTCTCACTATGTGGCCTAGGCTGGTCTTAAACTCCTGGGCTCAAGTGATCCTCCCACCTCCACCTCCCAAAGTGCTGGGATTATAGGTAGTGCAATGTTTAAATTTTTTTTCTCATTTCCTTTTGTGTATTTTCTATAGCTATTTTTTTTGCAGTTGCCATGGGGATTGCACTTAACATCCTGAAGTTTTAATGCTCTAATTTGAATTTAGAGCAGCTTAAATACAAAAACTCTGCCACTTCACAGCTTTGTCACCACCCTTTTCAGTTATCCATGTCACAAAATTACATCTTTATATATTGTGTGCTCCCAAACATAAACTAATAATTTTCTTAAATGAATTAGTCTCCTACTAATTCTAGCTGTTAGATTAACAATTGTTTTTATAAAAAGATATTAATCTCTTAAGTCATGTAGAAAGCAAAAAGTGGAGTTACAAACCAGTACAACGATATTAGCTTTTATAATTGCCCATGTATTTACCATTATTGAGATCTTTATTTCTTTCTATAGCTTCAAGTTACTGTCTAGGGGCCTTTCATTTCACCCTGCATGGGTACCTTAAGCATTTCTTGCAGGATGGGTTTCAGCTTTTGTTTTTCTAGGAATAGCTTAATTTCTCCTTCACTTTTGAATAATTTTGTTGTTGTTGTTGTTTGAGGTTGCATTACTGGTCACTTGGAAGACACTTTTGCCAGATATTGGTTTCTTAGTTGATAGTTTTAAAATTTTTACTTTTAACCCTTTGCCTACTGTCTTCTGGCCTCCAACGTTTCTGATGAGAAACCTGCTAGTAATCTTTTTGAGACTCTCTTGTCTGTGAGTTGCTTCTCTCTTGCTGCTTTCAAGAATTGCTCTGTCTCTGGCTTTTGAAAGTGTGATTATAAGCCGGGCTCGGTGGCTCAGCCTGTAATCCTGCGCCTTTGGGAGGCTGAGGTGAGCGGGTTGCCTGAGCCCGTGGGTTCGAGACCCGCCTGGGCAGCGAGACCTCATCTCTACAATAAATAAAAAAAGTCAGCTGGGCATGGTAGCACATGCCTGTAGTTCCGGCTACTCAGAAGGCTGAGGCGGAAGGATCGCCGGCGCCCAGCAGGTGGAGGCTGCGGTGGCCGGGAGCGGCCACTGCACTCCAGTCTGGGTGACGGAGTGAGACTCCAAAAAAAAAAAAAAAGAAAGTGTGATTATAATGTCTCAGTGTGGGTCTTGAGTTCATCTTGCTTGGAGCACACTGAGTTTCTTTATATTTAGGTTTATATTCATGTCTCCATTAAATTTGGAAACTTTCAGTCATTATTTCTTCAAATGTTCTCTTTCCTATTTCCTTTTCTCTTTTCCTTTTGGTATTTCCACAATGCTTCTGTTGGTCTGCTTGATGGTGTCGCACTGGTCCCTTAAGCTCTGTTCACTTTTTTCAGTAATTTTTGTTTCTCTCAGACTTGGTAATTTCTGTTATCTTATCTGTTATGTTATCTTATCTTACTTGATAAGTTCATTGGTTATTTTCCTGCTCAAATCTTCCTTTACATTCCTCTAGTGAATTTTCCACTTCAGTTATTGCATTTTCAGCTTCAAAATTATTTGGGGTTTTTCTCTTTTATAGGTTTTCTAACTCTTTATTATCTTCATATGTCTATGCATAATTTGCTTGACTTTATCACATTTTCTTTTTGTTCTTTGAACATGTTTAAGACACTTGTTTAAAAGTGTTTGCTTAGTAGAATTCCTGCCAGGTCTTTTTCAGAGACAGTTCCTGATTATTTATATTTATTTTTTTCCTTTGAATGGGTCATAGTTTCCTGTTCCTTCATATGCCTTGTAATTTTTTGTTGAAAAGTAAACATTTGCATCTAAAAATGTAATCACTCTGGACATCATATTCTTACCCTTCTTCGGGGTTTGCTATTTTTTCTTATTGTTTTTATTATATGTGTATGTTTTATTGTTCCAGGCTGTCTCTGCCAAGGATCAGCTTGAAGTGTAAACTGAAGGTTTTCTCAGGTCATTTCTGAGCCCGTGCCTTTCCCTGGGCATATGTGAGCACTTTCTAATTTTCCCATGCATGCAGTTGTTTTAGAATGTCCTAGCTCTTAGTATCTGGCTCCCCAAAGAGGGGAAGAAATGAAGGAGGCAGTGCAAAAAGGTGCCAGTCCCTCAAATTCCCCGGAAGTCACTTCAGCTCGAGTGGAAGGGCCTTGCACCAATGGGGGCATGTGCAACACCAGTGGCTGCCTGCCTGCCTCTTTTTCTGCACCTCTGTGATCAGAGGCAGCAGTCATTGACCAGGTCCCCGAAAGTTGACGGACAGGGTGCTTTCTGCTCACCCTGGCTCCGGAAGGTTCGTGCAAGCTGCTCCTGGAGCGTGCACACAGCTGCCTGCCAAAGGGCTGGAGATGGGGGATGGGTAGCCGCTTCCTTGCTAAGAGCTGAAATTGACTAAGATTAACCTCAATTTGGGTCCAAGTCTTCCCTTGGAGGCTGTAAGCCTTCAATGGACTCTACAATTCCAAAATAGTTACATCAGGCAGATTCTGCTAGTGCAGTTGGTTTCTAGGAGGGGATACAGACCATTCCAAGTGTTTCCTACTCTCCCATTTCCCCAAAATCCTCTAGCTTATTTTCTTTTAGTGCTGAATACTATTCCATTGTTTGATGTCCCGCAGTTTATCCACTCACCTACTGAAGGACATCTTGGCTGCTTCCAAGTTTTAGCAACTATGAATAAAGCTGCTATAAACATCTGTGTGCAGGTTTTTGTGCAGACATCTTTTCAGCTCGTTTGGGTAGATACCAATGAGTGCAACTGCTGGATCACGTGGTAAGAGCATGTTTAGTTTTGTCAGAAACTGCCGAATTATTTTCCAGAGTGGCTGGACCATTTTGCATTTCCAGCCGCAATAAATGAGGGTCCCATGGCTCCCCATCCTTGCCATCTTTTGGTATTGTTAGGGTTGAAAATTTCAAGCATTCTGATAGGCATGTGGTGGTATCTCGTTGCCTGAATTTGCATTTACCTAGTGATGTATGATGTTGAGCCTCTTTTTCATCTGTACATCTTCTTTGGTGAGGTGCCTTCAGGTTTTGGTCACTTTTTATATTTATTTATTTCTTTATTTTGAGTCAAAGTCTCACTCTGGTGCCCAGGCTGGAGTGCAGTGGTGGCACAATCAGGGCCACTGCAGTCTCAGCTTGCTGGGCTCAGGCAATCCTTTCTGTCAACCTTCCAGGTAGCTGGACCCACAGGCATGCACCACCACACCCGGCTAATTTTTGTCCACTTTTTAATCTCATTGTTGAGTTTTGAGAGTTCTTTGTATATTTTGAATAATAGTCCTTTACCAGATTTGTGTTTTGGAAATATTTTCTCCCAGTCTGTGCCTTATCTTCTCATTCTTTTGACAATGTCTTTCTCAGAGCAAGAGCTTTTAATTTGAACAGAGTCCAGTTTATCAGGGATTGTGCCTATAGTGTTGTATCTAAAAAGTGATTGCCATATACAAGGTCTTCGAGATTTTTCCTATGTTATTTTCTAGGGGTTTTATAATTTTGCATTTGACAGTTTAGTTATATTACCCTTTAAAAATTAATTTTTGTGAAGGGTGTAAAGTCTGTGTTTAGATTTAAAAAGTTTTTTTTCCATGGGGGTGCCCCGTTGTTCTAATACCATTTGTTGAAAAGACTGTCTTCACTCTATTATGTTGCCTTGGCTCTTTGTCAAAGATTAGTTGATTGTACTTATGTGGGTCTATTTCTAGGCTCTCTATTCTTTTCCACTGTTCTCTTTGTAGCTTTCTTTTCTTGTAATATCTTTCTTTGTATGCTTTTGGTATTAGAGTAATGCTGACCTCAAAAAAAGGGGTAGGAAATGTTCTGTTTCTGCCTTTTGGAAGAGATTGTGTAGAACTGGTATAGTTTCTTCCTTAAATTCTTGATAGAATTCAGGCCAGGCATGGTGGCTCATGTCTGTAATCTCAGAACTTTGGGACACTGAGTCAGGAGGATTGCTTGAGTATAGGAGCTAAGAGACCAGCCTATGCAGCATAGAGAGACCCCCATCTCTACAAAAATAAAAAATAAAAATTAACTAGACATGGTAGTGTGCACTTATAGTCCCAGTTACTCAGGAGGCTGAGGCAGCAGGGTTACTTGAGCCTAGGAAGTTGAGACTGCAGTGAGCTGTGAATGTACCACTGCACTCCAGGCTCGTGACAAAGCAAGACATTATCTCTTTAAAAAAGAAAGAAAAGAAAAATAATTCACTCATGTACATATCTGGGTCTAGGGCTTTCTGTTTTAGAAATTTATTATTCTTAATTATTATTTCAATTTCTTTCATAGATATAGCTTATTCAGATCGTCCATATCTCCTTGTGTGTTTTGGTAGATTGTCTCTCAAGGAATTGGTCCATTTAATCAACGTTATATTTATTATGGTCACAGATTGTACCTACTAGTCATTGTCTGTGGGATCTGTAGTGATGTCCCCCTTTTATATCTAATATTAGTAATTTGTGTCTTTTCTCTTTTTTCTTTTCTTTTTGGAGTTGGAGTCTCACTCTGTCACCCATACTGGAGTGCAGTGGCCGTTCCTGGCCACCACAGCCTCGACCTGCTGAGCTCCGGCAATCCTTCTGCCTCAGCCTTCCAAGTAGCTGGAACTACAGGCGCGCACTACCACACCTGGCTAATTTTTTGATTTATTGTAGACATGAGGTCTCACCAAGTTGCCCAGGCAGGTCTCGAACCCATAGGCTCAGGCAATCCACTCACCTCAGCCTCCCAAAAGGGGGATTACAGGCTGAGCCACCGAGCCTGGCTCTCTCTTTTCTTAGCATAGCTAGGTTATCAAGTTTATTGATCTTTTCAAAGAATTGGTTTTTTATTTTTATTGATTTTCTTCACTGGTTTGTTTTCAATCTTACTGATTTCTACTCAAATTTTTATAATTTATTCTGCTTACTTTGGAATTAATTTGCTATTTCTAGCCTTCTAATGTGAAAACTTAGAGTATTAATTTTAGATCTTTCTTCTTTACTAAGATATGCATTTAATGCTATAAATTTCCCTCTCAGCACTGTTTTTTCTGCATCCCACAAAATTTGGTAAGTTGTAATTTCATTTTCATTTAGTTCCAATGTGTTACATTTTATCCTGAGAATTATTATTTAACTCATGTGTTCCTTACAAGTGTGTTGTTTATTCTCCAAGTATTTTGGATTTTCCAGCTTTCTGTTATTGATGTCTAGTTTAATTCCAGTGTGGTCTGAGAGCAGACATTGTATGATTTCTATTCTTTTAAAATCGTTAAGGTGTGTTTTATGGCTCAGAATATGGTCTACCTTGATGAGTGTTCCATGTAAGCTTGAGAAGAATGTATACTCTGCTCTTCTTGAAGTGGTCTGCAGATTTCCACTATATCCAACTGCTTGATGGCATGGTGGAGTTCAACTAGGTTCCTCCTGGTTTTCTGCTGGATCTATCCATTTCTTGCAGAGGGACATTGAAATAGCCAGCTATACAGGGGGCTCATTTATTTCCCTTTGCTGCTTTATCCGTTTTTGCCTCACATGTTTTGACACTCTGTTGTTAGACACACACAAAGTTTCTATTGAGATACTCCCAAGTTCAGAGACATCTTCCCCTCAGCCTGTTCAGTCTATTCATGAGCCTGTCAAGAGTGTCCTTCACTTCTGTTACAGCGTTTTGATCACTAGCTTTTCTTTTGTTCTTTCTGAGGATGTTCATCCCTCTGCTGCATGGCCTAGTTGTCCCCGTGTGCCACCTTTATCTGCCAGAGCCCTTCACGTTAGTCACAGTTGTTTTAAATTCCTGATCTGATAATCCCAACCTCTGCCTGCCGTATCTGGGTCTGGTTTTGATGCCTGCTCTGTCTCTTTTAGACTGTTTTTGGGCCTGTTACTATGCCTTGTAATTTTCTACTTGGTAGCAAGACCTCATGTACTGGGTAAAAGGAACGGTGGTAAATGTGCCTTTCGCCATGTGGTGGTGAGGTGTGGGGGGCGGGTGTGCTCTGTGGTCCTGGGGTCAAGTCTCGGTCTCGTGGTGAGCCTGGACCGTGAACGTCATAGGCACTTCAGTCTCCCCTTACTCAGGTGTGACAGGGTGGCCGGAGGGGCTGGAGTTGGGTGTCTCCTTTTTCCTGGGTCAGTCGGGCTCTGGGAAAAACCTAAATAATGCAGGCTCTGGTAAGAAAGTTTCTCCTGAGGGCAGGCCCTGTCACGCGCAGAACGCCTTGGGGGGCTTAAAATTTGCTTTTCTCCTCCCCTTGCGGGGAGCATGAGGTGATTTTTCTCCAGTATTGACCGTGAGAACCTCATTGAGTTCCTGGGTGCCACTGGGGTTTTTATCTCTTGGACTTGTCCACAGTGAGCCTCTAGCACTTTGTCAGTTATAGTTCAGGCTTTCCCTGCACCCACACTGAGGCCCAGGTAGGTTTCTGCCTGTGGGCTTCTGCTCTGGTAAGCTGTGCCTGTCCGGTTTTGGGGGCAGTGGTTTGCCCTGTGACCTCGCTTTTCTGAAGGTCTCACAGAAATTGATTTTAGTTTGTTCAGGTTTTTACTTGTTATTAGAATGGAGTCATGACTGCCCAGCTCCCTACATGCCGGACTAGAAACCGGAAGTCTCCTACTTAATCGTTCTTAACAGTTGTAAACTGGACACTGTCAATGATACGTTGTGGAGATTCTGATTTCTGCTACCTGAGAGTGTTGCTTTTGTTCTCACAGTGAATCAGTGGCTGTGAAGGCTTGGCGGTACACTTTGTTAGGACTGGTCTTTCAAACTTTTCCCCTTCACCTTAGGCCAATCCCTCAGGCCTGGGACAGTCTGTACTCCTAGCACGAGCCGATTGAGACTTCCTTAGCGAATCGGAGGGGTTTATCAAGTCTCCTTGGTTTAATGGAATTCGCACTCTAAACTCGATTTTCCCTCCCATGCCTGCCTGGCTGTCTCAGCCTTCCTGCTATTGCTAGACTCTCTCCCCTGTGCGTGCACAAGGCAGGGGTCAGCCAAGAGTTTGAAGGGCGTCTACACACAGATCTGGAGGCCTCCCTTCCATGGCTCTCTCCTTCCTGGCATCTTCTCCATCAATTTTCATCATTGTGGCTGCCCCAAACCGTCTTTTGACACCTCAAGCCAAAGAGACGGCAGCTTTCTTCTTGCATTCCAGCTGTCCCATGTGCAGACTGAGGGGTGTGCCCGGGGAGCCGTGTTCAAACACAGATTTAACCAGAGCGGCTTCCCTCGCTCCGAGGTCAAAACCCTCAGGCTTCTGCCTGTCTTGGCTGTTTTTTAGAGTCATGACTTCCCAGCTCCCTACATGCCAGACGAGAAGCCGGAAGTCTCCTACTTAATAACAAAGTCTCCTGTACACTTCGTTAGGGCTGCAATTTTTTTTTATGTTGCCTAGAGGAGGGTTAGTTCTTTACAAACTACTCTAGTCCCTTAAATGGAATCCTTTACTTTTTATCAGAGGAATGCGGTCCCGATGTTTGCTTCACTGGTTGTCAAAGCTCATGGCACTGCCCTTCGCTGGCAATGAAGACTAGCTAAATTCTGTTCCAAGCCCCGGTCAGAGACAAGAACTGCAGTTCTCTGCAGGGCAGCCCGAATCTCAGTCACAAAAAGATATTTGAATGGTTGTTCTACCGGCTCTGAGGGCAAGTCCGAGGAGAAGTCCCACATCATTTTGGACAACAAGATCATCACTAGAAGCAGCACACGGATTCTCAAGATGAGTTTTGGACAGAGAGAGCCGTCATTGGAGTGTGTGAATATCTAGTACATTTGAGTCCATTGATAATCGTATTTCTCCTCTCTACAGCACAGGGTCCGAGTTGAGTTTTTGTTGTTTGGTTGGTTGGTTTTGTTTTCGTCTTCTGAGTCCAGGTCTCCCTCTGTCACTCAGGCTGTAGTGCCGGGGCACCGTCATGGCTCACTGCAGCCTCAGCCTCGGGCTCAGGTGATTCTTCCCCCTCAGCTTCCCAAGTAGTTAGAACTACAGGTGTGTGCCCCCATGCCCCCATGCCCCCATGCTTTTTGTTGTTGTTGTTGTTGTTGTTGGAGTCTCACTCCGTCGCCCAGACTGGAGCGCAGGGGCCGCTCCCGGCCCCCGCAGCCTCGCCCCGCTGCGCTCCGGCGATCCTCCCGCCTCCGCCTTCCGAGGAGCCGGAATCGCAGGCGCGCGCTACCCCGCCCGGCTGATTTTTGATGTACCGTAGCGATGAGGTCTCGCTGCCCAGGCGGGTCTCGAACCCGCGGGCTCGGGCCGTCCGCTCACCTCGGCCTCCCGAAGGCGCCGCCGCCGAGCCCGGCTCCCCAGGCCTTTTCGACTTTTGTTGGTAGAGCTGAGGTCTTGCCGTGCCGCCCGGGCTGCTCTCCGACCCCGGGCTCAGGCGGCCCTCCCGCCTCGCTTCGAAGCGCCGGGCCGCTCGGCGCGGGCCGTCGCGCCGGCCCGCGGCCCTCGGCCGGCCCGCTGAGGCGCGCGCGTCGTTCCCCCCCAGGCGGCGCCAGAGCGTGCGACGGCAGCACCGGGCGCGAGCGGCGCCACGAGCCTCCCCTGATCTTCCGCCTGGAGGGCGACGCCGCGGAGGGCGCGCCGCTGGACCGCGGCGCTGCCGAGTACCGGGCCGTGCTGCCGGCCGTCCGAAGGGCCCTGGCGGCCGTGCTCCGGGACGTCGCCGGCGACGCCACCTCCCGCGCGGACTACGCGCAGGACCCCGCGGCGACTCCCTGCTGCGACCCCGGCCGCGTGGCCTGCCGCTGCCGGCCGCGTGACAGGTGGGTCTGTCTGCGGGAGGCGTCGCCGAGACAAACGGGCCTCCGAGAGCGGCCCTCGCGCGCCGCGGCCTCTCCGCGGGCCGGAGGGGGCCGCGGGACCGTGGCCCGCTCGCACGGGCTCTGGGGTCGGGCTCGGGCTCGGGCGTGGGGCCGGCTCTGGGGCCGGGCGTGGGCGGCCGCTCGCCTGACGGCGGCCGCCTGAGGGTGGGCGAGGCGGTTCGTGGCAACGCCTGGCACGTGGCCTGACGGATCCGGGCTTCACTCCGGCTTCCTTTTCCGCCCCCGGCGCCTCGGGTCGTCTTCGCGCAGGTTCGGCCCAGCCAGGGTCCCCAGCAGACTCCTCCGCCTCGCACATGCAGACAAGGCCCCGGGGTCCGTGAAACGCTGCCTCTGACTCGCAGGTCCGGAGGGAGCCCTTTGCAAGCCCGCGCTTCCCCTCCCCCCCTCCTCGCATCCAGTGCCTGCATCACAAAGGCTTGAGAGCTCCTGCCCCGGACAGCCTCAAGGAAGTAAAGCAAGCTTTACAACCTTTAAAACTGTCTTGCCATGATTTTATTAGTAGTGTCCAAAATGGGACTCCCAAGTAATAAATGGTTTATTCCCATCACTGCAAAAAATACTTGGCCTGGCTAAAATAGTCTCTGCATACGTATGCGATGTACAAGGAATATGGTTCAGGGAGGTTTCCCTGTAAGTACATTTTTACACGCATATACTTCAGGATACCCTTTTCAATAGAAACGTTCGGTGATACGCCCGTAGGGCTAGTTAGCATTGACACGATGGCTTGGACGTACGGAAACGGCACATTGTGCGGACGCCCCCGCCGCTGGCCGCCGGGCCGAGGGAGCCCGGAGAGCAGCCAGCCGTGTCCTGCGGGGTCAGCGGCAGCACCTGGGATGCCTGCCCCCTCGCGCTCACACTGTCCTGCACTCCGCTCTTCCACTTCCTGGTCTCGCCACAACCACCTGCAGGGCTGTCCTGCTCTCTGGGGGTGCTTCTCGTCATGACTGCTTCGCCTTGCCCTTCTGATTTCCACGGCACAAGATTATCTACCAAAATCAAAACAGAAGGGCCTTACTCTCCCCGGGAAGAGGCTGGCCGGCAGCCGCGTCATCAGCAGGTCCGCGCCCGCACAGGGCCGGCGGGAGCGCTGGGCGCAGGACGGCTTTCCCGCCCGGCCTCGGACTGGCCCTCGCGCAGGGCTCCAGAAAAGCCGCCCATCTTGTTGAGGCCTAGATGAGGGTGGCGCAGTTTCAGAAAATACTGACTATAGAGACCGTGTGTTTGGCTGCGTATTTGCAGGTCTACATGTACTTTTTAAGAGGCCCACCGTACTTGTAAACACAGACTGCTACATCACAACTAACACGCCGGCCCGTCCCCTTGGTCCCGACTGCCCTGCTCTGGCTCACGAGGTGGAGGCAGCCTCCCAGAATGCCCAGCCTGGCAGAGGCTGGCTTGCTCCTAAGCGGCAGCAGCTTGTCTTCCTGAATGCAGCGGCTTTCCAAGGACCAGAAGTGGCGGGTTCTCCTTTCTTTCATGGTTCTCAGAGCAAAGTCAGTCCCAGGGAGGTAAGAGTGCACACAAGCAGGGAAGTGTCAGTATGCTCTTTAAAAGCTCTCTGGAGAGGACTCCGGTCCGCAAGGCAAAGACCCCTGCTGCAGGTGCTCAGGCAGCTGCGGGAGGAGTGATCCTGACCGGGCGGGGCTCTAAGCCTTCCCCAATCCCAGAGGGTTTAAGGAATGTGAGTAAAGACCTGAATTCCGGACAGATATCTGCAACAGGCACGGCAACTCAGAGCAAAGGCAGAGAGAGGACATTTCTGCCCACATGGGCATGACTGAGAGGGGCATGTTGCAAGTGTCCCAGGAGCGCTCACGCCCTGGGCCTGTGTGGTGAGATGGAGAAACCTGCCTGCTTCGGGCCACACCTCAGCGGAAGCACCGCCCCTCCTCACCAGAGGGCAGCCAGGGGTTTGGTGGCCACCAGGACCCCAGCGCTGACCCCGCACACAGGACTGCTTGACACGCTGGGGTCTGACAGCTGTTCTAGGGCCCTTGTTCAATGGCCAACACTCTCACTGGCAGGAAGTGTTCATGGTGGATAAACAGAAATTCCTGACGCAGTTTAGACCAACTCTCACTTATTTGGTCCCGAAGAAGATGGAACAACTGGCTTGTGCCCCACCCCCTGGCGCTGTGCACGTGTCCACGGCAAACAAACTTGCCTTTGAGACAAGTTTTACACTAGCTGTTGATGCAAGGGACCTGTTATTTTATACAGGTTTTCCTTGGCAAGGGACTCTTAAATGCCAACATCCAAATGACCCAATTCTCAAATATGAGAGGTTGCAAGATTTACTCTGATTACAATTAAGAATGTAATGAAGAATCTCATAATCTTTTGTAGCAGTCTTTTAGCAAAGTTACCCAAACGGGATCCAGTAAGTGTCTGAGCCCTCTAAACCTTGATGGAGGAGGACGGCCTCATCTGTCCCCACCGCACTGACCTACAGTGCTGTTCCTGGAAGATGCAACTTCAGGTCAATAACCTCCACCTTTTGGGGAGACAGAAAAACTCCCTTTCTGGCTAGCTGGGGCCATGAGAACCCAAAGGCAAAGCAACACGTCAACAGGTTTATCGCTAGGCAGCCAGCCAACAGATGTTCTGAAGTCTATAATGAGCGTTTTTAAGAACCACTGCTCTCCCCCGCTAAAACATAAACTTCCCTTGTTGGCAACGTTTCTGGCAACCTGCCCATTAAAAGCCAGACATGTGTCTCTGAGCTGTGACGCCCAGAGCCACTGTGGGAAATCACAGACCCTGCCGCCCAGTCCTGCACCAAAGGGCCTCGGCAGCTTTGCTCATTACGCCAAACAGGCTCACTAGACTGTTCCGTGGATCTGTGGGAGAGAAGCCAGACCGGCGTGGCCTCTCTCACAGCCGGAATCGCGACTGAGGAGGCGATCGACACTGGAGCGCCACGAGCACTCCTTCAGTGCCGCTGGGCACGGCGGCTCCTCTCTGGCCCTGGGATCCGAACTGCCTGGTCTTCGCCGAACACCGCGCCCACCTTAAGTGGCACCAGGCTGGCTGTCGGATGCGTTTTCTGCCTGAGGCTCGCGAGGGGGTCTACGTGTTGCTCCCAATGGAAGCCTGAAGCATCGGGAACTACAGGGCCCTGGCAGCCACCGGGAGGGAGAGAAGCGCTTCTCTCTGGAGATGCTGGAAGAAGCTGAGTCCAGCGTGCAGCCAGCCCCGGAGGCCCGCGCTGCCAGGACGGCAGGAGCAGGATGGGGGGGCCGGGGGACGGTGCCCAGGTGGCTCAGGCCGCGCGGGCCCCTCCACACAGTCGTTTCTTGATGGGTGTCTGCAGCTACGGGGGGCGGGGGAGGGGAAGGGACATGGGTCTGCCTGGCCTGACGCTCTGGTGTCGATCCCACACAGCCAGCCCCGGGAAGCCACCGCCGGCACAAGGAAGGTGGCATTCTGCAAGACCATCCACAGGAAAAGGCGTCGACACAGGCACACGCTCCTGCCTGGCAGGAGCAAGACCAGTGCTCGGAAGCAAAGGATGGCGCTCCAGCCCCCAGCAGAGCGCGGCCGCCGAGGCCCCCGGGATGAGCCCCGGGCTGCGCTGCCGGAGCTGGGCTCCGAACCCGCAGGCTCGTCTGCAGGGTCAGAAGCACACAGTACCGGAGACACCCTAAGGCTTTCGGAGTAGCAGGGAAGAAGCTGGCAGTTACAGGCCAGGCCACTAAGAGAGTGACTCCGCCTCTCGCCGAGGGGAGGCGAAGCTTCCTTCTCAACAGCGGGAGCTGCCGGTTTAGGAGCTCCTGATGCTCACAGGGGGGAACTCGTTCTCGTCCTCCAGACACACCGGCCCGGCCGCAAACTCGTGCTCGGGAATGACCTCTCCTCGCAGCGCCCCGCCGTCCTCAGAGTAACCTGGAAACCAGAAATGAGAAGTGAGACCAACCACAGCGCCGTTCTGATGCCAGCCCCGGGGACTGGGGTGGGGGGCACCTCTGAGGGAAGGGAGCCAGCCGACTCCTGGGGGACATCTCTGGCTTCCAGCTGGAGATGTGCTTAGGCCGAGTCAAGATCCCCACTGTTCAAGGTCTCCAAGCCTCTGAGACAGACGGCTGGTCTCACCCACCTTCCACCCTTCCACCTCAGAGGCTGGGAACTTTCCACCTCTTGGGATTTTTTTTTTTTTTAGATGGGGGGTCTCACTATGTTGCTCAGACTGGTCTTGAACTCCTGGCCCAAGGGATCCTCCCACCTCAGCCTCCCGAGTAGCTGGGACTAAGGCTCTTTGACACTTTTGAAGAGGCAAAGGGTTAACACTACTTGTTAGTTAATGACCGTCTCGTGCTAGGCCTGCCAGGTTTAAGGTCCCAAGCACGAAGGCTATTCCCGTGGCCTCACCCGTGAGGACATGAAGCGTTCAAGGAGAGCGCTCCATCCCCAGAGAGCAGCGAAGGGAGAGGTCACTGCTGGAGATGCCCCCCTGCCAGCCCCGGCTCACTCACCTGGCACCGTGGAGGCAGACGACGGGCTTGGCCTGGCGACAGTTGCTGCGTATGACTGAGGTAAGGGCGGCCTGAGGTCATTTTCTTTATTCTCTTCTGCCGTTCCTGAGCCCAGCAGGCTGCGTGCACAATTCAGAGGGGGTGAAGAGAAAACCATCATGACGTGCCTCGAGACCCTTCCAGAAGAGTCCAGAGGCTCACGCGTAGCTAGCTTCGCTTCGCTTGGGACCTAGTGGTGCACTCCTAGGCCAGCATGGACTGACTTTAAGCTGCCAGGGCCAGTACACAGCTTCAGTGGCCTCTTTCTCTCACACTTAATAGAGATCGGTTCTCTGCTCTTCCTGGCACATCGGGTGAGGACACCAAGACATGCTACCAAGGGCAGCAGCCATGGGCAAGGGGGCAGGGGCAGCCCCTGGTGCCCTGTCCTCAGCAGGACACGAGGCCGACCTGCACTTGGTCACAGAAGAGACCTTTTCAACTCCATGTAGGGAGTGGCTGCGAACACCTGCTGCGCACCCGGGGCTGTACGAGGGGGAATCAGGTGAGGGGGAGACATTCCTTTGGCATGCTATTCGTTCTGGCTCAAAAAGAGTTCCCAGCAGAGTTCTGCATGCCAAGGGCACTCGGCACAGAGCCCATCGCAAACCAGGGGCCCACCAGGGCTTGCCACGGAGACTGCTGGGGAAGGAGCAGTAAGGCAGGAGCACCGAAGCACGCCATGCTCTTGGCCCAGCGGCAGGTCTACACAGGCCCCTGAAAGGCTGACTTTGAAACCAGCACCCTCACCTGTGGGTCTTGACTAAGACGCACTCTCCCCCGTCCTGAGGGTCCAGATTGTAGATGTACAGGTGTCCATCGGATGATGCAACCAGCAGCCTGGGCAGCTTCTGGATCCTGAGGGCCAAGGGGACATGGCTGGGACACCACGAAGGCAGGAAGCAGACGAGCTTCATATGACCAAGTCCCACTTACCCTGGCTATCACCAGCTTCTGCTACTGACAGACCCTGGCCTCCGACTGGAATCTGGGCTATGGCTCTCTCTTTGCATTCTGATCTTGTGATGTCCTTTCAGGACTGTTTCTTATCTTTTTTTTTTTTTTTTTTGAGTCAGAGTCTCACTCTGTCGCCCAGACTGGTGTGCAGTGGCCACTCCCGGCCACCACAGCCTTGACCTGCTGGACTCCGGCGATCCTTCCGCCTCAGCCTTCCGAGTAGCCGGAATTACAGGCGTGCGCTACCACGCCCGGCTGATTATTTGATTTATTGTAGAGATGAGGTCTCGCCAAGTTGCCCAGGTGGGCCTCAAACCCGCGGGCTCAGGCAATCCACTCACCTCAATCTTCCAAGGCGTGGGATTACAGGCTGAGCCACCGAGCCTGGCTGTTTCTTGTCCTTGAACATCATTGTGTGGATGAGGCAAAACAACGTGTGTGGACACCATTACCATGAGAAACACTGCCGCCAGCAAGCACACTGCTCACCCAGCTAGGGCACGGTCCCTATCTGACATGTGTCTCTGCTTTTAGCAGTGACAGAAAGCAGGGAAAGTGTACAACCAGCTCATCATTTGCTGGCTAGTTTTATGAAATTTTTAAAACACTCAGCTTTTAAATGCACTTTAAGACTCTTAGATGAAATGTCTATCACCCCCTTAGGTGTTGGGACCTAGACCTGGAGATTCTTATGTAACTTCATGACACAGGAATTGTTTTCAAGACTGCCGTTCCAACCAGAGGGTCAAATGTCCCCCAGCCAGCGTCCAGCTCCCCCTGGGAATCTACATTAAAATCCAGTAGGAAGAGCAGGGGTTCATTTCTGCTTGCCCTCTTTTTGGCCATCTTTTCTTTCTTCTTTTTTCTTTTCACGTGTGGGGATTTTGTGCTTTGGGAAAATCAATTTATAGACACATGTGCTTGCTGCGGGGGTGGGAGGGTGGCATGTACGTACGTTGAGAGGGTACAGATGTTCCTCTGTCCGGAGAAGCCCAAGCGTCCCGTGGCAAACGCTCTGTCCTGGTGCATCATGTCAGACACCTGGGCAGGGAGGTAGTTGGTGGCGGCCATGAACATCTTTCCCATGTAGCCACTCCAGGTCGAAGGCTCTTCCGGGCGACTAGGGAGAATGCACAGGCGGGGGTGGGCCGGGGCTGTGGGCGGGCACCCCCCAGGCTCCACACCCAGGTGTCATTAGCTGCACTCACCACAGCAGGCAGAAGCTGTGCCTTAGCATAATGTTCTGCCCACTGAGAACAACCCGGACAAAGGATTCTGGCAATCGCAAAAGAGCATCAAGGGCCTGTGTGTTCTTCGGAACAGCCACGGCACAGCTGTTAAAAGGCTCCCAGTGCTACTGCTTTCCTCCATTAAGAAGACGGTTAGTCTGACCCCTGATCTCCAAGAGAGGGCTAGGGCAGAGCAGCGGGGCCTAACATCCGGAGGCTGTGCAATGTGCTTGGGTGTGCTGGGCTCCTGGCGGCACAGACAGGTCTCTGCCTGAGGTCTCCCAAGCCAGACTGAGTGGGAGCAAACCTCCAGGCAAGACTCTCGGGACAGAGAGGTGTACAACTGGCTCAGCATCTTTGGGTTAGTTTCATGGAATTCTTAAATGTTCAACTTTTTAATACACCACGGTCAACTTCTTAGACAAAACATCCGTCAGTCCCACAGGCATCGGAACTACACCTAGAGGCTTCTTGCATGATTACATGAAAGAGGAATTGTTTTCAAGGCTGTGCCTTTCTAACAGGGTTAAATGTTAACCTGCCAGCTGCCAGCTCTCCCTAGGAACGCACATTAAAGTCCAGAAGGAGAGGCTTCGATTCTGCTCACAGACAGCCCTGGAGCCCCCGGCGCCCTGCATTCATGACAACAGAGATCATTCGCAGGACCTGCAGTCGTGGCACTTCAACCCAAGGCCGTGGCCAGACAGAGGGAGACTGCCCTGCTGGTGAGAGATGCTGTCTCTGTCCCGCACAGCGGGCAGCATGCTGAGGCCAGGCCTGCTGCACCTTCGGAAGCCCCTGCCGAGAGGCCGTGTGGGCCCTGGGAAGTAAACGCAGTCCCCCAGAGCTCAGGGTGCACCCGCCACTCTGTGACCAGGGCTGGGTAGTCTTCGGACAGACCTCTGGCCTTGATGTCTCCTCTAAATGTGGCCCCCGGAGACACACTACTGCGAGTCTGTGACCTGGAGTGTCACGAGACCTCCCTGGACTGACGGCGTGAGGCCCTGCGTGATAAGTTGGGATTTATAAAGAGGCGCCACAGCCAGACCCTGTGTTCCGGGTGGGGACAGAGCACAGGTGTGAAAAGAAAGCTGCAGGGGCAGTCAGTGTGCAGCGAGTGCCACACCGAGGCACGGGCAGCTCTCCCGGCCTCTGAGGAGGCAGAGCAGCGAGCTTCCTTAACTCTCGGCCTCCATGTCTCCTCGCGGAGAGGACGGCTGTCAGAGCCCTTCGTGCCAGGGTTGCCGGGAGACCCCAGGAGGCTCCAGGCAGAGCTAGGCACTTGGCAAGGCCACTTCACGAGACGGAGTTTCTGAGGCCGGAGCGACTGAAGGCTCTGGGGTGGGGGCCGCGGGGTCGGCAGCAGGCCTGGCTCGGAGCCCGGGGAGGCAGCAGCCGGGACTTATGTCCCAAGGGACTTCACGGAGGAGGCACCGTGTCCAAAGGAGCGTTTTCAGGCGAGGACTACGGCCAGGAGACATGGGACACAGGGTCACAAGAGACTGGAAACTGCCCGCCAGGATGAGAGCGTCGTGGCGGGCCAACGAGAGGCGCTGAAGGCTTGGCCGAGGGCAGGCTGGCAAGGCAGGGCTGCAGGGCCAGCGTGAGCCTTCACCTGGGACCCTGAATGCCTATGGACGCGGACAGGACGCAGCAGCAGCTAGGATCACTCGGCCAGGGAACCTCGGGTGGAAGGATGCTACAGTCCCCAGCCCAGTGCCCACATCTATAACAGATGGTGAATTCGAGTCAGAGGCGAGGCCTCGTGCTCTCCCGACGGACACTATCACACAGATGGCAGAGGCAGGGCCTTGTGTCGTACTGACACACACTCACACGCGAATGACAGAGACGGGCCCTGCGTCACACCAATACATGCTATTACATGCATGGCAGAGGCAGAGCACCATGTCACACTGATGTGCACTAGCACGTACACGACAGAGGCGGGACATCGTGCCGTACTAAAACGCACTAACATACATGACAGAGGCGGGCACTGTGTCACACTGATACACACCAACATGTACACAACGGAGGTGGAACATCGTGCCATGCTGAGTTCTGCCACGTCAGCAGGATAGTTTCTTTCAGCCACGGGAGAGAAGCCTCTCGCAGGGCACACGTGGAACCAGCCTAGGAGTAAACTCGTGGGCTCGTCAGAGATGCCGGAGCTTCCGTGGGCAGCTCTCAGAGGCCTGAAGGCTGAGAAACGTGCCTGGCACGTAGACCTGGCTTGGAGAAGGAGACCCTGGTGTCCCTGACCCCAGTTCCTCAGCCACTGAGTGCCAAGCCTGCCGGCCTTCTAGGGGTACCACGGGGAGCCAGGGGGGAAGCGTGGGCGGCAGTCCAAAAGCCAGGGCATGCCCCGCCAGGGACGGATGTCGGTATGGACTCTCCTTTCAGAGTGCCGCGGGGGAAGTCACGCACACCCCATGCCCTGATCCTGCGACACTGAAGAGGGCTGTCACGGCCCTGAGGCTCCGAGGAGAGGCATGGGCAGGGGCCGGGGCCCTGAATCTGGACCACGTGGAGAGGAGGGCGGGGTGCAGCGACCCAGCCACGCATGACGGCGGGGAGGGAGGACTCGTGGCCCCTCTCCAGCATGAGATGTCTTCACGCGTGGATGTGGGCACGCCGCAGCCCCACCCACCGCTCACACAGACTCTGCAGGAACGGCCCCCCCACTTTACGCCCTCGTCCCTGGAACCCACGAGCCGACATGCTGCGGCTGATGCCGAGGACACGTGAGGAGTGCCGGCGGCCGCTCACAGCTGAGCGACCGCACTCAGGGCGAGCGGGGCTCGGGGCCTCGCCGCCACCGCAGCCAGGGCCGCTGGATTCCTCTCCGGTCCCAGGAAGGGGCTTGGAGCGACGCCTGGCTCCAGACGGGAACGCAGCTGGCCGATGCCGCCTTTCAGCCTGTGAGACCCGGGCATGCCCCTGCGGGCTTTCCCTACCGAACTGTGAGATAGTAACTGCATGCTGTTTGTGGCCATGAAGCCTGTGGTTCCTTGTTCCAGTGGCAACAGGAAGCGAATACACACGCCACGGGCTAAGGTCTAACACGGGCTTTAACACACAGCGAGCGTCACTCCACTTCTTGACGGTCACACTCACGGGCATGGGGGGGTGTTTGCTAAGCACTCTGTAGAGCTGACAGCAGAAACAGCAATGTGGCCCCATTTCCAGCCACCCTGGCTGACGCTGGTCGTCCTCCATGCCAGGCACTAGGCCAAATGCTCTGCACCCTCACTTAATGCTCACCACAAGCCTAAGACGCATGCACTGTTAATTCGTCTTCCAGACGAAGAAACTGAAGGACAGAGAGGCTAAATCACCGTCCCAGGATCTCACAGCCCACAAGGGGCAGGGCCGGGATGCAAACTCAGGAGAAAGGCTGTGGATTTCGTGCTTTTGTGCACCACGCCACAAAAGTCCCTCCAACACCCACTCCACCAGCTGGGCGAAGACACAAGGAAAGCCACCTTTCTAGCATTCAAGGAGGAAGGAGATGGCTCATGCTGATGGCACAGCCAGGGGACCTGGCGTGGCCACTTACCTGTTGGTGACCTGCTCCAGCTTGAAGATGTGCACCGTCTCGGTGTTGCTGGACGTGCAGAGGAACTGCGAGTCCATGCTGAATACGAGAGAGCTGATTGTCACATACCTGGAAACAACACACAGGGACCCGTGAGTCGGAAGAATGAGGGTGTGGCCTTGTAGTTTAGAGATCAGCTTCATCAGAAAATTAAACAGATCCTGAAGAGCCTCGGTGTTCTCAACCGCTCCAAACCGTGTAGCAATTCGTGTTAGAAAGGTTCACAGAAGGCCAGTTGCGGTCTTACGTGAGAAGCATCAGGGGATGTCTGCAGACGGGAAGCACTGTGTCTGTGTGCCTGGGCCCAGCTGCACCCCCACATGCGATGGGATCCTAACCATGCTGCACACTGCCCTGGACCCACGGAAGGGAAGCGGCGGTGTCTGGACTGTGACTCTCGCTTCTCCCGTGCCGCTCGCTGCCGGCGCTCCCACCAAGGGGCTCTCGGGGCCGAACGACCGTGTTACACCAGCACCTTGCCTCCTGTCTCGCTGCGCCCCAAGGGGAGCCTGGCAGTCCCGGGAAGCACAGCCGCGCGTCCTCCAGGGGCGGAGGGCACAGGGCCGCCACCCTCCGTCCCGCCCCTGCCGCCACTGGCGGCCCCTGTAGGACGTCTGTGGGGACTTAACACGGGCTTGACATTGAACACAGACCTCTTCATTCCTCTTCGGAATTCATAGAGCTTTTGTCCATCAGGTACAGAGAACACCCGGATGACCGTGCCCTGGAAAAGAAGGTGGTGGACGTTTCATGATCGTGACGGCTTCACGCAGCGAGGTCCCCTCAGAGAGGAGTTTGTTTTATTGGCTTCTAACATCTGAGGGGGAAGTGCAACGTGCTGAGCATAGAGGCATTTTTATTTGTTTATGTGTCATATCAGCAGTTCTTGGAACATGTTTGAAGCACCTTCTTTCTCCCTTTTCCCTCCCACTCGTGCCGAAGGCGCTGTGTGTATGTGTGTGTGTGTGTGGTGTGTTCGCCTAACTTCCTAGAATATTCAGTCTCTGGCTGCTTTTTGTGGCATTTGAAGTTGAACCTGATCACCTTCCCCGGTTATTCCAGTCAGAAGAGATCAACTCTCTAGTTGATCAGTGACGCAAACATCACTCTGCTGATGCTGCGCTGTGTTCACGAGAAGTGGCGTCTGACAGCATCTATGGCCGCCGTGCGTACACGTTTCTTAAGACCACATGGTGCCTTGCAGCCTGCACAGCGAGGTCTCAGTCAGCTGATTCACAGATGTGTCCACAGACCGTCGCATGCAGGGCCCAGAGTTCTCCCTCGAGCTGGTCCCGAGAGGCCCAGAGACCAGCAGTCTTCCCATCAGAGCCTCCTGCCATGCCATGTGGAACCCCCGGACCCAGAAGGAGGAGGTGCTGCAGGCACTCACTTTTCCCGATGCGCTGGCGAGTCTGGAGCCCGAGGCGTTGAAGGCGAGGGCGGCCAGGGTCCCCTCGTGGGCGGCGACGGTGCAGACTGTTTTCTGTTGGCGAGAAGGAAGAGTGGCACGACGCTGGCACGAGGGGAGGATCCCGCCGCCCTCTCCGTCCTCTCTCCTCCTTCTCCCTCATTTGCCCGCTCCCTCCACCTCTCCCTCCCTGCCCCGCCATTTGCTCGAAGGGGCGCATCGTTTTCCGGTGTCTGGAAATCGGCGTCAAGGACCGCTCCACTTCTGTCCCCGTCCCAGCCAGCTGGGCGCCTGCGCCACTCCACTTCTGTCCCTGTGGGCAGCTGGCTGCGCGCCCGGGTCAAGCAATGCTGTCCGGGTGCCCTGCCTGCCTCTCTAGGGAGCTTCCCATGCAGCCCTGCCATACTCCGGGAAGCCTCGGAGACCAGAGGGCAGGAAACGCGGAGCAGCTGCGTACTCTCCGGCTGCAACACGGCGCAGTGGGACGCGTTTATCAGGCGACTGGCCACCAGCTGGCCAGCGGTTTCCATTAGGCAGCAGGGGTCTGACCAGCCTGGGCCTGGCATGCTGCCTTGTGACTGTGTGGACTGAGGGCGAGCCCAGGGGCAGCCAGTGCTGCCTTCTCCTCCGCACCCAGCCCACCCCACAGAACAAGGCCCCGGGTGGCCCGACCCCTGGACCTCGCCCCGCCCTGACAGGGCCTCCTCCTCTCCTTCCGCTGGCCAGAGCCAAGGCCGGTGGGCGGGGCGGGCGGGCACGACCCACTCACCAGTGAGTTCCCATCATAAAGCACAATCTCGCCTGTCGTCAGGCTTCCGGGATAGGCCAAGTAGGAATTGGAATGGTTGATAGAGAGAGCACACAGACCTGGCGGAGAACAAACAGGATAAGGTCGGAGCGGGCATCTGAAAACAGCACGGCCACAGTGCCACCTACTGGCCAGGGGGAATGGTTTTGCGGACGTTTACCTTCCGTGGGCTGGGACTCTAATCCAAGGATTCCAAGAAAGCAAAGGTTCAGGGGAAGACCTCCTGATTGGCACTGGCCATGTCCCCTCCACAGCGAAGCGATGCCAGTTTAGCAGCTTGAACGTGCCCATCTGCACATTTTACCCCTGGGCCAGGGCCCTGAAACATCTTCCCATCCATTACCCTCCGGGTCCATGAGATAATTTACACAAAACTGAAATGAATCTCTCTCCTGTGAAAGGTCAGTATGGGCTAGTCTTTCTCAGATGGCCGTATGCAATCGGCCAGTAATTTTGAGTTGGAGAAGAGGAGGAGCAAAGGATCTATTAAGAAATTGCTTGTTTCTGAGCCGAATGTTCTCCTTGATAAGGAAAGTGGGTGGGGTTTGCAGAGAGGGAAGTTCACCCGAGGTCTGCCTCTGCAGCCAAGATGATGTGCCCAGGCACGGAAATAAACTAGACAGACAGGATGTTTTGGACTCAAGATGCTTCACCAATATTCTGGAAGAGCAAACAGCCCATCGAGCTATTGAAGTACCATACGTTATTTTTATTTACAAGGGGATACAAGTGGAAGGCATCCCAGTAGCGTTTAAGTAAAGGATTTTCACAACAATGATTTAGGTTAATAGAGGTGTACATGGTAGGAGCCAATACAAGGAAACTCCATAGAACCAAAGCATTCCCAGAATAGAAACTGGGAGATTACATAAGAGATACATCTGTTTAAATAAAAAAGGTGACTGACATCTGTTACAAGTTAGTATATTAGGTGGGTTTCTTATAAAAGATAAGAAAAACGTTAGATCAGGCTGAAACATACCTCACCTAGTCTGCTGAAGGAGAGCAGAGAGAAACAGCAAATGTTTGGAACTGGAACCTAGGCCCTGCGTGCCACTGTGGCTTCGCGGAGCATGCAGCAGGGTTGGACTCTTATCACCTGGCACACAGAACCACAGGAGAGAGCGGCCATGCCCAGCACCCTTCACTGAGATGCTGGCACCCCAGCTGCCACTCGGCTGTATGAGGCCACTTCCAGCCCCAGCTGTAGAAGAGGCCACTCATAATTTCCGAGTTTTGCTGTGGAAACCCCCATTCCCATCCCATCTGAATTCTGACATTATCCCAACGTAATGTGAAAAACAGCCAAGCAGGCAGAAGGCATTCTAGTCTTGTGAAATTGGGAAGGCAATCAGGAAAACAGGCTGGCTCATGTGGTGGGTTCTCAGAGGCAGTTGGCAGACAAGATGCTAGGAAAGAACGTGACCACCTTGGAAGGACGTGAGCACCAGCTAGAGAGTTAGGATCTTACAGACGCAGTGGGTAAAGACAAAAGCTTCTGAACACAGTGCTGAAACCACAGTAAGACACCACTGCCCACCTACCAGGATGGCTATTATAAAAAAGACAGACCATGAGTGTTGAGGATATGGCCAGACTGGAACCCTGTGCACTGCGGGGAGAATGCCAGAGGGGGACAGTGCTTTGGAACTTTTAACAGCTCCTTAAAAGTTAAACACAAAGCCCTTACATGACCCAGAAATCACACTCCTACGTACCAGCCCAAGAGAAATGAAAACAAAATACCCGCACAAAAACTTGTACACAATGTTGACAGCAGCATTATTCATAATAGTTAAAATGTGGAAACAACCCAAATGTCTATCAACTGATAGGTGGATGAATGAAATGGGGTATATCCTTATAACAGAATATGATACGGCGATAAAAAGAAGTGAATTACGGATCTAACATGGTAAACTCTGAGAACATTAGGGCAAGTGAAAGAAGTCAGTCACAAAAGACTACAGAGTGCATGACGGCACTGATATGAAATGTCCAGAATACATACAGCTATAGAGACAGAAAGTAGACAAGGGGTTGTCTAGGGCTGGGGGGTGGGGGTCGGGGGAGGGGCGGAGTGAGGGTAAGAGGTACACGGCTTCTTTCTGGAGTAATGAAAATGCTCTAACACTAATTGTCGTGAAGGTTACACAAGCCAGTGAACACAATAAAAGCTATTTCTGCACTTTAAATGGGTGAACTGTATGGTATATGACCTAACCCTAACCCTAACAAGAAAGGCACAGAGGATAATGGCCAGGGCAGGTACACTTCGACACATGCCATCAACCTGACAGCTTTGCCTCTGGGCTCACCCCTCTACCCATCCATCAGGACTCAGTCAATGAGTCCTGCACACCGCCCTTGCAGACTTCATGAAGGTCCCCGGAAGTGCTGGCTGTGACTTCCTCCCATTCCCTAGGGTCCAAATCTCAGAAGAGTCCACCTGGCTGTATGAATAGGTCCCTCTATCTTGTGAAGCCCCTCAGGCAAGCAGGAGGACTTTTTTCAGCCTGGCTATTGTGATTCTACCAATCTTTTGTTTCTGTCACACAAAGTCTTTTCAAAGAAGGAAGCGGGCTTTAAAAAATACTATTTTATAATATAAAATTGATGGTGTTGAAAATCTGCAAAGCCTAGGAAAGATAAAGAAAGAGAAAAAAAAATACACCCTCCATTCTAAAACCCAGAGGCTTTTCACGACTCTCAACACTTGTATATATTTTCTTCTGGCTTTCTAGAAGGAATGAGGTTTTGACATGGCTTTTGGACTTGCTTTAGACTTGACACGTATTTTCATAAACCATTGTCAGCTATAATTTCATGAAACTTTTTGGCTGTAATTCTTCTACAGCTGGAAAAGAAGTGCCTGCTATCAATTAAAAATCCAATGGCATCATCAGCTGGAATTAGAAGGCAGTCCTGTGATCTAAACCAGTGGTCCCCAACCTTTTTGGCGTCAGGGACCAATTTCATGGAAGACAATTTTTCCACGGGGTAAGGGGGCTAGCGGTAGGGAGAATGGTTTGGGGATGATTCGGGCACATAACATTTATTGTGAACTTTATTTCTATCATCATTACATTGTAACATATAATGAAATAATTATAACTCACCATTTTAAAAAAAGAGGCGCGGACAGAAGTGGTAAATAAAATAATGAGTGGGCCATGCATGGACTAAAGTAAGTGTCGGGTTCTGACTTAAAGCCTGCCACCAGATGCAGCTGTACAATTGAAGTACGTCAACTCACTCGCCACTCACTGATAGGGTTTTGCTATGAGTCTGCCAGCAACTGATTTATGATGATCTCTGTGCAGTCAAACTGCACTGCTGAGGCTAACCTGTATTTGCAGCCACTCCCCAGTGCTGGCATACCACCTCAGCTCCACCTCGGGTGGTCAGGCATTAGATGCTTGTAAGAGGGACGCAAACTAGATCCCTCACATGTGCAGTTCACAAGAGGGCTCGTGCTCCCATGAGAATCTCCTGCCGCTGCTGATCTGGCAGGAGGCGGAGCCCAGGAGGGAGTGCATTGAGGCTTCCCTTGCTCACTGGCCACCCACCTGCTGCTGTGGGCCCGGTTCCCAACAGGCCGTGGACTGGTGGGGTTGGGGACCCCTGATTGAACCATCTCCCCTAGCATTTACAGCATTACATGTCACACTTCAGACGCGTTAACAGTGATTTGTAACATGCGGTTCCCTCTGAGTTGCTTAGCGTCTTTCCAAAAACAGAAAGGAAAGGGATTTCCACTCTATGGCAAATGCTCCAAGCTACCACAGAAGGGAGCCATTTACATCGCCTGCACTGCCACTTTCAGAAAGAGGGCTTGCTGAGGAATCAGCCATGACTTTGCTCCACGGCCATGCTGCTGTGTGGTGTAGGATGCAGTTCTACAGCTGGCAGGATTTTCATGGAGATTTCCACCCTCGCCGGCTCAGTACAGACTGCTGTGCTAGCAGGAAATTAACGTTGAGCTCCCGTCTGGTCAAACCCTTTAAAGGAAGCAGCCTGCAATCTCTGACACAACAGGAACGGGAATGGCACAAACACAGGCTGACGGAAGGAAATTTACAGCTGCATGAGATAGCGAGTGCGAGGCAACGGCAGAACTCTGCGTATCTCACCTCTCTGTAGTTCACGGAACCAGAATGCATACAGAATGTGTGTGCTGAAGCCACATGGCAAGTGGTTCTGTTTTCCCTGTGCTCCGTGGAAGGGCTTCTGAAATCAAGAGCCAGAGCTGCCCTCTTATCTCTGCTCAGAAAATCGACTAGATAATGAAAACATATGAGAAGCCCCTTGGCCTCGGAGCATTGTACATCCATGTTTTGACAGTTCAGAGGCCTCTGAGGAGCTGGCCTTTCACTGAAGTGCAGCTTGGATCTGCGTGTGGCTGCCCTGTGGGAGGGAGGGGTCCAGCTAGCGAGCCTTGTGAGTGCTGCATGGACAGAGCAGACTTGTCCTGGCCGGCCCATGCCCTCATGCACTGGGCCACAGTGACCTCAGTGCATGTGCCCCGAGGCAACTGGGGCTGAAAATGACCATCTCCGTCTACTCAGGTAGAAAAGGTGCTCAGGAGAAGTCAGGGTGCTAACCATAAATTTGAGGATTTGGAGAGGCCTTGGGCTATCTCTCCAAAGAACGTCAAAGATCTACAATGACATATTCTGGTCAATTTGTCCCTGAACTTTCATAATGAAAAGCTCAATCTATCCCTGGATGCTTTTATAATGTTTATCTGAGATAGAGAAAGGCAGTCCCGCTGTTTTCCATTTTTCTTGCAATAAAAGCTTTTCCCTTTATAAACAACACACACCAAGCTGAAACCTGCTTCCAATTATTACACCCACTCAATACTGAACACCCACATAAAAGAACGAGGGGCAAATGCCTTTCAACATCAGATGCATGACATTGCCTGCATGTCTGCTTTGAACATCTGGACACATTTGCTGACAGGGTCTCAGGTGAAGGGTGAACCTCTGGGTCTGCGATAGAGACACATGGCCTCCTCGGGACGTACAGTCTGACACAACTCGAATCGGCCACCATTACAGCAAAGCTTCAAGGTCAACGCCACAAAGACACACAGGGAAAAACCCTGCTTTCGTGTTTCCAGTTTGGGTGGAAACGTGGCTCGGGAAGGAAGCCTGCGTGGGGACCGAGGGCATCAGCCGCGTGTTGGGCACTCACCTGTGGGGTTCGCAGGAACGTCCGGGAGCGTCTTCAGCAGCTTCATGTCCTTGATGTTGTGGATGTAGATAGACTCCTCCAGGCAGACCAGCAGCCTCTGAAAGCACACAGACCCCTCAGCCACGCACGAGTCCCGGGAAGGTGTTGGCCAAGCGTCATCGTCATCTTTCCTGTGGGTCCTAACTTGACTCTGCACCTAGAGGGGCAGGGTTCTGATGGTGCGTTCTGAGGCTGGTGTCTATGAATGCGTGCGCACGTACACACACACACACACACACACACACAACACACACACACACACACACACACCGTGCAACTGAACAGAAGTGTGACATGCAAGGTCTTCAGAAACTGTCTTTAGAGGTGGAGATTTTTCTTCTCCTTTTTGGGGAATTCCCTCTCTCCTTGGAACAGGGGTTCCTGAATACTTCCTGAGCAGACTGCCTGTGCCACGTGAGACCATTTTGGGGACACCTTTGGCTTCCTGTTCCCATCTGATAGGCTGCCTTTCAGTGTTTGTGACACACACCTCCCTCTTGCACAAACGCAAGTTTCTTTGCTTTCTCTGTGTTGCCAAATCTTAGGTTTCACCCCTTCCAAATAATTATCAGCTTAAACTTCTTTCCACTCGGACTCTCCTCCAGACCGCTTCTGGGCCACTCTGCAGCCCGGGTCAGGCGACCTGGAGTAGCCTTCATTCCCCACCTGGACACCCCAGACCTGTGCCCTGCATCCCCCTGCGGTGCCCAGGCCCCTCTCTCTGGGGCTTGCCCTCCCAGTGCTGCCAGACTCTTCCCGTCCTCTTCAGACGGAAGCATGTCAGGCTCGGGGCCTCTCCCCAGTGGCTTGCTCTCTGCTAAGTGGAAACAGTTTACAAGGTTAACGTGCTGGGTGTCAAGGAAGGGAAGGTGTGACCCAGTGAAAGTGCAGATGTCAGGCTCTGGGGAGGAGTGTCAGGAGGGCATTTGGGGTCCAGGAGCACTTTCCACACCAACCCGCATGCCTCTCAGACCCGGGTGAGCATCAGAAGAACCACCCTGCAGCAAGTCCCAGGCCCTCTGGAGACTCTAGTCTGGGGGTCTTTAGACCGAGACCCAGGCGATTAGGACGCACACTGAGGTTGGCGAGTCGCAGCTCTCAGGCCAGCTCCTTTGATTCCCAGGAGCACCCACTGGAAGCAAAGGTACCTACAAATGCCATGAGACAGAGGCAGGCCTCCCAGGAAAGCCCTGCTGTCTTGCCAGGAAGACTCCTCACACTTCAGAAGGATGGAGACCATCGGCTGGAAAGTGACACTTAAACCCCTTCCTCAGTTTCAGCTGAGGCTCTGTCGCAGGTCTGAGACGGGTACTGAGAGGTAAAACATTCCAGCAGCGTCTCCAAGCCGATGGCACGTGTCTCCATGAAGTGATCTCCCATGTGTCTGATGGCTCTGGCCTTGGCAGCACACACTACGGTTGGGGCTCTATCCTGGCCTGCTCATGTTCTGTGACGTCTGGTGTCCTCCTGGCCGCTTCCCATCCTGCTCTCGGGCCCCAGGAGGGCAGAGCCTCGACATATGTCCTTGCAGAAGCATATGTCCTCGCAGGGCAGCTGTCTCGTCTGCCCTGACCTGCATCTTTCCCCACCATCTGCTCTGTGACCCACTCAGCTGAGTTTCAGACCACCCCCTTGCTGCTGCAGATAGGACTAGAAAGGGGAGGAAACAGAAAACACTGGGCAGGAAGGAGGAAGACCCTGTCTCTGTTCACACGAGCACACGCTTCTGGGATGGACACGATGCTAGCAGGTGTACTTGGACGAGTGGTTTTTGGCCTCCGCAGACCATGATCTTGTCCTCCCTCCAGCTCACTATCTGGTATTTAACTTTCATCTACTTGTCTATGTTTTGCATGTAACAGCTGCTTTTATCAGTTAAACAATATCTGCAGCATCTGCCCTTGGGCACCATAGATTTGGCCTCAGAGGCTTCAACCCAACCAACCTCTATGTGGATAACAAGGGGCCCTCGGAGCAGATGGTCAAAGAACTGTAAAAGCTGGCAAAGCTAAATACATATGGCTTACTGTCTTTATTCCATAAAATACATTTCCTCAATTAAATACAAGGGAAATAACATTAACTAAAATGAAACGTATGACAAATCCTAAGTATTCTTCCTTTCCATATAATTGGAAAATAGGGATTTTTGTATCCTTATAACTCCTTATACAAATCTTTAAATTTGTCCTGTTTTTAAAATTAAATTAAATTATTTTTTGAGACAGAGTTTTACTCTATTGCCCAGGCTGGAGCACAGTGGCACAATCACAGTTCACCGCAACCTCAAACTCCTGGGCTCAAGTGATCTGGGACTACACACGCGTGCCACCACACTTGCCTAATTTTTCTATTGTTTGTAAAGATGGGGATCTCACTTTGTTCCCCAGGCTGGTCATGAACTCCTGGCCTCAAGTGATCCTCCTGCTTCAGCCTCCCAAAGTGCTGAGATTGTAGGTGTGGGTCACCATACACAGCTTTTCTTTCTTTCTTTCCTTCTCTCTCTCTCTCTCTCTCTTTCTTTCTTAATATTTATGTATTTTATTTGAGTCAAGGGCTCATTCTGTTACCCAGGATAGAGTGCAGAGGCATGATCATGGCTCACTGCTGCCTCAAACTCCTGGGCTCAAGCAACCCTCCAACCTCTCAGCCTCTTGAATAGCTGGGGCTACAGCCACCATGCCTGACTATTGTTTTTTTTTAGTTGTGGTTTTGCTATATTACCTGGGCTGGTCTTGAACTCCCGGACTCATAGTGAGCCTCCTACCTTGGCCTCCCAAAGTGCTGGGATTACAGGCATGAGCCACCATGTCAGTATCCTGGTTGTGTGTGTGTGTATTTGGTTTTTTTTTACAAAGGAACGGCACTGTCCGAAGACCTGAAAGTAGTGGACTGACCACTGAAAAGCAGGACATTATTCCTTTTCTCAGTTATCCAATGTGAGCAGCTCCAGGCACCACAGAACCCCTGCCTGGCAAGGGGAGGCCGCAGCAAACAATTTTAAGACAAGCAAACCCTGAGCACTTTCCAGACCTGTGTCAAATTATTTTCCTAGGAGAAAAACATGCTCCAGGAAGGGAGAACCACTGGATCTGAGTTCTGATGAGCTTTGCCAGGATGCTGAGAGGTCTAGGTGCGTCCGCTCTTCGGTGGGGGACAGAGCCTCACAGTTAATGAGTGTTACACTGAGTGCCCAAAGGTTAGCAGACTCCGACACGTGGCCAAGCCTTCCGCTCCCATTTGCGAGTGAAAATACCAGATGGAAAGAGAGAAGTTATACAAGTAAATACAACAGATACTACTCGAGGGTGCTGATCTCTAGAGCACGTTCATCTAAGTAAATCTAAAATGATAATCCGGTGCCCAGTCTAGCTTTCGTATGCTTCTTATGAATAATCACAAAGAGAAAAAGGTTTGCAGTGAGACTTAATATGCTACCAACAGGTTTCAAAGAAACTGGACTCGGGAGCTTTGCTTAAAAGGCTTCAAGTAGAAACTCCAGCTCCCTCGTCTTCCACTGCCAAGAAAGTGAGTTTCTTTTCTTCCTTACTCCTGTTCTCCCGCTAAAACATCCCATGCCCTCTTTCTCTGGCTACTTCTTTTTTTTTTTTTATAACTTTTAAATTTTAGTGAAAAGATGCTTTTTTCACTTCATGCAGGATTATGATGTTGATTAACATATGTGATAATTTTTAAAGTTAACTCTTTCATATGTGGTATTTTTAGATATTTGCACTTAAATCTTAATTTCATTGAAAAAAATTTAAATCCATTAGGATTAAAATTCCAATTAACAACTAACCCCTTACTATTACACTATGTGTTAAGAATCTTACTGTCATGTTTTTATGGTTGGGCTAAATCTTTGAAACAACCTGAATTTATGATAGAACTATTGTTAAAGTTCTATTATCAGTGCAATATATGACTATCACATTCTATAACTAAATCTCTCTGGCTATTTCGACTACACTACTCTATATGAACATAAGTAGGCTCTCAGTCAGAATAGTTGATCAGCTCAAAGGAACAATCTCTTCCTGCCCATAAACTGAAGAACTCACTTTATTTATCTCATCTGTTAAAATAATCAGTTAGCCCTTAATAGTTTAGATACACACACCAAAGGATGTAACAACCCCAGTGAACGCAACAACTCCATCTCCTGGGAATCTTTGATTGAACAGATGGATCTGTGTGGTCACACAAAGAGCCCCTTTGTTTATTTTCTTATTAGTCAGGAAACAGGAATCTATGAGTACTTTTCTACCGAGGGCTCTTTCCCACCAGGTCTTACAACTGTGGTCGAAACTGACACAGATCCTGCTCTCACAGGATCTAAAATCTAGGAATTCAAAGGGAAATTTATTAATCCCTCCAAAACTTATTGGACAGGAATCTATATTTTTAAAGAGAATACACCGTCTATTTGAGAAAGGAATAGCCACTCCTTTAACAAGGAAAACACTACAAGAAAAAATCTTCAAGGGTTAGCTGGAGGAAAAAGAAAGGGGCCTGGAACTGGACGGCCGGTCCCCAGGACGCCCGAGGAGGTGGCAGGAGGAGGGCGATGTTACTGACCCGGAGACCCTCACACCATCCGCAAGGAAAGCCTCCGTCCCCTGACTGAAGGTGCCCTGCAGTAACACACGCGAGTTCGGCCAGAGTTCGACCCATCCCTGCTGGGGCCTGCCTGCACCTGGGGAGAGGGCGCACCTAGCCTGCCAGTGGCCAGCATTCTGGACGCAGGAGTCAGAAGACCAGGAAAGACACAGCACTAAACACACACACAGAGCACACTCGCTCTACAGCACCCCCAGGACACCGGGCCCAGGCGCGAAGACTCTCCCTTTTAGAATCTGATGCTGTCTTTACAGACGCGTATCTTTAGAGATGTCCACCTTTCTTGCTCTGGCCTCCGTTAGCAGAAGCCCGGAAACCCCAAGGGCCTTCCCCCACGTACTTGCCGGTTCAGCTTGATGGACAGGATGCTGCTGGAGTAGCTGTAGTTACAGATCTCCGTGCCCTTCTTGAAGTGGTACACGTTCATCTGCCGCGGCTTGGCATGGCTCACCACCACCACCAGGCTGCTGGAGAACAGGCGCTCCACGATGTAGACGTCGGGGATTTCGTCTGCGAGGAGGGCACGAGGTCACCCGGATGGCTGGCGGCAGGGACTGGGCCCGGCCTGCGGGGTGCAGGCCCGGCGCAGGCCAGTTCCCGACGCTCCCTAGGTCTTGCTGGCCGGTGCCCGCCGAGTGTGACACACCCCACTGCCCACAGCACCGGGGAGCTCTGGCCCTGTCCCCAGGGAGCATTTCAGAGTCCTTTTCAGGTGTCTACAGCAAGGAAAACCAGCCGGGCGTGGTGGCTCACGCCTGTGATCCCAGCACTTTGGGAGGCTGAGGCAAGAGGGCCCTTGTGCCCAGGAGGTCCAGACTGGCCGGGGCAACACAGTGAGACCTCGTCTCAAAAAATAGTCAGACACAAATTTTTAAAAAATAAAAAATAAGGAAAGCTCTAGTGACTAGAATGCCAAGTCAGGGTTTCTCAAGCTGCCTCTCATCCTGTCTGAATGTGGGAGTCTCCCCTTCAGGGTTCCACTGCGTGCTCTGTAAACTACACTTGGAAGGTCTCAATCTACCCTCTCTTTCCCTACAGGAGATTTCAAAGGAGTAACTTCTTTTCCGAATTCTTCTTCTGCTAGAGAGGCAGGTGCTACTACGGGGGCAGTAGCATAGCTAAACCTGTACTCCCCGTCTTCTGTGGTCTCTGGCCTCTGTGGAATCCCCTTCCTGTTGAAACCAATGTAGACATCAGTATTACGACCAGGAAAGTACGCTGTACTCAGGAAGAGCAGGTTAGTAAGCCTCTTGAGCAGCCACAGGTTGAGGCCCTGGGGTCTCTCTGAGAACATTCTTGCTATATGTCTGCCTTTCTTGTGCCCGGGCAAGTCCCACAGGAAACAACATGGGACAGATACAGAGAAAAAAATTCACAAAGAAATTAATCAGCAAGGGCACCTGTATAATGAACATCTGAATACCTACCCCTAAATTGTACCCTTTATCTTTAAAGTTAAAAAAAAAATTCACAAACATATTTTTAAAAAAACTTTATAGGAGCCCAAAATATTATTCATCAAACCACTTTTCTTCCCAGGAAACCCAAAGGTTGAATATTATTCACTATATGATGACATAAACTATTACCCTGAGAAGATACAAAAGTCACATTTCTAAGTTGAATTGCAGTGTTCACAAGGAGGACCTCAGGGTCGCTGAAGTAGGCTCTGTAAACAGGACCATGCTACCTTATCATGACAAAGAAGACGCTTTTACGACTGCATTAATGTTAGCAGTATCCTGTAGTGCCAGTACAATGGCAAAAATAAACCACTAGTGACTTTTTGGCTTGACAGTTATAAAAGTTAATGACTGTGCATATAAGTTTATGGAAAAGCATCAATAGCATGATTTCAAACAAAGCGTTTCTTAATATAAAAAAGAAAATGTTACTTCAGCTATTGCCAAATCTTGAAAAGTGCTTCGTCGTGGTTTTCCAGCAAGAGGTGGCTGTAACTTGACGGCTCAGGGAGGGAAACTAGAAAGCTTGGCAGCAGCACAGATGCGAGTCGGGGTACCCACTTACTGCTTCCGTGGACCTGGTCCAGCTGCTCCACGGAACTCAGAGAAAACAGCTTATACCCGGCCTTGGTTCCAATCGCCAGGGATCTGTGGACGACAATGCCAGCATGGGAGTGACAGCGGGTATGTATTCCAAGCACCGACCTGACTGAAAGTAGCCTCCTTCCCTGGCTCACGAGAAACAATTAGCACACATCTTCGGGAGCCGAGATCCTCGGTGACTTCCTGAATGGCGAGGCATGGCTCGACAGGCAGGCAGGTACAGTGAAAGAGAGAAAGTCAAAGGTAACTAAAAACGGTGAGATTGCATGAGCTCTGACATCAAACAGAACATCAAACCCACCAGACATCATGGTTTTCCAGCTGGGCAGATGCAAGGAAAGTGGAATGTTTAAGAATATCCATGACAGCCCTACCTCCAACACAGTTAGGAGGTCTTCTTGTTGTTTAAGGGGCATTTGACCAAGAGATAAGTTTTTTTTTCTTTCCTTAATGATTTTTTTTTCTTAACAAAGAAATACATGTTCATAGTAGGTCACTAGTAGGTAAAATTTTTTTTTTTTTTTTTTGAGTTGGAGTCTCACTCTGTCGCCCAGACTGGAGTGCAGTGGCCGCTCCCGGCCACCGCAGCCTCGCTTGCTGGGCCCCGGCGATCCTTCCGCCTCAGCCTTCCGAGTAGCCAGAATTACAGGTGTGCTCTACCACGCCCGGCTGATTTTTTGATTTATTGTAGAGATAAGGTCTCGCTGCCCAGGCGGGTCTCGAACCCGCGGGCTCAGGCAATCCACTCACCTCAGCCTCCCAAAGGCGCGGGATTACAGGCTGAGCCACCAAGCCCGGCTGTAGGTAAAATTTAATAGGTGTTTCTTTTCATCAGTTACCATTAAAATATAAAGTACACTTTATACAATAGCTCTCACCCCTGGATGTACATTCAACTCAATTGGGAAGTTTAATTGAATTTTTTTTAAAGTTCAAGTACTCTGATGAGTAGCCAGGGTTGAGAACTCTGCTTTCTATTATGTTCCACAAAGTTATCATCACAACCAACAAACAGAATCAAAACTAAACATTTGAGCAGGCATGGTGGCTCATGCCTATAATACCAACACTTCAGAAGGCCAAGGCAGGGTCGCTTGAGGACAGTTTGAGACCAGCCTGGGCACCATGGCAAGACTCTGTCTCTACCAAAAAAAATAAAAAAATAAAAAGAATTATTCAGATGTGGTGGCTTATGCCTACAGTCCCAGCTACTCAAGAGGCAGAGGTGGGAGGATTGTTTGAGGCCAGGAGGTCGAGTCTGCAGTGAGCCATGATTGTGCCATTGCAATCCATCCTGGGTGACAGAGAGATAACCTGTCTCAAAAACCAAAAATAAACAAACCTAAACATTTATCTGGAATAATGTGGCTTTAAAAAATCTAGTTTTGTTAATTTTTCACTTTTCAACAACAGATAAAGACAGGGAGCAAATCCAGATTTCCTTGGCCTAGTGATGAAAGGGAACATCAAAGTCAACTTTGCTCAGCAGCTGGAATCCCCACCCAGCCCTCTCCGCTCAGTCCCCAGAGCAAGTGATGAGCAGAATCTGGCCTGGAGCACATGCAGAGTGCGCAGCCTGGCCCTGAGTACTGCCATCCTGGGAAAACAGGATTTCAGAGCTGAGACAGACCTTATTTAAAACAAATATATGCAAAGGGGAGAAAAGCAAACCCTAAAATAAGCAACTCACTACTCCAAGCCTGGATGGCCAAGGCTCTTGTTACGCTAACCTAAAAAAGAGAAGGTCGCATGATTTTCCCCTGGATTTTTTTTGTACACAAACATGTGTTCTTCCTTGGGATAGGCAACAACAGTTAACTTTTAATCAGCAAGGTAGCTGGTTATGGGTCTAGCCCTTCAATCTGCTGAGTAGCTCCAAGTGTGTGTTAACCATTCGCATTACAGCAGCTGTGCACTTAGAACAGGGGTGTGGTGTCCAGACTGAGGTATTCACCATGACAAGCAGCAATGGAAGAGTAAGCATGGAGCATTGAAAACTTCAAAATGCACTCTGTGGTGATTACTGTTTTTAAACTTCCTTCACATAAACTTTTCCACATAAATATAGATGTGCTGAGTTGCAAACTGAGGTTTGTAAAGCTTGCAAGTAAGGAAAAAATACTGTAACCAGAGTCTTGTAACATTAACCCAAAGAGGTAGCAACTTAAAGTGATTTTCAAACATAAACCCTGCTCATGGAACACAAGAATTTTATATATGAGAGAATGGCAGCGTAATCACTATTATGTTTTCAATGACCGATCAGTGGCCACAGAAAACTCTGAATCAAGGAATTCAGACTTAGACCTTGCTCCATCCATTAGGCCTTCCTATAGAAACAAAATTCTCATCACTGTTCAGGGAAACAGAGTTTGGGATAAATACGAATCAAATGTAAAAACATACCTAAGTGTCTAGCACAGTGCCAAGCCTGAGCATAGGAGAATGGTAAGGGTTAGTTGTCTTTATGCGCCTTCTCCAGAAATCCTGGTTCCCAAACTCAGCCTACATTTATACAGAAAGATACACCACTGCACCTAAATGTATTAGGTTTAGGGGCCTAACTTATTTTGAAGTCCAATGTCATACCCTCCTGGCTCAGAGCAACTGACTGTGACAAGATCTTTTATTTATAGGCAAGACAGAGCTGCCCAGTAGAGCCTTCATCCAAGAAAATGGAACTAGCAGCAGGGAGTACGGAAATTAACTTTCAAAGTACCCTACAGTTTTGAAAAGAACATTCTTAGCCAGTTGTTGTACATAGCTGGGATTCTGTATTATTTAACAACTAGGGTAAAAGTTAACGTCATTTTTTCCTATCTAATACTCTCGCAGAGCAGAATGTGGAATATTTACTACTTGTAAGCAAACTAGCTCCCCTTCTTAACTGGTGTTCAACTGGGAGAAAAAGATCACCCAGGCATTTCAACAGCCATATCCTCTTGCAAAATGTTTCTCATAAAACATCAGGATTTTATCTATGCCATCACTTTTATGAATTACAGGTCTCAACCCATGAGTGGGCCCTAAAAACAATTCAGTGGGTCACAAACAACTTTTTTAAAAAAAGTCATAGAAAATTGCACATGATATTTTGAATAGTATAAAAACCAGGAATTTATTTATAAAAAATTGTGTATTTATTCTTACATATTTAAACTTCAGTCTCCTTTAAAGTACTCTCCTTTTGAGGCAATACACCTAAGGAGATGCTTTTTCCACTGCTCAAAACAGTTTTCAACTCGTTATGCCTTTTAGTGCTTCTGCGTTTTTTTTGTTTGTTTGTTTCGCCTCTTCCATATTGGCAAAACATGCCCCTTTGAGGACTTTTTTCATAGGGAAAACAAAAGAAAGTCGCTGGGGCAAGATTGGGTGACTAGAGAAGGTTGGGGTCCAGGGGATCATGCCATTTTTGGCCCAAAACTGCTGAACACTCAGCACCGTGTGGGCAGGTGCGTTCATAAATCGACCATCATGAAATGGGCAAGTGCACTGAAAGAGTCTCCAAAAAAAAAAAAAATTCACTGAAACTGAATGTACAACACTAGCTGGTACACTGATGCCAATGAGTTCCTAGAACATTTACCTAGCAGGGGAAGCCTGCACTACAAGGGGCCTGCCCTCCAAAAAATAATTTGTTTTGGGGGCGTTCCCCCTCATATATGGGTATGGGGTGATGTTGCAATATGCACTTCTTGCTGCGGATTGTGGTTAAGAAAAGCTTGAAAGTCACTCATCTAACCAAGCTGTTGAGCTACTCGATTACATGATTACACATACAGGCTTCTTTTTTTCTTTTTTCAGACAAAGGCATATTGTTCATATTAAAAACAGAGGCTGTTTTTAAATGGAAACACAAAGGGAATGGAAGCCAAGGCTGCTTATGGTACACGATGGCCTGAATTACACCACTGAAGGATCAATATTAGCTTAGCTCAGTCACCAGCCGCCAAGGCACCGGGCTGAAGCCGACACCAAAGAGGGAACACGGCAGAAACTGGTACAGCAGGAAGTGGGAGACTGGGAAGGGTCATCCCGGCCTGGGACTCGGGGTACACACTCCAAACAGATTATTCCATGTGGTCCCTTGGGCTCGCTTCCGTGGCAAGAGGGAAAGAAACAGGCGTCTGCCTCTAAGAAGACAGAATCCTGCAGAGGCCCGAAACGCGGTTCAGCCATTCCCGACTCTCTGGCCAAAGCCCAGATGTGCATATCAAAGTAAAACCCTGAAAACCGACTCGAAACCCACAGGGTGGAGCCCCCGTTTCCTGGAGAGAAGGCAGGCCGGGCCCGGCGAAGGGCTCCGGCACTCCGACACCGGGACGCCGCCCCGCTGGGGGGCGACGTGAAGACGGGGGCGACAGGCCCTGCGCCGGCCGGCCCGGCCGCGGGGATAGGCTGCCGTCGACCCAGGCCCGGCCCAGATGCCACGTCGAGATGCTCGAGGACAAATGGGAAACTTGTCCCGGGCTTCCATCTTCCTGGCACCGCGACAGCGTCCCGGGTCCGCCGGCCACTTCCGCCGCCCTCCCGCCAGGGGCTGCGGCCACCGCCCCTCCGCCCCGACCCGACTCGGTCCGGGCTTTCCCGCCGCCCCTCCCGCGCGCCGCCGGGACCGCCCCGGGCCCCCCCCGCGGCCAGCCGCCCCTCGCCCCGGGGCCGCGGCCGCGCTCGGCCGGCGTCGGGCTCCACCCCGCCGCAGGGGGAGGGGAGACGAGCGCGACCCCCGCCGTCCCGCCGAGGCCCACGCTGCGAACGGGACGACGCGCCTCGGCGGGGCCTCCCGTCCCCCGCGTCCCCGGCGGGGGGCGCCGCGGCTTACGTGCAGTCCTGGTTGAAAGAGAAGCAGCTGAGCGCCGCTTCGACCCCGCCCGGGGGCCCTTCGGCCGCCTCGGCCTCCATGGGGGCTCGGCTCGGGAAGCCGCCGCGCGGAGCCGGCGACAGCCACCTCAGCAGCCCGCCCGCGCCGGCTCCGCGGGCCGGCCGCCGGCTCCGCCGCGCCCCGTCCTCGCCCCGCCTGCCCCTGCCGCCGGCCCCCATTGGCCACGAGCCCGCGCCGCGGCGGCGCGCTCCGCCCCCCGGCCAATCCGCGGGGGCCGTGGGCGGAGCCGCGCAGCTGGCGCCCCGCCCCCGGCGGCACAGCTCGGCTCTCCATTGGGCCAAGGCGCGTGACGCCAAGGCTGCTGGCCACGTGGTCGTGTTTTCATCGGAGCCGCCCAGCGGAGGGGAAGCCGGGCGGCCTGTGCGGCCGGGGCCGGACCGGCTGGTTCCTGGCCGGCTTCGGCGTCGGGGCGCCGCGAGGGGCACAGGCGGACGTGCTCGTTCCCACCCCGCCCAAGCCCCTGCCAAGTGTAACTCTCTGCCTATTAAGTTTACAGAGTGCAGGCGAGAGCGTTGGACGCCTGGGCCGCGCCCTTCTGTGGAGTCCTCAAGCTGCTTTGAGAAAAGTTCCTAAAATGGGGCTGTAGCAGCCAGCGCGACAGGAAGTTATCTTGTCCTTGCTGAGCGGTTGAGAACGCTTACTGCGGGGCAGGCACTGTGTTAATGACGTGTATCATCTTGCAGAATTCTTCTAAAACCTCGTGTGGAAAATATGATGGTGCCCAATTTACAGATGAGGCCGTTGAAGCACTGAACGGCTAAACGATTTGTCCAAAGTAACAATAAATGGTAGACTGTGTATCTGTCTGCTTTCAAGACCCGTGCACCAAACGAATCTGCTAAACTGTTTGGTGGCCGAGCGTGGGGGCTCAGGCCTGTCATCCCAGCACTTTGGGAGGCTGAGGTGACGGGATGGCCTGAGCCCACGGGTTCGAGAACAGCCTGGGCAACTTGGCGAGACTTCGTCTCTACAATAAATAAGAAAATTAGCTGGGCGTGGTCGAAGAGCCAGCTACTTGGAAGGCCGAGGCGGAAGGATCGCAGGAGTCCAGCAGGTCGCCGCTGGGGTGGCCGTGAGCGTGCCACTGCACTCCGGCCTGGGCGAACGAGTGAGACTCCAACAAAAAAAACAAAAACAAAAACCCCAAACAGTGTCTGGTAAGGCCTATCTGATCCGTAGCTGAAAAAAAAAAGGAAAGAAAATGTGTACAGGACAATGTAGTTTATGAAAGGGGGGAGTCTTGAAGACAGCACAATTCGAAACACACAATTTGAGGTAAATCTTGACGAGGGTTGCTTCGCCCAAGCCCTGCATGTTGCCGTATAGTGTTATCAACATAGTTTAGGTATCAAGAGCTCAGCCAGCTTTGGCTTTATATGACTCCTGATGAATTTGTAGTTCGTGTGTTTTCAAATTTTGATACGTTACCTGAAAAATCAATTTATCTATAAATTTGGAAAAGCAGTCTTTATTTCTTATAAAGAGATACAGCCTGCAAGGTGGCCATCCTGACAGGCTGGACAGCATGTCTTTTGGCAGAAACCCAGAGGCAGGAACTTTAGAGGAAGGGCTGGGTCAGGAGTTTTATGCAGAAGGGATTGACTAAACATACATGTTCAACAGACTATAGGAGGAACGTGAACACTCATGAATGGAGTCCTGACACATGCATATTGAACAAACACGCACTTTACATATGACCCATGTTCACCTTGGGGTGAAGATTTAACATTTATACATATTGTGATTAGAACTTTTATGTCAAAAGGTCTTTTCAAGGACACAGAGGCACTTAAATGCACAGCCTCTGTAACCTGGCTGGAACCAGTCCATGGTGGGTGATCTTATCAGAAGAAAGTTACTGAAATCAATGCCTTGCCCATGTAAGGCTGTATAGTTCTGGCTATGGAAGGAGGAGGGGTCCGTTATTTAGCATCCAGGGTGGATGAACTGCAAATTGTTTTAATATTGTTTGTCTCGAGGCCAGTGCTTGTTTAGCAGCTAGAAAAAAAAAAAAGAAGAAACCCTTGTGGCATTAAAAAAACAACAGCAACTTTGTTCTTTAAATGTAGAGGTGAAGCCGGGCTCGGTGGCTCAGCCTGTAATCCCGCACCTTTGGGAGGCTGAGGTGAGTGGATTGCCTGAGCCCGCGGGTTCGAGACCCGCCTGGGCAGCGAGACCTCATCTCTACAATAAATCAAAAAATCAGCCGGGCGTGGTAGCGCATGCCTGTAATTCCGGCTACTTGGAAGGCTGAGGCGGAAGGATCGCCGGAGCCCAGCAGGTCGAGGTTGCAGTGGCCGGAAGCGGCCACTGCACTCCAGTCTGGGCGACAGAGTGAGACTCCAACTCAAAAAAAAAAAAAAAAATAAAAAAATAAATGTAGAGGTGTGTGATTTGCCAGGCATGGCCTGAGATCTTGTTTATAGTTTGGTATCTTACCATCACAAAGAGTCCATTCTGATGATCTTATGATCTCTATTTTAACATTAATGCTGGCCAACTGTTGTGTCTTTTTTTTTTTCTTTTTGAGTTGGAGTTTTACTCTGTCACCCAGGCTGGAGTGCAGTGGCATGCTCAAGGCCACCCCAGCGTCAACCGACCTGCTGGGCTCCTGTGATCCTTCCACCCCAGCCTTCCATGTAGCCAGAACTACAGGCGCGTGCTACCACACCTGGCTAATTTTTGTGATTTATTGTAGAGATGAGATCTCGCCAAGTTGCCGGGGCAATCCGATCGCCTCGGCCTCCCAAAGTGCTGGGATTACAGGCTGAGCCACTGAGCCCGGCCAACTGTTGTGTCTTAACTGCACAAGGAGGGGGCATAGCCGGGCACGCCTGACCTCCCACCTGTCATGGCTGGAAACTCAGTTATCAAGATTTCTCCGGGGTCCCTTTGGCCAAGAAGGAGTCTATTCAGTTGGATGGGGGGCTTTATTTTTAGCTTACAAGATGAAATAATGTTTTAATTATTGTTATACCACAGCATTTCAAATCGGCATAATTCAAATTGACCTAATTTGTGACAAAGCTACACATGTACATATAAACGTGTGTGTGTGTGTGTGTGTGTGTGTGTGCGTGCGTGTGTGTGTGTGTAACTTTGGACTTAGAATGGATGAGCAAAGAGCACTATTTCACTTAAACGTTTCTGGTTGGATTTCCAATTTGGGTTTTCTGAGATGCAAATATAACAGTTTCTTTTCTCAACTCTATTGTTCTTTCCACTGATGTAAAAAATAGTTCAGCTCACAGATCCACAGATGTTGCTTGCTCTTTAGCTGACTGTGAGGTGTTGTATAAACCCCCAGAAGTGAAAAAGAACTGCTGTGTAGACGTTCTAACACTGCAAGCTTCCACATCAAGGGTGCTTTCCCCCGATCCCCCAGCTCAGTCAAATGCTGCAGTCTTCTCTGCTCTATTTAGAAAACCAAGTGTCTGGCATGCTAGGTGCTAGGTGGTGGGGAGAATTACATGAAGTGTATTTTTTTTTTTTTAAGTGGAAGCTGTTCTTATCAGTTGGTTATATAAGTAAGTTTAGACTTTGTGGAGTAGAGCTGGGAACTAGCGTTTGTTTTTGAGGAGTGTTTCATGATAAAAGCAGCATCTTGGGCAGATAAACTCAATCAGGGTGTGCAGAACACATCAGAAGAGGGGAAAGGCCTGGAAGTCTATAGGGGGCTGATGTAATTTTTCAAAAGTGAAAGAGCAGAAGACACTAGAGTGATAATGAGACCAAAGCCAGAAAGACTAGGAGAAATCCAAGAGGTGTTTTGAGGCAGTGCTGTCCAACGGAAGGACAGCATGAGCCACAGAGTGAGGTCCACACACAATTTAAAATTTCCTAGATGCGTGATCCCGTAATCCCCCTCCTGGGAACATACCTGGAAGAACTCAAATCACTATAAAAAGATACCTGCACATGTATGTTTATCACAGCATTGTTCACAGTAGCAAGAACATGGAACCAACCGTGCTGTCCATCAAAAGAGGACTGGATAAAAAAATGTGGTACATATATCACGATGGAATATTACGCAGCCATAAAGAAGAACAAGATCATGAACTTCACAGCAACCTGGATGGACTTAGAGTCTATAATACTGAGTGATCTTTCACAGAATCAAAGAGCTGAGTATCACATGTTCTCACTTGTAAGGGGACCTTGAACAACTATTGTCATACTACAAGAAAAGGATTGGCAGTAGCGGGAAACTGCGGGGCAGGGTGGCAGGGAGGCAGGATTGGCAGGAGTGGGAATCTGCCTGGAGAAGGGGGGGCACACCTCATCCACAAAGGTACCTGCATGATGAACATCTGAATACCTCACCCTGAATTGCACCCCACATCTTTAAAATAAAAAATTAAAAGTTTTAAAAGAACTTCCTAGATGCTGTATTTAAAAAAAAAGAAATGGCCAAGTTAATTTGAATAATATGGCTTATTTAACTCAATCTGTCACATATATTTCAATGTAAAGGTAATCAATGCAAAATTATCCATCGGTTATGTTAGATTTTTTTTTTTTTTTTAGAACTAGGAATTTAATAAACCTGGCACGTATTTTTCACTCACAGCGTGTCTCAGCTCACATGAGCCACTCGGTGAGCGCTCACGGGGCGGCGGCTCCTGTTGCTCAGCGGAGTCCCGAGGGACGAACCGGCAGGGCCTGGTGGCTGATGGGGAAGTGGGAGGGGCACCGGGGAAGAGCGCGAGGTCAAAGCTGACTTCATGGCTGGGAGAGGGGAGGCCCCTTGCGCTGCTTTGAGAAGCCGGGTCTTCGGGCCGGTATCGGAGCAGCCGATTTTGTTCCGGACATGTGGCAGCAGCAAGAGAACTGAAAGCTCTCTAGAAGTAGGTGCAGATCTAGAGACACCGGGCAGGACCCCCAGCCCCTCGGAAGTGTCTTCTGGAGGGTGGGCCCCTTGTCGCACAGGCTTCCCCCACTCGGTAAGTGTTCTAGAAACCCGTCTTCATCCGTGGACCTGCGAGCGTTGTTATGAGCGGCTGCGTTCGACTTCAGTGAATTTTTTTTTAGATTCTTTCAACATGTTTGCCCATTTCACGATGGGTGATTTATGAGCACACCTGCCCACACCATGCTGCATATTCAGCAGTTTCTGACCCCAAACTGCATGAATCCTGAGTCCTACTCTTCCTATTCACCTGATCTCACCCTGAGTGACTATTTTTTGTTTCCCCAGATGAAAAGAGTCCTCAAAGGGAAACGTTTTGCCTACGTGGAAGAGGTGAAACAAAAAAACAGAAGCACTAAAAGGCATCAGAATCAGCTACATGAGCAGTGGAAAAGCATCTGGATAGGTGTATTCCATTAAACAGAGAGTACTTTGAAGGCGACTGAAGTTTAAACATGTGAGAACAAATACACAAGTTTTTATAAATAAATTCCTATTTTGGGGGGGTTCCCTCCTATACAGGCACGGGAGGAAACTGGTCATCTTTCCAGCCTCGCCCTTCCTGTGCGTAATCTTCCTTGTACATTTCTTTCTGGGTCAATCAATGGTCCATGGCTCCACCACCCACGTGAAAATAACATCTTGGGGCTGCCTCATCTGATTTTATTTTTCCCAAGACAATTCACAAGTCACAAGTCTGCATTTTAACGTGAATCTATGCCCATTTTATACAAGCATGTATTTTAAATGTAAATATTTTAAATGTTGACAACTGATTCTTGTTTTCGGAAAATACCATATGGGCCAAACTAAATACATCCATCTGCTGGCTGGATGTGGTTTAGGGAGGGCCAGTTAGTGATTTCTGTGAGAGGCATGAGCAGCTGCTTTGGGGAGCTCCACTCTTTTTTTTTTTTTTTTTTTGAGTTGGGGTCTCACTCCGTCACCAAGGCTGGAGGGCAGTGGCACACTCACAGCCACCCCAGCGTCGACCTGCTGGGATCCAGCGATCCTTCCGCCTCAGCCTTCCGAGTAGTCGGAACTACAGGCATGTGCTACCGTGTCTGGCTAATTTTTATTTTTTAATTTTTATTGTGGAGACGAGGTCTTGCCAAGTTGCCCCGGATAGTCTGGAACCCGTGGGCTCAGGCAATCCAGTCGCCTCGGCCTCCTAAAGTTCTGGGATGACAGGCTGAGCCACCAAGCCTGGCCTAGGAGCTCTACTCTTAAAAAAAAAAATCTAGAAGTCCATTTGTATAGCAGGTCAAGGGCAAGGTGATATGCAGTTCCAGAGGAGCAGATTTTTCTTTTTTTGAGCTCGAGGTCTAGATTCTGTGGGAGAAGACACTCTTGATTTGAATGTTGGGCGGGTGGCGTCCTGATTGTTCCGTATTCTTGCGATAGCAGTCTCACGGAGGCAGGATGTGGGGTGAGGGGGAACAACACTTTGCTGCAATGGGAACAAGATTTCAACAATTTCAGCTTCTTCACCTTCTTCCAATGGAAATTCCTTAATGTCCGTCTTTTATCTGAAACCCCCCCAAAACCCCTATTATTTCTGGGAAAACAATAAGTCAGTCAAATCTGGGAGAATAAAGCTGGGCTCTGGGAATTAAAAACGTGCTTGGTAATACAAAATGGCAGGCCACAACTCAGCTAATGGGAAGACTTCCTATTTGTGTGACAATCAGGTTGTAATTTAAAAATGCTGATTAGGGCACGCACTGGGCATTAACAGGGGAAGTCGGAAATGAGACATCCTGTGTGACACAACCCTCCGGTCACTCAGTATGGCTGTTCATGACACCTAGCTGTCTATAATTAGAGTAACCACTAGGTGAACAAACACCACTCCTGTCCTGTTCTTCTTTTTATAACATCCGTTCTATTTTTACAAAACCAAGTCACAGGAAGCCTTTTTCTTTTCTGATACATCTCAACCCCTGGAACGTGAAACGAGAATGAGCGGAACCACCACAGGCCAGGGTGTGGCAGCCCTTTGAGAAGGGACAGAGGCGGAAGGTCCTGGCCCGTGGAGGTGGGCGAGCGGGGAGGGTGATGTGTCTCTAGGTGAAACGACAGAAGCTCAAGCAGTCGGCCCCACAGTGCTGGGTGGAAGGGGAAGGGTTGGGCTGCAGGGTGATTTCTGGGAAAGGAGATGATCCCCTGTGATTGGCAAACAGGAAGTCCTCAGTCAGAGGTATGGCTGACCAACACGGTCAAGCCTTTTCGTTTCTGATTTTAAGCACAGGCTGTGTGGAATAGCAGGGCTGCAGCGAACGGGCACTCTCCATCATATGCCCTGGCCCCCAAAATGGAGCCATTATTTCTGGATTTATTGAGTTAAAAGGGAGGGGCAGGAAGAATAACCAGCAACCCTTCTAACATTCCTCTCGAGAGTCAGAAACCGCGGTATTTCACCAAAGAGTGCATTGGCGGGTTATCTTCATTCTCTCCCCTCGTCTGTCTTATCTTCACTTCCAGAATAGTCTTCTCCAAACACCTAGGCAACGCATCGTTTCTCAGTACTTGCTGATGGGCTGATCCTCATCCCTGGAGACAGCGGCTTTCCACGAGTTGCCAATTTTTTGGAGTCTGTTACCCAAGACGAGGTGGAGGGGTTGCGTCACGGCGCTCTTGCTCCCCAAGACATCTTTAGACGGGCCGAGATGACAGAGACGGGCTCGGCAGGCCAGCCCATCACCCTGCCTCGACTTCAGAGTTTAATTATAGGCCATACCTGGAAACGGAAAGCAAAGCTTTACAGAAGGCTTGGTGTGGCGCCTCACACATCTTATTTAAAGCTAGCCACGTATGTCTGGTCCAGGAATGTTGCTCCCCCCCATGCAGCGGCGTAAGCCCAGGTTGGGAGGTGCTGAGGGACCGACAAGGGTCCTGGTCTGTGACGGAGATGTAGCCTGCGCTCAGTCTCTTCCACGGAGTGCCCGGGTTGCCACTCCACGCTGCCACGCAGACTGCTTCGGCTTAGGGGCAGAAACAGAATTGGCATTTTAATCTGTGCTTCATCCTATAAAGGGACGGAGAGCCGAGGGCTGGAGAGGAAGAGGCAGGGTGGTGCCAAGAGGGCCACCGGCCAAGGGCGGAGGGGGGGGGCGTGGAGTCCTGCAGCCTTTCAGGGACCAGCGCTTTGCCCACATTTGCCAGGGACGCCGCCAGAAAGACCAAAAAGCATCCTTCGTCCCCATCAAAGGGTTGGCCCCCGGGCGGCATGGGCTCGCGGGTCGGTGGCGCCGTGTCGCTCCGGGTTCCTCCCTGTCGGGGGGGGAGAGCGTGGCCGTCGCGCGGACTCACCACCTCCGAGCGCAGGGGATCCCGGAGGCTTTGGGGCGGAGGCGAGGGCGCCGCGGCCCCGGGCCCCGAGATTCTGGGCGAGCAGTGCCCGCTGGCGGCCGAGGTACTGAGTGCCCGGCGGGCCGGGGGGCCCTGCGGGGCGAACTGGCTCGAGACGGAGCGCCGGCCCGAAGTCCGGGAGGAAGCGCGTCCGGGCTGCCGCTCGCGTCCTCGCCAAACCTCTTCAACGCCTCTGCGCGGAAGACGCCCAGGCCTGCCTCCCGCCCCCTCCGCAGCGGAAGCCTGGGGGGGCTCGCCGCCTCCTCCGCCGCCCGGTTTTGAGCACGTGCCGGCTGCGGGCCCGCCGGGTCCGGGCTCGGGGGCTGCGGCCCTGCCTGCCCCAACGGAGCCCGCGGAAGCACGCACAGCCAGACGGACGGCGGCCTGGGTGGAGCGAAGCGCGGGGAGAACAACGGCGGGGAAAGGCCGCCTGGGAGCGTGCGGGGGAGGGCCGGCTGTGCCCGGGGCGGGCGGGAAGGGCCTCGCTGGGAGTTTCCACTCGGACGAACGCCTGCGCAGTCTTGGGGGGAAAGCACTGGGGCCAAGGGACACGAGTGTTCGCGGAGCCGCGAGGGGCAGGGCGGCCGGAGGAGGGCGCGGCCCAGGCAGCACGGCCGGAGGGACCAGAGCGGCCTCGGGGCTGGGCGTAGGGCGTGAGAAGCTGCCGGGGAGTTTTGACTAACACCGGAACAGAATCATCGGGCAGTGGTGCTGCCAAGAAGCTGAAGATGCCTTGGGAGACTCACAGTTCACTCCGGCACGTGCGAGCTCCAGAAAACCCAGGGTCACGTTTACTTACCACTGTCAAAACAAAGGCTTTCCAGGCTTGTCTGAAGACGGATTTCTTTCTTTCTGGAGCACCCACTCGTGTCACGTGGGACCCGAGAAAGTGGAAATCAACCCCGATGAGCCACTCGTAATGTTCCCGACCGTCATCAACGAGGCCAAGGCGAGGCCAACCGAAGACGGTACTTAGACCAAGGCCGCACCACAGCTGCACAACTGCGGGCTTGGAGTGACTAATGCCTTCTTGCCGACGTCTTCCCCGACCCACTTCATTCCTCCGCCTCCTGAACAAAGATTTCTGAGATACCCAGTTACGAAACCAGTCTGCTTCATGACTCGTCCGATCCTGACCTGATTCCTGCTTCTCCTACGCTTCCCTCCTTGGAATCACTTAACATAGCTCAAGCCCTGCAAAAGCCCTTCCCGCAGCCTCTGGCTGAGACACCTCGCGGTCCATCGGGTAGACGCGCTGTCTGGCCGCAGGAAGTTAATAAAGCGAATCAAACGAACACTGACAAGGTTCATTCCTCTTGCACTTTAGTTGTAGGTGTTATCAGAGCCCAGTGCTTCACAGAGCAAGTTTAAGAACGGCCGAACGAACGGATTATTTCCTACTAGAAAAGCCTGTGAGTTTAAAGCTGGACCGTGGCATCCCACCTAAAATGTGTCCCAATCAGAAAACAGCATGCTGTGAACGAAAAGGGTGAGAACTGTATTGCTAAATATCTTAATAGCAGGAAGGATGGATTGATTTTATAAGTTGGCTCTTGTCTATCTGGTCCTTCACGTTGCTAACCTTTTCTGGCTGAAGGTTTGTGTTAGGGGCCCTCTTGGCTTGATCAGGGCGTAATGCCCTTCCCTCTGCCTGGGGCCTCCTTGGATTTTCTCAGGCAAGGCACTGGGGTCTGGAGACAGACAAGATTGTTTCTAGACAAAACGAGGCATGTTTTCTCACTTGAGTTGCGGTGAGCACGTGAGCGATGGCAAACCACAAATGCTTCTTAGCTCCCTGTAGCAGTAGCTGTCGAAGATGTAGCAGAGGATGGGGAGTGGGGGCAGAGACCAGGTGAGAGGCTGGTGTGTTGGTCCGTGTCAGAGCCCGAGCTCGGGTACTAGCTGAGGGACGGAGGGAGAATTTATAGGGCAGAGCGGTCTATTCAGTGAGGGAATCAGGAGATTGGTTGCAGCCTCTCTTGGGTTTCCTCAGGTCTCACTGACTTTTATGTGCAAATGGGGCTGTGTTATTGCCCAAATGCCTCTGGCTCTTGCCTCTGCCTTCTGTGGGGCCTCCAGGCAGCTCCTAACGCTTACTGGGAGTCCCTGGACATGACTTACACGTGCAGAGACCTGCCTTTTGCAGATGCCAGCAGGAACGTTTGTTCCTGCTGATGGAAGGCCCTTGCCAGTGACGTGATGCTCGTGACTGCCACCTGTTGGGGACCACGCCAAAGTTTTTTCCAACATGCGCTCTTTCTGCTTTTATCGAAATGATCTGTCTTGAACGTTGATGCAGGGAATTGCATTGAGTCATTTTATTGAGGTTAAATTCACATAAAATGAACCAGTTTTAAGGGAGCGATCCAGTGGCATTGAGCACATTCACAGTGTAGTGCAATTGTCACCTCTATCTGGTTGCGAAACGTTTCCACTGCTCCAAAAGAAGCCCTGTCCGGGCGTGGTGGTGGGTGCTTGTAATCCCAGAGACTCTGGAGGCTGAGACCAGAGGATCACTGGACTTGAGCCCCGGAGTCTGAGCCTTCCGTGAACTATGATCGCACCAACGCACTTCAGCCTGGGTGAAAGAGAGAGACCCTGTCTCGGAAAAGAAAGGAAGAAAAGACCCAGACGCGTTAAGCAGTCACTCCCCATCCCCCCACGCTGAGTTCCCGACAGCCCATCTGCTTTCTGTTTCTATGGATTTATCTATTCTGGACACTTCATATAAATGGAATCATACAACACATGCCATTTTGTGCCTGACTTTTGTTTCTGACGGCTGGTTCTTAGGCTTTCCATGCAATAGGCATGGACAGGGGGCCGAGCAAGTTTTCCCAGACAAGGTTTATCAGGGCTTATGCTCCAGCCAAGGGAGACAGCGTGGGCGGTAGAGTTCTCCAGCTGGCTCCCCGAAAGCGAATCTACGTGGCAATTTAAAGAAAGCATTATGAATAATTCATTAAGAGGGCGTGCGTCATTGCATGTGTGGGTGGGATGTAAAATGTGCAGGCACAGTATTTTATATTCATGTTAGTACACACACCACATGATCAGAAATGGTGGGTAATCCCCTCCCGGGCAGGGATTTTAATGTATAATAAAGTAAGCGGTTATTGAGGCAGGTTATTCAGTGCAGGTTAGACATAGATAAGTTTCTTGTAGGCAAGTTTAAATTAAAATAGGGTAAGCATTCAGACATCTTTCTTGTCGGTACACAACCTCCACCTGACCAACCAGGTACACCAGACCTGGCTGGAGTGCAGGCTGGAGTGTGGAACTGCCAGTGCAGGAAATCACAGAAACAACAGGGGATTACCCCAAACACAGACATGATGGTCTAAGAAAAGCTCAAATCTAGTTAGGCAATAACTTTAATTATTTAGAAGGTCTTTGTGACCTTAGAAGGTTGAAAGATGGTAATCAAACTTGTGATCAGACACTTGCAAACCACCCTCTTAGCTCATAAAGTAGGAAGATGGTAATCAAAACTCAAGACAAGACACCTGCAGCGCACTGATCTTAGCTCATGGTTTGCTTGACCATCATTTTAAAAGTATACAAGGAAGGAGCCGAAAAAAAAAACACCCCAGAATTTATTTATTAAAAATTGTATTTATATTCTTGCATGTTTAAACCTCAGTCACCTTCAAAGTACTCTCGGTTTGAAGCAATACATCTATGGAGATGCTTTTTCCACTGCTCAAAACAGTTTTCGAGTTCATCAATTTTGAGACCTTTTTGTGCCCCTGCCATTTGTTTGTTTCACCTCTTTCACATCAGCAGAAGGTTTCCCTTTAAAAGACTTTTTTCATCTTAGGAAACAAGTCGCTCGGGGTGAAATCAGGTGAATAGGGAGATGGGGCACGTGGGTCATGCCATTTTTGGCTAAAAACCGCTGAGGTGAGTGGATGGCCTGAGCCCGCGGGTTCGAGACCCGCCTGGGCAACTTGGCGAGACCTCATCTCTACAATAAATCAAAAACTAGCCGGGCGTGGTAGCGCGCGCCTGTAGTTCCAGCCACTCGGAAGGTGGAGGCGGAAGGATTGCCGGAGCCCGGAGGGCCGAGGCTGCGGTGGCCGGGAGCGGCCACTGCACTTCAGTCTGGGCGACAGAGGGAGACTCCAACTCAAAAAACAAACACAAAAACAAAAAACCGCCGAACACTCAGCACAGTGTGGGCTGGTCTGCTTATAAAACTGGCAGCCCAGTGTAGGCAGGTGTGCTTACATAGCTCATTGAAGGAAATGGGTAAACATATTGAAAGAATCTCCAAAAAACATTTTACTGAACCTAAAACAGCCTCTCACAACAACACTAGCTGGTCCACTGATGCCGATGGGTTCCTAGGACATTTACCTGGCATGGGAAGCCTGTCCTCCAAAACATAATTCCAGTTTTTTTGGGTCCCCCTCGCACAAAGTGTCTTGTCAGAGGTAAGCATATGTCCTTTCTCTTAAGGTACCCATGCCCTTTGGAAGTGTCCTTTTCTTTCTAATGAATTCTATCTTAAACTATGAGTAAACTTGTGTACTTGGTACTCACTCTGAAATTCTTTTCTTTGGCTGAGTTGAAGGAACTCACAGAGCAACACACCACACCCCGATCAGCATCATTATGTTTGGTCATTCTGAGATTTGTGCACATGTGAGTGACTGCAGGTGGTGGGGCTGGTCAGGGCCGTAAAGTTGCCTATTTTAGCTTCTTTGTGCTGTTCTTAGGGTCTCCTAGTCAGCTGGTATGGTGCCAGTGGGACCAGCATTGCAGGTCTGGTGGTTAATGATTATGGGTGTTGTCTTGTTTCCTTCTGCATATGGTCTTGCATAGTTGAGCTGAGTGTCATTATCAGTGGCCTTGGGAAAAATATGCTAGGAAGAGTGGGTTGGGTCACCAGCCCATTCCTATTCTGTCTTGCTTTCACTTAGCATAGTATTTTCAAGGTTCATCCATGTTGTAGCATGCATCAGCATTTCATTTCTTTTTATAGTTGAATATAATCCCAATGAATGTGTATACCACATATTATGAACCTATGTATACATGTACTTATTTGGGTATCTGTTTTCAATTCTCTCGAGAATTCTCTGAATCCTAGGAGTGGAATTGCTGGGTCATTTGGTAATTCTACATTTAATTTTCTGATGGAATACAAAACTGTTTTCCATTTTCCATTCCCATAGCAATGTTTGGGGGCTCCACTTCCTCTACTTCCTTGCCAAAACTTGTTATTTTTTTGTTTTACAATTACTGTAACCACCCTTGTGAGTGAAAAGAACACCCAAGGCTGGGCTCGGTGGCTTGGCCTGCAATCCCAGCACTTTGGGAGGCCGAGGCAAGTGGACTATCTGAGAGCGTGGGTTTGAGACCAGTCCAGGCAACTTGGTGAGGCCTTGTCTCTACAATAAAAAAATAATAATAATAATTAGCTGGGCTGAGGTAGAAGGATCACCTGAGCCCATCAGGTCAATGCTGGGGTGACTGTGAGTACGCCACCACACTCTAGCCTGGACGACAGAGTGAGACCCCAACTCAACAAAAAAAAAAAGAAGAAGAAGAAGAAGAGGCCGGGCTCGGTGGCTCAGCCTGTAATCCCGCGCCTTTGGGAGACTGAGGTGAGTGGATGGCCTGAGCCCACGGGTTCGAGACCTGCCTGGGCAGGTGAGACCTCATCTCTACAGTAAATCAAAAAAATCAGCCGGGCATGGTAGCGTGTGCCTGTAGTTCCAGCTACTTGGAAGGCTGAGGCGGAAGGCTCGCCGGAGCCCAGCAGGTCGAGGCTGTGGTGGCCGGGAGCGGCCACTGCACTCCAGTCTGGGCGACAGTGAGACTCCAACTCAAAAAAAAGAAGAAGAGAAGAACACTCAAGTTTTACGTGATGTCAGCAGACTGCAAATCCTTGGGACATCTAGTAGTACTGGGTCCCCCGCGTTCTCACTGAGTCAGAGCTATATTCTCAGGACCTCTTTTTCCATTCTGGGTCACACTCTTGACACCTCAGCCATAAAACTTTGGATCCTATAGGAAACTGTTGAGCTTTGATGCAGAGCTCTCTTTCCATAAAACTCAAGTGGAAGTTCATGTCAAGGAATCAATATCTGAAGCTGACCCTCTCTGGCCTGTTTTTTTTTTCTTTTATCTTCCTAGCTAAAAGCTCTCCATACACTATCAGTTCTCTGGAGTGTGACTGCATCCAAACTTGGCTTCAGCCTGGAGAGTTCTACTATCCAGGCTCTTGCTAGGGTGAAGGGTGGAGCTGATCACACAGGTGATATAGAAAAATAAACACGTTGGGGACCAGAACCTTTGGTCCCTTTGGCTGTGAAGATCCTGTGTGACATGAAAGAGGGCGTTTGTATCTTGGGCTGAGAGTAGATACATGGGATTGAGAGAGAGAGAGAGAGAGAGAGAGAGAGAGATTCAGGTGTCACTGGGGAGGACGTAGCAGCTGAAGTTGGAACGGGGGTAAGCTGTAATAGAAAAGATGTCAGTTGGTGAAGAACTGGAATGAGATGTCCCGGTTTGACATTTTGAGTATTCCTGTAATTTTAGGAACACTATCAGAAAAGAGGCTGGCTTGCGAGCTGAGCCGGCTGCAGCAGCTCTAAACCACACATTGCTGATGAGTGAGAACCTCTGTTATAAATGGAAATGTGAACTGGCAAATACTCATTGGCTACAGCTAAACGCGCCAGTTTATTTCGGTACCTATTATGTCCGTGATCTTCTGTTTTCCTTATTGATTGCAAATAGGCACAAGGAATAAAAAACTGGGTTGCTTTCCCAAAACATGACTGAATGCTTTCTCTGCTGCATATCTAAAGTGGGTGCAGATTGGACTTTTCATTATTTCTCCAAGGGCAGAAATGTCCTTTGGGGGGCTTCTAATTTTTTGTGAAAGTTCAGCTTCAGAAACGATTTACAAACGGTTAGGAAAAACATCACATAGATAAGACACGCCTCAATGTATTTAAAGCGACTCATTCCTAGGCTCTCAGCTCTTCTCTTTCCGCTTCCTCTCTGGGTAGTTGACCCTTATCTGACCTTACTCTCTGGAATGCTCTGTGTGCCTCTGACTTTCATCCCAGGGAACATCAAGACACACTTCCGCTGGCATTCCTGATGGGATCACTTTCTCCTCAGCTTTTGAAAGAATCCTGCTTCAGCGACTCCCAGGGAGCAGCCGGAGGATTGTTTTTCAGAAGGAAATTTATCCCACACCAAATCAGGAATCACTCATTTTGCACCATGTTACACAGTGACGATTTTCACGGTAGGCTGTTACTCTTCTTTCTTCTGTTCTCCCAATCCATGAACATAGTATAGGTTCTTAAGTTCTTTGGAAGTGAAGTGTCCACATAGCCCAGTTCCTTCCACCCCAGGAATTCTTATCACATCAGCCCATGGATTTCCTTCAAAACAGTTATCACAACCTGAAATTATCTCGTTTACTTATTTATTTGCATGTTTACCATCTGTCTCTTCCATCTAAAGGGCCAGCTTCAAGAAGGTGTGGCCTTATGTGTCTTCTTACAGCACCTAGAGCAATACCTGGCCATGGATAGATGCTCATGAAATATTTGCTGTCCGGCTGACTGACAGAATCAATCATTTAAATATCATATAAAAATGGACTTTCCCATCATGAGTGTTCTCTTGTTTTTTTTCTTCTTCTTCTCTTGATCAATGATATTGTCCAAATTTAACTAGCATTGTAGTGGAACTCAAATTTTTGGATTCTTTTTACACTCTTAGAAATTATTGAGGACTCCCAAGAGTTTTTGTTTTATAGGGGCTATATGTATCATTATTTAGTGAAATATAAATTAAAACTGAGGATTTAAAATTCGTTAAAAATATGTAATAATAAACCCATTCCATGTTAACATGAATAACATACTTTAAAAAATATTTTTGCATGTCTCATTAATGTCTGGCTTAACAGAAGACAGCTGGATTCTTGCATCTGCTTCTGCATCAGTCTGTGGTGATATCACACACCACGCACGCAGCCTTTGGAAAACCCCACTGAGCACTCATGAGAGAATGAGAGCAAAAAAGGTAAATAAAATTTCAGGTTATTTTGAAAATAGTTTTGCTTCACAGATAACCCCAGAGATTCTGGAGTAGCCCAGAAATCCCTGAAGCACATTGAGAACAAATGATTGATATTAGAGGAGAGGATAGTTTTCTTCTTGGTCTTTGAACACTGTGTTTTTCTCTCTGATGTCCTTTGCTTAGCTTTAATATTAAAATATTGGCCAGGCTCAGGGGCTCAGCCTGTAATCCCAGCATTTGGGAGGCTGGGGCAAGTGGACTGCCTGAGCCCATGGTTTTGAGACAGCCCAGCAAATTGATGAGACCTTGTCTCTACAAAAAAAAAAAAAAGAAGAAGAAAAAAAAATTAGCTGGGCATGGTAGCATGTCCCTGTAGTTCCGGCTACTTGGAAGACTGGGGCGGAAGGATTGTGGGAGCACAGCACTGGGGTGGCCGTGAGTGTGCCACTGCACTCCAGCCTGGGTGACGGAGTGAGACTCCAACTCAAACACACACACACACACACACACACACACACACACACACACACACTAAAAGATATTTGTATTTCTCAAGATTGCCAAAGGTACCCAAGATGCGTGGTGAAGGATGAGTGACAGAAAAATAAACAGGGTGAGCAACGTGCTGCACTCATGCAGACACACTCACGCACAAGTGAAAACAGCTGTGCTGAGAACACGCACCTTCGTGAGCATGCACCATATGCCCGTATTGTCCAAAGATTGTCTCTACTCCTTAGAACAACACTTCCAGTTAGGCATGTGTAGCCTCATTTCACAGACAAAGAAATGGAGGCTCAGAAAGCTTAAATAACTTATCCAAGATCGCAAAGCTAAGAAGTGAGAGAGTGGTGACCGCCACACTCAAGACTCCTTTCCTTTAAAAACATGTGCTTTTTGGCCATCAAATGCTAGATTACCACAACATGGGGGAAAAACCCAGAAACGATGAAAAGTTCACATATAAAACAGCCATGTTGTTTTACATAAATGAATCAAGGAATCAAAAAACCTAACTGATTCTTCTTTCTTTCAATAATGTGTAACTAAAAAAAAAAAAAAAAAATCAGGGCCGGGCATGGTGGCTCGTGCCTGTAATCCCAACACATTGGGAGGCCGGGGCCGGAGGATTGCTTGAGGTCAGCAGTTTGGGATCAGCTTGGGCAACAGTGGAGATCCTGTCTCCACTTAAAAAGAAAAAACAAAAGAAAACAAAAAAAAAAACTAGCCAGGTGTGACGGCATGGGTCTGTATTCCCAGCTGCTCTGGAGGCTGAGGTGTGAGGCTCCTTGAGTCTAGGAGGTTGAGGCCGACGTGAGCACCCCAGACTGGGTAACAGAGTGAGACTCTGTTTCTAAAATAATAAAGAAAACCAATCAGTGCATTTCCCCCCGATTTGAAGAGTAATACAACTGCAGCAAAATACTGAAAAACAACTAAATGCCCATCGATAGGGGGCAGGTTGGCTACATTAACTGTGGTACACCCAGGGGTGCAGCACCCTGCGGTTGTTAAAAAGAATAAAGCAGCACGACTGAAACCATCCTCCAGGATGTGAAAAAATAAGGTGGCTCAAGGTCCCCAGGACGCAGTGATTTGTGCTGAAACGTGTGCGTTAACGTGCAGGTGCAACCGGCTGCTCTTGCGAACTCCGCGGAAGGCCGGTGGTCACAGCCCCGCCTCCCCACCCGCTCGGCGGGAGCTGCGGGGCCGCAGGGCCCGACGCCTTCGCGTCCTCCTGGAGCGCGGAGTCGCCCCGCCACGCGTCACATCAGAGCTTCACTCGCAGCCCGCGCACAACTGCGCCACGCAGTCCCTGGCTGGGCGCGCGAGGGGGCCCGGCGGCCGCCGTCCTCGTGGGCCGGGGCGCAGCCCTTGTCTGGGCCTTTCAGCCTGCCGCTCTTCCCTTCGGGCGGCTCTCCGAGGACTGCGAGCCTGGCTCTCTCGGGGACCCGCTCGGGGTTTCCAGAGGGCCCCCGCGCCGCCTGGGCCCTGATGCGGAGGGTGCGGCTTGGCAGGCCTCGGCGTCCCTCCTCCTCGTCCCGGGCCTCCCCGCAGCCTCTTTGTTTTGGAGTCGGAGTCTCACTCTGTCGCCCAGCTGGAGGGCCGTGGGCGCTCCCGGCCACCGCAGCCTCGGCCCGCCGGGCTCCGGCGATCCTTCCGCCTCCGCCTTCCGAGGAGCTGGAACCACAGGCGCGCGCGATTGTAGAGATGCGAGCTCGCCAAGTTGCCCAGGCGGTTCTCGAACCCGCGGGCTCAGGCCATCCAGGCACCTCAGCCTCCCAAAGGCGCGGGGTGACAGGCTGAGCCACCGAGCCCGGCTGCCCGCAGCCTCCTTAGCGGCCCTGGCGGGAGGCAGGTGCGGCTGCCGGAGAGGGCCCCGGCCCTGAGAAGCCCCTTCTCCTGCTCCGGAGGCTGCAGACTCTGGCCTCGCCATGACGGGAGGAGTCCTGGCTTGCCGCCGTCGCTGCACCCGGCCGGTAGGAAGCAGGCGGAGAGACGGGCGCGTTTCCCGCCATCCCAGGGGACACAGGCCAGCCTTCCAAGGACGTGCTTGCCCCCTGGGCTCCGCACGCTGATACGGGCCTGTGAGTCTTCTCAGCGCAGAGCTTCCAGCCAGGGCCCGCTTCCTCACTTGCAGGGCCCAGTGCCAGACGAAGGGCACTAAGACACGAAGCTTTTCCTTTAGGAATACTTGGTTACTTATAGAATGCAACATGGATAGGAGGGGTACGTGAGCATCACACCGAGTTACATACTGCAAAACACTTTAAACGCTTTGGTGGCGTAGCTTTATATAACTTAAGTAATAGCTTGTTAATGATAATACACTTGTTAAAGCAAATATCTTTTCATTTTTTACTTTTTTTTTGCGTCGGAGTCTCACTCTGTCCCCCAGGCTGGAGTGTAGTGGCACGCTCATGGCCATTGCAGCCTTGACCCTCTGGGTTCAGGTGATCCTTCCGCCTCAGCCTTCCAAGTAGCTGGCAATACAGGCGTACACCACCACGCCCAGCTAATTTTTTTATTTATTTATTGCAGAGACGAGGTCTTGCCAAGTTGCCCAGGCTGATCTTGAACCCACAGGCTCAGTCAATCCCCTCACCTCAGCCTCCCAAAGTGCTGGGATTATAGGTGTGAGCCACTGCGCCTGGCCTTAAAGCAATATCTTGATTGATTATTAGATTTTTCTGGCTCATTTTTCTATACATTCATTTATTAGGTTATTAAAATTTATATTTTTAAAAAGAAACTTCGTTTTTCTTCGCTATAATTGAAAATGATCTCAGTCTCTCTTTGCAATGCTGTATTGAAAATAAGTTTTGACTTTGAGAAGGATTATTCTGTGGCTTCAACTTTCGACTTCTGCATGACTTCCATAGGTTATGGGACACGTGAGAGGAAACATTAAAATGTAGTTGTAGACATTAATATTTAAACTTAAATTCAGACTTACAGAGAATGTATTAGTAAGAAGAGACAGAACTGTATATCTAGCTAGTGATTTATTTGCCAATCTACCAATCAACTGACTTACTAGTTTATATGGGTTGTTGGTTTCTGAAAAGCTGGAGAGGAATAGGAAAAGATGATTTCCAAGTCTCTTCTTGATTCCCAAAAGTCTTGGAAATTAGGGGAGTGGAATGAGAAGGAACTTACTCTTTATTTGTATACGTTGACATTGTTTGGCTTTTTAAACATGTACACATGTCAATTTTTCAATTTAAAAACTTGTTAACGAGGAAAGAAACTCTTAAAGAAGGGAAGGTTGGCTTAAGATCTTCACACTTGGTTGATTATTGCCAATGTCTTGAATCTTGCTAATCTTTGCAAAGCCATTAAATGTATTTTTATCTTCATTTTATATTATACATAGTTGTGTGTGGTTTAGGTATCTTTAGTTCAGCTGAAAAATGTTCGGTCTGGAAAATTTCCAAGTTTAGAGGATTAAGTCAGATCAACTCTGCTTTCTTCTGGGGCTGTTTTTGGAAAGGTTTTGGAAGGGGAGTCAGCTGTTGTGGCCATTTTTAAGAAGGTGAAGTGTGCTTCCTAGCGAGTGAAGAGGATGCCGACAGAAGGTTATTTCCTGTGCTGGACTCTCTGTGCGTGGACAGGAGGGGCGGGGTGCCTTGCAAGCCGTGCCTCCGGGGCCTGCTTGATCTCCGGTCATCTGGTGTCACACATAGTGAGAAAGCTGGAACAGGAAGACCATGATGACTGGTCAGCAGTGTGCGGTGGCAGGTGGTCTCCATGAGGCTTTCTCAATCAGCTTATCAGGGAAAAAAAAATCATGGAACGCCAACATTCAGAATCAAACCCACTGCACTACCCACTTAAATAAGTAAACAAAACACTTCTGGAATGTTGCTTCAAATTCCAAAGCCTTAGATTTATTCTGTAATACAAGGATCATTTAACACTTGAAAATCAATGAGTACATTTCACGCAATTTTAACATATGAATGGGTAAAGAGGGAAAATATAATCTGTCCTATAGATCTTTTAGCAGACTGACACATTTCAAATTCATTTGCGATATAAAATTTTCAGCCAGCTGGAAACTTTCTTAGCCGGAGAACTTTCTTAACCTAACACAAAGTATCTACTAAAAATGTCTAGCAAATATGTCGACTTATTGCAGAAATGTGGAGATAATTTTCTGGAAGTTGGGCGGGTCACCTGTGCCTTCGTCCCTACATAGCAGTTAAATGGGTGAGTTAAGTCTTCATATGTCAGTAAGACCTAAAGAAACATAACACTGCACAAATAATGCAAGCAACAGAGCGATGTGAGTAACGTAAGCCATTTCCTCTAGGTCTTGTTTTCTAGCGTTATCCTAGCCATGTTGATTCATAAACTTTCCATCGCCTGTTAGATCTAAACATTTTCTGATTTCCATTGTTTTCACTTCTTTGATACATACATACACACATTTATGGAGTATTTTAAAATTTCTAAATATGTCAAGTTTTTTATTGTTGCTAGCTTTATTTCAAATTCTACAGAGAACATGGTGATGTAATATTGATTTTTGGGGGGTTTGCTAGACTTTGTCGACGCCCATCTTGTGGCCTAATACGTTTTTTGTGTGTGTGGCCTGGTCAATTTTGGCAAATCTTCGACAGTGTTTAAAGATAATGTGAATGTACTAATTGTTGAATACAGAGCTTTCTCCATATACCAATTGGGTGGAGCTTTTAAATTATACCATCCTAATCTGGTATCTCCTTGTTGTTTCGAGTTGCTTGATTGAACCAACATTCGGATATAGTATTTTTTTTTTTTTTTGAGTTGGAGTCTCACTCTGTCACCCAGACTGGAGTGCAGTGGCTGTTCCCGGCCACCGCAGCCTCGACCTGCTGGGCTCTGGTGATCCTTCTGCCTCAGCCTTCCAAGTACCTGGAACTACAGGCGTGTGCTACCACGCCCAGCTGGTTTTTGATTTATTGTAGAGATGAAGTCTCGCCAAGTTGCCCAGGCAGGTCTCGAACCTGGGGGCTCAGGCAATCCACTCACCTCGGCCTCCCAAAGCACCGGGATTACAGGCTGAGCCACCGAGCCTGGCGGATATAATATGCTAAACATCACTCATGTGATAGCTTGTGTTTGTAATCCCAGTAACTCAAGAGGCTGAGGTGGGAGGATTGCTTGAGTGCCCAGAGCTGGAGGTCACAGTGAGGTATGACCGCGTTATGCCACGGCACTTCAGCCCAGGTAACAGAACGAGGAAAAGAAAAAAAAAAAGAAAATTACTCACTAAGCCTGAGTTATTGCCATATTGGTAAGATGAAGCCACAAAGAAAGAGACTGACGGCTCTGACTGCACAGTTTAAAACTTTGTATTTGTGAGTACAGATAATAGCGGTTGATACTTGATTGATCGTTCACTATGTGCTAGGCACAGGGGTACATGAACCACATTTATGATGTGTCAGGCATAGCAGTGCATGTTTGTATGCATCCTCGTTTTAGCTTCACAAAAGCCTTCTGGAGATATCATTACTCTTTGACAGATAAGGAAACTGAAGCTCAGAGAGAGTAAAAATTTGCCCAATGACACACAAATGTTGGGCGATGGAACTGGTATTCAAATACAGTTTCATCTGATTCCAAAGCATCATAAAGAAACAAGAATCAGGGGAAGGGGGAAAGAAAAGAAACAAGAAGCTATTAGGATTTATCTTAAGGTGAATTATTAAGGAAGCAGTCATTAACTTTTCTTTCCTTTTTTTTTTTTTTTTGAGTTGGAATCTCACTCTGTCACCCAGACTGGAGTGCAGTGGCACGTTCCCGGCCACCGCAGCCTCGACCTGCTGGGTGGGCTCCAGTGATCCTTCTGCCTCAGCCTTCCAAGTAGCCGGAACTACAGGCGCGCGCTACCATACCCGGCTAATTTTTGATTTATTGTAGAGACAAGTCCTCGTCAGGTTGCCTGGGTGGGTCTCAATCCCGCGGGCTCAGGCAATCCACTCGCCTCGGCCTCCCAAAGTGCTGGGATGACAGGCTGAGCCAGTCATTAGCTTTTCAAGACAAAAAAATATATATTTTACATGGCAAAGACAGTGAGGATTTAAAATTCTTTCTTGTTTTCACATTCTATACCTCCCTCCCTCTGTGACAAAGACTGTGTATGCAGGATGAGGGATATTCCGACAGATCAAGTTTCACATTCTCAAATCAAACATTGCCCACCTGAAAAAGGTAAAGAGAACAGGCAGCATTGGCGGCTCTGTGTGTAGATGACTAAGGTCGATGTGTAGACAAAGGAAAGGCCAGATGTCTTCAAATTACCTTCAGCAAAGACACCAACCGTTCCTATACTACCAACTCTCAGCAAAATGTACCAACCACCCCCACAGCAGAGGGACACCCAATCTGGAGCGAGCTGTATGTTTTCCAGGCAAAAATTATTTCTCTTTTTTTTTTTTTTAGTTGGAGTCTCCTTCTATCACCCAGGCTGGAGTGCTGTGGCACGCTCACAGCCACCCCAGCCTCGACCCGCTGGGCTCCAGCAATCCTTCTACCTCAGCCTTCCAAGTAGCCAGAACTACAGGTGCACACTACCACGCCTGGCCAATTTTTGATTTACTGTAGAGGCAAAATCTCGCCAAGTTGCCTGGGTTGGTCTCAGACCCGTGGGCTCAGGCAATTCACCCTCCTCGGCCTCCCAAAGAGCTGGGATGACAGGCTGACCCACCAAGCCTAGCCAAAAATTATTTCTTTATGATTCTGGATTGGTATCTGATCCCATCTGGATGTGGTTGTTTGTCCTTAGTTTAGATAAAGTCCAATTTAGCAATTTTTTAAAGAGATCGTGCTGTGGCATCACATACAGAAACTCTTTGCCTAATGCAAAGTCACAAAGGTTTTCTCCTGTGTTGTCTCCTATGCATTTCTTAGCTTAGGTGCTCTGCTGTGGCCTGTGATCTAGTTTGAGTTGACTTTTGTACACGATGTGGCTGGATCCAAGTTCACATTTTGCATACGGACCATCAAATTACTCCATCACCCTTCGTTGGGAAGGCAACCCTTTCCCACTGCACTGCCTTTCCCTCTGTTAATCCGTTGTCCATATATGTGTGGCTTTATTTCTGGACTTTTTATTCAGTTTACTGAGCTAGTTGTAAATGCTTATGCCAATTCTATGCTGTATTGTATTTACTGCTGGAGCTTTGTAGTAATTCTTGAAATCAGGTCTCTTTACCTTCCGACTTTGTTCTTTTTAGAGCTGTTTTGGTGAATCTAGGTCTGATACATTTCTTTATGAATGTCTTTATTTTTATTTTTATTTTTAGAGATAGGCTCTCACTCTATCACTCAGGTTGGAGTGCAGTGGCACAATCATCGATAACTGTAACCTTGAATTCCTGGTCCCAAGCAATCCTCTCACTTCAGTCTCCCAACGTGCTGGGATTACAGGCATGAGCCACCGTGCCTGACCTCCTTGCAAATTTTAGAATCAGTTTGTTGTCACTGTCTACAAAGAATAAAACCAGAAAGGCCCCGGTGGGTATTTGTATTGAGATTGCATTGAACCTATAGAGTAATCTGGAGAAGAATTGCTATCTTGGCAAAATTACTGTTTTGGCCCACAAACGAGGTAAATCTATCCATTTATTTAGGCCTTTAAAATTTTTCTCGGTAACGTGCAGTGTTCCGTGTACGGGTCTTGCACATCTTTTGCCAGATTTCTCCGGAAACATTCATATTTTTGATGCTATTATTAATGACACTTTAAAGTTTTCAATCTCCATTGCTAGTACATAGAAGCACAATTTACTTCTGCCTTTTGACTTTGTAGCCTGCAACCTTGCTGAGCTTGCTTATTGCAGTATCTTTTTTCTTTTCTTTTTTGTACTTCTTTTCTGACATGGACGCCTTTTTCTTCTTGTGTTTGCTTTATGGAACTGACTGGATCCTCCATTATGATGCTAAGTGGAAGTGATGACAGTGGATAACCTTGATATGATCGTGATTGTAGCTGGAGAGCATACACGCTTTCACTGTTGCGGAAAACGCAAGCCTCACGTGTCAGATGTTGGCTCGGTCCATGCTGATGCCCTTCCATGGATGTCCTTTGTCAGGCCGAGGAGACCGTTCGGATCGGTTGTGGAATCTCATCAGACTTAGCAGCAAAGGCTGAGAATAATGTTTTTCAAAATACTGTTTTTCACCTTGATGCAGAAGACAAGTGAAGATGAAGTCTCAGATCCTGGGGACAATCTAAACGAAGAAAATGTCCCTGAATTTGTCATGAAAACGAATGCGGTAATTTACAGGATGCTGTAAATCTTCAAAGCAAAGTTGCATTTGCTCTCCTCACCTTAAAAGAAGTTTATTTTTTTTACTGTAGTAGCAAAGGACTAACAAATTAGCAGTCTAGTTTGTAAGAGATACTCAGAATGTATTAAGACATTGCAGATGCATCTGTTTCACCAAGGATGTAAAGAACAGCCTGAACTTTTATGATTTGTTGGATTCAAGGGCAGACTATGGGTTGCCTTTCTTCTAATTCGATTATTTTACACATTGGATCATCATGTAAAAAATGCTCAAAAAAAGCCATAGTTTGTACACATAGTTCTACTTGTCTAGAACTGAAGGTGAACTCAACACAGGTAGAGGGTGGGAAACACAGATTGGCTTCACGTCCGCAAACAGCTTGGTGGTGAGCAGTCCCTAAGGGAGTGGCGTTGTGTAAGGCTGCTGTCCTAGACCTCCGAGTGGCTGCATGTCCTTCGGCTGCGTTGTGTTCATACAGAGCGGGTTTGCTTTGTAAAAGACCGAGCGCAAAGCAACAAAGAAGACATCTGCTACTTCCAGTGAGTTAAGCCTTCTGAAAATATTTCCCTTTCAGTGACCACTTGTTATTTTGATCCTTTGATCTTCTGCTTGGGAAATAGGGCCTTTTAGACTCTCCTACCCCCTTTCCTGTGTCTGTAGAATGGTGATCATGCCTGCACCACAGAAGGAGAGACTTTCCCATCCAAAGCTTTCACAGAGAGGGGTTGTGATGAGAGGAGAAAGCTTCCCAATTATTCTTGCAAAGCCCAAAGAACTACATTTTTTTTTTCATTTAGAAACTGTGTTCATTCCACTGATTCACAACTGACTTTGAGTTCAACGATCAGGTCCTACGATCCATAACATGTTTAGTGACTCAGAGAATTGTGGATTGATCAGCAGGAAAGAAAAGATTCTCCCTGGAGTTTCCCAGCTTTGCAGTCAATTTCACATTCGTCATCCCGAGGCCTGGGCTCAACGAAGACCTCGTGCGATTTTCTAATGTCTGCACGGAATCTTGAGGGCATAAGTGGCTTTCCAGAGGGCTGTCCTAATGGTCATTGGGCTGTCGTTGGCTACAGCATCAGGAGGCACAAGTCCTTTTATCGTGAGATCTCCTCTTCCTTCTTCTTTCAAATAAGATTTCCCCTCCCTCTTCACATCATAAAAACAAATTATGCTGACTGTAGAAAGTAGCAGCATGGTGTGACTATGGAATCAGACTTAAGTTGAAAATCTGGTTCTGGCCGGGTGCAGTAGCTCACGTCTGTAATCCCAACACTTTGGGAGGCTGAGGTGGGAGGATTGCTTGAGCCCAGGAGTTCGAAACCAGCCTGAGAAACGCAGCAAGACCTTGTCTCTCCAAAAAAAAAAAGAAAGAAAAAAATCCAATAATAAGCTGGGCATGGTGGCAAGTGCCTGTAGTCATAGCTACTTGGGAGGCTGAGGTGAGAAAAATCACCTGAGCCCAAGAGGTCAAGGCAGTGGTAAGCTGTGAACAGGCCTCGGCACTTCCGCCTGAATGACAGAGTGAGACCCTGGTCTAGAAAAAAGAAAAAAGAAAGGAAAAAGTCTAGTTCCACTGCTGACTGGCTGGGTTACCTTGAAGAAGCCACTCACAGAATATGCCTGTTACCCAAGTGGTCCTGGAATGTGAGAGCTAGCTGCATCCAAGAATCGATGTTGTGTGCGTTTAATAAGATGTTCATGCACACACACTGGAGTATCCAGTGCATAGTGAGAGCTCAATGTATTGTCTTATTAATAAAAATCAGAAAAATATACATCACTAACATTATAATGTAACTCCAGGTCACATCCAGAATCCATTTATAGTCCAGAGTTTTCAACTGAAGGCCACCCAAGTAATTGATCAACATTCATTCATTCAACGTTGACTCATCAGAAATTTTGTTTTTGCAGTTTTTATGTGCCAGATACGGTTCTACGTACTGGAGGTATAGGAGATATAACAGTAAACAACCAAACCTCCCTCAAACCCCCTCTAAAACTCCATACTCTCACGAAGTTTACATTTGTGTGAGTGTGTTGGAGGGGGAGGAGAAAGAGAGAGAGAGCGAGACAGAGAGAGAGAGATGTCAGATGGTGATAAATATGGGGGAGGTGGTACGGAGTAGCACTGGAATGGAGGAAAGTTGTAATTTGAAATAAGATGCCCAGGTGACATTTGTGCTTTTTTGTTTGTTTTGAGTTGGGGTCTCTCTCTGTTGTCCAAGCTGGAGTGCAGTGGCATGCTCACAGCTCACTGCAGCCTTGACCTCCCAGGCTCAGGCAATCCTCCCACCTCAGCCTCCCAAGTAGCTGGGACTGTAGGCGTGTGCCCCCATGCCTGGCTAATGTTTTGATTTCTAGGTGACATTTGCTCACAGACCTGAAAGGGGGGGCAGCAATCCCTGAGGATGTCTGGAGAGGCCTGTGTTCAGGTGGAGGGAACAGTTAGCCCTGGCTTGTTTGAGCGACAGCAAGGATGTCAGTGAGTCTGGCTGAGGCCAGAGTCTGACCGTGGCCAGACCATAGGGGCTTGTGGGCCACAGTGAGTCTTCTCTGCCCTATTCACAACTTGACTGGCTTCTGGTCTGCTGTGACAGATGAAATGTGAGAGGAAGTGACACGTGTCTCCCCCATACAGAAACTTTAAGACCCAGTTGTGCTTTTTCATCATTTCTTTCCCTCTGACACAGGTTCTAGAAAGAAGTCACATTTTAAACCTGAGCTCTGGCATGAAGACGATATGGAACTGGATTTCAGGTTCTCTGGTGGGTATGTGGCGCGAGGGAGACATGAACTTCAGATGGCTCTTTCTCTAGCCTGTTTCTGGATTGGACTTGTCTTGAAGCTGCATCTGCAAAGCACGTTATGCTATATATGTGTTTGAGACAGGGTCTCACTCTAACTCCTAGGCTAGAGGACAGGGGTGTGATCATGGCTCACTGCAGCCTCTAGCTGCTGGGCTCGAAGGACCCACCTGCCTCAGCCTCCCGAGTAGCCGGGACTTGCACACCTCCACACCTGGCTAATTTTTTAAAAAACTCTTTGAAGAGACAGGGTCTTTCTGTGTTGCCCAGGCTGGTCTCAAACTTCTGGCCTTGAGCAATCCTTCTGCCTCGGCCTCCCAACGTGCCATGATTACCGGTATGAGCCAGCACACCCGGCTACTTTTATTTATTTTTACATTTTAAAATTATTTTTATTTTATTTTATTTTGTTACAGAGCTGTGGGGTACAAGTCAGGATTAGCTACACACGTAGTCTTTTTTTTTGTGTTGGAGTCTCACTCTATCGCCCAGACTGGAGTGCAGCGGCCGCTCCTGGCCACCGCGGCCTTGACCTGCTGGGCTCCGGTGTCCTTCCACCTCAGCCTTCCAAGTAGCTGGAGCTACAGGCGTGCGCTACCACGACCGGCTAATTTTTGACTTATTGTAGGGATGAGGTCTCGCCAAGTTGCCCAGGCGGGTCTCGAACCCGCAGGCTCAGGCAATTCACTCACCTCAGCCTCCCAAAGTGCTGGGATTACAGGCTGAGCCACCAAGCCCGGCTTACACACGTAGTCTATGTGTGCAGGTAAACTTTGGGCCTCCACCTGGCCCTCACTTCCCTGGTTGAGGACCAGGCACCCTTTGGGTTGCTACGTGTTCCTTCATCCCCTGGCAGTGCCCAGCGACTGTCAATCTCTCCTTTGTGCCAACGTGATTCATGTTCAGGTCAAAGAAGTGGGCAGGAGGGTGTCAGCTACTTCATGAGCTTCTCCTCACTTGGTTTTTGGGTACAGAAAATTTAACTTTTTAATATCATCTGCTTTCAAGCAGTTACATTTTCCATCTCCAAAAACCAAGTGGAGAGAAGATCATGGAGTGGCTGACAGCCCCCTGCCCACCCCCTCACTCTTCTGCTTTGGTGCAGCCCTTCCCTCCACCCTAGCAATAGCCTCCCAATTTGTCTCTCCGCCAAACTGTTCTTTGCACTAATGCCGAAGTCATCTTTCAACATGCAAATTTAATAGTGTCTATTCCCGATTTGAAGCTCTTCAGTGGAAAAGTACAGAAATGTGTGGTGAGTGTGGAAAGATGTGCATCAAAAATATTGAAAGGAGCCGGGTGCAGTGGCTCATGCCTATAATCCCAGCACTTTGGGAGGCCAAGGCTGGAGGGTCACTTGGGCCCAGGAGTTCGAGGCCAGCCTGGGCAACATAGTGAGACCCTGTCTCTACAAAAAACAAATCTAAAAATTGAGCCGGATGTGGTGGTGTGTGCCTGTAGTTCTGGCTACTTGGGAGGCTGAGGCAAAAGGATCACCCGGGCCCAGGAGTTTGAGGCTGAGTAAGCCATGATCGTGTCACTCGCTTTGGCCTGGGCAACAGAGGCAGCCTGCGTCTCTCGGCACACGGTCCTTTCCTGTTTTCAAAGCCAGCAATGGCCGGTTGAGCCTTCCAAATACTGCACCACTCTGACTTTGGCTTTCTACCTTCCTCTTCCACATGGAAGGACCCTTGTGATTACATGGGGCTCATCAGACACACACTCTCTCTGTTTTGAGGCTATCTGACGAGCATCCTGAAGTCCCATCTGCCATGTATTGTAATATCTTCGCAGGTTTTGGCAAGTAAGATGTGAAATCTTCAGGGGCCCTTACTTGGTTGGCCAGAGTCTGGGAGCTCCTCTGGCGCAGAGGCGGTGACGTGGGCATCACTCTCCCGGAGTGTGGAGCAGAGGCCCGCTCGTGGTGTATGCGTCAGAAGTGATATTTGTCCAAATGGAGTCTATCCTCTAAAAGCAGGGGCCAGCATGTGAAAATGAGATGGGATTTAATTTAAAGCCTCCATAAACAGTCTTCTTGGCACACAGTCACACCCATTCATTTACGTGCTGTCTACGTGGCTCTTATACTACAATGGCGAAGGTGAGTAGTTGCAATGAAGACCGTAGGACCACAAAGTCTAAGGTAATGACTTATCTGGCCCTTTGCAGAAAAAAAAGTGGCTAATGCCTGCTCCAGAGGGAGAACTTTCTGGGATGAGGCGGATGCTCTCTATCTGTGCTGTCCGATATAGCAGCCACTAGCCACAGGTGGGCCTTGAACTGAGGCTGGTGCTCGAGGAAACAGCTTCTAAGTTTGATTCAGTTATAATTCATTTAGAGTTGAAGAGCACCCTGTGGCTTGTGGCTGCTGCACTGGACACCCCCAGAAGATGAGATGATGCTGACGAAGATGTAGATACAAAGGTGCCCTGCTAGGAGCATACGGACGATCTCTTAGAATTCCCATTTCATGGATGAGATCACCGAAGCCTAGAGAGATTAAGTAACTTACCTGAGATCACACAGCTGGGATGTGACAAATCTGGGACCCAGGTGGGTTGACTCCCGAGCTGTTGTTCTGACCACTAGGCTGTGCCGCCTCGCCAAGACGAGACACGAAACAGAATGTGGTGAGCCTTTTGAGATCAGTGACCACAAGGCAGAGAAAAGGTTGAGGGGGAGCACGTGACCAGGAATGAAAGAGACGTGTTCGTGGGGCCAAACTACTTAAGCTGGGCTTCGAAACTGGCAGGATTTAGACTGCCAGTTACAGGCTGGCAAGCCCGGTGGAGGCACGGAGCGAGGGGAAGGCGTGGCGTGGCGAGCGGAGGGCGTATGCAAGGACAGGAGAGCCATCCGGTGTGAAAAACCGGGCGAGGACTTTGCCAGCCCCCACCCCAACCTCCGTTGGCAGAAGTGCACTTCCTCCTTCCGGGCACGGCAGCTGCGTGGACGTGCACTTTGCACTCTGCGTTAGGGTTAGCATCACACTGGAGCTTGACTTGAGCAAGGGTAGAGAAACTCGCAGCTTGAATATTTGCATTTCATCTCCACCCTCCCCCAGAGCTTGATTTCTGCTCTTACGTGTTTCCTCTGCTCTTAATACATATTCTTATTCATGGCTTAATATAATTTTGTTATATATCTGTTTACTGGAATGTTCTCGAGTCCTTTTGTGAACACATGTGAGCACAAACGACAAGACAGTTTCCCGTCGGAAGGCTCTGGGGTGACGGCAGGAAGAAAAGTGGGAGAAGATGCCTTGGTGCCGGGCGCTGGGCACAGACAGGGTTCCGCTGGCAGCAGATGACCCTGCCTTTACGAAGTGGCCTGAGCCAGTTAGTGCCGTCCCCATTCCCTTGCCTCTGCAGGCTTGGCTGGGGTCCTGGCAGCTCCTCACAAGTTCCTGGAAACCTGGCAATTGACCCTAATTCCACCCCATGCCGCTGCCCCCTTGCTTCCTGGACTGGCTTTGATGTCTGTTGGCATCTTCTAGAGCGCTAACTCCCAAACATCCCCGGTTTCAATCTTGTCATTGGCATCAGGGAACACACTGGCATCCTATAATCTTTCCAAAGTGCACCCTGATCAGATGCCTCCCCTCCTCAAAGGGCTTCCGTGGCTCTCAGGTAAAAACCACGTTCATTAGTGTTGCTTAAGAGCCCCGTTCACACTTGAGCTCTGCCTCTTCCCAGCTATGCGACTTGGGCAAGTGCTTCACTTCTCTATGTCTCAGAGTCCTCATCTGTAAAATGGGCATACTAATAGTGCCTGCCTCAAAAGATTGCAGTGAGGGCATATCTGTAAAACGTGACAACAGTTCCCAATGCCAAGCAAGAACTCTGTGTGTGTTGTCCTTACTGTCATGACCTCTTCGGGCTCTCCTTTGCTGATTCTCCCCACAGTTTCCAGCTCCAAGTTCAACTGAATTACTTACAGTTTCCCAAATGCCCTCCCAGCCTGTATTCTCTCACCTTTGGGTGTTTTTGCACATGTTTCTTCTGTCCGGAAAGTGTTCCTTTCCCCTTTTCAACTCTTCCTCATTCTTGTAACATCAGTGAACGGGGATATCTGGGAGGAAGGAGAGAGAGAGAGAAAATAATTGGGTAAGAACAGTTCAGAAACAAGGGATGAGAAATTTAGGAATTGGGCCCTGAATTGCATTCTGGGATCCAAATCTAGGAGCAGCCAGGGCTGGGACCGCAAGCAAGGACTCCGTCCAGAAGGGCCATCCCTCAGGGCTGCTTGCTAGCTCACCAATGACCGTTGTTAAGACTTTTGTACATAGAATGTTTATTTCAAGGAGGAAGAGGCATATAGAGCTTCTCAGTGTAGGTTTTAGAACTTTTTTCTACAATTTTCTTCAGCTTAGAGAGGAGAATGGTGTCTGTCCTGTACAGGTGAGATCTCCACTGTGCTGTAAAGAGTTGTATGTAACACCACTGATAAGAGCTCCCTGCTCTGGGCAGCCACCTTCAGGAGTGGCTGGATCAGGGCTGCCCAGAGTGTGGCCAGCCATCCCAGGCTCTCCAAGCAGTTGTGAATTTTGACTGTGGTCACTCTTTCATGGCTTTTCCTTCTCAGATGAAATGAAGACTGAATGTTAACTAACAGCTCACTTCCTAATCATCTGAAGAAGACATTAGAGCTTTTTATAATACTCTTTTTCCAGGACACATGTAAGGGACGCGTACCAGTCACGGTTCTTATTTGTGAGCAAAGAAACTAACCTGAGGTGACCTCTGTAGAGCAGGATTTTGCTGACTGTATGTGGGAGCGTTCACAGATTTTCCTGGGGGCAGTCTGAGAACCAGACTTGAGGCTATGCCCAGTGGGAAACAGTGTTCAAAATCGCACCGTGGAAGAGCTTGGGAAAGGCACTTTTGAGAATTCACTCTTGTGATATGAGTAGAGAAGCAGTTAATGAAAACCATGTAGGCTTGAAGTGCGGCACATTTTCCCTGTGCCTTCTGATACAAGTTTTAAGTGAACGGCACGCAGCATGAGCGCTTCCTGATGACTTATTCTCTCATCTCTTACTGGCAGGTCAGTGCCAATAAGTCCACATGGAGGGACAGCGCTGAGCAATCCCTCCCTGAAGGTCATCTGGGCTCCCAGCATCCTGCCTGTGCTGAGAATTGCCTCCACTCGCCATCTCTCATTGCCTCTCTCTGCAGCGTCTGTCTCTTTCCCAAGATACTTGTTCCCTCGACACCTGTGCTCGCTTCCTCTTTCTAGTTGCTCCTGTGGGCCTCTGTCCTCCCGTGATCCTCTGGTTGTGAGCCTCCTCGTGGTTCTAGTGCCACCAACTTTCTCCTTCCCATTTCTTCTCTCTCAACGCCTTACACCAGGAGGGGTTTCCTTCATCTCTCTGGCTTTGTAATTAGTCAGCAGATGAATTCAAACCCTCAGCCCTCTCTTAAACTTCCAGTCCACAAGCCCTCGTGGATGTCCCTCAGCCCCTCAAACTCCACACCTTCCAAATGGAACTGGACATACCTCGCCCACCCTTGCTTCTCCTCCTGTGTTCTCTGAATCAGTGAACGGCAGCCACATTAATTCATTGTCTGAGTCACAAATCTAATTATCGTGGCTGGGCATGGTGGCTCATGCCTATAATCCCAGCACTTTGAGAGGCTGAGATGGGAGGATTGCTAGAGCCCAGGAGTTCGAGACCAGTCTGGCAACATAGCGAGACCATAAAAAAGAAAAAAAGAAAAATAAAAGTAGCCAGGCATGGTGGCACATGCCTGTTGTCCCAGCTACTTGGAAGGCTGAGGCAGAAGGATTGCCTGAGTCCAGGACACGGAGGTGGCAGTGAGCCATGATTGTGCCACTGTACTCCAGCCTGGATGACAGAGTGAGACCCCAACTCAAATAAAAAGGAAAGAAGGAAAGAAAAGAAATCTAGGCATCATCTTTGAATCCCTCTCATCCTTATCCTCCACACCGATCCCTAGATTCTGTCCCTCCTACTTTCTTTATTCACCTGCATCAAACCTTTTTTAGTTTAAGCTACCTCTTATCTGGATCATGGCAACAAACTCCTGATGAGCGTCCAGGCTCCAGGCACCCTCAGACTCCCTATTCCTGTCCCTGCTTCATAAGAGCCAGAGTGATAACGTGTGCACTCGGCCACATCTCTTCTTGCATGAGACATTTTATGAATTCCTATGGCTATAAAGAAGAAAATAGAAACTTCTAAGGCAGGGTTGGCAAGCTCTGGGTTGAATCTGGTCCATCATCTGTTTCTGTATAGCCTGAAAGCTAAGAATATTTTTTTTACCATTTTAAAATCATTGACTAAAAAAATTAAAGAATGTGACATGTAAAAATTATATGAACTTTATCCAATATATACAAATAACTCTTAAAACTCAAGAAGAAAACAAACAATGCAATTAGAAAATGGCCAAAAGATCTTAACACATATTGCCCTGGAGAAGATATGCAGATGGCAAACAAGCATATGAAGAGATGCTTAACAGCACATGCCATTAGCTGCAAATTAAAACAAAGAGAAATCACTACATACCCAACAGAATGCCCACAATCCGAAGCACAGACAACACCAAGTGCTGACAAGGATGTGGAACAATAGGCACTCCCTGCTGGTGGAAACGCAAAGTTGTCCAGCTACCTTGGAAGACAGTTTGGCAGTTTCTTACAAAACTAAACATTTTCTTCTCATATGATCCAGCAATTGTGCCTCTTGCTACTTACTCAAAGGAGTTGAGAACTTATGTCCACACAAAACCTACACATGAAGGTTTATAGCAGCTTTATTCGTAATTGCTAGAACTTGGAAACAACCAAGATGTCCTTCAATAGGTGAATGGATAAACAAACTGGGGTACATCCATACAATGGGATATTGTTCGTAATAAAAAGAAATGAACTATTAAGTCATGAAAAGACATGGAGGAAACAGAAATGCATCCTACTAAGTAGCAGAAACCAGTCTGAAAGGGTACAAACTGTAGGATTCTGACTATATGGCATTCTGGAAAAGGCAAACATATGGAGACAGGTAGAAAAACAAAACCAACAAACAAACAAACAAAAAACCTGGCACAGTGGCTCACATTTGTAATCCAGCACTTTGGGAGGCTGAGGCAGGAGGATTGCTTGAGGCCAGGAGTTCGAGACCAGCCTGGGCAAAATAGTAAGACCCTAACTCTACAAAAAATACAAAAATCAGCCAGGTATATGGTAGTGCACCTGTAGTCCTTACTACTTGGGAGACTGAGGTAAGAGGACTGCTTGAGCCCAGGAGATCAGTTGCAGGGGGCCAGGATCATGCCACTGCACTTTAGCCTGGGCAACAGGGTGAGACCTTATCTTAAAAAAAAAAAAAAAGAAAGAAAGGAAGGGAGAAAGAAAGAAAGGAAGGGGGAAAAGAAAAGATGAAAAATAAGTGGTTGCCAGGGACCCAGGGGCAGGAGAAGGGGATCAATAATGGAGCATAAGGGATATTTAGGGCAGTGAGACTCTTCTACAGGATACTGTAATGGTGGACATAAATGTCATTATATATTTACCAAAACCCACAACACATTAGAGTGAAACCTAATATAAAACTATGGACTTTAGTTAATAACAATGTATCAATGTTGGCTCATCAAGTAGAACAAATGTACCACAAGGATGAAAGATGTTAGCAATAAGGAAAACTACGACGGAAGGGATGATGAGATGGCACCTGGGAACTTGGCTTTCTGCCCAATTTTTTGCAAACCTAAAACTGCTAAAAAAAAAAACTGTTAAAAAATGGTATCAACAGCCGGGTTCGGTGGCTCAGCCTGTAATCCCGCGGTTTGGGAGGCTGAGGTGAGTGGACTGCCTGAGCCCGCGGGTTCGAGACCCGTCTGGGCAACTTGGCAAGACCTCATCTCTACAATAAATCAAAAAAATCCGCCGGGCGTGGTAGTGCGTGCCTGTAATTCCAGTTACTCGGAAGGCTGAGGCGGAAGGATCGCCGGAGCCCAGCAGGTCGAGGCTGCGGTGGCCGGGAGCGGCCACTGCACTCCAGTCTGGGCGACAGAGTGAGACTCCAACTCAAAAAAAACAAAAAAAAAAACCCCAAAAAAAATGATATCAACTTCAAATTTCAGTGTTTATAAATTTTTACTGTAACACATCTATACCCGTTCACTTACATATTGTCTACAGTCTCTTTTGTGTCACAATGGCCAAGCTAAGGCGTTGCCACAGTGACCAGATGGCTTGCAAAGCCTTAACCTTTACTATTTGTCCTTTCGGGAAAAAATGTGTGACCCCAGTCTAAGGCGTACTTGTCCTTCTGCATCGGTTCATTGTTCTCCTCCAGATTCCTCCCATCTCCCATGTTATCCTTAAGCCATCCTGAAAACTATTTTCTCTAGAAATCCGCGCTTTCTATTGCCCTTCAGTTTCCTCCACCTGAAAGACCAGGCAGGACTAACCGGGAACCATATGTCTCAGACTCCTCTTTCAGGCTTGAGTTAGATACCCCTTCGGTGCACTCCCCAACTTGTCCTCCTAGTTTGGCCTCTCTGTTGAAAGCACCCATGTTCTTGCTGGTCCCTCGAAACTGTGAACTTGTAAGGTTCATCCCTGACACTCTGTGCCTGCTGGGTGGATGATCAGGAAACATTTTCTAAGGAATTCTGAACCTGGAGTCCATACATGAAATAGGATGATAAATGTTGTGTGGGCGTTTCTGTTTGGGCATATTTTCTGGGGAGAAAGTCTATGACTTTCATGAGCTTCCCAAAGGGGACCACCACCACCCCCACCCAAAGAAAAAGAATTGAGAATTCCTGGAAGTGTGATAGGTACGTAGTCAGTAAAGTGCTAGCTGGAATACATTAACAACACTTGTTGATTTTGTCAGCTTAACAGAAACAAAGAAAGTTCTTGATCCTAGTCTAAAAATCCTACCATCCATGACACACTTAAATACCAACCCATCATTATTTTTCTAAAGCCTTAAATTTATGACCTACTGGGTTAGTTAGCATTAGCTAAACACAGCATAAGCCTAGGAGATTGGTATTCAAAGGAATAACACTTTAGAAGAGAGTCATCCAAATATCTGGACTTGATTGAAAACATGCTTGTGATGATTTTGTCAGCTTGGTTAGGCTATGGTACCCAGTTTTTGGTCAAATACCAGTCTAAAAATGTCTGTGAAGGTGGTTTTTTTTTTTTTTAAACATATGATTAGCATTTAAGTCAGTAGACTTTGAGTAAACCAGATTGCCCTCTGTAATGTGGAAGGGCATCACTCAATCAGCTGAAGGTCTTGAAAGAAAAGGCTGTGGTTCTCTGAGGAAGCAGTTCTGACTTTGGACTTGAGACTGCAACATCAGCTCCTCCCCTAGTCTAGCCTGCTGACCTTCTCTCCAGAGTTTTGGATTTGTCAGCCCTCAGTACCTTAAAATAAGTCTCTCTCTCTCTCCATGTCCTATCGGTCTTGTTTCTTGGGTGAGCCTTAACTAACACAATTCTCTCTCTCATTGGACATTGTGGATTCTGGGTAAAGATACGTTTTGAATGAAAATATTTTTACTTGGAACACTCTTTGGTATTAGACCCAAGATTGATACCCTTCTGGTTTCTTCGTTCTTATTTTCAGTTAATGCCTAAGATAAACACCCCTCTTTAGTTTAAAAGAGCATTTGTCAGTGAGAAAAATAGAACACTTTTTGGCATTTGGGCGTTTGCTGGAATTGGGTGATGTTGGAGACCACAACTTTGAGTCACCTAGGAAACATAAATACTCAGTACTACTGCACCACAAGTAGGTGGTTATAGTCTGGATGTCAGAAATAGGTAGATTTGTGTTTCGCCAATGGAAACTTTAAGCGAAGAAACATCAAGAAAAGTGCTACCAGACGATTCCTTTCCTTCTTCCCTCTATGTTTTAGCTTCCTTAGTTCTATTTCTGCTTAAGTGTACCACTGATATTTTGCTTTTACTTTTTTTTGCTATTGTTTCACAAACATTGTAATGGCAATTATGAAGTTTTGTTTTGAAGAGAAAAATTTACTTATATTTTATTCTCAAGGACACAGGCCAAGAAAGGCCAACAGACCTTTGAGTCGAGGACAGAGGGCCTCTGGAGAAGAGAAACCACACAGAAACGAGAGGGGAACAACTGTCATTTCTAAAGTGTAACTTACAAGTTGGTATTCTCATGGCAGCACAGTGGCACTGAAAGCGCATTTGCACCATTTGGAAAGCACTGAGGCTGTGTAGTTTTCAGAACAGCTGTCTCAGTGGACTCTCCCCAGGCTCAACTACCGACTGCCCATTCCCCTTCTTGTCTTCTAAAGCCCCAGCATATGAGGGTTTGGCAGCTAGAACAAGGTTGGGGCGACTGACACAGGAAACGGTCCGTGGCTGGCCTGGCGCCTGCTTGCAGCTGAATGGGGACTCACAGCCAGGCCTTAGCCAGGAAGTGGCTGTCACCCAGAGCACCGGGCTTCATGTCACCACTAGCCTTTATCCTGATCCGGAGTGTCTCGACTGCCTGAGGAAGGCAGCGCGAGCATGGGGCGTGTTGCCACTTGGACTTTGCCCTGTCATTTGGGCAGGGGAGGCGTCGGGAAGGAAGGCCACATTTTCTGAATGTCTCTCACACCGTTCTGAGCACTTCATTGACATGTATGCCGCCAAGGAGAGTGATGGGGATCACTGCCCGGGTTTGAGTCACATTAGCTGTGTGGCCATGGGCGAGTCATTTGTCTTCTCCATGTCCCCTGTTTTTTCTGGAGCAATAATAATGATGCCGACGTCATAGAGTTATTATGGAGATTAAATTAGTATATGTAAAGCACTTAGAACAATGCTCAGAACGTAATGAATGCCGTATGTATGGTTACTGTGATTATCTTTATTAAACTTCAACACAGCCCTGTGTATCCATTTATGACTGAAGAAACTGAGGCTCATGGAGATTAAGTCAATTACCGGAGATGGCAGAACTTGAAACCAAACTCAGATTTGTTGGACTGCGATGTTTCCTTCCCATAACATGACCGGACCTGCTATCGAATTCCCTGTCTTGCTTGCCAGCTTAGGGTTCAGTGTATCAGCCCTTCTTTGTACTGACAAGGGTGAAATCCTATATGAGGGAGGCTCTGTCCTTGATCTCCCATTCCGCTCATCCTCGAAGAGCCAGTGGTCAAATGGGGGGGCGTGTGGTGGAGACACTTCCCGCCTGCATTCCCCCCAGAGGTCTAATGGCCCTTCTGACATGGCCCGTGCTCCCCCCACCAGAAAGCAGAGGATGACCCTCACTAAACCACCACCAAAACAATGGGATGAGCAGGACCCTAAACGTAGTGGGCGAGTGCAGGGAAGCGGTGGGCCTCCAGGGGCAGCCCTGTCCAACGGAAACAGAACCGGAGCGGCATCTGTCACGCAATCGCTTCTGACAGCTACGTCAATGAAGCCAAACACAACGGCGAAATCTCAACAACATCTAACCAAAGCAGATCTAAAATGTTATCATTTTAGCCTGGAATCAGTATAAAAGTCATTAGCGAGAAGCTCCTTCTTGGGTGCCGTGTTAATCTTGCATTTTAAACACACAGGCCTAGGACTGTCTGTGACGCGACCCCACAGCGCCCAGCCCGGGGCCGGGGCGCCTTTCATTCCTTCAGGGACTCTCCCCGTGTCCAAACCCGGCCCGGCCTCCCTTGCACCAGCAGGCTCTCCGGAGGGGAGAAACGGCCGGACGGGCGAGGGCGCCGCTGCTGCTCCGGACCCGCCGCCAGCGCAGTGTCGCGGGCGTGGGCGGCAGCCCGCAGCGAGGCGTGGCGAAGGGGGCGCCCTCCAGGTCCGGGGCTCGGGCCTCCCGCGGGCGCCGGCCGCGCCCCCTCCCGCGTCTCGGCCCACCGGGACGGCGCGCCCCGCGGGGAGGGCGGCCGGCGCGGCCAGACCGGCGGGGCTCGGGCTTCCCGGCCCGGACGGCGGCCGAGCCGGAGCCCGCGCGGCGCGGGCCTGCCAGGACGCGCGGCCGGGGAGCGCGTCCCGGGCACCGGCCCGCGCCCGGCCCCGCGGCGCAGCTGGCGCAGCTCGGCGGGGCCGCCGCCGGGGTCGGGCCGCGGCAGGAGCGTCCGGCCCCGGCGGGGGCCGCGGGGCGGAGTCGCCCACCTGTCACCCGAGACGCCCACGTGGGCCCGCCGGGGCGGGGGCCGCGGGGAGGGAGCAAAGGCCGAGGCGGCGCGGGAGGCCGGGCCGCGAGCGGGGCGGCGAGGCGCGCGGGAAAGGCGCGAAGGGCGGGAGCGCGGACGCCCGGAAAGGGCCAGGTGAGGAGGGCCGAGGGACGGGGAGGAAGAGCGCGCCGGGCTGGAGAGCGCGGACAGGGCGGCGCATCAGGGCCGGCCCGGCGCGGCGGGGCGCTTCCCGCGGGGGCGGGGGAGGCGCCGGGCCGCTGCGCCTTTAACGTTGCCACGGCGACGGCCCTGGCCAGAGCGAGGCGCATTGACGTCAGCAGCCGAGCGCGGATTGGCTGCGGCCGGCTCGTTTCCGGTGGAGCCGTCGCCTAGCTGCTGTCGCGCAGCGGACCGGGCCGGGAGCGACGCGCCTGGGAGCTCCGCAGCCGCCGCCTCGCCCCCGCCGCCCCGCGCTCGCCGCCGCCCGGCCCCAGGTGAGTGGGGCCGGCCGGGCGCCGGCGCGGCGGGCCTCGTCGCCCCGCTGCCGTGGGGGTGCGGGAGCGATCCAAGATGGCGTCTCGGGGAGCGCCCCGCGGGGGGCCGGCCGCACCCCCTGCCCCTGGCCGGCGGCCGGCGCGCCCCGCGGGCCCCGCGCCCGGGCCGCGCCCCCGCTCCGAGCCGGCATCCCCGAGGCGGCCGGGGCGTCCGCGCGGGGGCGGGCCCCGGCGCCCGCGCGCCGCCCGCCGCCCCCGGCCCCCCGCGGCCCGCCCGGCCGCCCTCGCCCCCGCGCGCCGCGGCCTCCTCGCGCGCCCCCCCGCCCCCTTTCCTGAAGGACGACGGCGCGACTTCTCCGGGCGCCACCGCCGCTTCCCCCGCCGGTCGGCCTCGTCCCGAGACCCGCCGGCTCCCTCCCCGGCGCCTCGTCGCGCCCCGCGGCCGCTTCCTCCCGGCGGCCCGCCTGGACCCTGCCTTTCCTCTTGTCCCCTCGCGCCCCGCCGCCCCCGAGCCCCTCCCCCGCCGCCTCGCCGCGGCCGCCGCGGCGTGGGGTCGGCTTCCCGTCGTCCCGCGTGCCCGGCCGTGGCCTGCGTGGAGCGACGGGCGCGCTTCCCGTGCTTGCTCCCGACGGCGCGCGGGGCCTGTTAACCCCTCCGGCCCGGCGGCCGTGCGGGGCCCGCCGAGCCCGGGAGCGCGCCCTTCTGAGACCCGAGGCGGCGTGGCTCGGCCGGCGGGTCCAGGGGTTCGGCCTGCGGCAGGGACGGCCTCTCCAGGTTGCAAGGTTGCCCGGAACGCCATCCTTTTGAAAGCAGTGACATCACCGCCTGCTGGGCTTCCAGCAGAAAGAGTCGGAGTGTCTTCTTAGGAGCAGAGGCAGTGCAGGAGTAAAACAATATTTAAAGGAGTAGGATAATAGTTTGAAGGGAGGGAGTAGCTTGTAAAAATAAGGACAAATGCAGAATTCGGGTATATTGCATTCCGCCTATCGCGGCTGTGAAATTTGGTTATTCAGGGTTGCCCGTGGTGACTGCATTAATCTTGGGGCATTTCTGCTCGGGCCTGGCGTGTTACCAGTGTTGTCGTTCTGGGTTTTGTAATACATTCGTCGTTTGAAACACATGAAAAACCAGCTTCACCCCGTAGGCCCAGCTCGCTCATCAGTCAAAGACCTGAAATTTGGTTATTCAGGGTTTCCTGTGGTGACTGCATTAATCTTGGGGGATGTCTGCTAGTGACCAGCTTATTACCAGCGTTGTCTTTAGGGTTTTTGTAATACGTTCGTTGTTTTAAACAAATGAAAAAGCAGCTCCACCCCTTAGGCCCAGCTCTCATCTCTGCGGGTCAAGGAACTGATCTTAGAATGATTTCCCGATCCGTTGAATACATGCTTTGATATTCTGAAAGATGACGGAGTGTTTTGAAGTATGAAGGATCTGACTTTTATTGTTCTTGGTGACCTTCAGTGTCATTTGAAATGCAGGAAATTCTACTGAAGTACATTTTCAGTTCATATGGTTGCCTGCCCTGGAAAGGTGGCTGGTATGGATCTATCCTAAAGTAAATGAGTTTTTTTTTTCCTTTTATTGTTGTTGTTTGTTTTTAGTGTTTATTTCTGAAGTAGCAGCATGATTCTTTTTCCATGGCTTCTAATTTGTGTGCTTGCCATGGAGCCACACACTTTCTCATGGTATGTTAATTAGTCTACTTGGAACTGACCTTTATCATGAAAGTTGTCAAAACAAAATGAGTAACAGTGTGACACTTCAGAATAGCTCTTGTACTCTGGTATTTCTCTCTTTTAAATTTACAGTTTCTTCTCAGTGGCTTTTGAATGCATTATAGTTGGAAAATTCTGATTAGTGTTGAATTCACTTGCTGAGTGGAGGGGAGCACGCTCTTGTCGTCTAGTCTTCATTGCTTAGTAATTAGGATGTGGAAGGAAAGCTGTGTATGACCCTGTTCAATTACTAAGCGATTACTTCTTGGGTAAGGTTAGTTGCTCCTCTTATATCGCGACTTGCTTTGCTTCACATAAAGGTTCCCGAGTTTGAACCCTCTAAAATCCATTAAGCGCACCTTGTCTCTTGAACCTTCATGTGAGTTTGACACTTAACGCGTTTTAACATTTTTTGGGTCCAGATTTCTGTCCAAGTCTTTTGCAGTTTACTTGGTAAGGATTTAACTTCTCCTCCCCCCAAGGATTTCCCCTCTTTTACTACTGGTAAGTGTATTATCATTTAGGACTGGAATCTGGGAAAAGATTCCAGAGTAAAAGATTGCTTTTAAACTTGTCTGAGGTTTCCTTTGTGTTTTTAAAAATGTTGATGGTACTAGTTGGCTACTCGGACCCTCACTCCAGTGGTTTGCTGTGTGACAGTAGGACACTCCTGTGGGATAGAAGTTGCGTATAGGAAATGTCAGAGGTTCTTCCTTGAGCTTCCTTGCCTTCACTTAGAGCTGACTTGTGTGCCCTTGTAATTCTCTGCCCTGTTTACCATTTACACGCTTCTCACGTCATCATGATTTCTTTTGCAAGGGAGAACTGAATGAAATTCCCTTGAGAGCCTGACTCCTCAGTTCATACTTCCTCCCGGGAGCTGAGGTTATGGCGTCTCGCTTTTGCCTACAGAGCCCAGATCCTGCAGGAAGAACTAAAACACTTATTCGGAAGAATGCTAATTCTGGGCCTATTTTATTCCCTAACTTCACCTCCCTGTTTAAAAACAAAATCTTACTAAAAAAGAATTCCTGTGAATCAGTTACCTAATGAATTTAGTAAGTCAAAGGCCAGATTGGCATTTGCGCTTTATAAATAGTTTACACAAGCAGAGAACCATGTTTTTTTCTTGCAGAGAACCATGGCGTCTGGCAGCACTGCCGCCAGTGAGGAGGAGCGCAGCCTCCGGGAATGTGAGCTTTATGTCCAGAAGCACAACATTCAGGCACTGCTCAAGGATTCTATTGTGCAGTTGTGCACTGCGCGACCTGAGAGACCCATGGCTTTCCTCAGGGAGTACTTTGAGAGGCTGGAGAAGGTAAAAAAATCAGTGTGGGGAGATGATGAGATGACAGGACACTTGTTAAATGTAATGCTGTCGAATGTTGCTAATTTGTATCTTTTGGAAGAAAAGGAACTCTGACGAGTAAGTCTAAAACAATTTCAAATAAGAAATGTAGATAAGGCATTTGTAGTAATTTTTAAATTCGTAGTAGAATTGATCAGAAAATGAATCTGTGCCAAGTGTAGTTGGGTAACAGAGGGGTTTCCAAACATAGTTCTTTGTAATTGTTTTAATTAATGTTTAAAGCTGACTATAACAATACAACTGATCAGAAGTAGTATAACAGTTACGTGAAATAAGAAATTTCATAGTACTTGAAAGCAGTTAGTACTTTTCTTGAACAAAGCAAATAAGAGTAATAGCTCTTAACCAATCTTTTAAAACTAGTATAATGAAACACTTGAATCTAGCTGGTGACTGATGCTATTGGAAATTCTCACTTAGGAAGTACGTTTTCCTGTTGAGTATGTCTCAGATGAATTACTGTGGAATGAAGATACCATGACTGATAACCTTCAGTGTTAATCCAGTTTTTGAATTATTTGTTTTTCATTCACGTTTGTATGTCCATGTGACCTACATATGTGGCATATGCTTTTCTGAGCAAAATGGTAATTTTGCATAAAAGAAAATGCTTCAATTCACTTCCCTCAGGAAATGATGGATGAAAAAGTCGATCACCAAGTGTTTTGAGTATTTGTATGATCTGCTTCTATAAATCAGTGAGATAAATATACAGATTTTCTTGCACATATTGAAGTGTTGAGATAGTTCATGATTAGGAACTAATTGGCATATGATCATTAATTATCTAGTTTTATAGTAGAAGTATTTGCATTATTTACCATTGGTTTGGACAATTTCTACATTAGCATAGTTTATTGGTAAAAGCATCTGTACCCTAAGATTTAAAAGTTATCTGGGTAGCTTAGTGATCAGGTGTTTTCTACCGTTTTCTTGAAAAACTGTTAAAAATGGTATTTAGTACTATGATTAGAATAATGGAAACAAACAAACAAACAAAAACCCAAAACTAGCCAGTCCCTGTGAATGTAGCTTTGCTGTCTTGGAATTATAGTAGGTATTCTGGCTTTCTCTTATTTTTATCATTTTCTAAGTAGTGGAAGTACTGTGGAGCCAGGCCATGGATGTTCCTTGTTTTGAAATCAAGTGCGTTCCTGGAGATCTGGTTCTGAAATGGGTCACTGTAAGGTGATCCCTCGTCTTTGGACATCAGTAGAAACCATCAAATGAGGGGATTAAGTTGGTGAGACATTAAGTGTGTATCTTTTTATAGGGGTGTTGAATGTGTGGTACTAGTTTCAAAGCTTGTAGTACTGTTAGAGGACTAACCAAGGTGGAAAGCAAGAAATAATTAAAATATTTTCTTTGCAGATGAGATTTTTATATTTAATGTGTGTTGGCTTCTTTACCTTTTAATAAAAGACACAACTCAACATGCTTTTTACTATAATTTAAGGGTCTTTGTTCATTTGTATACATTTCTTTAGCCAGGGTTGAATGTAGATACCTGGACCTTCAAGTAACTCGATTTTCAACTTTTTGACAGGTCATTGTTCTATATATTCGATGTTAATATGTATGTTTGTGTTAATTTGTGTATCTGAAAACATAGTCACATTCTCGTCCTCATTACTGAGGGGTAATCAAAAAACTTGTAGTTGGTCTTTTGAAAGCTTCTGCATTTTAACTTAAACGGCCATTTGGAACTTGAGTTTTCTATTACTCTTGTATTTATTAAAACCTTGTCTATCTGATACATAAGAGGAATTATAATAGCTGTGACCTTTGAGTGTCTCCTAGATGCCAGGTACGTTGTAAAGTACTTTACATGCATACATACATACATTATTTTTAATGTGTGAAGTAGGTTGTAATCACCATTTTACAGAAGTAGCAGGTAAAACTAAAGGAAGTCAAGTAACTTGGCTGCTGTGGTCACAGAGTGTAGTAGTCAGCTTTTGTACAGCCACACATATATATAACCCTCAAATTTCAGTGGCTTACTACAACAGACTGGTCATATGCAGCTCTTCTGGACTCAGCCTGTCTTGTCTTCTTGACTCCATATATTTTGTTCTGAAGCTGAACAGAAGGAGTGACCCCTACAGAGGGCATGTTGTTCTCAAAGCTGAGAGAGGACAGACGCTCAAAACTACATGGTGGGCATGAAATGGCGTATCTACTTAAATTCCATGGCCAGAGCAGGCTCTATATAGCTAATCCTGAAGTCGTTGGAGTGGGAAGTGTACTTCACCTACAGGGAAGAATGGCAAGGGCAGGAAGGGAACAGATAATTGTGAAAACATATGTTTGTGGTGTAGACAGAATTTGAACCCAAGAGTCGAGAGCATAGTGGAGAATTTAATGTAGAACATAATGCAGAGTTTGAACCTGAGAGTCTATAACAGAATTAACTAGTGAGTAGACTGGGAGGGTTTAAAAAAATTTTTTTTTATTCACACATAATATTTGTATATTTTAGTGGGGTCTGTGTGATATTTTGTTACATGTAGAATGTGTAATGATGGAGTCAAGGTATTTAGAGTATCCACCTCAGTTAAAGAGCTGAGAGGAAGGAAACTGACAGGCAAGGGAAAGGATATAAAAATGTATCAGAATGCATAGTAGAAATTGATAATGTCAGCAAAGGCTCTGAGTTGTCGTCGAGATTAGGCTCTGTTTAGATTGCTGTTTTTCAAAGACTAGAATCCATGCAACAATGTTAAAATCAAAATGCTTTTGTTACTTCAAAATTATCTTAAAAACTCAGTAAAGTAGAATATAGTCCCAAATGAAAGGTTATTTGTGAAATTTTTCATGATATTTTTGTGAAGTATCAGTGACAAATTTTGGGGGAAGATTTTGTTTTTTCCTTTATACTCTTAAACTTTAAACTTGAGGGAGACTTGAGTTTTATAGTTCTGTGTTAATACGAAATGGGAAGACCTTACTGGCTATTGGAACTGCCAAAGTTAAAGTGAAGTGAGTCTTCTGAAACATATTTAGGTTACATATTCAAGCTCTGCAGGTACAAAAGGATGCAGCAATACCCCAATTGCCTTCCTCGAATGCTGCCAGTGTTCCAGAGGTGATACTTACATACAAATTTGTATTAAAAAGAGTTTCCTGTTCTTTTCCAACACGTGTAACTTTCCACTACATGGATATACTATAACTTACTCATCCCTACTGACGACCATTTTGGTTGTTTTCAGTGTTTCAAGCTTAAAAACAATGATATAATGAATAATTTTGTATAGATAATCATTTCACACATATGCATATCTTAGGATAAATACACTTGTAACTAAATATATACAAAATGGCTTTCACATTCAATATTTAGTTATAAATTTAAAGTTACTATATTTGACATTTAATAACTTTAATATTAAATGTTTACTATTAAAGTTATTTGTGTAGTATGTTTTCTTCATGGTGTTTTTTCTTAATTGAAAATTAGAAAACACAGAGAAATGAGAAAAATAAATATAACTCCTTTCTCTAATAAAAAGGAAGAAAAATCAGGCATGATTTTACTAATGGAAATGAATACTATTAGCACCTTGATAGTTATTGTTCTAGACATTCCTTGTTGCATGTATACAGTTCTTATATTTATCTTCATGCTGAAAGCAGGGCTGAGGCACATGAAGAAAAAAAGTGGGCATCTCTTTAATTTCTTTATCAGATTTAAAAAAAAATAGCTAAGCTCATTAAAAATAATGGAGAATGGGTCAAATGAATGAGAAAGTAGAAGATAATACATTCTTATTTTTGCCCTATTCAGGCATAGTAACTCATTCTTTACTCTAGGCTTGGGAGGAGGGATTTCTTTTTAAGGGTCTAGATTTGGAAAAAATGAGTGCTTAATAGTTCTATCTCAGATTTATATGAACTGCTTCAATAAGTAGTTTTTAAAAGCAGGTAAACTTTTTTCTTTGAACTTCAAGCATAAACCTTGATAATAATAATGCTTCTAGCTCTGCAGGGAGAAGTATTATTAGATCTGATCTTATTTAAATTGGCGGTTACCATCACATCATCTCATTCTCTGTTTATGTCTTGGGACCCAGTCTAAAATGTGAATTCCACAGACCCAGGACCCTCTCCCACTTGTATTTATATTCCCATTGCCTAGCGTAGGACTTGGCATGGTTGATCCAGAAAATGGTTATTGAATCAATGAAATAATTCAGTAATCTAGACATTCTTGGATCACTTTGCTGAGCCCGAATTGTTATTCCTGGATACCATTCTTTTTAGGGGACGGTCTCTTGTTATCTGTAGTAGCAAATAGGAACTTAATTTCCAGGATTTTGTCTTACAATGTACATCACAAGTCATTGCTATAAATACATTGTTATGATGGATATCTAGTTTTTGACTCACATGTTGTGTGTCCTTGTGGCCTTTGTTCATTAATAAAATAGAGTACCTGTTATCATCTGAGAAACTGTCTCTTGAGAGTATTTCTTCTTAAACTTTACTCCATTTTTTCCCCATTTGGAACTGGCCTTTTCCCCTAATAAAAGAGATGGTGACTGGGATGAACTATCACTGGAATAGGAGAATACCAGCTTTACATCCTGAGGGGTCTTGTTTTCCAAACCTGTGATTTCTTTCAGGAGGAGGCAAAACAGATTCAGAATCTGCAGAAATCAGGCACTCGGACAGACTCAAGGGAGGATGAAATCTCTCCTCCTTCACCCAATCCAGTGGTTAAGGGTCGCAGGCGACGAGGTGCTATCAGCGCCGAAGTCTACACGGAGGAAGATGCTGCATCGTACGTTAGAAAGGTAGTTTTGATAATCTGAACGCTGGGGAGATAGTTTTGGGATCCGCTCTGTAGTTACCTAGTGTCTTTTGCTGAATGCATACACTGTTGATTAGTAAAATACAAAATGGGGTGGATGAATTTCTATCCTATACAGTTCTTGGGTACTGGAGAACAGTTTTTATAATAGCGTGTTGTCAGAGGAGGTAACTAATAGTGACTATGAATCAGTGAATAATTGCATTTTGGGGGTTGTTATTTCCATGCCGCTGTTTTGCAGAAGAAGAAGTGGGCAGTATGATTCTCCTGAGTCATAGTGATAGTTTTTTGATATCCTGTAAGTCATGTTTTAGCTTTTAACATTTTATTCTACAGGCTTCACTCATCTCCCAATCTCCTCTTCCTCAGAGGTAGCCTGCCGTTTTGAGTTATGCTGCTACCTCTAAGGGGAAGCAGAAGTGTCCTGGTACTTGAGGCTTGTGAAATCATCACCGCCTGAAAAACGATTGCGCTAAAAGACTTAGTTTTGCCTCCAAACAGTGACCTTGGTCAAGGTGTTTTTGGTTTGTTTCTTTAGTTGTTAAATGCCAGGTTTTATATTTAGGTCTGGCTGTAGGCAAGGGGATTAGTTAGTCAATATTTGTTGATTACTTTGTGGATCAAAGGTAATAGAAGCATGTTGTAGTGAAAATATTTAACTCATAGCAGTCTTGTTTAAATACTATTATAATGTGACTTGGCACTTCATTGAAGTGCAGACTGTAAACATGAAATGTTTTTGGTTTATGGAATCGTCATTTGACCTTCAATTCTTTTCCAGGTTATACCAAAAGATTATAAGACAATGGCTGCGTTAGCCAAAGCCATTGAAAAGAATGTGCTGTTTTCACATCTTGATGATAATGAGAGAAGGTAGGTACAGGTTCTTTCTTACACTCTTTTTCCTGTAAGGCCGTGTGGTCCCAGATTACTTTCATCATAGTTGCAAGTTTCACCACTCTTCATAATGGCTCACCAGATGACAATCTAGGGGCTTTAATTCTAATGTTTGTGTTTGGAGTCCATAGAGGAGACGTGTAGCATAACATGAGGCCTCCTCTCTCTTGCAGCGATATTTTTGATGCCATGTTCCCGGTCTCCTTTATCGCTGGAGAGACTGTCATTCAGCAAGGTAAGGGCGCCTCTCTCTGTGGCATGCAGTGTCATCGTGGGAGGTGAGACTGGAAGAGTTTGTGCGCTTCTTGGATTCACGTTTGTTTTCCTCTTTGATACTACTTTTTTTTTTGTGGGATTTCCCGTTTCGACTGGATTTTCGTATGTCCTTTGAGTCAGAGTCCTACTGTGTCACCCAGGCTGGAGTGCAGAGGCTCGCTCATGATCACTGCAGCCTCGACCTGTTTGACTCAGGTGGTCTTACCACCTCAGTCTTTGAAGTAGTTCGAACTACAGGTGCATGCCACCACGCCTGGCTAGTGTTTTCGTTTTCATTTTTTTTTTAACCAATATTTTTTATTATGATATTGTGGGGTACAGTTAAGGGTTAGGTATACAAATATGCTTCGTTCAGGCCCCCTTGTCGATAAGAGGTGTCTCCCCATGTTTTTTTTTTTTTTTTTTTTTTTGTAGAGATGAGGTCTTGCCAAGTGGCCTAGGCTGATCTGGAACTTCTGGGCTCAAGCATCCTCTGCTGGGATTAGAGGAGAATTCTCGGAGCTAGAAGGAATTTTTTTTTTATTAGGGACTATTATTTTTGATGCAGTCTAGTTGATAATAACTGTTAAAGGAAATACCTACATTTTAATTTTGAATGTTGTGTTGAACTACAGAACTATGTTTGTATTGTATGTCTTTCATATTGACTACTGACCACCTTTGAAGTGAAGGAAGAAATGAAACACATCATTCATTTTGTAGCTCAGCTGTCCATTTATAAGGTTCTGTGTCATGTGCAGATTCATACCTTTGCCTATATAGACTAACATGGATGTAATCTTTAGGACGTCTTCCTCTTTTTATTCTTTCTTATTTCTTGACATCTTTTTAGCTCTTTATAAACCATACATTTTTTCATTTTGTGGTAACCTGATATTTTAAGTATTTGAGTTGTTTCTAAGTGTTGTTGTAATAGATGCCATAGTGTGGCAGAGAAGGGCTGATAGCAGTTAAAAGTATTCCTTTTGGAGATCAATCGGCAAGCTATGAAAATCTGCTAGACAGGTTTTGCTTGAGAAAACCAAATAGCCAAAGACTGAAGGCTTTCCTGGAAATGCAAGATAGTGACTAATTCACAAACTCAGCCCAAATCCTCTCTTTGTGAAGTTATCAGTTTACAACCCCTGCTTGTTACGCATTTCCTGGAGACCATTTGTTCTTTGAAAATCTGGTTTTGCTGAGTACAACCTTGTAAATTCCACAGAAAATGTATAGTCACTCAGTCCTCTCCCCTCCCTTATCTAAACTAAGGTATAAGACCCTTTCCCTCCCTCTCTGGGGTGCTCAGCCTGTGAGCGTTAGCCTGCTGAGTCGCGCCAGCGTTAATAAAACTGCTACTTCCTGAAATAGCCTCGGTGTCATGGCCTCTTTGTCTTCCGGCGACATTCTGGTGCGTTGGCCAGGAAAGGGAGAGTTTGGAGACAGTGTGTTCCACCTCCCTTGTCATCGGGGTACGACCTCCGGGGCAACGAGAGAGGCAGTCTCCCCAGCCGTGCACGGACTTTTTGATCCATAGGAGGGAGGCGCCTCCCGGCGCGGTGAGTCTTGGGCCACAAAAGCACAACAGGGACTCAGGAGGCGAGGCGCTGGCATGAGGATGACCGCCGGACAGAAAGGGTAGGGGTAAGGGCCTTTGCAGAGACCTGCCAACGGATGGCAGAAGGGAGCTTGAGCACCTCCCGGAGCCCACTAGCGATCTCCAGTCTGAAGGAAAGGACTGAAAGGCAGCGGAAGGTAACACTGTCTGAAGATGAACCGGTAGACTCCTAGGATTAATGCGTTGTGTGAGTGCATGTAAATGAGATGGACAGCAGGAGGGTTCCGCATAATGTTAGTCTGGGTTGTGGGTTTGTACCAACCTATCAGTTGCTAAGAGGTGTCTGAGATGGCTTCGCGAGGAGTACAGCTAGAAAAGGATGAAGCAGATGTTTCCCATACCCCTCATTCTCTTATTTGTGGGTGTCTGTTGTTTTGAATCTGCTAAAAAGCTGGTTGGGTTATTATGCTGTGTTTAATGGGACATGTTGTATTTTTAAAAACTTGATTAGTGCATGCTTTTTAATGTCGTTTTATGTTTCCCTCCCTTTATTTGTGTGGTGTTTCTTCCAACCTGTTGACACTGTTAAAATTCCTGTCTTTTGTTGTCAAGGATGTGGGAAAGTTGCCTGCTGTGTATGTGAAATGCTTCTGGTTATCTTGAATTCTTTCCCGGGACCACACCCTCTCCCTTCCTTAGCCTGCATTCTTCATGGATTATGAAGGAGTTCATTCTAATCCACCTGTAAAGAAACATAGAAATGTCTGTTGTATGCTGCTTAGCCTTTTGTTAACTCAGTGCAAGCTGACGCTAGCCTTGGACAAAATAATTTTGTAATCTTTTTCTGGCAACTGAGGAACTGAATAGACTGTTCTTGTTTTCAAATGCTAGAAGCTAGGTTAGTTGAAAGTAAGTCTGTTTATAAAGGTTTAGACCTTGCCTAAGATCGTAATCAACTGCTTGTCCCTGTAAAACTGTTGGCAAGTCTCTTAGAGTCCTGTAATGTTTACTAAGTCCCTACTTTAAATTGTGATAGATAACACTACTGCTTGCTTTTTGGCTATGCCTGACTAGCACACCTCTTACAAGACTTGTAAAGCTTTAAATGCTGAATACTTTGCAGGACTTAATAAGGCATGGGAACTGGCCATTCCCACCTGATTAAGTCACCTTGCTAAAGCTCGGTACTTCACCCAAGGGACAGGTAAAATACTAGGCACACTCTGTGGCGCATAGAGTGAGATCTGATCACTCTCATTTAATTGTCCACATCTTACAACTAAGGCTATTGTTTAGTAATTCATAAGGATTTTTCACAATTTTACCTTTTCATAATTAGAAATAAGTAGGAACAGATCATTTTACATCTATGTGGTCTGTTCACTCTAAAAGGGTTTTTGTACTTGGCCATTTTGTAGACATCACTGGAAAGTCGTGGAGCAGGAAAAAAAAAGAGGGCTTTAAGAAGGGCTGACGACACTCAGCTTGGAAGAAGCCATCAGGGCCCCAGGGATACCTGGCATTGCTGTTTATGGCTTTATTTAGTTGTTTGTTTTAGAATTTTCCTTTAAGGAATAAATTGCAAGTGTTCAAAACAAGTTCTGGGATTTCAAAAAACGTTAACAAGAAAATGTGTAATAATCTGAACCCTCAGACACTCCAATGGGACAGGTTTTAAATAATTGAGGCAAATTAAAATTATATTGTTTAAAAAAAACAACCAACAATTAGTGCATTATTAAAATCAAATTTGAACTCACTGCAAGTTAACAGATAATGAGGTTTGGAAAGGAGCAAGACTGCTTTAATACCATCTGGCAATTAAATTCACTTTGTAGACTTAAGGAAAAATGGTCTCAAGTTCTCTATGCAGAGGCATTTTTAAAATTTATTTCACTACTTTGCAAACAAGATTATATCCTATGGAATATTAAATACCCAACTCCAGAGGCTTAACTCAGGGTTATCAATACCAAACTCCCAGTTACAGAAAGCTGAAGTTCTTAGAAACTGAGACATTAAGGGAAAAAAAAGAGAGAAGGACTCCAGAATGAGCACCAGCCAGACGAAAAGTAAACAAACCTATTGGCAGTTGCCACTAATGGCAAAGCTCCAGCCACCCAAAAGAGGCCTGATAAGGATAAACCTGCCAAGGAGGATGGTATTGGCTGCTATGAATGTGGTCAATCTGGGCATTAAAGCGCGGTTCTTGATGGCCTAAGCCCCCAGGACCTTGTCCGACATCCGGACCAAAAAGGCCACTGAAAGAGATGGTGTGGCCTCTCCTGAAGGTGGGGGCACTACCTAGCTCGGTAGTGGCGACCATTGACTAAAGGGGTCGGGGCGGGGGGGCACAGCCCAGCCCAGCTCAGCGCTCTGCTTGCCATCATCCCAGAGAATCCTTGGGTCTGTATGAATGTGGCTGGGGTCCAAGCTAATTTCTTGATTAGTACCAAGGCTAGGTTTTAGCCTTTGTGCTCGTACTGAGCCTCTTTCTCCTGACACCTGCTTTCTGGTGGGGAGTTAAAGGTGTTCCAAAAGTTAAATGTTTCACCTAACCTCTAATAAAAAGTTACTAAAAGGTGAATTCAGATTATGACTGTAAAAGGCTATCTATAAAAAGATGAAAGCAAAAAGCAAAGGAAAAATATAAAAAGGTTGTTGGTGTACAAATAAGGTTTTAGTAAGAAAAAAAGGGAATATAAGAAAAAAATTTTTTTTATCTAAGAAAAGATCTTATATGGTAAATTTCTGTCCTCTAATAAAGTAAATAGTTATCTGAAAATTTTAAAAAGGGGGTATAGAGCAAAAATAAAAGGTTCAAACATGTCAAAAAATGGTTTAAGCATGCAAAAAATGGTATGAGGAAAGTTTATGAGAGAATATATATACACAAAAGAAATTCTGTAAACAGTCTAGGCATAATAAAGTCTATTCTGGGTTGTGAATGCAAGTCTCCAAACATTTTTGGATTTCTCTTCAAATTTTATATGTAAAATTTACTTGAGTGCCTGTTCAAATTATAATCTAAAACAACCTGTCAGGTTACCACTATAGTCCAGAAATACATTAAAAACTCCAGTAAAGCCACAGAAATTAAAGTTTATCATTTAAGTTATGCTAATAACTTCAGGCCTTGTAGCTTTTGTAAAAAAGATGATCAGTCACCACCTAAAATTGTCAAAATGTATGCCTGGCTTCACTTCTTGAAAGAGGGGCTTCCTCATTTATTCCTCTTATCAGCAATTTCATGCCCACATAACGGTCATGCAAGGATTCCAGTCAGTGCCTGCAAACAATGCCACTGCTGAAACAGATCTGGACGCCTCAAGTCAGACAGGGAGACGGTGGACTATGCCCACTGTCAGCTTTGAAGAAGTTACAGAAAACAGATCTTCACTCCTCAACACCCCATGTGATTATGGGATTGAAAAATCTCTAAATAAATAATTGAGGCAGGATATCTAGCATAGGCTAGACATAGATAAATTTCCTATAGGTAGGTTTTAGAAGCTGTTCAAACATTTTAAGAATTATATTCTACTGCAGGCCAAGTGGCAGCCTACCCCACTCCTCAGCAAATCCAAAGAAAACTCCATCAGATGTAGGACTAGGGCAGTACAATCTTTCAATTTGTGGTTTAGCATAATAATCACTAGAAATCCTTTGGAGACACAAGTAAACTGAACATCATAGGTATTTGGTATTTCATCACTCAGGATCCAAGTCCCTGAAATGGGATTCGTTTACCCTTTGAAATTGTTTAGTGGTAGGCCTTTTCCTACACCTCTGAAGGAAATGGGGCCACAGACATAGGTGCTCACAAGGAAATGTGTTGTCCATTTGGGACAAATTTTAATCAGTTCATAAGCTTGCCTCTCTAGGAACTTCCTGGGCCATGGAAAGCTCAGACATCCCAGGGGAGTAAGTGCTGCTAAAAATTGAAGAGAGGAAGGACCCAGCCAACAGCTGCAAGAAAAGAGAAAAGGGACCCTAAGAATGGTGCTGTTCCTATACTAGCCTGTAGAGTTTGAATACCTAACTTCTCCATCATGACAAAACCCCTCTGTGAAACCTCAAGGGCGGGTGAACAGAAGCCTCTGCTATGGGAAAAGGCCCAGAAACAGGCCTTTGAACAAATTAAACAGGCCCTCACCAGTGCATCTGGTCTGGGACTCCCAGATGTGACTAAGCCTTTCTTTGTTTCCGTGCATGAATGTGTTGGCACAGCAGTAGGGGTCTTAACGCAAATGCTGGGGTCATGGCATAGACCTGTGACACACTTTTCCAAACAGCTAGATTCTGTGGGCCAGGGCCGGCCGCCTTGTTTATGAGTCCTGGCAGCCACAGCACTCCTGATAACAGAAGCTGACAGACTAACTATGGAACAACACCTAACAGGGTGCTTCATGTGGTAGTAAATTTAATGAAATACAAGAGGCAATATTGGCTAACCAACGCTCGAATGGTCAGGTGTCAGGGAATGCTCTGTGGAAAAAAACCCCATGCATTCACCTAGAGGTGGCAGAGACCTCACTACCCATAGAGAAAATCATACATGAAGTGTTCTCTCGCCACAGACCAGCCCCTCAGAGACCCTGAGGTCAAATAATTCACGGACGGGAGCAGTTTCGTACAGGAGGGGGAGCGCTTTGCAGGCTATTCGGTGGTAACTTTAAATTCCACAGTCGCTGATAGGAACTCCAGCTCAGGGAGCAGAACTCATTGTGGGGACAGTGGACCGGCATTTGTAGCTGAGGCAGTACAGTTAATGACTGAAGGGCTGCAAATCAAATGGAAGCTCCATACAGCCTATAGGCCACTAAGTTCAGGAAAGGTGGAGGTGGAGCAAATGAACCAGACCTTAAAATCACAACTAAGTAAGTTATGCCGAGAAACTCATTTAGGCTGGGTCCAGCTTCTGCCAGTAGTCCTTCTAAGGGCAAGGTCTAGCCCCACCAAGCAAACAGGCTTCTTGCCTTTTGCCTTTTGAAATTCTTCACGGGCGGCCACCCCATACAGGGAGACTTAAAGGAGTGAGGAAATCTTACTCTAAAACAACAAATGCAAGCCTTAGGTTCAGCCCTAAATGCCATCCATTGACAATGGTCAAGCTAGAGAACGGTTGCTAATTAGTTTTAACTATCCACACCCATTCTTTTCAACCAGATGATCTGGTGTGGGTAAAAGAATGGAATATACAGCAGCTAAAGTTCCTCTGGAGGGACCCATTTACTGTCTTTAACACTCGGGAAAGCCACCGAGGCCGATGGAAAACCCGGAACGGATTTCTCAAGCCCTGCTCTTGAAGCCTGAGAATACTTCGGCCTTGCTTCAGACACACACTGGAGGCTGGCTAATTGATCTACACAGCTGAGCGATCTGTGTGTGGCAGAAGCTTAAGGATTCAGCTGACCTTACTGATAAAGCCATTGTTTCGCTTTGTCAGCCTTTGTATTTGCCAGGTGCTATATTGCTTGTCATTTTATTTATTGTAGGACTGACCTTAGTTACTGTGGAACTGACAAATTGGACATGTTGGAAAATGGTCTTACTAGCATTTCTGTTCTTTTTTATATCAAAAAGCTTGCCCGTGTCCCAGTACAAAAATGGCATGGCATAAAAATTGGCAATTGGTTTAAAAACATGTTCTAGGGTCTGGAAAAATTTAGGTACTAGAAGGACAAACCAAAAACTGAAAGCCATTTTTGTCTTGTCCCTAAACCTTAATACAATGATGAGAAAAAATAGAAGCAATGTTTTGGAGAAATGCATACTGTAGGAAAAATTAACTTTGCCGACTTTGTCTTTTCAGAAACAGACCACCTGGTGCCAGGTATCAAGCTTGCCTAAAGTAAAGAAAATTTACAAGGCCTAAGACATCATGCATTGGGCAAGAATTGTAAAAGTTACAAAACTTGTAATTACAAAAGTTATAGCTGATCAGAGGGGGCGTGGACTAGGATACGATCTTCAGTTAACACTTGGGCACTGTCCACAGGGAAGTCAAGAATCCCCCGAAGCTGTGCTCTGGGAATGTGTGGGCCTCAGGGAGGAGCACCCTCCATTAGCTCCGAGGAACGTCCTTTGTCCTTTGGGAAGGCGCATGGAGCACTGGAATCCTGTCTTATCCTCCCTTGCACGGCCCCGATAATTATGAATGCCATTTCTAAGTTTGTGGAAACAGTTGTTGAACGAAAAACTGTGGCCCACATAATGTTAGTGCGCCAAATTAAGGATGATGCTCTTAGCCCATAAAGGGTCTAGCGTCAAAGTGGGGGGAATGTGGCAGAGAAGAGCTGATAGCAGTTAAAAGTATTCCTTTTGGAGATCAATCGGCAAACTCTGAAAACCTGCTAGACAGGTTTTGCTTGAGAAAACCAAGTAGTCAAAGGCTGATGGCTTTTCTGGAAATGCAAGATAGTGACTAATTCACAAACTCAACCCAAATCCTCTCTTTGAGACGTTATGGGTTTACAACCCCTGCTTATTATACATATCCTGGAGACCATTTGTTCTTTGAAAATCTGGTTTTAGCCGGGCTCGGTGGCTCAGCCTCCTGTAATCCTGCGCCTTTGGGAGGCTGAGGTGAGTGGATTGCCTGAGCCCGCGGGTTTGAGACCCACCTGGGCAGCGAGACCTCATCTCTACAATAAATCAAAAAATCAGCCAGGCGTGGTAGCGCATGCCTGTAATCCCGGCTACTCGGAAGGCTGAGGCAGAAGCATCGCCGGAGCCCAGCAGGTCGAGGTTGCGGTGGCCGGAAGCAGCCACTGCACTCCAGTCTGGGCGACAGAGTGAGACTCCAACTCAAAAAAAAAGAAAATCTGGTTTTGCTGAGTACAACCTTGTAAATTCCAGAGAAAATGTATAGTCACTCAATCCTATCCCCTCCCTTATCTAAACTAAGGTATAAGACCTCTTTCCTCCCTCCCTGGGGTGCTCAGCCTAGGAGCGGAGGCTGCTGAGTTGCCCCAGCGCTAATAAAACTGCTACTTCCTGAAATAGCCTCGGTGTCACAGCCTCTCTGTCTTCCTGCTACAATAGCAGTGAATAACTTTGTACACATGTAGCTTTTTTTTTAAGTTATTTTTTTCAGAGGCATTTTTCACCATAAGATGACAAAAAAAAAAGAATCGATTCTATGACATTTAAAATATATTGCTAAATTTTTTTCTCTGAAAGATTGTGTTAACTCATTCGTGATCGCTGACGTGAATTTACATCATTCCAAATTCTGTTGCTGATTGCTGTGCTGATGTGAATTTACCTCATCGTGGAAGACTGTCTTTTTGGGTTTATAATCTGAATAAAAGTACAAAGTATGGAATGCTGGTTAGAGTGGTGTCTGAGTCAAATACTGGATATATCTCCAACTTTCAGCTGTAACGTGAAAAAGGTGACAATTTAGAAAAGACCATTTCACTTGTGCTTAATGACAGGTTTGCGGCATTCAGCTTCAGTTTTTTTTTTAACTTTCACTCACTCTCAGTATTAGAAAAGTGAAAAATTTGTCTGTCGTGTGTTAATATGTAGCACTCTTTTCTTACAGTGTCACTATAAAATTAGTTTATTATTTTACATTAATTTGATAGTTCCAGTTTGTTTATTTTGGAATATGCTTCTAACTTTTTTTACCCTTTTCTCTTTTAGGTGATGAAGGGGATAACTTCTATGTGATTGATCAAGGAGAGATGGATGTAAGATTTAATAATAGCAAAGATGTGGATAATTTTAAAAGTCAGTGTACTGATTTTTATTGCTTCAGAGCAATCATTTCTAAAGGGCTTTTACAGCCCTTTTTAAAATGTCAAATTCCATTAACACCTTTTGCCAAGTATTTTTATGACAGAGCGAAACTTTTAGAAGTAATTTCTCTGCCAGATAAATTGTTCAAAACTTTTGCTGGAGGAGTGGTTAAGAAGTGTGTGTGCTGTGGAGTGTGACATGTCAGGGAGCTTCTAGACCCCGCCATCAGCAGGGAGACTTGAGAACAGCTTTCTCAATTCTGTCTTGTTTGCAGATGAAATGATAATAGTAGCAGTGGTCTTTTAGGATAATTGGAACATTCAGTTACCTAAGGCAAGTAAAATGTTTAATGTAGTGCGCAGCACAGTTCTCTTGCGTATATACGATTAGGGTTAATGCTCAGCTAACCTTTCTTCCTGATCATCTCTAGAGCACTTTTTTCTTATATGATAGTTAAATCCGGTAAACCACAGACACTCTTAATTCAGCAGAACTCAACTGCTTTTCTTGCTGTGTACTGAAAACATAATCTGCTTTTTGAAATAGTTCGGGATTATGACCTTCTAAAAAAGGTTTGAGGATTTTTAGTGCTTAATTTGTATATGTAGAGAAAATCACTTCTTTGATGTCATTTACACTTTAGGTTTATGTCAACAATGAATGGGCAACCAGTGTTGGAGAAGGAGGGAGCTTTGGAGAACTTGCGTTGATTTATGGAACACCAAGAGCAGCCACTGTCAAAGCAAAGACCAATGTGAAATTATGGGGTATCGACCGAGACAGCTATAGAAGAATCCTCATGGTAAGAGACTATGGTTTTTGGAGTGGGATTTAGAATTCTGATCTGTAATGAGAATATTTCATACTTTTAATGATCAGATACTTTGTGTTAAGCCTTAGCATCATTCATTATGCCTTCTGAGACAGTGATATTTTAGAACAGAAATTTGGCCAGAAATAACATGAGAACCAAATGTGTATATGTAACGGTTAGCTCACATTTAAAGATCTATTCGTTTGCCAATAGGCACATCTTTGCTTTATCTAACCTTACTGATCACAGATAGCCTTCTAGGTGCTGCTTTTAAGTGCTTAAAGTTATTTAAGGCCATTCAGCACTAATCAGCTTCCCTAAACTATAAAATATCAAAGTGGATTATTGGTAATACATATGTTGTGTCCCCTGTCATGAAAAGAATACGCAAAATAATAAAGCCGTTGGAACATTCTGGTGATATAGTCAGACTTTTTGAGAACTTTGTGATAAGTTCACAGAGTAGCTTTAGATGTTTAAGTCCCAACTAATCATTTTGAATGATTTTCTCAAATTTGTACAGTGCCAATCTGGTCATTTGAAAATATACAGTTTGTTGTACTTGGAAATTTTTCTGTATTTGAGATCTGTGTGTACATATGTGTATATACAGTCATGACAAATGTTTCAGGTACCATAAGATTATAATACCAGATTTTTACTGTGCTTTTCTTATGTTTAGATATGTTTAGGTACACCATTTTGTTACAGTTGCCTATAGTATTTGGTGCAGTAGCATGCTGTACAGATTCGTAACCTGGAAGCACTGCTGCATCATGTAGCCTAGGTGTGTAGTAGGCTATACCCTCTAGATTTGTGTAAGTACACTCTATGGTGTTTGCTCAATGACACATTTCTCAGAACATATCCCTATCATTAATCAGCGCATGACTGTATATGGATGTTGGTGGGTGGGGTGTGTGTGTGCGCGTGTGCGCGGGGCATGGTTAAGGCAATTTACTAAGTAAGGAAAGCTTTTATAGAGGGCTTTCTCCCTCTTTTTCTCCCAGGTATATTGAACAGACACAGATTAGATTTGCAGACTAGATGACTTGGTTAAATTTGGGGCTTTTGGACATTTTTTTTTTTTTTTGAGTCTGACTTCCGTTGGGGATTAGAGTTGTGGGGAAGGTTTCTGGGCTGGGAATATAGTCAGCTATAATCACATATATTACTTTTCTTTTTTTTTTTTTAAAGAGAACTGATCATTTGCTCATTTGAGATTTCTAATTGGTGGTGCTGTGAACCTTCTTTGACCCTGTAGCTGGTGTTCCTTGTAGGAGCAAGTTACTGAGAGCTTTTTTATAGAGCTGAACAGGGGCTCACCATCTTCAGCGTGAAGAAAAATTATCACAAATCAAGAAGCAACAGCAGCAGCAAGCTTTGACTTTGTTTTTTAAAACTTATTTGAAACTTAATATTGTTCCACAGCATTGTGTGATAATTACACATTTTTGGGATATGACTTCTGTTATTTTTTGTTATTTTTAGGGAAGCACACTGAGAAAGCGGAAGATGTATGAAGAATTCCTTAGTAAAGTGTCTATTTTAGGTGAGTTTTAAAGTGTATTGAATTTGCTAGTATATGACAAACCCCTTAATTAAATGTGATTGGACTTGGACAGAACTCTGAAAGTGTATGTGCTACTCATTCCTTCTGAAGAGACAAAGGGGTGGAAAGTGTCCTTCTGACTGTGGACATTATTTCCTCTGTGACTTCTGTCTCTCTTGTTCAGTCATTGAGTTTATTGGTTCAGGAAAGTGAGTATGTCTAAGAGTACATTTCCTCCGTGGAAAGATTAGGTGTCATTTGCTGGCGTCCTCTGAAAAAAATGCCAGAGGTTTGTTGAAACTTAGAGTAAAGCAGATTAATTGAAGACACTTTTGTGCATTTTATTATGTGGACTTGGAGATGTTTTTAAAAGTTGTTTTTCAAGGAGGGAGAATGGCCTTTTTTTAAAATATAAAGTGACAGTCTTGTGTTTTATTATAGTGAATTGACACTTTCTCCCTTATTTGTCCTTTCTTTGAAATAGTTACGTTTGCTTTGTGTCTTGATTAGTTTGGCCTTGGGGACTAAAAGTTATTTTGTAGCTCTTCTTGGTAGTTTCATAAATTAAACTGAGATGTGAATAAATTCTACAAACCTATGGAATGATATGGATAGGGAAGCTATTACTTTTGGGTACTTTAATTATAGGTTTAATTTGCATTCATGGGAGTTTTCAGGAATACTTAATAAATTCATTTTCTTACTCCTTTGGCTTTGGATAAGTTTGGTATAAATTAACCTGGCCACTGGGCTGCTGAAGTAAGGATCTAGGGACTCATCCACTGGTAATGGGAGAATCCTGCTGAGATGAGAGGTACTTGAAGACAGGTACCGTATTTAATTTGAGACACTACTAGAGTGCTGCAATAGGTGTGGCTGTTGGTTGAATCTCTTTATACTTTGTTGTTTTGTTTTAAACTTTTTAGCAGCACCAAGTTATACAGAGCAGTTCTTTTAATTCTTATCTTTCAGAGTCTCTGGACAAGTGGGAGCGTCTTACGGTAGCTGATGCACTGGAACCAGTCCAGTTTGAAGATGGGCAGAAGATTGTGGTGCAGGGAGAGCCAGGGGATGAGTTCTTCATTATCTTAGAGGTAAAGAACTTGGCGTTGGAGACTGTTAAAAGTTGTATACCATAAGAAGGAAAACGCGGGCCAATTCTGATTTATAGTTTTAGTTTTTAAGAATTCTTTACAGACAGGTTAATTAAAAATTATCTTGTACTTTGAAATACTGTTTGGTTTTCTGCTGGGCCACTATATTTGAAGTACGTTTGAGTCAGGGTTCTGGAAGGGCCCTAGACATGACTAGTCAAATCCAAACAAAACCGTTTAGCATAACAAACTCTGATGATTCTGCATCCTTGTTAAAATACAAGTATTTGGGCTATTTGGCAGTCAAAGATCAAAAGCAATTATTTAAGTTTTAAACGTTAACTGTGTTTTGTATCTCCACCATTCATGGAAATGTGTAGCAGATACTTTTGCCTGCCAAGCAGATTTAAATACAAGATTTCTGTGAATGTGGCTTCATAGTTGCTAATGGGTTTTATTTAAACCAAGGGTTGGGAGACTCTTTTTGTAAAAGGCAAGGTGGCGAATTAAGCTTTGTGCACCATAGAGTTCTCTTGCAAAGACTCAACTCTTTTGTGCAGAAGCAGCCTGGCACAATATGTAAACGAGTGGGTAGTATTCCAATAAAGTTTTATTTACGGAAGAGGCTGCCTGTGAACTTGGATTTGGCTCATCATCCGCATTTTGCTGACCTGGGTCTGCACTCTTTAAGCACCTTAGCTTGGTAAGAACCTTGCTAGCAGGAGTGCTGGTTGTATGTAAATTGAAGCTCATGCGATGGTCTAGCTTTTCAGTCACCTTGTGTCGTACGAACACAGACAAGTTGAAATCCCCACTGAATCCTCCTTTCCCCTTTCTTTGCAAATGCGCTGAAATGGCTTAGGATGGTTAGGATGGTGTCCTAGCTTTGCAAGTGTGTGTGTGTTCAGCTTTTGGTGACGCTGTTGTAGGGGTCAGCTGCTGTGCTGCAACGTCGGTCAGAAATTGAAGAGTTTGTTGAAGTGGGAAGATTGGGGCCTTCCGATTATTTTGGTAAGTGTGGATTCCCTCGCAACAGATACATGGTATCTTTAAGTCGCCTCTCGGGGAGATACTGTAGTCTTCCATGATTTTTCTTCTCCTGAATTTTGTTTTGTTTTTTAATGGCAGCCTTTTTTGTCAAAAAAGGAAATAGTGTGAGATATTTCAGGGAAATAGTGTGAGGTTTTGATATTAACTGAGTTAATAATTAAGTTATTGATTGTCTCAAATCTTTCAGTAGTTGCTACAGTACAGATGTGGTCGGCCTGTACTGAGTTATTAGAGAAATACGTGTTTGTTTTCTGTCTCATGCAGCTCTCTCAGAAAATGCTTTTCGTAGATGCTGGCCTGCTCTGACCCTTCTCCTTTCCCTTCTCCAGGTGAGATCGCACTGCTGATGAATCGTCCTCGTGCAGCCACGGTGGTTGCACGTGGTCCCTTGAAGTGCGTTAAGCTGGACCGACCTAGATTTGAACGTGTTCTTGGCCCATGCTCAGACATCCTCAAACGGAATATCCAGCAGTACAACAGTTTTGTGTCACTGTCTGTCTGAACTGCCTCCTGTGCCTCCCTTTTCTCCTCTCCCTAGTCCGTGCTTCACTCATGCAGACTGCTTTGTTTTCCCTATTTGCAGCACCAAGTGGCCACTGGCTTTGCAGCTTCTTGTCTGTTTATATATTAAAAGTTGCTCTTATTGCACCGTTTTTAATTTGGAGCATTAGCTAAATGCTCGTACACAGTTAAATAAATAGAAAGAGTTCTATGGAGACTTTGCTGTTACTGCTTCTCTTTGTGCAGTGTTAGTATTCAATCTGGGCAGTGAGTGTCATGCTTTTTGGTGAGGGCAGATCCCAGCACCAGTTGAATTACTGTGGAGTAATGATGTAACAGTGCAAGTTTTTTTTTAAAGTGACATAATTTTCCAGTTATAAGCATATTTAGACTGTGGCCATATATGCTGTATTTCTTTATAGAATAAATGATTTCTCATTAAGCTCTGAGGATTAGGAAACATGGATATAGCAAAATTTCAGTCTAGTAGAAAGACATCTGCCTGTAATTAAACTAGCTTAAGGGTGGAAAATGCCCGTTTTGGCTAATTATCAGATGGGTATGATCGGTTCAGTTTTATTTTATTTTTTTCTTTTTAACCAGAATTTTTGTTAGCAAGTTAATTTGCCTGGTTTAGCTTATACCTTAATGTTTCCTCTCCAGTTCTGAGATATTTTTAGGCGTGGCTGTCTATACCACCATTTAAGTTTGAAACCAAAACATAGACTGCAACTATTGGGTTATGGTTTAACTACATCTGCCTCAGCTCACAAATTCTGATTAGACCTTTGTCCAGCTAGTGCCAAATATTGATCAGATGCTGAATTGGGAATAAGAACTTGAGGCCTACACTCTTGGTCGTTCATGTGCGCCCTTCAGTTGTCTCTTGTTTAATCTCCCGTGCTCATTAAACTGATTCCAGGAGATTGGTTCTGCTGAGACTAGATCCAGGTCGAACAAGCGTCATGGCCGAGATGGAGGTGATGTTACCAATGGACACGCCAGGTGGACAGAGTCCATCCAGTGCTGGACATTCTGCACTGAATTTACAGGGGCGGGAGATCGGGGAAGAAGTTTTTTTTTTGTTACTTTGGTTTAGTCCTTTTTCCTTCCCTTTTGTGTCAACTAGAATTTCTGGTGGGTTGGGAGTGGGGTAGAAGTGTCTGCTGTTTCAGATCGGTCTCAAAGCCCATCCTGCTGAAAGTCCTGCTTTCCTAGATTACCTAGCGCGTACTTCTATGGCAAACTTTTTTTTTTAAGTGAACTTGTGTTTCGAGTCTTAACTGTATTTCAGTATTTTCCAGCCTTATGTGTTACATTATTCCAATGATACTCAACAGTTTATTTTTATTATTCTTTTTTAAACAAAGTTTCACAGTTCTGTGATGTAGGCATGTGTATTTTCATTGTGGTTTCTATATAACGTCATGTAGGGTCACGTTTGGGAGTGACTGCAAGCTTTTCCCATCTGTGTGTCCACCTGGCTCCAATTATTGGTCCCCTCTCCCACCGGTAGTTTTCCCAGGTAATTTAAATTGGTCAGGGTAGATTTTTTTTCATAGATTTGAAAAGCTTTTGGGTTGTTACTAAGTTTGAAGTATAAATCCGGGAAAGATATTTTATTTACATGTTAGTGTGGGATAGAAAACCACCTTATTACACATTTTTTAATTTCCAAAATCTGTATTACGTGAGGGTTTTCTGATCTGTACTTTGTGTTTAGCTACCTTTTTCTGTTTAAAAAACTAAAAATAAAAATCACGGTCTTAAAAGCTTAAAGCTTGATTTGATCTTTGTTTAAATGCCAAAAATGTACTTAAGTGAGTTATTTGGAATGCCATACCATTGCACAGTTTCATATATGTATATAATCGTGTTCATGTATATTTAGGTACATATAATGCTTTCTAAATGAGTTTTGCTCAAATCATTTGGCTTGCTGTTTACTCCCGTTTGTAGTTTTTAATCTAAGAACTTTAAAGATAAGTCTAAATTCAAAAATTATTACATTTAAAGCTTTATCTTTGTGCAATTTAGGTATAGGTGAGAAATCGCAATTGGCATAATTTGTCTTAGTTGATATTCAGGGCTTTAGAAGTCATTATTTCTGGGATTGGTAAATGAATTTATGAGAGCTACTGCTCTAGAAAGTATAGATGGCCAAAGGACCATTTTGTATTGTTTCCTGGTTACTAGTCTGATTATACTGTGTGTGCTAATATACTTTATTCTTTTTGTTATAGATTGTCTTAACGGTAGGTCAAGTAATAAAAAGAAATGAAATAAGTTAAATTCTTAAATGAATCAGTTTTTCTTCCCTTTCTCCTTTCCTTCTTTCTCTGTCCCTCTCCAAAAGTCTCCTGCTCTGGTGGGCAAGAATGAAAAGGGAAAGTACATTATGGAATCTGTGTCTTGAAAGTGTAACATGTTTATTTTCAATACTTTTCAAAGAGTGGATCTCAAAACCTTGCTTAAAGGGTAATTGAGATATGGCAGATTTATCTGTGGTGTCATGGAAGGAAAAAATTTGATCAAAAGCCAAAGATTTATTTTTTATTGAAGACAGATTGGTTCTGTGGCCTTGGAACTTTCCTAGATTTAATGGGGGAAATATCACTTCCAGATTCACACTCTTTGGTTTAAATTTAATACATATATGCATTTAGCTTCTTAGGAGCGATTTTCTGTTTTGCGTATATAATGCCTTATTTCTGATGCATTTTTCCTCAGGTTCTGAAGAGATGAGTAAGTTGTACTCATTAGTATATTGGTCTTATTTTCTCGACATCCAGTGACGTTAGATGTATGTTGTATGAAGCGGTACCCCCCAAACTGGATTTATTTATAAAAAGTGTGTTTATCCTCACATATTTAAACTCCAGTTGTTTGATGCAGTACACCTATTCAGATGCTTTTTCCACTGCTCAAAACAGTTTTTGAACTCATCAATTTTGATACCTTTTAGTGCTTCTGCCATTTTTTGTATCACCTCTTCCACATTTACAAAATGTTTCCCTTTGAGGACTTTTTTCATCTGAGGAAACAAAAAAAACGTCCTTAGGGGTGAGATTGGGTGGATAGGGAGGGTGGGGTGGGGTAAGAGGGCCATGTTATTTTTTGGTCAAAAACTGCTGAACACTCAGTGAGGTATGGGCTGGGCAGGTGGGCTTGTAAATCACTCGAAATGGGCAAGCATGTTGCAAGGATCACCCCCTCCCCCCAAAAAATTCACTGAAGCTGAACGCAGCTTTTCACAATGCTAGCTGGTAACTGATGGTGATGGATTCCTAGAACACTTACTTGTGGGGGAAGCCTGTACTACAAGGGGCCTGCTCTTCGAAAAATAATTCATGTTTCTTTTTGGTTCCCTCTCATATGCTGGAAGAACATTCTTTAACTTGTACTGCTTTGTAACCTGTGCCCCTTGTCCAGGTTCAGTAATCACTTCCCCCAACCCACCTGAGTTGAAACCTTTGGGGTCCAACAGAATGTAATGAAAGAACATTTTCCTGAGTTGAACGTCCTGGTTATAGTTTAATTTTCTCTCTAAACAGTGGCCTTTGTAGACTCATTTTTTGTTCTTTAATGACGTAAATGATGCCACTGAAAAACTGAAGTAGCTTGTCAGTTTTCTTAACACTTCTTTATCTCCAACCACAAATTAATAGCTGCACCCTTTTTTTGTACCTTTGTTAGGCCCTGGCAGTATATTTGAGATGGGATAAAGCAACATCTTAGGAGCAATGGCGAGATAACCATTTAATTTGTCCCCAGTGGCATCTATTATAATAGCTACCATTAAAGGCTGTGTGGTTGTATGAATTTAAAAGAAGAGAATCCTGTTTCCCTTCTTATGCTGTGGGACTTTACATAGAAACTAGCATTATTGTGTACATATGCAGCTGAAATTGGTTTCTTGACGTGAGTGCAGAGCTGTGATTTCATCCCGACCCCACCTAAACTCAAAACCACCACCCAAGTGTGATTTTTTTTTTCATTTTGTGAAAGTGCTGCCAATTTTGCATAAATAGCTGTGTTTGTGGTTTTTTTTTTTTTTTTTGAGTTGGAGTCTCACTCTGTCGCCCAGACTGGAGTGCAGTGGCCACTCCCGGCCACCGCAGCCTCGACCCGCTGGGCTCCGGCGATCCTTCCGCCTCAGCCTTCCGAGTAGCCGGAATTACAGGCATGCGCTACCACGCCCGGCTGATTTTTTGATTTATTGTAGAGATGAGGTCTCGCTGCCCAGGCGGGTCTCGAACCCGCGGGCTCAGGCCATCCACTCACCTCAGCCTCCCAAAGGCGTGGGATGACAGGCTGAGCCACCGAGCCCGGCTAGCTGTGTCATCTTAAAGGTTGCCACTAGATGGAGAGCTTTTTTATCTCTCTGAATCTAAAATGGGTTACAGTTGGTCCTCATTATTCACGGATTCTGTATCTGCAAATCTGCCTACTTGCTAACATTTGTAACCCCTGAGTCAATAGTCGATAGTCATAGTGCTCTTGCAGACGTGAGCCAGAGAAGAGTAGTGAACATTGTGAGGCTCCCAGCATGCATCTCCCAGCGGAGCTGGAACAGGTGGGGGCTCAGCCTCAGACTTCCTTGCCTCAGCTCTCTCACTGGGAACAGGTGTTCTGTTCTTGGTCTTCTTAGTGCCACGTTTTTCACTTTTTTGTGCTTCTTGCTGGTGATTTTACTAAAATGCCACCAGCTGTCGTGCTGAAGTGCTGACCTAGCATCCCTAAGTGCAAGAAGGCTGTGATGGATCTTATGTAAAAGATATATACAGTAAGCTTTGTTGAGGCCTGGGCGCCATGTTAATGAGTTGATCTGTGTTGCAGGTATCTAAACGCGCCTGAACACACAGCACACATAAAGACTGTTATGTATAGATGAGTTGACAAAAATGGGACCAGAGGATCTCCGGAACCGAGTCCTGTGTTTCTTTTAGGAGCAGTGGTTCAGTATTTGCCAATTCAGTGTTCATGGTGACTTTAAGATAGTTATTTTTTAAATAGTTTTCAAACTCAAATTGTCTTCTTGGCTTTTAGGAAGGCTAAAACAAATCCTCCAAACCCCTCTCTCTACCAATTTATATACGGTACAGTTCTTACTTATTTTTAGTTTGCTGTCAGTAATAACATAAAAAGTTTTCACATAGAGTCAGGAGAATTTTTATTTCATGGGAAGATGAACAAGTTGGAAGAACTTAATATTCACAAAATTAAGCCCAGCACTTTGGGAGGTGGAGGTGAGAGGATTGCCTGAGCCCAGGGGTTCGAGACCAACCGACCTGGGTAACTTGGCAAGACTTCGTCTCTACAAACAAAACAAAAAACAAAACCGAAAAAAGGAATGTTTTCTGGTATTTTTGACAAACAAGAGTCTTAGTTTTCTTATTAATCAAAAAAAGGCATGTTAAAGTTTAAGTGTACAGTAAGGTGTATAGGTAGTCTACCTATCACGGTCAAGTTCTTTCCTATTACTTTGAGTTTATAAAGTGCAGCAAAATTTGTATATAGGCCATTCAAAAGCCAGGCCACCACCATAGACGAGCCTGGGTTTAAGGCGGCAGTCGCCGACTTTCCTGGGGCTTTGCCATTTGGAAATCCCAAAGCATTTTGTGCTGTTCTTTGAGTATCTTTTCCGGAATGTCCTTTGCTCTTTGCTGTGTGATTTCCCGACCCCTCCCTCCAAGGGAAGCAGTGACTTGAAGTTTGTGAAAATGGATCCAGCGGAAGCTGCGTGGTGGGAGGGCCGCCGCAGGCAGGCAGGTCCCGGTCATCGGGGTTCCTCCACGCAGGAGTTTTCTTTATAGCAGACAGATACAACTACAAAGGGGCGAGATGCTGCTGGGTTTTTCTGTTACGGTGGCGAGAACACTTCGGAACAGGTCTGAACCGTCAAGCCGTGTCACTGATCTCGCTGAGCCTGGGTTTTTTCCGTGCACCTTGGAGGATGGGGGTTCCAGCTGCATTCTGGGAGGACTGGTCTGTAAGGTGGCTCAAGCTCTTACCACACGTGGTGACGACTCTGAATGGCAGTGACGTAGTTAACTGTGGAGACACAAGGTGCAGGGGGCTCGGCAGCACCTGTTATTGGTCCTGTTGGGCTGTCGTTGGACACATGGCAGAAGTCTTGGGTGACATTTCTAGTTCTCGACCTGGTACTCGGTTTAGTGACAGCTCCTTTCTGTGCCTCTCACGGTATTTGAGCCTCTGGCCTTTATCAGAAAAGCTGATCTGCTGAAATCAGGTATTTTTACTTGTTGACTAGTGACTCCATAGAATGAGTATGTTCCTGTCATTTGCATTGATTACGGAATAGGAAGGCCCTGTTGGCGGAGTTTCGGACGCAGCAAGTCAGTAGGGAGAGGGTGGAGGAGGCAGAGGATCTCTCCTCGGTCACTTTTTAGGGGAGCTGGAGTAAAAAACTGATGCAGTCCTTTTTGACCAGCAGCCACAGGGAGGGGTACCCAGGGGCTCACCTCTCCAGAAAGCCACTCCTGCCTCTCCGGGGTGGGTGGGGCCGGTCCTGGGGTTTGTGGAAGAGGACTGTTTGCGGCCTCGCTCCGGGCTCAGGTCCCTGTGACGCCTGGTCCCACACTGTCCTGACCCTTGGGCGCCGCCGCCTCTGCTCCTGCCACCAGCATTTGTTACGATGTTCGACAGGCTTGATGTTATCTCAGTTCGTATTTAATACGCTTCAGAGCGAAACGCTTGGTTTCTGACGTTTTGAGCAAACTGCTGTTTTGTTCTTACCTCTTGTCATAGCAGCTCTGAGAAGTCGCTCTGGGACCTGGCAGTGGGGGTTGTTGTATTCGGGTGAGGCCAGCGACCAGACTGTAGTGGAAAGCGTGGAGTCCAGTTTGAACCAGGCGGAGTCAGTGACATCTGCATGTGTTCAGACCCCCTGTGATTTGCCAGGTGCTGTGTCTGGCCCAGGATCAGCCTTTGCTTGCAGATCTGACACAAACCCGGAGGGCAGCCAGGTGTCCACCGGATGTCCTCCCGCTGGGCTCGGCACAGTTCCGACACTCCCCTGGGAGCGCGGCTTCCAAGCCTGACCCCTATGCAGGTTTCCCAGGGTGCCCAGTCAGGTAAGACAGTCTGTGGCCTTGACGAAGCCAGAGCTTTCCGGGGAAGACGGAGCCAAGGCGGCTCGCTACAGAAGCAGCGCGCCGGGAGCAGAGGCCAAGCTCAGCAGGCCCCGCTGGCCGTCTCGCGCCGCCCGGCCCCTTCCCGAGCTCGCGACCCGACCCCCGCACTCCCGAGTCCACGCGGCCGGCGCCCCGCGCTTGCTGAAGCTGCACTGCGAGCTCCTAGCCTGTCAAGAGAGCCTGGCCGGGCTCTGGGGCCGACGGCTCGGCGCGGCCCTCGGCGACGACGCTCCGCTCTCCGTGGGCCGCGATGCACCCCTGTACCGTGCTGAGGATGATCTGGAGTCTCCGGTCCAGGGCCAGGAGGTGGGGCTCCGTGAGGACCGGGCTGAGCTGGTCGCCCAGCAGCGACTCGCGCATGACGTCGCTGAGCCGGTAGTCGGCGCGGGCCAGCAGCTGCAGGCGCAGGAGCGTCTTCCTCTTGACCCTGAAAGGCAGCACGGGCACCGAGTGAGCCGGCAGGCGCGGGGGACTCGCTCTCCCGCAAGCGGCTGCTGCGGCTCGGGTCTCGGCGCCTCCTCGTCACACGTTGGCGAAGCCGGGTGAAAGGGGCGGATGGAAGGTGGCGCCCGTGCCTCGCGGGCCTCCTCCCCTGCCTTCCGCCCGGAGCCGCGGAGCCGCCGGCCCTCCGACACCTCGCGACGCCGGGCCCCAGGCACGCGCCCCAGGCACGCGCTCCGGCCCGCAGGAGATCAAAGCCCAAGCGGCCCCTCGCGTTTCCCGCGAGACGGAACCCGCGGGGAGCGGTCTCTAGCAGGTGGAGCAATGCCGCTGTGCGCCTGCTAGAAGCCCTTGGCACTGCTGGCCTCCACGCTGCTTCTTGCTAACCTGAGAACGTTTCTCTGGGTCTAAAATCGGAGGGATGGAAGTGGGGTGGGGCCAGCCCTGACTTGAGGGTTTTGATTTCACGCGGGACTCTGGCTTGGGCTCCGACGCAGAAGCCGCTTCACGGTGCGATTTTTGTCGTCCACGGCTACTGCGCATCCTCTCCTGCTTGGGAGGCAGGGAGGGAAGGTGCTTACGAGAACCTGAGTAGTAGACGGAGAATAGGCATGCTCTGCTGAGTCTTCCAGCTGGACCCAATCGCAGTGGTTTGGCTTGGTGTGAATCACGTATTGATGATTAGCTCTCGATACTGCAACTGAGCAGGTGGGCAATTTTACAGGCTTGGCTAAAACACCGGGGAGGTAGGGAAGTAGGTTAGACATTCTCTGGAGGAATGGCAGCTACGCAAAGGCGGCACTGCTTTGTCCAGTGGCACACAGGTTCACGGGACTTTGGTCAGGGTTTTGCTTATGTGGCGACCAAGCAGCGATATTTATGAGCTTACGGGAGTGCTGGTCAAGGCAGAGGTCTGACTGGTAATATCAAAGACCGACAGGCTCCGCAAAGTAGGTGATGACCTGAGTGGGTCAGCGGCTAAGTCTGGCGACTGGGAGGCTTAGAAGATTAGATCCTCATTTCTCCTATGCTGAAGGACGAAAAAGATGTTGCTGGGGGAAGTTTGAGAGTTGTACAGCCATACACTGCTTAATGACGGGGTATGTCCTGAGACGTGCGTCTCAACGGGTGATTGCGTTGCTGTGCGAACATCATAGAGTGACTGGCACGGGCCTGGGTGGTCTAGCCGGCTACACTACACACCTAGGCTCTGTGGGATTGCCTTCTGCTCCTAGGCTGCAGACTGCATGGCTCGTTCCTGCACTGAACACCGTGGGCAGTTGTACCACAGCGGCAAGTATCTGCATGCCTCAGCGTATCCAGACATGGAGAAGAACAGTGAAAGTGACAGTGTCATAATAATCTTAGGAGACACCCTGGTTTATGGGACCCTTCGTTGAGCAAAATGAAATCACGTGGTGCCTGAATGCCTAAGAACTGAAGTGACTCGGGCCGTGCTCCCCACCGTGTCCTAGACCAGTCCAAGTGGACGGAGCCCTGGGGCACGGCTGCGTGCGGCCCGGTGCCACGGCGGGTGCCTGCCCTTGTTCCTGCTGCGGGGAAACTTACATGCAGCACTGGGCGAGTGGCGAGAGGATGGAGATTTCGTCGTGGGAGTGTCGTCCGAACCTGGGAGGAGAGACGGGCTCTCACAGGGGCCAGCAGCCCCTCCCCAGACCCCCGCCGCTGCCTCTGCTCTCAGCCTTTTGTGACTTAGAGGCTGCAACGCAGGGGTTAAGACTGCTGCCTCCCCAGCCCCTCCGATTTGGGGCCACAGAAGCCTCTGCCTGAAGACGTTAAGGGCAGGCAGTCCAGGCCCTCGTGGGCCAGCCTCAGAGCGCCAGCCATGGAGGGCGGGCCTGCTCTCAGGCCAGAGGACAAGAGAGGAGACAGGGTCCGTGCCCGGGAGGGCTCGTTCTCAGGGCCTCCGCCTCCTCGGCAGCTGCCAGGGGCGCAGCTGGGCAGGGAGCGCCAGGCCGCATCCACGGGACACTTACCCCCTGGCGTTGTCCAGGTGAAGGAGGAACCCATCATCCCCAAACTTGGTGAACATTTCATAGTGGTGCCGGTCCATGTTTCCTGGCAAGGCGAGGAGAAGTCAGCCAGGGCCGGGAAGCCAGGGGCCAAGCCATTCCCCACCCCCGAGTGCTCTCCAGGGAGTGGAGGCCAGTCGGCAGCTCGAGGCAGGTGTCTGGGCCCAGGTCTGCAGCCGCGCCGTCCCCAGAGAGAAGGGAAGCCCGGCAAGCAAGCCCGAAGTGGGCCGCCTGCCAATCCACCCCTTCCCCAGTCGAGGATTCTCATGTGCAGGAATGGGACTGCACCTCGCACGTGTGCTGGTGCTGGCCCTCCTCCGCCCGAGACCCTAGCTGGGCCTGTTCCGGTCCACCCTAAGGCACGGGCCATGAGCTGTCTGGCGAGCTCTGGATCTCAGCATGCGTGCGAGGCCACCTTGTGATGGACTGCTTTTCTCGGGAGCTTTGCCGGGCCGGTGGGCCTGGCGGCGGGGTGACTAGTCCCGTGGCGTGAGACCTTGCCTGCCCTCTCGCCCGTGAATCGCACTTTTCCCCTGCCTGCCGGGCTTCCCCTCCTGTGGTGCGGAACATGCAGCTTCCGGTCTGCCACCCCTCCCGGGCCTGTGGCAGGGTGGTGTCCTGGCTGACGAGGGGCCACCCCGCGGACGGCTTCCAGCTCTTTGAAGACAGGGAAGCCCGTTACCCTCCGTCCTCCGGGACCGCCACCGCTCCTGAGGCTGCGGGAGGTGCAGAGCTCCTCGGCCCTCGTGAGCCAGGCTACGATGGGCCCCAGTCCACGGGGAGCTCCAGCCACAGCAGAGCCCGCTTGGGCCAGAGGCCCCGCCCACGGGGACCTACCTATCAGGAAGTCAAAGATGGCCATGTCGATGACGTTGAGAAGCCGGCTGCTGCTGTTGTACGGGTAGATCTGCCTCACCGTGTCGCAGTAGAGGGGGTTGACCTCCCACCTGGGGGGAAGGAGGCCTGGAGCTGGAGAGGCCAAGGGCGTCCCGCCCTCCCGATCCCGTCCCCGGCTGGTGGCAGCGTCCCAGCTGTCGGGAGGACCCAGGCAGGGACCCACGAGGCTGTGTGTCCCACGTGACGAGGAGACGCCAGGGTGGCGGTGGGCCTCGCCGCGCCCTCGCCGCCGCCTCGCCCCTCTCGCCGGCCTCCCAGGGCTCCTGCGCCACTCAGGCCCCACAGCCGTCCTCCGGCGTCTCCCCCCGACGGGCTCCTCTGCCTGCAATGCCCCTGCCCCTTTCGTCCTGGGGCTTTTTCTCAGCCCTCAAGAGTCCCTTCGGGTCTGCCATGCCCTCCAGGAGTCCTTCCTGGCTGCTTCGCTTCCCACCGTGATCGTGGTGGCTTGACTGACGGGCCTGTCCTTCAGCCGGCTGGGGCTGAGGAGATGCTGGTCCTGGGGACGCAGGGACAAGGTCCTTGGCCGCCCCAGCCTTGGGAGGCCAGGCGTCCCTCCCACGGGCTCCTGTGCGCTTCCCAGTCGCAGCAAGGTCTGTCCGCCCACTAGACCCAGGAGTTTCTGGAGGGGAGTGCCTGTGTCTCTTCTTTCTGCACCCCCCCAGCACCTAGCGCTGGGTGTCAGAAGGCTCTTTATGACCAAGTAAACGAGCTAAAGGGAGAAACCAGACCCAGGCCTGCTGGGGCCACGGCCATTGTGAAGTGGGGCAGAGGAGAAGGGAGGCGGCCTCGGGCGTGCAAGAGCCAAGCCAGCCACAGTCCCGGTCCGAGGCCTGCAGCCACTCTCGAGGACTGGCCGGCAGGACGGAGGGCATGGCCTGGCGGCCCGGGGGCCAACTCACTCCTCTTTTCCTGCCAGCGAGTAGGAACGGATCCAGGGGTTGGGCACAGACAGCCTGGGTGCCAGGTTGAGGGACGGCAGGAAGGCGGAGAGGGAGCCCTCCAGCAGGTGAGGGTTGCCACAGACAGCATACTCGGTCTTGCACATGTACGGGCACTTGGCGAAGAAGCACACGTTGCTGGCTGAGGGGCAGGGAGAAAGAGGAGGACAGGGGAGAGGCAGGCTCTAGGGGCCTGTCATCTGCCCCAAGGCACCCGCAGGAGAGAAGGGAAGTCCTGAACCCCCAGCATGGAAAAAGGCAGCTGCGGAAGGAAACTCTCTTTTCCAGAAGTAGGGGCGTGAATGCTACTAAGCGGAGCATCTTGGGTACCTATTTTCAAATGTCTGAGCAGGGAAGGTGAGGGACCCAGCCTCAGGGCATCCCGTCGGTAGGATCAGAACATCGTCCCGTGCATGGATGACATCCGGTCCAGGGCAGTCAGCAACAGAGGGGCAGTGCCCACACAGACCAGGCAGCCATGCAGCCTCCTGCCAGCCACAGGTCATCCTGTTGCGCTCGAGCGGAGGTCTGACGACCTCACACGCCCACACCGACAGTGGACAGCGCGACTGGCAGGGCTTCGGACCCCTGCAGAGTATGATGGCGGGCACGCTGGCTTGCCACGCGCCCAGACCCAGAGTGCTGCTCTGGCTGGTGCCCTACCTGGAGAGACAAAGAAAACGCTCTGCAGGATTTCATTCTTGGTGACCTCCAGGACTTCCTTGGTGACGTTCACCAGCCTCCCCACTGCTGGCGGCACTCGTCGGAAGTCCAGAATCCTGAAAGAGAGGAAGCCCTGTTCGGACCCAGGAGATGGTCAGGCAGTGGGGAGGGGGCCTTGTCTCTCAGCCAGCACACATTAGAAATGGGCTGGCGTTCCTGACCACGCCCAGCAGGACGGCCCCGGGGGGGTCTCTGCGGTGTCCAGCTGATGGTGCCCAGGGAAACCCCTGGTCTGAACGGGAGGGGAAGGGGAGAAGGAGACTCCTTCTTCTGCCCAGCCTCATCCGCGGGCCTTCCCACCATCCGTGCTGTGTTCCTGGCCAGCGCTTCCTGTTCTTTAATGTCCACGAGTCTCCCGGGACTTTTGTTCAAAAGCAGGTTTTGATTCAGTGGGTCTGGGGTGAGGCTCCTCATTTCTGAAAAGCTGGGTGGGGCCCGTGACAAGAGTCCACAGACCACACTCTGGGTAACAATGACTGGGCAGTTAGGAGCTAAAGGTTTAGAAATGCCTCGAGACTCCTCGGATATATGACAGTGGGCACATTCTCCTACCTCCAGACCAGGAGACTGGAGCACCTGCCCTGAGCAGCACGGCAGGGCTTGGGTTCTCGCTAGGGTTTTCAGTCCATGGGGTTGCATGGGACAGGGTACGAAGAAGGCAAAAAGCCAGAAGGAAGAAATGCCAGGGAGCCCCCTCCTCCGGTCTGCCCAGCGCGCCCTCCCAGGGGAGTGGCCCCAGAGCCAGGGCTGCCTCCGAGGGGCAGCCCCTACCTGTCCAGATGGAAGGCCGCGATCTCGGCGTTGTGTCTCTGGAAGTCGATGAAGTAGAAGAAGTCCTCAGGTGTCTCCTCCTCTCGCTGCTGTCTGGAAGGAAGGGAGGAATCACGCCCCGGACTCAGACTTCAGCCTGGAGCCGGAGAAGAGAGCCGACAAGCCCGGCCGGCGCGGAAGGAAAATAGGCTGTTTGCTTGGCACGCACAGGTCGATGACGGAACGACAGGTCAGGAACGGCCTGTGGTGTCCTTGGCCGGGAGAAGACATGCCAGGTGGGAAGGGGCGGGCTTCTCACAGGACACCGGGCTCAGGCACCACCAACACCAAGTTCCTGCTGAAGAAGCTTTGGTGACAGTGACTGATTCTGTTCAAAACCCAGCAGCTGAGAGGGAGGAAATGCAGACCACCTTCCGCAGGTGTAAATAGGAGAGAAGGGACTGGTTAGCAGACCAGCGGCCGAACAGACCCAGACGCCCGGGGATGAAGAGTGGCGGGGTGCCAGCCAAGACTTGGTCACGGAGAAGGGCCCTGGAAATGCAGTTCCGTGTGGGTTGGAAGAACAGAAAGGTGCTGGGGCTTGGGGTGACTTGGGAGACTTGAAGCCAACCCTCGGAGAAACACAGGTGGGTCATGAGACGGCCCAGGCAGAGGGCTGAGGGAAGATGGTGTGGATAATACTGATTTCGATCCATGTAACAAGTCTCTACCAGACTCCAGAAAAGCACCAGCCCTGAGAGTGAGGGGCCTGCTGGGCTTGTGTGTTCAGGAAAGTGCTTCCTGACCACCAGGGGCGTTGTGGCGTGACTTCCGGTCTCTGGTTAACTTTGCCTCATTGCTAATAAACATGGGAAAATTATGATCTTCGAATGATTTTATAATCCACTGTGTGGGACTGTTAAGAAGGCTGCAAAAGCAATTCAAATGTCAATAAACATAATGCCACGGGAAGCTATGAAAAAACAGCGCCAGCAACGCAAGTGTGATGTGCACTTTGGCAAGAGCACAGGCGAGTCCTGGGAGCTTCCCAGAGTGGAGTTCTGTTTTAAAGGTGCAGCCACACCCATAGCACAGCCCTCCATGCTCCGGCCCGACTGACTCCTCTTCCTTATCACCAGTGGGGGCTAGGCCAGCCAGGGCAGTCCACGTCCCAGTCTCGTTTCTTTTTTGAGTTGGAGTCTCCCTCTGTTGCCCAGACCGGAGTGCGGTGGCCGCTCCCAGCCACCGCAGCCTCGACCCGCTGGGCTCCGGCGATCCTTCCACCTCAGCCTTCCGAGGAGCCGGAACTACAGGCGCGCCTACCACGCCTGGCTGATTTTTTTGATTTATTGTAGAGATGAGGTCTTGCTGCCCAGGCGGGTCTCGAACCCGCGGGCTCAGGCGATCCACTCACCTCAGCCTCCCAAAGGTGCGGGATGACAGGCTGAGCCACCGAGCCCGGATCCAGTCTCGTTTTAATTCCTGAATTCCATCCACATAAATCTATAACCTCTCAGACACTCTTGAGAGTTTTCCAAAACATCATATCCTCATTTTTGCATGACATCGGATACAAGTGATGTTAAATCTGAAGACTGATTTTTACCTCAGCATTTCTCAAAGTATGTACTTAGTTATTTATTTATCTGTTTGAGTCGGAGTCTCGCTCTGTCGCCCAGACCGGAGTGCAGTGGCACGCTCACGGCTACCCCAGCGTCGACCCGCTGGGCTCCAGCGATCCTTCTGCCTCAGCCTTCCAAGTTGCTGGAACCACAGGCGCACGCTACCATGACCGGCTAGTTTTTTGTTTTTTTGCTTCTTATTGTAGAGATGAGGTCTCGCCAAGTTGCCCGGGCGGGTCTTGAACCCGCGGGCTCAGGCAATCCACTTGCCTTGGCCTCCCAAAGTGCTGGGATGACAGGCTGGGCCACCGAGCCCGGCCAATATGTACTTCTTATTGTACTTTATGTCATATATATTGCATCTAAAAAATACAATCTTTAAAAAGACATATCCCTCCCTTCCCCACAAGAAGCAAAAAAAAATCTTGAATTATGTTCACAATGTCCTTTTCCCAAAGATGAATTTCTGCTTTCCCTCTTGAGAATTAGGCGAAAAACAGCACTCGTGAGCCCGCCTCTGCTAGCTTCCAAGTCCTCTTTTGCGGCTTCCTGCTCCGTCTCAGCCTTCATCGGACTGAGGAGAGTCAGGGCCTGCTCCTGGACTAGGCTTTGGCTCAAGGGAATGCTGTGGCTGGTTGGGTCTCCTATCCAGGCCGCTCGGGCTGTCTCCATGTCAGCAATGGGCTGTTTCACTTTCTTCGCATTTGTGTGTTCACTGGAGCAGCACCTGCGATCTCCTTCAGGAGCTTTTCCTTTGCGTTCGCAGCGTGGCTGACGGTTTGGCACGAGACGCCTCGCTTTCTGCCTGTCTCGGCTTTCGGTTTGACTGAGACATGTGCGACTCCTCCTTTCACTCGGACACTTAGAGGCCCCTGCACGTTACTAATCAGCTTAATTTCAGTATTGTCATGTCCTAGGAAATAAGGAGGCCTGAGAAGAGGGAGAGAAACGGGGGACCAACTGGTTGGTGGAGTGGACAGAACACACCCAACGCGTTTGTTGATTAAGTTGGTCATCTTACACGGGTGCAGTTCATGGTGCCCCAAACTATTGCAATAGCAACACTGAAGATCACTGATCACAGGTCACCATGACACGTGTAATAATAGAAAATCCTGAAGTGAGAAGTACCAGAATGTGATGCAGAGACACGAAAACACACGTTCTGGTGGGAAAATCGCACTGACAGGCTTGCTTCATGCCAGGTTACCGCAAACCCCCACTGTTTTGTAAAAGCACAGTGTTTGCAAAGTGCAGTAAGGCTAAGAGCAAGAAGAGGAGGCGCGCCTGCGTTGGTTTCCAACGGGCCAGGCAGAGAAGAGGGCTCAGGCTGTAATGCAGGTCCTTTCCCTGCAAAGGTGACACTGCCGGGTTTAGTGGTCTCCTTCCCCAAAATATAAAAAGTGAAAGCGGAGCTGGCCCGCTCTGCATTCGCTTCTGGTTCTTTAAGGTTAGAGACATCTCACTGTGCCCTCTAAAGATGTTGTCCAGAGAACGCAACTGAAGGATCTGGTGATTGGGTGTGGGTTTGCAGATGTATCACTACTTCACTGCTTCTCAATGAGAAGGTCTTATTTTTCGGCGTCAGTGTTTCTTATGTTGCCTCTCTCTAACCAGTGCTCTCTTCTGAGCATACGTTAAATGTGCACGACTAACTAACACTGAGTGATTGAGTTGGAGTCTCACTCTGTTGCCCAGGCTGGAGTGCAGTGCCTTGATGTGGCCACCGCAGCCTCAACCTGCTGGGCTCAGGAAATCCTTCCGCCTCAGTTTTCCAAGTAGCTGGGACTACAGGCACGTGCCACCATGTCCAGATGATTGATTGATTGACTGATTGATTGTAGAGACAGGTCTCGCCATGTTGCCCCAGCTGGTCTTGAACTCCTGGGCTCAAGCAGTCCCCTCGTCTTGGTCTCCCACAGTGCTGAGATGACAGGTGTGAGTCTCCATGCCCGACCAATAATTTAAAACTCTACAACAGCCAGAACCTCACTGATGTCTCTTGTGTCCAGCTGGGTGTCACACTCAAGAGCCACATGTCTACTTGTGGAACTTCTGCTAACTGCCGTGTGTATTCACTGTGAAAGCTCTCGGGGACTTGATTTATTTGCTTTAGTACTCTATATGACTGAGGGTAAGATGAGATCCCTCCCGAAATCTTCCCTTGGAAAAGGAGTCTCTGCAAGTCCTGGCATTGTTTGTCAACTGACGGGGCCCCTCTCAGTTATGTTGCTTTGTTGGGGACAGATTTATTATCCTGAAATGACTTCATTCTTTGCTGATTTTACTGCCTGTTGGAACTGGCTTCCACACGTTGTTGGTGGTGATGGCGAGAGGGGTGGGGAAAGAACTTGATATTGAATCAACACTGACTCCAAACTTGACTCTAGTGATGGTGATAACCAATGCCCCAGACTTTTGACAAATGAAACATGATTATCAGGGGAGGGGGATGGGAAGGAAGGAATAGTTCTAAATCTATATACTGTTTTATCTGATGGGATTTCTAATCAACAAATTAAAGATAAGCAGACACTCAGTTGTTTCATGTACAGTTCTGAAAAGTTGCACATTTAAACTGACCCAACAACTGTTTTTTTGGGTTTTCACATAGGAACATCAGGAACAGTTTATACAACCGCAGTTCTCGAGGCTACCTGGGCCTTGGGATCACAGGGAAGCCCCCAGAGCAAGTCCACTGGACTCCCTGAGGGTGGGACTCAGGCATCAGGACTTTTTAAGGCTCTCAAGTGAATCTAACATGGAGCTGATGTGCTCCAATCCCTTCTTTAAGGGGGTGCTTTTGTCAAAGCAGTTCAGGGACTAAGACTCTCTATTCAGTGCTCATTTCACTGTGCCCTACCGCTAGACCATGCAGCGGGCCATCCAACAGGCCTCTCCTCAACTGGCTGAAGGTTTGGAGTCTAAATGAATTGAACTGGATTCCACTGGAAGAAGCGTACCCTGGAGGAAGGCGTGACTTGGGTAGCTGGAGTACGTCGTGGGGCCATTTTCTCTCATGCATGTCGTCTCCGGGAGAACATTCCACTGGACCAAGACACTGGGGTCCTGCTTTAGGAGACCCCACCCTGTGGGCTGCAGACCCACACATGCACCAAGATCTGTCTACAGACTAGACACATATATACATTTCTTCCCTATATATGAACTACACAGTTGTGTAGTTGCTGTTGTTACGAATAAAATATAAATGAATATAAACGTGTCATTGACTTCATAATGGGCATTCTTTCTTGTCTGGTTTTTCAGTCAAGACAAGTATCGTCATGTAGAGGTCTATAAGCTTTTTGATGTCATAAAGAGGGTTCCAGCTCTGGAAAAACATGGAGATCGGTGAAGGTGACAGAGTGTGAACTGAGCAACCCAGCTGCCTGTGTTTGAATCCTGGGTCCACTGTTTGCACCTGGGAGCGGGGGCAGGATGGCCCCTTGCAGCCTCGGTATTTTCACCTGCAGAGTGGACATCACAGCAGGACCTGGCTCACATTTTACGTAAAGCTTGTGGCAGAGGTGCTAGCCAAGGCCTGATCAAGATTAGCTCTTACTCTGTGTAATCGTGATCATCTCCCAAACAGCTCTGTGCTTGGGCAGCTTGCCCCAGAGAGTCTCTGAGTGGCTGGCATCAAGACTTCAGGTCACGTCTATCACGTTTTGGCCAAACTCCCCCAGGGCTGCCCTGCTAGGTGTGACGGGAGGAAGGTAGTCGCTTACCTCATGGGTTTGAACATGGCCTTCCCGAAATCCGAGAGCCTCAGCACGAGCTTGAGGTGGACCCCACTGGGCTTCACAACTGTGGAGGGGCAGAAGGGAATGTCAGCAATGCTCTGGGCCTCAGCGCAAGCTTATGATTCTGGTTCGTTCAACAAAGCCAGTCGGTTTCTCTTTTCTCTTATTTATAAGACCCTAGAGACAGATTTCAAGCCTTGGACATGGGACGTCACATGCAGAAACGTCTAACATGCGTTTAGCACGCTGAGGTAGATGGAGGGGACTACCTGTGGCCAGCGGTGACTGGGCTACCTGGAACCACGTGACGGCACTCCCAGCGGGAGCTCTGTTGCTCTCACTCCTAGTGCTTTGATTCCGTCAATCATCGACTCCAGCGGGTCTCAAACTTGACTTAGAGTCACCCAGAACATTTTAACCTCAGATGCCTGAGCCTTATCCCTGCTCTTGTCAAAACCCCTGAAGGCAGAAGCCAGGCAACTCATGTCAGAGCTGCTCAGGGGACTCTAATATATCGCCAGCATTGTGAACCACTGTCCTGTACAATTGCTTCTTTTTTTTGTTTGAGTTGGAGTCTCACTCCGTCGCCCAGGCTGGAGTGCAGTGGCCGCTCCTGGCCACCGCAGCCTCGACCTGCTGGGCTCCGGCGATCCTTCCGCCTCAGCCTTCCGAGTAGCCAAGACTACAGGCGTGCGCTACCACGCCCGGCTAATTTTCGATGTATTGTAGAGACGAGGTCTCGCCAAGTTGCCTGGGCGGGTCTCAAACCCACAGGCTCAGGCAGTCCGCTCGCCTGGCCTCCCAAAGTGCTGGGATGACAGGGCTGAGCCACTGAACCCGGCCTACAACTGCTTCTTAGATGTGAAAATGTACTCCAACCACTTGAGGATTTTGTTAAAATTCAGATTCTGATTCAGAAAAATCTGCGAAGACAGAGGCTCTGCACTGCTAACAAGCCCCTAGTGGTGCGGAGGACGTGTGCCTGTTCCTGGACCGCGATGACCCATGGGACCCTGCCCGAGCACGCCTCTGAGACGCCTGTTCTCTTTGAGGGTGGGTGGAAAGAAGTGTTGAGTTCTCCGAGGCGAGGAGGAGAGAGCCACGCTCCTTCACCTTGGGGCCGGGGTCCCCACGGAGGTGGATCTAGCGGCTGCAGCTGTGGGGGGGCGCTGGTCACTTACTCTGGGTGCAGTCACAGGCCCCAAGCAAGGCTTTCTCGTCTTGGCTGTAGTCTGGGAGGAAGAAGAAGGGTGGTGAGAACTCACAGCCTTGCTCCTGGGAGAGCCCCCATGCAGGAGGAGACAGCAACCGGCTGGGGCCTTCGACCCTTCTGAAACCCAGAGGCTGCAGCCACCCACCCTGCTCCACCCCCGGCCCCATGTCCTCCAGCCCTTCACTGGACACTGCAGCAGCCCCTGGCTGAGAGAGGGAGTCTAGTTTTATCTCTGCTAATCGTTTGCTGTCCCTTAGACGGTGGTAGTGCTTGGGAGCACAGACTTGGAGTCCACAAGCCTGTGTCTGAATCCCAGCTCCACCCCTGGATTTTTGGGCAAGTCCCTTGACCTCTCCGAGTCTGTTTCCCCATCTGTAAAGTGGCAACGATAATGTTCATGCCACAAGGTCATTGGATGAGAGCAAAGCACTCAACAAACGGCATCGAGTGCCTTCCTCTAAGTGTGCAGAACACCTGCCTACGCCCTTGCTGGGGTTAGGATGAGATTGCATTCAGGTCTCTTTGGAAGGGAAAAAGGTCAGTGTCTATGTTCTTCTTCTGCCTCTCGGGTGTCAGTATCAAGCCTTTCATGCTCCACCCCGAGCGGCCCTGAGCTGGTTCCCCGAGGCCCGTCCGGGAGAGCCGCCCCTCCTGCCCGGTGCCAGGTGCCTCACCGGCACTGATGGTGGGAAAATGCCTCATGTCGTGCAGAAGCGCGCTGACGACGGGACTGGACCGAGAGTAGAGCCCGTGGCGGCTGATCCCCAGGTGGAACTGGACCCAGCTGGCCTCGGGGCGGAGCTGCAGCGGGGCGTCCAGGGCGGTGATGTTCATCTGCTCTCTGTACATCTTGTGCCGTCTGGAAGAGCCAGAATTGGTTGTTGCTTTTTAAATCGGAGGAGCAAGCATGCAAAGACCTGCCAAAGTACCCGGGTCAAAGTACCTGGTTCATTCTTCAGCACCTAACAAGGACTCGGCCTCATGCTGTGCTTGGGATGCCACAGGACACAGCCTCCTCAGAGAGCTTCCGCTCTAGTGAGCGAAACAGGCAGTGGCTACACAATACCCCACACGCGCAACACACAGGACAGAATGACTGACCGTTCCAAATCCCGGGAAGGAGAGAGGCAGGCTGTGGAGCGTCCAGTTAGGGGCCTCGTGTCATCTGGGCTCTCGGGAGAGACCCCATGTGCACTTTCCCATGAAAAGTCTACAACTTGGACCTCCCAGTACTTTATGTCCTGAGGAGCCAGGAGCCAGGGGAGAGGAGGTGATCACGAATGAAAAGAACAGAGGGCGAGAATCCTTAAGAGGGGCTGGAAGCTCAGTCCGATGAATCCATGCGTCACAAAGGAGAAGAGGGATTCATGAGCCGTTTACGGCGTGTCCTGCTCGGGAGACTTTTCTGCCAGCACAAAGAGAAACAAGGAAAAAGCAACGGCGTGTCCATTTAGAGGTTCAGAGTCTAGTCTGGGAGACAAGCTGCATGTCTGCTGTAAATCAACTGCGGGACGTGGTGTTCAGACGGAAGCGCCTTAACGTTTTGGAGAAAGGAAAAGATGGCTCTGGGAAGGAGCGGCGGGGGCCGACGACAGTGGGCGAAGGCAGACGTCAGCTGGATCCCACAGACGGGGAGGGGCCTGGGCCGGAGGGGAGGGGAAGGTCCCACTGATGGTAACACTGGGCATTACAAGAGGCGAGCCCGGTCAGCGTATCTGGGAGGAGAGAGGAAGGCTGAAGAAACGGACTGCTGAAGCACAAGGTGGAGGCCTCTGGCCTGGAAGGCAAGTTAGCATAGTGTCAGCAGCCAGGTAAAGCTCGTTGGGAGGGCAGGGTTTGGGGGTTCCTATAGACCCCTGTTTCTCAGACTATGATATTAAACCTGGGGTCTGGCATGGGGTGAGTAACAAAACACATGTGGCTGATCTCAGAGCGTCAGAGCTTCTCATTGGTAAAGAGTGGTGACACCTGACTTTTCTATTAAAATAAAAATAGACAGATTATAAGGAAGAAAAATCATTCACGTAGGCGCATCAGACTGTCTCCAGGAGTCTAGATCCTCAGGGATAGAAGGCATTTTTTTTCTGCACTGCCCCTCCTGGAGGGGTTTGAGGTTTGAAAAGCGCTAAATGCAACTTGGGTCGTGGAGTTCCGGCACCACGGAATCACGCAGGCATCTGCCATTCCCCACCTCACCCTTGTGGAAGTAAAGTAAAACAATATAGCTGTCCTTCACCGGGGCGTCCCATCATGGGTGAAAGTCAGTCGGCTTGAGGAAGAGGCTCCTTCTCGTAAACTGATGTCAAGAAAGAGATGCCGGGAGCGTCGGCCTTGGCCTTCCCTGTCCCTGCTCTGGGACTCGCGCAGCCTCTGCGCATGCCTACTTTGGGAGACACGCCGCTCATATCTCATCAAACACATTAAATTCACCCCACATGAAATGTGGGGTTTTGTCCCTGTAATTTTTGAAAATTTTCTTTGACCACTTTAAGAATCCTGTTAAGAATAAAGTATCAGTCTTAAGACTATATGATGCTGACAACTAAGGAAACAGAGCCGTCATCTAAGTCCTGCTGTGAAGAAAAAAAAAATGTGTGCAATAGTCATGCTTTCTAGTGTACTTAGATCTACAAACTGATGTAAAAATTAAATAAAGAATGAGTGTAACAAGTATAATGATATTATTATATGGTACAGCGTAAGGTAAACATAGGTATGGATTCTAATAAGCACTGAAAGAGTTCCACGAATACAGAAATGAAAGATGGATTAAGACCCAAAATAAAGATATTTTCTGCCCAACACACACACACACACACAAAAGACTATATGAGTTTACACTGCTTCATCGTTTTGTAAACAATTAATTACATGTTAATCATTTTTGATCTTGGAGTTCTCTTTTCATCTTTGAGCTAGAACATCTTCTTTGTTCACGTCTTGGAGCGTTTCAACATTTTGGGATGTCGCAGGCACGGTGCCCAGGATGCTGGTGGGTAAAGGACCCTGACCTGCTATTTCAGTCTGCCATAATGGCATGCCACGGACTGGGGAGCTTAGACAGCAGACGTCTATTTCTCACAGAACTGGAAGCTAAAAGTTCAAGATCAAGATGTCAGCAGGTTTGGTTTCTCCCGAGGTCTCTCCTTGGCTCACAGGTGGCTGTGACCTCATGGGATCTTTGCTGTGTGTGTGTGTATCCTTGGTGTCTCTTCCTCTTCTTGTCAGGACACCGGTCCTACTGGATCAGAGCCCTGCCTTCATGATCTCATTTAACTTCAGTTACCTCTTTGAAGACTCTATCTCCAAAGACAGTCGCACGGAGGTTCAGGTTTCAGCACACGAACGTGAGAGGTGCGTCAGTCAGTCCATAACGCCTCTCACAATCTTTGCTTCTAACTACCAGCAAGGCCCACTCCGGAAGACATTCTTCTAGACGGCCAGGGAGAAACAGGAGGGAAGTGGTAGGGTTGCAAGGCAGGAGCACCCACTAGAACTTTGTATCTAGGCGTGTTTCCACCTGCCGGCACAATTTATTCAGACTCTTCTCTGGTGGGCAGGGCTGCCTACCCTTTTTCCTGGGAACCAAGGTTAAGCGTTTTCCAGCGGTATAGATACACATTACATGTGCGTGTACCAGTCAGCCTGGGCTGCTATAACAAATGTCATAGACTGGGCGGCTTAAACAACTACCAGCTGCTTTTCATAGTTCTGAAGGCCGGATAGTCCCAGATCAAGGTACTGGCGGATTTGGCTCTCCTCCTGGCTTTCAAATGGCCGTCTTCCTGCTGGGTCCTCACCTGGCAGAGAGAGCGATATCTGTCTTGTCTCCCTTTCTCTCCTTAGGACACTCATATCATTAGAGGAATCCCTCTCCCTGTGATTTCATCTAAACCCAATTACCTCCCAAAGCCCCACCTCCAAATATTTAAGGTTAGGGCTTCCAATATACAAATTCTGGGGGCACACAAACATTCAGTCCCTAGCAATATGCACTTTGTTTCTCCACCCCTGGCTTATCAATAGATAACATTTACTTAACAGGCATCGCGTGCCTTGAGCAGTTACTGATTTTCGTTATTTCAGAAATAGGTAGAGATATTTCTCCCTAAAAAGGCAGCTTGTTTTTCAGTCAGCTACTCTCGAGCAGGTAAGAGTTTCCAGTTACGTTCTTGACCTATGTGTTAGAGCCCTTCTTCAGCCAAGAGATGTGGGCCAAGAAGCCAGGTTGTCTGTGAGTCGCTTCTCGATTCTTTCTCTACCTTTGCAAGTAACTCCCAAGTAGGAAAGGAAGGGCAGGAAACAAAGAAGGACTCTGCCAGTATCTTTCAATTCTGTGATGGTAACTTCCCCAACTGGTCAAGAAGCTGAGAGGAGACAGGGTGGTCAATTCTGGTTGTAGCAGGCCTTGAGCTGTCAGGGATAGTTTGCCCTGACATCAATCCGGCAACCTGCCGCTTCTCGCCCCGATCCACACACCACTGGCTTCGGTCTCCACTCTGGGAAACACTACACAAAGAGATGTCCTTCCAGTATTTCAGCATCCCATTCGACTTCTCATTGGGAACACTCTGGCTCATGACTCAGGATTTCAGTTGTTGGACTTGGGGTCTTTGGGAGCCAATGTTCAGTGGCTGGCTCTCCAACTTGACGTCTGAGGCAGGTTTCCTGAGTCTTCAGTAATCAGGGTCTTGCCCCTGATGCTGGTATTGACCTTGTGCCTCTTTGGATCTCCACTGCCACCTTCCTTCTTGACGTCTGAGCTCACAGTCTATTGGGTCGCCTGCCACTTGCCTTCCCACCCAGAGCTCTGCCAGCAGGCTACCTGCTTGGGTAGGTTCTGATGCTTGACACCTAGCCATCTTATCAAGACTAGGTCCTTCAGTTCCTCCAAATTTCTAATCACGTGTTTGTTTCACTAATCTTGTTCTTTATGTTCTGTCTGCATTGGCATCTGGGACCCTGAGACTGTCCTTGGACCTAATTTGATGGCACCTGTAACTTGTCTATGCATTCTCCTTCTACTTATTCTTGGGTTTACTTTTCCTTCCATATTCTTCCTCCCTGATCACTTCTAGAGAAATAGCTCCACTGGCTCTGTCCCTGTTCATTTGCTTTATTGGATGAGTCTTCCCGGGACAACCACTTCTTCCTCTCTTTCATCTTCTCATGTAATATTTCATATTTCCTGTTCTCAAGACTTGATTCTGAAAACAACTAACCAGAAAGAAAGACTCGAGGAGACACGATTCTGAATTTCGACGCCTAGCATCATGGTTGAGAGCAGGGACAAGCATACAGGTAGAGGAGACACAGACGGAAGGAAATAGAAAGAAAGCCAAGATTGTTGAGCAATGATGCCAAGCTTGGAAGGAACCTAAAAGACCATATAAGCCAACTTCCCTTCCCTCTCATAACATTCCTACCAAGGAGTTGTCTACCTTATACTTGATCAGCCCCAATGAAGAGATGCACCAAATGCAGAGCAGCTGAATACGCCTGTGCAACTCTGTCAGAAAGCACTTTTTTTTTTTTTGAGTTGGAGTCTCACTCTGTCGCCCAGACTGGAGTGCAGTGGCCGCTCCTGGCCACCGCAGCCTCGACCTGCTGGGCTCCGGCGATCCTTTCGCCTCACCCTTCCAAGTAGCTGGAACTACAGGCATGCGCTACCACGCTTGGCTGATTTTTGATTTCTTGTAGAGATGAGGTCTCGCCAAGTTGCCCAGGCGGGTCTCGAACCCGTGGGCTCAGGCAATCCACCCACCTCATTTTGCAGCAACGAATCAAAATCACTCTACAGCTTCCATCAATGAGTCTTGGTTCTACCCGCTGGAGTTAGGCAGAACAAATTCCTTTCCTTTAAATATTCAAAGATAGTTATCACGTGACCTTGACATCGTCCCAGCTCCAGGTTAAGTTTCTGCAGTCCCTTTGCAACCCTGCATAGGCCAGGGGTTTGAATCTATTTGTGATCTTGGTTATCACCATGGACTGAATGTTTGTGTTCCTCTCAATTTTCTATGTTGAAATTTTAACCCCCCAAGGTGATGGCTTCCGGAAGTGGGGCCTTTGGAGGTGACTGGGTCATGAGGGTGCAGCCTTCATGAATGGGACTAGTGCCCTTATAAAAAAGAGACCCAGAGAATTCCCTTACCCCTTCTGCCGTGTGAGGTCATAGTGAAAAGATGGCATCTATAAGCCAGGAAGAGGGGCCTCACCTGACTCAGAATCTGTTGGCACCCTGACTTTGGACCTCCCAGCCTCCAGGACTGTGAGAAATGAATTTCTGTTGCTTTGAAGTCACCCAGCTTATTGAATTTGATTACGGCAGCCCAAACAGACGAAGACGGTTCTGCTTACCCATTTCCCTCCTATTTCTGACACTCAGAATGCAACGCAATCCACCAGACATGATTGCTCAGTGCAGAGGAGAATGGGGTAATTGCCACCCCCACTCTAGATGTTTTCTTCTACAGACTCAACCAAGGACTGAATACTTTTTGGGAAATCATATCCCATATCTCCAAGAAAGTATGAGGGAATTTTATGGCAGGCAGAATTCTAAAACTGGCCTCCAAGATTCCATGCCCTCATTTCCAGAGCCTGTGAATGTGAAGAGCTCTCACTCCATGACTGTGCCATGTTCCATGGCAACTTTGAAGAGAGTATCCACCACTGGGAGGTTACCCAGCTGGGCTTGATCTAATTCCATGAGACCTTAAGAGCAGAAAGTTTTCTTTGCCTGGTAGCAGAAAGAAAAATCAGAAAGATGCAAAGCACCAGAGGGACGGATACACTGTTGTCCACACTTTATCGTCCATGGTTCCGCCATACTTTTGAGAGTCGAGTCTCAAGGGCAAGCGCTGGAGGGTGGTCACAAGCAGCTGAGACTTCTTCTCGCTGGCCGCCAGCAAGGATGAGGCGGCATCGGTTCCACAGCCTCAAGGAACTGAGTTCTGCCAACAAGAGTAAGCTTGAAGGAGGGCCCTTGAGCTCCAGATTCGAATGCACGATTTTAGTCTTGCCAGACCCTAGCAGAAAATGAGTCGCGCCATCGCAGACTTCTGGCCTGCAGAACAAAGGGGTGTCGCTCTACACCTCTACGTTTATGTCCTTTGTACACAACAGTAGAGAACTAATACATATCCTGTTCACAGAGAGGCTCACAAACTAAACACTCTTCTTTTAAACATGTTATTATTTATTTGCTATACCCTAGGTTGTATTTTTTTCTTAGGTGGAGAACACTATTCATGTAAGTTTTAGAGTTTTACTGTGTCGTGAGAGTGGCTTGTCATGAGCTTTTGGATTGGACTTCAGTTTCTCACTTCTCCAGGGTCACTTAACAAAAGAGATACAGGCTCCAGTCTGACACACTCCCCAGCCCTCCTTATTGCCTTCAGCCTGCATTCTTCACTCATGTGTGTTGCCTGTCTGGTTTCACAGATCTAAAAGCCTAAAGAAAACAGGCAGGCGGCACCCATGAGTGAAGAATGCAGGCTGAAGGCAGTAAGGAGGGGTGGGGAGTGTGTGTCAAACTGGCACGCGCGTTTCCCATGGGGGAACTAAGCTTCGGCAGACGGAAGTCTTGTCCTAACGTTGTTCATCCATTCAGTCACCCATTCATCAAATATTTGTTGGCCACTAGACACTGATCTATATTTTACAGCTAGAGCTGTGTACAAAACAAAGTCTCTGTTCCCAAGAAACGAACATTTTCCTGGGAAATCATTTATTCTGAGTTTTCCAGAGAAAGTAGCAGTCCAGACTTCAGTCAGGATTTGGAATCTCTTTTTTTAAAAAACAAAAACCAAAAAACTGTTGACTCAAATTGAAAAATATCCAACAGCAATTTGCAGCCGTCTGTGTTCTCTGCCCTGTGCTGTGAAAGGAAATGCAGAAGGGAGCGGAGACCATCTGAACTGACCCCCAGTGCCTCCTCCCCAACCTAACCCTGGGGACAGTATGACGACGGAGGAGACAGGCTAGGCAGGGGAGCATCCTGTTATTTCCGACTTTGGTCTCCAAGAGCTGGAGAAAGACGGCTGGGACTTCTCTCCCAGGAGAGCAAGCCCTGGGCCAGCCTTCTAGCTCAGGGTCGGGAGGCGGACTGTAGCTCTCTCCTCCCCTGGAGGCCGACAGCAGGCCCACGGAGCCCAGTCGCCCCTTCCCCACCCAGCCAAAGTAGCATCGTGGACTGTGGGTATCATTAAAGTGACAATTGCTGACACTGCTTCAGACCCAGCGTTTTATGAAAACCAAGGAAAAGGGCCAATTGCTGACCAGGTCTTAGGTCTCTGGCTGGCTTTCCCTTACTTTAGTAACATTTATTTTTATTTTAAAAATATAGTCTGGCCAGGCCCTGGTTCCCAAAGCAGCTTAAAAGCTAAAGCTATGTGACTGCTCAACTCCCCTGGGAGTCTGCAGGAAAGGGCAGAAAGTCCTGGGCGAAGTTAGTCACCCTGAACTAGAACGGCACAGAATATGAGTTTGGAAAAAGGAAGAATTATTGTGGCCGGGCTGGGTTTGGGAGTGGGATGGGGAGGAGGTGGGTTCTTCTTAAGTGGAGCAGATAGTAATGGATTCCAGCCACAGCACGTCAGGGATACAGCATTCAAATCGAAAGCAAACGGGGCAAACTGAGTGGAACTTCTGGACAGGGACAGATTGCTCCTTGAGACGTTCACGAGCACGGCTAGGTGGGACACCTGGGTTCCTGGCTTGCGACTTTCCTTTGCCAGCGCTAGGGTCACAAGTTTCCGGATGGATGGGTGGGCGGGGAATAAAAGTGTTGCTGTGTCTCCTCAGTGTTCTATTTTGTGGTTCAAGTTGGGTTGTCCCGAATCATTTACTGCTCATCAGAAACGTAGCTTGAGGGCCCTCTGTTCCTGGGTGGGCAACGCTAGGGGCATGCTGGAGCTGGCTTGGGCAGCTAGCTTGACATCGGGCATGGTGGGAATCTTTACACCATGGAACTTGGCAAGTGATACAAATCAGGGCTGCTTTTCTTCCTCAGGGGAGCTTGTTTCCAGGACACCACTCACCTTGCTTGCAGGGATAAAAGTGGTGAAGAGAGAGAATTTAGCTGCTTTTCTCTCCCTGCTTGCTATACTTGAGAACAAAAGAATTCTAAGACAGCAGCTCAATATGGCGACAGTAAATATCACTGTATTTTAAATGGATATAGAAGTATCACTCATGCAAAAAATATATATTCGTGTAGTCAGGTGCAATATCAGCTGGGATAATCTTGTGTTTCAAGCAATTTACTTTTAAAGAAAGAGACAAAGTATATATCTCAACAATAAAGCTCAGAGTTTTGATGGCAGTTGCTTACACCAATAAAAATAAAACCTCACTGACAAATCATACGCTCTTGAGGGGAAGAGAAGTGAAGATCCTTTACTCCTTACCCTCTACAATACTGGAGTTTTCCTTGGAAACTTTTTTTAAAGGAACAATATCTCTTTTAGAAAAAAAGAGCATTTTAGAATGCTTAATTTAATTAATTAATTATACAATGTTGCCTGGCCTGCCTGGGCAAGAACCTCCTGCCTCAGCTTCCCAAGAAGCTGAGACTACAGGCATATGTCACTGTGCCTGGTCAGATTTTACTTGTTTATATTTAAAGAGGAAATACATTTACTGGTTCAAAACTTTAAATCTCAAAGACGTTCCTTCCACACTGTCCTCCAGTTAACCCACTCCCCGCTTTCTAGAGGCAGCTGATGTTGTCAGTTTTTTCCTCACTGATTCTTTCTGCCTTTGTTTTGATAGGTATGACAGTATAAAATTCACACTGTCCTGAAACGTGCTTTATTCTCCTGTCAACAGGTTTGGGCAATTTTTCCGATTTAGCACACAGAATGCTCATTATTCTAAGGCTGCATAGAATTCCAACATCTAGAAATCATATAATCGATCTGCTGGGCTCTGACTATTTGTGTCCCCCCCAATCCACATGTTGAAACCTCGTCCCCAATAGGGTGGTATTAGGAAGTGGGGGGCTTTGGGAGGTGACTGGGTTGTGAGGACAGCACCCTCGTGGGTGGGATTAGTGCCCTTGTAAGGAGACCCCAGAGAGCTAACTCAGCTCTCCCACTATGTGTAGACACAGTGGGAAACTCCATCTGTGAACCAGAAAGCAGGCCCTCACTAGACACGGAATCTGCCAGTGTCTTGACCTTGGATTTCCCGGCATCCAGAACCGTGCGAAAGACATTTCTGTTGTTTACAAACCACCCAACGATGACATTTTATCATGGCTGTTCGAATGAACTCAGACATAATGCAATTCTCTATTAGTAAAATCTAGGCTGTTTGTAATCTTTTGTTGTGACAAGCAGCACTGAACATTCGGCCTGTACATATGGTGTTTCTCATGTGTGACCATGTATCTGAATGACACATTCCTAGAAGTGCTACCAAGGGGTGGAAGGTAGGGACATTCGTAATTGTTCCAGGTCTTGCCAAACTCCCCTTTGTCAAGGCAGGGCGCTGCCGACCCCTTCCTCGCAGGAGTTGTCTGAGGCAGCTTTCATGACACTTTGCCAGCAGTGCTAGTACATTTTTTGGTCTTTGCCAACCGAATCGATGAAAAAGTGGCATCTCAGTGTGTTTTGAATTTGAATCTCTGTCGTGTTATGAGGGAATCTGAGCATCAGGTCTTATTTTCAGGGATCGCTTTCATCTCTTTTGCCCACATTTGCACTGGGGTGTTAGTCTTTTTCCTTTCAATTCTATACATTCAGAAAATTACTTTTTCTCTGCTATGATTTGCACATAATTTTATCCTGCTTTGTTGCTAATCTTTTGATTTCACTTGTGCTTTTTTTTCCATGTAAAAATGTTGATTTTTATAAGGTTGAAACGACCAGTTCTTTTATTCATGGCACTGACTTCTATGCTATTCTTAGAAAGGCTAGTCTCTCTTGAAATTACAAAAATATAAAACTAGACCAAAGCATGGTTTCCTCCAGTATTTTGTGGCTTCATTTTTTTCCATGTAAATAATCTTTGGCCTAGAATCTATTTAGGTAAAAGGTGTTAGGTATGGAGCACCATTTCTTCTCTCTCTCAGCAGGCTGGCCAGTTCTCTAAACATCATTTATTAAACAGTCATTTTTTAATCTCACTAACTTGAAATATCACCCTTATCATTTGTATTTGGGTCTGTTTCGGAGTCTCCATTCTGTTTCATATTCTGTCTGGTCATGTTCTGGTGTGATGCTGTTTTAACCACTGTAGTTTTATAAAACTTCAACAGCTATAGGGCTCATCTTCTGAGTTGCTCTTTTAAAAAAATTTTAGAGTTTTTCTATATAGTTCAATTTATATATTTTTCCACATGATTTTTTTAAATTAGAAAAATCTATTAAAAAGGGAAAGCTTACTGGGTACGGTGGCTCACGCCTGTAATCCCAGCACCTTTGGAGGAGGAGGTGAGAGGATTGCCTAAGCTCAGGGGTTCGAAAATGGCCTGAGCAACATGGCTAGACCTTATCTCTACAGAATATAAAAACTTCAGCTGGGCATGGTGGCGCAGGACTGTGGTTCCAGCTATTTGGAAGGCAAACATGGAAGGATCACCTGAGCCCAGCAGGTTGAGGCTGCGGTGGCCATGAGTGTGCCACTGCACTCTAGCCTGGGCAACAGAGTGAGACTCTGATTCAATAACAAAACAAAACAAAACAAAAACAAAAGAAAAGAGCAACCTTAAAAAGTGTTAAACAGGCTTATCACCTAGCATTATTATAAAGCTTTCCTGAATTATTGATGAGAGTGTAGCTGGCACATCCTTCTAGTGGGTGATTTCCCAGTACATTGCAAAATGTGTAATGAGTTTACCCTTTGACTTTAAACAAATTTTCATTTCTGCAACTTATCCTGTAGAATTATTTCACAATTGTGCAAGAAAATATGTTCAAGGATGATCACTAAAGCATTGCTTACAACTATAAAACTTGGACAAAATATAAATATCTAGGATGGGGTGTATGGGAGATGGCTTCGTACGTCAAGACACAGAAGGATGTCTCAGTTCAGAGAGCATGTAGACCAGGGCTCGTGCTCTTTTGTTGAGAGGACCACATGCACGAACTGACACAGACACAAACACAGGAGCATGCACGTCTGGCGTGCATGGCGAGCACACGTCAAGTTGGAGGATGGGCCCGTGGGGGTGATGGGCAGTGGCTTCCGCTTTGACTTTGTGCATTTCTGTAGTCCCGCAATTAAATCAACAGCAGGAAGGAAGGACTTTCGCCTAGCTTTCCCTCACTTCTGCCTGTACCTTCCCCCGGCATCCTTCTCACTCCTGCTCAGTGTCTCATCGTCTCATCCGGATTGCCCTGCCCTGACCTCGAAGCAAGCTCTCCCTGGGGGTCTGTGATCCCCAAGGTTGGATCAGGGCCTGCATTTCAGGTCACAGTGCCTCGCCTCCTTGAGGCCTGAGTAGGTATGTGCAAATGAGCCAAGTTGTACCAATGTGCGGAGTCCTTATTATTATTATTGTAATTTTTTAAGAGACAGGATCTTGCTCTGTTGCCCAGGCTGGCGTGCACTGGCGTGATCATTGCTCACTGCAGCCTCAAACTCCCCGGCTCAGGCGGTCCTTCCAGCCTCAGCCTTGTGAGCAGCTTAGACTCCCAGGTGAGCCGCCACATTCCGAAAATTTTTTAGTAAAGATGGGGTCTTTCTTGTTGCCTAGGCTGGTCTCAAACTCCTATACTCAAGTGACCCTCCCACCTCGGCCTTCCAAAGTGCTGGAACTCTCTTGGAGAGTTCTCGGGGGCTACCAGAGAAGAGCTGTTCCATTTTCTGGGACTCTCAGCGGTGAGAGGACCACGTGTGAGGCGCTGCTGGTGGCTGGAAGCCTGCCTGGTGTTGCACCACCGAGGAGAACAGAACTGAAAGACGAGCAGCGGAGAATAAGAGGTTGCCTCGGGGTATCGGTCGCGTACCTGGATGCAGCCATCGTAGCTGGACTTCTCAGTTACCCGAACAGAATGGATCCCCTCTGTCGAGCTGGTTAGGATCCAGTTATTAAGTTGCCCTTTTAAGGACGCGAACCCCCTTCCTGATGGGTCACACTCTTGTGCTGGCTTTGGGAGGCGGGGTCAGCCCCACTCACCACAGCCCCTACCGTGGGGGGGGACACAGCCCGGCCATCCCACGACGTTCGCCAGTATTCTGAAGTTCGTGCCCCGTGTCCCCAGTTACTAGGGAATTTTTTTTCTTAACCAAAACCCCCTTTCCTAAGCATCTTGCAGGTGAGCCCACGTGGTGGGTACCTTTATAATAGGGCTCATTGTCACTCAGTGCCCTCGTTTCCTCTCCGGAGTAAATGAGAGTTGCTGCTGTTGGCTTTCTTCTCTCTAAATCTCCCTACATCTCCTTCTTGGGATGCTTCCGAGACTTCAGTCCTTTTCAGTGTTCACTGACAGAACTCTTTTCAGGAGCAGCTCGGATACCCCCATCTCTGGCATGAACCTTTCTTTGACTCTCCTGGACACACAGCACGAAAGTCTAACCCGAGGCCTGCTTTCGGCGATAACGATGACAAGGACGCAGTTCGACCCTTGCTGGAGTAAGGTGAGCGTGTCACAGAACGCACAGCGAGTCGAACAGGAACGAATTAGTCCTGCAGTTGCAGAAGAGGACGCAGAGTCTGGGCTACAGAGACCCTGGTCCTGTCTCTTACCGGTGGAATGACCTTGAGGATGGGGCGAGTGCTGTTGCCATAAACACAATGTCCGGTGTGGTCCTACAGCCAAGCCACAAGACGACGTATTCTTATCTACCATTTAAAACGGGGAGACCGAAGACAATGTGCGGCCTTAAAAACAGTGGAAGGCCTTTGAGTCTCAGTTTGCTCATTTTGGAAAACGGGGACACTCAGCTCTACCTCATTGCATGCCATGAGACGTGCACACAAAGAATGACTGCTATCTTAATCGTTATTTTTATTGCTTACTAAGACTAGAGGCCAGGCGGAGGACGCATCTTCAAAAACGCAGTTCTGCGGGGAACCAGAAACAACCAACTTTGCAAGCCGCAGCAAAATTCCTTGGAACACCCCGTAAGCACAGGAACGACATCTGCAGCACACAGTTGCAACAGAGAGCTTGTGTGCCTGCCTTGGCATGTCTGTGAGGTTGCAGACCACCCGACGGACCTGGGAATCCTGCTGGAGCTCTTCTGCCGTCTCCGGGTGTGCAGACTAAAGCAGCAGCCGAGGGATCAGGACACGAGGGGCAAACCAAGGCAGGTCTGGGCTTGGGCCACGACGGGGTGTCTGTGGTCACGGGGAGCGGCAGTCTCATTGGCTTCCTGGGGTAGGGGAAGCCGAGGGTGTGTGGAGGTGCCAACCCATGCTGCCACTCCCTCTGGGGACGCTGAGGGCAGCATCCCTGGGACGCTGCCTTAACTAGCCAGGTGCCGCAAGAGCCGCAGGCAGAAAGGGGAGACAGCTGTGACTCAGAGGATTCGGAGAGGATCCGGGCGTTTCTCCGAGGCGTTGGCGGGCTCCCCAGGCCCCGAGTCCCTAACGGCATGGCTTCAGGTCTGAAGGTTCTCTTTGCTCGGTGCCTAAATGTCCTCGTCTGCAGGAACAGGAGGAGTAGGACGGACCCCGCTGCCCACTTGGTCTCAGGGCCTAGGGCTACGCCAAGCGCATTTACAGGTTCCTCATGGGTTGGGTTGGGCTCTTTGGGAGTAATTGTGGTACCAGATCAGGCAGATACAAGACACAGCAGTCCTCTCTGCTGGTGCTGCCCTGGGGAAGCTGGGGCGGTAGCATCAGAAGGGGAAGCTGAGGCCTCCGTCTGTTCCCCTTCAAAACGACGAGCAAAGCGTTCGCTCCCGAGTCTTCCCAGGCACAGAGCGTGGACGTCTCCGGTTTCTTTCCTTCCCAGCCATTTCTACATCCTGGAGTTTTGCTTCCACAGTCCGATTTCTACTTTCTCTTGGCGGGCTGTGCCTCAACGTGGCCCTCGCACCTGCACATCCATCAGCCTCTTGCCTGACGGTCATGACCCCCGCTTTCCCTCTTCGCTCCAGGCCTCGGCTGGTGCCCCGTGAACGGTCCGAAGCCGAGCTGCAAGCCTGCGCTTCCCTCCGCCAAAAGGTTTGGACAGGGCCCGGACGGCCGTGGACTTGAGTCCAGATTCCTCACTCTGGCACCCCCCGCCCGCATCTTTGCTCTTTCTCTCTGCCCATCTCCCTGCCACCTCAGTTCTATGTTTAGGGCGCCTTCATTTCCTTCCCACCTCACGCTGCTCCTTCGCCCCAGAATGCCTTCTTTCACGTTTTCATCTCCAGAGAGTCCCTTCAGCCAAACGCCCGTGGAACAGCCTCTCGGAACGTCTTCCAACCCCAGAACCAGACACGAGCTTTCCTCTCTCTCCCTCACATAGTCATGCAACGCCTGTTTCTTCGATTGCTCTAGCCATACTCCGGGTCATCGCGACTTGGGCGCGTGCCTCACTTCTTCTAACAGGGGGGTGGGCATGAAGCCATGTCTGGTTCGTCTCTGCGCCCCTTCAGAACTTAGCACGGCACCGTGCACACAGAAGGTACTTCCATGCATCACGGAAAGAAGTTGGACGCTCTCAGCTGGTGCCGACATATGCAGCTACTAGGGTTTGAGTATGTTTTTGGCATTCGTGGGCTACAAAGTATTTTAGGGATTTGATGGCTTACAATTCAAGACAAATCTGGTCTTTCTCCGAGTCTCTTGCTCCAAGTTGTCTGTGAAGAAAACTTTCTAAATAAGGGAACTCCCTGAGAGTTGGGCCATGATACAACAGGGTCAAAGAGAGTCAGGATTAGAATCTCCCTCTAAGCTTGAACATCACGGGATCATTTCGGTACAGGGCAAGATTGCCAGTACTCGAGCCTTTGCGGCCGGTCATAAGGTTTCTACCTCAGCTGCTCAATTCTGCCATTACAGCGTGTAAGGAGCCTTAGAAGATCATCGCCAAGTGAGGAAAGGGGCATTCGAACGCAGCTTGTTTTACAGTACCACGTGGTCGTGGGTCAGATTTGGCCTGCTGGCCTTAGTCTGCCAACACCTGCTTGAAAAGCACCACGCACACTCAACATGTACAATCAACTCGTGATCCTCCCTCCAAACCTGGGCCTCAGCTGTGGTTTCTACCTAACAAAGCCCACCTGTTTTAGGTCAGGTTCCTGCAGCTGACCCGGAGCTTCAGGTGTAGGAGCAGGAGCAGTGACATTATGAAGGTGCTCCCTGGAAAAACTGACAAGAAAGTAGGGACAGGGAGGAAAAAGTCGGACAAAGGTCCAATTTCAGGTGGAGTCCTAGTCTTATTCTGGTCCTTTGGGGCGCTCTTGACCTTGTTACACCTGGAAGTTTGTCCTACGTTGAAACAAAGCAGCTGGGTTTCTGCACTCTCACTGGGGTCGGTCCTTGGATCTGATGGTCCTTGGGGAAAGAGATAGTAGGGGAGTGTGTGAGTGTACTGAGGATGCCATAACAAATAGCACAAGCTTGGTGGTTCAAAGCAGCAGAAACGTAATCTCTCCTACTTCTGGAGGCCAGAAGTCCAAAATCCAGCAGTCCTTGAAGACTCTAGAGGAGAATGCATTCCTTGCTTCTTCCCGCTTCCGGTGGTTCCAGAGTTCCTTGGCTTGTGGCCACATCACTCTAATCTCAGCCTCTGTGGTCACCTTGCTTCTTCGTCTTCTCTTTGTCCTCTCCTCTCTTGAAAGGAGACCTGTGATAGCATTTAGGGCCTGCCCAGATAATCCAGGGTTATCGCTTCATCTCAAGATCCTTAACCTTGTCACATGAACCCCTTTTCCATAGAAGGTCACATTCAGAGGTTCCAAGGGATTTGACATGGATATCTTTGGCGGGGGATGGTAGTGCTTTTCTACCTAACACAAACAGTGAATCTCCCAGGTGCCTCTGGATCTTTCTAAGGGTGAAGTCAGTGTGTTAGCCACTAGTAGCAAGACGTGCAGCTGTCTGGCGGGGTGAGTCAGAATCCTGGGAGTTATCCTTGAAATTTCTCTCTCCCTCCTCTAGCGTCCACTCCACTTTCAAATCCTGTGTATGGCGCCTCCTTGGTGAATGTTTCCACCCCTCTTCTCTCCATCGTCACCCTTGTCTAAGTCACCTGGACTTTTTCAGTAGCCTCCCAACTGGCTGCTTCCATCTGAATTCCCCTTGATCAGTCTCCTCACTGTAACCAGAATGATTGCTTTTTCAAGATGCAAATCTAATCCTATCAGCCTCCTGCTCAGAAGCACTCAATGTCTCTCCACTGGTGTTGAATAAATAACATCGCCTGCAAGGCCAGTATTGGCCAGTGCAACAGCCACTAGCTATACATGTAAATTACTAACAACGTAATAAAAGCAAAAATCTGGTTTCTCAGTTGCACCGGCTACATTTCAATTGCATAGCAGCCGTGTGTGGCCTGTGGTTACCCTTTGCATAGCACAGATTCTGGGACATTTCCATTATGGCGAAAAGTTCTGTTGGAATCTCTGGTCTAGACCCAGGCTTCTCCTTTCCAGCTACAAAGGTGACGGCCTGGCCACCACAGGGCTGGGACGTGCTATTTCCTGGGCCCAGGGCACGCCTTCTCCACCTCCTTGGCCTGTTTTATCCTTCTCCTCTGTCTGCCAGCTCAAGTCTCCATTCTTTGGATGTCCGCGTTGGCCCTGGAAAGGCTCCACGCCCCTGCGCCTGTGTCCACTGCATGGCGTCTCGCTCCTTCATGCATGTTGCACTTGCAGGTTCACATTTGCTGTGTTTCTCCACCCCAGGCACTGCAAGGGTAGAGCCTATTTCTATTTTTGCTAACCCTGGATCCTTAGAATTTGGCACAGAACCCAGATACTCAATAAATATTTTTGGACAAATGAATGTGCTCCTTATCTCACCCATGGTGGAGGCGTAGCTTTATGAGAACTACCCGCTGTGTTTTTCTGGAAAGACACAGCTGATGAGAATCACAGGATTACTCAAGCCCAGTAGGAAAGAAGCTGATTTGCATGCTTTACGAATAGGATACGTTTGCCATCATATTAACATTTCCAGAAATCATACCTCCCATCCTTCCTTCTTTCCAACTGTGTCATCTGTTAAATGTCCTGGTTCTCTGAGTCAGGATGGACTGAAAGATAATGGGAAACAACTTCTGTCCTTTCTGCTGAAATAACTCGTCTCTCTTTGGCACCTGGCCACAAATTCTCCTCCGAAAGCAATGATGCCAAGTCGACTCAAGCATAGCTATTTAAGTTGCATGCCACAGAATTTATATTTTGCTAAATTCGCCGGTTACCAAGCTGTTATGAGAAATGACACTCCTTCTGCTTTGAGAGCTCACACGGAGGTCCCCCGGGAAGGCTTTGGGGAGAATACATTTAATTATTTTCTAATGCTCATTTCCTGGGCCTGTTCATTCCTGAGCAATTCTAGGAGGTGCTGTGTCAGGTAGAGAGGTGTGATGGCGTCCCCTCCACAGCTCTGTCGCCTGAGCTAGGATGGGTGACCTGCAGAGGTTCACGGTGCCCTGGTCATGGGCATCTGGGATCCTGAACGGTGGGAGGAAGGTGGGCATGGGGCTGCCAGTCACTCAGGCAAAATCTCTGTGTCTGAAACTCAATGGACTGGTCTTTGTGCTATAGCATTAGAAGAGAGATGGAGCAGCAGTGGAAGATTCAGAGCCAAGTGCTTTCTTCTCAACTAAGCTCTAAGTTGCTTTTCTTTTTTTTTAAAGTGAGAAAGCAGGATTTATTGAGAAGACAGAAAGGGTCCCATAGTGGGAGGGGATTCAAGGGGGTTGCCCAGTTCTAAGTTTCTTGAGGACAAGGATCTGCCTTGGATTTATTTTAATTTTATTTTTGAGTCGGAGTCTCACTCTGTTGCCCAGGCTGGAGTGCAGTGGCAAGCTCACGACCACCGCAGCCTCGACCTGCTGGGCTCTGGCAATCCTTCTGCCTCAGCCTTCCAAGTAGCCAGAACTAGAGGCGCGCGCTACCACCCCTGGCTAATTTTTTGATTTATTGGAGACGAGGTCTCGCCAAGTTGCCTGGGCTGGTCTTGAACCCGTGGGCTCAGGCAATCCCCTCACCTCGGCCTCCCAAAGTGCTGGAATTACAGGCATGAGCCACTGTGCCCGGCCTGCCTTGGGTTTATTTTGTGTCCTCTTCAGTATTTGGTGAAGTGTTATGCACACAGTACATGCTGTATAAATAACTGATTATCAGATGCTCAAACAATTTTCCTGCTGCTAAAGCCCCATCATACTCCAAAACACTCGTGTCAACACCTGGGGAAAAGAATCCTCTGCACACAAAGGAACTGTGCTAGAATGCTTAAGGTTGGCCCTACTCATAATCCCTTGAGCACATAGGAGTTGCACTCGAATTCTATCCGTGGCGTTCATCAGGTTGGTTTTACCTTATAATCCCTTGAGCATACAGGAATTGCACTAGAATTCCATCTATGGAGTTAATAAAGTTGGTCCTACACATTTATAACAGTTTCCAAAGGGACTCCGTTATACAGAAAATTAGAAAAGCGCTATAGTGAACTTCTGCAGCACTTGGCTTGGCAATTTGGTCTTCACTATTTGCACGAACTTCACTTCTGAGCCCTCAGCACTGAGTTCCTGCTGGCTGTGTGTGTTCACTTATGATAAAGTGATCCATTCTTCCCCAAATGCAACTTCAGCAGAACTTGTGGACTCAACATCAGAATCCTGTGGGTCATCCTAAACAGGCTGGCTGACGTCTCCCCACCGCTCCATGTCACAGACTCGAGGAACCCGTCTCCCATTCCTTTCCTTCCGATCGCCTGCCCTTTTTTCTCCCATGGCCATGAAGAGTTTGGAAAAATCCTCTTTCCTGCATTTCTATTTCTCTTGTGACCAAGAGGGACCTAGGTTTTGTGAGACCGGAAGCTTAAAGGATTCGTGTGGGGGGGGGCGAGTCCATCTTAAAAACAAAGAACACAAAATTATGAATGCAAAACCAGGCATGAGAGTGACTACTTAGAACGATAAAAGAGAACAGCAAATCACTGGTGCCTTGGAGACTTAGGTCCCTTTCTTTTGAGATGCCGTCCTTATGTAGAAATATTTTTTGACGGCCACCCGGCTTCCCCTCCAGCTCTCCAGCTCTCAGCACCCATGGGGGAGGTGAGGGAACCTGGGCTGAAACCTTCTCAGCTTCATGAGAGGTCTGCCTCTGACGGGCAACTGTGCAATTCCCAACCAGAGATAATTACTCAGCGCTTTCAGGCGTAATATTCTAGGGAAGTCAGAGGCCTTATCGGACAGAACTTCTTGATTCTCCTACCCAGTTCCTGGGTAGAAGCCCATCAGAGCAGTAACGTCGGGTAGAGTAACGGGGCCAGGATAGGCACGGGCTTCTGGAAATGGCTTTTTGGTGTTCAGTGTCTGCAACGTCATTTCTGAGCCCTCAGCACTTTGAGTTGCTGCTGGCTGGGTGTGTTCGCTTATGATAAAATGATCCACTCTTCCCCAAATGCATCTTCAGCGGACCTTGTTGACTCACCATCAGAGTCCCGTGGGTCATGATAAACAGGCTGACTGATGTCTCCCCACTGCTCCATCTCATGGACTCCAAGCACCTCTCCCCCAATCCTTTCCTTCTGATCACCTGCCTCCTCACCCATGTGCCTCTGTGTCCTGGAGGCCAAGGGAAGTCCGGCCACAGCTCTGAGTCTCCCCAGCTGCAGACGCCAAGGTGAGTTCCCAACTGCCCCTCATTTCACTTCTTCAAAAAGAAGCGCATCCAACCTTTGGAGGCTGTCCTTCGGCCTTGAAAAAGCACCTGCTTCAGCGAGCTCACAAACCAAAAAGCTTGACTTTAGGGGGCAGGTGAGCGGTGACAGAACTGTCGCACCTGCGAATCAGAGTCACTATGAGCGATGTGTTTACAAATCTGGAGATTGGGGAGGTTCCAAGAGGGAGACATTTCATCCTGAGTCTTGGCACTGCCGCTCACAGCTGTGTGGCCGAGGGCAAGCCATCTGACCTCTCTGTGCCTCACCTTGTCTGAAAAGTAGGGAGAATACATGAACCCATCTCGTGGGGTTTTAGTGAGGACTAAATAAATTAATAGCTGCATATGTGTCTTAGTCCATTCTCTGTGGCTCATAACAGAATACCCGAAACTGGGTAATTTATAAAGAAAAGGGGTGTCTTTTTTAGTTTCGGAGCCTGGGAAGTTCCGGGTCGAGAGGCTGCATCTGGTGATGGCCTCACACGGCGAGGGGGTGAGTGTGCCAGCTTGGTATCTCTCCTCCTCTTCTCACAAAGCCACCAGTCCCACTCCACTAACCCGTTACCTCATCAATCCATCAATCCACTAACCCATTAATCCGTTCACGAGACTGAGCCCTCATGACCCAGTCACCTCTCAGACACCTCACTTCTCAACGCCACCGCGTTAGGGGTTGTTTCCACACGCTTTCAGAGGGGACAGACATTCAAGCCATGGTATGATGTAGGTTATGACCGTGACTTCAGGGCTAAGAATTACTTGCAACTTCTGTTTCCTGGTCACCGAGATTTGCCTAAGGGAAAGCAAGAGTTCTATTTTGCATTCCCTAGGATGGCCCCTGAGCTAGGCGGAATAATGTCTCCCGGAAAGATACCTGTGTCCTAATCCCTGGGATCTGGGCATGTTCCCATATATGGCCCAAGATACTTTCCGATATGACTCGAGTAAGATGAGGGGATGAGATGACCCGGATTGTCTGGGAGCCAGAAGAGACAAGAATTGTCTTCAGGAGGGAGAGCAAATTTTGGTTGTTTAAATGTAACCACAGGTACCCTTATACAGCAGACACATGGGGGAGAAGACAGAGAGAAGATGATGAGGTAGTGTGATCACAGAGGCAGAAACTGGCACGAGGCGGCCAGAAGTCAGTTTGCACAACTATTATGGACCAACAGAAAACAACTTAGCAGCCGGGCTCGGTGGCTCAGTCTGTAATCCCGCACCTTTGGGAGGCTGAGGTGAGTGGATCGCCTGGGCCCGCGGGTTCGAGACCCGCCTGGGCAGCGACACCTCATCTCTACAATAAATCAAAAAATCAGCTGTGCGTGGTAGCGTGTGCCTGTAGTTCCAGCTACTTGGAAGGCTGAGACGGAAGGATCGCCGGAGCCCAGCAGGTCGAGGCTGTGGTGGCCGGGAGCAGCCACTGCCCTCCAGTCTGGGCGACAGTGAGACTCCAACTCAAAAACAAAAACAAAAACAAAAACAAAACAACTTAGCAGGCATGGTGGTGCATGCCTGTTGTCCGAGCTTCTAAGGAGGCTGAGGTGGGAGTTGAGGGTGTAGCGAGCCGTGACTGTGTCACTGCACTCCAGCCTGGGTGACAGAGCAAGACCTTATCTCTCAAAAAAAGGAAAAGGAACAAAAAAAAAAAAAAAAAAAGGAAAGAAAAGAAAGAGCAACAAAGAAAAAAAAAATGATTCAAGTTACCAAAGCTGGAAGAGACAAGAAATGGCTTCAGGAGGGAACATAGCTGTGCGTGCATCTTGATCTTGGACTTCTGGCATCCAGAAATGTAAGAGAGTAAATTTCGGTTGTTTTAAGCCACCCGGTTTGTGGTGATTTGTTATGGCGGCTCTAGGAAACACACTCAAGCAGCCACTGGCAGCCACAGCAGATGGAAAGCACCAGGTAGGGAGCGGTTCTTGGGAATTGTTATTCCTGAGAGCCAAGTCCACGGGGCACCCCCAAGAGCGACCTTTCCCTGTCAGACACTGTCCCTGGAGGAAGGGGCTGATGCTAGGCTGGGAGAGGCGGGTGCTCTTCACCCCATCCCAAGCCCTGAAACCGGGCTGCACGCTGAGCCCGGGGCCAGCTCTCCCAGGAGCACAGAAGCCAGCCACAGGCAACATCTACGAGCCCGGCCAGCTCTACATCCGCACAGCCATGCCCCCCTCTCTGGCTCCCCCACACTCGCATACTGACTCCACTGCTCATGGGTGTCACCCCATGCTCTCGCATATTAATCATCGTCGGCGTTTCTGGAGGCTTGCTCTGTGCTAGCACCTTTTGTGAAGCATCTCATGCTTTCGCCCATCCCTCCTCACAGCAATTCCCTGGGACGGGTCTGCCGTTAGCCCATTTCACAGATGAGGAAACGGACACAAGTCAGGAGGTTACCTTAGCTCGAGGTCACCCAGCTGGTCAGCAGAGATCTGAACATGGCTGTCTGGCCTCTGAGGCCAGGCTCTTCATCATAGCTCTGGACACCAGTCACATCGCCGTCCGTTCACGGCCCTCCGGCTCCTCACGCGGAAGCTCTGAGCCTGAGCCCCTGGCTGACCGCCCTGGCCTCCTCCCCGGGGGAGGGTCTGTAGCCCCACGCATGCTGTGAGGAGACTCGGTCCAGGCAAGGAGAGCCTCGTGGTAGACGTCTTTCAGACACTTGGTGGAGGCTCTCACAGGAAATATCAGCGCCCTGTGGTTGGGGACCCAGGGACAAAGTGGCTTGCTGAACTGAGGCAGAAACCCGAGATAAGATTAGGAATCCTAGGCCCATATGACTAAAATGTGACTTTAAAAAGAGGCTTCATCCAAGTTTTGATCACCCTGTTGATTTTGGGTGGCCTAACAGACTGTGCTCGATGGTTCCGGACTGAGCTAGATGCCTACGACAAGCTAAGAGGGACACTCCAGGAGCCGGGACTCTGACTTCGAGAAAAAACCCGCTTGTTGACCCTCACAACAACTTTCAGTCACTCTGGAGAAGGACAAAAGAAAGAGCCCTCGTCTAAGGGGTCCCCAGAGTCCAGGCAGGGAGCCAGCAGATGCCTTCCAGCCAGGCCAAGTTTCCCAGATTTCTACGCCTGGGCACAGCCTTGAGAACCAAGATGTCCAGGAAACAGCAGCAGCTCCACCCAAACACATCTGGAAAGGGCCGCAAATGGTCACCCCCTGGGAGACCGACAGCACAGGTGAAGGCCGCCAGGGCTCGCCGAAGCCCCGTGGCGGAGCCTCCCGGCGAAGGGCGCTTCTTCCACCATTTCCTACGCCGCACATGTCAAGACCCTCCTGTTCTGTGTGGGACACGACACGCTTGGGAAAAATGGAATATTAACGCGAAATGAAGGAGCCGTTCGGTCTGGTGGTGAGGCGATGATTCCACAGCGCAGGCACCCGCAGCGGCAAGATCCTTCCACAGGATGGCTGCCTTTCTGATGTGGGCCAGTGGGTGATTTCACCTCGGCAGGGACGTGTGGCAAGGTTTGGAGACATTTTTGGTGGTCACAGTTGGCCGGGGTAGTGCTGTTGTAAACATCCTACAGTGCAGAGGGCAGCCTTGCACAGCAGGAAATCATCTGGCCCCGAATGTCAGCAATGCTGAGCTTAGAAACCCCGTGCTAGAGCCCCAGAATAATGAGCAAGCAAAGCACTTCATCCGCTGATGATGATCTGAAAATTGCTGTGATGGGTTTTGGATGCTGCGCAATCTAATATTTTTCATAGACAGCATAAAAGCGTTCCTCGGGGCCTCCTACACTCTTTCTCTATCTTCTGCACAGCAGAAATTAGAAATGTTACTTAATTGTTGAGAAAACAAATTTGAGTCAGCAGGCATTTAGTTGTCACACTTCTACCAACTTAACAAACACACTGATAAAACATGAACGCACGTGTCCATGGCAAAAGATGCGATACGGACTCCGTTAAATGTCACAGTTGTGGTTCTCTTCATCCTCTAACTGTGCAATCCAAAAATTAATAAGCACGTGTGCGCACACATACACATACACTACACGCATACAAACACATATTAGCCAACAACGTTGATACATACATGTCCTCTCCTCTGCTATTTTCCTGAGCATAGAACGCGGAAATGACATTAGTGGCAGTACTCTAAGTGGACCAAGAAACAGCAGGGGCATCCAGAATCCACACTCTGGGCCTCCCACGAATCAAGGGTTTACCAGAACATATGTACTTCAGAAAGTGTTTGATCCCTGCCTTACCACCTATTAGTGAGGCAATGGGCATTGGAAAGACAAGGATTTGCATGCAGGGAACTGGAATGTCGGGGGTTAGGTTGGGGGCACATCTTTTTTATGGTTCACAGGTCAATTTCTTTGTGGCTCACTCAGATTACATTCTTTCAAGTCCTTGGCCTGTGAACTAGTGCTAGTCTGCATGGTTTTACTTTTCTACCTGATTTACAAACCAAGAGAAGGATTGCCCATTTGGGCCCATTTTCTTTCTCAGCATGATTAGTCACCCATGTGATAGAATAATTTAATGAGATATGAATGCATTTTTTTGTTCTGGAATCTTACCCAGCCCTGTTCTAAAAGGATGGCTGGGCCTCTGTGTTTCCTCGTCTCAGAGGCGTTTAGGATCCAGGACCAACTGGAAGTTTAGACAGGTAGCTGGGCTTCCCCTACCCCCTCCTTGGATTTTGTTTTTTTTTTTTCCAAAGTCTACTCAGTGAAGGCATGAGCCAGGCAGGGAGATTTGGTAGAGAACAGGGAGTGCATAAAGTGGCACAGAATTTTGGGAAGCAAGGCGATTCTCCAAGTCAGGAAGGACCGTTGGCTGGGGTCCTGGGTCTAGCCTTTTTCCTGGAAGTGACCTGAGGGGATGGGGGGTGGCCAAGTGGTGCACACACAGACTCATTTTAGGCACCGGACACCCAGCCTCGGCAGGTAATCGTGTCCTCCAACTTGGCACAGAAACAACAGTGCTACACACCTGAGCAAGACCAGGTGATGTGACACGCATTACGGAACTCCTCGAAGGCTTGGGACTCTGGGATACTCACCCCACACCAGAAGGCGTGGTGAAGGGAGCACCAGTGAGGACTCGGGTTGAATCTCTGGCAAACCAGACAGAAAAGGGACTTAGAGTCCCAGGGAGTTTGCCTTTAGAAAAATAAATCAATGCACGTTATTTTCACTTTTGAGTCTGTGGAGCAGAGTCCATCTGTACTCATTTCCTGTTATATTCGAGTAGGCTAGGTTCTGCTACAGCAACAATTTGATTCTGAAATCTGAACGGCTTAACACAAGAAAGGCTTATTTCTCACTCAAGCTACTTGTGTAATGAAGGCCAGGAGGAATTCTGCCCCACCGAATGACGCAGGCACGCAGCTTGACAGACACACCAAGATCCCAACAAGGGCCCTTTCCAGTCAACAGGGCAAGAAAAGAGAGGGACTAGAGGGTTAAGTACCAGCTCTTCCAAGCTTTGGCAGGAAGCGCTGTGGGTGGCTTCAACTGACATCCCATTGCTGAGGACAAGTCAGAACAAGTCACACGACCCCACCTCACTGCAAGACCTGGACAGACAGAAGAACTATGGATTTTGGTGAGCAGAAATGCCTTGGCCGCAGCCTCTTGGTACTTACTGAACATAGAATGTGTCTTTTTATTTAGTACCGTTAATAATTTGCATTTGTGCAGAGCTCATTGTCAATGTGTTTTTGGGGTTCTTTCCATGCATTATCTTATTTTAGTTCCCTCAGGCTCTGTGAACTAGAGAAATTGAGGTCTACAAAGTAGAAGTAACAATATAGTAAGTGGAAAGGAGAACTGAAAGTCAGGTTTCTGACCGCAGTCTTTTCAGCTATTCCATGGTGGCTGCAGACAAAGGGATGCTTTGTCAAAGATTTAATGTGAATTTTGATGGAGACTCCTTAAAGATCATGGTGGTGGTGGCTGGGGGGTGGGAGACACTGAACCTGCTTATCTGCTTGCTGTTCATAAAGCAATGACTGTACTAAGATTTTAGCCAAATGGGCTGGTTTCCCAACACAAACTCACTCCCTTCAGGTTAAAATACAGTTGCTTCCTCTTCTTAGAGTTGGCTTCAAGCTAGATCTATATCGCAGTGATTCACTTGTTTTCGCCCTGGGCTAACTGGGTTCGCAGCCCTATCCTGACCTCCCAGAACCACAGCCGTGGCTCGGCAGTTGAGTAAACCTATCCAGGGAACGGCCTGTGGTTTCTGAGCTAGAGTGGACTTGGATGAGAGAGGACCTGAATGAAAAGGGGCACATTGCGGACCGTCCCAGGGGTGGACTTCTGTCTCGGGGAGCAAATCAGATTCTAGAGGACCCAGTGACCCAACACGAGTCTATAGAACTGAATAAGCAAAAGAGCTATCCACCCTTTACACAGCACTCACACTGTGCCCGGCACTTGGCAATTTTAGCTCATTTCATCTTCACAGAAACTCCTTATGAGGTCAACGTTATTATTCTTTTGTGTTTTTTTTATAGTATTATTATTCTTACCTCCATTTTAATCAGGTGTAGACAGCACAAATGACCCCCAAGGCGGTACTACTTTTGGGAGGCAGTGCTGTGATTAAACCCAAGTATGAAATCCAAATATGGGTGACAGTCCTCCAACAAAGATTTTTTTTTTCCCGATTAGAAAAGTCAAGAGTTTTTGGTGCAGAAATAAAAAACATGTCTGGTGTATATGGATCGACAAGTTGGACTTTTTTTTTTTTTTTTTTTTTTGGGAAAGCAGGATTTATTGAGAGGACAGAAAAGCTCCCTCAGTGGAAGGGGCCCCGAAGGGATTGCCCTGAACTCTTTTTAAAGCGTCTGATGCTTACTGCCAATCGGTCTTTCCGAAAGGCCAAAGCAACCTACGCTTCCACGACGGGGTGTTGGAAGACATCCTGCCTTGCCGATCTCCGCACCTCACTGGGGACCCGCTAAACCCCTGCACACTGATCTCATCTCAGAATTGTTTCTGGGATCTGGTCTAAGGCATGAGATGGAAGTTAAACTCAGTGTTGATTTTGGCTCTGGAGTCGAAGAGATGCCTTTGAAATGTAATGTCTTGTGTGACCCAGCCTGTCTTGCGCCACTTCCCTCATCTGAAAATAGGGATAGCAGTAACGGTACCTACTCACGGAGTTGTTGCAAGGATTAAATGAGATAGCATGTGAAGCGGTCAGCACTGTGCTTAACGCAGAGTAAGTCCCGCCGAAGCGTCAGCTGCCATCAATGTCCCCACCTCACCAGAGGCCCCGAGTGAAGGAGAAAGGTGGTCAGAGGGCAGCCTGTTTAGCTTAATCAATGCTTTGTCAAAGAAAAGGAGTCCTTCCTAAGATCGGCAGGATTCTTCTCATTTCAAGTAACCGAACTGAGGAACACTAGCTCAAGTTTGCACTCAGAAGGGTGCAGCTGTGTGGGCGTGGGAGGAAGGGCATGGTTTCCAAAACAGGTAAACACTTTGCTCTCTGTGTTTTCTCCCGATTTGTTAAGCACTAGGTATCTGACGTCAACGAGACGGAGGAGAGATCAATATGTGTGCTTTCTGTCTGAAAACGGGCAAGGGCAACGACTGGCTGGAAGCACTGGTGCTCCTCCCTGGCAACGGGAGACCACACACGTCATTTCTTTACCGTCGTCCACCCAAGCATCAAACATGAATGGATCAGGTTGGACAGGGACGGGTTTCACATAGCCCATGGGGCGTATTAAAGAATAGTCAGCTAGCAGTGGTCCTCTGCCTGTGAGTGACCGGTGACATGGGAACCGTGCTCCGTGCTCTATGTACATGATCTGACTCCATCTGCCCTGCAGGGTAAGTATTACATCCCATTTGACAGACGAGGACGCTGAGCTCAGAGATGGGCCTCAAGTCTCAGATGTGGCAGGGGCAGGTTTTATACCTAACTGCAAGGCCTCTCCAGGGCTCTCTTTTCTGCTTTCGTCTATCAAACATTCAGTGAGCATCTCCTACATAAAAGTCGCATTTCTGATCTGGGGTTACAGTGATGAGGAGGCAAACAGGCCTCTGTCCTTCTGTTAGTTTCCTGAGGCTGCCGCAGCAAATTGTCACACACTCAGCAGCTAAAAATAACAGAAGTTTACTCTCACAGTTCTGAAGTCCAAGAGTTTGACATCCTTCTGGAGGCTCTCAGCGAAAGCCCCTTCCAGCTTCTTCCTGCTCCTCAAGGCCGTTGGTGTTCTCTGGCTTGTGGCCAACCTCACCCCTGTCCTGGCTTTGGCGGCCACGTAGCCTCCCTCTTCCGTCTGTGTTTGATCTCCTTCTCCCTTCCTCTTGTAAGGACACTTGTCCTAGGACTTGGGGCCCACCTGGATAATTCAGGATGATCTCCTCATCTCAAGATTCTTAATTTAATCACACCTGCAAATACCTTCCCCCTTATAAAACCATGGCCACAGGTTCTGGGAATGAGGACATGGATGTCTTTTGGGGAGCCATTATTCAGCCTCCTCCAGGAGCCACCCTAGGGGATGCAAAACAGAGCCATGACTCAACCCAATACAACTCTGGAAGGGTTTACAACCTGGTGCGATGATACACCAAGCACATCAATATACAAGAAGGTGCTAAGTGGTGCTAAGAGCCCTGTTGAAAATAAGACATGGCTTGTGAAGGACAGTGGCTGATACCTGGACCCGCCCTAGGACTCCGCCCCCTCGCAGGTCAGGCGGGACAGGAAAGCTTTGAGTGAGCAGTGTTGAAAGCAGACCTGAGGGGCAAGGAGAAGCCAGCCAACCATCCTTAGTGGGGACCAACTCTCCTGGCTTGTCTGCTTGTTACTGTAGATCTTAATGAGTAAATAAGACTTCTGGATGAGTTGGGCATAGCATCTCCTGCTGGGAGAGGAAGAGGCATTGTCCCATAGGCAGATAAAATGGCTCTAACATCACCAACTGCTGGTAGTCTTCACAGACCACTGGCTCTGCAGCTGCCAAGAGAGCAGCTACAGACCAACTGCTATAAATCCAAACTTATCGTGTTTGGCTGAGCTCTTCCACCTCTTAACAGGTTTCCAGCTGGTCGCAGAACAAAACGTCACCTCATTTGTTACCCGTGGTGTATGTTTTGCAATGAGTTTAACCTAGAGGGACCATTGGCAAAGGACATTGATCAAGGCAGGCTTTCCATGGCTGCTTTATTGACGGTTCCTTTGAATACCTAAAGTGGATGTTTGGTTATAATCTATTTTTCCAGCCCCAATTTTGCAGCCACAATCCACAGCACATGGCTTTGAGGTACTGACTACCCCATGGCTCGCCTGCCACAGCAGATCCCAAAGTCTTGTCCGCAGAGAATTGAGGCTGGCCCTTGGACCCCCGACACCGCTCTGGACAGAGGTCGGTGGCTCTGAGTTCATTCACCGGTCCTGTTTGACTCCATGACCTCATCTAATGCCTACTGTTCCTACCTCCACATTCAGCTAATTGCCAAGTCTGTTTCTCTTTCCCGAATGACAGCCCTAAAGAGCAGTTCCTGAGGTGCCTCTGGGAGCTGGATCCTAAATGCACCGCCACTCAGTGTTGATCTGCTAAGCAGCAAGGTTCGCAGAGGACTGCCCAGGAGAGGAGTCTGTCGCCCCTTCCTCTGGAACCTCAATGATTCTGCTTCTCTCCTCAGAGGAGACAAGCCATTAGGCCTGATCCTTTCCACAGGCGACATGGGGCCTGGAACCTGATTTTGGAACTTGCTCTGGGCACAGAGCCATCTGCTGAGGTTGAGGGAGGCACTAAGAGGCATTGCTGGGCAATTCCCCTAAGGAGGTGGTGTGGACAGCGCTAGTCCTGACACCACAGAGCATCTTCTGTGGGGGTGGAGGGCATGAGGAAAACATTCCAAGTCACTGCCGGGAATGACTGTGCTCTTCCTGGGTTGCTGGCTGGTTTTACCTTCTGGACACTGCTTTGGTTTCCCCAGCAGAGTCGAGGCTGTGGTGGGAGGTTTTGTGGTGTTCTGAGAAGCTCCTCACTCTTGGCACTACAGGTCATGTGCAGCCTTATTTTTCCTTTGACTTCCTTTTTGCAACTTTTTTTTTGACTCACTCTGTCACCCAGACTGGAGTGCAGTGGCACTCTCACGGCCACCGCAGCCTCGACCTGCTGGGCTCCGGCGATCCTTCCGCCTCAGCCTTCTAAGTAGCTGGAACTACAGGTGCGTGCTACCACGCCTGGCTCATTTTGATTTATTGTAGAGATGAGGTCTCGCCAAGTTGTCCAGGTGGGTCTCGAACCCGCGGGCGCAGGCAATCCACTCACCTCAGCCTCCCAAAGGCGCGGGATTACAGGCTGAGCCACCGAGCCCGGCTCGTTTTTGCAACTTTTAAAAATTTGTTTTATGTTGTGACATATCATAATTATTTTATGATATGTCTAAAAGATTGCTCGATAGATATAGGTATAGAAGATCTAACAGATAATCTTCTATCTTTGATCTGAAAGAATAAAAAAATCATTTAAAAAAAGTAAAAAAAAAAATAGTGACTGCATGGCTTGTGTCTTTATCATGGAACATGAACTGTAGTGGCCTGAGTGGTCCCCCCAAAGATATGTCTGGATCCGAATCCCTGGAATCTGTGAAGGTGACTTTACAGAAAGTCTTTGCGAGTGCAATTAAGTTAAGGAATCTTGAGATAAGAAACTCTTGGATCATCCAGGTGGGCCTGGAATACAATGACAAGCGTCCTGATAGGAGACAGACACAGATGGAAGAGAAGACACACAGTGACAGGGGAGGAGGAGGTGACATGATCATGAAGGCAGAGAGGGGACTGACGCCGCCAAGAGCCCAGGAATTCTGGCAGCCCCTGGGAGCTGGGGGAGGCAAAGGACAAATACTCTCATGGAGCCTCTGGAGGGAGGGCTCCCTGCCACCACTTGAGTTCAGATTTCTGGCCTCCAGAACTGGGAGAGAATACATTTCTGCTGTTTTAAGTCACCCACAGGGGCTTCAACAGTGGCTGTTTGTTACAGCATCCCTAGGAAACCAGGTTCCCTTTTCAGACCTTGCTCAGGAAACGCCAGGAGACCTGATGGTTTAAAGACTTGCCTCCAGCCTTCCAGGAGTGTGATCTCTCTGGCATTGGCAGTGGCTGTGCAGTTTATAAGGGGCTCTTCACCACGGGGCCCACTAGCGAGGCATTAATGTTTGTGGGTGAACATCCATTCTTGAGGATGCATTTAATTTTCTGATAGCACATTATTATATTGTAATAAAATAATAATTATCACAAATATAAAGCACACTTTTTTCTCTGTGTTCCTTTGACGCCACTGGGTTGCACGGAGGGCATCTTTCTCCCCTTGGACAGAGAACTCGCTGAGAAGTTCAGCCTCCAGAGGGTCTCGGTGCTAGGATGGCACCTGTGTTTCCTGTTGAGTGTTCCCAGCACGGGCCCTGCACGGAATTCACTGTGGACAACTGAAGCCCAGTCATCCTGGGGCGATGAGGGAGCTGCTTTGTGATAAAACTTGGATTGGCTGGATGCCTTTCTGGGATTTTCAGGTCAGCCTCTTACTAATTGCACAGACTGATTTTTTGCTGCAGTGAGCTAATTCCAGATAATTGAAAAGAACTTCAGGAAGTAGAAAGGACTCTACGTGTTTATGGTGTTAATAACACTAAGAGTTATTATCATCACAGATGCCCTGTAGATAAATGGACAGATAATGGTCTTTAGAAATACATTTATAAAATATAGGCTCTTGATGCAACTGATTTTTTTAAAAAAACCTTCATTACTGTTTCCAAGCATTATGCTGGTTATTATAAAAAGAAGTGTTAAAACTCTGTGAAATCATGCTGTAGACATGACCCATCAAACCACAACATCTGTAGCCTCGGGGAGGATTAACTCTCATGAGAGAATGTCAAAAGAAACAAAGAGCTAATTTTCAGCTTTTGACCTCAAAAACTGGGCCCCAGAAGGTGAGCTTAAAGCCCATCCACCAACAGAGTAAAAGGAAAATGCATGAGGAGTTAGACATTTTGCTCTAAGGAGGGGCTTAAGGCTGCCCCATCTGGGAGGCAGGGAGGCCGAAGAGGTTTCTTTAAGGAAGGGAAGGCCAAAAGGCATCCTAAAGCTGCAAGGACCACCTGGGAGAAGAAAGACAATCTCAAAAAAGGCTTTGCCTCTGTCTGAGGGAACTCAAGTGTTGCCAGGCCTAAGCCAGCAGATTGTTCATGGCCGTTGCAGGCGAGTTAGCCTCTGTGCTAGTTTGCTCGGGCTGACATATCGAAACACCACAGAGTGCATGGCTTAAACAACAAGAATCCATTTTCTCATATTTCTGGAGGCGGGAAGTCCCAGATCAAGGTGTCTGTAGGGCTGACTTCACTCAGAGCTCTCTCTCCTTAGCTCCAGATGGCTGCCCTTTCCCTGTGTCCTTCATGGTTTTTCCTCTGTGTGCACACATTCCTGGTGTTTCTTTCTCTTCTTATCAGGACATCAATCATGCTGGATTAAGGTTATCCACAGCACTTCATTTCCCTTTAAAATTTACCTCTTGAAAGGCCCTATCTCCAAACACTGTCACATCCCGCGGCGTCTTTGAGTTTAGGACTTCAACATGAATTTTGAGGGACACAATTCATTCTGTAACGACCTTATTCAGTTTTAGAAGGTTCCATTAGATTTCTTTCACGTTGACATATGCAAAGGGCTCTTCCTGCTGTCAGCTGCCTGCTCACTGCTGGATAAGTCACCAGCAAAAGGAACTTCCCTTGAGCCTTTGCTAGTAGCACAGAACTAAGGTGTGTAGACCACCTTCTCTTCAACAGCCAGGATACCCGAGTCTCCCTAGGTGGCCTTTGATCTACTTTGGCCGATGGAATGTGCCAGAACTAACCTTTAGCAGGTTCTGGCCTGGACTTCAAAGGCTTTGCATGCTTCCACTCTCTTTTGGAACCCTGCTGCCACCATGAGAACAAGCCTGGGTTAGCCTTCTGGGGAAGGAGAAGCCAAGTGGAGCCGAAATCTCCTTTCCAGCCAAGGCCCTGGACATGGATGGGAGTACAGCCAAGATCAACAGAGTCAAGGCAGCAGCTGACCACAGATGCCTGGACAAGGCCCCAGGGACCAGAAGAACCATTCTGCTGAACTCAGCCCACACTGCTGACCTGCAGACTCATGAGTTAAATAAATGGCTCTTGTTTTAAGCTGCTAAGTTTTGGAATGGTTTGTTATGCATCCAAAGGTAACAGTACACAGGACCTAAAAGATACGCTCTTATGTTCAGGGGGCCAAAGGCATGGCAAAGCTGTGGAAGAAATCATCAGAGAGCAAGTCCCATGTTCTTATTAGAGGCAGTAGTAGCTGGGAGTGGGGACAAGGGCCGCAGAAGGCTTGGGTTTCAGGCACATCACTTTTAGAGACAGGAAGAAAAGTAGTTTACTTTTGAATATTCCAAATCAGTGGTTTTGAAATTTTTTCTGGGAGTAGAACCTTTTTTCAAGAGAAATCTTACACAGAATCCCCAACATATAAATTAGATAACACTTGTAATGTATTGCTACAGATCGAATTTATTCAGGCAAACATGTAAAATTGTTTTAAAAAGCTGAGGACAGCAAGAGGGAAAATAAGATGACCAACTCAAGCATTCAAAGTTAGGGGTAACAGAAAACAGGAATAGCCTTCTTTTAGCACTCAATTAATTTCTATATATTATTTTGGAAGCAGAATATTGAAAATCCCAATAAACACTCTCAAGCAGCTGTGACGGAAAAACAGTTTTTACCAGCTCCCCTTGCAGTCTCAGAAAACTCTCCAGTTAAACAAAGATGAGAGAGAAGCCATCCGTCAGTAGTTACCCGAGACAGGCTCACCGTACTACGATGGTTTGTTGCACGACTGGGTGCAGGTTTTCTTAGATGGCATCAAAGTTATCTTAAAGTACACTTTTTCAGAGTGAAAATTTACTCAATCGTTTGCAAAAACGGTGAAGCCCCTCCCAGAACCCTGGAAGTTCATGCAGCACACTTGGTAAAGGACTGCCTGGTATTTCGTTAGGACAGACTTTGAAGAATAGGTCTGAGGACGAAAATGCTTTTCTTAGGATTTACACACAGTTACGTTGGCTCCCAGCTGAATTCTCTTTTTCAGGAGAAAGAGACATAAGCCTGCGAATGAGTTGGGTTCATATCAATTTCTGTTTTTTATGCTCTCACAAAGACAGTAAAGTCGATTTAAGAGAATGCACAAGTAAATAAAGATTCCTATTTCCTTAGGAGCATTTTAATGGTTGTATAAAAGTCAGCACATGGGAATTTATGACTGAATTTGTTTTAAAAGTCTTATTAAAACTCCAGAGCAGCAGCCATGGAATTCGGACGCTGCGACTGACCGACAAGGGGGACCAAAAAAACAAAAACAAAAACGAAAACCCGGAGTTGTTTCTTGGAGGGCAGGCCCCCGCTAGTCGAGGCCTCCTCGGCCAGGTGAGTGCTCTGGGAACCCATTGGCGTCGTTGTGAGAGGCTGCATTTGGCTTCAGTAATTCTTTTTTGGAGACTGTTTCAACGCGTGTGCCCCTCGACGAGTGTACCTGTGTTGGCCCATTGACGAGTGCACCTGCCCACGCCGCGCTGAGTGTTCAGCAGCCTCTGACCAAAAACGGTGTCAACCCCACGCCCCACCCTCCTTATTCACCTGGCTCTTACCCCCGGTGACTTCTCCCCCCCTCCCCATGAAAAAGGTCCTCAAGAGGAAACGTTTTGCTGATGCGGCAGAGGTGACACCAAAAAACGGCAGAAGCACTAAAAGGCATCAAAGGTGAGGAGTTCAAAAACTGTTCTGAGCAGTGGAAAAAGCGTCTGGACAGGGTGCTTTGCACCCAGTGGACAATACTTTGAAGGTGACTGAAGTCTAAGCGTACACAAACACACGCATTTTTAATAAATACATTCCAGTTTTTCCGGGGTCCTCCCTCCTAGGTTGAGAAACTTCCCAGGGTCACTCCGGCCACCACAGTTCCTCCGCAGCCCTCGCAGGGCGAGCTTCCACCTGCGTTTTGGGGAAACCCTCTTCCCCAGGCGGTCGCCTGAGCCAAACAGAGTTCTAATGACTCCGCCCTCGGCCTCAGTGATTGGCTGAGGGGTGGGCCTCGGCCTCAAGCTGGGCCAACCATAGCCTCTGCAGCCTGACTGCGCTCCCAGACCTGGCCAATGAGCGTTTTCACTCAGGATCGTTTTGGAAATCAGAGCAAGCTTTCTCTCTCGGGTCCCAAGGCCCGGGGGGCAGGAGCTGCAGGAAGGGGTGGAGTTAGGCAGGTGAACGACGAAAGGGAGTGTAGCGACAGCGTCCCCAGGCTGTTTTTAGGGTGCAAGGCCGGCTCCACCTGTCTGTACTAAATCTCTACATTTCCTTTGCCTTCTTAAGTTAGTTTGAATTTGTCTTCTGTCATGGGATACCAGAGAATCCTGATGAATGCTGGGGATACTTTTCAAATATAGTGAACAATTTCCTAGGAAACTGAACATAGGCCCAGAACGTAAACTTTGCTGAAAACTTAAGGGAACTATGGACCTCACTGCCTGAACTCGGTAGGCTCCAAGGACCCCAGTTAAAAAAAACCCTGCAATGGAACTCTGGTGAACAAAGGGCTGGATGTGATTATGGGATTGCGGTTGGTCAATCCAACTTTCTCGAGAATCCCCGAGTGCTCAAGGGTGCAAAAACAAGCAGCTATTGGTTATGCATACTTCTTAACTGTGAAATAACTGTGGATAAGGAAAAAGAAAGCACGAGCCAGCTGTGAGGGCAAAGAGACGCACTTTCCCTACAGGATTTGTGACTATTTCGCCACTAAAGAAAACCAGTCAGAACTGTGAAAACTCCATTTCAACTGGCGAAACTGAGGCCTTGTGTGACACTTCAGGTTGCCGGGAGAGACGACCTTTCCCTGCATGTAGCTCCCATTTTGGTTAGCATCTTCACAAACACCTGCCTGCAACCGGCGGAGCTAGACCCGGGTGTTGACAGTCGAGGGCAAACGTGCCGAGAGCTGTGCTTGACCTCCCAGGGTTGACCAAGCTCCGCTTTTCTTCAGCAGACATCTCCTCAAGCCTGTCAACCTCTCCCCAGTTTTAAAAACGTCATCTCTTCCCGAGCCACCTTGCTTTTCATGGTCCAGCTTCTCAGCCCATGAGCTCCTGTGCCAACCCTCCTTAAGTTTCTCTTACTTTCCACATTTTGCTGAATTTTGTTGCAGGCTCCTGGCTTCTCAGGAACTAGAGTCCTCCACTGTGCTTTTCCCTGGAGCTTCCCAAAGTTACGATCTGGCTTATTGCTAGTGAATCCGGTAAAACTGGCCTTTTCCTGGGACTTCACTTGGCTTCTGGCTCAAGTCACATTCTATGGGCTGCCCCTAGTGCTTGGCCTCCGAAGCCAGCTCCAGGGATTGGAAGTCTTGGATGCTGGCATCTCCAGAGTACTCAAGCTCAGTTCTGTCCTGATTTCCCATTAAAACCTGAGGACATTCCACTAAGTGACAGGGCACAAAAAGAACTAAGCCTTTTTCCATCCTGTGGTTTTCCCTAGGCACATATGTGTGTGCCTGCCTATAAACACAGGTAGAAACTTAGCCTAGTAACTTCTGTTCCACTAAAGCCACCGCTGTTTAGAATGGTATCCCCACTTGGCTGCTAGCCATATGCAAGCCTACTTCAGCAGAATCTGCAGGCTCTCATCAGCCTCCAGCTTAATGAATAATCACAAAAAATACAGGTCAGCACCTGCCAAAGGGCAGAGCAGGGATTTGGCTAAGTCAAGGTCTGTGTGTTTCCCATTTTTGTTTAATACAAAACTTCTTGGCTGCCCTTCCCCAGAAAACACAGGAAGCTGAAGAAATTCCCTCTTCTTGGCAAATGACACTTTCTCCATGTTTCTTTGCGGCTTTTCTTTTGAAAAATTGATTTTATTTAGGGCCACTGCAATAGGAAGAGCACCCTGCCTCTGGATTTCACGGTGGCTCGGCAGGGTGGTTTCGCTCTAGACTTCCACAGGGCAGGGTAGACAAATTATGGGCAGGAGGGTTTTACAGTTGGAATTATGTTTGCTCAAGCCTACTTTCAAAGGAGATAATTGGTCATTGACTCACTGCCCCCAAATCCCGGTGTCATCTGTTCCTAATTATTTGTTCCACAGATATGTACTCTGGCTCAGAAACAAATGTATTTGAGTGACCGGTGCGAGCTGGGGGCTTTTCATGCCAAGAGCAAGTGGCCATTGAATCTCACTTGAAGCTCCAGGCGGCTGCCAGAAGTTATAGCGGTGGACAATTATGAAAAATGACACGGCATATGTGGAGAGGCTGTATATGGTCTAAGAAGAGCCAGAGTGGGTGAGGGTAGTCAGAAAAGCCCTCCCAAAGGAGGAGAAGCTGGGATTTCTAGGCACCAAGGGACACAGGGTGATGGAGCTGGTGGTTAAGGGCATGGATTCTAGAACCCGGCCCCTGGGTTCAAAGCCTTTCTGTGGTTTGCCAGTTTTCTGACTTTGGGCAAATTATACACCCTTCTTGTCCCATTCCCTCTATAAAATGAAGTAAATGGTGAATCCATATTTGTTTTCTATTGCTGTGTAACAAACTACCACAAACCTAGTAGCTTAAAACAACACCCATTAGTTTTTATTTTCTTTTAATTTTAGATTCAGAGGGTATGTGTGCAGGCTTCACGGATATATTACATGGTGCTGAGGCTTGAGCTTCTATTAAACTCATCACTCAAATAGTCCCCAACAGGTAGCTTTTTGTTTGTTTGCTTTTTGAGTTGGAGTCTCACTCTGTCGCCCAGGCTGGAGTGCAGTGGCATGCTCATGGCCACTGCAGCCTTGACCTGCCGGGCTTAGGTGATCCTTCCGCCTCAGCCTTCTGAGTAGCTGGAACTACAGATGCATGCCATCAAGCCCGGCTAATTTTTGTGATTTATTGTATAGATGAGGTCTCACCAAATTGCCCAGGCTGGCCTCAAAACCCCAGGCTCAGGCAATCCTCTCATCTCGGCCTCCTAAAGTGCTGGGCTTGTTCTCCCCTTCATCCCCCTTTAGGAGTCTCCAGTGTGTTATTCTCATCTTTATGTACCCAATGTTTAGCTCCCACTTATAAGTGAGAACATGCGTATTTGATTTTCTGTTTCTGTGTTAATTTACTTAGGATAATGGCCTCCAGCTGCGTCTGTTACTGCAGAGGACGTAATTTCATTCCTGTTCATGGCTTCATAGTACTCTATGGTGTATATATACCACATTTTCTTTACACAGTCCACCACTGATGGGCACCTAAGTTGGTTCTGTGTCTTTGCTACTAATATTAGCTCACAGTTTTGTAGATCAGAAGTCCAGCTTGGTGTGGCTGTGCCCTCCTCACAGGGTCTCGGAAAGCTTAAGTTAAAGTCCCTTGGCTATGCTGACTTCTCATCTCGAGGCTCTGGGGAAAAAAATCTGCTTCCAAGCTCATTCCTGTTGGTGGTAGAATTTATTTCCTTGTGGTTGTAGGACTGAGGTCTCTGCTTCCTTGCTGGCTGCCAGCTGGGGCCAATCTTGGCTCCTAAAGGTCAATCCTATCCTTTGTCACACAACCCCTACATCTTCAATCAGCAATGGCTCATCAAATCCTTATTGTATTTTGAATCTCTGACTTCTTGGATCATCCAAGAAAGCTCTGTGCTTTCAAGGTCTCACGTGATTAGGTCAGGCTCACCGGATAATCTCCCTGTCCCATGGGAAACAGACTTGAGACTCTAACATCTGTAAAAATCTCTTTACAGTGGTACCCATGTTAGTATTTGGTTGAATAACTAGCATAGGTTGGGAGGGATTCCCAGGGCTGGGAATCTTGGGAGGACATCTTGGAATTCGACCTACCTCTTGCACAGACCCCCACAGAGGTTGTGAGGTCTAAATCCCCAAGTGTACACGATGTGCCTGGCACTTAACAAGCATGTTTCACATTCGAGGATTTGCATGCAACAAATTGGCCATTTGGGTTCCCAGAATGGATGAGAACTTGGCTGGGGTGAAAGAAGAATGCCAGTGGTTGGGAACAATGGGACAGTCTCCAGGTCTTGGCTGAGGGGCTTCCTTTGAATCTACTTAGAAACAGGAACTGCCTACACTCATTGGATGGATGGTGCTGATATTCACCCCGACTTAGGTCTTTGCTGCGGCAGCGAGGACGAGGCTTTGGAATGAAGGCACAGAAACCTGGAAAAGCCTTCTCAGTGAGCCCTCTCAGAAACCATCTACTTGGAGCTTTTGATTCTGAGAAGAGTGGAGAGGTTTTCTCTGACTACAAGTGCAGGATTCAGAAACCACCAAGACAGTATCTTTCTCCAAACGAGTCAAGCAAGGCTCCAGTAGGGAGAAGTAGGCAAGTGGAAGCCATTCCCCCCCCCACTAGCCACACACAGGTTGTGATTGGGGTTCGTGTCAAAGTGGCAGGAGGCCATTTCCTCTCCTAGCCTGGCACTGCTGGCGGGAGAGTCAGACAGGAGGCTGAGGCCCCACTGGCTCTGGGAGGAAGACGTGGAGCCACATCCATGAGGATCCACCCTGTGGTTGGGACTGCCTGCTCGGTAAGAGCTCTGGGTTCTAGTCTGATCCGGGGCAGGCAGGAGGTAAGCAGCAGAGAGACGGAAGATGGGGGGGATAGAGTGTACTGTTCACGACAGGTGCCACGGCAGGAGGAGCTCATCGTCCCCGACCCCCAGACCAGACAACTCTTGTTTCCAGCTAAGTTCCTTCTCCTTTCTCCCGGCCTGCTCTCCCCTGCTCCTCTATCGGCCCCAGCTTCTGGATCTTCTCAAAACTCCCCCCAGAAACACTTCAGCCCATTTATTCCCGTGTCCAACTGCCATTTTTGAAAACCTTCCCAGTCTTCATGCTGTGACTTTCAAAGAGGGACTCGGGCTAGGGTTTCTTTCAGGGACAGCGAGGAGTAGGAGGAGCAGGGAAGACAGGAGCTTCCGGTAATGAGAAACACGCGCGTTCTCACATGTGCGTGCACACACGCACTTCTAAGAAAGGCTGAAGGCAGGACAACATAACCCTTCTCACATCCGAAGAAAACGCCAAGAAAGAAAAGCAGAGACTCATGTTTGCGGTGTAGCTGTCGGAGTGTCTCCACTTGGGAGGCGTGGCCCTGTTTGACCAGAGCGTTAAGGGGAAGCCGACCAGACATGCGAGCAAAAGGCCAGGCCAAGCTGACCCATCTTGACATGTCAAAGGGCAGACGTTGTCTGGCTTAGGCAGCCTGCGGGCTGGGGAAGAGGCCTGGAGCTCAGCATCCAAGAAGGCGAGGAGAGCAGCCCGTGCTCCGGGTGAGCCTGCCCCCCGGCATCACCATGCATTACAGAAAAGGGCCTGGAGCTGCACGTTCCAGGTCGTTAGTTTATGGCCCCAGCAGTGAGGGCCAGACTCCCCTTGTCCCTTGTGCTCTTCCCTCTGCGCTGTTCGAGACAGGTGCCAAATGTGTCATCACGCTGATGAGGCCTGGCGTTGGCTCGCTGGCTGTGATCAGCGGCTGACTACCTGACAGGGGCACTTCCCCGATGACATCTTTAGCTTGCCTTGTGCCACACTCACATTTTGTGGAGGAGAAGAGGAAGGGAGGGAAGAGACAGTTGATTGAGGAGGTTTGCAGAAAGCCTGAGGGCCTGGTAAGTACCCGGATAGCCCATCTTACATACAAGGCGTCTTCCCACTTTTAACTCAACTGTTGACATCCAATGAACAAGTACTGACTGAAGACTCACAGCATCCCAAACAGTGTACAAGCTCCCTCTTCTGTGTGAAATCAAAAAGGAATATGAGAGGAGGGGCGGAGTGGGGGGAGCACTGTTACCTCCTTCCTACTGGTAGTTAGCTTGAGTTGTAGAAAGACACTTCTGACTTCATACTATTCCCTATTCATAGGATGGCAAACAATTAAAAAAAAATAAATAACTCATTCTAATCATCTCTTCTGGGCAAGTGGAGAAGAGTGTTGACTTGGCTTATCTTATTACCTGCACCTCCCCTGGTGTGGTGGACAGTTTGCAGATACAGTGACTTTGAATAGCCTTTAAGACTAGGATTGGCAGGGTGACAGCCACATGCGCTTATCAATCACTAGATGTTAAATGCCGGCAGGGTTCTGGCCACAAACACGGAGGCTCATCTGTGCAACAGGCAAGGTCAGACAGACACTACTTCTTGCTGGGCTGTCCATCCCAATTACTCGTGGGCACTGGGATCCGGCAGCTTCCTCGGCCTGCCTGCAGCGGGCACTGGGGCTCCATCCGCGCGTCCACATCCTTGTATTTCTCAGAGCACCCTTTCACTTAGCGGAATGAGTGACTCCCTCTCAGAACTCTGGGTGTGATTCAGAGTCACACTGGCTAATGAGCGGTCTGTGTTCTGTTTTTAACCCCGTTATAAGTAATATATCTGCTTGTGAACATCACCATGTAGATGTTCACAATACAGTGTGGGTGGAGGGAGGGCGTTCTGGGCCATGAGGTCCAGATACAACTTTGTAGTGCAGATCACCCTCCTGTCATGACCCACAAACCTTGCTGGGGAAACTGCCACACCCAAGAAACCACAGAGAATTACTCTGTGACCTCCGAGTGGGGCAAGGTCATCAGCCCCCACTGATCCTCTTAAATAACCAGGATCATACCTGGTCAGTAAATTGTGTGTGTGTGTGTGTGCGTGTGTGTGTGTGTGCGTGTGTGTGTGTGGTGTGTGTGTGTGTGTGTGTGTGTGTGTGGTGTTTTGTTTTGTTTTTGTAGACAGATAATGGTGTAGAAACCAAGCTTAAAATTGACTGTGGCAGAGCCTGGTGAGAAAGATTTTTGCCTTTCTGCCAAAATATTCCCCTGGACTTTCCTTCGGGTCCAAAGTAATGCAGGGAAGTTTAAGGTCACAGAAATGTGACTAAGTAAACGCTGATCACATTTACAAAAGGAAGTGACTTTGCCCTCAGTCCCTTTTCTCAAATCTGCAGTAGACCTGTTGGTAGATAATTTTTCTAAGGGCAAAGTGTCCTGGTTCACTGAGCCAGACTCCTGTGTTACTGATGAAATAAAGGCAACATCGAAAACGACAGGGTCTGAGAAGCAATCTCAAACTGGTTTTTACCCCGGCACACAATTAGCAGTGGAATGGAGAGCCACTTTCCTTCGCGTAGAAAAGCATCAGCTACAGAGTCGCAATTGGAATTCAACAGTGTTTCAGCCGATAACTCAACTTCTTCCTTCCAAAAAGCCCTCCAGAGGTTCCCTGTTTCTCCCCCTCGTCTCAGGATCACAGAATAATGAGCAAACAGTTACACGGGACTAGCTCTGAGTTTCAGCAGAGATGTACGGTCTGTCCCTGCTCCAGAGGGGCTAGGAAGCCACCGATGACATCTCTTTCTGAAATCTCTGTCTGAAGAGGAGACACGGGTGGGGTGCGACGTGGCCTCTGCGTGCCGGGGGTAGGTGTGCGCAGCCTGTTTCCGAGCAGAATCCTCACCGCCTGCGAAGGCCTCCTGCCACTGGCTGGGGTCCCCGCAACGACCTTCCCTACGACCCTTCCTGTGTGAAAACAGCCTCACGAATGCCATCCTAAACATATTCGGTGTCTTTCCGCCCTACGCGTTGCCTTGGCTTTAACAAACGCCCGGGCGCATCTTCCTCCCCTCTGAGGAAGCAGCAAGCCCCGGACCCAGCAGCCCGCATCGCCACCGCGACGCGAGATCACAAGCTGCCTTCAAGCGGCAGCGCCCGCCGGAGGAGGACAAGCCGCGCCGGGGACCCGAGCGGCGCGGTGGACGCGCCCCAGCGCGACCGCTTGCCTTCTGCCCCGGCTGCCCCTGTGCTCTCTGACCTCGGGCAGAGGGACGAGCGGACGGGGGGCTGGAGTGGGGCCAGCCCGCTTTCGGAAGGCGCCCGGGCCTGCCGCGGAGAAGAGCAAGAGCCACCTCGAACCGGCTCTGGAGCCGCTCTGCCTGGGGACCGAAGTCCCGCGCCGGACGGAGGGCGAGGGGCGCGGGCGGGCCGGGGCGGGGGAGGGGCGGCAGGCGCCGAGGGGGCTCCCGGCCGGCGGCGGCACGGAACTTTCTCGCGCCCAGCTCCCCGCGGGCCCGGGTGCGAGGGCGGGCGCTGCCGCGCCGGGGGGGCCCCGGGGGCCGGTGCCGCTCGGCCCGGGCGCGCTCTCCGGCCGGGCGCGCGTCCTCACCTGTTCCAGCGGGCCACCTTCCTCCGGTAGTAGCGCAGCGCCTCCGGGCCGGCGAGGAGCCAGTCCTCGGGCCCCGGGCGCGGCGGCTCGTCGCGGTACAGCGGGTGGGCGAAGAGGGCCTGGAGCTTGGAGCGCGCGCGGGGCCCGGCTCGGGACAAGTTGCGCGCGGCCGCGCCGGGGGCCGGGGGCGCGGCGGCCGGCGGGGAGGGGGCGCGGCCGGCGCACGGGCAGCCCCGCGGGCGCTCGCGGGGCCGCAGCTGGCGCCGCGCGCGCGGCCAGAGGTGGAAGTAGAGGTCGGCGGACAGCAGCGAGCCCAGCAGCAGCAGGGTCAGCAGGCGGTCCCGGCGCAGCCCGGGCATGGCCCGGCCGGGCGCGGCGGCGGGCGGGCGCCGGGGATCCGCCGGCCGAGGGGTGGGCGCGGCCGGGATGCTCGCCGCGCGCCGGCCCTCCCGGGCGGGGCCGCCTGCGCTCGGGCGCCGGGCCCGGCGCCGCTCGCGCCGGGGCGCCGAGGACGCGGGCCCCGGCGCCGCGGCAGGTGAGGGGCCCGGGCGCGCGGGCCGGCGGCCACCGCGCGCGGCGACGGCGAGGAGGAGCGCGGCGAGCGGGCGGCGGCGGCGGCGGCTCCGCGACTCCTCCTCGGGCCGCGGGGACGCCGTGGCCGGGCCGGCGCGGGCGGCGCGGGGAGCTCGTCGGCGCGCGGACGCCCGGCGGAGGTGGCGCGGCCTCCCCGCTGGCCCGGCGCCGGCCCCGCCCACTCCCAGCTGGCACCTGCCCGGGCGCGCTCGACAGCCGGCTCCCGCGCGCGGCCCTCGCCGCCCTGCCCTCCGAGCGTCGCCCGACGCGCCTCGGCGTCCCCGCCCCGGGCTTCCCGCCCCGCTCGGCCCCGGCCCGGGACGTCGGGGGCCTCGAGCCAGGGCTGCGAAGCCTTCCCACCCCCTGCTTTCCAGACCAACGGCCACACGGCCCGAAAGCCCCTCTCCTGCAAGCTGTGGGGGGGCGGGCGGGAGGGGGCGGCTAAACCGTCTTCGACCCCTTCCCCGCCCCACGGAGCGCGGGCACACGCTGCATTCCTACGGGCGACGCGCCACGTGCCTCGCACGTAGTAGGCGCTCAGGGAACACCCACTCAGGGCCCGGCAGGTCTCGACCTTTCCACGCCAGGCCCCGGTGTCGCCTAGAATCCTGGTGACTTCCTGCGTGGATGGAGTTTGGGTCCAGCTCTGCCCGTGCTGGGAAGAGAGGAAGTGTGTCCTGCGTGAAGGAGGGAGGGAGGGGGAGGGAGGGGCCCTGCTGACCCCTCTCCGAACTTTCCAGCTTAGCTTGGTGTGAAAGTGGTCCACCCGCGTGAGTCACCGGAGGACACACGCAGGCTTTCTCCCATATCCTGTGAGGTAATTCATGCCCCTTCCCCCTTTTCCCTTTGAGGAAGAGGGAGGGGGCCCCGACGCCTGGCCCCCCATTTGATGGCCCGTAGGATCGCCAAGAGCGGGTCTCTCTGGGGAGGCCGCCCCGCCCCGGTGAGAATTCCGGAAAAGGCCTCTCCCGCCGTGAGCGGCCTGCCGGGGCGGCAAAGCTTCCCATCTGTGCTGTTCCTGCTCTGAACCCACCCGCTTCCCTTGCTGAAGCCAAGAGCCCCGGGACAGACTTACACGTTTGGCTTCTTTCCCCTGTGGCTCAGCGGATGGCTTCTGGTGGCCTTGACCGTCTCTTCGCTTGTAAATGGAGATGAGAGTAGACCCTGCCTCCTCGGGGTATTACGAGGCTTAAGCGAATTTAAGTACAGTTACGGGTCATGCCTGCGAAACGCATCATGAAGTGGCTTCATCATTGCGTGAACATCAGAGGGCGCTTACATGGACTAGATGGTCTGGCCTACTCCTCACCGAGGCTGTGTGGTGTAGCCCGTTTCTCCTGTCCTACTAGCCTGGACAGTTGCGTGCCTTTACTGAGTACCGCAGGCAGTTGTAACACAGTGGTATTTGTGTATCTAAGCATAGGAAGAGTAGAGTAAAGAATACACGGCTTGGGGGATCACCACTGCATTGAATGAAAGGTCGTGGTGCGCACTTGACTGTACTGTAGATTGCTCAGAAGAGCCCCTAGCTCTTACTCAGTAAGTGTGAAATGTATGTTTGCTGTGATGATTTTATTCTCTTGGTTCCTGTCCTATATTAGGTTAGGTGAGCGACCTGGGCTCGTGGCCAGGGCAAAATAGAAGAGTCTGAAGAAGGGAAATACCAGAAACGAGCCATCTCTCAGGAGCACAGCACAGCGGCCTGAATGCTCAGCCCAATGAAAACCCTCAAGATGATGCTGTCCCCAGCGACTTCACTCGTCTGGGTAGGGGGGTGGACATTTTGAGGGGTTCTGGAAACGTCTTATCTTTATCTGGAGCTAAATTTTAACTGGTGTCTAATTTCTGGGAGACTTTGCAACTTCTAGTCAATTAGGTGTCATGTTGCTGGTGAGGTGTGAACGGTGGGGCTGTATCTGCAGTAACTAAAGTGCACAGACATGAAGGCGTCACGTCTTATGACTTAAAATTCTCCCAAACCCGTGGGGTCATGCTCTCTTACTAGACTCTTTTTCTGGACTCACTGTAAGGAACAATATTTCTAAATTGCTTGGAGATTATCTAAACATATTCTCCCTGCCCTTTAAAGGTCAAGGGCAAAACTGCCTGTGAAAGTCAGACTTTAACGTGAATGCAGTTGGGGTAAGAGAGTGGAAAGTCTTACCCTAGTGCTGTCCAGACAGATTCCGCCGTCTGTCCTCTGGGTTGGCCTCGACCCTCCGTCCCCACCCCCAGAAATGAGCCTTCCCGTCTTCTCCTTCTCTGATCCCCTCTGAGTCCCCATTGCCAGCCTCACATCCTCTGCGTTCAGCCTGAGGTTATTCCAGCTGCTCTTTGCTGGAACTCTTCATTCTGTCTCCAGCTTCTCAGGGGAAATCCACCCCGCCCCCTTTCCATTTCTACGGCTCCTGAATGTATTCAGAGCCCCATCAGGTCTTACTTAAACTTGCAAATAGACTTTTGACTGGATTCTTCGCTTCCCATGCTGCCCCCGTCTCAGTGCCTGCCGTGCTCTTGCCAGAGTGAGTTTCTGGCATGAAGATTCAGCCAAGATATTCTCTTCCTGTCAAGCCCCCATTCCTCCTCCTGGCCCCCAGTCAGGATGGGGCTCTTTATGCCTGGCTTCTACCTCCCCTCTCCTTTATAGGCCCCTTCTGGTCTTCGCCCATCATTCTTTCTTCAAGTCCCCAAGTGCTTCCAACCCTCCCAGATGCCTTGCATCAAACGCTCTTCCCCCTTTCCCCACCTGAAGCTTTGACCACATGTTCCGTGTTCTCTGGTGCCTGTCCTCATGCCCGTTAAACTCAGGTGCTCTCCCGGGCCCCCCGACTCCTCATATCGCCCCCAGGACGTCATTGGCCATGTTGTGTTGCGTGTTTGTGGGTCGACTATGTCCCTCTCTCAAATTTTTATGTCGAAATCCTAACCTCTAATACTTCAGGATGTAACCTTATCTGGAAGTGGAATTGTTGCCGCTATAGTTAAGAGGATTCATACCGGAGTAGAGTGGATCCCAAGGCTGGTGTCCTTATAAAAGGGGAGACATTGAGATGCAGAGACAGGCACACAGGAAGACTACCATGCAAAGATGAAGACAGAGATCAGGACAATGCTTTTACAAGTCAAGAAGTGCCAAGCATTGCCAGCAAACACCAGAAGCTAGGCAGGGAGCTGAGACAGAGTTCTCCCTCACAGTTCTCAGACTAGACAGACTCTCCTAAAACCTTGACCTTGGATCTATAGCCTATAGAACTGTGAGACCATCCATTTCTGTTGTTTAAGCCACCAGTGTGCGATACTTTGTTATGGCAGCCCCTGCAAAGTAACACAGGACACACATCTGTCTTCCTCACTGGAGCACCACCTCTTGAGTGCAGAGGGAGAATGCACAGAGCTCTAAGGACAGGGCCTGTCACTTGCGAAGTGCTCAAGAAATGTTTGCTGAGTGAAGGCGGGGTTATTGGCCATCTCTGCAACTGCAGAATCTCACACAGGGTCTAGTATACAGTAAAAACTTAATTATTGCTAACAATAAAATAACATCTTTTTGGACTCTGTAGGAAACAAAGAAATATATAGCACAGTTTCTTCCTGCCTTCAAAGATATTTTATGATCATTAGAGGATCAGAATCTGTCTGTACCTACACACCAATTTTATAAAAAGTATGAGACAGTACCCAGAGCAGATTAGGAATTGGTGCCACTGCATGCATTATGAGGAGAAAATGCAAAGCGCACTTGAGTTTCCCTTCAGTTGAGCTAAATATCAAACTCTCTGCTTCCAGGCGCTAAATCATGGAAACAACAGAGCAACATTTAAACCCCAGAGTTCCTTAATCTGTGAAGGTTATAGTCTATTTTTATCTTGCATATGTTTCCATGTTGCTTGAAACACGACTAGCCGTTTCTTGTTTGTGGGTTGGTTTTCTGTAGTAGACTGGAACTCCAGGAGTACAAGGCTAACATTCTTTCTCCTTCCCTTTCCTGTTCTTCACAGGATCTTATACACTGCCAAACATTCCTGAAGAAGAAATGGTGTTTGTGGGGCTGTGTGTACTTACAAATGGAGGTGGGGAGTGGTTTGGAAAAGGATATTTCGAATAGAAACGTGGATTTATAACATCTGGTCCCAGGTAAGTGTTATCGGTTATACTTGGTTAGACAATCTGATGGAATCTCAATGGACCTATTAAGCAGCTGTATAAAAGAGACATGTAAAGGAATAACCGGACTAAGTGTTGACATCTACGTCTGTCAGAGTTTTATTACAGCATAATAGTAGAGTATAATAGTGTGTGAGGACAACGTGACTTTTCCCTGGTAATTGTCTCCGCAGTCATCGAGAGAGGAGAGAGGCAGTTGAAGTTACTACGAATGCCAGATCTCGAATGGAGTGAGTTTAAGAAAACCGAGGCTGAGTTGGTTTTACATCCAACACCTTATTCTGAGTTAGAAAGTTCTGAATTGTCTACTCACGACCAAAACATGATGTTGCCACACAAGCCAAAGGTTTCTCAAAGTGAAGCCTGTGGATCAGAATTACCTGGTATGTTTATAAGAATGAAAATTCCAGGGCCATATTGTAGATCTGGTGAATCAAAATCTTTGGAAGTAGGGCCAGGGGAATGTGTATTTTTAATAAACTGGTTTGTATCAGCTTATTCTGACACATGCTGAGGTTTGGGAATCACTGGTTGAAAGGACAGTGCTAATGAGGTCAAAGTCATAGACTGACTCCCAACGGGCCAGCTAGGATCCACTGTCGAGCACTGGCCAAACAACTTGCTTCGTAAGGTCATAAAGGGGAGAAAGAGAGGGAGGGGGAGAGAGAGAGAGTGGGAATATGAGTGTGTGTGTCTGGCCCAGCACAGTCAGTCACTACAGGGAACACAGACAACTCAAGTGCCTTTTCTTTACAAATGGTGGGTATGTAGTGTGATCTCGCTATAGAAAGTCAGGACACTACTTAGTATCAATAAGTTTCCCTTGGGAAACTGAACTGTCTTCTCTGGGCCTCAGATGCCTCATCTGAAACAAAAGGCTGAAGTGAATGATCTCTGAGGTCTTCTTCAGTTCTGAAAAGTGATAATTTTACTTCTTTTCTACTAAGTGTATAATAATCAAGCTCCTTTTGTGCAATTTTATTTCCAGTATAAACCAAATCATTGAGATAGCAAGCCAGGGCATTGGGTAAAGAGTAAGAGCCCTGACAAGGAGTTGGGGTCTTAGTCTGCAGTCTTGGCTTAGTCATTCACCTGCTTGGGGGCATGGGACAACTTAATGTCTCTGGGCTTCCTTTTCCTCAAACGTAAGTGAGCATTTTGTGTTAAACAATTTCAAAGTTCCCCTCCAGCATTAATTTCTGTCAGGAACGAAGATGAAGTAGAGCCAGTCTTTGGTGAAATAAAACTAGAAGAATTTATTACCAGCAGATCTACTCTAACAGAAAGGCTGAGTTTTCAGATGGAAGGTAAATGCTACCAGAGAGAAACCTGGAACATTGGAAGTGAAGGAAAAACAACAGAAATGGCAAATAGCTGGGTAAATATAGCAGATTATGTTTCTCATCTTAAGTTTTAAAAGATATCTATGATCATTGAAAACAAAATTATGACATTGTCTGATGGAATTTCTTTATTTGGAAACATAACACACATAGCCACTACAACATGAGGGGAGAAGGGTAAAAAGTCCAGATGTTGGTAAGGATTCTGAATTCTGCCTAAAGTGGTCAAAGGTTGATCTGGTATAGTTGAGAAACATTAAGTTTAAGTATTACAATCCCTAGATTTCAATACTATATTATGGTGAGAGATATAATAAAATTAAGAGAACTAAAGGCTATGCTAAGTGATACAATAAAAACATAATAAATAAGCCGGGCTCGGTGGCTCAGCCTGTAATCCTGCGCCTTGGGAGGCTGAGGTGAATGGATTGCCTGAGCCTGCTCGAGACTTCATCTCTACAATAAATAAAAAAAATCAGCTGGGCGTGGTAGTGTGAGCCTGTAGTTCCAGCTACTTGGAAGGCTGAGGCGGAAGGATCGCTGGAGCCCGGCAGGTCGAGGCTGCAGTGGCCAGGAGCAGCCACTGCACTCCAGTCTGGGTGACAGAGTGAGACTCCAACTCAAAAAAAAAAAAAAATAAATATATTAAAATAGAATATTAAAGATATTCAAATCATACAAAAGATAACAGAAAAGGGGACAGAGGAACAAAAAATATGGCAAATAAATAAAAAATAAATTATAAAATGGTAGGCTTAAATACAAACATACCAGTAGTTATATTAAATGTAAATGGTCTAAACACACCAATTAAAATATAATGATTGTCAGAATGGGTTAAATTTGAAAAAAAATCAAAACAAGACCTGATGTTATGCTGCCTACAAGATACCTGATGCATATATGACAGTTAAAAGTAAAATAATAGAGAATGATATACCAGGCAAACACTAATCAAGATAAATTTGGGATGATCATATTAATATCAGACACACAAGACTTCAGAGCAAGAAAAATACAAGACTAAAAAGGCTATTACATCACGATAAAAGGAACAATTCACCAGAAGACATAATAATTCTTAATGTGTCTATCTGTAGCAACAGAAGTTCAAAGTACATAAAGTAAAACTAATAAAACTGAAAGAATAAATGGAAAATTCAACAACTGCAGCTGGAGACCTCAATGTTCCTTTCTCTCCCATTAATAGAGCAAATAAACAGGAAATCGGCACAGGTATAGAAAAGCTGAGAGACACTATTGGCCAGCTAGGTCTGTTTGAGAAAAAACAGACCTCAAACTGTGTTTTTGCCTCTGCTTTCACACCACCACAATCCTTCACCAAAAGTAAGACTTCTGTGATCAAAGATAGTGTTTTCCCTCCACACACCAAGGAGTGGACACTGACTGGGCATCTTTTCATTCAATTGCGATGTTATCTCCCAGGAGGTAGAGTCAGATCCCAGAGGGTGAGGACTCAGTCTCACAAGCCTGTCCCCTTTCCCCCACCAGGTGCAAGTCCAGGCCTCCAGAACTTCTGACCCACAGGTTTTAAGTTGGGGCTTCCACAAATCCGCCCTCTGGGTTCTGTTAGTTTGCTGGAGTGGCTCAGAACTCAGGGAGGCATTTATGTTTCCTGGTTTATTATGAAGGATATCACAAAGGATTCAGGGTGAAGAGATGTGTAGCGCAGGGTATGGGGAGGGGTCCATGCCCCCCTGGGCGCCACCCCCTAGGAACCTCTACATATCTAGTCATTTGGAAGTTCTCTGAACCCTGTCCTTTTGGGTGTTTGTGGAGACTTGATTCCATAGGCATGACTGACAGCCATGGAGAAATGTGACTGGACAAAGGGTACAATCTCATAAGAGGCTGAATAGGGGAGCCCAGTGAGGCCTGTTTGTTGAGATTCTTCTTGGCTTCTCTGTGCAGCATTCCTCCCGGTGTGGCAGGACCCTCTCTGGAATGAAGGTTTTCTTAACCCATCATCAGATTAGAGTCCTGCCTTGGTCAGGTAAAAGAGGATAGGAGAAGGTCAGAGAGAGAGATTCTGTTTCTTGAGGCCTGCTCCTGAGGTTTAAGGCACCCGACATTATAACAAAAGACCGTAATAAGGGCTATGGAAGATATGAGCCAGGACTCATGAACGAAAACACACACACACACACACACACACACACACACACACGTACGCACACATACAGTGCCAAAAAAAATACACATTTTAAGAAAGAAAAAAACTGTATTAAACTTGTAATACTTGATATATACCAAGAACAAAAGAGGACTACAAGTCAAGTTTGACTTCTTCAATTACAAGAGGTGGTCAAAGTGGTTGCTGTCAGTATCCAGACACTGACTACAGTGAACTAATACATAGATAACATGTCTTAAAATGTGCATACTTTTTTTGGCCCCCTTTGTGTGTGTGTGTGTGTGTGTGTGTGTGTGTGTGCATGCTTTCATTCATGAGTCCTGGCTTGCACACACACACACACACACACACACACACACACACACACACACACACACCATAGAATCTAATGAACATTCATAGGACATTCCACTCAAAAGCAGCATAATAGTTATTTCAAATTTCATTATTTTCAAACTTGCATGGCATTTACCAAAATAGACTATAACCTGAGTTATAAAATAGGCATTAAAAAGTTTAAAAGAGTCGGGCTCGGTGGCTCAGCCTGTAATCCCGCGCCTTTGGGAGGCTGAGGTGAGTGGATTGCCTGAGCCCGCGGGTTCGAGACCCGCCTGAGCAGCGAGACCTCATCTCTACAATAAATCAAAAAATAAGCCGGGCATGGTAGCACATGCCTGTAGTTCCAGCTACTTGGAAGGCTGAGGCTGAAGGATCACCGGAGCCCAGCAGGTCGAGGCTGCGGTGGCTGGGAGTGGCCACTGCACTCCACTCTGGGCGACAGAGTGAGACTCCAACTCAAAAAAAAAATAACATAAAATAAAATATAAAGTTTAAAAGAATCAAAATCATACAAATTATGTTCTCTACCCATAATAGGATTAGACAAGAAATCAATGACAGAAAGATAACTGGTAAATCACTAACATTTGGAAAGATAAACATGTCATTACCATATGCCCCAGAAATCTGCTAGATATTTACCCAAATAAATTGAAAAGGTGTGTGCAAAAACCTGTCTGT